>OY728152.1:163716329-168716329 GCA_963277665.1 Viscum album
ACACATATCAGTGAAAAATGGAATAGGGGAATCTTTTTATTAATCATGATTTCAAAATACTTGGTTATATTGATCAGTTAGGAAAATTAATATTCCACTTGGATAAGGAATTATCTAATAATCATATCTTATTATCCTTACCACCAATATTATCCTTATTTTTTCAAACATGGATATACAAAAGGGATAAGTTTCTTAGGATAGTTTTTTTAATAATTCATAAAGTAAATAAGGAATGGTTGAAACATATTTTTAAACACATTTTAGTGAAAATTTGGAGATACATGGATGATTATCCCTTGTATAATATAAAACCAAAAGAACATTTTTTATTTTTTTAAAAGATCAAAAATATTCAATAGAAGAAGAATACACATGAGGCTATTTTCTTCTTATTTTGAAAGAATTCACAACAGAAATGAAATCGAAATAAATTGAATAGGAAATTAATTAGATCCACTTTAGGTATATTTATCAAGTTTCTATTCACCTCTTGTGTATTTCAAAAAAAATTATTACAATATACATGTATTTAAATATAGGAAATGATAAATAATATAATGGGTATAGAGTGAACTCAAAATGATCTAAGAAATAATGATTACTATGTAATACAAGGGTATATCCCAATTTCCCATTGCAAGATCAGATTTATTCAAGTTTTTAATAAGTGTTACCACAACATTTAACTAAATTTCCTTCTAGACACAAAAATGAATTATTTGGTTTTTAGAATAAATGTTCTTATGGTACTTCAATACTAAAAAAAATAGTTCAGTAACTCTTGAATCAGATATATAACATTGCAATGAATGATGACTATAATATATAAGAATCAAACATGATTATAAAAATATAATTTTTAGTCTAATAAACCTGAATTTAGTTGATCTACGTATACCCGAAAAATTATTTTATACTCAATTGGACTTAGATACTAGATATAAAAAATCTACTTATCATGATTTAGATTACAAAACCTTTTTAAATAAAGGTAAACCATAATTATTTTTAAAGATGATTCAACATGGCCACAATAACTATTATAAAATAAAGGAATATTTATTTACTTCATTTAATTACTTTAATAAATTTAGAAAATTCCCAATGAAGTAAATTAGTGCACTTGGTAAAGATTGAGGAATCTATGAGCTGTTTTTTCAAAGAATATCTTATCCAAGTAATTTTTAATAAAAATGTGGATTAACAGTTATCTATAAATCATATTTACTACTATAAATAAATGACTTTATGGTATTAATAAAAAGTTAAATTATGATCCTTATATATATTGAAAATATTCTATTATTCCTTCTCAGGAATATTTTTTTAAATTAAAGTGAAAAAATAATCATATTACAACTATATTTTCAAATGTATATCATATCAATTGTGATATGATAAAAATATATTAGAATATTATCAAAAAAAATTGTTCAAAATAATTTTTTAAAAGTATTCCCTAGATACAAAATAACATCAAAACCCTAGTGTGTATCAAGGTCAATGGTCCTATATCCACTAAGGATATTAATATCTATTAAAGATCGACTATATTTACATAATGAAAGCCTTTATTTTTAACTATAGTTTGGAAAAACATAAATTCTAAGAGTTAAAGTTATAGATTCCTAAGGTTTGGCATAGGAATATTGTACTTTGTTGAGCATAGTGGGATCATTAGTTCTAGAGGTACATAATGCATAAAAATTTATAACCAAATAAGTGGTTTATTTTTACCATGGTGGGTGATACCTGTATTATTATTTTTGAAAAATGACTCCTATAATACATCATGAAATGGTGAGATGTTATGTTTGAAAATTATATATATATATATATTAAACTAATGGACTCAATGTATCAAGATTATGGGACTCCATATTTTTTATGTTTCTAAGACTATAGGTTCCATGTGCAGTGGGAGCATGGGAGGGATAGTGCCTAACATTAATTTTTTGTCATATTCAGTGAAAAATCTATGGTCAATACAACATAGAACACTAGTATCCATATAATTGACTCAAGGATTAAGAAAAAGGAAGAAAACTCAGAACCAAGAGAGAGGATCAACATATTTTATTTATAATTAATTTAATTAAATTAAAGAATTAAATCCAAGGTGATTATTTATTCATTTATGTGGTCATACAAATATCTTCAGGTGTACCATCATTGTGTTGTAGAGATCAATATTATATTTCCTCTAGTGGTGATCCACATGTGTTCCACGTATCTCTAGACATCGCTGAAGGAGTCTTCGAGTGCTAGCACAGAAGGTCCTTGCGCTTGAGATTCCCACCTTCGATCGCCTTGAAAACATATTTCAAATCATTTTCCTTGATCCAGTAGAGGTGTATCACTCTAATTCTTGAGATCATTCTTGGAGAGGGACAAACTCTCTAGGCTTGGGAGTTTTTTCCATTTCATTGTACACAAGTACTATATTCGTCACATGGCTTGAGCTTGGCTAATAAGAGAATAATATAACTGGGAATTTAATTCAGTTGGGTAATAATAAATAATTTTCACAAGTTCCTTAATTATTTTATTAATACTAGAGAAACCACCATGTCAAATAATAACAACAACATTATTATTTAATGACAAGCGCTTAACTCACGAGTTATAATTAAATATTATTTAATAAAATAATATTCAATATTATTATTTCTATCTAGACCCTTAACTCGGTCCTCTAGTACTCCACCATAATTACTGAACCTTGAATGATGACAATTTATTTATTAAATAAATATCACTACATAATTCACCAAAAATTAAGGAAAATAAATATTTATTAATTATTCCACCCACATTATATTCTCTTGAATAACTAGTGTTGAAATAAATGTGATTAGGAATACATGAATAATGATTAAACCATAACTGAGAATAATATTTATTCAACATATTAAATAATAATTAATATATTACATAACTGAGATAATAGATACACTTAGTTTGTGACCCTCTAGGCCTATTTCTCAGTGGCATTAGATGAACCTACCTAAAGACCATGGATAAAATCTAGAAACAGGACAAGACACCCATAGATAAAGAAGTTAATTCCCCAATGACACGTCACCTCATAAGAACACTTACCATGTAATATAGTCCCTTTTTCGAGATATCTCTAATCAAGTGGGTTGCATACAAGTGTCATCAACCCATGTGATCGATTTCTCATTCTTTAAATTCCAAAAATTTTAACATGCCTATATAACTCCTTGTACATGGATTTATTTAGCCTATATAATTTTCATCAGAGGGCCTAAGATATTAACTTTAGTTATGGAACATAAGGGATAAGTCCATTCTCACATTATTCATTAATTCAGTATTACTCATGATGCACCCAACATAACCTACATCGCTGTGAACATATATCATCATGGTTTTTTCCAAATTATCTAAGTTCACAAGTCATAATTCCCATTAATAATAATATTAAAGTCTACATACCAATACACATGTATTCAAATTGGAACATCCAATGACACTTATTAATATGGATTTCCTACAAGTGGGACTTGTTCTCATAATATCCTCCAAATCTTTTCTAAGGGCATACACCCTGATAACGTTCCTCAAAGTCCTATGAGTCCCCACCCATGATAGCCTGTATCATTTTTGTCCCTTAAATTAATACCATCCAGATATAGAACACATATTAAAGAGTATTTCAATGGAACTTCTGGGTTCTCATCATAACATGGATCCACTAGGACCTTTTAGTGAGACAACTAATCTTAAGGAATAATCACATAAAATGTCACATAGAAGAATATTCATGATGTGATAATGAGTTTATTGATATCCATCCAATGAATATATGTTTATTATAAAGTAAAAAAATTAATTTTTTTCTATGGCACCAACCCCAAGAGACTCCCACTTTCAACAGAACCAACTACTAACAATATTCAATCTATTGGATCTCACATGATACTCATGTTTCTAGTGAGATAGGACTTTAGCCCAAGGGTCCAACATATTCTCTTCTGTGGATACTCTTATCACTGCAACTTCCCCCCTTTGATAAAAATTCCTCATTAGGTGATAATTCTGAAGTATGTTCTTCATCTGTTGATGTGACCTTGACACTTTTCCAAGAGCCACCATTATAGTATTATTATAATACAAAGTGATAAGGTCTTTACTTCTTGGTACCACATCAAGATCTTATAAAAATTTCCTAATTTATATGGCTTCCTTGGATGCATCAGAAGACACTATGTACTTGGAATCCACTATAGAATCAGCTACAACTTGCTACAGTGAGCCCTTTTAGCTCACATATCCTTTGTTAAGATAGAAAACATATCTCGATTATGACTTCAAATCATTATGATCTATCTAAAAACTTGAATCAATGTACCCTCTAATGAAAAGATCCTCATCTCCTCCATACACTAGGAACATAACATCAGTTCTTCTCAGATACTTAAGTATAGTCTTAATAATAGTCCAATGTTGTCCTCCTAGATCATCTTGATATCTTACTACCATGCTCAGTGCATAGTCAACATCACGTCTAAAACATAACATGTAATGAATGATTGTTCATATCCTTGAAGAATATTGGGTTTCACTCATTCAATCTTTCTCTTATTGTGTCTGGGGACACATTTTCTTAGAAATATGCAATCCATGTGACAATGGAACCAATCCCATTATAGATTGATCCATACTAAATCTATTTAGTATCTGGTCAATATATGTACTTTGACTTATTCCAAGAAGCCTCTTGGATCTATCATGAATGATTTTGATCTCTATAATTAGGATACTTACCCTATGTATTTCATGGAGAAGCAATTTTTCAACCAATTCATAATAGATTGTAAGACTGGTATTTCATTTCCAATAAGTAATATGTATTCAACATATAATACTAGGATAAAACTAGAAATCCCACTAATTTTTTTTAAACACATCGCCCACATTTTCTTATAATGATACCAAATTCATTTTTGGATTCATCAAATCAAATTTTCCACACCCTAGATTCTTTCTTAAATCCATAATTGTATCTCATCAACTTGAAAATCTTCTTTGAATCACCTAATGTCACAAACCCTTCTGGTTGTGTCATAGAGACATCTCCCTAAAGGTTCCTATTAAGTAATAATGTTTTGACATCCATCTACCAAATATCATAGTCATGGTAATATTCTATGAAAAATCTGATTCTAATGGCTTAAAACATGGGAATTTGTGAAAAGGTTTCATCATAGTCAATTCCTTGATGTTGTTTAAACCCTTTACCCACTAGCCTGACTTTATACGTACTTACTTTACCTTCCATGTCCAGTTTCCTCTTGAATACCCATTCACACCCAATAGGCTTCACATAAACTAGTACATCAACCTGAACCCAAACTTGGTTCTAATACATGGAATCAATCTCAAAAATTCATAGATTCTATCCATCTTTCTGCTTCTGATTTCTCTACTACCTCATTGTATGATATATGTTCATCATTGTCCAATAACAATGACTCACCATCCTCGGTGTCAAGAAAAAAATATCTTTCTATTTATCTTACCTCTCTTGAGGTCCTACAGAGTACTTATTTTTTAGGAACTACTTCTTCCATAGGTACCTTTGGAAATTTTCCATGTACCAACTCTTGTGTATCTTGAGCATCAACTTCATCGAAGTCAATCTTTCTCACAATATCGTTTTTGAGGATATTCTCCCTCCCAAGAAATATTGATTGTATGGTGACAACTATGTTCTTTTCTGAAGGGTTTTATAGGTAGTATCCCTTTTTTCCCTAGGATACCCTATAAAAATATACCTCATGCCTCAGTGTGATAGTTTGTTTCTAGAGAAAGGCTTAAAAATTTCCTCCCATACCCATACATATATATGCAACAAAATAGGTTTCTTTCCACTCCATAACTCAAAATGAATTCCATTTTTCACCTTATTTGGTACTTGGTTTAATGTGTATATCAAATTGTTTAATGATTATCCCCAATAGGATAGTGGATTATCTCCCTGACTCATCATCGAACTTACCATATCCAATAATCTATAGTTTCTCCTTCCACTAACACCATTCCACTATGGTGTATAAGGTGGAGTGAGTTTAGATTAAATCACAGTATCTCGTAAAAAATTGATGAACTATTTGTAAATATATTCTCAACCTATATCCAATAATATCTTCTTTATCGTCTTACCAAGACGATTCTCTACTTTATTCTTGAATTTTTTGAATTTATCAAAGGACATGGACTTATACATCCTCAATTAAATATAGGCATAACTGCTCAAGTCATCAGTAAAAGTTAATAAGTAATAATATCCAACTCCAGATTATATTGCAAATGGTCTACACACATTATTGTGTCTCAATCCTAGAATATTTGTGGACCTTTTACCCTATCCATAAATTTGAGATTCTGTCATTTTCCTTTGTAAACAAGTGTGACATCTATCAGGTGGTTTTAACTTAGAAGAGTCTAAATAACTATCTTGATAGAGCTTTGTCAAACGCTTCTTGATTACTTAACTAATATGGTGATTCCATAACTAGATGTTATATGATTACTGTGAACATAATTTATTATCAATTTTCAACACATGGTTTTCATAATATAATACATACGTACTATTATTTAAATGTGTCATACCATAACATATGTTGTCCTTATAAAAGAAACAACATTTGTTTTGAAACTAAAAATAAACCCATCTGTATCCAAACTTCATACAGAAATTACATTTTCTGTAATACTAGGTATATAATAACATCCATGTAAAACCAAGTTAATTCTCATTAGTAATGTGAGGTGGTAGTCACAAATGGATGGAGCAGCCAACCTTGCACCATTGGTGGCTCACAGATCTACCTCTCCTATGGAAATTTTCTGTAATCTACTTGGTTCCTAAATTTGAAAACATATGTGAGCACCAGAAGCTATATCTAATATCCAATGTGTATAAATGTAAAGGTTGAACTTGATATCAAATGAACCTTTTTACTCCCCTTGCCTCTGAGTGTAGTTCATCTTCCAGTGGCCCGACATTCCACCTACAAAGTATACTGTCACGTTTTTCTTGCTCTGCATTTAGATCTTTTTCTTCTTAGTAAAATGGTGATCAGATTATTTATAATGTTCATAATTCTTAGTCCCCTTTTTCTTGTCCTTCCCCTTTCTATTCACCATAATAACGACAGGTTTTTCATGCCCAATGTCATTATCTACTTGGTGAATAAACATAAAAAGTTCTAATAGAAACATGTCATTATTTCTCATATTATAATTCACAATAATACTAGATAAGGTCTTGGGTAATGATGATAGTATGAGATATGTACCAAACTCATCTGGGAATTTAATCACTTGGATTTCTAGATTCTCAATGTATCCAATAATCATGACTAGTTGTGGCCTAGATGGCATAGATTCTCCAAGCTTGGTGGTGAAAAAAATTGGATATCTCATACCTCTATTGTCTTACCTTCTCTTAATAGATATCCTGAAGGTGATACATCTTCCTATAAGAATCCATTTCCTCATGTTACTTCAAGAGCTCATTTATCATGGATGATAGAATGAGGTACTAAACATCTGTAGGATTATTTAGATGTTTCTCATACACAAAGAGATCGTCATCTCTCACCTCACCTCTAGGAACAACTGGTAAAGGTTCTTCCAACACATATAGTTTCCCTTTGTGGAAAAGGATGAACAGAAGGAAAATTTTCCACTTTTGGAAATTTGTGCCAATGAGAATGTTTTCCTTCTCGAGTATGGATCACAATGATATGTTTGATGTAATTTTTAATTTCATTTCTACAAATAAGATGAACATGGTTTGAGCACTTTATCTGATAAAGTTAAGGAAAATAAATAAATAAATATTCATTAGTCTCTCACTATTTTATCAAAACCCAATAGCCCTCACCATTGGCTTTAGAATATCTTGTTTCTTGAACATTCTAGTAGAAAGGATCAATATTTCCCTTTTCATTTCCCCAACATTGGATGATCATTAAATCTGAAAGGTTTTAGGTGGGAATTTCAAATTCAAACTACATTAACTCACTTCTACTTGATCCGTTGAGTGGACTCCCAATCCTAAAATCCTTAATTTTGCATTTCCCCAACATTTTCCTCCCAGTTAAAATATGTCCTTTGGAATTCAACCCCTAAGGTAAACTAAGTCAAGTCAACCCAAAACCTAAAATTATAATTCCTTTATAATTTAATGTTCCTCAACTTTGGTTGGTCAAGCACTTTGAGCTGTTGTTCAATTCTATCCAAAGTAATGGAAGGCTATATCGACATAATATTTTATTAATGGATTTTATCATTTATGCATAAATTTCCATTTATTATATTATCACATGATTGTTAATATTATTTAGGATAATAATAAGTTATTATACATGTATTAGATAATTTTTATTCATAAACAAGTTTATTTTAGTTCTATATTGAATTATTGTTAATTCATTAATTATGTGATCATGACAAAACATCCATAATGAATATCCATACAACTGAAAAAAACAAAATAAAGGGTATGATCATGAGACTATTCTAATGATTATTTTATCTAGTATTTGATAAACTAACCACCGACCTAGGGGAGAAACACCTTGAACCAATTAAGTTTCTATTTACAACTTTCTACCTATACACCTTTGTATCTCCTTGGATGGTTTTCTCCTCGGCTAGTGACATGAACCGCTTCTACTATCTTGGGATCTCCATCCCTTAAATATTTTTTTACTCACCCATTGGATAGGGGTAAAATGGGTTTTACCAAAAATAAACCATGGGCATGCAAGAATTACATATTAATGAGGAGAGAAGGTACACAAGCCAATAATTTTATTTAATAATAAATTAAAAGTGAAACCAATCACATACAAAGGTCTAGTTATGTTCATGATCATCCACATGCATGAAATGAACTACACATTCAATAAAACATGCATTAAATTCTTTAATAATTCTTATTTAAGATAAATCAAACATGAATCGATTAATTATTATCTTTAATTAATCAATCATTTTATCTTAACCCTTTTCTGAATTTCTTTGAGACTCACATCCATTATAATATTAAACAAATTAATAAATTCATTTTAAATTAACTGTTTATATAACTTATACAATTGAGGTAACTCAGTGAATACTCATACAAAACTACCCAACATGTATTATACTTGTATATACTTTATTCTTTAAGACATGTAGCATACACATATAATTATACTTGTAATACAACTCATCCATGATGTGTAGATATTTGAATATTATGTCGGTGTTAATTAAACATATATATATATATGAATCACCTATCACATATTGTGTCATAGATTTATGACCACATGAAGGTACGTGTATCAAGGGTCATATGATATATTAATAAATTTTAAATCTGTATAATCTAGAAAAAGTACACTCTATGTAGATCTGACTATATAGTTTGTACAATCTTCACGGTCCATCCAAAGTACATGCCTAGGGAAATGGTGTGTGAGGTGTACTTGGAAAGTATTTATAGTACATGACATGTCTAGAGGACCACACACCTCATAAAATTTGTGTTACATGGTCACCATCCGAGCAAGCCGTGTATGAGACACACCGCTCGACCCTAATTCGAAGGGATTACATGCCATATCCAATGGGCCAGAAGATGTGCATTTCAGTTTCCATGTGCCTGTTAATCATAGTCAACACCACATGGATTAAAGGTAATTAATGGTTTCATTAATTCCTAATACACAAATGATCTCAAATTGATTACCGAACCAAATCTTATTGTGTTGAACAATACTACACATCGTGTAATTTTGATTACATATCATATAGTCTTGTGATGTGTGGACTAGATCCTTTGAACCAATGGATGAGTTCCTCGATTTAATTTTAATCCAAAAAAATCATTTCTATTAGATCTATGAGAAACAATAGGGGAAGAATAGATCTCGTAATTCAGATTAAAAAAAGAACGATTGAACTTGAATTCACAACCTAAATTATTAAAGAGTAAACCATCAATGAATTATTTAAATATTTATAAAATATAATATGCCCGCTCTGATACCACTTATAGGTTTCGGGCGCAATGGAAGTGCGGGAGGGATGGTGACCAATTTTTTTTCATATTCAATGAACAATCCAAGATCCATAGGAAAATGAATTCTAGTATCCATGGAATTGAAACAAGGATTAAGGAAAATGAATGGAAACCTAGAACCAAGAGATATGATCCATAAATTTTGTTTATAATTTATTTATTTAATTAACGAATTTCCTCCTAGGTTATTGTTTATTCTTTGGTGTTTTTGGTCACAAATCTGCAGGTGTACCGTCATTGAATTGTAGTGATCAATAGTATATCTCTACTAGCAGTGATTCACACATGTTAAAAATATCTCTAGACATTGTCGAAGGAGTCTCTAGGTGGTAGTATAAATGATCCTTGAAATTACGATGTCTACCTTTGATTGACTTGAGAACCTCTTCTAAAGCACTCTCCTTGATTTGGTGGAGGAGGATCACTCCTGATCTTGAGAGTGTTCATGGAGAGGAAAGAACTCTCTAGGATTGAGAGGTATTTTTTTTCCAATTCATTGTGCACAACTACTATATTCATCTCTTGGATAGATTTTGGCTAATAAGAGAATAATATAATTGTGAATTTAATTCACTAGGGTAATAATAAATTATTTTCACAAGTTCCTTAAATAGTTTATTAATACAAGTGTAACCCCATGTCAAATAATAATTGTTACATTATTATTTACTAACATTCACTTAACTTGCGAGTTATAATTATATATTAAATAATAAAATAATATTCAATGTCGTTATTTTTCACTGCACCCTTAACTCAATCAGTTAATTCTCACCATATTTATTAAACATAGAATATTGAATATTTATTTATTAAATAAATATCATTATATTATTCACAAAAAATTATTGAAAATATATATTTATTAATTATTCTACCCACATTATATTATCTCAAATAACTAGTGTTGTAATAAATGCGATCAGGAATACATGTATAATTAATAAATCAAAATCTGAATTGATCTTTATTCATCATTTTCAATTATAAAAAATATATTATTTAACTAGGGTATTGGATACACTTAGTCTGTGGCCCTCTAGGCCTCTTTCCCAATGGCATTTAGTGGACCTACCTAAATTCCATGGTCAGCGTCTAGCAACATGCCAAGGAACCCATAGGGAAAGAATTTAATGCCTCAAATACACGTCACCTCATACGAACACTTACCATTTAATATAATCCCATTGTCTTGTTTCTCCAATCAAGTAGCATGCATATAAGTTTCATCAACCAATGTTCTTTATTTCTAATTATTTTATTTCCCAGATTTTGAACTTTCTTATAGAACAATGTGGCCCTTAATTTATTTAGGATATATCATTTCCTTAAAAGGGATTGAGATATCAACTTATTTTATGGAACATAAGGGAAAAATCCTTTCTTTAATTATTCATTAATGTGTTATTACTCATGACGCACCAAACATATCCTACCTTGCTATGAATATATGTCGTCATGGTTTTTTCCAATACATCTATGTGTGTAATTAATAATACACATTAATAATAATCTTAAAGTATATGTTCCAATACACACATATGTAGATAGGAACATCCAATGACACATATAAATGAGGTTTTCTTATTGGAGGGTTCATTCTTATAATATCCCCATAGACATTACTAAGGGCGCACACCATGAGAATGTGCCTCAAAGTAATACGAGTCTCCACCCCTAACGGCCTGTATCATTTGTGTCCCTTAAAATGATACCAACTGGCCATAAAATAGATATTCTTGAATAGTTTCATGGAAATTCCATGCTATCTTCACAGCATGGATCTGCTTTGACCATTTACTAGGACATGTACTCTTAGGAAATTATCACATAAAGAAGAGGAATCAGGATGTGACAAAGAGTTTATTAATATTTATCCAATGAATACAAGTTTTTCATAAAGTACAAAAGAAGTTGGTTATAGGGAACCAAATCCAAGACAGACTTGATATTATTGGTGATTATTCAGGAGATACTACACATTTATGGTACAATATGATACTTATGAAGCATGATTTTTTTTTGAATGATATAGTTTATGAAAAAACCTATTCACCAAAAATCATAAATGAAATCCTTCTTGAATTATACTTTTTCAAAGCCTATTTCTATGATCATCATATTGGGATATTGATTTTCAAAGACACCTAAAATAGAGGACACCATATGTTAGATGTTTGTGTGATGTGAAAAAAATGAGTCCCTATGGTATATTTCTATTACACATAACTTAAAAGGTTTGTTGAAATCAATAAATAATAATATTATATGTAGATTACATACATTCATTTACTAATAAATCATTCGTAATGATCATAGAATATTTTATTTTGGAAGAGAATGAGTGGCATGTGTCTCTACCTGGTTTCTGGGAACACTATACATTTTCAAGATATTTATGTTGATAACGGATAGAAAAACAAATTTGTGTCCTACCATATTTTTAAGACTAGGGACTAAAATTTATCCTTGTATGACTAAAATTATTAATCATGTTCTGGGGAACAAGATCTATATAATAGATATATGAGTATTATAAATCTTTTCATATTATATATATTAACATAATATTGAAAAATAAAACATGAAATAATTCAATACGATTTTTTTGGAAGATAACCCTTCTAATATAACATGCATCGACATACGAATACAATATGGAGATTAACAGAATTGTATAAGATTAAGTTCTAGTAATTCATACCTTATTTTATGATATATAATAGTATTTTATATTTATGATGCATAATTAATAATAGGCAAATATCAAATTGATTCAACATAATTTTATAGATTTAAGGTTAGAACGATCTGAAATAACATGGAAATGTGAAACAATATGAGTTCTTAGAGTATGGAGAAGTGAAAATACTAGAAATCATAGTGATTCAAATCTTATATAAACTTGGTTAAATTTGATATAGTATTGTTGAAAATGATACGGTAATATTAAAGAAAAAAATTATTACATCTATTGGTATTTATATCTACAATATATGAGTATATTACAACTTCTGATGTAGCTTAAGAAAAAGTTTTAGCAACATCCATTGATTTTGGGTTACACCAAAAGAAATAGATTTAAAAAAAGTTATTACCTTTGACTATGGATTTAGTTTCTAGTGTCAGGATTTGGACATGGTAACTAGAGGTGGATACTAAGTTATATCACTACTTGTAGAGTTTTCTCAAGTTAGTAATGTTACAAAAAAATATTCACCACACAAACATGTGGCTTTACCAACCCTTGAAATGGAAATGTGGTAGGCCTAGCAGTTGTATCCATACTAAGTATAAGCATGTTTTCCATGTGTGAACAAATTGGTTTCTAGCAGTTGACCCTAGTGAAAGATGGATTTTTTTAGAGTTGGTTCCCTAGAACCAACTTTTTTGTACTTTATATTGAATAAATATTCGAATGAGTGAATATTAATGTAAATATCTTATCAAATTTTTATTTTACCTCTATGTAACATTGATTTGATAATTTCCTATAGTATTGGTCACATTGATATGTTTGTAGCAGTTCCAATCTATGATGAGAATCTTGAAATGTCATGATGTTATTATTAAATATAATTCTATAGAAGGGAAATTTATTATGAAATGTCACTCATTTTATAGATCATTATGTGAGAGTGCTCATAAGAGGATGAGGTTTCTTCTCATGAATTCACCACTTTGTAATCTTCAAGATGGGATATTATGATAACATACTCTCCAGTATGAATTCTATATGTTTTAGCATCATCAAATACTCCTATCAATTAGCATCTATAATGGTCCTTAGACTTTATTATTATCATTAATATATGTCATTACCCATGTACTTATATTTACTGATAAAAATCATCATGCCATATGTTGGAAGGAAGTAGGGTGTGAAGGGTACATCATGAATGAAATATTATTAATAGATATGTCAAGGAAGGATTTTTCTCTTCTATATTTGTATAATTTGATATATCATGCAATGAACTGAACTATTACGAATAAAATTCCTCATTTTGGTTTAATTATATGTTGTATGGTTATATAAAACACATTAACTTCTTCTAATTTATTATATATAATTATATTTTAAGGATCACTAGGTATATTTATCATTTATAATATTGTTATTGAACAATGATCACATGATTAGTATAAATATGGGGTTTTAACTAATCCACTTGTCACAGGAAAAGGTAGTAATGGCCTTAACTTAAAGGATTGTACCCTATGAAGCCAATTTATCAAAGATTATGAGGGAGGTATAATTTTTGGTCAATGACCTAGACCAATCCCAATCCAAGATCTAACAACATAAGAATTAGAAAACCAATTTACGGGAGCAAGTCAAGCTCATCAAGATCACGACCCAAACCATGTTTGTCGAACAGCCCCATGAAAGCCCTGACATCACTCACCTCACTCTTAAGGTGTATGGAGATGTATTAAAGGGATATGTATCAAGACCTTAGTAATAGGAATATGTACATTATTTTTTATAAAATAATGAATATATTTGCATCCTATTATTGTTACTTTACAAATGATTTTTTTATTTAAAAAAAACATAAATAATATTTTTTGTTAATTAAGATATCTATGTTGATCAATTATTGGATATTTGAATAAAAAAACATTTTTTTAAAATATTTTTATTAAATAAATTATATAAAATACAAATAATCAAATAATTTTTATGAAGTCAAATGTAATATTTATAAGCGTTCAAAAATATTATTGTCAAAAAATCCATCAATTTCCATAAATTTCAGTTTTTATTTTAAAAGGTAAAATTAAAATATTAGTAAAATTATATAGATAAAATGAATATTATTTTAGAATCAAGATTTTGAAATTATCCAATGGTGTATTTTTCATAATTTTCTAAGATAATGGAATTTTTGGTTAAAAATTAAATACCGTATAAATATACTTTGTGTATTAAGACATCACAATGACATAAAAAGTGAAGTAATAATTAATATAAATAGGATATGAGACCAAATATATGTTTTAACTTTAAAATAATGTTATTTTATGTTTATTTTTTTATTTTTTATGAATCCTCTAAGACTTAAAATATATTTTAGGATTTTAAAATAATTTCTTTAAGAGTGTGACTCACCTCCACATCACCGTGGGTAATAATTTGTTATGTTAGGACCCTGGAGTTATAAAATAATTTAAACCACTACCCTTTAGAAAAAAACATGGGAAAAACCATGGGATAGTTTTTGGTTTTTGATTTTTTATTGTGTAGAGTCCGAAACCTAATTAATAAATAAATCCCCCAACCTTCCGGTATTAACCAACCCAAGCTCTAATTTCTCTTCCCAAAAAATCCTTGTAGTACATCCACAATCTTCCATCCACTCCATAAATTCCTCACAAGGAACCCCCAATCTCAAAATAGTCCATTCCAATCCTTTATAGTCCCAAATTCAAGTAAGGGAAGCTCATCCTCCACTCTCCTCTTTTACTAAGAACTCATTTTTTGTTATGTATTTTTATTTTCATATTCTTATGATGGTGTATGATATTCCACATTCCCATGAATTTCCATTTTATGTATAAAGGACAATATACTCATTTCACTCTCATTTATCATCCCATGATCCTTTATGAACACATTTTACCATGCCGGAATTTTGCAAGGATTCTATTCTCTATTCATTTTCTTCACTGCCTTATACATTATATTTCCAAATTTATAATGTTAGGATATTATATTCTGTGTCCTTATTACTTTATATATTATGTAGAAATAATTACAGAACCATTTATCTCTCATCAAACATTTTTATGAATTTTTATGTAACACTATTATGCTTCCGAAATTTCACAACGATTTTCCATGCCAAAATAATGTTGTAGTGAATATCATACCCATTTATCTATCCAGATTATTTACCTTTATGAACATATAATTATTTATTGGGGACTTACATATATGTATTCCACATTACTTGATCATAGAATAAATATTTATCTTAAATAAATCCATGCTTTCTTATCTATGTGGAGCACTTAAGCATTAGAATGAAATGATTACGGTGGGTGTTCCTAGATAGAGCTTCAATGCATTGGGTAATGATTGGTATCATGATATGTCCCATTGGGATAGGTTGTTTACCTGATTCCTTTATTGTAATTTTTCCCCCATGATGTTTGTATTGTTTATCCTTGACCAATGTTTATGATGTAGTGTTTTAAATTATTTCCACATTTCCCACGTTATGATTATCCTACTATACCATGCCTTATTATTCATGTTCATTTTAGGCTCCATTGGTATACCTATTTTCTAATATGTATTATCTTTTTCACGTAATACCTTTTTTATTCCCTTAATGGGATTTATAGCTCACCCCTTTCTTATGTTGTTCCTAAAGATATCCCAGCAATTTAATGTTCATTGGAATATTATGATCATGTTAAGAAGTGTTCAATAATGTTTTGTATCCAATGTTATAAGTTGTTGTTCTATGTACCCGATTCCCAAAGACACTAGACTTATTGATCTTTTGGGTTGTATTAAGTGTAATGTTTTGTAATAAATCATTTATTAATGTGTACTAAGGATAAGTATTATTATATTTGGTATCAGAGGAAAAGTTTAGTTATTTTTAGGATTAGGATTAGAAAACTATAGAGAAATACTTTGGGATAATACTATGTATAAGAAAACATCCCCATCTTTTGTTAAGTATATATTAATTGGTTAATCATGAAAATACATCCTCATTTTTGGATATTACATGTGGAAATTGTTCATACACATATGTACCTTGTGGTAACAACTCCAAAAAGATTTTTTGGGCCTAACTCAGGGTAATATAGTAAATGACAACACACATTACGACACACCTAGTTGGAAACTCCCAAGATATATTCTTGGGTAATTTCATAATATCATTATGGACCATTATTAAGGGAACCGAAAAATCCCATAATAATACAATTTAGGAAATATATCATGGATAACATAGATCGAAGCCTAGAATTCCATAAGATAATAATTAAATGTAATTTATAAGTTATTCCTTAAATGTCTTTGGATTCCCCATTTGTGTTAAATTTTCACAACCAATCCCCTGGGGCCCCTGCCATGACTACCCCAAGCCCTCCTTCCATAGGTTAGGGGCTGGGGACTAGCACTAAAAAAGTGTAACCTAAAAAGGGAAGGCATTGACTTTAAACCTATATACACAAAGATAGGACACATTTCACACAAGAACAATACAATAAAAAAGGAGTACTAAAACCACCACTAAGAGTGAAAGTATGTACTGGAAGAAAAAGGATCCAGTATATAAGACCAATTGAAAGAGTAGTACAAAAAAATAAAAAGAAATCTATATAGACCATCCGCCAAGGATCCAATCTGAAGGGTAGGTAAAACTCATCACTGCAGCTCACCACATCAATTGGTCACCTCTATGTACCATCTAACCCGGGCTCTCCAACGTCTCAGTAAAGTTGTTTTTCATCTCTACAAGGCACAACAATGTGCGGGAGAATCCTGTACAGGGGTGAGTATAAGAATACTCAGTTGGGACCCTGAGACCCCCGAAGGTCTCTTGGAATTCCATAACGAATAACCACAAAGAATGAACTCAATCACATGATACAATTTTAAAGAGTCATCTTACCCTAGGTATAACTTAAAGTACATAGGTATGTTTGATTAGTCGTAAACCAATATCATCTTATTCTGTTGAGAGTTTTTCTGCTAATCCATGAAGGGTAAATGTACTGATGATCCAAAAAGCTTACTCTGCTACTGATCCATGAAGGGTCTATCTCCTTCTAATCCACAAAGTGTCACTCAGCTGCTGATCCATGGTGGGTCTCTTTCCAGGGGATCCACATCGGGTCGCACTACTACTGATCCATGAAGGGTCTCTCTCATGCTGATCCATGAAAGGTCTCCTTTTTTTTGATCCACAAAGAGTCTCTTTTTTGTGGATCCATGAAGGATCACATTTATGAAGATCCATGAAGATTCTCTTTTATACCCATCCATGAAGGGTTTCTTTCATTATTCACGTCACAACCATCTACTAGATTCCCTTCCATAGCATGTTTGATTTCTAGAGGATCCACTCCCCAAGACATAAATCATATTTTAACCACCATTAATTCCTACATAGAAGTAACCCAAAGGACTATCTTGCAGTAAGGGATCCAATATAATAGACAACGTGTTAATCAGACACTCAGTCTATAAGATATTGGAAAAAAGGTAAATAGGGCCTGATGGGATTCGAGTCCAATCCAACCTAATCATACTACAACTCCTAATAAAACTCAAGTGGAGTATCTCAAAAGGGATTCCTCATCGCAAGGGTCCCCTCGCCATAGACGGTGTGTCAATTGAACACTCATTCTGTGAGTAATAGGCGTTTTAGTGAAATGGGGACAGTCGGGTCCGGTAAGGGTCCCGACCCAACTGGACCGTTGGATATGTGGTTTGGCCTGGTGGCAGGTCAGGCCTGGATGGTAAGGGTCCAAACTATTTTTGGCCCGGAGTACCTTTTGGGGTGTGACCCACCAAAGGAACCTGACCAGCGTGGTGCGGGATGATTGTGCTGGATTGGATGTGAGGCCATCGGTTTTTCTAGCTGGCAGTGCCAGTAGGTGTCTCCCCATCTCCATGTAAAGGCTAGTATGATCTAGCTGCTTGTGCGCTAGATAAGTGGCCCGACAAGCTACTCCATCTCCACACGGTGCTGACGGGCACCATTCCTTCACCACCATCGCGGCCATCTGACCGTGGCTCCCTGCCGTTATGCCAGTGACACCTTCTGTGGGACACCAGAAATGCTCTGGTGGTCCATTTTCTATCTCTTCTATGCCTCTGGGCTTCTCAAATCACTACCTTCACAGTGAATCCCATAGAATCCTCATGCCACCACGTTGCTCAGTCACCCCTGATGAACGCTAAACATCCAAGATCGACTGAGGGTTTAGGCCTTGTTCGGTTTGGCCTACTCCCTCCACATTAGCACTTTATTATGGGGGTGATAAAAATCATCATATAGATTATGGAAATCCCCAAATCAAGACCCCACAATAACCTCTAACAAGATCAAACGAGTCACGGATCAACCCGTTAGTCGGTTGATCCACATTCATTGTATTTTTCAAGAACGAGAAAAGATGAACTATTAAATACATACAGAAAATAAATCTCTTTCCTCTTTGACATTTTATGTCAAAGAGTTCGTTCTTGAGGTTTCAAGGTATCGAAATTTCTTCTGTCTCTGTTCTTAGAGGTTTGTCGAAGTCAGTGGAGTCTTGTCGGTGTTCTTCATCCTTCTTTTTTGGAGAGAAAATTCACCGGACATTCATCTGAGAATCCTCCAAGTTTAATTCCCAAATCCTATATGTTGTTTTATTAAAAAATAAAAATGTTTAGCGATGATGTAGCCATTAATAATTCTCATTAAATTAACCTCATTTAATGAGCCACATTTAATGATCCATTTATAAAATAGCATTGTGGTTTCAAACGATCCATTATTGAACCTCCATTAATATGCCTCACTGCTGCCTCATCGCTGCACCACAACATCGCCATCCACCACCCAATGGTGAGAAATTAAATGAAATAATTATTTTAAAATATTTTATTAATATTTTTTCATATTTATGAAAAATTAAAATTTTTCTCGTTCCTTTTCGGCCGAAGCTAAGTCATTTATACAAAAATATCGACGTTATGAACTCAACAATACCCTCGGATTTTCGATCTGAGCACTGGTTCAAATGTTAAAAAACCCTACTTGCACGTTCATTTGAACAAAACATAAATAAAGTTCAAAAATTAACTTTCACCCTAATGGAAACACGCACTAAGGAGCTCAAACGTACTATCATATTTCCAATTAGAGTTTCCATTTATGATTTATAAGTATTTGACAATAAAATAATTGTTACCAAATTATTTTATTCATGGAAAAAAAACTAATTTCCACTATTTCCCCATGCCGACCAATGTTAGGATCTTCTTAAGAAAAAAATACACTCACAAGATCAATGATGGTATTAGATTTTTAATCCAAGCCACCATTCGTGTGTTAAAATCATTAGAAAAATAAAATATTGTTTTAATTATTTTATTTATGGTTATGCCATTCTCGGTTTTTCTCACTGGAGGCCTGCGTCGACTATGATTAAGTCACACCTAGGGTAAACCCACCATCCTGAATGCAACAGTGCCCTCATATTTTTGATCTGGAGATAATTTATAGTTTCATCCAAATATCTGAAATCCCCATTAGGGTGTGACCCGAAGGAAAACAAGATTTCCCTCGTCAAACTCCAAGGGTCTCTATCTCCTGTCAGCATAAGACTTCTACCTAGTCTATGTAGTCATCATCTTCTTCTAGATGATCTGCACCTTCCCAGTGGTAGCCATAACAACTCTGCACCCCTGAGTACAAACTCACCTAGGTCTGTATAGCATAGGGGTGATCTACATGGTCGCTCGTACAAGGCCTCTAATGGTACCATGACAATGGTGGAGTGGTAGCTACTGTTGTATGAAAACTCCACTAATTGTAGGTGGTCCTCCGAACTGTGACCAAAATCTCTGACACAAGCATGAATCGTGCCCTCCAAAGTCTATATGGTCTACTATGCTTGACCATCTATCTAGGGGATAAAAAGCTATGCTCAAGTGTTCTTGAACCTGATGCTCAGTATTCACTTTCTGACAAGTGAGGCATCGTGAAAAGAACTCTTCCATTGCTTCATTCATCCCTAACAACCAGTACCAACGTCAGAGGTCCTGGTAGATCTTTGCCTCACTAGGATGTACCTCCAAAGGGGAAGTATGGGATTCCCTCAAGACCACCTCTTGTAATGTCACTCGTACAATGGTGTGTCCTCTTAAAAGGATGATGTGATCCCCACCTATCGAAAATCCATTTGTATCCTATCATGAGGATATCTAAGCACATCAGGCCTCACAGTCAACATCCACAAGTTGTTCCTCCCTATCTCACTAAAGGAGTAGAATAGTGATAGTCTTATACTCGGGGTAAGCTTCTCTATCATCATCCATGAAGAATATCAGAATCCCAGCTAGCTACTCCATCACCTCACTCAACATATATAAACCAGACCTCTTATTGAGCGCATCTGCCACCACATCCCCCTACCTAGGTGTATATAAAAGCTCAAGGTTATAGACCTGGAGGAATTCCAACCATCTTCATTTTCTCAACTACTCAAAAGCCTATGACCACATTTCCATCCACAAAAAAGGATACCCCATTTAACTGATGGACATGCCCATCAACCCTTTGGTAGTGGGTACTCGCTCTCCACAGCCACTTGGTTAAGGTTCATGTAATCCTCACATAACCTCGAACACTAGGTCCGACTAAGACCTTCATCTACAAGTCCCCCACCTATTCCCCCTACTTGAGACGCTCTACAAAAGCCCTCTGATATACTGATTCTGAAATTGGTTCCATATCGGGGTGAAAATGATACAAAAGTACCCCCCCCTAAGAGGAGGTAAACTTGGAAACATCCTTTGAAAAAATGTTCCTACACTATACCACTACTATTGGGAATTGAAAACTCAAAACACCTATTTCAACAAGGGTAAGGCTGGAAGACTCAAGAGTGATCAGTTGTACCCATCTATGCATGAGTTTGTATTGTGATACCTGGGTTTACTTTTTTTCCGACGAAGGAGAACCCCATTCCAGTGTTGTAGATATACCACATCCTTATGCCTAAAATAGTCTATCTGAGAATGAACTATGGATGATCAGTCCATACCCAGACTAACTTCATAAGGCCTTGATGCTTCCACCAAGTGGTTCCAACTGAAACTCTTTCCCCAAGGTTCAGATCACACCATCTGTGCAAGTGTGATTATCAATTATCCTCCCATAGTTATATCCGAATGTAAGGATCAAGTAAATAGTTTAACCAGAAAATCTATGCCTTGAACAAGATTTGTGTCAATAAGGAATGATTAGAACCTATGTCTTTTAATACAGAAACTATTTGTAGACATAGACCATAACTCAAATCATTCCAGGATCCCTTGGGTCATACTCCTTGAACACATGCAGTTACTCCCTTCCCCTATCCTCCAGCTCCCTGAGCCTGGCGGGGACCAGAATAGGGTGTTGGTTGTAACATGTCGAAATGTATACCACGTCCTCCTTCTATCCTAGCCCCTCTTCCACGTCTTCTGCCATATAGATTCATATGTACTCATCACTTCCTCTTCCCAAAAATATTTTTAAACATCCAATTGTCTATGACTGACATCAGTTTCTTACTTTCCCACTGCTAGAATTCAGTGGCTGTATTTGATCAGCTAAAAACTTTTCAGCCACAAACATTCTCTCTAGAACCCTAACATAATTAAGAATGAACAGAGGTATAATGTTGGCTCAGATGTCCCTAAACACATCTCGCTTGGAGGTATAATCCATGAATCACTACTCGTATCATATTCATCAAGTACCTAGAATGGTCGTTATGACTCGATTAATTCTCAGTTACTGATGTGTCATCCTACTGAAGCTATAGAAGCTCTTGGAAATACATACCCCTTAGATATTATGGTAAGACAACCCTTCTCTAAGGAGGTTTCTCAAGCTCTGTCTATAGGTTCCGGGTGCAGTGGAAGCGCATTGGTGGGTTTTCCCAACATTAATTTTAACGTTAAACAACATTCAATCCGAGATCTGTCATGATATAAAATGCCGAATCTTTGGAGTAGAATGAAGAATGAAAAGAAAATAAGAGTCCCAGAACCCATGAGGAGGATCATTATATGTTGATTATAATTAATTTAATTAATTCATAAGAATTACCTCGTTGGAATTCTTTCTTTGTTGATGTGTCCGGTCGCAATTTGGTGATCTGTCATTGCGTCGTAGAATCCAAGTGCAGGATTCCTCTAGCGGTGATCCAAACGTGTGTCATGTATCTTCGGAAAATGCCGAAGGGATATCCGGGTGTTAGCGTGGAAGAACCTTCGCTTGCGATGTCCGCCTTCAACCGCCTTGATCCGGTGGAGGATCTTGCTCTCATAACGTGAGGGCGTTCTTGGTGGAAAGGGAATTCTCTCTTGGCTTGAGAGTATTTCAAAATCCATTGTGCACAACAATGGCTCTTCAAAATGTTGGGGTTGTGAGGATATTTATAATCAGGTTTGAGGTTAATAGAGTTATGATAATAAATAAACGTGTTACGCATTTTATTTATTTCATTTACTCTTATTGAAAACCCCCATGTTGAATTATTAATTCCTTGACATGCACCCACGCTAATTATAATAAATATCATTTAATAAAAAAATATTATATCCTCAAAATCCCAACTGGAAAAAATACAGGGCGTGTAATAATTAATACACGGAGTGTACTTTTATTTTCCATTTTTATCCACCACATTTATTAGACCTTGAGTAATTACTATTTATTTCTTAAATAAATGTAACTGCATTACTCGCTAATAAATATATTATTTCATCCATAATATATTCTCTCGAATAACTAGTGTCAAAATAAATGCGATCAGACATCCTTAAATAATTATTAAACCACATTCGGGAATAATATTTATTTAACTTGTTAAATTAATATTTAACTGAGATAAATGGACACACTTAGTGTGTGACCCTCTAGGCCTCTTTCTCAATGGCATTAGGCTGAGCCTGACTAAAGTCCAAGGTTAGCGTCTAGAAACATGCCAAGGCACCCATAGATAAATAAGTTAATGCAACAATGATGTGTCACCTCCTATGAATGCTTACCGTGTAATATAATCCCTTTCTCTCGATATCTCCAATCAAGCGGGTTGCATTCTAATGCCATCAACCCATGTGCTTGATTATTCTTTATTTGACTTCCCGGAATTGAACTTTCCCATACCTTACCCTGGCCATGGATTTATTTAGGGTATATCAATTCCATGAAAGGGCCTGAGATATCTACTTCTGTTATGGAACGAAAGGGACAAATCCTTTCTTGCATTATCTATTAATGCAGTATTACTCGTGACGTACCCAACATATCATACCTCGCTGAGAACAGTGTGTCATCACAGTTTTCTTCAATACATCTAAGTGAGCGAGTTGTAATACCCATTAATAATAATCTTAATGTCTAAGGACAAATAAACACGTTCGCAGATAGGAACATCCGATGACACTATGAAATGTGGATTTCCTACTGGCAGGTATTGTTCTCATAATATCCTCTTAGATATTACCAAGGGCACACACCATGAGATGGTGTCTCAATGTTTTATGAGTCCTCACCCCTAATGACCTGTATTATTTGTGTCCCTCAAATAATATCATCCAGCCATAGAACATACATTCATGAATAGTGTTATGGAACTTCCGGGTTCTCATCATAGCAGGGATCCGCTACGACCCTCTAATGCAACTGCTGCCCTTATGACATTATCACATGTCATCTCACGCAGAAGAAAAATCAATATGTGATAAGGCTTTTATTTAATGAATAAAGTACAAAGTAGTTGGTTCTAGACCACCAACTCCAACAAAATCCCACATGGACTAGAGCCAACTGCTAACAACCTTTAACCCGCTAGCTCTCACATTATATTCCTGCTTCTGCTGAGATAAGCCTTTAGTCGTGGGGTCCGCCACGTTCTCTTCCGTCGACACTCTGTTCACTACAACTTTACCCCTTTGATAGAAATCCCTCAAGAGGTGATAATTCTGGAGTATGTTCTTTGTCCATTAATGTGACCTTGGTTCTTTTGCAAGATCCACTGCTGCAGTATTATCACAATACAATGTAATGGGATATTTACTGCTAGGAACCACATCAAGATCCTGGACCATGTTCCGAATCCAGACACCTTCCTTGCCTACATCAGAAGCTGCTATATACTCAGACTCCTCTATAGAATCGGCGACAACTAGCTGCTTTGAACTCTTCCAGCTCACAGCTCCTCCATTGAGACAGAAAACATATCCAAATTGTGACTTCAGATCATTCTGATTTTTTTGGAAACCAGCATCAGTATACCCTCTGATGACAAGCTCCTTGTCTCCTCCATACACCAGGAACATATCCTTAGTTCTTCTCAGATACTTAACTATAGTCTTAACAGTAGTCCAATGTTGTTCTCCTGGATCTGCTTGATATTTACCTACCATGTTCAGTGCATAGGCAACATCAAGCCTGGTACATAACATGGCATAAATGATAGATCCTATAGCTGAAGCGTATGTGATCTTGCTCATCCTATCTTTCTTCTGTTGTGTCTGTGGACACATTTTCTTAGAAAGATGTAAGCCATGTGACACTGGATCCAATCCCCACTTGGATTTTTCCATACCAAATCCTTTTAGTATCTGGTCAATGTATGTACCCTGGCTTAGTCCAAGTAGCCTCTTGGATCTGTCACGAATGATCTTGATCCCTAGAATGTAGGCTGCTTCTCCTAAGTCCTTCACGGAGAAACACTTGTTCAACCAGTCCTTAACTGACTGTAAGGCTGGTACGTCGTTTCTAATAAAAAATATGTCATCAACATATACCACTAGGATGATGACCACATTTCCATTAAACCGCTTATAAACACATGGCTCGCATTCATTATTAATGAAACCAAATTCATTTATGGCTACATCAAATCTAATGTTCCATGACCTAGATGATTGATTCAATCCATAAATGGTTTTTTGAACTTGAAAACCCATTTGGCTTCACCTGGTGTCACAAACCCTTCTGGTTGTGTCATATGGACATCTTCTTAAAGGTTCTCGTTAAGGAATACTGTTTTGACATCCATCTACCAAATCTCGTAGTCATGGTAAGCTGCTATGGCAATTATGAATCTTATGGATTTAAACATGGAAACTGGTGAGAAGGTTTCATCATAGTCAATTCTTTGACACTGTCTGAATCCTTTAGCCACTAGCCTTGCTTTATAGGTGCTAACCTGACATTCCATGTCCATCTTTCTTTTGAATACCCAATTGTATCCAACAGGCTTTACATCAACTGGATCATCGACCAGAACCCGAACTTGGTTCTGATACATGGAATCTGTCTTAGAATTCATATCTTCTAGACATCTTATAGCTTTTGAGATTTCTACTGCATTTAGGTGATAGGTTCATCATTGTCCAACAATAATGATTCACCATCCTCGGTGACTAGGAAACCAAATCTCTCTGGTTCCCTTACCTCTCTTGAGCTCCTATGCAGTACTTGTGTTTCTAGAACCTCTTCCCCGGGGACCTGTGGAACTTGTTCCTGTACCAACTCCTTTGTATCTTGAGCATCAACTTCATTGAAGTCAATCTTTCTCCCACTATCCTTCTTAAGGATATGCTCCCTCTCAAGAAAGATGGCTTATCTCACAACAGTCACTTTCTTGTATTGATGGTTATATAGGTAATATCCTTTCGTTTTTTAGTATATCCTATAAAGATACACTTCGTGCCCCGGGGTGGTAGTTTTTTTCCTGAGAAGGCCTTAAGAAACTCCTCGCATCCCCAAACATGTGTGTGCGACAAAGTGGGTTTCCTTCCATTCCATAACTCGGATGGAATTCCATTTTCCACCTTAGTTGGTACTCAGTTTAATGTGTATGCTGCAGTTTGTAATGCATATCCCCAAATGGATAATGGAATATCTGCATGACTCATCATTGACCACACCATGTCCAACAAGGTGTGGTTCCTCATTTCAATAACACCATTCCACTGTGGTGTATAAGGAGGATTGAGCTGAGATAGAATCCAAGACTCCCATAGAAGATCGATGAACTCTTGGTTTAGATATTATCCACCTCGATCTGATCGAAGGTTCTTTATCTTCTTACCAAGATGATTCTCTACTTCATTCTTAAATTCAATAAATTTATCTAAGGACTCTGAATTATACCTCATTAAGTAGACATAGCCATATCTACTCAAATCATTAGTAAAAGTAATGAAGTAAGAATATTCACCTCTAGCTTCTACTGGAAATGGTCCACACACATCTGTGTGTACCAATCCTAGAAGCTCTGTGTCCCTTTCACCTTGTCCACCAAAAGGCGGCTTGGTCATTTTTTCTTGTAAACAAGTGTGACATCTATCAAGTGGTTTTAGATTAGTAGAGTCTAAATAGCCATCTTGGCAGAGCTTTTTCAAATGCTTCTCGTTCACTTGACCAAGGAAGTGATGCCATAACTGGGTTATGTATGAGTCATGTGAGTTTGTTTCATTATCGATTGCCAACACTTGGTTTTCATAAATCAATAAATACAAACCATTATTTAAATGTTACATACCATAACATACGCTGTTCTTATAAAAGAGACAACCCTTATTTCCAAATTTTAAAACAAATAAATCCATATCCAAACAAGATACAGAAATTATGTTCTTGGTAACACTAGGCACATAATAACAGTTATGTAAAACCAAAATCATCCCAGTCGGCAATGAGAGGTGGTAGTCGCCAATAGCCAACGCAGCCAACCTTGCGCCATTGGAAGCTCAAAGATCAACCTCTCCTCTGGAGATCTTTCTAAATCTAATTGGTTCCTGCATTTGAATATAGATGTGAGACCCACAAGCTGTATCTAATACCCAATGTGTAGAAATAGAAAGATTGCACTCGATAACAAATGCACCTTTAGCGTCCCCACGCTTCTGGGTGCAGTTCCTCTTCCCGTGGCCCTGCTTTCCAAATGAAAAACACGCAGCCTCTCATTCCTTTCCCTGCCTCTGGATCTTCACCTTCTTGGAGGGATGGTGCTCAGGGGCTTCAGACTGTTTATAAGTCATTAGCCCCTTTTCCTTGCCCTTCATTTTCTTTTTCACCATAAGGAATACGGTTTTTTCATGGCCCATGACCTTATCTACCTGGAGAATCAAGGTCATAAGCTCTGATAGACTCTTATCATTGCCTCTCATGTTATAGTTGACAATGAAGCTAGAGAAGGTCTTGGGCAGTGATGATAGGATGAGATCTGTATGCAACTCATCCGGGAATTTAATCCTAAGATGTCCAGGCTTTCAATGTAGCCAATAAGCTTGACTACATGAGGCCCAGCTGGCGTAGACTCTCCAACCTTCATGGTAAACAAAGAATTGGATATCTGACACCTCTCCTTTATTGCCTTCTCTTGGTAGAGATCTTTAAGGTGATACATCATGTTATACGCATCCATGTTTTCATGTTTCTTCAAGAGCCCATTAGACATGGCCGATAGCATGAAACACTGGAAATTTGTGGCATCATCCATGTGTTTCATGTAGAGAGATAATTCCTCATCACTAGCCTCTTTCCCAGGTGCAACTGGAATAGGCTCTTCCAGCACATATAATTTCCTTTCATGGCGAAGGACGACGCATAAACGCCTCTGCCACTCTTGGAAATTGGTGCTGGTGAGAAGGTTTTCTTTTTCGAGTATGGTGCGCAATGATATGTTTGAAGTCATTTTCTTTCCATTTATACAAATTAAGATGAACAAAGGTTTAATACTTTATTACAAAAATTGAGACAAATAAATTAATACTTATTAGTCTCCCACTATTTTATCGAAATCCAATAGCCCTCACCATTGACTTCGGAATATTCTGTTGCATGAATATTCTAGTGGAAATGATCCATATTTCCCTTCGCATTACCCCAACTAGGGTTGATCAAGGAACTTGAAGGGTTTTAGGTAGGCATTCCAAATGCCAACTGTATGAACTCACAGCTCCTTGATCCGTTGAGTAGACTCCCCAATCCTGAAATCCTTTTTGGATTTCCTCAAACTTTGCCTCTTGGTCACACCAAGTCCTGCTATAGCAGTCAACCCTTGATGAGAACCAAGTCATGTTAACCCAAAACCTTGAATTAGAATTCGCCAATAATAGAAAGCACCCCAACTAGGGTTGGTAAAGCACTTTGAACTATGGTTTGATTCTAACCAAGATTATGGAAGGCTGTGCCGACTTAATATTTATTTTGAGGGATTTTATCCTTATACGTAAATTTCCATTTTATTATCTTTGATTACATTCTTGTTAATATTAAGTGGGATATACATGAGTGATTAACCATGTCTAATATAATATTTATGTATAAGCCAGTTTTTATTTTTGGTCCATCTTGCATGCTCATTTAATTCATTAATTGTGTGATCGTGACAACACACCCACAATAAATAAACCATGCAACTGACTGAAATAAAATAAATGCTATGATAATGAGCTTTTCTATTGGTTAGTTTATCTAGCGGTTGATAAACTAACCCAAGACCTAGGGGAGAAACACCTTGAACCTTTCAGGTGTGTGTTTACAACTTTCCACTTGTCCACCTTTTTATCTCCTTGGATTGGTTTCACCTTGGCTCCTGATTTGAGCCGCCTCCACTAGCTTGGGAGCTCCATCCATTACATATTCATTTATCTCACATGCAGGTGAGGGGTAAAAGAGGTTTTTACATAAAATAATCCTTGGGCGCGCATGCCCTACATATTAATGAGGAGATGGCTCGCAAGCCAAAAATTTAATTTAAATAAATAAATTAAAAGAAACCATTCACATAAAAAGGTCTCGGTATAGCTCATGATCATCCATACATGCAACGATATTTATGCATAAATAAAACTAGCATTAAATTCTTTAATCATTCTTGTTTAAGATAAATCATGCTCGAATCAATTAATTATCTTTAATTAATCAATCCTTTTATCTTAAATCCCTTTTCTAAATTTCCTTGAGATTCTCATCCATCATAATTTTAAACAAATAAATTCATTTAAAATTATCCTTATACATAACTTGTACCTTGGAGGCAACACGGTGAATTCCCATTTATTACGTAGATGTTAAATTAAACACACATATATATAAAACACCTATCACATGTTGTTCCTCAGCTTTACGCCTGCACCAAGGTACACGTCTCAAGGGTTTGTATAATATAATAATAAATTTTAATAAATCTGTGTAATTTGGGTGTGTGCATGGCATGTAGTTCTGACTATACGGTGTGTACTTTTCTTCACCGTCCATCCGAAGTACATGCCCGGGGACAGGTCGTGTTAATATACTTCAGAAATTTTTGGAGTACACGACATGTACAGTGGGACAAACGCCGTGTATTTTTCGCGTTACACGGTTTCCATTCGGGCAGGCCGTGTATGGAGTACATGACCCAACCCTAACCCGAAGGGACTACACGCCGTGTTCATTGGACCACATGGCGTGTATTCTGGAAACCATGTACCACCTGTTTCTGGCCAACACACGGTGTCTTAAATTCATAGAAAGAATCCAATACATGACCTGATTTGGCGGATCAGTCAAAACATTGAACCTAGATTACATGACATGTAATTACAAATAAACGTCGTGTATTTTGGTGTTATACGGCCAGAAACGTTTGGCTCCTCCGGATGAGTTCCTCTATTTTATTTTAATCAAAATTAAAAGAAAAATTTGTTTCTGTGAGGTGAATGAGAAACGAGGGAGGAGGAATAGATCTCGATATTTAGATTTCTAGAATGATTAAACTTGAATTGAAATAACTAAATTATTAAATACATAAATTACCAATGAAAAACTAAATAATTATAATCAATGATATGACCCGCTCTGATACCACTTGTAGGTTCTGGGCGCAGTGGAAGCGCGTTGGTGGGTTTTCCCAACTTTAATTTTAACGTTAAACAAGGTTCAATCCGAGATCCGTCACGATATAAATCATCGAATCTTCAGAATAGAATGAGGAATGAAGAGAAAATAAGAGTCCCATAACCCTTGAGGAGGATCATCATATGTTGAATATAATTAATTTAAGTAATGCATAATAATTACCTCGTTGTAATTATTTCATTGTTGATGTGTCTGGTCATGATTCGGTGATCCTTCATTGCATCGTAGAATCCAAGTGTAGGATTCCTCTAGTGGTGATCCAAATGTGTGTCATGTATCTCCAGACGTCGCCGAAGGGATCTCCGGGTGCTAGCGTAGAAGAACCTTCTCTTGCGATGTCCGCCTTCGACCGCCTTGATCCGGTGGAGGATCTTGCTCTCGTAACTTGAGGGCATTCGTGGTGGAAAGGGAATTCTCTCTTGGCTTGAGAGTATTTCCAAATCTGTTGTGCACAATAATGGCTCTTCAAAATGTTGGGGTTGCAAGGATATTTATAATTGGGTTTGAGGTTAATAGAGTTATGACAATAAATAAACGCGTTACACATTTTATTTATTTCATTAACACTTATTGAAAACCCCCATGTCGAATTATTAATTCCTTGAAATTCTCCCACACTGATTATAATAAATATCATTTAATAAAACAATATTAAATCCTCAAAATCCCAACTAGAAAAACTACAAGGCGTGTAATAATTAATACACGGCATGTACTTGTTTTCCATAAAACTACACGACGTGTATATTTAATATACACGGTGTGTACTTTTATTTTCCATTTTTTCTCCACAACATTTATTAGACCTTGAGTAATGACTATTTATTTCTTAAATAAATGTAACTTCATTACTCGCTAATAAATATATTATTTCATCCACAATATATTCTCTCAAATAACTAGTGTCAAAATAAATGCGATCAGGCATCCTTAAATAATTATTAATCCACAGTTGGGAATAATATTTATTTAACTTGTTAAATTAATATTTAACTGAGACACATAGACACACTTAGTTTGTGACCCTCTAGGCCTATTTCGCAGTGGCATTAGGCTGAGCCTACCTAAAGTCCAAGGTTAACATCTAGCAACACGCCAAGGCACCCATAGAGAAAGAAGTTAACACCGCAATGACGTGTCACCTCTTATGCACGCATATCGTGTAATATAATCCCTTTGTCTTGATATCTCCAATCAAGCGGGTTGCATGCTAGTGCCATCAACCCATGTTCTTGATTATTCTTTCTTTGACTTCCTGGAATTTAACTTTCCAATACCTTACCATGGCCATTGATTTATTTTTGCTATATCAATTCCATCAAAGGGCATGAGATATCTACTTCTGTTATGGAACGGAAGGGAAAAATACTTTCTTGCATTATCTATTAATGCGGTATTACTCGTGACGCACCCAATGTATCCTACCTCACTGTGAACAGTGTGTTGTCGTGGTTTTCGTCAATACATCTAAGTGCGCGAGTTATAATACCCATTAATAATAATCTTAATGTCTAAAGACCAATACACATGTCCGCAGATAGGAACATCCAATGACACTATGAAATGTGGATTTCCTACTGGCGGGTCTTGTTCTAATAATATCCTCCTAGATATTACCAAGGGTTCACACCATGAGAAGGTTCCTCAATGTTTTATGAGTCCTCACCCCTAATGACCTGTATTATTTGTGTCCCTCAAATAATATCATCCGGCCATAGAACATACATTCAAGAATAGTGTTATGGCACTTCCGAGTTCTCATCATAGCAGGGATCCGCTACGACCCTTTAATTCAATAGCTATCCTAAGGAAATTATCACATGAAATGTCACGTAGAAGAACAATCAAGATGTGATAAGGCTTTTATTTAATGAATAAAGTACAAAGTAGTTGGTTCTAGACCACTAACTCCAACACTGCCCACTGAAGAGTCACATCATTGTAATATCAGGGTAATCTAAACCTTGTAATCTCCCTACTGAGCCATGTAGAAGGATCAATATTAGGAACACCATATGATCTAATGGTTCCCTGGCTAGATGGAAACTAAGTCACTACCTCAGGCCAGTCCTTCGCCACCTATGATTCAGGCTCTCCTCGGATCCTTAAGGGTACCTATTGCTAAAACACATGTGAGGCACCGAGCCTATGTGTTTCCTCTACTGGTAGAGCCGGTAAGAACTTCTGACCAATGGGCAGTGGTATTGTTTGGACACCACACAAAGGTATGATAATGGGAAACATTCCTTGTACCGAAGCCTCATCACTCTTTGGACCATCCCCATGGTCAGGCACTTGAATCCTAGCTATTTGTCTATGTGGGGGCATCTTAAAAGATAATAAAGATGAACCACATTCAAAAGGTCGCACCTGGTGAGATGAATCAAATGAGATTAAGAGAAAAACATTTTCAAAACACATAAAACTATTGTTTTCGTGTACTGAGTTGGAAAACATAATTCAGGGTCCTGGTGTATGGATACATTGGCTGCCACACCAACACAAGACTCCCAAGACTAAAATCTGAACTCAAGACACTTAAAATTATTGCTCCCATTGAAAATATAGACCCTTAGTTATTTTGGTAGAACCAACCACCCTATGATACCACTTTTGCATGACCCATCCCCTATGGCCCATGCCATGAATACCACAATCCCACCTTCCCTAGGCCTGGGGCTGGTGACTAGCACTAGTAAGGCGATGCCCAAAAAGGGAAGGAATTTCCTTTAAACACGTACACACATAGATAGGGCACACTGAACACAAGCACAACAAATTGGAAAAGGAGTAGTATAACTACCACTAAAAATCACCACTGAAAGTAAAAGTAAGTACTAGAAAAAAGGGGCCAGTATACAAGCCTAAATGGATTATTAATACAACAAAAAGGAAAAACAAGCTCTAGATATCATCCACCAAGGATCCTACGTGAAGGGTAGGTACAACTTGTCATTGTGTCTCACCACATAAATCATTCTCCTCCATGTACCGTCAAGCCTTGGCTCTCTAAAGTCTTAGTCAATCTTTCTTTCATCTGCATAAGACACAACAAGGTGCGGGAAATGACTGTGCAGGGGTGAGTATTACAATACTCAGTAGGGACTCTGAGACCCTCGAAGATCTCTCAGAATTCTAGAAGAAAAAACCACATAGAAATATCTCAATCACAGGACACTAAGTAAAAGACTCATCTCACACTAGGTATAACATAAAGTACATAGGTAAGGATGGTTAGTATTAAAGCTAGATTGTCTTATATTGTTGGGAGGTTCTGATGATGATCCACGAAGGTTCATTGTACTACTGATCTAAAAAGGGTCACTCTATTACTAATCCATGAAGGATTGCTCTACTACTGATACACAGAGGTTCGTTCAGTGGTTGATCTATGGCGGGTCACTCTACAACTGATCCATGCTGGGCCTCACTATTGTTGATCCATGAAGGGTCGCTCTCATGCTGATCCATGAAGGGTCACTTTTGCGCTGATCCATGAAGGGTTGATTTTATGCATATCCAAGAAGGTTAACTTTTATTCTGATCAATGAAGGGTTTATTTTATGCTGATCCTAAAAGGCTCGCTTATATGTCGATCTATGAAGTGTTTCTCTTCATTCATCATGTCACAGCCAGCCACTGGATTCCCCTACTTTGAAAGATTGAATTCAAGAGGATCTTCTCCTAAATCCATTTCTTGTATCTTAACCACCAATAATTCCTACATACAACTAACCCAAAGGACCATCTTGTCGTAAGGGTCCCAATGTGATAGATAACACGTCAATCGGATGCCTGTTTTGTAAGATATTGCCAAAACGGTAAATAGGGCTTGGTTGGATTCATGTCTGATCCAAAACATCCATAATTTAACTCATGAGAAAACATATGCGGACTATCTTAAATGTAACACCTCATCGTAAAGGTCCTCTCTCCAGAGACGGTGCGTCAATCAGACGCCCAGTCTGTGAGTTATAAATATTTTAGTGAAAGAGGGTCGATCAAGTCTGAGTCCGGTCTGACCCGATCGGACCGACCCAACCCGACTAGAGGTTTCAGCATGAGTCTGGTAAGGTTCTCGTCCCAACCATCCCATTGGGCCCATGGTCTGGCCCAACTGGCAGGCCCTACCCAGCCGGTGGGTCTGGCCCACGAGGTGGCCTAGCTCGCCTAGTGGGGCGAAACCCACCTGAGGAACCCGACCCGGATGGTGGGTCCAGCCCGCAGGTGGCCCGGCCCACCTAGTGGGGCGCCACCCACTTGTGGAACTAGACCCGCACAATGTGGGCCGATTGTGCCGTAGCTGACACGGGTCATCCAGATTTTCCAGCAGGTGTCGCCCCATCTCCCCATAATGTCTGGCCCGAGCTGGCTGCTTGTGCACCAGTTTAGTGGCCCGAACAGGATGCTCCATATCCATGCGGTGCTGACGAGAGACACACTGTCACCACTACTATGGATGGAAGGATCCAGAAACCACTTGATGTAATAGTTCCTATGGATGTCCCCTCTTCCACACAGCAGGCATGGGCTGGCCACCGCCACCGCACCGATAGCTCCTTCCGTAGGCCACTAGAGATGCTGTAGTGGTCAGTTTTTCTTCCCATATGCACCTACATGCCTCTTGGATCCCTGCCTTCACTGATAAACCTAAATAATCACCATGTCTCCATGTTTCTTGGTCGCTCATGAATAACGCACAAAATTCAAGATTAGTGGAGGGTTCGGGCCTTATTCGGATAGACCCACATCCCCTGCGTTAGCATTTTATTTTGGGGTTGATAACAGTCATCATATAGATTAAGGAAAACCCCAAATCAAGACCTCACAACAACCTCCTGAGAGACTAAATGAGTCACGAATCAATCCTTTATTCAGTTAATCCATGTTTATTTTATTTTTGGGGAATGAGAAAGGAGGAACCATTAAATATTTAGGGAAAATAAATCTCCTACCTCCTTGACATTTGATGTTGAAGCATTCGTTCTAGAGGTTTCAAGTTGTCAACGTCACTTCTGGATCCATTCTTCAAGGTTTGTCGTAGTCGGTGGAGTGTCTCCGGTGTTCTTTATTGTTCTTCATTGAAGAGGAAATTTACCAGAGTTTCGTCAGAGATTCCTCTACATTTAAATTCCAAACCCCACCTGTTGGATTATTTAAAGAAAACAAAATTTGTAGTGATGATGCGCCCATTAATAATTTTCATTAAATTATCCTCATTTATTGAGCCAAATTTAATTCACCATTAAGGAAATAACATTTAGGGTTAAAATGAGCCATTATTGACCATCCATTAATTCATTGTTTCACCACCACATCGTTACATCACAACGCCACCGTCCACCACCCAATGGTGAGAAAATAAATAAATTAATTCTTATAAATTATTTTATTATTTTTCATGAAAATTTTGAAAAATAAATTTTTGGATCGGTCCTTGCATGCTGAAGTTAAGTCATTTCTTAGAGAATCCCGGTGTTATGAATTCAATGGAGCCATCATATTTTCGATCTGATAACCGGTTCAAAAGTTATAAAACCCCGTTCGCATGTTCATTTAAATGAACCTTAAAATAAGTTCAAAAATTGACATTCAACCTCGACCCACGCTGGTCGAGGTTAGGCTCCGCCTAAGGGAAACACGCCCTCACAAGCTTAACGGTACTCTCAGATTTTCAATCCAAGTTACCATTTAGGTGTTATAAGGATTTAACAATAAAATTATTGGTACCAAATTATTTTATTTACGGCCAAAAACTAACTTCCACTGTTGGCCCGCACCAGACAATGTTAGGATCTTCCTGAGCAAAGAATACACTCATGAGCTCAGTGGTGGTCTCAGATTTTTAATCTGAGTCATTGTTCATGAGTTATAATCATTTTAAAAGTAAAATAATTTTATTTAAATATTTTATTTATGGTTATTCAATTTTTGGGTTTTCTCACTGGATGCCTACTTCGACTAAATATAAGTTGCTCCTCAGGTAAACCCACAATCCTGAATGCAACAGTGCCCTATGATTTCTTATCTAGGCACCCATATAATATTTATTACTCTTTTTTAGGAAACTCCTCCATGAACACTTTTTAAAGCTTAACATTTTTCAACGGATCATTCCAAGCACTTCGGGCCTCGGAAACACACGCCGTCTCACCGCCTGGTCTTGGAATAATTCCATATAATTAAAAAAATATACAAAAATTTTGAGATATTAGATTAATAGATTAAAATACTCATTCTTAATTTTCCTTTTATTCTACCCAATGCCTGGGAATAAAAGGAATCAGGTTAACAACTGATATGAAGGGAAATGTGATGACTACCTCAATGAGATGCCAAGCCCTATGAGAGTAGGAATCATAATCTTCATGATGATACACTCTCAACTAAATCAGGTTCTGAATAGAAATATGGATCAGGAGGAACCTCTCAGCCACCCCTAAGAGATAATAATCCATAATCGAGAGCTTCATCTGACAAAGTCCTCCTACTTTCAATGGATCATCTGATCCCTTAATTGTAAAAAAAATGGAAAAACTCTATTAAGAAGATATTATCCATCCTTAAATGTTCTAAACATAAGAAGGTTTTTATGGCTGTTTATCATAAGGAATTATAAGCTGATATTTGTTGTAAATTTATCAAGAATGCAAAGCTTATGGAATATATCAAAGCGATAGTGTAGAAGGAATTCTAAAAAGTGTTTTTCGATAAATACTTTACTCATACTCTCTGTATTAAAATGGAAAGTAATTTCCATTCCATCAAGTAAAAAAAGTTGATAAATCTATTTTGGTGTATAAGAAAAAATTAAAAAGATGTGCATGATATGACTCTGGTTTTTTCGTTTCCCCCAAATGTAAGTTTGACCAATTATTTGTTGGGTTAAAGTTGATTCTGCAAAAATCCTTGGTTATCCTTGACTTTAAAAGCTGTGAGGAAATTTTCTGATGTTCTATCAAAGTAAATATGGATATCAAGGAATCGTAATGGTATAATTATGATACGAAGTGGAAAGTTCATTTTAATTCTAGTGGTGCAATATAGAGATCTTATTATGACACGAAATTTCAAAATCTCACTTTTCAAGGGTTCTGGAAGAAGCAGTATATAAATTTCATAAAGAGAAAATGGAAATTCATTAGGTATGGGATGGAATGGAATGTAGATAATAATAAAAAACATGAGAAACCCACTAATGCGGTGGAGGAAACAAATTATCTAGTCATCCCCCAAAGCATTGTTCACTGCTAAAACTATATGGAACCAGAGAACTTTTTAAACTAGTTCTCTAATCTAAGCATTTTTTGACACAACCAATAATCTCTATGGTAGAAAGGTTGGTCTTTTTTCATCACAAGCACTAAGGTGAATCCTAAAAATGAAGTGGTGATTGGTACACTAGTTATTCATTCATTAATAGAAAATTTAATTTTTGATTCAGATTATATGTATTTCTTCTTATCATGAAAGTCTAGTAGAACTATTTGAACACCACCACAAATCATGGAGGTAGAGATGTCGGTGAAAACTGAAAATGGGTAAATTATTGCATCCCATGTATATAACTCCTCCCCTATCACAATTTTTGTGGTTAACTTTCCATTTAACCTTTTCAGACTTCCTTTAGTGGAATTAGATGCAATTATGGGAATGTATTGTCTTTCCCTATATAGAGCCAACATAAATTATCATGAGAAGGGAATGACTCTCTGTATGGAACATTGACCCCTGATTATATACAAGTGCAAGGAAGATGATGAATATTCTTTGGCACCGTCATCTGAATCATGGATATTATTGTTGTAAGACCATGTGTATCTAACTCAAATGATTTATTCTAAGGAAAGGATCATCCTTCAAGATAATCATATTGTGAGGGAATACACTAACGTGTTTCCCGAGGAATTTCATGGTCTTCCTACGAGCTGAGACATTGAATTTTCAATGGATCTTATACCTAGATTGTTTCCAATATCCAAGACAATATATTGAATATTTGTTTTGGAAATTGAGGAAAAAAAGAAACAATGACATGAGAATCTGGATAAAGGGTTCATACAACCAAGTGCTTCACCATGGGGTGCACTAATACTCCCTATCAAGAAGAAGTATGAGTCAATGAGTCTTTGAATTAGTTATCGTGATCTCAATAAGATCATGATAAAGAACAAGTAACCTCTTCCATGTATTTATTACTTGTTCAGTCAGAAACATGGAGCACAATAATTCTTGAATGTGGATATTCGGTCAGGATATTATCTAGAAGGGTTGAATAATGAAGATATTCCAAATAACACTTTTCATAAAATGTATGGGTACTATGAGTTCATAGTGATTCATTTCGAGATCACTAATTATTTTGAAATCTTCATTCAATTGATGAGTATGAGTCTTTAGAGATTACATTGAAAAAAATTTAGTAGTATTTATTGATGAAATTCTTATATAATACAAAATCAAGAAGGGGCATCAGGAGAATTTTATCACTATACATAATAAGTTACAAAAGAAGAAGCATGATTCCATGTACAAAAAATTTGAGTTCTAGTTGAAAGAAGACTCATTAATGGAGCATATCATCCCAATAAATGGGATATATATGGATCCTTAAATGTCAAAAGGAATTTAAGGACAATGGATCCCAAAATATGTGGTACCTATCTTTAGTTCCCTTAGATTAACAGGGTATTATCCCCAATTTGTGATAAATTTATTGCGATTTTCAATCCATCAAACCATGATAACGCAGAAGTGATTCAGGTTTTCTTGGAATGATGAATGTGAAGAAAGATTCATGGCATTGAAACGAAGCCTTATCACTCCCCATGTTCTTAAAGTACCCATAAGTGGAGAAAATTTTGTGGTATTTTATGATGATTTGAAGAAGGTATTGGGATGTGTGTTAATGAGGAATGAAAAATTCATATCCTATGTTTCAAGGAATTTAAAATTCATGAGAAAAACTATCCCATTCATTATTTACAGTTAGCAGTTGCGATCTTTAATTTAAAAATATGGTTGCTTTATATTTATATGGAGAAGTGTGAGATATATACTGATCATAGGATCCTCAAATATATATTCACAAAAAAAGATATTAATATGCATCAGTGAGGATAGTGAGATATTATCCCGGATTACGACTTCTCAATTCACTACCATCCTCAGATGGAGAACAAAGTGGCATATTCTCTATGTATAACGGAACCAGGAATTCTATAACCAATTAGAATTGAGAAGGATCTGATCTCTTATATTTGAATAGGATGGACATGGGAATCATAAAGGAAAGAACATTATCAATCCTTCAAAAATTATTTCTCAACCATATCTTCTTATAAGGTTAAAGGATGCTCAAAAAGATTATGTGTGAATTCATAATAAATGGGAAATCCTCAGTGTTCAATGTTAGTGAATAAGGAATTGTGAGATTTTTGGGTCAATACAATATATTCCATTAAATTTCCAGGTATGTCATCAAATTATGGATGAATGGCAGAAGTATAAGGGGATGATGCAACCATTACCCCAGCAACATGGAAATGGGAAAACATCACCAAGGACATTTTCATTAGACTTACAAAGACATCAAAGGGAAATAAGGTTATATAGGTTTTTGTTGATCCTCTTTATAAATACTTCACACTTCATTGAGATTTTATAGGATTTCTCCTTAGATAAAATTCCATATATATACATCAGATAAGTTTTAAGTACATATGGAGTACCTGTATCGATAGGTTCAGATCATGATATGAGATTCTCCTCTATGTTTTGGAAAAGCCTCCTACATGCTATAAATATTGAGCTGAACATAAGTATGTCATATCACCCATGAAATTATGTCCAATTTGAGTATAATATCCAAATACTTGGGGAAATTTTGAGATCATGCTCAATTGATTTCAAAGGAGGATGAGGTCAATATCTTTATATGGTTGATTTCTCTTAGAACAAAAGTTTCCACGCGAGCATCCAAATGGATCCCTATGAATCCTTCTATGGTAAGAGGTACTGCACACCAACATATTGGAATGAAGTTGAGGAATAAAAAAATATAGTTCCTAAAATGGTTGAGGAAATGGTGTAAAATTTTTAGACCATTTAGCAGGACATCAAGTATTCCAAGAGTAAATAAAAGTGTTATGCTAAAATTCAATGACGTGACCTATAGTTTGATGTTGGAGACATGGTATTTCTTTATTTATCACTATGGAAGAGAGTGATGAGATTTGGGAAGAAGGGAAGTCTTAGTCTAAGGTACATCATCCATTTTGAGATCCTTGATCACATTGGAGAAGGGTTATATTGACTGGAACTCCAATCGAACTTGTCTCAAGTACATGATGCATTCCGTGTATCCCTTGGGGGAATGTATAATCCAGTCCCATCACTTGTACTCAATATTTAGGTGGTATAATTGGATAATGTCCTTTACAAAGAGGAGAAGTTGATGAAGATATTAATTTTAGAGAAAAATGTTATACGAAATAAGACAATGCCTTTAGTCAAAGAGTTGTGGAGAAACCATAAGTTTGAAGAAGAAATGTGGTAGTAGTAGGAAGTGATGATGTAGAATTACCCTAATCTATTTTAGTGTGGGAAAAGAAATTTTGAGTGTGAAAATTCTTAAAGGGGGTAATATTTTAACAACCCAAACTATTATGAATAATATTCCCCTTTTCAGATTTAATTGAATGTCTTATGGTTATAGAAAACACATGCCCTTATTTTGTTTAATTATATCCACTGGGAGTTTAATGACCTTTATTTATCTTTACCATTGATAATATATTTGTTGACTAGTGATCCAATTATTATTATAAATATTGGGTTTTAACAAATCTAACTATCATAGATAAAAGAATCAATTGCCTCAACTAGTAGTATCATACCCTTTGAATCCCATTTATCAGAGCTTATGTGGGAGATATCATATATTGTATTTTTATTAGACCAATCCCAATCCAATATCCAATAAATTAAGCATTAGTGAAACCATTTATGGAATAAGTTCATGCTCATCGAGATCATGGACCACACCATGTTCCCCAATGGACTACATGAAATCCCTACCACCACACACCTCACTCTTAGGGAGTATACTGTTGTATTAAAGGGATATGTATCAAGACCCTAGAAATAATATTATGTATTTTATGTATTTTATAATAATGAATATATTTTCATCCAATTATTGTAACTTTACATTTGATTTTTATTTTTCATTAATAAAACACAAATAGTATTTTTGGTTAATTAGGATATCTATTTTGATGAATTAATAGATTATGAAAATAAATAATATAATAAAATATAATTATTAAATAATTTATATTAAATATAAATGATCATATAATTTTTATGAAGTCTAATGTAGTTTTTATAAGGGTTTATAAAATGTTACTATTAAAAAATGCATAATTTTCACAAAATGTTGGTTTTTATATTAAAAGATAAAATTCACATATTTAAAAAATTATTTAGAAAAAATGAATATTATTTTTGGAATCAATATTTTTAAATTAAACAATGGTTAATTTTTCATAATTTTCTAAGACGATCCAATTTTAGGTTAAAAATTTTATACTCTATAAATATACTTTGTGTTTTATGACATCAAAATTTACCAAAAGTGATATAATAAGTAATATAAATAGGATACGTAAAAAATATATGTTTTCCATTTAAAATAAATTTATTTTATTTTTACTTATTTTTTATGAATCCTCGAAGACTTATAATATATTTTATGATTTAAAAAACATTTCTTTAAGAGTGTGACTAACCTTTACATCAATAAGTGTAAAATTTTTTATAATTTTGGCTATTGAAATTATAAAATAATTTATACCACTCCCATTTGGATGAAACAATGGGAAAAACCATGGGATGGTTTGTGGTTTTGGATATTTTCTTATGTAGAGTCCAATACCAAAAATAATAAAGAAATCCCCCTCCTTTCCTATATAAACCCACAAAATATCCAATTTTCCTTTTATAAAACTCCTTGGAGCACTTAAAAAATCTACCCTCAACTCTTTAGAGTCCTATTATGGTTCCCCTATCTCTCAATAAGTCCTTCACAATCCATTGGAGTCACATATTCAAGTAATGGAACCTCATCCTCCAGTCTCCTCTTTTATCAATAAATCCTTATAGGTTATGTCTTTTGATTTTCATTTTCTTATGATGGTATGTGATATTACATATTCCCCATACATTCCATTTCATTTATAAATTATTATATATCCATTTATCTCTAATTTATCCTCCCAGGATCCTTTATGTACACCCATTACCATGATAAAATCTCGCGAGGATTGTTTTCTCTATGCATGTTTCTTCACTACCTTATGCCTTCTATTTCAAAATTTATAATGTTAGGATATGATTTTAAATGTACCTATTACTTCCCATATTATTATAAAATAATGAGATACCACTTTATCTCTCATCAACAAATTTTCTATTTTTTTATGTAACGTAGTTATGCGGCGAAAATTTCACCGTGATTTTCCATGCCAAAATAATTGTGTTGTGAATACCATACCCATTTTTCTATCAAGGGTATTCAACATTATTAACATACACCTATTTATTAGGGAATTAAATGTATTTATTCCATATTCTATTATAATGGAATAAATTTTTATTTTTAATGAATCCATTTTGTATGATCTACATGGAACATGTAAGCATGAGAATGAAATGATTCTAGTGGGTGTTCTTAGATAGCGCTCCAATGCATTGGGTAATGGTTATTATCAAGATACATCAAATTTGTATAGGGGTTTTACTTTATTATCTTATGGGACAGTTTCCCCCGTGAAATCTTTGGGGTTTTATCCATGACCAATGTTTATGATCCAATGCTTTATGTTGTTTCCAAATATCCCGTGTTATGTTTATCATGTTATATCATGACTTATTATTAAAATTCCCTTTATAATCCATTGATATTACTATTTTATAACATGTAATATATTATTCATGTTATTCCTTTTTTATTCCCTTATAGGGATTTATATTTCACCCATTTCTTATGTTTTTCCTATGGATATACCATGCAGTTTTATGTCTGTTGTAATATACGATCATGTTAAAGAAGTGTTCAATAATGTTTTGTATCCATGTTATAGGTTTGTTATGCTATGTACCTAATTATTAAATACACTATATTTATCTATATATATGGTTGTATTAAATTTAATTTAATTTAAAAAATCAAGTATCAATGTATAATGAAAAGAAGGGTTGTTACATCTCGGCCCTTGGAATGAAATATAGTTATTGTATATATTCTATTTCCATGGTGTAATGATGTTTTTTTTCAGATAGTCAAGGAAATTTGTATCAAGAATATAGGTTGATGATGAATATATGCATTCTTCTTAATGATATATTGAGATAAATGGATTATATTACATGGTGTGTGTTCATATATTGTTTTCAATGATGTGACATTATGTTCTTTTTCTCAGGTGTCTCAATCTATTTCTAGTTGGTTTTCTTAGAATATACTCGTACCTGCCTAATGCTAATGAGAAATAATTCTAGAGGGTCACACATTAAGTGTTTCCATTGATATATATTAAATTGAATTTGAAATTAATTATTGTGGAAAATATTATTATCATGACCAAGGAATAATTTTATTCATCTTTTATTTGTCTCATAAACTAAAAAATATTAATTCATTGGATTATGAATAAAATTTATTTAATTATTTTATTGAACATTTAATAAATATTTATCCACTGGTTTGTGGATACAAATATTTATTTGATAACAACATGTTTTGTTCTGGTATTCAACAATTTTTTAAGAGTTTAAACTGTACCACCCCAAGATTTCATAATACATTATCTCATTAAATTAATTCATTAACTTGCGCTACTCTCAATACCGAGTTTGAGGGCACCACAACTTACTAAACAAGCCATTAAAAAATTGGTTATGAATATTATTAACTGCATTTTAAATCTTATATACTCTATATAATTTTAACATCCATATTATGTGTTTCATAGAAATAATATAATAACAAATTTATTCTTCAGAAAAAAGATGCATTTTTAAAAAAATGAAATTTAACTACCTTTTAATGGAGAACCTTTTTTAAAACCAATATTTGGAACTTTTATATATTCAATTTAATGAAATTAAATTCTTATTTAGAATCACTACATAAAAATTTAGTTTTGATAAATTTTTGGTACATTTCTGATAACTTTCATATTTTGATGAATATTGAAAAATACTATGTTTTAATTGAAAACAACTTTTTTAATCAAAATAATTTATTGTGTTAAATTATGAATATAAAAGGTTCTGAAGTATAATTAGATTATATTTTTATAATTTAATACAATATAGGTCATTATATGTAATTTCACATTTAAATTTGACATGAACACATGTCTATCTTTTCATAGTTTTTACTTTTAAAAAACCCGCTTTTTGGTCTTGAAAACATGAATTAATTTTAAATTAATAAGTTATACTTCTATGTTTTGAATATGGAAAAATATACTTCATTTTAGAATTTGGAATATCAAAATTATCTTAGGGTGAATTTTTTGTATTTTTCTGAAAACTTTCAATTTTTGATGAATAGAGAAAAACACTGTGTTATTATTTAAAACTAACTTTTTTGTTTAAATAATTATTTATTTTATTTATTTTTTTAAGGAAAAATAGTTATATAATTACTATATAAGTTCAATTTAATTCATTAAAGTCATTTTATAATAAAATTAGATGTATAAAATTTTATTGAACATTTTAACCTCTTTTACCCACCTTTTAGGCACGCTAGCAAATTTGCATAAAACTTAATTTTACCACTTCTGTGAGTTGAATTTAGAAAATACGATAGATGCAATTAATATTAGTATGTAAGATTTTGTTCAATAAGTTGAAAATAATTTTTGGTGAATAGTAACTTTTGACTTTTATTTACCACAGTTAAAAGTAAATAGGGAAATTAAGGGTAAAAATGATATCATTATTACCCTAACACATGTCCTAATTCTATTGGATAAGTATAATTCGACCAGAAACAACCTTAGGAATAAAATATGATCCTATTTGGTCAACTTGGATTAGATTAGGACATTTATTATTATTTTATTTAAAGAAGAGTTAAAAGAGTTAAATTCAAAATTTAATAACTAATTTTTTTTTAATATAAGGTTACACACATTAAAAATTTGACTATCCGAAAGATAAAAATATTTCCTAAATAATAGGTTTTTTATTTATAATTTTTAGACATTAAATAATATAATTTATTTATGACACAATAATGATGCAGTAATTACCTTATTAATGAAATATTAAAATAATTGATATTATAAATATACGAATAAATGTAAATTGAGACATCTGATGAATTCCACTAATTTTATAGTCTAATATGACATGTTATGGTTGGTTAAATGAATTTTATTCGAAATGAAAAAGTTTTTATGGCTTTTTAATAAAATCAAATACTAAATAGTGTCAAAATTGACATAATTGAGTATTTAAAACAAATACTATATTATTAATTGATATAATATTACTAAAATTCTAAGGTTCAACTAAAGGACTTATATAAGGTTATATATGTTAATAATTAAACACATGGGGTTCTATTGTCTTGTTATAGTAAGTTTATTAACCATATAATATAAAAATACAAATGGACATGATAAATGAAAAACTGCTTAATTAGAGTTAAATCTAAAAGATATGGTTAATATGATGACCTAAACCTGTCTAAAACCTATTGGGTGAGAGTTTTCTGATCCATCCCTACCTTATCCTAGTAATAATTCATTTTTTAGCCATTAGAAACTGAAAATTATTTTATTATAAAATAATATTTCTAGCTTTTCCTAAAGTGACCCTCCCCTCTCTTATAAAGGGGAACTTACCCTTCTCTCAAAATCACACCTCCAAAGCCATTTTTCTCGCCCAAACCCTGCCCAAATCTCATAATAACTTCCTTAAAATCAACCTAGAGTCCTTAATTTGATCCGAATGTTGACTTAAGGAGCCCTTTTGATCAAATAAAAAAGAAGAACCCGAAGAAGAGGTGAATATTTCATCACCTCTTTCAAGTTCTTTTCTTCATCTACTTCCTCTTTATTTGTTGTTTCCATTCTAAAATAATAAATTCAGTACCTTATATATACTTTGATGTTATTATAAATATGGTATAACTATATTCATTATTCTATCCATCCTACAAATGACAAAGTCACCATACGTGCGTACGTATGGCTTACCGTCTCCACGTCGTGGTATAGTTTGTTATTCAAACACTTCATTATTTGGATGGGTATAATAATGAGTATAACTGATGTAAATTATAAATATAACATGTTAATTATTCTTTATATATGATATATTATCCAATTACATATTATTTATCCATCAATATAATGATATTGTCGCTTGTGCGTACATATAGATTATCGTCTCTACGACTTGATGAGATTCATTTCCACGTTCACCATTCGACGATAATTATAAAAATATATATTATTAATAAGTATATAATATATGACATAATAATTCTATTGGAGATATATATATATATATATATATATATATATTTATATACTTACATATACCTTATCCACTTACTTCCGTTCAATACGATGTGAAAACGGAAACAACGTTTATGCGTACGTATAGCCTACCATCTCCATTAACAGTGCCATCAATTTCATATATCTATATATTATAAATATTCATATTCTAAATATATATGATATATAAATCAAGTTTTATATTCTGGAAGTATTTAAATCATGATCAAAATGATATGATCAAGAATAACAAGTTAAAACACGTACGAAAGAAAGCGATTATAACCCAAAATGTTAATTAAACATGGAAACAATTATTAAATGGGTAGTATAAATATGAATATGGTTTTGGTATAATTTAATAACATACTGTGGTCATTATACAGGAAGATTAATGTACCCTCAACCAAAGGAAAGTTCAAGGTAAATGTCAATTACATAATCTATTTATTATCCGAGGTTGTTTTTACATGAGTATCTACTGGGACATATTTATTATCCATGTCCATGTTTCATAAATGTGTTTTCAAAGAAATTGTTTTTAGGGGACTCTTTTACTAAAACATCATTTTAAATGTTTTAAATATTTATTCTTATAATCATTTCTCATTAATTTCCATGTTTTCAAAATGGTTTAAAAGATTTATTTATATGAACATGAATGTTTTAAAATGTTAATTCCTTTTAAAAGTTTCAAAGTGGAATGGGACACTTTGACTATAAAATATATTTTAAATGAATTCCTTTATAAATTATGTAACTTTTAAATGATTTCATTAAAGGGATATCTCTCTAAAAGAGTTTTACAAATAATTTCCATCTTTTTCAACATATTTTAATGGATTTTAAACTTGTTTGAAGTTGATTTATTATGATAAAAATCTTCCATATTGTATTGAAGGTTTTGTGATATGTTTGACTATAGATGTGTTATTTTTATACCATTCATTGTTTATGGTTAAAATATTTACATTTCGTTTGCTAGTTCTAATACAAATGTTTATGTTATATTTCAACCTTTTCTTATGAGGAATGTGTTGGACATAGTAAGTGATGGGTGGAGCCCACTATAGCTCCTTGATTCATCGCTAGGTATCATGAGAAAATTAGACGTGGAATTGGATGAGGCCTTTCCTAATTTGATATATAGTTTTGGCTGAGGCCTAAATCATTTTTAGACGTCTTGGCTGAGGAATTAACAAAATGTTTCAGAATGTCTATCATTATAAATTCCCTCATTATGAAAATAATATTCATGGTTTATGGGGTTATTTTACTAGTAGAATTCCCATTACTATGTTTCATTATGGAATTATTTACTCAGATCATATTTCTTCCCTAAAGTGTTCATGTTTATTATTTGTAAAGGCATGTGTTTTTAATTATTCACAATGCCTATTGTTTATGTTATCTTCTGATAAATTGTTTTACCTTACTGAGCATCTGAGCTCACCCTTTTCTTATGTTTTATTTTCCTAGGATTCCAAGAAGTGTATTATGATTGATATGTATGGTTAAGATAAATGAAATAATGGAATTATCAAATAACTATCTATGCTGTGTTTTATGCTTGAAATTGTAATGTAAAGTTAATGTATGCAATCTGTTTTCCAAGACTGCTAAAATGATTGGTCCTTCAGGACTTCATTCCTTGTAATCATTCTAATGTATTAAAATACTTCACCAACTCTAGGCTTCTGGGGTTGGGGCGTTACAGTTGGTATCAGAGGAAGTTTAGCAACAACCATGGACATAGATTTAAATAAACTCTGATTATAGAATATTACCCTAAGATATAATTTGAGGATTATTATAGAAGAACTTTATAAAATTTTGATAATGTTGAGATTTTGTGTATTTTCCAAGAAACACATCCCTGTCTGGATACGTGCTGGTAGTGGCGGCTCGGGCACAGATGTACCTAGGGGTGAAAAACTTCGACAAGGAGTTTCAGGCTTGACCTGGGGTATCCTGGTATACAACAACATGTCTTGCTGCACTCTTGGTTATGACACTCCCAGGGGATATGCTTAGGATAATTCACATTTTTATTACAAGACATTATGAATGATTTAGGAGTAAATATTTTCTCAAAGAAAACACTTTATGATTATAGATTAGATGCATAATATTTTCAATTTACGTTAGGTATTTTACGAGTTTGGAATTATGCATTGCGATTCATAAACTAACCTAGTGTATTCCATTATTTAGAAATGGAACCTAGTTGAAGGAATTAGAATTTCATCAATACACATGATCAGAAGATTAATAAGGATCATATCATTCATGGTATTAAGACAACATATAAAATTTAAATAGTCTCCCACATATTCTAATCGTATAAAGAAATAGTATCATGTGTTAATAAGATACATAAATAATTCACTAATTCCTATGGATTTTAAAGGAAGCAAGAGAAGAAAATGATGGAAGAGAGAAAGATGGATAAAGGGAAGAGGAGAAAAAAAGTATTTTCTCATATATGATAATTATGGAAAGAATCACCGTAGTAAATGCTTCAAGGGAATGAGAGTTTGTTATAAGTGTGTAGAAAAATGACACCAAGTACGTGATTTCAAGGGTAAGAAAAAGGCTTCAAATTTACAATGCTTCATCTACCAAAAGTTGGGACACTACACAAAGCAATGTACGAATCATCAGAGTATACCCCAAATGATGCTATTGGATAATAATCAAGTTATGATACTACTGAAGATGAATATGAATCATTAGATTTCTTATGTTGTTATTAAAGTATTGTGCCATTTGAGTATTGTATTAACGATGTACTTGTTATAAGAATTATAGAGTATAACATGATTATACTGTTGTACTATTTCATTAAGGACTTGAGATTGTGTGGTACCAAGAAAAGTGACTCAATAATAGTTTAATTTATTTTTGAAAATATATGTTTGAGAGAAATATAAACCATAATATGGTTCTGTTACTGAGGTAGTGATTTTGGAATAAAATATTATTGATAAATTATATTGTGTATTTTTTACTACCTTGAAACTTATTAATGATTTGTATATTCCATCATTGTTAGAGTTTATGAAATTTTTCGATAGAAGGTGTATATCCATTATTTTATAAGGAATAAGGGAGAATGAATGTAATCAATAAGGTTTTATGGTAATTCATATTGTTATAGTGTTTTAAAATAATACATGATGAAGGTATTCACGTGTTATTACATGGAAAAAAGGATCTTCATTGTGTTTACCTTCCTTAGAAATTTTGGACTCTGAGTTTGGATAGAAGTATTTTAGATATGTCTAATGGTAGGAATCAATTAAGCTTGACATTAGAAACTATTGTTAAGGTTAAATAATTTCTTAATATTTTTTTGGATTTTTATATAATGGACAACCCGAAGGCCGGGTGACAACCCGTCGCGTCCGGTAAAGGCGCGAGACTTGAAACTACAAATGAATGGTGAAAAGGGGGCATCACGTACCACTGGCCTACGTGATGTACAAGTTTGATTAATTTAGTTTCTTTAAATATTCTAACAAATGAATTATAAATTCATTATTTTTGGAATCCTATACGATTACAATAAATAGAATATTTTTTAATTCTATTATCTTTTGGAGTGAAATGTGAGTTTGTGGTAGAAATTAGTTGAAGAATGAAACTCTACTTATCAAGTATATTTTTTCCTATTATTTTATGAATAAATTAATTCTAAAACATTAGGGAAGGGATCTTAAAACAAAAAATATGTTATCCAAATACCTTATGTTTTGTTAAACCGACAATATTTTCAATCACCATAGATTGATGCCTTTGAGGCCCTCAATTTTACACTTATTTTTTATTGATGACCTCAACCACTCCCTATAAATATTTACGTTTTCCTCCAATTATGTCTCTAATTTCCACTAATGTTCTCTTAATTGAGATCATAATTTTGTGGTGACTTTTTCGTTTCCCTTTCCCTCTTATAAAGACTAACTTTTATTAAACCTATTTCTGATGTTGGTTTTCCACAAAGGTATTATTCTATTTTTAACCTTTTATTTATGAAGAACTATTTCAAATTGAGAGGAAGAAATTTATTGAAGGATGGGAGAATGTAACACCCCAAGATTTCATAGTACGTTATCTCATTAATGTAATTTAATAACTTTTGTTACACTCTACACTGAGTTTGAGCACATCATAATTTACCAAACTAGCTGCTCAAAAAGTAGTTATGAATAGTATTAAATGAATTTTAAATCTTATCTAATATATATAATTTTATCATGAATATTATGTGTTTCTTATACATAATATAAGAACAAATTTATTTTTTCAGATAAAAGAAGTATTTTTCAAAAAATTCAATTTTATAGCCTTTTAATGGAGAACCTCTTTTGAATCCAATATTTGACACTTTTATATATCAAATTTAATGAAATTTTTTATTAGAATGGGGACATAAAAATTTAGTTTGAATAAATTTATGGCACTTTTCTGATAACTTTCATATTTTGATGAATAGTGAAAAATACTATGTTTTAATTGAAAACAACTTTTTTAATCGAAATAATTTATTTTGTTAAATTATGCATTTTAATGGTTTTGAAGTATAATTAGATTATATTTTTATTATTTAATACAATGTAGGTCATTATAAGTAATTTCAAATTTATATTTGATATAAACACATGTCAATCTTTTGATAGTTTTTATTTTTTAAAAACCCGCTTTTTGGTTTTGACAACAAGAATTAATTTTAAATTAAAAAATGAAAATTATATGTTTTGAATTTGGAAAAATATACTTAATATTTGAATTCATAATATCAAAATTATCTTAGGGTGAATTTTTGGTATTTTTCTGAAAACATTCAATTTTTGATGAATAGTGAAAAGCACTACATTATTATTTAAAACCGACTTTTAACTTAAATAATTATTTATTTTATTTTAATTTATTTTAATTAAAAATAGATTAATAATACCTATACAAGTTCAATGTAATTCATTGGAGTCATTTTTTAATAAAATTAGATGTAAAAAATTTTATTGAACCTTTTAACCTCTTTTACCTACCTTTTAGGCACGTTAACAGATTTGCATAAAACATAATTTTACCGCTTCTGTGAGTTGAATTTAAAAAATCCAAGAGATGCGGTTAATATCAGTAAGTAATATTTGGTTCAATAAGATGAAAATAATTTTTGGTGAATAGTAACTTTTGACTTTTATTTACCACGGTTAAAAGAAATAAGGTAATTAAGCGTAAAAATGATATCATAATTACCCTAAAAATGTCCTAATTCTATTCGATAAGAATAATTCGACCAAAAAAACCTTAGGAATAAAATATGATCCTCTTTGGTCTACTTTGTTTAGATTACGACATTTATTATTTTTTTATTTAAAGAAGAGTTAAAAGAGTTAAATTCAATGATTAATAACTAAACCATTTATAATATAGGGTTACACACAATATAAATTTGACTATAAATATTCATTATAAATATAAAAATATTTTCTACATAATGCTATTTTATTTTTAATTTTTAGACATTAAATAATTTAATTTACTTATGACACAATGATGATGCAGTAATTACCTTATTAATGATGTATTAAAATAATTGATATTATAAATATCTGCATAATTGTAAATTGAGACTTAGGATTAATTAAAATAATTTTATAGGTTAAAATGACATCTTTGGGTTGGTTAAATAAATTTTATTATAAGTGATAATGTTTTTATGGCTTTCAAAAAAAATACTAAATAGTTTCAAAATTGACATAATTGAGTTTTTAAAACAAATACTATATTATTAATTGATATAATATTCCTAAAATTCTAAGGATTGGCTAAAGGACTTAGATAAAGTTATATATATTAATAATGAACCACATGGGATTCTCTTGGCTTGTTATAGTATCTTTATTAACCATATAATATTAAAATACTAAGAGACACGGTAAATGTAAAACTATTTAACTAATAGTTAAATCTAAAAGATAAGGTTAATATGATGACATAAACCTGTCTAAAACCTATTTTTTGAGAGGTTTTTTCGACCCATCCCTATCTTAGCCTCAAAAAAATTCATTTTGGAGCCATTAGAAACAGAAAATGATTTCATTATAAAATAATATTTCAATCTTTTCCTAAAGTGACACTCACCTCTCTTATAAAAGGTCACTTCCCCTTCTGTCAAAATCACACCTCCAAATCCATTTGTCTTGAAAAAACCCTACCCAAATCTCCTCCCAACTTCCCACACATCAACCTAGATTCATAAATTTGATCATAAAGCCGACCTAAGGAGCCATTTTGATCAAATCAATAGGAAGAACCCAAAGAAGAGGTAAATATTTCATCACCTCTTTCAAGTTCTTTTATTCTTACACTTCCACTTTCTTTATTGTTTCCATTATAAAATAATAAATCCAGTACCTCATACATATTGTGTTGTTATTATAAATATGGTAAAACCATATTATTTATTCTACACATCCTACAAATGAAAAAGTCCTTATATGTGCGTACGTACGACTTTCCGTCTCCATGTTGTGGTGTAGTTTGTTATTCAATCACTTCATTATTTGGATGAGTATCATAATGAGAATAACTAATGTAATTAATAAATATAACATTTTAATTATTCTCTATATATTATATACCATCCAATTACATATTATTTCACCATCAATATAATGATATTGTCGCTCGTGCGTACGTACAGATTACCATCTCCACGACGTGATAAGATTCATTTCAATGTTCACCATTCAATGATGATTATAAAAATATATATTATTAATAAGTATGTAATATATGACATAATAATGCTACTAGATATACATATATATATATATATATAAACTTAAATATATCTTATTCACTTTCATCCATTCAATACGATGTGAAAAAAGAAACATCATTTATGCATACGTACGACCTACCGTCTCCCTTAATGGTGCCTTCAATTTCATATATATATCTATTATAAATAATTATATTCTAAATATATATGATATATAAATCAGTTTTTATATTCTAGAAGTATTTATATCATGATCTAAATGATACGATCAATAATAACAAGTTAAATTACATACGATAAAGAAAGCGATTATTAGCCGAAATGTTAATTAAACTGCGAAATCATTATTAAATAGGTACTATAAATATGAATATGGTTCGGGTATAATTTAATAACATGCTATGGACATTCTAAAGTAGGTTAAATGTACCCTTTCCCAAAGGAAAGTGCAAGGTAAGGGTTAATTACACAATCTCTTTATTATCCGAGGTTGTTTTTACGTGAGTATCTACTGGGACATATTTGTTATCCATGCCCATGTCTCATAAAAATGTTTTCAAACGGATTATTTTTATGGGAATCCTTTACTAAAAGATCATTTTAAATTTAAAGATTTATTATTCTAATCATTTCTCATTAATTTCCATGTTTTCAAAATGGTTTTAAGGATCTATTTATATAGAAATGAATGTTTTAACAAGTTAATTCCTTTCAAAAGTTTCAAAGTGGTATGTGAAACTTTGATTCAAAACTATATTTTAAATGAAATACTTTATAAAATATTTGACTTTTAAATTATTGGGGAAAAATGGATATCTTTCTCAAAGAGTTTTACAAATCATTTCAATCTATGTCAATATCTTTTGATAGATTTTAAACTTGTTTGAAGTTGATTTAATATGATAAAAATCTTCCATATTGTATTGAAGGTTTTGTGATATGTTTGACTATGGATGTGTTATTTTTATACCATTCATAGTTTATGGTTAATGTATTTACATTTCATATTCTAGTTCTAATACGAATGTTTATGTTATATTTCAACCTTTTCATAGGAGGAATGTAGTGGACATAGTAAGTGATGGGTGGAGCCCGCTATAGCTCCTCGATGCATCGATAGGTCTGATGAGACAAATAGACATGGAATTGGTCGAGGCCTTTCCTAATTTGATATATGGTTTTGGAAAAGGCCTTAATCATTTTTAGATGTCTTGGCTGAGGCCTTGACAAAATTTTTCAGAATGTCTAGCATTATACATTCCCTCATTATGAAAATAATAATGATGGTTTTTGTGGTTATTTTACTAGAAGAATTCCCATGAGTATGTTTCATTATGGCATTATTTACTCAGCTCATATTTTTGCCATAAAGTGTTCAAGTTTATTATCTAAAAAGGCGTGTGTTTTCAATTATTCACCATACCTATTGTTTATGTTATCTTTCGGTAAATAATTTAGCCTTACTGAGCATCTGAGCTCACCCCGTTCTTATGTTTTATTTTCCCAGGATTCCATGAAGTGTATTATGATTGATATGCATGGTTAAGTGAAATTGAATAATGTAATTCTCAAAGAACTATATATGTTGTGTTTTATGTTTGAAATTGTAATGTAAAGTTAATGTATATAATCTATATTTCAAGACTTGTAAACTGATCTGTCCTTCAGGACTTGATTCCTTATAATCATTCCAATTTATTAAAATAATGCATTGACTCTGGGCTTCTGGGGTTGGGGCATTACATAAACTAACCAAGACCACTTTCAATGATATATTTTAATTTATAAGCCAGTAAAATAATATTTTTTTTAATAAATTTATTGCACATTCCATAAAATATTATTAAATTTATTATTATTGTTATTATTATTTGGAATTGTGTTTAATAAATAATATAGTATTATTTAATTGTCAGTATATAATTAAATAAAATTTTCACTTAAACTCAAACTCTACAAATAGATGTTTATGTCTATTATGTGGGGTAAATTGAGAAACAGGGAATCATTGTGAAAAAAATATTTCTCTATCGAATTCATATTTCTTTCTCCCTCCCAAGAATGAGGAATGTAGGAGATATTAATTTAATATGATTGGATGAATGATCGATATGAACAATGAAACATTATTGATTCACTACTATAGAACCAAAAAAGAAATAGGCATTTCTCAAATATCAATGGAGCACATATGGATCACCGCTAGAGGGATTCTAAAATTGGATACTTACAATGGAATGATGGTAATCCTTAAAAGGTTTTCTATATGATAAAAAATACCATTTTATAAAATATTCTAATATGAGGTAATAATTTCTTCCTATCATAAATAAATTAATTTTAAATCTGATAAGAAAGATCATCTCTCTTGGTTTTGGGAAACTATAAATTAAATGAAAATTTAAATATCACACCCACTGAAGGTGCTTCCCTACACCTAGATCCTATAGTTACCTCTTGTTACAAGTTCATGAAATATGTGGATTTATTATAATGACAAATGGGGACTCAATTTTGAAGCCTAAGAAGATAATTTCCAAGTGAAATATTATTAGGCTACATACAAGTGTGAAAAAAAAATTTATATAATGGATGGAGACCAATGGAATGAGAAATTTTAGTGGATTAACTTCTAGACCCAAAAAGAGTGGTGGAATGAAAAAAAAATTGGATGACCAGAATACCAGGTTAACCATATATAGGACTAGGAGTTGTTATGGGAAGTCAAACCATTAGAAGATTCTTACTTGAGGAAGTGTGGGGTAATGGTGGGGATTTGTGAGATATTTGGGAAGATAGAACTATTCATGTTTACGTAGTGGTTATGCATATATAAAGGGATGATCTTATATGAAGATTGGTTTTTAGGGTCTAAAATAATTGGATCATTGATCGGGGATGGGTGAATTAGTGATCCACTTTTTTATTAAGAGTTCATACTATTCAGAAAAAACATCTTGAACCTGTAAAGTTTATCGATCAACTCATTATAAACAATATAACTTTACTCACATGTATAAATGAATATAAATCAAATCCCATGATGTTTAAAAAAACATTTAATCCATGAAAAGTCCTTAGATTATTGGTTATTACTCCCAACATAGATTCATTGAATACTTCACAAACATCATTACGAAACTGATTCCACAATTTGTTCACAAAAACCTCTATATTACACAAAAATATATAATGTTTATGCATAATGTGATTCAAAAATAAAAAGAAATCTTGGTTATCACTTCACCTCAGAGATCACTTCACCTTTTGACACTCATCCTCCATGGAAATGGATCAACAAATCTATAAGTGTGCTTCCTCTTTAAGAACATTAACATCTAAATTCCATTATCAACCCATTGTTCTTGAATAATCAAATATAATTTGAACAATCTAATATTATTCAATTTATACAGATGAAACTTCTTCATGATCTCTTCAACATGAAATACTCTTCACAAAATCCTCTCCTATGAGTCAATATCCCTCAAAAAATGCACTATGTATCCCAAAATATTTTATTTTCCCGTATTATGTACTCTCTAACTTCATTCAACTGATATTACTTCATCAAATAGTAGTGTCATGTGCCCAAAAAAGGGACACATATAGTCAAATTAATGGATTCCCCAAACCACCCATTAATTCCTCAATAACTCCCCATGATTTTCACCATAACTAGTACAATGTAACTTCAAGGAGGCACATATCACTGATTTTAAGGCATGGAATAAGTAAATATTAATTACACTAATATTAATGTTACGTACCCATCTGAATTATGTTTGAATCATCTCCTTAAATAAGTTTTTATGATTATGGAAGCATTAAATAATTGTGCATGAATCTTTATAATCAATTACCCATTTTCTCCCATATTTCACATGTAAAAACCCGAAATGCCTTTTATCGTGGCTTGGTACATTATTCGTTATACTTTTTTCCTCAACAGACAAAAAACCATGGATGTGGTCTCATTCTTCTAGTTATTTTTAAATATCGACCCACCTATCAACAATAGATTCATTCACCATGGGAGTGGGTCAAGCTGTTTCAAACATTCTGAACTAAAACTCTCTATATGTCAACCTCGACTTACTCAAAACAATTTGGGAATCACTGTTTTTTCTATTTTGACATCCCAAGTACCAAGAACATGATCATGTCTATTTTTAAATACTCAAATTCCAAGAAGTGAAACTTCTATACCACATATTCCTTTTGATTGTGTTGGGATAAGTTGGGTTTCATAGGTGAACTAAATGTCCACCACTAGGACCACTATGGGCATGATCCCTATACATCAACCTATTTAAGTATTTTCTTCTCATAATGACTTATTTAATTTGTGTTTCCTACTTCAATGACCTTCTCCGGCTTTTCAATAGCCTCCATTATGGAATGTCGTTACCTATGTTGGACAGTCTTCAACCAAACTTATAATGTGATAAGGCATGGTATTCCTATACCTTCCATAAAATGCCTTTAATATTATTTTCCACCACTTTGGAAATCTTAAATCATGTTATTTCAATGATTATATTGTCAGAAATTCAAAATTCCTTCATTAAAATTTCAACACTAATATTTTCTTCAAATTTCTTTTTATCAAGAAATATAACACAATAATTTTGGATTTCTAACAAACTCCCCCTTTGGATTTTGTTGACAATATGTGTCATGATATTCTTTATATCCCAAAATACCCAATTCCCCATATTAACAATGAAATTAAAAGTTCAAATGAATGGGTCTTCTATATATTTTCTTTTCAAAAATATTATCCACCCATTTTTTGGCTTCAAATAGAGGTACAAAATCACATGGTTCCTTTAAAGATATCCTTTAATCCATTAAATCTATGTATACTAGGAAAACGATAGTGTAGAAAATAAGAGAGATATAATAAAGGTATTATAATATTTCTATATCATGTGATGACATACTAATAAAAAATCATTTATCTAATTATAAGGATATAATGAAAAAAGTTAACATTAATATCCTATACACATCTCAATACACCATCAAAATAGTTCATGTTCTTGAAATATGGCTCTGTATTTTTCTCACCCACGGATCAACCATAACTTCCCCTTAAAATTTTTTTGATCATAGCCATAATAATATATCTAAATTGAAATTATCATACCTCATTTACATATTTCTCCAAGTTTTTTATAAATTCTATATTTGAAAACTTTCTCCTCAAAGTAGAACCCCCTCAAGGGATTCACTCATATCCTTTTTGTCATGGATAATTAATCAATATTCATCTCAACATCTTTTATATTCATAATTTTCAGCCTAATAAATCTTCTTAAATTCCCTATATATTAGTATAATATATGAAAATTATTAAGGGGATAAAGTGGGACCTCTTATTGCCTCAATGGAAACCCTTAGGCCGATATCTTCCTCTTAACCTAATCCATTATTTTTGTGAAATATCAACATCATTCCTATGTCAAGAAATTTTCTTTCCCTTAGAAATAAAGACATTCTCACTTCCTCGTGATTTTATGGCACTTAAAATTTTCCCATTTTTCTCATATTATTAAAACTTATTCAACTTATCATATTTGGATGGCTTCTCAAAAACTTTCTCTTCTTATTTTATCAAAAAAATATGATTATTTTTTTGTTTTTCATCCTCGTACTCTCATCAAAACCTCCCTTTATTCTTACCTCTTCCCATGTAAATACATGTTCAACCAGTAAGGGTAGGTTGTGTGTTTGTACCTTTAAAAACACCAATAATATACTTTTAATTGAGTTTTCGTTGACTAAATATATATTTTTACAAAATGGTGATCATGTTATCCTCCATGAGTCATATTTTTCATAGTGGGATGATGTTTCTTTAGAAGATTAATTTTTAATTATATTTATAGGTTTTCCTCTCCGTATTTTTATATTTAATTTGAGCACATGTACTATTAGAAACAAAAATTTTACTTCTAATTTGAATAGTTTTAGACATACGATGTTCCTTCTAACCCCCATCATCATAATATTCTCCTATAATATCAATAGATTTCCTAAAACCTTATATATCATTTTTAAATTTTTTTTGAGATACAAATAGATATATTCTTTCTTTAATAACACCTCTTATAAAGTAGGAAATTTCTCTATATGATCACATATCATCTTCCCTTTTTTAACCATCTTCAACATTTTTCCTTGATTTATTAACAATGGGATGGTACCCTTTGTATTGGATCCTATTTTTATTCATAAACAATTATTTTTTCAATTTTAAATAAACCACTTCATTTTATTAGCTATTACCGTGTTCCCCTTCTTCATATTTTTAATGACTTTTAAGAATTGTGAAAGCTAATCAAGACAATATTCCAACTTACTTTTATATTCCTACTCAAGTTTCATTATCTTTTATCCATCATCATTACATCTTGATAAATGTGAAACTTCTTATAGTTGAGTAAAAATGGTGACTTAATTGTCATAATTTTTTGAAGACTCATTATCTGTTATAATGAATAATATTCTTTTGGTATCAAATTTCTCCCTTTTTATGTCCTTTTACATCCATTGAGGGATTTATTCTTCTTCATCTTATTAATATTCCCCAACCTTATTATTTTGGGAAAAATAAATATGATCGATATTATTGCAATTAAATCATCTAAGAAATTATTTACCATTTCCATTTTATTTCAATTTCAATTTTTTTAACAAAATAATGATAATCTTATTCTTATATTCACCATCATCAAAATCGTTTATTCCTTAAACTTCTATATTCTTTATTATTCTCATCACTTCAAAAACAACTTTTACTCTCACGTAATTCATGAAATCTGGTTACATACTCATTTCATATGTAATTAGAATATTGTGTATATCAGAAAATGAGAAATATTATCCATCTTCCAAATCGGATACCTTTAGATCAAACTAATCCAAAAAGTTCATTATAATATTTTTTTACAAAATTTATTTCTATGATTTTCTCACAAAATCCATGAATATTGATAACTATTTCATTTCCCTAAGTAAAATATATTTCAACATATTATTATTCAAAAAAATTAATGTAATAAAATATACTCCACAAAATTTAAATTTCATCTTCCAACACTTTGATATTATCTACAAAGATGCTCTGAAATTTATCTCATATCTTCTTTTGTAGTGGTAATAACCTACACCTTGGTGTAGTAATTCTCTGAAAATGAAATCAAAATGGTATATTATTCTATTACATCCAACTATATATTTGTTTTATTATCATGGGTCATGTGAGAATTATTAGTAATATTTGTAAAACTAATTGAACCATAATCAAGTTACTTAAGTCATAGAGAAAGGTTGTATGAAAGAATTTGATTCCTCCTATTATTGTATTTTGTTCTATAAATGATAGGAACTCCTTATCTATTAATTGAAATTTGATTCTCTATTTTTCAGTGACTTATCTTAGATCTTTAAAGGTAAAAAACCATTTGATACAACATTTTATTATCTAAATTGATTGGATCACTAAAAGGGGGAAGTGGTGAATAATTGATCCTATTTTATTTTATGATATTCTCCTTAATAAACATAACCTCTTGAACCAATAATGGTTCTCGATCAAATAGTTATATACTCCAAACCTTTTCTCATGTACATAAGTGAAGATAAATAATAGAATAGTAATTTTACAAGGTTTTGAACCTATACCTACTCCTTTCCATGTTGGTTAGTCCCCCCCCCCAAATTATGGATTGATCCACTTCTTCACAATCTTCCTTTTAAAAATGAGTCAACGCATTGTTCAAAAAACTTCTAGAATCCTCTAAAAGATATAAAATCTCTAAAAAAATATGATCCAAAAATAAAAAAAAACTCAATGATCACTTCAATTTATAGATCACTTAACAATTCAATTATCCTCTTCCATGAATACATGGGTCATCAAATATTTAAGTGTAATCCTTTAAGAACCTAAATGACTAGTGTTGATGATCAACCCATTAGTCTAAAACCATCCACAAGAATCTAAGTGATTTTTTCTTACTCAATTGATGGAGGTGAACCGCTTCATGATCTTTACTTAATGAGATCTCATCTTCATAAAATTATCTTTTTAGAGTTAGTCTTGCTCATGAAATACCCAAAATATCTCATTATTATTTATTTTCTCTTGTTGTGAACTCATTATCTTCCTCAATCTTTTCACCCTGGTTCATAAAGAAGGTTCATACACCCAAAAAAAGATAAAACCATTATTTAATTAATGGGTTACATAAACCAAACATTTATACGTCAAAAACTCCCCATGATTTTCACCATGATGACTATAATATAATATCAAGGAGGCCCTTATCTCACTTCATGTAGTGTGGAATAATTCCACAATAATTCCACCAAATTTTATGTCATATGATCCTACAAATTATTACCGAATAATCACTTAAAACTAAATCCAATTATTATTGAATCATTCTAGAACCAGTTTTACATCTCGATAATCAATTACCCAAGTTTCTCTCACAATTCAAACACCATATCCTGATACACATTGCACTACGATAGGGCGCAAAATCCTTTTTTGTTTTTTCCATCAACACACCTATTACTATGGGTGTGGCCTCCTTCATTTAACTATTTTTACATATTGATTCACCTATCTACCTGGGCTTTATTCACTATAGACTTTGGGTTGACCATTTTAGCCATTCTGAAATACTATGCTCTACCTGTCAAACATGGATTTCTAGTTCCATTTAGGGAATCCCTGTTTCCCAAAAGTAGACATAAAATGTACCATATCTTGTACCATAGTCTTATTCAATACCATTTTTACATTATATGACACAAGTAAATTCAAATCCCCAATGATGGCTTCCTTGAGCCCATTTTGGGCTCAACAATGTTTCATAGGTGAACTAAACGATCACCACAGGGACCATCACCTCCATGATCACTATCCATCATCAAATTTTGGGCCTTTTATTTTTTCTTTGACTTATGAAATGGGAATGTAAATACCCTAGAACATTCTCCACTTCACCTTGTCTTCTTTTATGGATTGTCCTTACCAGTGTTGGGTAGACTTTAACACAACGGGCTAGGTGCTAAGGCATGATCTTCCTATAACATATCCATGATGTATTAAACCTTCTTTAGTTGCCACCCATGTCATCTAAAATCATGTGATATAAATATTTTTATTGTAAAAAAATACAACTTGCTTCATTTAGATTCTAACACACGTCTTTTCATCAAGACTCCAATTTAAAAAAAAATAACACAGTCCTTTGGGATTGCTAAAATTGATTGAAGTGGAATTTATCCTATGAAAAATGTATTGTGGAGATAGCCCAAATCACCAGATACTAAATAAAATAAAATTAGGGAGTGATTAATTTATTGTAATACACATGAATCGATCATTAAATCATCCACTAATTTCTACAAATAAAATTAAGAATAATTTATCCATGGATTAGAATGGAATTATGAACTATGTTAATTTATTAGGTTGTTCTTGGATTTATATCATTATTTTCATCACTATTTTTTGTATTTTATAATATGATGGTGTGGTATCATAGTGATTTAGGAGAAGAATTTCATTGAAGAATAATACATTGTTTCGTGGGTACATTACAGAACATTGTTTCTACTTTCATAAGTTCTGGTGGAGTATATTCTTGTGGTTTAATTAGAATGAGTTCATGTACGATACATTATATTGCTCAAGTGCCAAATATTATAGAAATTTTGTGAGATATAATGAAATTTGATTATATAAATTGGAGTAAAAGGAATAAAAATCAAAGAACAAGATCAAGAACATGAACTCATATATTTACATGGTCTGGAATAATCCCTAAATCAAAAGAGAAGCTAAAAAATCACTATATCCAAGAGAAAATTACATATCCCACACACCTATTTTAGAAACCATAGATCAACACATATCATATGAAACATAGTTCTATAATAACTAGTGTTATTGTAGTTCTAAATTCATACAAATGGTCCAATGTTCAATAGTAAGAGTGGTAGTCATGTCTGCAAAGCTACAATACCGATTTTAGTAAATTCTATAATGATATAGTACCATTTCAAACTCAACACTTCTATATTACCATTTTTGTGTTTTATTCAACTTTTCTATAGTAGTCCAACTCTTCTACAATAGCTCCAAAATTTTGGTTAGTGAACCTCAACCCCCTGATCCCCAACAAAGAGGGTGTTGTCCATATGGAACCACAAATGACTTCACCATTGAAGTAAAACCATGAGTGTTATGTGCTAATGTATAGAATAAGCTACTAGAAATTATCCAACATTTATCTTGTGAGTTAGACTCCACCATTCAAATACATCACACCATAGGTCATGGCACCCATTACTGTAGGGCCCATATAGGGATGGCCTATATCCAACAACATTGGTGTCCTTTGAGGTACGTGATTTTCATGTCATACCAACACTCTTCCTGCAATGGAGATGTGGTTCCTAGGATTACTATGTTTATAGGCCTTTCCTATGTGGTCTTATCACCATGGGAAATGTGGCACATTGTCGTATGGACCGTATGGCCACATAAAGTTTTTCCTATGGTGATAGGCCAACTCAAATCCATGATTCTATAAACCATGGTTGTTGGGTATTTTTTATTAGTTATTTTTATTATATGTAAAATTAATGTTATAATGTCCTCCGAGAGTTCGTTACATCAAAATGTTTTTTTTGTTTCCCATTATAATGATAACTAATAGATATTATAACAATATTCTTAAATGTATATCATGTGGTATAGATAACATCTATCTAATGTGATATATATTATCCTTGACTATCAAGTGTTAGAGCCTCATAAGACATTGATACTCTTACTAATAAAGTATTCACTTTGTAATCTCCAAGAATGTGGGTGGTGGGGATAGACCTATCAAAAATAATTCCACATGTTTTTTTAATTGGATATTATTATATGTGAATGTGTGTATTGGTCATTAAAAATTATATTATTATTAATGTGTAACATGAACCACATACATTGATGTATAGATGAAAATAATAAAAACATATTCTCATGGAAAGGTAGCAAACACTGAGTGATTAATAATGGATATGAAATTTATTAAATAATTCAAGAAATGATTTTTCACTTAAAGGATAATGTAAGAATAAATCAATGTTCCTTTAATTGAAATAGAACTATCTGATAAAATCTATGGTCTTCATCAATGAGTTCATTTTAAAGTTTCGAAGAAAGATTTACTAAGCGTATAAATTGCTAATACAACTTTACCTCTATTTTGATGAGATATTTATAGATAAAGGGATTATATTAAAAAGTATCATTCACCAAAAGCTTTCTTTTTTTGATATTAACTTCTTTCTCTATTAGTAACTTGACATGTTATAAGATGTTAATCTTGTACCATAAATAAGTTCACCTGATTCCTTTAAGAAATAGGTCTAGATGATCACACACTAAGTGTGTTCAAAATATCATTAAAATTTAATCGATTTAATTTTAAGAATAAATATTATTTCCTTCTTGTTGATTAATAATTATTCAATAAAATTTCATCATATAAATTATATCACATGATATTCAGGATTTAAAATATGTGAGTTGAATTTTTTCTATTTTTTATTATTCAACAAGTAATAAATAAAAATTTATTTACTTTTTAGTTTAGTAAACTTCTTAATATAAATATTTATTTAGTTACATGAATAATAAAATAAATATTTTTTAATGAGTTTTTTCAATGTATTATTTTTTAATTTTTTAAGGAATAACATGTATTTGAACAAATATTTTATTATTTAAGGTTCTTAAAATTCTCATAGAGGACTAATGGTTCAAGTTAATGGCTCAATGGAAATGATATATTTTATTTAACATTATTTGAATAAATATTAATTAATTTACTTAAAACATAGTATATAAAAATGTATGGGATATAATAATAATAATATTATTATTATTAATACAAATATTATTATTATTATTATTTAACATTGGGTATAATATAGATTAAATATATTGATAAGATCTTGTGTGAAATTATCAATAGTTTAAACTTATGTATAAATTAAAAAATTTATCATTTTAGAGAATTAGATAATTTTATTCATAAAAAAGTATCTCCAAAATTATCCCAATCACTCGATAGATTAGTCCCCCCATCATATATGAATAAGATAACTACTTGTTGTGATCAATAATGAACAACATAAAGCACCAAGTTCCTCAAAAATATCACTCATAATACCAATAACATGTTCTATAGGTTCACATAGCATGTGTGGGTACACTTTTAGGAATCCTCACTAGTTTTATCCAATGTAATGACAACAGTGTAAGAGAGAAAATGAAAATTGATCAATAGGATTATTGAATTTGTGGTTATTCTTGCTTTAAATTAATTATACATTAAATAATAAAGATCCAATCAAAAATATTTTTGGGTTGTGTTCATCAATATATTTGGATATTATCCATTCAATCCAAAGAAAAATAAAAAATGAGAACTCGTCCAATATTTCTATCATACCCCTGAACCCTCACTATATATATATATATTGTTGTATTTGGTGATAAATTTGTTCCAATTTTATTTATATTCTTATTCTTGAACCTCATTCACATGCATAAATCTTTCATGGATTTATTTACATGCGGTATATTTGAATCATTTTTTATTAGTATCACCTCGTATTTTTTTAGTTTTCCATGTTTTTTGGTTTCCTTATTTTTGTGGGTTGATAGGGGTTGTCGATAAAATTTGATCCAATGACCCCTATATGGCCATGCTATGCTTTAAAAATTGTGTTTTCTTCCTCATAAATTTGATGATAACTATTCCATGCCAGTGTGGCCTATCAGATGGTTTTGTGTGTCCTCACTAACTACATCACATTTGTTATTTTAATGGATTGTTTTATCTAGTTCATATACATGACTTACATATTACACCCTCACCTACCTCACATATTTATTCTCCTATAAATCATGATTAATATATGGATTTTATTTTCCGAATTTTACTAAGAGTCCTCATTTCATCTGGTTTTTCATGGTGGTTGAGAAGAGGAAACTTCTGCATTTCTAGGTAGAAAATGAGAGAAAAATGATGAACTTAGGTTCTTGTCTTCTTCTCACTCCATAACATTCATTATTAGGATCCCCTATAACTATTTCTCTATTTAGGTGGAGATTTGATGGAGATGATGACCTATTAGGTATTGGATGAAGACATCATGGTCATGGGGGTTTTAGACTCAACAACATCTATTATAACTAAATTTCTATTTATAAATATGATTCTGAAAGTGATTTCTTTTATATTTTTGATTTCTGCTGTTGTATCCATTTTTTTTCAAGTATGTATGTCTGTGTTCATCCTAGATTGGACAGTGTTAAATCCTCATGAAAATTTTCCATCGCCCCCAGTTTTATCCAGGTTTTCCTCCTCAGATTGTATCTCTTGTCATTATTATTTTTGATTTTGTATTTCCTGATTTTTTATTTTGTAAAAAAGTGTCGCATAGGGTGGGGTTCTCACCCTAAACATGGCATTAATGTTTTGAAAATAACATTACATAATTATTTTCATTACTTCCGTTCGTTTCTATTTTTGGAGATGGTTTTTCTATTTTGATTCATGTCATTGCTTTATTTTTAAAAATTATTAAAAAAATTGAAACACATCATAAGACATTGAAACAAATTTTGGATATTTGAAATTCAAGATAGATAATTTTGATGGTGAAAATGATTTTAATCAATTTTGAATTAAGATGAATTCACTCTTCAACTATAATGAATTGATTAATTCTATCAATAGAAGTAAAAATAGGGTTACCTTCCGATCCACTAATGAATAGACCATTATTGAATATGTTGATGTCTCTTATATTGTTCTTGGGGGGCTAGTAATCTTTGTTTTTCTATCCATATGTGATAAAGTTATTTGAGAAGATAATTATGAATCTATCATTATTAGTATCTAGTATAAATTAGAATACTTATACATGAATAAATATATAGTTCATATATTATATATGAGAATGAGACTTTATACCTTCAAAATGCATCCTATAACTATTTTAAAGGACCATTTTAATGATTTCTATAAAATTATATTAGATATTTTGAACTTAAATTTTTAAAAAAGTGATGAGGACCATGATATAATATCATTAAAATCATTGTTTTATTCCTTAAATTTTGTTAAAGACTCAATAAGATGTAGTAGGTATACTCTAACACTTGATTAGTGAAAATATTTTTGGTTAAATAATGGAATTAAATGTAAAGACGCTATTAAGAGTGGGTATGAGGGTTCGAACATTGGAGGTAGAAGTAAACATAAGGATAGGTAGAGGGAGAGGATTTTGTCTAGTAAGAATAGATCTAAATCCCAGAATATGGTGTTTAAATTCATCCAATGTAGACAATATGGGAATAAGAAAAGAAATTTTTATAATAAGAAGACTGATTATAAAGAAAATAGTAGTTACCATTCTTTTTTAGTTGAACAGGATTTCAGCACGGCCAACATGTAGAATGTTTATGATCATTAAATGTATTGGTATTTGATCTAGGACTTGAGATACTCCTTCCATATATATCCTAATAAATATTTATTCACTTAATTAAGGGATAGAGAGTCCAGTGATGTATATTTAGGAAATAATATAATTTTTTGCATAATGGGAATAGGTTTTATGTCTCTAAAATTTCATAATGGGATAGTTAAGACTCTAGAAGAGGGTAGTTGGTTATATAAACCTAAGGGTGACCTTATTTCCATAGGAATTCAAGATTATAATGGGTATACTTTGTTTTTAGGTTATGGTAGTCTTATATTTTATCAATTCTCTCTCATTGTGATAAACTGAACTCTATTGAATAGATTGTATGTATTAGATAGTATGAATCATATGAAACAAATTAATGCTTCTCATGTGTTATTGCTATAAAATACCACACTATGGAATATGAGACTCAAGTATGTTAGTGCTATAGATCTTGATGAGCATTGAAAAGAAAGTATTGTTGACTAATGCAACTCATAGTAGTCTTCCATTCTTTGAGGAATGTGTGCATGATACATTTATATGCCTGACATTCAATATGTCATCATATATGGCCAGAGAACCTCTTGAGTGTGTCCACTCCAATCTCTAGGGTACCTCTATAACTTTTTACCATGGTGGAGGCCACTGATTTTCTTGGTTTATTGGTGATTACTCTTGTACGTTATATATTTTCATTCTAACACTCAATTTTGATACCTTTCAGAAATTTATGAATTTCAAAGATAGCGTAGAAATAGAAATTGGTAGTAAATTAAGCACTCTAAAAACTAATAATACCTGAATATATATTTTTAATTAATTTATATAATTTTTATCACTGATGGGATCAAAATATACATGAATAATGTGTAAACCCCACCACAGAATGGATTGGTTTAAAGCATGAATAAGTCCATATTAGAAATGGTGAGATGCATGTTGTACTATTCTAGTTTAGTTATTTATGGTGCGAGTCTTCCTCTATGAATTTTTACTTGATAAATTGTTTCTCTCCCTCAACTAATGTGTCTAAAATGTCCCAAAAACTATGGATAGAAAACCCATAGTTTCTTTCATACCTTAGAGTGTTTACATGTATAACATATGCATGCACTATAGATAATAATCTTGAAAATAAGATTATGAATTGTATCTTAATTGGTGTTTTAGAGGGTGTTAATAATTTAAAATTATGGACAGATAAACATGGATATCAAAAATGTATAATTGGTCATGATTTAGTAATAAATTATTCTTGTCTTCCTAAAGGTATGACTGTAGAATATGATGATACCGGTATACCGCAACCACTGGGTATCGATGTTAGTTTGGAGTATCAAGATCATTATTAACCTTAGGTTGTCTCCACTAACCCTCTCCCACTTACCCAAAGTGATTTTGAGTATGATTCTAGTTCTGAATTTAAGGGTGAGAGAGATGATAATCATAGATATTATTAAATGACTCAAGATAGTCAAAGGAGTAATATTAAACATCCTTCTTTATTCATCCATTCATACATGGTTTCATACAAATTTAATGTTTCTATGGTTATAAATAATAATGAACCACAAATGATTAAGAAACATATGAAATGAATATAATCTTTTTAGATGATAGATTCCATGAAATATGAAATTAATTCTCTTTATAAGAATGAAACCTCAGAAACTGTGATCAAACTATAAAATGAAAAAAATAATTGGTTGAAAATAGATCATTAAAATAAATGAGGAAATTAATGGGGAAGTGAGAAAATAAAATATTAATATATGTTGATTGGTAATTAATTCCTTTATCATGAATGGAGAGACTGTGGTGATATTTTTTACTTGTTTTTATGAATTAATCTATTTAGATTATGGTTTACTTTTCTAATAAGAATGGTTTCTATATTGAATATTTATATGATGAAAATTCATTTTTTCATGGTAAACTAGATGAAGGGATTTATATTCATCCTCCCAATGGATTTTTATATGATTTTTAAATGAATAAAATATATATTGTACAAAATTTATGGTATGGATTTTAAAAATCTTCAAGATAATGGTATACACGTTTTTATTTCATTTTTATTGGAAATGGTTTTAAAATGAGTAAATTTGATGCCTTTTTACTTTAAGAGTGTTAAGAATGATTGATTTTATTTCATTTATATGTTGATTAGATTTGATTTACTTGTAAGCACATGTGGCCAGTTAATCATATAATAGTCTAACTCAATTCTGTTTTTGAAATGAAAGATGAGGGTAATGAAAAAAAATATTGGAATAGAAATCATTATGTAGATAGAGAGGATATAACATAGTATTTATTATAACATGATTATATTAAGAATGTTATGATATATTTTATTTTTTTATCACATTAAACATGTGATCATTCCTTTGATATATCACTTTAATTTTTCACTTTTTCAATCCCCAGTTAGTTATATCAAGGTAGATCTCATGAATAAGATTTTATATGCTAGTATGTATGAAGTATTATATATGAAATGGTTTGGTCAAGATCAGATATTGATTTTTTTGTGGTTTTAGTAAGTTTATGGGGAATCTTGGGAAACCATAGTGGAATTTTCTAAAATAGTTCATCTGTTATGTTTTTATGTCTTGTAATTTTTGAATTCAATTTTGAAAAAATTATAGTTATAATGATTACATTCTTGGGTTTGTGGATTTGGATTATTCTACTAATATGGATACTTTAAAGTCCCTTGATAGTTTTTTTTCTTGCTTTTGGTGGACCAGTTTCCTGAAAATCCAATATGAAATAAGTAAATTCCATATTTCTCCCTGAAACAAAATATATTTCCATAACTGAATCTATTAAAGAATAAATCTTTTTGAAATTATTTTTTAATGAGTTTTGTTTATCTTATAATAACATTACAACTCACTTTGATTGTTGGAATACCCTAATTTTTTTCTAAAAAGTATTTTTTCTATGGTATATAATATAATATAGACATTAGGCTTTACATTATTTGGGGAATTATTGAATTGATGATAATGTGTGTCATAAGGATACACACTAGTGAAAATCCAGTTGATATTTCGATTAATGTCATTCCATTATCTATGTTCAAATATTTTATAGAATTGGTGAACATGGTCCTAGTTCAATAGTGTATGTTTCATTATCATCATCATTAATTGAACCATTTTAATGAAAAGGTAGAGATTTGTTATATTGGGTGCTACATTTTTTAAAATTTAATTGAAATTATTATACTATTACCGCATTCAACTTCATGGAAGTTGCCAAAAACATTTTATGTGTTGTATAATTTTAGAATTTTCACTATTATTTTCTCCATGTAACTTTATATTTCCTTATGTATTTGAATTCCTTATTTTATCTATTTGATTGGGGACCATCAATAAAATTTAATCCAAAGACCCCTGTATGGATCTATTTTTATTTCAGTTTTGTTTTTGTTTTCTCCACTAAATTGAGGAGATTTCTGCCTCACCCATGTGCCCTATCCATAGATTTTGTGTGTCCTTACTAGTTACACCATGTTTATTATTTAAACAAACAATTTAATCTTTATCATCCACACAATACCTATCTTGGTACCTTTCATTCCTTTCACATCACTTCACTTGGGGGTAATGATTGATTTTTGGCTTTCACATTTAGCATTTAACTAAGAGGCCTTATTCATCTTGGTTTTTCTTAGTGATAGAGAATAGTGAAATATATGTTTCTTGAGATATCTTGAGAGGAAGATGATGTATTGGGGTTCTATCTATACTTTTTATCCACTATGTTCACTATTATGGTCCCCTATAACAATATCTCTATTATGATGGAGATTCAATAGAGACAAGACTTCATGGGAACTAGACAACGATTCCAGGATCATGGGGGTTCCAGAACCAACACCTTCCACTATAATTGAATTTCAATGAAGAAATATGGGTTTTTAGGTTATTTTATATATGTTTTTAATGACTACCATTTTATCATTTATTGTTCATGAATCTGTGTATCCATGTAGGAGTGGATGTTGCAACCTCCTTATGTTGAAGTTGATCATTGTCATCATGTTTATCATGTCTGAACTCATATAGTTTCTCTAGTATTTATTGTTTTCAAGTCTGTATTTCATTTTATTTTTCATTATTAATAAAGTATCGCCTAGAGTTTTGGCCTCATCATGAATGAATGATCAATATGAATAAAAATATGTCACATATTGGTGTTATTTACTTATTTATTTTTATATTCCCAAATACCATTTTTCATTTTCAATTCATGTCAAGAATTAATTTTTAAAATTAATAAAAAAATTATAACGCTTTATATGTTATCAAAATACAGTGTATATTAGTTGATTTTTTATAACATATACATCAATGGTAGTGTTATGTATTGGTCTATGAGGTCTTTAGGAGATTCTTTTCAGATTAAATCTGCACCATCTAATTACAACTATGGGTGCCTAGGTTTTTAATCACACATGAGAAAAGAGGGACCAAATGGGGTTATCTGAATAAATAACACTCCTTCCCTCATGTTGTCTCACACAAACACTAATATAATAAAATTGAGACTAAGGATAATACTTGAATGTTTTGGAGGATATTTCATATCTAGTGTTGTTTGGAGCTACTCAGAAGGTTCATATCATCACTGACTTGCGGCTTCATTATGCTACTAGTGTTAGTGTCGATTTATTATTTTATGGCTGTGAGATGTGAATATAAAGTGTGTTGGTTTAGGTTTGTCATTTTTGGGTGTTTTTTATACTTGTTTGTGTGGGTTTTGGAAGGATTCTAAGACTTCATATATAAATTTTTTCCCTTCTATTAATCAATTAATTCACTGGAGATTTTGGAATGAGTGAAGCTACTACAAAGTGGGTTCTTCTCATCAAGAATTGGATTGTTATCTGCTTGAGTTTATATACTCTACATGATATAGATTTTATAGAAGGTCCAATACAAATTGGTGATGAATTTGGGTCACTAATTGCATGAATTTTATAGAGAATTTGATTGTATGATGGAGGGTGGAAAGGTGGAAATAACTGGATTATGGTATGGAATGTAGTTTGTCATGAGACCAAAATGAATATTCTCCACACTTCCATAATAGAACTCAAACTCAAATAAAAGTAAATTCGGATTTAATTGTTTATATATATATAATTTTTAAATAATATTGTAATTTTTATTAAAAATTACATTGACTATGTCAAAAAAAATAGGGGGTGAAACATCCAGGGATGATAACAAACCTGCAATGAATTTGGTTGGTGAGTGTCAGGACATGAGACTTTTATCACAACGTAATGAAGCCTATTCATGTTGGGTGTTTAAGTAATATCCTTTAGGGGTCTATGGTTCACGTTTTTCTAGTCTTTAAACCAAGGTTATTTGAGACAATATTAGATATTTTAAATCAATAAGTCTTTCGATCCATTGAAAATATAATAAAATAGGTCTTGTGATTGCATTTCATTCTTTATGGGGAGAGATGAGCCTTAACCCACTGAGGTGCTTCAGTGTGTGAGTGTTTCTATTTTGTAATCCTCTCTAACTATATATATATATATATATATTAAAACATAGATAAACTAATAAATTCATCACAAACTATCAATGAAAACACAAATCAAAATCATAGCCTAACAAGTTTGAGGAAAATGGTAGGTGGATTTTTATATTTTCTAAAAATTAAACATGATTTTACATAATCATTAATAATAATTTGAGGAAAAATATTTAAATATTTATATTTTAAAAAATGATATATGTTTCTAAAAAAATTAGATTTCAATGAAATTGAATCAACATCGAATCTAATTGAATAATCTATAATAAATTATGAAATATCATCCGACCCTAATTTGATTACTATAAAAACTATAATCAAAATTATAAATGTGTGAAAATAAAAAGGACTAACATAGGTGGTACATTTAATATTAACTAAAAGAGTATAGATCAACATCATGGGGATAGTAGAAAAGTAGTGGTGGTGATGATAAAGGAGGGTCAACCAGAGTGAATCATATATATAAGGAGAAGGGAGAAATGGGACAATTTAGTGACTCAATATTTTCATTATGGAAATAGTGATATCAAGTGTTGGGGAAAGTGGGTGTTTATAATCAGGGCATGTGTTTTTATTTTATAAAAACCTTTCATGTCGATTATTGATATAACCAACATTCACTAGTGGAAGTAGTCTATTGGCCACCTGAATGTAGAAATAGTATATGGAAAAATTCTTGATGGTTGTGGAGGCTATTACAGTGGTAATAGCTTCCACATCTATATTCATGTTTTGTGACTATAGATATAGTGCATGGTTATGGCCACTACGGTGTAGATCTAATCCATAGTCAAAGATTATTTTTGGTATAAGGGCCATTTCTGAAGGTCTTATTTCCAAAATTGGTCCACTGACCATGGCAATAGTGATTTCCCACACCCCTCCCATATAAAATATTTTTCCCATGTTGGAACAAGAAACACATATATACATGTTCAGTCTAATAAAAATGGATCAAATTATCCTACATCCACAATCTTTTCTGACCACTCATTTAGTCTTGTGTCCATATACCAAATTTCTACTAGTGATTTAAAATTAATTTTCAATGTAAATTATATCAATAACAAAATAGAAACATCAAATTTTGAGAATTTTGAAATTAATTACGATGTGAATGGTGTTTAAAATTTTTTCATCATCGGTTATGAAATAACCAACATGGAACATTAAACGTTAAAATTTACTTTTTTACCAATTTTTATTTTATGTTCTTACTAAAAATATGATTTTTCCCTATATTTATTTCATATCGAGCATGAGTAATATTAATTTAATAAAATATGTATCGTTTTATGAGAAATGTTTCACATCTTGTGTGTGAGGTGAATTTTATTTTTCGAAACATGTATCCTGGTAATTGAAATTTGGTTCAATTTATAAATGAAATAGATTTCATTTATTAAAACAAATGTTATAGTAAATAAAATTTATATTAGACAATATATTTTTATAAATATTATGTTTAAGAATATATATCATTAAAAACTAAATTTATCTCTTCTATACATGATATAAATTTTATTATTTAAAATGACAAGTCATTTTAATTAAAATTTATTTCAACTCTTATATGAAATATTTTTCTATTCAGTTGATGTATTATTATACATCAAATCTATATTATCTCTTACATATGGTGAGTTCCATTTTTCAAATCATAAATCATTGCAGATAAAATTTATCTCATCTTATAAATGAATTAAATTTCAATTCTATTTAAAATTGTAAAATAAATGTGATAATTTTAATCCAATATTACTTTTTTAATTAAATTTTAATGATTTAGTATGCTTATCTATTCTGTATTTATTAAATTTAATTTTATGAAATTCTCAGCTATCTATTTTTGTTGCATCTTTGTTGTATTGTTACAAAGTTATATCTGGGCACCAATCCACCATACAAGTGCCTCATGTGACGTGCATCTTGGGATTTTTTTAACTTTGTGGATATTTAATATATTTAGGGTGAAATATCATTTTTTTGGTAGCTAGTTTATCAATGGAGGAATTCCCCTAGTTCTAGGGTTTCTTCCTGGTTCACCATAAGAAAGATGAGAAAGGAGAATGATTTGTTTTTCTAGTTCATTGGTGCTAAGAGTAGAGTGGGGGAGTAATTTTATAGATTTTATTTTGGATTATAAAGTGTGAAAGATATATTCTTTCTCAATGGTTCTAATTGGTAATGAAAGAGTGGAGAGAACCCCCTATAGATGAAAGGGATCTCTTGACAGCGTCTTGATCTATGAATGAAGATGGATCCTAAATTTTACACAATTTCTTGAACCTATAGTGTGGTGATGATGTTGTGATTCACTGGTCACAAATAGAAAAGAATGGAGGGATAATCAGACTTTATTTTATCATGAATAAAGGATACTAAATAAATAATTTCTACACCTCCCACTCACACACATGGAGCTCTCCTGACTCTAAAATACAATTGAGCTCACCTAGCTCATATGATGAATGTTGTAATATCCCAAAATTCATGCTTTTATAAGCATGGTGGGAGTTTTAATGTTTGAAAAAAATCCACCACCGACCCCCAACAATCTCAACCTACCATGGAAAACTACCTTGGATGCCAAAGGAATCAAAGTAGCACATGATGAATTGTAGAAACCATGACAGAATTATTCCATGATGGAAGAGCTGGGGAACCAACCACAAACCAAGGGAACTAGAAAAAAATACTCCATAAATTCTCCCCCTCAATCTACAATCCAATAGAGAATGTACAAATGTCATGCCTCTCCTGATCAGTCACCTTTTTCAAAATATTTTTTTTTGTTTCTCCTTCATATGGATATTCACATGTCTCTATAGTTTTTATCTATTACTTAACATATCCAATGATAGTGAATATCGATGTGCTTCATCTAGGAATGGTACATGGATTTATTTCTCAAGCCCAAATCACATTGACTATCTTAATAAACCGTGTACGCCTTCATGAATTCAAGCTTCTGGATAAAAATATTTAGCCCAAACATCTCTTTTCCATATTCTAAAGCAGTAATTTACTCTTCTTGTATCATTGATAAATCAATTCACTGATGAAATCCTAACTTCCATGATGCGTCTCCTCCTGTAAATGTATAGATGTATCCTAGTGTAGAATTCATGTTGTTAGGATCTATAGCCATATCTACATCTATATATCCCTCTAAGAGAAATTTAGTTCCCCCATATAATAAATGTATCTTTGAATTAACTTTCTGATACCTCAGAATTTAATTGACTATATCCCATTTCTACTTCCCTAGATTGAAGAGAAAAAAAATCTTGATCTTCACTAAATTGGAAATGTATGGTCTCATGCTCATCATAGTGTACATCAAGCTTCCAACTGCTAAGGAGAATGTTATCATCTCCATTGCATTGATTTCTTGTTTGGATGATATATGTGAACTACTTACCAATGGTATATGGCAAAGAAGTGCAATTATCACTAGTTTGGATACTTCTATATAGAAACGTATCAAAACACGTTCAAAATACATCTCTTTGGATAGTCATAATAACCTCTTATTTCAATCATGAATGATCTCCATCCCCAAAATCTGTTTAGGTGATCCCAAATCCTTCATATTAAAAGGCATGGATAACTCCTTCTTCTACTTTTTGATCATTGATGAATCATTCCCAATAATAAACATTTAATCAAAATAAAGTAGAAGAGAAACAATGTTACCATCCTGAAATATAAGGAAGTAAAAATAATAGTCCGCTTATGTCTGGTTGTATCCATGACTTGATACGAATGACTTAATCTTTGTATACCATATTTAGGAGATTATTTAAATCCATGCATGATCTTCTTCGATTTCAAGATGTTGTTTTCTTATACAGAAACCTCAAAACCACTATGTTGCTTCATACAGATCTCCTTAAAGAGTTTCTCATCAAGAAAATATGTCTTTTTATCCATCGGTTCAAGATCCAATTCCTAGTTATCCACCAACTAAAAAAGACTTAAATTGAAGAAATATTAACCACGTGTGAAAAAATATCATCAAATACAACTCCTTTCTTCTGAAGGAATCCATTTACTACTAACTAATATTTTCTCTTCACCTAAATTCTATTACCATACTTCTTCATCCTGAACACCCATTTGTTCATTAGTTCCTTCTTATCTTTTGGTAGTTCCACTAAATCATATGTCTAGTTCTTCGTCAAATAATCTATATCATACTCTATTTCATGCAGCCACTTGAATTTTTCAGGATGAGAAACTATTTCCCAGTACCCTTCTAGATCCACACATCAATCAATAGTAGGTACTCTGAATATTTTATAAACGAAATCCTTCCTCATGAAGATCTTAGAACATATGAAATATTAGTTTCAGGAGACACAAAATCACCTAGAACCAATGATGGTTTTGTAACCTCTTGTTGAGAAGATTCATTCCCCCCTACTCAATTTCTTCTTCTAACGCCTCCTAGCCCACTGCAAATTAGTCTTTTTACCCCTCCTCCTCTTTAGTGATAGGTAGTGTTGCAAAAGGTGTTAGTTCATGAATTTATTCCTCATTGCTTTCCCATTTATAAATTCTAATATTTTTATTTTCCTTGATCATATGGTTCTATGAGAACATGAAATCTATTTTTCTGATCAGTTTATTCTCCTTTGGGCTACAAATCATTTATTTGAACTCGTCATCTCTATATCTGATGAAGATTCATGGGGTAGATCTCCTATATTGCTTCTACCTAAGCTCTATGGATACATGTGGAAATTTTATACATCCGAATATTCATAAATGAGAGTAAGTGGTATGTTTACTAGACGGTATGCTCCATAGAATCCCAAAATTCAGTGGGGGATAATATTGACATGTTCATAAGGTGACATGAAACATGAACATATTCTCCCCAGAATGGCTTATGCTGCTTATCCAAACCCATCATTCCTTAAACCTTCTCTATGATGTTTCTATTCAACCTTTCAGCAACACCGTTTTATTATTGGGTGTGTGGGATCATTCACTCATGTATGATGTTTGGACTCTTTAAATAGGCAACAAATTTGTTGGATGTATACTCTTCATGATTATATAAATGAAGAAACTTATGCTTCCTTCTAGTTTCATGCCCCATGATGGCGTGGAACATCTTGAAGTAGACTAGTACTATATCCTTTTTCATCAAGAAGAACACACCCACCCTTCAATATGCATCATCAGTAAAGGATAGGAAAAAAATTTACCTTCTAGGGAATCCACCTCCATGGGTCCGTATACATCAAAGTGAAAAAAATCCATTAACTCTTGTCTCCTTGAGGAATTATTATTGAATGGGACTCTCGGTTGCATCCCATAAAAGTTTTATTTTCAAGGATCAAGTGATGCATTCATTTCAACACTAATAAACTTATTATTTATCAGGATAGATAACACTATTTCACTCATGTGGTTGAGTCTCCTATGCAACATATTGGATGAAGTCTCTCCTTCCACCATGTTGATAATTCTAGCTTACATATTTACATGATTTTTATACAATGTATTTCATAAATGTCCTCAGGAAATGATGACGTCTCTTTTTTTCATCATCCACGATTCTTTGTAGAATATTTTATCATAGCCTTGTCAATCAAAGGTTATTCCTTTTAATATGTTGAGTCAATGACTTGGAACATGTCAAACATCCTTTATGGTTATTATGTATACAATGTTCATATTAACGTGGATATAACCTAGAAAAGCAATATCTATTGAATTTTTATTCCTCATCATGACTACACTAAAGTCACCTGTTGGTCGGAGAGTGATGGCAAGAGGGGGGGTGAATTGCCGTTTACAAATTAATTAACAATTTGAAAACAATTTGTAAATGCAGCGGAAATAAAAAGGGGCAAGACACAATTTGATAACGGAGTTCGGCTTAAACCAAAGCCTACGTATCCGCTCCCAACTCAACCGTTGAGAGATTTACTTCAGCTTTATTTTTAATGGTTGAAGCAAGAAACCCACTAGACGTTTTAAGGTAGGCTAGATCACCTTCGTACAGCTTTCTTTTTTATGATGGTTGTAGAAAGAAACCCAAAATGAATGTGAGGAAGAAAAGGATGGTTTGTTTTAATACAAACCCAATGAATAACTAAACAATTGAAATAAATAAATTACAACAAACTTGAGGAAGCCTTGAGCGCCAAGAGTGTGAGAGTAGTTGATGTAGAGGTAGCCCAAGCTTCAAGGATGGAGATGGATCACAAGTAGCCTTAGAGATTTGTCGTTAGAGCTTCAAGGGATCAAAATATCATTCCAATGTATCGTTGTTGTTCCCGGCATCCATCCTCGTCTATTTATAGGAGAAATAATCCCCAAATACTTCAATATAGCCGTTGGAGGGCTTCCGGAGCCGTTGGGGGTCAAGTGGACAAGTCTGGTCAAAGCCCAACGGCTAGTTTGACTTTGCTTACCGGCAGACCGGTGCTTGGCCACCGGCTGGCCGGTGCTCCAGACAGAAGCCAGAGCTTTCTGTCTGGGTTCCACCGGCCGGCCGGTGCTGGGCCACCGGCAGGCCGGTGGTCGAGACAGAGAGCAGGATCTCTGTCTAGTTCCACCGGCGGGCCGGTGGTCCAGACACCGGGGGGCCGGTGGTCGAGACAGAGAGCAAGCTCTCTGTCTGGTTCCACCAGCCGTCCGGTGGTCCAGACACCGGTTGGCTGGTGGCACCTGGCAGTAGGCAAGGCCTACTGTCTGGTTCCACCGGCTGGCCTGTGGTCAGGCACCGGGTGACCGGTGGAACCTGGTAGAGAGCATTGCTTCTGCCAGAGACCACCGGTTGGCCGGTGGTAATCCACCGGTTGGCCGGTGGACTTAGAGAGTCCTTTTCCAGTCTTCTTGGTCCAACTCTTTGGAAGCCTTTTTCCTATCATCAAAAACACTTGAAAACAAGTTAGAACACGATGAGAGTGATTGTGATCATTAAAATCCAAGAGAGAGGGGTACAACAATCTCCCCCTATTTTGATGATCACAATCACAAATGAGAATGCTTTTAAAAAGGATATGCCAAGTAAAAAGAAATAAGAAACTTGGACATGGAAAATTTTAGAGATCATTTTAATACAAGAATTTCATAGATGTATCATGTATTGAAAATGATATTAATCTTGAAAGGATTGAAATAAAGAGAATGGTTCATTTTGAAATTGTAACCATAGGTCATTTAAAAGAAACAACTGAAATCAAAAACTTAACCATTTGAAAACAGATTTTGATGAACGCAATAACTTAAAATTGAACTTTTAAAAAGAGCACTTAATTAAATGAAATAAGTAACTAAGTATGTAATAGAGAGTTTTTCTCCCCCTTTGGGATTATCAAAATAGGAGGAAAAGTATGAAAGAAAATTAGAAAAACAATAATAAGGAAGTAAGCAATGACAAAAAGGATTGATAGATAAGACAACTTGAATTTTATAAAAGATGAAACGTTACCTAGAAAGTTCAAAATACAAATACAAAGACAAGTCAAAAACAGGAACTGCTCTATTCACTCCTAGAGGGCCGAGAGTGACGACGACGCCTGAAGGTCGGAGGAGCCGGAGGAGCCTGGACCGCCTCAAAGCGACGATCAAGAGAATCGATCCGAGAGTGGAGCTGATCAAACTGAGAGCTGAAGTAAGAAAACTGTAAGTCGAGCCGGGTCTCAATCTGATCCTGGAAGCGAAGGAATCGATCAGCCGTCACCGACAAGCTACCAGTATCAGCGGGAGGGGGCACAGCCTCAGCAGGCTCTGGTGCATCATCACCCGCTCCATCTCCCTCATCAGCAGCAGCAGTAGTAGCAGCCTCACCTTCGTTGTCACCACTCCCTTCCTCTTCATCATCACCACTGTCCTCACTATCTGAAAGAGGATAGGCAGCGGCAATAGCAGGAGACATGGCATGGGAAGGAGGGTGTTAATGAGTCTGAGGGGAGTAAGCCTTGAGAAGTCCATCCTTGTCAGTAATCCACTCCTGACGCCAAGGATGCCAACGAATGTTCATCCGTTACACCATCATAAAATTGATGATGCTATCCTTCTTTGGCTGCTCGAAGGAGGTAGCACGGAGAGGGAAATCAAGAAAGGTAAAGATTTTGGTCAACAAGCGCCCGTGAGGTAGAGTTTTGGACCGTCGCGGGTGCTCAGCCACATAAGACATGGCCCGGAACAGGAACCGGACAAAATTGAAATGAATGCCTCTGGTGATATAAGAAAGAAGATAAATATCAATAAATTTCACCGTATCGTGATCACTGATACGGGGTTCAAGGGTGGTCTGAATGAGGCGCTCAATGATGCGATGGTTAGGGGAGAGCTGGGAGAGCTTGACAATGGGATCGGTGGGCTGCCCTATGAGATTCTCAAGAGCGACAGCAAGATCAAAATCAGGGTCCCAAGGAAACTCCCCCTGAGCAAATGCATGAGGTCCAACATGAGGAACCCCTAGCATCCTGGAAATCTCCAAAGAAGTGAAAGTGATGGGTTGCCCAAGAGCGGTGGTAGAAATGGTATCGACGTCATCAGAAACTGACCACGTCAGGTGAGCATAAAATTCTTTGACAAGAAGGGGATAAATAACATCCTTCTCAGGAGGTTCAAAAAAGGAATGCCAGTGTTGATATTCAATGATGGAGAAAAGCTCGAGACGAATAGAAGAAAGCCAAGAATAATCAATTACTCTACTAGGCAGAATGACTTTGTCATGCCAAATGTCCGGAAGTTGAGGGATTGAAGGAGGAGGAGGTGCCTCTTGAGCGATGCCCTTTCCTTTGCGTGAAGAGCGAGGACCCATGATTGAAAAAGAAAACAAATTGAGATAGATTGAGGGAAAATGGAGTTTGAGAGGAAAATAAGGAAGAAGGGAGGCTACGGCAAAGAGGAGGCGCGTGTCTAGAGGAGGCGCACGAGAGAGAGAGAGAGAAATGGGAAGGGTTTTAATTTTAACCCTTCCTCCGGCCGGCCCAAAAAAGAAAAACCCGACACCACCGGTTAACCGGTGATGTACCACCAGTTGACCGGTGGTATTGAAATTCATAAAAAATTAAAATAAAATAAAAAAAGTTTAAATAACTTGAAAAAATATAATCAAGCCAAAAAGAGTCAAATATTTAATAGTGCTCATTGACGAATCATTCCTAACTCCCCCTTAATAAAAACAAAACGTTCAACCGGGAGCGGTTTGGTAAAGATATCAGCTAATTGGAAATCAGTAGAAATGAAGTCCAAAGTGATATCCCCTTTTTGAAAATGGTCACGAAGGAAATGATGCCTTAAATCTATATGCTTAGTCCTAGAATGTTGTATTGGATTCTTAGAAATACTAATGGCACTAGTGTTGTCACACCGTATAGGGACATGATCATAGGAAAGCCATAATCCAAGAGAGTGTGCGGCATCCAAATAATTTGGGCACAACAACTACCAGCTGCTACGTACTCGGCCTCGGCAGTAGAAAGAGCAACACAGTTTTGCTTTTTGCTACTCCATGAAACAAGGGACTTGCCTAGGAGATGACAGGTTCCACTAGTACTCTTACGATCTAATTGACATCCGCCAAAATCAGCATCCAAATATGAAGAAAGTTCGAAAGAAGTACTAGAAGGATAAAATAAACCAATGTTTTTGGATCCTTTTAAATACATAAAAATTATTTTGACCGATTTAAAATGAGATTCTTTGGGATTGGCTTGAAAACGAGCACAAAGGAAAACACTGAACATGATGTCAGGATGGGTCGCAGTTAGGTAAAGTAGACTCCCGATCATACTCCTATAAAGCTTGTTATCCACAGGTTTCCCGGCTTCATCTAACGTAAGTTTAAAAGAAGTACTCATGGGGGTACTAATTTCCTTTACTTGATCGATACCAAAACGACTTAAAAGTTCGTTTGTGTATTTTCCTTGGCTTAGAAAAATACCATTTGAATTTTGAAGGATTTGAAAACCAAGAAAAAATTTTAATTCCCCCATAAAGCTCATTTCAAATTCTTTTCTCATTAAATCTGAAAAATTAGTACAATGTGATTCTTTGGTTGAACCAAATATAATGTCATCAACATAAATTTGGACAATTAAAATATCTTTGGAAGTGTGTTTTAAAAATAGAGTACAATCAGCTTGACCCATTTTAAAATCATTTTCTAAAAGAAATTTTGTTAACCGCTCATACCAAGCCCGAGGGGCTTGTTTTAAGCCATATAGAGCCTTGGTTAACTTAAAAACATGATTTGGAAATTTTGGATCTTCAAAACCGGGGGGTTGTTCAACAAAGATTTTTTCTGAAATAAAACCATTTAAAAAAGCACTTTTAACATTCATTTGAAAAAGTTTGAAATTTATGTGAGTGGCGAATGCCAACAACATCCTAATGGATTCCAATCTAGCAACGGGCGCAAAGTTTTCACCATAATCAATTCCTTCTTCTTGATTATAGCCCTTAGCTACTAGGCGAGCCTTGTTCCGGGTTATATTTCCTTGATCATCAAGTTTTTTCCTAAAAACCCATTTAGTGCCAATAATTGGATGATCATTGGGTCTTTCAACAAGAGTCCAAACATCATTTCTAGAGAATTGATTTAGTTCCTCTTGCATTGCAAGAACCCAATTCTCATCATTAATGGTATCATTAATGGTTTGAGGCTTTAGTTGAGAGAGAAAGGCTTGATGTTCAACCTCGTTGAGGATTGATCTTCTAGTTCGAGTACCGGCTTGAAGTTCACCTATAACATTTTCTAAAGGATGGTCTCTAGAAGGTTTCCAAACCTTAGGCAACGTGGAAGGTGAAGAAGGTGAAGAGGGTTCTTGATGGTCATCCTCCTTGGGAGGAGAAGAGGAATCATTCAAATGAAGCTTATCAAGCTTATCTTCAACATCTTCAATGACCGGGTGAGGTTTTGGAAGCGTTTCATCAAATTTGACATGAGATGATTCTTCGATGGTTTTTGAACGTTTTTTGAAGACACGATAGGCTTTGCTTGAGTTGGAGTACCCAAGAAAAATACCTTCATCGGATTTGCATCAAATTTCCCTAGGTTATCTTTTGTGTTAAGGATAAAGCATTTACAACCAAACACTTTAAAATAACCAACTTTGGGAAATTTGCCTTTCCAAAGTTCATAGGGGGTTTTCTTAAGAAGGGGTCTTACAAGGACTCTATTGATAGTATAACAAGTAGTGTTTACCGCCTCGGCCCAAAAATATTGAGGGAGGTTGAATTCACTAAGGAGGGTTCAAGCAATTTCATGGAGATTTCGGTTTCTCCTTTCAACCACTCCATTTTGTTGTGGAGTCCTAGGGGCAGAGAAGGTGTGATTGTATCCTTGAGAGGAACACAATTCATCGAATTCTTTGTTCTCGAATTCACCTCCATGGTCACTACGGAGCGATATAATTTTATATCCTTTTTCATTTTCTACTTTTCTAGAGAATTTCAAAAAGGTTCTACAAGCATCATTTTTTATGAGCTAAAAAGAAAACCCAAGTGAAACGAGAAAAGTCATCTACTAGAACAAAGGTATAGGATTTTCCACCTAGACTTGCTACAGGGGTAGGACCAAAAAGATCAAGATGATGGAGGTCAATAGATTTTGAAGTGGACACTTCATTCTTAGATTTGAAAGAAGATTTGTGTTGCTTGCCAAGTTGGCATGGCTCACAAATCAAATATTTCTTAAACTTATGTTTAGGAAGGTCACGGATGAGCTTGTTCTTATTAAGATTTAGAAGTGAATGAGAGCTACAATGCCCCAACCTTCTATGCCAAAGCCAAGACTCATTGTCAAGAGCACTTAAACATTTAACATTTTGGCTAGCTAAAGACTTTAAATCAATAGTGTAAACATTTTGAAAACGGGAAGCAGAAAATATCAATTTGTTTTGAAAATCAAACACATTGCATAAATCATTTTGAAAATTCACCGAAAAACCACTATCACAAAGTTTACTAATGCTAATTAAATTATGTTTTAAACCTTTAACAAATAAAACATCTTTAATAAAGGAGGTTCTACCAAAACCAATGGTACCTATTCCGACGATCTTTCTTTTTGAATTGTCACCGAAGGTGACGTATCCTCCATCGAATTCTTCAAGGGAGTTGAACTCGGTGGGATCGCCACACATGTGCCACGAGCATCCGCTGTCGAGATACCAAGAGCCTTTCGAAGTCCTACTTCTTTGGTGTTTATCCTACAAAATCAATAGAGAATAGATTTTGGTACCCATATAAGTTTGGGTCCGGAAATATTAGCTAAAAGAGACTTTTGAACCCATACTTGTCTAGAGGGATACATCCTAAGATATTCATCCGAGTAGGTAATGATTTTGGGTCGGCCATATCTAGCATTTTTACAATCTCATTCATAAATCATATGTATGGTTTTTCTACAATAATTACAAAATTTATTTTGAGAGATCCCCCTTACAAAAGTAGTGGGTGCTCTAGAAGAGGTGGCTTGCTTGTTAAAGCCAAGTCCATGTGTGGTTCTAGACGAACGTTGAGAACCTAGCAATTTGGTCAAATTTTGTTCACCTTGGGTGAACTTGGCAAGATATTCCCTTAAATATTTAATAGTTTAATTCAAAGAATCAACATTTGGAATATCTTGGACCTTAAGGGCAAGTTCCTCATTCTTTTTGAGAAGTTGATCTTTTTCAGAAATTAGATTTTTGTGTTTCTTTTCTAAGGCCAAAAATTTAGAATTAAGTTCATGAAAACCTTCCTCTAATTGATCTCTCGCATTTGGGAGATCTTCATAAGACATGTCATTATTAAAAGAAGAAGATGAGGAAGAGGAGTCGGAAGAAGATACCTCATCAAATGCCATTAGGCATTTTCCACCTTCATCGCTTGAGTAGCTTGAAGACATGGAGTCATCGCTTGCACTCCATGTTGACGCTTTGAAAGCCTTCTTGTTTTTATTTTCCTTTAACATTTTCTTGAAAAGAGAGCACTCCGGTTTGATGTGGCCTTTCTTTCCACATTCAAAGCATGTAACTTCTTTTTCTGCTTTTGGCTCTTCCTTTCGTGCCCTTTGAAAATTCTTCTTTTTCTTCATGAACATGCTCATTTTTCTTGCAAGTTGAGCAATCTCAGATTCGCTATCATCGGAGGAGCTTTCTTGCTTTGCTTTGAATGCTATGTTCTTTTGCTCCTTGAAGATTTTACCTTCTTTATCGGCTTGCCTCTTCATGGTAATCTCATAGGTCATAAGTGATCCAATGAGTTCTTCAACCGGCATTTTCTTGACATCTTTCGCTTCTTGGATTGTCGTCACCTTTGGAGCCCATGAGCTTGGTAGGACCCAAAGAATCTTCTTGACCATCGTCTCTGCAAAAACATCATCTCCAAGAGACTTTCTCCCATTACACACATCAGTAAAGCGAGTAAAAATTTTCGTAATAGATTCATGTGGGTGCATGGTGAAACTTTCAAAGTCTTGACGATACATATCTAATCTAGTGTCTTTGACTTTGTTAGTGCCCTCATGGGTCACTTCCAAAAGCTTCCAAATTTCATGAGAAGTGGTGCAAGTAGAAATACGATTAAATTCATTACGGTCTAACCCACAATGAAGATCATTCATGGATTTGCCATCAAGCTCAAAATTAGCAATGTCTTCGGGGGTCCATTTAGACTCATATTTGCTAGAGAGAGTGTAGCCTTGCATAACAATTCTATATATAGGATAGCCAATACTTCTATGAAATGTAATCATGCGAGTTTTCCAATAAGTGTAGTCGGTTCCATCAAAGAATGGAGCCCGAGTCATGGAATACCCTTCGGGTGCTTGTGAGGAAGAAGCCATCACTATGGATTTTAGGTTTGTAACCGGTTAAGGTATTACACAAATGTCCCTCTGATACCAATTGTTGGTCAGAGAGTGATGGCAAGAGGGGGGGTGAATTTCCATTTACAAATTAATTAACAATTTGAAAACAATTTGTAAATGCAGCGGAAATAAAAAGGGGCAAGACACAATTTGATAATGGAGTTCGGCTTAAACCAAAGCCTACGTCTCCGCTCCCAACTCAACCGTTGAGAGATTTACTTCAGCTTGCTTTTTAATGGTTGTAGCAAGAAACCCACTAGCCGTTTTAAGGTAGGCTAGATCACCTTCGTACAGCTTTCTTTTTTATGATGGTTGTAGCAAGAAAACCAAAATGAAAGTGAGGAAGAAAAGGATGGTTTGTTTTAATACAAACCCAATGAATAACTAAACAATTGAAATAAATAAATTACAACAAACTTGAGGAAGCCTTGAGTGCCAAGAGTGTGAGAGTAGTTGTTGTAGAGGCAGCCCAAGCTTCAAGGATGGAGATGGATCACAAGTAGCCTTATAGATTTGTCGTTAGAGCTTCAAGGGATCAAAATATCATTCCAATGTATCGTTGTTGTTACCGGCATCCATCCTCATCTATTTATAGGATAAATATCCCCAAATACTTCAATATAGCCGTTGAAGGGCTTCCGGAGCCGTTGGGGGTCAAGTGGACAAGTCTGGTCAAAGCCAAACGGCTAGTTTGACTTTACTTACCGGCTGACCGGTGCTTGGCCACCGGCTGGCCGGTGCTCCATACAGAAGCCAGAGCTTTCTGTCTGGTTCCACCGGCTGGCCGGTGGTCCAGACACCGGTTGGCCGGTGGCACCTGGCAGTAGGCAAGGCCTACTGTCTGGTTCCACCGGCTGGCCGGTGGTCAGGCACCTGCTGACTGGTGGAACCTGGCAGAGAGCATTGCTTCTGCCAGAGACCACCGGCTGGCCGGTGGTAATCCACCAGTTGGCTGGTGGACTCAGAGAGTCCTTTTCCAGTCTTCTTGGGCCAACTCTTTGGCAACCTTTTTCCTATCATCAAAAACACTTGAAAACAAGTTAGAACACGATGAGAGTGATTGTGATCATTAAAATCCAAGAGAGAGGGGTACAACATCACCAACATAGATATTAAAGAAATACTAACAATTTATAGTGATATGGTACGACGCTGAAATATCAACCAATCATTCTGTGATCTGGCTTGATGTATGAAAGAAGGTATATTCTTTAAATTTGATGAAAAGTAAGATTTCGGTAGTTATTTTCAAGAAATCGTCTCTATTTCTTCATTTTGATTTCTATTATGGCTCTTTTCTTTTAGAAACCTTTGGTACTAATTCTTAATGTGTCCCTTTATGACACAATTTTTGCATTTTTATGATGGTACCCTACCATATGTGGACCTTGCACTTCTTTTTCATTACTTTCCATTTTCATCCCCTCAACCACCTACCATATATGTCTCATCCATTGAATTTAAATTCTATAAAAATTGAAGTAGATTATGGAATATTGGATCCCATTATTGTGTCTAGAACAACATAAATGGTGTAATTGACTCATGGAGCATTGGAATCAGACACCAATTTATCATGATATGACCAAATCAGTTTCGATGGCCAAGATTGACTAATAACATGGTGATCAAAAGGAGTTGATGTGGCACCCCATATTAGCTATAAAAATCTCTTTGAAAATCTCATCAGCACTAGAATAGTATTGTATTCTCTGAAAAGGGGTACTGTAGCACCCAAAATATGACCAAACGTTGACCAAGCCTAGGGAGCTCATTTTATCTCCATTTTTGATGTTTTCTATACCATTTAAATCTATTCAACATGAAATTTTAGAATCTTCCTTAAAAAAATTTCAATAAACTATAATTTTCTGATCACTAGAAAATCTCAACTGCTCTCTATTATTTTACTACAAGGGGTTGTAATACAACTTTCTGTGGTTTGATAATCATGAAAAGAAAATAATAGAGGCTGAATTGAACTTTATTTAAGCATGAATAAATGTAAAAAATACTTTCTACATCGATCTCTCCCAGATGGATCTCTCTTAGCTCTCAAATACAATGATCGCACCTGACTCGAATGATGAATGTCAGAACCTCCCCAAAGGAAAGATTTTATAAGAATGGTTGGAGGTTTCATGTTTGACACAACTGCCCCACCAAGACCCACCTACCATGAATATCTCTCATGGCTTACAAAGGAACGAAAGATGTATAAGAAGAATGTGTAGTATCCATGTAGGAAGTCTTCCATGGTGGGAAGAATTGGTACACCAACCACCAACCAATGAACTTGAAAAAAGTACACCAACATATTATAATGTTAGCATATTCTTATTCATGAATCTAGAGGAATATGATTCTAAATGGAACAATACCATTATAATGAAATAAAACCAAGACAATAATGGAGGTCTTTTGGGGGTATGGGCCTAGAGCATTCAACCATGGATTGTTGCAGCCTGGAGGCATCGACTTAAGTGAATCTGACCCCTAGTAAGTTAGGTATCTTCCTCTTTTATTAATCATTATTTGTTTTCTATTCATTGCACATACTACATAATCATGTTCATCCTTAATTTCTTTTTTTACTCCATTGGTTATTGCACTGTAAAAACTCATGATGATCCCACCCCATGAAGGTAGCTTGATTGGATACAGCACCAAAATCATCTGTCTTTTTTACTGATTTACTCTTTTTATCTTTTAACATAGAATTTCTGAACTTATAGATAGTTCAAGGAATGCATCAGTTAGTCTAGAAATGTGTTATATCATGGCGTATAATTCTATTCTTCTAAATTAGTATTTACAAATAATTTTTCTCTATGTTTATAGAATTTTTTGAAATCATATTATTATTGTTGTATTAGCCACTGGATTGTAATTATCACTACCAGGGTTGTGTTCACTATTTTTAATCATTTGTAATTATTTTTCATGGAATATTTTTAGAGAAATTATGTTTATTTTTCTTCATTATGTGTATTTTGATGGAATAATAGACATTATTTTATATTTTTTTGATCTTGTGAATAAATAATTATCTCAATGGATCTTGGGATATTGAATGGCGACTACCACACAACACAGTGCCCAAAAAATATTATCGGATGAAAATTGGGAATAATTTTGTTTTTTTAAAATTTGAAATCAAATTTTTGGTTACATTAAATGATTTTTTAGTTTATTTTACTATGCAACATGTTTTAATGTTTCATTCAGCTTGGTCATTTTCTCTCTTTGGATATAAGTTTACAATATACCATTTATTGTTTTGTATTATTCCATTTCCCTATTTTGTATGACCTTGTACCATCCTTAGGTAGTTTGAAGGTGTCTATGTTGTGTCTCAGGTTATATTGTTGGGGGGTGGGGTTGAATTTAGTTAGCTAGAGTGAGAGTGTCTTGGTTAGTGGTGAGGTGTGTGGAAATGTTAGTCAATTTTTGGGTCTCTTGGTTCTACATTTTTTTCTTAGGAGAGTGATTTGGAAACAACATTAGGATTTTTATGCTAGTTTATGTCTGGGTTTGGTGTATGATCCTAACCACTTCTAGAGATGTCTCAAACTCTTTTATAGGTACTATTTTTTCCTTTTGTTGAGTACTTTTCATTTTATTTTTACCTCGGGGTGTTGTTAGGTGAAAATTGAAAATTTTGGAAGGAGGGAATGTGCATGGTTGGCGCATGGTTTTCTAAAACTGTGCAATCTGGTCCAGCAAACTGTGAATCCTTGGACATAGATGTTTTTCATTGATGGTTCATTGTTTTTCAAACCAATAACTCTATTAGGAGAAACAGTTCAGACCCTCCCCCTACCCATAAGAGGTGCATGGTTAAGGAACACGATTTAGAAAATTATTCACCCCTACCCACCAAACTATGTGTGTGGTTTTAGTTAACCTTAAAATTAGATATAAAAATACCTAAACCACAATTTTAACCCCTAATTTATTCAATCATGGAATAAAGATATTCATCTCTTTATTTGAGACTCCCAGACATATTTCAAGCCCTCCTGGCATACTTTATTGGAGAATCAATGCCAGGATTAAAGATCCGCACCAACAAATTATATAGTTTCTTCCCATTTAGATCTCTCTATATTTCCCAACACTCACATTTCAGGATAAAAGAGGGAAATTTATATTATTTTGGTTCTAGATCAAGATATAGGTTTTATTGATATTGATCCATTCAATTGTGGATCTAGGTTTCAGATCTTTATTGTATTCTTTGTCGCATTATTAATTGATCTACTTCAATTTGGGGGGTATTCAGTGGGGAGTGATCTTTATCAAACATGAGGTTAGTGGTCAATAATTAAAATCCCAAAGTCTTGATTTCAATTATATGTATGTAACTTTAGAATTTTTATTAGATTATTAGGAACTGAGTTTCCTAGACAGAATTAATTAATTTGGTGAATTTGTTTATTGAAGGAATTATGTAATTGGGAATATTGATATTGTGTATTGAAATAATTAATTGTCCAATTAATTATGGAGATATTGATTTTTTGGAACTTTATATATTAATTATTTAATTAATTAATTTGAATGTTCAGGATTATGAAATTTATTTATTTGAAATAATTAATTATTGAATTAAGGTTAGATTTAGATTATTTAAATTTAATGATTCATTAATGAATTAATTATTGTTATAGACAATTTTTTGAGTTGGAATAATTAATTATTGAATTAATTATTGTATATTGTTTTGATTATGAGTCTAATTCAAATGATTAATTAGTTTATGAATTAATTAATAGGGTTGAGGTGAATAATTAATTATTGAATTTATTAATGGAATGAAGAGAATATGAAACAATTTAATATGATTGATTAATTAATTATTGAATTAATTAATGTTATATTGTGATATATGTGGTTTTAAATGATGAATGGTAACAATGACATGAATATGTGACTTGAAATGATGAATGTTAACAATGGCATTCGTATGTGACTTGTAATGACGAATGGTAACAATGGAATTCATAAGTGACTAGAAATGATGGATTCTAAAAATGGAATTCATATTTGACTTGAAATGATGAATGGTAACAATGTAATTAATATGTTACTTGAAATGATAAAGGTAACAATGCAGTTCATATGTGACTTGAAAGATGACTGGAAATAATGGAATTCATATGTGAATTGAAATATTGAAATTCATATGTGAATTGGGATTAAGAGTGGTAATAATAGAATTATAAGATATGATATCCCTTAGGGATAGTTCAGACTCTAACAAGAGCTAAAAAAATATTGAGAGTTCATGTGTACTTGGGAACCTGGGTGTTATGTGGCCAAATAAAGAGTAATTGAATTTGTGTAAAATGTTTTATTTAGTGTTTTTATTTATTATTTATATAACGATATACATTGGTTTAACTGGATATTGTTTTATATTCCATTTGTGTTGGACTACTGAGTTTCACTCACACCTTACTTAGGCTGCCTGATTGGTACCTTAATAGATTTCATGATTGTAGGAAAAGATAAGGGAAAATGAACTATGTTAGATGGTTGGGTGGGGATGGATGATGGATGACGGAATTGGGCATGGTTTGGTATTTGCTTAGGAGTTTTTACTATCTTTATTTATTGATGGTTTTTTTATATTAACACTTGACACATACTTTAGCATGGAATATCACATGTTTAGTGTTGATATTGTATTTCATATTTGGCTCATCTTGTTATTGTGGTATTGTTCTGGGTATAGTAATATGTTTTTGTTATTTTTGGTTTATTTTCCAATGGTTTATTAATTTTATTGAGATAGAATAGTCTCTAAATGATTGATATTAGACCCTCACTATTAATTGAAAACCTATAGCATATGGGGAGGAACTCTTGAGGTCATGTGACTGACTTGCACTAGGCATCGATGTGTGGCATATGGGTTGGGATGTTAAAAAGTGGTATCATAGGGGTTTTATTTTATTTTATTTTTTATTACTATTTTTTAAAGGTATATATGAGACTAGGAAGATTTCGGCCTTGGTTATGAGATCGTACATGGGTGTAGCTAACCCATGTGTGGGGGAAAACCTAAGTATCTAGGGTGGTATGTTGTTATTGGTATTTTCTATTATAGTTGGAATTTATTTTACCTTGGGTGATTCACTAGATGTGTGATGTGATAATTATTAGTGATATTTTCTGATATTTTAATTTTGGATAAAAATTACCTAAGATTCTAGTATTTATTACTCATTATAGAGACATAGGTATTTTTGTGACATGAATCATTATAGTCCCTCACAGGAAAATAGGATTTGGGTAAGTTGTTAAAATTAGAATGCTTTACTATATTGTGAAATTAAATTGAAAAATTCACCTAATGTGAACCTAAAAACTATGAAATGATAAATGCTGAGAATAATGGGTGTGTAGTGAAAAACCGGAATATGATAATTAGTTAACCCTTTGACTATCAGGACCAAGATATAGGATGGTTCGAGGAAGTGATAGTGCCTTGTGTCCTGATATGTGTGCATTTCATTTCATAGATATTTCCCCATGATGATACATATTGAGAGGACGATAGGACTATATTGCTAGAGATGATCTACCTATAGTGGAACCTGTGGCATTGATAGTGTTGGGTGAGGAAGTAGGGGTGTAGTTCAGAGTGAACATTGCTCGCTTCATGAAATGTATAAAAATATACCTAGATCATGTTGGGAGGATCATGTCTAACTGGATACGGGAGTTAAATTTGTAGCACCCTTAAACTTTTACTGAAGATGTTGGACCTAGGGGATATGAGTTATTGATTGATTATATACAGATGATACCTAACTATTTAGAGAATCCTTCCGAGAAGAGGGCCAAGTTGGATGCATATATGATGTGAGGATTAGAAAATAACTGGTGGTACATTCATTCTTGGACAGGACATGTAACAGCCCAAGATTTTATAAAAAAATATTCTTTTTAAATTTATTAATGTCTTTTGTTGTACGCTACACCAAAAGGAGCTTGCACAACACACATCCTTGACTTGACTTGCATTACACGCAATCACGACCTTCCTCGATAGCGTGTGTAGTACGCAATACCGAGTTTCACTAAACAACGATATGCTATAAAAATATTATTAAAACTAGCCGTTATGAATAGTAATAACCACTTTTTGAAATCCAGTAAATCTTATTTTTCAAAATGAACTTTATTTTTGGATTCGGAGTATCGAATTTAGCCTAAGGTGAAATTTTGGTACTTTTCGGATAACTTTCATATTCTGATGAATAGTGAAAATTACTAAATTATAATTAAAAACAACTTTTTTAATCGAAATAATTAATAGTGATAAATCATTAATTTGAGTGGTTTTAAAGTATATTTAGAATATATTTTTACAATTTAATACAATGTTGGTCATTGGATGTAATTTCACATTTAAACTAGACATAAACAAGTGTCAATCTTTTGATAGATATTGTTTCTTAAAAACACGCTATTTGTTTTAACAGCGGGATTTAATTATAAAATTAATTAATGCAACTTTTATGTTATGAATTTGGTAAAATAGACTTCATTTTTGAATTCGGAATATGAAATATAGCTTGGGATGAAATTTTGGCATTGTTCTGAAAAACATCAATTTTTGATGAATAGTGAAACTACTAAGTGGTAGGTTAAAAACTGAATTTTTCATAAAACTTAATTTTACCGCTTCTGTGAATGGAATTTCAAAAATCCGAGAGACACGGTTAATATCAAGGACTAAAATGTGGTTCAATGAGATGAAAATAATTTTTTGGTGAATAGTAACTTTTTACTTTTTTTACCACGGTTAATAGTAAATAAGGTAACTAAGGGTAAATATGATATTAATATTACCCTAACACATGTCCTAATTCTATTGTACAAGTGTAATTCGACCAAAAACAAACCTAGGAATAAAATATGACCATTTAGGCCCACTTGGATGAGATTATGACATTTATTATTAATTTATTTAAAGAAGGGTTAAAATAGTTAAAATCAAAGTTTAATAAGTAAATCATTTTTAATATGGGGTTATACATAAGATAAATTCGACTATAAATATTCATTAGAAAGCTAAAAAGATTTCCTACATAATGTTAGTTTATTTATAATTTTTAGACATTAAATAATTTAATTTATTTATGACACAACGATGATGCCGTAATTATCTTATTAATGAAATATTGACATAATTGATGTTATAAACACCAAAATAAATGTAATTTGAGATTTTTTATGAATTAACCTAATTTTCTAGGTTACTATGATATATTACTGTTGATTTAATCAACTTGGTTCGAACATTTAATTCTGTTATGACTTTCACAAAAATCATATATCAAATAGTGTCAAAATTGACACAAAATAGTTTTTAAATCAAATATTATATTATTAATTGTTATTTTATTCCTAAAAATCTAAGGTTCGGCCAAATGACTTAGATAAGGATATATATATTAATAATAAACAATTTGGGGTTCGTTTGGCATGTTATAGTAAGTGTATTAACCATATAGTGAAAGAAAACAAAAAGACACGGTAAAAGTTAAATTATTTAACTTAGAGTTAAATCTAATTGATAAGGTTTAAAATAAGATCCAAACATGTCTAAATTTGATTGGTTGATGAGATTACAACCCTATCTCATCTAAACTTCGAATATGTGTCATTTTTGGAGGTTTTTAAGTGGGGTTAGATTTATTATAAATTAATATTTTTAAGAATTCCTAAGGTGCCCCTCTCCTCCCCTATAAAAAGGCACCTCCTCCCCCTCCTCCTCACACCAAATTGAGCACTCAAGCTCGGCCAACCCCTGACATTTTATCCTCTCCACTTCCCTAGAATAATACTAGAGGTCCTGGTCTTCTCCAAAGACCAATCTTAGTTCCTTAAGTGGAGGATTCAAAGAGGCGTTCCAAAGAAGAGGTAATATCCATTACCGATCTTTTCAATTTCTTTCTTCTTCAACTTCTTCTTCTTTAGTTGTTTCATGATAAAGTAATAACATCAGTATTACTTACATACTGATATGTTATTATAAATATGAAACAACCCTATTTCACCTTCTATCCATCCTACGGAAAAATGAAATCACCACGCGTGCGTACGTACGGAATACCGTCTCCACGCCGTGGTGTAATCTATTTTCCACCATCACCTTACAAGGATGGTTATAATGGTGTAATGAGTAACTAAATATGATTATTATGAAGTAATATTGATACTGAAATAATATATATATAATCCAATACAATTCCACGATCATAGGAATGATATCATCACTCGTGCGTACGTACGGAATACCGTCTCCACGATGTGATGCGACTCGTTCTACATGATCTTCATTTCATAATGATTATATAAATGAATTGAATGAATGAATATGGTATATAATACACTAATACCATTCTGGAAATGAATTATCTATAACCTAAAGATAAGAATAAGAATTTATTCGACAAAACACGCATAAGAACAAAAAGTTATAAAGACCCGAGTAACAAGTAAGAATGAAATATTACTAACAAGAAGCTAATAATATGACCATATATGATATCATATAAATATGTATGATTCTGGAATAAGTCAATAACATTATTTAAACCATTATACAGGAGCTTCGGACACGTACAAAGCTAATCGGACCTAAGGTAAGGGAAATATCACAATCTCATTTTTATCCGAGATTGTTTATACGTTGGTATTTACTGGGGTGTATTTTATCATCCACATCCATGTTTTCTCAATATATAATATTATTTACATCCACCTACAATTGTTTAAATCCAATTTTACCCTTCTATGAGTTTTTAGTAAAAGATATGAAAGGAATCTTTTGCCGTTTTTTTTATACGAGGTACTTTTTGACTTTTCCGACAAAATTACGAAGAATGTTTTTTTAACTTATACGGCACGAACGGATTTTTACGGTTTTATAAAGCCTTATTTTCATGAACCTTCCTCCAAAATATTTCATGAATATTTTCAATAAAATCTTTTTCTTTTAAAATTGCATGATGTTTTGTGAAAAGAAATTGATTTTGAAGAAGAAAGGATATTTTCCTCAAGAATTCAATTCAATTGTATTATCAAAATTATTTTCCATCTAAGATAATAAAGGGTTCTATTTCTATCCATATTTTTACATTGATTTGACTATGTTGTGATGGAATTATGTTTATGAATTCCTTTATCTTATATGAATGGTTTTATGATGTCATGTTGTTTAAGAATTCCATTTTTATTACATGGGTTATACAATGATGTATGATTTATGATTTTGTGGCACACATAAGAAAGGATTCATTAAGAGATGGGTGGGACCTATATATCCCTCCAATGCATTGGGTAAAGATTTTATATCTCATGAGATAGACATGGCTGGAATGGTAGGTTATACCGGTTCAGTGAAACAGGACTGAAACGAGGATTACTCGATTCAGAAAGGGACTTTGTCCACTAAGATAGTCTTGGCAATGAGTCCTGACTAACAAGAAATGATTCTCTATGATTATGTGTGTATGCCACAATGAGTAATGTTTTAAGTTATGATTTCATTTTCACTACTATGATTTATCCCATGTTATGAAATTATGCTCTCTTTTGCAGGTTAAGATTTCCAAAAATGTTATGTTCTTATGAAAATTATGTGATTGATATTTCTTTTGTTTACCCTTACTGAGCATTTGAGCTCACCCTTTTATGTTTTCTTTTCCCCAGGATATAAAGAAAGGTTTTAGGTAAAAAAAAGGAAGATCTTTGTGGGAGATTTTGAAGATCTTTCACCAGGATTAGAAGATTACGTTCCGAGTTTCCAAAGACACTAAACTATTACGATCCTTGTGTGTGTGTTTTTGTTATGTACTAAGTATTCCGCAAAAGTAATGTAATGTCAATGTACGTCATGTTTCGGGTCTCTACAGTTGGTATCAGAGGAAAGGTTTAGTCAACTTTTGGAAACTAGGATGCGAAAACGTTAGTGAGATCCCTAGAGATATTTCTAAGGTATGTCTAGGGATGTCCCTAGGGATAAGTATACGTATAGGTTATAGTAATAGAATTACGCTAACGATCATAGAATTAAACCTAAGATGTTGGATATTGAAGGTACTCCCCCTTTATTATGTTGTTTTCCCTAGCATGATTTTTGCCTCTCACACTATTCGTTTTGGGTTTTAGACGATGGCTGGAACCCGAAGGAACCATGTTGATCAATGCAATGGACAATGCAATGATTTCCCTCCTGAACAAACAAATGTTATGGGAGATGGAGTGCAAAATCTTATTGCTATACTTACACAAGCTATGAATCATTCTGGACTTCCAAATGAGCAAAGAAGGGAACAATATTCTATTGAGTCCTTCATGAGGCAACGTCCACCTTCTTTCAGTGGGACTTCCGATCCAATTGTTGCTGAACAATGGATCAGTACCACTGAAAAGATATTTTCAGTTCTTCAATGTTCTGAACATGATAAAGTCATCTTAGCAGTATATCGTTTGGAAGGTGAAGCTGATCAATGGTGAAATCTTATCAAGAATACGAGGCCAAGGGATGAAATTGATTCCATGGAATGGGACGAGTTCAAGAACTTGTTTTTCAGTAAGTACTTCCCTCGTATTCTTCGAACGAAGATAGAGAAGGAGTTTCTTGAACTAAAGCAAAAGGATGATGAATCTGTTGGTATATACGAAGCGAATTTTACAAGACTTTCAAGGTATGCATCTGGCATTATCATCCAACCTTAAAGTAAAGTTGATCGATTTTTCAGTGGCTTAAAACCAAGTCTTCGAAGGGCATTAGCTATAAGAGACTTCAGTAGCTATGAAGAAATTGTGCGTTGTGCTATCAAGGTAGAAATGGAAGTTGGTGTTACATATCCATCTCATGGTTTTGAAAAAAACCGAAAGATGGAGTTCAAGGAGAAATCTCAGAATAATGGTTAAAAGAAGATGAATGTTTCCTTATGCACAAAGTGTGGAAAGAAGCATGGTGGAGATTGTCTTAAAGGGACTAGAAAATGTTTTAAGTGTGGAAAAGAAGGTCATCGAGCAGCTGAGTGTCGAAGTAATGGAAAAAGGGATTCTAATGAAGTGAATAAAGCAAACACTGCAGAGAACGCACAACCAACACTTCAATGCTTCAAGTGCAAGGAGATGGGACATTATGCCAATAAATGCCCTAATCCAAGGGTTAGTGATGATCAACATGAGCAACCACTTAAGGCAAAGGACAAAGGGAAGTCACATGCGATCACTATTGGCGATGCTGAATATGACAATGATGTGGTGGAATGATTAAGTGTTTATGTAATGGGATTCCAAAATAATGTTGTATCATGGAATATTGGAATATTTATGTATTGGTCTAATGTGGTATTCAAAGTGATTGAGTTATTATGCGCATAATGAAGGGAAAATGAGAAAATGAAATGTTTAATAGTATTCATGAGCTCATGATTGATATAAGGACTAAGTGATATCATGGTTTGAGTATATAGAATTTTGAGGATTTTGGTATGTGGAAAGTGTTAACTTTTAACTGCACTCATGTTTTCACTAAGGTATTCAAGAGAATACACGATTAAGGACTTTGAATGTTTGGAATGTGACCAACAAGACATATCTTATGATATGTGGGGATCAACGACAGTATTAAATCTCTGGTAATCATTGTCACTATATTATGAGAGTGGACTGCAGTATTATAAGCCTAAAGATTAGACTGGATTATGTTGGACATAAGTTAGTATTGTTTAAGGATAGAAGATTTTCGATATTATTGATGGGATGTTATAGTAACGTAGTTTTAGAAAAAGGGACAACCTGCAGGACGGGCGACAGCCCATCGCTTCGGACAAGGCTGTAGGAATCGAACCCACAACCAAAGTGCGACTGGCCTTTATCGCCTACCACTGGCCTACAGGATGTCCCTGTTTAGTAGAAACTAGTTTTATTATATTAAGCAGTATGATATATGAAGTATAAGTTTATTTTAGGAACTATATATGATTAATCTCACTATAGAATGACTTATGTATATTTAATAACTTTTTCTAACCTTTTGTTTGAGACAGATGGAATGACCCGTCATTCTATCTGCTAACACTTCACGAATAACAAATTCAACTTCATTTATTTAAGAGATGAAGTGGAAATTGTTCAAGGCACGAACAACAGTGATATTGTATCAAAATAAAGTAAGTATTTATTCTAATTCAAATTTTCAACTTTAGGGAAATGATCTTGAAAACCAAAAATGTTGTCCTAGTGATCTTATACCTGATGAATCAGATGGTACCTTAGATCATCACAAATTTATGGATTTGTGATTACTGGATTTTCCATAGCCATGTTCTCTACCACTCTCCATCAGAACATGATGGTTAGATTTCTCTTCCATATCCATATTTTCACCTATGTGGAAACCCAGTGATTAGTTTATTTGGGTAATCGTTACATTTCATACTTTAGTTTTTAAAGCCAAGTTTTGGTATTCCCTTTTACGATGTGGGTTTCTATTAAAGAAACTTTCAAATAGTAAACCATTTATAACCCCGACGAATTTCGAGGGCGAAATTCATTTTAAGGGGGGTAGAATGTAACAGCCCAAGATTTTATAAAAAAATATTCTTTTTAAATTTATTAATGTCTTTTGTTGTACGCTACACCAAAAGGAGCTTTCACAACACACATCCTTGACTTGACTTGCATTACACGCAATCGCGACCTTCCTCGATAGCGTGTGTAGTACGCAATACCGAGTTTCACTAAACAACGATATGCTATAAAAATATTATTAAAACTAGCCGTTATGAATAGTAATAACCACTTTTTGAAATCCAGTAAATCTTATTTTTCAAAATGAACTTTATTTTTGGATTCGGAGTATCGAATTTAGCCTAAGGTGAAATTTTGGTACTTTTCGGATAACTTTCATATTCTGATGAATAGTGAAAATTACTAAATTATAATTAAAAACAACTTTTTTAATCGAAATAATTAATAGTGATAAATCATTAATTTGAGTGGTTTTAAAGTATATTTAGAATATATTTTTACAATTTAATACAATGTTGGTCATTGGATGTAATTTCACATTTAAACTAGACATAAACAAGTGTCAATCTTTTGATAGATATTGTTTCTTAAAAACACGCTATTTGTTTTAACAGCGGGATTTAATTATAAAATTAATTAATGCAACTTTTATGTTATGAATTTGGTAAAATAGACTTCATTTTTGAATTCGGAATATGAAATATAGCTTGGGATGAAATTTTGGCATTGTTCTGAAAAACATCAATTTTTGATGAATAGTGAAACTACTAAGTGGTAGGTTAAAAACTGAATTTTTCATAAAACTTAATTTTACCGCTTCTGTGAATGGAATTTCAAAAATCCGAGAGACACGGTTAATATCAAGGACTAAAATGTGGTTCAATGAGATGAAAATAATTTTTTGGTGAATAGTAACTTTTTACTTTTTTTACCACGGTTAATAGTAAATAAGGTAACTAAGGGTAAATATGATATTAATATTACCCTAACACATGTCCTAATTCTATTGGACAAGTGTAATTCGACCAAAAACAAACTTAGGAATAAAATATGACCATTTAGGCCCACTTGGATGAGATTAGGACAATTATTATTAATTTATTTAAAGAAGGGTTAAAATAGTTAAAATCAAAGTTTAATAAGTAAATCATTTTTAATATGGGGTTATACATAAGATAAATTCGACTATAAATATTCATTAGAAAGCTAAAAAGATTTCCTACATAATGTTAGTTTATTTATAATTTGTATACATTAAATAATTTAATTTATTTATGACACAACGATGATGCCGTAATTATCTTATTAATGAAATATTGACATAATTGATGTTATAAACACCAAAATAAATGTAATTTGAGATTTTTTATGAATTAACCTAATTTTCTAGGTTACTATGATATATTAATGTTGATTTAATCAACTTGGTTCGAACATTTAATTCTGTTATGACTTTCACAAAAATCATATATCAAATAGTGTCAAAATTGACACAAAATAGTTTTTAAATCAAATATTATATTATTAATTGTTATTTTATTCCTAAAAATCTAAGGTTCGTCCAAATGACTTAGATAAGGTTATATATATTAATAATAAACAATTTGGGGTTCGTTTGGCATGTTATAGTAAGTGTATTAACCATATAGTGAAAGAAAACAAAAAGACACGGTAAAAGTTAAATTATTTAACTTAGAGTTAAATCTAATTGATAAGGTTTAAAATAAGATCCAAACATGTATAAATTTGATTGGTTGATGAGATTACAACCCTATATCATCTAAACTTCGAATATGTGTCATTTTTGGAGGTTTTTAAGTGGGGTTAGATTTATTATAAATTAATATTTTTAAGAATTCCTAAGGTGCCCCTCTCCTCCCCTATAAAAGGGCACCTCCTCCCCCTCCTCCTCACACCAAATTGAGCACTCAAGCTCGGCCAACCCCTGACATTTTATCCTCTCCACTTCCCTAGAATAATACTAGAGGTCCTGGTCTTCTCCAAAGACCAATCTTAGTTCCTTAAGTGGAGGATTCAAAGAGGCGTTCCAAAGAAGAGGTAATATCCATTACCGATCTTTTCAATTTCTTTCTTCTTCAACTTCTTCTTCTTTAGTTGTTTCATGATAAAGTGATAACATCAGTATTACTTACATACTGATATGTTATTATAAATATGAAACAACCCTATTTCACCTTCTATCCATCCTACGGAAAAATGAAATCACCACGCGTGCGTACGTACGGAATACCGTCTCCACGCCGTGGTGTAATCTATTTTCCACCATCAACTTACAAGGATGGTTATAATGGTGTAATGAGTAACTAAATATTATTATTATGAAGTAATATTGATACTGAAATAATATATATATAATCCAATACAATTCCACGATCATAGGAATGATATCATCACTCGTGCGTACGTACGGAATACCGTCTCCACGATGTGATGCGACTCGTTCTACATGATCTTCATTTCATAATGATTATATAAATGAATTGAATGAATGAATATGGTATATAATACACTAATACCATTCTGGAAATGAATTATCTATAACCTAAAGATAAGAATAAGAATTTATTCGACAAAACACGCATAAGAACAAAAAGTTATAAAGACCCGAGTAACAAGTAACAATGAAATATTACTAACAAGAAGCTAATAATATGACCATATATGATATCATATAAATATGTATGATTCTGGAATAAGTCAATAACATTATTTAAACCATTATACAGGAGCTTCGGACACGTACAAAGCTAATCGGACCTAAGGTAAGGGAAATATCACAATCTCATTTTTATCCAAGATTGTTATACGTTGGTATTTACTGGGGTGTATTTTATCATCCACATCCATGTTTTCTCAATATATAATATTATTTACATCCACCTACAATTGTTTAAATCCAATTTTACCCTTCTATGAGTTTTTAGTAAAAGATATGAAAGGAATCTTTTGCCGTTTTTTTTATACGAGGTACTTTTTGACTTTTCCGACAAAATTACGAAGAATGTTTTTTTAACTTATACGGCACGAACGGATTTTTACGGTTTTATAAAGCCTTATTTTCATGAACCTTCCTCCAAAATATTTCATGAATATTTTCAATAAAATCTTTTTCTTTTAAAATTGCATGATGTTTTGTGAAAAGAAATTGATTTTGAAGAAGAAAGGATATTTTCCTCAAGAATTCAATTCAATTGTTTTATCAAAATTATTTTCCATCTAAGATAATAAAGGGTTCTATTTCTATCCATATTTTTACATTGATTTGACTATGTTGTGATGGAATTATGTTTATGAATTCCTTTATCTTATATGAATGGTTTTATGATGTCATGTTGTTTAAGAATTCCATTTTTATTACATGGGTTATACAATGATGTATGATTTATGATTTTGTGGCACACATAAGAAAGGATTCATTAAGAGATGGGTGGGACCTATATATCCCTCCAATGCATTGGGTAAAGATTTTATATCTCATGAGATAGACATGGATGGAATGGTAGGTTATACCGGTTCAGTGAAACAGGACTGAAACGAGGATTACTCGATTCAGAAAGGGACTTTGTCCACTAAGATAGTCTTGGCAATGAGTCCTGACTAACAAGAAATGATTCTCTATGATTATGTGTGTATGCCACAATGAGTAATGTTTTAAGTTATGATTTCATTTTCACTACTATGATTTATCCCATGTTATGAAATTATGCTCTCTTTTGCAGGTTAAGATTTCCAAAAATGTTATGTTCTTATGAAAATTATGTGATTGATATTTCTTTTGTTTACCCTTACTGAGCATTTGAGCTCACCCTTTTATGTTTTCTTTTCCCCAGGATATAAAGAAAGGTTTTAGGTAAAAAAAAAAGGAAGATCTTTGTGGGAGATTTTGAAGATCTTTCACCAGGATTAGAAGATTACGTTCCGAGTTTCCAAAGACACTAAACTATTACGATCCTTGTGTGTGTGTTTTTGTTATGTACTAAGTATTCCGCAAAAGTAATGTAATGTCAATGTACGTCAAGTTTCGGGTCTCTACAGGACAGGCTGAGTGTATGTTATGGAAGTACTTCATGGAGAAGTTCCTAGAGCACATCTATTCAAAGATGTTGAGGTTGGAGAGACTGGTTGATTTCATGAGGTTGACTCAAGTTATTATATCTTTGATTGAATATTAGGGATTCTTTATAGATTTAAAATGATTTTATAAAGTGTTGGTAGGGGATAAGACTTATACATAGAGGAATATTCATGATGGACTTAGATGTGTGATTAAGTTCTATGTTAACCTCTTTCGGTTAAAGGATTTTCTAAGGTGGTAGATAAAGATCTTATATCTAAGGAGAACCAAAAGGAGTATTCCATTGTAGGATAGATGTTTGGTGTTGGATGATTAGTAAGAGTGACATCTGATAGAAAGAAGTGTCTCTACAAGAATGTCAGATAGGGGGATAGTAGGAAGAGTGGCCAGGGTTAAAGGTCAGTCACAAAAGACCTTACCAAGATTTTTTTTCACTAGCGAGGTAGGAAGGGATACTATCATAGAAATTATCCTCAAAAAATATTAGAGTGTTTATCCTGTGGTAGGATGATACATCTCCAAAAGTTTTGCAGGACTCCCTAACACGGGGGTAGTTTTGGAGAATTGATCGCACCACGATTCAGTGATTCATTTCACCCTTAGGCCACTATGTTAATTAAGTTTTCTATTGTAAATTTCAAATATAAAAAAAAATTCACTTCATATTTTATTAATTTTGTTTTGTTTTTATCAATTTTAAAAGGATAAATTATACTTATTTTGATATTTTTATTGAAGGTGGAATTGGTTTGGAGGACCCAGATACGATCTATAAGAAAAACGGGCAAAACTGGATGGAATCCCATGAATATCTATCCTCTTTTTTGAGAATTTAGAGAATTTTTTGCTTCCAAATGGGATTTAACTTTGTTTTCCTCTCCAAAACATCATGTTTTACAACTCTTATCAAGGATCCAAATCACAATTCGTCCATTTGGTGGCCCATCCAAACATTCTGACAAGGGGACAAAATCTACCTGAATTGAAAAGTTTAGTCAGGTATTTTGACAATGTAGCCCAATATAGAAGTCTACTAGCTACATAATTTGAGATTAATATAGTAAATATTCTGGAAAAAAAACTCTTCTCTTTTTTTCAAGTCGTGATATGGTCTTATACTATTCCAAAATCGAGACACAATTGGTATCTCCAAAATAGGGTGCTCAAAAATGTGTCCCATTTTGAAAAAAAGACACCATTGGCACCTCATTTGAAAGATAAAATAATAAGAAAAGATATTCCATTTTGGATTCCTATATTAGTCTCCTTCTCAACTTAGTTGTTTTGGAGGCCCCTATCCTTATAGGGGGTCAAGAATGAATAAGGTGTTCCACCCAAGCTTCCTCCTCCTCTCGATGTCGGGCGAAAGGCTGGGCATTCATTGTGAGGGAGCTACCCACATGTTAAGGGAGTTCTGATGAATATATAAGAAACTGGTTAGGATTAATTTTGGTGTTTAAACATTTCATTCCATTTACCTTACATGATTTCATATTAGAATACTTTGTTTGATACATGTGAATGTTATGCTCTTAATTTCTAACCTATTGGTGTGAGGTTTTGAGTGCGTGACTTCTGTTGTTTCAATTGTACAACACAAGAATCCTTTTCATACTCAACTTCTTGAGATTTCAATCTGATTTGGAAGCTCTTATTCCATTCATAAGTGCTGGACTTTGAAAATACCATTGTTATGTCAATGTTTTGTTCTTTAAGCATTGAAATACAAGCTTAAGAATTAATCAGCATTCCAATTAATTTAAACCAAAGAATTACCCCAAACCTAAATTAATCGATATGAAAAAATGACATGAAATGGTTTTTGTGAAATCATAATGAACCCTTTGTGCCTTATTTTTCCAAATCAACTTGTTTTTTCAATTATTAAACTCTTTAAGTTAAGTTATTTTCTTAAAAATATTTTCAAAATCACCCCCTCTTTTAGTAATCGTTATTAAAAATACACACTATAAGCTATCAATGCTCCTTGATAAATGACCTAGGGTCTTCCTAGACAAAAAAAAATCTTCTTATAATCACTATAAATTTGACATTTCATGACAAAACGGTCAAATGTTTGTACCATTGTCGACGAGCACTTTGGGTTTCAGTGCGTGTTTTTTATTAGATTTTTGTAAACTTTGTGAATATTTATTTGTTTTATATTGTACCTTTAACTATATTTTTGTGTTATTATTTATTTAATGTGTAAGTTTTGTGCATTATTCATTTGAATTAATTATATTTACCACCTTTCAAACTAAAATTGTATAGGATCCTATGTCAGTGACACCAAGGTACAGAAGAGAGCCCTTTGAAGGATGACACACAAAACATCGACACTCTTCTTAATCCTCCTACTTCTTCTTATAGAACTAACATGAAAACAGAAAAAAAAAACTTGTATAACATGGATGAAAACAATATAACACTAAAAGAACTAGCCTCACCAGATTTCAATATCCAACACACATACATTCAATTATAAGGCAAGGCACCTAATTTCGAACTAAAATTTCGTTTAATTAATCCATTACCAAGATTCCATTGACTTCATGGAGAGGATCCACACAAGAATTTAAAATATTTTAATAATGTTTGTTCTATATTAAAACCTAAAAATGTGGATTAAGGACAAGTAATGCTTATGGAATTTACTTTTTCATTAGAAGACACTGCAAAAACTGACTTTATTATGTTAATTTACCAATAAGAGGTTAGAAGGACATGAAACACCATTTTATTGAAACATATTTCCTAGCCTATAGAACTACTATAGTAAAGAAATAAATATTTTGTTTAATACAATCTCAAGGAGAAACAATTCATCAATATTGGGAAAGATTTAAAATATTATGGTCAAGTTTCCCACACCACCAAATAAGTGATCAAATTTTAATTTAGTGTTTTTATGAAGGTTTAATTCCTTTTGATCATAAAATAATTAATGTTTTTATAGGTGGTGAACTAGTGTATAAGACCACAATTTCTGAAAGAACCCTGATTGAGAACATGGTAAAAAATACTCAATAATTCAGTTCAAGTTCTGGTGTACCCATTCAAGGTGTCAATTAGGTGAAATGTACTGTATTAGAGATGAAGGTGGACACGATGTTCAAAGATAAAATTTCCATTCTTAGACAACTTTCTTTTTCCAAAGGGAAATCCCAATCTAATCCTCCCATTCATTGTGGTATATGTTTTTCTGACACCCACTCTCTGATCAATTCCCCCAATCGAGAGACACTTCTGAGAGTTGTGAGGAAATCTTTCCAGGTCACCCCTATAACCAAATCTTTAGGAAAGAACCTTACTATCCATCTATACCTCGGAAGAGATAAAACTAATCCTATAAGAAAGGTGGTATTCAAACCAAACTCAACAATAATGGAACCAATAGGGTCTTAGTAGTCATCCACCACCACCACCCAGAAATCCTCAACCACCCAAAGGCCTTTCCAACAACCCCCCCCCCCCCCCCCAACCCCACCCAAAACATGAGCCTAGCCTAGAAGATATGATGAAACAAATGGCTTTCAACAATATCTAAATACAAAAAACCACTCAGGCAGCCATACAGAACCTCAAAACCCAATTAGACCAACTATCTTACTTAGTGGTGTAAATTCAAAGTCACAGGTCAGGTAAACTACCATCTCAACCATTAGTCAATTCTAGAGTTAATGGAAATGTTTGTTCTATCACCCTTAAGAGAGGAAAATAACTATAAAGTTAAATTAATCCTCTATTATAGTCATCCCCTCTTGAGGAAACCTCCATCCCAACCATTAAAAATGTTCTAATTTTTGAAAAAACATGTCTTGATAGAATCCCTTCCTACTGAAAGAGTGTGTATTTTGATTATTTTTCTAGCCAACCCATTCCTCTTCTATTTCCCCAAAGGGCCACCCAAACTAGAAAAAAAAATCAAACAGAACATGATAAGGAAATATTGGTAAATATCAAAAGATAGCATGTTAACATCCCCTTGATTGATATTGTGAAGAAAATTACACGATAAGCCAAGTTTCTAAAGGATATGTGTACAAAAAAAAGGTTAATTTGAGGTGATGAGAAGGTGATATTGGGGAGGAATGTTTTAGAATTGATAGATCCATCACTTCCTAGAAAGTGCAATGATCCTGGAACATTCTCAATTCTGTTCATAATAGGAGAGTATTCTTTTTATAATGCTATGCTTGAGTTGGGTGCCTCTATTAATGTTATGCCTCACTCCATTTACTCTTATTTACAGTTTAGTGAACCAAATCCCATTGGAATAGTCGTTTAGATAGTAAATTAAAGTACAACACACCATTATGGGGTGTTGTAGGATGCTATTATGGTGGTGAAAATTTTAATTTTTCCTACTGACATTTATGTGCTAAAAAATGGAAGATGATAGTATGAATGGACATGCCCCAATTATATTGGGGAGGGCCTATTTGAAAACAACCAAAACAAAAATTGATATTCATAAAGGTACATCATCTATGGAATTTAGTTGTGACATAGTCCATTTCAACATTCTTGATGGCATGAATCACCCCTCATAAGAACATTCTTCTCTCTTAGTATATTAAATTTATGTAATCCCTTCACTTAAAAACACTTATTTTCATTCCCCTAGTCCCATTTATAATTTTTTATCCTTGATTGAAATTCTTGGTAATAAATAATTTATTAATTGTATTAGTGGTTTAGAAAAGTGTCATGTATGTTTATTAATTGATAATTTCTTGAACACTGAGGATCCAATGACCATCGATGGTACTGCAAATCTTTTAAAAGATAATTCTTCATCTCAAGATGATACCATTGACTAGTTAGATGATATTAGTGACCTCTCACTTTTTCACACACTCTCATCCATCCAAAATCCATCTGAATTGTAACTGAAACAACTACCTCAAGATTTAAAATATTCATATCTTGAGAATGTAAACACGTTTCCCTTCATTATTTCTAGTTCACTCCCTCCTGAGCATAAATTGTGACTGCTTGAACTTTTGAGTTAGTATAAACAAGCTTTGGGATGGACACTTTCTCAAATTACAAATATTATCCCATCACTTTTTACACATCATATTTTATTAAATGATGAGGATAAACCAGTGAGGCAACACAATGTCGACTAAACCAAAACCTCCAAGATGTTTTCAAAAAAGGTGGTAATTAAATTATTGGCTATTGGAATCATTTACACCATCTTTGACAGCCAATGGGCCAGTCCCATTCAATTAGTTCCTAAAAAACATGCCTTACAGTTATCAAAAATGAAAACAATGATTTGGTCCAACTCATGTGCAGAATAGTTGTTGTGTCTGGATAGACTTTTGCCGACTAAATAAACACACTAGGAATGACCGTTTCCCATTTCCATTCATTGACCAAATTCTAGAGTGGCTAGAGGGGATGTCCCATTACTATTTTACTAAGGGGTATTATGGATACTTTAAGATCCATATTTCCCCTGAGGATCAGGCAAAGACAACATTTACTTTCCCCTTTGCACATTTTCATAAAGGAGGATGCCATTTTGTCTGTACAATGCTCCTAGTAGTTTCAAGAAAAGCATGGTTATTATTTTTTCAGACTACCTAGAGGATTGCATGGAAGATTTCATAGATTATTTATCTATATATGGATCCTCTTTTGATGAATGTTTGAGTAGTCTTGGTTTATTCCAATGTCATAGTATTGAAAATAATCTTATATTAAACTATGAGAAATTCCATTTCATTGTGTGACATGGTATAGTTTTGGGACATGTCATTTCTAGGGATGATATACATGTAGATAAATCAAAAGTTGATGTCATTTCTTCTTTACCATTCCCAAAAGTTATTGAACATGTGTGGTATTTGCTAGGTTATTCTTGACTTTACTGTCCTTTAATTCATGAAATTAGTAAGATTACACTCCCACTCTCCTAGTTACTCCAAAAAGAAAAGTAATTTCTTTTGGATAAAGAATGTGATGAAGCTTCTAATAAGTTAAAATTTAGTCTCATGTCACCCCCATTAATCCAACCTTCTCACTGGGATTTACCATTTGATCTCATTTGTGACACCTCCAACTATGCAGTTGGGGCAGTCTTATCACAAAGGGTCGACTGAGATCTACTTGCCATTGCCTATACCTCATGTACATTGGACCCTACTCAATAAAACTACACCACAACTAAAAAATAATTCCTTTCCATTGTGTTTTCCTAGAAAAAATTCAGTTCATACATTTTGGTGTCCAAAGTCATTGTATTCTCAGACCATGTAGTCATTTGGTATCTCCTAAAGATACCAGAAGACAAACCATGTATGATTTGATGGATGTTCCTCTTTAAATAATATAAATTAGAAAATAGATATAAAAAGGTATCAAATAATGTGGCGGCTAAACATAATAGCAGGATTCCCCCATCCTCAGACATTGACTCATCCCCCTATATTTCTATAAATGACATGTTTCTCGATGAGAAATTTTATAGAGTGCAAGATTTTATTCATTAGTATTCCAAAATTGTAAATTATTTGGTACCATATTGCATTATGATTGATTTAAACAAAAAGTAAGCCAATCATCTAAAACATGAGTCACAATGGTTCATTTGGGATGACCCCTACCTCTGGCACACATGTAGTGATCAAGTCCTTAGGAATTGTGTTCATGATAGCAAGTCTCAGTCTGTCCTTAGATTCTGCCACACTCTTGCTTGTGGGGGACACTTTGGTCCCCAATGGACTACTCACAATCTCCTTGATTCTGGTCTCTTTTGGATAACACTTTTTCAGAATGCCCTTTATTTTTTAAATCTTTTCCTCATTGTAAAAGAATGGGTAATGTATCTAAAAGAAATGAAATTACAAAAACAACCATTTCTCTTTCATGACATTTTTAATGTTTGGGTTATTTAATTTATGGGTCCATTTCCCAATTACGTTGGAAACATGTACATTCTTATGGCAGTTGATTATGTTTCATAATGGGTAGAGCCATGAACTACAAGGACTGATGACTCTAAGGCAGTTGTAGAATTTTTTAGAAGCCAAATATTCTGTCGGTTTGTATTACCTATGTTCATCATTAGTGACCAGGGTTCTCATTTCTAAAACCAAACATTGCAATCACTTTTGTGTTGGTATGGGGTAGGTCATAGAATTTCTACTAAATATCACCCATAGACCAATGATAAAGCTGAGGTGTAAAATAGAGAGGTAAAACATATTCATGAAAAAATGTTTCAACTGAATAGAAATGATTGCAGTCTTAGACTCAATGATTCATTATGGTCTTATCACAATTCCATTAAAACTCTCATTGGCATGTCACCATATCCACTGGAGTTTCAAATGTGATGTTACCTCCTTATTGAGATTGAGAATCAGGCCTACTGGGCTATTAAAAAATGAAATTCTAGTCTTCTGGTGCAGGTTCTCAAAGGAAGTTACAGATTCAGTAGCTGGATTTGATGCATAGAGATTCATATGATAACTCTAGGATTTATAAGGAGCAATCCAAGGCTTCCCACGATCTCCTCATCCTTCATCATCAGTTCTACAATGGAAAAAAGGTTCTCCTTTACAATAATTGGATGAAGTTGTATCAAAGTAAGATTTGTTCCTGATGGTTTGGACTATACATTGTTACTAATATATCTCCATTTGGTTTTTTATAGGTTAAAAAAAATTAAACCAAGAAAACCTTTACTGTCAATGAGCATTGACTAAAGCACTTCCATAAAACCATTATGGAGTCCCTGAGGGAGGAACTCCATGTTCAAGAAGCAGTTTATGAATGACACCCACTAGGTTTTATTCTTCCTTCCCAAATTTTCTTTTATTATAGTGAGGACACTGCATACTTTTGGTGTGTGGGGGGGGGGGGGGGGTACATTCCTGGGTTAGCTAGGAATTTTCATAATCTTTTTTCTTTTTCTCAATTTAGATTGTAGAACTATGGTGTGAATTTATTTTGAAATTTAGTTCTTTGTCGATGATATAAATGGTTGTATCATTTTTAAACCTTTGCGAAGAGTGGTTCCCTTTGATTGAATAGTTAAGGGAAAATTGTTTCACTTAATATCTCTACACATCTTTGCACCGAACCATAAAGTGGGAAAATTTCATACTTAATGGAAGGTAAATATTAGTTAGGTTGATTTTTACCTACTTTCCAAAATCATTTTTCCATACATTCATTCCTTATCTAATCTATTTCATTACTGTACTAGAATGACCTTTGCGTGTGTACTTGTTATCTGACTACTGTACACCCTAAAAAACCAAAAAAGGGGTTGTTTCATCTCCTGGTCAAAAATCACCTTTCCTTGACTTTTGATATTGTAATAACTTTTAGAATTAGTGTCATGGGGAAATCAAAAATGGGTTGAGAGAAAAGTTTGATATTTGTTCCAAGTGAAACTTTTGAAAAAAATTAATAAATGAGGGGAGTGTGGAAATGTACAATATATGGGGATATCTAGTTTGGGAGCTTATGGTTTGAATTATAAGAATTCTTAAGTGAGTGGGTCTGGATATTTTATTTTAAAGGATGTGGTGAAATTTCGGTGGAAAGGATCATGTAAGCAGACAATTTTTAAAATATCTTTTATTTACTCAATAGAAGGTAGAAAGAATATAATAAAACGGTTATCACACACACACATGGATAATTACTGACATGATTACCTTTTTAATTATTTTCTTCAATTGGTATTATCTATCTCGTGGTTTTTCATTCTGATTCAAATTTTGAGACACCTTTTTCCATACTCACTGAGAATAACTCCTCTGGGTGATTTTTTCCTTGATCAAATTTATATCTAGAATTTAATTTTAATTTAATTTTAAATATTTATGATTTTGGAAATATCTTCTTGCATAATTTTTGGAAATGTGACTTTCCCCATGAGTGAAAATGTTTATGTGTGGGGGTGTGATCGCACCACGATTCAATGTTTCATTTTCACCCTTACACCACTGTGCTAAAATTGTTTTGTATTGTAAATTTCAAATATAATAACAAATTTAACTTCATGTTTTATTAATTTTTTATCACTTTTAAAATGAGATATTATACCTATTTTTATATTTTTATTGAATGTGGACGTGATTTGGAGGACCCAAAGATGATCTTGAAGAAAAATGTCCCAAATTGTATGGAATCCCTTGGATATCTGTCCACTATTTTTAGAATTATGAGAATTTATTTCATCTAAAAGGGACGAAACTTTGTGTTCCACTCCAAAAAATCATGGGATACAACTCTTCTCAAGTAACTAAATCCCAATTCGTCAATCTGTTGGCCCATATGAACCATTGTGCCTAGGGGACAGAATCTACCCGAATTCTAAAGTTTAGTTTGATATTTTGACCATATTTATCAATAATTATGTCTTCTAGCTGCCACATTTAACCAAGATATAGTAAATATTCCTCCAGAAAACTCTTCTCTTTTGGTCAAAACATGATATGGATTTCTACTATTCCAAAACTAAGACACAATTGGTATCTCAAAAATTGGGTGCTCAAAACCATGTCCCATTTTGGCAATAAAAAGGCACCATTGGAACCTCATTTGAAAGTGAGAACCGTAAGAAAATCTATTCCATTTTGGAGTCTTATAGAAGTATACTCCCCATCCTAGATGTTCTAGAGTCCCCTATCATCATAGGGGGATCATGATCGAAGAAGGAGTTCCACCGAAGCTTCCTCCTCCTCTCGATGTCGGGCTAAACAGTGGGCATTCGTTGTGATGGAGCTACACACATATCAAGGGAGTTACCAATGAATATATTAGCTATTTTTTTGTAGTAATTTGGTTTTTTAAACATTTCATTCCATGTACCTTATATTATTTCAAGTATTAATTCTTTTTTGATACATGTGAATGTTATTCCCTTAATTTCTAATCGATCAATGTGAGGTTTTGAGTGTGTGACTTGTATTGTTCTGATTGGAAAACACAAGAATCCTTTTCATACTCACCTTCTTGAGATTTCAAACTACTTTGGATGCTCTTATACCATGAATAAGGGATGTACCTTAACAATACGATTGTTATGTCAAGGTTTGGTTCTTTAAGCATTGAAATACAAGTTTAGAAATTAATCGAGATTCCAATTAATTTAAACAAAAGAATTACTCCAATCCTAAATGATTATATATGAAAAATGAACATGAAATGTTTTTAGTGAAATCAAAATGAACCATTTGTCTCATATTTTTCAAAATTCACATGGTTATTCAACTATTAAACTCTTTAAGTTAAGTTATTTTCTTAAAACTATTTTCAAAATCACCCCCTCCTTAATAATCACTATTTAAAATACGCACTCTAAACTACCAATTATCCTTGAGAGATGAACTGGGGTCTTCCCTAGACTAAATAATCTTCATTAAATCACTATAAATTTGATATTTCATGACAACGTGGTCAAATTTTGGTGCCGTTTCTAGGGAGCGCTTTGGTTTTTAGTGCGTGTTTTTTAATAGATTTTTGTAAATTTTGTGAATATTTATTTGTTTTATCTTATACCATTACCTATATTTTTATGTTATGATTTATTTCTTGTGTAGGTTTTGTGCATGAAATTTTTTAATTCGGGAGAATTACCACCTTTCGAACTCGAATCATAGAGGATCTTATGTCAGTGACACTAAGACACAGAAGAGAACCCTTTAAAGGAGGACACACAAAACATCAACACTCTTCTTGATCCTTCTACTTCTTTTGGAACCAAAATCAAAACTGAAATAAACTTGTGTAACATGGCTGAAAACAATATAACACTAAAAGAACTAACCTAACCTGATGTCAATATCCAACCCACATACATCCAATTACAAGGCGAGGCAACCAATTTTGTACTAAAATCTAGTTTAATTCATCTATTACCAAGATTCCATTGACTTCCTAGAGAGGATCCACACAAGAATTTAAAATAATTTCATACTTTTTGTTCTACATAAAAACCTAAAAATGTTGAAGAAGAACATGTAAATCTTAGTGAATTTACTTTTTCAATATAAGACACTACAAAACACTGGCTTTATTATGTTAATTCCCCAATAAGAGGTTGGGCAGACATGAAACACCTTTTTCTTGAAAAATGTTTCCCTGCCTCTCGAACTACTACAATACGGAAATAAATATGTGGTATAAGACAATCTCAAGGGGAAACACTTCATGAATGTTGGGAAATATTTAGAATATTATGTTCATGTTCCCCACTCAAAAAATTAAGTGATCAAATTTTAACTCAGTATTTTTATGAAGGTTTAATTCCAATTGATCATAACATGATTGATTCTAATATAGGTGGAGAACAAGTGGATAAGACCCCAATTGCTGCAATAACCCTAATTTCATACATAGTGAAAAATACTCAATAATTCAGTTAAAGTTCTAGTGTACCCATTCGAAGTGTCCATGAGGTGAAAAGTACTGAATTCGAGAAGAAGGTAGACACAATGTTCGAAGAGGTTAGTACCCTTCTTCAATAACTTTCTCTTTACCAATGGAAATCCCAATATCCTCCTCCCATCCATTGTAGTATATGTTCTACAGACACCCACTATTCTAACCAATGTCCCTAATTGGAAGAAACTTTGAGAGTTTTGAGACAATATTTCCAGGCCACCCCTATAACCAACCCTTTAGGCAAGAACATTACTATCCATACAACCCTAGGTGGAAAGAAAAACAAGCCTATAGGAAAGGGGGAATTAAAACCAACCTCAACAAAAATGGAACCAACATAGTCTAAGTAGTCATCCACTACCACCACCCAGAAATCCTCAACCACCCCAAAGGTCTTTCCAACAAACCCCTCCAAAACCCGAGCCTAGCCTAGAAGATATGATTAAATAAATGGCTTCCAACAATATCTAATTCCAAAAAACCACTTATGCATTAATTCAATACCTCAAAACCTATCTAGGCCAACTAGCATACTCAGTGGTGGAAATTCAATGTCACTGTTTGGGTAAACTACTATCTCAACCATTACTCAACCCTATAGATAAAGGAAATGTTAGTTTCATCACCCTTAAGTGTGGAAAACAACTATAAAGTCAAATTAATCCTCCATTATAGTCATCCCCTCTTGTGGAAACCTCTATCCCAACCATTAAAAATGTTCCAAATGTTGAAAAACCATTCCTTGAGAGAAGCCCTTCCAAATGAAAGCATGTGTATTTAGGTGAGTCTTTTAGCCAACCCATTCCTCTTCCATTTCCCCGAGGTACACGAAACCTAGAAAACAAAAGGAAACTTAACTTGATAACGAAATATTATAAAATTTCAAAAAAAGTGAATGTTAACATCCCATTGATGGATATAGTAAAGAAAATTCCATGATACACCAAGATTCTAAATGAGATGTGTACACACTGAAGGAGACTTAGAGGCGATGAGAAGGAGATATTGGAGAGAAACATCTCATCATTGATAGATCCATTACTTCCCACCAAGTGTAATGATCCTGGAACATCCTCAATTCCGTGCACCATTGGGGAGTATTCTTTTTCAAATTCTAGTCTTGATTTGGGAGCCTATATTATTGTTATGTCTCACTCCATTCACTCTTCTTTATAGGTTGGTGAACTGAATCCCACTAGCATAGTCATACTGCTAGAAAATCAGAGTACAACATACCCTTCTGTTTTGTTATAAGATGTTATTGTGATGGTGAAAATTTTAATTATTCTTGATAATTTTTATGTGCTAAAATATAAGATGATAGGATGAATGGACATGCCCTGATTATATTGAAGAGGCCCCATTTGAAAACTGCCAAAACAATAATTAATATCCATAAAGGTACATTATCTATAGAATTTGGTGGTGACATAGTCCATTTAAACATCATTAATTCCATGAAGCACCCCTCAGAAGAACATTCCTCTCCCTCAGTAAATTCATTTGATGTACTCCCTTCCCCTAAAAACACTTATTTTCATTCCCCAATCCCCTTTCTGAGTTTTCATCCATGATTGAAATTCTTGGTAATAAATCATGAATTGATTATTGTAGTTTTATAGAAAAGTGTCATTCATGTTTATCAATTGACAATTTATTCAACATAGAGGATCCAATGACCATCGATGATACTGATAATCTTGTAAAAGCTAATTCCTCATCTGAGGATGAAACTATTGAGTAGTTAGATGAGATTAGTGACCTCTCAATTTCTCCCAAAATCCCATCAATAAAAAATCCACCTGAATTGGAACTGAAACAACTACATCAATATTTAAAATATTCATATCTTGATAATGGAAACAAGTTTCCAGTAATTATTACTAGTTCACTCCCTTCTGAGCATGAATTGTGACTGCTTGAAATTTTGAGTGAGTATAAAAAATCATTGGGATGGGCACTTTATGACATTCTTGGTATTATCCCATAAATTTTTACACTTCATATTTTAGTAAATGATGAGGCTAAACCATTGAGGCATGCAAAACATTGACTAAACACAATCCTACTAGATGTTGTAAAAAAAGTATATAACAAAATTATTGGTTTCTGGAATCATATACCACATCTTTGACAGCCAATGGGTCATTCCCATTCAAAAAGTTCCAAAAAATTGACCTTACAGTAATTAAAAATGAAAACAATTAATTGCTTCCAACTTGTGTGTAGAATTGTTGTCATGTCTGCATAGACTATAGCCAACTAAATCAACACTAGGTTGGACCATTTACCATTTCCATTCATTTACCAAATGCTATAGAGGATAGTAAGGAATTATCATTATTGTTTTCTTGATGGGTATTATGGATACTTTCATATCCATATTTCCCCTGAGGATTAGGGAAAAACAAAATTTACTTGCTCATTGGTATATTTTAATATAGGAGGATTCTGTTTTGTCTGTTCAATGCTCCGGGTAATTTCAAGCGATGCATGGTTATTATTTTAATAGATTACGTAGAGAATTTCATGGAAGTTTTCATGGATGATTTCACTGCATATGGATCCTCTTTTTATGAATGTTTGAGTTGTATTGGTTCAGTCCTATGTCACTGTATTGAAAATAATATCATATTAAATTTTGAGAAATTTCATTTTATAGTGTGACAAGGTATAGTTTTGGGAAATTTCATTTCTATGTATGGTATCCAAGTAGATAAATCAAAAGTGGAGGTCACTTATTCCTTACCATTAACTAAAAATTAATGAGATGTGTGGTCATTCTTAGGTCATGCTGGATTTTACTATTGTTTCATTCACGAATTTAGTAAGAATTCACTCCCACTCTCCCGGTTACTCTAAAAAAAGGATATTTTGATAAGGAATGCGGGGAATCTTTTAATAAGTTAAAATGAAGTCTCATGTCACCCTAAGTAATCTGACCAACTCTGTAACAACATGAAATTTTGAATAAATTTTTTTTCCTAACTTTGTGTGTTGTTTTATTTTATACTCAACAAAACTATTTCATTTAATAAAATGCATATAATTAAAATAAGACCATTGGGTTTCGACTATTATATGACCGTTGGTCAATATGACTATTGGAAACTAAATGTTGCGATTATTGTCTATAAATACAAGTGATCTTGATTAATTAATATAGAATGAAGATTTGATGGCCCCATCCAGTAGTCTCGAGCCGATCGAAGCCCATATTATGGAACTCAGGAAGGAGGTAGAACATTTGGACTTTTCTCTAGACCAAACCCAAGCCGAACTTCATCGTGTGAAGCTGGAACAGAATCACCTTCATGAGAAGTTCAAGCTAATAGAAATCACTACTCAGTCAATGTTGGTCGAGCCTCCTTATGATCCTATCACCCTATAAACCCTTACTCTTAGGTCCTATGCTGGTGTTATAAGGGGTTATGCAATGAGACCATAACTGCCTTGTGTAATCCTTTGATTTAAATAAAAATTGTAATTTCTTCTTATGGTGAAGTTTGTGAATTTTCAAATGTCTGGATAAATATAGTATGCATATTATTGATGAATTATAGAAAAATGATATTTTAAAATATTTATGTAAACCTTAAATAATTAATAATGTGTAATGATTTTCAAAAAATGGTCTTCTACAGTTGTGTTCAGTATAAAATTTAGAGTCTAATAAGATCAACATAATTTTTGGTGAATAGTAAATTATGAACAGTGATTTTATGCTTATGATTAGTATTGTGACCAAATGGATTAAGTATCTTCACTTAAGAAAGTATTAATATAATTTAGGCACCTTGATTAGGTAATGTGATTCAATAAAATAGGTAAATAACCAATTCAAAAATTATTGGTTAAGTATTAGTTTTTTCGAGTGAATAGTGTTTTTTATTTAAAAATTAAATTAAAAATATTTAAAAAATTATTTTCTTAAAATGGAGTTCATTTTTGAAATCAGAGCATAAATATTTGGTTAAGGAGAATTTTTAGGGTTTTTCTGAAACAGTTGAATTTTCCGTGAATAGTGTTTTTATTTAAAAATTAAATTAAAATTATTTATAAAATTATTTTCATAAAATGGAGTTCATTTTTTAAATCTGATCATCGATTTTTGGTTAAAGTGAATTTTTGGGATTTTTCTGAAACAGTTGAATATTCAGTGAATAGTGAAGATACAGTTTTTGAGTTTCGGGTGTTTAATGGCATCATTAAGGATGTAATAATTATGAAATAATTCGGGTGGACTTATGAATATTAAGATAAAGTATGAGGTGCCCCAAGTGGCAAATACCATGGGAAAATACAATGGGCAAGCCCATGGTTTTTCCAATACCACTGATGAGGTGTCCCTTGGCTATTAATGCTTTGTACCCTCACTTCTCCTATAAATACCAAGCCTTTCCCTCATTAATTTCATTTCCAAATCCCCCCTAATGAAGTTCTGGTCTTTTTACCACCCACGGAGTCCTCCCAAGGTGCCCTCAAGCCACCAAAAGTCTCAACCATCATTCTTTCAATGTTACTCTTCAAGGTAAGGGATCCTTTCACCCTCCTCTTTTAAGTCACAACTTCCTTTATGTTGTGTATTCTAATTTCCATCTATATATGTTGAGGGTTTGTTCTTATATGTTCTCATTTTTTTCATTTAATGTCTAATTATTTAGAGACCCTTTCCACTCTCATCAAATTGTTTTCTGAATTTTTAGGTGATGTTGTTAGGCTACCGAGTTTTCTCATAAAAGAAATCACACCTTCTCTTATCTTTCATGTTTCCTTTTCATTTGGTATGTCATTAAAATATTCATACCATGATCTTATTAAGAACCCATACTATATTATGAATTATTTATGAGTGGGTGACCCTTTTTCTCTCTCTTTTCAATGTTTTATAAAACCTTGTTATATAGCCGTTATACTGTAGAAATTTCATCTCAAAATTTCTATATATTTCATTCAATAAATTCTATTGTTTTTTTATGTGAATACCCAGAATTATTTCGTTTCCATGGGTGTTCATAAATATATACAGATGATATATTTGATTCTAGAATTGACATACATATAACCCTTAATCCCTTTCCATGGGCTATAAATGACATAATGATCTTATTTTTAAGCTCTTTTTAAACGTCATGATTTTGACCTGAAACCCATTTCTTTGATTCCATTTGGGTTATTTATGAAATTTTTGATTATGATATATGTGTCTCACATGAAAGTAAAAACATATTAATGGTGTTCCTTGATAGCGCTCCAATGCATTGGGAAAATAATTAATCTCTAGAGATGACAAGTTTTACGATACTTTGGTGAATAACCTTGGTAATTTTTGTGATACCTTGGGGATGGACCTTGGTGATATGTTCATGAATGTATAATTGAAATGTTTTAGCCACATATTCAAGTTATGTTCCATGTTCCTTTCTTTATGATATGCCTATTCTTCCATTTCTCACGTCTTCATTTTTTTATTCAATTTTTTATTGATATCACAAGTACATTGAATCCCTTGTTTACCCTTACTGGGCCTTCTACTCACCCTTTCCATTGATGTATATCTCTAGGATATGAGATTAAGTATATGTACATAGGATGAACCTATAATGGAGCCTTAAAAGTGGTTTAGAATAATGGTTTATGTTTTCCTCATGTTTTATGTTTCTAATTTCCAAGACAATAGACTTTATAGATCCTCTGTTTGTAAAATGTAATGAAATGTTGTGTAATAAAAAGGAAGGATGTCATAGATGGTATCAAAGGATAGTTTAGTTATTTATGGAAATTAGGATATGAAAACTTTATGAAGAACCCTATAGAAAAGTTAAAATATAGGAAATCTTCCTGGTATTTTGGTGAGTATTGAGTAAGTGGTTTATCAAGCAAATACATCCCTGTCTGGATACGAGCAGGTAGAGGTGGCTCTGAAACAGATGTACATAGGGGTAAAACCCAAAAACCCCGCTTTGAGCTAGACTCAAGCGGGAACAAGTACACAACAACGGGCCTTTTTGCACTCTTGGTTACAACACTCCTAAGGATATGTTTGGTTAATCTCCAGCTTTTTATGAATCATTATGAAGGAATTATAGAAAATTTTAATTGTCTTAGCATGATGTTTTAGGACATAAAATCCTTTTTAGTTAAAAGATTCATAAATGAAATAAGTTTCTCATGAAGGATTTATTCTTTTAGAAAATGTCTCCATCATCTAGGAATACGTCGATGTATTTCCTAAGGAGTTACCCGAACCTCCCCCAGAAAGAGAGTTAGAGTTCTCTATTGGATTTGTACGTAAATATCATCCGATGTGAAAGACCCCATATAGGATGGCAAATTTGGAGCTGGAGGAATTATAGAAACAACTCCAAGATTTTTTTGAGAATGGGTTTATTCGACCAAGTGTGTCTCCTTGGGGAGCTCCAGTTCCCTTTGTGAAGAAGATGGACAGATCGATGCAGCTATGCTTGGATTATATAGAACTGAATGGGATCACATTGAAGAACAAATACTCTCTTCCAAGAATTTATGACTTATTTTACCAACTTCATGGGGCTCAATTATTCTCTAAGATTGATATTTGTTCTGGTTATCATCAATTGAGGGTGAATAATGATAGTATTCCAAAAACTGCCTTCCAATCAAGATATGGGCATTATGAGTTTGTTGTTATTCCCTTCAGACTGACTAATGCACCTGCTATTTTTATGGATCAAGAATAAGTTGATTTTGTAAACTTATGTTTTATCAAATGGATATCCTTTGTATAGGAAAATGATTTGGGGATTAAATGATAAAGTTTATTTTGGATGATGTTTTCTCTTTTGGAGTACTATATGCGTAAGGGAAATAAAATACTATAGTATTTAAATTGAGAAGGAATGGTTGAAGCTTTTTTTGTAATAATTTAGGTATATATTGTGGACATATGGTGATTTGGGTTATTTCTAGAAAATGATGAACCTATTATAGAGAATATGTGAATAGGTTAATTACACTTTAGTATGAGACTTTAATAGTAGTCGATGTTATTTGGAGATAAATGTTAAGATTTATTAGGGAAGACTATGTGATTAAATCCTTCTGAGTTTTGGGTTGCAATATTAGTTGGATTCTTCTAAATAATTTTAAGGAAGATTGTGTATTGAATTGTCTTTATAAAACTTTGGGTACTTTGATTGAATTTTTGAGATTAATATTCATATTTCTTTTTATAAAGGATTATCCTATTGGGGATTATATGATCTCGTACTAACCTTTTTAGTTTTAGTTAATGACTAAAGACAAGAGAAAAATATAGTTAATCTTTTATGGATTATGTGATTCTCTAGATGATGATTCGGGTGATTTTGATGAGACCAAATCTTTTTTAAAGCTCATTGTTTGGAGAAAAGATTAGTCTTGGTGGAAAATTATTAAGGGATGAAACTCTACTTTAAGGTAAGTATATTTCCTTATGTTTTTATTCTATGTAGTAAATTAATTCCTCAAAATTATGAAAAGGAATGTAAAACAAAAATGTTGTTGGTTTACGTTTCCTACTGGGTAATCAAAGACCGTTTAACACATATCAAGTTTGTGATCTTTTTGTGGTTAATTTTCTCAAAATCATGTTTTCTATCACTCTCCATCAGAACTTAACCATTTGTTTTCTCTTCCAAATCCATGTTTTCCTACATGGAATCCTAGTATGGGTTAACTCGGGTGACCTTTTTACTTCCTTTTCTTTCTTTTAAAGTAATAGTTTTGTTGACTCTTTTTCTGATGTGGGACTTTCAATGAAATTTCCAAGCCCAATTTTAAAATTGCGAGGATGCAATTTCTTAAGGGGGGAATATTGTAACGACCCGAAACTTTGAATAATTTTTTTCCTAACTTTGTGTGTTGTTTTATTTTATACTCAACAAAACTATTTCATTTAATAAAATGAGTATAATTAAAATAAGACCATTTGGTTTCGACTGTTATATGTATGTTGGTCAATATGACCGTTGGAAACTAAATGTTGAGATTATTGTCTATAAATACAAGTGATCTTGATTAATTAATATATAAAGAAGATTCGATGGCCCCATCCAGTAGTCTCGGGCTGATCGAAGCCCATCTGATGGAACTCAGGAAGGAGGTAGCACCTTTGGGATTTTCTCTGGACCAAACCCAAGCGGAACATCATCGTGTGAAGCTGGAACAGAATCACCTTCGTGAGAATTTCAAGAAGATAGAAATCACTACTCGAGAAATGTTGGATGAGCCGCCACAAGAATCTATCCCCCTAGCACACCTTACTCTTTGGTCCTATGCTGGTGTTATAAGTGGTTATGCAATGAGACCGTAACTACCTTGTGTAATCATTTGATTTAAATAAAAATTGTAATTTATTTTTATGGTCAAGTTTTTGAATTTTCAAATTTCTTGATAAATATAGTAAGCTTATTATTAATGAATTTTAGAAAAAGGATATTTTAAAATATTTATGTAAACCTTAAATAATTAATAATGTATAATGATTTTCAAAAAATGGTCTTCTACAGTTGTGTTCATTATGAAATTTAGAGTCTAATAAGATCAACATAATTTTTGGTGAATTGTAAATTACGAATAGTGATTTTATGCTTATGATTAGAAATGTGAACAAATGGATTAAGTAACTTCACTTAAGAAAGTATTTATATAATTTAGGCACCTTGATTAAGTAATGTGATTCAATAAAATAGGTAAATAACTATTTCAGAAATTATAGGTTATGTACTAGTATTTTTGGGTGAATAGTTTTTCTTATTTTAAAATTAAATTGAATATATTTAGAAAATTATTTTCATAAAATGGAGTTCACTTTTGAAATTAGAGCATTAATATCTAGTTAAGGTGAATTTTTGGGATTTTTCTGAAACAGTTGAATTTTTAGTGAAAAGTGTTTTTATTAAAAAATTAAATTAAAAATAAATAGAAAATTATTTTCATAAAATGGAGTTCATTTTTGAAATTAGAGCATCGATATTTGGTTAAATTATTGTTTTGTAATTTTTCTGAAATAGTTGAATTTTCGATGAATAGTGAAGATACAGTTTTTGAGTTTCGGGTGTTTAAGGACATCATTAAGGATGTAATAATTATACAATAATTCTGGTCGACTTATGAATATCAAGATAAGTTATGAGGTGTCCCAATTGGCAAATACTATCGGCAAATACCATGGGAAAGTCCATGGTTTTTCCAATACCACCGATGAGGTGTCCCTTGGAAATTAATGCTTTGTCCTCTCACTTCTCCTATAAATACCAAGCCTTTATTTCATCCTTTTCATTTAAAAATCCTCCACCAATGAATTTATCATCTCTTTACCTCCCAAGGAGTCCTCTTAAGGTTCCCTCAAGCCTCCCAAGGTCCTGACTATTAGGCTTTCGATGTTACTCTTCAAGGTAAGAGATCCTTTCACCCTCCTCTTTTAAGTCACGACTTCCTTTATATTGTGTCTTCTAATTTCCATCTATTTATTTTGAGGGTATGTTATTATAAGTTCTCATTTCTACCCATTTAATGACTAATTATTTAAATATCCTTTACACTCTCATCAATTAATTTTCTGAATTTTTAAGTGACGCCGTTAGGCTGCAGAGTTTCTTGTAAAAGAAATCACATCTTCTATTTTCTTTCATGTTTCCTTTTCATGTGTTATGTCATTAAAATATTCATACCAGTATCTTATTCAGTAACCATACTATATTATGAATTATTTATGAGTGGGTGACACTTTTCATCTCTCTTTTCAATGTTTTCTAAAACCATGTTATATAGTCTTTATGCTGTAGAAATTTCGTCTCAAAATTTCTTTCTCTTTCTCTCAAAAAATTCTATTGTTTATTTATGGGAATACCCAGACTTATTTCGTTTCAATGGGTGTTAATCAATAAATAAATATGATATATTTTATTTTTTAATTGACTTAAATATATCCCTCACACCCTTTCCATGGGTTATAAATGACATAATGATCTTATTTTTAAGCTCTTTTTAAACGTCACGATTTTGACATGAAACCCATTTCTTTGATTCCGTTTGGGTTATTTATGAAATTTTTTATTATGATCTATATGGATCACATGAAAGTAAATAAATATTAAGGTTTCTCCCTGATAGTGCTCTAATGCATTGGTTAAAGAATTAATCTATAGAGGTGACAAGTTTTATGATACCTTAGTGAATAACCTTGGTAATTTTTATGACACCTTGGGGATGGAGCGTGGTGATATGTTCATGAATGTCTAATTGAAATGTTGTAGCAACATATTCATGTTGTGTTACAAGTTCTTTTCTTTATGATAGGCCTATTCTTCCATTGCTCATGTCTTCATTTTTTTATTTAAGTTCTTATTGATATCACTAGTACATTGACTCCCTTGTTTACCTTTATAAGGCCTTCTCCTCACCCTTTCCTTTGATTTCTATCTCCAAGATATGATATGTAGTAAATTTACATATTATGAACCTATGATGGAGCCTTAAAAGTGGTTTAGAATAAGTTTTTATGTTGTCTTCATGTTTTATGTTCCTGATTTCCAAGACACTACACTTTAATGATCCTCTGTTTGTAAAATGTAATGAAATGTTATGTTATAAAAAGGAGGGATGTCTTAAAATCATTGGGATTTACCATTTGAGATCATGTGTGATGCCTCCAAATATGTATTTGGGTTGGTCTTATCACAAATTATCGACCTATATCTACATATCATTGCCTATATCTCATGTACTTTGGACCCTACCCACGAAAACTACACCACAACTGAAAAAGAATTCCTTTCAATTATGTTTTCCTTGGAAAAATTTAGTTCATACCATTTGGGGTACAAAGTCTTTTTATTCTCATAACATTAATCCCTCTATTATCTCTTAAAGAAACCAAAATCCAAACCATGTCTCATTCTCTAGATTCTCCTCCTTGAAAAATTAAATTTAGAAAATACAGATAAAAAATGTGTAGAGAATGTAGTGGCTGAACATATCATTAGGATTTCCCTATCCTTGACCATTGAATAATCCCCTTGTATTCCTATAAATAACTTTTTTCCTAATGAGAAATTGAACTGAGTGCAAGATTATATTCCTTGTTAAGACAAAATTGTAAATTATTTGGTATCATATTTCATTTCTACTGATTCAATAAAAACCAAGATAGTTATCTAAAACATGAGTCTCATTGGTAAATTTGGGAAGACCCCTACCTATGGTGCATATGTAGTGATAAAATCCTTCGGAATTGTGTTCCTAATAGCGATTTTCAGTTTGTACTTAGATTATGCCACACACTTACTTGTGGGGTCCACTTTGGTCCCCAACAGAATGCTTCAAAAGTCCTTGGTTCTGGTCTCTTTTGGCCATCACATTTTCCGAATTCCCAAGATTTTTTTAATTATTTTTCTCATTGTTAGAGAATGGGTAATGTATCTAAAAGAAATGAAAGTCCACAATAACCATTTCTCTTTCATTAAAATTTTTATGTTTAGGTTATTGAATTTATGGTGCCATTTTTCAATTCCATTGGCAACATGTACATTATTATGATAGTTGATTATGTGTCAAAATGGGTAGAGGCACAAGATACAAGGACTGATGATTCTAAGGTAGTTGCAGAATCTTATAGAACCCAAATATTTTGTAGGTTTGGATTACCTATGTTCATCATCGGTGACCATGGTTCTCATTTCTAAAATTGAACATTGAAATCACTTTTTATGCTGGTATAGGGTCGGGTATATAATGTCTACTACATATCACACACAGAACAATGGTCAAGTAGAGGTGTCAAATAGGGAGGAAAAATAGATTCTTGAAAAAATGGTTCGACCTTGTATAAAATATTGGAGTCTTAGACTCGATGGTTTATTATTGGATTATTGTACTTTCTTTAAAAATCTCAATATCATGTCACCATATCAACTAGAGTTTGAATAGAGTTTTCACCTCCTAATTGAGATTGAGAACTGGACCTACTATGTTAAAAAAGCAAATTCTAGTCTTTCTGGTGTGGGTTCTTAAAGAATGTTATGGATTCAGGAGCTAGAGGAGATGTAAAGAGATACATATGAGAACTCTAGGATTTATAAGGAGTTAACCAAGGCTTCCCACGATCGTCTCATCCTTCATCATCAGTTCCACATTGGGTAGAAGGTCATCCTTTACAATGAAAGTATCAAGTTTTATCCAGTTAATATTTTCCCCACTGGTTTGGACTATACATAGTTACTAATGTCTCTCTATTTTGTTTTATCAAGGTCCAAAATAAATAAACCAATAAAACTTTCAGTGCCAATGGACAACAACATAAGCACTTTCATGAAACCATTATAGAGTCCCTAATAAAGGAACTCTATGTTTAAGAAGCAGTTTATGAATGACACCCACCAGGTTTTATCCTTCCTTCCCACATTATCTTTTATTTTATCAAGGACACTACATACTCTAGGTGTGGGGGGATGGTTACATTTTTGGGTTACTTAGGAATTTTCATCATATTTCTTCTTTTTCTCTTTTTAGCTAGTTGAATTGTATTTTTACTTTACCCCCTTTCCATCTCCCTCACTTTTGTTTCAGAATATTATTTTTTTATACATGTTTTATCATAGAAAATGATGACCATTAAATAATGAAAATTATTGAAAAATCAAGTGGAATTTCCTTATTTTATGTTGTTTTAACAGTCTACTTTTTTATGAAATTTCAATTTCAAAAATAATTCAACACTCTGGTATGAATTTTATTTCAAATTTGGTTCTTGCTCAATGATATAAATGTTTTTATCATTTTGAAAACTTTTAGAATAATGGTACACTACTGAAAAAATGACATATACCCATGGTTAAAAACTGTGGGTATAGCCCCCAAAACCATGGGTATAGGGTACACCCATAGTTTTGGGAACCATGGGCTGGAATAGCATCGGTATAGGTTTCTCAGCCTATACCCACGGTTCTCGAAACCTTGGGTATAGGGGAGTCAAATGTGGCACACGCTGGAATAGCGTGGCACACAATAGACCCCACATTTTTCAAACAGTGGGGTATCTTTTTTAAATTCAAAAAGAATGATGACTGGGTTTCGAACCCAGCACCGCTCGCTAAGCCTCGCAGACACACCCCACCAACGGACCAACTCAACTGCAATGTTTATTTGTTATATATTTATATATCTGCTTATATATATTAATATGTGGTATTTAAATTCAAAAAACGCGCAAGGAGGGATTCAAACCCACGTCTAGCGCTGAGCATCGTGGCCGCACCCCACCAACGGACCAATGGATTTTTGATTAATATTTGTAATACATACATAGATCTGTGTATTTATATTAATATTATCCATGTTGGGTATTTAAATTCAAAAAACGCAGCCAGGGGGATTTGAACCAGTGACCTACAGAACCCGCGGAGAACAGTTTACCAATAGAGCTAAAGAATTTTACAATGTTTATATTTATATGTATATAAATATATTAATCTAAACCGTGAAAAAATGTCTTCCCGAATTTTTTTTTCATGTCCCTCCTAATTTTCTTTTCCCTCCATAACGCGGGAAAGCTATACCCACAGTTCTGGAGAACTGTGGGTATAGGTCTTCAAAAAAAACCGCAATACCTAAGGTTTTCAAGAAATGTCGGTATAGGTCTTCAGAAAATACAATATACCCACGGTTTTGTCCAAAACCGTGGGTATAGGTCATAAAAGAAAAATATTCCCACGGTTTTTGGCACAACTGTGTGTATAGGTGGCCTATACCCACAGTTTTGGAAAATCGTGGGTATAAAGGTACCCTATACCCATAGTTTTTTGCAAAACCGTGGGTATAGACCTATTTTCTAGTAGTGGTACCCTTTGTGTGAATATTTAAAGTAAAGTTATTATACTTAATCACTCTACACATATTTACACCCAACTAGGAAGTGGGAAACTTTATTACTTAATGGATGGTAAATATAAATTAGGTTGATTTTCCCTACTTTCTAAAATCATTTTCCCATAGATTCATTCGTTATCTGATCTATTTAATTAATGTACCATATAACCCTTTGTGTGTGTACCTGTTGTCTGACTATTTTACTCACTTAAAAAAACAAAAAAAGGGTTGTGTCTTGGCTAGGACAAAAACCACTCTTCCTTAACTTTTGATCTTGATATAACTATTATAATTAGTGTCGTGAGGAGATCAAACATGGATTGAGAGAAGAGTGGGAGATTTGTTTCAAGGGAAATTTTAGAAAAAAAATAAATGAGGGGAGTGATGAAATGTACAACATATGGGGATATCTAGGTTGGGAGCCTAAGGTTTGAATTCTGTGAATGCTTAAGTGAGTGCGTCTTGAAATTTTATTTCAAAGGATGTGGGGCAGGTTTGGTGCATAGGATCATGTAAGTAGATAATTTTTAAAATAACTTATATTTACTAGATAGAAGGTAGAAAGAATAGCATGAAATGGTTATTACACACACGCATGGAGAATTAGTAACATTAATAAATTTTTAATTATTTTCTTTAATTGTTATTATGTATATCTTGTAATTTCATTCTAATTCAATTTTTAAGATGCCTTTTTCCATGCCCACTAAGAATAACTCCTCGGGGTGATTTTTTCTTTGATCACATTTCTATCAGGAATTAAATTTTCATCAAATTTTAAATTTTTATGAAGTTAGAAATATCTATATGAATAATTTCTGGAAATTTGACTTTTCCCAAGAGTGAAAATGTTTAGGTGTGGGGGTGTGATCACACCGTGATTCAATGTTTCATTTTCACCATTACACCATTGTGCTAACCTTTTTTTATTGTAAATTTCATATATAATAAAAAATTCCACTTCATATTTTATTAATTATTTTTTATCACTCTTAAACGGGGAAATTATACTTGTTTTTTATTTTTATTAAAGGTGGAGGTGATTTGGAGGATCCGAAGATAATCTAGAAGAAAAATGGGCCAAACTACATGGCATCCCATGGATATTTGTCCACTGTTTTGAGAATTAAGAGAATTGTTTGAAACAAAATGGGATGAAGTGTTGGGTTCCTCACCAAAAAATCATGGTATAAAACTCTTCTAAAAAAACCAAAGACCAATTCTTCCATATGGTGGCAAGTCCAAACCATTCTATCCATAGGACAGAATCTACCCGAATTCTAATGTTCTGTTCGGTATTTTGACCATATCTCCTAATACCAATGTCTAATAGCTTCCAAATGTGACTTAGATATAGGAAATATTCCTTCCAATAACTATTATCTTTTGTTCAAGTAGTGATATGGCTTTATACAATTCCAAAATAGAGACACAATTGGTATCTAAAAAATAAGGTGCTCAAAACCATGTCCCATTTTGGATATAAAAGGAACCATTGAAACACCATTTTTAAGATCAAACCAAAAGAAAATATATGCCATTTTGGAGTCCTAGAGGAGTCTCCTTCTCATCCTAGAAGTTATGGAGGCCCCTATCCTCATATGGGGATCAATAATGAATAAAGAGTTCCACCCGAGCTTCCTCCTCTCGATGTCAGGCTAAATGGTGGGTGTTCGTTGTGATGGATCTACACACATGTCAAGGGAGTTTTGATGCATATATTAGCCATTGATTTGGAGTAATTTGGGTTTTTGAACATTTAATTCCACGTGACTTACTTTATTTCATATTTTAATGCTTTTTTTGATACATGTGAATTTCAAGCTCTTAATTTCTAACTGATCAGTGTGAGGTTTTGAGTGTGCAAATTGTGTTGTTTTGATTGGAAAACACAAGAATCCTTTTCATACTCACCTTCTTAAGATTTCAGTCTTCTTTGGATGCTCTTATTCCATGAATAAGTTTTGTACCTTGAAAATATGATTGTTATGTCATGGTTTGGTTCTTTAAGAATTGAAAAAAAGATTAGGAATTAATCAAGATTCCAATTAATTTCAACTAAATAATTACTCCAAAAATAAATGAATCTCTATGAAGAATGAACATGAAATGTATTTAGAAAAATCACAATGAACACTTTGTCTCATATTTTTCAAAATCCACTTGGTTTTTCAACTATTAAACTCTTTATGTTAAGTTATTTTCTTAAAACTATTTTCAAAATCACCCCCTCTTTTAGTAATCATTATTAAAAATACACACTAAAAGCTACCAACGCTCCTTAAGAGAAGAAATAGGGCCTTCCATATACTAAAAAATCTTTTTTAAATCACTCTCAATTTGATGTGTCATGACAATGCGGTCAAGAATCTATTTAGAAACAGGGTGCGCTAAGGGGATCTTCTGCTCCATATTAGTTTGGTAGTCAGAGTAATACTAGCCATGGAAGTAGAGGTGATGGAAATCATTCTTTTACAGAAAAGTGATCATATCAGTAGAGTGGGGTAGTTCAGGGGACCCAAAATTCATCATAGTAAATATGGTTATAAAATTTTCATGTTGTCCAGCCTATACTTGTAGATAGTGAGGCTAGACCATGGATAGTGATGGGTACTATTCTTGTAGCTTATACACTCTCTAGTTACTTATTTGATATAGGTGCCTCTCATTATTTTATTTCTGAAATACTTTTGACTGTTTTGGTCATGGTGGTGGAGTTCTTTATTGTAGTGTTGATGATAGACACACCTCTAGAAATATAGTCGAGATACTTCTATTTGTGCAAGGGCTGTTCTCTCGAGGTTGGGGAGTATCGTCTTCTATGGGAACATTATATCCATGACATGTTGGGCTTCATCCTAATTATGGGTATGGACTGGTTAGTAGTATGATGATCCCAAATTGATTGTTATGAGAGGAGAGTAACCATTACATCTCTTGAATATGACAAGTATATTCACCGTGGAAAATGGGATATCAAGGTAAGCTGTATAGGGAAAGTTCACTAGTAACTGGGGGAGATTATTTCCCAAGTTATTAGTTTGTTGTAGGATGAAGGAGGATTAATGATGGATGTCCTTCCACCCATAGTGGATAGGTTTCAGGATGTGTTTTATAATGTATTCTATAGGTTTACACATGAGAGATATGTGGAATTTACTTTTGATATCATACTGAGAGATGATCTAGTTTCTATTCCACCGTATATAATGGAACCAAAAGAGCTTCAAGAGCTCAATACTTATCTAGAGTAGTTGGAGGATAATGGGTTTATCCATATGAGTACATCGTCATGGGGTTCTCTAGTTTTGTTTTCTAAGAATGATTAATATACTCTAAACTTGTATGTTGATTTATTAAAGTTTAACTAGATGAAAGTAAAGAACCAATATCCTATTCCATATATCAACGATCTATTTGACTAGTTGAGAGGATCTTGTGTTTTATCTATGATCTAATTGAGATCTGGGTATCATCAGTTGAGTGTTTGAACTATTGATATACTTCAGACTAATTTTATAAGTAGGTATGGCATATATGAGTTCATTATAATGTCAATTGGGTTGACTAATTCACTAGTAGTGTTTATGGACATGATTAACTGAATATTTAATCCATACCTAGATTAGTTTTTAGTAGTAAATTTTTATGATATATTTGTGTACTCTAAGACTCATGATGATCATGCCCAACATCTTGACATCATCCAATGTATACTGAGAGAGAAACATCTAGACACCAAGTTATCAATGTTTCATTTCTGTATTGATCTGGTACACTTCATGGGTCACATCATCTATGAGGAAGGTGCATCGATAGACCCCGAGAAGGTTCAGGTAGTTGTTTCTTGGGAGAATCCAAAGAACGTATTTTATATACATTGCTTTTTGGTGTTATCAAGATATTGTTAAAGGATCATTTAGAAATTTTCCTATTTTTCCTAGCCTCTTTCTAGCTTGAACAAGAATGGTAATGTATTAATCTTTATAATCATGCGATAATGTCTTTCAATAGTTGAAGAATTAGTTTACATCAACACCAATCTTGATCCTACTAGAGTCAAGTAAGGTGTTCACTTTGTTTTGTAATGCTTCTGTGATAGGTATTAGAGTAGTGTTGGTATGGGGAGATTGAGTTTTGGAATACAGGGCTAGGTAGTTGATGCCACATGATTGAAAATTACCTACACATGACCTCAAGTTGTTTGTATTGTTTTATCAATTAAAGTATTGGCGGTATTGTCTATTGGTTGAGAATTTTACTATGTATAATGATCCCAATATCTTAAATTATATCTTTACACAGAGAGATATGAATCTCTAGTAGTGGATAATGGTTTAGTATATGCAGTTATTCAATTTTGATCTAGTATATATGCCTAGAAAATGAAATATTTTTTCTAATGCTTTAAGCAGGAAAAATCAGAATCTGGTTGTTCAGGAGTCTAGTGTTGTGTGGAAGTTGATGAATCTACAGGTTAAAATGCATTGGTTGGTTTAGGAGTGTCATTAATAGATTAATCTCATATTAGATTCAACTAATTCTACTCCTTTTAGATAGATCATGTATAGAAATTATGAGGATCTATAATTCCTGACCCTGAGGGAAATCCTTGAAGGTGGGGAGTCACCTTCAGAATAGAGCATATATGAGGATGAGATCATATATATCAGGAATCAGTTTTTGTGACTAAGAAAATGTTGGAGGAGTTGATTTGAGAATTTCATGCATTAAAGTCGGTGTTTCATCTAGGTGGGACCAAAATGTACCGTGACCTATGAATACAGTTTTGGTGGATGGGAATGAAAAAGGATATAGCAGGGTGAGACAATGTTAAACCTGTCAGCACGTGAAGGATAAGAATCAATGACTTGGTGGTTTATTATAGCTGTTTTACATTTATTAAAGGATGTTGGATGATGTGACTATGGGAATTGGGGTGTGTATCTCAAGGAAACCTCAGAAGGATGACACTATTTGTGTTATTATGGACCTTTAAAAAACGTATCACATTTCTTTTGAGTGCAGGAGACCCTCTCAATGGCTCATTTGGGAGAACTATATGTTCGAGAGATAGTTCAACTATACAGGGTTCCATGGATTATTGTTTTATTCAATGAATCATGTTTTACATTATACATCTGTAAGGAATTGTATAAGGCACTTGGTATTCATGTATTATTGGTTATGGATTTCCACCCATAAACAGATGGGTAGTTGGAGCATACTATAATGGTGATCAAGGATACTATACAGGCTTGTGTTCTAGATATTGGTGGGTCCTGAGTGAAATTCCTAGCACTTGTGGATTTTCTCCCATAAAAATAGTTATTGGAAAATCATTTAGAAGGTGCTATAAAATTATATTTATGGTTTTCCATGCATATAACCTCTATGTTCATTAGAGACAAGTGAGTTTGAGTTATTGGGACTAGGACTTATATAGGAGACATCAGAGAAGATGCAGTTGATCTAGAAACATATGGATACAACTTAGAGAAGGATTAATTTTTATGTAGATAGTTGATGATAACCCATATAGTTTACAAAGGGTGATCTGGTCTTCCTTCAGGTTTCACCTAGATTATTTCACCATAGGATACAGAGACATGGAAAGTTGGCATCTAGGTTTTTTATACCATTTGAGGTTATGGGGAGAATTGATTATGTGGTGTACTGATTGAATCTTCCATAGAGGTACAATGCTATGAATGAGGACCTTCATGTTTCAAGACTATGGATATATCACCCTGACCCTACTCATGTGATTCATTTGGTTGATGTTGAGCTTGATTTAGATTCATCCTCTGAGGATCATATGATATGTGTGTTGGATCATATTGAGAAGGTGTTTCTAGGTAATAATGGTTAGGTAGTTAATGTTTTGTGGAAACATGTCCATGTGCTATATGAAAAATGGGAGAGTGAAATGTATATATGGGCTTAGTGGACCAATCTTTTTACCTCATAATCTTGGAGATTATTGGAAGTACAGCTCGAGGATGAGTTGTTATTAGGTGGGGAGATTGTAAGATTCTAAACTTTTCTATATATTTATTTGTCTTGTCCATCAGTACTCTTTTCTCCTTGTGTTGAGTACTTTTCATTAGGATTCTACCATGGGTGGGTTTGGATGAAAATTGAGAATTTTGGAAGGAGGCAAGAATATGCATGGATGACGCATGGTTTTCCCCAAACATGCGCCCTAGCCCAGTAAGCCATGAAACCATGGGAAGAGAGGGTATGTATGGCTGCAAAAAGATTTATCACACCCTGAACACTATTAGGATAAGTTGTTTACCCTCTATAAAAGAGGTCCATGATCAAGGCATGTGGTAAGGAAAACCATGCACCCCTACCAAGAAAACTGTGTACATGGTGTCAATTAACCTAAAAATTAGATTAAAAAAATACTTAAACCCCCATTTTAACCCCAAATCGACCCAAATTCAGAAATAATATATTCCTCTCATTTTTTGAGGCTCTAGGATGGATTACAAGGCCTATGGACCTTTGCTCTTGGTGATTCGAAGCCTAGATTAAATATCTACACCACATTGGTATATGATTTCTTCCTGTTTAGATATATCTCTCAATATAGAACCTATTTTCGGATAAAAGAGGTATATTTATACACTTTTGTTTCTAGATCTAGGTTTTATAGATCTTGATTTGTTTAATTATGGACCTAAGTTTTAGATAAAGATCGTATTCTTCATCATATTCTCTATTTACCAGCCTCAGTTTGGGGGTATTCATTGGAAATAATTCTTCATCAAACATGAGGTAAGTGGTCTATAATTAAAATCCCAAAGTCTCTATTTCAATTAAATATATTTAATTTTTGAATTTATATTAGATGTTTAGAAACTGAGTTTCATGGATATAATTAAATAAAAATGGATTTATTGAGATTTTTGAACTTCATTAATTAATTTCTGAATTAATAAATAAGAATGGTTAGGTCCCCCATGGCCATATATGGTGGTATGTGTGGGTTGGGATTTACAGTGTGTTCGTGAGGTTTGGTCTGTAGGCCTGCATATTTTCTAGTAGTTTCTTTGTAATGTGAGTGAGCTATCATTGGCATTTATACCTAAATAAAATTAATTTGAATGGCTGGGATTATGAAATTGACTGATATGAAGTAATTAATTGTTTAATTAATTATGGAGAGATTGATATTATTGAAATTGAATAATTAATTATTGAATTAATTTTTTTATAGTTAAATTATTATGTTTGATTAATTAATATTTAAATTAGTTATTGGAGATTGTTGTGATTATAAAATTTATTTAGATTATTAAGTAGTTGTTGAATTAATTAATTGGGTTGAGGTGATTAATTAATTATTGAATTAATTAATGTAATTTATGTGATTAATTAATTGTTGAATTAATTAATGGATAGATTTGAACTTGCAATTTTTTATTTTTATTAATTAATTGGTGAATTAATTAATGTGATATTGTGATATATGTTATTTTAAATGATGAACGGTAACAATATAATTCATATGTGACTTGAAATGATGAATGGTATTAATGGAATTCATATGTGACTTCAAATGATGAATGATAACAAGGGAATTAATTAGTGACTTGAAATGATGAATGGTTATATTGGAAATTATATGTGACTTAAAATGATGAATGGTAATAAAGAAATTCGTATGTGACTTGAAATAATGAATGGTAATAATGTAATTCATATGTGACTTGAAATGATGAATGGTAACAATGGAATTCATTTGGGTATTGAAATGATGAATGGTAATAAAGACACTCAAATGTGAATCTGGATGATGAAAAGTAATAATTGAATTTTGAGATATTATATTCCACTGGGATAGTTCAGACTCTAACATGGGATGAAGAAGGTGTTGAGAGTTTGGGTGGCCTCAAGAACCCAGGTGTTATGTGGTTATGTAAAGAGTAATTGAATAGGTGTTAACTCTTTACTTTATTGCATTTATTTATTCATTATATAACTGTACACACTAGTTTGACTGAATATTGTCTTAGATTCCATTTTTTGTGGCCTACTGAGTTGTACCACACCCTACTCGGGCTTCCTGATCATTACCCAAATATATTTTATTGTTGTAGGATAGGATAAGGGAAAATCCCCATTTTTTATGGATGAGTCAGGATGAATCTTGGATGAGGGAATGAGACATGGTTTGGGACTCACTTAGGATTTGTCAATGTATTTATTTATTTTGGGTTGTTCATATTGACACATGAGGCGTACTTCGGCATGGCATATCTAAAACTCATTTTTATATTGTATTTCATTTTTTCATATTTTGATTCTAGTATTTTTTTGGCTATTGTAATATCTTTTGGTTAATTTTGATTTATTCTTTTCTAGTGTATTACTCTGATAAAGAGGGTATAGTCTCTCCTTGATTGATATTAGACCCTTCCTTCTAGTCTGCAACCTCTAGGGTATTAGGAGTCACACTTAAGGTCATGTGATAGATCTAATCAGGACACCAATGTATGTAAATCAGGTTAGGAAATTACATTAGGGTAAGTTCCACTACATTGTACAAATTTCAAGTAGTGATTTTTCCTAGTTAGTGTTTAGAGTGGCGGTTTCAATTAAATAGGTTCAGTGACAATTGGGATTCTTGGCAGCTCTGTTGAGATCTCTCTAGTAGTTTAGTATTGATACTTGAGAATTATAATCCTTGTTTCACAAGGAAATTGGACTAGAATAGGACTTACTGGTTGGTAGCTAGCATCCCTTGGATTTTCTATTTTTCTCCTGGGTATTGAGATTGTCCTTAGGACCTTAGAGATACGTGAATTTGTAGTGCTGCCATGTTATTGAATAATTTCTTCTGTTAGCAGTTTATAGGTTGATTTATGTCCTTAGGTTTTAATTATGGACCCTCTTATGATGATTTCATCTTTTTGGGGGTCCATGTGGGGACAACCATTATTTTCCAATACTTGGTGTGCTTATTCTATTGCTACTTGGTCTCTATGACTGAACCGGTTTATTGAGTTGTTTATTGTTATTTTTTTGAGATTATTTTCCCATGTTTTTTTAGATGATGGGTTATATTGTGTTTTTATTCTTGTATACATGTATTGATGATAATATCAAGAGTTTTGGGATGGCATGATCTTAGGAAACGATTCGGTTAATTGTAGGTATGTGATATGTTTATGTTTGGAGTTATTTAAATTCTGGTCATGGTAACACCTTTAGAATATCCTTTAATTTGGAAAATTTTTGTTGTGTTGATTCATGTTATGGGACAACATGTTTTCATACCCTATAATGGTTTCCTATTGAGGATGTGATATCCAAATTGGTGGTTTTATCATAGAGTTCAGAGTTTTAATTTTCAAGGTGGATATTTTGTAGCATTATTGCATATTAAATTTTTTATGCATTTTAATTACAAAGGTGAATAATTGTGAATTTAAATTAAATTTTATTTTATTAACGAAATTAATTTTTTTAACATTCTATGATTCTATATATTTTTAAAATGTATTTTTATAGTACGCTCAGTTATCTATTTCTGTTTACACTTTTTTGTGTTAGTGAGAATTTACATTTGGGAGCCCCTCCACTATATTCATGTCCAATGTTACATGCCACCTTTTTTTAATTTGAATACACTCATTATAGGTAGGGAGAAAGTCTGGTTTTAGGGTAGTATGGTTTTGGATGGTGGATAGCCCCTATTTGTGTGGTTTTGTACTAGGTTTCCACAATTAAAGGGCAAAGGGAAAATATTTCTGATTCTAGTTCACTAGAGTAGACATTATATATGGGGACTAGGATTAGGGATTTTATTTTTGATTATGTAGTGCACGAGATGAATATTTCTTCAAGATCCCATCTATCCAAAATTAACTAGATAAAAGAACCCCTTGAAAATGGAAGTTTTCTCATGGAAGCATCTTGATCTGTTATTAAAGAAGCATCATGATTTGATTGATGGTTCTCAGACTTGGTGTGTAGCGATGATGGAGTTAGCATGTTCTAGTTCTTGAATTTGGAGGATAATGGGTCTAGATGAAACAAAACCAAGACAACAACATCAAACATAGATAAAAGTAGCATTCTTGAGGTGCTATGGGCCTGGAGCATTTGATGGTTGATTTTTGTTGCATGATTCATCGACTTGGGTGAATCCAACCCATATTAAGGTGTGTCTCAACTTGTTTTATTATTTTTTATTCATTTTTTATTCCTTTTACATGCTAATTCATCTTTTTTGTACTTTTGATTAATTTAATTTAATTTAGGATCTTTAAATTCTATATTTATATCATTTCTAGATAAAAAGAATTAAAAATAAGGCATACCATGAACCATTGAAGTCCCACTGATATTCTCTCACTGAAAACGATTTCTATCATTGGATGATTATCTCTTCATAAATTGTTTTTATAGAATGTAATACGATTATGATTGAGATATTATTGGAAAGTATATGTCCCATTAAATTAGGAGAAACCATTTTCATGTGTGGTTATTTAATTAACTATCAATTTCCATCAATTTGACATGTTTATAACTCATTATCCCAATATAATGATATTAAACAAAAAATGTCATGTATTATTCCAACATTCTCCCATTTAACTCTGGTGATATACATTATGATGTTTAATATTAATTCAGTCAATATACACATTTATATCCATTCTATCATGTATACCAAATTCTTCATAATTAAGGATAATACCCTCATGGTGGTTATATTATTTCTCTACTAATATACTCCCTTCCATATACTACAATATGTACATTTTTTCTATCATAATTAAAATGAAATATACAAATATATATATATATATATAATTTTCCTAAAGATAATTTATTTATTAAAGAATATAACTTCTATCAATATTCAATTCAATCATGTGTATTTATTAAAAAAACATGCAACATGATCAAAACATTTATAACTCCATGTGTCAACTATTATATTCATAACAACCAATTCATACAATGAAACCTACTTAGTGATAATTCCCATACATTTAACATGTCTAATAAATGTCTTGGGAAATTTTTTGACAATCATATGATTTGTACTAATATGTTCAGTTAACACCTTACATTTTTTGAAATTCCTCCATAACTTCAAAGTACCTTAGTTACAAGTGTTTAGAACATTTGGAATATCAATCATTATTGGAAAATAATAATTATGTGGTATTTTCACAATAAACTTTCAAGGACTTGGTGATACTATTGAAAATTCAACATCCTGTAATAAAGTTCCATAACTACATACCATAATTTATAGCTTCAAATAATGATACAAATTATGCTTCTATAGTTGAAGAAGATTTAATCGAATACTTTACACATTTCCAAGATATAGACACATTGGATAAAAAATACACATAACCAAAAGTGTAATTTATTGTATCAAAACAATAGGAAAAGTCTAAATTATAGTATCTAATCACCTCAAGATCACTAGATCAATTATAAGTAATCATGTGATCCTTTTTCCCTTGAAAATATCACAAAACATTCTTTGTAACTCTTCAATGATCTAGTCTAGGATTTATTTGGTATCTTCCCATCATAACAACTATAAATCTAATATCTAGCCTTATACATGTTTGAACATAAATCAATCTTCAAAAAGTAGATGCATAAGGAATTCATTCCATCTATTTTCATTAAAAATAATTTTTGGGACATTGATTGAGATTAAATTTACCTCCATTTTGAATTGTAACTGTTGATGAGGAACATTTTTCCATTCTTAACCTCTCTAAAATTTTATTGATATATGAATTTTGAGATAAGACCGTTAAACATTGAGTTATATTATGAGATATTTATATTCCAATTATATACTTGGATTCTCCCATGTCTGTCATTTCAAAATTATTAAAGAGGAACTTCTTGGTCTCACATAATAGACCAAGATCATTTATATAAAGAAATTTGTCACCAATATATATAATCAAGAATATAAATTTACTCCCACTGATCTTATATAACATACATTGATCAAATTTTTTTTCCTTAAATCCAAAATATGTAGTGATATCATTTAACCTAATATTCAATTGTCGGGAAGCTTATTTAAGCCCACATATTGACTTCTTTAATTTACATACCATGTGTTTATTTTTGTTACACTAGTGTAGAAAACCTTTTTAATGTCACCATTTTTACATTGGTTATATATAACCGATGTGAAAATATGTGATACATGGTTTTTTACGTCGGTTATTTTATAACCGTTGTAAAAAATACAGAGAGTAAATTTTTTACTTCGGTTATTTTAATAACTGACCTCAAAAATCCCACGCGTTCATTTTTTACATTGGTTATAAAATAATCGACGTAGAAAACCAAAGTACCGCATTTTTAACGTCAGTTATTTGATAACCGACGGAAAAAATGAGGTATCTATGAATTTTTTACGTCGGTTAAAAAATAACCGACGTAAAAAAGGAGGCATATGAGGCCTTTTTGATGTTGGTTATCAAATAACCAACGTAAAAAACCCAACCTGCTGAATTTTTCACATCAGTTATATTAAAACCGATGTAAAAAACCAACACCATGTAGTTTTTACATCAGTTATAAAATAAATGATGGAAAAACTGTGGTTTCAGATATGTTTTTTACGTCTTTTATTATATAATCGAAGTAAAAAATGCGTTATCTGATACATTTATAACATCGTTTATTTTAATAATAGACGTTATAAATGTAATAAAAATAGTTTATAATTTCGGATATTAAATAACTGACATTATAAAACATTTAAAAAATTAACACACCCCATGGATTGTCATTTATGATTTTTCGATTAACACACCGATGACTCGTCTCTCTCACACAGAAAACCCTAATCGAATCTTCGATCTCATTTAGTTAAAATCATTTTCCATCATAATTTATCATCTTTACTCTCCTTGGATCTTTCATCTCCACTCACAACACTTAGGTAATCCTACCACAACATTATTTCATTCATTTTATTTAATGGATAGTCTATATTTACGTTTTGCGGTTTTTTTGTTTAAAATAGGTAAGATTCTTCGATTTTGAGCCCTCTTACCTCGTTTTGACATCATCATCTAATTTATTATAACCAGATCTTTTAGATCGACTCATAATATTAATGTAATCCTCACCTATTTCTATTTCATTTGTTTTTGTTTCACGGATTCCCGACATTGATGGTAATTTTTGTTTTCATTGACAACTAATGATCTCATTCACCTAAATTACTGTAATTTATATGTGAATCATTGTGATACACCCATTCCGTGTACCTGTGCGATTTATTTTATATGTATATATGGTGTTTCATGGGGGAATGTTTGTTTTTGATCCTTGGTTGTTTCTATTTTGGGTATCACTATTTGTAGATCCATAATCTATTTATGTCGCTTATTTTCTTGGACTATTACAATTCTTCATATGCTATTAAAACCAGATTCATTTCACAGTAGAGAATTTTAGACTAGTTGGAGATACAATTCATGGTTCTCATTTTGAATAATGGAATGATACCAAAACTAGTAGCTTGAGGTTAAAATGCCTAGATATTCCAAAACTAGTAGTTTGAGGTTAAAATCCCATGGTTTTGGGGGGCTGTCAAGAGGGTTGGTGGCGGTCCAGGGGGTTCGGGGTTGTCTAGAGGGTTGGGGGATTTCCAGGGTGTCCATGGGGGTGGGGGGGGGGGAATTCTAGGGGTGTGTGTGTGTTTGGGGGGGGGGGATCCAAGGGGGTGGGGTGTCGAAGGGGGGGAGTCTAGGGGTGTGTGTGTGGGGGGGGGGGGGTTCCAAGGGGGTGGCGGGTGTCGAAGGGGGGGGGGGTTGTTCAATGGGGTGGGGGGGTGCTGTCAAAGGGGTAGGGGCTTGTCCAGAGGGTTTGGGGGGTTTTCCGGGGGGGTGGGGGCTTTCCAGAGGGTTGGGGGTGTCTAGGGGGTGTCCAAGGGGGTGGGGGTGGGGGTGGTGTCCAAGAGGGGCGGGGGTGCTTTCTAGAGGGGTGGGGGGATATCCAGGGGTGGGGGGATATAGAGGGGGGTGGGGATATCCAAGGGGGTGGTGGTGTCTAGGGGGTGTCCAAGAGGATGGGGGTGTTGTTAAGAGGGTTCAGGGGCTGTCTAAAGTGTTTAGGGGTGTCCATGGAGGTGGGGAGGGGGCAGTCCAGGGGTGTGTGGGGGGGGTGTCCAAGGGGGTTGGGGTGTCAAAGGGGGTGGGGGCTGTCCAAGGGGGTGGGTGGGTGGGGGGGGGTTCAAGGGGTGGGGGCCTGTCCAGAGGGTTTGTGGGGTTTTTCAGAGGGTGGGGGCTATCCAGAGGGTTGGGGTGTCTAGGGGGTGTCCAAGGGGGTAGGGGTGGGGGGTTCTGTTTAGAGGGGTGGGGGATATACAGGGGTGGGGGGGCTATCTAGAGGGGTGGGGGGCTGTCCAAGGGGGTGGTGGTGTCCAGGGGGTGTCCAAGTGGGGTGGGGGTGGTGTCCAGAGGGTTTGAGGGGCTGTCCAAAGGGTTCAAGGGTGTCCATGGAGGTGGGGGGGGGGATTCCAAGGGTGTTTGTGTGTGTGGGTGGGGGGGTCCAAGGGGGTGGGGGGTCTAAGGGGGTGGGGGGATGTCCACGGGGGTGCGGCCTGTATAGAGGGTTTGGGGGGTTGTCTGGGGGGTGGGGGTTGTACAGAGGGTTGGGGGTGTCCAGGGGGTGTCCAAGGGGGTAGGGGGTGGGTGTGGTGTCCAGGAGGGGTGGGGGTACTATATAGTGGGGTGGGGGTGTCCAGGGGTGGGGAGGGGGTCTCCAGAGGGTATGGGGGCTTTCTAGAGGGTTGGGGTTGTCCAGGGGGTTGTCCAAGGGGGTAGGGGTGGGGGTGGTGTCCAGAAGGGGTGGGGGTCTGTCTAGATGGGTGGGGGTGCTGTCTAGAGGGGTGGGGGATGTCTAGGGGTGGGGGTCTATCTAGAGGGGTGGTGGGCTGTCCAGAGGGTTTGGGGGTGTCTAGGGAGTCCATGGAGGTGGGGGGGGGGCAGTCTAGGGGTTTGTGTGTGTGTGTGGGGGGGGGGGGGGGTCCAACGGTGTGGGGTGTCTAAGGGGGTGGGGGGAGTACAAGGGGGTGAGGGCCTTTCTAGAGGGTTTGGGGGTTTTTCGGGGGGGGGGGGGGGCTATCCGGAGGGTTGGGTGGTGTCCAGGGGGTTGTCCAAGGGGGTAGGAGGTGGGTGGTGGTGTCCAGGAGGGGTGGGAGTTTCCAGGAGGGTTTGGGGTCTGTCCAAGGGTGTGGTGGTATCTAGTGGGTATACAAGGTGGTGGGGGTGGTGTTCAGGGGGTGGGGGGCTGTCTAAGGGGGTGGTGGTGTCCAGGGGGTGTCCAAGGGGGTGGGGGATAAGTGTCAGTTGGGATAGACTACTGCGTCGTGGTTTGTGAGATTATTACATGATTATATTATTGTTTCATGGATATTAGTGTTGAAATATGATTCTACTTGTTTATATATATTTTGAGCAGTCATCGACTATGAGAAAATTATGGGTTATGGGGGAGACCATGTCGTGGTTTTCAAATATTTGTAGTTATCCTAACCCCATTGTGCCGTGATGATTGGCTTTACATTGTGATTTTCTCTATTTTAGTTTTTATATTAAATTTGATTTGATTCTCATGTTTACTCCATTTTCTCCAATTTTCTATCATCCATTGGATGCCCCATGGTTTTATTTCATTCAATGGAATTTAAAACTGTTATTTCTAAATATATTTTCTTTTTAAAATCATATTCAAGCCTATTTTTTAAATATGCATAGATTTATTTTATATTTCAAAATTGTTTTACATTCAAATTATGATTTTTTTCATATAAACTTATATTTGTCTTATCTTAAAAAGATGTCTAATTTTGATATTTGTTTTAGGTAATAATGAGTCGAAATTGGATTATGACACATCGAATGAGAAATGAATATGAGTAAGGTGTTGATGCCTTTTTGGAATTTGCTAAAAAAAATGTTCCAAGTAGTGAATTTTTTTTGTCCATGCCTGAAATATTTGAATATGAAAAAGTTGAAAATTAGAGAGATAAAATATCATCTGATTTATCATGGTTTTAATCGGAGTTACAACCCTTGTATTTGTCATGGTGGAACTAGACGGAATGTCACTGATGATGATGATTCAAAAGATGGTAACTCTGATGGAATTGAATAAATGATTCGTGATATTGCAACAGAACAAATTGGGATAGAACTGATAGTTGCACATCTATATGGTGATGCTGAAAAACCATTATATACAGGTTGTACAGATTTTACGTTTTTTCGGCGGTGTTAAGACTAATTAACCAAAAGGTGAAACATGGATGGAGTGACAAAATTTTTACAGAGCTTCTATAATTGATGAAATAAATTCTTCCAAAAGATAACGATCTTCTAGATTCACATTATAAGGCCAAGAAAATATTATGCCTGATGGGATTGGGATACAAGAAAATGCATGCATGTTTGATTGACTGTATTATATATTGGAAGGAATATGAATTTCTGTCAGAGTGTCCTAAATGTGGGACATCACAGTATAAGGTGAAAGAAAAATCACAGGCTGATGTAGAGAATACAAATATCCCTTCAATGTTATTTTGGTAACTTCATATAATTCATCGTTTCAAATGTTTATTTGCTAATTCACATGATTCTAAAATTTTAAGATGACATGCCGATGAGTGGTTATGTTATGGAAAAATAGGTCATATAGCTGATTGTACACAATGGAAGAAAATTGATGAGTAGTATTCTACATTTGGAAATGAAATTAAAAATCTCAGACTAGGGTTGTGAACAGATGAAATGAATCCATACCAAACCTTCAGTAGCACACATAGTTCATGTCCTGTTTTATTGGTAATTTACAACCTCTCTAATGAAGTTTGTATAAAGAACAAATATGTCATGTTGAGTATAATGATCTCTGGTCTAAAGCAACCCGACAATGATATTGATGTTTACTTATAACCATTGATTGAGGATTTGAAGCTTTTATAGGCAAATGGTATTAGGGTGTATGATTATTATATAATGGAATATTTTAAACTGCATGAAATTATTTTGTTCACTATAAATGACTTCCCAGCATATTGAAATTTGTCTAGATACAGTGTTAAAGGGAATAAATCATTTCCAATTTGCGAACAATAGATGTCATATTTTCAATTGCATCATGGGAGGAAACCAGTGTACATGGGTCATCGAAAGTTTTTGTATATGGATAACCTTTATAGAAAACTAAAAAAGGAATTCAATAGCTCACAAGAATTTGATATTTCTCCAAAACCTTTATCCCCTAATCCTTATTTTGAGAGGGTGAAAAACCTTGATGTGACATTGGGAAAGACACAGAAATCTGGTCATGATAGACATATTTGGATAAAAAGGTCAATATTTTTTGAGCTACCATATTGGAGATATCATGAAGTTAAACATAATATTGATGTCATGAACGTAGAGAAGAATATCTGGGATTGTTTGATTGGAACATTATTAGATATTAATGGAAAGAAAAAAGATGGGTTGAATGCAAGATTAGACTTACTATCAATGGGAATACATTTGGAGTTAGCTCCCACTCCTAAAGGAAGATGAACATTTCTTCCCCAAGATTTCCATACATTATCAAAGAGGGAGAAAATTAGCTTTTGTTAGTGTCTTCATGATATCAAAGTGCCTCAAGGTTATTCTTAAAATTTAAAAAAATTTGTCACCTTGAAGGACTTGAAGATGATAGGTATGAAATAACATGATTGTCATATCATGATGCAACAAATTCTACCAGTTGCATTGTGTGGAATATTTCCCATCCGTGTCAGAAAGACTATAATGAAGTTGTTTTATTTTTTCAATTAAATTTGTAATAAGGTGATTGATGTGAATGCTTTGAACATTTTGGAAAAGGATTCAATTTTTATACTTTGTCAATTGGAAACGTATTTTCCACAAACTTATTTTTTGATATAATGGTGCATTTAATGATTCATCTGGTTTGAGAAATAAGGCTTTGTGGACCTGTATATATTTGTTGGATGTATCCTTTTGAAAGGTATATGAAAATATTGAAGGGGTATGTTAAGAATCCATATCGAACTGAAGCCTCCATTATTGGCAAGTATATTTTTGATGAGGTTGAAGAGTTTTTCATGAGCTACTTGGCTGCGGCGCACCTCATAGGTTTGCCTCCATCTCTCCATGAATGAGTTAATAATGATGGAAAGGGGATTAATGGATTGAAATTCAAATCATTGTCAGCTGAATAGATGAAGAAGTTAGAATCGTAAATCTTGAATAACATAGCTGATGCTCAACCATATATCACATTTCATATTAATGAGTTGAAATAATGTCATCCAAAGAAGAATGAAATGTGGTTTTTGAATGAGCACAACAAAACATTTTTGTCATTGTTTAAAAAGACCTTTCTTGGTAGATTAGATGTATCAGAGAAATTAAAATGGATAGTGGGTGGTCCATGCAGAAATGTGATAACATGGTCCATTTATGACATTAATGGCTATACATTTCATACGAAAGCTCAAGACAATAGAAGTGCAGTTCAGAATAGTGGTGTATTGGTGTTTCCAGAAGCAATTCATTTTTCAAGTGCTAAGGGATAAAACCCAATTTTTGCATCAAGTGTATATTATGGAGTGATTGAAGACATATGGGAGGTTGATTACTTTAAAATTAAAGTTCTTGTTTTTAACTGTAAATGGATTATTGGTAAAAACTGTATCAGACACAATGAATTTGGAATGACACTTTTTAATCTTAATAGATTGGAATACCCAACTATTTTTTTTATAAAGGGAAACACATGAAAAACAAATTTTCTATGTATTAGATCAATCAGATATGTAGTGGGCTGTTTTTTTACAAGGGAAAAACAATATATTGGTGAGGATGAACTTGATGAAGTTGCTGATTTATGTGAGATCCATACTTACATGGAAAGATTAACAAAACATAATGATGAGCAGGTTGAAGACATGGTTTGTGCCATAAGGAATGATCATGATGAAGGAATTTGGGAAATCAATGCATTTGTACATTCCTAAAATTACAGGTAACATACGTTTATTCCTTGTTTACATTTATTTTTTTCATAAAAGGTTAGATATTATATGTTTTTTGTTTATTAAAACATGTATTAAAACAAAATAATTATACTTTTTTGTTTGTTTTAAGTTTATTTAGTTTACTTTATCATATTTACCATTACATGAATTATCTATCTATTATTTTTGTTTAGTGACAATTACTTTACAATGTTTACCAGGTTTACCAAGTTTACTATGTTTTCCATGTTTACCATCTTGAACAACTTTACTATCTTTACCATTGTTTAACATGCTTACCATATTAACAATGTTTACTGTTATATAACTTAGTACAATTTTCTATTTTCTGATTACAGTAGTATTAAAATATTTGAATTTTTATATTTTTGAACTAATGTTTGTTTTTTTTATTTGAAGGATAATGACAAATCATTCAGTTGATCAACCACATGATTTTGGAGATGAGGATATTGGTCATACCTCTAGGAAGGAACATTCACATGCTCCTCTTGATGTTCCCCAATCTTCCTAATGTGCTCCTATTACGACAAAGAGTTCAAGATTTGGTAAACGTGGCTGCACACGTTTACCAAAATTAGCACTTTCCCGTACACAGGATAAGAGGATACTCGTTGAGTTTGATTATGATGATATTCCTAGAGGTCCAAATGCAAAAGATTTAAAGATTTTTGTATCAACTAAGGCTAAGAGAAAAATAATAATTTTGTATGATGACTCGAGAAGTGTGGATAAAGTGATAATCTCTCAGTTGTGGGAGACGATTTTGGTAAGATCTTTTTCTATTATTTGACTATTCTTTAAATGTTTCTAGTATATATAATATATTTAACCTCTTCTTCATCAGATGAAATTTGATATTACTGACCCTGGAGGAGTCAGGAAGAAATGCTTATTGATGGTTGCCAGGAGATAGAGGGATTTGAAATCAACCCTCTCATCTGATTTCATTTTTGGTCATAGGAGTCATGACAATCCATGTCGTATATATCCTTTTATAGATGAAGAAACATGGAGACAGTTTGTTGAAAGTAGAAGAAAAGATTCATTTTTGGTAAGGGAAATGTAAACTTTTATAAGATTTCTTATATAAATGATCTTATTAATGTTTTGTTAATGATTTCTTATTCTTAATTTACAGCAAACAAGGAATGCTTATCTGGAGATCTAGTCTAAAAATGTATACCCTCATAGTTTATCTCGTGGAGGGTATGGATTTTTGGAAGAACAAATGATGGTGGAAAAATTTCAAAAACTGAGAGATGAGACTTCAAGCTCGGGAGAGGTGGCCCCTCCATCCCCTCCATCTAGACATGAAAAATGGAAGAGAGATTGGATGGGAAAAAGGGCAATATCTTTAATAAGAATCGAGAATCTTAGCTGAGAGGATTGTAAGATATCTTTTTTATTTATTTAAGTTAACTATTTTCTTCATATAATTTCAATCATTACAGAAATGTTAAATTAGTTAATACAGGGCTCTCTTGAGGAGCAGAGCTCGCAGGGGGAATTTACAGCTACTGGGAGTCAAGATATTTTATCTGTATCATTGGGAAAGCCCGGACATCCTGGTTGTGTAAGAGGATATCTGGCAGGTGTATCGGTAAGAAAAGTGTTGCCACGTTCTTCGAATTATAACGGTGAGGGTGTTTATAAATAAAATAGAATCCTTGGAGGTTGAAGTTCATAATATTAATGCAATGATTGAGGAAAAGATTAGAGCATCGGTAGAGTCTAGGTTTACAGACATGCAAAGACAATTTCAGACTGCAGATCCCACTCCTCCACTTACCGTTGCAGACCCCATTATTTATCCTCCACCTCTTCCAGTAGCTCCCACTCCCCCACCTCAGCCTGCGGACCCCATTTTTTATCCTACTCCTCTGCCGCAACCTCTTACTTGTTGAGAGTTGTATGTTGATGATCCTCAACATCAAATAGTTTCATATGGGTTGGTATATAGTATAGTAGGTACAGTTCATCATCAACAATTAGAGGTATAGAATCAGAGGGTCACTATACAGGATATTATAGATAGATCAGCTCAAGTACCATTACCTACGGATGAGGTGACGACAGTTGGACATAGTATCGACCATTTTTTAATTTGGCTATCCAGACTTCTTTGACTCATTACCATAGAGGTATGAATGTTATATATTTTATTTTATTTTTTTACTAAATTTGTTTTATCATTTGAAAACTAATATATTTTCTATTTATTTTTACAAGAATACTTCAAAGGTAAAGAAATATTGTATAGACTACAACAAAGATAAATGCCTATGACATCAGATACAGATTCTAGTAGTCTTTATAGATTGTCAAGATATTCAAATTTTTTGGCGGGTCATTATGAGTTTCCAATGGAAGCTCATGTTTGTGGACGTGCAATAACTGTGGGGATTATAAAAACAAATATCATGGAGCTTTTTGCTAGAGATAAGTTGGGCATCAACATGGTGCAAATTTTTTCCATTTAAGTCTTTACACCTTTTCCCTGCATTATATTTATTAAAAATATATACTTATGTCTGTTTTGTGGTAGGAATCTTTATAACATTTGAGAGAGGAATGAGCTGAAAGATGTATATGGATTCATGGACCCACAATTGATTTCCCCAGAACCATGTGCATTGGATGAGGAACAAAGAATGATTTATATTACTGAAATACTTGAACAGAATATAGTCACACAATTTTGGATGATGCATTTTTGTGAGAGGTATGAAACTCATCTCTCTCAAAGAGTTCATTATCTTTTAACATAGAAAACAACTAACCTTAAATTTTCTCTTATCAGTGATCATTGGATGTTAGGGGTTTTTTCCAAAGGGAGAAACACTTTATTGGATATGATCTATCTGTGATGATGTGCGGAAATGTTTTATGAATATATTGGAAAATTAAGTTTCAATTTCTCATTAGTTTTTTATATTATAATGAATTTTAAATTTACCCCATTCGTATTATTTTCTAACAGGGAATGGGTCTACTTTAGAAAAAACACAAATAAAAGGAGTGTAAAGATCAAATATTTAAATGCAAAGGTAAATATCCATTTATAATTTGTACTTTTTGATTTATTACATAAAAATAATACATTGAATTTACACTCATTCAAACAGAATTGTCATGAACAACAGGGCATCATCGAATGCAGATATTATATGTTATGATTTATGTATGAAATAAAAACAACTGTGATAGTTGTGAACTTCCACCTGGTAAGATTTCCTTTTAATCTTTTCCATAATATTTCAATTTGATTTATTAATTATACACATTAACTACTATCCTTTTCATTTGAAGCTATAAAATGACCATCAACCCTATGCTGCTCAAGACATCAAACACTTACAAGTGGAGTGGTCAAATTATTTTACAGGTTTGATTGAATTTTAGTTGTTTGTAGTGTAATATTTAATTTGGAATATTTTCGTTGTAATTGTGTATTTGGTAGTTTTTTAGGTTGGATTTAGTTTTTTTTGAAGTTGAAAGTGTATGTTTTGAATGTTATATATGTGAATGTATAAATTTTCTCCACTTCTTATTTTGGTCTACTTATGATGGGTTTTTTGGTATGGATTCTGGTCTGGGGGGAGGGGATCCAAGGGTGTGGGGGGTGTTCAGTGCGGCAGGGGGTGTCCAGGGGTGTGGGAGGGATGTCTGGTGGGGTGGGGGGATCCTAGGTTTCTATGAGATTGGGGGTAGTCCAGTGGGGTGGGAACGTTTCTAGGAGGGTGGAAGGGTTGTCCAGGGGAGTGGGAGGCTGTCCAGGGGTTTCTAGGGGGTGGGGGCGTATACATGAGGGTGTGGGGGTTATCCAGGGGTGTATGGGGCTGTCCAGAGGCATGGGGGGGGAAGTCTAGGGGTGTGGTGGGGGATGTTCAGTGGGGTGAGGGCGGTGGGAGGGCTGTCCAGGGTGTGGGAGTGTTGTCTAGGGTGTGGGGTGGGGGGTTATACATGAGGGTGGGGGGGGGGGTTTCCCGGGGTGTTTGGAGCTTTCCAGGGGGTCGGGTTGTAGTCCAGGGGTGGGGGGGTTATCCAGGGGTGTTTGGGGCTGTCTAGGGGGTCGGGGGACTGTCCAGGGGTGTGGTGGGGGCTATCCAGTGGGGTGAGGGGGTGGGAGGGCTGTCCAGGGGTGTGAGAGTGTTGTCCAGTGTGTGGGGGGGTATACATGAGGGTGGGGGGTTGTCTCGAGGTGATTGGGGCTGTCCTGGGGGTCGGGGGATAGTCCAGGTGTGTGGTGGGGGTTGTCCAGTGGGGTGAGGGGGGTTGTTCAGGGGGTGGTGGGGGGTTGTCCAGTGGGGTCAGTTTTAAATGTTATCAATGTAAATTCTTAATTTTTCTTTGGTTCTTATTTTGGTCTACTACTATTTTATTGTTACGAATTCTTGATTTGGTTTCTGGTTGTTTCTGGGGAGAGTAGAGGACTGCATTCCATTAAACAAAATTGGTCTTCCACATCGGTTATTTTATAACCAACGTGAAAAAGGAATGGGGAAGGGTTTATCACGTTAGTTATTTGAATAACCGAAGTGATAAAGACCTGTGGAATGGTTTATCACATCGGTTATTTAATAACCGAGGTGATAACCCCCCCCCCCCATATTGGTTTATCACATTAGTTATTATATAATCGACGTGATAAACCATTTCCCTAGGGTTTATCACGTTGGTTATTGAATAGCCAATGTGATAAACATCCCCCGCACTATTTTATCTGGTCGGATATATAATAACCAACATGATAACACCCCCCGGTTTATCACGTCGATTATGTAATAACCGACGTGATAAACACCAGGGAAATGGTTTATCACGTCAGTTATTATATAACCGATGTGATAAACACCCTTGCACTGTTTTATCATGCCGATTATATAATAACTGACGTAATAAACCCTCCCCCCAGGTTTTTCACTTTGGTTAATTAATAACTGACGTGATAAACACCGCGATGTTTTGTTTTTTTACATCAATTTTTAAATAACCGACATAAAAAACAATATTTATAACTTCGTCCATATTAATGTCAGCTAAAAACTGATGTAAAAAAAGTTTTCTTCACTAGTGTTAATTGAAAACCCCATTGGTTGATCCGTGTATTCATCTTCCTCTATGTTTACATTTATAAATTCTATATTAACATTCATTTGATGTAACTATAAATCATACTAAGCTACCAATGCCAAAATAACAATGAATGGATATTTCTTAGAAACCAATGAGAACATTTCCAACTATTCTATGCCATCCTTTTGGGTGAATATTTTAGAAACAACTCTATCCTTATAACGTTCAATTTTATCATGAGAATCTTGTTTGGTTTTGAATACCCATTTACATCAAATTCTCTAGCTTCCTTTAGGTAATTCCATAAGGTCACATATATTATTTTGTTTCATGTTATTTTACACAAATTTCATGTCATCTAACCATTTATTTGAATTATTACACTTGATGGATTGAGAATATGAAACTATATCATTATCAATCCCAAGATCACTTTCTATTTTAGGTAGATATACCACATATTCATCATAAATAGCTGACCTTATTTCCCTTTGTTATATTTTTAACACTATTTCATATGGTTCTTTAATAATATATTTATTCTGAATTTGGGAAAAATTTTGTTGTTGTTCTACATGATTATTTTGTTATTCAATAATTTTTGAAATAATAACATATGACATTTGAATACAAGAAAATGGAACTTTAATTCTAATTTCTTTAATTTCCACATTTTGTGGAACTCCACTCCCATTGGATCCACCATACTTGATAAATGTATCATTTCTAGTTTTAAAAATTCACATACAGTGGTTAGGAAAATAAAATCTATACTTATGGATTTCTCTTGATAACTGATGAAAAATAAAATAATTTTAATTTCATCAATTTTTCTTTTTTTGGATTATATGACCGTATTTCTACCTGACAACACTATACATGCAATTGCTTTAAACTAGGCTTCCAATCAGTCGAAAGTTCAAAATGATTCTTCTGAATTACTTTACTGAGAAACCTATTCATTAAAGACAAGGCAATTTTTAAATAATACATCCAAAATGATTAGGGTATAAAATAATTACTTCTCATACTCTTAACCATATCCGTTAATGTTCTATTACACCTTTTTGTTGCACTATTTTTTTGTGGTGTATCAGGCATAGTGTATTGTGCACATATTCTAGGATTTTACAGAAACATTGAAAATGGACCAAGTTTTTGTCAACATTCATAAAATCTTTTATAATATTCCCCACCACTATCAGACCATATAAACTTTACCTTTTTATCAAATTTCCTCACAAATTTATTTACATAAATTTCCAAGGCATTTAGTAATTGTGTTTTCAAATTAAATAAATAGACATATCCATAATGTGAAAAACCATCAATAATGGTGATAAATTATTTTTATTTACCAAAATAATGGACATAAAATGATCAACATATATCGGTATATATGATTTCAAGGAGTTAAACACTTCTTGTGACCCTTTTATTTGTGTGTTTTGTTTTTTCCTTTAATAAAATCCACAAAAATATGAGCTAAGAATTTATGCCATAAATAAGAATAATTATCATTTATTAAACCACATTTAGTACCCGAATTATGATGTAAGGTTATAAGTGTTACGTCTTACATATTATCAAGATATAGTTTATATAAACCATAATCAAATAAACCATCTCTTATCTAGTGTGTATTCCTAGACAAACCAAAATATCCATTCCCAAAATTAAAAGATTATCATTCAGTATCAGGCTTTGATAAGGAAACCAAATTCCTAGATATACTAGATACATAAAAGGGTTCACGTAATTACAATCTATATCCACTATCAAGAATTAAATATTAATTCTTGATAGCTTCAACTGGAACCTTTACTATATTCTCCCAGAAGATAAAATTTTCATTTGGGATTAGGATATGGGTTGAAAGGAATCATTGTATCATATTAGAAACATGATTCGAACAACAAGAATCAATACACTGTGTATTATGTGGAACTTCTACTAACATTGATTCATAACTTGTATAATATTTTTTCGTACAATTCTCTTCAATCCAAGACTTTTGTTTCAGACAATCTATTTGGAAATGTCCAACTTTCTAATAGAAATGACATTTATCTTCATTTTTGTTCAAATGATTCTTAGTAGAGGGTTCACTAACCTTAAATGATCCCTTTACTTTTCCATTCTTTTTTATACAATGTTTCTTTCCTCCTTGATGATTCATACAATGGATGGAGTAGATAACTTGAATATTTAAATGTATTTCCTCTTGAATTGGCATACTATGAAATTAATTCACATTACATTTCTCTTTCATAGTGTCATAGTTCATTTGGAATGGTCGATACTCATATGGTAATGAGTTTAGGATAAATTGTACAAGGAAACATTCACCCACATCCATTCTCAAATATTTTAGTCTTGCTGTAATATTTTTCATTTCAAGGACATCATCATGAAATGTATGAGAACCATCAAATAACATTGTGGTTAATATACTCAATAATGTCCCAGAAAGATATTTTTCGATAGTTTGAGATCATTCTCTCATAGATTTATTAATGTTTTTTGCACTTTCAGTTTTAGGGTGACCATACTTGATGTTACCTGTCAAGCTCATTAACATGAACAACAAACATAAATTGTTTGATCATTTCTATGGTGTATAATACACTCTATTATCATCATTAGTAAAATTTGTTATAGTAGAAGGGTTCTCTACATGTAATTCTAAATCAAGATCTAATACACCAAGGTGAAATGGAATTTGTTCACTCCAATTAGTGAAATTTTATCTATTAAATATTAGAATAGTTGATGTTTACGAGTCAAGTGATGATAAAAATCTAGCTAAAATAAATACATGTTTAAATTAATGCTTTGAAATAATAATAATACATCAATTCAGACACTTTATTTGACAGAAAATGTGGATTAGTGTTCTCTATTGGGTGATACAATAATAGACAATTGTAATTGATAATAATTAAATTAACATTATTTGGAAATAATAAACACATAAATTAGAATTTTTAGTTATCTTAGAATATATAAATAAATCTCATAATGCATATGTAACACCAAAAAATACATTAATTAATTATAAAAGTATAATTCCTCAGCCTTAAACCTTACTTAATATTTAATTAAATGAATAATTCACATTGAGGATCTTTTTAGGTTTAGAGTTTTAGAGAATTAGATCATAAATCATGAATTACATTCCACATTTAAACAAAGTGGTTACCTAAAAGATAATATTCGTTTTTTTCCATCAATAGAAATATATTTTAAATAAAACATGGATTATTTCTTGACACTTCCTTGACACGATCATCATATCATGCAGCTTTCCCTTGACCTGTGAAAAACATTTCAAAAACATGGGATGAGCATAAAAAGCTCAGTAAAGGATATACAGGAACGAAAAGAAAACATTAGTCCATGTATGAAATCATACTTTACTCATAAAACATAATAATTTTAACATACCTCCTCAAATCATGAATAAATCATAGAAATCATAATGCATAAAGGTAACTTGAGGCATTCATAACATTCTTACGTAAGGAGTAACCCTCTTGGTTATGTTTGGAATACCCATCATAGTATATTACCTAAATCTCTTTGGAGAAACCTTAAAGTTTAACTCCTTCATGTCACCCAATGCATTGGAGAGCTATATCAAGCTCACCCGCCCTTAGTTTATCACGGAACCACCCGTCTTCATAATAATTCCCAAGAACCATAACATAATCGTATCATATAAAACATGCATAAAGGAAACATAACATTTCCAATTTTCAATCACAAGATATGAATACAAAACATTGATATAAAAACATTATGAAAAACATTTTCAATACCAATATAAAAGAAAAGTAAACCATGGTATTTATTTTTCATTTAAAAAAAGGTATGGCTTGTAGAGGAATCTGAAACTCAAATAATGGTCACGGCGGCGGAGAAGTTGTTGTCACCGCATACGTACGACAAAAACATTCCCTTTTGTCATTTAGTAAAAGGATTCGTATAAAAAGATTCCTTTTGGATAAATATAAAAGTCAAAGGGGTTTATACACCGTATAAAAGAAGGTTGTGTATAAAACAAAATATGCTTCAATGAAATGAGATTGAGATGAAGTCCCATACAAAGACGGTATCATTGGATTAAGGATAAATCAATTACATAATTATGTGTGACAAATGAATACACCAAATATAAGTGGATATTAAGTGTAAACAAATTAGAGGTTATTCACACATATTCATATAATGACATATTCAAGGATTGAAAGTTTATCCCAAAGAATCAAAATTGGGTTAAGAAGTTCCCTTTAAAAAATTCGACAGCTTAACGACATCACTTCAAAATTTAGAAAATGAGTTGATGAGAGATAAAAAGGGAAAATCATCACTTGGACATAAAATTTACATCAATAAGGATATAGAAGAACATATCCCAACATTACAATATGTAAATTAAAAGACCCAACAAAATAAGTCTTTTAAAAATAGGAGGGTGAAAGGTTCCCTTACCGACTTGGGTATCTTTCGAAACATACACCCCATGAAAGAAGTAAAATACAACATTGATTTAAATACTTATAAATGAAATTATATTACACAAAATGTAAAATAATGGACAGTACATTTACCACTCAAAGGAAATGGTGGAAAATGTTGCATAAATCTCACGGGAATAAAAGTGAGATGAAAAACCCCTTACGAAAACTCAGCAGCCTAACGACACCACTTAAAACATCCAAAAAAAATGGATTGATGAAACCAAATAGGGTCTATCATCATATGAACATAGAAAGTAAAGTAATAGGAATATAAAATAACATCCCCCAACTAAGAAAGAGGAGCTTAAAAGAAACGACATAAAAGAGAGTACTTAAAAAGAAAGAGAGAGGTAGGATCCCTTACGAAAATTCGGCAGCCTAACGGCGCCACTCAAAACTTCCAAAATGGATTGATGAGAAAAAATAGGGTCTCTCATCATATGAACATAAAAATTACCATAATATTAATATAAAATAACATCCCAATCATAATAAATATAATCTTAAAAGGAATGACATAAAAGAGTGTACTTAAAAAGAAAGAGAGAGGTAGGATCCCTTACCTCGTGTCCGACATGACTTGATCATTCTTTAATATCCTGAATAATAAAATTTGGTCAATTTATAATTTGCTAAGGACCTACTTTAAATATTATTATTCAGTTAATATCAAATATTATAATGTTATAATATTTTTTTAATAAATTGAGTTCATATCAGACATTTTTGTCGATGTTCGGTACAAGAGTAAAAATTGAACTTGTTGGAAAATAATATTCCATGTAGTTATAGGTAAATCATATCCAGATTAGTATTTATGTTTTAAATATAATATTTATCCAGTATATATTCATTTTATACAATTCCATAGAATTTGGAGATAAAAAATTAAAAGCACCATTCATGGAGACGGTAGGTCGTACGTACGCATGAACGCTAATTTCATTTTTTGTTATATTAGTGGAGTTAAAAAATGAGAGAGATATATATTATAATTCCAGAATTATATACATCATTTAGATGTAATATATTACATAAATATCCATTATATATTTTTACTTATACTAGTACATAACATTTGGAGATAAGAAATGAAATGTACCGTTCATGGAGACGGTAAGTCGTACGTACGCATGAACGCTACTTTAATTTTTTTTTTGTATTCAATGGAATGAAATAATAATGATATAAAGTTATATTATAATTACTGTATGATATCTTATGTAATAACATTAATTCCATCCTTTATACATCCCACATATGGCATTAACAAATCAAATAACTTTGAGGGTACGGTAGTCCGCACTTCCTAAAATGAAGATATCGTGTTTACCCATAATGGACACCATAAAGGTATGCCATAAATGAAAAATACAGAAGCTTAAGGAAAACATAAACATATTATATATCATATATAAATATAGTGACATCTTAATGGCCACCTATGAAGGTGTTAAAAGAATATTGAACAATCATCGTTTCGTGAGGCAGTAATTCTCCATCCACAGAAACAATATATTTTTTAACCATTAGACGGAGGTATGTGAAAGTGTACCTCGAATACTTCTTATAACAACATCCTATTATATTTAATATAACATTTTTGTTTCAAAAAAAGTAATAAAAAGAGGTTAGGGGTTTGGAGAAGCAAAATAAAACAAAAGAACACAAGGGAAGACATTACCTTTAAATCGGGTAACTCTCTTTGATTTGAGCTCAAAGGCTTCCTTGGAAAGGATTATGCCCAAAGTGAGGCTTCAATGATGAAGAGAGGGATGTGGAGAGATGAAATAGGCAGGGGTTGGCCGAACCAAAGGCTTCAGAGATGTGTGTATGGTGGTAGAGGTGGGGGCATTTTATAAGAGGAGAGGAGGGGCACTCTTGGAAAGTTATAAAATATTACATTATTATAAAATGATTTTAGGATTATAAAGGACCCAAAAGGATATATTTCTAGTATAAGGTGATAAGGTTCCTATGTCCACCCATACAATAGGTTTGTGACATGTGTAAGATTTAGATTTCACCCTATCTTCTAATTTTATTTAAATCGTTCATTTATGAGGTAATCACTACATCATCACGGTGTCATAAATAAATTAATTTATTTAATGTTTAAAATTATAAAACAACTATCATGATGTAGGAAATCTTTTTATCTTTATAATGAATAATTATAGTAAAACATATGACTTATATAACCCCATGTAAATATTCTTTTAGTAAAACAACACATGTTTGTGACATTTTAATTTTAACTTTAAATAATAAGGTATTCATGTAATTTTCTAACCAAAGTGGCTCCATGGGGTCCACATGTTGACCCATGGTTTGTCGTGGTAGTCCATGACTCATAAAATAAGGGTAGAACATGTGTCAAGGTCATTTCATATTATTATAACATTATCCTTACCTAAAATTACACTAATAACCTCTAATCGCGATTAAAAACTTAAGAGTTACTATTCACCAAAAAAAATATTTTAATCCCATTGAACCACATTTTACATCCTAATTATGACCATGTATGTTGGATTTTTGAAATTCAAAAAACAGAAGTGGTAAAGTTTCATTTAAACGAAAAAATAGTTTTTAAACTACCACTTAGTGGTTTCACTATTCATCAAAAATTGAATTTTTTCAGAAAAATACCAAAAATTTACCCTAATCTATATTTGATATTCTGAATTCAAAAATGATTTATATTTTACAAAATTAAAAACATATAAGTTGCATTAATTAATTTAATAATTAATTCCCGCTGTCAAAAAAAATAGTGTGGTTTTAAGAAACAATATCTATTAAAAGATTGACACTAGTTTAAGTCCAATTTCAAAGTGAAATTAATTCCAATGACCACTATTGGATTAAATGGTAAAAATATATTCTAATTTCACTTTAAAAACAATTCAAAAGATAATCTAATCATATAAATTAATTAGATTAAAAAGTGGTTTTGAATTAAAATACAACATTTTTCCCTATTCATTAAAAATGAACTTTATCGGAGAAATACCAAAAATTTACAAAAAGTAAATTTTGATTTCTTGATTATAAAGAAGAATTTTATTTTGTCAAATATAACACATAAAATTGTCAAAAGTGGATTTAATATAGGTTCTCCATCAAAAGACGGTTAATCGGCCTTTTAAAGAATATTAGAATGTTTATGCTTAAAATTGGATTAATTCGCATTTTTAATCCTTTAACAGTTATTGTATAAAGAAAAAGCATTTGACAAACATATATAATCATTTTTTAGTTAGTTCTGTTCATTCATGCGATTACAACGGCTAGGCGTTAACTACCATTTAAAATAATATTATTTTATTATTAGAGTGCAACGTAAGATTCCCAAGAAACTCGTTGTTGCGTATTGGGTACGCCATCGAGCATAGAATCCCCTTTAAAGTAATATTAATATTTTATTCACAAATATGGATAAATGGGAAAATGTCATGTTCTTTATTTACCTGGGGTGTTACATCCTTCCCCCCTTTTGGGAATTGCATCCTCACAATTTTAAAATTGGTCTTGAAAACTTCATTGAAAATCCCACATCGGAACAAAAGTCAGTAAAACAATCACTTTAAAATAAAGAAAGAGAAGTAAAATGGTCAACCGAGTTAACCAATACTAAGATTCCATGTAGGAAACATGGATATAGTGGAAAAAACAAAGGGTCATGTTCTGAGCGAGAGTGATAGTAAACATGTCTAGGAGAAAGTTATCCATAAGAAAATCACAATCTTGTAATGGGTTAAACGGTATTCGATTCCCCAATAGGATAAGTTAACAGAAAACATTTTTGTTTTAAGTTATTCTTTATTGAGGAATTTATTTTTGAGCTTAACTAAATCATAATGAAACATACTTACTTGTCACGTAGACTTTCAACTTTTACTAGATTCCTTAATCAAACTCGTATTTTTTTCCAAAAGACGAGTATTTAGGAAGACTTGTTCGCATTAAGAGTACTATAATAAACTTCATGAGAATCGCCTAATCCACAAAAGAGAACTATATATTTCCCATGTCTTTAGACAAAAACCAAAACCAAAATTGTTAGTATGAGATCAGATCATCCACAAAAGTATAATCCTTTATAAAAAGAAAATCTATTCTTAATCTCCCAAATTTGTCCAAAAAAACCCAAAGTTCAACAATGACCATTCGATAAACAATTGTCCATAAAATTATTCAAAGTAAACCAAAAAAAGATTGAAACCCAAATATTTTAAGGATTTAATCACATAGTCTTCCAAGGTACAAATTAACTTTTATCTCCAAATAACATCCATTGCTCTTAAATTCTCATATTGAAAAGTAATTAACCTAATCAAATATCCTCCATGATAGGTTAATCATTTCCATAGATAACCCAAAATAAACTTACTCTTGATTCCTAAAATCATCTAACTAAAAACAATTAGTCAAACTAACCAGGGACTTCACGTAGTCCAGTGGTAGGCGATAAATACCAGTCGCACTATGGTTGTGGGTTTGATTCTCGCAGCTTTGTCCGACGTGACGGGTTGTCACACGGTCTGCGTGTTGTCCTTTTTCAAAAACTATATAATTCTTAAAACATTCCCAAAAAGGAGATAAAATATTCAAAAATAATCACAACATATTTTAACCTCGATTTTATCTCATGCCTTTCATTTTCCATCATAACATATAATAACCCATAATTAACTTAAAAGTAAGGATCATATAAACTCTAATGGTTACCTTTATAATTATTACCTGAACTTCCACATCGATTGGTCATCTCGTATATGATGTATTACAGAACACACCAAGGTTCAAGTGGTTGATCATGCCTCATTGATAGTTGGTTTAGAACAACCACGAGTTTCCTCATTGAATCCCCCATTTCATCCAGTCTCTTAATTAGATAACCACCACAGTTTCCTTCAAACCTATTGTCACTTTGGTGCCTGCTAGATCCATCAATTCACTAAAAAAAGAAATTTCAGTGTGAGTATATCAACAAAACCATCATTTACTAATGAGGAAGATAAATACTAAGATATAATTAATCATTCACTTTATCTAAAACTAGGACTCTTTCTGAAATCCTAACCATTATGGTATTGTCACTTATGATTAGAGAATACCCTAACCTCTAATGTTATCTAAACCGACCTCTGATACCAACTATAAGGCCCCGACCTTAAACCTTACATAATACTGAATTAAATGAATAATTAAAATTGAGGATCTTTTTGAGGTTTAGAGTTTTAGAGAATTAGATCATAAATCATGAATTACATTCTACATTTAAACAAAGTGGTTACATAAAAGATAGTATTCATTTTTTCCATCAACGGAAAAATATTTAAAATAAAACATGGATTCTTTCTTGACACTTCCTTAACACTATCATCATATCATGCACCTTTCCCTTGACCTGTGAAAATCATTTCAAAAACTTGGGATGAGCATAAAAATCTCAGTAAGGGATATAAATTTACGAAAAGAAAACATTATTCCACATATGAAATCATACATTACTCATAAAACATAATCATTTTAACATACCTCATCAAATCATGGATAAATCATAGAAATCATAAGGCATAAAGGTAACTTGAGGCATTCATAACATTCTTACGTAGGGAGTAACCATCTTGGTTACGTTTGGAATACCCATCAATGTATATTCCCTAAATCTCTCCGGATAAACCTTATTTTTAACTCCTTCGCGTTACCCAATGCATTGGAGAGCTATATCGGGCTCAGCCGCCCTTAGTTTATCATGGAACCCCCCCATCTTCATAATAATTCCCATGAACCATAACATAATCGTATCATATAAAACATGCATAATGGAAACATAACATTTCCACTTTTCAATCACAAGTTATAAATACAACACATTGATATAAAAACATTATGAAAACCATTTTCAATACCAAAATAAATGAAAAGTAAAACATGGTATTTATTTTTAATTTTTAAAAAAGGTAAGGCTTGTAGGGGAAGCCGAAACTCAAATAATGGTCATGGCGGCGGAGAAGTTGTTGTCGCCGCATACGTACGACAAAAACATTCCCTTTTGTCGTTTAGTAAAAGGATTCATATAAAAAGATTACTTTTGGATAAACATAAAAGTCAAATGGTTTTATACACCATATGAAAGAAGGTTGTGTATAAAACAAAATATGACTCAATGAAAGGAGATTGAGACGAAGTCCCATACAAAGACGGTATCATTGGATTAAGGATAAATCAATTACATAATTATGTGTGAAAAATTAATACACCAAATATAAGTGGATATTAAGTGTAAAACAATTAGAGGTTATTCACACATATTCATAGAATGACATATTCAAGGAGTGCAAGTTTATCCCAATGAATCAAAATTGGGTTAAGAATTTCCCTTGCAAAAATTCGACAGCCTAACGGCATCACTTCAAAATTCAGAAAATTAGTTGATGAGAGATAAAAAGGGAAACTCATCACATGGACATAAAATTTACATCAATAAGGATATAGAAGAACATATCCCAACATTAAAATATGTTAATTAAAATACCCAACAAAAGAAGTCTTTTAAAAAGAGGAGGGTGAAAGGTTCCTTTACCGACTTGGGTATCTTTCGAAACATACACCCCATGAAAGAAGGACAATACAAAATTGATGTAAATACTCATAAAAAAAATCATATTTCCCAAAAATTAAACTAATGGGAAGTACATATACCACTCAAAGGAAATGGTAGAAAATGTAGCATAAATCTCAAAGGAATAAAAGTGAGATGAAAAACCCCTTACAAAAACTCAGCAGCCTAACGACACCACTTAAAACATCCAAAAAAATGGATTGATGAAATCAAATAGGGTCTATAATCATATTAACATAGAAATTACAGTAATAGGAATACAAAAGAACATTCCCCAACTAAGAAAGAGGAGCTTAAAAGAAATGACATAAAAGAGAGTACTTAAAAAGAAAGAGAGAGGTAGGATCCCTTACGAAAATTCGGTAGCCTAACAGCGCCACTCAAAACTTCAAAAATGGATTGATGAGAAAAAATAGGGTCTCTCGTCATATGAACATAAAAATTATAGTAAGAGTAATATAAAATAACATCCCAATATTAAGAAAGATGAGCATAAAAGGAATGACATAAAAGAGTGTACTTAAAAAAAGAGAGGGGTAGGATCTCTTACCTCGTGTCCGACATGACTCGATCGTTCTTTAATCTCCTGAATAATAAAATTTGGTCAATTTATAATTTCTTAAGGACCTAATTTAAAGATTATTATTCAGTTCACATCACATATTATAATGTTATAAGAATTGGTTAATAAAGTGAGTTCATATCAGACGTTTTTGTCAATGTTCGGTACATGAGTAAAAATTGAACTTGTTGGAAAAGAATTTTCCATGTAGTTATAGGTACATAATATATAGAATAGTATTGATGTTTTAAATATCATTTATATCCAGTATATATTCATTTTATACTATTCCATATCATTTGGAGAAAAAAAATTAAAATCACCGTTCATGGAGACGGTAGGCCGTACGTACGCATGAAAGCTACTTTCATTTTTTGTCATATTAATGGAATTAAAAAAATGAGAGATATATATATTATAATTCCAGAATGATATAAATCATTTAGATGTAATATATTACATATATATCCATTATATATATGTACTTATAATAGTACATAACATTTGGAGATAAGAAAGGAAATGTGCTGTTCATGGAGACGGTAAGCCGTACGTACGCATGAACGCTACTTTCATTTTTTTTGTATTCAATCGAATGAAATAATAATGATATAAAGGTATATTATAATTCCAGTAGGATATGATATGTAATACCATTAATTCCATCCTTTATATTTCCCACATATGTCATTAACGAATCATATCACTTTGAGGGTGCGGTAGTCCGCACTTCCTAAAATGAAGATATCGTGTTTACCCATAATGGAATCCATAAAGGTATTCCATAAATGAAAAATACAGAAACTTAAGGAAAATATAAACATATTATATATCATATATAAATATAGTGACATCTTAATGGCCTCCTTTGAAGGTGTTAAAAGAATATTGAACAGTCATCATTTCGTGAGGCAGTAATTCTCCATCCACAGAAACACTTTGTTTTTTAACCATTAGACAGAGGTGTGTGAAAGTGTAGCATGAATACCTCTTATAAAAACATCCTAGTATATTTAATATACTGATGTTGTTGCGAAAAAAAGTAATAAAAAGAGTTTAGGGGTTTAGAGAAGTAAAATAATTCAAAAGATCACAAGGGAAGACATTACCTTTAAATCGGGTAACTCTCTTTGATTTGAGCTCAAAGGATTCCTTGGAAAGGATTATTCCCAAAGTGAGGCTTTAATTATGAATAGAGGGATGTGTAAAGATGAAATGGGCAGGGTTTGGCCAAGCCAAAGGCTTGAGAGGTGTGTGTAAGGTGGTAGAGGTGGGTGCCATTTATAAGATGAGAGGAGGGGGCACTCTTGGAAAGTTATAAAATATTACATTATTATAAAATGATTTTCGGATTTTAAAGGTCCCAAAATGATATATTTCTAGGATAAGGTGATGAGGTTTCTAAATCCACCCATCCAATATGTTTGTGACAAGTTGAAGACTTATATTTCACCCTATCTTCCCATTGAACCACATTTTACATCCTAATGACAACCAAGTATGTTGGATTTTTGAAATTCAAACCACAGAAGTGGTAAATTTTCATTTAAACGAAAAATCAGTTTTTAAACTACCACTTAGTGGTTTCATTATTCATCAAAAATTGATGTTTTTTAGAAAAATACAAAAAATTCACCCTAAGCTATATTTGATATTCCAAATTCAAAAATTATATCTATTTTACAAAATTCAAAACATATAAGTTGAATTAATTAATTTAGTAATTAATTCCTGCTGTCAAAAAAATAGCGTGTTTTTAAGAAACAATATCGATTAAAAGATTGACACTATTTTAAGTCCAATTTCATAGTGGAATTAATTCCAATGACCACTATAGGATTAAATGGTAAAAATATATTCTAATTTCACTTTAAAAAAAATTCAAAATATAATCTAATCATATAAATAAATTATATTAAAAAGTGGTTTTGAATATAAATACAACATTTTTCACTATTCATTAAAAAATGAACTTTATCGAAAAATACCAAAAATTTACACAAAGTAAATTTTGATCTCCTGATTCTAAAGAAGATTTTAATTTTTTTAAATATAACACATAAAATTTTAAAAAATTCGATTTAAAAGAGGTTCGCCATCAAAAGGTAGTTAATCGACCTTTTAAAGAATAATAGAATGTTTACACTTAAAATTGGATTCATTGAAATTTTTAATCCTCTAACATTTATTGTAAAAAGTAAAAATATTTGACAAAAATATATAATCATTTTGTAGTTTGTTATGTTCATTCCCACCATTACAACGGCTAGGCGTTAACTACCTTAAAATAATATTATTTTATTATTAGAGTGCAACGTAAGATTCCCAAGAAACTCGTTGTTGCGTATTGGGTACGCCATCGAGCATAGAGTCCCCTTTAAAGTAATATTAATATTTTATTCACAAATATGGATAAATGTGAAAATGTCATATTCTTTATTTACCTGGGGTGTTACAAAAAGAATGTAAATCGAATTTCGGAAATTAATAAATATCTCATAATAAGGAATTTCAATTACTCATAAAATATCATAATAGTATCAAATTTTTGAGAAATAATTATATATAATTTTAGCATAATTTTGGAACAATTTTAACTTTATTATTTGATAACTTTGGTGATTCACAAATCTCATGCAATAATGTTCCAAATATAAAACATCATAATCATAACATAGTTATAAATACAAATAAATTTTAATAAACATAAATCCAAATTTTGTTTACTCTTTAATTAATTTCTTTGGTATAAAACATAAAAAAATAATACATATTTCAAATAATGATGACTAATATATTAATATATATATATGTATCATATCAAAATAAAAACTATATTAATTATTTCCAATAATTATAAATTTTTTAATTATAAAATTAACATAATCCATCTTTAAATAATAAAAATAAAAATAATTGGATAGATCCAGCAGATAAGGAGTGAGTAGTGTAATTAGTTAATAAATAAAATTAGACTTTAGATTTTGAAACACACTAGGAGAGAGGTGGTTTTTTTGGATTTAAAAAAATTCACATCAACTTTAAAATTTCAAAACACATGAGAGAGGAAATGTTTTGGGTTTCCAAAAAACATTGCACATCAACATTCAGATTTTAAAACACATGAGGAGAGAGGAAGTGTTTTAGGATTACCAAAAAAATTTCACAATAACTTTCAAATTTTAAAACAAATGAAGATAAAGGTGATGTTTTTGGATTCCTAAAAAATCATTGAAACTTTCATATTTTAAACAATATTGCACATCCAATTTTCTAGGGAAAGAAATATCCAAGAGTATGATTTCAAAACACTCAACCACAAACTATAATAATATTTATTAATGATATTTTAAAATAAGAAGGAAAAAAATTAAAAAACCCATTTCTTAAAGAATGTAATATAGATTTTAGATTATTAATTTAATACAACCCTTGATAAATTTAAATATGAAAAACAAAAATTTCATAACCCTCTCTGATACCCCATATAAAATAATTTCACTTAATTTATGATATTTAATATATATATTTATCACATATCTAGATGAGTAAAATTAAAAATAAAAGACAAACCTTGATCTATTAAAGTCTCATTAATTTTATCCCACTGAAAATGATTTCTATCCTTTTCCTATTTTATCTTCTATAGCATTTTTGATGGAATATACTAGAATTATAGTTGAGACATAATTATCAAGGACTTGTGCCATTAAATAGGGATAAAATGGTATTATTGTGTGGTTATTTTATTAACTATCAATGTCCATCAATTTGATAAGTCTAACCCACATTATCCTTTTATAATCTTGTTAAATAAAATATGACCTGAGTTATTCGAACATGTGGTTTTATTTTTTGTAACACCTTTACGTATTTTTCATTTTTTTTCTTTGATATTTTAATTTTTGACCTCTATTTCTTATTAAAATTAATTTAAATATTTTTTGGAATTATTTGTTTAATCAAAAGTTATTTCAATAATTTTAATGCTAAGGTATGTCATTGTTGATGGAGATTAATTTAATTTTTCATACTGATTTGATTCTTTAATTGGGTTATAACATGTAGATAGTTTTAAGAATGAATATGTTGAATCTTGTAATTTTTTACCTATTTAATTTTATTTTTCTGAATTAATATTTATATAATATTTGTCTTTGTGTTTTTAGAATTTCTAAAACGTTATTTTTTGTTATATTAGCCACTAGATTGTAATTGTGACTAGTAATTATGCCTTCAATGGTGTTAGTAATTTATATTTTTTGTTCATGGAATATTATTTGACCAATGATGTTTTTGTTTTTTTGGATTATATTAATAATTTCCGAATAATAAACACAATTATTGATTTATTTTAACTTAAATTAAATTAAATAGATCTTGGATTATTGAATTAAGACTGTCTCAAAAAATGGTTGGGTTTATAACTAAAAAAGTAATGTAATGTTCATACATATATTTCTAATTTTTTCAGTTTATAGAATATTCATTTCACCTAGCAGGGTAGAAATATTTCATATTTTATGGGATACAAGATAAAATCAACATAAAATAATATTTTTTTAAAATCTAATCTTTTTCATTTTATGAATTTATTATTATAATGTAAGAAATCAAAATTAATATTTGAATAGGTGGGTAAAAATGATGTGATAGAAAATTATCTCTAGAAATATTATTATTAACTTTCAAACATTATTTCAACAACCAAAACTTTTTATTAAAACTAAATTAAATTTAATATTTTTATAAATTTCATTAAAATGATATTAATTAATAAATCTTAAATGTGAAATAATTTTCAATGAAATCCAATATTTACACATATGACCATTAATAATGCACAAGATTTTAATTTTTGAAAATTTATAACAAATTAATTACACTTTTTAATGAATTCATCTAAAACTAAATTCATCATAATTTGTTATCAAAATTAAAAAATTGATTTATTGATATATAATATGGATTATCTTTTACAATATTCTTGTAAAAAGTGGATCTATCGATAATTATTTCTCAAACTTTAAAGTGTTTATCTTTTTTATTAACATGATCTCATCTTGTGGGTGTGATACAATCAGTTTTTTAAAATTATTTTTCTTTTTTATTAATAATAATATATAAAAGATCCTATTTTTTATTTTTATATAATTTTTTTCCATGTTGAGTGAAACAAATACTCGATGTTTTATGAAATAAAAAATCGGTTATAAAAATGTAATTTTTTAAAATGATTATTAGGAATGCGCACTGGGATGTTAAATTTTTTAGAAAAGTAAAAGTATTGATGAATTTATAAATAATTAAAAAAATTAAAATTCAGAGTTTTTTTAATAAAAAAGGATTAATTATAGTGTTGTGGTCTGAATATGGTGTGTGTCTCAAATGTTTCTAAACAACATAAAAGGTAGAGACCCTATACAGCCCATGTGGATGTCTTTATGTCTAGTGAACACAACATTGGTGATAAAATTTATAAAAACTTTTGATTCTACTCCTACTGATGTTAGAAATGTTATTATAATTTTTCAAAAATAATTTCATGAGAAAATATTAACTTACCTATCTGATGTGAAATAATATATATTTTTACATTTTTTTTAAAATAACTAATATCAAAAAATTTAAATACATTTCAGAAAAAAAACCACATAATCCTCCCCAAATATTATCTAAGAATTTTATTTGATAGACCAAAACAACTTTTATACATATATATATATCTCCATAATAAACACTGATGAAAGTATTGGAAGGAGAATTATTAAATTTATGCTATGATCAAATAATTCACTTATTCAGAAAAGATTTTTCCACGTCAAGTGTTTTTAAAAAATAGTTTAAAGTGATTCCATTTATAGGGACTTGATAAATATATTTTTAACATTTGTTTTAATAATTGATGTTAAAAAATATATACACTATTACTTATTAAAAAAATTGGACATGTGATGTAAAAAAATTATATTATACCATAACATTTTACATCATTTTTACGTAGAGAATGTCAAAAATTGAATTTTATGTCAATTATTTTGAATAACTAATGTTAAAATCCTTTTCTTGTAATATATTAAAATAACTAACATGAATGGTTAATTTTTATCAAAAACAATAACAAATTAAAGGAGAACCTCACATGATAGCTTTGGAGAATTCATAAGATAATAAAGGAAGTTTTTTAAAATTAAAAAAATAATTGCATAATCCTATGAATGAACTAGAGAAAGTGTTAAAACTCATGCTCCCCCATTTTTATTATCTAAAAAATTATTTTTATTTGATAAAAAATGTGCAATAAGATTTCACCATCAAGAGAATAAATAAAAATGAGATATAATGTATCTGGAAAACCTCTAAATCATCCTGATTGGTCATGAATAATTGAATGATGGACTAATTCCCAAAGATTTCACAATCAACAAAAAAATCCATAATGGTCATCAAGGAATATTACCTAAAGTCTCAGGTCATCACTACCACCGTCTTATAAATCTGAAAACCGTCACTCATTGTAAGATCTTGTGCTGGTATCACTATACAATTATCCAATCTTCCACGTACTGGAAGGATGTTGTTCTGTATCTAACATCACCACAGATCATGTATTCAAATCACATGTCAACCATCTCTCAAGATCAACATATTTTCAAAAAGGAAATCTATGCTGAGTGAAAACATAAATATTTTATAATAGAAGGAAGATAGGCACATGGACCCTCCAAAAACTTATCATTTTTCTCATAGCCTTGAATAATCATGTCACCCAGTAATATCAAACAATTTCACCTCCACAAAGGGAACCAATGGGAGAAAATGAGATTCCTCCCAATAAAGTTACTCCTGTCAAAAAATTTACCATCCTATCTTTTAGTATATCTTCAAAATTTAAAGACTTCAATAGAGAGTAATTCAACTTGAATCCTTCCAAATACTCACCATAAGGAACATGAAGATCATAATTAATATTAAAATCAGAACACTATAAATGAAAAGTGAAAACAAAATCCTTAGAATGCCCCTACTCAAATAACACTCAACCTCATCACCAAAAATGAAAAACCATCAATTATTTAATCCTAGTAGCTCCACATTAGGAAACTCCAAACCATACATGACATAAAGAAGAATATACATTACTCATGTCAAAAAAACCAACCATTGATAATGAAGATTATTCCTATTATAGTTTTAGGTAATCATAATTAGGATTCAGATAAAAAGTTTATTCAATTTATAGAACATATGCTAACAAATTTTTATTAAATCATCCACTGTTAAATCCATATTTCTCATCACACGTATACATATCCTTCTTAAAAACTTCCTTTAAAAAATATTTTCAATTATTAATCTTATCTATATCTTCATAATATTCTTCATCCTATGATGAAATAACATTCTCGGTATCAATAGGCTATGGAGGGAGATCTTAGGTCTGTTCAGAGTCAAATTATCCTCATTGACAGGTTGAGCGTCAGGAAAAATAGCCAAAAATATAGGGTTAATTTCAAGAGAGGTTTGAGACTTATAAAGTTCAGCCAGGTCATTAATAATATCTATATCTATAAGATCCACAAGGTTCCCAGAGAAAAAAACAACATTCTTTAATAAATGGTCCGTTAATTAATTAAAAATGTAATAAATTATGGTCCAATGAATTATATTATCTAAATATTAATATGGTACATTATGATGAATACAATAATTTATTATATATGTATTTACTTTATTAAATTCAGTCAGAACAATTTTATTTATTAATTTATGGCAATCAATCTCCATAAATTAACACTCCTTGTCGACGGAGTAAATTTTGGCGGGTTCTTGATAGTATAAACCTCAATATTTATAAGCCCCATGCACTGAATGTATTAAGAAAACATACACTATATACATTCCTATACAAGGTTTAGAAGAATTTTAGGTTTTTATCCCACCATTTCTTGGATTTTATAATGGTTGGAGGTAAGTGAAAATATCCTTTTATTAAAGAAATTTTTGAGTCCTATAATTTAATCATTTTATAAAATATATTACATTTGGTATCATAATAATGCTATACCTCTATCTTGTAATAAAACATATTATGCTCTATTTTATCAAAAAAGCTTCTGTATTTTTGGTTTTGGAAATCATGAATTTCCTTGTCTACTGTAATCCTCTTCATTTCATTATCTCCAGTTATTAAAGACGTTTTTACAAATAATTAATTCATTATTATTGAATTTATTTTAATGTTTATTAAAATTTGGTTTCTCCACAACATTTCTAATTAAAAAAATTTGCATATTCAATAATATATGATTAAATTATACATGCACTTGTTCCAATTTCAGTAATTTAAAGATACTTATATTTATTTAATTTTCATTAGATTAAATATTAAATTTAATTTTCATAAATTTACCATAAGAATTATGAATATTCAAAATTTATTATTTTTTATATTGTTTTATGAATTATCAAATTACAATTCATGAATTTATGAATTAAAATACCAATTGATAATTTTATTATTTGTTATATATTATTAAATATTTTTTTCCAAAGCATTCCTAATGAAATAAAAATTACATATTCATTAAATCAAATTAAACAAAATATGTAAAATATAATAAATTTTATTCCATATGAATTTATTTTGTATTTTAATTAGATGAAATATTAAATTCATTTTTCATATAATTTCAATAGGTATTATGAATATTAAAAACATAATATTTTTTATATGGTTTTTTTAATTATCAAATTATATTCAAGAATTTATTGAATAAAATATCAATTGATAATTATATGTTTTTTTTTAAATTTTAATAAAAATTGGGTTTTCCCATAGCATTCTAAAATAAGTAAAAATTAAATATTCATTAAATCAAATTAAATAATATATTAAAAATATAATAAATTTTATTCCACATGAATTTTTATCATATTTTCATTAGATGAAATATTAAATTCAATTTTCATAATTTTCCCACTATTATAATGAATATTAAAAATTTAGTATTTTTTCATTTGGTTTGCTGAATTATCAAATTATAATTCAATTAATTAATGAATTAAAATATTACTTGATATTAATTGATTGATTTCCAAAGTCTATTGAATCAAAAAATCCACATTTAATTTTATATTTTTTAGACTCATGTTGAAAAATTTTAATGTGTAAATTATATAATATGGACTTATAATCATGTATTTAATTTTTAAGTATACCGTTGTGTTTTTCTAATATTCATTGTGATATTCACGAATTAAAGGGTGAAAAATATAAAATTTAAAAGAGAAGAATTTCTCTCCAACTTGGATGGATGGAAATTAATTTTGTTATTTAGAAACATGAACCAATTGTAGTTAATAATCATAACACACTAGATGATATAACATTTTATGAACATTGGGCGTGGTCAAACCATCACTTTACAATTTTCATAAAAACTAAGTTATGTGCTAGAATTTTTGGTTTAGTTGATTAGAATAACAATGTTCGTAACTCTCTAAAATCCATAGTTGACCCATTCATCTCTTTAGATAAATCATTAGAAATATCATTAATCATTATGTTCTCATCTATGAGACTCACCACTTTGAAATGTGTGCGTGATCACATCATGTAGCTGAGGGATATTACTACTCAACTTAAGAATATTGAGGTTGATATATCTAAGTTGTCTTTAGTGTATTATATTATCAACAATTTTCCACATAAATATGGTCCATTTAAAATATCTTATAACTCATATAAAGTTAAATGGTCAATTAATCAATTAATCAATTAATAAATAACTGTGTTAAAGAGGAAGAAAGTCTTGTAGTAAAAATGGGAGAAACCAATATACTGACAATGCACCAGAAAAAAAGTGTCATATATTTCAATATAATATAAAGGGGAAATAAAAATTTCTACCTCAACCTAATATTAAGAAGGAACTCATTTGTTTCTTCTATAAGGGAAAATGACATGTAAAGAATATTTTTCCTAAAATAGCATGAAAAGAAATGTATTTCAATATCATTGGTCTGTTATTAATAAAATATAGTTGATAAAATTTATAAAACATGGTGGATTGATTCCGGTTCCACAATCCATATTGTGAATACCTTGAAGGGTGTGAAAATCTAAGGAAACTAGTGGATAGTTAGCTTGGCATCTACTCTGGAAACAAGATGTGCTCACATGTGGAAGTTTTGGGGACATGTGTTCTAGAGTTAATCACTAGGTTTACTTTTCCTTTAGAAAATAAATTTTATATTCTAGGATTCTACATATACCTGATTTCGGTTTCCAAACATTTACCATTGTGTTTTAAATTCATTTTTTGAAAAACTAATTTTTCTTTGATATATGGAAATGACATTGTTGGATGTGTTACATTAAAGGGTTCCCTTTTCCCCATTTATTAGAAAAGTAAAATTGATAATGATAATAAGAAACTTCATACTGGTATTAAAAGAAATTTTATAAATGAAAAATATTATATGTTATGGAACCATAGATTATTTGATATATCAAAATATATAATTCAAATATTATTTAAGAATGGGGTACTTTGTAGTCTAGATTTAACTAATTTTGAAACCTATGTGGACTGCACTAACGGAAATCAACCCAATAAATCAAATAAAGGTTCAAATAGAAGTTCATACATATTATAAATCATAAATATATATATATATATATGTTTCTGATACATGGATTTAAATAATAAAAAATTATTTATTTCATTCATTGACGATTATTCACAATATATGTTTCACTATTTACCCTATAATAAAAATGAAGCACTTGGTTCCTTTAATATTTTTAAGGATAAAGGTGATAAAAAACTTCGTAATAAAATTAACACTGTAAGGTCATATTGAGGTAGAGAATATTATGGGAGATACATTGAGGATGGAGAATTTCGTGGTCCATTTTCATGTTTTCTTTAAGAAAATGGAATAGTTTTATAATACTCTATTCCAGGTTCACGAGACCAAAATGGTGTTAATGAAAGAAGAAACCCTAAATTAATGAAAATGGTATGAATTATTCTTTATAACTCTAATCAGCCTAAATTATTATGGAATGATGCACTTAATGATGTATCATACATTTTGAATTGATTTCAAACAATGGTAGTTTCAAAAACAAATTTTGAATTATTGACAGTTTGGATCTAAGTTTGTGGCACGTATTCATTTAGGGATGTCCTTAAAAAATACATATTTATAATCCACATGAAAAAAGTTGGATTATTGTACCATTATTTTTAATTCATTGGATGTGATGAAAGGTCTAAAGGATATCCTTTTTATTGTGTATCACTAAACACTAGAATTGTGGAATCAAAAAATTCAAAATTTCTTGAAAATGACCAGATTAGTAGGAGAGATCTTATAAAATAAAATATTATAAGACCATTAAAAATATCAAACCACTAGATCATGTGATATATTGTTAATTGTAAACAACAAACCTAATTTTTGACCACATATCATTCCAAAAATGGATAATAATCATCCTTTGGATAAAATAGATCAAGAATTATAATCCATTAAACAACCAGTTCAACCAAATATTTCTCCAGAAAATAATGGTGAAAAAATGAGATAATCCACATGGATGTGAAATACATCAATTTATAGTGATTATATATTGTATCTATAAGAATCTATGTATAACATTCAATCCAAAAATGATCTTAAAATATATTCACATGCCAGGAGTTGTGTAGAAAAAAATATATGGCACAATTCCATGATGAAAGAGTTTAATTCCATGAAGAGTAATCATGTTTGGGACCTTTTTGTGTTTCCATTTGGTGTTAGATGTATTTAATGTAAATGGGTTTTTAAAACGAAGAAAAAATCATTAGGAAGTATTAAACGATACAAGACCAGACTAATTTCTAAAGGGTTCACATAAAAGGATGGGATCGATTAAACTGGCACATTTTCTCCAGTAACCAAAAAAGATTCATTATGCATAAAATTGGAATTAGTAGCTAATTTTTATTTTGAATTACAATAAATGGATGTGAAAACATCATTTTTAATGGTAATATGGATGTGGATTTTTACATGAAACAACCTAAAGTATTCCTATTTAATAATTGTGGTAATATGGTGTAGAATCCCAAAAGGTCTATCTATGTTTTAAAAAAAGCATCTCGACAGTGGTATTTATGACTTCATGATGTAATTACTTCACTTAGTTTCTAAGAAAACATTATGGATCAATGTATTTACCATAAGGTTAGTGGGATTTAAATATTTTTTCTCGTTTTATAAGTAGACTCCATTTTAATTATTACTAATGGAAATGTTTTTCAATATGATGTTAAATAGTTTCTCTCAAGAAGTTTTTCCATGAATGATAAGGGTGATGCATCCTACGTCATTGGGTTAAATATTCATAGGGTTAGGTTGAGATGTGTTTTGGGCTTGTCTCAAGAAACGAATATTAATAATTTCTTAGAGTTATTTTGTATAAAAGAATGTGCACAAATTTTAGAACTCATTATTAAGGGTGAAAAATTCAGCATGTGCCAATGAACTGAAAATGATTTTGAACAAGAAAAAATAAACTTCATTTAATTTTCTTCCATTTCAGGTGGTTTAATGTATGTTTATGTCTGTATAAGTCCTAAATTTAAATTTTTAGTAGTAATGTTGGGGAAATATCAGAGTGGTTCAGGTATATACTATTGCAAGTGCACGAAGAAGGATTTGTGATTTGTTCAGTGGACTAAATATTGGATGTTTACATATAAATTCAGTCATAATTTTGTACTCATAGAATACTCAGATGTGATATTTCAAGTTCTATTAATTCACAAAAATAATCTTTTGGATAAGAAATTATAATTGATGGAGGATTTTTTTTCATGGATAAGTTTCAAACAAACACTAATAGGGACTTATACGATGTAATATGGGTATGTTTTAGGGGTTTAGGCCTCTTCCTATGGGGTATGGCTATGGAGTTTAATTTTGGGCCTTAATGTTACAGCTTCAATTTCCAATCCATTGAATATATATTGGGAAAATTTAACTTTATTCTTTATGGATAATAATAAAAAAAGTGGGATTAGAAGTAATAATATCAACACTAAATACATAGCCATAAAGGAATGTGTTAAAGAAAAAAGGGTGGTAATTTAGCACAACAACACTGAATTGATGATTACATATCATTCAACTAAAGGCATGCCTCCATTTAAATTTAAGTATCATGTATTTTGTATAGAATTATGTTATAAATTATAAATTTATTTAATTTTATTTTAAACTATGTATATTTAAGTATTTTTCTCTTCAGTTAAAGTGTACACATTCATTACTTGATAAATAATTTTTTTTGGGATACATAATAAAATATACGGTTAAGGTTTGTTCATATAGAGAATAAACCATGTGGTCAAGAATTATTCATATAGTTATTTAAAGATATAGGATATATTGTGATAAATGGAAGGTAATACATGTTATTTATAGGAAATGTCACTATGATCCATGTATCATGTTTCTTTTAAAAGAGGTATGTTGACTTCATTCTAATTAATTGGTTTGGAACAAGTGGGAGAATGCAATAAATGGTCCATTAATTAATTAATAATGTAATAAATTATGGGCCAATAAATTATATGTTCTAAATATTAATATGGTATTTTATGATAAATAAAATAATCTATAATATATATATTTAATTTAAGATGTCCATTCTAAAGAATTTATTTATTCTTTAGTGGAAATAAATCTATATACATTAATATTCCTTGTTAACGAAGTGAAATATGGTTGTTTCATGTTGATAGAACCCCATAAATATATAATCCCCATGAAATCAGAAGAAAAATTAAACATATACCATTTACATCCCTTTTCCGATTATAGAAAGCATTCAGGTTTTGATTCCACCATTTCCTAAATTTTACAATGGTCAGAGGTAAGTAAAATATTCCTTATATTAAATAAATTTTTTGATCCTATAATTTAAACATTATATAAAATTTCTTACACTTTCCCATTACACATTCTTTTTTCTACCCAGAATAATTTATATCATGTAATGGGGAATGTAGGGTAAGGACTGATTTTACATCCCATTGCAGAATGTCCAATTTTAATACATTTATTATAATAACTAGCTGGTTCTCATAGAAAACGTCCTATAAAATTAAAGAGTCACTATTAGGAATCAAAATTAAGGATGAGAGAGATTGAGAGTTACCAATATCTTTAAATACTCTTAAAATAGAGAGTCTTGAGGTTTTTTAGTAATAGAATCTAATTTCATGGCTTACCTAATTAAGATAATAACCAAAAATAGGGAATCTTGTTTAAAGAGGTAAAGATGATACCAAGAAAACCTAACCATATATGTAAAAAGGGAGGCTCAAAATCAGTCCTAAATTCTAGGGACCATTTCAATACATTCATAGAGAAAAAACCGAAGGACAGTGAACCATTATTCCGTAAATAGTAGTATTCTTTCTCAAATGAGAAACTGAAGACAATATTCTAAGATCTGAATAGACAAATGTGATATCAAAAAATCCAATAGCCTCCAGATACATTATTAGGAAGATTAAAGAGGGTTTACTATTGATAAATATTCCAAAAAGAAAAAAATGTATATTAGAAGAGAGAATTAGTACCTCTTTCTTAAAAAAAAGAGATCGTAGAGAAGCACATGTGTTGGAATCTCTTAAGCTAAATGCATGTAGAAACTTTTAAATCACCATAGACTTCATAAAACTATTGATCATTCCCAAAGTCAACGTGTGTGAAGGATCAAACAATCATGTAACGGTTTTATCCTTATTCTCCAAAGGGTTTTCTATCCTATAGTTTCATCCTCTATGAATGACATAATCTTTGTTTATAAAATCATGATAATAATCAACATTAATATTATTTTATGAAAAATAAAACAAAAAAATTAAATCAATTTATAGAAAAATATAATATTCTATAGATTATATATATATATATAAAGGCGTTCAATTAAATAATTATTTTTCATATATTTATCTTCATTATTAGGGTAGTTTTCAAAAATATTTTAACAAAAATTTCTCATTGAACTTCTCAAATCGTTGATCTCCAAATATCCCTCGCATCTTTAGTCATTGTGGGTAAATTTCCATGAATTATAAAAGTATTCGGTAACACTTTTATGATTTGAGTATAGAAAAATAAACTTTGGGAAAAGGAATATATGAATAATAAAATAGAAAAAATAAATTTTTAATGGAAAATGGAAAAATTATGAATTACATGGTATATTTATAAGTGGGATATATTCATAAGAGAAATCACATAGTGGAGGGTAATAATGTGATATGAAAAAAATTTAAAGATCCCCATTATAGTTAATTTTATAAATTTATCTATCATTTTGGATATTTTAATATTTTATGTGAAACATATCATTAAAAATATTTTTGGAATTGTTTAATATTGAAATAATTGACAAGAAAAATACTTTATTTATAGGTTTAAATGGTAGTTATTTAAATACCAAAAAGAAAAATATTTTATGTGTTTTCTATTTTTGAAAAGTGGTCATGTTTCAAGTTTCCACATTATTTATTTCATAGGGGTCATGAAAAGTATTTTTATGATGGTAATTAAATATATTCACTAATGAAATAAATGTAATAATTCTGATTTTTTATTAGTGATGAAAATTAAAGAAACACTTTTAACATAATGTAATTAATAGATAGTAAAAATATATATGTATATATATATGTGTATATATATATATGAAAATACTTTCATGGGATTCCCATAAGTTTTTGATATAAAATTTTGGTATATTAGAAACCATTTTCCATGATTACCGATGGATAAATTGAAAATTGAACACAACACAACCAAATAACCAAAAACATGATAGTCTCAAACTTCAAAAAAGAATGAAAAACCTTATTACCCTCTCTTTTGACAAAGGAAAAATAACACCAAGAAAAAATCATTGTAAGATAAAAAATTTCCTCTAAAATGAGGCTTACAAGGGATGAGATTGACCTCCCACCCTTGATAAGGGAAACCACCGATTGATAATCTGATTTAATAATAATGTGTTCTTATTCACGAGCTCTTTCACATTAAATAGTCCACCACTATAGATAGGTCCAAATTCAGTGCTATAAATATTCATTGTCATCCATAAAAATCATAGAAAAAGGTTCCCTTTATTAGTGCTTTTATAAAGACACATTTTATCGAAACATTATTTTAGCACAGATTAAGGTCACAATAGCCACTATAGAACTGAATCCCTACAGAAAACTACATATTTATAAGGAATTAGAAAAAATAAATAAATATAATAACTAAATCAAATTATAATACAAATATTACATTGCGTCATCATTTAAATTAAATATTTACATTGAATAATTTTATACAAATTTACGTTGATGTATTATGAACAATTAATCAAAAAAATTACAACCCAATACAAAAAAATCTTATAATATGATTTTTTTGATCATCAACCGAACTTTGTACAAAAGTATGCCCCTATTATAAAACCAATGTTTAATTTAGTAAGTGTATGTAAAAAAATTACAATTGTAATATTATATATTCCATATATGATAAATTATTTTTACTACTGAATATATTAATACCATTATTAGACATACTAGTAATTAAATTATTAATGAAAATACTATTAAATATATTATTAATTAATAATTACACTATGAATTATCAATAACACTATTAATTAAAAATCTATATAAATTATATTTCTAATTACATAATATATTAATGATATCTTTGGTTTTTAATTTTCTTAATTACTTAATTAGTTGTTAATAATTATATCATTAATATATAATATTTTAATTGTATTATTAATTATAAATTATATTATAAATATTATTACGAGTTATCAACTATCTTAATTACTTGAAAACATTAACTTTGATCCATATCTGCTATATCATGTGTTAAATTAAAGTGTGGTCAATTATTAAATGTTACAAATGAAATATGGATCAGTCTCCTGATGTATCAAGACAATCTGAACTTTTTTTATTATTTTTGTCTATGTGGATCATATTTTAGACTAAGGTGACACTTTTTATATTGAAAAAAATTTCTTAGAGTCTTACCAGTCACTCAGTGTGTTGGACTATTTTGTGGTCAACTCCTATATGTTTCAAATGAATTATGTATCATTGTACTAATATATCAAGACAAGTCATGTTCATTTTCTTAGTTTTTGCTATGTGAATCACGCTTTCGTCTAAAATGACACAATTATATTAAAAACAAACACTTTGACTCATATCGTCCACATCATGTGTTAGATTGATATGAGGTCAATTACTATATGAAAAAAATTAATTAACGATCATTTTATTAAATTATCTAGTTAATATGATATGCTTTTCGTTGATTATTCTATATGAATCATATTTTAGACTAAAATGATACTTTTATATTAAAAAATGACTTTGATTCAACTGGCTATTTTGTGTGTGGGATTAACGTGTGGTCAATTCTTACATATCAGAAAAGAATTATGGATCGTTTTACTAAATTATCAAGAGAATCCAAAAATATTTCTTGGTTTTGGTTATGTGAATCATGTTTTAGGATAAAATGACACTTTTATATTAAAAACATACGCGTTGAGTCATACCAACAACAATTTGTGTCAAAATGATTTTTGGTCAATTCCTATAAGTAAAAAAATGAAATATGGATCATTTTCCTAAAGTATCAATAAAATTTTATCTCGTTTGATCAATTTTTCCAACATGAAACTTGTTTTGGAGTAAAATGACACTTTTTTATTAAAAACACACACTTTGAGTCAAACCAACCACATCATGTGTCAAATATATGTTCAATAAATTCCTATATTTTCAAAATTAATTATGGATTATTTCCTAATATCTTCAATCAATCCAATATCATTTTCTAGATTATTTCTACATGGATTGTGTTTTAGACTAAAATTAATCGTTTATATTGAAAATAATAACTTAGATTCATATTTTTCACATTGTGTGTTGAATTGACATGCGGTCAATTCCAACATGGAACAAAATAATTATTGATCATTATCCAAAATTTTGAAGATAATAAAAGGCCGTTTACTCAATTTTGGCTATATGAATTGTGTTATAGAATAAAATAGAACTATTATATTAAAAACATGAATGTTGTTTCATACTAGACACATTGTTTGTTATATTGATTTTCAGTCAATTATTACACATAAAAATGAAATAATTTTTTTTTCTAATATTTGAAAATAAACCAATCATGGGTTCTTGGTTTTGACAATGTGACATGCATTTTAAACTAAAATGAAACAATTATATAGAAAACATGCACATTGAGTCATATCGGCTACATCATGTTTCATATTAATATGTAGTTGATTCTTATAAGTCAGAAATGAATTATGTATTTTTTTATAATGTATCATAATAATTCAAGCTTGTTTTCTTAGTTTTGGTTATGTGATTCATGTTTTAGATTAAAATGATGCTTTTTTTAATATAAAAATACATTCTTTAGGTTATACAAGCCATGTCATGTTTTAGATTGTTTTTTGGTTAATTTATACCTATAAAAATTATTTATGGATCATTTTTCAAATTATAAAGATAATAATATATTTTTTTCTTGGTTTCAACTATTTGACATGTGTTTTTGTGTAAAATGATACTTTTCTATTGAAAATACACAATCTGAGTCACACTAGCCACATTGTATGTCTGGTTAATGTGTAGTATATTTATATACATAAAAAACTAATTATGGATCATTTTACTGAAGTATGAAAACAATTTTATCTTATTTTCCCAGTTATTTCTATATCAATCATGTTTAGACTAAAATGACATGTGTATATTTAAAACAAGAACTTTGAATCATACCATCCACATCGCTTGTCATATTGATGTGTGGTTGATTACTACACATCATATATCAATTACGGATCCTTTTACTAAAGTATTAAGAGAATACAAGATTGTTTTCTTTTTTAGGATATGTGAAATTTTTTAGACTAAAATGACATTATTATATTGAAAATATGAACTTTGAATCATATCGTCCATATTGTGAGTTATATTGATTTATGGTCTATTCTTAGACATCATAAATGAATTATGGATATTTTTCCTAATGTTTGAAAATATACCAATTTTGTTTTATTGGTTTTGAAAATGTGACAAGTGTTTTATACTAAAATGACACATTTATAATGAATGTGTGTATACTGTGTCTTACCAGACACTTCATGTATCATATTGATGTACGATCAATTAAAAAACCTCAAAAATGAATTATGGATCATTTTCCCAATGTATCAAGAGAATTAGATCTCATTTTCTCTATTTTAGTTATGTGATGTATGTTTTAGAATAAAATGACACTTTTTATTGTGAAAACGTGAACTTTGATTCATATCATCCATGTCATCCATCAAATTAATATGAAGTCAATTATTATATTTCCCAAATGAATTTTGGATCATTTTCCTAAATTATCAATATAATTTAATCATTTTTCCTTTTTTAGCTATGTGGCATGTGTTTTAGACTAAAATGGAACTTTTATTTTTAAAACACACAATTTGAGTCACACCAACCACATAGTAGGTCATATTTACGTGTGCTCAATCCTGACACATCATAAACAAATTTTGTATCTTTTTATTAATTTTTAAGAACAACCTAATATTTTTTATAACAATTTTAAATATATTAATCATCTTTTAGACTAAAATAAAAAATTTATATTGAAAATAGGATCTTAGAGTCATACAATCCTCAAATGAGTTAGATTTACACCTGGAAAACTCATTATGATATAATTAAAATAAAAAAAATTCCAATATAATATGTAGTCACATAAACATGATGTCAAAAAAAATTCTAATGCCCAGTACTCTACCCAATCATCATTGAAAAAACACACTTCTTATGATTGGTACAAACACTGTTGAAAATCAATTAAGTAATGATAAAATACAGACAAATAATCAATTAAAAAATGTTTTAATTGAAAACTTAATTATCTTCGAAAATAGATATATAGGGATGCTAGTTTATTGATGGTATATGATATCTTTCCTAAATTTAAAAACCTAATATGCACAATCATTTTACTTATTTTTTTTGTGATATAATAGAAGAATTAACCAAAATAATTAAACTTTTTTAATTGTTTTAAAAATAAAAAATATTAATTAATCTACATACATTTTTTCAGATCCATAGGCTACTTGTGTTCAGCCATTAGCCACATAAAAATAATTAAATGACATTTAAATATCACCCTATCATAACAAAAATTTCATTAAAACATAAACTAAAAATTATATTTTGAAGTTTATCTAAAAAATGTGTATCATTGTGCATTATAAATTAAAAATGGATATCACATGTGGTTGATTTGATGGAAATTCAGGATTTAGAAGCAAAAAAATAAACATTTGGAGTATCCAAATTGATTGTTATTAGCATCTAGTGATTCCTAAAAAATTAATTAATAAAAAAAATAAAAATATATTTTATATGATTATATTGTAGAGTTTTACCCTTTTATTATGGGTATTAAGAATAACATGTCATCTGATATTTTTTTTCAAACATTTCACTTCAGTCATAATTTTTTCAATTTCATCCATTTTCAAATTAACTTCTGGTGTATAATTGATTACAAAATTGATGAGTCTATATATTTTTTACATAGTTTTCTATTTATATTGTTTTAATATATGTGTTTGATTAACTTGACCCAGATACCCTTTCAAAATGGAAGCCAACCCAAACTGTCACATACTCTATGGGCATTTATGATCCCCAAGGGCTACTGACTGGCACTTGGAATTCAAAAACAATGAGAGGGTATGATTTCACCCAACCTGATGTATAAAAAATTGGATATATATATATATATATATATGTTATGGGAATAAATAGTGTAAGAGTAAAACAAGAAAAATATGTCATATCAAAAAAGGAAAAAATTGAGATGATACAACTCAGAATCTGTTAAAAAGCCTCTATGATAAAAGTCCAGTAACATAGGAAAAATAGAACCCAAATGGATAATCCATCTAATAGTGTGGTAAATATCCCACCATCTCACCATAATCTACCCATAGAAAACTGAAAAAACCTTATTGTCTCACTACAACAACTTTTATTTCCCTTCATTAAAAGATATATCAAAGTATACACACCGCTGAATATTTGTGTATGGTGTGATCCAAATAATCTCAATAGGATTCCACTCCTATATCAAGTATTTATAAAAAATCCAAAAAAATCTACTTTTAAAAAAACATGGCATAATAATTAGTTAAATAGTTTTAATATCAAAGGGATAGTAAAAAATGTACACTTTTTTCACATTTCCAAGTAATCCAAGTAAAATAGATTGAAAGCATTTCACATATATCAAAGAATATAAAAGAAATAATGTATCTTATATCATATAAAATACAAATAATTCAAAACAAAAGAATTGATTACATCATGCTACAGATCACAATAGGTCAAGCTTGTTAGGACACTCATACCAAAAAATCAAAAATTATGTGAATTAAGTCTCTAGATACATGAATCAAATATAGAGAAAAGAAGAACACCTCATCAAGTGAACCAAAAATAGGTCTAACATGTCCCTAAAAAAATGGTCCCTCATAGTAGAGGGACACCTCATGAGTAAACCCCCTATATATCAATGGATGTGTAATTTTTCTAAAAATTCCACCTAAGTACCCAAGGCTTCCCATGAGCTACATTTTTTAAACCATTTCATCCAAATCAGGATTTTAAAACCATTTCATAAATCCATTTCAATCTTCATTGAAAATATATTTTCTTTTAACATAAAAAAGGGAAACCAAATTTTCTAAAAAATTCATTTTCACACACACTATTCAATCTTTCCAATTTATTTATAAAAAAATTTATAAGATAAATCAATATAGTTCATCCAACATAGGTTAGATATGGAACCACCAACATCAAACTCAGGTCACACTTTCCCATAATGGGATCCAATAATAAAAAAGCATGAAAAGATAAAAAAAGAGTCCCTATAATCAATCCTTAAATCTCAGAATAAATTCAATAAGAAATTTAGTTGATGGCGATGAACATAATACGTACATCAGGAAACTCACACATCCCACCAAAACCAACAAAAAGGTAATCCATTAATGGAAGATCACACAATAGATCTAGGAAGGATCAAGATAATCAATACCACTAGACCAACGGATCTGAAAACATAGTGAAATGGATCTTTTAAAACCTATAATAATGAAGAAGAAAAAATGACTTCCCCAAAGAGACACGATGCAACCATAATGAAGATCAATCAATGAACAAAATGATAAGTAAAGAGTAGGAATCCCCAAAATCTCTTTTCAGAGCTATTAGATCTCAAGAGAGAAGGATACATCTAATTAAAAATAAAATCATGTGTTTAGGGTATAAAACCCTACAAGACATGAACATTACACAATGTGAATCATGGGTTCATGGCATGAAATTCATGAAATTCATATACATTAAAAAGGGCATCACCTCTATTAAAAAATACACTGATCGAACTTTTCACAACAAGAACCTGTCTCATGAAATATAAACATTACATTATCTAAACCAGTTCATGGTCATCAAACTACTAATATATTAATTTCATATATCCATTTTACAATGTGAAACTATCCAATAGACATATTTTTTAGAAACACTAAGAAAAATCCCCCTTGTTAGCCTAGACCCCAGAGGAAATCCTATTAATCTTTTTTCACATTTATAGCTGGTTTCTATTAATTCCAAAAAAATATACATCCCTAAAATTTTGGTAATTTCCCATAGAAAAGGATCACCATCCTCATATTCCCCTAAAAACACACAAATAAAGAGGTAAACCTAAATAGATATGGTAAATATATGAATATGGGTGATGAGCTATTAAAAAAATCCACTATAAGAATTTCCATCCGTAGAAAGTCACTTGGAATAATTGTTTCCAAAAATAGGTGAGGAACCTAATCCCTCATAAATGACTCACACTCCCAAGTCTCATGATAATTTTTTATATGTCTCCATAATACTCTAACCAACATAATCAACTTCGCATGCATGAATTTTACATGAGAGTTAATGATCTATAATATTTTCTCTAAAACATAAACGTTTAGTTCCAACTTTATATCTTCCCAACATAGAACATGTGAGGGAATATGATGGAACTTCCTATGCTATGATATATAGAGAAAAACATGAATACTAATCAATTAAACTGGAAATTCCTACTGATAAGTAACCCACCCAAGCCACTCTCAAATAGTCTAACATATCTTAAATCCATGATACTTATATTTCATGTCTATATTTTAATATGTTGATTTTTTTAATTTATTTAATAAAACTACCATGTTTGGAATTCATGTACTTGTTTTATTATTTGTGGAAGGAAATATTGGATTTATGAAAAAGGAATGAAGAGGGGAGGAAATATGAGCCAACAGACCCTTCATGCCATAAGCGAAGCGAAGTGGCACGACACCAGATTTTGGAGATGAATATGAGATGGAAAATTGATGAAAAAATGATTATATGTTGTGTACGACAATTATACTATGTGACCATTTCAATTGAAACAGATCTGTTCTATACAAGTCATGATGAAGGAACACACTGTGAAATTCAAGTACACATTGGGTACCACCAGTATGCAATGTGATATAATTCAAACTAGCATATAAATTTTTCATGGATCTAATGCAGTGGAGGAAAAAATAGATCTAAAGCACACTTCATGTACCCCAGGTACACATTTTGTAGGATTCGACACATAGAGAAAAAAAGGTGATGCAGGCCATTGGTTTGGATAGAAAAAACCTCAAAAACGAGGCCTCCAGCCATGATTTCAATTGCTCTGTATCTGAGGGATAAAGCGCAACACCAAGGGGTGACCATAAGATGATTTGGAGCTATTCTTCGCCATTATTCCTCCTTAGGTACCCATGACAGTTTCCCTCATCATAAGCAAGTGGTTTCATTTGTGTTAGCTGATGTGATCGCATAGGGATGTGTGCTCAGGGTTTATGTTTCAACTTTATATTCAATATTTGGATTGCTGAAAGCATTTTAGTCAATTTCAAATATCTTTATTTTCTTATTGAAAGATAATTTCTACATTCGAAAACTTATCTTTTTATTTCTTCAATTAATTGGCTTAGTTTTTGTATGACCATTATGAAATCTATGTCAGTTATTTTTAAACAAAGTTTTAGGTCACCCATCCCTCTGATTGAATCTAGTAGATGACCATTCCAATAGTTCAATCATAAGAGTATGGAAGGATACCAAGACCAAGGATCTCATTTGACCCAATTCCAACACCAAAACTTAATGAACACACTTTCAAGTAAATTCCTAGCACATGAACCTAAATTTCACGGAACCTAGCATGTCCCCAAACATTGATTCACAACCAAATCTTTGATGCTTATATTTCATTCCTCCTCAAAAAAACAAATAATTTCCTATTTAATTTATAACATATGCTCTATCTTTGTGGGATCAACAGCAGAACATTCCATCTACTACATTTTAATTGTGTAATATATTTTGGGTTTTATATTTTTTTCATAACCCCATAGGAATTAAAGATGCACTGGGGGATGTAAAATTGGTTTCATTGTTGGGGATGGTTTCCGATATGTTTAAATTATTTAGTAATTTAGATAGATTCTTTTATTTTAATTGGTCACTTTAAACTTCGTTGTCTAATACTGTAGTTTTAGGAAGCAATCAATTTCACGACTACTCCACTCATGGGAAGCAAAAGGTAGAGCATCTTAATTTTGACCCAGAGTTGGATAGGACCTTATACTAACATAGAAAGTAGAAATAAAAGTTTGACCAAGAATTAGAAAAAATGGATGGAAGGAATCAATTTGAAAATTCCAACCAGGAGTTAGGCCAACCAGTGGGTCTACAATTACAAGGTAGGAATCAATGTGATCAAGTGATAAACAACTATGTGAGACCCTCAAACACACGAGTCAGCCCTAGCATTATCATACCACCAATTTCTTCCCAACACTTAAAAATCAAGCTGGCAGTCATCTAGATGATTACACATTTACTACAATTTGTTGGGCAACCACATGAGAACCCAAATTCAGACATAGGATGTTTCTTTGAGATTTGTGAAGGGTTTCAATTCCAAAACATCACAAATGATGCGGTAAAGGTACGATTTTTCAGATTCTCACTAAAGGAGAAATAATGGGAGTGGATACAGAGTCTACTCCCACAGTCAATTACAAGCTGGGAAGATCTAGTAAGAATGTTTTTAACAAGGTTTTCCCACCCTAAAAGTCAATGGATCTGCAGGTGTGCATTTGAAATTTTGATAAATTAAATTAAGAATCATTATATAGTTTATAGGAACATTTAAAGGTTTAATCAGTCAATGTCCTCATCATGGCATCAAGATGTGAATTTTAATTCAAATGTTTTATAATGGTTTATCAAAGGGTAATTGGTCTATAGTATATGTTGTTGTAGGAGGTTATCCAATGAGAAAGTCTCTTATGGAACGTTATGAGATACTATATGAGATTTACAATAATATATTTAAATAGAAACTAGATGAAGGGAGTGTTTAAGGAGTGAACATTGTGGAAAATATATTGATGGCTGTATAAATAGAGATGATGACAAGGAATATGGATGCGATGATGGACCACCAAAATCCCCAAGGTATGTATTCTGAAGATTAAAATTATTGGATTATAATAATTATAACTATGTGTAGGTATGGAGGCCACAACAACCACCACAAAAAAATAAAAATCAGAATCAAGGGCAAGGATTTCAGCCGAGGCAACAAGGTTATCAACCTCAACAACAAGGGACATCACTGACCCGCCAAGTCCATTCGCTGGAGGAGACCCTTTCATCATTTATGACCACTACAAGAGTAGAACTTAAAGAGATGACGATATACTCAAGATACCATGGTATTGAAATTATAGAACAAAAAAATGACTCAAAAAAATAGCAATCATCATTAAGGAACTTGGAAGTAGAAGTCAATCAGATTTTCAAAAAGCATAAAGAAAGAAAAAGAGGAGAGCTTCTAGGATTTCAAGAACACCATACTTGTGCAGATGTGAAATCCATATTTCTTAGAAGTGGAAAGATGACATAATGGAGTGGCGTCAAACTTAGAGTACAAAAAAAACCACCACTAGCTAAAGTAAGTTAAAAGAAGAATAGAGAAGATGAGGAGAATTATGATGAATAAGAACCACTTCTATACCAACTTCCACTACCATATCAATATTGGGAAAAGTAGGGAAAGATTGATCATAAAAAAGCAAAAAAAAAATATGTTCAAGATGATACACATCAACAACCCATTCATTGAGGAAATTAAAAACATGAATGTGTATGAAAATTTCATGAAGTAGTTGGTAAAAAATAAGAAGAAGCTTGAAGATTTATCTACCATTCTACTAGAAGGAGGAAGTTCAATAGTAGTGTCAATCATTCTACCAAATAAGAAATGTGATCCAGGTAGTTTTTCCATTCCAATTACCATTGGTAAAAATTAGTTTGGTATATATTTATGTGATTTAGTTGCCATTGTGAATATGATGTCATATGGAACATTAAAAATCATAGAATTGAAGAAGATGCAACCAAATTGAGTTTTTATTCAACTATCTAATACAATAGTGAGATGACCTTGAGGAATACTTGAATATGTGATTATTAAAGTAGATGAGTTCTATTTTCCAGAATCTTTTTTGGTAATAGACATGGATGAAGAGAAGGTTTTAATAATCTGGGGAAGTATGTTCCTAACTACAAGAATATCACAAATTGATTTTCAAAATAGAGAGTTGAGTTTGAGAGTTGGAGGATCAAAGGTAAAATTCAATCTGCATAAGGCGATGTAGAATTCATAAGAACCATTTGAAAATTTTTCAAGATATGAATTAGTGAAAGAAGGGGATGATGTTTTCCATGTATGGAGATATGAAGTAGCTATTTTGGAGACCAGACAAGGAAGTAAGAAAAAGATAAAGAATGAAAATAAGGTGTTTTAAAAGGATTAAGACAATTGAGGAACATTCATATAAAAAAAATTCAAATAAAGAGAGAGTGTTTGGGAAATTAATGAACTGTAATTTGGCTATACAGTAAGGGCCAAGAATTGATTGACTGGGCCTATAGAGATAAGGAACGTTTTCCACAATCGAAGAGTGAAATTGGATTCTGAGAAAGGGAGTGAACCAATCTATATTGATCAATCACACATTCTACATTTTGTTGAACCATATCAGGTAACCTTCTTCCCACCATCACCCACTTGAGCTGAATAGGTATGGTCCAGCCAATGATAGTAAACAAAAGCGCTTCCAGGGGAAACCTGAGTTTTTAGTATTTATATTTATTTTTTCAAGAAAATAACTCACCCCTAATCATTTTTGAATTTCACTATTATTTCTTACGCATTCACTGGTGTATTTTTATTCTTGAAATACTATCAAGGCAGGTAGAAGAAAGAAGCTGGAGAAGAAGCTACATACAATTTACATGTCATGAAGAGAACTTTCACATAATTACAGAGTTCTGGAAGAACATATACAACCAAATTTCAAAGCTTCAATTCTAAGGGTATTAAGCATTTCAATTCTATATTTTTTTTGCTGTATTCCAGGAATTTTAGTGGTTTAGTGATTTAGTATCAAATTTCATGCCCCACAGTAGATTAATTATTCACTCAAATGATCTAGGAGAAATTAAACTTCCCAGGATAATTTCCATTTCATGTATTTAGATTTCATTGTCAATAAATTTTAATGTGAAAAATAGAGAAAATAATTAAGAGAGATAAGAATATAGATTAGGATTTGAAAAATCATGATTTGGGAAGAATGTTTATCATTATAAATGATTTTTTTTTGATATTGGACTTGGTTTGAATTGAGTAAATTTTCATTAAGTGATTTTATTATTTGTATGAATTTCAATAAGTGATTCTCCCAACAAATCGTTGCATTCCCTAGACATCCAAGAAGACAATATTTTCCATTCTATCTATAGTATATTTCTTTAGAAACTTAGGAATGTATTCTTCTAGAACTTTCTTATCATCTTATTGTTATTATGAATGCACATAATAACATTTAATATGATTGAAACAATATTTTTTAATCCCATATCCTAAGATCCACCTTGAATTAATACATTTTTAAGCTCGTATAAGCAATGAATTTCTATGTTACAAGCCTTTTATATCCATTCCGACCTTCCTCTAAATGTTTTGCATGATATTTAAAATAATAAGTGTGGGGGAGGAATATTATTGGGTATATTGGGATGTAATTTATTGTGGATATTTTGATGAGAGGTTTTTTCATTCTGATATGAGGGGAGGCCTTGACATCCTTCATTTTATTTCAATTTTCACCTCTCTTTCTAAAAAAACAATTGAAAAAAATAAAAAAATTGGTTGTTTCTTGGGAGGATAAAAAATCACAAATTTCCATATTGATGATTTATGATCACATGTGGTTAGGTGATGGGTGTGGGATTTTTCCGGATCTAGATTTCTAAAAAAAGAAAGAAAATATAAGAAAGATCAATAGAGGTTGATTCATTCATTATGATTTCATGTATCATGGGACAACTTTTAGCATTTGTGGGGAAGAGATATGAAATTTAATATGGGATAACTTCATTGAGATTATCTTCTGATATCAAGAAAAGTAATTCAGAGTTAAACCACATTTTTGAGCCTTTATTTTTATATCCCTCACCTACCTACCCTGAAGCCTCAGAGACATTTGATCCCTAACAGTGAAACCCTCATGATTATCTATGATCTCTTTCATTACACAGTGGGGATGTTAGATTCCTTGAAATCCTATGGTAAGTTCCATGTTTTTGAGGTATGTGAATCATTCAATTTTCTTTTGTACCTCGATGATGAGTGGAAAAATTCATGTGTGGTAAATTATATGTGGCATCCATATTAATAATGGATTGAAAAATTTGAATGGATAAATGAAGTATCATGGCTATTTCAAAGGAGAAAAGTAAAATAAATGGGTAGCTTGTTTCTTTGAAAAATGATGCATTGATGAATTTTCATATGTAATGATAGACCATTTAATTCTCCATTTGATTAATCAATTTTGTTGAAATTGAATTTAAAGAATGGTAAGTTGAGAGTGCAATGTAGCATGTTGAGGATATAGCATTGAGTACAATATTGAATTCAAGTGTGGGGGGGATTTGATACGTCTATTTCATGTATATATTTTAGTGTGTTGATTTGGTAATTTATTGAATAAACTTTCCATGTTTGGAATTTGTTTACTTGTTTTATTATTTGTATAAGGAAATAACAAATTTGTGAAAAGGGAATGAAAAGGGGAGGAAATATGATCTGAACGACCCTTTGTGCTACGAGAGAATAGAAGTGACATGATGCCAGATTTTTGAGATGAAGAGGAGCTAGAAAACTGAATAAAATTTTATTACACGTTGTGTACCAAAATTACATGATGTGACCATTTCAAGTGAAATATATCTATGTTTGACAATTCATGAACAAACTATGAACATCAAGTACACATCATGTACCACCAGTACACAGAGTGATGACAGTAAAAACCTCATATAATGTTTCTATAGATTCAACATGGTAAAGGAAAAACCAGATCTGAAGTACATGTCTTCTATACATCGACATGTAGAGAGAAAACCAGTGATGAGGGCCATAAGTTTGGATGGGAAAAAACTATAAAAGGAGGCCTCTGGACACCATTTCAAAGCACTCTAGACCTGAGGGAGAAATGGAAACCTCAAGAGAAGACCAGTAGACTATTTGAAGCTCTTCTTCTCCACTATTCATCCTTGGGTACCCATGATACTCGCACTCATCATGAGCGAGTAGTCCCATTTGGGTCGGGTGATGTGATCATAGGGGGATGTGTGCTTAAGGATTATTTTTCAACTTTATATCCATGATTTATATTTCTGTAAACTTTTTATTCAATTCCAAATCTCTTTCTTTTCTTATTGCATGGATATTGCTACATTATAAATGTTATCTTTTTTTGCATCAATTAATCAGTATATTTTTCATATCACCATTATGAAATAAATATCAGTAATGTTTAAACAAGGTTTTAGGTCACCAATCCCAATGATTTAATATAGTAGATTACCATTCCAATGGTCCAATCATAGGAGTATGGCAGTATACCAATACAAAAGATTCCTACTGACCAAATCCCAATACCAAAACTAAATGAACACACTTTCTAGTAAATCCACAACACACAAACCTAAAAGTCACTAAACCTGGCATGTCCCCATCCATTGATTCACAACCCAATATTTTCTTCTTCTATTTCATTCATCTTCCAAACAAACTAAATAATTTAAATTTTTGTTTCCAAATTAATTTAAAACATATGGTTTGTCTCTATGGGTTAGATACCCGAACATTCCTTATATTATATTTTAATTGAGTAGCATAGTTTGGGTTTTATAAATTTTGTTTCTTCATATCCCCATAGAAATTAATGATTCCTTGAGGGGAAATCAAATTGGATCCATTTTTAAGTATGGTCGTCTCTATGTTTAAATTATATAGAAATTTAGATAGTGGTTTTTGTAACACCCGAGACTTTTATGTTATATAAATCATCAAAGGAATCTTTTTCTACACAACACTTGCTTGGCCTACTTTACACGCAATCGCGACCTTCCTCGATAGCTTGCGTCGTACGCAATACCGAGTTTCACTAAACAACAATATGCTATTAAAACTAGCCGTTATGAATAGTAATAACCACTTTTTGAAATTTTATAAATTTTATTTTTCAAAATGGACTTCATTTTTGGACTCAGAATATCGAAATTAGCCTAGGGTGAAATTTTGGTATTTTTCTGAAAACTTTCAATTTTTGATGAATAGTGAAACCACTAAGTGGTAGGTTAAAAACTGAATTTTGCATAAAACATAATTTTACCGCTTCTGTGAATGGAATTTCAAAAATCCGAGAGACACGGTTAATATCAAGGACTAAAATGTGGTTCAATGAGATGAAAATAATTTTTTGGTGAATAGTAACTTTTTACTATTTTTACCGCGGTTAATAGTAAATAGGGTAACTAAGGGTAAATATTATATTAATATTACCCTAACACATGTCCTAATTCTATTGGACAAGTGTAATTCGACCAAAAACAAACTTAGGAATAAAATATGACCATTTAGGCCCACTTGGATTAGATTAGGACATTTATTATTAATTTATTTAAAGAAGGGTTAAAATAGTTAAAATCAAAGTTTAATAAGTAAATCATTTTTAATATAGGGTTATACATAAGATAAATTCGATTGTAAATATTCATTAGAAAGCTAAAAAGATTTCCTACATGATGGTATTTTATTTTTAATTTTTAGACATCAAATAATTTAATTTATTTATGACACAAAGATGATGCAGTAATTATATTATTAATGAAATATTGACAAAATTGATAATATAAATACCAAAATAAATGTAATTTGAGACTTTTTATGAATTCCACTAATTTTCTAGGTTACTATGATATATTAGTATTGATTTAATCAACTTGGTTCGAACATATAATTCTGTTATGACTTTCACAAAAATCATATATCAAATAGTGTCAAAACTGACACAAAATAGTTTTTAAATCAAATATTATATTATTAATTGTTATTTTATTCCTAAAAATCTAAGGTTCGGCCAAATGACTTAGATAAGGATATATATATTAATAATAAACAATTTTGGGTTCTTTTGGCATGTTATAGTAAGTGTATTAACCATATAGTGAAAGAAAACAAAAAGACACGGTAAAAGTTAAATTAATTAACTTAGAGTTAAATCTAATTGATAAGGTTAAAATAATACCTTAAACTTGTCTAAATCCTATTGGTTGATAGGATTTCGACCCATCCCCACTTTAGCTTCGAAATAAGACCCTTTGGAACCATTATAAACCGATTTTGACTTTAATATAAAATAATATTTTGAGATATTCCTAAGGTGCCCCTCTCCTCCCTTATAAAAGGGCACCTCCTCCCCCTCCTCCTCACACCAATTTGAGCACTCAAGCTCGGCCAACCCCTGCCATTTTCCCTTCTCCACTTCCCTAGAATAATCCTAGAGGTCCTGGTCTTCTCCAAAGACCAATCTTAGTTCCTTAAGTGGAGGATTCAAAAAGGCGTTCCAAAGAAGAGGTAATATCCATTACCGATCTTTTCAATTTCTTTCTTCTTCAACTTCTTCTTCTTTAGTTGTTTCATGATAAAGTAATAACATCAGTATTACTTACATACTGATATGTTATTATAAATATGAAACAACCCTAATTCACCTTCTATCCATCCTACGGAAAAATGAAATCACCGCGCGTGCGTACGTACGGAATACCGTCTCCACGCCGTGGTGTAATCTATTTTCCACCATCACCTTACAAGAATGGGTATAATGGTGTAATCAGTAACTATATATGATTATTATTAAGTAATATTGATACTGAAATAATATATATATATACTCCAATACAATTCCACGATCATAGGAACGATATCATCACTCGTGCGTACGTACGGAATACCGTCTCCACGATGTGATGCGACTCGTTCTACATGATCTTCATTTCATAATGATTATATAAATGAATTGAATGAATTAATATGGTATATACTACACTAATACCATTCTGGAAATGAATTATCTATAACCTAAAGATAAGAATAAGAATTTATTCGACAAAACACGCATAAGAACAAAAAGTTATAAAGACCCGAGTAACAAGTAACAATGAAATATTACTAACAAGAAGCTAATAATATGACCATATATGATCTCATATCAATATGTATGATTCTGGAATAAGTCAATAACATTATTTAAACCATTATACAGGAGCTTCGGACACGAACAAAGCAAATCGGACCTAAGGTAAGGGAAATATCACAATCTCATTTTTATCCGAGATTGTTTATTCGTAAGTATTTACTGGGGTGTATTTTATCATCCACATCCATGTTCCTTCAATATGTAATATTGTTTCCATCCACTTACAATAGTTTAAATCCAATTTTACTCTTCGGTGAGTTTTTAGTAAAGAATATGAAAGGAATATTTTGTCGCTTTTTCATACGAGGTACTTTTTGACTTTTCCGAAAAAAGTACGAAGAATGTTTTTTTAACTTAAACAGCATGAACGGATTTTTACGGTTTTATAAAGCCTTATTTTCATGAAGCTTCCTAAAAAAGATTTCATGACTATTTTTAATAAAATCTCTTTCTTTTAAAATTGCATGATGTTTTGTGAAAAGAAATTGATTTTGAAGAAGAAAGGATATTTTCCTCAAGAATTCATTTCAAGTGTTTTATCAAAATGATTTTCCATCTAAGATAATAAAGGGTTCTATTTTTATCCCTATTATTAAATTGATTTGTTCATGTTGTGATGGAATTATTTTTATGAATTCCTTTATCTTATATGAATTGATTTATGATGTCATGATGTTTCAAGAATCCCATTTTTGTTACATGTGTTATGCGATGATGTATGTTTTATGATTATGTGGCACACATAAGAAAGGATTCATTATAAGATGGGTGGGACCTATATCTCCCTCCAATGCATTGGGTAAAGATTTTATATCTCATGAGATAGACATGGCTGGAACGGAAGGTTATTTCGGTTCAGTGATACAGGACTGAAACGAGGAGTGAACTCGGTTCAGAAAGGGACTTTGTCCACTAAGATAGTCTTGGCAATGAGTCATGACTAACAAGAAATGATTTTCCATGATTATGTGTGCATACCACAAAGATTCAAGTTTTATGTTATGATTATGGGGATCTCATTTTCACTTCTATGATTTATTCCATGTTAAGATATTATGATCTCTTTTGCAGGTTTTAATTTTCAAAAAGATATGATATGATTTTTATTTCCTTTATTTGCCCTTGCTGAGCATTTGAGCTCACCCTTTTATGTTTTCTTTTCCCCAGGCCAGGAAGATGGATATTAAGTAGAATATGCTAAAAGGGACCCTAGATATGATGAAATAAATGGGAGACACTGTAGAAGATTTATGAACCAGTTGTTTATGTTTCCCAGTTTCTAAAGACACTATACCTATACGGTCCTTTGTGGTTTTGTCATATGTTGTAATAAGTGTGATTCAATTTTGAAGTATTAACAATGTATGTAAAGTGTGGGTCGTTACAGTTGGTATCAGAGGCAAAGGAGGTAGGAATGTATCCGATCCTTGGGAACTCTCACATGTGAGCGTTGGACGAAGCATGGCTCTCCGCCCAAGGGCTTCATGAGGAAATGGCTGCCACTGGGGATGGTGGTGTGTCCCGCCCAGGGGGTGTAGCCGCCCATGGAGTGCCCTGATAGGTATCAATTGTAGTCCACTGGAAGTAATTCTAGACCGTTATAGTTGGTATCAGAGGAAAGGTATAGTCAACCTTTGGAAACTAGGATGTGAAAGCCTTAGTAAGAACCCTAAGGATAAGTCTAAGCATAGAACACAATCTTAGAAATGGCCATGAATAACCTAGGATAAGACCATAAGCATGAAAAAAAAATTTTCTTGAATTATGTGGTTTCCTATTATAATTAGTGTTGCTCACACTATTCTTCTTAGTTTTAGTCAATGGATGGAACCCGAAGGAACCGTGTTAATGCGGAATGCGATGGGCAATGCAATGATTGTCCCCTGAGCAACCAAACGATATGGGAGCTGGAATGCAAAATCTTGTAGCCATGCTCACACAACTTTCTCAAGCTATGAATCATGCAGGATTTCCAAACGAACAAAGGAGGGAGCAACATTCTGTTGAATCCTTCATGAGGCAGTGTCCACCATCTTTCAGCGGGTCTACTGATCCATTAGTTGCTGAACAATGGATTAGTACTACTGAAAAGATATTTTCAGTTCTTCAATGTTCTGAGCATGATAAAGTCATCCTAGCAGTGTATCGTTTGGAAGGAGATGCTGATCAATGGTGGAATCTTGTTAAGAATACAAGGCAAAGGGATGAAATTGAGTCTATGGAATGGGACGAGTTCAAGAACTTATTTTTCAATAAGTACTTCCCTCGTATTCTCCGAACAAAGATGGAGAAAGAGTTCCTTGAACTGAAGCAAAGGGATGATGAATCTGTTGGTACCTATGAAGCAAATTTTACCAGACTTGCAAGGTACGCTTCTGGTATTATTATCCAACCTGAGAGTAAGATCGATCGATTCTTTAGTGGCTTAAAACCAAGTCTTCGAAGGGCGTTAGCCATAAAGGACTTCAATAGCTACGAGGAAATCGTTCGATGTGCTCTCAAAGTCGAGATGGAGATTGGAGTAACCCATCAGTCACATGGGTTTGATAAGAAGAGGAAGATGGAATTCAAAGAAAAATATAAAGAGCACACGGAAAAGAAGATGAACTTTCCCTTATGCTCAAAGTGTGGAAAGAAACATGGAGGGAGTTGTCTTAAAGGGACAAGTAAATGTTTTAAATGTGGAAAGGAAGGTCATCGGGCATTTGAATGTCGTGATAATGGGAAGAAGATGTCTAATGATGCAAACAAAGGAAGGGATACATAGAATGAACCTGCTACACTTCAATGTTTCAAGTGCAAGGAGATGGGGCATTATGCCAATCAATGCCCAAATCCAAGGGTTGATGATGATGGTCGACGTCAACAAACTCTTAAGGCTAAAGACAAAGGAAAGTCACATGCAATTTCTATCAGCGATGTGGAGTACGATAACGATGTGGTGAAAGGTACACTTACCATCCACTCTAAATTAGCAAATGTTTTATTTGATTCTGGATCCACCCACTCTTTTATTTCTGAAAAATTTTCTAAGGGTATCACCGTATTACCTCAACAATTAGATGTTGAGTTAGCTGTGACAACACCTAATGGCACATCAATCGCATCAGAAGTTTATAATTCTTCTCCGATCGAAGTTTGTGGGAAAGTGCTTCCTGCAAATCTTGTGATCCTTCCTTTAGTGGAATTTGATGTGATTCTTGGCATGGATTGGCTTTCTCTACATGGAGCTCATATCAATTGCCAAAGAAGGGAAGTCACATTTCATATTCCAGATCAACCTACGATCGTCTATCAATGCAAGGATGAACATAACCTTCCAGTGGAAATTTCTTCCATCTTATGGGTATTGATTCCACTAAATGAAGGTTATTTATCTCAAATGGTTGGTGAGAAACTCACGATTAAGAATATGCCCATTGTACGGGAGTTTGATGATGTCTTTCCGGAGGAATTGCCGGGTCTTCCACCAAATCGTGAAGTTGAGTTTTCAATAGAACTCGTACCGGGTGCTTTGCCTATTTCAAAGACACCTTATAGAATGGCCCCAATTGAGTTGCAGGAATTGAAGAAGCAACTCCAAGAGAATCTTGATAAGGGATTCATACGCCCTAGTGCGTCACCTTGGGGAGCACCTGTTCTATTTGTTAAGAAGAAAGATGGATCAATGAGACTCTGCATTGATTATCGAGAACTTAACAAGATCACTATCAAGAACAAATATCCTCTCCCACGCATTGATGACTTATTTGACCAACTACGCGGAGCTCAATACTTTTCCAAGATTGATCTTCGTTCAGGGTATCATCAATTAAGGGTCAAAAGGGAGGATATACCAAAGACGGCTTTCCGTACAAGGTATGGACACTATGAATTTATAGTGATGCCATTTGGTCTTACTAATGCCCATGCTATCTTTATGGATCTAATGAATAGAGTCTTTAGAGACTATCTTGATCAATTTGTGGTAGTCTTTATATACGATATTCTTGTCTATTCAAAGAGCAAGGAAGAGCATGAAGATCACTTGAGAATTATATTGAAGACCCTGAGAAAAGAGAAGCTTTATGCCAAATTTACCAAGTGTGAATTTTGGCTTCAAAAAGTTGCATTTTTGGGTCACATAATCTCAAAAGAGGGGATATCTGTGGATCCAGCAAAAACAGAGGTTATCGAAAGATGGTCAAGACCAACAACAGTAACTGAGATCCGAAGTTTTCTTGGTTTGGCTGGATATTATCGACGTTTTGTAAAAGATTTTTCACGGTTATCTAATCCTCTCACCAAGTTGACTCGGAAAGGAGTTAAGTTTTCCTGGACAGAGGAATGTGAAGAGAATTTCAAGGAGTTGAAAAGAAGGTTATCCAGTGCACCTGTGCTCACACTACCTTGTAGTGGAGAAAGGTTTGTGATCTACAGTGATGCATCCAAGAAGGGATTGGGGTGTGTTCTTATGAAAAATGATATGGTGATAGCTTATGCCTCACGACAGTTGAAAATCCATGAGCAAAATTACCCAACTCATGATTTGGAGTTGGCTGCGGTAATCTTTTCATTAAAGATTTGGAGGCATTACCTTTATGGTGAAAGGTGTGATATTTATACTGATCATAAAAGTTTAAAGTATATTTTCACACAAAAGGAGTTGAATATGCGCCAAAGAAGATGGTTGGAGCTGATTAAGGATTATGACTGCTCAATCCATTACCACCCTGGGAAAGCAAACAAGGTGGCAGATGCATTAAGTCGACAAGACCATGCTAGTTTATCCATGATGAGGATCACAAAAGATCCAATATTTATGGATTTACAAAGGATGGATCTTGGAATTATAATGGAAGGGGAAAAATCTTATCTTTCTCAAATGAATGTTCAACCATCTATACATGTGAAGATTAAAGAGGCACAGAAAGAAGATGTCGAGTTACAAAAGAAGGTGAGAAATGTTCCTGAATTCAACCTTGATTGTGATGAGATAATAAAGTTCCGGAATCGGGTTTGTGTTCCTCCCATCCCCGAATTAAAGAAGGAGCTGCTGGATGAGGCTCATAGTTCTTCATTCTCTATTCATCCTGGAAGCACGAAGATGTATAGGGACCTGAAAGAGTACTTCTGGTGGGATGGCATGAAAAGAGATGTTGCTGAATATGTCTCTCGATGCTTGGTTTGTCAACAAGTTAAAGCTGAGAGACAGAAGTCTAAGGGGATGTTACAACCATTACCCATACCCGAATGGAAATGGGAAAACATCACTATGGACTTTGTCACAGGACTTCCTAAAACATCCAAAGGCAATAATGCTATCTGGGTCATAGTTGATCGTCTTACAAAGTCTGCACACTTCATTGCTATTAGAGAGGATTTCTCTCTAGATCAGCTTGCCAGGATATATGTAAAGGAAGTGGTAAGATTGCATGGAGTACCACTTTCTATTATATCTGATCGGGATCCGAGATTTACCTCGAAGTTCTGGCGAAGTCTTCAGCATACTCTGGATACAGAGTTGAGTTTCAGCACTGCTTATCATCCCCAGACAGACGGTCAGTCTGAGAGAACAATTCAAACCCTAGAAGATATGTTGAGAGCTTGCTCTATGGATTTCAAAGGAGGTTGGGATCAACACCTACCTTTGGTAGAATTTTCTTATAATAATAGCTTTCACTCCAGTATTCAGATGGCTCCTTATGAAGCTCTCTATGGAAAGAAATGCAGGACTCCAACTTGCTGGGATGAAGTTGGGGAAAGAAAGCTATTAGGACCTGATCTTGTTGATGAAATGGCAGAAAAGGTCAGATCTATTCAACAACACATAAGAGCAGCTCAGAGTCGACAGAAAAGTTATGCCGACAACCGAAGAAAATACCTAGAGTTTGAAGTGGGTGATAAAGTGTTCTTACGAATATCTCCCTGGAAGAGGGTTATGAGATTTGGAAAGAAGGGGAAGTTGAGCCCTAGATATATCGGTCCTTTTGAAATACTGGATCGTGTTGGGAAGGTAGCTTACCGATTGGCGCTTCCACCGAATCTCTCTCAAGTTCACGATGTGTTCCATGTATCTCTTCTGAGAAAGTACATACCAGATCCTTCACATGTACTCAGCTCAGAAGTTGTACCGCTGGAGCACGATCTTTCTTATGAAGAACAGCCGATAGAGATTCTAGATCATAGCGAAAAAGTCCTACGAAACAAGACCACTCGCTTGGTGAAAGTTTTATGGAGAAACCACCAACTTGAAGAAGCTACATGGGAGCTTGAGGATATGATGAGGGAGAAGTATTCTCATTTGTTTGTTGCAAAGTGACGAATTTCGAGGGCGAAATTCTTTTTAAGGGGGGTAGAATGTAACACCCGAGACTTTTATGTTATATAAATCATCAAAGGAATCTTTTTCTACACAACACTTGCTTGGCCTGCTTTACACGCAATCACGACCTTCCTCGATAGCTTGCGTCGTACGCAATACCGAGTTTCACTAAACAACAATATGCTATTAAAACTAGCCGTTATGAATAGTAATAACCACTTTTTGAAATTTTATAAATTTTATTTTTCAAAATGGACTTCATTTTTGGACTCAGAATATCGAAATTAGCCTAGGGTGAAATTTTGGTATTTTTCTGAAAACTTTCAATTTTTGATGAATAGTGAAACCACTAAGTGGTAGGTTAAAAACTGAATTTTGCATAAAACTTAATTTTACCGCTTCTGTGAATGGAATTTCAAAAATCCGAGAGACACGGTTAATATCAAGGACTAAAATGTGGTTCAATGAGATGAAAATAATTTTTTGGTGAATAGTAACTTTTTACTATTTTTACCGCGGTTAATAGTAAATAGGGTAACTAAGGGTAAATATGATATTAATATTACCCTAACACATGTCCTAATTCTATTGGACAAGTGTAATTCGACCAAAAACAAACTTAGGAATAAAATATGACCATTTAGGCCCACTTGGATTAGATTAGGACATTTATTATTAATTTATTTAAAGAAGGGTTAAAATAGTTAAAATCAAAGTTTAATAAGTAAATCATTTTTAATATAGGGTTATACATAAGATAAATTCGATTGTAAATATTCATTAGAAATCTAAAAAGATTTCCTACATGATGGTATTTTATTTGTAATTTTTAGACATCAAATAATTTAATTTATTTATGACACAAAGATGATGCAGTAATTATCTTATTAATGAAATATTGACAAAATTGATAATATAAATACCAAAATAAATGTAATTTGAGACTTTTTATGAATTCCACTAATTTTATAGGTTACTATGATATATTAGTATTGATTTAATCAACTTGTTTCGAACATATAATTCTGTTATGACTTTCACAAAAATCATATATCAAATAGTGTCAAAACTGACACAAAATAGTTTTTAAATCAAATATTATATTATTAATTGTTATTTTATTCCTAAAAATCTAAGGTTCGGCCAAATGACTTAGATAAGGATATATATATTAATAATAAACAATTTGGGGTTCGTTTGGCATGTTATAGTAAGTGTATTAACCATATAGTGAAAGAAAACAAAAAGACACGGTAAAAGTTAAATTAATTAACTTAGAGTTAAATCTAATTGATAAGGTTAAAATAATACCTTAAACTTGTCTAAATCCTATTGGTTGATAGGATTTCGACCCATCCCCACTTTAGCTTCGAAATAAGACCCTTTGGAACCATTATAAACCGATTTTGACTTTAATATAAAATAATATTTTGAGATATTCCTAAGGTGCCCCTCTCCTCCCTTATAAAAGGGCACCTCCTCCCCCTCCTCCTCACACCAATTTGAGCACTCAAGCTCGGCCAACCCCTGCCATTTTCCCTTCTCCACTTCCCTAGAATAATCCTAGAGGTCCTGGTCTTCTCCAAAGACCAATCTTAGTTCCTTAAGTGGAGGATTCAAAAAGGCGTTCCAAAGAAGAGGTAATATCCATTACCGATCTTTTCAATTTCTTTCTTCTTCAACTTCTTCTTCTTTAGTTGTTTCATGATAAAGTAATAACATCAGTATTACTTACATACTGATATGTTATTATAAATATGAAACAACCCTAATTCACCTTCTATCCATCCTACGGAAAAATGAAATCACCGCGCGTGCGTACGTACGGAATACCATCTCCACTCCGTGGTGTAATCTATTTTCCACCATCACCTTACAAGGATGGGTATAATGGTGTAATCAGTAACTATATATGATTATTATTAAGTAATATTGATACTGAAATAATATATATATATATACTCCAATACAATTCCACGATCATAGGAACGATATCATCACTCGTGCGTACGTACGGAATACCGTCTCCACGATGTGATGCGACTCGTTCTACATGATCTTCATTTCATAATGATTATATAAATGAATTGAATGAATGAATATGGTATATACTACACTAATACCATTCTGGAAATGAATTATCTATAACCTAAAGATAAGAATAAGAATTTATTCGACAAAACACGCATAAGAACAAAAAGTTATAAAGACCCGAGTAACAAGTAACAATGAAATATTACTAACAAGAAGCTAATAATATGACCATATATGATCTCATATCAATGTGTATGATTCTGGAATAAGTCAATAACATTATTTAAAGCATTATACAGGAGCTTCGGACACGAACAAAGCAAATCGGACCTAAGGTAAGGGAAATATCACAATCTCATTTTTATCCGAGATTGTTTATTCGTAAGTATTTACTGGGGTGTATTTTATCATCCACATCCATGTTCCTTCAATATGTAATATTGTTTCCATCCACTTACAATAGTTTAAATCCAATTTTACTCTTCGGTGAGTTTTTAGTAAAGAATATGAAAGGAATATTTTGTCGCTTTTTCATACGAGGTACTTTTTGACTTTTCCGAAAAAAGTACGAAGAATGTTTTTTTAACTTAAACAGCATGAACGGATTTTTACGGTTTTATAAAGCCTTATTTTCATGAAGCTTCCTAAAAAAGATTTCATGACTATTTTTAATAAAATCTCTTTCTTTTAAAATTGCATGATGTTTTGTGAAAAGAAATTGATTTTGAAGAAGAAAGGATATTTTCCTCAAGAATTCATTTCAAGTGTTTTATCAAAATGATTTTCCATATAAGATAATAAAGGGTTCTGTTTTTATCCCTATTATTAAATTGATTTGTTCATGTTGTGATGGAATTATTTTTATGAATTCCTTTATCTTATATGAATTGATTTATGATGTCATGATGTTTCAAGAATCCCATTTTTGTTACATGTGTTATGCGATGATGTATGTTTTATGATTATGTGGCACACATAAGAAAGGATTCATTATAAGATGGGTGGGACCTATATCTCCCTCCAATGCATTGGGTAAAGATTTTATATCTCATGAGATAGACATGGCTGGAACGGAAGGTTATTTCGGTTCAGTGATATAGGACTGAAACGAGGAGTGAACTCGGTTCAGAAAGGGACTTTGTCCACTAAGATAGTCTTGGCAATGAGTAATGACTAACAAGAAATGATTTTCCATGATTATGTGTGCATGCCACAAAGATTCAAGTTTTATGTTATGATTATGGGGATCTCATTTTCACTTCTATGATTTATTCCATGTTAAGATATTATGATCTCTTTTGGAGGTTTTAATTTTCAAAAAGATATGATATGATTTTTATTTCCTTTATTTGCCCTTGCTGAGCATTTGAGCTCACCCTTTTATGTTTTCTTTTCCCCAGGCCAGGAAGATGTATATTAAGTAGAATATGCTAAAAGGGACCCTAGATATGATGAAATAAATGGGAGACACTGTAGAAGATTTATGAACCAGTTGTTTATGTTTCCCAGTTTCTAAAGACACTATACCTATACAGTCCTTTGTGGTTTTGTCATATGTTGTAATAAGTGTGATTCAATTTTGAAGTATTAACAATGTATGTAAAGTGTGGGTCGTTACAGTTGGTATCAGAGGCAAAGGAGGTAGGAATGTATCCGATCCTTGGGAACTCTCACATGTGAGCGTTGGACGAAGCATGGCTCTCCGCCCAAGGGCTTCATGAGGAAATGGCTGCCACTGGGGATGGTGGTGTGTCCCGCCCAGGGGGTGTAGCCGCCCATGGAGTGCCCTGATAGGTATCAATTGTAGTCCACTGGAAGTAATTCTAGACCGTTTTAGTTTTTATTTTAATTCATTATTTTACACTTGGTCATCTTGTGTTGTATTTCCAGGAAGAAATCAATTGCACCACTAATCCACTTGGGGGAAGGAAAAAATGGATGGAAGTAATCAATTTGCAGAATCAAATCAGGAGTTGGTCCAACTAGAGGGTCAAAAATTATAAGGTAGGAATCAAGGCAGCCAAGTTATAATCAACTACGGGAGACCCTCAAACATGAGAGTTAACCCTAGCATTCTCATACCCCCAGTTGCTTACCAACACTTCGAAATCAAGTAAGAATTCATCCAGATGATCATGCATTCACTACAATTGGATGGGATACCACATGAAGACCCACATTCATACATAAGAAGTTTCTTAGAGATTAGTGACAATTTCTAATTCCATAACGCCAGAAATTATGTGGTAAGGTTTTGATTATTTAGATTATCTGTAGCGACTAGGTTTTTTGGCCTTGTCAGACTTTGGAATATTTCTACGAATAATTCCAGAGCTAGGCACAGAGACGGCATGCGATTCTAAGGCCCGGTGTGCTCGGAATAAATTTTATAAAAATATTAATTATTTTTTTACTATGCACATGGAGGGGGTGTGTGTTATCTCCTAAACGATAGATCAGAATGGAAATCCGAGGGCACGGTTGCGTCTGGAACGTGCTGTTTACCCTAGGCAAAGTGTAAACATTGCGGGTGTGGGCCTGCTGTGAGAAACGCTACCAGGGGAGTTGTCGTAATTAAATGGAGAAGTTAGTGTGCGAGCGTCGGCTCAAATAAATTTTGAACGAAGTCTCAGATGGAAAATCAGAGTTCGTCGTTGCATTCAAGAATGGTGCGTTTACCCTAGGGGTGACCTTACTTTTGTTCACATCGGGCGTTGGGTTCGAGGCGGGTTTGGCACCGGTGGGCGGCTGATATAAATATCAGCGCCCCCCCCCCCCCCATCATTTCTCTCGACGTTCTTCACCATTCTTCACCACCGCTCCACCGAATCGAGCAAACGAAGCGCCCATGAGCACAAAATTTGATGGAGGACGTTCCAGGAGCGCGCAACGGATGCTCTGGAGTGCAGATCTAAGGCAGAACGTCGGCGTTTCGCCCGCGAGGTAGGCGGATTTGGGTTTTAACCCCTGATCCCGTTTTTCTGCGTTTTTCTGTAAATTGAAGCCATAGCAGTGTAGATCGGGTCCCGAGGGGCATGTAGAATCCTCCGGATCATAAAACGGACCACCGGGGTGTCCCCGACGGTCCGCGGAAAATCCGCCGGTGCGGCACCGGCGCCGGCGGACCGCGGAGGCCCGCGGCGGCCTGTAGTGGAGCCGCAGCGGTCGGCCGCCCAGTGTGTTGGCGCGCAGGGATGTGCGGCAGCGTTGTGCACCGCGTGGCAGAGGACTGGCCCGGTGGGGCTGGACCGGTCCAAAATCGACCGGGGGTTCTAAAAACCCCCGTTCTTTGTAATCCAGAGGTCCGATTCGCATGTCGTCTGCGGCGACGCGACCCTGGGTTTGAGACAGACCTATTGGAATAGGTTCAGGTTTTTGTTCGGGCTGGTTCTGTGACCCGGGGTCACGAAACGTCGAATAATGATAATATTTTAATTATTATTCGACTTTGACCGGCCATAACTTTTGCCTGGAGTGTCCGTTTGACGTGTCGTCAGTGGCATTGAGACCCTAACGGTACGACAGACTTTTGAGTTGGTTTCTAGGTGTTGGGACTGAGAACGGGATGTGGGTCCCACGAAGTCGGGTTTTGGCGTTTGTGGAGAAACACAACTTTTTCACCAGGAGTCCGATGCTGGTGGATGAATAGTCGATCCTATGCATTTTTCCGAGAGGATCGCAACAGTGCGATCCATTCGATGAGTTTCGGAATCCAGGCATGGGCCCCACCTGAGCTGGCTTCGGTGAATAGTACCTTTTTCACCCTGTGTCTGTTTCAGATGAGCGAGTAGTCGATTCCAATTGTTTTTATGAGGGGATCGTTGTGGTATGATCCGCTCAATGGGTTTCGGGATAGTTTTGTGGGCCCCACATGATCTAGCTATGGGGAATAGTTCCTTTTTCACCGGTGCTCCATTTCGGGTGAGTAAACAGCCTATCCTGTGTGTTTTTCCATGTGGAACGTGATGGTGGCCTCAGTTTTGTCCTAGGAGGTGCGCAGTGTGGCGTTGTGGCAGGTCGCTCGGGTTAATGACGTTTGGACCAGAAATGGTTGAGGGTTCTCCCTTTGTTCGTTCCTACGAGGGTTCATGCAGCATCACAACCTTCGTATGGGTTTGTGATCCTCTCGATGGGATGTTTAAATTGTTAGAGTTGTGGTATCCCTCCGATGCGCCCGGAGCGGGATCTTCTAGCATCTTTACCCTAGATCGGGTTCTTGGTATCGTTGTGACTGCATATTCATGGGCTGCGATCCCCTATCTAGTAGGTTAACCCCGTTGGGTTTGTGGCATCATCGAGAATATGATCCCCTACGTGGTGGGTCGTGCTCACCACGAGATGGAGTTTCTCTCTTGTATGGGTTTCCTCTGGTTGGGATGATCATACGGATGCCTTTCAGTTTCTCTCTTTGGTTTTGGGTTTTGGGGTGCCTACTGAGTATGTTTATACTCTCCCCTGCACGGGCTTTTCCCGCACATGTTTGTGTCTTGTGCAGACCACAGGCCTTTCGACGGAGTCCCAGGAGGGCCTGGAGAAAGAGGAGCTTAGTGAGCGTGTTGACCGGGGTGTTTACCGGAGCTGTGCCGAGGGAGCTTTTTGGCGGGTGTTTTTGGCAGCGTTCCCCTTCTTCAGAGTAGGTTGGACGCGCTTTGTAGTTTTCTTTTGGTGGGCCCTTTTTTCCCTTTGTACTTCTACTGTACTCTGGTTGTGGGATAGTGTATGCATTCATTTACTTTTCAGTTTTCTTTATCTTTTCACTGTTTCATGGAGGTGTTTGTGGGTGTGTGTGTATAGGTACCTTAGGCTAATGCCTCCCATGTGTGTGGTAGCCTACTCAGCGCTGGTCACCATCCCCTGGCCTATTCGAGGCGGTCTTGGGGAGTCGTAGCTCGAGCCCTGTCGGGTCGGGTCGTGACAGAGTGGTATCAGAGGAGGTTCCACCTTTGGGATCTCAGAGTGTAGCTTGTTTGGCAGGAGTTTGGTTTAGGTTGCATAGCAGCAGTGTTAGGATGTTTCGAGTTCAGATTTCAGGCCAGAGACTCCAGTGTTGGTACGGCGACTGACGTATCCATACACCAGGACTCTGATAACCTGCCTTTAGACTTGAGAGATTCGTACACTGGTCGCGGGGAAATAATGGTACATGCATCATATAGGACTGGGTTTTTGGGTTTTCCTTGTCCTTCTTGAGTCATCTATCCATATATACCCTTTTACTGTGGTGAATCTTGAATGTATTTCAGGATTCCTCCACGATGACAGCGAGTGAGGGTTCCGTAGCAGGATTGTGCTGATGACTCATCCCGTGTAGAGGCTGTGGAGCAGTGTGTAGATTCTGAGGTTGCACCTCCAGGTGGTCTTCCAATTGAGCCACCACCTGTCGAGCAGCTAGTTGTGCCAACAGTGCAGGATGAGGTTGCACGCGGGCTGAGTGCGCTGCACGAGTTCTAGAGTCAGCGACCACTGAGGTTCTAGGGTCATCAAGACCCCCAGGTAGCTGATGACTAGCTTGAGGTAGTCACCTGAGTTTTCTGCCTAGTGAGGACACCTCCGGATCAGATGGTGGCCCTTGCGGCGAGGCTTCTACATGTTTCTGCAGGGCGATGGTGGATCCTGGTGACGCAGTCCCATGACGAGGAGACGCTCACATGGGCAGAGTTTGATAGGCTCTTCAGGGAGGAGTTCTATCCGGTGACGCTGAGGTCAGTGCGGATCCAGGAGCTTCTACAGCTTCGACGGGAGGGCCTGACTGTGTCGGAGTACTCAGCGAGGTTTACAGACCTATCGCGCTACTCCCTGGATATGGTTCGAGACCCGTTCTTTAGGGCTCGGACCTTCGTGTAGGGCCTATGCAGGGACATCCGGGAAGGTGTGGTTTCTTTGTGCCTACCCACCTATTCTTGAGTGTTGGAGCGAGCTTTGGTGGTGGAGAGCTTTATGGCTGAGCAGATTCCCCCTATTAGTGCTGGTCACGTGAGAGCTAAGACTTTGTCAGTCGGTTTGGCATCTGGTAGACGACGATAGACTCAGGGGTCTGGACGTGGCCGACATTTCAGGAGGCAACCCCAGGATGGAGGATCTGAGCCTCAGGGCTCACAGGGCTCACATGCCAGTTTTGGTCAGCCGCAGGAGAGGCGGTGTCACGCTTCCGATGGTCGAGGACATCTTGCTAGAGATTTTCTGACTCGACGTGCTGCTGAGAGGGAGCCGGTCGATGGACCGCCTGGGTAGTGGTAGCATCTCGAGCAAGGAGGTCCGCAGGGCATCAGACGTGGCAGCAGAGCGGGTAGAGTAGGAGGAGGTGGTAGGTGGTACCAGCTGCCACCACCCCCACCCCCAGGTGGTCCACGCCAAGCTCAGGGAGCTGGTGGCCGAGGGTGAGGACAACTGCATGCCCTGGAGGCTATTGACCCAGAGGCACCGCGGATGGATAAAGTTACCCCATGTGTCTTTTCTACTTTCTGTAGTTGTTTGATAGACACTCTTTAGTGGTACCCTCCCTTTTGTTGCTTGCTCTAGTTTTGTTCAGGGCGTTGGTAAGACCCTCAGTGGGTGTTGTTTGGCGTGCATCGAATGCATAAGAAAGAGGGATCCTTCCCCCACCGAGATGCGTTTTTGTGATGTGATTAAAACCGTGCAGGCAAGTCAGAGCCACCCAAAGCGGATAGTGTTGAGGTGTGTTGGATGAGTCCCTCTGACTTATGCATTTGGGCAGGGGTGTTTTTTGGTGAGCTAGCTGGTGTGTGAGACCCATTTTAGAGTCCAGTCGTTTTCCTTGTGCTTAGGGATTTTCGAGGATGAAAATTTCTAAGGGGGGGAGGATGTAGTGACTCGGGTTTTTGCCATATCATACTTTGAAATATTTCTACGAATAATTCCAGAGCTAGTTGCAGAGGTGGTGTGTGATTCCGAGGCCCGGTGTTCCTGGAATAAATTTTATAAAAATATTAGTTATTTTTATACTATGAACGTGGAGGGGGTGTGTTATCTCCTAAACGATAGCTCAGAATGGAAATCCGAGGGCACGGTTGCGTCCAGAACGTGTCGTTTACCCTAGGAGAGGTGTAAACTTTGCGGGCGCGGGCCTGCGATGAGAAACGCCACCAGGGGCGTTTTCGTAATTAAATTGAGACGTTAGTGTGCGAACGTTGGCTCAAGTAATTTCTGAAGGGAGTCTCGAATGGAAAATCTGAGTCCGTCGTTGCATTTAGAATGATGCGTTTACCCTAGGGGTGACCTTACTTTTGTTCGCATAGGGCGTCGGGTTCGAGGCGGGTTTGGCACTGGCGGGCGGCTGATATAAATATCATTCGCCCCCCTTTATTGTTCCTCTTGACGTTCTTCGCCATTTTCGCCGCTGCTCTACCGAATCGAGCAAACGAAGCGCCCACGAACTCGTAATTCGACGGCAGACTTTCCAGGAGCACGCAGTGGAAGCTCTGGAGCGCGGATCTAAGGCAGAACGCCGGCGTTTGGCCCGCGAGGTAGGCGGATTTGTGTTTTAAACCCCGATCCCATTTTTGCTGCATTTTTCTGTAAATTGGAGACGTAGCAGTGTAGATCGGGTCCCGAGGGTCGTGTAGACTTCTTCAGATCGTAAAACGGACCACCGGGGTGCCCCCAGCGGTCCGCGGAAGATCCGCCGGCGCGACGCCGGCGCGGCGGCCCGCGGTGGCTGGCTGCCCAGCGCAGCGGTGCGCCGGGAAGCACGGCGGTGCGGTGCGCCGCACGGCGGTGCTGTGCGCCGCACGGCGGAGGACCGCCGGCCGGACCGGCCAGGTGGGGCCGGTCCGGTCCAAATTTGACCGGGGGTTCTAAAAACCACCGTTCTGTGTAATCCAGAGATCTGATTCGCACACCGTGTGCGGCGACGCGACCCTGGGTTTGAGATGGACCTATTGGGATAGGTTCGGGTTTTTTTCGGGCTGGGTCCGTGACCCGGGGTCACGAAACGTCGAATAATGATAATATTTTAATTATTATTCGACTTTGACCGGCTGTAAGATTTGCCTGGAGTGTCCATTTGACGTGCCGCCAGTGGCGTTGAGGCCCTGATGGTACGGCAGACTTTTTGAGTTGGTTTCTAGGTGTTGGGACTGAGAACAGGGTGCGGGCCCCACGAGGTCAGGTTTTGGCGTTTGCGGAGAAAGACAGCTTTTGCACCAGGAGTCCGATTTTGGCAGATGAATAGTCAATCCTGTGTGTTTTTCCGAGAGGATCGCAATGGTGCGATCCATTCGATGAGTTTCGGAATCCAGGCATGGTCCCCACTCGAGCTGGCTTCGGTGAATAGTACCTTTTTCACCGGGTGTCCGTTTCGGACGAGCGAGTAGTCGATTCTGCTTGTTTTTCCGAGGGGATCGCCATGGTATGATCTGCTCGATGGGTTTCGGGATCTTTGTGTGGGTCCCACATGATCTATTTTTGGTGAATAGTGCCTTTTCACCGGTGCTCTATTTCAGGGGAGTAAACAGCCTATCCTACATGTTTTTCCACATGGAATGTGATGGTGGCCTCGGTTTTGGCCTAGGAGGTGCGTAGTGTGGCGTTGTGGTGGGTCACTCGGGTTAGCGACGTTTGGACCAGCAGTGTTTGAGGGTTCTCCCTTAGTACGTTCCTAAGAGGGTTTGCGTGGCATTACAACCTTCGTATGGATTTGTGATCCTCTCGATGAGATGTTTAAACTGTTAGAGTTGTGGAATCCCTCCAGTGGGCCCAGAGCGGGATCCTCTAGCATCTTTACCCTAGATCGGGTTCTTGGTATCGCTGTGACCGCTTATTCACGGGCGGTGATCCCCTATCTAGCAGGTTAACCCCGTAGGGTTTGTGGCATCATCGCGAATTTGATCTGCTACGCGGTGGGTCGTGCTCAGTAGGGTTGTGGCATTGTTGGGAATACGATCCCCTACTTAGAATGAGGTTTATAGTAGGGTTGCATTATTGTTGGTTATACGATCCCCTACTCAGCGCTTGGTGTTGGTAGGGTTGCGGTATCATTGGTTATGCGATCCACTACTCAGCACGTGGTTTCGGTAGGGTTTTGGCCTCATTGGTTCGATCCCCTACATTGCGAGTTATACCAGATAGGGTTCCGGTATCATCGTGACCACCTTTATATGGACGATGATCCTCTATTTGAGTGTTGAGCTTCTGTCGAGCGCCAGAACGGGTTGTGGTATCCCCCAGTGGATCCTGGGTGTGATCCCCTATCTGTGAGAACTACGTATGCCAGATCGGGTCGTGGTATCCCCCAGCGGACCCTGGGAGTGATCCCCTATCTGTGAGCTACGTATACCGGAGTGGTTCTTGGTTTCCCCTAGTGGACCCTAGTGGTGATCCCCTATCCGAGGAGTTTTGTGGTTATGTTGTTTCAGCGGTGTTTCCTCAGTGATGTTATTCGACCTGCGTGGTCTCTCGGGTGAGTGTATGAGATGTTTTTTTGGGACCCGATGGAGTGTATCTCTCGGATGAGTGTCGTCTAGTATGATGGTGTTCATGTGGTGTACTCTTCTGGTTGTGGACAGTTGCTGGTGACGAGGTCGGTACCTCTTGTGGCTTTGTGGCGTGAGCTGAGTTTATCTGGATTGTTCAAGGTGTATGTATGGGGATACACCTGAGCTGAGCTGTCTAGTTGTGTTTAGACAAGGATGGTCATGAGATGGAGTTTCTCTCTCGCCTGGGTTCCCTCTGGCTGGGATGAGCGGACTGATGCCTTTCAGTTGCTCTCTTTGGTTTTGTGTTTTGGGGTGCCTACTAAGTATGTTTAAAATCACCCCTGCACGGGCTTTTCCCACACATGTTTGTGTCTTTTACAGACCACAGGCCTTTCGATGGAGTCCCAGGAGGGCCCGCAGCAGGCAGAGCTTAGTGAGCGTGTTGACTGGGGTGTTTACCAGAGCTGTGCCGAGGGAGCTTTCCACCGAGTGTTTGTGGCATTCTTCCCCTTCTTCAGAGCAGGTTGGATGTGCTTTGTAGTTTTCTTTTGGTGGGCCCTATTTTTCCCTTTGTACTTCTGTTGTACTCTGGTTGTGGGATAGTGTATGCATGCATTTACTTTTCAGTTTTCTGTATCTTTGCACTGTTCCATGTAGGTGTTTGTGGGTGCGTGTGTACATGTTCCTTAGGCTAATGCCTCCCATGTGTGTGGTAGCCTACTCGGCGTTGGTCGCGAGCCCCTGGCCAATTGGAGGCAAGCTTGGGGAGTCGCAGCTCGAGCCCCATTGGGTCTGGTCATGACATTATCACTGAAGAACAAAGCACGAGAGTGGATACATAGTCTATCCCCGCATTCAATTACAACTTGGGAAGATCATGTAAGAATTTTTTTGGTAAGGTTTATACTACCCTCAAAGTCAATGTATCTTTGGGTAATCATTCTAAATTTTGAGAAATTAAATTATGAATCATTGTATAGTTGATAGGAACATTTTAATGGTTTAATCAGGTGATGTCCACATCATGAAATCAAGATGTGCCATTGAATTAAAATGTTTTATAAAGTTTTATCATAGTGGGATAAGTCTATAGAAGATGATACTATAGTAGGTTTGATAATGTGAAAGTCTCCCGAGGAATGTTATGAGCTACTAGATGAGATGTCCAACAACAGTTTTAAATTGAAACCAGAAGAAGGGAGAGTTCAACAAGTGATCATGGTAGACAATAGATAGATGGTTGCACAAATAGAGATGATGATAAGCGATATGGATTCTATGAAGGCCCCCCAAAATCTCCAATGTATATACTGTGAAGATGCAAATTACTTGGATTATAATTACTATAACTATGTTAAGTGATGGAGGCCACAACAACCACCACAAAAAATAAAAATCAGAATCAAGGTAAAGGATTTCAGTTGAGGCAACAAGGTTATCAACCACAACAACAAGGACCCTCACTGAGCAGTCAAGTCATTTGCTATAGGAGTCCCTTGCATCATTTATGAACACCATAGGATTATCAATTAATGTGCTGGTGGCATACTCAAGAGATCATGGTATTGAAATCGGAGAAATGATAAATGACTCACGAAATCAACAATCACCATTATGAGACCTGGAAGTACAAGTTAGTAAGATTGTTGAATCACTTAGAGAAAGACAGAGAGAAGATATTCTAGGATTTCCATAACACCATCCTTGTGAATATGTGAATCCCATACTACATAGAAGTGTAAATACAACATGAGGGAGTGGCATAGAATTTCGAGGATAAAAATAACCACCACTAATTGAAGTAAGTCAAAAGAAGATTAGAGAAGATGAGTTGAATAGTGATGAAGAAGAACCACCACCATACCAAATGCATCTACCATATCCATATCCGGAAAAACATGGGAATATTGATGAGAAAAATAAAAAGTTTTCAGATATGTTCAAGAATATACACATCAATGTCCCATTCGTTGAGGAAATTATAAACATTCCAGTGTTTGTAAAGTACATGAAGGAGTTGGGGAAAAATAAGAAGAGTTTCAAGATTTAGATACCATTTCACTGGAAAGATAATGTTCAGAAGTATTTCCAATAGTTCTACAAAAGAAGCAACGTAATGAAGGTAGTTTTCCATTCCAATTACCATTGGTAATAATGATAATGGTAGGGCTTTATATGGTTTAGTTTCAAGTGTGAATATAATGTCATATGAAAAATTAAAAATCATGTAATTTAAAGAGATGTAACCAACTCAAGTTATGCATCAACTAGCTAAATAAATAGTGGTACAAAATTGAGGACTACTTGAATATGTCATTGTTAAAGAAGATGAGTTCTATTTTTTGATAGATTTTCTGGTAATATACATGGATAAAGATAAGGTTCTAATAATATTAGGAAGAATATTAATAGCTAAATAAAGGTTGCTAATTGATGTTTAAAATGGAGAGATGATTTTGAGAGTATGAGGATCAGAGGTAAAATTCAATCTTCACTGAGTGATGCATAAGTCATATGAACCATTTGATGATTTTTCAAGAGTTTCATTGATGAAAGAAGAGGGCAATGTTGTCTATGGATAGAGGAATAAATTAGCTGCTATGGATACTATATAAGGAAGTAAGAACAAGCTAAAAAAATAAGGTGTTGGAAAGGGATTAAGACAGTAGATGAACATTCATATAAGAATAATTAAAATATGGAGAGAAAGTTAGTGCAATTAGTGAAGTGTCATTTGGCTATGCATGATGGTCCAAGAACTAATGGATTGGGCCTGCGGAAAAAGGGCATGTTTTCAAAAATAGAAGTGTGAAATTAGTTTCTAAGAAAGGGAGATAACCAATCTACACTAACGAATCATTCCTTCAAAAAAATTTAGATCCAGGTCATGTAACCTCCTTCCTACTGTATCCCACTTGAGCTGAAGAGGTACGGTCGAACAAATAATGGTAAAAAAAATCACTTCAGGCAGGAAACCTGAATTTTTAGTATTTCTATTTATTTGTTTTTAGGAAATGAACTCATCCATAATCATTTTTTAACATCACTACTATGGAATATGCTTTCACTAGTGTATTTTTATTCTTGTTGGACCATCAAGGCATGAAGAAGTAAGTAGTGAGGGAAGAATATATAGACAATTTACAAATCGTGAAGGGAACTTACATTTCATGATGGAGTTCAATAAAAACCTATTCAACTAAATTTTGAAGCTTTAATTGCAAAGGGAGTAAGTGTTTTAATTCTTTATTTTCTATTTTCTATTCCCCACATTTTAGTGTTTTAGATATTTAATTGAAAATTGCATGCCCCATACGAGATTCATTGTTTACTCTAATGATCTAGGAGATATTAAACTACCAAGGATAATTAACAAGCCATGAATTTATATTTCTTTTTTAATAAATTTTAATGAGAAGAATGATAAAAAAATATATTGAGATAAGAATGTGGATTAGGATTTGAAAAATCCTGATTTGGGATAAATGATGATCATTGTAAATGAAATTTTTCTAAGATTTGGCCATATTTTTAATTTCATAAATTTTTATTAATTGATTTAATTATTCATATGAATTTTCATGAGTGACTATCCCAACTGGTTGTCTCATTCCAGAGACATCCATTGAGATAATATTTTCCATTATTTCTATAGTATATTTCTGTATAAACTCATACATGTATTCTTATATAATATTCTTTGCATCTTATTGAAGCTATGACTGCACATAAATACTTTTAATATGATTGAGGAAATATTTTTTTATCCCTTATCCTGAGACCCACATTTCAATAATCCATTTTTATGCCCGTAAAAGCCATGAATTTCCTTGTTAGTAAATGAGTCATGTTACAAGCCTTTTATATCCATTCATACCTTCCACAATATGTTTTTCATGCTATTAAAAATAATAAGTGTGGGGGGGGGGTAACATTATTGGGTGTATGGGGATGTACTTTATTTTGGATATTTTACTAAGGGGATTATTTATTTTGATATGAGGGGATGCCATGAAATCCTTCATTGTATTTCATCATTCACCTCTCTTTCTAAAAAAATGAGAAAATTGAAAAAAAATGGGTTGTGTCTTGGGAAGATCAAAAATCACCATTTTCCACACTATTGATTTTTGATCGTATGTGGTTAAGTGATGGATGTTAGATTTTTCCTGAGTATATATTTTGAAAAAAAAGAAAGAAAAGAAAAAAAAGAGAAAGAGAGGTTTATTTATTCATTATTCTTACATGTATCATGGACCCACTTTGAGATTTGGGGGGGGGGGGTGGGATGTGAAATTTGAAAAGGTAGATCTCTATGGAGATTATATTTTGATATAATGAAAAGTACTTTATAGTTAAACCTCCTTTTTTATTCCTTAATTTTTATATCATTTACCTACCTACCCAGAAGCCTCAGAGTCAATTGATCCTTAATGGTGAAGCCCATATTATTAATTGTGATCTCTATAATTACATATTAGAGAAATTAGATTCCTTGAAAACCTATGGTAATTACATGTTTTTTAGGTATGTGCATCATTAAATTTCACTACTGGAAATCAGATCTTTCCCAACACTTATATACACCCTTTCCCAATAGTTCTCCCAAACCGTTGGGAAAGGGGGGGTCTTTCCGAACGGTTTGGGAGAACTGTTGGGAAAGACCCCCCCTTTCCCAACGGTTTGAGAGAACCGTTGGGGAAGGGGTGTTTTGAGGCCCCTTTCCCAACGGTTCTCCCAAACCGTTGGGAAAGACCCCCCCTTTCCCAACGGTTTGGGAGAACCGTTGGGAAAACTCAGCCCCAAATTCAACATTCACCCGTGGAAATTTCCACCTATCCCAACAGTTTTGAGAACCGTTGGAATAGGTCTATCCCAACGGTTTTGAGAACCGTTGGGATAGATTCTTTCATTTCTTCTAGGTTTGCTACCCGAGAACATTATATAAATCTAAATTTTAAATAATTATGATAATACATATATATATTTATGAAATTATGTTTACAAAAGTGACGTTAGCTTAGTGGTTAAGTCGTTCGATTATAAACAAGGGGTCGTGGGATCAAATCCCAGCACATGTTTTTTTTTGAAATACATTTACCAACGGTTTTATATCCGTTGGAATAGATTTTCATATTACTTATACCAATGGTTTTGTAAACCGTTGGGATAGGTCTATACCAACGGTTTTGGGAAAACCGTTGGTATAGACCTATCCCAACAGCTTACTTCGCAACGGTTCTCCAAACCGTTGGTATAGGATATACCAACGGTTTGGAGGCCTATACCAACGGTTCCAAACCGTTGGTATAGGTTAGTATTCTACTACTATTTTTATTTTTACGCTGATGATGAGCAGAAAAATTCATGTCCAGTATATTACATGTGGCATGCATATTAATAATTGATCTAAAATGTGGATGGACAAATAAAGAAACATCGCTACTTAAAAAGAGAAATGTAAAATATGTGGGTAGATTGTTTCTTTGAAAAATGAGGCGTTGTTGAATTTTCCTATGTGATACTTGAATATTTAATTCCCCATTTGATCAATTGGTATTGTTGAAATTGAATTTAATGGATGGTAAGGTTATTGTCCATTATAGCATGTTGAGATTCTACCCTTGAAGATAAGTATGAATTCAAGGGTCTAGGGGATTTGATACACCTATTTCATGTTTATATTTTAATGTGTGTTAATGTGTTGATTTTTTAATTTATTGAATAAAATTTCCATATTTGGAATTCAATTACTTGTTTATTATTTGTGGCAAAAAATAATGTATTTGTGAAAAAAGAATGATAAGGAGAGGAAATATGAGTCGAACGACCCTTCCTGCCACAAGCGAAGAAAAGTGGTGCGATAGTGGATTTTGGAGATGAAGAGGATCTAGAAAACCGAAGAAATATTGATTACACATCATATACCAAAATTCCATGATGTGAATATTTCAAGTGAAATGTATCTACGTTGGACAAGTCAAGATGAGAGAACACACTATGAACTTCAAGTACACGTCATATTCCACCAGTACAAAATGTGATGGAAGTCAAACCAACGTATGAAATTTCCACAGATTCAACATAGTGGAGGAAAAAACAGATCTGAAGTACACATCATGTATCCTAGGTACACATCATGTAGGCAATGACACACAGAGAAAAAATCAGTGACACGGGCCACATGTTTGGATGGAAAAAACCTATAAAAGTATGCCTCTAGGCATTATTTCAAAGCACTCTAGACCTGAGGGAGAAAGTGAAACACCAAGGGGTGACTAGTAGATGATCTGAATCTATTCTTCACCATCATTCCTCCTCTGGTACACATGACTCTTGCCCTCATCATGAGTGAGTAGTCCCGTTTGTGTCAGGTGATGTGATCATAGGGGGGTGTGTGATTAGGTATTATTTTTCAAATTTCTATTCATGGTTTGGATATCTAAAAGATTTTTATTCAATTACAAATCTCTTTATTTTAATATTTCATGACCATTGATATGTTCAAAAATTTATCTTTTTATTGCATCAATTAATCAGCTTTGTTTTCATATGACCATTATGAAATCTATGTCAGTTATGTTTAAACAGATTTTTAGGTCACCTATCCTTATGATTGAATCTAGTATATGGCCATTCCAATAGTCCAATCATAGGATTAGACTAGGATATCAAGACCAAGAATCCCAACTGACCCAATTCTAACACCAAAACTGAATGAAAACACTTTTAAATAAGTCCCTAAAACACTGACCTAAAAGTCACTAAACCTGGCATGTCACCATCCATTGATTTAAAACCCAATCATTACTTAGACTATTTAATTACTATTCAAAACAAAATAAATAATTTCAAATTTTGTTTCCTAAATAATTTAAAACATACGCTCCATATTTGTGGGTTAGACACCCAAACATTCCTTATACTATGTTTTAATTGAGTAGCTGAGTTTGGGTTTATAAAAAAAATTCATAGCCCCATAGGAATTAAAGATGCCCTGGGGGGATATCAAATTAGCTCTGTTACTAGGAATGGTTGCATATTATTTTAATTATTTAGGAATTTAGATAGTTGTTTTTATTTTAATTCATTATTTTACACTTGTCCATCTTGTTTTGTAGTTTCAAGAAGCAATAAATTGCATGACTTATCCATTCATGGGAAGGAAAAGATAGAGGATCTTATTTTTGACCCAAAGTTGGAGAGGACCTTATGCCAGTAGAGAAATCATAAAGAAAATTTTGACCAAGAATAAGAAAAAAGGGATGGAAGGAATCAATTTTAAGAAGACAATCAGGAGCTAGGCCAAACTGTAGGTCTACAAGTATAAGGCATGAATCAAGGGGTCAATTGCTAATCAACTACAGGAGACCCCCAAACATGAGATTCAACCCCAGGATTCTCATACCCCCAATTTCTTCCCAAAACATTGAAATCAAGTTGGAATTCATTCAGATGATTATGCATTCACTAAAATTCATTGGGCATCCACATGAAGACCCAAATTCACACATAGGAAGTTTCTTGGAGATTTTTGACATGTTAAAATACGAAAACGTCACAAATGATGTGGTAGGGATGTTATTGTTTAGATTATCACTAATGGTCAAAGCACTAGTGTGGGTAAAAAGTCTACCCCCGCATTCAATTACAACCTGGGAAGATCTAGTAAGAACGTTTTAACAAGGTTTTTTCCACCCTCAATGTCATTGGATCTGTAGGTAATCATTTTAAATTTTGAGCAATTAAATGAAGAATCAATGTATAATTCATGGGAATCTTTTAAAGGTTTTATCAGGCAATGTCCTCTTTATATCATTGAGATCTATTCTTTAATTAAATTTTTTTATAAAGGTTTATCATAGGGGAATATGTCTATTATAGACGTAGCTCTAGGGGGGTCGTTAATGAGAATGTCTCTCCAGGAGAGTTACGAGCTACTATATGAGATGTACAGTAACAGTTTTAAATAGAAATAAGAAGAAGGGAAAGTTCAAGGATTTAAATTGGTGTTAAATACATGGATAGATTCAAAAATGGAGATAGTGAAAAAGAATATGGATATGATGATGGACCACAAAAATCCCGAAGTTATGTACTATGAAGATGAAAATTACTTGGATTATAATTTTTATAACTATGTGCAGGGATAGAGGCCACAACAACCACCACAAAAAAAAATCAAAATCCAAATCAAGGTCAAGGATTCTAGCTGAGGTAAAAAGGTTATCAACCTCAACAACAAGGGCGCTCACTGATCAATCAAGTCAATTCATTAGATGAGTCCCTTATATCATTTATGACCACCACAGGAGCTTCACTTAAATAGTTGACGACAACCTTGCATCATTTATGACCAAAAAAATAGAAGAACTTAAAGAGTTGATGGAATAATAAAGAGATCATTGTCTTTTAATAGGAGAACTAACAAATTAATGAGTAAAACAATAGTCATCGTTAAAGAACATGGAATTACAAGTCTGTCAGATTGCCAAAAAAACTTAGGGATTGATAAAAAAGAAAACTTCTAGGATGTAACGAACACCATCCTTTTGCAAATGTGAAAGCCATATTGCATACAAGTGGAAAGATGACATGAGGGAGTGGCATAGAATTTGGAGGACAAAAAGGACAACCACCAGCTTAAGTAAGTCAAAAGAAGAATAGAGAATATGAGGAGAATGATGATGATGAAGCACCACATCTATTCCAACTACCACCAAAATATCCATATCGGGAGAGGAAAGGGAATATTGATGAGAAAAAACAAAAGTTTTTAGATATGATCAATAAGAGACACATTAAAATCCCATTTTCTTAGGAAATTGTGAACACACCTGTGTATAGAAAGTTCATGAAGGAATTGGTGAAAAATAAGAAGAAGCTGTAAGATTTTGCTACCATTTCATTAGAAGGAGAAATTTTAGTGTTAGTATCAATAATTTTACTAAATAAGAAACATGATCTAGGTAGTTTTCCCTATCCAATTACAATTAGTACTAAGGAGTTTGGTATAGCTTTATGTGATTCAGGTGCTAGTGTGAATATAATTTCATATGAAACATTTAAAATCCTGGGATTGAAGGAGATGCAACCCATTAAAGTTTTTCTTCAACTAGCTGACACAATAGTGTGATGACCTCAAGGACTACTTGAATATATCATTGTTATAGTATATAAGTTATATTTTATTATAGATTTTAGGGTAATAGACATGGATGAAGATAAGGTTTCAATAGTCTTGGGAAGACCGTTCCTAGCTACTAGAAGGGTGATAATTGATGTTCAAAAAGGAAATTTGAGTTTGAGAGTAGGAGGATCAGAGGTAAAATTAAATCTCCACCAGGTGATGTAGAAGTCAGATGAACCATTTGATGATTTTTCAAGAGATTAATTGATGAAATAAGAGGATGATGCTTTCCATGGATGGAGAGCTGAATTAGCTATTGTGGAGACTAGAGAAGGAAGTAAGAACAAGCTAAAGAAAGAAAATAAGGTGTTGTAAAGGGAATAATATAGTGGAGGAACATCCAGACATGAAGAATTAAAAGAAGGAGAGAAAGGTTGGGAAATTAGTGAAGTTTAATTTGTCTAGGAATTAAGGACAAAGAACTACTGGATTGGGCATGTAGTGATAGAGAAAGTTTTCAATAATATAAGAGTGATATTGGTTTTTGAGAAAGGGAGAGGACCAATATACATTGATGAATCACTCCTTATGAATTCTTTAGATCCATATTAGGTAACCTCATTCCTACCATATCCCACATTATTTTAATAGGTAAGGTGGAGCCAAAGATAGTAATCAAAAGAACTTCTGAGAGGAAACATGAGTTTCTAGAATTCCTCTTTATTTTTTTAGGGAAAGATATTATCCCTAATCATTTTTGAATTTCACTATTATGACTTATGCTTTAACTGCTGTATTTTTATTCTTGTAGGAACATCAAGGCAGGCATAAGAAAGAATCCAGAGAATAATCTGCAGACAATTTACACATAGTGAAGGAAACATACAAATCATGATGTAGTTAAAGAAGAACCTATATAGCCAAATTTTTAAGCTTTAATTGATAGAAAAGTAACTATTTCAATTCTGTATTTTTCTATTGTATTCCCCACATTTTAATGTTTTAGATGTTTAATTGAAAATTTCATACCCCACACTAGATTTATTCATTACAAAAATGATCTAAGAGATATGAGACTACCTAGAATAATTACAATGCCATGTATTTAGATTTATTTGTCAATAAATTTTAATGAGAAATTAGATATAATAATTAATATAAACAAGCATGTGAATTAGAATTTGATAATTCATGATTTGGGAATAATTTGGATCATTGTAAATGATATTTTTCTAATATTGGTACATGTTTTTAATTTAGTAAAATTTCATTAATTGATTTAATTATTATAATTAATTTCTAAGAGTGATTGTCCCAATCAATCGTTGCATTCCTAAGACATCCAATGAGCCAATATTTTTCATTATTTATATAGTATATTTATTGATAAAATCTGGTATGTATTGTTCTAGAACATTCTTTTCATCTTATTGAAGCTATGACTGCACACAATAACTTTCAATATAATTGCGGAAATATTTGGTTTTCCATTATTTTGAGACACACCTTGAATTAAACCATTTTTATGCCTGTACAATCCATGAATTTCCTTGTTATGAAATTATCCATGTTACAAGCCTTTTATATCCATTCCTACCTTCCAATAAATATTTTTCATGATATTTAAAATAATAAGTGTGGGGGAGGAACTTTATTGGGTGTACCGATATGTACATTATTGTGGATGTTTTTTTGAGGGGATATTTCATTTTGATATGAGGTGAGGCCATAAATTCCTTCATTGTATTTTATTATTCACCTCTCTTTCAAAAAAAACATTTAAAAAAATGAAAAAATGGGTTGTGTCTAGGGAGGATAAAAAATCACCATTTTCCATACTTATGATTTTTAATTTTATGTGGTTAGGTGATGGATTTGATATTATTCCTAAGCATATATTTAAAAAAATTAAAAGAAAAGGATAAAATAAATAAAAAATATCCAAAGAGGTTGATTCAGTCATAATTATTACATATATCATGGGCCCACATTGATCTTTTTGGGGGGAAGAAAGATGAAATTTCAATAGAAAGACCATCGTTGACTTATCTTTTGATATCATGAAAAGTAATTTAGAGTTAAACTTCCTTTTTTAGAATTACGTTTTATTTCATTTACCTACCTACCTTGAATCCTTAGAGTCATTTGATCCTTAACGATGAAGCCCTAATGATTAATTTTTATCTCAATCATTACGTGGTGGAGATGTCAGATGCCTTGCAAGCCCCTTATAAGTTACATGTTTTTTAGGTATGTGCATCATTAAATTTTCATTTTTACCCTAATGATGAGATGAAAAATTCATGTGTGGTGAATTACATGTTTCATTCACATTATTAATGTATTAAAAAATGTTAATGGATGGATGAAGGAAAATGGCTATTTCAAAGGAGAAAAGTAAAATACTTGGGTAGCTTGTTTCTTTGAAAAATGAGGCTTTGATTAATTTTCCTATGTGATGCTTGAAAATTTAATTCTCCATTTGATCAATTTCTTATTTTGAAATTGAATTTAATGCATAGCAAGATGATAGTACATTATAGCATATTGAGATTCCAACCATGAGGAAAAGTCTAAATTCAAGTGTGGGGGGGGGGGGTTTGATATGTCTATTTCCTATATATATTTTAATGTGTTTTAATGTGTTGATTTTTTAAATTATTAAATAAAATTTCCACATTTGGAATTTATTTAATTATATTATTATTTATGGTGGGGAATAATGTATTTGTAAAAAAGGAACAAAAAGGGGAGGAAATATGAACTGAACGACCCTTTGTGCCACGAGAGAAGTGAGTCAGTTGGACACCAGATTTTGGAGATGAAGAGGAGCTGGAAAAATGAAGAAAAATTGACTACATGTCATGTACAACAATTAAACTACATGAACATTTCAAGTGAAATAGATCTGCGTTGGACAAGTCATGATGACATAACACACTATGAACATCAAGTACACATAATGTACCACCATTACACGATGTGACAGAAGTCAAAATAGCATATGAATTGTATGTGGATTCAACATGGTATAGGAAAAACTGGATCTGAAGTCCACATCATGTACCCCAGGTACACTTCGTGTAGGCGTCGAAGTGCAGAGAAAAAAAAGGTGACGCAGGCCATAGGTTTGGATAGAAAAGACCAATAAAAGGGGACTAACGTCACCATTTTAGAGCACATTGGACCTAAGGGAGCAAGAGCGACACCAATGGGAGACCATAAGATGATATAGATCCATTCTATGCCAATATTCCTCCTCGGGTACCCATGATACTCACCCTCATCATGAGTGAGTAGTCCCATTTTTTTCAGGTGATGTGTGTTTATGAATTATTTTTCATCTTTTTATTTATGATTTGTATTACTGCATACTTTTTATTGAATTCCAAATCTCTTTATTTTTTGTATTGTATGAATTTTCATAGATTCTGGAAGTTATCTTTTTTTATTGTATCAATTAATTGGCATACTTTTCATATGACCATTATTAAATCAATGTCGGTTATTTTTAAACAAGGTTTTAGGTCACTTATCACTTGGATAGAATCTAGTATAAGACCATTTTAATAGTCCAATCATTGGATTAGGGTAGGATACTGAGACGAACATTCCCTGTTGACCCAATTATAACACCAAAACTGAATCAACACACTATCATGTAAATCCCTAGCACACGAACTTAAAATTATCTAAACCTGGCTTGTCCCCATCCATTGACTCAAAACCCAATCTTTTCTATAACTAATTCATTCCTCTTCCAAATGAACTAAATAATTTCAATTTTTATTTCCTAATTAATTTAAAACATATGATCTATCTCTGTGGGTTCGACACCCAAACATTCCTTATATTACATGTCAATTGAGTATAATAGGTTGGGTTTTATAATTTTTGTTTCCAAAACCTCGTAGTAATTAATTATACCACGGGGGGATATCAAGCTATAATTCCCTATTTTTCAAGCTGAAAGTGACCCAGCATAGGAGAAAATCTTATGAAAACTCAGTCACCAATAAAATACTCCAAAGTATGATGTTTAAGATCTTCTATATTATTTCTACTAACTATGAACCATAACTAAATTCTTATGTATATCTTGAATCCTCACTAATATTTGCTAAATTTGACTCAGTCCTATAAGAGAGGCATGACCCCCCTTTATTGAAAGAAGAGGTGACCCTCATGGGAGATTATACAAAGCCTTAAAAAGGAGACATTATGATCGATGAATGATATCTTTTTTCATAAGAAAATCAAATAGTACTCTATGGCTATCCCATGTTCCACCAAAATACAATATACAGGCACAAAGAATATCCTCCTGGATCAGAATAGAACACTCTATCTAGACATCCGTATTTGGTTGGTAAGTTGTACTCAACCTAGCATGAGCCCCCATCACCTCATGGAGTCTCTTCTAGAAACATTAGGTAAACTTAGTATTCCTCTCTCTAACAATGGAATAGGGAACCCAATGTAACCTCACAACCTCCTGCACATTTATCTTACCTATATCTTCAAATTTATTGGTGTTCCTGATCATAATGAAGTGATCCGGGTTTTTCAATCGATTAATCACCACCTAGATATCATTCATCCATTGTGGAGACCATGGTAATCCAAAAAAAATCTATGGAAACCTCATACCATTTACAAACAAGAACCAAAAGTGGTAGGCATAAACCAGAAGGTTTTAGATGATCTGCCTTTATTTCTTGGTTGGTGTAACGGTGGGACAGATATTCTATTTTGTCACACTTCATACCAAGCCACCAGAATCTTCATCTCATGTTAAAAAACATATTCATAGATAAATTTGATAATCCAAAAAATGATAATTTCACTGTTGTTGTGATGGAAAACTTATTCCCAAAATGGATAATTCCATCTGAAGGAAGAGACCAACAAAAAATTGTCTCTCCTCCATATACGGTCTCCTAAATTCCCCATAATTCACATCCTACTATTGAACATATATAATATAATCGAGGAGAGAAGATAATTATTGAACACTATTTAAAACCATACCTGAGAAATCCTCCTAATAATCCAGGTTCAATTGAGAAAATATTCCCCTAAGGTTTCACTCCTCCTTCAATCCCAAAACATCATGTGATGTAACTTTCCTATTGAGAGCACCTACGGCAATATTCCCCATCTAATGGGGTGTAGGATATTCCAAATCAATATGTCTAAAAGTATTCCACGCACAAAAAACTGTCTTATATGAATTTATTTATGAGAAAATACATAACTTACAATCTTATGGGAAAAAAAGACCCTAAACCTCTCAAGAAAATGATGTTGTCACTAACAATTAAGCATATGCATAACTATAGAAATCTCCAAATCATGAGTAGGGTAATTCATATCATTTATAAAAAGACTAAGACAGATATAAGACATCACATGATCATCCTACATAATCATACAACCCAAACCATTACCAAAAGCACTATATAAAACCCTATGCCCCTTATTAGGATCAGGTAAGATCAAAATAGGAGTCGATGTCAGAAGTCATTTCATATCTTCTAAATAAGACTGACACATTGAGTCCCATATTAATTTCACCCCATTCTTTGTAAGATCAATAAAAGGTGACACCAACTTCATTAAATCCTTGCTGAACCATCAGTACTATCTACCAAGACCAATGATGCCCCATATCTCAATGATTTTCTATGGAACTTCCCATGAAAATATATTATTCACCTTCTCAAGATCAATTAATAATCCATTCTCAAAAATCACATGTTATACTAACTTCACTTATTGGATCAATAAATTTAATTTTGAAATATTTCCATACAAATGATGATTCCTCTGGATTCCAAGAACCAAACCCAAATTGTGCTCATACTTAGATCTCGAGAAGTAAAATATCATCCACAAACACTACAAAAAAGGTGTTGATATACTCATGGAATATCCAGTTCATTAAATCCATGAAAATATAAGGAGCATTAGTTAAACAAAATGACATCACAAGATATACATTATGGCCCAAACTTCTCATGGAGATGCAATAAGGGTGGTACCTATCACAATCACAAGATCTGCATCAACCTATTTTGAAAACAAATCCATTACACAAAGGTGATTCACTACTAAGGCATGTGCCTGGAAGCCAATATTCTTTGAAACATAATACTATTCCATAATAGCCTTTGTAATTGATGATCTGTGGTTGTAACGATTCATATACATATCCAAAAATTAACTACAGATGACCATTACATCCATAATTTTTACACATATTTATAGGTGAGGAAATAGAATGTTGGTTGTATTAGACCTTTCCACATAAATAGAAAGTCATGGGCACACTACTTGTAACAACTAAAGGCATAGAAGAGTCCCACTAGTGAGAACCACCCCCACCACTCCTGTGATGATCATTACACTTCCTCTTCCTCCAATATGGGCCACTAAAGGTGCCACTAGGTCTAAATGAAGTTGAATAATAACCTATGTTGAATGCCATGTCCATATCAACCATCATTTCCCTATCTATTGTCTGTATATCGGTCAAAAGCTTTATCATAAATACCTATGGTATGATATCCTGTCCCAAACCCTTTAGGTACTTTGGATCCTTTAGCTGTCCTTTCTTTACTACCTTTGGAGAAAAATGAACTAGCTTCGTGAACCGATTGGTTTATGCCAACACCGAATGCTCTCCCTAATACAAGGATATTAACTCTAGGGACATCTCCATCATTATTTAATCTAGGAAAAACTAATGAAATAAGTGGGTTTTTATATCCTTCCCTTCCAATCCCACATTTATTTCCACCTTCACCATGGAATTCCACCATCACTTACTTGGACTCTCAAGTCTAAACTCCACACAATCAACATGATATTATTTGATATATCTAGTAATTTTATGATCTAATCAATATTCTTTAGCTATTAATATACCTATTGAGGTTAATTTTTACCTATAAAGGATGGTGAATTATCAGGTAAGAACTCCCTTGATTATTCCCTCTCCCCTCTAACTCAAAGATATACCTAAAAAACTATGTTATGGACTTACGGTGCATTTTGGTATACAAAATAAACATTCGGAATGATAACTTTGATAAGATTCTGACTTAGGGGTAGATTCCCTTGAGGAAAATTTGCTTCACCCACTTAAGGAACCCGGGGAAGACATCTCATAGGAATATCATTTCACACTGAAACAAAATAAACGATCAGACAAAAAGATAATCTCAGTTCAAACTAGAAAACCATAATCTAAAATTGAGATTATGATAAAAAATTTAGAACATGAGATAAACATCCCAACATCTAATGGTAACTTTAATATCATCCCAATAAGATATGTCCAAACACTCACTATAACCTAAATCTCAAGTAATAATAATCCTATATCCAGTCTACCAACATCCCAATCCAATAAAAACGTACCTCTAATACAAAACTGTAATGAACCCGACCCAGATACCCTCTCAAATTGGTACCCAAACCGAACCACCACAAACCTAAAGGCCATTCCATATCCACATGGGCTGGAGACTAGCACTCAATAGTCAATAAAAACCCTAGTAAATTATTTAATCCAACATGAAGCAGAAAAAATAACATATATATATGTGATGGGAAGAAATAGAATAATAGAAAAACAAGATATATATGTCATATAACAAATGAAACAATTTAAGTGATGGTATTGAAAAAAATCATAGACCATATCCATGATACAAGTACAACATAAATGGGATACTATAACCAAAATGGCTACTCTATGTGATAGAGCGGGAAATCTCCCACCATATCCCCACCAGCTACCCAGACAGAGCTTATAGAAAGCTCTCTACCTCACCACATTGTCTTGGAATTCCATGCAACAAAAGACATAACATTTTCTATTCACCATCAAAGGGGTGTACAGAGTGTGATCATAATAGGCATAGTAGGATCCCACCTAGGTGTTTCATTTTAAGTATTTTTACAATAATCTAAACAATTATCAACTTTAAAGAAAAGAAGGAATGATAATATTTAATCAATTTATATAGAAACGTCATAGTAAAACATTTCCCCATTTTTCACATTTCAAAATAATCATGCTAAAATAGTTTCAAATAATTTCACATATATCAAAGCAGTCAAAGAAAATAATGTATCATATATAATATCATATCCAAATCAATCCAAATCAAAGTACATATAACAGCACACCAAGGATCACAACAGGTTAGTCTTTCTAGGTCACATGTACACAAACATATAAAATTGCATGCATCAAGTCTCTTATTATATGAATCGAATCAATATAGAATAGGAACACCCCAAAAATTGAACCTGCAAATAGGTCTAATAAGTCCCTAGAATAATGGTAATTGGGATTAGTGGAACACCCCATGAGTGACACCTCTAATAGTATAAATATATGTGTCTTATTACTACACCTTCTACCTAAGTACCCATGGCTTCCGTTGTGCTATATTTTCCAAACCATTTCATCAAAACCATGCTTTGAAAACAGTTTCATAATTCTATTTCACAATTCATTGAAAATACACTCTCTTTTACCAAAAAAAGGAGAAACCATCTTTTCTCATAGACCCATTTCCACACACACAACTTAATCATGTCAATTCATTTATAAAACAATTTATAAAACCTGAGTAATACAATTCATTGAAAAAATTCTAGAGTTGGAACCACCTACCTCAAAATTGGTTATCACACACCCATAAAACGATTCTACAACATGGAAGAATTCAAATACAAAAACAGAGGCCCTATAATTAATCCTTACATATCAGAATAAATTCAAAAATAAAAGCGGTCGGTGGAGAATATACACAACACATACAATAAGAAACTCACACAAAACACCAAAACCAACATAAAGACTAGCCTCTAGAAGAATATCACATAATATATCAAGGATCAAGAGAATCAACCCCACAATAAAAAAAGGTACCTAAAACATAGCACAATGGCACTGCTAAAACCAATAATAATAAATAAAAAGAATGATCACTTACCCAGAGAGACACAATGAAACCACAATAAAGATAAATCCCTAAACTAAATGATATAGAAGGAATGAAGGCCCCTAAAATCACCTGGGATAGATCCAAGGTCTCGATAGAGAAGGCTGCAACTCAATGAAAATAAAATCAGACGTGATGTGTATAAAACCTAAATACTGTGATCATTACACAATAATAATACCGATTTCATGTGAAAAATTGATGAAATCTATATATGCTAAAAGGTTTTTTCATCAGTTAAAAATACCAGTCAAACTTTTTGTGATGTGAAGTTGTCTCCAAAAGTATAAACATTTTATTATCTGAACTAGTTCACATAATTTTATAGACAATATATTCACTTCATGTAACCATTTGATGACATGACTCTGTCTAATAGACAAATTCTTCTTAAAAATAAAGAAAATACCCTAGTCAACCTCGACCACAAATGACATCCTCTTAAGACTTTTTCACATTTATAACCACACTCCATTAATTATAACAAACATACATCCTTGAAATTTAGGTCATTTCCCTAAAAAAGGATCTCCTTAAATGGAATCTCCAAAACACACCAAAATAAAGATTGAAATGAAATGAGTGATGAGAAATACCTGAAATTGGGCAATAGGATGTTACAATATTCCTGCATGAAATTTGAATAATTATTAATTTTAATGAACATGGTAGATCATTTTTGGATGAACAGACTATGAAAATGTACTTAATATATTCTTTCAAAACAAAGTCTCATGACCATTCAAACATGATAATTTTCTTATACTCTTATGTCCAATGAAGTCTATAATTCTATCTCCAAATATTTCTTCTTTATATTAAATGAAACTATTGTTATAGAGGAGTTCATACAAAAAAATTAGAGAAAAGTTTGGTATAGTGGTAGGGTATACCAACCATTTTCAAAAATATTGGTATATACGTTTAATTAAACCCAAAAATTAATTGCCTCCCCTCCTCCCATATCAATCACATCCTTATTCTTCCTTATGAGTGGAATTATTCCCCAAAAATGATGATCTCTCCTCAGTTGGTGTTTTTATTTTGTTCTACTTGATCATCGAATTGGTGAGTTCAAAATCAATCATCTCATCCAACGAGAATAATTTTCATTTCCTTATAGATATAAAATAGTATCCTAGATTCGTTTAGGTCAGTATTTTTCCTAGTTTATTGAAATATGGTTCATTTTTATTGTAGTTGTTATATATTACGTAATAAATCTTGTTATAGGTGACATATTTATTTTTAATTTTGTTACTAACTAATTTTATAAAAATCTAACATAAAGATATTATTTTTGTGAGATATATGAGGTAAATATATAATTAATTATTACTATACATTTTTTTAAATGTATTAGAGGGTTTTAAAATTAGTCATTTAAATGTTTTATTTTAATAATTGAAATTATTCATTTCTATTCTTAAACATGTTTTGATTTAAAATGTAATATATGGTTTAAATATATAGATTGGTCATGATTTCATAAATGGTTGATTATAGATTTGATTTATATGGGGAATTTTATTTAATAAAATATTTCCAAAAAAACATTTATTAAGGTATTCTATTTGATCTTTAAAATGGTCGATGAATGAGAAATTTGGTAAGGATGATTTTTTATTATCATATGAACATCTCTATAAAATTATGTTAAATATGTGGAAAACATGTTTATATAATGGATAATTTCATTTCATTTGATATTTCTAATGAAATTTGTTTGTTATACCTTATGCTTTTTGTGGAGTTTTTTAAGTAAAATTTTTTTATGACCTATTCCGTAGTAAACAGTCATTTCTCTATGAATATAATCTTCACAACCTCAACTAATTTCATGTTTGGTTTGGAAAATGCAAGTTTTAGACCACTATATATACCATGGTTCATGTAGTATATACATTGTTATCTTTTATATCATAATTTTCATATGGGCTAGTTTTTTTTGTTATGTCATACTTGTGCTTTTTGTGTGGTATTATGTATAGTTATTACTCATTTATATAATGTATTTCTCTATTATAGTTTTATATATATGGTATTTTTTATCTTGTGGGATTAAGTTATTTAATTAGGGATATGGGTGATAAATATATAGTTTTACTTATTTACAAATTACCTTTTCACTTTTCAAATTTCCATTTGCATGATAAACTATGTTTTGTGGAATGATGTATTCAGGTATGTTAAATTTGGTATTTTTGCACTAAAATATGGAATGATTTAAATTGGATTTTATTTCAATATTAGTTCAATGTTATTCAAAGTGATTTAAAAAATTGAACCTGTATAATTTCATTAAATATATTTTTTATTTGAATTTAATCTTATTTAAATTCATTTATTTCATGAGATATAAATTTTTTTATTAGAAATGATGGAATTTGGATATATGAAATTGGTAAATTCTCAATCGATTTTCAAACCAATTAAGAGAGTTTTTTATATTTTTAATTTAACAATTCTTCATATAGAGGTATTATACACTATCTATGGTATAATTATATTGTAAAACCATGTTAAAGTCCTGAAGAAGTTATTCAACCTATAAAAAATCAGGTTTCAAACAAAATATAATGCTTGGTATCATAATGGGGTGAAAGGACTGTCTCAAAATGATCATGATCATATTGAGAGGACTATATTAGAGAATTTATTAAATAATCAGCTTTTTTTATTCATTATCATGAGAAAGAAATTATGAAAATTAAAGAATAAAATTATATGATTACAGATGATGAATTTATTGAAACTGATGATGTTGAGAGGGAGAGAAAATTGAAGGATGAATTTGCGACACTAGTATATCAACAACTGTGTAAAATAAAACGTTTTCATTTTTAATACCATTGCTTCCTTGGAAAACCATGTATGGAATTTCTAATACTATCATCAATTTTATTCTTAAATTTTTGAATAAATTACTTCCATAACTTGTATATATTTTTTAAAACCATTACCTGGCATGGAATTTTATTGAATAAAATTGATTTTTTAAAAAAAATTGACTGAAAATTTTCAACTTATTTTGTGAGAAAAACACTCGTCTAAATGGTTATATAAAATGTGACCTATTATCTATGGAATCTAAATTTTTATGGAATAGGATCTCATATTCCGTAGAAAGTAATGTTGAACTTTACATTTATTTCTATATTCAAAAATATTTTCATGTCTAATGAAATATCAAAAAATATGTGATGAAATTATATTGAGATAAATAATGATAATGATGATTTTGTTCATCCTATAAATAGATTATCATCTCTATAATTTAATTACTAATATCTTTATTTTTTATCTATGTTCTGTAATGTGAGGTTAGGTCTATAATATTATGGTTTCAATCCATTTAGTCTAATTCATACATCTCACAACACATGGCTAGTATTCATACCCATTTATAACCTTCCTCTATTGATGATTATGAAAAAAACACTCACATTCTTGAATATACTCATATCTAGACCTTTTGATCCTAGAAATGATATATTTGTATACATTAAACCTTTAATAAATGATTTGAAGCATATTTGGAATCTGGGTGTGCGCACATATGATGCATGTTTGAAATATAAAATTTAGATGCATGTTTTGCATATATGGATGATAAATGATGTTCCACCATATGAAATAATGCCTCATAGGAGAATAAAGGCAAAATATTATTGTCCTATTTATATGAATAATATATGTTCTCTAAAGCTTAAATATCACTATAGTTTTAGTTTTCTAAGAAATTAATGATTCAATCCAATGGACCATACATATAGGAATAATCATATAAGGTTTGACAATAACAATGAGATCTAAAATCCACCTCAAAATATGTGTATAAATTATGTTCTTAATAAATTTCCAGATTTCATCTTTTATTTTGGGAAAGGATAGATGAAATATATAAATTGTAAACAAATCATTGAATCAAATTACAATTGGAAGAATAAAATTATCCTATTTGATTTTCCTTAGTGGCCACCAAAATTATTACATCATTATTTATACATAATTCAAATTAAAAACATATATGTTAAATATTGATTGAAATTATTCGAAATATAATAGAAAATAAAAAATTATCAATTATGATCTCGATATGACTTGGGGGCTTGGGATAATGAACCATAATTTCATAATGTGTGTATTATTAAAAATAAATGGAATGTTTCATTTTCTTCTTAATTCATGGAACCATTATAAATAACTAAATTTCTGGATGTAAAGAATAATATTAGGGTTCATAATTGTTTTTCAAGAAACATTTCAAAATAAGTCAATAAAAGAGATTTGAAGCTGAAATATCTGAAGACTCATTATTACTACATCCTTGTTCATGATTTGATTCCAACAGAAATATTTCATCTTCAATCAAATAATTTAAGGGTGTATGTCATATGATTGTGTAATTTTGATGTACATATCTGTGGTGAAATGTTTTCCACACATTTATTCTAAAAAAAGTTGTAAGTGACACCATTAATTTTTCATGATGTGACGAAAATTTTTCCTCAATCAATTTTCACACAGATAATGCATCAAATGATCCATCATCAAACTAAAATGTTTTTTGGAGGACCTATTTATTTTTACTTGATGCAAACAACTGAAAGTAATATGTAAACATTGAATATTACATCTGAAATACGAATTATCCTAAAGGTTATATTCTTAAAGTTTACTTGGATCAAGAATGTATGGATTGCTATTTAATTTATTTTTCTAATGAGAGAATGAGACATAACAGGCCAATGAGAAATGAAGAAGAGCGGTATGAGAAAATTGACCCCATTTTTCCATCACATCACATAAAAGGTGGAATCCCTAAATCATATACATTGATTAAATTAATCCTTGAAGATTGGGAGCTGGATAATCTCACAATATTGTTTAACTATGACTTGTTTGATGACTACTTCAAGTAAATAAATTGAATATATATACATTATTTCATCCCATGTAATTATACATATGTGTTAAATTTTTTCTATCTTTTTATGAATGGGGTGTAAACAAATTATAAATAGAAATAATCATTCATTACCTTTGAGAAGGAAATAAGATTTACATTACAAAGAGTATCCTACTTGAATGTAATAAATAGTAGAAGTATTACTTTAATAATATAGAAAAAAATATTAATTAAATTTTAATATTCATTTATATTTTATGTATTGAGTTTACCTATTTAATTTGTCTCTAAAGAAATAATATATTTTGATTTTAGTTCTAATTCTATTTTTCAAGAATGAAAATAAATTGTTATCAATGAGTATAAATTTATTATCATTGATCAAACTGTTAATATGGTAACACAACATGATGGTGTTATGGAAACTTTAATGATATATTATTATGCTAGTGTATCAAAAATTAAGAATCGATATGGAAATGTATCATATTATGGTTTTATTGAGAAAATAATAATATTATATTATTACTTTCATGGTCATGCCACTCTAATGAAATTAAATTGGTTTGATTCAATGATGAGGTAGGGAAAATTAATGGATGATTATGGATTTGTAGTTATTTAAATGACTCACATTATTTCTATTTATGACTCATATATTTAGGAATCATTAGTAAAATAATTTATATATATGAAAGATCACGTGAGACATAAATTCAATGTCTTTATTAAAGTAATCCCTAATAAAAGTTTTGATGGTGGTGGGGAATAAATTGACACCATCACATCCCATATTAGCCTTTATCAGTTTATTACTTATGATGACTCAAATAGTTTAAATTTTATATTTGATTGAGAACCTAATCTTGTAGTGGATAATATATAGAATCACCCATATGTGTTATCAGTTATTTTGGTTTATATTGACTTGGGATTTTAGGGTTAGTATTATTAAATTTTTTATGATGGTTTCAAATATGTTTTTATCAAACCTGACCATAATATGTATTTTTAATATAAAGTGGTCATATTTTTCTCTAATTTTAAATTTCTAATATCGAATTGAATCATAATCGAACCTAACAAAGTAAAAAACATGAAATAATCCAACTAGAACAAGAAAAATATAAATTGATCCAAAATATATTAAACAAATTAAATTGAAAAAATAAAAACAATGAAACAAATGGCCTAACCCCAAAACTGAAAAAATAAACTATCCAAAAATATGAACCAAATGACCGCATAACAAAAAGGCCAAATGAACTAAAAAAATGACAAAAATGGGCCAAATGACCTAACCAAAATAAGTTGGATTGAATTGAAAATATAAGAAGAAAACCATATCATACCCATGTTTAACATTCAAATTTGAATGTGTTGATTATTCTATAAAACATATTTTATGTTTTGATATTATTACCACTAAATATAAAATGATTATATTATGTTTCCACTCATCCTTTATTTTACTTGACAATTAATATCCATTAATTAAGTCATATCACATTTTATTTTTGGTTTGTATTACAAATTAGTTAGAAATTCATAATTAAATACATATTTATTTTCTAATATAGGAAATAAGAAGATTGAAACGATTTAAAGGATGAGAATCTCTAGTAATAATCACTTCATGAGAGAGATGGGAATTCCACCTTTAGTTCCTATTATGAGAATATTATTTCAAATATATATATCAATAACATATAATTTCATGCTATTAATCTTTCTTAATATTTTAATCTAGAACCATTATCTTTGGGATGATTTTTCACAAACTCGCCTTGTGGCCATAGTGTTCGGACCGATGACTCGAGGGGGTGTTACTAAAGAAACTCATAGTACTCATTATTCCTGATAACACCTAGACCCTACACCAAAAATACCATATAGTATAATTTATTTTCCCATAGTTCCATTAGAGGTACCAGGGATATTTAGATCATCTATACTTTCACTACCATTTATCTTTGTTCCTCATCATATATATTTTCCTTATTTGATAATAACTCCCACTCCCCATACATATCATCCTTTTCTATATATTTCTATTCCAGTTCCATTTCCTATAACATATTTCTCTATTTCCTTTTATGTTCATACTAATTTGACTTCTACTTTGGGGAATTCTGAACCTCCTGAGCATACTTATCATCATGAGTATAAATTGGACACCAAAAGTACTAAATTGGTCATCAATCCATCATATCCTAGGGATCTAGTTGTACCCACTAATAAACATGGCTCATATATACGTATAGAACTCTAGTAAATTTTGTGAACCTAATTTAATTTCATTATAAGATGTATTAATTTAATACTTTTATTTTATTATTTCATATCTAGATATTTCACTATAATGTAGTGTGGGAATAAATTCATGTGTGATATGTGGAATCAAAACACAGAAGCGATGGTTAGGAAAAATTAGGGTGATCAAATGATTGGTAAAATAAGGACATAATGTAAGATTTTTAAGGAAACATTTTCTAAATACCATGACATCATTCTCATCAAGATAGTATCCTAGATATACCTTGATAATAAAATAAAGGACAATTATTTCACTAAAATATGGGTATGAAAATTCATTATATTTAATGTTTATTATTATTGTATTATTTAAATTAATATTTTGGTATCAACTTTATTATAATTTTCCTATTGGTGACTATGTATGGACTGCATGACTAATATAATTAGTTGAGTTATAAAGATTTTACAAACAAGAGTTATATAATGGATGTGTAGCTAGCGTTGGAACAAAATAAAAGGATATACATATCCTAAATGAGTGTCTAGAATCATAGTATCAAAAAATGATTACTCATTAGAAGAGATAATAGATTAAGATATTAAAATATTTTTTGTTTTTTGAAAGAAAATGATTATCATTTTAATTAGTACTTTTTTTATTATTGAATTTTATTTTTTAGGAATTATTAAACATAAATAAAAAACAAGGATGCTACATAGTATCTTCACACATTGGGGTGGATTGTAATGTTAGAACGTGATGGGAAACAAGTATTTTTTACAAAAACTGGATTTTAATTAGGTATCAATATAAATTAAAATTACTCTTATCTTAATAAATAGACAGGGTGTTACACAAGGTGTGTTTAAAAATAATCACTTTTATATCTTGTATTTAATTTAACTACTTATAAAATATGTATTTAATGAAACTAAAGTTAGTAAAATTGAATTTTACAAAAAAAAGATATATCATATATACACCCTATAGAACTGTAAGAGCTTGTTAGATTCCAATATTGATATATTTAATACATAGTGTGAATGTAACATAGTTTCTGATGTCTATAAATCAAAGGGAGACCTGAAAAATAAACTCAATGTTTTCCTATCTCTTGGCATCCATCCTTTAAAATGTAAAATCACTATTGGAAAAGATAGACTCTGCCTATATTAATTCTAACCACTATGATGTCCTTCATGGTGTCTTTTGCCAATTTTAAATTTTTTTGTTTAGATGGAAAAAATCAAAACAATTGATCCAAATTAAACTAAATCGACCAACCTAAAAAAGAACAAGCTCACCAAAATCCCCCTAACATAATTTAGTCTAAATTGACTCGGCATAAACAAAAATGAACCAATGCACACCAAAACAAACATAATTATTTTATCTCCACTTATCATGAACCAAAAAAAATGGAACCAAATATAGCTTAACCTTCAAATAACAAACCAAAATGATTGAAAACAAACAAAAAAGAATAAACTGACTAGATTTTAATCAAACCAAATCAAAAATATCTAAATGTAAATGTATTGAATTTAGTCAATTAGAATTATATCAAAATAAATATAATTAAGAAAAAGGGAGTATAAATAATGTATACAAACTTATACGCCACAATAGAACCTTCCATACATAACAAAATGAAATCTAAACCAAATTAAATGAAATATAACCAAATAAAAAACTGACTAGAATGAAACTTTTTGAGTAGAGTGAATAGAAAAAACCAAACAAAATTGAATTAAATCAAACCAAATTGAGTTGACCTGCATATAATAGAGTCTATTTGAACAAAATTAACTTTTCCTAACCTAAGATAACCAAACTAAAATAATATGATGTAAACCAAACTAATCTAAACCAAATCAATTCAAACTTAGGTGAATAGAATAGAAATTATTGAATTGGACTGAATTGAATTTAACTATACCTAAATAGCCTAACTAGATATGTCCCAAAATATGTTAAACCAAACTAAATAAAAAAAACTAAAATGATATGAATTGAACCAAAAAAAGATGAAATGAACCATAATGAACCAAATTAAACTACATAAAACTTGACCTTAATAAATAAAATAAAATTGTAATAGCATAGAATTATGTAATAGGAATTGATGCATAGTGAAATGTATGAAACCAAACTGAATAAAATGAGACGACATGAATATAAAATGGAACAAAAAAAATAATTGTATTGATACTACATGAAATGAAATAAAATAAATAAAACTAAGTAGAAACAACCTAAATTCTAATGGAAAAACCCCAATTGATCCAAAACAAATCAAATTGAAATTAAATAAACCTATTTAAATTGAACCAAACCCAACATAATTTCACCTACCAAATGAAACATAAATGAATTAGAAAAAACTACAGAATTTTGAAAGATGTTTTAATAAATTAAACTTCCCATACTAGAAATATACCACACTAAACAAAATTGAAATTCACCCAACTAAACTCAATGGAACTGAATTGATCTAAACTAAATCATATTAAATTAAATAAATTTGAACCAAAACAAAAAAAATGAATAAATATTAATAGAATCTTATAGAATTAAATTTGAATGATATAACCTATCCTAAACCAACCCAAATAGATCTAATGTGAAATAAATAAAATTGACTTAACCTAAATAGCACTCAACTAAGTTAATATAACTTGACTCAATCCAAACCATTCTAAACAAACTAAACAGAACTAATAAAAATGGAACCATAGTGAGTCAATCATAATTGAACATAATTAAATTAAAGAAAAAAAAATAAACCAACTTGAAACAACACTAATATATTTAAACTAAACATTAAGAATTTTAATAAAATAAAAAAAATAGATGAATTGGATCTATAACATCCAAATTAACCGAAATAATTTTTTCTGAAACATAACTCATAAAAATATAGTTAAACCAATACAAAATGATGTTGACCTAACATAATAATAAAAAAATATTAATATAGATTAACTAAAACAATCAAAATTTTTTAATTCTAGTTTGATTGATTATGGTTTCTAATAATTGGATATAATACAATACATTTATATGTAATTTAGTTAAATTTATTTTAGTTTTTATCAGTTAAGTATCGGTTACAATGAGTTTGTTTTTTTCAAAAATATTATTTTATTAAAGGAATTTTTTATATGTTAAATTTCATTATAGAGGGCAGTATTGAATATTAAATGTCAATTACGTAGAGAAATATTGTATCTCTCAAATGGAAAGAATGAAGAAGGAAGTTTTGAAAACTAAAAACAAATTAAGTATTAATTTTCTTCTTTTAAATTTTAATATATATTTTTCAATGAAATAGTTCATTCATATTGGAAAAAGTGTTCTTTGGAAGCCCTTTATGAGTAGAAAGCTAGAAATGTTGCTCAAAATGATCATATACATATTATATTAAGATATAAGTACCATAGGAGAGTTTTTTGTCAACTGGGTAAGAGTATTATCCATACTATATATTTTCCCACATCAAGAACCTCTAACAATTCTGGTATCCCCAAGTCTAAAATGGCTCATGTAGTGGTAAAAAGGCTCTTAAAGAGGCAACTGAGGCCAAAAAAATATCCAAGAAGGATCGTGAATGAATTCAAAAGGATAATGAGAAATTAATGAAATTTATAGCAGTAATATTTCTATTACTTCGAATAGATACTACCATGGTTTTGGTACATGAATATTGGTGACACGTTTATTATATAGTGTACTGAGTGACAATGATGATGGTCCTAGTGTTGGTTGGGAAGATGACATTCCTAGTGATGGTGATGGATATGGAAATGGTGATGATGATGGTGATGGTGGTAATAGAGAAGGATATGGTGATAGTAATGGTGATAATTATGGTGATGGTTATGGTGATGATGATTCTAATAGCGATGATGATAGTGATGATTGAACTGGTGATGAAAATGATGATAGTGGTGGTCATGAGAGAGAGACTTGTCCTTTTAATTTCTAAAAGATATTTATGAAAAATGAAGTTTGATGACTGAATATAACTATATATATGTGTTATGATTTTTTTGCAGTTATTAGTTAATCAAATATAAAATATACAATATATGTGTCATTTTAAATCTGTATTGTAACTGGTTCAATGAACTGATTTTTTTCTCAATTTTTCTATATTAGCTACCAATTTTTTAGGGTGTTTGTGTTAACTTTTGGGGTCTACGCTACTTATAGGCCAATATGGGTGGTTTTGGTGGCCTCTTTGATGGTGGAAGGCTATACTAATAGTTTACCATACCATTGTTATAGCATTTATACGAATAGTTTAATAAAATCGTTGGATAAAGGGGAATCCATGTGACCTGTCCAAATGGTTTTAAGGAAACTAATAGTACAGATATATACCTAAACCTAGACACCCAAAAGTTTAGGGAACTATTGTTATATCCTACACCAATGGTTCTCGAGCCTATAAAAATTGTTTAAACCATTAGTACTATGAAAATATTTATTAGTGATATTAACATTAATTTATTTTTAATATACTATTATTATAAAGAATATCAAATTATTATTTCATACATACACATGACTCTATTACTACTTGTTTGTGTTAATATACTAGTTTTCCTTAATTATTTACATGATCCTCCTTCCATGGAACATAATGTGAGATGGAAGTCAATTTGGATTATAATTCTCCAAACTATGTAAAAACAAAGGAATATATATTTATTTGTATAACATAAAACTTTTACTATATATTTAAAATAAATCCCTTTTTCTTTCCAAGTGAAGCATGACAAATGCTTTCTTTATGGTAAGGGTACATTGGTTTTGATGCACATTTATTATTCTAAATGATGCATTTTCATTTCATAAATTAACAATTTTGAATCAAAGTGGATAAAATAAATTATGTATGATAAAATATTATAAATTATAATTCACCTATAATGATTTCTCATCATAGTGAATAATGAAATATTTTCATGTTTCTTGGTTTTCAGTGTGTGCATACATAGATGGTGGGTGGAGGTTTTCTTTCCCATAAGCATCCATGAGATGATTGAATTGTTCTCTATTTTTAATAGTTGATAGAAAACGTTTTTCATGTTTTTTCATATGTTCTATAGTATAGGAGATCCTAATTTTTTTTCCAATCAGACAGCCTCTATGTAGTTTATTTCTATCATTATTTTAAATATTTTTACATTAATATTTCAAGAGTTTTTTCAATATTAAAAAAACTAATTTTCTAAAATAATGAATATGAATTCAACAATTAAAATTAAGTATTGAATCAATAAAATTAAATAATAGAGAGTGCGTTGAATTTAATATAATGAACAAGCAGTGTCTATAAAAAAAATTCACATTGTTCGATCTCTCATCATTATTTGAAAATAATTTCACAATTATGTGTTTTTCATCAATTGTTCAAAATCTCAAAACATGCATTTCATTTAGTTTTTTAAATTTTGGTTAATAACCAAGATATCAGTTGTTTATATCCTTTTAGTAATATTCGATCAATGTAATCAATGATCTTTGAGCACAATGAAACAGTAAACACCCCCACTACTCACAATCCAAAATAAATTATTCAGAAATTTAAATAAAGTTGATCAACTTCAAACTCCTACTAGGATCAAATTAATAATACGAATTAATTGATTAACAAACTCTTATCGGTGATGTGACATTCTCATAATAGAAGAAACAATATTAATAAAGTGAAATAAGAATTAAATATCAATCAATTATTTAATTTCAATGTTTAATAATCTAGACAAAATTAAACTTATGAAATATAAAAAAAATGAAAACTCATAAATATGTCACTATTTGAATGCACTAGTTAAGAACACTAAAAATTTAGTCAGGTACGATCAATGTATAGGAAAAAATACATCATTAATCTTCATCATTATGATCAATAAAATATCCTCTTTGATCCCTCTATAAGATATCCCACTCCTTGTCTTCATGATATGTTCTAGATCCCACCTCTATTTTTATCAAAGATCCCCTTTCCTCTACTCATTCCGCCTTTTTCATCAAAAAGTAACTTTTGAGAATAAAAATATCCAACAATCACCCACTCACCACCTGATTTTCCAGGTCTCATTCCCTTTTTAGTTTTTTAGTATTGTTTTTATAATAGTCATGTGATAACAATTTTCCCTTTAAACCTAAGGAAACTGATGTACATGCAATTGATTTAGTCATCATGTAAGATGAATATGTTTATAATCTCATCTTTATTATCTCTTTATCATCAATTTCAATGAATTCCAAAATCTTCTTCGTCCTTAAGCTCACTGCCTCTATTGCAGTATCATATCCTCATTTCTCAATATGAAGCTTGGCCTGATCTAAGTGCACCATAATCTTACAAATTCAAGGGTTTATAATCACAAAAAAATAGATTCAAGCTCCAAAATAGTTCCCGCATAGACTAAAAGAGAATACATAGGTGGAAAATCTCTCTTTCTGATGACCCTATTCACTTCTTATGTGGAGTTAGGTATAGGGAAAAAACAATGACAATCTTATGCAGAGTGAGGTTCATCTTCCAAACATGGGGATCAACTTCACCAATCTAGGCTTCACTAACACGGGTTAATCCTAAAAACATTAGGTTCCAGATCATAACATTAGATTCAAAAATGTGACTCATCCTACAAGTGATAGGTTTCTGAACCAAATATTCTATTCAAACAAGGGGATTGACATAAATTAAATATTTCAACTAGGCATGGTCACTTAGACCCTTTATCAATTTTTTATCAATCAAAATATAGTACATGAATTTGTCCGAAATATTATGAGTGGATCAACCACTCCTAGAAAAATCTGAGATTAAATACAATATGATTTCAACTAAAAGTTAATTAATAGATTTAAAAAAAAATTAAATAAAATATTTAATTCTCCAAACTCAAAGATAATCAAATGAAAATTCAAATCATCAATAGAAATAAAACATAATTAAAATAATTTACATCAATTTGTAAATTCTTATATAAAAAACTATTATTGACCATTTAATGACTAATTTAAGAATTTAAAACATATAAAGTTCAATGAAAATGATGTGGAAGAAGACATAAAATGAATTCCACGTCAATGTTTCTTTTTAAAAAGTGTATAAAGTGCCCCATGATATTTTCTAGAGACCATTAAAACAACTTTTTTCAAAAATCGTACAAAATTAATGAACTCTAAAAGTTATAGTGAAAATTAAATCATTGATTCATTATTTAATTTTTTGGAAAAAATGTGAAATTTTTTCATAACATTACGGTAATATCTTTCAAAATAGCTATCCTCAATATATACATTACATTGTTCCATTAATTTATATCAATTTGAAAATTCATTCAACTTGTGTTCCCAATGTAACTAATGAAAATTTACATTTGGGGGTTTAATTAAGGCCTCATTGATTCCTTCAATCCTTAAATTTTCTTCCATTTCTTTTCTCCTTAATGAATTTAGTTGAGATGGTGATGATACACTGCTATTTTTTTAATTCACATGTTTTTGATCCCCAAAAAATTCCTCAATTTATCATCGATAGTGTGGTCTTCCTCATGATTAGTATCATTAACATGTGGATAAGTCATTATCCAAATGAATAGTTAAACATTTAATTTAGATTATGTAAATGTAGTAAAAAAACCTTAATATTACGTGGAAAGGCATAATATATTAAAAAAACATTAACTTATTCATTGAACTCTATTTATTTTATTTAAAGGTTAATGGGATTTGGATCCTCTATTGAGAATCCAAATCACATCCTTATGGTCCCATCTAAAATTAAAGAAACTATCAATATTTGGACTACTATGAATTGATTATTGTCTCCCAAAGGACGGTTCATCCATAATTAAATTTTCATCTGATCCTGTAGTTTTTTTATCACTAAAAAAATAATTGGCCAATTTATATTTGAAGGATCTATGACATTAAATACTTTTAATTCTTAGGATTCCATTATGAATGGTTTACCCTTATACCATTACATTCTGAAATTCACCTTCATAAATCCTAATTAATTTTCATTGAATACACTCCTATTTCCAACTAAGTTTCATTGGAAAATCATCACATGAAATGCTATATAATCAAGCTAATTTATTTTTTCAGGGATGCCTTATTATGACATATTCATATAAAGCAGATTTATATCATTAGAACCAGATACATGCATCGCTTCTTTTATAAGAATAAATTTACTATTTTCATCATACTATGTTTATCTGTTTCATTCATATAGAGTGTATAACCATTAATTACATAACCATTAAAAGACAATACATTTAAATTTAGTCCTATTGCTAGTAATCAACCTTGTTTGACAATTGAATACGGATTTTTACATAATTATATATAAATATTATCTTGAAACTATACTATAAACTATTAATTATATGTATTTTATATCTATATTTTAACCCTTGATGAATAAAAATGTCAAAGAATTAATTTGTGGCATTCAGTGTATGGAGAAACCTCTAAACTATTATATTTAATATAATGGTGAACATTATCTTTCTCTATAATGGTAATTATTACAACATCTCTTTTGGAAATCTCTTTTCCCACAATGCATGTATAGGAATGAAATTTTGGGATACATATTCAAAAAATGTTTGATAGGTAATCATTACAGAATTAAATAGGTTCTTCAACAAGATTTAAATTCATAATATAATATTATGAATTACTTCAATTGTTTACATACCCTTCCAAAATATTCATATATCATTCAATGGGGTATATCCATCTGTAATGTATAGGACCAAATAGTGGAAACTATCTAATCAAGTAAACCATTAGGGGAGACATTATATCAAATAATTAAGGTGAGAAGAACATCTAAAATTCACATAATATGATTGTAATTTACTTATTCATGATTAGAATATTCATCGGGTCTACAACTATCACATCCATGTTTTTATTTTTAGGTATTTTCCATTTTTATTTTTGATCTATCTTATTCCCCTAGTTTTGCCTTTCAGTTTTGGAGAAAAATGGAGTCTTTTTCATGGGCATACCCTAGAAGACAACTGGTTCATTATTAGTGTAAATCATACACGCAACCCAAGTAACCATATGGTAAAAGGTAGAACCTACCAAATAGCTACCGCATGACCATCCACCTCAGCCCAAGTATTCATGTGCTCTGGATAGATTGTGTGCATGGTTCCTATATGGTTTATTAAACCATGCGGAAAAACCATTCACGCAACCCAAAAAATTAAAAATATTTTTATTCCACGTTTTCCCTTTTGGATTTACCCCCCAAACCACCCATTTTCTTCCCCACTTAGGATTTCCATCCATAATAGGTCTCCAAGCACTCTCAAGCTCCTTTGGAATCCATTTTTTTAAGTGGGTTTGGTGTGGGAAACATTGAGAATCATCAAGTATGTAAATTTCTCCCTTATTTATTCCTTATTTTTAGTGTCTGTTCCCACTTTCTTGGGTTTTGATTTTCCAATAGCTAGGGTTTCATCCCTAGGGTTTAATTTTGAGTTTTGGGGTTTGATATCTTGTATTCGGGTTCATTTTTACTTGCTTGTGGTGCAGTTGAGGTGTGGTTGAAGATTTGCACAAATTCTTTTGGGAATTTTGACATCAAAAGTATTTAGTTACCTGATTAAATATTACTTGGTGACTTTTTTTACTTGCATGTTTAATTTAGCAAGTTTCTTGATCATTATGTGTGGTGATGAAGTGTTTTTAAGAGGATTAAATGTGTGGTCAATTTCAAAAGAGGACCCTGGGTGCATTTTTGGGTGGGAAAGACTTGTGGTGTACTTAAAAGACTATTTTATAAACTGTCTAAAGGGTTTATTGAGTTTTATAAGTGGTGAAAAATGTGTTTAAGAAATTTTTTGGTGTTTTTATGACATTAAAATGGAATTTAGATGTTCATGTGATTTTATGTGACTTATGAAACTAGTTTGAGACCAAAAGGGAATACCGGGTATCTATATGGGTTTACTAGGACTATATTTCTAGTGATTTAGAAGTGGTTTCAGCCCAGTTTCACTTAGTGGAATTGATGATGACAACACTAAAAATATTTTAAAAATTATTTGAGATCACTAGAACTTTGGATATTTCTCCTCTCTAGTGGATTGTTCATGAGAAAGTTGTTGGTCATGGTTCCTGTACCACACTTCACTAAGATATGAGGTACTTAGGGATCCACTGCTAGATAGTACCTTGGGGTAGTTCCCATGATTAGTGATCATTGTCTATATCACACCTACCACTGGCATACTATAGTGTTTTATTATAAAATTTCATAATCAAGTGAATTCTCTTTAAAAAAAATTATTCAAAACTATCTTTAATTTAAATATGTTTTTATGAAAATTGTTACTAGCATTTACTTTTAATAAAATTTTGCAAGTTATTTACCTTTTTAATATCTAGTGCATGGAATCATTTATTTTGGGGCACTTTACTGGTCCTAAGCACACACCCTAATTACACCTTTGGGTTTAAGTAGAATTGTTAATGTTTGGCACTGGTAAGGGAAAGGATTTTGGTGATAGTGGTTCAGGTTGCTAGTTGTTTTCTTAGTGTGATGTTGTGTAGGTGGATTCATGGTGATTCCCCTTTAACATTTGGTGGTTTTTGAGTTATACATGATGCACCTTTTTGTTATGATATTTTTACATTTTGGTTTAAACCACTATAACTCAATTATGAAAAAATAAGTCTTGTTTGGTTGAATATTCAGATTCACTTTGTTAAAATTATCTGGTTGTTTTATGCTTATAAATTCTAGTAAATTGGTCTCATGATTTGTTTATAATACTCGGGCACCTGTGCCAGCCCGTCGGGAATGGGAACGCCCTTCGGGCCATGCTAGAGATCGGGTGGGGCACCGGTTCAGATGACGACCCATCTTGGTTAATGAACAAATGGTATCAGAGGTGGGGTTTTCTAATTGGTTCATTTTATTTGGGATGATTCAGGTTAGAAAAGATCTAGGACTATTGGAGGTTGGATTTATGGTTGTGATTAGGGTGTTTGGATAGCACACCTCGTGATAGGCCTTGAGTCACCTTGGGATGTTCAGATTTTTTTTTCAATTCTCTTCTTGGTGGGACGTGCAGGATGTAGACCGCATGTGGAAACAGGGTGGGGGTGAAGTGGTTTGGTCATTTTATTTTTGTGGAAAGTATAATTTATTTATATTTTATGATTTTGATGAAATTTTTAGAACTGTTTTACTGATGTATTTTTCTTGTGACTGTTTCTTTTTGTAGCAACATACCTCCCAGAAGAACTCCCTTTCACCCACGGGAGGAAGACTGAGAGATTTCTCTTGCACCTCTTGATCAAAGTTTGGTGGAATCTATTGTTAAATTGGTTCATGATCTGGAAAATGGAGTGGCACCTTCTCCCGCTCCTACTAGCAAGGATGAATTTGGTCCTATGAAGGAAAAAGTGTCGAATTTTCTAAAAAATAAGTCTCTTACTTTTCAGGGTAATACTAAGCCACATGATTCAGATGTCTGGCTTGAGAATATCCAGAGAATATTTGAGTTTCTTGATACCCCTTAGGAACCCAGGGTGAAATTTGATTTGTTCTTTATAGAGGATCCTAACTGAAGGTGGCAGGAATTGGTACTTTAGGCTGGGAAGTATGAGAATATGACCTTGAAGGATTTCAATTCCTTCTTCAATTGGCGGTGTTTTCCCAAGGTCCTGGCCTATGATAGATCCCAAGAGTTCATGTATAATTCCAATGGAGATAATTTGGTGATGTAATATGCTAACTAATTCATTGACCTAGTGCGGTATACATCATAGAATGTTTCTAATAAAAATATTAAAGCTCAGAAGTTTGAGTGGGGTTGTGACCAACGATTTACTCGCAGTTCTTCTTATTCAAGATGGGAACCTATAATAAGGTAGTTGATCATGATTTCATGGTCTGGATTGATCAAAGAGGAATTTATAGTCTTTCTATATAAGTGTCAGCTATGGGTAGCAGTATCTCCTCAGAGAAAAATAGGAAGAAGGATAAGCAAGGGAAGAATGGATGTGGTAGTTCAGGCCATCCTTCCATGGATTTTTCTTATGTAGCTTCTGATGTGAGATATGTTGTGTGTCATCGGTGTAGGAGGGAAGTTCACACTCAACCTTCTTCACATCTCCTCATAGTCCTTATCATTATCATATAATTATGGGTAACTTTCAATGTTTTTACAGGGTGATGTGATCATACCAGAGCGGGGTAGGAACTATGGCTTCTAGGGGAGCATCTGTTCAGTCAGAGCCGACCCAAATTTTGGGGTCTTGGTTTTGTGGTCATGGTGGTAATACAAAATCATCATAGAAGAGTATATATTTTAGGGAAGATCTATAAGTGATCATCCTCCCTCAATAAGAGACCATGCATCTTTAGGTTGTGGATCAGGCACCAGTAGGATAAGATGTAGGGCCCTCGATAGTTTGAGGTACCATTCTAATTGTATATACTATAATAGTTGTTTTATTTGATACTGGTGCATATGTTTCTTTTATCTATACCTGTATTTTAAATCTATTGAATTTTCCATCTAAGCTACTTAATTTTACAATGGAGTTAGTAACGTTGTTGGTTTGGAAGAAAGAGCGGGGTCTCAAATGTCCATCTTGTGCGTTCTCTATGTTAGGGGTTGAGATGGAGTGGGATTTCTTAGTCATATACATAGACCTATTTGATGTGATCCATGGAATGTATTGGCTGGTGTTCTTCCAAGCGCATATCGATTATTATAGGTGGTGGGTGAGTTTCATGTCACCTGATAGAAGTCCTCAGGTATTTCTTCGGGAATGGGATCCTCGGTCAGGTCATGTGGGGCCTCCACTCCCAAAAGTTGGGAAATATTATCTATCGGTTATTGTCTCTCGTACTGGAGGATGATATAGGTGATCCCGAGGGTGGACTACCTTGAGTAGTGGTTGTGTTACTCGAGGTATTTCTATATGACCTTCTGGGCTTACCCCTAAAGCGGGACATGGATTTCTTGATTGATTTGGTGTTGGGAACATAGCTGATATCTCTCCTCTTATACCATATAGCCCCCACCGAGATGAGGGAATAAAATATACAGTTTGAAAATTTCAAATCCAAAGGGTTCATTCACCTGATCATCTCTCCTTGGGCAATTAATGTTCTATTTTTGAAGAAGTCTATTGGATACCGTAGGTTTTTCATTGATTAGAAGAAGCTAAATAAATTAATTATTAAGAGTAAATACCCTTTTACTTGGACTGATGACTTAATTGACTAGATGAATGGGTAAAGGTGGGTTTCCATGATAGATTTGTGTTCTAGCTATCAGAAAGTCAGGGTGAAAGAGGTAGACATCCTAAATATGGCTTTCCAAAGCAGGTACGTCCACTTTGAGTATTTGGTCATTTCTTTAGGGTTGAGCAATGCTCCAGTAGTTTTTACAACACTCTAGAAAAGGGTGTTCCACCAGTATCTTGATTCTTTGGTGGTGGTATTTGTATATGACATCTTAGTTTATTCTAGATCTGAGTAGGAGCATGAGCATCACATTCGAATTGTTTTGGGAACTCTATGGGATCACCGCCTATATGCCAAGCTTTCAAAGTGAACCTTCTGGATCAGGTAGGTAATGCTTCTGGGTCATGTGGTTTTTGATAAAGGGGTTTTGGTGTACCCCAAGAAGATTAGCACAGTTATTTCATGGGAGAATTTGAAGAATGTGTTTGAGATCAAGAGTTTTCTCAGCCTCGAAGGTTATTATAGATGGTTTTTTTGGGATTTCTCTCAACATGGCTCATCGATAACCACACTCACTCATAATAAGGTGATGTTTGAGTGGATCATAGAGTGACAATAATCCATTAAGGATCTAACAAAGTGGTTGAGTACTACACTAGTATTGAACATTCTAGAGTCTGGGAAGGGCTATGTGGTTTATTGCACCGCTTCAGGTATGGGTCTCAGATGTGTTCTTATTCAGGGTGACATGTGGTGGTGTACAATTCCTACACACTCCAACCACATGAAAATAATTACATGACCCATGACATGGAATCAGATGCATTTATGCATTCCTTTAAGACTTGGCACAATTATCTTCTTGTGGAGAAATTTTTGGTTTACTCTAACCATAAAATTTTGGCCTTATTTTTCTCCCAAAAGGACTTGACCTTGAGGGATCATCATTGGATCAATTATTTTTAGGGATTCAATTTTGATATTATCTATACCCCAAGAAAGGATAATGTGTTGGTTGACCACTTGAGCAGAAAAATGCATGTTCAGGCTTTGAAGAAGTCAAGCGATGAGTGGAATCTGATGGGGATCTTTTCCCAAATGCATTTGGAGACCAAGGATCACTATGGGGGTGCCTTCTTGGAGAGCGTTCAGTTGACTCATTACCTTTTGGAGTTGATTCAATAGGAACATCTGGGTAAAGATTTGTGTCAGTGATCTATCAATATTCATCATGGTGGGGAGACAAATTCTATTTGGTCTTAATCTCCAAATTAGATTCGTGTCCTTTAAGGGTCGTTCAGTGGTGTAGTTTTCCTTGAGGAAGGTGTTGATGCATGATAGCCACCAATCTCAATGGACTATTCATCCCAAGGTGACCAAGATGTATTATGATGTTCATCAGAAGTTTTGGTGTCTAGGCATGAGGAGGGACATTGTTGATTTCGTATCAAGATGTTATACTTGTCAGAATGTAAAATTATAGTATCAGAGGCCCTCTAGTTTGATTCAGTCATTACCCATTCCTATCTAGTAATGGGATGAGGTCGCCATGGATTTCATTGTTGGATTTCCTCATACACCTCATGGAATGAATTATATTTGGGTGTTTATTGATTGTATGACCAAATCAGCTCAATTTATTCCAATCAAAGATATATCTAAATTGGATGAGATGGGAAAATTGTATATTCAGGAGGCAGTAAAGCTTCATGGGGTGCCATGAATAGTTGTTTTAGATATAGACCCATATTTTAAATCTTGGTTCTAGGAAGTCCTTTGGAAGGAATTAGGGTAAAATATTAAGATGAGTACAACATACCATCCTCAAATGGTTGGTTAGATAGAGTGGGAAAATCAGATTTTGGAGGACATGATTCGCACATGCATTTTAGATTTCGGAGGATTGTTGGGTAGCCATTTGGGGTTGGTTGATTTTTCTTATAATAAAAATTAAAAATATTTGATTCAAATGGATATATTTGAAGCACTTTATGGTCTTCTGTATCGGCCCCCTCTATGATGGGATAAGGTGGGTGAGACCTCACTTTTGGGATCGAGCCTCATGAAAGAAACATCTAAGAACTCAAGTTGATTAGGCTATGGTTATTGACAGATCAGAGTCACCACAATTCTTATGTTGACCATAGGAATCAAGACCTTGATTTTACTATGTGTGATCAGGTATTCTTGAAGGTGTCCCATCACTTGGGTCATCTTCAGTTGGGGAAGCATGGTAAACTGATGCCAAGGAATTTCAGCCCTTTTGAAATCACTGATAGGATTGGAATGGTGTCATACATGTAAAAATTTTCTTCTCAGTTGACATATATTTATGACGTGTTTCATGTCTCCCTATTGAAGAAGTATAACTCAGACCCATATCATGTGCTGAATTGGGATGAGTTGGTGATAGAGCCTACTTTATCACTGTTTGAGTGGCTGGTACAGATAGTTCCTTCCCAAGAGAATGTGCTTCATGAGAAGTATATTCCATTGGTACATGTACATTTGTTGCATGAGAGTGATGTATATGAGATATGGGATCAGAAGTTATGTGTTGAACAAGAGTATCCATTCTTATTTTCCAATCAAGCTTCGAGTTTAATTTTCTAGGGTGGAAAAGCTTAATGGTTGGGAGAATTTTTACATCCATATTTTTATTTTCATGTATTTTTTCGTTTTTATTTTTGATTGATATTTCTCCCCTGGGATTCCTTTTGAATTTTGGAGAAAAATGGAGGCTTTTGGGTGGGCAGACCCAGGAACCTGGTCAGCACACAGTTAGTGTAATCCATGCACCCAACCGAGGTATCTATGGGGTAGAAGGTAAAACCTACCACATGGTCATGTGCCTCAGACCTGGTAATCATGCACTCTGGATAGATCATGATCACAGTTTCTAAATAGTTCATTAAACCATGTGTCCAAACCAAGTTCCTAACCCATAAAATGAAAAATATTTTTTTCAAAGATTTCCCTTTTCAGATTTAACCCCTCCTCCACCCATTTTCTTCCCCACTCAGGATTTTTAGCCATAGGAGGTCTCTAAACTCCCACAAGCTCCCCTGGAACCCATTTTATAAAGGGTGATGGTGGGGGAAACTTCAAGAATCATTAATAAAGTGAATTTCTCCCTTATTTCTATCTTCTTTTTAGGGTTTCTTACCACATTCTTGGGGTTCAATTTTCCATCAGTTAGGGTTTCATACCTAGTGTTTAATTTTGTGTTATTGGGTTCTAACTCTTAGATTAGGGTTTATTTATTCTTTTTTGTGGTGCAGTTGAGGTGCGGTTGAATATTTACAGTAATTGTTTTGGGAATTTTGACATCAAAGGTAGGTGGTTCCATGCCTAAACAATATTTAGTGAATTTGTTTTATTTCATATTTATTTTTTCATGTTCTTTGATCATTATATGTGGTGAAGGAATTATTTTTCAAGAGGATTAAGTTTGTGTTGATTTTAAAGTCGCAATATTACATGAAATTGAGTGTTTTTCATATAAAAACTCATATTGTGTCACTTGGAATGATTTTATAAATTATGAAATTCATTTATTTTACAATATAAGGGCTAAAAATTATATTTCGTTATGGTTTTCATGTGAGGTTTATTTTAAAAGAGTACCTTAGGTTCATTTTTTGGTGGAAAATCCTTATGGTGTACTTGAAAACTATTTTATAAATTGTCTATAAGTTTTATTGAGTTATATAAGTGGTGTGAATCGTGTTTGGGAATTTTTTTGGGGTGAGAATGATTTTAAAATGGAATTTTTATGTTCAAGTAGTGTTATGTGATATATGAAACTTCTTTGAGCACAAAAGGGAAGCTCAGGTATCCTAGTGGGTGGACTAGGATGAGTTTTCTAGTGATTTAGAAGTGGATCAGGCCTATTTTCACTTAGCAGGATTGATTATGACAACACTAATAATATATGGAAAATTAGTTGATACCACTAGAACATTATATATTTATCCTCTCTAACGTCTCATTCATGATAAAGCAATTGTTCATGGTTCTTATACCACATTTCATTGAGATAAGAGGTACCTAGGGTCCCACTGCTAGCTAGTGCTTAGGGGTAGTTCCCATGATTTTATCTCATTGGCTATATCACACCTACCATTGGAATACAGTAGTGTTTGGTTATAAAATTTCAGAATCAAGTGTGTTCTCTTAAAAAAACTCTTTTTCATTTAATATTCTTTTTATTAAAATTATTACTAGCATTTCCTTTGAATAAAATCTTGCAATTTATGTTCCTTTTTAATGTTTAGGATATGGAATATTTTCATGGGTGGAATCCTACTGATATTAGGATCACACCCTACTTATACCTTTGGGTGTAAGTAGACTTGGTAATTTTTGACATAGGTAAGGGAAAGGCTTTTAGTGACAGCGGTTCAGGTTACTAGCTATTTTCGTGGTGTGGTGTTGTGGAGGTGACTCGAGGGTGATTCCCCCTTTCCTTGTAGTTGTTTTTGAGATAGAATTTCTACACCTTTTTATTGTGTTATTTTTAAATGTTGGCTTAAACACTTATAACTCAATTCTGAAAAATAAAATTATGGATTTTTTTGGTAGAATTTTAAGATTCAATTTATTAAAATTTTTGGTTGTTTTGTTCTCATAAATTTGGGTAAATAATTCACAAGTTTTGTTTATAATACCCGAGCACGTATTCCAGTCCGTGGGGGTTGGGAAAGCCCTTCAGGCCATGCCACAAACTTTGGTGGGTGCCAGTTAGGATGACGACCCGACTTGGTTCGTGAGAATAACTTTACTACATATGGACTTGAAAAAAAAAAGAATAGTCTAGTAAATGTATTTCAAACATTTTTAGATGGAATTCAATGTATAGATATACATATTAAATCTTGCATCAAAACATGATATTCATGTGATTTTAGACCCATTAACATCAAATTATCCATTAACACATCATTATTTGTATTTTATAAATACAAATTTGTATCATTTACACCATTAATAAAGTTGAAAATTTAAAAAAAAATGTCTGGAGTGAGTATAAGCTACTAGAGGAAGAAAATTTTTTCTTTTACCCTTCATTGATGCCAACTCTTCTCTTGTACATATGTATTTCTTTTCCAACCTAGACTTAATGACATCTTTTATTTTGTCTGGTGCATTTAGTAACATCCCAATAATACTATCACATTCATTTTTTTCTACATTTTTGACATCAATAAAATGCCATACATAAAAAATATTTCATTATGATATTTAAAATGTAACTAATTTATTTTTTTGACCTAATTTCATAAAGATTATTGAATTTTTTTTACAATAATAGTGTTAATATCTTGTACTTTCTCAAAATATTGATCAACCATTAGTGGAGATGGAGTCATACCATGTTCTATACTTCCATTGAATGATTACTTCTAGGATAAATTTTTTTTCATCAGGGTAAAAAATTATAATGTTCTATAAAAAAGTCATCAAGTGAATTTTCAACCTAATTGGGTGTGTACCTTCTTAATAAATGGGAAACATTAACAATATTTTAATTTTATAGCCTGAAAATTTCTCATAAGAAGAAATTTCATTTCTTATCCAGTAAAATATGAATCTCAATGAAAACTATTCACTTATATAAGAATCATACAATGTAATACCTATATCCCACAATAATTTCAAAACATTGATAAATGTATCGAAATAGAATTAAATATCATTACTGAGTTGTTTTGGCCCAAATAAAAATAGAGACAACATGATTTATTTGTACTTCACACATAACCATTGTAGAAAGTAATAAATTACCAACATTATTGGCCATATACCATGAGTGCTACTTTGTAGACAAAAAATATTCATTTCATCGATAGATAACATAATACAGAGCTTTCATAGCTTGTTTCAAAATTCAAGATTCTCATAATCAATTTTCTTTCACTAAGGATAGTTCTCTAGGTGACATAGTTTACCATATTCAATTATTGAATCTACATGACATGTCAATTGTTTAGTGGTTTCCTAAAATCTATATAGATTTCTAAACCATAGAATTATAGAAAAGTACAATAAAACATTCAATAGTCTTGATTAATCTCTCTTTTATCAATTTTTTCCACACTTAGACAATTTTTGAGTGATTCATGGTCTTTATGAAACAATATTCAACCATTTGGATAGATGTGTATTTGTTTAGAGATCATACCCACTGAACGTATCATTTAGTCTTATATTTTCAAAATGGAAGTTCATTTTTTTCTGGAATCATATCATTCAGTATTATAAGTAGTCCTTTAAATCTTGTGTTTCTCCATGAACTATTAGATTTCAAATTATAAAACTTCAATACATGTGACAATGTTGTATATTTAGTACAGCTGGCATAAAATGACATCCTTTCATAGCTATTTAACTTTAGAAACAACTTTGGACAATCTTGGAGGTCATCTTCAGTTTCCATTTTCATTTCTTCTATATGATATTTTTCATTATTTTCACCAGTGATCATATCAAATGATCCAAAAATTGTAGTATCATCACAATCTGTTTGTATATTCAATTTTTCCTATGTTTAGTCTAATATTTATAGCTTTTATCTATTCCATGACAATTCAAATGTTCTTCTAACTCTTCTATAAATTTTTTTTGAATAAGAACAATGAAAACTCAGAAAATGGGTGTTGAGAAGGGTCTTATGTATGCTTATTAAAAACATTATGAACTCTTTAACTCTATCCTCGTGCTCCTTTGAAAAATAATAGCTTCTATTAATTTTTGATTCATGTACATCCTATTTGGTTCAATAATATTAATTTTGTACAAAAAATAAATAAATACACACAAGGTATGAATATAAGGTATATATACATTCACATGTCAATAAAGTATCATAATTTTTGTGTAAATATATAAATTGGAATATGTTTGTGTCTAGACATATTTTTTCATGAATATATAAATCTTATGTTTTAAATAAGTACAAAATCTTCATAATCGAAGGAAAAATTAATTAATACTTCTAAAAAATTTGATTATTTTACTATGAAAAATGTCATTCTAACTATGGAAACTCAAGGAAGAAAATAAAAGATTTCTAATAACTAAAATTGATTGAAAATTGTTGACTTATTAGAAAATTGTTTTAGATTAGTATAGTAAGTAGTTTTTTGGTGATGTAGTTTAATTAATCTACCCTTAATAAATTTAGTTATATATATAATATGTATATGTTTAAATATATATTTAAATATATATATATATATATAAATTTATTTATTTTTATTATAAATTATTTAATATATACACACACAGAGAGAGAAAGAGATATATGTATAGATAAATTTTTATATAACTTTATATATACACATATATATAATACATATATATTTATATAAAAATAGATTCATTTATATTTATTTTATTTTATTCTACATTCGTTAATATATATATATATACATAAAAATTTATATATAGATTTAGATATACATATATTAAAATAAAATGTATATATATAAATTAATTTTATTTTATTGTATATTTATTAATATATATATATATATATACATAAACGCACACAAGAACATCACTATTAATTGAAGTGAAGGGAAATTATGCATTCAATAATACCAAGAGGAGAGGGAACCCTTGATATCCACAGTGAAAACCACTTAGATCTAGGAAAATAATTGCTCAACAGACATTGAAAAAATATTATTGAAAAGGGGGATTGAAATATATTGTTTTAGTGATCAATTATAGGGGAAGAAGAACTAAAAATACAAAATCAATGCAATATGGAATAAAAAGGAGCACAAAGAACCTTCAGTTTTAGGTTGGTCGATTCATTCTAGAAGTTTGAGCAGAAGCAGTGATACAGGTTGAGTCCCATGAGAGCATGAACTACACAGACGAGTGGTGTTTCTGTTAGGTTTGATTTTAAAAACTAAAAAGGATTTTCTCTACACTTTCAAAAAGGCTCTAATAAAATATGGTTTATCAATAATTTTTTATGTATTTATCTAAACATTTTAAAATAAATTAAAAAAACAAAATAATATTTTTTTAATTGAATAAATTTTAAAATAAGTAAAAAAAATAATTGACATTTTTAATGAATGAATAATATTAAAGGAATGAATGTTTCAATCAGTGGAATTTAATAATTAAAAATTTATGGAATAGAGAAATATTTAAAAAATAAATACGTTTTATTAATTATATAAATTAGTAAGCAAAATAAATTGAATATTTATTAAAATGAAAATGAATTCATACTAATTATTCACATTATAACCATATAAATAATTAAATTTTAATGAATAAATACGTATAAATATATACAAAAATTGAATAAATTATAAACATATTAAATGAATAAATTGATTATTAAAAATTAAAAACAAATGCATAAAAAACAAAAATGAATATGCATTAACTATATAAGTTACAATAATTTTAAAAAATTAAATTTTAATGAATACAGATATATAAATAAATATTAAAAATGGTTAAAATTATAAAATTATTAAACAAATAAAAAATTAAAATTTATAAACTTATAAAATATTAAAATCCATGATTTTTTGTCATTGAATAATTAATATTAATCTTAATTAAATTGGAAAAATAATAAAATTTAATAAATAATATATATTAAATAGAAATATAAGAAAATGAATAAATTTTAATTATTAATTAAAAACATAAAATATTAAATATTAGTAAATGAAATTCTGAATTGATATTAAAAATTGATAAATTACCGAAATATTATGTGTGTGTCTTCCTATATAAAATTATTTTAATTACATATATGTTTATGTGAAATTAATGTATATATATAACACCAGTTCAATGTGTGTCAAATTGAAAAAACAAATGACCTTTATATAATATGTTATTAATCTTTTATTACATGATACTAATTATTCAATACTTTATTTCATATTTATTTTTAATTATTTTATAAACCGTTTCCCACTAAATATATGGCATATTATGTGTAAATACTTATTTTTCACTATATGAATCTTATTTAAGGAAATGTTATGTATGTATATATATACCAATATAAATATATTTCTGCATTAAATATATTAAATATATAAATGAATATTAATGTAAAACGTTACTAAAAATGAAAAAATTACAAAAAATATTAAACAAATAAATATATTTAAAATGGGTAAATTATAAAAGAAGTAAAAAAATATTAACATTGTTAATGAATAAATAATATTAAATGAATGAAAGTTAAAATGCAATGAAATTTAATTAAAAATAAATATATTGAAAAAATATTTAAAAAATGATTAAGTGTTATTAATTTTATAAATTTTATAAAATATAAAAATGAATATATGTTAAAATGGAACTAAAAACATATATCACTTATATAAATTAAAACCATATTAAAACATTAAATGTTAATCAATATATGTGTATTAAAAAAAATAATAAATGAATAAAGCTATAAAAATAATAAACAAATAAAAATTATAATAAATAAATTACTAAATATTAATAAAAGTATTAAGGAAATAAATAAATAAATAAATAATATATATATATATATATATTAAATGGTAATTAATAGTATATATTAAATAAAAATGTAAAAATGAATAAAATTCAATAATTAAAAACTCAATATATTAAATTTTAAATATTAATAAATAAAAAACTCAAATGATAATATTAAAAATTTATTATTCGCATATGTATTTTTTGTTTCTTTAAAATAGTTAGGGTTAAAACCCACTTTTTATTAAGGAAATAATGTTCTCTTTTTAATAGGGTTTAGAGGTAACTCATACATGATCTAAAGACCTGATGATTTGAAGACCCATTAAAATTTGATGGCTTGAAGGACTTATGGATTTGAAGCTGAAGGAAATAAACTGAAGGCCCAATATTATTGCCAAAATTCACATAATGATATCATTATTTTCATTTTGACACCCCCTCACAATCAACCATTGCATTTTTCTGCCCCACTATGAAGTCTTGTCAGAGCACCCATCTTTAACCCATGTATAGGTAGTGGGCCAGATGATAGGTGTCAACACACCCATCTCTATCTTGAGTTTCTCACCCAATAATGATTTCATGTATCCATGTCACGTCGTCGGCCAAGATGCATCATTTCTCCAATCTAGTCGATCATCACCATTCACATGATGTCTCACCCCCACTGCCCAGAACCATCACATTGTGGTGCCATTTTCTATATCATAGAGATTAACCCTGTATCGCAAGTGGTTAGTGGGCCAGTTTATTACTATTAATGCACATGTATCTCTTTCAAACTATCCACCTAGCAATGCGGCATGAATCCAAGATGCACTACCTACCTGATCTGGTGCACTAATCATCTGGTCACATTGTGTCATCTATTACTCTGCGGTGGCTCGGAGACCCTATGTCCTGAAGGCATGTTGGGGGCTAAAATCCCAAATGCCCATAGGTCCAAACCAGTGTATTAAAGGCCCAAATCCGATGAATAGTTTTGTAGCTATACTAAAACTACAATACCACTATAATACTACCATGAAACTACTACAATAACCTAGAAATACTCCTCCACTTTGATTTGGGTATGTGAATTTCTTTTTAAAATTGAATTAACTTTTTTTATTTATATGTGAAATTAATTATATATAAATTCCCTGGTTTGATATATGTAAAATTGAAAAAAGAAATGACACTTTCTTTGTGTATTTTTATATAAAATTGAATTAATTTCATATATGTATGTGTGTTGTTAATTATGTATATATACACATGTTTTAAATATGTCAAACTGAAAAGAAAAAAGACGTTGATATAATAAAATGTTATTAAATTTTTATTAATATTAATTAGTCACTATTTTTAATTAATATTAATTTTTAATTAATTTATGAAAATTGTTTCCAAAATATTAGTCATATTAAGTGTAAATACATAATTAGTACTATATAAATCATATTTATGTAAGTTATATATATATCAATATAAATATTTTTCTATATTGAATATTATTTTTTAATAATTTATAATTTTTTCTTAGAATTTCAACATTTTACTGTGAAAAAACACATGCTAATAAAGGTAATTATTTTTAGCATCATATAAAAGAATTGATAGCACATGATCCTCATCCCAGTTGGTGAGGACTCTTAAGTGCATACCGGAAACCTGGGATCAAATCCAGGCGGAGGAATAATTTTCTAGCACTGTAGTAGTATTGTAGCAGTATTGTAGCAGGTATTGTAGTAGAACTGTGCAGTACTATAGTAAGTACTATAGCAGGCACTATTTTGAACTGTAGCAGCCAGGAATTTTCGCCCATTTGGGCCTTCAGGCCACTGATTTGGTCCCCAGGTCCTTTAAGGCCTTCGGTCCACCCAAGACTTCGGGCTAGCAAGGCCTTCGGGCCACCTCAAGGCCATTAGGACGCCTTAAGTGTAGATGAAAACAAGACAACCCACAAGGAACAAGCTCTATAAGGAGGTTGAACAAGGAGCTTTCACCATAGCAGAAGCTATACAGATTTCAAGAATGAGAGGGTATGGAACCTGCCATTGGGACAAGCCTGTGCATGCATGGGATAGCCTAGTCGAATAGCCATGTGAAGGTGGAGAGTTGATTCACAAAGAAGATGCTGGGGAGGAGCAGTTCCAAGTCGTTAGTCTAGGTTGTATGTAATGTTTAAAGCCTTCGTGCAATGAATTCTTCTATGGCCTACAGGACATTTAATACTTATTCCTACGGGCCTTATAAGGGTTGCACCTCACCCCTTGAAAGGAGGATTATCAAAGAAATAAATAAAAATAAAGGCCTTCGAGCCATTGGATGGATATAAAAAAACTTATAAATGTAACCTCTATCAGCACTAAAAACCCCTAATAAATGTGACAACTTTTTAGTTCTTTTCCTAACACTGATAACGATACCATTTCAAAACACTGATAAAACTAGCCCTTTATTATTATTTTTATTACTGATAAAGGTAACTGCTCAATATTCATGATTTTGTAGTAGTGGTCAAAAAAATAGGAGACTCCTCTGTGTTCACCAGTCTCCATTTAGCAATATGAGTCTTATAAAAACATGCCTCCTCCTTACCAGACAAGTGCCTACACTAATTACAACACACTAACCACAAAGAGATTCCACATCTAAGTTATCTTTAAACATATCTAAGAGTGGGGAACATCAATGATGGCTATCTTCACTACATTGGTGGCAATTCCCATACTTGGAATGAATATTATAAAATATAATATAAATAATTATTAATAAACTAATGTTACTTATTTTTTGAGATTAATCTTAGAATTGATATATATATATATATATTTATTTATATATATATTGTTTTGAAATCATTGAATATATTAAAAATAGAACATATTAGTTATTAATTCTAAGAAATTAAATTTAATAATTATAATTATTACCATTTGAGCATAAAATATAATCTATGTTAATATATAACCAATGAGAATTGACTTATATGAGTAAAAATTTTAAATACAGAACATATGTTCCATTTAAAACATAAATATTGATAATAAATTTAAAAGAAAATATACTAACATTTATTTCCAAAATATTGAATAAATAATTTTAGAAATTTTGTTTTTTTTAAAAATAAATAAAATTCAACATAATTTAAGAGGATAAATTTTTTAGAAAATGATAAATTATTAATTCCTTCTATTCGTAAAAATGATTAAATATTAATATTAAAAAATTTAAAATTAATAAAATTAATTTGAGTAATTATGGAGACAACATATGTTTTTTCATATCATAAAAAATGAGACTTGAATTATTTAAAATATGTCTTAAATAAAAAATTAGGAATTGTTAAATATAAAAGTTTTGATATGTTAAAAAATAAGAATTTAATTAACTATAGAAAAAATAAAAGACATATCCAAAATAATGGACAATTAAATTAATAAGATATGTCATGTTGGGATTTTTTATCATTTTTTAAACAATATATTTATTTTAGTGTTTTCTGTTTCTACATGTATATTTTTGTGATTCATTTATGACATATCTGCTTAATCTAATCATTCAAAACCAATTTAAACAAAAATTCATTCAAAAAAAATTATGAATAAATTAATTTAATAATATGATTATATTAAATTTTGTTTTAACACAAATATGCTCTAAATATTCGATATGGATATAATTGTTGGATCGCCCAATGTTGAATGCTTAAATCTGTTGTTCACATTGAATTAAACATTTTTAAAGGAGATAACATGATATCATTACACAAAGTTTAAACTATCACTTCATTTCATATCATTACAATTTTTTTAACATTTTAATATTTTGAACACTAGAAAGAGACAATAAGACGTTCCACTTTAATTTTATCATTACCTTTTAAAATAAATGGACATTTCTATATAGAAATATCAATACAAAATAACTCATAATACCCCCCCCCCCCAACATCATTTTTAAAACAATATCTATAATAAATTGGAAACATATCTATTTGAAGTAACATAATACAACACTAAAAAAATTGTACAAAATAAATACAAACAATGGGTGTTCATAGTCAGATTGAATCAGTTAGAGAAAATTGTTTCAACTGATTGATTGATAAAAATTACCTTATATGAAAACAAATGATTAATGATGAGTCCATAACAGACATAAACCAAACCTGTCATCTTATATTGTTTACAATTTGTTTCTTTTAAATAATGAAACAAATAAAAATTTTACTTGGTACACGAGTAATTCATAAATAAAGGATAAAACACAATACATTCATAGCTAAGGGTTTGATAATGTGATGACCTCAGTAAAATAATCAATTGATAGAGAAAATCATTGTAAAAATGATCAATTAAATATTAAAAATAAGGAAATAACTACGTTGAAAACTAATCCAACAAAATAGAGACAACTTAAAGAAATGTAATAATGTGGGGGAAAACTACAAATTTAGTTTTATGAATTATATTCACTTAAAAATAACATATGTTCCTTATGTTTCATTATAATTAAAAATCAATAATTATTTATACTAAATTTAAGTTTAATCATTGAAAAATAATCACCACTTTTACTTTAAAAAAACTATTTATATACATAATTTTTTTAGGTTTTGGTTTAAAATAGTTTATAAGAATTATGGTTACCAAAATTAAAATAAACCAAAAACCCAAATTATAAATTATGAATCAATCGACCAGAACTAATTAACTATTTTAATAAAAAAAATTATCAATTTATATTGATTCTGTTATGTTGGTTTTTACTGATTGTTTTATCCAAAAGTAACAAAATAAAAACTCAAATAAAATTTTTTATTATATAACATGACCAAGAGGGGCTTGAGGTTTGTAAAATGTGCCCCCCAAGAATGTGTCTAATAAGATAGGGGATAGTTACTAGAACTGAGTAGGAATATCAAACAATATTCTAGGTCTTACCCTATATCAACCTATAAAATAAATATATCTCAAATGCATAAAAAACATGGAACACTAATAGAACATACAAAGACAAGCACACATATATATATATATATATATATATGTAACTAAACCTTATAAAACTCATACATTATAATTCCCTAGTTTGGGACCACTCATTATTGTTTCAGTGTGGATATCCCCATGTATTTAAGTGCACCTCCCCATATTCTAGAGTCTATTGACTCAAAGTGAGGACCTAAACATACATTAGGTACACTACATCATTGAATAAAATTCAAAAATTAAAAATAAATAACCAATTAATATAGACAACATTCTATAAAAGTGTGCATAATAGAATTAATAAAAACTATTTGAAAAATGAACCATGTTGAATAATATAGTAATACATCAACTAATTACCCAGTGGTCCAATCACCAAAAAAATAAAAAAAAAATAATTAAGTGTGGCTCTACTGCTATCTTGATGTCTCACCTCGTCTAATCACCCCTAATCCCCACCAATCTACTCTATCCTAATCCACTACACAACCTTTTTTCAGACATGTAAAAGACAAAAAATTTCTACACATGGACTAGAGTTCCCATACAGGGTGTAAGTAATATATCTCAGTAGGGTCTCACCAAGTGAAACTGGTTTTCATAGTCATATACATGTGTATGCTGGAGGAAAATAAATGAGAGAATAAAAGCATGCATGTCAGAAAATCAGGTGCTGAACAAGACACTATGATACACAAAAAAAAATTTGGAATATGATGTAAATCTAATAATCTCATGCCACCATTTTTGACATGTACATAAACAATTGTGGAAGGGGGTCATACTATACCACGACCTAAACAATAATAATCTGGGTAGGTGCCACAACCTAAACTAGGTGACCCCTGAACAAGGAACCTAATATGGTCTCTAACGAATAACTAAGGGTGTTCTTGGTCCCAATAGGATGAGAACTTCTTCATGTGCATCAATAAAGCTCTCGTGTAACAGTTTCACCTAAAAATCTAACCAATGAGCCCTCACTAAGGACCCAAGATAACCTCTCCATACATTAGTGGGTTTTATATACAGCATATAATCACAATAAAAAATCTCACCAAAATTACTAGACATGAAATAAAATAATAATAAATAATAACCATAATATACCATTAATCAAAAAAATATAGGTATCATAGATGATCCAAAAATTAAAAGACATGGGTTGGAAATTTGAATATTCGATATTATTTTTGGTATAATTATTATCACAAAAAATGTTTTCGTACACCTCAGGAGTGTATGTTGGGTGTGAGAATATCAATCCCAGTAGGATCCAACCATGTGTTCTATAAACATCCTTAGTTAGAAAAATAAATGTTTTAAAATTAAAAATTTTTAAATCAAACAAAAAGAGATGAACCCTAAGGTAACTAATTTTATATTATCTCCAAATATCTTTATTGAATCCATAAAAATCCTGATGTGTAGAGACTGTTAGCTAGTGTTTTATCATAGCTAACAATATTAATTCCTTAGTCTAGGAAACAAACTCAACTAGTGGAAATGAATCTATATTAAAGTGTTTTATTAAAGACCCGTCCCAAGTACATATGGTCTCCAATTATGTTTAACTAATTCAAAAAAACATTTTTTAAATAAAATCACTAAAAAGTTTTTAAAAATCCATTACTTTTCAAAAAAATATTTAGAAACTCTATTAATCACCCATAACATAAGGAAAAATTCAAATAATTGATATAATATATATATATGTATATATTTATCTATCCATCCTCAAATCAATAGTTTTATACATTTAAATAATTAGAATATTTCATTTTCAAAGTTCAAGAATAATAGGTTCATCCAAAAAGTAGGGAATGAAACCCCATAACTCAATCAATGTAAACACTTTCTAGTGGTGAAAATCCACTCATTATGGATGGAAAACTCCTATACCACAAGTAAAGATCCCTATATATCCAAAATACATGCTTAAAAAAATTATTCAACATGAACCCTAGGACACCATTAATATAGGGTATGATTAGAACTATGGAAATAATGAGAATATAACCATGGATGAGGGAATAAATCATTTACCAATGGTTTCTCAATAATAAACTAGGCAAACTCCCACAATAAATTGAGTTGGGAGGGGAGGGATGAGGGTTCATTGAAAATTCGATATCCTAGGGTTTAAAATGGGGGGAAAGAGGAGGGTTGGGAGGTTTAAATCAAGCAGGTTAAATATGGAAATTTTATATTAAAAAAACGAATCAGACCACATGGGTTTCCAAAATCTTCACCAACCATGTGGATGAAACTATCTCCCCCAAAAAAGATTCACAGTTCGAGTCACATTATTATCACTAATTATATTACCTCAAAATTATGTTTTCATCCTTTGAATTTTTTGGGTCACACAGTTATAACTATCATTGAGACACACAATGCCTCCCTAAATTTTCAAATTTCAAGAGAAAACCCCCATAAATTTAGGAAAATAATAAAAGAAAGTAGAGATTGTAATATACATTAGAAAATGACATTGTGGGAGTGAAAATTATCCCCACTATAACACGTTTTTCTCCTATAAAATTAAGTTGAAGCCTGATATGAGAAAATATAATGCCATTTCTCTCTAATTAATTATTTTTATCCAAAGTATCATGATTGTCACTACTAGGTTTCTATAAGACACTAATTAATGATTTAACCTTTAAATATAAAATCTTAATATAGGAGTCAACAATCTAGACCTATTTCTCAGACTCTGAGATATCTAAATCTTATTTTAATTAATCATATTTCAGTATGTGGGGTGGAGATTATAATGATACTTATTTAGTTGAGAGACATGAAAACCATTAGGAATCATCAATTGAGGTGGAATGTTTATCAGGTAAGCAACGTCCCCAATCCTTCTAGTGATCCGAAATTTTCCCAAGTATCCCAAAGAAAGATTCCAATGCTTCACTAACCACTAATAAAAAATTATAGGTGATACTTATAGAAATACCTAGTCATCTATTGGGAATTATAAGGTAATAAAATAATGATCGGTATAAAAATTATAATATATTTTCTCTATTTTCACGTGCTTTCAAATAATCTGGATCTTCTTAGTCATGTCTTGGATAACATGGTACGTTATATGAGGTTTCACAAACCTAATTCCAAAAAAAAGTGGAATCAAATGGTTGAACATATAAAGCTTCAAATAAATCCACCTAAATTGAATTATGGAATATATTATTATATAAAAATTTTACAAATTCAAGATGGGAATCCCATGAACCACCAAAATATAAGAAACATGCATAAGGAAGTATTCTAAAATATAAATGTATCACTCTATTTTCCCATCTTCCAAAGGATGGTATTTTGTAATCAATTTCAATTATTAACCCATAGACACCTAGAGGCCCTTCCAAAATCAATAAGTAAACCAATGATCTCTATTAGAAATGATAGTAGAGGACACACTAGGTAATTTCATAGTCTATTGTATATATAGATTCCCTGGATTTGCTATATCTCTACTATATTTGATCATAGTCAAATGGTATTATATTTATGGTAAATAAATGAATACATAGAACAAATTGTAACCAATAGGGGTATGAGTAAATATGAAAATAAAATTTATTTATATCCCATCTAATTTTCAGATGGGGATATGGAGGGGATGGAGAAAACCAAAAGTATTTTGATGTTCATCTTTAACCAGGTGACAGGTCTAAAATAAAGATAAAAATTTTCTATACCTCACCTTATACTTGGGAAGTAATACTAATATATCATATCATTATACATCTTAGTGGCTCTAGGAAAAACAACCCACTAAGATCAATGGTAATATTTCATCATCACTCACCTCCTATAAGAGGGAAACACATACTGGATTTTGATGTAAAGAATTAACTTTACTGAAATATAACACTTTATGGTGGTATTCACACCATATATAGTGTCGTTGATATGATAAAATTATCCATCTTTTAAATGATCTTGATATATGAGTTAATAAGGAGAAGGGTTAGATTCTACATTATTAAGGGACATACCTACCTTCTCCTATTTTACTTCCAAGTGAAACTTTACCAAATGAATCATAGGGTTCCATTACTTGCTAGATTCATTGAAATTCTAAGATTAAGATTTCTTGATTATAGTTTCAGGGACAACATTTAACTTAGACAGTGTATATGAAATATCAAAATCTATTGTCCGGAGGTACTCTACCCATCACTTCTGCTTGAGGTTTAAATCATTATGATAGAAGAAATAGCTTATTCTTTTTTGATTGGTTTATACTATCAACATCTCACCAAATAGGAAATTTATCAAACAATTAAGTACATACATAATAGTTGTCAATTCAAATTCATGGGCGGGATAATTTATTTCATGTTGTTGATGTTACTGATATCAATAAACAACCACATTATTTCTCTACATGACCATAAAACTTGTACCCATACAATATTCATCATAGAAGATCACATATCTATGTCCATCCATTGTTAAAATAAAGACAGGATATTATTTCAACCATCAGTTTATCTCTTACAAGGAATCATTAAATACTTTGTTTCATAGAAAATCCATTCCTTTCAGAGGGATTTCTCTCAATAGAGATTAAGCCTTAAAAAATCTTGATGAATCGCTGATAATATCTTACTAATCTAAAGAAAATTCATATTTTGAACACTTAATTTAGATCCTCCTAAGACATAATTAGCCTCAACATCAAATTATTTATTGAAATTATCTATTTAGATACAACATACCACCAAAAAATAACTTCTCATATGAAAAAATAAATTTTTATATTTTGAAATAGAGATAGTTCTTAGGAAGTGTTCCCAAAAAAATCCTCAAATTCCACTAATTCCCCTATTTTTTGTTATAATACACTAAAATCTCATACAAAAATACCACAAAAAATAAATTTATCTGTTAGTGAAATATTCATTTCATTAAATCAATAGAACCTATAGAAGAATTAGTTTATACCAAAGTCATAATAAGATATTCATAATGGCTATATCTAATTTATAAATATGTTTTATGAATGTATGATTCTCCCACCACAAGTTAGTGATAACCCAAAAATATAACAATTTTATAGAAAAACCATACCCCTCTTAACTAATCAAATAAATCAAAAATTCATATTAAGGGATTATTATTCTCAATAGAATCTTGTTTCAACTTCTTTTTATCAATACACAACCAAATAGTCCTATATTACATTTTATCACCCAGAAATGGGTGGTCCAACGTGATAAACTAGGGTTAGTAAATCCCATATCCTTCAAGTAATTGATTTTTATTTTCAATTATTTAAATTTAGATATCACCATGAAATACAAAGGCAAGGATAGAGGTTTCATCCTCAGAACCAATTCAATTGAAAAATCAATTTATTTCTCAATAGGTAACCCAAAAAAGTAATTAGGGAATACCTATGGTATTTCCTTAACTATAAGAGGAATATCACTTTCCAAACTCCCTTCATCTTCCTAAAGTATGATTTATGAAATCTAACAAATAAGCCTACTGACTCCAAGAAGAGTAGGTTCTGGTCGAACAGATCACAGGTCCAATTCTCCTTAAAACAAATGAAAACTCTCATCTTCACTATATGATGATAACAGTGAATATAATTTTTGAAATACATTATCTAGTCGATACCAAATATTATATAAAAAATATATTTTAAGGGAAATAATTCCCAAAGAAAAATACACCTAGGGCACTGATATGGCACAATAATGACACTGATGACCCCACCCCTTCTTCTTGAGAGGAGTCAATGTCTCCATAACTTATGTCATGAAATAGAAGGAGAGATTAAATAAATCTAAAATTAATGAATGTATAAATGATTGACAAATACTAGTATCAAGTAAAGAAACATCTATTTATGAAACAATAAGAATGGTACCTCTCACTATTTTCAATGCCACCTTAGATTTGATAAGGTAATTCTATACTTCATACAACTACATACTTTTATCCTGATTTTTGGGATGACCAATATCCTGAGGATCATTCTATAGCTAAATTTTCCCAGGATATGATCCACTTATTATTCCATATCTAAAAGGATTGATCCATATTTATTTTTATACATCAAACTATCTGTTAGTTCCATTAGTTTCCAAGGAATCAATGCCACTCCTCATTGGATTATTGATTCTGCAGAACCACTATAGGTGTCCCACATGCCCAAAATGATGAATTTTTTTATGATTCTCTATGTATAAGGTCTGTATTTGACTATGTTTTCAGCATTGGTGGCTAGTAGGATCCCTAATTCCTATATGATTAAAATAATCCAACTGATATATATTCCATGATCCACCACCACCACCACTTTTAGAGTTATCCTACATTCTCTTTATATTAGAAAAACCACCCCCACTAACATTAGGCATGATAGAGTTTTCAATCATCCTAGAAATCATAATTTGGTTAATTTAAACTATTAAAGCTCAATATAATTCTATATAGAGGATTTAATATTTTTTAGGATGACTTGAGATCATATATCTGTTTGAATATTTATGTTAAATTAGTGATCCTTTAATCCATCCTTAGAAACTATCTCCAGAGAAATATATAAAGCACTGAAAACTAATTAGTGTATTCCATGATGGTCTGGTGACCATGTCAAGAGTAAAAAAACCCCTATATTTCCAAAATTCTATGGTATTTTAATTTTTTTTTGAGTAAACCATAATTTAAAATACTTCCATTTTTTATTCTCTTACAGCATAGCCTAGACCAATGAATCCCACAATTTCTGGTTGGGACCCTTATTCATGAAAGATATTTATTACACCTTAACCAGTTAAAGGGTATTAAGGAATTCAATGATTCTATAAATATTATCCAACCAGAAAAATAACCCTTTAGAATCATTACTACCTCATAAATTTAGTGGTTTATGCCAATTAAACTCATGGGTTGGATCCTTCCCCTGATAGAGACTTGGACTGGCCTCCTGAGGTTGAGATAGTCCTGTACTTACTCCTTGATCCATGGATTGAACTATTATCACTACTTCCTAAATAACATTTTGATCAATAGGAATATTTTCCTAATAAAAGTTATCCACTTCTCCATTCATACAGTTCATTGGGGGTCTTCGAGGGTGAATAATTCTATATAAGATCAAATAAGAAGAAAGGAAACCATAAACTCACGTAAAAAAATAAATTTAAATAAGAAATATCCACCAATAACTTTAAAGATAATAAGAAAGGATTTAATGAATCTAAAATACATAAAATATCATAATATATACTATTCATAGATTACTAAACCGTATATTAACTGTTTGGGTCAAATTGGAACTCCTTCATTCAGGTTCCATAGTTTTGGTTGCGTAGTTTTCGACTCATGTGACTTAACCATGTGCCCCATAAAATTCCTTCGACCTTCCATTTTTGAATGTGAAAATCATTAAAATACATGATCAAATTAATATAAATTTTAAAATAATAATTCCTTTTATTTCATAGATAATCAATGTCTGTTATGATTATTGTTTTCTAAAAAATCAATCAAAACCCACACCTAAAATCTTAATGATACTATCTAATATCTACCAGAACATCTCAAGTAACATAAATCAAAGATAGGAATTGATATCATTTTTTCATGAACCAACCCAATATACCCCTGATATGAGAACCTTATATAGTCCATGACAAGACTCAAAAGGAATTATTGATTCCCATTTGTTGGAAACTAGTTCTTATACATCAAAAACTCTCTTTGGGAATCTTTTCGCCCAAAAATTTATCCAACATACCCAAATTGATGACCCAACATGACATCTCCATATATGTGTGGGTTGTGGATATAACTTAAAACCAAAATAAACATCAAATATGTATGAAATAACATGAAATAAAATAATATTAAATCATAAACACAATATAACAATCATTATCAAAAATATTATAGGTACAATACATAATAAAAAAAATAAAATGGATGGGATGGGAATTTGAATAGGTGATACAATTATTGGTACAAATGTGATAAAACTCAATCGAAAATGGGAAAAAATATTCTACCCATACTATTGACATGTGAGAGATCAACCCACCATTTTACCATTATCAACCCATATATATATATATCCTGAACATCCACTGACTCTACACAGTTCCTTGAATTTACCAGATTCATTATAAACAAGGTCTATAAACACCTATGGGGTGTATGTTGGGTGTGATCATTACAAGACCAGTAGGATCCCAATAAATTCTCTATGAAACCCCTTTTAAAAAAATAAAATCATTATAATTTGAAATTAAATATATTAAATTAATCCCTTGATCATTATTAAAAGAAAACAAGAAACATGTTCAAATTCTATTTATAAATTTACGTAGGTAAATATAATTTGTAATATAAAACATTTCTAAACCCAGAAACAAGAGATGCTACCTAAGGAAACTAGGGTAAAAATTGCTCCAAATATCCTCACTATATCAATAAACAACCTACTGCATAAGTTTCATTATCTAGAGTCCCATTTTAGCTAATAATATAACTTCACTAGTCAGTGTAACACACTCAATTAGTGGAATGGAATATATATAAAAGGATTTTCCTAGGGTCCCTACCCAAGTACTATAGGCCTTCCATGATGTTTAAATAATGGATACAAACATTTTTTAATAACAATCACTAAATATATTTTATTCATCCCATAATTTCACATAAACATTATTTCGAAACTATATTTATCAATCCAGGAAGAAGGTTAAAACCTTGAAAATAATATCATATATAAAATAATCATCAAATCAATAATTTTATACCTTTAAATAATTAGATAACATAATTTTCAATGATCAAGTTCAAGAGGTTAAACTAACAAAAGATGTTTATGGAACCACCTGCCTAAATATGATTTAAACACCTTCTAATAGTGGGAATGCACTAAAGAAGGAAGGAAAATATTATAACAAAAATTATGAGACCTATAATTCAAAACATTATCCTTAAATATTGGGAGAATGTGAATTATAGGAAACCATTTCTATCAGAGTTGAAGAAAACTAGAGAATCAATGATAACATAAATAAGGATGTTAGAAGAAATAATTTAATAAGGGTTTATCATGAAGGAACTAGGTGACATCCCACAAAAAAATTTCTTGGAAGGGAGGGAGGATGGTTTTTCAAGAAATAGAGTGCCCAAGGTTCATAATTTGGGAAATATAAGGGTTTATAGGTTTAGATTGAGTAGGGTAGGATTGGGGATTTCATATTTTTAAATAATTGGGCCGAATACACAGTTTAGAAACATGATTCTCTAAAATCTGTTCTAACCATGTAGATGGAATTGTCTCCCTTGAAGAAAGCTACGTAGTTTGGGTCAAATGAATATTACTAACATTTCACTAACCATGTAACCTATATAATAAATTTATACCCATTTAATGTTTTGTGTCTAACTATTAGAACTAACTATGTTCTAACTATGTGATACCCAGTTCATCCTAGACTTTTCAGATTTCAAGAGAAAAGACCATGAAACAAAGTAAATTAATGAAAAATAGTAAATAAAGGAATCTTCACTAGAAAATGACATCATGGGTGTGATCGTATGGCCCAGTTCAAGTTCTCATACCATACCTTTTCACTCAAAGAATGTATTAAGTCAAGTTAACTGGTCATCCCTTATCACTCATGATATATTGCACATCAAGTCGTAGACCATCACTTCTCACCATAGGGAGGTTTCATATAACATCTTGAACCATCCCTTCTCACTCAAGGGAGGTTTTAAGAAAGCCTTATCACTAAATGTGGGGCCATTATCCTGAATTCTGCCTTATCACTCAAGGTAGGGTCTGATATCACATCACTACTAAGACCAACCTTCTCTCTCAAGGCAGTCCATGAAAAAACAGTCTCGCTCTATGTGAGTCCATTATCTTGACCAAAACCTTATAATTAAAGATAAGTTTGGATATAAAATCATAAACACTAAATTCTCACTCAACATAGGGTTATGCAGACACCTTATCACTCAAGTTGAGGCTAGGCCTCAGGATCTATAATTGACCATGGAAATATCTATCACCAATCATATACATGCTATTAAAACATGCATTTTCACAAAAAATAGGGGAAACAACCCATCTTAAAATACCACCATATTTTTATAGGGTTCTAGTCCCTCAAAACCTACCCCCATATCCCAAGAAACCTCTAAGGATACTATTGGATTACATACCCATCACTTCAGGATTATTTTGGTCTCACAAGAACATTATACTAAGATTGTTTTCCTTATCATCTCACTTACGAGGGCATCCTCTATGGTACTTATACCCATCACGGTCACTACCTATCAATGGCAATGAACCTTGTTAACCCACAATGACCCCTCAACCCATCGGCTCCCTATGACCCTAGCCTCCCAAGGTTGGTATCATCCTCTCTTAATTATGCATTTCATCCAGAACCCACTTCCAAGGTGTCATCCTGATCTATATCATTCGAAGAATCTTTTAATATCAATTATAATAATTCTAGAAAATTTTCAAAACCAACACTCAAGTGTTGTATCCCATATACTCTAGGGGTGCTTTGAGGATTTCACCCATAAGAAACCCCTACCTAGAATATACCATCAATTGTTGATGGTAGAATTCCATTTATAGAACTCTCCAAGTCCTAATACTATCATGAATTCTAAAATAGAATTAATAAACTTATTCAAATGTGAAATACATTTCATTTCACCAGAAAATGTGATATGGGTGATACATCATCCATGGGATTCAGAAATTTCTAGTAGAATCTCACTAGCATATGATAGGGAGATCAACAAATGGCACTATCTATTGAATTTATAGACTAGATATGGTACATAAAAAATGAGAACATAATTTAATTATTCAATCGTACAATTACTTCTTCACTAGAATAATATTTCAGATTTATAGGGTGACTTAAGAATAGCAGTCTCTATTCTAAATTGGGGACCACCACAAATATTGGAGGTCAGTGTGAATGAGATGATAGATTTAGTAATTCTATATATGGAAGTGGGGACCATATTCATAGTAATATAAATTTATATTTCAATTAAAAAGAGTAAATATTTTTTATCAATATTTACTAATATGTTTTAATTTAATGTGTAATGCTTATAACTTTCATCTAAAATGGAAAATAACATCAGTGTTATTCTCATTAATTAATAACACAGTATGAAAACCATGTAAATATTTTTTTCTATTTACTTTATCACTTTTAACATAAATGTTTGTGAGGTGTGAGATAGAAGTAGTGTGTGTGAAGGTTGACTTAGTGACAAGAGTAAATAGTGAGGTTTTCTATATTTTTGTATAGTAAGTTGTGAGAGTCCTTCTAGATGACTTGGTTTCTCTTCTGCATGACATCATCTAATGGGTTTCATATAGTGATTAGAAACGAAGTTGGATTCCCAATAATTGGTATAAAATATTTTTATTCAATAGTCTCTCATCAATTTACTCATATGAAAATATAGAAATTCTCACTTTTACATTGATTTTATTTTGATTTTTTGGTAGTTTACCATTATCAAAAAGAATGGAGTAAAAAAGTTGAGTTGTGAGTTAATAAGTTTAGAAGAAATAATTTTGGATTTTGGATAGTATATATAAAGGATAAACTTATTCAAATAGGAATTGATGTTTCATTATATGTAGTTTTAAATGAAAAAAAGGAAAAATTAGAATGGAAATTATTAGATAGTAATTATACTAGGTTGATGAGTATGTCATTAGAAAGGAACATGGCCTTGAGTGTATGAAAAGTAAATACTATAATTGAACTCATAAAATAAACAAAATATTTGTATGATAATTCAAAAACACTTAAAAAAGTGTTTATGATGCATAGGGTATTCAACACAAAGCTATTGTAATGACGAATAATGATATATCACTTGAACAACTTTAATATGATGTGAAGAAATCTCTAATATGTGAAGGTGAAATTCATAGAAAATGTATGGGATCTTCTGTTACTATCATAACTTCTATATTCATGGGATTACATGGAAATAACAGGGAATAGTTATTTTAGAAATACTAATTTTATATTTGAGAATGTTTGAAACTTGATCCTCAATGAAGAACCCAGATGCGATGATCCAGAAATTCAATTAATGCAGACAGATGTAGAAGACCACTATAGAAAAAAAGTTTGAAGAAACAATTGGATGATATTTTGAAAGATTTTAGTAAAGTAAAATCTACTAATATGGGTCCTAAATATGGAAATATGGAAAATTGAACATCTCTGAAGGAATTGTCGGAATCACAAAGGAGATTACAAAAGGGTGTCTAATTGTAGAAATTAAAATTTTGTGACTATAGTTAAAGGTGGAAAAAAACTTTTTTTATAGTGTTAAAATTTCATTGGGGTCATGGGTGGTTTACTTGGGAGAATTGTTCCACCCAAAGGAATATAAGATATGAATAGAGAATTTTGTGTCTAAGAAGTTCAAAAAGGAATATTTGGTAGAAAATAAAGTCCCGGAAGTCATTGGGAAAGGATATGTTAATGTTTGGATAAGGAATGTAAACATATTAAAATCGAAAGAAGTAATAAATATCCCAAGTCTATAGAGGAAACTATTTTCCATAGGGTATCTAAATGGGGTAGGATATGGGACTAGATTTACGGATATATTTTGGAAGATGAATCAGGGATCGTTAGTCATTGACCAAGAAGTAAAGGATGGGACATTATATTTGACTCAACGATCAGATGAAGATATAATTTCCAATGTTTCAATGTCTAATAATATAGAGTTTTGGAATTTTAGGATTAGACATCTCAATGAGAATAACATTAAAGTAATAACTAAAACATGCATGGTGATACTAGATCAATATGAGTTTGGATGATGTGAGAGTTGTATTTTTTTTAAAAGATAAGATTGTGTCCACTTACATGAATAGATGGAAACCCATAACATAAAATATTCAACTAGTTCACTTATATGTTTTAGTACCAACCCAAATATGTTGTCATAGTTAGTTTCTTTAATTTATAACTTTCATTAAAAATTAAACTAAGAAAGTATGAGTTTATATCCTAAATTATACGTCTGATATACTTGTGTTATTCATTCAATGGAAGATCATAGATGAAAGGGAAATCAGTCATAAGTTAAAAATTCTATGCTTCAACAATTTTGGAGAGTATAACGGACAAAATTTTTGGAACTTATATTACAAGAAGGGGATTAACTAGGAGATTTATGTTACCAGAACAATATAATAGAATAGTGCTACAAAGTGAATGAATTGAAAATTTAATAAGAAGGTTTTCATGGTTTAATCTATAATTTCCTAGGAAATCTAGTCCAATGTAGTGAATATAATGTCATTCCTTGTCAGTATGAGTTTGTAATGACCTAAATCAAGATATATTAAACCTATTCTCTAGTTTTTAGAGTCACCAGACCTTAGGAATTCCTCCCCATATTCCAAAGGATTCTAACTACAAGTGAGATTCTATTGGGTGATAGTGTGGAGACTATAACCTATGGTGATAATAGTAATAATAATAATAATAGTATTATTAGTAGAATTATTAGTTTTTGTAGTATTAGTACCAAATAAGAAACAAATCACACACTGTGGAATCAATAAAACAAATATAAGAAATGATTTAAAATAACACATTTTATATCTATCAAATAATATCTATATGTCATTATAGTAATAAATATGAAAAACAGATTTCCTATGGGTTAATCATATATGTACATAAAAAAATAACCCCAAAGGACTCCATCTAGGAATAAATGAACTACCATTTCCATCAGCCAAAATACATGACATCCATCCCATGAACCCTATATACATCCTTGATCACTAAGCTCTATAACCCAAGCCTGATCCCTTTCATGTACTAAGATCCATAAAGATTTCACAAGTCTTGAAGGGCCCATCCATGGTGTCAGTATGAACTTAGTATACCACCACCAATAGTGTCCCTAGCTTACATCCATACATATACTAGTTTTTTAAAAAACATAAATTAATGAAAACCAACACACATAACATAACCTACTGTACTTTTCCTCACCATCTAGAAGAGATCCTTTACCAAACATGGAAAATTCTAGAATGGAATGATTCATCCATGAACTATCATATCGAAAGAGTCCCTATATTTACATATGTTTCCATACTATATGAAGTCATAACCTAATAATCACCTAAAACCATAGGGCTTCACTTTCCGTTGTTTTCAAATATCCTTGAAAATCCAATCATATTCCCCAAGGCACATCTATAAATTTGGTCACAAGTCCCTTGGACTTTTATTTATTTCACCACCATTATCTTAGAATCTTGGAATACCAATGCTTGATGATAACTATCCTTCCTTATTCCTGGCCCATCAACCCAAACATAGTGGTAATCCTCACCCCTCATCCAATATTCCTGCACACAACCAGCTATAAAATTCTATTACAAACTCTTCCTTTACATTGATGGTCATGACCATCCCCTACACTACATAATATAATGAGGTCTATAGAAATAATTAGTTTTCATCACTACCTCATTTTGATCTATCCTATGTATGCACGACCCTGATGGAACTATCAGCCACCCATTATTACTAAAAACACCAAACAATCCTTGAACTAACCTCCAATGAGCCTCTATCTCCATGTATGAAACACATCACCCAAATGAGGGAATGGTTATAACTGTCCACCACATCCTAATGATCCATGTCACCACACTTATGGTGATTTAAATCACCCAAAGTCACATATTCCATGCCCATTTAATTCTTATAAAACCAACTCTTCCATAGTCTCATTTTATAAAATTTCCATAACTTGAATAATTATGCCAAACCAACCAAGGAACCCCATTTCAAACCTAAACTACCTCCCCACTCACACCCATTTACCAAAAATTACATAAAATGTTTATAATTAAAATTAATCTATGAAACACATACCTTATTCCCATATAAACTACTCATTTAGAACCAACCTCTTATTCAACTTCTGATGATAGAAATTAGAAAACCAAATTAAAAACCCCAAAAATTGGGAGTAATTGCCATAAATGTTGAAGCACCTCAAAATAGTGAAAGAAAATGGATAAGGAGGAAGAATATGTTTAAAACATACCCCAAGATACCCCCAAATATTAATGACTCTAGAAACCTTCTATAGTTGATGAAGAACCATCAACTAGAATCCAAAGGAGGAGGAGAAGGGTTTCTATTATAGCTCCTAGACAAAATGGCCCCTCATTTCCCATTTATAGGATTTAGAAAAATAATATTTTGATTAATGATATACACTCATGCTTTTCACAATGATTTTTCATGCATATGTTCTCCCTTCCTATTCTTGTAATTCACACCACGAACATACTATTCACCATGTGAATGGATGCATCCAACCGACATTTTAGCATTCTTCCCTCCCAATTCACATGAAACCTTATTGAATTCACTCTTAATCCATGTGAATATTAAAAACACTAAAAATACATGGGTTTCATCCAATTTAAAATTGATCCATACCTTCTATGGGGTTTGCGGTTTTCATTGTTCGTTCGATCTATTAGTACAGGATGTTTCAGACCATCTATGGTCTCAAAAATAACCAAAGGTAAGCCACAAAAAAATTTTATAAATCATTACCTATACCCATATTTATAAAAAATAATTATATAATATTTATGATAATTATAAGTAATTTTTCATTATGGTGTACGGTGATGAGAATTTTGGATTTTGGCTCTAGGATGATCATCAAGAGAAGATAACCAAAAGGTGAAATATTTTATTTAACGATGATGTCTAAGGAAGGAATTTATAGAGAAGGAAGTTGAGATCAAGGAATCAAATTACTATTTATTATTTTATTTGAATGGTAATACCATAAATTTATGATTCCTAGTGAGTTTATATTGAAGCATTATATGTCCAAATTGTAAAGGCTCGTGTTTTTTCGTACTGTGAAATTCATAGAAAATTTGAGTTTTAACTTTTGGATTATCATGTGGGTTAAAATAGACTTTTAGTCCTATAAGTTGATCTCATATAATTTTTATAACCCCTATTTTTGTTCTAAAATATGTGTTTTACCTTAGTTTAGGATTTTGGTGGATGTTGGAGTTGTTCAAAATTTCATATAATAATTAGTATTTAATATTTAATTTATTAAATATTAATTTATTTCAAAAAAATGTTTTTTTTTTGAAAATATTTTCATATTGAGATTTAATATTTATTTTTTAGTCCTAAATTTGTGGTTTTTTCTAACTGAGGAATAAACTCGTGCTATGCATTTGGGTTGGGCTCGAGCCTCATTTTTTTTTCTTTTCCTTTTCTTCATTTTCATTCCCTCTTTTCTTTTTTTCCTTCCCTTCCTTATCATGTATGAACCATTTTGTATTATAATTTTCATAATTAGGAGATAAAATTTCGATTAATATATATATATATATAGTGATAGTGTGTAAGAGATGTTCTTCCACACAACTCGAGATGATTCGAATAGTCGTATGGAAACTACAGTTCATAGAAACGAGTAAAGCTTTGAAAGATTCAACCCAAATGTAAGAATTTTTTATTTTTTTCCAATAAATCCAAATATATTTTCAATATTATTTTTTAATTCCCTATTAAAACTTCAAAGGACCCCTATGGAGTCGATCTATGTGTAAATGGGAGAAATAGGTGTTCCATGCGGATCGTAGGGGTTCCCATTTTCGAAATCCTGATCACGCGGTGTATGGTTTTATAAACACCTTTTGTAAACTCTTCCTGTTTGTGGATGATTAATTTTGAGCACTAAATTCCATGTACATGAAGCATATTATGTTTAGTTTTCCCTAGTATGTGGTCAGATACATGGAAAGAGAGCCTATATTGGGGAACTTGGCTGTGTAGGGTACATAGTCAGATCCCATATGGGTTAAATGCCATGAATAAAAACAAATCTTGGAAAAGAAACATGGTAAAGCCATGAAAGGTATACATGGAGGTACCCCATATAGGGTACACATCATGTACAATATGTACATACAGTGTATTTAGGTTTTACATTCCAATTTTGGCTGATATACACATCTAGGTGGGGCTTCTAGAGTACACATTATGTAATTGGGTATACATACCATGTACCTCCCCATTGGTATCCTTTTTAGGTTTTTTTTTGAATCCCCAAAGTCATAATTGGACACATGATTTGTCCATTTTGAGCATATTATATAGATCATGATGATGGAACTAGTTGTGTGATTTGAGGACTCCCTAAGAGGCATTTTAGAGTGAGAAAGATAATGGAGAGATGATTCCTCTAGTAAATGGTTTTTGGTGTCTCTTGAGAGTGATAAATAGGATGATAACCACTTTATGGGCATGATAATTGATAGTGTAATTTTCTTGGGTTGAAAAAGATCCTAAACTTTTTTATCTTAGGATAGTCCTCTGATTTGAAAGGATACGGCTTGAATTGTTTTAATTGATAGGTTGGATGTTAAGACCATCCTATAGTAGGAATATGAACTAATATGGGCCATGAACCATCTCCATAGACTGATGTTTTTGTATCTTTTCCCTCATGGACATATCCCTCGAGAGGTGATCCCCTTTAGGGCCATTAGTTCATGGGTTCTTATAGACTAGTGTGTGACCAAGGACCCCCTATTGGATTACTCTACTTATGTTTTGACCAAGAGGATTCACTATAGGATTACAGTAATTATGTTTATACCAAGAGGATCCTCTATTGAATTCGAAAACTTATGTTTTGACCTATTTGATCCCCTGTAGGATTCCTCTGTATATGTTTCAACCTAGAGGATCTTGTGTAGGATTTCTTCACTTGCCTACTATTTCAAGGATCCCAAGAGGGATGCCTTCTCTTACATGAAACTTTAGAGTATCCCAAGAGTTATTCCTTCACTTATGTGTAGACCATTGAGGATCCAAATTAGGATTCATCTCTCATGTTTTGACCTGATGTTCCAAGTCAGTGTCCCAATATTTGATCGACACTGATCCAGTTCATCATGGGTCTGGGTAGAGATGGTAGCAGGTGTCACCTTTGAACCCAAACTAAATATGTAATCCTGAGAGGCTGTGGATGTAGTGATGGGATTATAAATTTTACCACCCTCAATCTTACAAATGATTTCACATGGTTACACTTGATACAACTATGATTTCTTGAGGTTATTCTTAGTACATGGTTGATGATCATAAAATGATTTGGAATAAGATAGGGATTCCCAGACATACTTCCTGGGATTTAAAAGTGAATCCCACTTGATTTAATGTTACCTTAACTGTATTATCATAGGTAATTCTTGGGATATTTATATTGAGCCTATATATTAACTATTGCTTTTTCAAGATTCCCAGATGTACTTCTTGTGTTCTAGATTTTGTGCCCTACTCATTGATTTTTACTTTATTAGGATAATGGAAATGGAGCTCGTCATTATTAATTAAGAATTTATGTAAATGACACACTACACCCTATTGGTTTAGGATGATGTAAATGGTACTCCTCATCATTTATAGGTAATTTTTGGACCTGACACTCAATGCCCTATTAGTTCAAAAGAGTTGACATGGTGTTCCATGATTTGGATAGTGATTAGTGGACATGATGTTCCATGTTTATGATTAATATTGGTTGACATGGTGTTCCATATTAAAATATGTAAATACCCAAAATTTTCATATATAGATATTACATATGTTAATATGAATATTAATTACATTACACAAATATATTCTTGAGGATCATAAAGGTGAATTTAATTTGGAAACTTATACACATAAAAAAATGTTCGAAAAGTGAGCTACATCATCTCCCACAATGTTATTCATAACAAACATAATTCTTAGAAATATTATACATAATACCTTTCTTCATAACTGGGGGAAATGAAACATAATAATGGGTGGGATTGGATTCACATAAAAATTAAATAAAGAATATATCAATGTATCATGAGAAAAAGGTTATGACAACATGAGAATAAAATTTCAACACTATACCCAACATATCATATATCATAAAAATGAGCAATGAAATAATTATTGGTAGTTTTTAAAAAAAGAATCATAATGTAATCAAATAACCGGAAGCATGATAACAAAACATTGGACTAAGTTATATATCTTTTTCATACAAACAACAGTATAAAATTATTTCCTTTATGGTTCAAGGATCTTTTCCAAGAATATCATAGTCGAATGGGTTTGCTGCCCAAACAATTGTAGTGGTCAAGGTTCACTCCCAATACTATCAATGTGAACAGAGTCTCTTACTAAACTTGGTTTACTTCATGTTCCAGACCTGTTTATCTCAGAAGATATCATTATTTACCCAAATAATTTGAGGGAGATATAGGTATCACCTATTACATAATGAAAATCATAAATATGTGTTCTATAATATCCTAAAAAATCATTACATAAGAGCCCATTAAATATAATGAGTTTTATAAATATTTCATCATTTTATAACATGTGGAAAATAAATAGGTTTCATAATAATTTCATCATTTTATCATATAATAACATTTAAAAAAGAGGGTTTCATAAGAAACATGTCATTATAAACATAAACAATTTGGATAAATATTAATAATGGAACCCATGGATCATATTCCCAGTAATGCATATATAACATCGAAGGAAGTCATCATAGATAGAAAATTGTTTTGAAAGAAAAACACTTTGAACATTAACTGAGGAAAATAACTTTTATTTGAAAATAACCTTTTTAAAACTATAAATTCGAAAAATATCTTATAAAAATGTTTCTTTGAACATAACCCCGAACACATATAAAGTAATGTTTAAAAATAATTTAAAACGTTTATTGAGGAAATTACCCTTTATTTGAAAATCACTTATTAAAATATAAATAATTATTTTTAAAAAATTTATTTTAAAATAAATTTGGAAACATACAAAGTGAGATTTAAATTATTGATTTTTAATGATGGTAGGAAATTCTTAACATGTAAAAATAAATATTCCTTCCATATTATTGGTAAAATCCAAATGGCATTGATTTGAAAATTACATAAATGTTTATTTTAATTTTAAAAAAATGTAAAAAAGGGTAAAAATGACTTCAAAAAATCCCAAAGGAAGATAAAAAAAATTAGAACATTTTTTGAAAACATGTATATGGAAGAAAAAGGGGTATTCAACTGAATTGTGAAATATATTTGTTTTTCTATATAGACATAAATTTGGAATCATGAGTGCATAAAGGGAGGAAATTGAATAGAAAACATGTATTATAAATTAATAACTATAGGATAATAAAATTCACGAAGTTATTAAGAAATACAACAAATTATTATTTTTATTGAAAGTGTAATCATAAACAATCCTAGTAAACAATGAGATTATAACATCAAAACCTTCCCACTTTGGTAAATTTTGAATGACCATCATTGCTAAAGAATAAAATCAAATAAAAAATTAAATATCATGAATACAAGAATATTAATTATATAAAATGTCAAGTGGGTATTATATAAACCTTGTAAATGAATATATGTGCATAAAAAACTTGTTTCTCAATGAAGACAAATTGCGACAAAAATATATTATCGCTTCAATTACTTTTGAACCATAAACCCCATGAAATAGAAATAAACAAATGGATATTTAAATAAAAATTATTTTATGGATAATAATCATAAAATATATTCATGGAAATTATATACACCACATAAAATCAAAAGTCAGTTAATATGGGGTGTGTCTCTCAGAAGTAGAATGTGGGATGGAAACCCCTTACCTTAAGTCTTGACTTCCTTTGTACCCTTTATAAACTATAATATAATAAATATATATTCATTATACATGTATTAAAGAACCATAATCATATTTATAACACCATATATTATTTACTTATGACTTTTTATTACCTTTTTATAAATAATTTCATGTCAAATTCTTATTTCAGGTAATAACTACTTTTTTGTGTATGTTTTGATTTGGTATTTTTTGTCTGATTACTATGATAATGGTTCATTAATATCCATAATTAAAACCACTATATAAATATATTATTAATTTATAGTATTTTTATTTATATTATTCAGTAAAATTTAGAGACAGAAAATGAAATACACCATTCATATAGACGATAGGTCGTACGTATGCATGAATGTTATTTTTATTGCTTCAATGGTATGAAAGAAATAATGGTAAATAATATTTAACCATTATAGAATAATTTATATTTTAATATATTTCTCATATATCCATTAATTTTATCCTAATTTCATTCCATGAAAATTGTTAGTGAAAAATGAATCCCATCGCTTCACGAGGCGGTAGTTCGCCATACACACAAATGGAATTATCATCTCCTCCATGGAATGTAAAGTAAGAAGATATATGTGATATAATAATTATATAAGTTTAATTATTTTACTAATATCGTATTTATTTTTTTAATATATCCTTATTCCCATCCAAGGAAAACATAAATGAAAAACACATCACAATAGTTCGTGAAGGGAGAGTCTATCGTACATACGAGCTATGTTATTGTTATCGAAAGGATTGGTATATAAGACGGTAGATGTGGTATTATAACTGAATAGATAAAATAATATCACTAATATTATATATTATCATTTAATTTATCAGTATATCTATCTATGATAGGTGGTGATGGAAAACTAATAACATTAGTTCGTGAGGTGGTAGTTTGTCGTAAGCACGAATGGTGGTTTTGTTTCCCATTTGATCGAAGTGTATATGGATATAGGTTCTGCCATTAAAATAATAAAATATAATTATATATTATATACATTATTTATTATTTAATCATCTCTTAAAAAAATAAGTATATATAAGAAGAAGTAAAACAAAAATGAATAGTAAAAAACAATAGTTATTATTTAGATTGCCTTTTTAGGTTTAACCTAAAGCCTTACTAGATTATATTTATGATATAAAATAGGAATCTATAATTTTTATATTTATTTTAAGGAATATATTTGGTTATTTATTGGACCAAAAAAATTATTTTAGAAGTGTGAATAAGATAAGATAGGAGAGAGTGTATCCTTTTATAAGTGAGAAGAGTGGAAAACATATAATTTTTTAAAAGAAAAAGGTATACCCACATTTTTAACCTTCCAAAAGGATCCAAAATGGTCCATTATAGAAAATTATAGGTTTTAAGGTCAAAATATGTCCATAAAATGGTTTTGGATAAGTTTTTAGGACTTTTCACTTATTATCGTTTTAGTTTAACACCCAATAAACCCATTTTCACCTTATTAGTAGTAATTAATTTTTATTGTATTTACTATTTATTATTCTTAAAAATTAAATTGAATATATTAGATAATATAAATTATTATTATTAAAAATATTGAATCAATTTTTAAAAATTCGATTCATATAGGTGGAAAAACATAATTTAAAGTTAATTTGAAAGATGTGATGAAAAAACATTTTTTGAAAGAGAAAATTTTCAAATGTATGACAAGTTTTTACATCAAAATTCAATATGAAATTTATTAAAATGACCTAAATTATATTAATAGATATATAATTGAGATAATTTTACTTTTTATACTGTTATAAAACAATATTTTATGTTTTTAGAAGCTTTAATATTAATGACAATTCTTAATAAAAACCATTATTTTCCACTAGTCATCAAAAAAAATTATATTTTAAAAAAATTATCAAAAAAATAACCATAAGATATTTTTTAAATAATTATTTAGGAAATTAATTTAATTTTTTGAAATAATTTTTTTATGAACATTCAAATATCTAATTTTAAAAATAAGCGCACAAAATACTATAAAACTACTTTTTAGATAAATATAGGTTTTAAAAAAATGGATTGATTCTTATATCATGTTTCAAAAACACATAATATGAATGTTAAAAATTTTATTGAATATATAATATATAAATTTTATTAAATTAATTCACCAAAAGTTATTTTTTTAATTTATTGAGGTAAAACACGTTTTTGCACATAAAAATAGTTTTTCAGAAAAATATTTCCATTGTTTTCAAATGGTTTTTATTTTTAATTATATAATTTGGTCACCATATGATTCATTTTAGATAAATGTGTGAGGAATATATTTTCATAATTTAGTTAATCCTATTCATACCTTCCATTCCAATGGTTCGATGATAACTATCATATTAAATAATAATTTAAAATTATGTCATGTTTTGTTTAAACTGGGTGTTGGGTGTAATACTAGATACACTCCCTATTACATATAACACAATATAAAATAAAATTTTAATGTAGAACAATCTAAACTCATAGTTTCATGTAATACCAAATATCAAAAAGATCAAATTTATTTGAAAAATTATTTCACAATATCTCCGGGTGTTACATTATAATTGGGATTAGTGGACATGATGTTTGACAGATATGGATGAGAATAGTGGAAATGGTTTTCCAAATATATGGTTGAGACTCCATAATTATGTTTTAGGAAAAAATATTATACTTTTTGGTTTAGGTCCCAAACTGATGCTCTAGGAACAATGTATTCTCTTTGGTTGGGATTATCGATCCATTGTGTGTAGCTTTCCCAATGTAATGGGACATGATAGATATCTCCCTAGATTAATATCCTGAGTGATAGATTTTCTATGGAATAAGTCCCTAGGGTTGATAGGATTTGTTAGGGATACCATGGATGTGTTTCTTTTATGTTACATGTGATGTATGGTCAAAGTAAAATTTTCATAGACATTCTGGTGATGGATGAAGTAGGTATCATCGATCAGGATCAAAGTCCCAAGGATTCACAAGTTTATACATGGATTGAGTGGTCTGAAATCAAATTGAATTCATAATTAAAAGTATGTCCATTCAATTGTGTTTACATACCCATGGATTGATGGTGGTTTTAATTTATTCATTTTATTCAAGTGGTGTCTCAGCTAGTTTATGTATATTGCATGAGCATACACTTTTGACAACATGTCATAGGTTCAACATTGGGGTCGACTACTTTGATTCATTTCACATCCCCTGTATGTGCACCATGATATTCATGTAGAACTTATGTCTTATTTTAGGTTGATCATTGATGCATGATGGTTAGGGTTGAGTCCTAGGGTTTCATGATCGAGCGGAGCCGCCTGTGTGAATTCTAATAATCATGATAGAGTTACTTGATAGTGTCTTGGAGACTGAGTATGTGGTTCAGATCAAAGTCAATAGTTAAGAATTTTACTTTTTCAGTTTTTTTGATTTTTTACTCATGTATATGTGATAAACATAGTGGGTGATCAGTGTTGTATATAAGACATGGATGTTCAGGATATTATTAAATATAATTTTATTATTGCAGCCAGGTTTCTATTTATTGCTTCCACACTCTGATTATATTATACTATGATTGATATTTTTTTTACTTCACCTAGTTTCTTAATCTTATATCAGGGAATATTTTCCCCCCTATCTCACCCCAGGAGCTTTCTTCTAGTCTGAAGCCTTTGGCATTAAAGTAGGTGGGCTTGAGGCCTTATCTCTAACCAATCTGGATACTTTTTATAGAGTGCTTCAGACTGGGATGTGATAAGGTGGTATTAGAAATGTTTCTTATCATTTTATGTTACTCATTGGGATATGGTATATATGATTATTAGGAATGTGTCAGAGTTTATTAGGGATATCAAAATGGTGTATTGAGAACACTTTTTATGGTAAAAAATCATGGTTTCCAGAGTTCTGGGATTATTGCTTTTGATATGTGATGTTAGAGTTATATATGAATTTCAATTTGAGCGATGAACTTTTTTTAATGTATTTTTTATTTATTATGGGTTTATTTATTTTGTCCCTTTGTAAAGATTACAGTGACTAATTTTGATTCATGGTCAGTAATGGAAAAAAGCTAGTTCATTATGCATCGTATTTGGCATGTGGGTTCCACATGTTACTAGAATTATAGTGTGTGATTTTACTACTAATGTTGAGGTAATATATTAAAAGTGTTAAAAAAACATAAATACTATTTTACCATATAGGTTATTAGGGGCATTCTACTCAATTAGACTAAAATGTATATATATTTTCCTCTAATGGTAGGTCATTTGCATCTATGAAGAGACTTTTGATGATGAGGATCATGACTCATTATTCAAGAAAAGAAGGTTTAGTAACCCTATTGGATTGATAGGGTATATGGTTCCCATGTGTTATATTCCTTTTATCGATTTTTTACTTTGTATTGGTTATTTAAGGTGTTAGTAACAACCTATAATTCATTTTCTTACATAGCTTGGGATGACATTATATGTAATCAAACCACGTGCATGTTTTTCAATGTAGATCATTGAGATGATGTTGGGAGTGTATTTTTGACCCTCATAGGTCAGTGTTGGTAGCTAATAAATTTCTAGTATACCCTTTGTGGGTGTATCCTCTTAAGGTGTGGTTAAATAATGTTTTATAACAACCTATATGGTGTTTTCCCATCTTTCTTGGTATGATATTTAACTTAACCTAACTTTGTTTATATTTACTTAATCAGATCCTATAGTGTTTTTCTGATAGATTCTTAATAATTTATAATGAACTATAACCTCAAGGGAGTATTACCATATATATATTCTTAATGAGTGTATGTCCTTATCCTCCTCATCTATATTGTGACCCTAGAGGGATCAGTCCCTTTTGAGGATGCTCGATGAGGATCAGGTCCCAGAAGGATGATTCTTGGGAAGTGATTCCATTGGAGTATTTCCCTTAAATGAGTACATTTTCTAATTGGTTTCACTTAAATGGGTTTCTAATTACAACTTATAGGGGTTTTTTTACTATAATATGGGAATTGAAAACATGTATAATTTATACCATGTTGAAAACTTTTAACCCTAGTAGGTGGATGTTATCCTTGCCTCCCTTATAAACTGTTGATAGATGAATTATATTCCTTATGTTGAGATGGGTGGGTTGATGATTCCCTATGAGATGTGACTTTGGTGATATGTTTCAATAATAGGATTGGTGGTAAGATCTAGTGACCCTGATATGAGACTTTATTAGTAGGGCTATGTGGGAGACCTAGAGGCCCTTAGTATCATCTCAGACCCTTATAAGTCAGTGTTCATATTTGATCAAGGGAGACCTCTTAGTAGGGTTATTCCATGTTATAAATATCATTTTAGGCAATGATCATGGTTGTATTATCTTATTAAGTCATATTCTTGAGAGGTTCTTGGGTTTTCTGATATTGGCATGATAATGACATTGGTTTCTGAGGAAGTGCCTAGGGTGCTTGTACATCATGATTGAGTTCAACAAGAAGGAGTCTTTGGATTAATATCCATGTCGACCAGTGGTTTGGGGTTTAAAAAAATGGTTAGATAATAGTTAGATGATCATGACTAAGATGACTTCATGTGACAGGTGGTAATGGAAAAAATCATGGCATATGTGGAGTGCCTGATTTTTAATATGAGTTCCTATAGAGTTTCTTGTTTGTTAATACTAACATTCCATGTATCACAGAAAGAATGTACTTATTGAAGGATGACTCATGGTCAAGATTTTTAGTAAAATGATGAATTTCCCTTCGTGGTAGAGGATACATCGAGTTTGGGTTGGGTGTAGTGGCATGAACAACATTGCTAAATTATATCCAAGTTTTGATGGGATAGTGTGCATAGATCATTTGGAGAAACACATGTTTGGTGATAAAACCTATTTTGGTTGTTCTTGGGGAGATATATATGGTAATTTGATATGGTGGGGAGTTAATTATTCTCCATTTGAGGGTGGTGACCCTCGTTTTCCATTGATATTCCATTGTTTTCATGGAAACTTCTATTATTGAGTAAAAATAGGAGATGTTGTAGGTTGGTTCTCAGAAATTAAAAGTTTCTATACCCTCAAGTCATTACATTTGGTGATGTATAAAGGGTGGACTTTGATCTAGGAGTTTAGTTACAACGTGATGATAAGGGTACAGTTACGGTGGGGAGTATCAGTTCAGTCACTGTTGAACCTCTTCGATGATGGAAGAGTTATAAACATTATGAGACCAGTAATTGGGTAGTCAAGATAGCATAGTTATGTCAATTCTCAATATGGGAGCATGGGTAATATTGGACCACTAAGGATTCATGGGGATGATAATGATTAATATGGGGAGCCTGTAAAGACTCTTGTTTTTTCAGAATGTGAAGTTCATCAAAAAAATTTATTTTTAACTTTTGGATTCTCATGATGTGTTAATTTATATTTTCTTCTTATAAGATTATCTCGAATAATTTTTATGACCACTCTATTGGTCTTATAAATGGGTGTTTACCAAAGTTAAGGAGTTTCGTGAAAATATAATCTATTCAAATTATCATGGAGTAATTATTATTTAATAATAAATAAATTAAATTTTAATTTATTGACACATGTTAGTTTGGATATATCTTTTTAATAGAGTTTCATATTGAGATTCCATATTCATGGATGGGTCCATGATGTGTGTTTTCTATAGTTGAGGCATAAACTCATGTCATGTGTGAGGGTTGACGTCAATCCCCTTTTTCTTTTTTTCCCTTCCTTTTCTTTTCCTCTTTTCTTTCTTTTACTTCCCTAGATTCTAATATACACCCCCATAGGGATTATTCATTGCATGAATGGGATAGAAAAGTGATATGGAGATTGATTAATAGAGGAATAGGAATATAGGTGTTGTTCAGAGCTTGGGAGGAGGTGGATTGTTGTGAAAAAACTGAAAAATGTGGAAACGGGCGAATCCTTGGTGGATTCCACTCAAAGTTAGTATGTTTTTAATTTTTTACATAAATAATTTTATATTTACCTCGTTATAATTTTAAGTCCCTATTATGAATGATATGAACCCCCATGTAGTTTATCTATTCTTAAATAAGGAAAAACTGGTGTTTTGTGCCAATTATAGAGGTTCTTATTCAGGAAATCCCAATCACATGGTGTCTGGTTCTATAAAGGAATGTCATACATTCCTCCTTTTTGAATAGGATCACTTTGGGAACTACATTCCTTATATATTCAGAACAATCCATATAGTGTCACTCGACATGTGGATGGATGCATGGCCAGATGTCCCGTGTAGGGGAACTTGGCCATGTAGGGTACAAGACCATATCCCATGTGGGTCACATTCCATGTAGAAGTACATAGATAGGAAAAGATACATGACCAGTCCATGTGAGCTACATTGGATTGTACCTCATATAGGGTACATTCCATTTTAAAAAATTCACACCATGTACTTGAGTTTTACATACTAAGTTTGGTTGAAGTGCACGCCCTGGTGAGTATTTTAGAGTACATACCATGTATTTGGGTATAAATTATGTGTACTTATCCTTTACTATAATTTTCAAGGTATTTCATGTTTTGAAACCCTAAAACCAAAATTGGACACATTATTAATCTATTTTGATCATTTTCTCCATATTTCATGATGAAGGAACCCATGGGGGTGATTTGAGGACTCCCTCTGAGGAGTTTTGGGGTGAGAAAGCTAATAGATAGGAGCATACTCCTTTAAATTATCATTTTTTTCTTGAGAGTGAGATAGAGGATAAGACCCATCCGAGGTTCATGAGAATGGTTATTTGACTTGGCATGGGTTCACTATGTTCTTTGACTAGTGTATCCTGGGATAGTTACCTAGTAAGAGGTACTAAAACATTTCTTGATGAGATAGATAGGTTGGGTGTTTTTACCAACCTAGAGTGAGATATTGAACATAGATTGGTCATGAACTATCTCCATAGACAAATATTTTAGTATCTTTTCCCTTATGGGAATCCTCCCTGAGAGGTGTACCTCTTTGGGCCTTTGAGGCCACGGGTTGTTAGAGACCAATTTGTTATTGAGCTTACCCAAATGGATGAATTAGTTTATGTTTTGACCTAGAGGATCTGTTTTAGGATTCCCCCACTTATATTTTGACCTATAGGATTGATAATTTCATTATTGAGAACATTTCGAAATAATTACTTAAAACCTAAAATAACTATTGAATTGGTAATTAAGAGTATTCTATTCCATAGGGAAGGCTAGTAGTGAATGTCATTGACCAAAAAAACTAAAAAAAACAAAAAAAACAACCAAATGAACAATTAAGGATATGTGAAGTGAAGTAGAAATAGGGAAAATTTGGTGTGTTCATAATTGATAGGATGGATGGAAATAATGGAAAAGATAATACAGAAAAGTGAAAGACAAAAAAATTGATGAATTTAGGGTCTTCTAACATCTTTAAACTAATTTGAGAATATTTTATACTCATACTCAAGTTAAAATAAATTATGTAGTGCTTAGAGGAAGTGGTGATAATCCATTAAACTCTCCCTAATTGTACAACATAAATTAGTGACCTTTATTGTGTTCCCTTCTCTCAATAAAAAATATAGAATAAATTTATTCATTATAGAAAATAGAATCATAACCCTTTACCATTTTCATAAATTTGATTAAAATTCAAGAGTTAAAGTATTTCCTAAATTCACCTATTGGTCCATGGATTAGTGTAAAATTAGTTCTCATAATACAAAAAATAGATCAATGAACTGAAATTGCACTAAATAATTGAATCAACTTCAAAAATATAGATTTTAGAAAGCTTTATGTTTATTTCAACTTGAATTCCAAAAGAACATTTAGATAGTAATGTATATAATGGGAAAAATAAGATTATTCAATATATTCAACATCAAAAATAGAAATAAAATAGAGAATAATAGAAGAATATTCTCTTTCAAGGAGGTTTTATTCTTCCCAATTTTGCTATTTATTATGTGATATCTCAATAAATTATTACCTAATAAGTGTCTAGAATTATATCCAAATTTATTTTATCATATTTCCAGGTACATTTGTGACATTTTTCACTGACTCAACTCAATTTACACATTATATCTAGATACTTATCATAATTAATTTTATTTTTTTACCTACATGTGACTTGAGAAGTCACCATATGACAAACATGATAGTATCATATGTTGTCTATTCAAAATTCACCTTGATGTGTTTTTGACTCTATTCATCATACTTTTGTCCCACCCCCTCTACTCAACACGTGACTTTACATTAATCACAACATTTTTTCAACTCTATGTGCAAGGTTTTATCAAACTCAGTCAGAATTGACTCATAATATAATTATTCATCTTTAGAGACTTTTTAAAATCTCACTAGCATACTCACGCTAGATTCGACACTAAATTAATGATTCCACTCTATAAAATAATTAATCAAAACCATCCATAGTGCATTAACCATAATTCTCGAAGTCACAAAATTGGAGATCATTGAGGCATGCTCCATCCTGTAACTTTTCTCCGAGCATATTATGTTTATTTTTCTATATCAATGTTGTTCTAACCATGTAGATTTTTGAGGTTCCCATCATTTTTGTTGACGTCATTTGACCTTCAATCAAGTCATCTGTATATGAATCTCCATCAACCTCATGTGGAAGCTCCCTCATTCAATATTGATGCATTCTTCAAAAAATGAGGCACGAGTGGCGTCCGACTCTTCTTGGGAAGCAATAAGAGATCTGGTCTCTATCACCCACACTTCATCATAGATAAGATTTATTTTTTCATCTTGATTTCCTTGTAATTTATCAAGTAGAATCATCCTTCTACAACCGGTCTCTCTTATTGGTTTAGATCCGGTTGGAATCTTCTGCATTAGATGGTAGAAACTCTTCAACATTGGTTGGTGTGAGAGCTTCAGTTATATAATGGGTATATCAACACCTCAATTTGGGTTCAACATCCATAATGAAATCATTTGATGGATCATCTTATCTAGTAATAGCCTCCATCTTCCTTCATTGTTAAGGTTTCTAGTTTGAATTTGTAGTGATGGACTTGGGTGTCTATATATTCTTCATAAATTATAAGCTATGTGGCTTAATTCAACAACACTTGATCTTCCAAAGGTGATGAAATCAGGGGAAGGTATCCAAAACTAGTTTGGATTCAGAATATTCAACAATAACATGGTTTTATTTGGATTTAGATTCATCTATCATCTCCATGTTCTATTAATGTAAGCTCATCAATGTCTTCAAACAACTTTAATAGCTTGGGCATCAATTTCATCTATGATAAAGGTTTGGTCGACATTAAAATATGTTTTTATCTAGAATATAGGGTATAAATTCATATCTATGATGGTCATCTTATAGATTAAAGATCTATAATGGGTGGCTCTCTTCCTTGGTGGTTATCTTCAAACTAGTCATAGTAGAGACCGTTAAAAAAATAAAAATCTCCACATTGAATTGGAGGTTCTCTTCTTATGGTCGATAGGATTTCTTATGGGAAAAATTATATAAAGAGCAATAAAAGGATAGTGATTCATGTGGTATAAAACCATATAAATACATAAAATTTATGGTCTCTTTCTTTGTAAGAAGGTGTGGTCAAAAGTTAATTCTATATAGTCAGTCCATGGTAGTGCACATTCATTCTTTCGGCCTTACAGCCACTACCTGTTAGCCTTGTGGTAAATTATAATGAGATTTTCCCATTTTTATTGTCTGTTGCGATACACTGGGTAGTTGATGTACATTTTTCTTTATATTTCATTGATTTTTCCTTTTAAATTTTTTGAAAACCAAATAAATTTTGGCATGCGGTCGATGAAATTGGCTCGCAGTTTCTTCAATGATATGCACGGTCACTTGCCTTTTCAAAAAATCATGCTCCCATATCAACCACTTAGTGAAAAATATAAATTAAATATAATAAATAAATTATATAACATTAAAATAAAATAATTAAAATAATATTGGACATCTTAAATTAAGACTCAAATTAAAAGTTAAAATTAAATAAAAAAATTAAATCAATGAAATTAAAAATAAATAGTTAAATTAAAAAACATAAATTAATTTATTGATTTGTTAATAGAAAATAATAAAAAAATTACCCAAGAAGTAATCTTTGAGTTAATGTAATTAATTATTAAAATATTAAGAATATTGGAAAACAAATTTAATTAAATTTTTTATTAAAAAAATTAAAAACAAAATATTAAAGTAAAAAATAAAATTTTTATATATTGATAAATTGAAAAAAAAACTAGATAAATGAAAAATTATATTAAAAAATTGCATCAAATAATTCAAAACACAAAAAACTAAATAATGAAAATGGAATAAATAAATAAATAAAGAACTCAAGATTGACACAAACCATAATTTAAAAAAAATAAATTTAAACATAAAAATTGAATAATTTAATATTATACTTTAAAAATGACCACTTAACAATAAATAACTACTTAAATTCTATTTTAATATTAAAAAAATAATACGCTAAAATGATGTGGAGAAACCAAATAATTAAATACTACATCAAATTCTGCAACACTTAATCAATTAAACTCCTTGGAGAACATATTAATTTTATTCATTCACAAATAATCATAGAAGAAATTTTGTTATCCTACCAAAGTTCTAAATTACACCAAAATCAAAGGAAATAAAAATCCATCCCAAGTAAGAAATAATTATAACTCCTATATGAATTTCACCACCTTCCTTATTTAAATTCCAATTTAATTTTTATTTATAGAAGTAAAATTTGTTATAAATAAATGGGATTTAATATTTTTATTAGAGACACATGGTTTTATAACTTTCCCTTAGATTAAAAAATCTGAAGGATCTATTTTTCACTTCATTGATTCGACTCAAATGATTTTTATATAAGTCAATTGTTCCATTCATCACCTAGGTTCAATATCTCCCTCACATTAACAAAATCATTTTTGACTATTAAGAACTTATCGTTGTTTTTTTAAATCATAGCCATATATGTGCTAAGAACTATGAGATGGTACTTATTGGAAATTTACATAGGGATTACACACACAACCAGTTACTAAAGTCTCAGATAATAACCATGGGATCCCAATTTCCAATTTTACTCTAGTTACAAAGGACTTATATTATTGTATTTTGAGTTGGATCCTTGAGGTGTTAGTTAAAAAAGGTGATTCTCATGGGTTCAAGTTCAAATTTAAAGTTTTCTCAAGTTATAATTTCAATTCCACAAAAATATATCGCATCACACTCCCTTTACTAGTTCCTAAAAAAAATATTTGAAAAAATAGTATGATATCACTTAGCAATCAAATTATTCCAGTAATTTTACAATTATTAAAATCCTAAATTAATTATGTAATTATCAACTGGGTTGGATGAAAGAATTTTTATTTTCCCAAAGTAATGATTTTATAAAAACAAATGTTGTTTATAAAATCCTAAAGTGATGCTTGAAAGGGAGAAATTTTGAAATAAGTAGAGGGGTTTTTTATGGGTCACAATTAAGAACTTTTTAACATAATTAATAACCCTCCCCTGCACTTAAAACTCAAAATTATACCCAATAATGAATTAATTGTAGGAGAAACATTTGAATATTTTTATTTTAAAATATTTCATTATCATTATAGAAAGGGTTTAATTTTTAGGGGAGATAGATAAGCTCATAAAAAAATTTCCACATAGAAAACACATAAAACAAAAACATTAAAAAAGGATCAATACTAGACAATACTAGATAGTGAAGCACAGAAACATGATTTCTTAAATTTTGATGCAACAGGTGAGTTCATGAATTAATCTCTAAGAAATACTAAAAAATGTAATTGAAACACTAGAAAATATATATAAAATTCATATTATGAGAGTGACCAACAAGAACACTTCAATAATATTAATAGTTATTAAATTATTACCACACTAAAACCACATCATATACTAAATTAATGGAATTAATGAAGAATAATATAAATTAGAACAATTACTTCCCTATAAAAAATAACCCTTAACCATTGTTTTATATAAAAAATTTCCTCCATCAAATCGACTAAAAATAAAATGATCTTGTTGAAATAATAAGGCACATACAATAAAAATAGAACATGGGTTTCAAAATTTTAAATTAACCATAGTTTTAGTCTAGGAATGATTCATCCATTTATCTCCAGTTGTAGCTTCATCTTTATATGGCTCAACCAATGGAACTATAACATGATCGCTTGACCCTCAAAATCAGATATTCAACCAAGATAGAATCACCATATAGAGAGATACATTTATTTAAATAGTAACATTTATTCAAACAGTAATAACAAAAAATCATAAAACCCATGGGTTTCCTTCCATGTAGAACTAGTTTTATATCCCCATACTGAACTAAATCCTCTAAAATGTTCTATCCTTGTTCATCAAATGTGTATTAATAACTGATGTTTTTACCACATTGTTATCCAATAAAGCATCAAGAGGATTTTCAAAACAATCTCTAAATGGAGAAACTAAGATAATTTTTTTATAACATTGAAAATGGTAGTAATAACCATGAAATAAATCTTCTACTTAAATTCCTAAACCACTACATTTTGATTTTAAAATTTCATAAAAAAGTCTATAAAACCCCTAAATTGAGTCTCTAAATCATCTCCACACTTTGGGGTTGAAGACACTTAAAATCTGGAGAAAATTTTGTTTCAACCTACTCTCTAATTCTAAAAATAGAACAAAAAATATTTTTTAATTATATAAAATCAAAATACTCCCACTTAATTATTTAAAATTATTTATATAATATATGTTTTTAGAGACCCCATGACACTCAAATGACGTGAATTTATGAAAAACATGTAGGAAATAATATTGGATAGGTTCATTAACAATATGTAAGAAATTATTGAGGATGAAGACCTACTCAAGTTGAAATTAATCAATATTATCTTCTATAATCATAACAAAAAATTCTCCAATTTCATAAACTCCCAAAAAATAAACTTCAGATATGAAAATTTCATAAAAAGGATCACAAAATTCAATAAGAATTATTGGTGATTCCAAATCCAAATTAGGATATAGGGAAGGAATTCCATCATCAATAGATGACAGATATTGTGGGACATAAACTAGAGATATTTCTTTAAAAGTATGGAAACATTCGATTTTAGTAACCTCCAAAGTGAAAGAATAAGGCTCAAACAATAACTCAAGTTAAAAACACTCATAAATATGTGAGGTAGCCATAAAAATCATTACATTTCACTAGTTATGAAAGATGAAAATTTCTCTTAAATTTATTATTGAAAATATCTGAGACATTATTAGTCGAATCATAATTATCTTTATGTTTGAATTTCTCAAAAAACCTGAAATATTTTTATATTATCCATATCATATGGGATAAGTTTTCATTTAGAAACATCAATTTCATAACCTCTCATATCATATAATGTTCTACCTAAAATGATAGGGGATTTTTAATTACACTTCATTTCAAGGATCATAAAATTAGTCGGAAAGATAAGCCTTCATGCCCCAACTAATAGTTATCAACCCTTCTATAGGGATGAGTGAATGTATTTTTAGAAACAAATAGATAAACAAAAGTTGGTTACAAGTACCTTAGACCAACCTTTCTTTAATAGGTAGTTGGATTCAATGTTTAAATTAACACCTAGGTCACATAAAAAATTTGGTTCCCAACTATGTCCAACTCTATAATGAATAAAAAATCTTGTTATGTCCATTAATTTCTATGGTAACTACTTTTTTAGAATATCAATAAATTTTTTAGTGAGATTTGTGGTGTCTAGGTCTTTCAAATCTCTCTTATTATCTAAAAATATCTTAAGTAATTTTAAATATGATGTAATTTTATCTGAACCTTCCATAAAGAAAATGTTGAAAATTAAGGATCTAAATATTTGAATGAATTTCAAATATTCCGGTTTATTAAACCTTTTATCCCTTTGGGAAAAGGGATTATAGGGATATAATTATTCAAAAAAACTTGATCATTCTTCTCATCCTAAAATATCACCCTTTTATTTACCTCTTTAATTAGTTCGCACATCTTCTTCTTCGGTTATTTGGACTTCTCATGTGCTTATTCACTAATTTTTTAATTCTAGAGATTTATTTCCAAATTGTTGATTTTATCATTTTCCATGTTTGGAATTTCAGATTTTGTTAAATCTTTAATCTCATATATTTAGTTTTAAACCAAAACTTATCTTTATTTTTTATTCCAAAACTATTTTTAATACCCTTCAAATTCTCCCTAGATATAATTTTAGATATTCTTGAAATTATTTCATTACCTCTATCTCTCAAGCCTCTAACGAATTCCCCCAATTTATTTTCATGGTTAAGAATTTTAGAATATGTTTCATCTCATTGAGAGTCAATTCATTCTAATATATTTTACATCATCTATTCATAATTTCCAAGAGAATGAGAAATAATATCCTCAATTTATAATTTTTGTTTATGTAGATCATAGAATCTAAATGTAGTGTTTTTTTCCTATATTCCATGGTCTCCCTGTGACAATTTTGAGTAATATTTGAATCCATAACTATAGTTATTTGAAATGCATGGATCAATTCGTTGTTGTTCACTAAAAAAATAAACAAAAAAATTCATGGGACGTAATTTATTTTGAAAAGAAACTTTCCTGGAAAATTGGTTCACGATTTTTTGAACCTATTTTTTAAATTTAGTTATTTTTAAGTTCATTTCATGATAAGAACCAGTGTTATTTTCAATTATATTGACCTTTCTTCCCTTATATTATTTTTATTGTGAAATTAGGGATATTATACTGAAATTTTGATACAAGTAGTCATCATTTTTTTAATGTAACTCCCATTATCCAATTAGTCAGGTAAATCCATAGAATATAGTAAAAATCCCGCATAGAAAACTTCAATCAAAACATGGGATGGAAATTGATAATGGGGTAAGTACATAAGAAATAATTGAAACATATCCCATTCCTCATGAAATGAAATATTTTCTTCTTAATATAAGATTTTGATTTTAATCCCTAGTTCTATGGTTAACCATTTCTGGAAGAATATCATAACAATAGATTTATAAATTTTATCCCATTTGTCAATAGTATTTTATTATAATTGATTAAACCAATTTTTTGATGTGTTCTTAATGAAAAAATGAAAAACTCCTAGTTTAAGCTCATAATCACTCAAGTACCTAATATTCATCTATTATAAAGGATTATAAAAGTATTTATTGAAATATGGGGTGTTATAACCAATTAACCATAAAACCAATGGCAATAGTGCCAAATAAGATTGTTTCAGTCATTGTTCCTAACCTATTTAGAAATCCAAATGAAATATTAGTATCTAGAAAATATAGGAAGTATAAATTATATAAGTTTTGACCATCCAAAATTTTAAATTCTAGGCTATGGATTAATATTTTCAAAAAAATTTAAAACCAATTTTTCATCTCTTTCAACTTCCTTATTGGACATTTTTAAGAAAAAAATTTTCCCAATTTTTTTAAATTTTTTTTGGTTTATTTTTTTAAATATTAAATTTTTTATTATTTTTTCTATTTTGTCACAAATTTATTCCTTGAAAATGATTCCAAAATTTTATCATTCCATCATTGAGAATGTGTCAAATTAATTAATTAAAACCTACAAAATACTATTGAAGTGCTAATTAAGAGTCTCATATTCTTCAGGGAAGGCTCGTGTTGAATTTGATTGACTAAAACAAAGTAAAACAAACCAAACAAAAAAACACAAAGAATTATGAGTTATGTTAATAAGAAATGATGAAAATGTAGTGTGTTTGTGTGTGTTTGTGTGTGTATGTAAATTAAGTATGGTTGGAAATAGTGAAAGGGAGAATATAAGAGAAATAAATAAAAACAAATTGGTAATGTTAGATTCTTCAGTCTACATTGAACAGTTTAAAAAATATTTTCTACTCCTAATAAAGTTAATTGAAATTATCCATTATATAGAATAATAGGTGAGGATACATTGATATCTCACTCAATATACAACATAGCTCAATAACCTTTATTTTATTCAAATATCTCAATCAAAACTGAAGATTAATTTGTAAATTATGGAAAAGAGAATCTTAAACGTTTATAGTTTTTAGTACCTTGATTAAAATTCAAGAGTTAAAGTATTCACTAACACCACATGTTTCCCTATTGATTTGTGTAAAAAATTCTCATAATAATCAAAAATAGAAAACAAATTGAAATTTCACTGAAATTATAGAATCAAATTTAAAGATAAACATTTAATAAATATTTTTTTCATTATAACCCAAATTATTTTAGAAAATTTATCCACTCATGTTCAGAAAAGTAAAAACAAGATTATTAAATATATTCTACATTGAAAATAGAAATCAAATAAAGAATAAGAAAATAAACTTCTATATCGATGAGGTATCAATCCTCCTAATTCCATTATCTTTCGTGTACTCTCTTGGTCAATTATTCCCTAATAAATCTCCAACCTCATCTCTAAATTTATTGTTAGTTATTTCTTGGTACATCGCTAACATTTTATACTATCTCAACTCAATTTATACTTTGTCACAAAACAAATGTCATCAAAGATTGTAATATTTTTTTGCTTTAACATGACTTGAGAAACTCCCTTTTATGAAGCATGAAATTCCCATATACAGCCAGTTTGAAAAGCACTTGGATGTGGTTTTAACTTGATTCATCATACTATGGTCTCACCAACTCTTCTAAACATGTGACTTTAAATTTGTAATTTAATTTTTTCAACTCTATGTGAAAGACTCCATCATATATGTTCATGATTGAATCGTAATTTAGTTATTCATCTATAGATAATTTTTTTCATGATTAGACGAAAAGTCTTTCCAGATTCAACATTGAATTTTTGATTCAATTATAAAATATAGGGGATCCAAAAAATCTATTGAGTGCCAACCATAATTCCTACAATTTAAGCATTTGAGAGTGTTGATGAATTATTCATCTTGTGGAATTTATATGATCATATTATGTGTGTTATTATATATTAATCATCCAAAACCATGGGGAGTGTCGAGTCCACTGTCATCTTTATTGAAGTCCTTCAACCTTCAATTGAGTCATCTACAGATAAATCTCCCTCAACATCACATGGAAGTTTGTTGTCTCGAATAAAATAAACGGTAATCAATAATTCTTGATAGTCATCTTCAGTAAATGAGGCATAGATGGTGCCATCCTCACCTCAATATGAAATTGGAAACCTCATCCCACTCACTGATAATCCGAAATAGATCTACTTTAATCACATGGCCTGATTTCAATGTGAATCATCAAGTGATGACATCCTTCTTTTACCAGAATGGATCAATAATGTGGATATGGTCAATATCATCAACATTAGATAGTTTTGACTCTTTGACATCATATGTCTCATGATCCTTGGTTAGAGAACTAGTACATATTGATCCTAATTTTTATTCAACATCCATAATAGTGGAATATTATGGCTCATCTTATCTAGTAAGTACCCCCACATATTCCTTCATTGTCAAGGTTTTTGGTTAACATCTCGAGTGACTGACTTTATATTTCTATATATTCTTTAGCAAGTATCACTTATATGTCTTCATTTGATGGTGCTCAATATTCCAAAGGTGACTTGACTAGAGGTCCAATGGAAATCCTGGGAAATCAATGGTGTCTGGTTAGATATCTGAATCTGCATCAACAACATGGTTGGATTAGGATTCATATTTATCAAACATTATATATTTTTGATTCATGTATACCTTTCTTCAGTTTAAAATGACTTAAAAACCTATCCTTTGATTTAATTCATGGTGATGGTTTCAGATGACATTAAAATAGATTTGGATTTAGAACCCACAGTGGTAGGTTAAATCAATGTTGGTCATCCTCAAGTGGAAGGATCTGAGATGCACGAATCTTGTACTCAATGGTCTTCTTAAACCAATAATTGTGTCGATTTCTAGAAAACAAGAATCTACACCTTTTAATGGAGTTCCTCTTCTTATGACTGATAGGATTTTTCATGGGGTTGATCCTCCTAGGCATGGTCAAAGGGATAGAAATAATGTGGTATAATACAATTTAAATAATTTTATTTTGTGGTCTATTTCTTTACCAAGAGGCACAGTTAAAAGGAAATGTCATGTGGTTGATCCACCATGATACAAAGTCATTTTTTCAGACTTTTAATTTCTTCCTATTAGCCTTGGGGTGGAATATAGTTAAATTATCCAGTTTTTCATGCATATTTCAATACTCTTTATGGTCGATGCAAATTAGTCCTTACAATTGATTTATTTTTCCTTTGTAAATTTTTAACTCCAAAATAAATTTGGTTATGAATTCGATGATATGGTATTGCAGTCAGTTCAATGATAAGCACTATCACTCACCTTTTCCAAAAATGAAGCTTCAAAATCGTCCGCATACTAAAAAATACAAATTAAATATAATAAATTAATTATTTAACCTTAAAATTAAATAATCAAAGAAAATTTTTGACAGCATAAATTAATATTAAAATTAAAAGTTAAAAAAATGATATTTAAAATCAATAATTAAATTAAAAAAAGTAAGTAATTAATTAATTAATTAAAATAATAATGAAAAATAATAAAGAATAAATATATAACTTAATGTAATTATTTATAAAAATATTAAGAATAGGGTCAAATAAAATTAATTAAACTATTCGAAAATAATACAATATTAAAAAAATTAAATAATTTATTACAATTTACATATATTTATAAATTAAAAAAATTAAAGAAATCAAGATTTATATTAAGAGATTAAATAAAATAATTTAAAATAGATAAAATTTAAAAAAAATGTGAATCAATAAATAAATAATTAAATTAATCATGAAGAAAACCATAATATAAAAATAAAAAAGACGTATTTAAACATTAATTATGATTAATTTAATATTATAACTATAGAATAACCACTAAATAATAAATAACTCCTTAAATTATATTTTAAGCTTAAAAAACATATACAATACATCAAATAGTATGTGGAAAATTAAAATAATTAAATGTCACATCAAGGATTCCTTGTAGGATACCCATACTTATGTTTTCAACTTTAGGATCCCCTATAGGATAACACTTCTTATATTTTGACCTAAAGTATACTATGTAGGATGCCTCCACTTTCTTATAGTTCTGAGGATCCTAAGATAAATCCCTTATCATACAAGATTATTTAGAGGGTCCTAAGAGGGAATCCTTCATTTTTGTGTGGGCCTTGAGGATCCCAAGTATGATGTCTCTCTAGTGTTTTGACCTAAGGGTCCAAGTTGGTGCTCTAGTAATTAACCAACCTTGAGACAGTTCATCATGGATTTGGGTAGAGATTGTAGTGGGTGTCATCATAGAACCCATAATGAATGAGTGAGATTGAGAGGCTATGGTAGTAATGATGCCTTTAGGCATTCATCCACCCTCACTATTACTTATTTTTTTCACATTGTTACTCTTGATGTAACTATGATTTCCATAGGTGTTTCATAGTACTTAGCTGATGAGCCTTACTTAATTTGAAATATAATAGGGATTCCCAAACATACTTATCTAGATTTTCCTATTAATCCTCCTTGATTAACTTTAGGTGGGTCCCTAGAGGTACTTTATGGGATTTGATAATTGATCTTACATGTTGACTATCACTTTATTAGGTTTCCCAAAGGCACTACCTCAGAACTAGATTTTGAGAACTATTGATTGAATGTTAATTTATTAGTATGATGGTCTTGATGGACCTCATTAGTTATTGAGAATTATTTTAAATTATTCTTCATGCCCTCTTGGTTTAAGATGATGGTCATGGGGCCCCTTATAATTTATGGTTACTTTTAGACACGAAACTCAATGACCTCTTGGTTCAGGATACTAGACATGGTGTTCCGTGGTCATTATTATGATCAGTAGAAATGGTTCTCCACATTTATGATTGAAATTGGTTGAAATAGAGTTCCAAAGTGATATGAATGAGATTTAAGTACATGAAATTCCATAAATATGGATTATAATGTTGGAAATGTAATTTTTCATATATAGTTGAGACTTTGGACTGAGGTTATGGGCATAAATATTATATTTTTTTGTTTAGGTTATAGACCGATGAACATGTTACAATTTATTTACATGGTTGAGATGACAGGACTACCATGGGTAATATCCTCAGAGATGTGGTACATGATATGGACTACCTTAGATTAAGAAATTAAGTAATAGGTTTTATATGGGGTGAGAATTTAGGGTTGGGAGGATTGATTATGGATTCCATGAAAGTAGTTTCTGTATGTTACGTGGGAAGCACATTCAAATAAAAATGCTCATAGACATTACATCACCAACTGAATTAGGTATAACCAATCAGGGTCATAGAACCGTGGATCAATAGTTTTATACATATATCGAGTGATATGACATCTAGCATAATGCATTATTCATAGGATGTCAATTCCATTAGGTTAACAGACACATGGATTGACTATGGTCTTAATTTATTATTTTTATCCCAGTTTTGTCTTGGCTATTCTAAGCATATTACATGATCATGAACCAATGAAAATATGTTATAGGTTAACAGTTGGGGTGGAATACTAAGATTTATTTTTCACCCCCTATTGATGAATTTAGGTGTGCATGAATACCTTATGTGTTCTTTCAATTTGAGAATAGAGTCATGGTGGTTAGGAATGAGGCCCAATGTTTCATGATCCAATAGATTTTCTCATGTGGATTCTCTCTATCAGGTTAGAGTAGCTCGATAGTGTCTTAGAGACTAGGTATGTGGTGTTTCTTAGAGTTATTAGAATATCATTGTATGTTTTTATATTTAATTTATTTACTCTTGTATATGGTATCCTCCCATTGGAATATTAGTGTTGTATATATGACATGTATTTTTGGGGTTTTATAGTATTTCATTTTATTATTACATCCTAGTTTATATTTATTGCTTTTTACTCTAATTATTTACTACTACGGTTGGGGTTTGGTTAATTTTACAGGATTCTTCCTCTCATATGAGGGAATAATATCCAAGGGGAAATTTAGAAAAGGTTTCAAAGTAAATTTGTGTTCATAAAATGATCATTAAGATGCAAAATATAAGAAGAATAGATATTAATATATGAATAATGAGGAAAGGGTATTTGGTCCTGGTCTTGATGCTCAAGATGGAGAGTCTGCACACTCTCAAGATCAATTTGAACAGAATGGTGTCTATATGAGCTAGGTTTCTCATGGGAATCATCGGATTGTTGAAGTGAAAAGGTCAATAGATGCCACTAATGTGATATATGGTTCTCGAAAATAGAAGATTGTTACAATGGAAATGGTGTAGGGAATAATCTACACAATAAATGACCTAGGGGACATAAAGAGGGTCTTGGTCATCCTTTTAAAGAATGATGAATGTAGGAGGGAATTGTACATGTGTAGGAACACAGTACCCAAAGTAAAATTGATTTAACTTTAGGTACTTATGTGGGTGCTAGTGGTGGTCCTGGATAGGGTAACACAATAATGTTTGGTGATATATGTGATAAAATAGGTCTTGAACTAGGATATCCCCCTTAAGGGGAAGATCAAAGAGACTCTTTACTTCATGGGCCACATGGATAGGTGACTTCTCAACCTAAAAAGGAATATGGTGATCCTGATCTTGTTAATGTACAAATTATAGAGGAGTTGAAAAAGTAATGGAAATTGAATAATATTGTGCGGGGGATAGGAATATATGGATTGCAATTCTCCATCATTAAATACATCTTATATGAATTCTTCTACTAATAACAATATGAAAATGATGAAGGATTTCTTATCAGTTCTTATAAATAATTCATGGCCAGGGATATATTATTCACACCTCAAGCCCACCATGGGAACTTGATCGTTGCCTATTTTTGGTGGATGTAAGTACATGTCAATTATTTCATCTCTTTAAAAGATGATTAAGATTAGGAGAGGGACTATGAGTATTATAATAGTCCACATTATGATCTCTGAGGGAACCCTAGATATTTTTTTCTTTTTTTCTCTTTAATGAGGGTGTTTTATGTCATGTTTGAACCCATTCTTTTTCTAGTGTTATCATTTTAATTTTATTAATTTATGGGCTTCAACCCAGCCTCTTTCGAATAAGGGAATATTCTCCTCACTATCACACCCGAGCCCTCGCTGTTAGTTGGAAGCCTCTGTAATATGTGGAGGCACACGTGAGTCCTTATCATTTAATCATTCATTTATTATTGATAGATTGAGATAATTCAGGATGTTATATAGATATTAAACTAGTAGATAATATGCTTGTAAAGACCCGTAAAATTCAAGGGAAATTTTTTCTTAATTTTCTTTGGAATTTTAAAAGAGCGCGGTTTCTGACGGCACCTGATTCCGAGGCCCGGTGTGCGCGGAATCAATTTCTGAAGTTTGGATCAGGTACATTCAGTGAACGAACGAGCGGGTTTTTCTAACTTTTGAAGTGGTGCCCGGAATCAAATTCTGAGGGCACCGATGGAACCGCAGCGCCGGTAATTGCTTAGGAACTCATGTTCCGGAGTTGCGTTTACACTAGTGTTGATAATAAAAATTGTGGAAGTTTATATAATTACACTACAATTTTTATTATTTTACTCTAAGTGTAAGTTCTTGATGGAAGTTGGGTAACCACCCAACCTCCCTTGGGAGGTTATGAAGGTGGAGGGGCCCACACGAACCTCACCCCTTCATATCCTCTAAAACCCCCCTCAACTCCCACTTTAATTATGTTAACATAAGTTATAACCTATGAATTAAATGTAATGAGTTTAATGAGGTGAGTTGTGTGTGGTTATTGAATTTCAAACTCTTGAAATTCAAATGTGTTGTTGTGTTAATAAAATAAGAAAGAGTCTTATTTTATTTTTGATAGAGTTTTGTCTCCTTGAGAGAGTTGGGAAAGTATCTTCTTCTTCTTCATCTTCTTTAACCTCAACGAAGAAAGAAAAGAACACCGTTCTTCAACGAAGAACTTCTTCGCCGAAGAACACGGTTCTTCCGTGACGTCGTATATGCGACGCGGCGTTCTTCTTCCGCATCGTCTCTTCCGCGATGGTTTTCCGCGACGAAATCGCCGTCAACGACTTTGAAACCTCGCTTCGCGACGTCGATGTTCTTTCCCCGTGACGCCCGACCTCCGTGACGCTCGTCTTCCGCGGGTCGTTGATGAACATCGTTCCTGAACCGAGGTAGGGGATTATTGTTATTTATTTAAATCAATTCTGTTCTTAATTCTAGCCTGTCGAACTTTGTGGTTAATCGACTAAATGTTATCGTTTAACGAGAGGGGTCCAGACCGCACAAACACGGCCTGACCCCCTCCTATGTTCATGATTGTTTCTTTGTGAATGGAATGGGATGGCATGGTGTCATCGCACCATGCGAGAATCGCTCGGCAAGTTTTACGCGACGCCGTCGCGCCACGCCGAGAAGTCGAACAAGAACGCGACACTGTCGTGCCGCGTCAAAGGAAGTCGTAGGCGCCGCTGCGAGAGTGGAGTTGTGGAAGATGGGCGCGGTGTCGTCGCACTGCGCCGGATGACAATGGTCGCGGCTGGTTCCGGGCCGCGGCGGAGCGTGGTGATCGGTGGCTAGTCGGGCCGCCGGTGTCGGAGCCGGAAGGGGACCGGCCAACGTCGGTCCTGTTGAGAAGGAGCCGGTTGGCGAGGTCGGGCCGGCCGGAAAAGAGAATGCTGGGGTAATTAAATTCCCCCGTCCAGCATCAATGACCCCCCATAATGAGGGGGGGCGCGGTTACACAAGGGGGGCAGGCGCCCCCCCCCCCCCCCCCCCCCCCGTTTTTCCAACAGCTCGGCCAAAGGCCGAGCTGGCAGCGCGCTGGGCGCGCTGCGTCCAGCCGGACCGGCGCCTGGCCGGTCTGCCAGGACAGGCCGCGCTAGGTTGGGTCGGGCCGTTTCGGGCCGGGCCGACCCTGTCCTGGGCGGTTCGACCCTGTTCGGGCCAACCGAGGGGTCTCGGGCCGGGTCGGTCCTGGCCCGAAACCCCCGTTATCGGATTGTTTGGGTTCAAATGCCCATAACTTGGGCTACGGACATCCAAACGATGCGCCGTCAGCGGCGATGCGATCCTTCGAATGAGACGGTCGTTTCGTTTTATTTCACTCAAGGTTTCGTAATACTTTGAGTTCGGCCAGGTTGGTTTGTACACGAAACCAACCGGGCCCTCAGAGCAGAAACGCTCATATCCTGAGCTACGGACGTCCGATTGACGTGCCGTCAACTTTGTTGAGTTCCTCTTAGTGAGAAGGATCTTTTGGAATACTCCGCCTGAGGTTTGGATGCGGGTGGAGTACGGTCGGGTTGGTTTTGCCTTAAAAACCAACCGGGGCCCTGGGACGAAAAAGCCAATAACTCTCAGATCGGGCGTCCGATCGACGCGCCATCTGTGACGTTGAGTTCTTATTGATGATACGGAACTTTTGGATACATTAACTCTGGACTATGTGACAGTTGATGTATCAGCCTCTCGGCTCGTGGAGCGGACCCTCTCGAACGAGCTTGCTGTGTGCGGGAACCCTAGTGCTGGCTGCGACTGCTACTATGACTGCGACGACGACTGTGCAGAGATCCTCAGTGGATTCGACGAATATGACTAGAGAACTCAACGATCCTATGTGGATAAATGCTACCAATCCTGTGTGGGTCCGATCCTGTGTGGGTCAGCGCTCAGCGGTTCTATGTGAGCCAGCGCCTACAGATCCTGTGTGGGTCTTTGCGGGGGTTAGTACCTATCGATCCTTTGTGGGTCTGACGACTTAGATGGATCAGTGATCATCTCTATCGTCTTTCGAAGAAGTATACATGTGTGAGCTGAATCCTGTTTGCTTTCCTGTGTGGATTGTGTTGTGCTATCCTGTGTGGATTACGTTTTTCTTTCCTGTGTGGAATACGTATACTTTCCTGTGTGGACTAGGTTATACTTGGGCTCAGAGGTTGGAGCGTATTGTAATTTATGACTTAGGTAAATATATGGGAATATACCTAAGCAGTGTCGGTTGTTACTTCGTGATTGTATCTTTCCATTGTGGTTTATCCTTGTGGATTTTGGGAGACCTTCGGGGGTCTTGGGGTCCCTACTGAGTAGCTTATACTCACCCCTGCACGGGCTATGCCCGCACTACGTTGTGTTGGTTACAGACGACGGACATCATTGATCGTGGTTAAGGCTTGCAGATCAGGACGGTCCCTGGAGGTGGACCACTGGACGAAACGTATTCGGAGCGGATGGCGGGACCCAAGGAGCAGTGGAGCTATCTGTACCCACCCTTCAGGTGGGATTCCAGTGGACAGCTCGGCGTAGCGGCCTTTACTTTTTAGTTGTTGTTTTCCCTTTTGAGTTGTTCTTTACTTTCAGTTTGGGTTTGTATACTGGCCCATTTACTTTTCCACACTTACAGTTGTACTCTGTTTTTACTTAGTGTTTACTTTTCCGCTTGCTTACTCTGTGGTGCTTGTTTACTTTACAAAGGAAATGCCTTCCTTTTTTACTGGGATTTATGCCTTGGTGCTAGTCGCCAGCCCCTGGCCTATGGAAGGCGGGCTTGGGGTAGTCACGGCACGGGCCCTGAGGACGGGTCGTGAAAAATTGGTATCAGAGGAGTTCAGCTCTACCGCGAACTTTGATCTTTTCTATGTGAATAAATAGTGTTTAGAGTATTGAGTGTGGTTATCAGTCTAGGGAGTCCAGTGTTGGTGCGGCGGCTGACATATCCGTACACCAGGACCCTGACTTCTGATTTCCGACTTAATGCACGAAAACATTGATTGCCTGTGTGTTTCAAGTTTTCCTTGTGATTACTTTGTATCAGCTCTCTAGGTATACTGTTCTGACCGTGGTGCACCTGTTTCCTTTTCAGGATGGCCCCACGACGGCAGCCAGCTAGGGTTCCGAGAGTCGAGCATGACGATAGCCCACCGAGCGACGAGGCCTCGGTGCAGGGCCCTTTGTCAGCAGTGGCACCAGCGGTAGCTCTACCCGCCGATCCCCCGATGCTTCTAGCACCATCCGCTGATGATGCACGTCACCTTAGCGCACTGCATGAGTTCCAGCACTAGTGACCACCCAGGTTTCGTGGGGAGACGGACCCCCAGGCAGCCGAGGACTGGCAGGAGGCAGTCGTACGAGTTTTCAGGCTAGTGAGGACACCAGCAGACCTCATGGTGATCCTCGCTGCGAACCTACTGCACGCTGCAGCGGGCCGATGGTGGAGCTTGATGCTCTAGGTGCACGATGAGGCATATCTACTCTGGACAGACTTTGAGAGCCTCTTCTGCTCAGAGTTTTTCCCATCCACCCTCCGTTCGGTACGCATTCAGGAGCTTCTTCAGCTGCGGCAGGGCAGCATGACGGTTGCCCAGTACTCGGCGAGATTTACCGATCTCTCGCGCTACTCGACCGACATGGTACGGACCCATTCTTCTGGACCCGGACCTTTGATCAGAGATTGAGACACGAGATCAAGGCATCGCTGATCTCCCTCAGCATTCCGACTCAGACAGGAGTACTGGAGTGGGCCCTTTTGATCGAGAGTTTTCTTGTTGAGTCTACACCAGCACCGAGACCCACCGCAGGGTGGCACGTAGCAGAGTCTTCTGCAGTAGGCAGTCGACGGATGACTCAAGGGACCAGGCAGACCAGACCCTCAGACAGACGACCTCAGGACACTGGCTCAGCAGTGCGGGGCACACAGCACGGAGCCAGTCTTTCGAGAGGCAAACAGTGCTACTCGTGCGGCGGGTAGGGCCACATGGCTCGTGACTGACAGACCCGCCGTGCCGAGGAGTAGCGGACGGTTGAGGGACCACCGAGGCAGAGGGAGAGGGTCGACCATGGCGGTCCGCAGGGAGGAGGCGGACGAGGCAGGGGAACTAGCCGAGCAGCAGGTGGTGGGCGATTCTTTGAGGCTCTACCACCACCACCACCACAAGGAGGTCCACCCCGACCACAGGGAGCTGGCGGGCAGAGATAGGCACAGCTCCAGGCAGCAGAGGCCTACGACCACGGCGTGCCCGAGATGATTCGAGGAATTATCTGTGTCTATTCCACCCAAGCTGCAGTACTTATAGACACAAGAGCGAGTCAGTCTTTCATATCCACGGCCCTTGTTCGGAGCTCGGAGATTCCGACAGAGCCGTTGGCTCGATCCTTACGGCTAGAGACTCCTACGGGAGTAGACTCGACGATTACGCACTGGTGCTGGCAATGTGAGCTTACTCTAGGAGGTGAGAGCTTCAGCTGGGATCTTCTTATAGTAGCGTCGAGGCCTTACGAAGTTATCTTGGTCATGGATTGGTTATCTATGGTCCATGCACAGATTTACTGTTTTAGGCCCCAAGGTGTGATGTGTACGCACTGACGAGATCAGGTTCACCTTCACCGGCGAGAAGGGAGCATTTGCAGCACATGATGGATTTCCGCGGAGGAGAGGACAACCCATCACTCATCAGTTGGCTAGCATCATCCTAGGAGCAGTTGACGTGCGGATTCCTGGTTTTCCTGCAGTGGTGGATCAGTTTGCGGACGTCTTCCCCGACGACGTTCCAGGGATACCTCCTCGCAGAGAGGTAGACTTTTATATTGACATGTACCCCGGGACAGCTCTGATATCGACTCCAGCATATCGAATGGCCCCCTCTGAGCTTCGAGAGATACGGGTACAGATGGAGGACTTGCAGGGCAAGGGGTTCATCCGACCAAGTGTTTCACCCTAGGCTTCCCCGATATTGTTCGCCAAGAAGGTGGACGGGAGCTTGCGACTGTGTGTCGACTATCGTCGCCTAAACCAGGTGACAGTGAGGAACAAGTATCCGCTACCGAGGATTGATGAACTCTTTAATCAACTCAAGGGAGCACGGTGGTTCTCGAAGATAGACCTCAGGTCAGGCTATCATCAGCTCAGAGTTAGAGACGAGGATGTGCAGAAGACGACCTTCAGATGTCGGTATGGAAACTATGAGTTCTTGGCTATTCATTTCGGTGTAAAAAAATGCTCCAGCAGTGTTCATGGCCCTCATGAATAGGATCTTTCAGCCATACCTCAATCGATTTGTCGTGGTCTTCATCGATGACATTCTGATTTACTCGACGACTGAGGAGGAGCACGCCTACCACTTATGGGTTGTACTAGACACACTCCGAGAGCACCAGCTTTATGGTAAGCCCTCAAAGTGTCATTTCTGGATACGTGAGGTCCACTTCTTGGTACACGTCATCTCTGAGGTGGGAGTTGCAGTGGATCCTACAAATATCGAGGCAGTGTTAGCTTGGGAGCCACCCAGGAGCGTGATAGAGGTTCGGAGTTTCTTGGGACTAGCCGGATACTACCGGAGATTCGTTCCAGACTTATCCAGAGTTGCGGAACCACTCTCAGATTTGATGAAGAATGGGAAACCCTTCGTGTGGTCAGACAGATGTCAGCAGAGCTTCCAGGAGTTGAGACAGAGATTGACCAGCGCACCTATCTTGAGGTTTCCTGAGGAGGGAGTAGGGTACGTAGTCTACTGCGATGCATCAGGGACCAGACTCAGATGTGTCCTGATGAAAGAGCGGGCAGTGATCGCCTATGGATCACGTCAGTTGAGGCCGCATGAGAAGAACTACGCTACCCATGACCTGGAGTTAGCAGCAGTGGTCTTCTCTCTGAATACATGGCTACACTATCTGATGGGTGAGTGCTTTACAGTCTTTTCTAATCATCAGAGTCTCAGGTAAATCTTCTCTTAGAAGGATCTGAATCTGAGACAACGTCAATGGCTTGAGTTCCTCCAAGACCATGACTTTGAGATATTCTATACTCCTGGGAAGGGGAATGTAGTAGCCGATGCCCTCAGCTGGAGGACGGGCATTCAGCTACTTGAGGAGGCGACAGAGAAGCTAGCCTCTTTGCAGATATCCTTCGTGGATAGAGATGGAGTATCCTTCTTTCAGTCTCTCACAGTCACTCCTCCACTTCTACAGCGGGTCAGAGAGGCACAGCGTGGGGACGCTGACTGTGAGACGCAGCGTGCACAGATATCCTCAGGACAGGCACCTGATGGTTTCTCCTTTGGAACAGAGAACGACATCCTTTTCAGAGGACGTACCATGGTACCAGTTGCTTTACGAGAGGAGGTGCTGAGAGAGTTTCACACTTCTCCCTAGGCGGTACATCCCAGAGTGGCGAAGATGTACCAGGATCTCAGACGAAAGCACTGGTGTCCAGGCATGAAGAAGGCTGTGGCAGAGTTCGTTTCTCGATTCCTCACCTGCCAGCAGGTGAAGGCTGAGCATCAGGTACTAGCAGGCTTGGTTCAGCCCTTGGAGGTCCCTGAGTGGAAGTGGGACGGAATATCTAGGGACTTCGTGACTGGACTTCCACGCACTTCCAAAGGTCACAACTCTATCTGGGGGATTGTCAACCGACTCACCAAGTCGGCTCACTTCTTACACATCCGAGAGCAGGGCTCAGTGGAAAGCCTGGGACGTCTTTACATTTAGGAGATTGTACGGCTTCACGGTGTGCCATCATCTATCATCTCCGATCGAGATGCTCGCTTTACTTCCTGGCTTTGGAAGGGGTTGGAGGAGGCGTTCGGGAGGCAACTACGTTTGAGCACAGCCTTTCATCCTCAGACGGATGGTCAGACAGAGAGGACCATTCAGACTCTTGAGGACATGCTCCGCGCATGTGTCCTCGACTTTGGTCATAGCTGGGAGGACCACCTACCCTTGGTGGAGTTCGCGTACAACAACAGATACCACTCCACCATCGGAATGGCACCGTACGAGGTGTTGTACGACCGACCTTGTAGATCTCTTTTGTGCTGGACAGACCCTGGGGAGTCTGCACTTGTGGGGCCGGAGATGGTCCAGGCCACGATAGAGAAGGTCCAGGTCATCCAGGAGTGGATGAGGACAGCTCAGAGCTGGCAGAAGTCATACGTTGACAGGAGGCGGAGGCCACTAGAGTTCGAGGATGGCGACCATGTCTTTTTGCGTGTCTCACCTCGACGTGGTTTACGGAGATTTGGCCGAGGCGGCAAGTTATCTCCGCACTTCATCGGACCCTTCCAGGTTCTCAGCAGGATTGGCGAGGTGGCTTATCGTCTGGCTCTACCACCTCAGTTGCACTGGGTGCACGGCGTCTTCCACGTATCTCAGCTGAGGGGATACGTGTACGACCCGATGCACATCATTGACCATGGGGAGCTTGACGTTGACGATGGGGTGACTTTTAAGGAGGTCTCGGTGGAGATCGAGGATCGACAGGAGTGGGTCCTACATGGACGGTAGATTCCTCTAGTGCGCATTAGATGGCAGCACGGGAACCTCCAGAAGAGCACTTGGGACCGGGAGACTCAGATGCGTGCTCAGTACCCTCATTTTTTCCCTAGTTTTGATGTATCTTTACAGGGATGTAAATCCCTGAGGTGGGAGTAATGTAAAGACCCGTAAAATTTAAGGGAAATTTTTTCTTAATTTTCTTTGGAATTTTAAAAGAGTGCGGTTTCTGACGGCACCTGATTCTGAGGCCCGGTGTGCCCAGAATCAATTTCCAAAGTTTGGCTCGGGTACGTTCAGTGAATGAACGAGTGGGTTTTCTAACTTTTGAACCGGAGTCCAGAATCGAATTCTGAGGGCACCGATGGAACTGCAACGATGATAATTTCTTAGGAACTCCTGTTCTGGAGTTGTGTTTACACGAGTGTTGATAATAAAAATTGTGGAAGTTTATATAATTACACTACAATATTTATTATTTTACTCTAAGTGTAAGTTCTTGATGGAAGTTGGGTAACCACCCAACCTCCCTTGGGAGGTTATGAGGGTGGTGGGGCCAACACTAACCCCACCCCTTCATATCCTCTAAAACACCCCTCAACTCCCACTTTAATTATGTTAACTTAAGTTATAACCTATGACTTAAATGTAATGAGTTTAATGAGGTGAGTTGTGTGTGGTTATTGAATTTCAAACTCTTGAAATTCAAATGTGTTGTTGTGTTAATAAAATAAGAAAGAGTCTTATTTTATTTTTGTTAGATTTTTGTCTCCTTGAGAGAGTTGGGAAAGTTTCTTCTTCTTCATCATCTTCTTCAACCTCGACGAAGAATGCGAAGAACACCGTTCTTCAATGAAGAACTTCTCCGCTGAAGGACACGGTTCTTCTGCGACGCCGTATCCGCGACGCGACGTTCTTCTTCTGTGTCGTCCCTTCCGTGACGGTTTTCCACAATGAAATCGCCATCAACGACTTCGAATCCTCGCTTCACGACGTCGACGTTCTTTCCCCGCGACGCCTGACCTCCGCGACGCTCATCTTCCACGGGTCGTTGACGAACATCATTCCTGAACCGAGGTAGGGGATTATTGTTATTTATTTAAATCAATTCTGTTCTTAATTCTATCATGTTGAACTTCATGGTTAATCGACTAAATGTTATCGTTTAACGATAGGGGGGCAGACGGAACAAACACGGCCTAACCCCCTCTTATGTTCATGATTGTTTCTTTGTGAATGGAATGGGATGGCGTGGTGCCGTCGCACCATGAAAGAATCTCTCAGCAGGTTTTACGCAACGTCGTCGCGCCACGCCGAGAAGTCGAACAAGAACACGACGCCGTCGCGCCGCGTCGAAGGAAGTCGTAGGCGCCGCGGCCGGAGCGGAGCCACGGTGGAGGGGCGCGGTGTCGTCGCACCGTGCCGAACGACTAGGGCCGCGGCCGGTTCCGGGCCGCAGTGGAGCGTGGTGACCGGCAGCCAGCCAGGCCACCGGTGTCGGAGCCTAAAGGGGACCGGCCACTGCCAGTCCCATTGAGAAGGAGCCGGCCGGCCAGGTCGGGCTGGCTGGAAAAGAGAAAACCGGGGGAATTAAATTCCCCCGGCAATCATAAACGGCCCCCCATAATGAGGGGGGGCTACGGTTACACAAGGGGGGCAGGTGCCCCCCGTTTTTCTAACAGCTCGGCCGAAGGCCGAGCTGGCAGCGTGCTGGGCACGCTATGTCCAGCCGGACCGGCGCCTGGCCGGGCGGCCAGGCCGGGCCGAGCGCAGCCGGGCTGGGCCATGCCGGGTCGGGCCGCGCTGGGTCGGGCCGGGCCGGGCCGACCATGTCCGGGGCGGGTTAACCCGGTTCAGGCCAACCGGGGCATCTCGGGCCGGGTCGGTCCGGGCCCGAAACCCCTGTTATCGGACTGTTTGGGTTCAAATGCCCATAACTCGGGCTACGGACTTCCAAACGACGCGCCGTCAGCAGCGATGTGATCCTTGGAACGAGACGGTCGTTTCGGTTTATCACACTCAAGGTTTCGTAATACTTTGAGTTCGGCCGGGTTGGTTTGTACACGAAACAAACTGGGCCCTCGGAGCGGAAACACTCATATCTTGAGCTATGGACGTCCGATTGACGTGCCATCAACTTTGTTAAGTTCCTCTTAGTGAGACGGATCTTTTGGCATACTCCTCCCGAGGTTTGGATGCAGGTGGAGTATGGTCGGGTTGGTTTTGCCTTAAAAACCAATCGGGCCCCTGGGACAAAAAAGCCAATAACTCTCAGACCGGGCATCCGATCGACGCGCCGTCTGCGACGTTGAGTTCCTGTTGATGATACGGAACTTTTGGATACATCAACTCTGGACTATCTGACAGTTGATGTATCAGCCTCTTGGCTCGTGGAGCGGATCCTCCCGAACGAGCTTGTTGTGTGCGGGAACCCTAGTGCTGGCTGCGACTGCTACTGTGACTGCGACGACGACTGTGGAGAGATTCTCAGTGGATTTGACGACGACGACGACTAGAGCACTCAGCGATCCTATGTGGATCAGTTCTACCGATCCTATGTGGGTTAGATCCTTTGTGGGTCAGTGCTCAGCGGTTCTGTGTTAGCCAGCGCCTACAGATCCTGTGTGGGTCTTTGCGGGGGTTAGTACCTATCGATCCTTTGTGGGTCCGATGACTTAGATGGATCAATGATCATCTCTATCGTCTTTCGAATATGTATACCTGTGTGAGCTGAATCATGTTTGCTTTACTGTGTGGATTGTGTTGTGCTATCCTGTCTGGATTACATTTTGCATTCCTATGTGGAATACGTATACTTTCCTGTGTGGACTGGGTTATACTTGGGCTCTGAGGTTGGAGCATATTGGAATTGATGACTTAGGTATATGTATGGGAATATACCTAAGCAGTGTCGGTTGTTACTTCGTGATTGTATCTTTCCTTTGTGGTTTATCCTTGTGTATTTTTGGAGACCTTCGGGGGTCTCGGGGTGCCTACTGAGTAGCTTATACTCACCCCTGCACGGGCTATGCCCGCACTACGTTGTGTTGGTTGCAGACAACGGACAGCGTTGATCGTGGTTGATGCTTACAGAGCAGGATGGTACCTGGAGGTGGACCACTGGACGGAACGTACTCGGAGCGGACGGCGGAACCCGAGGAGCAGTCGAGCTATCTGTACCCACCCTTCAGGTGGGATTCCAGTGGACAGCTCGGCGTAGCGGCCTTTACTTTTTAGTTGTTGTTTTCCCTTTCGAGATGTACTTTACTTTCAGTTTGGGTTTGTATACTGGCCCATTTACATTTCCGCACTTACAGTTGTACTCTGTTTTTACTTAGTGTTTACTTTTCTGCTTGCTTACTTTGTGGTTCTTGTTTACTTTACAAAGGCAATGCCTTCTTTTTTTACAGAGATTTACGCCTCGGTGCTAGTCGTCAGCCCCTGTCCTATGGAAGGCGGGCTTGGGGTATTCACGGCACGGGCCCCGAGGACGGGTCGTGACAATGCTAGAGATATCTAGGGATATTGAGGCTCAAGGGGTGTACCAGAAGATGAAGCTCTGGAATTTAGGGAATTGGATGTTATAGTACTAGATAGATCTAAGAAACAAATCTTATGGTGATTTACCAAAGTTATGATAGTGGTTTAATCCTTTTGAGATGACATTTACATTAAAATTTTAGTGGACAACAGAAAACCATAAATCCTTAATATGGAAGCCACACTTAGTATCTTCATATAGTTATATTCTGAGAAAAAAATGAAGAAATTTGTTCATTGGATACCCTTGAAACATTAGAGCTGACTAAGATACTATAGGGAAAAATATCACTTGAGAATAATTGGGTTTTTAATTTTACAGAAGAAGATTATGGTCAGATAAGGTACATGGAATGTGGGGCAACCTAATACTCACATGCCTTTATTTTATATCATTTTAATAATTAAAACATTACATTACATAATACTATCAATATATCAAGAATCTATAGGTTTAGTGTCTTTGGAGACTAGAAATGCAAGAGAGTTATTTTAAAATGCTTGTGAACATTCCTCAATAATTTTATCACAATAGATCATCTCATAGATGTCTCACAAGTTAAAATCATCCTCATGACTTGGGAAATTGAAACATAAGGGGTGAGATAAAATTCTAGGAAATGGAATAATAATCATATCAACATGTTAATCAGGTAAAGATCATAAGAATACAGTAAAACATAATTCAAATATAAATATCTGATTAAAAGAACAAGTAATCATAAAAACATCTCATACTGCATAATAGGATGACACATAATCTCATATGATCAAATATATAAAATGGTGTAAATATTGTGAGGACGTGAGATATAAATCATGTGCCTATTGTATAACATAGTAATATATCAAAATAGTGTGACACCAAGATAAGAATAAAACATAAGTATTATGGATCAGAAAACACCATATATTTTCCTTAGTGGATCAAGTATCAAAATATGTTTCCCATAATGGATATGGACTCACAACCAATTTCCTACAGTGGATCAGGCATCACAACTTATTTCCCATTTTGGATCAAGCATCACTTCTCATTTCATGATTGTTTCAGGATATTTAATGATTTACCCAATGAATTGAAGGTATATATAGGTCTATCCCATCACATAAATATTAACCATACACATTTTTACCAAAAGAAAACATCTAATAATCACATAATTAAAACCCATGAATAAAAATGGGTTTCACATTACATTTTAAACGGTATCACATAATTAACCACATAATCCATACCAATAGATATCAAATTCAATCAAACAAAGAAAAACTTCAAAAAATAATTTAAAGGGTTGTTTATAAAACACCTCATTATAGATTATATATAAATTATTATAAATAATAGCATTGAAGTTAAATCATGAAATTGTATTTTAAAAACCCTCATTTTTTTAACATTCTCAAAAAGGAAGGAGTTGCGGATCATTTTCAAATTTCATTTTCAAAATAGGTAAAGTGATAAAATTTGGATTATTTTTCTATTAAAAGTTATCTATAATAGTGAATCCTTCAAATGGAATTTAATATAGGAAAGGAGAATATTAGTAGCAATTGATAACATGGACTTGAAACAAATATCTAGTTAAGAGATGGAGGTTTGTTTTTCAATAACATCATACTTTAATAAATTTATAAGGTAGTAATCATTGCATAAAAAGAGAAATTTTACAATAGATATAAAATTTAATGTCATTGAAAATGTTAATTCAACTAATAAAGAGAATATTGAAGGATGAAGGTCAAGAAAGACCGTATAGCTAAAAGGAAGAGTTTTGTGTTAGCGAAGTCCATTACCTTGACTCCGGACTTTCAAAAATTGATTTAACTGAATGTACCATAAATATAAAAATATTAACAACCTATTTAATAAACATAGACATTTTTATTTCTATTTAAAAATTTAATTTATAATTATTCTCTATTTTTTAGAATAATTTTTCCACATCAAGTGTTTATAGTTTTGACCATGTGCAATAGTTTCATAAGAGAAGTGTTAGTATTCATCATTATTTAAAAGTTTATAAAACATATATTGTTAAATATAATATAATGTATGATTAATAATTCTTTATGAAGATAAAATTTCGTTTCATTAGTGCCTTAATATTTATATTAGAATATGAAATCGACAACAAGTATATTTTGGGGATTTTTAACACGCAAAGGGTGTTTTCCTAGTTAATGAATTAAATATTGATATAACACTTATAAAACCAATTAAAACTATTTATTAACATATTTATATTATATAATATCATTAATTATTTTTTCATAATGATCCATGGTATAATTTCATATCATTGTTCAATTAAATTATTAAAATGTTCCGGACATAAACATGCCATGATTAATGGATAATTATGAGGCGATTTTGTTTCAATGTTATTATACTAGTATACTAGTGGAATAATTTAGTGTTTAATGATGTGATATATAAAAATATAAAAATTATGAGAATAATTAATGTATATGAAACAATTACATCATAAGAATAAAGTGTTTTCCTCTTAGTTTTCATGTTTAAGATGGTTAATTTTATAATTATTGTTTATCATTGATAAAATTAAGAGGTTTTTAAAATTTTATTACTAAAAACATAATAATATCAAAAAAAAATAATATATATCCATTAAAAATATTTTTTAATTCATCAGTAAAAGGATGTATTGAAAAATTAACTAGTTTATTTATGGAGGTGGTAGTCCGCACACATGCACAATTCACATTTTTGTTTTTTATAATGAAAAAGGGGAAACCTGTTTATGAATTTACCATAATAATAATAATATATTTTTATAAAAATGATACTAATTTAAAAGAATTATGTATGTGTGATGAAATTTTGAGGAGTGTATAAAAATAAATAGAAATGTGATAGAGAATTATAAACTTATACCTCATTTGATGGATTATATCATCTGTGAAGGGGAGGTATGATTTTTGAGGATGGTATTTTGAGAATAAAATAACATATTTAAGTTGTATAAGAGTGATTAATATAGTTTTTTATGATTTTGGGCCGAAATTAGGGTGTTTTGTGAGATGGGGAGTGAGAAGAGGAGAACCCCTTTTATAAGTAAAAAGGGATGACATTTTTGTAAATAACCAAATATTTTAAAAAATTGGACGTCAATATCTAGGAATGTGGATCCAAAATTTATAAATAATGTATTTTATAAGTGATAAGGTTGATTGATTCATAGATCACATATTCCAACACATGTTTTAATCATGCCCTCAACACATTACCATTAGATTTTTCACATTTTCTATTCTAGATTTTATCGTGGAAGCTAGTATTTATCTTAGGTAACCAATCCATTATACCCAAAAATAAAAAGACCCGTATAAAATATTTTGTGCCAAATAATAATAAATATTAAATACATTTTATTTGATCCAGTTTTTAAATTTCATAAAAATAAATTTTAGAAAAATCAATGTATAATGTATTAAAATAATTTCATCCAATATTATTGAAGTCTTAAAATGTAAAATATGGTTTTGAAAATTAAAACCAAAATTTTTATAATTATAAATAATGTTATAAAATAAATATTTTTTATTATAAAAAGGTTTCATGAATTTACAATTCAATCTTATATACTAATAATTTAGTGAAAGTCTTGTTATTTGTAAAAACAATTCTTTCACTATTCACCTAAACATCAATCTTTTTAAAAAAATCCAAAAATTAATATTAAGTTAATATTTACTTGATAAATCCAAAAATAAATTTACTTTTTAAAAATTAAAATTTATAAATTATCTTTTAAATTAAAATACAATATATAAAGAAAAAAAATTTAAAAATAAATGACATTTTTAAACTTTTAGAGTCTTTAATCTTATTTCGTATAGATTCTAAATAATTAAATATATAAATATTAGTTTATAAATCTATAAAATAACTATTATAATTAAATTATAACTATGATCAATTTATTTTATTAAGGTAAAAATAAAATACTTATTTTTAATTGTTCTTTTAAAGGGATATTTTTAAAATATTAATCAATGAAATAATGTATAATTATTTTAATGGATTGTAATATTTTATACACTAATAATTATATTATTCATATAATTTTAATATTTCATGGTTTTTTTAAGTTGGGTATTGTGTTTGTTCAGTTTAGTGTATGATGCAAACTATTGAATATTGTATTAATTCCAAGGGTCCAAAATCTTGGTTCATTACATTATACCACCTTAAATAAATTTCATCATTGCAATTTTAATTATTAAAGACTGATGAAAATAGGTGAGGGTATTCTTAACATATTCATCATTCAAGATATAACTTCTAATAGGACATCTACCATTATTTATTTGGTTGTATCAAGTAACTTATATTTGATAAAAAACTTTAATCATTCATACAATTGTATACCAAATTATATATATATCATAATCATATATTCTTCATTATATAACTTCCCAAAACCATTTTTATCTCTAAGATGTAAAACCACAAAAAAAATCATATATTATTAAAAAACATAACTCTCATATTCAACTATTAGTTCATTAATCCACACAAAAGTCTATATATATCATGATCCCAAAAATGAGATAAACCTCACTAAAAATATCTTGGATCATTTGTTTATAAAATCCATAATCAATTATAAAGAAATAAATACGATATAACTCACTTTTATAAAATAAAATAAACCATTTATTACATGAAACTCAAGAATATATTAACCCTATGAGTTTTTTATGCCTCCATCATGAGTTCTATAATAGTTGTCCCTAAAAGTATAGTTTTATCATAAAATAAATTTTTAAGGTTATTTATACCATTTAATATATGTTTCTAAACATTTAAAGTGAAAATATTGATTAAAAATCCTTATATGTTTCACATAAAACTCATTACTTTTAAAATATTCCAATGTACTATTGATAAATATCATTTATAATTGAAATTATCTCATAGTGTCAAGATTAAATTTCAGTTAAGATATCAACCTCACTGTATTAGGTAAGACTATAAAAATCACCATTTTCCTTATTATAGGCATATACTGATATTATGAATCATTTATGTATGCTACCTTATTTGGTTATAAGATATAGTGGCTTCTAGATACATACCTTTCTATTATTCATTTCCTTGAACATGTTTCAACTAAATAGTAAAACTAAAAAGGTTTTAATAATATCCAAAATATTAATATCAAAATATCAATACAAAGGTGTATTCACCAATTTCAACTTAATTTTTGTCATATGATAATTTTTGTTCAAACTATGACACTCTGTGTTCATTCCTTGGTTATCCATGATCATTTATCTATTAGGTTCTAAAAACAAATATTTTAATGATATAGTAAAATCCTTCATATTGTTTTATTAGAGAGAATATTAATTAACCATAGAATATCCCTTGGGAGTGTTAGAATGGTGTGAAATTTTGGGATGACAAATTTTTCATTGGAGTGAAGATCGATTCAAGGATCAAACAACCTTTTGGGGTGATTACCCTAATTTTAATTTGTGTTACAACCACATCCACTTGCTAGTATCCATATAGGGATGTAATTTTTTTATAACCATGCCATCTCTACTTTACCAAAACATCAATATGTTATCTTATACATAGACACATACCTTAGACTTATTCTTAGAATTTTCACTAAAATTATATTATCCTAATCCCAAATTATTCAATATTACCTCAATTGACCTAAAGGGTTATATATACTATTCAAATTATGATATACCTTATCTTACCCAAGTTTAATTACATCTCTAACACAAAAATTATCCCAAACTAATTCCATACTAATATCAAGTGTTATGTGACCACTACTATGATAACAACTATATAGATCCAAGATAAAAATGTATTTATTTTTCATCATTTCAATAATTAAAACATTACATTAAATAATAATCTCAATAGCCTGATAATCAAGATATTTAGTGTCTTTGGAGACTATCTACAAAAGTGACTTATTTTATAATGATTATGAACATTCCCCCAATAATTTCATTATACTAGATCCTATGTTACATGTATCATAATTTAAACTCATCCTCATGAATTGGGAAATAAAAACATAGGAACGGGGTGAGATCAAATGATCAGTAAGGGAATAATAATCATATCAACATATAAGCCCAGGTGAGATCATTAGAGTATTAGAAAATATAAATAGGAGAGAAATATCTGATTAAAAGGAAATGGAATCATGAAATAATTTCATATTGAATAATTTCAGAATAATAAATCGCATATGATAAAACATATAACATGGAAAAAATAAATTGATAACATGATACATAAATCTTGAGATAGGGAAATAAAATATTCACAAATCAAAATTGTACGGAACCAAGAAAATCATAAAAAATCAACATTATGGATCAGAAATCTCCCCCTATTTCTCATAGTGGAACATAAAAAAATATATTTCCTAAATTAAATTAAGCATCACAACCTATTTTCAATAATAGATCTAGCATCACAGCTTGTTTCCTATTTTTGGATTGAGTATCCATACTCATTCCACCATTATCTCATGAGATGTAAAGATTTACCCAATGAATTGAAGAAGTATATTGGGATCACCCATCACATAAAGTTTAACCACACACATGTGTACCATAATAAAACATCTAATCATAACATCACTAAAATATATGAATAATAATGGGTTTCACATTATATTTCAGAAGGGATCATATAAATAACCATAAAAGTTATATCAATCGATACCAAATTCATTCACCCAAAGAAAAAATTCATAAATTAATTTAAAGGGTGGTTCATAAAAAATAAAATCATAGAATATAGATCTATTTTAAAAATATTAGCATTAAAGTGAAATCAGGAAATGATATTTTTAAAAACAACTTTTTTATCATTTTATAAAAGGAAGGAGTTAGAGATCATTTTAATAAGTTATTTTTAAAATAGGTAAATTGAAAATATTTTTATTTTTTATTTTAAAATTAATCTCTAATAATTCATCCATGAAGTGGATTTTTAAACAATAAATTAGAACATCGTAAGTAGGTAAAACATGGTCTTCAAACAAATATCCAATTAAGAGATGGAGGTTTGTTTCTCAATGACGATGTGCTTTTATAGAATGATCAAGGAGGAATACATGAATCAAAAGAGATATTTTACCAAAGAGATAAAATTTAACATAATGTTAAATGATAAATGAAGTAACAAATAAAACATTAATGGTTTAAGTTAAAAAGAAACTATATAACTCAAAGTAAGAGATTTGAGATACCAAAGTCCCTTATTGTGAATCTTAACTTTCAAAAAAAAAACGCTTTAGCTTCCAGTATCATAATGAAAAAAAATTAATCATCTATTTCATAATCTTACACATATTTATTTCCATTTATACTTTTCATTTATAATTATTCTTTACATTAATAATAGTTACCATGTTTTCCACAATAGGTGCTTATATTTTTGACCATTTATACTGGTTTCATTAGAGAAGTGTCCGAATTAATTTTTATTTAAAATTTAATAGTTAAAATATTGTTAAATTTAATATAATTTATTATTTATAATGATTTATGAAGTTAAAATTTCCTTTCAAGAGTTTTTTAGTCATTATCCGAGAATAGAAAGTCGATAAGAAGCATATTTTAATGATTTTTAACCTATAAACGGTGTTTTTTTAATGAATTAAATATATATACAACCATTATTTAATAAATAAAACAATTTATTTACATATGTATATTATATTACACCATTTATTATGTTTTCATAATCATCTGTTATATAATTTCATAGAATTGTTTTAGTAGGTTGTCAAAATGACCCAAACATAAAACTATATTTATTAATTGATAATTATGAGGAGATTTAGTAACAATTTTGTTATAAAAATACCATAATGGAATTACTAATTGTTTATTAGTGTTATAAATAAAAAATTGATATTTTATTATGATTTTTAATAGATTGAAAACAATTACATAGTAGGAATAAATAGTTTTTACTCTTAGTTAGATTATTTAAGATGATTAATTTTATAATTATTTTTTATCATTCATAATAGGATAATGTTTTTAAATTTGAATTAATAGAAAAAAAAATCCTATAATAAAAATAATACATATCATTTTAAAAATTCTTAAATTCATATATGAAATGTTGTATTGAAAAAAGAACTCATTTATTTAGGGAGGTCGTAGTCCGCACACACGCACAATTCATGCCTTAATTTTTCTTAAAGGAATAAATGGAAATGTTTTTAATACCTATAAAATTATAATAATAACATGTAACTATATTAATTATATTTATTTAATCATTTTATTATGGTGTAAATATATTTTAAGAAGAAGGATTTTATAAAAATAACTAGAAATGAGAAACAGAAGATAGAAACGGATACCTCACTTCTTGGATTATCTCCCTTGTGAAGGGGATTAAGTCATTGAGGTAAGGTTTTTCTAGAATAACAAAAACTATTTTATGTGTATATAAGTGTTTAGGAGTGGGTTGGGTTTATTTTGGGCTAAAATTATGGGGTGTAGAGTCATGGAAAATTAGGGGAGTAGAGACCCTTTTACAAGTGAAAAGGGATGAAATTTTTGTAAATACCCAAAACGTTTAATAATGGGGAGTAACTATCAATGAATTTAGATCCAAAATTGATAAATAATAGAGATTATAAGATATAATATCATGTAAGGTCTCAACCACAGATTCTTACACTTGTTGTAAACACAGTTTTATCTTATTACAAATAAATTTTTCACTTTTACCATTTTATCTTTTACCATGGTAACTAATTTTTGCCTAAGGTAACTTATCCTTGATTCCCATAAATAAAATGGACCATATTACATAATTTGGAACCAATGATTAAAAATTATAAATACATTTTAATCTTTTTTTATTTACAATTTATGCAAGGAAATAAAACTAACATGGGGTCTCAACCCCAAAATCTCTACCCCAAACCCCTAACCCCCTACCAATACAGCCGCCTGTTTTGAGAAATTTGAATTCAATTTTATTTAAATAAAATTTTAAAATAAATAAAAATTAATTAAAAAATAATAAATTTTTAATGTAATAAATAATTTTTTCCAAAAAATGTAACATAAGTTCTAAAATGTAAAATATGGGTTTATAAATTAAAACCAAAATTTTTAAAATTAAAATTTATATTTTAAAATAAATATTTTGTGTTAAAAATGGTTTCTGGGGTTTTTAATTCATATTTATATGCCAATAATTTGATAAAATTAATGTTATAAATAAAAACAGTATTTTTCACTTTTCACCAAAAAAATTAATATTTTTAAAAAAATACAAAAAGTATAACTTAAGATAATATAGTTATTATAAATCCAATTGTGAATTTATTTATTTCAAATTGAAATTCAGAAATTATAAAAATTTCTTTCAAATAAAAATATAATATATAAATAAAAACCAGTTTTATTTAAAAATGAACTTTTAAAATGTAAATTATATTTAATCTAATTTCATATAGATTTATAAATAATTGAATATTGATATATTAGTTTATAAATATAAATATTACCTTTTAAAATATGATTTTAACTATTTTCAATTTATTTTATTAAGGTAAACTAAAATACATTTTTAAATGGTTCTTCAAAAGGAATCATTTTGAAATTTTAGTAAAAAAATATTTAATTATTTTAATTAATTACTATTTTTTACCCACTAATAATTATATTATTCAAGTAATTTTAAGATGTTTTAATTCATTTTAAATTAGTGTTGTGTTATTTTGATGTTGCGTGTGACACAAGTTGTTAATGATGGTATTAATTGTAAGGGTCTAAAATCTCAAGTTGTTATAGAATGGATTGGGGTGAGGGGTTATATGAAATGGGGGAACTGAATTATGTGAGATTTTCACATGGTAGTTAAGTATGATAACATCGGGACAGTACTAACTAGGTTTGTTCCTAATGATATGAACCTTGAGTAAATGGATGTAAAGACAAAGTTTCTTCATGGTAATTTAGTGGAAAATATTTATATAAATCATCCAATGGGTTTTACAAAAAATCATAACTAGAACATGGTGTATAAGATGAATAATATCCTTTATTTATTGAAGTAGTTTTCAAATTAGTTTAATTATATGTTTTATACTTTCATGGTGGACTAAGGATTCACATGGTTGAATGCAGATCATTGTTGCTGCCAAATGTTATGTGATGATAGAAGTTTAATTATCTTTATCCTATATATGGATGATATATTTATTTTTGTACTGTAAATTATGAGTATAAAAAAGCTGAACAAATATATATCTTGAAGGATTGAGATTTAATATATCATAAAAGCCATTAATATACTTTGAATGAATATTGAGAGGGTTAAAAATGGTTGGATTTTGGTTCTAACATAAAGGGACTATATCTACATGATAATTGATTGGTTTAGGATGTCTGGATGTAATCCAGTATCAACTACACTAGGCAGACACTATAATATATCTAAAGGAAATTATTATAAAATATAATATTAGGTTCATTATATAGATAAATTTATATTTTCATCAGCGATAGGATGTCCGATGTATTCCATGATATGTATTTTATTATACATTTCATTTGTAGTGGGAGTGTTTATCCAATTATTACAAAATTTATGAAAAAAGAACTAGGAGGTTGTGAAATGGATCATATAATACTTATGGGTATTATAATATATATCCTTTTTCATTAGGATAAATCATCCATTTTGAGGTTATTTCAATTATCACTTATCAAGGGATTTAGACGCTCAAAAGAAAACACTAAGGTTTATGTTCACTTTTGGAGGAACCATTTTCAATTGGATGTTATAGATATAAGGGATCATTAATTTTCCCATTATGAAAGAGGATTATGTAGGTACAATGTATGTAATGAAGTATCTAATATGGTTGAGGTGCCTATTAGAGGATCCCATAAGGATTCAAGGGGTGGAGTGTTATTCTATTATCATCATAATGAAATCCATTTGGCTCTAAATCTGGTATTCCATGCTTGGATGAAGCACATCAACATAAAGTATCACTTAATCTAGAAAATGATGTAGGGAAACATGTTAGAGTGGTGGAATATTTATAGGAAATATAATACACAGGTTGTTTTTACTAAGAATTGTTTCCAAGAAAGTCTAAGGTAACATTATTACTTAGTTGGACATGGCTAAATGGATAGAGAAATAAGAACATTGTTTGTTTTATTTTCTATTTAAGTGGATGAATGTGCCTAAGGTTTGGAGAGTTTCTAAAGGTTCCTTGAATTATTATTAATCTGAGAGATTATCAGTATGTGAATTTTTTATTTCATTAGATAATGTGAGTTGGATGAAACATCATCCCTAGGCTTTAAATGGTGGAAGCAGAATCTCTCAAGCCAATGGCAGGCCGACCTGATGATGATATTATTCAATTAACATGTGCACTAAAGATGGCTCCAATATAAGGAGAAGATAATTTATTGATACAAGTGTTACTTGGTTTGGTCTCCAAGACATGATGATAGATTAATGTGGCTACTGGAGATAAATTGTCAAAATTCTAAATGGTTGTACCCCCATAAATATAAGAGGCATGTGTGACTAGAGTAACCAATTAACTATTTTTATAATGCGATGTAGATACCTTGTACATAATATTTTAAACCATGATTCAGATAATAGTGGAGTTAATCTTTGTAACCAATCATTGAAAAATAGTTTGTTGGTTAATTTATAATTTTTGTGACTTGAGATTACAATGAAATATAGTAGTAGAGTTTATCCTATGGATGTAGGACCCATTTTCTCAACCAAATACATCATTATCTACATTCTTTCATTGTTTTTTCTATTTAATGTTGGTGAGGTGTGATTTATCTTGAGTGTGGGTGATAGCCTACCCAAATAGACTTAAGAAATTAAACTAATCCATACATATCTCATATTAAGTCCCAATACCTACCTGAGGTATCTCATCAACTCAGCCAAAATATTCTTTGTAACACCCAGATATTTTTTGATTTATTTTTTTCAAATTAATTTAACCATTGTGTTATTTTTCATTTCCTTTAACACTAGAAATAGATTATTTTATATTAAAGCACTACGTTTGTCTTGCGTTAAATGCAAGATCAAGTTAATCATGCACTACTCACAACATAAATTTTAACTTTCTCTATATAGAACAGTGAGGTTATCTAGTGACTTGGTGTACATTACATACAACACTGACTTTTCATACACAACACACCAACACACAACACTGACTTAGCATTTGTTACATGCAACACTGAGTTTCTATGAAACATAATTTATTATTATAAATATTTTAATGATATAATTGTAATCTAGATATTAAAATTAGTAATATTAATAGTGATATTTACTTTTCAAATATATTTTTATAAGTTTTTTATATAAATGAAACAAATTTATGATGAAAGATATAATATTTGGTAAAGTCCTTATATGTTCAAAAATACTATTTTCTCAAATAAACTGCTTTTAATGTATTTTTGTAAAAAAAATAAATTTAATTTAAACATAATTAGAAATATAATTTGGTAAAATAAGCTTAATTTTTAATTTTTAATGTCAAAATTATCATATGGCTGTTTTTTTGGATTTTTCTGAGAAACTTCATTTTTTGGATTAATAGTGAAAAATACCAGATTTTAATTCAAAACTACTACTTCATCTAATTTATTTTTAATTTTATATTATAATTTAAATTGGTTTAAAATTTTAATTGAAAAATAGTTTTATTAATTAATAAAATTTATTTCATTGGACTCAATTTCACATTGAGAATGGGTATAAAAACATTGTAAAAGTTTGGACGTTTTTACTTTAAAAACCTACAATGTTTTCCCATCAATGGGATTAATTTTAAATTAATTTCTTCTAATTATGCGATTAGAATTTAAAAAAATAGATTCCAAAATTGGAATAATAATTATTTATAATTTCTATTATTTTAAAACTTGTTTTTTACCAAAAATATTAGTGAAACTGATTAAAATTAATTACAACGGTTAAAAGATAAATTAAGTTAATAAAGTACTAAACCATAAATTTAAGACCCAAAACAACCTAGAAACTTATCCAAAACCCATTATACTTACATTATTAATCCATTAACCTTCCATTATTTAGTTTTTTTTGGATTGGGATGACTTTTTTGGGTAAAAATGTCGGTACACCTAACTTTCTTTCAAAAATGCCAAGTGTGTCATTTCCCTTCCCGATAAAAGGCCACCAACTGTGACTCTTATTCACACCTACAAAACCAATTAAGTTCATCAAATATCTTTATAATACACTTCTTAAAATCCCAACCTTCCCCCAAGAATCCTCTCATTGGGAAAAAATCAATCCAAGGAATCATTTTGGCATAAACTAAAAGGAGTTACCGGATTAAGAGGTAGCATCTTCTCCCAAGCTCCTTTATTTTATTTTCTTTAACTGTCCCCTACACTCTCTTTATTCCTTGTTTTTATAAAAAAGAGTATATTAAATATACTAGGATGTTTTTATGCTAATTTTTTACCTAAACTTATACACACATCCATCTAATGGGTAATGAACAAATTGTTTGTGTGCACTGTGAATTACCGCCTCACTAAACGATGATTGTTCATTTTTCCTCTAACACCTCTCATGGTGAAAATTATTATGGAAAATATATCTTTATATTTAATATATTATATTTATTAATTATTAATTATTCAATATTACTTTTACAAAACAAACTTTTTTAACTTTCCATTTAGTGTAAATACGATAATTTTGATTGAGGAAGAGTTGACTACCACCCACTCAAAGTGATATGATTCGTTTACACACTACATGGAATATATTAAGGATGGTTTTAGTGAAATTATATGATATATATGATATAATAATGATACTATAATAATTTAATATATCTATATATAGATACTTATATGCTATTTTTATTATTTCTTCCAATATAAAAATAAAAATCGAAACAGCGTTCATACATACGTACGGTTTACTGTATCCATGAATGGTGTATTCCATTTAATACTTATATATTCAATATATTATTATAATAAACATATAATTTATATAATTCCTATTTATATCATGGCTTACATTCTATGAATACTGATATAATTATAAGGAACAAAGATATAACAAATTAAGACACATGCGAAGAATAAAGCGAATATTACCCAAAGTTAAACCTTAACATAGGATTGTTAACAAGAAGGTAATATATAGTCATAATAAAACCATATATGATATTATATATAATAATATGGTTTGTAAAATATATATAATAAATTTTTATTTTTTACACATGTGGTTTTTATAAATATGAAGACAGTCAAGACACAAGGTAAGTGAATTTCATCTCACTTTTTATTTCCATGAGATACATGATTTATTCACCATCCATTCCTTTTGTGTGGTGTGTATAAAAAAAATGGATGTAATAAATTATTAATATATTCAAATTTATAGTTATTTACATATCAATTCTATGACCTTTATTTCATGGGGTTTAAATTTCAAAAGTTACCAAATTGGTAAAATAGTTTTATCTCAAGTTGCCTTCTTTGAGAATTATGTTTTGTTATGAAACTAAAATTGTTTTGAAGTTTATATACTTAAATTTTACAAGATATATCATGAATATAAATATTTTCATTAAATTATAAGCTTCATGTAATTTCATTTTCTTATATGGATAGTACGATTCCATGTTACCGAGTGGATAGAGTTTATTGAAACAATCCCATCACTTTTCATGATTATTTATATTTATGTTTACATTGATGAAATATTATGATCAATCTCTTAGGAACATTCATGAATTTTATTATTCTATAAATATTCATGATATATTCATGTATTGGTACCGTTTTTATACTCTTTGGTAAATAAGATAATTAAGAAATCATTTTTAGGAAATCCCGATTTTACCCTATCTTCGATCGGAAATATATTTTTTCTAAGAAGGGTTTCCAATAATATTATATCATTATCCTTTAATATTTAAAATAAATTTTAACCCTTTTCATTTTAAAAATATCTTCAAAGGACTATTCTTTTCAATTTGTGACAAATGAATTTTTATAACCTTTTTAACAAGTAAAAAAATAATGTTTTTTTACCTCATACGGAATGTATGAATTTAACAACCATCATTTATTTAAAGATTCCTTTTAATTTTTAAAAGGATAATTTAAAAAAGTAATTTTCATGTAAAATTATTTTCAAAATGTTTTCAAGATATATTTATAAGTTTTCAAAGTAATTTCAATGAAATGGTTTTCAAAAAAAATTCAAGATTTATTTATAACTATCTAAAGTAATTTCAAAGAATTTGTTTTTAAAATATCTTCAATATTATTTTAAAAGTTGTCAACGAATAAGGCTTTCAATATTATTTCAAGTATTATTTATAAATTTTCATGGAATTTTCTAGGAAAATTATTTTTGAATTGTTTTATGTATTAAAAATCCTTTTTCAATGAAGAAAGGAAGCTCTCCTTAAGAAACATTTTTGAAAGATATTTCAAAATTATTTTCCATCTAAGATTAAATCCATTAATGTTACTCACTACCTTCTATGAAATGATATAAAGGCTTCATTCATATTCTTTTTATGATTGGGTTATGATTAATGTCATTGTCTTTGTGAGACCCATTTTTCCTTCATGGGTTATATGTTTATGAAATACATTTCTCTTTTATAGGTAATGATTTTGATGAAATAATTATGAAGGTTATATAATTTTTTAATGGTTATTATATGTTTACATGTTTATAATACCCATTCCATTACATGGGTTATGATATGATTGTTTATGATTTTTCAGCCCATGTATGTATGATTTTATTATGATATGGCAAAGACCTGTATATCTCTCCAATGCATTGGGTAAGGATTTATATATCAAGATATATACATAGATAGAATGAGAAATGAAATTGGTTTTGTATTATAGGGATGAAATAGAAATGAAATCAGTTTAGTAATATAGTCCTGAAACATGGAGTGAACTTGGTTCAGTAATACAGGGTTCGAATGAGGAGTGAACTCGGTTCAGTAATACATGTCCTGAATGGGGTGTAAACCCGGTTCAATAAACGAATTTTCTACTAATATGGCCTTGGTAGTGATTCCTTTACCACTATGGAAATAATTACATATTATTATGTTTCTTCCAAAAATTCCATTTTTTATTCTAATGTTACAATTTCATGGATTATGTTCTTTTTTTTATGATTCATGTCATATGAACTTCCAAGACTTATTCCATGATTCATGTATATGATATTTTATATGTATGGTATGATCTTCTATTTTCATGATCATGTAATCATACCCTTATTCTCATGATTATTCTTACATATATCCCTTATTTTCCCTTATTTAGAATTAGAGTTCATCCCCCTTTTATGATTCCTTACCTAGGTTATGAATATATTTATTATTTTTTATGCATCTTAAAATGGTTATAGTCATGAAAAAACTAGTGGAAGATAATTTAGCCCATTTATGTACTATTTTTTATGTATCCATGTTTCCAAAGGCACTAGACTAGTACAGTATTTGGGATTTTGTTTGTAAAATGTTTTAAGTATTCTGTAAAAGTGGTGTATTGCATATGTATGAAAAGTGAGGGTATCTATATTATTTACTTAAAGGCATAGTTATCAGTTGATCCCCAAATACCCTAAAGTTATAAGATTCACTTATTCTATGTTTAGGAGGCTTAATGTCATCTTATCTCTTTATAAAGGGTGAACTCTATCCCTATACCTCTACCTTATCCCATGCAATCAAATATTTATATACATTTATACATGGTTTTTTACTAAAGGGTCAGCCTACCTCAAACTTGGAGCTATAGCCTCAAGATGCTCCACTCATCCTCATCCAAGCCTATCATGCCTCATCTAAGATCATATAGAACTACCAATCTTCAAAAAACATAAAACCTCTAAAATCACACAAAACCTAGTGTGTCTAACCTCCCATGATTTACACTATCCAATCCATGAAAAATACCCATCACTCCCATTTTATACCACCACGATTTAGTGGAATCAATGCTACATACATAACTCATTTGGGAACACCAAATAATCACCCCTCTCTAGGTGGGAATTAAAAAAAGTAATATATGGGGGATAGAAACACAAACAAAATCCTCCCATATATGCATATTTTATTATATCCTAAATGGGTTTTGATCATAAAAATATTGGTATATCCTTGTTAAATAGAATTCCAAGTTCATGTTCATGACATGACACCTCTAGGTCACTACATGACCACCCCTAGAAAGATGGTCCTTTCCTAGGATGACCTTCTTCAATGTGTGACCCATATAGATCATTACACAACATGAATTTTCTAAGAAATTCCTAAACCTAAAATCATGACCTCCCTTCGCATATATTTTCACCACCACACTCCAAGATATGTCATCCCTCATGGAAGGTTATCATTGTCCGACCTAGGGTTCTTGATAAGTCAACGTGATGCGACCTAGGGGCAGAAATGTGATCATATTTCCTTGAAAAAAATAAATGGAATATGTAAGGGTTTAGAATTAGCTAAAACATAGTAAAAAATACTTAAATTACATGAATTTCTCATTCAAATCATGATCCCCATGTACTTATTAGTTATCAATGTGTGACCATCTCTAATCACGGTGTGATAGGCCACGTACTTCTGATATCAGCAAATGGTTCACCATGACCCCACTTTAAAATTCACTTAGTAACCTGAAACACCTAATAAGCCTCAATCAACTTATAGAAACATCTCCTTTATATGATCCAACTCTTAAAATCCTAACATGAATCCTAATTTTTGAAATATCCCCTACCATAGGATGAGAAATATAAATTTCCTCCAAAAATGAATCGTAAATTTGTAGGTCATTATAAAATCCCCACCATAACACTCCTCATCCTTGAGTAGAAACTATTGTATATCTCTATCATTAATGACCCTTTATAGTCATTATTTCACCACTAACTTGCCATATTCTATCCTTGAACATCGAACAATATTTTACAGTGAAACTGCAAAAATAAAAGCGCATTATTTACTAATAGTCAAGCCACCTTATCTTCACTATTTCCAACATTGATATGATGCTAAATAACTCCCATATATCTTGATACACCAAATAATATCCAACTGATTAATCCCTAGGATTATATTGAATCCCACTATAAGACTCTATTGATAAATGTGGATTTCAGGTTATGTTGCTCCCCAACATGGGAATCACCAATAAAAAAATATAATTTTAGAGATCCTATGACATGACCGATATGGTTTCAAGCTTCCCAAACTCAATATTAGAAAAAAATCATATGGTCCTCCTTTTTCTAAGCTATCCTAAAACCTATCGATTTCACCAACTAACGCACTACCACAACGATCAATTATGAAGACTTAATTTATAAATGTGTCACCAATTTTCCATAACATCCCCATAAAATTCCAAACCAAACACATGATGTAATTAAATGATTGGTTACTCAACTACCCAAACCATCCACCACATTCTATCCATGAGAATTAACACAACTATAATTTGAATCACTCTCTGATCACACCAAATTCCATATCGATCCAAATGTCGATACACATGTTCCACCTGTGGCTACATTTAAGTCCAAAATATAGTATTTACTTAGCAAAAATATCACAATCGTATCTAACTACACACCAGTATCTTGATGATAACTCAACCAAGAATGAATAGTCTCAATTTATCCATGGCACCTGTGAAACATGGTTTTTTCCTCTATGTCTGATATAAATATCTCTACCATTGTATTATCCTTATCATCATGATATCAAGCCAAAGTTCTTGATCTATCTCTCCCACATACTCTCTATTATAAAACATAATAATTGGAAATGACCATCCCACTCACACCCTAGTTCCATAATGAAAAAATAAGAATCCATATTCTCAGTAAATCTAGAACTTCATCCTCAAAATTCCTAAAAACTCACCCACAATGACGGTCACACCCTCTAGTATCCAATGGTTTGGTCCATGCCTTATAGATTCCAAAACACATTTCATCACATGTGATTCTTAATAAATTCCACTATCATACAAAATCAACTCTTCCTGAGACACACTCGCCCATCCTAAAAACCCATATCAAGGACCAAGCCCAGATTGACTACACATAGGTACTCCAATATATCCACAATGTCTCCATGCAATGTAGGTAAACATATCCAGTCATTTTCAGAACCATTTTCCTCTATGCCCATAATAGTTTCACTAATCATATTGACCCTTATACCATACATGGAAACTCACCAATCCATGGACCAATGACAACACGCATAATCAGTGTGTGATTTACCTCACACATAAAGACTTTTCTATTAAAAGTCCATGGAAACCATCACTCTCCTCAAAAGGAAATATAATCCTAAAAAACCCTCTCATTTTTTTACCCATTACTCAACTTGGTCGTATCAAACCACAATAGTATATGCTCCCATACCCCCTATTCTAATAACTTGACCCATGTTCCCCTGATTTGTGTCTCACTAAATGTGGCACCACGGACCGACACTCCCATATCTTTTTCTATAAAAAAAATATACTTTACACACTATATTTGATACATATAATTAACTACAAGATATTTTAAAAATAATGAAACTTTTAAATTCCAAGGTCCCTTTTATGTTTGGATTTTTAGAGATTTAGGGAAAAAATTAAATAATAGATCCCGTATTTTTTGTATAAAATAGACATTTTCCTACTAGTTAATTTATAATAATTCTTTAACATCTCCCATAAATTCCCCACATAAAATAATACTCTAGCCACATCTTACATATGTATTATATTTCTTTATAACCTGGAAAATGGAAATAAAAGAAACGATGTGCTCAAACACTGAGTAAGCGTAAACATAAGAGATAAAAATCAATTATCATAAGTGAGCATAATATAAGAATACAATTATTACTAATATACATAATAAAATTATACCCAATAAAACTTGAATCATAAAATAGGGCATAAAGCATGAAATAAAATAAGATATTAACCAAGTGAGTGTGCAAACATAAGTCAATAAAAATGAGACATGTGAGCATAGAATATTTATTAGAATATACATAATTTTAAAAATAAAAATATATGTATAGTGTATCATCATAATGTGATCATATCCAAGAAGTGCCAAACTTTAGTTTGTGGGAATATCTAAGAAGGCGCGCCCTATAGTTTGTGATCATATCCAAGAATGCTTAGACTTTAGATTGTGATCATATCCAATAAGGATCACCCTTTATTTTATTAGCATATCCAAGAAGGCTCACAATACTGACTAACTGAAAATTAATTTTTTTCATTATCAAACACTTTTCTAAGGAAAAGGTGATAAACCCTTAGTCCATAAAAAATGAGATAACCGAGTCATTAATATAAAAAATCAGCATACCCATTTTAGACTCCCTAAATAATTTCCACAATATAGTGTTTACCTGGGTGGGTAGCTCATCCATCATAATGTCTTCAATCCTAGAATACAATTTGTCACAATATTGGATGTAATCCATTGTGCTGATATTCCTATTCTTCAAACCCCTTTTTAAAATAATGTCATGTTTATCAATCCAGATGGCTTGTACCACATTGGGGGTCACCCTTAGTGCCCTTATCACCATTATTTCTGCCTCCTCATTAGAGGAATTAAATTTCTAAATAGTTTCAACAAGTACCGCTTTCAAATCCATATGAAATTCTATAGGTTCATCAATATAAACATCAGACTCCCGCTGTTGACAAGATGACTTATCACTAGACATCTTCTTGTACTTTAACTTATTCACCGATCTAGTCTCCATTGTAAGAAGTAAATATGAGTAGTCCTTCCTCTCTTTACAGTTTCCCCTAGTCGATTTACTTATCCTTGGGATTGGATACTGACTACCCTAAATCTCATCCACTTAATCACCTACAAAGGGGATGGAATCTCTATTGTTGGACCCATTAATAGGGACCTACTTCTCATCCATGGATGTTTTGGCTAGGTTATATTCAAACTCCTAGGATGGATCATCATTATCCAAAGAATCCAACTAGTTTTACCGAACAAGGCTTGTCACCTCTCTAGGGATTGTTTGAATCAAGTCCTCACCCCCAATACCTTGTTTCAAAACATTACAACCTATAGGAATGATCACTATAGGTTCCTTATGAGTATATTCCTAGATATGAACACTTCTATTCTATCCTAAGTGTACCACCTCGTCAAAGGAAACACCTGAAGAAGTCTTGGGACCTCCCCCCTCCATCATTTTTGGTTCCACATTAACACCAGCAATTATCTCCATATCCAAACTCCTCTACATTAGCGAATTTTGTACAGTGTTCTGAGGATCCCCCAAGTACTTTCTCATCTGACAAAAGATATCTATCACCAGGGTATTATCATTTCATGAACCATCTTTTATAGCCTTAGTGAAATTCGTGTTAGACTTCACACTTATTATCCCTTGATCATATGGACCATCCACCAAACTTTTCATATCGTGACCACCATTTTTCACATCCGTATGATTATCATGATTTATTGACCCATGCCAATAGTACTCCATCAAGTGAACTAGAAGAATAGAAGTAGAACAAATGTGGAACCATGATTCATATACGACTGGCTATTTACACAAGAACTCTTCCCCTATAGTAATATAAATTAAATCTAAAGGCCCCCTTGAAGCATCAACCTCAACCCACACTCAAGGATTAGTATGGTGATATAAATAATTGGTTCAGCTTTCAAAACACAAATATCTACCCACAAGATTCCCTATAATTCTAACAATCGGTGGATTTTGAAATGGTAAAAGAATATTAGGAAAACTTACCCAATTCACCACTAACAAATAGTATCTCTTCATATAAAATTCATAAAACCATCTATAAAGGTACAAACATGTGTCGTTATAATGATGGGGATCCCTAGACTAGGACTTAATCAGGTATTCCTCTAAAACATATCGGATCATAATTTTCCTTTTGTCCAGCAAACCTATAGTTGTCTTCTCTTGCAAGTCCCAAGAGTCGAACACAAATCCATTAAACAGATCGACTGAGGGTCTTCCCTTAAAAAGTTGAGCAATCGAAGTCATATTATGGAGGGTCGATGATTTGTTAAACTATGCAACCAATATCAGAGGATTAAAGCTTCCATTGGGAAAATCTGTCACCTTATCGATCAGGGATATTAGAGGGAATGGTAGGAGAAGATCCAGATTAGTGAATGGGGAGAAATAAGATTCCTCTCTTATGAAGGATGGCGGAGGTCCATCCCCCATAGGGGGAGGAACCTACTCAGAGGATGTTGCCATCATAGAATAGGTGCATAAAGTACAAGATATTTTGAATCAGAAGGCTCACAATAAATTACCTCATGAGATATAAAATATTAAACAATGCATCATAGGGTGATATATGAACTCCCTTATTTTCATCCATACATATGAGTGCCGCTTAAAATAAATTTATTCATCATATCAAAAATATCATGTTGAAATCGAATGTGTTTCATATAATTTATTTAATATATTCACATAAGGGATTAATCACAAATCCATCAACATGATAAACCCATAAAAAGTTAATTGGTATCCAATGAAATCAGGTAACTTTCTCAGTAAACAGAATTTAGTCAAGATAAAGCATATGGTATTTACACTATATAGATAAACAATATAAAGTTAAGTCCATAATATCACTAATAAATTGATGTATGGAATCTATGTGAACACCCTTCAATTAATGTAATTAAAACTATAGAATTCACATAATTGGATGAAAAATAAGGTTTATAAACCTTCAAGGGCTGGGAAAGAAAAAGGCATTAATAGATTATTTATATGATAGAAAAGAAAAATCATAATTTATATAAAGAAGAAATGTGTATAGTACCATTTGAAGAATATCCTTGATCAAGAATAATATTTACAAAATTTTAATCACTTGCATAAAAAACACTTCTCTAAAGTTTTCAAAAAACTGCTTTAGAAATAAAAAATATTCTTGATCTTTTGAAAATATTTAAAATAAATACTTTATAAAACCTGGATAAGTGTAATTTGTTGGATAAAAATGAAACTTTAAATAAATATACATATAAAATGATAAACGCAGTAAAATTATGAATTCATACATAAACATTAAAAAATATAATTTTTTCACATTTTGATGAAAACTAAACATACATAAAATGTTAGAATTTTATTTATAACTTTTTCAAGTAGTTTTAGTGATATAAAATGATCATAATAAAATATTGAAGAATATATAAGGAAAATTTAAACCCCATATAATTAATACATATATGGAAAAGTTAGGTTCCCAACTAAGAATAAGATATGATATGAGTTTCACTTATAAGAAACACTTTAGGTAGAATATAATTCAAGTGAAAATGAAATTTGAGATGTCATATAAAACCCAATGAATGTAAAAATAAAATTATGAGTGTTTTAATAAATAATACTAATTATCTATATATATTATATTTTCGGAAATTATATTTTTTTTTAAATATGATTTTCAATCGAACCCCTTATAGCTTGAATAACATTTTAATCAAAACCCCTTCCAACTTTGGTATCTTTTGAATAAAAGACCATTTAAAGAAAGTATATGATATGGATCTTCAAACCCCATTAATTACATTAATATTGTAAAATAAATAAATTAAGATAAATAACAACATATAAAATATATCATGGCACATATTATGAAATATGTCTCAAGAAATTAAATTTAAAACTAGAAACCCCTTGACTTGTATTCCCGCTAAGTCAAATGTGATCTAAACTCCTATATGAAAAACCTAAATATATTAATAACTTATTTAATAACCTTATACATATCTAAAACCAAATATAATATTCTATTATAATCATTTTCTATAAGTATATCAGTTAGTTATTATATATTTTCAATATCTGGTGTGGGTAATCTTCCTCATTTTAAACTAGTTACATACAAGAGATATGGTTCTTTATTCTTATACCAAATATCATAATTATTATATCAAAAAAGATAATTTAATATATTTTTTAGAATTATTTAAAAATTTATATTTTAATTCTATTGGAGTTTTGGTTTTCATCATTAATGATGAATTTAATGATGATCATGTACAGATGACTCTTAGCAAACAAATGGTGTTTTTTTAAATAACGATTTAAATTTATATATTACCATTAGAGAACCAAAAAATAAATATTTACTTATTTATATCATATATTACCATAAATTAAATTACCATATTCATCTATGATACAAATTCATAACATTGTTCAAGTAAATTGTTAAACCAACCCAAATAAGAACATGCCATAACTAATTGATGATTATGAAATGATTTTGTTGTAATATCATTATAAAATAAGATTAATGACCTTATTTAGTATTTATTGGTGTTATATATCTTAATTTTAATTAATTATAAGAATAATATAACCAATATCATCTTATTAAATAATATGAATAAATCAATTTTCTCTTAGTACGCTCTTTTGGGCTGTTGAATTTACAAAAACAAATTATTGTTAATATTGTTAAAATATTGTCCAATTGGACTCAATAAAAAATTAATGATTTCATGAACACAATATTTATACCTTATACCTGATATTATAAACATACATTAGTTTAATTAATGAAATATTTGATATATCATTTCAAGTAAGTGGTAGTCCACACATTCACATGGATAATGATTTAGTTTCCCATAAAATGTGAGAAAGGAGTAATATGGTTTATTATTTCCGAACCTAAACATTATCCTAAATATAATAATATTTTGTTAAATTACCTACTAGTACCATTATTTTAATTCAACGAAGAAAAATTTATCATGTTGCATTGTGGAGGCAGTAGTCCGCACACAAACACAATTGAAGTTTTCACATTTCTTAAGGGAAAAGGGACAAGGGTAGATAATATATATCCCATAAAAATAATTTTTTAAGTATATAGTTAATACTAATTTCATCATTTCATAATCGGTAATATAATTTTAAATAGAAAATATAGAGAATGAAAAATATTAGAGAGTGATACGTACTTTGATATTTTTAACTTTCTATTGAAGTACATATTGAAAATGGAAGATTTTGGGAAATATTTTGTGAACATACTATTAAGATGGTGAAATTGGATTCTAGGATAATAAATACGGTCATTTTTTCAATACGAAATAAAATTTTTTTAGTGGTATTTAAGGGGTAGTGATAGGCACATTTTATAATTGACGAGAATGAAATTTTGGTAAATATAACCACTTTATATAAATATATTACAAGTTAAACATGTCAAGTTTATCAAAAAAGGTAAAATAATTTATTTTGGGATGATATAAATCCTATAATAACCTATAAACTCAATTATAAACATGTTTTAATCACTTTACCCCAAGATTTATTACTTTTACTATTTTAGATTTTGTCATGGAAACTAGTTTTTACCAAAGTAATTTACTTTTAATAACTACAAATAGAATAGACCTTATTATATAATTTATACCTAAAAATAAAAAATATGAAAAAAAATATGCAAAAAAAAATTATTTATAAGAAAAATTAATTTTATCATTATCAAATGTGGCACCTAAAAACCTATTTTTTTAAAATGTGTATTTTTAAGCTCAGAAAATGTTTATGGTAAAATTACCCATGTATTTGATTTTAATAATGTAAATTGTTTTAATAAAAAAAATTAATATTTATGTGTTGAAAAATAAATCCATAACCAAATATTTCCATTAAAATTTTTAATTAAAATAATGGATCAAAAATAGTTTTTAAATTTGAATGAAATATTACTTATGTTCTAAAATGTTAAACATAGATATTCTATGTTTAAAATAATATTTTAAAACAAATATTTTAACTCCATAAATAAATATTTAAAAAAATTGGAAGTTTTATAATATTATAGTTTTTTCTCATATATTGTTAAAGTCATAAAATTTATAATTTTGGTAAAAATTGTATTTTTCACTATTCACATAAAAATCATTTATTTTAAAAAAATTTAAAAAAATCATAATAAAATAATTTCAATATTATAAATCCAAAAATGATGTTAATTTCACCTATCTAATGTTCTAAAATTTATAAATTTTGTGTTAAAATACAAAATATAAAGAATACATCTTCTTATACTGTAATTGTTTATATTCTTATTAATTTTCTGTTAGATAAACCCCTAGTAAAGATACCTATATTCCAAATTCTTGTAAGTGAACCTCATAAGGGATACTTCTACTAAACCATGCCATATACTTTCCTTTATTAATATATTTATTCATATGGCTAATTCCTTTCACACCCACTAATTTAATAACTGTATTATAATTTTACATTTTCATTTTAACAATCATGGTTTTATTTTTTGTTCAAAATTTTGTGTAGAACTAGTTATCAATCATAATGTTTATTTTGAAAAAATTATATCAAAAAATCTTGGGTCATTACATTTTCCCCTAAAATAAATTGCATCCTCACAATTTTAATTATTACCTACTAATTATATAGTTAATTGTGTTCATAAGATATGCATGACTCTAGATTTAATTTCAAATTAGATTTCATCCTCACTATACCTTTTATAGCAAGTGATCTCGTATTTTCTCCCATAATAGTAATATTACTTATGTTGAGTTTTTTTCTTTAACCATTTTTTAAATACCCAAATATAGTATAATATTATTTTCACATGGATTTCTTAGACACTATTATTTTAATAAGTGATCATGGGTTGATTTTTATATGTAATTTTCTTATCTTATCAATTATTATGTCCTCTATGTTAATAGTTCTGATCTATTCTTAATATCACATTAAATTTGACTAAAATAAAGATACTATGATTTTTTAGGGAACACATAAACATTCATCATTTAAAAGGTATAAACTTGAGATGAAATTGTAATAATAAAAGATATTTTTATTAATAATATGAAATCTAGTCATTAGGGTGGAATTTTTATGTTCTTATAAATCAGTTAAGGTATAATGGAGTAGGTATAACAAGAATGAAATATAACATTCATAGTTCTTGGGTGTATAATTAGTGTTCCTCACTCCACATCATTTTTAGAACATAATTCCATAGTTGTGGTTTCATAGGAATTCCATTGTCTTCAAATTTTCTTATGCCTATCATCATAATTGGCCCCAATATTAGGGCATTGACTTGGATAATTTCCATGCTTCCCACATTTAATATAGTGAATTATTGTTGGGACATTAGGATAAACTCATTTATCCTTTCACCCTATGTACTTTTCTCATTTATTTTCTATGAAAATTAGATTATATATTCTCTCATTTACCATAGATTAATGATCTTCAAATTAATTTTAGAAAACTTCATGGTTTCTTCCTCATGTATTCTTGACATAAAGAATATTGAATCTTCTTTTTTATCATCATCTTTATCACCTGAACTAACATAGGACTCCATCAACCTATTCTTTGGTGTGTTTAGAAATTCAAATATGTTCAAATATTTAATCCTAATTCCTAATGTCTATTTTAAAATAATCCATATATTCCCCACACCAACTATTATCCTATTATGTTGATCATTAGGTTAATATTTTCATTGTCCATGGAGTCCATTTAGAACTTAAAACCATCAAGCAATAACCATTACTAAAACAGGATTTAATCTTGAGTGATGAAAAATTAACACAATAAGAGAATTATTATAAAATATTAAAAATTAAAATTTATAATAACCCACTCATTTAAATTATTACATTGACTTTTAGTTTAACCTAAATTACTCTCTATTCAATCTAGGTTTCTTTAGGTTGGGTTATGTGATATTCCTTAACATAATTTCTTAACATGATAAATCATTTATAAATTCTTGTAAAGATAATGAGATTAACCAAATTATATCCCTTAGGAGTATCAAACTATATTTTAATTTAGGTGAATTTGTTTCCACTTCGTGATGATTTAGTTAATACCCAACACACCCTTTTAGGGTTGTTACCCCTAGGTACGTTTCTGATAGATCCCATGTCCACTTTTAGTATCTAAACAATGATTTTATTTCCAATAAAACAATATAATATCCATATTACCAAAACAAAAATATGTATATGAAATCCTTAATTCAATTAATGTGAATTTATCTATTCTACATATCTTGGTTATTTCAGTTATGTGTTTAAGGTGATGTTGATGCATGTTTGAGGCCTTAGAAGTTGGGAACTAGAAGCGCAGAGCTAAGGCATCAACCAGCATGTTTAGAGTCATTTTTTTGTCACTGTCTAGTTGTTATATACAAATCATCTATATGGTGGTGTTATAATAGGAATTTTACTTTAAAAGGTTCCACTGACCACATGGTAGTTGAGGCATAGGTGTTCCACCTCTGTTAGGAACATTAGATGGATGAAGGCCTAGAAACGACCAAATAGTGGTTCCTTGATGACCTAATCATTATGGGTGACCTAATATTTTCACTAAAAACATATATTATTATATCTAACTTAAATGGATCAATCCTCATTCGACTTATATGATGTCATGGGATCCTATTTTTCTACTTGGATCCTATCTTTATGCTCTCTTTGGCACACAAAGTCAAGATCAATCTACTGGATTCCAGGAGGAGAAACTCATTTTTTCTAGTCCATATATTCTTATATTTATAGAATTAAATATATAAAAAAGCTATTATATATATATATTTATTCGTGACTGAATTAAGTATTCTTGGTGTATTGATATATTTTCACAAGATCTAGAGTATTGGCAACCTTTCCTTGGACCAAAACTAAATATTTCATTGATTATACTTTTATTGGGAAATTTGAATTGATTATTAAACTGTATCATTATATATTTAATGAATATTATTATATAACCCCTATTTGAATAATTGGGATCAATTCTATAGATCATTGGTGTATGGATTTGATCAAGTTGGTGATGGGAGTGACTTGGGTATTGGCACTTGACAATATTCGAAATTAGAATCAATTAACTTGAGGTGAGAAGTTCCTTACCATGTAGAGACATTTTATAAAGTTATTACCTTGATAGTGATTGCATGATCATGTGTTTATATCCCTAAGTCCCACTTTTTTTATTTATTTAATGTGGGTACATGTGTATCCCATGAGAATAATGCTCAATATGTTATGTTTGTGCCTATATGTCATGGGCAATGTTGTGTGTAAACGTATGGACTGGGGAGGTTTTGATTCTAGTAGAAAGTTAAAGGTTGAAAATCATGGATTGGTTAGATATTAGAGGAGTTGAATTTGTGACATACAATTATGGTGATGATAGACTAAGAAACAGGTCAGGTTTGAGATAGTATTGAGGCATGACTCGAGGTAGAGGAGTGATACGATGGCCTTATAGACCGACCTTAGGTAGATATGGGGTACAATGTCTATGTGTCTTGACCAATGATCGATATAGGGTTTGAAAAAATTGTGAACAATATAACATATTTTTGGACTGTGGGTACTCAGATATATATGGCGTCTTTGTGGCTGAAATATGATCATGACTTTCGTTATGGCCTTCTATTCAGCATTGAATTGTACAATGTATATCCAAGTTTCGTAGTGCTATGGTTATCACATGATCACTCGGTATATGATTAATTTTTACTTGGTTGAACATTTACTTATTTTCATGATATACACCTCTTATGAATGTGAACTTATATTAAGGATGCATTGGTGGTGTCCTACTAGGTTACACTTTCACCCTACATAGACATGTTGATGACCTTGAATAATTCTTATAAAGGATGAATAAAATTAAAAGGGACCAATGATAATGAGAGGAGGAGATTATTCTTTTTTAGAGGTGGTACCATGAAAAAATTTAAGGTGACTTTTCATATTCCTTATCTATTTTCCTCTTTCATTCCATATAATTTAATTTGACTTATAACATTAGGGGTCCTCGGTTTATTATATTATATGAATCTAATATACCTAATGTTCCATTTGGTATATAATTTTTAGAATTTAGTTCTAATGTTCCCATTTGTGTTAATATTATTTTATTTATATTATTATGGTGTATGGATTTTGATGCAAAGGGTATTTTCTCCCAACTACACCATTCAGACTCTCACTTTTAGTTAGTAACCTTTTGCAAACGGGGAGGGGTACATGAGACCATATGCTCTCCATCCAAGATATGGTGATCCAAGTTGGTGTGTTACAAAATGTTATCATAGTAGGTTTTATTGTCTTTTTTATTGAATATTTTTGGGGGAATGGTAGAAAGGAGATGTGTTATTTTTAACTTAGGTAGGGTAGTCATGTAAGTTCTTTACCATATCTTATGTGATGGACCTTTAAGTTACTGGTGATGTGACTACTATTACAGTTGTGGATATACGGTTTCATGCAGATCCTAAGTATGCTATGTTATTAAAATTTTTAGTATTTGGGTTCATTCATTCTTCATGACTAGTAATGTAGGATAACATGTCAAATATATACCTATTTATTTCAATGAATGGTAGTTCAATTTATTAAATTTCTTGATATATGCTTTGTGCCTTGGTGATATATTATACTAAAATTTGATTTATTCGGATTTGATCATTCCTATTATTATACATGAATACATACATAAATACGTACATAAATACGTAAATACATACATACATACATCTATGTATGTATGTATGACTGTGGCTAACATAAAGGTATGAAACATATTTAGGGTGATACTAGGAGGGTTATGCCTTATTGCCATGGGTAACCATTTATGTTAAGTCTTTCTATAAGAAATACTTGTGTGTTTCTACGAACATATTGAGTTAATATATTAAGTGAGTTTCTATAGGAAATCTTATTTGGAATTTTAGGTAATTCCACCTAGAAGAAATTTGAGGGGACCACTAGTGGAAGCAAGTCAGAATGATCCCGCTAGGGTAGATGCTCCTATACTTGTTCTAGTGGTTCAGGTGGGGGAATCACAACTTCAAGGAGTCTTCAATAAATTGCATGTTTAAGGTGGTGAATTTTCCAAGAAAATGGAATACTATTCCTAAAACCTATATCTTCAGCATCCCTTAGACTTTAAAGGAATTTGAGGGTTGTAGGATGATTAGGATTGTATTGATGTCTTAGAGGAGATATTTTATCTATTTGGGAACTTAGAGGATAAGTGGGTAAATTTGGCTACTTTAATGCTTTAAGGATCTTCCAGGAGGTGGTGGGGTGTAATGAACTAGCAAGGAATATGTGAGGGTCTAATATAGGTAACCTTCAAGGATATCTTTTTTTGAGGATTTATTCCCAGATATTCTGAATCTATATCAAACCCAGGAGTATATTAAGATTCAATAGAGACTTATTTATTCTCTTCTTACTTTTCTAGTTTCACAAAGCTACCTTTCTTCACTCATATCTTGGTTGGGAACATGGTGTAGTAGGAAAAAATCATATTGAACTCTAACTATATTTCAATCATTAATCTAGGATATTTGACTTGATGAAATATTTTTTGGTTCCTTTCAAGTCCTTGAAATTTTAGAATAGTCTTGAGGAGGATAAATCTATAGGCCTTATTCTAAATCTTAGTGGATCGTCTGGTAGAGTTTCTAGTACCATAGTGGGTGCCTCTTTTAGTAGAAATAGGAGGAGGCTGAGGAGTTACAGTAGGGTGGTGGAAGGTAATTATAAAAGAGTAGGGTTTCCTCTTCCCCCTCCATGGGAGGAGGAGGTCCCCAGTTTTTTTAATATGCCAAGAGTGGGCACTATCTAAATTTTTTCCTAGGACCCCAGAGAAAGTGTCCTTAGAGTGGAAAGATGGGGAATCTTACGCAATTCTCTTCAATGGTGTTGTAGTTAAGTTATCATAGGGGTGTGAAGAAATACTAGACTATGAACTAGAGGTCTAGATGGGGTCCTTAGCATTTGAATTTTAATCCATAGACATTGGTGACCCAGACGAGTAATGCAGCTCAAGGGATGACCCAAAGAGATGAGACTGAAATAGTTTATATAGTTGAATAGGTCCCAACTGATAGTGGGGAGGGGCCATTAACTATTCAAGGTACATTCTTTATCACATATACACTATCTTATTACTTGTTTTATATTTACACTTCCCATTCATTTATGTATTCTTAAGTGATTTCTAGGATTGAATTTATGATCATGTTATCATCTAAGATGTATCTCTCAAAACACCCTATTGGAAGATAGTAGATCATCTCTAGAGATGTCTAGAATATATTTTTGAATTCACTATAGATATTTGTTTGATTTCATGATTCTTGAGATTACTATTTTCAATGTTATTTTTGGCATGTGTTGGTTGACCGGTTACCAGGAACGCATCGGTAGCAACAAGAGATGAGTACCCATTAATACTCTTAAGGGAGAGGAGATTGTTTTTACCAGTCAATGGGATTTTAGATTAGGTATGATAGGTTTTGTCAAAATCTATTTTGGTGATATTAATACACATGTAGTGGTATTGTTTCTTGCATTTGGTCGTCCAATAAAATCATTCTCTTTTACTCCAGTGGTGGACCGTTACCAACATGTCTTTATAGAAAAGTTTCATGGACTCCCTCTAGATAGAGGGATTGACATTAAGATTAAAATACTTCCAAAAATAAAACCTATATGAATTAATCTTTATCATATAGTAATGGATTCTCTAAAGTAACATAAGTTGTAGCTCAAAGATTTATAAGTAATGCAGTTTATCATATCGAGAACTTCTCTATAGGGTGATCTAGTGTTATTCTCAAAGAAGGCATATGTTAGTGATTGATTGTGTGTGGTCTATAGAAATTTTTACCATGTGACCACAAATATATATACACATTTCCAAGGATTGATGATTTTTTTAATCATTTTTGGGTAGCCCAGTAGTTCTCTAAGATTTACCTATGACCAGGTTACCACTAGCTACAGTTTAGAGAAGAGCATATTCTTAAGACAATGTTGAAGAATAAATATAGTTAGTATGAGTATCTAGTAATTAATTTCATACTGAGAAATTCACCAATGATGTCCATGGACACTATGAATATAATCTTACATCTATATCTGAACTCAATCATTTAAGTGTTCATCAGTGATATCCTTAGATTCTCATTGACCATAGAGATCCATGCTAGACACTTAGAGAATTTTTTGAGTACACTATGAGTGAATAAAATCCATCCCAAGCTCTCAATGTGCCACTTATGGATATAGGAAGTACATTTTCTATGGAAATGGATCTTTGTGGAAAGGAATTATGTTTAATTGAAGAAGGTAGAGGCTATGATGTCTTTGTCATTCCCTAAAAATGTATTTGATATTAGGATCTTCCTTATTTTACTTGGGTATTACATATGTTTCATTCAATAATTATTCCATTTTAAAATTATTATGATAGGGATTACCATGAAGGGGTAAATTTTGAATGGAAAGATCAATATAAAAAGGCCCTCTTTGAGCTAAAGAGGATATTGACAATAGCACTAATATTGATATTTCTAAATCCTAAGAATGGATATTTATTTTGGTATGATGCATCAAGTATTGGTTTAGTAGATGTGATACTGTATAGGGAACATTTAGTACATTACAAGTCTAAACTACTATGACTCCATGTGTATAACTACCCTCTACACATGTTGGATTTTACTGTTGTGGTTCATGCCCTAAAGTGTTAGCACCATTATCTCCTTGGTGAGAAATTTTTCATATACACAAACCACAGGAGTTTACATTACTTCTTATCCTAGTGAGAATTGAATATCTAAAAGAGGTGTTTGGTGGAATATATTCAGACCTTTTATTTCAATATGGATTATAGTATGATTAATGGTAATTGTATTTTAGATGATATTAAAACAAAAAAGATTGAGGAGATATCTTTATAGGAGGAATAATAGTTGATGATCCTATTAGCTAAGTGGTTGTTGGATGCATATAGGGATCAAGGGGTAATGAATTGTGCTAGTTTGATTATCATGTTGATTTTAGTGGAATTGGTAAAGACTAGTTATGAGTAAGATATTGAATTATTATTGACGTAGGAATGATTGTTAAGAATTGACCCAGTTCTAGGATGGTCCATTGATAGTGAAAATGTGATCTTTTTTCATGATAAATTAGTGGTTCCTTCTTCCTTGTGGGAAAAGATGATGAGGGACACCCATAACTCTTAGTTTTAAGTGCACCTAGGTTTGAAAAATATATCTCTGGACATCATGTTTTTCTTCTGGTGCTCAGTAATAGAGATAGACATCATAGGCTTCATCTCTTATTTTTTACCAATTAGAGGATCAAGACATTGCATCAAGGACCAATAATATAACTTCATCCAATTCCTATTTTTATTTCTAAGTGGGAAGAGTTAATGATTGAATGTGTGATGGGGTTTCCTAGGACCGTAATAAGTCGAGAAACTTTTTGGGTAATAATTTATCTCCCAACAAAGGTGTTATATTTCTTGCTGATTGGAGAGACTTTCTATTTAGATGAGTTAGAAAATATTTATATCTGGGAGATTATAAGAAGGCATAGAGGGCCTTTTATTATCATAATAGGAAGGAAATTGTGTTTTATGTTGTGGTTTTTATAATGATTTAAATTTTCTTTGGGGACTCAATTAAAAATGATTATGATGTATCATCTGTAGAGAAATGGAAAGTCGGAGAGGATGATCTAGATCTTATAGGAAATGATTTGAGCATACGTTATAGAATTTAGTGTAGAATGGTATGATCATATAGAAATATAGGAGTTCACAAAAAAATAATAGCTTCCGGAATTCAATTTATATAGAAGCTTTTAAATATATTAATGGTCAACCATGTCTATCGCCATAGTGTTGGTACGAGGATGGTGAGACAACTATAATTGGGCCGAGTATGGTGCAAGAAACCTTTGATAGCGTGTATTTTAAAAGGAAGTGTTTGGTTACCACTCATAGGAGAAAAATGTCATATACCGACGGAAGGAGATGACCATTTGATTTATTTGTAGAAACCAAGTTTTCTTATTGGTGTCACCTCAATTGGTGCATCATCGTTTATAGAGGAAATGAAAACTTGAACCACAATTTGTGGGTCCTTATGAGATCATCAAGTATACCACAATAGTGCATTATTGACTAGACATTCCTCTATGATATCAAGGTATTCGTAACCTCTTCCATGTCTCTTAGCTTTAGACGTGTGAGCCCAACCCTGTGCATGTGATGGACTATGAGCATGTTTAGTTGGAACCAGATGCATCATTTTTGGAGATCCCAGTGTGAATTATAGATAAGAGCAATAAGGTGTTGAGGGGGGATATGAAACCACTTATTTGAGTCCTATGTAAGCATATATGGATCCAAGGGGATACATGGGAGAATGATTCTAATGTTCTGGCTTAATCAACCATGTTGTTTGAATAGGATCACTAGAGGCACTTCTTGAGGATGATAAGTCATTAGAATGGGATATTTATGTTATCATCAATTATTGTTATGTGATATTTTTGATTCAATATATATTGATTTTTTCATTTTGGGTTTAAGTTGTGTTTGAGGGCTTATAATTCAATAACTAGAATATTTTACCTAGGGAATCAACCAAAATATTTGGATATAGTATTGTGCCACTAGTTAGCTAGTATAGAACCACCAACCAACTGATGGTAATGGTAGAGGAACTTCACATATATAGGTCCCACCAGCCAACTTGCAGATGAGATAGGGTTGTTTCACCTCTTCTAGGAACACTGGCTCACTAGAGGCCCAACATTGGGCATCTGATGAGGTCCACCCACTTACTGGTGGTTCCTAGATGACTGGGTCATTAAGGGTGACCCCGTCTTTCACCCAGAACCCCCTTTTTGATATCCCCCTTCTATTAATCGACCCTCATTTTACATAAATGATTATAGTGGATCCATTTTGATAAATTGGGACCTCTAATTATTCTGTCATTAATGATCAACATCTAGATCAATCTGTCGGCTTCCATGAGGCAATATATATCCATTCTAGCATGAATATTATTTTTATTCATCTTGAATTAACCATATATCTATGTAATGTTGAAAAGATCTATGGATTCTATCCTGATATAATCAAGTATTATTTCTTTTTTGATAAATTAAAATAGGATCTAGAGATTTGGAAACCATTCTTTGGATCAGATTAAGATCTTCCATTAACATAGGTTTTCATTGGATGAGTTTAATTGATTCAAATCCTATGTCTTCATATCCTTCTTGAATGTTGTTTTACAAATCCTTTTTGATGAATTTGGACTATTTCTGGGAATCCTTGGTGTGTGCATTTGATTTAGTTGGTTCATGGGCATGACTTGGGTATCATCCTGTGAAAATATTCACTATAAAAAATTGTTAAGTAGCGGTAGTTATTTCATGATCTAGTGGTGGTTTAAACTACTACCTAATGTTTTAGAGGTGGTTATTAAAACAAATTCATATTTCATGATCACTAGTAATTTAGCGGTGGTTTTTAAATTTTTCTAATGATTTTTTAAGTCATGTTTTTGGATAATTTGGTAGAGGTTATTTATTTATTTAGTGGTTGTTTTTATTTAATGAATATCTCTGTAAATATAAATAAAATAAATGCAACCATCCTGAAAAATATTAGCGGTAGTTTATTTTAATGGATGTTAAGCATGCCTATCGCTAACCATTTTTTATATAATGTATTTAGTAGCTGTTATTTTAAACCATCACTAAATAAGATTTTTTTTAATAAAAAAATGATATAAATATAGAAAAATGACATATAAAAAGCTAAAATATAATTATATGGTAAACACATCATATATATATCATACATCCATAGTCATATAAAAACATCCAGTCATCATAACCTTAATCTAATTCGACCCAATAAATCTGTCAATATACATATACAATATGTCCAAAAACAACCAATTCTCAATATACATCCATTTCATGACCTCTACTACATCTGTCATCCTCCACATCATGTCATAAACCAAAACTGACCATGTCATCTCACCAACTATAACAAAAATGTAAACAAAAATTAAAACTACATATAATAAATCATAAATATAGTAGAGTAATTAATAAAAATTAAACATACCATGTAAATTAAGAACTATTAAGACTACCTTCTGAATAATTTCATGGATTGGAATGGTCAACCTCCTACCTACTACTGGCATCTATCACCTATAATGAAAACCATAACATTTATGAAAATAAATGTGAAATAAAAAAGATACAAGATATATTTAGAATAGTGGTATTTTTTTTAATTAAATAAAATAATATTTAATATAAAACAAATAATATATAATTAAAAAAAATTAAAAACATAAACATTCCTATTTATGATAAAATTCAACAGTTGCAACTGAAAAGGGACGAGTAAATATTCTAATTTAATTTTAAACTGATGTGTGGTGTACTGGAAATTTATATAATAATTTTTTTAAAATATATTTTTATCCCAACCTTTATGATATTTCAAAAACAACTCAACATTTTTTATCCGATGATTTTACATTAATATGAGGTTTTTTCGATGGTTTTGTCCGTTCCATGCACGTTGTAGTGTTTTAAAACACTAAAAACATGTATATGGATGTAACAGGAAAACCATAATTCATAATGAAGTTTCATCTGATCCTATATTTTCAAATTAAATGTACAGTTGTAGTCCCATTATTTTAGGGTAATCGGACATCATTTTACTAGTTTTGACCCCCTGACACATATTTTTAAAGGCTTATGTACCATTCATAAGTGTATATCGAGTAATATTGACCACCCAACATGTTGTATTGATGTGTGTTTTGTACATACATATCAAAAACAACTCAGAGGTGGGTTTTCCATTATTTCACATCAATTAGAGGTCATTTTATATGGTTTTGACCATTCCATTCTTGTTTTAGTGTTTTAAAACACTAAAAACTTGTTTAGGGACATAATAAGAAAATCATAATTTGGAATGATGTGTTTTCATTTCTTACAATTCACAATTATATATAAAGTCATTTCCTATGACTTCAAGGTAATCTGAAGTTGTTTGGATGGTTTTAACCCCTCGAAAATTGTTTTTAAAGGCTTTTGTACCTTTCAAAAATGTATATCAAGTAATTTCGACCACACCACACATCAGAATGATATTTTGTATAATCTAACACATAAAAAATTCCTCAATGGTTTTCCTATGATTTCACATCAATATGAGGTATTTTCCTTGGTTTTGACCATTCCACCCATGTTTTTGTGTTTTAAAACACAAAAAACATAAATACGGTCATAATAGGAAAACTGTAATTTAGAATGAAATTGTATTGGTTCTTGTATTTCACAATTAATTTTATGGTTGTTATGCCAAGATTTCAGGTAAATCTGACATCTTTTTCATGGTTTTGACCCCCAAAAACTTATTTTAAAGACTTTTGTACCTTTTATAAGTGTATACTAATTAATTCTAACCACACCACATATTTTATGGATGTGTTGTGTTTGTATACATGTTGCAAAAACTAATTAGTGGTTTTCCCATTATTTCACATCAATATGAGGTCATTTTATACGGTTTTGACCATTCCATACATGTTTTTGAGTTTTAAAACATAAAAATGAATTTACAATCATAACGTGAAAATTGAAATTTAGAATGATGCATTATTGGTTCATATATTCCAAAATTAAATATACAGTATTTTTCTCATGATTTTAGATAAATATAACATTATTTTGTTGGTTTTGACCCCCCCCCCCCTGAAACATGTTTTTAAAGGATTTTATACCTTTCAAAAGTGTATATTGAGTAATCCTAACAATACTGCATGTAGGATTGATGTTTTTTCTATGTGTACATGTCAAAAAAACTCATTAGTGATTTTCCCATGATTTCAAATCATTCTAATGTGTTTTTCTATGTTTTTTATCATTCCATTCATGTATCAGTGCTTTGAAACACTAAACACATGTTTAAAGCCATAATAGGAATACCGTAATTCGGAATGACATAATGTTGGTTCCGAAATATAAAAATTCACTTTATAGTGGGTTTTCCATGATTTTATGGTATTTTAACATCATTTCCTTAATTTTGACACCCTAAAACTTATTTTTGAAGAATTTTGTACATTTCAGAAGTGCATACCGAGTAATTCTGACCACACCACATGTCATATTGATGTGTTTTCTATGTATAAACATCAAAAAAACTCCACTGTGGGTTTTCCATGATTAATCATCAATATGAGGTCGTTTTATATGGTTTTTACAATTCCATGCATGTTTTAGTGTTTTAAAACACTAAAACCATATTTACAATCATAATGGGAAAACCAAAATTTAGAATTATGTGTTGTCATTTACTATAATTCAAAATTAAATATATGGTCATTTTCCCATAATTTAATGGAAACATGACACTGTTTGGTGGGTTTTTACCCCTTGACACTTTTTAAAGGCGTTTTTACCTTTCCAAAGTGTATACCATGTAATTTTGACCCCACCGCATGTTGAATTGACATGTTGTCTACATATATATCTCAAAAACAAATCATATATGGATTCCCATGATTTCACATCAATATGAGGTCATATTATATGGTTTTACCATTCCAAACATGTTTTAGTGTTTTAAAACATAAAAAACGTGTTTACAGAAATAATGGGAAAACGGTAATTTGGATTGACATTTCATCAGTTCATATATTTCACAATTAAATTTATAATTATTATCCTTAAATTTAAAGGAAATTTTACATCATTTTTCTGGTTTTGACCCCCTTAAATTTGTTTTTAAAATCTTTCGTACCATTCATAAGTGTATACAAAGTAATTCTGACCATACCACACATAGGATTGACATGTTCTCTATGCGTACACATAAAAAACAACTCAGCATTGGTATTTCCATGATTTCACATCAATATGAGGTCTTTTTCTATGGTTTTGACCCTTCCACACATGTTTTAGTGTTTTAAAACACTAAAAATATGTTTATTGACATAATGGGAAACCAATAATTCAGAATGGAGTTTCATCAGTTCATATATTTCAAAATTAGATATATAGTCATTGGATTGTGATTTCAGGGAAATATGTTGTTGTATTCCTAGTTTTATCCCCCTGACACTTTTTTTGAAGGCTTTTTAACCTTTCAAAAGTGTATACCAAGTAATTATGAAAACACTGCATGTCAGATTGGCTTGTTTTCTATGTGAAAAATCCAAACAAATTAGTGCTGGTTTATACGATTATTTCACATCAATATAAGGTAATGTTTTAGGGTTTTGACCATTCCATGCATGTTTTAGTATTTTAAAACACTAAAATTGTGTTTATTGCCATAATGGGAAAATCGTATTTTGGAATGAAATTTCTTCAATTCCAACCAGTGACAATTAGATATATGTTCCTTTCACCATAATTTCTGGGAAATTCTACATTCTTTTCTTGGTTTTGACCCCCTAACACTTGTTTTTAAAACTTTAATATCTTTTAAAATTTCGTATTGAGTCATTCTGAGATCACTACATGTTGAATGGATGTTTGGTTTTATTGTACATGTCAAAAATAATTAAATTGTGGTTGTCCCATGATTTAACATCAATAAGAGATCATTTTTTATTAATTTTTTTTATTAAATTTCCATTTTAGTGCCTTAAAACACTAAAAACATATTTACTAACATTATAGGAAAACTATAGCTCATATTGACATTGAATTTATTCCTACATTTCACAAATAAATATGGGGTAGTTATACAATGATAACTTTGGATATCATTAAATATTTTTAAAAATTTATAATTATATAATTATTATATAATTAATAGAATTAATTATTTTTCATTATTTATATTATTAGTTTAATTAATTACTAAAATATATATTGGTTATTTTATATTATTCGGTGCTTGAATTTTATTGATGAAATAGAATTTTACTTTCTAAATTGTCATTTATTTATTAGTAAAATATCATTTAGTGGTGATTTTTATATTTGAGTCATAGTTTTTATGTGTTATTGTTTGGGTACACAATGGTGGAATTTAATTCCGTGGGATATTAGTTTTCTAACAATTAAAAATAAAAAATAACATGGAAGAATTTAATATAATTGTTTCTAAATTATTTATAAGTGGTTATCAAGAACTGTTTCTAAAAAGATAAAATAAATTTTTTAGTGATGGTTATTAGAAAATTTAGCTAAATAGATTACGGATGTTGTATGTAATATATAAAAATCTGTGTATAATCTATCGAATTTGTAATTTACCTTAGTATGATGAGCAATAAGGCTGAAAATTTCCTTAGGGATCATGATGGTCATCCACTAAAATACAGAAACCAAAGCATTTTCCATTTTTGACTACCACTGATTCTCGGTTTTCCTATAAAAATATTTTTATTTCAATTTTTATTTCAATAATTAAATTTATTATTGTGATTCCCACTCAACAACACCACTCAAACCCCCACCAGGTGTATGATTAATGGATGATGTCTCCCTACTAATGATAATTAATAAATCAGGCCTATAACCAATCCCCCATACACATCCGGGATGCTCATTCCCTATAACTATTCCAACTACATAATTCATGGAAATTGATGTTGATTATGAAGAGTTCATATCCTATACTTCTTGAATTTTTACCTATTAATATAAAAATATTAAAAAATATTTTTAGAAATATCTAAACTTCATAATGTTATCTTTTTAATAAATTGTTCATGATTATTTATTATTATTTCAAAACTATAAAAATATAATATTAAAAATTATATTATAACAACACACAAGCCTTAAAACCAATTAATTAGGGCCAACTATATGTATCAAATGTTCCCAAATTGGCATCATTTTATCCATTTAGTTGGCACTATTTATTTTTGTTTCAGTATTGTTAGTTTTTATAATATGTAATTTCATTATTACATTTTTATGGTAATTAAATAATATTAAATAGTAATAAAATATACTCACTCCAACAACTTTGGTAGGGTCATTTACGAAAATAACATTGAGTTTCTTATGAACTTAAAACCACTTCTATGTTTGGCCAATATAGTTACCTAATTCATTCTCCTTTATAAAAAATTGTAAACATTTTATAAAAAAACCATGTGTTATAATAAAATGTTATAAATAATAATGAATAAAATACAAACCAGAATTGTTCTTTTTATCGAAAAATAGTGAGACCCTACAACGTGAGAATTGAATATTTTTTCTCATAATTCATAGAATTTCTTTTGATAATTCCTACAAAAAATGGAAACACTAATAAAAAATATAATTTTATTGTGTTTATATTATTAAGATACTATAAAATATGCAATTACTTCATGAGATTAATATTTGTTGATTTCAACAAATAGCTTTCATTGCTCGCATGAAATGCCTTCAGGAAATTTCCCTTATATTTTTCATGATCTCGAAGAAGTGTAATTAATCTCATTCCATAATCTCCATTTAATATCTCACCATTTATTTCTCAATTGTTTCAAAGTCTATGGGCGTGAAAAGGAGTTAGGGACATCAAAATGAAAAAACATCTAGAAATAAAAAAACATAACACTTTATCAATATATTAAAAAAATACTCATTTATTTTAAATTAGTTTTTAAGGAATATTAAATTAATATTACTTTATATAAGTATCAAAGACATCATTTTTCATTGTTTTATTAACATGCCTCCAATCTTTTTAAATAATGGGAATGCTCACTATCTCTCAAGAAATCTACCTAAAAATCTGCCCCTAGATTTTTACATCATCATTAATAGGCACCCTAAACTCATCAAATAGAATGATAATATTTAATTCCATTATGTCCCATACATATTTTGTGAACATATTTTTATCTCTTCTGTATTTGTCTTTATCTATTTGAAAAATTCATTACAAAATTAATACAAAAATATTTTTTTTTGTAAATTGATATACATATCTTTAATGGTAACTCTCAAATATCCCCTAGATAGAGGGGGGAAGAACATATAAATCACTAGAGGTTAATAATGTTGTGGGATACCAATGACATATTTGTAAATGGATGACTCTCTCTTAATATCAAGTACAACATAATCACTAATATCCAAAGAAGATGGCGATAGTGGCGTCGGGCTTCGTGATGCTAATCATCTAGGATCCTGCATTTTTTTGTTCTCAACATTCTGTAATTTAAAATAGTCAATTACCATATTGACACAAAGTAATGTTTCATAAAATTGGTTAAAATGATTGGAAATGCTTTTGTTCAAATAAATGAATTTTTTTATAAACCATTTTTAATAGATATTTGATGGATTCCCATCGAATCATGGTTTATAACAAATAATATTTAATGGAAATTATTGCTTATGTAAAACTGATAGATATTGAATAAAATGGGTGAATAATACTATAAGTCTCTGGCCTTAAACCTTAATTAATATGGAATTAAATGAATAATTCACATCGAGGATCTTTTCAGGTTTAGAGTTTTAGAGAATTAGATCATAAATCATGAATTACATTCCACATTTAAACAAAGTGGTTACATAAAAGATAGTATTTGTTTTTTCCCGTCAACGAAAACATATTTAAAATAAAACATGGATTCTTTCTTGACACTTCCTTGACACTATCATCATATCATGCACCTTTCCCTTGACCTGTGAAAAACATTTCAAAAACTTGGGATGAGCATAAAAATCTCATTAAGGGATATGAAAGTACGAAAAGAAAACATTAGTCCATGTATGAAATCATAATTTACTCATAAAACATAAGCATTTTAACATACATCATCAAATAATGAATAAATCATAGCAATCATAAGGCATAAAGGTAACTTGAGGCATTCATAACATTCTTACATAGGGAGTAACCATCTTGGTTGGAATACCCATCACAGTATATTCCCTAAATCTCTTCGGAGAAACCATAACGTTTAACTCCTTCATGTTACCCAATGTATTGGAGAGCTATATCGGGATAACATGCCCTTAGTTTATCACGGAACCACCCGTCTTCATAATAATTCCCAAGAACCATAACATAATCGTATCACATAAAACATGCATAAAGGAAACATAACATTTCCATTTTTCAATCATAAGATATAAATACAAAACATTGAAATAAAAACATTATGAAAACCATTTTCAATACCAAAATAAAAAAAAGTAAAACATGGTATTTATTTTTCATTCAAAAAAAAGGTATGTCTTGTAGAGGAATCTGAAACTCAAATAATGGTCTCGGCGGGCAGAGAAGTTATTGTCGCCGCATACGTATGAAAAAAACATTCCCTTTTGTCATTTCGTAAAATGCTTTGTATAAAAATATTCCTTTTGGATAAACTTAAAATTGAAAGGTGTTTATACACCATATAAAAGAAAATTGTGTATAAAATAAAATATGCCTCAATGAAAGGAGATTGAGACGATGTCCCTTACAAAGACGGTATCCTTAGATTAAGGATAATTCAATTACATAATTATGTGTGACAAATGAATACACAAAATATAAGTGGATATTAAGTGTAAAAAAATTAGAGTTCATTCACACATATTCATATAACGACATATTAAAGGAGTACATGTTTATCCCAAATAATCAAAATTGGGTTAAGAAGTTCCCTTGCAAAAATTCGACAACCTAACGGCGTCACTTCAAACTTCAGAAAATGAGTTGATGAGAGATAAAAAAGGTTATATTATCCCTTTGACATAAAATTTACATCAATAAGGATATAGAAGAACATATCACAACCATACAATATGTAAATTAAAAGACCCAAAAAAATAAGTCATTTAAAAAGGGGAGGGTGAAAAGTTCCCTTACCGACTTGGGTATCTTTCGAAACATACACCCCATGAAAGAACGACAATACAACATTGATGTAAATACTCATAAATGAAATTATATTACAAAAATAGTAGAATAATGAGATGTACATATACCACTAAAAGGAAATGGTGTCAAATGTAGCATAAATATCACAGGAATAAAAGTGAGATGAAAAATCCCTTACGAAAAATCGGCAGCCTAACGACGCCACTTAAAACATTAAAAAATGGATTGATGAGAGCAAATAGGGTCTCTCATCATATTAACATAAAATGTACAGAAAGAGGAATATAAAAGAACATCCACGAACATATCAATGAGTAGCTTAAAAGAAGTTACATAAAGGAGAGTACTTAAAAATAAAGAGAGAGGTTGGATCTCTTATGTAAATTCGGCAGCCTAACGGCGCCATCAAAACTTCCAAAATGGATTGATGAGAGAAAATAGGTTCTCTTATAACATGAACATAAAAATTACAGTAAGAGTAATATAAAATAACATCCCAATCATAAGAATGATGAGCATAAAATGAATGACATAAAAGAGTGTACTTAAAAAGAATGTGATGGGTAGGTTCCCTTACCTCATGTCCGACATGACTCGATAGTTCTTTAATCTCCTGAATAATAAAATTTCATCAATTTATAATTTCTTAAGGAACTACTTTAAATATTATCATTAAGTTCATGTCACATCTTATAATTCTATAATAATTGGTTAATAAAGCGAGTTCATATCAGACGTTTTTGTTGATGTTCGGTACATGAGTAAAAATTGAAATTTTTGGAAAAGAATTTTCCATGTGGTTATAGGTACATCATATATAGAATAGTATTGATGTTTTAAATATCATATATATCCAGTATATATTCATTTTATACTATTCCATAACATTTGGAGATAAAAAATTAAAAGCACCGTTCATGGAGATGGTAGGTTGTATGTACGCATGAACGCTACTTTTATTTTTTTCATATTAATAGAATTAAAAAAATGATAGACATATATATTATAATTCCAGGATGATATCCATAATTTATATGTAATATATTACATATATATCCATTATATATATGTACTTATAATATTACATATCATTTGGAGATAAGAAATGAAATGTACCATTCATGGAGACGATAAGCCGTACGAACGCATGAACGCTACTTTCATTTCGTTTTTTTTTGTATTCAATGGAATGAAATAATAATGATATAAGGGTATATTATAATTCCAGTACGATATCATATGTAATACCATTAATTATATCCTTTATATGTCCCACATATAGCATTAACGAATCAAATCACTTTGAGGGGGCGGTAGTCCGCACTTCCTAAAATGAAGATATCGCGTTTGCCCATAATTGAAACCATAAAGGTATGCCATAAATGAAAAATACAGAGTCTTAAAAAAACATAAACATATTATATATAATATATAAATATAGTGACATCTTACTGGCCACCTTTGTAGGTGTTAAAATAATATTGAACAATCATCGATTCGTGAGGTAGTAATTCACCATCCACAGAAACAGTATGTTCTTTACCCATTAGACTAAGGTGTGTGTCACGAACCAAATCTGGACGCCATCAAAACCGACACCTGACCCAGCCCGTAACAAGGCCCGAAGGGTGTTCCAGATCCCCACGGGATGGCACAAGTTCCTGGGTATCATAATGTGATGTTTGGGAACGATTTACCCCAAGTTTACAAACATTAAACAACAAACAAACTCAATAAAACAAATCTGGATTTTTCAACTAAAACCATCTTTTACAAAATTCAGAACTGAATTACATATTTTAAAACAACTCAACCGGACTTTAAAAAAGGTACTAAATCACAGTTAAACAGCCCAAGAATCCTCATGGAAATGGGCACCACCCTCAATCTATATCTACAAAACTTCACGACCAAGGACATGCTAGAAACCCGAACCACTGGAACTAAAAACTGTATCCAAACTAGAAACATCAAAATAACCAAATCTACTAAAACCCATGGGTGTAATTAGGGTGTGAGACAATTCCTAGTAGGATACCACCACTACGAGATTTCATGTGATAAACATTCAAAGACAAAAAGCTTTCATGTTTTCATAAACAAAAAATGCTAGTTACAATTTCTAAAAGATGAAACTAAAAAAACAGTCTTCAAGTTGGCTATCATTAAGAATCAAAACTTTTAAAAATAATTTCAACACTACTGAATTTTACAGCCAACTATACCGTATGCCGATAGTAAGTTCAATGTAAATAATGAGCACAAGAAATTGGAAATAACCCCTAGGCACTAGCTCGTTCTGGGTCCCAGGTACCTCGTATCTCGGTGAGAGTAACCATCACAATATTCGTTCTCGTGCATGAGCCACTAGTAGGGAACATACTCATAACCTAGTGGTCCCCAATCATCATCATCATAGTTTAGTTAGAGTTGTAAATGTTAATCCTACTAAGTGAAACTGAGGCCAAACCCCACGGATTCACTAGCATACTAGTACATGTCCACCCACCTAGATACGCAGGTTTTCCCCTTGTGCTCAGACAAGTTCAACAAGTCAATAAATATACAATGAACATGAAAATATCATTTTCACATCACAAGTTCACCAAACAGCCAACATGTATTCCACACAAGTCTAAAAATCCACTTTTTCATTCAAATGAATTTTGAAATCATACTCACACCAAAAATAGCCCACACCACATTTTTCACATCTTTCACAATTCAAAAAATCTGTTAACAATTTTATAAAATCTTTCCCAAGATTCTAAACATCACATAATATCCCAATCACATGTTACATAATACCCGTTTCATAAACAAAGTCCATTTTGCATATCACACTCACGCAAAATAGCCTGAAAACACATTTCACACCCACATCCCAATTTCATAAATCAACTCGAAAAATTACAAAACATTACCAAAATGTTTTACAACATAACTGAAAACATTATGTTTCAAAAATTCATTTTATGAACATACTATAACCAAAATAGTACATAAGCAACCATTTCACACTTTTTGTAACTCATTAAATCATTTATAATTTTCATAAAACCAACCCAAGAGGTGCAACCATGGTTGGCATACAAAACCCATTTCAAAAACCTAATTCAAGACCAAAACAATGACAATAACAATCTAAATCAGAATTGGAAGCCCTAAAAACATTTATTAAACCACCGTCAAGTTTTATACAAATACCTCAAACAATACCACAAAAGGTACACATGAAAAACACATGTTTTCACAAATCATGTTCAAGAAGTACAACATGGTTTCACACATTAAAACCATTCAAAAATCCCATTACAAGGCCAACATGACATTAAGGCATTAACAAAACATAATTTTCAGCCCCTTCTAACACTAATAAATAAATTTCACATCTTATAAAATACACCCAAATATTTCCCCAAGAGCCACGCATGAAAAGCACCCAATTCCAAGCAATAATGCAACTAAACAAATTAAACACTTAACTCAATACATCAAAAAAACAACTTTTCCACCACAAAAAACAGATTTGAAACATACTAAATTAATAAACCAAGCAAGATAACTCATCATAAAATGGTTATACATCGAATCACCTACCTTTTAAGTCGAAACACTCAAAACATGGTGTGAAACATAAGCCGCACCACCACTGCACCTCGAGGAATTGAAATCCAACCTAAAACCAGAAGCATTCAACCAAAAGACAATAAATAAAACCCTAGGTTTGAACCCTAACTTCTGGACATTAGGAAACCTATGGATAATGTGTGAAACCCTAATCACATTGAATGTAACCCTAAGCAAATTGAAAGAAGAATGAAGAAGACCAACTTACTTGAGGGATCTTGTAGAAATCGCCTCACATACACCAGTAGCTAAATTGGAAAACAAAAAAACATTTAAGTGATGTTCCAAAAAGGACAAGGGGACCATGTAGGAATTTGAATGGGGAAAAAAGAGTGAGAATTGAAGGATTTATGAAGGAAACAAATTACCTTTATAAATCTTCCCGAAATGTGATTTCTTCAAACTCTTCGACCTAAACCGAGATGCAAATGAGCTGAAAAGAGGGTGGGAGTATATTGGACGTGCGGATGGATTCAAGGGGCGTTTTTGGGGCTTTGAATCACCAAAAAATCCTTAATATTGGATATGTTATTAATTAAACAAATTTTCTTTTTATAACTGGAATTGGGCTTTCGGGAAGGCCCAATCCCTTAAATTAAAACCCATATACAGCTTGTTTATGGTTTTCTAAAGGCTCCAAACTACAATGGTGGTGTTTCTATGTTATAGGAGACCATTTAGGAACTTGAATGGGTGAAAAATATAAAATAATGAAAACGTTATAAAAGAAACAAATTTTATTTTTAAATCTGGAATTGAGCTCACGGTTTTTCCCAATTCATGAAAACTCACCCATTCCACCATAAAAACATGAGAAACCCAAAAAAAATCATAAATGAAAATTTAATGAAATTTAACTTTAAAATAAGTCATTTATGTGAAAATTCTCCCCACCATGAAAACTTTCCACCCTGAAAAGTCACATCAAGGACAAAGCTACAACCAAACCCAACTAAGAAACCAAGAGGTACTCCTTTGCCAGGTTTCACCCCCAAAGGCCAAAACACCTCCAGTGATCAATTAAGGATTAATCTCACAACCAAATCATATACCACTTTCCTGAAATGATCAATCACATTCATACTTTATCCCAAAAGAAAACTCCTCAAACACTATCCAAATAACACTCAAGCAATTCACCCAAACGAACAATAACATTGAACAAGGCTACACTTACCTTACTTTAACTAATCCATTGGGAACTCTCCCATCCCAAAGTTTACCCAAGAAAGATGTTGGTAGCTAGATAACTCTGAACAAGAATATCTACACCAATCCAAGACCATGGATAAATTTATGTTACTGGTACGGGGGGACACAAATACGCTCCCCACCATAAGAGACAACCAATATTTTTTTCTGAGACAAAAACAGGACACTAGTAGGGGGATGCCTGAATGGAGTCCCTGGTATATAGGGTAGACTTCCATTCAAAATTTATGAAGGAACATACATAAGAATCATAGTGACTCTCCCTACCATAAGAACCAACCATCTTAACCGACTAGCATGTGCGACACAAAAAAAACCCAAAAATTTTAGGATTTGGGAAGGTCGCATGGTTAGTCCGCACAGTTTGTGAAACCATGAACTAACTATGAAGATCAATATTCTTGCATGACTTCTAGGCACACAGTCTCTCTTAATCATTCACAAACCATGTGCTCAGCCTGTCTAGCCAAATTTCCAGCCATTCTCCAAATACTCAATGGAAACCAAAGGGGGAGGTAATGACATTGGGTGATGTCATGGGTATAAGGCCCTCCAACTATTTCCACCAGACGTGAAAAACAACATAAATATAATGAAACCATAGGTTTAAACACTTCATATCTTTCACACCAAGGATATGAAATTATACAAGGGTTTAAATGACCCAGGGATTTCCCCTAACTATGAGCCAGCTTCTCTCTAAGACCTATGGATGGAGCTCAAATGATCGAAGCATCATCGTCCTCGCAGTTATTCCTTGGAAACCCCTTGGATGAGAATTATTCTTTCAATGCTACCAAAAACAACACTGCAATCCCTGATAATATTTCCAAGACATAACACAATCCAAACTCACTTTACACTAACCCAATATTTCAATGAAACAAGGGCTTAGATGATGAACACAAATCACACCTTGTTTCTTCAAGTAAGAAACAATAGAAGTAAATAACACCTATACTCACCTTCCTAAAAAATGGATAACTTTGAAGTTTTTACAAGGGATACATTCTCCCAACATAATAGAGACTCTCATAGTATTGCATGAATTTCACCTTTAGGTTCAATCGAGCACATGACATCACAAGGAGTCACCAAACATGACCATTGCGACTAATATAAGCAATTAATGGAAAGGGACTATATACTACATCCCCAAATAATACACAATTCTAGAAAGTGGTCACAATATCCTCTTGTGACTAGATTTCCCACACTGGTAGTTTATTGTGAACACCTTCTTCGAAGAGACTATGATGGACTGAGAGGACCTCTTAGACACCATCCAGATACTCATCCATGCTAACAACCCCAAACCACTTCCACCTTAGGAAAATCTGAAAACATAAGAAGATTTGGTCTCTTTAAACCTTCCATGATCACTCTACCACTACAAGAGGATAAAAAAACCCTGGAAAGGAAAGGGTGTAGACTCAATCTTAAAATCTCAAGAAAAAGATTCCTTATATTGATCAACTTGAGGGTCTTCAAACGGAGAAACAATCCGGGTTGTACTTCAGTTGTGCACTAACCCTTAATGGGGTGTTCCTTATCCAATGATTGAATCCAAGGACCCAACCAAGATGGTTCATTGGTCAAGATATACCACAAACCAGATCCAAACACATGAAGGGAACCACCGTAAAGGTGTCCCAAAACATTTTTCAAAAGAGATCACTAACTGTCCCTACAACACAACTTACCGACCAAACATAGACCCAAAACATAGCTCAAACAATAGGGGTTCATGAACTCAAACCATCCCACAACATCAAATTTTTCAAAAACACATAGTACACACCATCCCAAACTATTTATCAAGACACCAAGTTTTTCAATAAAATCATTTCTTTGAAAAAAACGGTTCAGTGGTAAGCGTACCCACCAATGGTACCCCATGGGCCTCACACAAGCATGTTTTGGTGCCACACCGGGCTCCCTACTCATATCCATTCCAAAACTCATCCAGTCATGTCATCAACCATCCATCATCCCATATAACCACATGCATGTGGTCACTCATGAAAATACCAAAGGCTAAAACAACGATTTTTTTTCCACTTTTCAAAACCAAAATGGTCAACCAACACATCATTTTTCTCAAACCACTAACCAGAAGATCAAAATCCCAATTCAAATCTTACCAAACATTTTAGAGAGACACAACCATTTATACAAGAAGTCACTTTCATGTTATTAACATCAATTTCATATCATCTTTCCCCATTAAAACACCCTTTAATTATTTAGAAAACTCTATTGGAAACACTTTTTCAAAACCAACTTCAGTATAGTTTCTACATTTAAAAAGAGGTGTAAGCACACCATTTTCCATTTGAATATAATTCTGAAAATTCAGTTTCACCATTTCATAAATCAAACCATTCTCTCTTTATTTGAAAATCATTTCATAAAAAATTTACACTTCTTAAAACCATGTCACCTTAAAACCAAAGTGCTAAGATTTCAAAACTAAAGCACAAAACAATGCGAGAGGAAACTAGTTTCAGTGGGTGACTTGGAAATATGGTTGGCGGCCATATTCCAATCACTTCACTATCACAGAGAGTGTTCTAGGGAATATCCTTGGCTTCACATGGTTTTCGAGGCCCTACGAGCTCACTAAGACCATTAACCCAACTCTCTTTTCATTTCCCCTAATCAACATCAAACCAAGAAAACCAATGAAATCTGAAAGGTCCCGACTTCCCCTAGAGACTTTAATCCTTTCATGAGGTGTGGTGATCATCCACACTACTCATAACAAAAATTCCAAGTCCCAAAAATCCTAACTCCAGACTATCTTGACTGTTCCCCAAATAACATGACCCAAAGAGAGAAAACCTCCTCTGATACCATTTTGTCACGAACCAAATCTGGTCACCATCAAAACCGGCACCCGAAACGGCCTGTAACAAGGCCTGAAGGGTTTCCCCGAACCCCATGGGCTGGAACAAGTTCCCGGGTATCATAAAGTGATTCTTGGGAATGATTTACATCAAGTTTATAAACATTTAACAACAAACAAACTCAATAAAACGAATCTGGATTTTTCAACTAAAATCATCTTTTACAAAATTCAGAACTGAATTACATCTTTTAAAACAACTCAACAAGACTATAAAAAAGGTACGAAATCACAATTAAACATCCCAAGAATCCTCATGGTAAGGGGCACCACCCTCAATCCATCTCTACAAAACTTCACCACCAAGGACATGCTAGAAACCCGAACCACTAGAACTAAAAACTGTATCCAAACCTGAAACAACAAAATAACCAAATCTTCTTACACCCAAGGGTGTAAGTATGGTGTGAGACAATTCCCAGTAGGATACCACCACTATGAGATTCCATGTGATAAACATTCAAAGACAAAAATCTTGCATGTTTTCATAAACAAAAAATGATAGTTACAATTTCTAAATGATGAAACTAAAAAAACAGTTTTCAATTGGGCTATCATTAAGAATCATCACTTTTAAAAATAATGTCAACACTACTATATTTTCCATCCAACTATACCATATGCCGATGGTATGTACAATGTAAATAATGAGCACAAGAAATAGGAAATAACCCCTAGGCACTAGCTCTTTCTGGGTCGCAGGTACCTCGTATCTCAGTGAGAGTAACCATCACAATATCTGTTCTCGTGCACGAGCCACTAGTAGGGAACATACCCATAACCTAGTGGTCCCCAATCATCATCATAATAGTTCAGTTAGAGTTGTAAGCGTCAATCCTGCTAAGTGAAACTGAGGGAAAACCCCACGGATTCACTAGCATACTAGTACATGTCCACCCACCTAGATACCCGGGTTTTCCCATTGTGATCAGATAAGTTCAACAAGTCAATAAATATACACTGCACATGAAAATATCATTTTCACATCACAAGTTCACCAAAAAACCAACATGTATTCCACAAAAGTCTAAAAATCCACTTTTTCATTCAAATGAATTTTGAAATCATACTCACACCAAAAATATCCCACAACACATTTTTCACATCTTTCACAATTCAACAAATCCATTAACAATTTTATAAAATCTTTCCCAAGATTCTAAAAATCACATGACATCCCAATAACATGTTACATAAAACCCTTTTCATAAACAAAGTCCATTTTGCAAATCACACACGCAAAACAGCCCGAAAACACGTTTCGCACCCACATCCCAATTTCATAAATCACCTCGAAAAATTACAAAACATTACCAAAATGTTTTACAACATAACTGACAACATTATGTTCCAAAAATTCATTTTAGGAACATACTATCACCAAAATAGTACATAAGCAACCATTTCACACTTTTTGTAACTCATTAAATCATTTATAATTTTCATAAAACCAACCCAAGAGGTGCAACCATGGTTGGCATACAAAACCCATTTCAAAAACCTAATTCAAGACCAAAAAAATTCCAATAACAATATAAATCAGAATTGGCATCCCTAAAAACATTTATTAAACCACCCCCAAGTTTTATACAAATACCTCAAACAATACCACAAAAGGTACGCATGAAAGACACATGTTTTCACAAATCATGTTCAAGAAGTACATCATGGTTTCACACATTAAAACCATTCAAAACCCCAATTACAAGGCCAACATGACATTAAGGCATTAAAAAACAGAATTTTCATCCCCTTTTAACAATAATAAATAAATTTCACATCTTATAAAATACACCCAAATATTTCCCCAAGATCCACGCATGAAAAACTCACAATTCCAAGCAATAATGCAAATAAAAAAATTAAACACTTAACTCAATCCATTAAAAAACCATTTTTTCACCACACAAAATAGATTTTAAACATACCAAATTAATAAACCAAGCAAGCTAACTCATAATAAAATTTTTATACATGGAATCACTTACCTTTTAAGTCGAAACACTCAAAACATGGTGTGAAACATAAACCGCACCACCGCCGCACCTTGAGGAATTGAAATCCAACCTAAAACCAGAAGCATTCACCCAAAGGACAATAAATAAAACCCTAGGTTTAACCCCTAACTTCTGGACATTAGGAAACTTATGGATAAGGTGTGAAACCCTAATCACATTGAATGTAAGCCTAAGAAAATTGAAAGAAGAATGAAGAAGACCAACTTACTTGAGGGATCTTGTAGACATCTCCTCACATACACTAGTAGCTGAATTTGAAAACAACCAAACATTTAAGAGATGTTCGAAAAAAGATAAGGGGACCATGGAGGAATTTGAATGGGGAAAAAAGAGTGATAATTGAAGGATTTATGATGGAAACAAATTAACTTTATAAATCTTCCTGAAATGTGAGTTCATCAAAGGTTTCGACCTAAACTGCGATGCAAATGAGCTGTAAAGAGGGTGGGAGGATATTGGACGCACGGATGGGTTCAAGGGGCGTGTTTGGGACTTGGAATCACTGAAAAAGCCTTAATATTGGATAAGTTATTAATTAAACAAATTTTATTTCTAAAACTGGAATTGGGCTTTCGGTCAGGCCCAATCCCTTAAATTAAAACCCATATACATCTTGTTTATGGTTTTCTAAAGGCTCCATAGTACAATGGTGGTGTTTCTATGTCAGAGGATACCATTTAGGAACTTGAATGGGTGAAAACTATTAAAAAATGAAAAATTTATAAAAGAAACAAATTTTATTTTTAAATCTGGAATTGGGCTCACGGTTTGGCACAATTCATGAAAACTCACCCATTCCACCATAAAAACATGAGAAACCCAAAAAACAAAGCATAAATGAAAATTTAATGAAATTTAACTTTAAAATAAGTCATGTATGTGACAGTGTGTGAAATTATAGATCTAATACTTCTTATAACAACATACTAGTATATTTAATATACTGGTGTTGTTACAAAAAAAGTAATAAAAAGAGTTTAGGGGTTTGGAGAATTAAAATAAAACAAAAGAACACAAGGGAAGACATTACCTTTAAATCGGGTAACTCTTTTTGATTTGAGCTCAAATGATTCCTTGGAAAATATTATGCCCAAATTGAGGCTTCAATGATGAAGATAGGGATGTGGAGAGATGAAATGTGCAGGGGTTGGCCGAGAAAAAGGCTTTAGAGGTGTGTGTAAGGGGGTAGAGGTGGGGGCCTTTTATAAGAGGAGAGGAGGGGCACTCTTAGAGAGTTATAAAATATTACTTTATTATAAAATGATTTTCGGATTTTAAAGGTCCCAAAAGGATATATTTTGAGTATAAGGTGATAAGGTTTCTAAATCCACCCATCCAATATGTTTGTGACAAATTTAAGACTTAGATTTCACCCTATCTTCTCATTTTATTAAAATCGTTCATTTATGAGGTAATCAATGCATCATCACGGTGTCATAAATAAATTAATTTTTTTAATGTCTAAAAATTATAAAACAAATATCATGATGTAGGAAATCTTTTTAAATTTCTAATTAATATTTATAGTGAAAAATATAACTTATATAACCCCATATAAAAATTGTTTTTGTAAAACAATGCATGTTTGTGACATTTTAATTTTAACTTTAAATAAAAATGTATTAATGTCATTTTCCAACCAAAGTGGCTCGATGGGGTTCCCAAGTTGACCCATGGATTGTCTTGGTCGGCCATGACTCATCCAATAAGGTTAGAACATGTGTCAAGGTCATTTCATATTATTATAACATCATCTTTACCTTAAATTACACTAATTACCTCTAATCGCGATTAAACACTTAAGAGTTACTATTCACCAAAAAATTATTTTAATCCCATTGAACCACATTTTACATCCTAATGAGAACCATTTATGTCGGATTTTTGAAATTCCAACCACAGAAGTGGTAAAGTTTCATTTAAACGAAAAAACAGTTTTTAAACTACCGCTTAGTGGTTTCACTATTCATCAAAAATTGAAGTTTTTTAGAAAAATACCAAAAAATCACCCTAAGATATATTTGATATTCCGAATTCAAAAATGATGCCTATTTTAAAAAATTCAAAACATATAAGTTTCCTTAATTAATTTAATAATTAATTCCCGTTGTCAAAACAAATAGTGTGTTTTTAAGAAACAAAATCTATTAAAAGATTGACACTAGTTTAAGTCCAATTTCAAAGTGAAATTAATTCTAATGACCACTATTGGATTAAATGGTAAAAATATATTCTAATTTATCTTTAAAAACAATTCAAAAGATAATCTAATCATATAAATAAATTAGATTAAAAAGAGTTTTTGAATTAAAATACAACATTTTTCCCTATTCATTAAAAAATGAACTTTATCGGAAAAATACAAAAAATTTACACAAAGTAAATTTTGATGTCCTGATTCTAAAGAAGAATTTTATTTTTTCAAATATAACACATAAAATTGTCAAAAATTGGATTTAAAAGAGGTTCGCCATTAAAAGGTGGTTAATCGACCTTTTAAAGAATATTAGAATGTTTGCGCTTAAAATTGGATTCATTCGCATTTTTAATCCTATAACATTTATTGTAAAAAGTAAAAATATTTGAAAAAAATATATAATAATTTTTTAGTTAGTTCTATTCATTCCCGCCATTACAATGGCTAGGTCTTAACTACCATTTAAAATAATATTATTTTATTATTAGAGTGCAACGTAAGATTCCCAAGAAACTCATTGTTGCGTATTGGGTACGCCATCGAGCATAGCAATCCCTTTAAAGTAATATTAATATTTTATTCACAAATATGGATAAATGTGAAAATGTCATATTCTTTATTTACCTGGGGTGTTACATCCTTCCCCCCTTTTGGGAATTGCATCCTTGCAATTTTAAAATTGGGCTTGGAAACTTCATTGAAAATCCCACATCGGAACAAGAGTTAGTAAAAAATAACTTTAAAATAAAGAAGGAGAAGTACTGAGGTCACCCGAGTTATCCCATACTAGTATTTAATGTAGGAAAACATGGATATGGAGGAAAAAATAATGGGTCATGTTCTGAGGGATAGTTATAGTAAACATGTCTAGGATAAAGTTAACCATAATAAAATCACAAACTTTTTATGGGTTAAACAGTATTTTATTCCCCACTAGGAAAAGTTAACAGGAAACATTTTTGTTTTAAGTTACTATTCATTGAGGAATTTATTTTTGAGCTTAAATAAATCCTAATGAAGCATACTTACTTGTCATGTAGGCTTTCAACTTTTACTAGATTCCTTAATCAAACTCATATTTTCTCCAAAAGACGAGTATTTAGGAAGACTTGTTCGCATTAAGAGTATTATAATCAACTTCTTGAGAATAACCTAATCCAAAAAAGATAACTATATATTTCCTATGTCTTTAGAAAAAAACCAAAACCAAAATTGTTACTATGAGATCAGATAATCCAAAAAATTATAATCCTTTATTAAAAGAAAATCTAATCTTAATCTCCAAAATTTTTCCAAAAAAAACCCAAAGTTCAACGAAGACCATTAGATAAAAAATTGTCCAAAAAATTCTTCAAAGTAATCCAAACTAATATTGCAACCCAAATATTTGAAGGATTTAATCACACAGTCTTCCAAGGTACAAATTAACTTTTATCTCCAAATAACATCAGTTGTTCTTAAATTCTCATATTGAAAAGTATTTAACCTAATCACATATCCTCCATTATAGGTTAATCATTTCCATATATAACCCAAAATAAACTTACTCTTGATTCCTAAAATCATCTAACTAAAAAGAATTAGTTAAACTAATCAGGGACTTTACACAATCCAGTGGTAGGTGATAAATACCAGTCGCACTTTGGTTGTGGGTTCGATTTCCGTAGCTTTGTCCGACGCGACGGGTTGTCACACGGTTTGCATGTTGTCCTTTTTCCAAAACTATATATTTCTTAAAACATTCCACAAAACGAGATACAATCTTCAAAAATAATCATAACATATTTTAACCTCAATTTTATCTCATACCTTTCATTTTCCATCATAACATATAATAACCCATAATTACCTCAAAAGTAAGGATAATATAAACTCTAGTTGTTACCTTTATAATTATTACCTGAAATTCCACATCGATTGGTCATCTCGTACATGATGCATTACAGAACATACCAAGGTTCAAGTGGTTGATCATGACTCCTTGATAGTTGGTTTAGAACAATCACGAGTTTCCTCATTGAATCCCCCATTTCATCCAGTCTCTTAATCAGAGAATCACCACTGTTTCCTTCAAACCTATTGTCACTTTGGTTCCTGCTAGATCTATCCATTCACTAAAAACAGAAATGTCAGTGTGAGTATATCAACAAAACCATCATGTACTAATGAGGAAGATAAACACTAAGATATACTTACTCAGTCACTTTATCTAAAACTAGGACTCTTTCTGAAATCCTAACCATTATGGTAATGTCACTTATTCTTAGAGAACACCCTAACCTCTAAAGTTAACTAAACCTACCTTTGATACCAACTATAAAGCCCTGGCCTTAAACCTTACATAATATTGAATTAAATGAATAATTCACATTGAGGATATTTTCAGGTTTAGAGTTTTAGAGAATTAGATCATAAATCATGAATTACATTCCATATTTAAACAATGTGGTTACATAAAAGATAGTATCCGTTTTTCCCATCAACAGAAACATATTTAAAATAAAACATGGATTCTTTCTTGACACTTCCTTGACACTATCATCACATCATGCACCTTTCCTTTGACCTGTGAAAAACATTTCAAAAACATGGGATGAGCATAAAAAGCTCAGTAAGGTATATAAAAGTAAGAAAAGAAAACAGTAGTCCATGTTTTAAATCATACTTTACTCATAAAACATAATTATTTTAACATACCTCATCAAATCAGGAATAAATCAGAGATATCATAAGGCATAAAGGTAACTTGAGTCATTCCTAACATTTTTACATTTGGAATACCCATCACAGTATATTCCCTAAATCTCTTCAGAGAAACCTTAACGTTTAACTCCTTCATGTTACCCAATGCATTGGAGAGCTATATCGGGATCACCTGCCCGTAGTTTATCACAGAACCTCTCATCTTCATAATAATTCCCAAGAATGATAACATAATCGTATCACATAAAACATGCATAAAGGAAACATAAAATTTCCTCTTTTCAATCACAAGATATCAATACAATACATTGATATAAAAACAATATGAAAACCATTTTCAATACCAAAATAAAAGAAAAGTAAAACATGGTATTTATTTTTCATTTAATAAAAAGGTATGGCTTGTAGAGGAATCAGAAACTCAAATATTGGTCACGGGGGCGAAGAAGCTGTTGTCGCCGCATACGTACGACAAAAACAATCCATTTTTTCATTTAGTAAAACGCTTCGTATAAAAAGATTCCTTTTGGATAAACATAAAAGTCAAAGGGGTTTTTACACCATATAAAAGAATGTTGTGTATAAAACAAAATATGCCTCAATGAAAGGAGATTGAGACGATGTCCCTTACAAAGACGGTATCCTTGGATTAAGGATAAATCAATTACATAATTATGTGTGACAAATGAATACATCAAATATAAGTGGATATTAAGTGTAAAAAAATCCGAGGTCATTAACACATATTCATAGAACGACATATTTAAAGAGTACAAGTTTATCCCAAAGAATCAAAATTGGGTTAAGAAGTTCCCTTGCAAAAATTCGACAGCCTAACAGCATCACTTCAAACTTCAGAAAGTGAGTTGATGAGAGATAAAAATGGTATCTCATCCATTGGAAAGAAAATATACATCTATAAGGATATAGAAGAACATATCCCAATATTATAATATGTAAATTAAAAGACCAAAAAATAAGTCTTTTAAAAAGAGGAGGGTGAAAAGTTCCCTTACCTACTTGGGTATCTTTCGAAACATACACCCCATGAAAGATGGACAATACAACATTGATGTAAATACTCATAAACGATATTATATTACACAAATAGTAGAATAATGGGCAGTACATATACCACTCAAAGTAAATGGTGTCAAATGTAGCATAAATATCATGGGAATAAAATTGAGATGAAAAATCCCTTACGAAAACTCGGCAGCCTAACGACGCCACTTAAAACATTCAAAAATGGATTGATGAGATCAAATAGGGTATCTCATCATATTAACATAAAATTTAAAGCAAGAGGAATATAAAATAACGTGCCTCAACATAACAAATAGGAGCTTAAAATAAGTGACATAAAGGAGAGTACTTAAAAAGAAAGAGATAAGTTGGATCTCTTATGAAAATTCAGCAGTCTAACAGCGCCAATCAAATCTTCCAAAATGGATTGATGAGAGAAAATAGGTTCTCTCATCCTATGAACATAAAAAGTACAGTAACATTAATATAAAGAAAATCCCAATCATATGAAAGATGAGCTTAAAAGTAATGACATAAAAGAGTGTACTTAAAAAGAAAGAGATGGGTAGGTTCCCTTACCTCGTGTCCGACATGACTCGATCATTCTTTAATATCCTGAATAATAAAATTTGGTCAATTTATAATTTCATAAGGACCTACTTCAAAGAATATTATTCATTTCATATCACATATTATAATGTTATAAAAATTGGTTAATAAAGTGAGTTCATATCAGACGTTTTTGTCAATGTTCGGTACATGAGTAAAAATTGAACTTGTTGGAAAAGAATATTCCATGTAGTTATAGGTACATCATATCCAGAATAGTATTGAAGTTTTAAATATCATATATATCCAGTATATATTAATTTTATACTATTCCATAGCATTTGGAGATAAAAAATTAAAAGCACCGTTTATGGAGACGGTAGGTCGTACGTACGCATGAACGCTACTTTCATTTTTTGTCATATTAATGGAATTAAAACAAAATGAGAGACATATATATTATAATTCTAGAATGATATCCATAATTTATATATAATATATTACATATATATACATTATATATATGTACTTATAATAGTACATAACATTTGGAGATAAGAAATGAAATGTACCGTTCATGGAGACGGTAAGTCGTATGTACGCATGAACGCTACTTTAATTTTTTTTGTATTCAATGGAATGAAATAATAATGATATAAGAGTATATTATAATTCCAGTAGGATATAATATGTAATACCATTAATTACATCCTTTATACGTCCCACATATGGCATTAACGAATCAAATCACTTTGAGGGGGCTGTAGTCCGCACTTCCTAAAATGAAGATATCGTGTTTACCCATAATGGAAACCATAAAGGTATGACATAAATGAAAAATACAGAAGATTAAGGAAAACATAAACATATTATATATCATATATAAATATAGTTACATCTTAGTGTCCACCTTTGAAGGTGTTAAAAGAATATTGAACAATCATTGTTTCGTGAGGCAGTAATTTGCCATCCCTAGAAACAGTATGTTCCTTAACCATTAGACGGAGGTGTGTGAAAATTTAGCTCGAATCCTTCTTATAAAAAAATCCTAGTATATTTACTATACTGTTTTTGTTACAAAAAAAGTAATAAAAATAGTTTAGGGGTTTGGAGAAGCAAAATAAAACAAAAGAACACAAGAGAAGACATTACCTATAAATCAGGTAACTCTCTTTTATTTGAACTCAAAGGCTTCCTTGGAAAGGATTCATCCAAAAGTGAGGCTTCAATGATGAAGAGAGGTATGTGGAGAGATTAAATGGGCAGGGGTTGGCCAAGCCAAAGGCTTGAGAGGTGTGTGTAAGGGGGTAGAGGTGGGGGCCTTTTATAAGAGGAGAGGAGGGGCACTCTTGGAAAGTTATAAAATATTACTTTATTATAAAATGATTTTCGGATTTTAAAGGTCCCAAAAGGATATATTTCTAGGATAAGTTGATAAGGTTTCGAAATACACTCATCCAATAGGTTTTTTACAAGTTTAGGACTTAGATTTCACCCTATCTTCTCATTTTCTTTAAATCTTTCATTTATGAGGTAATCACTGCATCATCACAGTGTCATAAATAAATTAATTTATTTAATGTCTAAAAACTATAAAAAATATATCATGATTTAGGAAATATTTTTATCTTTATAATGAATATTTATAGTAAAAAATATGACTTATATAAACCCATGTAATGTTTTTTATTAAAACAACACATGTTTGTGACATTTTAATTTTAACTTTAAATAAAAAGGTATTAATATCATTTTCCAACCAAAGTGGCTCCATGGGGTCCCCAAGTTGACCCATGGATTGTCTTGGTCAGCCATGACTCATAAAATAAGGGTATAACATGTGTCAAGGTCATTTCATATTATTATAACATTATCTTTACCTTAAATTACACTAATTACCTCTAATCGCGATTAAAAACATAAGAGTTACTATTCACCAAAAAATTATTCTAATCCCATTGAACCAAATTTTACATCCTAATGAAAACCATGTATGTCGGATTTTTCAAATTCAAACCACAAATGTGGTAAAGTTTCATTTAAACGAAAAAACAGTTTTTAAACTACCACTTAGTGGTTTCACTATTCATCAAAAATTGATGTTTTTCAGAAAAATACCAAAAAATCACCACAAGCTATATTTGATATTCCGAATTCAAAAATGATGTCTATTTTAAAAAATTAAAAACATATAAGTTGCATTAATTAATTGAATAATTAATTCCCACTGTCAAAACAAATAGCGTGTTTTTAAGAAATAATATCTATTAAAAGATTGACACTAGTTTAAGTCCAATTTCAAAGTGAAATTAATTTCAATGACCACTATTGGATTAAATGGTAAAAATATATTCTAATTTCTCTTTAAAAAAAATTCAAACGATAATCTAATCACATAAATAAATTATATTAAAAAGAGGTTTTGAATTAAAATACAACATTTTTCACAATTCATTAAAAAATGAACTTTATCGGAAAAATACCAAAAATTTAAAAAAACTAAATTTTGATGTCCCAATTCTAAAGAATAATTTTATTTTGTCAAATATAACACATAAAATTTTCAAAAAGTGTATTTAAAAGAGGTTCGCCATCAAAAGGCGGTTAATCGTCCTTTTAGAGAATATTAAAATGTTTACGCTTAAAATTGGATTCATTCGCATTTTTAATCCTATAACATTTATTGTAAAAAGTAAAAATATTTGAAAAACATATATAATCATTTTTCAATTAGTTATGTTCATTTCCTCCATTACAACGGCTAGGCGTTAACTACCATTTAAAATAATATTATTTTATTATTAGAGTGCAACATAAGATTCCCAAGAAACTCATTGTTGCATATTGGGTACGCCATTGAGTATAGCGTCCACTTTAAAGTAATATTAATATTTTATTCACAAATATGGATAAATGTGAAAATGAAATATTCTTTATTTACCTGGGGTGTTACAAATAGAGTATGAATCACTATTGTATTTTAAAATATTATTTCATTATTATATATATCAAACACAACATTATAATCATAAATGTATCCTATATTATTTATCAGAGTCCTATATCATAGCATACCATAGATTTGTGATATAGTTTATGTAATATAATGTGGCAATTCATATTTCTATATTGGTTACTATTCCAATATTAACCATTATATTGATTCGTATAATCATTGATAATAAATATATAATCGTAAGAATGTTCATAAATTATTATAAAAAATGTACATAAATTTTAATAGTTAAAAATTTAATGTATCTCTCAAGAAAAGTTATTTAATGATGTAATAAAAAAAATTTGATCCATATATGTCGTTGGTAATGTTAAAGTACCAACACTAGATTATTTTCTCTTCATACCTCTTCCTTATTAATATTATATGGTATGGTGACAAAACATATTTTTGTGATCTATCAATCCTATAATAGTATATGAAGATGTTGGTGATAAATATAAAAACATTAAAGGCAAGAGAAAGATAACTATTTATTAGTGATCATCATCAAGTATACTTTATCAATATAGATCATAGATTACTTGCAGTACACATAGTCATTTTAATTTATTTATATTTGTTTTTTATTTTTTTATGAAATATTAATATTTAAAAGGGTTCCATCCACAATTTATGGGAATATGATTATCTCAATAAACCCATTTGAACTCATCCATGTTATAATTAACAATAAAATTTTCAAACCCTTTTAATATGGATTATAAAATTATTTTTGTGCCATGATTGATATTGAGTAGTGACCATAGTCTCTCTAAGTAATTTTTGAACAATATAATTATGGTTATATGAATTTGTATGCAAGAACCCACAATCATCATACACAGAAAGAGTACCATTGATACTTTATATCCTTTTATCTATCAATCTTTGGACATAATATATTCTTATTGTTTATGAAACAAAAATCATATATATTCACCGAATGAATCCTAATATTTTGAATCACAAAAACTAACATTATTAAATATAAATTAGAAAAATAATAATTATTCATAATATATATATATATATATATCCATTTATAACAAACAATATTAGTAATACCACTCTCAGGATTTTATTTAATCAAGAAGAATTTCCCATTATATTTTGTAATCACTCTAGGAGGGGTAGGGTTAATATATGTGGTTATTTTTATATATTTTAAATCAATTTTCAATTTATCTTTATAATATTTGAACTTTTATCTTAGTTATAGGGTATGTAACTATTTATTCATTCTTAACACAGTTGAAGACACTAAAAAACTAATCAAGTGATAATATCTTGTAGTATTTTTTCAAGGATCAAACCTAATGTGCGAATATACACAATACTATTTTTCTGGATGAGTTTTACATAAAAATTTATTGATAATAAATTTTATTGTATAAAAATTCAAGATATTGTATCATATATAAAAATATAATTAAATTGGGTGGGATGGTATCATGCACTATAATGTTACTCAATAATGGATTTAGGGTGAGGATGGTGCAACCTTTAAGGAGGGTCTATGTTTCCATTGAGGAAGGAATCTGAGATGAGGATTGGGAGGCCTGATGGGGGTCTGCATTTCCACTAAATAGGGGAACCAAGCTGTGGTGAGGTAGGTTGTATGGGGTTTTGTATAATTAGTGAGTCATCCAGAGAGGTGGTCATAAGGGGGAGGGTCGTAGGGTTCGGGATCAGAGGGGGCTCATGGGGGTCACGGGTCACGGGCTTTGGGTCACTAGTGGTTAGAGAAGAGGTGGAGTGGTGGGGGGAAAGGGGGTCCTGGGCTCGGGGTCACTGCTAGGGAGAGGAGAGTAGGAGGTCGGGGGAGGTGGGGGGAAAGGGGTATGGGTCACACAGAGGGATTGAGGGAGAGGTAGGGATTATGGTTTTTTTAAAATGTTTAGTGGTGGTTTAATTGAAACTGCTGATAATTTAAATCATAAAAAAATATCACGGTGGTTCTATGAAACCTCCACTATATTATATTTTTTTAACCAGATTTATTTCTCTATGGTTACTAGAACTATCACTAATAAACCTCCTCTAACCATATCTTTTCTTGTAGTTCTTGGTGATTGAAATAAATATGTTTGAGTTAGAAAGTATAATACCATATAGATCCCTTGTATAAAGTTGTTTCCATAATAATGGTTTCATGTGTGTGAATGTATATCAGTGAGACCCATGTTTGAAATTGATTTAATGTGTGTTCATGTGCATTACATGAGACACATGCTTTATATTCTAAGTTTTTTCCCATATGTGTTATACCCTATTTTGTGTGGATGTGTGGAATGTGGATCCTTTTATTATAGTGTCAAGTGAAAAGTAGACCACCATGGTTTGGTTATCCTTTAAAGGGGGAGCATGTGTGACATGTAATTATGGTAATGATGGATGGAGACATAGGGTATATGTTTGTAAACCTAGAGTCCAGACCTGTGTAATTAGTTGGATGTGAAGTCCTTGGGGCCTAACTTAAGGAATAAATGAGGTATAATGTCCTTGTGGTCGGACCAATGTCAGAGACGGTGTATAATGAAATTTTATCCCGACCTAAGGTTTGTTGTACATGTGAATTATTTGAAAGATATGATGGATTTTTATCTCCCCAAGCCTTTATGAAACATTTTTTTCTCAAATAGATTTGATTTATTTTATATCTTGCATTAAATGAAACACTTAGTTTTAACAAAACACGACATACTACTAAAATATTCTAATTTAATATGATAGTTATAATATAGCCATTAAAATGATGGGTATGAATTGGATTAAATAAATTATTAAAATATATGGTTTACACATTTATATTAAATTAATTATTTAGTGACCAATTAATTAGATATGTAAATAAAAACCATTTAAAAATAAAGCAAAACTTTTTCTAAAAAACCATTTTTATGCCCACAAACATGTTTTATCTCAATAAAAAAAAATAACTTTTTTGAATGATTAATATATAACTTTTATATTTTATATATTCAATAAAATGATTACACATTCATCTTGTATGTTTTATGGGCCTAATATAAGATGAAACCCAATTTTATGCTTAAAACTATATTTTTATAAAAAGAAAATTTTATCACATTTTTCACCCTTATTTTGAACTAAATTTTTTAAAATTTTGGAAAATTAATTTCAAAAATTTAAATTCATTTTTGAAATTATAATTCCAAAATTATCTTACATTGAATTTTTTTTAAATTTCTAAGAAGAAAAATTTTCCAGTGAATAGTGAAAAACACTAGTATTTATTAAAAAAATAACTTCTCATTCAAATAATTTGCAAGATAAAGTTTATTTTAAAATTGTATTAAAAATAAAATCAATAAAATTATATACCTATTAACTAATTTAGGTCATCGTATTAAATTTCATATTGAATTACGATATATAAGCTTTTGAAAATTTTCAAACTAGAAAACAGATTTTTCATCGCGTCAGTGGGTTTCATTTTAAATTAACTTTTATAACTTATGTGAATGGAATTTGAAATTTTTTTTTAAATATTTGTAATTAACATGATTAATATTATATAGTAAGGTCAACTGAATTTTTTATCAAAATTAATAGTCAAAAAAGTAAAAATTAATTACCCAGGTTAAGGTTAAAATAGGTTTTTTGGGGGTTAAACTAAAAATATAAGGGTATTATTGCCATAAAAACCTATCTAGATACTATTTTATGGACATATTTTAATATTATAATTCTAAATTTATAATATAGGGTCATTTGGATGCTTTTTTAATGTGAATTACTTTATCATTTTGGATTATAATGGGAAATTTCCAATGGGTTTCCAAGTATATTCCTTTCCACACATATAAAAGAAACTATCCTATCCTCTCCTATTAATAATTAAAAAACCCCTTATTTCACCCAAGACCTACCTTAAAACATTCCTTACCTCCCTAAATAAATCATATAGTCCTTGGTCTGAGTTGTAAATCCTCTTATAATGGATTTGGGAATAACCCTAAAATGGATCTCTGAAGAAGAGGATGTTTGAATACATATAAAGAAAGTTAAGACTTCAGGTAAGTGATTTTTGTCTCAATTTGGCTTGTTTGGGACATAAGTTATTTATGAAACTATATTTTTTTATTAGTTGTATATACATACACATTTACATTTAATATCATTAATTTATTTATTCTGATGATATTCTAAGATTTATTTATTGTAATAATTTCATGGGCCTTACGATTCAAAGTTACCAATGTTATCTAGTTTTTACAATAAAATATCATCATTTATCAGGATTTTTTGGGATTTTATTCTAGTGATGAGATCTTATTATCCACCTACCAAAAAATCAATAATTTTATTCTCCTTTCGTTATTCCTAGAGAATACATGTTCTTCTTTCATTTTCCTCCCTTAAAGGATTAAAAAGACCAAAAGAATGTTTTTAAGAAAAATAATCACTATTTCTATATTAGTTATAAAACACTTTTTCTTAAATGTCCATGTTTTCTAAACAAATTCTATAATTTTTTAATGTTCCTCTATTATTTTTAAATTCATTTTTACCATTAAATTACTTATTTAAAAAAATTAAAATCAATCTTCATCTCATTTTCCAAATAATACCCATTGTGATTTTACCAATAATATAAAAGGAAAATTTATTTTAATATGTATGAGAAGAATAGAATTTATCTTCATCATGACCACTCAATGTTTTAAAATTTCTTTTATAACATTCAAATTTTATTTTCAATGAAAAGGATTTCCAAAATATTTCATAAATTTATATTTTCAAAAAAGGTGATTTTTGATGAAATGTTCTTTTACTCAAAATGTTTTTTAAATGATATTTAAAAATTATTGTAAATGTAAAAACGTGATCCAGGGCTGAGTAAGGTTTGGGAGCGACAAAGCAAAGCTATATTTGGAACTGGAAATCCATTCCGGCGGTCCCGGAGGGGCGAAGCGAAAAAAATACTGAGGTGCGCGAAACAAAATATGTCCCATGCGAAAAACTTCGGGATTCGCAAGAGTTTTCTGCACGGGAGTGGAACTATTTTGTACCACAGCTCCGCATGATTGATCTCCACAATGCCAACAACGGAATGAGTAATATTTTGCGCTGAAGTGTTTTTCGCGCGAACTCGTGATCCCGAGTGCCTATAAATAGAAGGCCACCCCTTCGACTTCATCCTGAAGAATCTAAACTGTCTCCCCCATGAAAAATTCCTCTCTCATGCGCACAAAAATATAGCTCTTAGGTACTAAATGTTTTACGTCAGGTCGCCCGGGGGTCATCCTTTGCACGCGACTACTCAGGCTTGATCCTGGTCCAAATCCCCTCGATCCTCTTCCCCCACACGCAATTCCTTCCGATTGTGCGCTATTAGGTCTTCAGTGCACAATTCCTTCTGCACGTCGGCCCGCTCTTTTTTGCGCCAAGTGCTCAATTGCGTGCCAGCCCAGAGTTTTTCGCACGCGCAATTCTTTTTGCACACCATCCCAACCCCTTTTTCATGCAATGGTCCCTTTTGCATGTAAGACTCCTGCCTTGTATGAACGTGATATCCCTCTTATGGGCATCATTTTTGGTTTCCTCCTACGCCCACAACACCTTCGCCATATACTCATTTCCTGTAAAACCTCCTACATTCACACGAAGTAACTTCAAAGTCCCCTGGACTATACTGCGCATTGCGTTGCCTCACCTCATGCTTGTTCGCATAGGGACTCTAAGGACTATTTCTTCTTCTCATAGCCACACTAATGTGGACCCCCAGATGGTTCGCTCTATGACACCCCTTTTTTCACATCTTTGCTTCTCCCCTCTCTGCACCTAGGATCATTGGGTACCAGTTATGTAAGTCATAGGGGTGCGGAGCAAACCCACTTCATCTGAGCTATAGGATGATAAACTAACAAGCAACTTTGTCTTGAGAAAATGACGTTAAACTTTGAACTCTCACCGTGCCTCGCACGTGGGGTACCCCCACCTTGGAAATTCTCTGCACCAACTGGTCACCACAGGGGATGATATCCTCTTTCATGGAGTTTCATTTGTCCATGTGGAAAGGGAAACCATCTTGGTGTAATCCCCCAGCTTTCTTATAGGAGGCAGCATCCCTGTTCCCCTTTCTTCTTCGGTCCCCATGGCCAGAAAAGGGCATGATGGGGAACAATGCTTCTCCTTTCTTTGATCCCAAATCCCTCTATCACTGTGCTTGGTCGCCATCGAGCCTCCCTCTTGGAGTAAGTCCCAACCTCTTCGGGCTGCTAACCGTGAATAAGACCATGTTTTCTCTTTGTGTTGTGATCATGTGTAAGCCCCACTCCACTTCCCATGGATGCACCTTTCGTGATGTGATCATCAGGTCTCTGTTGTCTCTTTTTTCTCACACTGAGCATGACTCACATGGTCTTAGAGAAAGAACAGACCATGACATCCACCCTGGTTATCCTAGAGTGTAAGCCTTATACCCCATACATAACCTACAAGGTCTTTGATCTTTTCTAAGGAATGGTATGTAGGAAGCCTCCCTGAGGTTCAACCCCAACACCCGGTCATTCCGACCATCTTCACATCGGTTCACCAACACCCTGGGCAGCCTAGAGTGTAAGCCACATGACCCATACATGAATTATGAGGTCTTCGATCTTTTCTAAGGCAAGGTATATAGGAAGTCTCCCTGAGGTTCAATCCCAACACCTGGTCATTCCGAAATTCTTCACGTCAGTTCACCAACACCTTGGGAAGCCTAGAGTGTAAGCCCCATACCATACCACATGAACTACAAGGTATTTGATCTTTTCAAAGGTAAGGTAGGTAGGAAACCTCCCTATGGTTCAAGCCCAACACCTGGTCGTTCTGACCATCTTCACGTCACTTCACCAACACCCTGGGCAGCCTAGAGTGTAAGCCCCATACTATATCACCTAAACTATGAGGTCTTTGATCCTTGCTAACGTAAGGTACGTAGGAAGACTCCATGAGGTTCAATCCCAACAACCATTGGACCCCAGGTCCATCATTGGACCCCAGGTCCATCATTGGACCCCAAGTCCACCTTCACGTCGGTTCCCATTCCATACCACCTGAACTACGAGGTCTTTGATCATTGCTAAGGTAGGGTACATAGGAAGCCTCCACGAGGTTCAAGACCAACAACCATTGGACCCCAGGTCCACCATTAGACCCCAGGTCCACCTTCACGCCTATTCCAAAACCCCTGAACTACGTGGACTTTGATCCTTGCCAAGTCAAGGTATCTACGAAGCCTCCATGAGGTTCAATCCCAACAACTGTTGGACCCCAGGTCCTTATCTATGTTGGTTCACCGAAACCCTTGGTCGCCTCAGAGTGTAAGACCCAAATTCCACCACCTGAACTATGAGGTCTTTGATCCTTACTATGTTAAGGTATGTAGGAATCCTCTGTGAGGTTCAATCCCAACACCCCAGCAGTTCTGACCCCCTTCACATCGGTTCACCCCCTTCATGCTTAACGTTAAACTATGGACCACATCCAGCGGTAAGCCGTTGCGACACCATCCAGTGGTAAGCCATTGCGACCCCATCCAACGGTAAGCCGTTGTGACCCCATCTAGTAGTAATCCATTGAAACCTTAATCGACGGCAATCTATCATCATATGAAGTATGTGGACTTTGATTCCCTGCCACAGGGATACGTAGGAAGCCTCTGCGAGGCTCAAGCCCAAATCCATCATCATCCTCATGATGCTTCCATCGCATTCACCACCCCCTCACTAAACCTTCCATCATCCATCCTGATTCTTACTCAGTCTGCCACATCTCAGTGGGATCATGAAACCCCATTCCCCATTACAACTAACTGCATTCAAGAGGACACCCACATGATGACCCTAGTATCAGTGTTCCCTCCAGGTGGTTCCTCCATCTGACCCACTCTAGTCAGCGTTATGATCAGTCTGATCCATCTCGGCTGGATGTTAAACCTGCGGCATACCTCATGTTAAACATGGGAACCTGATGAAACCCTCAGATACATTCCCATGGAATACGATTCCTCGCGTTCTATGTGGGATGCCTCAGGATTTTGTGCCCTCGAGAAGCCCTATAATAAGGGACAGAAGATAGACATGTCAATACCCCAGTGTCAAGAGACACCAGTGATGACCAACGTGACTAATCCCCTAACCAAAAGTTTCTGCCCAAACCAAACCCCTTGGAATTTCCTAACAGAAGCAGTGTAATTAACTGGTGTCCATGAAGATATGGCACCAGGAAGAGTTTCACGAACAATGTCTTAAGTCATTGAGGGAGACCCGGACTAGGCGACGAGTTCCGAGGAGGAATCCACGGAAGGAATAACTGATATCCCATCATCCCGTTTAGATCAAGGAGCAAACTTCCCTAAATAAGGAGGGGATTCTACCCGCCTTTGGAAAGCGGGAATGTGGGTCAATAAAAACCGAGCCTCTCGTCCCCGAATGAGACGGACGCGCACACCTCGGTGAAAGCATCAGAAAGAAAAATGTTGAACCCGACATGAATTTCTTATCCTCAATATAGAGATTATTAGTGCTTCGGGAATCAATGGATTGACGTGTCACTGGATCCAGTTATCAAGAGTTAGGTCCCGCTAAGTAAATAGCGGGTCTGGCGTGGAGCTCACCAGAAGTTGGGGTGGTAGAATGTTGGAAATCTCGTCATGTGGCATTGTCCACGTGGATCCCTCTTACTGGTCATGGAAGATGGGGTGGCGCTGGGGCATTGGTCATTGATTACTTTTCTTTTAGCACTGATGAGTTAATCTCTCTGCTTCTCAAGAATCAGGTTGTTGCACCCGAGACGTGATAATTGCCTTCCCATCGACGCAGGGGCAGGGGTAGCCCTAAAATGGCCATCCCATGTGCTTCCACATCTTCCACAATGGCCTCTACATTTGGGACCATAGGGAGGCCACGCCCCCTATCCCCATAAGAAGTTTTCTTTTGAAGGGTAATTAACGACCTCATGCGTCGTTACGAGGAGGAGGTCATAATCCCCACCTGGGATATGGCCCGCCTAGATCTGGAGGCGTCCACGCCTCGCCATCAACGCCGCCCCTGAGGGACGCACAGGGAGCCATTTCTCCCCACCCCAGCATACAACCATTTTGGGAGCTTGTCCCTGGAATGCTTCGATGATTCCCTGCCCTACGCAGATGAGATAGGCGACGTCCGGCCCAACTTGGTCAAAGTCCCGTTCCAGGGGCTCCCAGTGAGGGCTCCCACCGGGCCACATTAGCTCCGATGCCCGGTCTTGCTGGATGAGAAGCGGGTAAGCTATGAACCTACACCACCGATCCTGGTCCATCCAACCCGACGCCAGCATCGAGCACAAACTGAGGTGGATACCCACCAAGGGGCGTCAATGTTGGCAGCTATTGTGGCCCGATCCACCACCGATGCATACCGCCAGTTCCCTGTATACACTGAGTAGGGACACTTATAAGCTCGGCAAGGATCGAGGCCCCAACTGCCCCACGGGCAGGCTGGGTCAACTGTCGTGGTCGCTGCCACAAGCAGTGGCTGCCGCAAGCTAACCCACAGTGATGCCACCCAGTACGGAGGTCCTCCCCATACCGCTACAATGGAAAGTGCATGCCTTCCCCGCTTCGAGTCTCGGCATGGAGGTTTCCCATGTGCCACCCCCAATCCGAATGAAGGTCATCCTTGCGGTAGTCTTTCTTAGCACGGAAACCTCTCCCATGCCAATTACACTGGATATGGAGTCATTCCTCCTGCCCCTGACTGCCGGTGCATGGACATTTCCCTTCTGGCCTCTCTCTAACATGGGGATCCTCCATGCGCCCTCTCAGCATCCACTGAAGGTCCCCCTCACCCCGGCAACCAGTGGAATGAAGGCCATCCTCACTCCACCCGCACTCAACACAGAGGTCCCCCACATGCTGTTGCCAGTTCTAGTAGAGGTTTTTCCAACTCTAGCTCTATCTATAGAGGTTTTCCCCATTTCCCCTTTGACATTTGTCCCGATTCTCCTCGCACCCCGGCTTTATCAAGTGTAAACCCTATCCGCCCCAGCACTAGTGCGGCCGAAGGACCACATGTTAGATATCATACATGTTCTGAGGAGCCACCCAGGGGCAGGAAGGAGGGTTGTTTCCTTCACAAGAAGAATCCTGGAGAGGTCCGAATAGAAATCAGACCAGTCTGCTTCTCAGACTCGGAATCGGAATACAACTCAGCTCGGGAACCCTCCCCTCACTTATCTGATTCTAGGACTAGGGTAGGGACGAGGTGCATCAGCCTGGTTCTCCCTGAATGCGAGGTTGATATGATTCCCGCCTCCCACTATAGGTATATCTAGGAGGATGAAAATATGGTGACCCCGCAGGTTACGGTCGTGCAATCACCACGATTGTGACCGGAAGTGCTCTCTACCTCCACAAGAGATCACAGAGAGCTATTCTGGGGACCAATGGTAGGCGAGCAACATCACGGCCTATCACCAGTAGCCTTAACCCCTGATCCAGGAACTATAGCCATCAACCCATCTTATTGTGACGTAGTAGCCAGGTCGCTACAATCTTCAAAAGAAAGCCCGAGATATGGTGGCTAGTTAGCTCGTTCTCTATACTCTACACTGGCCTTCCTACCGTTCAAGCGGTCTGCATCAGTACCACTGCCAGTTCTTGAACCACCCCTAGTTGACGAGAGGGGAAATCATGGGCCAGACCTTGAGTCTGAGCCAAGGAGCTTATGGAACATCCTCACGGCGGACCACTTCCTCGAGATGTTCTATCTCATGTCAGCGCTGAATTTTCATGCGCCGGAATCCCTCACCCCAGAGGAGGTTGAATGTTTTCACCAAATCCTCTGGGCGACACACATTTTCCTTCATCATCATCGTGAGGTTTATCCAATGAGCCAAATGCATTTCGAAGACATCAGCGAGCAATGTTGTCTAGTCGATCTGGCTATGCTCCCTGTGGCCTAGCACCCCGAGTCACCAGGTCACCGTGAGGCCCTCCAGTAGCAATGCATTCATAGTATCAAGATACTCCACAAAATTATCAAGGAGGCTACCCCCCATGTGCATGTCCATGGCTGGGGGCAGTATGCTTCCATTCTCTTCAATCCTATCTGGCGGCAGCCCGACTCTCTAAGTGATATCGAGGACGTGCCCCTAGGAAAAGTCACGGTCAACATGGCCAACATAGTGGATGAGGAGGATGAGATCAAGCTCCTAGATAAAAACTTACCTCCCAAGGGCATGCCACCACTATTGGACACATCGGGAAGGGTTACACACTAGCAAAAGAACCTACTTGGTCTCCCTGTGCCCACCAAGGCATTTGTACTCAGCCAAAATTCTAGTAAGGGAAAAGAGTATGTCGGAGCTGTCAAGAACTCCGACCTGTCCGCTTTAGTGGAGAAGACAAAGTAGGACCCTAAGAAAGACACAATGCACCAACAACTTGCTGAGAAGAAGAAGTTAGTTAACGAACTCCTGGCTGAATGCGTTGTAGAGCGACGACACGACTACGACGATCCTAGGCCAATGCAGTAGGGGTAGGAACAACTTCCCCTCAGTAAGCTACCCCTAGTAAACCCTGATCATTCCACTCCTACGAACAGGTCTGATGTTGGAGCTCATGGCTAGAGGGTGCAGTATGTCTCGCCAAACCCTCCTGAATGGCGCGACAATCTATGGAATCCTGCTCGGGCTCCCCTGGCCGCCCCAAGGGTCACTCCACCAGCCACTCCACAAGACACTGAGCATTTCTATCGTGTTGAAGAACCCGAAAATGCACGCGTGGTTAGATATCCCCATCAATATTTGGACCCACACCCATATGATCCTATAGCCTCTCTCATAGCCTACCTTGAGGCAATAGAAATGCGGCAGGTGGCAATCTAACCTGATGGTAAGCCATACCCTACATGGCTGGATGAAATGTCAGCACCTCCGGGTTTCGGGAATCCCACCTTACCCTCTTTAATGGGACGGGGGACCCACTGCAGCACTTGTACCACTTCAACTGAGGGTGTGGTCCCATGTTAGGGACTCCAACATAGTAGGAGGCCTCCAAGCTCTGTAGTTTTGTTCAGACATTGGAGGGGCCAACATTCGTCTGGTTCAACCAGCTCCCCATCGGATCCGTAACCAACTGGGGGGACCTTCGCAGGTAATTCTTCTACAAGTTCAGTTCCACCACCCAATAAATGAGCATCTCAGACCTCTTCAAGTGCAAACAAAGGCCTGATGAGCGAGTCACAAACATTATTGCCTGGTGGAAGGGGCTCACATACTCCATTGACATGCCAATGAATCAGGAGAAACTACTGACGATGTACATAGGGAACGTCAAGATGGAACTATTTTCCTCCCTGATAACCTAGAACTACCCTAGAGGATTTCGAGAATTCTCTAATTTGTCCCAACACCTGGAGGAAGGCCTATAATAGGCCATCCAAGCACGTTCGTTGCCCCCTGCAATCCTTGTGAGGAGGGATTCCAGAGCTGAGCCCACTGTGGTGACCCAAATAGAAGCCCCCAGGCAACTAGAATTTCTACGAGTGGCACTATCCCTGCAGCCTCGTAGAGGCCCTCCACCTCAAGCATAGCCTCCGGCTCAGCAACTTCTGCCTCAAAATCGGCATGTGCCTCCACGGAATGTGATGGCACCGCCCAGGCAGGAAAATCAGGGTCCGCCTCCTCGACAGGCCCCTCCAGCTCCTTACCAGGGCCAGGCTCCAAGGGCCCCCTTCCTGGATAAGAGAAACCAAACTTACTCATTCAATGAAAATTAGGTCCCTAGTTACTTCTGTAGTTCCTTAGAGCAGAGGATTGTATGCTTTACTGAGTACAGAAGGCCTGAAGAGGTGAATCTCACAGATCTCCCCAACTACATCCCCTATCATCAGATTTTGGGGAACACCCTCAAGTAGTTATATGTGTTTAAAGACTGGCTCAAAGACTAGGTTGATAACAACATAGTCAGGTTGGGCCTAACCCTGGTACAAGTGGTGGGTGTCTTTGTAAGGCCAGACAGCAGTAGCGACAGCGATGGAAAGTGGAAGCAGGTTTCCAACCACGGGTCCCAGAAGTATGATGACTGGATGGCTCGCAAAATGGTGTCCCAATCCCATGGTATCATCCATGCATGCCTAAATCATCTGGATGATTTAGAATCTGTGGTCACAACTTCTGCATCATCATCTTATTCGGCCTCTTCCTAGGAGAGCAAGCACCAACGGTGCACGAAAAAACAATGCGCCCTGCCAATTCCATCATCGTCCCGCACTCTTAGTGACTTTATTCCCTTGGATATGGGGATCCCTCCCAGAATCCCCCCATTGATGGATGAGTCTTCAAGTGATAGTCAAGGGTATTCTTTGGATAATACCATGGAGTTTGTAAATCCCTATCTGACTCCCGACAATGGGGAGTGCCAAGCGAACCTCCCCAACGTACCCAGCCGATGCTAACGTCAGTGGAGTCACAGCCACATGGGTCGTTAGGGCACATCAGTTGGAACCTATAGCTAGGCCGTTCATGCCACTTAGACCAGAAAACAGGCTGAGTGCAGAGATCAGTATGTGCAGCCTCTTCATCTGATGTCGACAGGCCCACCTCTACTACCATTTGTGTAACTAGATCAAGAAGAACCACTTCAGCCATTCCACGACCAGCTTTTCCCTGCTACAGGCTGATCTCAGTCACCTATTCCTCATTCAGTAGATACTATTTGAGCTTCGACTAGTGGGTAGCGGTATATAACCAGTACCAGTCAGTCGTTGGCCTAGCCGGCAGGGCCCACCATGCATCCAATCATTGAGCGGCCTCCTTCAAGTAGAAGTTCGCACCTGGCATGGAAATATGATGTCCTCAAGTACCTTGCCGACATCCCAGTGGGGAATTCCATCCCCTAGGTCCTTCACCTATCGTCAGATATGCGTAAGGCCCATTCTGAGACTTTAAGAAGCCCCCTCTAGTTTTAGAAGGAGGTAGCAGCACCAGAATCTTTTCATGCTGAAGAGGTCGAGAACTCCAAATGTCAGGTCATCATTTAATTCTATGGAGAAGATGAAGGCTCTCTCATACAAGGTCACATCTTACCAGTGTACATCACTAGACAATTTAACGATGTGGAGGCTTTCCGCTATCCTGTTGACACCAACTCTGGGATCATCCTTATCCCGAAACGGACATTGAAGAAGTTGGGGTTATCTGAAGATGACCTGACTCCATCCGATTTAAGAATCCTGGGATACGATAGGACAGAGCAGACCCCAGTCGGTAAGATTTGTTTGAAGACCCAGTTCGGTGGCCTAGTTGCTAGCATCGAGTTTATGGTTGTCTCCCAGGACACCACGTACAATGCATTGATGGGAAGACCATGGCTCTACATGCACATGTAAGTCCCCTCATTATATCACCAATGCCTCAAGTAATCCATAAATGGTCGAGTAGGAACACTCTAAAGAGATGCATCTCCTTTCTCCTCCTATGAAGCCCGTTATCTAGACGCTGATTATTAAAAGAGCATGGATAAACAGATTCAGGCAAGTGAGGTTGAGCCCATCATGGTTGCAACTGACCCCTAGACAGGTCTGGATGATGCCTAGGTCTTCCTGATCCATCGCTTGGAGGCCACGACCCCCATCATGGGTCAATGTTTTGTTGTCTCTGGTACTGTAGAAAAGAATGTTCCCAAGTCCAAGCGATGGTAGAAAATCACCTCATACTCCTACAAAAATCAGGCTAAGGTGATCCCGAAGCCTCTTACCCTTGTACGGTATCGGGATGTCTGCCCCCTGGAAAAGGAAGTACGTCATACGTGTCTGTTCTGCCAGGATGGAATTTACTAGCTCATGCCAATGTGCCACTATTACTTTGATGTCAACAAGAGTGGCCCCTTGGGTTCAAGCACCCTTCCAATGGTACCATGGTCAAGGACGAATTTGACAAGATCGTTAGAGCCATCTTCATCAAGGAGGTCTCGTAACCCAAGTGGCTAGCCAACATTGTGCTAGTAAGGAAGAAGAACGGACAGATCAGAGTCTACATCGACTTCTGGTATCTCAATCCTCATTGTCCAAAGGATGATTTTCCCCTTCCAGCAACAGAATTATTAATCGATGCTACGATGGGGTTTCAGGCCCTCTCCTTCATGGATGAGTACTCTGGATATAATCAGATCCAGATGGCCCCTGAGGATGAAGAGTCCACCGCTTTCAGGGCGCCACAAGGTACATTTTGTTACCAGGTCATGCACTTCAGCCTGAATAATGCAGGTTCCACTTATCAGTGGGCCATACACTACATTTTCAACCCAATCCTTGGGACATTGGTGAAATGCTATGTGGAATATCTAGTGGTCAAATCTTGCCAGTGCTAGGAACATCTTAAGGACCTTGAGAAAGTGTTCAGATTCCTCCATTCTCACCATATGAAGATGAACCCACTTAAATGAGCCTTCGAGGTCACCTTTGGGAAGTTCCATGGGTTTGTTATCAGGTACCGGGGCATTGAGATTGACCCAAAGAAGATCAAGGCCATCAGTCAGATGCCTCCCCCGATAAATATTCCAGGGCTTTGAGGATTTATGGGACACATAGCCTATATATGCTGATTCATTATGAATCTGACCGACAAGTGTATGCCATTTCCCTAGCTTATGAAGAAATTCTCTTCCTACAAATGGGACGAAGAGTGCCAGACCGTGTTCGAGGAAATCAAGAAGTATCTGTTCCAACCTCTGGTCTTGATGTCACCCATCTCTGGAAAACCACTGATCATGTATGTGACTACCCTGGAATGATCTCTTGGTTCCCTTCTCTCCCAGATAAACATTGAGGGGACAGAAAATAGCCTCTAAGATCTATGTCATATGCTCATTGATACGGAGACCAGATACTCCTCCATCAAGAAGAACTACCTTGCGTTGGTATTCACAGTACAGAATTTGCGACATTACCTGTAGCAACACGAGGTACAACTGGTGTCTCAGATAGACCCATTGAAGTACATTCTGAACCGCCCCATGTTGATCGGCCATCTAGCATGGTGGGAAGTAATCCTCCAGTAGTTTTACATTAGGCTCATGCCTCAGAAGGCTATCAAGGGACAAACATTGGCAGATTTTCTAGCTACCCATCCAACCCCTGTGGACCAGTACCTGGACAAGGATTTTCTTGAATAAGAAATCCTCTTGGTAGATCGTGACATCCCATGTTGGCATATTCACTTTGATGGTGCCTCCTAGAGCCCCACCGGCAGGAAAATCGATGATCCAATACTCAATAGAGTAGGCCTGGGTATTGTCTTTATTACCTCAGCGCAAGACATTCTAACATATTCACCAACAATGAGGTAGAGTATCAGGCTCTTATCACTTTCCTCGAGCTGGCCCTTGAGATCGATGTGCCCCCATCTACATGTGAAAGGGGATTGTGAACTAGTCATAAAGCAAGTCAATGGTGACTATGTCATCAGAAATCCAGAGATTGTACCATTGTTAGAGTGCACCCTCCAGCTAATGGACTAGTTTCCATCTCGCCCGGAAGTTACTCATGTCCCTCGATCTAAGAACGGTCGAGCTGATGTCTTGGTCGGCCTGGCTTCTTCACTCACAGAACCCGAGTAGGATGATCTGATTATACACGTGGCACGCCAGATATTCATTGCTCATGTCACCCCAGATGATGAAAACAACCTATGAGTAAGACATCTTACCATCGGATCCTCCACATCAGGACCCCCAGGTTCATCAGATGTAGTGTTTGAATTGACTCCCAACTGGAGATCCCCTTTTGTTGATTATCTCCAAAATGGTTTCCTCCTGGCTGATCAGTCTGAGCGTGAGTGAATCCGACATCGCCAGCTGTAGTTTACCCTCCAGAGTGGTCCCAGTCTTGAGCAGATCCTCTACAAACGCGGTTTATATGGTGTTCTTCTCTGTTGCATCCAAGAGTCATGATTTCTCAGGTCATGCACAAGGTTCATGACGATTACTTTTTGGCTTACCAGACTAGGACGAAGCTGTCCCATTAGATCCGAAGATTGGGGTACTTATGGCCCTCCATGATCCACGATTGCATCGAGTTTTCCAAGAGATTTCATGTGTGCCAAATTCATTCTAACTTCAAGAATTTTCTACTAGAACCTCTCCACTCCACCAAGTACTCTTGGATGTTCATAGTATAGGGACTCAATGTCGTGGGACCATACCCACCAGCGACAGCTTTCCAATGTAGGTTCATCCTGGCTGCCATATATTTATTTACTAAGTGGGAAGAGGTAGTTCTACTCAAGGAGGTCAAGGACCATTCTATCATTGACTTCATGAGCTCCAACATCATCTACCAGTTTGGAGTCCCTCACTCTACCCTCACCGATAATAGCACCAACTTCCGAGCAGCCGAGTTGAAGAAATTGTATGCCAAGTACAACATCCGATCGAACCATACCTCTCGCTACCACGCATAGGAGAATGGACATATCGAGGTGTTCAACAAAACACTCTCTAACATTTTGTAGAAAATGGTTGGTTAGAACAAGAATAGTTGGATGGACAAGCTCCCAAACGCCATCTAGGATTATTGAACGACGACTCGTAATTCCACCCAGGTGACCCCATATTCACTAGTGTACGGAGCTGAGGTTGTCCTGCCCATCGAGATCTAGCAGTCTTCGTTACGCATTGTTGTCTATGACTAGCAGGCACCAGATAAGGTAACCAAAATTAATCTGGCTGAATTGGAAACACTTGACAAGAATAGGATTTGTGCCCTGCACAACCTGGAAAGGCACTAGAATAAGAGAGCTAGAGCCTTCAACAAGAAGGTTTGCCTCATCTCTATCCTTCAAGGTGACTTAGTATTGGACCTCTAGACACCAATAATCCCTGGCAGGAAACCACCCAAGTTGGAGCCCAAATGGGAAGGACCTTACATAATTCATAGGGTTTACCCCAATGGAGCATACTCCCAGGTGACTATGGATGGTGAGCGTATAACTCCTCCCACCAATGCCAAGTTCCTCAAGCAATAATTTGCCTGATCCTTTTGGTCCTGCACGACATTAAACTGGATGGTCCCACATGACCCTAAACTACACTCTGGTCCAGCATGACCTTAATCTGTCCTGTCCTACATGACTTTAAACTGTGCATCGTCCAGCATGACCATAAATTTCATCTTGAAAAATACGTATGGCTAGATTCCCATCCTCTTGGGATATGTAAGAATTCTCAAACACCTCATCTTGAGCCCATCCCCAAACTCTTCCATTTGACTATCCCCCCTGGGTATAGCTCTCTCAGAGGGTCCTTACATGATATGGTGTAGGCTTCTTTATCCCCACCCATGCTAGGATTATAATGGTCACACCAGGTTCCCACTCCCCATTCTTCTATCATTCCACGTTCTCACCGCATGATGTTAAGCTGCAAGGCATTCAAGAACTACCTATGGCTTGATTCTCATCCTTATGGGATACGTAAGAATGCCTGGACATTTCATCTATTTTCCTAGCCCAAACGCCAGAATCCTCCCCTCGAGACAAGACATGTGGTGGGTTGTAGACTTTTTCTCAAATTTACGTCAAGCTCATCTCGATCCGTCCATACGTCCCGCTCCCCAAAGGTGTCCGCCTCTTTCACCGCCTTGCTTGACTTTAAAATGTATGGGTATAGCTATGCTTCACCCACTCCTTTTATTGGGACTCCATCATCCTTCCCATCCAGAAGGGGTCTGAAAGAGCGCTGTCGTGAGCGCCCTTAAATGATTAGTGATTTTGGGGTACTTAGGTGCAGCAGAGTGGCTGACCAAGGTCGTCTCTCAAAGGAGGAAGTGAATTTAACAACTTTTTAAAGGTATTATAAAACAAATAAAATATAATATAATAAAAACACTACTTAAAAGGATGGGGGTTGGTTATAGTTTATGAATCTATAAGATGTTTTTTGGAAGAAGATTGTATATTTTTTTGTTTTTAGTTTTGAAATTAAGCTCGATTAAAATGACACAAAAAAGATGTTTTTTTTAGAAAATATTTTAAAAGGAATAATCGATCTAACTCTACCTATTCAAACATTTATTATTCATTATCATTTAAATTGATATTCACTTAATAATGATCCCTTAATTAGTTAAATCCTGAACCCTACGAGAATTATCTTTACCACAAAGATGAAGTGAATTTAACCTTAGGCTAACTTCGGAACATGCAATTGCAACACCCTGCTTTGATTGATGTTCTAAAATTAGATTAAGGTCAGTGGTAAATTAAGGCACATAACCACTCTGGAAATGAGGATTAATTGATTTTAGGGATTATATTTGAATGCTATAAATTGATCTCGGGTGGTTTTGAATTACCGGTTAAGGTTGCGCTCTCACAGTTCACACAATTCCCGACCTCGAGTGTTTTGTGTTAACTATTAAATTGATTTCTTAGTTTCATTTAAATTAAAAACTCAATTAATAGATCATAATATGTGAATTAAATTAGCTCATTTATTCAAAATAAATGAATGAATAAGGATAGAGGTCGATCGATTACTAAAAAGAACTACTCTTCCATCGGTGGCATAATCATCGTAGAAGCGTTTTACATGTGCAATGGTTTATAATGGGTATAACCCAATAATGATTCTACTCAAGAATTACAGTCCAAATAGGAATATTAAGCGAAAAATTTAAACAAAACATAATAAAAGAGAAGAAATAAAATAATAACAATAAAGTTTATTACCTAAACAAAATCATTACAACATGAAGGAGAAGAAGAAGGCTTCGTTGAAGGGATCCTTGCTTCAAGAGCTACCCTTATTGAAAGGGTTGGATAATTGGATTGGATCCACTTATCCTCTGCCCTAAACTTCAAAATTCACGTCCCCAACCCCAAAAAATGTGAAAAACACCAATTTATAGAGTGGTGGGGAGGCTTGGTTCAAAGTGGTTTCAAGTGTGAATAAGGAATCTCGGCCAAATATTTTATTCCAACTTGAACCGCCTATTTTACCACAAAAACGAGTGAATTGGCCGACCTTCCAGAAGGATAAAATGTGAGGATATGGATTATTTATCTCCTATCCAAATTGGGGCTCCATCCATTCCCATATGAAGTAGTTATGTCCGAAATACAGAAGCTTCTCCATTCTAGCGAGTCTAGACCAACTTTGACTTCATGGCCCATTTTTAACAACCAAATGCACTTGTTAGCTCTATTTTACTGAATAAAAGTTGTAGATAGTTAAGTTAGGAACACTGTTACAAAATTTTAATTTAAAATAATAAATATAAAAATATTCATCTTTAAAATACTACAGTAAACAATAAAGGGAAAAACTGGAATTTTCATCAAATATTCAAATGAATGATCTAATCCCAAATACATTCTAATTAAACATATTTAACACAATGTGAGGAAATTATATCATTTATTATTAATAAAATATTCAATAAAATAGTTTTTTATCAACTCCCCCACACTTACCCTTTTGTACTCCTGTGCAAAACCTCATATCAAGTAAACATCAATATCAAATCAAAATCAATTTCAAAACACATATCCTTGAGATCAATCAATTTCAAACCAAGAATAAAAAGGTATCATGCCTAATAAAAAACTTATTTCAAGTTATCAATTTATATCATTCAATATATTTCCACTTCATTTATCCTCCCATGCACAAAATACTTACCTCGCTTGAATTTTCTCTCATCACTCAAATATCAATTTTTTTGCAATGTCTTTCTCATCCAAAATCATACAATGGTCACCATAGGCCTGATAGATTCCTACATCACCACCCGATGTGAGCCAAGGACATATGTTTATCATGAAGAATTTTCAGGGTTGTTCTGTGGCTTTAGGTTGGTAGGATTAATATGTGAAAAACTCTGAGGCTGAATGAGGAAGGCTTGACTCTTTTTGAAGAAAAATTGCATTAATCTAATTTTCAATTAAATATGGTCTTCTCCTCAATCCCCATAGTATCAATTCAGCTCCATCATCATGAAAAGTCATGAAACGTTTACACTATTCATCATTTCAGCATAAAAAATGTCAATCTTTCCAAACATGATTTTCTTGAAAGCTCCAGATAGGCACAACTTTCCACCTCAATTAGAAGCTCCAGAAAAGGCACAGCTTTCAATATAATGACATTCTTTAGTAGAAAACACATCTCTTCATAATTTAATTTTCCACCCAAAGAATCATAGAATGTGTTGGCACAACATAAGATAGATTCCCCCACAATTAAGCTCAACTAGATTATGCAATTTCACTTCAAGAGTTGGTTGGATAGGGAAAATTGGCTTGTAATGCGGAAAAACTAACAGGCTGTGCATGGCTTCTAAGGGATAAAAGGATTAAATATTCAAGGTAGGCCATTATATAAAAGGATTCTTTGAAATATGGGCTTTAATACCAAACAAATGCCTCAATCATTTAAACATAAGTACCTCAAACCCTCAAGTTTTGGCAGGAATAGATCAAATTCTGGTTAAATCAAGTATGGTTTGGTTCTCTCAAGAAATGAGTTGAATGTAAAGAATATGAAAATTATGGTTCAGAAGCATCACAGGAAAAGGATTTCAAATATAAAGACAGTGATATGTGGCATGGGATTCAAAATTCAGTGTACTTTTCCTGAAATTACTAAATATATGAACTTGAAACAAAGTCATTTCAGCATTCATTTAAGCTTAGTTTCAAGGGGTAAATTGTTTAACTTATAGATATGGATTTAAAAATGGTGATGAGAATCATTTCAGCTCAAAAGTTTCAAAAACACACAGAAAATTTTAAAATAAACACACAAAATTTGAAAAACTCACAATTTTTTTTTAACAGGAAAAAAAATGAAATTACTTAACTAAAAGGTTCCCTCCCCCACACTTAAAATATTGCATTGTCCTCAATGTGAACCCATGAGATGATATATACAGATGAAATGCAGAATTTTTAAATAGGACAAATAATATAAAAGTTAAAGGTTTAGGAATAGCCTGATGTGCTCAAGTGATGATGGGGTCATGTGGTGTGATAAAATCCACTGCATTAGTAGGATGTCCCTCAATGTATCTCTTCAAACATTTCCCATTGACTGTAAAGATCCTTCCAGTGTCCTCTTGTGTGATCACCACTACACCATAAGGAAAAACATTAGATACAATATAAGGACCTAACCATCTGGAATGCAACTTACCAGGCATCAGCTTCAGTCGTGAACTATAGAGAAGGACTTTCTCTCCAACATGAAACTCCCTTTGTTGGAACATTTTGTCATGAGCTGCTTTTGGTCTTTCATTTTAGAGCCTTGAGTTATCATATGATGACAATCTAATCTCCTCAAGCTCTTGAATTTGCAGCTTCCTTTGAATTCTAGCTTGGGACAAATCCATGTTGCATTTCTTTATAGCCCAATAAGCCTGATGCTCAACTTCCACGGGGAGATGACATGCTTTCCCAAAAACAATCCAGAATGGGGATATACCAATGGGTGTCTTGTATGTTGTCCTATAAGCCCACAATGCATCATCCAAGCACTTTCTCCAATCCTTCCTATTTTTCTGCACAGTTTTCTCCAAAATTTGTTTCAACTCACGATTGGAAACCTCAGCCTAGACATTTGTTTGGGGGTGGTATGGTGTTGATGTTTTGTGTGTCACCCCATACTTTCAAAGGAGGGAAGCGAAATTCCTATTGCAAAAGTGTGTACCTTGGTCACTAATGATGGCCTTTGGTACTCCAAACCTGCAAAAAATCTGTGCTTTGACAAAGTCTACAACAACATGAGAATCATCAGTCCTAGTGGCCTTAGCCTCCACCCATTTACTCGCATAATCAACAGCAACCAAAATGTAAAAAACCAAAGGAACTAGGAAAATGGTCCATATAATCTATTCCCCAAACATCAAAAATCTCACAGAATAAAATGGGTTGTTGGGGCATCTCGTGTCTCCTTGAAATATTTCCAGTGTGTTGGAAATGAGAGCATGAATTACAAAACACATGGGAATCATTGAATTAGATAGGCCAATATAATCCAGAGTCGAAAACTTTCCTAGCTGTCCACTGGGGTCCAAAGTATCCACCACATGCAAGTGTATGATAGAATTGCAAAACAGACTCAAACTCCTGATCAGGAACAAACCTCCTAATAACATGGTCACTACACATGCGCCATAAGTATGGATCATCCCCAACATAAAATCTTTACTCACTCTTTAATTTTTGGACTTGATGTTTCTTTAAATTTGTAGGGATTTCAAAAGCAAAAAGAAAGTTAACTGAATCAGAATACCAAGGATGCGTACCTGAGATGGTATAGAGATGCTCATCGGGGAAAGTGTCCCGAAGTGGTACCTGATCCAAGGTGTCATCCTCTAGTGTGGGAGTAAGCCTACTCTTGTGGTCCACCACCATGTTTTCATACCCCTTTTTTTCCTTTATCTCGATGTCAAACTCTTGAATAAGGAGCATCCAACATATAAGTCATGGCTTTGCATCTGGCTTCTTCAAGAGGTACCTCAGAACTGCATGGCCAAAAAAAACAACTACTTTAGAGCCCAATAAATATGAACGGAATTTATCTAAAGAAAATATGACAGCAAGAAACTCCTTTTCCATGGTAGTTTAGTTTTATTGGGCTGAATCCAGTGTCCTCGATGCATAGGCAATCACATGTGAACTTCCTTCCACCCTCTGAGATAAGACAGCTCCAACCGCGAAGTTGGAGGCGTCACACATAAGCTCAAAAGGAATCTCCCACTGTGGGGTCTGTATGATAGGTGGAGTGGTCAGATGTTGTTTTAGCTCATCAAATGAATTCCTGCAAGAAACATCAAACACAAAATCAGAATCCTTTTGAAGTAATTTTTACATAGGAAGAGCAATCTTACTAAAATCTTTGATGAAGCGCCGATAAAATCCTGCATGCCCTAGGAAAGATCTAAAATCACGCACACAATAAGGATATGGTAAGGATGAAATAATATCTACCTTTGATCTATCAACCTCTATCCCATGTTTTGACACTACATGCCCTAAGACAATGCCATCCTGTACCATGAAATGACACTTTTCAAAGTTTAGGACTAGATTCTTCTCAATACAACGATTCAACACCTTTCCCAAACTAATAAGACATTCATCAAATGAAGAACCATACACTATAAAATCATCCATAAATACCACCATGCAGGTCTCAATAAAATCATAAAAAATACTCACCATGCATCTCTGGAAGGTACCTGGGGCGTTGCATAGTCTAAATGGCATCCTCCGATAGGAAAATGTGCTAAAGGGACAGGTGAATGTAGTCTTCTCCTAATACTATGGAACTATAGGAACCTGAAAATATCCATAAAATCCATCCAAGAAACAATAGTGTATCTTCCTAACTAGTCTCTCAAGAATTTGATCAATAAATGGGAGGGGGAAATGGTCCTTGCGAGTGGACTGATTTAGTTTCCTATTATCAATACAAATACGCCAACTGTTTTGCACCCTCATTGGAACTAACTCATCTTTCTCGTTTTTAACAACAGTAACACCACTCTTCTTAGGCACAACCTGAATAGGACTTACCCACTGAGAATCTGAAATGGGAAAGATTATACCTGCCCCAAGCAATTTCTCATCTTCTTTTTTAACAACTTCCAGGAGGGTGGGATTGAGTCTCCTTTGTGGTTGTCTCACCGGTTTATCCCCATCCTCCAAGAGAATCCTATTCATGCAAATGGAGGGGCTAATACTTGATATGTTAGCCAGGGTCCACCCAATCACCCTGATGTTATCCCTAAAAATATTCAATATCTTTTCTTCATGTTCAAAAGGGAGATTGTTAGCAATGATAACAGGTAATCTCTCACCACTCAACAAGTATGAGTATTTCAGATTTGGTGGAAATGGCTTGAGTTCTAATGAAGGAGGGTGTATTATGGATGGAGACATTAATGGAACTGAAATATGTGCACAAAGAGCATCAGCATCAGAATAGAAATCATCAGAATCAGAGAATAAAGCATCAAATCCATCAGTATACTCAATAGCCATTTCATAATCAGAGTGAACATGATCAAAATCAGAATATGAATCCACATCAAAATCAAATCCAAGAGAGGATTTTGTATCAGAAACATGTGTGGAAGTTCTCTTAGACATCAAACTTGAACCAATACTCATAATCTCCCTAAGCATAGGACAATCCAATTCCATGGTGTTTTTACTTGGTGGTTCAAATGGGAGATGAAAAAAGTAGAATGGTCGTCTGAGGGGTACTTCATGGAATCCATAACATTAAATATCACAACTTTATCTCCAAATTCCATGGAAAGTGTCCCCTCATTGACATTTATGATAGTTTTTTGCAGTTTTAAGGAATGGCCTACCTAAGATAATGGGGGCATGACAACTTACCTGATCATCCTCCATGTTAAGCACATAGAAGACTGTTGTAAAGATCATGTCTCTTACCCGGACAAGTACATACTAAAGGACTCCCGCTGAATATGTCATAGCTCTATTCGCCAATTTCACCACTACTCTTGTTGGCTTCAACTCACCAACCTGCAAGGAAGAGAATACCGAGTGAGGCATCACATTTATTGAAGCTCCTAAATCACAAAGAGCATCAGAGAAGTGCAACTCCCCTATGGTACATGGGATGGTGAATGTCCCAGGATCCTTGAACTTTGTTGGCATTGCTAGATTTGGTGTAATGAGTGCCGAGACATTCCTTCCAAGGTTTATCCTCTCATTTCCCTTGATCCCTCTTCGATTGGTGCAGAGTTCTTTTAAGAATTTGGTATACCTTGGGATTTTCTTAATGGCTTCAAGTAGAGGAATGTTGATCTCCGCACTCTTGAATGTGTCCAAAACCTCCTTTTTATTGCTTCTTCAGCCATCTTATTTGTTTGAACAACCCTTTTTGGAAAAGTAAAGGGTTTAGGAGGAACATCATTAATCTTTTTCTTACCTTTATCTTTCTCTTTGGATTGCTCATCAGTTGGTTTATAATGCGGATTCTCCGGAGTTGAGGTGAATCCCGATGGAATGGTAGGTACAGATGTATCATTTATTTGCCTCCCACTTCTCAATGTGATGGCAATAACATTCCCCTTTGGATTTGGAGTGGGCTGGGAAGGTAGATTTCTAGAATTCTTACTTACATGTTCCTGGAGGGCGGTGGCAATCTGGCTCAATTGAGTCTTAAACTCCCTCAGCTCCGAACCTTGACTCTTTAGCTCATTCTATTGATTAAGAACAATTTGATTCAAAAGTTCATCAGTGTTAAAATCTACCTTGGGTGGGGGATTCCCTTATTGTTGGCTTGTTGATGTTTGAGCTTCAAATATCCTTTGGGATTGTTGGAAACCCTATTGGCAAGGTGGAGGCTGCTGGAAGTTTTGTTGAAAGTGTGGCCTTTGTTGTTGTCCAAATCCATACATCATGTCTGATTGATCCTTCCACCCATGGTTGTATGTTGGAGAAAATAAATCAAACTAGTTTTGGGGATATGATTGTTGTTGCTACTGAAATGGTCTCCCAGGGAACACTGCTGCAAAATCTTTTGTTTCTTGGAGTTGTGGGCAACAGTCAGTTGAGTGGCTTGTCTCAGTGCAAATACCACAAGGCCTTGAAGGAAGGGGTAGAGATGTCTTTTGTGCCAAAGCAATTTTCCTCACCATAATGGTCAATTCTTCCAACTCAGTATCAATCAAATGACTTTCAAGAGAAGAATGACTTACTTGATGTACTCCTCTGACATGTGGTGTACCTCTATCACCAAATTGTTGGGAGTTTTGGGCCATCTTGTCGATCAACTCACGTGAAGCTACTGGTGTCTTTTCCACAGACACTCCTCCAGCTGCATCATCAACCATGATCCTCTCCTTGTGTGTGATTCCTTTGTAGAAGTATTGGATGATGAGTTTCTCACTGATTTGGTGATGCGGATATCTTGCGCACAACTTCTTGAATCTCTCCCAATACTCATACATTGAATCCCCTTGTGTTTGCTTGATACCCAAGATCTCCTTTCAAATGGATGTGGTCCTTGATGTTGGAAAAAATCTCTGTAAGAAAAGACGTTTCAAAATATTCCAACAAGTTACATCTTCGGGTTGTAAATAATACATCCAATATTTTGCAGCTCCATCAAGTGAGAATGGAAATGCTCTTAATTTGATTTGGTCTTCAAATAAATTTCTTGGTTTCAAGGTTGAGAAAACCACATTAAATTCTTTCAAATGTTTATTGGGATCCTCACTAGAGAGGCCATGAAACTTTGGAAGTAAGTGAATTAACCCAGATTTTAGTTCAAAGTCTGATTCGAGATTTGGGTATGCAATACAATTTGGTTGATAGTTAATATCAGGTGCAGCCAATTCTATAATGGTTAAATTAAGTTCATTTCCATTATTTCCAGACATTGGTTCCTATTTTATGTTTGAATTTGAATTGCTTCCAATTTCTATGTTTCCAGAAGAGAGGAATTCACCAACTGGTTGAATATTGAAACATCCCGTAGACTAAGAATGTATGATTCGAGCCCTAAGGCTATGTTAAATCTTAGTGTCAAGATCTAAGAGATCTTAGGGATTAGTTCGTGTCATAAATCAATGAATTATTAAAATAATGAAATTGGACCGTAGTAAATTAAAAATTAGAAGTTTGAGTTAATGGTCTAAAAAGAAGTAGAAAGAAATAAAAGAAGAAGGAAAAAAATCAGATTGGGTAAAGAGGGAAGAAAGAAGAGAGGAATAGAATAAAATGTAAAACAAAATAAATACCTCTAATTGGTTGAAATAATTACTTGAATCCCCAGAAATGGAACCAATTTGAAAGAGCACTACCATGGGCATCCTCAAATGATTAGTAATTTTGGGGTACTTAGGTGCAGCAGAGTGGCTGACCAAGGTCGTCTCTCAAAGGAGGAAGTGAATTTAACAACTTATTAAAGGTATTCTAAAACAAATAAAATATAATATAATAAAAACACTACTTTATAGTATGGGGGTTGGTTATAGTTTATGAATCTATAATAAGTTTTCTAGAAGAAGATTGTATATTTGTTTGTTTTTAGTTTTGAAATGAAGCTTGATTAAAATGACACAACAAAAAGATGTTATTTTAGAAAATATTTTAAAAGGAATAATCGATCTAACTCTACCTCTTCAATCATTTATTAATCATTATCATTTAAATTGATATTCAATTAATTATGATCCGTTAATTTGTTAAATCCTGAACCCTATGAGAATTAACTTTACCACAAAGATTAAGTGAATTTAACCATAGGCTAACTTCAGAACATGCAATCGAAACACCCTACTTTGATTTATGTTCTAAAATTATCTTATGGTCAGTGGTAAATTAAGGCACATAAACACTCTATAAATGAGGATTAATTGAGTTTAGGGATTATATTTCAACGCTACAAATTGATCCCGTGTGGTTTTTAATTTCCGGTTAAGGTTGCGCTCTCACAGTTCACCCAATTCCCGACCTCGCATGTTTTGTGTTAATTATTTAATTTCTTTCTTAGTTTCATTTAAATTAAAAACTCAATTAATAGATCATAATATGTGAATTACAGTATCTCATTGATTCAAAATAAATGAATGAAGAAGGATAGAGGTCGACCGATTACTAAAAAGAACTACTCTTTCATAGGTGGCGTAATCATCGTAGAAGCATTTTGCATGTGCAAAGGTTTATAATGGGTATAACCCAATAAAGCTTCTAGTCAAGAATTCTAGCACAAAGAGGAAGATTAAGAGAAGTAATTTATATAAAACAGAAGAAAAGAGATGAAATAAAATAAGAACAAAAAAGTTTATTACATAAACAAAATCATTACAACATGAAGGAGAAGAAGAAGGCTTCATCGAAGGGATCCTTGCTTCAAGAGCTACCCTTATTGAAATGGTTGGAGAATTTGAATGGATCCACTTCTCCTCTGCCCTAAACTTCCCAATGCATGTACCCAACCCCACCAAATGAGAAAAACTCCAATTTATAGAGTGGTGGGGAGGCTAGGTTCAAAGTGGTTTCACGTGTGAATAAGGAATCTCGGCCAAATATTTTATGCCAACTTGCATCGCCCATTTGACCACCAAAACGCGTGAATTGGACGACATTCTAGAAGGATAAAATTTGAGGATATGGGTTCTCTATCTTCTCTCCAAATTGGGGCTCAATATAGGCCGATATTAAGGATTTATGGCCGAAATACATAAGCTTTTCCATTCTGGTGAGTCCAACCCAACTTTGACTTCATGACCCATTTTCAACAAACAATGCACTTTTTAGATCTAGTGTCCTGAATAAAAGTTGTAGATAATTATGTTAATAACACTGTTACAAAATTTAAAATTCAAAAAATAAATATAATAATATTTATCTTTGAAATACTACAGTGAACTATAAAGGGTAAAACTGGAATTTTCATCAATCATTCAAATGAATGATCTAATCCCAAATACATTCTAATTAAACATATTTAACACAATGTGAGGAAATTATATCATTTATTATCATCAAAATATTCAATAAAATAGTGTTTTATCTAGGTCCCGAATGGAATGGATGCTAGGCCTAAGGGCTCTCCTACCACTTCTGGGCAACGCCCTCGGGGATGTTGAGCAACAAGCTGATATAAGTCCCTCGTAGTGAATATGGTCCGCGGTCGATGCTCATTCATTGTTCCCATTTCAGGTCATTATGGGGACACTGTGTTTCGAACATGATCAACAACTATCCTACGTCATTAGAACCACCCCAAGATGTACCAAACATTGAGTGTAGTGGTTCATTCTCCCCCGCTATGTCTCCAAGCGATGAACTCACTTTGGGCATTTCTAGCTATTAGACCCCATATGATGGGGAGATCTGAGACCAGATCCTTGTTTCCCACACCAAGCATTGCTCACGTGGGCTTAGGAGCTGTGATGAGGCAGTAACCGCACAAGAGGACGTATGGCTTCCCATTTGAGGACCAGCCTCAGGCCCCTTGGCCTTTTTGGGACCCCAGCCCAAGTTCTCACTCGGGATTGTATGGTGTGGCATGGGATTATGTCCTCATTCACATCGGGTTACTTGCCATGTCTTACACATCCTTTATGTGGGGTATCTTACCCACTTTCATCTTCACTACAAGACGTTAAACTGTAGACTTGTAGGGCCTTTCCGTCTGAGGCCCAGCCTTAGGCCCCTTGGCCTTCTTGGGCCCCAGATCAAGTTCTTATTTGGGATTGTATGGTATGGCATGGGATTATGTCCTCATTCATGTCGGGTTACTCGTCGTTCCATACACCTCCTATGTGTGGGGTATCTTACCCACTTTCTTCCTCACAACAAGACATTAAACTACAGACTGGTCAGGTCTTCCCGTCCGAGGCCCAGCCTCAGGCCCTTTGGCCTTTTCGGGCCCCTGGCCTAAGTTCCTATTTAGGGTTTTATGGTATGGTATGAGATTATGTCTTCATTCACGTTGGGTTACTCATCATGTCGTACACCTCCCTCGTTAGGGTATCTTACCCATATGTGCCTTCAAGAACTATATGTGGCTTGATTCTCATCCTCATGGGATACGTAGGACCGACCGAATGTCTAGACTTCGGGTCCAGCCCCGTCTCTCAGAAATCTCCCTTTCACCTTGGACCCATAGTCTACCCTTTCCCGGGGAGGGGAGTATATGGTGTGGCATGGGATTATGTCCTCATTCACGTCATGTTTGTAACAACAACACCACGTACCTCTCTCTCCTGGGAGTTCTCTATCACTGTATTCTATACTCATCCCATCAAATCAGTTACTCTCAAGCTGAGAACCCTCTTTGACCCTCTTTGGCGATTCACCAATGTGTCTACGGGTACACTAGTTTAGTACCTGGAATGTTGGACTATACTCGGACATGCTTTCACCCGTTTCTCAAGATTCGTGTTCCCCTTGATTAGGGCTTCCGTCACCTTTCACACTCGAAGGGACCCCCAAGTGGAATGGATGCTAGGCTTAAGGGATCTCCTGCCATTATGGGCCAACGTCCTTGAGGGTCGTAGAAAAAAAATAGACACAAATCCCGCATTTCTAATATGGTCAACGGTCGATGCTCATTTGATTGTCCCCGTTTCAGGATAACATGTAATGGATGCTATGTTTCGAACATGGTCAACAGTCCTCCTCCATCGTCACACCAACTCCGTTAAGCCCAAAATTTTGGTTGCATGATTCACATCCTTCTCCACATCATCATGCCCAAGTAAAACTTTTAAACTCTTGGTACTATTCTCCAGTGTGAATCCGCATGATTGGAGGAAAAAAGAAAATATAAGGTGATCATTTGGGGCTTCACCAGTTCCCCCTTTAAATGTCTTTCACTTATTGAGAATACATTATCCGCCCTTGTTTCCTACACCGTATTCAACTAAAGTAGGCTTAGGGATTGGGTTATGGTCTACCTTTAATTGGGATAGTCCTTCTTCTCTATGGTCCGAGTTCTAAGACCTTAAACTAAGATCTTTTCATGTTTCCCCTTTGTGAGAACTATGTATAGCTTGATTCTCGTCTTCATGGGATACATGATAGCACCCTGATGTCTCATTTTCAGGTCCAGGTCAATTGGGAGCTAGTTTCTCCAACCCCTTACCCTCTTACCTTATTTCTGGCCCCTCGTCCTGACCCCTTGTGGGGAACCATGTAACTGCAGCTTTGCCCTGAACAAGTTCGGGATGCCCCATGATAACATTGGGAAGCGGCAGCTCCCTCTCCAAAGAGGTCTTGTATAAAAAATAGGAATGAAACAAGATCATATTGATGCACCCATCTAATGAGCTTCCACCACGGTGGCGTAATTTCAAGAGTGTTAGATTCTGTTTGAACGAACCATCACTCACATTCCACACTTTGCATACACCTTATTCAGGCCCTCGTCCCCATTCATGTTTATGGGAACCCCCTAACAGTGTGGATGCTCAGCCTATGGCCTGCATATTGTCCTAGGACAACGTTTCGGAAGACAAATGGATGAAATTTTGAGTTAGGCCCCGCATTTCGAATGTGGTCAGCGGTTTCCCTCATTTTCTATCCCCATTCCAGGCTAACACAATAACGATACTGTGTTTTGAATGCGGTCAATAGTTATTCTTCATTGTCACACCACCCCCACAGTGTTCCGAATCTTGGGTATCGTGATTCACACCTTCCATTCCAATCTGTTCGGATTGATTACAACGCCCTTGGAATTATCCCGTTCGTACACAAAATCACACTTTGAAAACGGTAATTCAGCTATTTTGAGAGCTTCATTCTCTAGTCAGGTCTCTCCCATTTCCTCCCAGAAATCCAGGCCATTTATTCAAACCCTGGGTGCCCAAAGTTTGGTTGATTCTCCCACGATCAAGCGAAGTAATAGTACAAAAATCCCTTGTTTCTCACATTGGGTGCGACCCACTTGAGCTTAGGAATGGATTACTATTTATGCCAGGATTGTGTTTGAATTCATTAAAACAAATGTAAAAGTAAATAAATTTATCCATACATGCAGTATAGAATAAGAATCAGTAAGGAGAAATGAGTTTATTAGTTCGTCGAAAACAGGGCCCTTAAGGGTCAGCTTCTTGGATGGATCGTTCCAGCGCCACTACCTTTTGACAGGTGGCCTCCAGGATTGCTTCCCACCCCCTGAGGACTCTCTCTTTATCAGTGGACATAGAGCACAGTCCACTGAATCTAGCACGTTCTTGTGCCTGTTCAGTTTGATGTGAGGATATTTGGTGACCCGCCTCCACTAGTTTCTCTTGGGCATCAGCCAGTTGTGTCGTCAACTGATCTACAAGCTCATAATAGTTTACAATGAATATCTCTTTTGGTTTCACCTGTTCGTCAATGCATTGGGCCTCTTGTTATGCCGAGATGAATACTTTGGTACTCCCTGACTCCTCCTGACATTGGGTAATGTCAGAGTGATGGCTGCTCTTGCGCAGCTTCTCGGCCATGTAGTCACAGACCATCAAATGAAGGCACTGAGCATCCACCCATCCTGCATAGAGAAAGTGCATCCCGGTTTGGAGTAATCCCATTCGTTTTAGCCATTCTGTATGGGGCTGACCGAGAAAGCGCTTAATGCACATCCACCCTTTACTCCACGTCATTCGTCTCTCCTAGGCCACTTCTGAGTCTTAATCATCAATCTCCTCAAGGTCTGCGGGCCGATAGTCGGGGAATGAAGCCAACAGACCAGTTGTAGGGTCTTCTTTGGGCACCCCTCCCAAGGGGTTGGGCTCTTCCATGCCTGGGCAACTGTCCAATCTCACCTCAATCTCAGTAGATCCCTCTCCGACTTCCAGCCCTACCCTGACATGAGTACTGCTGATGTCCACCGCTCTCTTCTCACCGAGTGCCGAGGTCAGCTTAGTTTGAGAAGTCTCCCCCGAATGGGATGACACATTTGCAGTTGAATTAATTGTGGATGACCTGGGTCTGGCAGTTCGATGAGCTTCCAAGGCTATGATTACTACACAAACAAAGAACACCCTGATCAACTAAGCTATATGACGGTGAATGTTGGCATTGATGTAATTAACATACATGAATCTTAAGCATCATCTTCTAGTGTTCTTTCTACTACAGGAGCTGCCATTACAGGGGATTCCTCAGCGCTCGTCAGTTAAATAATGGGCATCAGTTTCCCACCTTGTTCTACTGGCGCCTCCTCCCCTTTGCATGGAGATCCTTGGTTAGTTCCCATATGCTCTAGAACCAGATAAGGATATCTAATTGAGGTCTAAAAAATATTATTAGGGGAAATGATATATAAGGGCTAAGACGTACCTCAAGTAGCTCATTTATATCCACATCAGAGCTGACGATCCCGCCACTCTCCTGGAGACTCCCTTCGTGGGATGCCCCCTGAGACCCTCCACCTTCAGGATCCTCTTCTTCTTTTCCCCCTACTTCACCTTCCCCTTCTTCCTCCTCTTCCATATCAGCTCCTTCTGTCTTATCATCGCTGTCATCATCCTCTAACGGCATCTTTTCTGGATCATGCTCTTGGCTGAGCATTACTTTCACCAAGAAGGGTGTCTCCACACACTGACCCCATTGACATGAATACGCATCCATGGATTCCAGGTATGTGTGTGGATGATGAAAGTTCACCATTTCAACAACCCGAATGAGTCCAAACACTAGAAGTTGGATTCCGTATCACGTTATCTTTTTTCAAAGAGCTTCAGTACCCATCGACTATTGTAGGGTCATCCTAGATGACCACAAAGCCAGGAAGATCGTGTCATTGGAAGGTTGGAGTAGATACCTTATCTGCTTCCTTGGGATTCCCTGGTGGCTACATGAGCCCCTCTCCCCCTAGATGATGAGGGCCCAGCCACGCCATGCGATGTCCCCACTGCTGAAGTCCTGGCCTGTGTGGGCCTGGTTGCCTGACTCGCTTCTGACCTTCCCCCCTCAACAGCACCATATCTGCTCTCTCACTGCTCAGGTTTTACACTGGCTACCTTGATTTGTCGGACTCGCTTCTTCAAAAGTCCCTCAGGGTACGGTATAGCCCAATGTTCGACATATTCTTTTGAGAGGCAAGTGTCAACTCTGGTGGGGGGAAAGGTAATGACACCGCTAGAGCCATGGGCTGTGAACATCAGCCACATTTGGAAAAGAATGCAGGGTTCCTATCTTCTCGAACATCTGTGTAAAAATTCTTTGGCATCCACTGAAGGCATATGAACTGGCTGGAAAACCTGGATGGCAAGTAGGGCACACAAAAGATATTCTCGTCAAACCGGGCCATGAGTACCCTACCTCTGATGCTATAGAAGTATTCCCTTTTCTCCAGTAATCCTTGGCCATTATCTATCATCTGGCATGTTGGGGTGGGGAATGGGATGAAAGTGAAGATGGCATGATTTCCGGTTCTAATCCTTACTCCCTCTACTTTGAGCATCAATGGCATGACCCCAACGATGTTTAGCAAGGAAGGTTGAAGGTCGTTACCTGGCGGACAAATGGCGTTCAGGAAGGTATACCTACCACAATGGGCTGTGACCCAGCCATAAAATATTTGGAAGGTGCCTCAAATCCTCCTCGGTGACCCTCCTCTTCAGATGCATCCCAAAATGGCGTACAGACGGGCTAGCATGTGGACTCTCAGATTAAATCTTTGATTAGCGGCCATAATGTCGGCCATCACTAGGGTCGCTGGAAGAACTCTCATCCTTGCGTCCCTCACCAGTAAGATCCACCCACTCAGGAAGGAAGAAATAAATCTGTCGTACCAAACATTCGGGTCCCGACTCTCATTTCTGTTAAAGCCCCATGACTGATAGTCCCCCACCTCCAGGATCCTCCAGTACAATCCACTCTTGCTCCTCTGTGTCGTGGTCAGACAACGTCTCCCTCGCCCTGACATCTTGACTTATGGATATTTTTCAGGAACAAGCTGAAATACATCCTATAAGAAATGTCCTTCATGAAATCCCTGACCCCCAGCCTCTCCTTCGCCAGCTCCAGCTGGTTCCATGTCAGCATAGGAGTTCAGGATCTATCACCCCAGGTGTTCTACATCGGGAGTAATTCATCGTACTGATTCCCATCTAGAGGGTTACCCCCGGTGTAATGGATGTTCCACATGATAATTCTGACTTCCCCATGATGAAGGTGGAAGGTATTGGTGTCGGGAGACCATTGAGTAAATAGCTCTAGCCCGAGCTCAGGCTGGAAATAGAAATGAAACTACGATGTCCACACCGCCTCGAACAAACCGATGTGCCGTAGTTCGGCCCCAAACTGATCTCATGTCTAGAGAACCCAATATTCCCATGCCCATTCACTGGTGAAATTTCCTTCAGAACACAGATCCCAATCCTGCAGCCAGCCATTGGTCTCGTCTGTAACACTCTGACAGAAGGTGCTTGTGTAAAGGGCTAGAGAACTCTCTGTGACAGGGTCACTCCTCGAGATGGTCCTGGTTCTGGGATTCATGACGTAAACTTACAGGTGTCAGGTTTCTCTAGTAGGATGGACATTTTAGGTGATGTTATACCGGGGTAGTTCATCCTCACGGGTAACCCATTACCGCATTGTGTCGACCTCAAACCTTGGCACAGGTACCTCCTCCAAGATTCTGAAGTCCCAGATCGGTAGATTGGAAGATAGTTCATACTCCTGCGCTGGGGTCAACATGTTTAAGAGAGTATGGTTGTTGGATACGATCCATCGGGAGCCATAAACCTTAGGGTTGGCAACCATCTCAACCCTTCGAGCAGCAGATGTGGCTTCCCTCTCACCGTCAGTCCGATTGGCGGCCATCTCCTACCGGCAAGATTTTAAGGATTAGGCACAAAAAAGTAAGAGTTGGAGTGAAAAATCAGGATTGGACGTGAAAAATCAGTGTCCGGCGGGAAAAATTAGGACTGGCGTGGAAAATCTCGAGTTGGTGCGAAAACAGATGACTGTTCATGGCAAATTATGTGCAACCGTAGTTTTGTTTTCGCACAGGCGGAGGAATTTTTTCGCACACGAGAGCTCCAGGATTATCATGCAAGAAAATCCATATGTATTGGGGGACCCACGGGGCCTTTTATAGGCATGATGAGCATTTTCCGTGTGTGCATGAAAAGTGGATTGCATGCTCCGGACCTGTTTTTCACGCCACTTCAGTTTTAAGCATGCGGCAGCCCTAGGGAATCCGGTATCTCGGCGTTTCCCTCATAATCCAACCTTTGTGGGCCCTCACTAATCCGATTCCGAGTGGGGGAATTTGTAGACGCTAAAAAGAACTCCAGGGCTAAGGAAGGCTTGGGCGCGACAAAGCGAAGCCATATTTGGAACCAGCAATCCATTTCGGGGGTCCCAGAGGGGCGGCGTGAAAAAAATACTGAGTTGTAAAAAAAATATGTCCCACATGAAAAACTATGGGATTTTCAAGAGTTTTCCGCATGGTCTCAAAACTATTTCATGCCACCACTCCACGCTGTTGATCTCCATGCTTCTGACATTAGGGAGCACAATATTTTTCACCGAAGTGTTTTTCGTGTGGACCCGCGATCCCAAGCGCCTATAAATAGAACTCCACCCCTTCGACTTCAGCTCGAAGAATTTGAATCGTATCCCCTACATGAAATTCCTCTCCCATACGCACAAAAAGTTGGCTCTCAGGTACTTAATTTTTCACTCCAGGTCACCTGGGGGCCCTCCTTTGAGCGCGACTATTCGGGCTTGAACTTTTTCCAAATACCCTCGAGCCCCTTTCCCCATGCACAATTCCTTCTGATTGCACGCAATTAGGTCTTCATCACGCAATTCCTTTTGTGTGTCGTCCCAGGCCCTTTTTCGCACAGTGGTCCCTTTTGGACGCAAGTCTCCCACCTTGTGTGACCCTGATGTCCCTCTTTTGGGCATCATTTTTGGGTGCCTCCCATGCGCACAACACCTTCTCCATATACTCATTTCCCATTCAACCTCCTAGGTTCGCATGAAGTACCTTCAATGTCCCATGGACAATACCGCCCATTGTGTTGCTTCACCTCATGCTTCTTCACATAGGCACGCTAACAACTATTGCTTCTTTGCATAGCCACGCTATCGTGGACCCCCCGATGGTTCTCTATACGACACCCATTTTTCACAGCTTTTCCTTTCCCTTCTCTGCACCAAGGATTAGAGGGTACCAGTTATGTAAGTCCTTGGGGTGTAGAGGAAACCAACTTTGTCCGAGCTTCAGGATGATAAACTGCCAAGCACCTTCATCCTCAGCACATGACGTTAAACTGTGACCTTTCCTCATGCCTCGCATGTGGGGTACCCCCTCCTTGGACGTTCTCCATTCCCACTGGTCTCCACAGGGGATGATATACTCCTTATGGGAGTGCTGTTTGTCTGCGGGGAAAGGGAAACCATCTTGGTGTAAGCCCCTAGCTTTCTTGTTAGAGGCATCATCCCTGCTCCTCCTTTCTTCTTCGGTCCCCAGGTCCAGCAAAGGGCATGATGGGAAATAGTGCTTCTACTTTATTTAGTCCCAAATCCCTCTCCCACTGTGCTTTTTTACCATTGGGACTCCCTCTTGGAGTAAGTCCCAACCTATTCAGGCTATAAATCACGCATAAGTCCCTATTTCCTCTTAGGGCTTCTATCATGTGTAAGCCCCACACCACTTCCCACGGATTCACCTTTCGCGACGTGATCGTCAGGTCTCTACTGTCTCTTGTTTCTCACACTGAGCATGACTCACGTGGGATTAGATAAAGCTCTAACCATGAAATCCACCCTGGGAACCCTAGAGTGTAATCCCCATGCCCCATACATGAACTATGAGGTATTTGATCTTTCATAAGGCAAGGTACGTAGGAAGCCTCCCTGAGGTTCAAGCCCAACACCTGGTCATTTCGACCATCTTCACATCAGTTCACCAACACCCTGGGAATCCTAGAATTTAATCCCCATGCCCCATAAATGAACTAAGAATTCTTTGATCTTTGATAAGGCAAGGTACGTAGGAAGCCTCCCTGAGGTTTAAGCCCAACACCCGGTCCTTCCGACCATCTTCACATCGGTTCACCAACACCCTGTGCAGCCTAGAGTGTAAGCCCCATGACATACCACATTAACTATGAGGTATTTCATCTTTTCTAAGGTAAGGTATGTATAAAACCTCCATGAGGTTCAATCCCAACACTTGGTCGTTCTGACCCTCTTCACGTCAGTTCACCAACACCCTAGGCAGCCTAGAGTGTAAGCCTCTACCATACCACCTGAACTACGAGGTCTTTGATCCTTGATAAGGTAAGGTATATAGGAATCCTCCATGAGGTTCAAGACGAACAACCATTGGACCCCAGGTCCACCATTGGACCCCAGTTCCACCATCACGTCGGTTCCCATACCATACCACCTGAACAACGAGGTCTTTGATCCTTGCTAAGGTAAGGTACGTAGGAATCCTCCATGAGGTTCAAGCACAAAAACCATTAGACCCCAGGTCCACCATTGGACCCTAGGTCCACCTTCACATTGGTTACCATCCACCTAACTCTGTGGACTTCGATCCTTGCAAAGGCAGGGTACGTTGGAAGCCTCCACGAGGTTCTAGACCAACAACCATTGAACCCCATGTCCTCCTCCACATCGGTTCACCGACACCCTGGGCCGCCTCAGAGCGTAAGCTCCAAATGCCACCACCTTAACTATGAGGTCTTTGATCCTTGCTAAGGTAAGGTATATAGGAAGCCTCGATGAGGTTCAAGCCCAACACCCAACAGCTCTGAACCCCTTGATGTCGGTTCGCCCCCATCCTGCATGAAGTTAAACTATGGACCCCATCCAGCGGTAAGCGGTTGCGACCCCATCCAGTGGTAAGTCATTGTGACCCCATCCAACGGTATTCTGTTGTGACCCCATCCAGTAGTAAGTCGTTGAAACCCCCAATCGAGGTCAATCTATCATCAGAAAAAATATATAGACATTGATTCCCTACCACAATGATACATAAGAAGCCTCTTAGAGGCTCAAGCCCAAAACCATCATCATCCCCATGATGGTTCCATCCCATTCACCACCACCCTCATGAAACCTTCCATCATCGATCCTAATTCTTACTCGGGCTGCCATATCCTAGTGGGATCATGCGACCCCATTCCCCATTCCAACTAACAACATTCAGGAGGCCACCCACATGATGGCCCCAGTAACGATGTTCCATATAGGGGGTTCTTCCATCAGATCCACTCTAGTCAGTGTTCTGATCAGCCCAATCCGTCTCCACCAGATGTTAAATCTGCGGCATACCCTGTGTTAAACATGGGAAGATGTGGAAAACCTCATATACATGCCCATGGCATACGATTCCCCACGTTCGAGGTGGTATTCCATGGGCTACCACGCCCTCAAGAAGCCCTCTAATAAGGGATAGAAGACAGACACACAAATCCCCCAGGGTCCAGACACGCTAGTGATGCCCAACGTGACTACTCCCCTAACCGAAGGTTGCTGCCCTAACCGGACCCCTTGGAATATCTTGACAAAAGCAGTTTAATTAACCGGTGTCCAAGAAGATATGGCGCCAAGAAGAGTTTCACGAACAACGTCTTATGTCTAGGAGGGAGACCCAGACTAGGTGACGAGTTCCGAGGAGGAATCCACAGAAGGAAGAACCAAAATCCCATAATCTCGTTTCGATCAATGAGCAGACTTCCTTGAATAAGTAGTAGATGTTTCACACCTTTGGAAAGCAGGAATGCGGGGAAACAAAAATCGTGCCTCTCGTCCGTGAATGAGAGGGACGCACACGCCCCCACAAAAGTGTCGGAAACAGTTATTTTATAGGTTTCTATGGTTTATTTCAATGAAAAGGATTTAGAAAAGGTTTCATGTTTTACAAAGTGATTTTTGAAGTTGAAAGGATATTTTCTTTAATAAATGTTCCAAGTGATATTTAAAAATCACTTGACATCTGAGATGAAATCCTTTGATGTTACATTGGATTTACTAGGGATATGATCCATGGACACAATTGTTATTATTTCTCTGAATAATTTATATTTATAATGAAAATATGTTTATGAAAACCATTACTATTTTAGGAGTTATACCATGATAAAATGCTTCTGAAAACAACTACTTTTTCAATGGTTTATGATATGTTAAAATGGTGAAATGATTATGAAACCTGTTTCTTTCTACAAGTTATTCTATTATGAAATATTTATGAAACCCATTCCTTTTTGTGGTATCAAATATGATGAATATTTTATGATCTTGTGGAACCTGTATGTATTTTTTTCATTATTTTATGGGTGGGACTTACATCTCCCTATAATAAATTAGTAAAATATTTTTATCTCATAAGATAAACATGACTAAATTGGGAAGTGAACCCAGTTTATTAAGAGAATTTATCAACTATGATAGTATGGGGAGTTAACCATGACTACTATGATGGTTTGGGGATTAAACATATTCCTTCATGATAGTTTTGGAACTGAGTCTTGACTACGAAGAAAAATATTTTCAATGCTTATGTGTTTTCCAAAAATCTATGTCTTGTGCCAGTTTTATGTTCTCATGGCTCATTTTATTTGATTATATTTTGATTCATGTTTTAGGAAGTACCAAAATTTATACCAGAACTCATTTTTATGAACTATGATATATATAGTGTGGTTTTCAATGATTAATCTTATGTTTTCATACCCTTATGTTCATAATATGTTGTTATCTAAATTTTTTAACCATAATATGAATTTGGTCTCACCCTTTCTTATGTTTCCATTCCCTAAGGTATAAAGAAAGGTTTTATGTATGATATGTCTAGGAAGGGTTCTAGTTATGAATAACTCAATGGTAGAAGATGTATAACTCTTACAAACTAGTTTTTAATGTTTCAATGTTTTCAAAGGAAATAGAACTAAATTATTATAGCATGGATCGTTATTTTTTTTAATGAATATACATCTATTAAGATATAATATTAATTCATGAGAAGTTTAGTTCATAGTAGGATTTGTGGTCGACCCATGATTACAACTTTTGTTATGACCTTCCTTCTAGTAGGGAGACATAGCAGGTATGACTGAGGTTAGTGGTGGGTTGGTTAGCACACGATGACTTGAAAAAGGATTGACTATTAATTTCTTGTACATTTATATACTGTGATGAGATGCACCTCTCATTAATGTGAAATTATGTTAAGGACACATTAATTGTGTCCTCCTGTGTTATACTCACACCTTTCATGGGAATCTCGATGCACTTGTTTATTTCTTAACCCAGGAATCTGAAATGGGTAAGGGCCCATTGATAGGTAGTTTGGGAGATTTGGTTTGGTGTTTGTATGTGTTACAAGGATATACTATAGAGTGATGCCACATAATCCTTATTTATTTTCCTATTTCTTCGATTATACCCTGGTTTGACCTACCACATTCAAGGTCACTGGTTTATTACATTGTACGAATCTAAGATACCTTACATGTCATCTATTATAACATTGTTATTATTTAGATTTATTGTACCAATTTGTGTTACTATTCTTTTCTTGATATGATTTTCATGTATGGATTTAGATATTGATGGTATAGTCTCTTTACCGTGTCGTTCATACCCTCACTACATTTTAGTAACCTCTTGAATATAGGATGGTGCATATGAGGTAATGTAACTCTCTGGCCCATAACAGGTGATTCAATTTAGTGAATTTTTATTTTATCCAATACTTATACTTATTCTTAGGGTTTTGTTTATTGTTCTCTCATTATAAATCCTAATCATGATAAAATATTCATTATAACCAACTTAATGGTTTATCTATACCTTCTAAACTATGTTCTAGATTAACCTATCAATCCTTAATGAACTTTATAACTCTAAATTTATCATTAACTGATAAAATCCAAACCTTTAAAGTTATATAAACCCTCCTCTGATACCAACTGATGTTCCCCAGACCAACACTACCATATTTAGTGCTAAAATTAATATACCGCACACTTTTTCTTTTATTCACAACTTTAATTACATCATCATTCAAAAATAATGTAAAATTTACATTCCAAGGACATTTTTATGTTTAGAATTTTAGAGAGTTAGGATAGTAATTTAACTAATAGAACACATGTTCTTTATATCAAATAATATTTTTCACACAACTTCATTTATAAAATTCTTCAAAATTTCCAAAACATTTTCCGTATAATATACTCTTCTAGAAACATATTATGTATTACATTTCTTCATAACCTAGAGAAATTTAAAAATAGGAAATAGTGAACTCAAATTCCCATTAAGTGTAAACATAAGGGATAACAATTAATGATCAAAAGTTATCATGTGATTAGTATATGGGTATAATAAAGATACTTAGTAAAATCATACTCCAAAAAACTCACATCATAAAACATGGCCTAAGGAATGGAATAACAAAATAAATATATTAAAAGAGTATTCCAATATGATTCGTTTGATATGATTCATTATAGAATAACATTGTCATTAGAATACAAATAATAATGTGAATGAAACATAAGTATAGGGTACTATCATATCATAAGAATATCCACGAATGCTCACAATAGATTATTACATAAGATATAAAACATTAACCAATGCATTGGAAGGTGATATAGGACCCCACCCATTATCATACATACATATGAGTGATGCTTAAAATCAATTCACTCGTCATATCACAAAGAACACATAGATAGAAAATGTGGTTCACATCCATTTAAAAATGGATTCGAATAAGGGTTCACTCATAAATCTCTCAACATGATAAACATGAATAAAAAAATGGGTATCCAATGAAATAATGTATCTTTATAGGGAAAAACCGTTCAATAAAGATAAAAAAATATTGTATTTACACTATATTGATAAAAGGTATAAGGTTAAGTAAAAATTTACCCTATAAATTAACATATGGAATTTAGGTTACAACCATTTAATCAAAGGAATAAAAATAGCATATTCATAGAAAGAAGACACTCGAAAGAAAATTATGTTTATAAACCTTCAATGACTATTTAAGACAATGGAAATGATGGATCATTTACATGATAGAAAAGAAATTTTTTTAATCCTTATAGATAAATAATGTAGATATAATCATTTTATGAATATTCTTGATGAAAAATAATATGTATCATCGAACAATGACATTGATGAAAAAATATTTAAGATGTTTTAATAAAATAATTTCATAATAAGAATTATTATTGATATTTTGAAATAATTTGAAAAGAAATATTTTATAAAACTAAGATAAAAATAATTTATTTTATAAAAAATGAAAACAAATAGATAAATATTCATATAAAATGAAAAATTAAAGGGAATTAAATGTTCAAACATTAATGTTAAAAAGAAAATATTTTTACATTTTGATAAAACAAACCCTACAGACAATGTGTAAAAAAATAATGATTTTAAAATAAGGTAAATTAATAGGAAATGAAATTAATAAATTATTAATGTATATATAAAGAAAAATTAAAAATATTGTAATTAATACTGATATAGAAAATGTTAGGTTCCCAACTGAGAAGAAGAGACAGGATCAGTTTCACTTACAAGAAACACTTTGTGTAAAATACGATTCAAGAAAAAATGAAATTTTGTACGGACATGTAAAACCCCAAGAATATCTAAATAAAATTATGAGGGTTTTTAGAAATAATATAAATTACATATATGTATTAGATTTATAAAACAAAATTTATTTGAAAATAATATTGACAATCAAAAACCTTACAGATTGAGTAACTTTTTAATAAAAACCATTCAATATTTGTAAAATTTTTAATTAAATGAAATTTAAAGAAATTAAATGATATGGATATTAAAACACAATATATTACATGAATATGGTAAAAGATATTCATTATGTATAAATACCACTCAATAAAAGATATCATGGTGCACAATATAAAATATATCTTAAGAAATTAAATTTTAGTCAAGGAACCCCTTACCTTGTATTACCGCTTAGTAAAATATGCTCTAAACATCAGTATGAATATAATAAATCTATTAATATACTATTTTTTTACCTTATTAATATGAAAAACCAATTATTGTTTCCATTTATAATAATTTTCTACATATATATCAGATAGTTATTATCTATTTTTAATATCGGGTCTGAGTAATCTTCATCATTTTAAACTAGTCTCTTAAAATAAATTTGGTTATTTATTCTTATAAAAAATTTCACTATTAAAAACTAATAAAATATATTTAAATTTATGATTTATAATTATTTATACTGTTATAATTTCATTTTATGTGGGTTTTTTTCATGATCCTTAATGATGAATTTGATGATGATCTTGTTTTGATGATTCTTAGCGACTGAAGGGTATTTTCCTAAAGAATGAGTTAAATTTTTATATTACCATTATAGAATAAAAAAAATATTTTTTTTATATGATATATTACAAAAAATTAAATTCTCATATTCAACCATAATATAAATTCATTTCATTGTTCAAGTAGATGGAAAAACAAACCATAACAAGAATATACCACATTTAATGGATGATTAAGAAGTGATTTTATTATAGTATCATTATATAAGAATCATAATGAACTTATATATTATTTATTAGTGTCATATAAAAGAGTTATTAATAATTAGTACAAGAATATAACCCATACAAATTTATTACCTAGTATAAAGAAATCATTTTTTCTCTTAGTATGTGCTTTTAGATGGTTCAATTTTCAATGGTTGTTTGTTGATCAAATTTTTAAAAGTTTTTATAGGACTCAAAATAACCTTAATAGTTTTATAAACACTATATTTATCACTTAAAATAAAAATTATAACTATACATTAATAGAGTTAATAAAATTTGAGATACATCATTCCATGGGGGTCGTAGTTCGCACATATACATGGATGAGGATTTTTTTTCGATAGAATGGGAGAAATAAATAATTATTTTTATTATTTTAGAAAATAAAAAAGCTAAAAAATATATTACTTTTATATTAAGTTTCTAATTATGACCATACTTTTAATTAAATGAAGAAAAATTAATCATGTTGTGTCATGGAGGTGGTAGTTCGCACATAAACGTGATTGATGTTTTTTTTCTTAAGGGAAGAGGGAAAATGGTTGATAATGTTTATCCCATAATTATTACAACATATTAGTATATAGGTAATAATTATTTTATAATGTCATAAAGGGTAATATAAGTTTTAATTAAAATGATTGAAAATGGAAAATATTAGATAGTGATAAGTACTGACTTTGAGATTTCAAATGTTCTATTGAAGTACTTCTTTGAAATGGAAGACATTTGGAAATATTTTATGACTAGAAGTATAATAGGTTGAGGGAGGAATATAAGGAAAGTAATAGGATAATAATGTAAAGAGTAAAACTACTTTTTTAGTGGAATTTAAGGGGTGTTGTGAGGTTTGTTATATAAGTGGTGAGATTGATATTTTTTAAATATAACCACTTTATAAGAAAAGAAAAGATGATAAACATGTGATGTGGATAAAAAATTAAAATAATTAATTTCTGGATAATATATGGTTGATAATATATCAAAAAATCAATTATTGGAATGTCTTAAACATGTTTTAGTCCCTTTACCCCTAGATTAGTACCTTTACTTTTTCATATTTTACCAACGTAACTACTTTTTACCAAAGTAATTTTCTTTTACTACCTAAAAATAAAATGAAATTTAATAAATAATTTTTAAATAATTATTATAATGTGAAATTAATGTCCTAAAATAAAAATTATATGTGTAAGATAAATTAATTTTAACATTAGTTACTGTAAAATGTAAAAACTCCTTTTTTAGAAAAAGTGTATTTCAAATATTAAAATTTATGATTGGGGTAAAACATAGGATGTGTTTGATTTTAATTTTATAAATTAGTTTATTATAAAACCAATAAGAATTATTTGACTTAAAAATAGATTAATAACTGATTATTACCATTAAAATGTATAATTCAAATAAAAGATCAAAAATATTTTTTAAATTAAAATGAAATGCTACTTATGTTATATAATGATACAATTTGGTTTTATAAGTTAAAAATTCTATTTTAAAATACATTTTTTTAATAATAAAATTAATAATTAATCAATTAAAAGGATTTAAAAACTTCTTGGTATTGATCATATATTGATAAATTCATGCAATTTATAATTTTGGTAAAATTTGAATTTTTCACTATTCAATTAAAACAAAATTATTTCAAAAAATCCCAAAAATTCATAATAATAAAATTTTGAAATTATAAATAAAAAATGATATTAATTTAATAAAATTAAGATTATAAAATTTATAAATTTTGTTTTAAATTATGTAATATAAAGAAATTTTCTTTTATAATAAAAAGAAAATAATTATCTTTAAAATTCAAAATTCAAAATGTATAAAATAAATATGATAAGTAAATTACTACATCAATAAAAACTGATTATATCACTATAATTTATATTTACATATCACATAAAGATTTATATTTATTATTTAATCGTATGTTACACTCTGGTTGTAATCCAGGGTGGTGATTCTTATAGTATATATCTCATGAAAATTTCTATGTGCTTGAATTTATCTCGTATATGATTTCAATCATACTATAATTATTTGATTTTTCCTTTGGGTTGGCCTAGATAAAATTTTCGAAAAGCTACCTCATTTACATTTTCATATAAATTATCTGCATAAAGGAGACATCAGCTACCTGTTGGAATTTCATTCCGTTTATTTATAGATTTCATAATATGGTCACTTCCTTTTGTTCCCAATAATTTAAAGACCATGTTATAATAATAATATTTTATTTTAATATATCATAGTTTCATTTTATTCATTAATAAATGTATAAATAATTATCACTCATAATTTTTTATTTAAAAAAAATTATATAGTAAAATATTTGGTCAGTACATCAAACATAGGCTCACACACTTAAACTGTAACATCCCAGGTAAATAAATAATATGAATTTTTCATATTTATAAATTTTTGAATTAAATATTAATTTTACATTAAAAAGGATTTCTATGTTCGACAGAGTACCCGATACGCAACAACGAGTTTCTTTAAAATCTTACATTGCACACTAATAATATATTATTATTTTAAAAGGTAATTAATTCCTAGTCGTTGTATTGGTGGGAATGAACAAAACTAACTAAAATATGATTACACATGTTTGTTAAATATATTTACATTTATTCAAAAAAAGTTAGAGGATTAAAATGTGAATAAATCTAATTTTAAGCATAATTTACATTAAAATGCCGATTTCTCACCTTTTAATGGAGAACCATCCATAATATAGTTTTGGTTACTTTAATACATTCTATATGACCAAATAAAATCCTTCTTAAATTTTTGGAATTTTTCCGATAAAGTTCATTTTTTAATGAATAGTGAAAATATTGTATTTAAATTCAAAACTGTGTTTTAATCTAATTTATTTATATGGATATATTATGTTTTTAATTGGTTTTAAAGTGTAATTAGAATATATCTTTACCATTTAATCCATTGTTGGTTATTGGAATTAATTTCACTTTGAAATTCGACATAAACAAGTGTCAATATTTTGATATTTATTGTTTCTTAAAAACACGCTATTTGTTTTAACAACGGTAATTAATTTTAAAATTAATTAATAAAACTTTTATGTTTCTAATTTGGAAAAATAATCATCATTTTTTAATTTAGAATACGAAATATAGTTTAGGCTAAATTTCTGGTATTTTTCTAAAAAATATCAATTTTTGATGAATAGTGAAACCACATAGTGGTAGTTAAAAAAGTGACTTTTTCATTTAAATAAAATTTTACCATTTCTGTGAATTGAATTTCAAAAATCCGACATACATGGTTGTTGTCAGGAAGTAAAATTTGGTTCATTAAGATGAAAATAATTTTTGGTTAATAGTAACTTTTGACTTTTATTTACCGAGGTTAAAGGTAAAGAAGGTAATTCAAGGTTAAAAGTATATTATAATAATTAAAAATTACCTTAACACTTGTCCAAACATTATTTTATGAGTATTGGCCGAAACTGGGCATCCTTGGGTCGATTTTGGGACCCCATGGAGCCACTTATGAAAGATAATGACACTTTAGATTAATTAATTTAATGTAAAGACAAAATTGACATTAACAAAAATATTTTAGTAAATAATTTTTAAATTTTGTTATACAAATTACCATTTAGACTATAAATTTTCTTTGTAAATATAAAAAAAATTCATATATCATGGTATTTTTTTGATAATTTTTAAACATCAAATAAATTAAATTATTTATGACACAATAATAATGCAGTATTTACCTTATTAATAAATGATTTAAATAAATAAGATTATAATGATTAAAATATTTTTCAAAACATGTCCAATTCTGATTGGATGATTTTATTTTGAATATGAGTTATCTTATCTTCGGATATAATGATTTTTGGGCCATTAGAATCTGAATATCATTATATAATAAAATAATATTTTCATACTTTCCTAAAGAGCCTCTCCTCTCCCTTATAAAAGGAGTCCACTTCTAACCAATTACTCACACCTCTGAAGACATTTGGCTCGTCCAAACTCTTCCCAATTTATCTCCCTAAATCCCTCTACTCCTCCTAGAAGCCTTACCTTAAGATGAAGGCACTTCAAGATGTCCTTTGGTTCAAACCAATGGGAGTTACCCAAATTAAAGGTAACAATTTCACTTAAATTGTTTTTTTATTTTACTTCGCCAACCCCTAAACTCTTTTTATTACTTTCTTTTATAACAACACCAGTATCCTCGATATACTCTGATTTTTTGATGAGAAGGATTCAAACTACACTTACACACACCTCCATCTAATGGATGAAGAACATAATGTTTCTGTGGATGGAAAACTAACGCCTCACGAAACGATGATTGTTCAATTACATCTTACCACCTATCATGGTGTCCATTATGAAGGAACTATATTTATATATGATATATATTATGTTTATGATTTCTTTATGCTTCTGTACTTCCTAGTTATATCAAGCCTTTATGGTTTCCATTGTAGGTAAATAGGATAATCTCATTTAAGGAAGTGCGGACTACCGCCCCCTCAACGTGATATGACTCGTTAATGCCTTATGTTGGATGTATAAAGGATAGAGTTAATGATATTATATATGATATTATACAAGAATTATAATATACATATGTATAATTATGTTATAATTCCATTAAAATAATGAATAGAAATGAAAGTAGCGTTCATGCATACGTACGGCTTACCGTCTCCAAGAACGGTGAATTTCATTTCATACCTCCAAATGTTATGTATTATTATAAATACATGTATATAATAGACATATATGATATATATGATATCTAAATCATGAATATCATTCTTTATATAATGGAATATTGACCACATGGACAACTTATAAATATAAGGTGTTTATTGTTGACTCAAGTACCAAATATCGACAAAATAGACGTTATTAACATAAATGATTACATAATGTTTATAACATGGTAATAATTGATAAAAATGGAATAATAAAATTGAAAAAGTTTATTAAGAAAGTATATGTTATCTTTAGTTTATTATTCAGGAGATTAAAGAAAGATCGAATCAAGTTGGAGATGAGGTAAGGGATTTTCTTATCTCATTTTTAATTCTGTGAGATTTCCATAGTTCGCCACTTATTCATTGCATGTGGTGTATTGTGCACTACCATTTGATATATATTATCATGATTCTCATTATATTTATGGTTTATTGTGATTTTTTTGGTGTTTATTAACTTTTTTTCATACGACTCAATTGATTACAATGTGGTAAAGGGTTTCGTTTCACTTTTTATTCCTGTGAGATTCATGCTATATTTGCCACTATTTCCTTTTTTGTGGTGTATTTACTGCCCATTATTGTAATTTTTATGTAATATACTTTAATTTATTTGTATTTACATCTTTATTGTATGACCCTTCTTTCATGTGGAATATGTTTTTTAAATTACCAAATCGGTAAGGGAACCGTTCACCCTCCTCTTTATAAATGACTTATTTTTGTTATGTAATTTAATTTACATATTATTATGTTGCAATATGTTGTTCTATATAATTATTGATGTAAAATTTATATCCATGGGATGAGATTCCTTTTTTTATCTCATCAACTCATTTTCTGAATTCTAAAGTGACGTCGTTTGGCTATCGAATTTTTACAAGGGAACCTCTTAACCCAATTTCAATTCTTCAGGTTCAACTTGTACTTCTTGAATATGTCATACTATGAATATGTGTGAATGACATCTGATTGTTTTACTCATAATATCCACTTATATTGGGTGTATTTATACTTTTCACACATAATTATGTGATTGATTTATCCTTAATTTTATGATATCGTCTTTATAATAGATTTCTTCTCAATTTTCATTTCCATTGAGACTTCATTGTTGTTATGCACCAATTGACTTTTATATGGTGTATATAAAGTCCTTTTTTATATTATATCATGAATCTCTATATTCTTATGATATTATAAAGTTTTGATTAAATTTTATTCCTCAATTATTTGTATTCAAGTGTCTCTATTTTTGTTAAAAAACTCTTTAACTAAAATATCATTTTAAATGTTTTAAATATTTATTCTTATAAATTTTTCTCATTAATGTCCATGTTTTCAAAATGGGTTTTAGGATTTAGTTATGTGGAAATTAATGTTTTCAAATGATAATTCATTTAAAGCATCAAAGTGGTATGGGAAACTTTGATTCAAAAATATCTCCTTAAACGGTTTTGAAAATGATTTGATAAAACATTGTTTATTTCAATATATTGATTTGATATATTGGAATGTGGAAATGTTATCTTTCCTTTATATATGTGTTATGGTTATTGGGAATTTTTTACGTATACGGGTGGTTTCGTGATAAACCTAGGGTGGGTGAGCCTGAGATAGCTCTCCAATGCATTGAGTAACGTGACAGAGGTGAACATGATGTTTCTCCTAAAAGATTTAGGGAATATACCGTGATGGGTAATCCAAGTGTAACTTCCTGCATAGATGTGATAGATACAATGTAATATTGATATGTATTCCATAATTAACCATTAATATTTATGATTTTTGTGTGTTATTCATAAATATTATGATTTCATAAGGTATGTTATGATTGAAAAGTATGGTTTCATGGAATTGTATTTATTTTTGGGATAATGTTTTCCTTATTTATTTTATATACTTTACTAATCTTTTTATGCCCATCCCATGTTTTTGAAATGTTTTCCACATGACTTAAAGATGAATAGGTTCAAGGATGGGATGAAAGAAAAGTCATTCTATTTAAAACATGGAACTAGACATGTTTATTTTTGAAGAGTTTTTATTTTATGAAAAAAATGGATACCGAGTAGTAGTGTCTACTTGTAGTATTCAAGTTGTAATGTAATAGTTATAGCCTAATTCTCTAAAACTCTAAACCTGAAAAGATCCTCAATGTGAATTATTCAGTTAATTCAATGTTATGTAATGATTAAGGTCGGGTCCTTTTAGTTGGTATCATAGGTCGGTTTAGATAACTTTAGAGGTTACAAAATTCATTAAGCATAAGTGACATTACCATAATGGTTAGGATTTCAGAAAGAGTCATAGTTTTTTTAGATAAAGTGAATGAGTTCAAGATAACAAGAATAAGTATATCTTAGTGTTTACCCTCCTCATAAGATATTATATGATGATTTTACAGATATAATCACACTGACCTTTTTGGTTTTAGTAAATATCTGGATCTAGCAGGCACTAAAGTAACAGTGGTTGTGAAGAAAACTGTGACGGTTTTCTGAACGATCGACTATATGGGAGCTGCAATGAGAACACTTGTGGTTACTCTCAACCAACTATCTAGAGTCATGATTGACCACCTGAACCTTAGTGATCTTTATAAGGCATCATATATGCGAGAAAAAAATCCCAACAGAATTTTAGGTAATAATCATAAAGATAGGTGTCTTCAAAAACCTATGTGTCAATGATGTGGAAAGAAACCCCTAGGAAAATGTTTCAAAGGGACAAAAAGATGCTATAGATGTGGAAATGAAGGTCATAAAGCAAGAACCTACCATGGAAAAAGGAAGCATCTAGTTGACTCTATGGAAGGGAAAGTAGTCCTTTCCAAGGGATTAATTGAATGTTTTAAATGTGGTGTGCATGGTCATTATGAAAACACATGTCCTATGAAATTTTTTTTTGAATGGGATCACCAGGATCATACAAATATTCGTTTACCAATACCTAATTCCATTCCGATTGAGTATGAAGAAACTAACAATGAAAAATGAAAGGTATGGATTATTTCTTAACATATGTTTTCCTACTATTGAAATATTAGGATACGATTCATGATTCTATTTGTAGGAGATAAGTATTTCAGAATAAGTTGGAAAGGAATGTTTAGTGGATCATGAAGAATGTTGAATGAGTAAGAAGTCAACATATAAGGGATTCAATATTTATGGTAGAATTTAGGATGGTGAAATGCTTAAAAGTATTAAGGCTCTTTTAAAGATGGGATTACATTTGAAGACTTTTTATAGTATGTGTAACCCTGATGTTTGATATATGAAAATTTTATTCAAGGAATAATTATCTTCCCTTTTGTGGATATAGTTATAAAAACCATTTGGGTTTATATGATACCTGAATTTGAGGCAATTACCAGTTAATACATTTTGGGATGCAAAACAAAATTTATTAGATAACCTTTATTGTTAAAATATGTTATGGTTATTTTTGATAAATTTATCACTTTTGGGGAATGTTATAAAATTATTTAGTTTTTTAAAAGGGAAAACATGCAAACCTTATGACAACCCGTCACGTCGGACGAAGCTATGGGAATCGAACCCACAACCCAAGTGGGACTAGTATTTATCGCCAACCATTGGACTACGTGAAGTCCCTGGTTAGTATGACTAATTTCTTTTAGTTAGATGATCCTATGAATCAGGAATAAGTTGATTTTGGGATATCTATGGAAATTATTAACCTATCATGGAGGATATGTGATTAGGTTAATTACTTTTCAGTATGAGATGTTAAGAGTAACTAATATTATTTGGAGATAAATGTTAAGATTTACTATTGAAGACTACGTGATTAAATCCTTCAGAGATTTGGGTTTCAATCCTAGTTTGGAATACTTCGAAAATTTTTATGGATAACTGTTTATTTAATAGTATTTCTTGAACCTTGGGTTCTTTTTGTTGAATTTTAGAGATTAAGAGTAGTATTTCTTTTTATAATATATTATCCTTTTTGTGATTATCAGATCTTGTACTAACAATTTTGGTTATTGTTGATGTCTAAATACGAGGTAAATAGATAGTTCCCCTTTTGTGGATTATGTGATTCTCTAGAAGATTATTCTTGTGCTTTTGATGTGACTAAGTCTTTTTGAATGCTCATAGTTTTGAGAAATGATTAGTTTTGGTATAAACTTATTAAAAGATGAAACTCTACTTAAAGGTAATTATATTTCCTTATGTTTTTATTCTATGTAGAATATGAATTCCTCAAAATTATGAAAATGAATGTAAAACAAAAACATTGTTGGTTTACATTTCCTACTGGGTAATCAAAGACCGTTTACACGCATCATAGGTTTGTTATTTTCTTGTGGTTAAAGTTCCCCAAATCATGTTTCCTATCACTCTCCATCAGAAGTTGACCCTTTGTTTTCTCCTCTATATCCATGTTTTTATGGAATTTTAGTATGGGTTAACTCGGGTGACCATTAAAATTCTCTTTCTTTCTTTTAAAGTGATATTTTTACTGACTCTTTTTTATGATATGGGACTTTCAATAATGTTTCCGAGCCCAAATTTTAAAATTATGAGGACGCAATTCCCAAAAGAGGGGGAGGATGTAACATCCCAGGTAAATAAAGAATATGAATATTTCATATTTATTAATTTTTGAATTAAATATTAATTTTACTTTAAAAGGGTTGCTATGTTCAATAACTTACCCGATACACAAAAATGGGTTTTTTGAAATCTTACGTTGCACACTAATAATATATTATTATTTTAAACAGTAATTAACTCCTAGCCATTGTATTGGTGAGAATGAACGAAAATAACTACAATATGATTATATATTTTTGTTAAATGTATTTACATTTATTCAATAAATGTTAGAGGCTTAAAATGTGAATGAATCTAATTTTAAGCATAATTTACATTAAAATGCTGATTTATCACCTTTTAATGGTGAACCCTCATTGAATCTAGTTTTTGTTACTTAAATACATTAAATATGACCAAATAAAATCTTTCTTTATAATTGGTACATAAAAATTCAATTTGTGTAAATTTTTTGGAATTTTTCGGATAAAGTTCATTTTTAATGAATAGTGAAAATATTGTATTTAAATTCAAAACTGTGTTTTAATCTAATTTATTTATATGGTTAGATTATCTTTTTAATTGATTTTAAAGTGTAATTATAATATATTTTTACCATTTAGTCCAATGTTGGTCATTGGAATTAATTTCACTTTGAAATTGGACATAAACAAGTGTCAATCTTTTGATAGTTATTGTTTCTTAAAAACACGCTATTTGTTTTAACAACGGGAATTAATTTCAAAATTAATTAATGAAACTTTTATGTTTTTAATTTTGAAAAATAAACATAATTTTTGAATTTGGAATTCCAAATATATCTTAGGCTGAATATTTGGAATTTTTCTGAAAAACTTCAATTTTTTGATGGAAAGTTAAACCACTTAGTAGTAGTTAAAAAACTGAATTTTTCATTTAAATTAAAATTTACCACTTCTGTGAATTTAATTTAAAAAATACAAAATACATGGTTGTTTTCAAGAAGTAAAATTTGGTTCATTAATAAGAAAATAATTTTTGGTTAATAGTAACTTTTGACTTTTATTTACTGCGGTTAAAGGTAAATAAGGGAATTCAAGGTTAAAAGAATATTATAATAATTAAAAATTACCTTAACACTTGTCCAAACCTTTTTGGATGAGTAGTGGGTGACAATGGGCATCTTTGGGTCGATTGTGGGACCCCATGGAGCCACTTATGAAAGATAATGACACTTTAGATTAATTAATTTAATGTAAAGACAAAAATGACATTAACAAAAATCTTTTAGTAATTAATTTTTAAATGATGTTATATAAATTATATTTTTGAATATAAATATTAATTGGAAATCTAAAAAGATTTCATATATCATGGTATTTTTTATATTTTGTAGACATCAAAAAATTAAATTATTTATGACACAATAATGATGTAGTATTTACCTCATTAATAAATGAATTAAATAAATAATATTATAATGATTAAAATATTTTACAAAACATGTCCAATTATGATTGGATGATTTTATTTCGAATATTAGTCATCTTATATTCTGCTATAATGATTTTTGGACCATTAGAAACCGAATATCATTATATAATAAAATAATATTTTCATACGTTCTTAAAGAGCCCCTCCTCTCCCTTAAAAAAGGAGTCCACTTCTCACCAATTAATCACACCTCTCAAGACATTTGTCTCATCCAAACTCTACCCAATTAAGCTCCCTAAATCCCTATCCTCCTTCTAGGAGCCTTACCTTAGGCATAAGGAACTTCAAGAAGTCCTTTGGTTCAAACCAAAGGGGGTTACCCAAATTAAAGGTAACGATTTCTCTTAAATTGTTTTCATTTATTTTACTTCTACAACCCCTAAAATCTTTTTATTCATTTATTTTGTAACAAAAACAGTATCCAAAATATACTAGGATGTTTTTATGAGAAGTATTATAACTAAACGTACACACACCTCCATCTAATGGATGATGAACATAATGTTTCTGTGGATGGAAAACTAACGCCTCACAAAACGACGATTGCTCAATTACATCTTACCGCCTCTCATGGTGGAAGTTATGATAGAAATATATTTATATATGATATATATATTATGTTTATGATTAACTTATGCTTCTGTACTTCCCAATTATATAAAGTCTTTATGGTTTCCATAGTGGGTAAATACGATAATCTAATTTGAGGAAGTGCGGACTACCGCCCCCTCAAAGTGATATGACTCGTTAATGCCTTATGTGGGATGTATAAAGGATATATTTAATGATATTATATATGATATATAACTTTAATTATAATATACCTATGTATAATTATGTTATAATTCTATTAAAATAAGTAATAGAAATGAAAGTAGCGTTCATGCGTACGTACGGCTTACCGTCTTCATAAACGGTGCATTTCATTTCTCACCTCCAAATGTTATGTAATATTATAAATACATGTATATAATAGATATATATTAAATATATGATATCTAATCAGGAATATAATTCTGGATATAATGGACTGTTGACCACATAGACAACTTATAAATATAAGGTGTTCATTTTTTACTCAAGTACCAAATATCGACAAAATGGGCATTATTAACCTTAATGATTACATAATGTTTATAACATGGTAATAATTTATATAAAAGGAATAATAAACTTGAAAAAGGTTGTTAATCAAGTAGAAATTAACTTTAGTTTATTATTCTAAAGATTAAATAACGAATGAGTCAAGTCGGACACGAGGTAAGGGATTTTCCTATCTCATTCTTAATTCCGTGAGATTTCCATTGTTCGCCACTTATTCATTGCATGTGGTGTATTGTGTACTAAAATTTGATATATATTATCATTATTATCATTATATTTATGTTATTATGTGATTCATTTGGTGGTTATTACATTTTGTTCATATGACTCAGTTGATTACAACGTGGTACATGGTTTCATCTCCCTTTTTATTTCGGTGAGATTCATGCTATATTTTCCACTATTTCATTTTTTGTGGTGTATTTACTAACCATGATTGTAATATTTATGTAATATACTTTCATTTATGAGTATTTAAGTCTTCATTTTATGATCCTTCTTTCATGTGGCGTATGTTTTGTAAATTACCTAATCGGTAAGGGAACCATTCACCCTCCTCTTTATAAAAGACTTCTTTTTTGTTATGTCTTTTAATTTACATATTATTATGATGGGATATGTTATTATATATATTTATTGATGTAAAAATTATATACAAGTTATGTGATTAATTTTTTTAATCTCATCAACTCATTTTCTGAATTTTAAAGTGACGCCGTTAGGCTGTCGAATTTTTACAAGGGAACCTCTTAACCCAATTTCAATTCTTCAGGTTCAACTTGTACTTCTTGAATATGTCATCATATGAATATGTGTGAATGAAATATTATTGTTTTAAAATTAATATACAATTATTTTGGGTGTATTTGTACTTGTCACACAACATTATGTGATTGATTGATCCTTAATTTAAGGATATCGTCTTTATAAGGGATTTCATCTCAATTTGCATTTCCATTGAGACTTCATTGTTGTTACGCACCAATTGACTCTTATATGGTGTATATACTATCCTTTGTCATATTATATCATGAATATATATATTCTCATGATATTATAAAGTTATTATTAAATTTTATTCCTCAATTATTTGTATTCAAGTGTCGCTCTTTTTGTTAAAAAACTCTTTAAATAAAATATTGTTTTAAATGTTTTAAAGATTTATTATTCTAAATGTTTCTCATTAATTTCAATGTTTTAAAAATGGGTTATAGGATTTATTTATAAGGAAATTAATGTTTTCAAATGATAATTCATTTAAAATATTCAATGTGGTATGGGACACTTTGATTCAAAAATCACTTTTTAAATGGTTTTTAAAATGATTTGATAAACAATTGTTTATTTCAATATCTTGATTTGATATATTGGAATTTAGAAATTTTATCTTTCCTTTATACATGTTTTATGGTTATTGGGCATTTTTTATGTATACGGGTGGTTCCATGATAAACCTTGGGTCGGTAAGCCCGAGATAGCTCTCCAATGCAATGGGTAACGTGACAGAGGTGAACGTGATGTTTCTACAAAGAGATTTAGGGAATATACTGTGATGGGTATTCCAAGTGTAACTCCTTACGTATCTGTGATAGCTACAGTGTATGTTTAATATGGATGCCATAAGTAACCTTTAAGATGTATAATTTGTGTGTGTTATTAAAAAATCTTTTGATTTCATAAGGTATGTTATGATTGAAAAGTATAGTTTCATGGTTTTTTATTTATTGTTGGGATAATGTTTTCCTTCCTTATGTTATAACCCTTAATGAGATTTTTATGCTCATACCAAGTTTTTGAAATGTTTTCCATAGGACTTAAAGATGAATAGGTTCAAGTATGGGATCAAGGAAAAGTCATGCTATCTAAAACATGGAACTAGACATGTTTCTTTTTAGGAGTATTTATTTTATGAAAAAATGGATACTGAGTTGTAGTGTCTACTTGTAATATTCAATTTGTAATGTAATAGTTATGGCAAAATTATCTAAAACTCTAAACCTGAAAAGATGCTCAATGTGAATTATTGATTTAATAAAATATTATGTAACGTTTAAGGTCGGGTCCTTATGTAAATCATTGACCATTCTCCTCTCACGTGTTAATCTCATATAGCTAAAAGCAATCCTTAATAATATTTTTTCAATTTCCTTGGGGAATCTGACTCATGATACATCCAACCACATGACCACCCACCACTTCGGAGTCATTCTAAAAACACAAATCATATATCTTGGATTTTTTAACCCTAGACTGTTGAGTCAATAAGGTTTTCCTTATGACTTTTCCATTCCCTCATACTTGGGGGAGATTGTTCAGACAATAAGGTTTTCCTTATGACTTTACCATTCCTTCTTGTTTTGAAAATCACAAACATCTTATTTCAAAAAAAACTCATTTTATCCCTTGTTTTACTTCTATACGGAATATTTTCTTCCCCATGGAAATTTACCCTTACCTAGATCTCATTATTCATATAAATATTATTCCTAAGTATAAAATTCAGATTTTGACCAAAACCTCAGAATCATATAATACTTTGATATGAAGCATTCTGTTTAAGACTCTGAATTCTGGTTACGAACTCTCACGAAGTTCAACTCTAAATTCTGGTTACGAACCCTTAGGAAGTTCAACTCTGAATTCTAGTTATGAACGCTCATGAAGTTCAACTCCAAATTCTGGTTACGAACTCTCATGAAGTTCAACTCCAAATTCTGGTTACCAACTCTAATGATGTTCAACTCCAAATTCGAGTTACAAACTCTCATGATGTTGAATTCCGAATTATGGATATGAACTCTCATGAAGTTCAACACTGATTTCTGGATACGAACGTTATGGAATTCAAGTCTGAATTCTGGATACGAACATTCATGAAGTTCGAATCTGAATTCTGATTGCAAACTTATGTAAAGTTCAACTACGAATTATTATTACGAATTCTAGTTACAAACTTCAATAAGTTCTAACCCCAAATTCTGATTACAAATTCTGGTTATGAACTTCTCTAAGATCTGACTCCGAATTCTGATTACGAATTCTGGTTCCAAAATTCTCTAAGTTCTGACTCCGAGTTCTCTAAATACAGATTCCGAACTCTTATGAGTTCTGAATCCGAATTCTCATGAACTCTGAATCCAAACATTGTATGTTCAGGTTCCAAATTATTATGAATCTAGATTTTGAAATTTCCTTGAAATTCAAACTCCGGAATTCTATAGAATTTAGGTTCTGAATTCCTAACAAACAGAATACGAAAATACTTGTATTGTGGACTCCGAATTTAATTTGGTTAGACTCTGAACTTTCATTTAATTTCATTCTGAATATTAGTTTTTGGATATACTTACACCTGTTTTTTTATAAAATTATTTCGCGCTTTCAGTTATCAACTAACCATTGTTTGAGTGACACGTGAATAGGTCCCTCAAAAATTCAAGGACAAATGTGACCGTTGGAGGAATGAGCCAACCGTTGGAACAATGCCTATAAATAAGATCTCATTTTAAAAGAGCACAACACTGAACATTGACAACTGTGCTTACATGTTGTTGAAGTTATTTCTAGAGAGAGAGGCTCTTAATAACTCTCAGGCTTCATGCAAAAAAATTTTAACTTCTTTTTTTAACTTTTCTTCGTGCATATTTTCTTAGTGTAGAGGTTTGATTTCCTTGAAATCAGAGTCTTCAGATTGTGAAGTCAGAGGTGCCTATTTCCTTACAAATCGAGGGATTGTGGGGATAGCAAGATAGATACCGATCTTCAGATTGAGGTCTTACCTAGGTTTGGGTAAGAAAGACTTTCTTGAAAGTATAAATCAAGGGACCTCTTTTCCAGGGTTGTTGGATACCCTCCTTGTTGGGTTAAAAGAGTTATTGCTTGTTACTTGTAATATTTTGTTTTTTGTTTTTTATTTTAGTTGTTGAGGAAAGTATAACTTTCATATACTTCCTTAAACATGTACTCTGATTTTATAGGATTATATATGATTTAAGGAAAAATATTAGTTGGTGTAAACATTTTTTATGTTTAATTTCCAAAATCACTTTTCTCGAATCAAGAAAGTTATTATAACCTATAAGTGTTGTGAATTTTTTTTACACAAAATTTCCTTAAGGATTTTTAAAGTATAAAATTCACCCCCTCTTGTATTTGAGTATCTCATGTTTATATATTCAATCATACATTTGGTATTATAGAGTATATTATACTCAGACATACCATCTCCCAATTGGTATCATAGGATTTGGTACAATCTGAATTAATCTCACGATTAGATTCAGATGAGAATTCTCATAATAGAATTTTCGGATTCACATTTTTTTGAATTCATATTTTCGGACTCATAAAGTTCATATTCATTCTTTCTTAGAGATATAATATCTAGTTCCTTGCTTAGGATATTTTTTCTTTTTTAAAAACTCATATTACTAACAAGTTTGTGTGCCAAAGATGTTCTTAAGGATAGAAGGTTTAAATGTTGGTTCTATTGATAATGTAAATCCTACCAGACCTCCTATTTTTTATGGAAATGATTATGAGTACTGGAGAGATAGGATGAAGACTTTTTTTATCAATACTAGAGTTGACAAATATCTAATGCTGACTGGAGATTATAATATTCTGGATAAGGAACTGAGAACCTTTAAGAATCAGGAGAAATTAGAATATCAAGAAATCTTCAGAGTCAGAAATACTTTGTTATGTTCCATAACTAGGAACATCTATAGTCAAATATCATCATGTGATGCTGAAAATAGTATCTGGATGAATCTTGAAGTTACACATTTTGGTACATCTAAAATCATAGAGACAAGAAGAGCTATGTTGAGAGCTGAATACCTTAGCTTTAACTTTCATTATGGAAAACCTATAAGAAAAGTAAAGAAAAGGTTTATGACTATCATGAATATCTTACAATATATGGGAGAAATATGTTTTTATGATGAATCTCGTGTTGACAAGATCATATATATCATTCCAAATGAATGGGAGTCCAAGAGGAAGGCTATTTATGAGAACAGGAAAGACACTCAGATTTATTTAGATGAGTTATTTGGAACTCTTCATCAGCATGAAACCAGAATGAAGAGAGATGATGAAAATATTAAGAAGAGGAATGGGAATGGAGGATATGCTTTTACAACCACTTCTAAACATATGAAAGCTAAGAACCTAGAAAGAGTAACTAGATCATAGACAAATAAAGTCATCATTCAGTCAGAATCTAGTGACACAGAAAAGCCTGAAAATGAATTAGCTAATCTTTCTCGGAGAATGAAAAAGATTGTATCTCAAAAGAACCATCATAATAAGTACAAGAAGAATAACTATAGAGACAATAAAGATGGAGAAGTTAAATGTTATGAATGTAGAAGAACAGGTCATATCAGACCTGATTTTCCTTTGTTGAAAAAGAAGGAAAAGAAAGAATGAAATTCAGAAAGGAACAAGAAGAAATTCTATCGATTAAAGCACAAGAAAAGCCTTAAAGAAAATGATAGTGGAGACTCTTCAGAAAGTGAATCTTCTGAATATGATTCATCAGCACAAAATAATATGGGATTCATTGATACTACTTCTTTCCCAAATACATGTCTTATGGACAAGGTATGCTCTGCCGAGGTTTTAACAAATTTATCTCTCGATAAGAATTACTATTCTGAAAATAGTACTTCTAATGAAGATACTTCATCCTCAGAAAATAAAGAAATACCTTCATATGAAGAAGTATCTAGACTTTTCAAGTTACTTCAAGAAAGAAATTGAAAAATTTCTAAGAAATTAGACATGGAAAATACTAGGGAAGAAATTCTTATAAAAGGGATTTTAGATCTTTCTAGAGATCTTAGAGATAAAGATGAGTTTTTAGAAAAAAATTCTAAAGACCTTGAGATAGAAAATTCTATTAAGGAAGGACATTCCAAAGATCTTAAGAAATCTATTTTAAAGATAAATTTTTTTGAGGAAAAATCTAACTCTATGTAAATGATTCCTGAGTATAGGAATTTAGTCATCAGACTAAAATCCAAAATATTTTCTCTTAAAAAGCTTCTTGTAAACATTACCTCTGGGAAGGAAAATTTTGACAAGATGTATTCTAAAATTAAACCTCAAGGAAACACTATTGGAGTATGTTATACTCACCAAAAAATGGTTTTCAAAAACAACAATTTTGTTCCTTATAGAGCCCCTTTTTGCACTAAATGTGAAAGTGGTGGGAATTGGAAGAAAAATTTCTCCTTGAATAAAGTTCAATTTGTTGGGTTTCATACAGCATATTTTTCTAAAGAAATGTGGATACCCAAAAAATTTTTGTCTAATAATTCTGTATCCAAGAAATTTTGGATTCTGAAAGTCTAACTCTTTTGTTTTCAAGAAAATAGAGAAGGTACCAATAGTAATATGGGGTACATGGATAGTGGATGTTCCAGGAATACGACTGGTAACAAAAATTATTTTGAAAATATTATCAAGACGAAAGGAGGAAAAGTAACTTTTGGAGATAATGCTCAGAGAGAAATTATTGGTATAGGTAACATCGTTCTTCTTGGGAAAACTTTGATTTCAAATGTTTTATTTTTTAAAGGTCTTAAACACAACCTCATTTTCATAAGTCAGTTATGTGATGAAGGTTACCTTGTAAAGTTTTGGAATGATAAGTGCTTAGTACACAATTCTAAGGAATAATTTATTCTTTCTGCCAATAGGAAAGAGAATTTTTACACACTAAACTTAGAAGACCATATGAGACAAGATTTACCTCATCTTAGTGCTATGGAAGATCATTCTTGTTATTGAAAAAAGCAACACTCAGTAGAACTTTCCACTACTGAAGCTGAATATCTAGCAGCTGGAAATTGCTGTGCTCAAATGTTGGGGATGCAACACACACTCACAGAGTATGGTATGAGTTTTACCAAAACACAAATTTTTTGTGATAATAAAAGTTTCATTTACCTTAGTAAAAACTATACACATCACTCTCATGAAAAAAACGTAGATAATAGGCATCACATTCTTAGGGATTACACACTAAAAGGAGATTTCATTCTTCAGTTTATCAGAACGCAACATCAACTTGCTGACAGTTTCACAAAATCATTACCTTCCGATATATTTGAATACATTAAACAAAAGTAAGGAATGATAACCATAAGTTAATCCTCCTTGATTAAATTCCTATTGAAATCAATCTTCTTATAGTAATAAACTCCTTTTCATAGGGGGAGTACATTTTTTTGATGTTTTTTCATATTTTCCATAATGATGTTCTGTATATTTTTCGTAATGAAGTTTTTCATATTTTTTGTAATGAAGTTTTTCATATTTTCGGTAATGATGTCTTTCATATTTTTTGTAATGATGTTTTTCATATTTTTTGTAATGACATTTTTCATATTTTTCCTAATGAAGTTTTTCATATTTTTCGTAATAGAAATTCTCGTACTTAAAATTTTCATACATGAAATTTTCGTAATGTAAATTCTCATAATTAAAATTTTTGTAATGAACATTTTGGTACTTGAACTTTTTGTAATGGAAATATTCGGACCTAAAGTTTTCATACTGAAAATATTTGGACCTGAGGTTTTTATAATGGAAATCTTTGGACCTGATGTTTTCCTAATGAAAATCTACAGACCTGAAGTTTTTGTAATGAAAATCTACAGAGCTGAAATTTTCGTAATGGAAATTTTTGAATTATAAATTTTCATAGTGATATTTTTTTCATATTCAAGTTTTTTTTGAAATCTAATGTCCTTCAAAGAAGAATTTTACTCAATACGAATAATTCTCCTGACAATCCGAATGGTATAATTCTTTCTTATGTTTTTTGTAATTACCTTTTACTTGCTGTTAGTTTCTTTTGCTTTTAAAATTTCTCGGATTCAAGTTTCCCTAAATCCGAATTCTTTTCAAAACATCAAAAGATCGGATCCTATTCAATTTTACCGTGTGGCTATCATATCAACCATCAGATCATATCTGAATAATTCTCATCCATTGGATTCAAATGGAAAGTTCAACGATCGCTTCCATCATCTATATAAAGGGGACCCCCGATGGTTATCCCACATCTGTTTTCAAATTATTTTTGTGTCGAAGCTCCACCCCTCTAAAAAAGCTCGTTTCAAATTTTTCCAAAGTGCTTAAGTCTGAATGTCTATAGAAGTCCCTTATCAAGTTATTTTTACAGTCAAGACAATTACATAGTGGAAAATATACAGGGATTGGTTACTGCATATGAACTTCTTCAATAAGTATGACTAAATTATCTCTAAGAACATAAATCTCAATAGATGGGAGAGTATATCTATTTCAAAGACACGAGCTCAGGATGTAGTCTATCTGGACCTTCCTATAGAATTTTATGAATTAGTTTCCTTTTACAAAGAATTTGTTAGGTAAAAGTTCTCCTTCAAAAGTTATGGAAATACATATGCACATTGTTACGCCAAGGAAGCTAGCTTGGTGGGGCTGTCCTATGAAGGGGAAGCTGAGTTTTGTTATCACAAATTTCCATAGGTTCAAGGAAGCTTCGTTAAGGAAAAGGCTATGGAATGTATTGGTCTTTCAGATGTCTAGACCATAAATATTTCTCATCTATCTACCAACAATCGAATCCTACAGCTATGGGTTCATGGATTTATCGTACTGAGGAAGGGTGATAAGAACACCCTTAAGAAAAGTTACATGTATATCTTAGGTTTTTTGTTAAATCTAAGGAAGTTAAATCTCATGATACACATTCTCATTACAATAGAGAATATCAAGAACGGGAATCTAAGAGCTCAGATTATCATGTATCTTACCTTACTTTCCAAGCTGATAGTTTGGTGTTTTGAATCCTTCAAGATTCTCTGCAGTTCCAAGGTAAGGAATTGCAAAGTTATGCTGATCAGTGATGACACCCTCAAGATAATTATGGTTGCTTTCTCCAAGGAGTCAGGAGAATTTTATAATCTGCCATAGGATGAGGCAGAAGCCATTCCAAATATTTCTGAAGAGGCTGAACCATCAAAGAAGGCTCGCAAGAAAAGAAAGTTGAAGGAAGTGGAATTAGAAGACAAAACCCATAAGTCAATGGAAGTCCAATCCGCACCTCCTAAACCCAAGATGAAGAAAGACTACCAAGATGATGTTGTAGAAAAATTGAGGGAGGATAAGAAGGATAAAAAAACAGGGGAGCCATAGTTTGGTTTGGATCCTATTGAGGTAATGGCCTTTAATGAACCAGCTACTGAAGAGCTAGAAAACCAAGCCAAAGAGAAGAATCTCAAGAAGAAAATGTCTGAGGAAGATATTGTGTAATATCTTTTTAAGTATACTGATGTAGCATCAGAAAATATCCCCGTACCGGAAACCTTCCGAGTATAACCATTGCCTGAGACCCCCGGAAAAAATTTAATGACTCCGGAAAAATCACAAGAGAATTTTGTGAAAGAGAAGAAAGCTACAGAAGAAGTACAAGAATCTGATAGTAGTGGTGGCTCTGATGATATGATTAATAAATTTGAAGAATATCATGAAAAATAAAGTGCTTCGGAAAAGTTTCCAATCCGGACTTCTCAATACGGATCCTCAAAACATGCTAATCCTAGAGTTGATGAGAAAGGTGAAGAAGAGGAAGTGAATAAGTTGTCAGAAGAAGAGAGTCATAATCATGACCTCATTATTACTGAATACATTGAGGCTGGAGCTGAGAAAGAGAAATTTTATAAAGATAAGATAGTTTAGTTATCCAGAAGTGGGCATGAATCTCCGAATGAAGAATCTATTCTGAAAATCAGTAAGGGTGAACAAGTGTTTGTTGATACCCCAACAAAAGAAATCTTGAGGAAGAAAGAAGATGGAGGAACCTCTAAGAGGAAGCTAGTAGAGTTAGAGGAAGAACCATCTCAAAGAAAAATGTCAGATTCAGAGTCATCTGCCTTAGGACATGATTTTGTTGTTCTATCTCTGAAGAAGTTGGTGGATACCATCCCGATTTTTACAACAATTGATTCTAGATTCCATATGCTTCAGCATAGAATGAATCAAAATTAAGATTTTGTATCTATGTTGATGGATAGATTTTTTAAGATTGAGGTTGAACATAAGAATTTTTTAACAACTATAAATCCCACAGAAAATACTTCAAGAAAATGACCAGATGGTCTAAGAAAATCATTGACTATTTGGAAGAGCTTGATCAATTTCAAGAAGATGTCGAGGAAGATTTTGAAACCGAAGACACCAAAATCAAAAATCTTACAAAAGATTTTAGTAAAAGCTAACTCTTGAACAAAATTCTCATATTCAAGATATCAAGGATTTGAATAGAATGTTGGGTTATATTTTCCAAAGTAGGAAAATAGAGAAGGATCTCCAGATTGAGATGGAAGAGAATATTGTGAAGCAAGATGACTTGCTGAAGGCTCAGGCAGAGGCTTAGAAGGCTCAAGAAGATAGAGTCACAACATTACAGAAGAAATTATAGGAGGATCACAAAGAGCTAAAAAAGATGAATGCAATCTTAAAGAATTTGATGCCCAAGGAAAAAGAATAAAAATAGATTCAAATCTGATCTTTTTATTGTATTTGTTTTTCCTTGTACTAATACTTTCAATATCAATGAAATTGTGGATGCATGTTCTGTTTGGTTGTTGGTACTAATATTTCAGGTACCATATTTTTCTCCATTCCCTAAAACTCATTTTGAAAATCCCAAAGGGGGGGAAGGAAAAATAATTCTAAAGGGGAGAAGGAAAAAGGTTTCTAAGTAAGGGGGGATTTATCTAAGTGGGAGTGCTCATTATGAAGATTTCCATACCCAAGATAATGAAAATCCCATTCTGAAAATCTAGAATACGATCCTCAGTATTCTCAAGCCTAATGGGGAGTTAGTAGTATTCATATTTTCCAATATGAAAAGGGAGATAAGTTTTTTTTAAAGTCTTGAGATTTATTATATGTCCTTATATTCTTTTTCATAAGGATGTTTGTGCTTTCCAAAAAGGGTTAGATTGTTGAGTCAATAAGTTTTTCCTTATGATATTTCCATTCCTTCATACATGGGGGAGATTGTTATGCCAATAAGGTTTTCCTTATGACTTTACCATTCCTTCTTGTTTTGAAAATCACAAAGATATTATTTCAAGGCAATACTCATTTTATCCCTTGTTTTACTTCTATAATGAAAATTTTCTTCCCTAAAGAAATTTACCATTACCTAGACTTCATTGTTCATATAAATATTTTTCCTAAGTATAAAATTTGGATTGAGGCCAAAAAATCGGAATCATATAATACTTAGATATGAAGCATTCTATTTAAGACTCCGAATTCTGGTTACGAACTCTCATGATGTTCAACTCTGAATTCTGGTTACAAACTCCCATGAAGTTCAACTCTGAATTCTGGTTACGAACTGTCATGAAGTTCAACTCCGAATTCTGGTTACAAACTCTCATGAAGTTCAACTCTGAATTCTGGTTACGAACTCTCATGAAGTTCAACTCCGAATTCTGGTTATGAACTCTCATGAAGTTCAACTCCAAATTCTGGTTACGAACTCTCATGAAGTTCAACTCCGAATTATGGATACAAACTCTCATGAAGTTCAACTCCGAATTCTGGATACGAGAATTATGGAATTCAAGTCCAAATTCTGGATACGAACATTCATGAAGCTTGACTATGAATTCTAATTAAGAACTTATATAAATCTTGACTACGAATTCTGATTATGAATTATGGTTACGAACTTCTCTATGTTTTGAATCCGAATTCTGATTACGAATTCTGCTTACGAACTTCTCTATGTTCTGACTCTGAATTCTGATTATGAATTCTCGTTACAAACTTATCTAAGTTCTGACTCTAAGTTCTCTGAATACAGACTCTGAAATCTTTTGAGTTCTGACTTTGAATTCTCATGAACTCTGAATCCAAACATTTTAAGTTCAGGTTCCTAATTATTATGAATCCAGATTCCATATTTCCTTGAAATTCAGACTCCGGAATTCTATAGAATTCAGGTTCTAAATTCCTAAAAAATAGAATCTGAATGTCCTTGTATTGTAGACTCTGAATTCAATTTTGGTTAGACTCCAAACATTCATTTACTTTCATTCCAAATATCAGTTTTTGGTTATAGTTACGTCTATTTTATTATAAAACGATGTTGTGCTTTCAGTTATCAACTAACTATTGTTTGAGTGACACGTGTACAGGTTCTCTGAAATTCAAGGAAAAATGTTACCATTGGAGGAGGGATTCGACCGTTGGAACCATGCCTAAAAAATAAGAGCTCATTTGAAAAGAGCTCAACACTGAACTTTGACAACTGTGCTTATATGCTATTGAAGTAATTTCTAGATTGAGAGGCTCTTACAAACTCTCAGGCTTCGTGCAGAATGTTTTGAACTGGTTGTTCAAACATTGCTTCGTGCAAATTTTCTTAGTGCATAGGTTCGATTTCCTTGAAATCAGATACTTTGGATTGTGAAGTCAGAGGTGCTAATTTCCTTACAAATCGAGGGCTTGCGGGGTTATTAAGGCAGATAACGATCTTTGAATTGAGGGCTTACCTGGGTTTGGGTAAGACAGAATTTCTTGAATGCATAAATCAAGGGACCTCTTATCCAGGGTTGTTTGATACCCTCATCTTTGGGTTAAAATAGTTATTTCTTGTTACTTGTAATATTATGTTTTCTGCTGTGTATTTTAGTGGTTGAGGAAAGTATAACTTTCATATACTTTCTTAAACTTGTACTCTGATTTTATAGGATTCTATATGATTTAAGGTAGAATCTTAGTTGGTGGAAACTTTTTTTAAGCTTCATTTCCGGAATCACTTTTCCGGAATAAAGAAAGTTATTAGAACCTAGAGGTTCTGTGAATTTTGGTTACCCAATATTTTCCTAAGGAATTTTAAAGTATATAATTCACCCCCTCTTGTATTTGAGCATCTAATGTTTATATATTCGATCCTACATTTGGTATTATAGAGTATATCGTACTTAGACATACCATCTCACATAGGCTTGACTATCTAAGATCTCAAACCAAAATATCATTAGGAACCACACCATAAATCGTCATAGGGGGGAATTCACATGTTTCTACCCTCAAAACCCAATATAGATATCAAAATCTCTTAGATTTTTCTACATATTGAAAGTAAAAGGCATTCTAATTATTTTCCTCAACCCCCACAATGGTATCAACTTCCTCAAGGAACCCTTGACTGATCCCAAATAAACTATAAGGCACACAATGCCTATACCGATCCACCTAGGGTCTCTACACATCCCATGCATGGAGGAAATATATATACATAACTGGAGAATGTATTGGTTTAATTTCCACATGACCTTCTATTAGAAAAAAGATACCCTGGTTCTATTGTGTCAAAATCCACCAATTAGTTATATTGGAAAAAATTCATATAAGTTTTTATTGATAGTTGAAATAATCAAACCCCCTTTAATCAATGAAGTTAATTATATATAATCACATATATGTCATGTTAATCCTAGATTCCAAATATTATGCAAGCACATAGTCCTCTTTCAACCTTATTCCATGAACCAAAACTATAAATTACAATATCAAATAAACATATCATACTTGAATAAACATCTCAACTATAATGATGAAAACCTAGAAAATAAATATTGTAACCTTGGTAACCTAAACTAAGAACAAGGTGTTCATGATACACTAGTTTGAGGTCCATCATAATCTTTGACATATCCCTATTCCATGTTTACTATACCCCAAATATAAATACAAAATAAAATGTAATCTGATATAATGTAGTAACACCCCAGCTTGGGACCACACATTAGTATCTATGTTTAGAGAGCCACATGGATTCAATATCATCTCCCTATATTCTAGATGCTACTAATTAATGGTGAGGGAGTAAAACATATATTAAATAAACTATGACCAATAATCATAGTGGAAAAAGAAGAAAAAACAACCAATCAAATCCCACAAAACTACAATAGTATATAGAATAAAATAAACAACAATGCTATAAAAAATAAACCATGAAGAAGTGTACAATAATATATCAACTAATTTCCCATAGGGCTAATCACATAAAAAAATAAACAATAGAATTCAATATGAAAGTATCTCTACTATCATCCTAAATCATCACCTCATTTCTTCACCCCAAATTACCATCACACTAATCTAGAATAATTTATTGTATAACCTATTCTCACAACTACAAAATATACAAAAATACTACTGGGTACCAGTGAAGGGTTTGAGAAATACATCATAGAAGGGCCTCACCAAGTTCCACTAATATACATCATCATATCCATATTTATGTATAAGAAAAATAAATAATTGAAGAAAACCATGGATGTTGGGGAATCATGTGTGAACTAGGCCACCAAGACACTTGACCACACCTACTTCGACCTATTCTAGAAATCCACACATCTCATTGAAAAAGACCAAAATTGTACCCAATGAATCTGAGTAAGGGGTCATACCTTACCTTGACCTCTATCCAAATCATCAAGGTAGGGTCTATATCAAGTATATAGACCATACCTTCTCAATAAACTAATTTCACACATCAATTTAATTGTTCATCCCATATAACTTAAGTTATGTCACACATAAAGTCTCAAACCATCCCTTCTCACTCAAGGGAGGCCACAAAAAAAATCTCAAATTTTCTTTCACACTCAAGGGTGGTTTTGTGGACACCTTCTCACTTAAGGTGGAACCATTTTTGCAACCACTACCTTATCACTAAACATAGGGTCCAATATCGCATTATTACCGAGACCAACCATCTACCTCATGGTAGTCAATTCCTTTACATTCTCACTCAAGGTGATGCCATTATCCTGACCACAACCTTATCACTCAAGGTAAAGTCTGATATCACATCTCAAATGTTACCTTCTCACCCAAGGTATGGATTTCCAAATACATTATCATTCAATGTGAGGAAAACCCTCTTAACCAATCATAAGAAAAACTGAGATCCATTTCCAATTACATTCACATGGTCAACAGACCCCTGAACACAAAAAATAGGTCACATAACCCATCCCAAAAATCATACGAGATCATCTCAAGGTACTAATAACACAAAACCTGTCCCAACATACCATAACATGCCTTATTATACAATTGGAATCCCATTCCATTATTCTTAAGATTATTTTGGTCACACAGGAAAATCACACCAAACCCATTTAACATATCATCTCTCCCACAAGGGAATATACTATAGTCCATCATAATAATCATGATATATTTGCATCAATTACAGCTTCACTCATAACCCCATAATGACTCCTCATCTTATAGGTTCCCTATGACAATGGACTCCCAAAGAAGTTCACATACTCTTCCAATTCCACATCACAACCTAGTCTCACTACCAAGAGGTTTTCTCAAAAAAAATATTATCCACTTGGAATATAAATTTAATGTTGTCCTACCAATTCCAAAAACCCACACTCACGTCCCATCTTGCATGACCCTTGAGATATCTCAAAATCCTTCACACAAAGGAAACCTCTCCCCAAAACAACTCATATAGTCCCATAGGGCTCATTCCACTCATGGGACTAAACAAGACTCCAATCTACCCACATAAGAGTGTTCTTATAAAGAGAAATATGTAAAACCATATCACCCATTATTCTAAGGCCTAAGACTATCATTCCTTCCCAAATAGGATTTGGAAACTAATATAGGGTATCCAAATATTATCTCAAGTCTCGTAGACCTACCTTAGGTCTCTCACAAACTCAACTGGTATCTTATCCCTTAGTGAAATTCTTTTTGGGAAATCCCAAAATACCCCAATGTTATACAATGAACTTATTATATATTTTGGAGGATTAATGCCACCCTATCTATTTACCTTGGGTGATCTTGGCCCCTATCCATTTACACAATCCCATGAAAACATGCATACATACACACTCATTCATCAGCAACAACATGGGTTTGTATTAAATAAACCACCAACATCAAAACCAGAGTTACAATTCTCACAATTATTTAATCATCCTCATCCAAGCATTATGTGTCTTCTCAATGTTTGTACCAATCTCTAGAGATTTGGGCTTTGACACAACACCAAAACTACCTAAAACCTAGTGTGTTTGTTCTAATAGTAATTATTTTAGCTAATCCATGAAAAACACCAACATTGCCACCCTATCACACTATTCGTTGGTGTAATTGGTGATAAACCCATAAGTCCCAATAGATCATCCAAAAGTCACCCTTCGCCAAGGGGTAATCGAATGATGGAATGTTGTTGGATATCATGCTGAAAGAACCATTTTTTTGAACCTATAGACCAAAATACCTAATAGGGATAACCATAAAATATTTTTCTACCCATGTTAAAAATAATTGGAAATGTGTGTGGTCATTGTGAGACTACCCCTAGGAATAGAGCTCTCCCCCTAACTGACCCCACATTGTGAAGTGACCCCTCCATGTCATGGTATGACACACCATTTACAAGTAAGGCCCATGCTTCTAAGGCACAACCTATCTTCTCATGATGTGGCACCTCTATGCTCCAAATCATGAAATTCCTTGTAGTAGTCCATTGTGGAATGACATAGTGGTCATGGTACAGCTCGATTTCCCTATAAAAAAATAAAATGCATACATAATGTTTTTTTCTTATCCAAAAAGAATAAATAAATCCCTCCATATCATGAATCCTTTGATTATGGCATGACTATGTCCCATTCAAAAAATTATGGTATTAACTAAATTTACTATGGTGTGATGGTCCACCTTCTGCTAACATAAGCAAAGGTGTTATCCAATATAGCACTGATGTTTACTTGATTAAACAAAATAACTCATGATCCATTATATATATGTCCCAAAAATCTCTTGGAGATTCTCTAACTCTTGGAATATTTCTTCTAATCTTGATTCTTGAAACATCCCCAGACCAGAGACCTAAAAATAAAATCTCCTAAAAAATGACTAGTAAATTCATGGGTTGTTACATGAATGAGAAATGAAATAAAAATATTATAAAATTTTGACAAGTACCAATATAACTGTACATTTGAATAGCCTCTGAATCAGATAGCCACATGACTCAATAAATATTCACCTCACTACATGTACTCCTAGGACATTTTTTAGCCACGATAGTCATTTACACCACCATTAATTTCCATGGTTCATCATGATTCACTAGGCATCACTAGACATTAGATTTTGACAAGTCAAAGAAGCTCCATATCCACCATGAACCTGTCTAAAATCTACATCACCAGCACAAAAACAACATGTGTGGGAACAAGGACCATATAGGGGTGATTATAAATATACTCAGAAGAATTCCCCAAAACAAAAAAGTAATAAACAAATAAACTAATCAAATAAAATCCACCGATATGAGAGCTAACTTGGGGGAAGACAATAAAATATTTATATATTACCAACCATTATAATTCTCAAGGATACAAAGAGGTACATTTTATCTAAGATCCCAACCAAGATGGTTCATGTATCATGAGAAACTTTTGATGATTGTATTAAAAAAAAGGTCACAAATTATAAAGATGATATCCCATCTATACATCAAATCTAGAGGCCAAAAATTGGTTCTTGATGAGTTAGAAGTCTTGAATAATCCATTCAGATCAACCTCTCCTACTTCCATAATGCCACTGGAGGACATAAATGATTACCCTCTCCTCACTAATGTATGAAAATCCGATGAGGGGGTATTATCCCCTATTATGACCAACTATTGATATTGTTTCACCATTATAGAAATCTAATGTTGAAGCTACACCTTTTTGATGGATAGATGTTGGTTAGAAGAGTACTACACACAACCAGCATAAACCCCCAAATTATGATCAAACTCATGACGATTCATAGAACCTATAGTAGTGGCAGATTCCATACTAATGGAAAAGTATCATTCAAGGGAGTACCAACCCCAATGGAATACCCATACCCCATGTAGTAAAAAATATATAGGGGAGGTCATAAAATCATAATTAAAGGACTCACATCTCATATATTAGAATACAATAGTTCAGATAAAAAATAATGAGAGAAAGGATTTCAATACATTAGTCACATGGGGGACCCATGCCTCTCCCAACAGTGAACATCAGATGAGGAGAAGCACTTGACCCTTGGTGAATGCAATGATCTTCATACCCCAAATTTTCCATTTTCCTTACGAATCTAAATCAAAAAATTGGATTTCTAGCTTAAAAATTATCCAAGAATAACCTAATATACTAACCCTTCATTATATACAAGAAAAAACACTCAATATAGGATATTTATTTTCTAGGAACTGTAACATAGTGGAAAATGTTATAAAAACACCCCCACGAAGACAAAATTTGGCCACATGGAGGCCCCTATGTGTTCCACAAGGCGCATTGGGAGGTGGTCTAGTTAACACAAGGACTCAACACATTCCCTGTATCTTTCTATTTGTGTGTCTCCTCCCTAAGGATAATCCAGAAGAACCCAATATGATTAGGTTGATCATCTGAGCTGCATGCACTCATTTTCATAGGCTGGGCCTACTAGGTATGCTGATCTACACCACCCAACCCAAAAGGGGGGTTGGTATGGTTCTATAGACCATGTTAGACTAGCCTCTACATGTTTAGTGGCTAGTTGTCCAATGATACAACCTAGGGAGGTACCATATTCATCCCCCATGATGTTTTATACATTCACTACAACTACCCACTATAGAAGTGTCCTATTTCCTTGATAGTCACCATTGAAACTATAGCTATATGAACTATAACACCACAAAATTATAGAGTAATAACCTTATATTCAATAATGTGCATGACATGCATCACCAAGTGTGTTGGGGAATATAATATCCCGAGAAAATTATATATATTTACTATTTTAAATATATTAAATATATGATATATCTTGTAATGAATACAATAGAGAGTAAGCTTTCATTGCACGCAAAAGCGACCATCCTCGATATCTTGTGTCACATTCAAAACTGAGTTTCACCAAATAACAATGTATTATTAAAACATTATTATTTAATATAATATGATATATCCTAAATGTTATGTTAGCGGTTATGAAAATTATTAACTAAATTATGAAAATTTATAGTTTATATAATCATAAAATGAATTCAATGGTTACCAAATAATGATAAATAAAAATAAGAACCAATTAAAAATATTATGAAATATTATTATTTATATGCTTCCAAAGAATTTTTGGCTTAATAAAAATTGTTAATTACAAATAGTGAATGATTTAATGATATATATATGTTATATATTCAATAAAACATTTTTAATATTCATCCATTATGTTTGATATGAATAAGATAAGAAAAAACACCTATATTACACATAAAACCCTATATTTTTATAAAGACAATTTTACTGCCTTTTAATCACAAACCCATTTTAAATTTATTATTTTGAAGTTTATTTAATATGTAAAAAAATAAATTCACCTTCAAAATATAAACATAATAGTTAGGTTATGGTGAATTCTTGATATTTTTTAGAAATATATCATTTTTTAATGAATAGTTAAAAATACTACATTTCAATTCAAAATATAAATTTCATCTGATTTATTTATAAGGTTAAATTATGTTTATATTGATTTTAAAGTTTAATTATATTATATTTTTATCAATTAATAAAATATAGGTTATTATAATCAATTAATCTTTGAAATTGACTATAAAATCATAGCAAACTTTTGGATGTTTTTACTTTAAAAACATGTGTTTTCATCCTACTTATGAGCTGAATTTTAAATTTATTTCTGCCACATTTCTATGATTTAAAGTTTTCAAAATGGATTCCATATTTTGAATCAGAATAATAAATAATTTTTAATAAAATAAAAATTATTTTTGAACAAAAATATTAGTGAAAGTAATTAAAATTAATTATAATTATTAAGGAAAAATTAAGCTTAATAAAGTACTAAACCTTTAACTTTAGGTCCTAAATGAAAAATACACTTATCAAAAACCAATTTTTTGGCCATATATCAGCCATAAACATTCCATTATTGAGGTTTTTTTTGTATTTTTTTAGGTAATAACATGTGTACACCTAACTTGTTTCCCAAAATTCCAAGTGTGTTCTTTTCCTTTCCTATAAAGGATAACACCTCTCCCCATTACTTACACCTCTAAAATGACATCAGTTCAATAAATCTATACCGAAAAAGATTCCCAAAATCCATATCCTTGACCTTGAAGCCTCCCTTTGGAAAGGAATGTGAACATCCTGAATAAAAAAAAGGGATAAATAATGGTACTAAAAAATATCACACTTTTGATTATCTCTATCCCCTCTAGAATCTCCACCCCCACTGCATAAAAATAACCATTCCCAACTCCTCTAACTCTCTAGTGATGACTACCTCTACAACCATACTCTAGTTGAGGTCCCTGAACATGAGAAAAATCCTAAGGATATCTTATACTTTTAATGTATCTCTTTTGTGGACCATACGCCTATTTCCCCTACTACTGAAATAGTCTCACTGAAAATAGGTACTGAGGGTGGCACTAAACCTATCCACCTCCAACAAACCATGCTCAAGAAACCACTGGGCACTGGTTCTAGAAATCATCATGAGCCTCATAACCAATATAAAATGGCCTAATATCTAAGGAAAAACACAAAAATAATTGGACCTAGAAGGTCAAGAGGGAAAATATTGAGCCTAACTCTCCACTGGTTGAAACCTCAAAGGCCTTAGCACCTAAGACATGCCATTGAAATCCCTACTTCTAAATGAACTATATTGATTCCCCTCTTATGTCAAACCTCCTTGTCAATGTATACGCTTTATTTCCTCCACCTTCTTACGATCATCTAGATATGTGGGAAACATAAAAGCAGTAACATTATACTAGATATAAGGAAATATTTCCTTATCAAGATGTCTCTCATGAAACTCCTCATCTGAAAAAAGATCTGGGAAAAAATACAAAAAGTATTTCAACTTGATTCCCAACTCTTAAACTGAAATACTTCCGTGCTGAAGAGAAATATGTTCCTTCTTCTTTACTACTTTCATGGTTTTTAAAATAACTCTTCCCAGAACTCTATCTGAATGTTGACCCACGAAATAGTGGCCTCCTTCTGTTCACCCAGATACAAAATCCACCACCAATGCACATCTCCCCATATCTGACTAACTTCCAAAGGGGCCCTATATCCCACCATGTAATGTATCAAACTAAAAGTGATCATGAGATCATTTAGCCAGGTATTTTTTTCCACATTTGAAACACTACCCTCATAGTTCCCCAAATACTACCACTGAAAAGAGTGCAATTCCCCTTCCAAGCCTCATCCTCCTCTGTTGGATCATCACTATGGTGATCAATCAGATCAACCTGTTGAACCTCTACTACCTAAACCACATGTGGATGATAAATTGGATCCATAAAAGAAAATAAAATATGAATTTCCTAATCCTATGTAGAATGGAATTTTATTAAGATTCGTTTTATTCATTTTAAACTTCCAAAAGCAACTGAAATCAAATAGGAACACAAGTCAACATGATGTATATACATCTCCTAGGTCTCTTCCCTTCAAATAGGTCCACCTCACTTGGTTGTTCAATAATCTTGGAGTCTATTAACTAGATCAGAGTGTTTATAAAATCTCATGTCCTAGTTGGTCTCCCTAGCCTTTGTCATGCACTAAGGTCAACTAGCACTTTTTCCAAACCAACCCACGCAATCCTCACTATGACTAACTCTAAACTCCATCATACCTCTCCACCTTCACATATTATACCAATATGTCATGACCACCTCCCAAAAAAGACACCTAAATAAGTGGAGAGAGATAATGACCCCTATTTCCTACCTTCAGTAGGCCCCTGATTGGAAACTAGCACTAAGGATATAAAAATATAATCAAAATAGAGGCATTACCTTATTTAATAATATTGAATTGGGAGATAAGATGTATCATCCACATGAAATGCCATAAGATAATATAAAAATGAAACAAAAACCATCCCACGTGAATGTATAAATAAAATTCATACAGATAAAAGCCACCAAAGTAAATACCCCAAAAGAAAATATAGAGCAGTGAAACATCAGCTATCCAAAGGTCCAAGCTAGTAATGTCTAGCACGTTCCATGTAGTCCTCTTAGAAACTTGAAAATGGTTTATATACATAGGTTAACCATAAAAGTATACTTATTAGGAAAACTAATTTATCTCATGCACATGTGAAAGAATCATACTAATGAACTCATGAGAAAACAACATAAACAATAATACCTAAAAAAATAAACTATTCATCGTAATCTCACCAAGGAATGATCACAAAATAACACAAGCCAAGTATAGTAACATAATAAGAATAATATCAATAAATGTTACCCCATATTTCTTTCCCACTAATTTTCTACTCTCACACACCCAACGACATATGTCCTAGAGATCCCATATATTCAGAATAACAAATACCACTTCCCCAAAAACATGGCCACATCACATCTCTCCCACAAACAACTAGACCACCACCCCATAGCATGGTGACATCACATCTCACCCAAAAAAACCTTGTCCATTCCCTCACAACCATAACCAGAGTAATAGGGTATCCTAAAAGATAAGGAAACCAAAATCTTTTCCTCTTCTTACTATATACAGCCCCACCATAAGCCACCCCACAAAACTATTATAACATCTCTTTAGAAAACACATGGGCCGCTGCTCCACAACATGGTCACCACATCTCATTCAAAAACACCTAGGTCACCTCCCCGAAACATGGTCATCACATCTCACTCAAAAACACCCAATCCATTACATATCACTTGAAAACACCTAGTACATCATGTAGTTTACTAATAGATCTCTGACCATCATAGCATGTGTATATCTAATTTCCATGAAGAGGGAGTGGGAAGGAGTGGGTAGCCATCCATCCATCCTCATCACTAGTATTTTGGAAAAAACACTCCCATGTGTGAATATGTAGGTGTTGGAACTTAGTTCTTGACACTGGTGGGGTGTGTATAGAAATAACAAGGAATATATAAGTATATACATATATTCAAAACATGCCCAACATATGGGTATATTAATAAACACTAACCAACTCACAACATCCCCAATTTCACAACCACCCCTAAATGAATAACAACACACAAACCACATGTCACATATCACCCAACCAATAAAAATCATTATCCGTCCCATTCATTTCATTATTAATCATTAAACACATTTAACCACATAGCTCATTAGGTATTTATTCAAAATTCATTTCCATCCCATTGACCAAACCCCTACCTTTTAAATCATTATTAAACAATTATGTTTTCCATCACTACCCATACATAAAGCATAAATAAACCACACATCACAAGAAACTCATCATCCCCCTAGTACCATCGCCCCACCACCCCATAAGAAAAGCCAAACAACCCCAACCACACTTCCCCAAAATCACATCCAAATAACTACCACCCCACCTTCCCAAAAGCACGATGACACAACCACCACATTAACACCCCAAAAGAATGAATACATCCCACCCATTAGCCCCACATCGATTCACAATCACAAATCATCGTCCCACAAGCATGACCACACATCACAACATATCAATAGACATTTTATATATTTAAGAATTTTAATTTTATTATATTTCACTTTATTTTAGTGGTGTTATTTATAACGCCCCAACCCTAGATACCCAAATTCGGTGCATTATTACATAACATTTTCATGATCACAAAGGATCAAGTCTCAAAAGACTGATTAGTTTAGTAGTCTTGGAAACACTAGATATATTCATAAGTCTTACATTACATCATAAGGTAAAAAAAACTACAACAACATATTATCTTCATATCCCCTCATACTATCCCTGCAGGTCATTCATAAATTACTTCTTCACATCCTAGGAAAAATAAAACATTGAAAGGGGTGAGCTCAGATGCTCAGTAAGGATAACAATATAGCAGAAGCTTTCATAGATAAACATAAAAACTTAAAGAAATTTATATCTAAAAAAATCCTTTTAAACTTGAATTACAGCATAATATGGAAAAGATAAAATGAAATAATGCCATTTACTTATTCACATGGATATTATACTGGATGAAAAATCACATGAAATATCAATAACCAGAATGCATAATGTCAGACGATCATAACCACATAGCCAAGCCCTCATGCCAAGACTACAAATAAGATTTTGTCAAGCCCTTGTTCCAAGACACTAGTTTGTATCATGAGACCTACGGATGCATCGAGGAGCTATATTGGGCTCCACCCATCACTTTCTAAGTTCAATGAATTCCTCATATGAGCATGGTTAAACATAACATAAACATTCGTATTAAAACTAGCATACGAAATGTCAATACTTTAACCACAAACCATGAATGGTATAAAAATAGCACATCCACAGTCAAACATAACTCATTCGATACAATATGGAAGATTATATTGTATCATATTAACCTCAATCGATAATAATGAATGATATTTACATAGATTAAAATAACCATCAAAACTATTTGAGAGAAATATACCCCTTTTCTTGAAAACATTTAAAAGTCACACTATTTGTCAAGAAGCCATTTAAAAATGGATTTTTGAATCAAAATCTCCGATACCACATTGAAACTTTTAAAAGGATTTTTAATTTTAAAACTTTAATTTCCATATAATTAAATCCTTAAAACCATTTTTTAAAACATGGACATTAATGAGAAAGATTTAGAAGAATAGGTCTTTAAAGCATTTAAAAATGGTATTTTAGTTAGAGTTTCTAACCAAAAGAGAGACACTTGAATAAAAATAATTGAGGTAATAAAAACATTTTAATATCACGAGAATAAATGGATTCATGATATACTATGTCAAAGTACATTATATACACCACATAAAAGTGATTTGGTGTATAACAACAAAGAAGTCTCAATGGAATGTAAATTGAGATGAAATCTCTCATAAAGGTTGTATCTTTAGGTTAAGGATAAATCAATGACATAGTTATGTGTGAAAAATATAAATACACTAAATATGACTGGTTATTTATTGTAAAACAATCAGAGGACATTCACACATAATCTTGTAAAAACAACACCAATGAATTGGATGTTTAACTCAAAAAATGGAGAATGAGTTAAAATTACTCTTATCAAATTCATATCGATGACTTGAGAAATTATCAATGGAGTGATTATGTATATCAAAAGTATATCCATACAAAGAGAGTGGAAATTATGACATAATCAAATTAATATCGATTCCACACATAATCTTGGAGTAATATAATCAATGAAATATGCATAAAGCCAAATGAGTGGAAATTAAAATTTCAAATTCCCTTATCGATTAGGTAACTTACGAAACATACACCCATGAAAGAAGAATCATACAATGATGATGTAAATATCCATAAATTAAATTATATTACATAATTAATACAATCATGGGATGTACACATACCACATGCAATAAATAAGTTGTGAACAATGGAATTCTCACGGAATTAAAAGTGAGATAAGAAACCCCTTACTTTGTACTTTTTCCATGGTCAAAGGTAGGTTAACCTCCTGTATAATGGTGAAATAATTGTTATTGAATTATACAAGAGTAATTTACATTAATATGATATCATATATGATCTTTTATCATTGATTTGTTAATAATATCTTAGTATTATCGTCATTTCGGGTGTTAACTTACTCGTTTTCCTTTATATTCTTTGTTATGTAAGCCGTGTTTGTTATGGATAGGTTGTATATTATTCATATCCATAATTATATTAAGTCCTTAAACATTATTTTTAAATCATCAAATGATAATTATACTTGAATGGATACGATGGAGAATGAATCTAATCACATTCATGGAGACGGTAGTCCGTACGTAAGCAAGAGTGACAATATCATTATTTTGATGTTAAAATAATATATAATTGGATGGTATATAATATAGAGAGAATAATTATCATGTTATATTTATTATTTACATGAATTACGCATCATTATTATTCCCTTCCAAATAATAATTTATTGAATGACAATTACACCACGACGTGGAGGCGGTAAGTCGTACGTATGCACGTATTGTGACATGTCATTCAACGGATGGATAGAATACTGAATATGGTTGTACCATATTTATAATAATATTATATTATATAGGAGATACTGGATTAATTATTTTTGAATGGGAATAACAAAGAAATAAGAAGTTGAAGAAGAAAAGAATTTGAAAAACGGTGGTAAAAACATTACCTCTTCTTCAGGTTCTTCCTTTTGATTTAATCAAAAGGGATCCTTAGGTTGGATTTCTGATCAAACTAAGGCTACTAGGTTGTATTGAGGAAAGTTTAGAGATTATTTGGGCCGGGTTTGGCTGAACAAAAATGCTTTGAAAGTGTGATGTAATGAGAAGGGGGAGTGTCCTTTTATAAGAGGGGTGAGGGGAACCTTTGGAAAAGCTAGAAATATTGTTTTATAATAAATTTATATTCGGTTTATAATGGCTCCAATGTATATTATTTAAAGTTTAAGGTGGTTATATGTCTAAAAACACTCAACAAATATAATTTATACAGGTTTGTGTCATTATATTAACCTTATCTTTAAGTATTAACTCTTAGTTAATTAGTTTCACTTTTACAATGTCTCTTTGTATTTTTATATTATATGGTTAATAAACTTACTATATACATCCAATAGACCCCTAAGTGGTCCATTAATGATACACCTATCATTATATAAGTCTCTTGGATGAACCTTAGATTTTTAGGAATTTAATATAAAATAATAATATAATATTTTTTTTAACAATTCTTTTATGTCAATTTTGACACTATTCAATAATTGATTTTTTAAAAACTCATAACAGAATTATTACTTCGAAAAAAGTTGATTATATCGATCCTAATATGTCATATTAACCTATAAAATTAGTTTAATTCAATAAAAGTATCCAATTATATTTATTTGGGTATTTATAATATCAATTATTTTAATATTTCACTATTATGGTAATTACTGCATCATCATTGTGTCATAAATAAATTAAATTAATTAATGTATAAAAATTATAAATAAAACATAATTATGTAGGATATATTTTTATATTTCTAATGAATATTTATAATCTAATTTATCTTATGTGTAACCCTATATTAAAAATGTTTTAGTAAATAAACTTTGATTTTAACTCTTTTAACTCTTCTTTAAATTAGATAATAATAAATGTCCTAATCTAATTAAAGTGGACCTAAATGATTATATTTTATTCCTAAGGTTGTTTTTGGTTGAGATAAACTTGTCCAATAGAATTAGGACAAGTTTTAGAGTAATATTAATATCATTTATACCCTTAATTACCCTATTTACTTTTAACCATGGTAAATAAAAGTTAAAAGTTATTTTTAACAAAAATTATTTTCATCTCAATGAACCAAATTTTACTCCTTGATATTAACCGTGTCTCTCGGATTTTTAAAATTCCACTCACAGAAGCGGTAAAATTAAGATTTATGAAAAATTCAGTTTTTTTATCTACCACTTAGTGGTTTCACTATTCATAAAAAAATATAAGTTTCCAGAAAAATACCAAAAATTAGGCCTAATATATATTTGATATTATTAATTCAAAAAAGATTTCTATTTTACCAAATTCAAAAAATATCAGTTTCATTAATTAATTTAAAAATAATTCCCGTCGTCAAAACAAAGTGTGTTTTTATGAGATAATAACTATCAAAAGATTGACACTTTTTATGTTTGGTTTAAATGTGAAATCTCATCCAATGAACAACATTGTATTAAATGGTAAAAATATATTCAAAATATACTTTAAAACCACTCAAATTAATAATTTATCACTATTAATTATTTTGATTAAAAAATTTGTTTTTAATTAAAATTTAGTAATTTTCACTATTCATCAAAATATCAATGTTATCCAAAAAGTACCAAAATTTCACCCTAAGCTAATTTTTATATTAAGAATCCAAAACTAAAGTCCATTTCAAAAGATAGAATTTATAAAATTTCCAAAAGTAGGTATTACTATTCATAACGGCTAGTTTGATTGGTTGTGGTGTGTTAGAATCTCGAAATTGCGTACAATGCACGTCATTGCATTATTCAAACGGAAAGGTACCGTGGAAGCTTGGGGTGTTACATTCTCCCCTCATTCAATAAATTGCGTCCCCGCAATTTTTTTAAAATTGTTCTTGAGAATATAATGGAATGTCCCACATCGGAAAAAGAGTCAATAAAACTATCACTTTAAAAGAAAGGAAGAGAGGTATAAAGGTCACCCAAGATACCCCATACTAGGATTACATGTAGGAAAACATGGATATGGATGATAAACTAAGTGTTCAGTTCTGATGGAGAGGGATAGAAAACATGATCAGGAAAAAGTTAACAATAAGAAAATCACAAACTTGTGTTGGGACAAACAGTCCTTAGTCTCCCAGTAGGAAAAGTAAACGGACAACAATTTTTGTTATAAGTTACATTACATAAGGATGAGGAATTCATTTATGATATTGACTAAGAACATAAAGAGATATACTTACTTTTTAAGTAGAGTTTCATTCTTTAATAACTTTTTACCACTGACTCATTTTTTTGAACAGTGAGTATTCAAGATGACTTGGTCGCAATGGAAGAGCTAGAATAAACTTATATAGAAATACATGATCCACGTAGGATAAACTATATATTTACCTTGTCTTTAGAGATTAATCAATAACAAAATGGTTAGTATAATATCTGATGACCCCCCAAATGGAAATTCCATTAGAGAAAAAAACACTAATCTTAATTTCTAAAATTAAACCATCAATACCCCAAAGTTAAATAAATACCATTCAATAATCAATTTTCCTTAGAATCCTTCAATATAATCCAAACTAATATTGAAAATCAAAACATATAAGAATGTAGTCTTCCATGTTAAATTGTATCTCCAAATGACATTAATTACTCTTAAAGTCACATACTTAAAAGTAATTAACCTAATCATTTCCTTAAACAACCCAAATCACTATAAATCCACAATAAAAACATAGATAAAAATCATCCATTACTCCTAAAATTAAATCACATACTATTCTATTTTCCATACAACAAAGCGAACAACTTCCAAAATAAAATTTATCACTTAATTACCAAATCATTTTCCTATACTAAGGGTATTCATTTGATGAGACATAAGATCCCAAATCAAATTATTAATGATCAATAAAATTATTTAACTTAAAATAATAGTCACACTAACAGGGACTTCACGTAGTCCAGTGGTAGGCGATATATCCCAATCACACTTTGGTTGTGGGTTCGATTCCCACAGCTTTGTCCGACGTGATGGGTTGTCACACGGTCTGCGTGTTGTCCTTTTTCAAAAACTATATTTTATAACATTACCAAAATGAGATAAATTCATCAAAATAACCATAACATAATTTAACCACAAAATTTATCTGATACCTTTCATTTTCATCCCAAATTATAAAAACTTATAATTTCCTCAAACCCAACGATCATATAAAACCAAATGGTTATTTATAACTATATCTACAAGGGAAAAGATAATTCTTCCTCAAATATCATTCTCACATGGAAAACTGCAGGGTTAAAAATACAAGAGTAAATTATTCCAAAGTAAACCCATCAACAAGGAGCACTAATAATTTTTAAACATTTCTCCAAACATTTATTTCCACATAGCTTCTTCTTTGACCAATAAAATATCTTATAGAATAGGGCATTCACTCGAGTAATGGCCAGGTCCCCTACATTTACGGCAAATGACTGTAAATGGATTCATGGGACCATTTTTATCTTCTTCCATAGTACTCTTCATTTTTCTTCAGCAATTCTTCACTTTATTTCCTTCCTTCCCACACGTAAATCATTTCATTGTCCCAATGAGACACTTTCCTTGGTGCCTCCTTCCACATTTCCTTCATGATATAAATTGAGGATTCCTTTCTCCATGGTCTCCACTACTGGAGCTCTTATCATTCATCACCTTTCTCTTCTTTGTTGTGTCCAGGAATTGGTTAATATATATATTGTTTATCATATTTTTGGAATATTGATTTGGCATAAAGACGATATCTTTTACGCCTATCAACATTCCATTTTTTTGGTCATTGCCACCACTGTTCCCACCTTGTACATCATTCTCAAAGTCACTATGACTTCCTTGGAATCCATCCATTGACTAAAACCAGAAAGCATTGTGTGAGTAACAGTAGTCATAAAATCATTTAAATATTAACATGTCACCATATTCTCAATTTGAAACACATTAGGATTAACCAAGGTCATTTACTCTCATCTTATATATATAATACTTCAAATCGGTTTGTAAAGAAAATGTAAATTATCCTAAGCATATCCCCCGAGAGTGACATAACCAAGAGTGCAGCAAGGCCCATTGTCATGCACCAGTTCCCGTTCGAGTCTAGCTCAAAGTGGTGTTTTCGGCTTTTACCCCTAGTTACATCTGTTCCAGAGCTGCCTCTACCTGCTCGTATCCAAACTGGGATGTATTGCTTGGAAAACTCACAAAATCTCTAAAATACCAAAATTCTAGAAAGTTTTTCTATATTAATCCTCAATGTTCATCTTAGGTCTATGTGCTCTAATCAGATTTTATCTAAATCTATCTTCCAAGGTTTGTACTAAACTCCCTTTGATACCAACTGTAACGCCTCGACCCTAGATACCCAGAGTCGTTGCATTATTACATAACAATGGCATGATCACAAAGGATCAAGTCTCGAAAGACCGATTAGTTTAGTAGTCTTGGAAACACTAGATATATATTCATAAGTCTTACATTACATCATAAGGTAAAAAAACTACAACAACATCTTGTCTTCATATCCCCTCATACTATCCCTATTGGTCATTCATAAATTACTTAATCACATCCTGGGAAAAATAAAACATTGAAAGGGGTGAGCTCAGATGCTCAGTAAGGAAAACAATATAGCAGAAGCTTTCATAGATAAGCATAAACACTTAAAGCAATTTATAACTAAAACAAAAGCCTTTTAAACTTGAACTTCAGCATACTATGGAAAAGATAAAATGAAATAATTCCATTTACTTATTCACATGGATATTCTACTAGTCGAAAAATCACATGCAATATCAATAACCACCTTCATAATGATGGAATGCATAATGCCAGACTATCATAACCACATAGCCAAGGCCTCGTGCCAAGACTACAAATAAGATTTTGTCAAGGCCTTGTTCCAAGACACTATTTTGTCTCATGAGACCTACCGATGCATCGAGAAGCTATAGCAGGCTCCACCCGTCACTTACTAATTTCAATGCATTCCTCATATGAACTTGTTTAAACATAACATAAACATTCGTATTAAATCTAGCATACGAGATGTCAATAATTTAACCACAAACCATGAATGGTATAAAAATAGCACATCCAAAGTCAAACATAACTAATTCGATACAATATGGAAGATTCTATTGTATCATATTAACCTCTATCGATAATAATGAATGATATTGACATTGATGAAAATAACCATCAAAACTATTTGAGAGAAATATCCCCCTTTTCTTGAAAACATTTAAAAGTCACACTATTTGTCAAGAAGTCATTTAAAAATAGATTTTTGAATCAAAGTGTCCCATACCACTTTGAATCTTTTAAAAGGAGTTTTAATTTAAAAACATTAATGTCCATATAAATAAATCCTTAAAACCATTTTTTAAAACATGGACATTAATGAGAAATATTTAGAAGAATAAGTCTTTAAAACATTTAAAAAGGTATTTTAGTTAGAGTTTCAAACCAAAAGAGAGACGCTTGAATACAAATAATTGAGGTAATCAAAACATTTTAATATCATGAGAATAAAGGGATTCATGATATACTATGTCAAAGTACATTATATACACCACATAAAAGTGATTTGGTGTATAACAACAAAGAAGTCTCAATGGAATGTAAATTGAGATGAAATCTCTCATAAAGGCTGTATCCTTAGGTTAAAGATAAATCAATGACATAGTTATGTGTGAAAAATATAAATACACTAAATATGATTGGTTATTTAGTGTAAAATAATCAAAGGACATTCACACATAATCTTGTAAAAACAACACCAATGAATTGGATGTTTAACTCAACAAATGGAGAATGAGTTAAAATTAATCTTATCAAATTCATATCAATGACTTGAGAAATTATCAATGGAGTGATTATGTGTATCAAAAGTATATCCACATAAAGGAAAGTGGAAATTATGACATAATCAAATTAATAGTGATTCCACACATAATCTCGGAGTAATATAATCAATGAAATATGCATAAAGCCAAATGAGTGGAAATTGAAATTTCAAATTCCCTTATTGATTAGGTAACGTATGAAAAATACACCAATGAAAGAAGGATAATACAATTAAGATGTAAATATCCATAAATTAAGTTATATTACACAATTAATACAATCATGGGAAGTACACACACCACATGAAATAAATAAGTAGTGAACAATGGAATTCTCACGGAATTAAAAGTGAGATAAGAAACCCCTTACTTTGTACATTTTCCTTGTTCGAAGGTAGGTTAACCTCCTATATAATGGTGAATAAATTGTTATTGAATTATACAAGAATAATTTACATTAATATGATATCATATATGATCTTTTATTATTGATTTGTTAATAATATCTTAGTATTATCGTCATTTTGGGTGTTAACTTACTCGTTTTCCTTTATATTCTTTGTTACGTAAGCCGTGTTTGTTATGGATAGGTTGTATCTTATTCATATCCAGAATTATATCAAGTCCTTAATCATTATTTTTAAATCATAAAATGATAATTATACTTTAATGGATATGATGTAGAATGAATCTCTTTGCTTTCGTGGAGACGGTAGTCCGTACGTATGCACGAGCGACAATATCATTCTTTTGATGTTAAAATAATATATAATTGGATGGTATATAATATAGACAGAATAATTATAATGTTATATTTATTATTTACATGAATTACACATCATTATTATACCCATCCAGATAATAATTTATTGAATGACAATTACACCACGATGTGGAGACGGTAAGCTGTATGTACGCACGTATGGTGACATGTCATTCAAAGGATGGATATAATACTGAATATGGTTGTACCAAATTTATAATAATATTATAGTATATAGTAGATACTGGATTCATTATTTTAGAATGGGAATAACAATGAAAAAGATGTTGAAGAAGAAAAGAATTTGAAAAGGGGTGGTAAAAACATTACCTCTTCTTCGGGTTCTTCCTTTTGATTTAATCAAAATGGCTCTGTAGGTTGGCTTTATGATCCAAATAAGGCCTCTAGATTGTAGTGAGGGAAGTTGAGAGAGTATTTGGTCCGGTTTTGGCCGAACCAAAAGGCTTTGATGGTGTGAAGTAATGAGAAGGGGGAGTTCCCTTTTATAAGAGGGGTGAGGGGCACCTTTGGAAAAGCTAGAAATATTATTTTATAACAAATTCATATTCGGTCTCTAATGGCTCCAAAGTATATTATTTAAAGGTTAAGGTAGGGATATGTCTAAAACCACTCAAAAAATAGAATTTAGACAGGTTTGGGTCATTATATTAACCTTATCATTAAGTATTAACTCTTAGTTAAATAGTTTCACTTTTACAATGTCTCTTTGTATTTTTATATTATCTGGTTAATAAACATACTATATACATCCAAGAGAAACCCAAGTGGTCCATTAATGATACAAATATCATTATATAAGTCTCTTGGACGAACCTTAGATTTTTAGGAATTTAATATACATTAATAATAAAATAGTTTTTTAAAAACACTTTTATGTCAATTTTGGAACTATTCAATAATTGATTTTTGTAAAACTCATAACAGAATTATTACTTAGAAAAAAGTAAATTAAATCAATAATAATATTTCATATTAACCTAGAAAATTAGTTTAATTCAATAAAAGTCTCCAATTATATTTATTTGATTATTTATAATAACAATTATTTTATTTTTTCACTATTATGGTAATTACTACATCATCATTGTGTCATAAATAAATTAAATTATTTAATGTATAAAAATTATAAATAAAATATCATTATGTATTAAATAATTTTATCTTTCTAATTAATATTTATAATCGAATTTATCTTATGTGTAACCCGATATTAAATTTTTTTTAGTAAATAAACTTTTATTTTAACTCTTTTAACTCTTCTTTGAATTAAATAATAATAAATGTCCTAATCTAATCCAAGTGAACCTAAATGATAATATTTTCTTCCTAAGGTTGTTTTTGGTCGAGATACACTTGTCTAATAGAATTAGGACATGTGTTAGGGTAATATTAATATCATTTATACCCTTAATTACCCTATTTACTTTTAACCGTGGAAAATAAAAGTTAAAAGTTACTATTTACCAAAAATTATTTTCATCTCAATGAACCAAATTTTACTCCTTTATATTAACCGTGTCTCTTGGATTTTCAAAATTCCACTCACAGAAGCGGTAAAATTATGTTTTATGAAAAATTCAGTTTTTTATCTACCACTTAGTGGTTTCACTATTTATCAAAAAATATATGTTTCCAGAAAAATACCAAAAATTAGGCTTATGCTATATTTGATATTATGAATTCAAAAATGATGTCTATTTTACTAAATTCAAAAAATATCAGTTGCATTAATTAATTTGAAAAATAATTGTCGTCGTCAAAACAAATAGCGTGTTTTTAAGAGATAATAACTATCAAAAGATTGACACTTGTTTATGTCTGGTTTAAATGTAAAATCTCATCCAATGACCAATAGTGTATTAAATGGTAAAAATATATTCAAAATATAGTTTAAAACCACTCAAATTAATAATTTATTTTTATTAATTATTTCGATTAAAAAAGTTGTTTTTAATTAAAATTTAGTAATTTTCACTATTCATCAAAATATCAAAGTTTTGTGAAAAGTTCCAAAATCTCACCCTAAGCTAATTTTGATATTACAAATCCAAAACTAAAGTCCATTTCGAAAGATAAAATTTATAAAATTTCCAAAAGTAGATATTACTATTCATAACGGCTAGTTTGATTGGTTGTGGTGTGTTAGAATCTCGAAGTTGCGTACAATGCACATCATTGCATTATTCAAAGGGAAACGTACCGTGGAAGCTTGGGGTTTTACATTATTATACAAGACATAATCCAATGGAAATCATTTTATTATCCAAATATAAGTTGTTATCCAATTTCCATTTTGGGTGATATCACAAAAATCACAATAGACATATCAATCACCAAACATTTCATCTAGTATAAAAAACCCCTCACAACCACAATTTTCAGTAGGTCATTAATTTTATAAAATCATTTATATCATAATAATATCAATGATGTAAAAATATGATCATAATTCCCCTTTTACCCCAAAAGTTCAATTAGTAAATTATTTATCATTGATTAAGACAACATAAACATCTCTCATTGATAAAAAATAGTAGAACCCTAACACATGATACATAATGAAGAGAAATGTGGGATTCTTTACCTCAAAGAAGATTTTACCACTCATTGTGCACTGTTGGGTGATAAAAAAACATTCCCAAACCACAACTACATCATGATATCTTGGATTAACCTACAACACATCAAGGTTTAGTAAAAAATAACCCATATCAAAAACCAAACCAAAAAAACACCGCCATAGTGGCTCTCCAAGAGAAAAAAATGGAACTAACTAAGAAGAAGGAAGGTATTACCACTTATCACCAATAAGAATCAACCAAAACCAATAGATCAAAGAAGGAGGAAGAGGGTTAGAAGATACCTCAAAATAGCCTAGGTATTTTCATAGAATGAGAGGTAGGTGGCTTCAGCTGAATGGAATGAATTGATGGCGAAAGGAACTTAAAAGTTCGAAACCCACCGGCTTCACATAATGTAAACATTACACATTCTATAATCCTTAGTTTTGGAAAAACTTATATCTTTTGAAAAAAAATCATCCACCTTGGATTTTATTTTTTACACATTGTGAATTGTATTTATGACACATTTATTTTTTTCATGAGTTACACCTTATATTCATATAAGCTATGAAATAGCTGTCTACATAAGCCATCAACCACCTTTACATGTCATGAGTTCCACTTACATGTTGTAAACTTCCTATAGCAACTCTACTGCATCTACATCATTCATTGAAAACTCTCAAAACCTCCCATGAACACCTATAACAACAAAAACTAGAAATGTAATGCAATAGGAAGGCATGGAGCATTACATTAATGGTTAATGACCTCTACTTGATTTGACCTCTGATAATAAATACACAACCTTATAATAACATCAACATTCTTGATGAAAAATTGTGGGGAACCCCTAAGAGACACATTCTACTAGATGAAACTACTTTTTATTAGATTATCCACCTATAACCTCAACTCTCAATGCTCCATAGTATCTATTTAATAAAGATACCTCAAAATTGTTGATCCACCGACATGAAACTCTTCCCAAACTCAATATCATGTTGAGGGGGTAGTGTTAAAAACTCACCCAAGAAAACATCTAGGAATTCCAAAAAAACCTTGGGAACAACCTCTACTTAATATTCCACTAAAAAAATCACAAACAGTTATAAAAGGGTCTCTACTCACCTACTACCTATTCGATAACCCAACTCACCAATGAACACCACTCACTGGCCCACCACATTGAAAAACACAACTCTCCTACGGAAATATTTGATGGCTAAATGCATGGAATGACACAAATCCATGCTAATAATAATATCATATGGTTATATCAAAAGTATGAATAAATATCCGACTGAGTTGTGCTTCCTTGTTACCAGCCTATATCCCAGCACACATCAAACAAAGAAGTATAACCTCTAACAGGAATTGAGCACACCAGGGGCACTGGAAGCCTATCCACATCCCGAAACAAGGAATGAACTTAATTAGGAGAAATAAAGTAAATATATTCTCCCAAGTAATATAAGACACAAATAATATTAGATGATGAATTGAACGTACCTCTGAAAACCTTCAGACCTACTGGCACTGCCGCCTCTAACGTGTGTGTCTGACCATTACTATATCTTATAGTTATTTATTATAGGCCTCCGTGAATATAATTTTACATAATTCCATGTTTATGTGGACCATCATGAGTCTATAACCTTCCAACACCATCTACACTCAACTACTGAACAATCATTGTTGGTCCTTTCCACTAAAACTATCTTAGAGGAAACTACTTCCACTACTAAAAAGGGACTAAATGCCCATATGAAACTAGTATCCCTAAGAAGAAATGTATTGATAATATAATTGACCATGTCTCCCAATAACAAATAATGAAAATATAAATTCCTCAATAGGTTCTTGGAATCCACCTTCCACATAAGGATGAGAAAATATCTACCATGGTGAGCTCCCCACTAGTCGAAACCCCGAATGCATGAACATCCATGACCCACTTCCTAATTATATACCCCTCAATAAGCCATTTTTCCACTCAATCAAGGTTCAACCCCCAAGGAAATTATACTCTTGATAACCATTAAATTCTTCTACACCTCCAAGTACGTTGAAAGTGTAAACAGGATGACTGCATATGAGATCACTAGGTGAAACACCTCCTACACAAGCCTTGTTATTGACTCTAAATCTGGAAATATATCTAGGGAAAAGTTTTAGAGGTATTTCAACTTTAACCAAAGATATTTTACACTCAATATCCCCTTTTTAAGGCAATAAACTTCTTTTGTTTCAATGCCTTTATTATTAATAATAGGAATTCTTAACTGAACTACTTTTGAAATTATGGACAGAACACATCTGACTCCCCATGACCACCAAGATACCATGTCCACCCCTAATTCACTACTCCCCATAGTTGAATAACTACCAATGACACTCATAACTCATCTCATGGCCAAATCATACAAAATTAAATCTTGAGATCCTCCAATCAGTGCTCCATCTCCAAGTCTGATATGCTCACCACATACTTCCCCAAACTCTAACACTAGAATGCACACAAATCCCTCTACCATGCCTCATCCTCCTATATCAGTTTGATCCTATTAATATCAACTATATAAATATACCGAATATCAACAACCTAATCTACTGATGTACAATAACTAGGAACCACTAATAAAATTCAAGGATAAACCCTAAGTCTTGTTTCTAGGAATTTCAAGAGAGGATTATTTAATTAAATTCCTATAAATTACCCAATTCAAACATGAATATATTCAATCATGATGCATTAATTTCTTGAACCATTCCCCGAGACCCGTATTGTGACTACCCCAAACCCGCCTTCCATATTCCAGGGGCTGGAGACTAGCATTGAAAAGTCATATCCCTAAAATTGGGAAGGAATTGCCTTTAAACCTACAAACTCATGCAATCCAACCACATAGAAAGATAAAATCACCAGGTAAAATATATAGTAAATAGGATGATTACATGAAGTAAAGGGGCTAGAATACAAGACTGAATAGAAAGTACAAGAAAAACTAAAAAACAGATCATGTGAACACCTGCCAAGAATCCTACATGAAGGGTATGTATAGTTCTCGAATGGTCATCTCTACGGTTCGTCTAATCTAATGGTCCACCTTCGAGTAGCCTCCTGTCATCGCACCCTCAGCCTCGATCAATGTTGTCTGTCATCTGCACAAGACATTGTAAGGTGCGGGCGTAGCCCATGAAGGGGTGATTAACAATACTCAGTATGGAACTCGAGACCCCCGAAGGTCTCTCAGAATCAACATAGGATAATCCAGAAAGAAAGACCAAAATTATAAATCAAGAAGAAAAAATCAACCCTACTTAGGTATATTCCCATACATATACCTATGTTATCAAGTAAACCCATCTCATTTATAATGAAGCACAATGCCCAAATCTTTATCTAAAAGGACAATTGTTCCACTAAGGAAAGAATACCACGAAGGTAACAACATAAAGGTAAGTACCACAAAGGTAATGACACACAGAAGAATTCCATTGAGGCATCACCACACATATGTGTACCACCAAGGTAAGGACTTAGCTCACACCAGGTATAAATTAAGTACAGAAGTATATATGATTAGCTGTATTGCTAGATCATCTTACTTTGTTGAGAAGCTCTGCTGTTGACCCACACCGGATTGAAGATGACCCACACAATCTCTGAAGATATTGACCCAAATATGATCCATATATGACCCAAACAGGATCTAAATATGACCCACATAGGATCAAAAGATGACTCACATAGGATCTAAAGATGACCCACACAAGATCGGTAGATGCTGACCCACACGGGATCCGAAGATTCTCCAAGAACAACCAGCGACAGGGTTTCTGCACTAAAAATGCTTTATTCTAGTAGTATCCACTCCTAAATCCATCTATAGATACTTAAACCACCATTAAGTCCCATGAAGAAGTATCAAGAAGGTTCATAATGTCATAAGGGACCCAACACGGATGACAGCGTGTCAATCAGATGCTCGGTCAGCAAGTTATTAGCATTTCCATTCTGAGGGTCCAGATGGATTCAGGATCGATCCAACCCAGATATACTCCAACTTTAACCAAATATCAAGTGATTAATCCAAAAGGATCATATTTATTCAATTATTCTGGTGACGTAGACGTTTCATCAAATGAATGTACGGTTCTCAGCATATGGCAAAAACAGTGTATCTGGGTCCAGATGGGTCCGGGTCCGGTCTGACCCATTTGGACAGACCCAGCCCGACCCAACCTTGGATGACCCGACCTAGTCTAAGTATAGCTTGGATGTGCAGGACCGCGGTGGGCCCGGGCTGTTAGGTCGTGTTCTGGCCTGGCCGGTAAAAGGGGTGGCCAAACCCACTGGGTGCGGACTGGCATGTACCGGGTGCACCCCGCTTGGCACGCCCACTCGTTGTAGCCCTTGGCTGGGTGTGGTCTGCTATGGAGGGCTCCTCCCTAGTAGCCACATGGGGGTGGCGCCCTCTGGGATTTCTGAAATGGTCTAGTTGGATTGTTCATCGTTGGCCAACTCGGCAGCACCAAGTGGCGCCACATACTGGCACGTGGGGCCCGCCGGAGAGGGTCCTGCTCGTTGTGACGTGGCCGGCCGGGATTCCAACTAGATCCTCTACCATTGGATAAATGACTCCACCCCTCCTACAGTCGTCCGGGATCTGGCCGCCATGATGCACCGTCACAGCTTGACACCTGCGGCCTCCTCCTCTACTAGTGGCGCGGACGCGTGCCGCCCTACTTCCATGTGGTCGGCCGGCATGCTAGTTGCCACCCTCTTCCACTGGAGCCAATGGGTCGTTTCCTCCTTCATCGGTGCGGATGCGCCACCACCACCATCACAACCAGTTAGTGTGTCAGTCGCCACCTTACACCCTGGCGACACCAGTCGCCGTTGTCGTCACATCGGCAGGCTTCTGTGGGTCACTGAGTGAGTTCCAGTGGCCTACTCTTCAATTTGATGAATTTTTATGTGTCCCAGGACGTCACCTTTGCATCGATCCTAACATGGTTGGTTCTACTCAACCCAACGATCTGCCCGTGAAGAACACATCAAACAATGATGTAGAGGAGGGATCGAGTCGTGTTCATTTTTCCTACACCCTCTGCATTAGATCAATAGCAGTCGATTCATAGATTTAAGACAATGGTTAATCACAAAGAATGATATGAACTATTTATTTACCTCGATCATTCATTGGAGATGGAAAGAGGAATAGTATGAAGATGTTTAAGGAGACGCCGGTGTTCGTCGCACCCACAACACACTTTCGATCCGGGCACAAGCGTCGGTTCCTCATTCTTTATCCGGATGTTCGTTCTTCATTGGAGGATATTCTTCCACCAAGAGTTCTCCACCAAACCGTTTTTTCCAACAATTTCTGCAACCATGAGAGGTGAGGAGACCCTCTCATTTACGTTATGTAAATGGTTAAACCGTCATTAATGAGATTTCATTAAATGGTGGGTTTTATGGTTACACACTTTGTGTAACCAGGAATTTAATGCCCAGTATTAAATTCCAGACCACCCTTGTGTTGTCTCCACCTCTAAATAATTCAAAAAGGATGGAAAAAGTTTAATAAAAATAAATATTTTATTTTATTATAATCCTCCAAAAAAACAAATAAAAAAATACCTTCCCCTTGGCCTACTACAATTGAAGTGAAGGTCTCCTTATGTAAATATCAGTGATGCGAGTTCAAAATTGTCCTCAAGTTTCAATTCTGAGCATCGATTCTAAAGTTACAAATTCCCGCTCACATGTTAACTGAATGTACATAAAGAAAGTTAAGATTTTCATTCTGTCCACTCTGGGACTCAGAATCACATGCCGTCAAAATTTGCAGACTCGTAATATTTCCATATAATTAAAAAAATACATAGAAAAATCAAGTTATTTACATTCTCCCCACCTCAGGGATTTTCATCCCCAAAGGCCACAATAAAAACTAGGGAAACAAGTGGCGGTACTGTGCATGAATTTGAGCCTCCCACTACCATGTGCTCTCCTGGAGGTTCTCGTGCTTCCAACATACGTGCACCATGGGTATTGACTGCCCATGAAGGACTCACTACTGTCGATCCTCAATCTCTAATGGAACCTTTGAAAACATCGCTCCATCCTCAACGTCCAGCTCACCCTAGTCAATGATGTGAAAAGGATCTTACACGTACCTACTCATCTGGGATACGTAGAAAACATCATTCACCCAGAGCAACTGAAGGGGAATGGTTAAGCGGCATGCCACCTCACCAACTCTGTTGAGGACCTGAAAGGTTCCAATGAACCTTGAAGATAACTTGTCGCCCTAGCCAAATCTCTGCAGACCTCATCGATGTGAGACCTGTAGGAAGACATGGTCACCATCCTCAAACTCGAGAGGTCTCCATATCCTATCAGTATAAGACTTCTGCCTGCTCTATGTATTCTTCATCCTCTATTGGATGATATTCACCTTCTCTATGGTAGCCCGTACTATATCTGGTGCCATGAATGTTATCTCCCCTAGGAAAGTCCATCACAAAGGTGATCTGCAAGGTCTACCATACAATGCCTCAAATAGTTCCATATCGATAGTGGAGTGATAATTATTGTTGTATTAAAACTCCACCAAGGGAAAGTGATCATCCCAGCTATGGCCTAAATCAAGGATGTAAGCACACATCATGTCCTTGAGAGTCTGAATGGTCTGCTCTGTCTGACCATCAATCTGAGGATGGAAGGTAGTGCTAAATCAAAGTTGTGTCACGAACCCCTCCTACAATCCCTTCAATAGCCGGGAAGTAAAACATGCATCACGATCGGATACAATAGTAGATGGAACCCCCTGAAGCCAAAAAATCTTTTGTATGTAGACATTCCCTAAGCCCTCTACTGCTCCCTGCTCTCTAATAGATAGGAAGTGGGCTGACTCGGTGAGTCGATCAATGATAACCTAGATGGAATCATGTCCCTTGGACATGCATGGAAGTCCTGTTACAAAGTCCATGGAAATTCTATCCCACTTCCACTCTGGCACCTCTAGTGGATGAACTAAGCCTGATGAAACTGGATGCTATGCCTTCACTTGCTGACAAGTGAGGCATCGTGAGACAAACTCTACCACTGATTTCTTCATTCTTGGCCACCCGTGATGATATCGGTGGTCCTGGTACATCTTAATCACTCCTGGATGTACCGCTAGAGGAGACATATGGAACTACCTCAACACATGCTCTTGTAGCACCATCAATACCATAGTATTACCTCTGAAGAGGTAGACATGCACCCCACATTTAGAAAATCCATCTGGTGCTTGTCCTATGGATATCTAAGAATGTCGTGCCTCTTATTCAGTGTCCCCAAGATATGCATCACAAACTCACTGAAGAAGTGGGGGAGTGACTGTCAGATACTAAAGATAATCTACTCCATCTTGATCCAAGTAGGATATTTGAAAAGTGTCTAGTTGCTTTGTCGCCTCACTCAGCAACTATATACCAGATCACCTACTGATTGCATCTGCTACAATGTTCCCCTTCCCAAGAGTATAGACTATATTTAATTTATATTCCTAGAGGAACTGAAGCCAACATCATTGTCTCAGGTTAAGGTCCTTATGAGAGAAGATATACCTGCGACTCTTGTGATCAGGGTAGACTGTAAAATGTTCACCCATCAAGTAATGTCTCCACATCTTCAGAGAGAAGACCACTACTACTAAATTTAGGTCATGGGTAGAGTAGTTCTTCTCATTCTGTCTCAACTATTGATATCCATAAGTGATCATTGCTCACTCCTGCATTAGGACACATCCAAGTCGGTCCCTGACACGTCACAATAGACTACGTACCCAATTCCCTCCTCTAGTAGCCTCAAGATGGGGGAACTCGTGAGTCTCTTACTCAACTCCTAGAAACACCGTTGGCATCTCTCCAACCACACTAAGGGTTAAAAATTCTTCATCAATGATGATAAGAGTTCTGAAACTATATAAATGTAAAGTACAAACCTCTGGTAGTAACCGGCTAGAACCAGGAAACTCCGCACCTCCCGCACACTCTTGGGTGGCTCCCAAGCATGCACAACCTCAATCATCAATGGATCCACCACAACTCTAGCCTCTGAGATGATGTTTCCTGGGAAGTGAACCTCTCAGATCTATAACTGGCACTTCAAGAGCTTAATAAAAAGCTGGCGCTCTCAGAGTGTGTCTAGAACTAATTACAAATGACAGGCATGATTCTCTTCTATTGCTGAGTATACCAGGATGTTGTCTATGAAGACTACCACAATGTGATTGAGGTATGGCTGGAAGATTCTATTCATGAATCCCATGAACACTGTTGTGGAATTTCTCACACCAAATGGCATAATCAGGAACTCATAATGGTCATACCGACATATGAAGGTCATCTTTTGCACATCTTCATCTCTTACCATGAGCTGGTGATAGTATAATCTAAGGTCTATCTTTGAAAACCACTGTGCTCCCTTCAGCTAATCAAAGAGATCATCAACCCTCCGATGTGGGTACATGTTCTTCACAGTCACCTGGTTTAGGCTCCAATAGTCTACACAGAGTCTCAGACTCCCATCCACCTTCTTAGCAAACAAAATCAGGGCTTCCCAAGGAGAAACACGGGGCCTAATGACCCCCTTACTCTGTAAGTCCTCCAGATGTACTCGAAGCTCTCGAAGCTCCATGAGAGCCATCTGATATACTTGTGTAGATATCGGTGTCTTCCAGGGGTAAAATTCGATATAAAATTCCACCTCCCTATGATGAGGTAGACCCAAAACATCATCAGGGAAAACATTAGCGTACTGGTCCACCACTACAGGATAGCTCAGACTCTCAACATCAACTACTCTGAGGGTAAGGATATCCAAATGATGAGTGATCAACTGAAACCTCCTACGAGTAAGTCCATCCTATGCTGTAAAGGTTCCTTTCTTATTGGTGAAGTAAAACCTGGTCCCATCCTCATGGACACACCGTACTTTGTGCCTAATACAGTCATTATGAGAATGGACTATGGATATCCAGTCCATACCCAAGATGACGTCGTAAGGCCTTGTCCCTGCTACTAGAAGATCCAAGCCAATGCTATTGCCTCCTAGAGTAAGCTCACACTGCCAGAACCAGTGTGTAATCATTGATTTTTTTCCTGTAGGAGTATCTAGCCATAAGGATCAAGCCAGCAGCTCCACCGGAATCTCTGAGATCTAAATTATTGTCATGGCAATAAAAGAGAGACATGCACCTATGTCTATAAGTACTACATCTAAGCTAGAGTAGGCACAGATCATACCTCTAATAATATCTGGAGCACTGTGGTTGTAGGCCTCAGCTGCCTAGAGCTGAGCTCGTCTCTGTCCACCGGCTCCATATGGTTGGGGTGGACCACCTTCAGGTGGTGGCGGTAGAATCTCAAAATTCCACTCACCACCATTTGCACAGCCAGCTCCTCTTCCACGTCCACCTACTGCCTACGGACCTCCTTGATCTAATTTTTGCCTCTGCCCAAGCGGTCCTTCGATTGTCTTGTGATCATCTGTGTAGCGGGTTGGGCAGTCACAAGCCATATGACCCTACCCGCCGCACGAGTAACACAACCCAATCCTCAGATGACCTAATCTATCTTGACATCCCCACACAACTAAACCTATATCATGTGGTTGTCCACTAGTAGGTCTGGTCCTCTTGGACCTCTGTGTCATTTGTCTATTGTCAGCTGTAGATGACTCTGCTTCGTTTTGTCCAGTGGTGGGTCTCGCTACCGGTGGTTGGTCAGAATGGAATCTCTCCACTAAGAGTATTTTCTCTAACACCCCCACCTACATCGGGATGCTGAGAGAAATCATTGAAGCTCTAATCTCCCATGTGATCCCCTGCTCAAAGGTCCAGGCCCTGTAAAAAAGTTTCATGCACCATGTTAGTGGAGTAGCATGATTGGTTGGTGAACCTCGCTGAATACTGAGGCACATTCATGTTACCCTGCTGCAAGTGGAGAAGCTCTTGTATACACACTGAGAAAAGGTGGCTGGGATAAACTCTTCCCTAAAAAGGCTCTCAGAGTCCACCTAGATGAGATTCACCTCATCGTGAACCTAGAGCATCATGATTTAACATATTCCCGCTACTTCATGAAGAAGACTGGCTACAAGGATGACCATAATATCAGCTGGTGTCCCTACTTGTTAGAAAACTCTAACGATAGACTCAATCCAGTCCTCAGCCGCCAGTGGATCCATCTCGCCTCAAAAACTCGGTGTCCTCTGGCACTGGAACTTGTGAAATGTGCTCAATCAGTGTGTACCTTCTTCTACTGGGGATGGTAGCATCAGTTTCCCAATCGGTAGTGGTGCTGCTAGTACACCACCCGATGGTACAACTTCCGAAAGGGGGCCCTACACCGAATCCTCATCACTCAGTGGGTTTTCATCACATAATCTACCTAGAACCTTGACTGGTTATCTATGTGGAGGCACCGTGGAAAGATATAGGTGCACCATGGTTAATAAGTTATACCTTGTGAGCTGACTCAAAGAGACCGCAAGGAAAACTTTTCTAAAAACAAACACATAATCATTTTTTTCTTACATTGAGATAGAAATCAGAATTTAGGGTCCTCGTGTATGGATACATCAGCCACTGCACCAACACTGGATTCCCCAAACTGATAACCACACTCATAATACATAACACTATTGCTGATTAAAAGATCAGAGTCCATGTTCTTCGGTAGAACTGACTCCTATAATAACAATTTGCGATGACCCATTCCCCGAAACTCATGTCATGACTACCCCAAGACTGCCTTCCATAGGCTAGGGGATGGCGACTAGCACCGGAAAGACATATCCTTAAAACCGGGAAGGAATTTACTTTTAACCTACATACTTACACAATCCAAGCACACAAAAAGATACAAGCACCAGGTAAACTATATAGTAAATAGGGTGAGTAGAGTAATTAAATGGGCCAGAATTCAAGGCCAACTGAAAAGTACAAGTAAAACTGAAAACAACTCCTCTGAACACCCGCCAAGGATCCTACCTGAAGTTCAAGTACAACTCTCAAATGGTCATCTCTACGGTTCGTATCGTCTAATGTTCCACCTCTGAGAAGCCTCCATTCTTAGCACCCTCATCCTCAATCAATGTTTTCCATCATCTGCACAAGACACAGCAAGGTTCGGGCATAGCCCGTTCAAGGGTGAGTATAACAATACTCAGTAGGGACCCTAAGACCCCGAAGGTCTCTCAGAATCCACAGAGGATAATCCACAATGCAAGACCACAATTATAAAGCACAAAGCAAAAATCAACCCTACTTAGGTATATTCCCATACATACACCTATGTTATGAAGTAAACCCATCTCATTCCTGAGGAAACACAAGTTCCAAATCTTTATCCAAAAGCACAACTATTTCATGAAGGAAAGAATACCACGAAGGTAACACCAGGAAGGTATGTACCACAAAGGTAACACCACACAGAAGAATACCATAGAGGTATCACCACACATAAGTTTACCACCAAGGTAAAGACTCATCTCACACTAGGTATAACTTAAATATGGAAGTATAGATGATTAGGTGTATTTCTAGATCATCATACTTCGTCGAGAAGCTCTGTTGTTGACCCACAAAGGATCAAAGATAACCCACAAAGGATTTGACGATTCTGATCCACACATGTTCCAAAGATAACCCACATAGGATTTGAAGATGACCCACATAGAATCTGAAGAATACCCACATGGGATCGGTAGATGCTGACCAAAATAGGATCTGGAGATTTTCCAAGTACTTCTAGCCAGTGGGTTTCCACACTAAGCATGCTTGATTCCATGAGGATCTGCTTCTCAAGCCATCGATCAATACTTCAACTACTATTAAGTCCCACTAAGTAGTATCATGAAGGTCTATCTTGTCATAGGGGACCCAATGAAGCTGACGGCATGTCAATCGGATGCTCGATCAGCAAGTAATTAGCATTTTCGTTCTGAGGGATTGATTGGATTCAGGTTAGATCCAACCCGGCCATACTCCAACTTTATCCAAATATAAAAAGGAGTATACCAAAATGATTATCTCTATCCACGGATTTTGGAGCAGTAGACGGTTCCTCAAACAGATGCCCAGTTCTCAAGATATGGCCAAAAAGGTGTATTTGTGTCCAGATGGGCCTGGGTCCGGTTTGACCAGGTCGGACCAACCCTGCCTGGGCCGACCTGACCTAGTTTAGGTCGACCCAACATAGTCTGGGTCTGGCTTGGATTGGACGGACCACGGTGGCCATGGCCCGCTAGGCCGTGGTCCGTCCGGCCCGCTTGGCGCGACCCACTCGGTGCGGCCTGCGGATGGGTGTGGTCCACTATGGCGGGGCCCTCCCTAGCTTCCACCTTGGAGAGGCACCCCCTGGGATTTCATGAATAGTCCATCTGGACCATTCTTCATTGGAAAACATAGTGGAACCACGTGGTGCCGTCAACTGGCATGTGGGACCCACCAGAGCTGGTCCTCCTCAGCATGATGCGGCCGCCCAAGATTATGGTCGGCTCCTCTTCTAGTGGTGCGACAGTGCTACTCCTCCCGTGGCCGACCGGGTGCCATATACCACCCTCCTCCACCGCGTCCAATGGGCCATGGCCTCCTTTAGAGGCACGGATGCACTGCCACCACCGTCGTGGATGGCCAGTGTGTCGGTCGCCGCCTTTAACCCTGCCGGTGCCATTCGTTGGGGCTGGTTGCTGATTCCATCCTTTTGGTGGGATATCATGGGTCACTGGGTGAGCTCTGGTGTCCCATTCTTCAATCTGAACAATCGTTGTGTGTCCCGGGACGTCACATTTTCATCTATCCCAACGTGGTCGGTTCCGCTCAACATGACGATCCTCCCGCGAAGAACACATCATAAAAGATGTTTTGGAGGGATCATGCCATTTTTTTTCCCACACCCTCTGCGTTAGATCGATAGCAGGCAATTCATATTTTGAAGACAACGATTTATCACGAAGAACGATATGAACAATTTCCCAATCTCGATCATTCGTCGAAGATGGAGAGAGGAAGAGGATGAAGACATTGAAGGAGATGTCAGTGTTCATCGCTCCCACATCATTCATCTGATATGGGCTCGAGTGTTGGTTCCTCATTCTTTATTTGACGGTTCGTTCTTCATTGGAGGATGGTCTTCCACCAAGTGTTCTCCACCAAATTGGTTTTCCAACAATTTCCCCAACCACGAGAGGTGAGGAGACCCTCTCATTTAAGTTAAGTTAATAGTTAACTTGTCATTAAATATATTTCATTAAATGGTGGGTTTCATGGTTACACACTTTGTGTAATCGGGAGTTTAATTACCATTATTAAATTCTTGACCACCCTCGTGTGGTCCCCACCTCCAAAGAATTTAAAAAGGATGGAAGGAGTTTAATAGAAATAAAACATTTGTTTTATTTTAATCCTCCATGAAACCCCATAAAACCAGACCTTCCCCTCAGCCAACTGCGGTTGAAGTGAAGTTCACCTTAAGCGAATATTGGCACTGTGAGTTTAACAGTGTCCTCAGATTTTAATTCTAAGCATCGGTTCTAAAGTTTCAAATTCTCACATGCATGTTAACTAAATGTAATTAAATAAAGTTTGGAAAATCATTTTGGTCACTCCAGGCCTCAGAATCACGTGTCGTCAAAATTTGCAGACTCGTAATTTTTCCATATAATTAAAAAAAAATACTTGAAAAAATCCAGGATTTTACATTCTCCCCACCTCAGGGATTTTCATCCCTGAAATCCACAACACAAACTAGGGAAACAAGTGGGGGTAATGTGTACGAATCTGATCCTCCCACTCTCATGTGCTCTCTTGGAGGTTCCTGTGCTACCAACGCATGCGCACCAGTGGTATCGACCGCACATAAAGGACTCGCTCCTATAGATCTTCAATCTCTTCTGGAACTTCTTAAAACATCACCCCATCCTTGATATCCATTTCACCCCAGTCAATGATGTGTGTAGGCACGTACACATACCTCCTCAGCTGGGATACGTGGAAACCGCCATGCACCTGGTGCAACTAAGGGGAAGGGCTAGTTGGTGCACAACCTCACCAACTCCTCTGAGGACCTAAAAGGGTCCTATGAACCTCAAAGATAACTTTCCACCCAAGCCAAATCTACACAAACCTCGTCTTGGTGAGACTCGTAGGAAGAAGTGGTCACCATCCTCTAACTTGAGAGGTATCTATCTCCTGTCAGCAAAAGACTTCTTCCTGATCTATGCAATCTTCATCCATTCCTGGATGATCTACACCTTCTCTATGGTATCCTGTACTATCTTCGGTCCCATTCATGTTGACTCCCCTAGGTCAGTCCAGCACATAGGTGATTTGAAAGGTCTATCGTACAATGCCTCAAATGGTGTCATACCAATAGTGGAGTGATAACTATTGTTGTATGAAAACTCCACCAAGGGAAATTTGTCCTCCCAACTGCATCCGAAATCAAGGACGCAAGGACACAACATGTCCTCGAGAGTTTTAATGGTCCGCTCTATCTTTCCATCCATCTGAGGATGGAAGGAGGTTCTCAATCGAAGTTGTGTCCCGGCCACCTCTTGTAACCCCTTCCATAGCCAGGAAGTAAAATGTGCATCATTATCAGATACAATAGTATATAGAACCCCATGAAGCCACACAATCTCTTGTATGTAGAGGCGTCCTAAGCCCTCAACTGATCCCTTCTCTCTGATAGGTAGGAAGTTGGCCAACTTGGTGAGTCGTTCAACAATCACCCAGATGGAATCATGTCCCTTGGAAGTGCGTGGAATTCCTATTACAAAGTCCATGTAAATTCCATCCCACTTCCACTCTGGAACCTCTAGTGGATGAACTAAGCCTGCTGGAACCTCATGCTCTGCCTTCACTTGTTGAAAAGTGAGGCATCGTGAGACAGACTCTGCTACTTTTTTATTTATTCCCAGCCACCAGTGCTAACGCTAGAGGTCCTGGTACATCTTTTCCACTCATGGATGTACCGCTAGAGGGGACATATGTAACTCCCGCAACACTTCCTCTGGAAGCTCCACTAGTACCATTGTACGAACTCTAAAGAGGATGGCATGCTCCCCACCTTCATAAAATCCATCAGTTGCCTACCCTGTGGATATCTGAGAACGTCATGCCTTGCAATCAGTGTCCCCAAGATGCTCCTCCCTGACTAACTTAAGATGTGGTGGAGTAACTGTCAAAGACTGAAGATAAGCTGCTCTATCTTGATCCACCTAGGATATCTGCAAAGCAGTCAGCTGGTACGTCACCTCACACCGCAACTGTATACCAGATCTCTTACTGAGTTAATCTACTACAATGTTTACCTTCCTAAGAGTATAGACTATCTCGAAGTCATATTCCTAGAGGAACTCAAGCCATCATCAATGTCTCAGTTTCAGGCCCTTCTGAGAGAAGATATAACTGAGACTCTTGTGATAAGAGTAGACTGTATAACATTTTCCCATCAAGTAATGTCGCCACATATTTAGGGAGAATACCACTACTGCTAACTCTAGGTCATGGGTAGTGTATTTCTTATCATGTTGTCTCAGCTATCGAGAACCATAAGTGATCACTGATAGCTCTTTCTTCAGGACACATCCAAGCCCGGTCCCTGATGTGTCACGGTAGACTATATACCCAACTCCCTCTTCTGGTAGCCTTAAGATGGGGTCACTCGTCAGTATCTACCTCAGCTCCTAAAAACTCTGTTGGCATCTCTCCAACCACATGAAGGGTTTCCCCTTCTTCGTCAATGCTGATAAGGGTGCCGCAACTCTGGAAATGTCAGGCACAAACCTTCAGTAGTAATCGGCCAGACCCAGGAAACTCTACACCTCTGTCACACTCCTAGGTGGCTCCCATGTATGAACATCCTCAATCTTCACTGGATCCACCACAACTCCAGCCTCTGAGATGATGTGTCCTAGGATGTGAACCTCTCCGATCTAGAACTGGAAATTATAGAGTTTACCATAAAGCTGGTTCTCTCAAAGTGTGTCTAGAACTTACTGCAGATGATAGGCATTCTCTTCTTCTATAACTGAGTATACTTGGATGTCATCAATGAAGAATACCACAAATCGGTGGAGGTATTGCTAGAAGATTCTGTTCATGAGTCCCATGAACAATGCTGGGGCGTTGGACACACCAAATGGCATAACCAAGAACTCATAATGACCATAACGACATATTAAGGTAATCTTCTTCACATCCTTGTCTCGTACCCTGAGCTGGTGATAGCCTGATCCGAGGTCTATCATTGAAAACCATTGTGTTCCCTTCATCTAATCAAAGAGATCATCAATCCTCAGTAGTGGGTACTTGTTCTTCAAGGTCACGTGGTTCAGGATATGATAGTCCACACGGAGTCTTAGACTCCCATCCGTCTTCTTGGTGAACAAAATTGGGGTTTCCCAAGGAGAAACACTGGGCCTAATGAACCCCTTTCTCTGTAAGTCCTCTAGCTGTACTCATTGCTCTCGAAGCACCATAATAGCCATCCGTTATGCTGGTGTAGATATCAGTGTCATCCTGGGGTACAAGTCAATATGAAAGTTCACCTCCCTACGAGGAGGTAGAACCGAAACATCATCAGCGTACTGGTCCACCACTATAGGATTGCTCGGACTATCAACATCAACTAATTTGAGGGTAAGGCTAGACAACTGATGAGTCATCAGCTACACCCTTCTTCAGGTAAGGCCATCATGTGCTATAAAGGTTCCCTTCTCACCTGTGAAGGAAAACATGGTCCCATCCCCACAAACACACCGCACTTTATGCCTAATACAGTCAATCTGAGAATAGACTGTGGATAACCATTCCATACCCAACATGTCATCATAAGGCCGCGATGCCACTACTAGGAGATCCCAGCCGAATCTCTCGCCTCCTTGACTAAGCTCATGCTGTCAGAACCAGTGTGTAATCATCGAATCCTCTCCTGTATGCATCTATAGACATAAGGATCGAGCCAATGGCTCCACCAGAATCTCTGAGCTCTGAAAGAGGGTCTTGGAAATAAAATAGTGACTAGAACCTGTGATTATAAGTACTTCTTCTATAGTGGAGTGGACACATATCGTACATCTAATCATCTTTGGAGCTCTGTGGTCATAGGCCTCAACTGTTTGGATATAATCTCATACCTATCCACCTGCTTCCTGTGGTAGGGGTGGATCACATAGAGGTGGTGGTGGTAGAACCTCAAATCGCCGCCCACCTCCCGCGACATAGCCAGCTCCTCTTCCATGTCTGCCTACTCCCTGCGGACCTCCTCGATTGAATCTTCACCTTAGTCCAGGAAGTCCTTCGACAACCTGCTGATTTTATGTATGGCTGGTCAGGCAGTCGCGAGCCATATGACCCTGCACGTCACACGATTAATATTTCTAGATCCTTTCCTGTCCTTCTCTGTCTTGAGAGCCCTGAAAAACTGACCCTGTATCCTATGGTCATCCACCTGTAGGTATGGTTCTCTTAGACCTCTGCATCATCTTTATGCTCCCAACTACAGATGACTCTGCTACGTGTCATCTGGTGGTGGGTCTCGCTGTCAATGGCTTCTCAGTAAGGAAGCTATCCACTAATAGTTATCACTCTAACACCCCAGCCTACTTCGGGGTGCTGAGAGAAATCAACGAATCTCTAATCTCCCGTATGAGCCCCTAATTGATGTTCTGGGCCCTGAAGAAAGGGTCTTGCACCATGTTAGTGGAGTAGCATGAGAGGTCAGTGAACCTCACTAAATACTGAGCCACGATAATGCTTCCCTACTACAAGTGGAGAAGCTCTTATATATGCACTAAGCGTAGGTGGATGGTTGTGCCCAAATTTACCCTACTGGTAAAAGCGGTCGATGTAGTACATGTAGGGGTCGAATCCACAGGGACCAAAGAAGTAACCTTGAGACGCTATGATTTGGTGAAGGATGGGCTATGAAGTAGCCAACTTCGGGTTTAATTTTGGATGGTTTAAAGAACACTAAGAAACCTATGTGAATTCAATTCAAAGAAAATGGATTGATCTTAAGATTATGCTCGGGGTGGATTGAATGAATTTTACTTCTTTAGACAATTTTGGTTTTATTAATTCTTGATGAATCCATTCTTCAAAAATAACACTACCTTCATCATTTTCCGGTTTGGTGCTTATGAAACACAATTAATAATCCCCTATACACTTAGAGAACCAAATTCACGATCCCTCAGAGGTATATGGTCATTTAGTAATTGAATTTAGTTTGCTCAAACACAGTAAATATAAAGAGTAGAAATTACTGAAGAATGGATGTCTTAAATTAATTATCCAATTAACAAAAATTCATTCATAAAATAACATTCAATCTAGCCTTTGCATCCTCCTAAGATCAATCCATTATAGGGTTATTCCTCCATTGATGTTATAATCTCAATGGTGGGCGGAAGATGACTAAAAAGAATTGGATTGAAGAATTTAAAACCGCAGAAATAACGAGCACTCCTTCGTGTGTGTGAATGAAATTCACACCTATGTGTGAACTAATTCACAACAACATAGAGATATCAGTGTGCTTTCTGATAAAAATGTTTTAGTAAATGAAATGGAAAATATAAAATAGAAAGAAGTTGATTAAGAACATAAAGATACAAAAAAGAAACTTACATGGAAATGGAAAACATTACAAAGGAAATTTGGACGCATAACCTTACAATGAATCAAGCAACAAAAGATGATAATAAAAATATCCACCCATATTACCTTCACCACTAGCTCCTTATATAGGAATATTAGGAGCCTTAGGTACATCCCCCAACAATTAATTCACCCCCAAACAATTAATAGAGTCAAATAAAGGGTGAATAATAAAAAGGAAATTGATGTTTCGAATTTGACCCGGAAAATTGTCCAGATTCGTCCACCATATTGACGTGTGAATTCTCAATTGAAGAAAGCCGAATCTGGAGGGACTGTAGAAGAGAAATATCTTCATACATCTGTCCTATATGATCTGTAAAATGTTTAGGAAATTTTTCTCATCCGTTTGGATGTTATAGTCGAAATGGTTGGACAGAATTTTGTGCATTAATGTCAGGTCAACCATTTAAATCTCAACTTCCGATCCCTTTATCATCATGATAACATCAGAATTAGCTCCGGCAACAGTTGAATAAAATGATCCTCATATTTTTATCTTTCTACTTTATCAAATTTAGCTTCATTGGGCTTAGTTTGTGGGCCCCAAATTTGTTTGATGGGCCTTAGGCCCATTATGCTTTTTTCCAGCAAGTTTCTGTCTTCAGGCACAAAATTCTCCATCTTCCTTTGGGATTAATCCATCGGACCTAAAAGTTAAAATGTTCCAAACAAAGTGTTCAATAATATACCAAAATTTCAAATTCAGAAAATTAATATAATGTTGTGCACAAACAAATGAATGATTGGGCCCAAATTTTCATTTTTAAACATGAATTTCATTTTTGATGAGAAATGAAGTTCTATTTATGTAATGCACTGAAAACAATGTTTATAGACTTTGGAAAAATTAATATAAATATATTAACAATTAATATTAGACACTTTCAGTGACTAATCACACCCCCCAACTTGAGTTTTGCTAGTCCCGAGCAAAATATATTACAAATATGAAATTCAAATGTCTTTTTCCAAAAACATTTAAATACACATTGCTCACCCAAAGACCTCATACCAAAAAAATTATGGAACCCATAAAAATCATTTAAAACAAGCTAGTTCCATAAGCATATCCCAAGCCCATGCCCATTCCTTTGTTCAAATTCATCTCTACATTTCATCCAATTTCAATTAAGCATGATAAATTGTTGTGCAACACAAAAGATATGGGTCCCATTTTATTATTCAAGGGGAAAAATGGAAGCACTAGGTGGGAATAAAATTAAACCATAATATGAGTATCCATTTTTTTGATTTTTTTGATGTTTTTTTTTATCCACAATAGATATGAAAAGACTAACTCTGGGCAAGACAACTATGGAGTCACGATCCCCATGTGCCGAACGCCACACATATTGTCAATATCATGCTCTACAATAGAGATATAAAGCCTAACTCTGGGCAAGACAACTATGTAGTCATAATCCCCAAGTGTCGGACGCCACACATTTGGACAAAACATTCCTCTATGTGGTCATTTTTTTGTTTTTTTTTTGTTTTTTTTTTGTTTTTTTTTTTTTTTTGATACTCAAATTAAACTAAAAGTGATCCCAAAACCCTATGCTATAATGAAAGGGACCCAAGAACTCAAATTTACACCCACGATCCAGTAGACGTGCATTGTGGCATTTTCATTAAGAGGATGAAAATGTAAACATTGAAAAATCACATCAGAACACCACACTTTCCAAAAACTATGCCCATGAACTTAAACTTGCATTAAAATCAGAATCATGGAATGAAAAATTTATTTGATATCCAGTTTTAGAGTTTGAAATGTATGTTATCATGTTCAAGGTTAATGAAAATTTTCATTTCATGCATGTTTTTATTCAAAAAAATAAAAAAATATCATTTTTTATCTCCCCCCAACTTAGAATAACATTGTTCCCAGTGTTTAAAGAAAAGAAAAGTTAGAAGGGGTAGGATAGGAGTTAAAAGAGGAAATTGAGAATGATAAACATGGAAAAAATTCACCAGGTTTTTGAAGTTGAAGTTCATGATGCTACAGATTACTCCTTTGATCTCTTGTGGGATGTAGGCACCTCCTTGATTGAACATGTATCACACAAAATAGTTCCTGAACCATAAAAATAAGGACAAAGAAGACAAAACAAACAACACATTGATTTATTTAATTCCAAGTATCATTATTTTTATGGGTTATCATGTTTTTTTAAATCAAACTAATGATACATTGTCTTCTTTTAAATTTATGTGTAAGGTATTACTCAGGGTTCACACCACGTGACACGGATGAATACAGTTCCCCCCTTTCATACCCATCCATACTCATAAAAGAAGAACAGGTCAAGAGTCTAATTTTTTATTTTTATATTTTTAAAATATCAAAATGATTTATTAATCCTATTTGAAAAATAAATATGATTCCAAAAATATTGGAAACATGAAAACCACGGGTTTCCTCCTGTGCAGCGCTTTTGTTTAATGTCGTTAGCTCGACTTGTACCCCCCAACTTATCCAATTCCAACATTCGACATTTTAATTAACCCATCTTTTTCCACTTCAATAAGATTGAGATTGATTATTTTTTTGAAATTTTGTTCATGTAAAATCCTATTTTCTACAATGATTGGTAAAATCCAAGGAATATATGAAATGGTTGATCGAGATGAACTTATATTATTTCCTAAGACATCAATGACCATTCCAAAATTATTGGCTTCTTTAGATGAATGAACTAAAACTGCAAGGTCTTTTTTATCACCTATGATGGAAATCTTGTCTGGGGAAGGAAGGATAATGATTTTGAGTTCTGGTCGATTGTAATTTCCTAATAAAGATCGGAAATTTGAATGAAAGTCAGTTTCTTCTCCAATAAATTTAGAAAGAATTGGTTCCGTTTTAAAATATGATTCATCCCCAAAAGTCTCTAGTTGAATTTGAGGTGTGGGTATGGGATCAATGTTTGGTATTTCTACCAATTGTTTAGTGATTTGTGTTATTGAAAAATCATCAATGGAGAAATATTCAGGACTCTCCATCCACAATGTCAAGTTTTCCTCTTGTGAATACAAAAAAATCAGTTTCCTCTTGATTTAAGCACCCATCAACAATTCCTTGATTATCTTCAACTATCCCAAATCCAATGGTTGGTTCTTCAATAAATTCATTTGAGGTTTGTGAGAGACCAGATTCTTGTATAAGTGATAAGGAAGAGACAACCTGAGTGGGAATGGGTTCCACAACCATTTCAATTCTTTGTAGTTCTACTCTAAAATATGAAACCTCGAAATTCATTTTATCCATTTTTTCACACAAATGTTCAAGGATTTTTTCAGAATTAGGATTGATAGATGTTTGGACATCATGAACTTCATTATGTTTGATCTCTTTAATCATCCTCGAGAGGTATTGAAATTTATCCTTTAAACAATCCGCATCCCATTGATTGTACATCTCATCTGGTGTTGTGTATTCAATCATGGTTTGGTCAACGAAATTTTCTATGTGAGGTGATTCAAAATATTGATTTTCCAGTTGATTACAGCATTGGTAAATTAATGGGTATTGTTGAAGATAATCTATTGGAGTTGATTGAAAGTTTTTTTGGGATTCATTGGACACGCATAAATAGAAAGGGGAATATAAATGAGAAATTAGGGTGAAAAAGAGAATTTGGGGTGAGAAAAGAAGATGTGGGTCTAAGGTACTTACTTGGGTCCCCAGAAACGGTGCCAAAATTTGGTTGTTGGATGGGTTTTTGATATTGTACATGAGGATGTTGGAATTGGACTGGTTGTGGTTGGAACTGATTATGAGGTTGAAAGTTTTGTTGAGGGTATGGGTTGATACATTGTTGTTGCGTTGGTTGTTGATTGTCCTTCCAACGAAAGCCTCGATGGTCATTATACCTTGGATTGAAGGTGTTCGTGAATTGTGGCTTTAGAAAGTTCATCGCATTAACTTCTTCTGGTGGTCCTCCTAAATGAACATCCTTGATGGAAGGAATGGTTGGGCATTTATCTGTCTTGTGGTCATTCTTGTCACAAATTGTACAAACAAGCTCAACTGTTTGGGTTTTGTGGACCTTCCTAAGATCAATCTCCTCAACTTTCCTCGTGAGTGTAGCAAGTTTTGAATTAAGGTTTTCTTCTTCTCCAAGATTGTACATTCCACCATATTTGTGTGGCTTCTCATAGTATGGTGATGTTCCCATGTTTGGTTTTGTTCAGCAAGATTTTCTAGATACTTGTAAGCATCATTTGGGGCTTTGTTTTTGAAGGTTCCATTACACATCATATCAATGAATTGATTGTTTCTGGGACCCAACCCTTCATAGAAAATTCTCACTTGTTCTGGGATTAAGAAACCATGGTGCGGTACCATGTTTAATGTGTCCTTGAGCCTTTCCCATGTTTCATAAAATGTTTTTCCCTCTCCTTCAAAAAAGTTTTGTATGCTCTTTTTAAGTGAAATTGTTTTGTGATGGGGGAAGTATTTTTATAAACTTCTCGTTGAAGTTGGTCCCAAGAGTGAATGTACGCTTGTCTCAAATTGTTTAACCAATTCTTTGCTAGGTCCTTAAGATAAAACGGGAAAAGTCTCATTTTAGCAGATTCAATTTTATTTGGTGGGCACATCGTTTTGAAAATGTCATTAAATTCTTTAACATGAAGGTAAGGCATCTCAGACTCCATCCCATGAAAGGATGGAAGGTGGTTCAGGACATGGGGTTTGAAAACATATTGGGCATATCCTATGTTATCATGCCTAATTCATGAGGGTACATTGGTCCAGTTTGGTGTGAGGTAGTCATTCATGGTCGGGTCTGCAACAATTCCCAAGTAAGGGTCTTGCCCGTTATTTTGGTTCCCTCCCCGGTTTAGGATTTGGTTTTGTGTGGAGATTCTCCATTGTATCGAACTCAACGTATGAATTTGGAGTATTAGGAAGATTTGGATATAAATGAAATAGACCTATTTTAGTGCTTGACTCCCCAGCCCTAGGAGTATCCACCCTAACTAATCTATTTGATTTATCGCAGGTGTAGGCGGACATGCGCCAAAAAAAATGCGAGAAAGGGAAAAGATAAGAGAATTGGGATGAGAATAGAAGAATGGGGGTAATAAAAGAAGGTTTTTGGTCTAAGGAACTTACTTGGTCCCCGGCAACGGTGCCAAAATTTGGTTGCACCCAAATTTACCCTACTGGTAAAAGTGGTCGATGTAGTACATGTAGGGGTCGAATCCACATGGACCGAAGAAGTAACCTTGAGACACTATGATTTGGTGAGGGATGGGCTATGAAGTACCCAACTTTGGGTCTGGTTTTGGATGGTTTAAAGAAAACTAAGAAACCTATGTGAAATCAATTCAATTAAAATGGGTTGATCTTAAGATTATTCTCGGGGTGGATTGAATGAATTTTACTTCTTTAGACAATTTTGGTTTTATTAATTCTTGATGAATCCATTATTCAAAAATAACACTACCTTTATCATTTTATGGTTTAGTGCTTACTAAACACAATTAATAATCCCCTATACACTTAGAGGACCAAATTCATTATCTCTCCGAGGTATATGGTCATTTAGTAATTGAATTTAGTTTTCTCAAACACAGTAAAGATAAAGAGTAGAAATTACTGAAGAATGGATGTCTTAAATTAATTATCCAATTAACAAAAATTCATTCATAAAATAACATTTAATACAGACTTTGCATCATCCTAAGATCAACCCATTAAAGGGTTATCCCTCCATTTATGGTATACTCTCAATGGTGGGCGAAAGATGACTAACAAGAATTGGATTGAAGAATTTAAAACCACGGAAATAACGAGCACTCCTCCGTGTGTGTGAATGAAATTCACACCTATGTGTGAACTAATTCACAAAAACACAGAGATGTCACTATGCTTTGTGATAAAAAAGTTTTAATAAATGAAATGGAAAATATAAAATAGAAATAAGTTTATTAATAACTTAAAGATACAAAAAAGAAACTTGCGTGGAAATGAAAAACATTACAAAGGAAATTTGGAAGCATAACCTTACAATGAAACAAGCAACAAAAGATGATAATAAAAATATCCACCCCTATTCCCTTCACAACTAGATCCTTATATAGGAATATTAGGACCCTTAGGTACATCCACCAATAATTAATTCACCCTCAACAATTAATAGAGTCAAATGGAGGATGAATAATAAAAAGGAAATTGATGTTTCAAATTTGACCCGGAAAACTGTCCAGATTCGTCCACCATATTGACGTGTGAATTCGCAATTGAAGAAAGCCAAATCTGAAGGGTCTGTAGAAGAGAAATATCTTCATCCATATGTCCTATATGAGCTGAAAAATTTTCAGGAAAGTTTGCCCATCCGTTTGGATGTTATAGTCTAAATGGTGGGACGTATTTTTGTGCATTAATGTCGGGTCCACCATTTAAATCTCAACTTCAGATCCCTTTATCATCATGATATAATCTGAATTAGCTATGACCACAGTTGAATAAAATGATCCTCATATTTTTATATTTCTACTGTATAAACTTGATCTTCATTGGGATTATTTTGTGGGCCCCACATTTGTTTGATATGCCTTAGGCCCATTATTCTTTTTTTCCAGAAAGTTTCTGCCTTCAGGCGCAAAATTCTCCATCATACTTTGGGATTCATCCATCGGACCTAAAAGATAAAATGTTTCAAACAAAGTTCTCAATCATATACCAAAATTTCAAATTCAGAAAATGAATATAATGTTGTGCACAAAAAAATGAATGATTGGGCCCAAATTTCCAATTTAAACATGAATTGCATTTTTGATGAGAAATGAAGTTCTCTTTATGTAATGCACTAAAAACAAAGTTTATGGACTTTGGAACAATTAATATAAAGATATTAACAATTAATATTAGACAATTTCAGTGAATAATCAGTTGCTAGGACGAACTCTACCCTAAAAAGTCTCTCAAAGTCCGCCCAGATGAAATTCACCTCATCGTGAACCTAGAGAATCAAGATCCACCATCTTCCTACTGATTCCTGAAGAATACTGGAAGTAAGGATGACCATAAGATCAGCTGGTGTCCTTACTAGTTGGAATACTCTAACCGTAGCCTATAGCCAGTCCTTAGCCACCTTTGGATCCATCTCACCCCGAAACCTATGTGGCCTCTAGCATTGGAACTCTTGCAATGCACTTAATCGGTGTGCACTTTCTTCTACTGGGACTAGTTGCATCGGCTGCCCAAGGGGTAGTGGTGATGCTGTTACACCACTCGATGGTACAACTTCAAAAAGGGGGACCTACGTCGATGCCTCATTGCTCAGTGGGCTATCATCACATACTCTACCTGGAACTCTGGTTGGCTGTCTGCGTGGAGGCATCCTGAAAAGAAACCATTGTGCCACGGTCAATAAGATATACCTAGTGAGAGGACTCAAAGATACCTCAAGGAAAACTTTTCCAAAAACACACACATAATTAGTGTTTTCATGTACTGAGTCAGAAATTCGGAGTCAGGGTCCTAGTGTATGGATACATCGGCCGCAACACCAACACTGGATTCCCCAAACTGATAATCACACTCATAAAATTTAACACTATTGTCGATTAAAATATCAGATTCCATGTTCTTTGTTTGAACTGACTCCTCTGATACCAATTTTCATGAATCCTTCCCCGGGACACATGCCATGACTACCCCATGCCCGACTTCCATAGGCCAGGGGCTGGTGACTAGCACTGAAAAGGCATATCCCAAAAATTAGGAATGCATTGCCTTTTAACCTGCAAACTCACGCAATCCAAGAACACAACAAGATACAAGCACCAGGTAAATTATATAGTAAATAGGGTGAGTATAGTAAGTAAAGGGGCCAGAATACATGCCCCACTGTAAAGTACAAGTAAACTGAAAACAGCTCCTGTGAACACCGGCCACGGATCCTACCTGAAGGGTAGGTATAGCTCTCGAATGGTCATCTCTGCAGTTCATCTCTTCTAATGATCCAACTCCGAGAAGACTCAAGTCCTATAACCCTTAGCCTCAATCAATGTTTTCTGTCTTCTTCACAAGACACAGCATGGTACGGGCATAGCCCGTGCAGGGGTGAGTATAACAACACTCAGTAGGGGCCCCGAGACCCCTGAAGGTCTCTAAAAATCCATAGAGGATAATCCACAAATAAAGACCACAATTATAAAGCACGAAGAAACAATAAACCCTACTTAGGTATATTCCCATACATATACCTATGTTATCAAGTAAACCCATCTCATTCAAGAGGAAACACATGGCCCAACTATATATCCAAAATCGCAACTGTTCCACGAAGGAAAGAATACCATGAAGGTAACACCACAAAGGTAAGTACCACAAAGGTAACATCACACAGGAGAATACCATGGAGGTATCACCAAATAGAAGTGTACCACCAAGGTATAGAATCATCTCACAGTAGGTATAACTTAGGTACGGAAGTATTGAATATTAGCTATATTGCTAGATCATCTTACTTCATCGAGAAGCTCTATTGTTGACCCACACAAGATCGAAGATGACCCACATAGGATCAGAAGATAACACACACAAGATCTGATGATGACCCATATAGGATCGTTAGATGCTGACCCACAAAAGATCTAGAGAGTATCCATGTACAGTCGGCCACAAGGTTTCTGCACTAAGCACGCTTGATTCCAGGAGGATCTGCTCCTAAAGCCATAGATCGATACTTCAAATTCCACTAAGTCCCATTAACAAGTATCAAGAAGGTAGTCTATGTCAAAAGGGACCCAACGCAGCTAACAACATGTCAATCGGATGCCCGGTCAGCAAGTTATTAGTGTTTCCATTCTGAGGGCCTGGTTAGATTCAGGTTCGATCCAACCCAACCATACTCCAACTTTATCCAAATCTCAAGTGGAGTATGCCAAAAAAAACATCTTGATCCAAGGATTCTGGCACTATAGTTGGTTCGTCAAACGAATGCCCATTTCACAAAATATGGTTAAAAAGGCGTATCAGGGTCCAGATGTGCCCAGGTCCGGTCCGACCCATTCGAACAGACCTAGCCCCACCCAGCTTGGGCTGACTCGACCACGTTTGGGTGGAACCAACCCAGTCCGGGTCTGACCCGAATGGGCCGGACCATAGTGGGCCTAGCCTGCTGGGCCACGGTCCAGCCCGACTCGCAAAGGTGGTGGCTCGAACCGCTGGGTGCGGCCTGCGGCTAGGTGTGGTATGCCATGGTGGGGCCCACCCTAGCCACCACCAGGGGGATTATCCCTCTTGGGATTTTCTAAATGGTCATGTTGGACCGTTTTTCATTGGCCAACCCGGTGGCGCCACGTAGCGCCGCTTGCTGGCATGCGGGACCGCTGGAGCGGTTCCTGATCGCCGTAACATGGTTGGCCGGGATTCCAACTGGCTCCTCTTCTAGCGGCATGATGGTGCCACTCATCCCATGGTCATCCATGTGTCAGCCGCCCTGGTGCACTGCCATGGCTCGACAGCCGCGTCCTCCTCCTTTACTAGTGGCGCAGACGAACGCCGCCCTACTTCCACATGGTCAGCCGGCGTGCTAGCCGCCACCCTCCTCCAACACAGCTGATGGGCCATGGCCTCCTTTTGTGGCATAGATGCACTGCCGCCACCATCGCGGTCGAAAAGTGTGCTGGCCACCACTGCGCACCCTACAAGCGCCAGTCTTCAGCACCGTTCGCCAGTGTCGTTGCACCAGAAGGCTTCCATGGGTCACTGGGTGAGCTCTGGTGGCTCATTCTTCAATATGATGAATCGTTGTGTGTCTCAGAATGTCACCTTTGCATCTATCCCAACATGGTCGGTTCCGCTCAACCTGATGATCCGACCGTGAAGAACACATCAAATAATGAAGTAGTGGAGGGATCAGGCTGTGTTTGTTTGGCTCACACCCTCCGCATTAGATCAATAGCAAGCGGTTCATAGATTGAAGACAATGATTTATCACAAAGAACAATATGACCAATTTCCCCACCTCGATCATTTTTTGGAGATGGCGAGAGGAAGAGGTTGGAGACTTTAAAGGATACGTCAGCATTCGTCGCTCCTGTAACATGCTTCTGATCTAGGCTCGAGCGTCGGTTCCTCATTCTTGATCCGGAGGATCGTTCTTTGTTTAAGGATGTTCTTCCACCAAGATTTCTCCATCAATCCAGTTTTCCAACAATTTCCCCAATCGTGAAAGTTGAGGATCCCCTCTCATTTAAGTTAAGTTAATGGTTAACTCTTCATTAATGAGATTTCATTAAATGGTGGGTTTCATGGTTACACACTTTGTGTAATCGGAAATTTAATGCCCAATATTAAATTCCTGACCACCCTCGTCTGGTCTCCACTTCCAAAGAATTTAAAAAGGATGGAAGGAGTTTAATAAAAAAACACTTGTTTTATTTTAATCCTCCATGAAAACCCGTAAAACCAGACCTTCCCCTCGGCCTAATGTGGTTGAGGTGAAGGTCTCCTTAAGTGAATATTGGCATTGTGAGTTCAACGGTGTCCTCGATTTCAATTCTGAAAACCGGTTCAAAAGTTAAAAATTCCCACTGGCATGTTAACTGAACATACTTAAAGAATGTTCGGAAATTCATTTCAGCCACTCCGGGTCTCAGAATCATGTACTGTCAAAATTCATAGACTCATAATATTTCCATATAATTTAAAAAATACATGGAAAAATCCAGGTCTTTAAAATTCACCTCTCCTAGCTCTCTTACATGAAAACATGTCCACCTCACCTGGTTGTTTAATAGACTTAGATTCCTTCCATCGGATCAGGGGGGTCCTTAAAATCATATGTCCAGGCCTACCTCCCTAGCCCATGTCAAATACCATGGTCAATTGGCCCCATTTCTATATTAAACCATGAAATCTAAATAGTTCCTAACACCAAAGTCCACCCTACTACTCAACTGAAACCTCTAATATCACTCTATCATGACCCCTCTCGCTAAAGGTACCCCTCCTAGGCCGACAAAAAAGAAAGATAGAAATAACCCCAGAGTCCCATCTCCTGTAGGCCCCATATTGGAGAAAAGTACTAAGGGTATAAAATCCCACATATGGAAAAAAATTCCCTCATATAATAATGTAGGATTGGTAGATAGGATCAAAAACCACCAAAAAACTCAATATATAAAATATAAGTAAACCCAAAACCATCCCACAATGCCTGAACCATGTCAATAGATATAATTAAATAATCAATGTAAATACTAAAAGACAATCCCTACAATAATGACTCAACAACATATCCAAATCCCAAGCTTGAAATGTCCATCTCAATCCCCATTTTCCTCTCGAAAGCCTATAAAATAGTTTATATACACAGGGTGAGCATAAAAGTATACTCTATAGGAGCATACCTAAGGTCTAAAGTACACAATTGGAAAGATCAATCTCATTTGCTGGAAAATAAATAATAGAACCAACAAGCACATAAATAGTTGAACTATCCAATCACATCCTCACCATGTATTTCTCACCAAATATCACATCCAATAAGTAATATTATATGAAAAGCATAACAAGGGTGCATCGGTCCTTCTTTCCCACTGATTTTTAACTCTGATAGACCATCATCGAATTTCATATGCTCTCATCCCTTACATAAATATCACATCACAACCATCCATCAATGATGTGGGTCAAGACACATTCATACCTACCCCACCCCCACATAGTTTAGAATCTGATGCTAGAATCAATCATCATCACATCGTAACCACATCCCATCACATCCCACTTGAAGACACCTAGTCCATCACACCACATCTCACCTGAAGACACGTGGTCCATCACACCACACCTCATCACAGAACCAATGTAGTAGGGTATCATTAATATTAAGATTATTAACTCATTCCCTCCTCTGACCATGCATGTCCCCCATCATATATCATATCACATAACTTCTAGGTAATCTCCATCACCAAATGGTATCATAACTGATATTAAAGGATAAGCAGGGAAGAGGGGGTATCCATCCATCCATATCTTCACCATCCTAGATATTGGGGAAACACTCGGAATTTAAAACCTTGGTTACTAGTAATGATATCCATCTTGGATGGGGAATGTATATAAATAATGTGAAATACATGATATATATAGAAAATAATTCCAATGATATTGGTTCACATAAACTAAACTAGCATACAAAAACATTCCACCACGGTACAATAAGTGAACCGTCACAGCTACTGACACTACTATATGAAATGCAACAAACAACCACCACACAATTCAAATAATCACTCTCCCAATTACAGATTTTAATATTTTCTATATTTAAGAAGTTTCCCCTAACTACCATTTACTAATCCATTTAATTTCACTTTTACAGGCCCCATTCATTTATTGATCAAATTAATTTATCTAAATACCACATACTGATTTCATACCATTCTTATTCATATACAAACCAATGATATTTAATTTTCAACATTATAATTTATTCTAAGGATAAAAAGGAAACCAAAAAACCACACCACACAACAACTCAACCATCTCACATAAACCATCTTTACATCATCACCTCAACCAAGTCATCTCTCCATAGTAACCATATGTCACAACCAATTCACCAAAACAACCTCACCACACTACCACTGTAGAACTGCCCATATACACCACCACACGTCACAACAAATCACATCCCAACCACTGCAAAAATTTCCCATATAAAACACCCCATATCACAATCTCATCACAACATAACCATCGCAAAAATTTCCATTTCAACCGGTACACAACATCTCACATCACACAAGGTAACACAAAAAGAATAACCACACAAATAAATATATCTCAACATCCATAAATTATGTTCAATGGATTTTATTACTTAAATATTTATTTATCATGGATATCATCACAAAAATTAGTTTTCCAAGAGAAACCAATTCATTATCCATATAGAAATCACACCATTTTTCATTCAGGTTGATAACAAAGAACATCATAATAAGGTTATCACTTGTATATCAACTATAATACAGTTAAGGATCCCAATAACTATTAATTTTTTCAATAACAATAAGAATGTGATACCACATCAACAATAACCTCAAAGTAGTAAAATCTTACAGTTTCTCCCCTTCCCCGTCAATTTTACATTATCCAATTAACCACCTTTATTAATTAGATCCTACTATCAACCTAATTGAATGAAAAATAACACAATCCCCTCACATGAACATAAAACAGGGAGAGAACAATGATACCCTACCGCAAAGAATCTTTTTGATTAGTTGTGTGCAACTCGGTGAAGGATAAACAACCCAGAAACCACAACCACACTAGTGAAACCTCATATAAACATATACCTAACGAAGGTATCATCAAAATGAAGCCTATTGGCACCCTGAACCAAAAAAAGTCATCAATCCTAATTCCTAGAATAGAATGGAATGAGAAATATTATAAAGATAATAACTCACCATAGATCACCAACAAACAACCTATAAAACTCAAGTATGAACATAGGAGGGAAGAGTATATAATATCCTCTATAGGTACCTAGGTTTCACCCAAAAACTAATAGTGACGGATACAAAATGATAGAATTTGGACTAGCCAAGAATATATAAATAGCCTAAAAACTTCCTCATACTCATTGTGGGTTATGGATTCATGTCATGAGTTTTCACACATCTTACCATTACAGGATGTGAAGAGGATTCAAGGAATTAATTTCCCATATCTTAATCTTCCCCTAAAATTCATGGTGTCTTAGATCAAATTAATTCACATCATGATTCCCTCTTTCAACCAGAACTCCTTAAACAAATCTATTCCATTAATCCCTAGTCTCATATACCATGAAACACCACCCCATAATGTGAATTCCACATTCACATCATAAATCACCTACTAAAATTCTATTGTAGCTCCAACCTCTACCAAGACCTCCTCAAGTCTCCTCCAAACCACCTAAACACCATAATTGAAATGTAACCAGCTGAGTAGAAATGATACATTACTCATATTCTCAATGTGAGTATTTAAAAGCATCTGAACCTAAAAAATTTCTCATCCCAAGGTCATCCCACCACATGGGAAAAAATTTATCCAAAAACCATTGATTTATATATTAAAATGATTCATTACCAAATTTATCTGTAGTGGCAATGCTCCACTCCCAAAATTTAATGATTTTTCTTGATTTTCATCATAGGAGAATAAAACATCTATGATTCACCCCAACATATGATCACTTCAAAAATATTATTCACTAACACTTGAAGAGTTCCATGTCTAAATGAATCTTTGAACTTACATTAGATTATTTATAACCTCTTTCCTATTAGGCATAGTTTTAAATTCTTTCAAAATTGGCACAATTTGATATGGGCTTTATTTTCCAACCCCAACATCCACATTAATTCTCCAACAAAATTCGGATCTCTAATATTTTCTCACATACTGTAAAAGATAACTTGGTTCTATTGTCATTGATTTTTGATGAAAGCTATCGATGATAAAATTTAGAACACCCCAATCCTCAAAAAACTGCTTAACTTGACACCACTACCTTTTGCTTACCCAATAAACTATAATCCATAGTGAATGGTCCTGAATATTCAGATGAACCTACCCTATCAAACCTCCAAGATAACACCTAATAATACATCAGTGACCAAAAACCAAAACCTTTATAGAAAACCACTTTATCCGCAATATAGAAAGTGTTTCCATGTGGTGAATATAGCCATAATGATCTATTGAACATACCATACTGATGGTTATGATCCTCTAGGAATATATCTACTCAAAATGTACATCCCAATATTTAATATGTACATAAAGAGAGAACCGATACCTTTCTAGAGAAGTGATCAACATGATCCCCATCTTTAAGGAAACCCTTCATGTCAATTTCCTAAGAATGTCTAGACTCATAAAACCACAAAGCTGATATCACTAACACTGGCCTATCTCACATAAGGGAAAAGTTTTGATCCACTATCATTGATAAAAGTTAAGTAATGTCTTTCCCTCCACAAAATAATCAACTGATTTGATGATAGCTACTCATGTTCCTCCTCAATCACCAAGACATGGGGTCCTCTTCTAGTAGAATTTACCAAAATGTTATTGCTACAAAACCATAATATCACCATTAACCATATTTTCAACAATATAATGTCCAAAAACTATACCATGTATCTAGAACTCATCCATAAGAGTTTAATAAAAAATTTGTTACTCTTATAGTAAGACTTGGGAAAATTCATCTAATTGTTAAACCAGAACAAGGGAGGATTCGATCATGATTCTCTTTAAATTCCAAAAGGGTGTATATCATTCCCCTTAGAAACACTTGAATTCAATATTAAGGAAAACATATTATGCAATGTCAATCCCCCATTTAATGATAACAAAGGGTCTTCCATCAAAATAATTTGTTCATTCCTCTACATTCATCGAAAGTGAACTCTCTTCCATGAAAGTGTTATATAAATGCATGATTATTATCTAATGGGATTCTGACCATAACCTCCAGATTGTGGGATATTCTTGAGGGTATCCCACTCCCTAATAGGGTTAGATCTCACCGCACTTACTAAACTTCATATCACTATGCAATTCTAGCACTTTCAAACAAGTTGTTCTAAAGTAGGTTCCATGGGATCCCATCTTTTACATGAAAGAATTCTATTATAATTCTAGTCTATCCACTAATATAAACCCACTTTACCAAATTTGGTGAGTGAAAAATGTTCACCCATAGTGTAAAATCTCATGTTGAGGCGGTTCTATCAAGGGGTTCCATTATAATCTCCATCTAACAAATATAAAATGAAAAAATAACAACTTGTGAAGGTTTCATCTGTTATGGGGTTACATGTAAAGAGAACTTGTATCATACTCTAAACTATATCCATTAAATCCTAACCATATTCATCCATCATGAACATATTTCCATATCTCTGACTATCAGTACAATATTCTTGGTAGGATCTAACCATGAATGGTGATGATGGTATAAGTCTAACTCATCCATCACCATTTACTGTAGCACCACCCACATTGCAATATAAAGTGCCCCTTATTTGTCCACAATATTCAAGAAGAAAATTTCTAATTTCAAAACTATCTTAAACCTGAATATTTTTCAATGGAATTGATATAGTTTTGTTTAGGGGAAGTACAAGCTTACATCAAAAGCTAAGCTGGATCCCTATAATCCTCAATCTGAAAATTCTCACATATTGTTTTTCAATATAGGTGGTGTTTCATGATAATAAAACCATATATTAATAAATATTTCTCAATATTTTCAACCTAGACCACTGATCTATAATTAATCCATTATAAAACTTGTCCCACAAACACCTCAAAAGGTCCACGGTCCTCATCGTATTCTGGAACATGGTTGTGCTGCCCCATGAAGGGTACAACCTCGTCAAATAAAAAACTACACAATGGAAAAGGATTGAACTGTAACCATGATAGAGTATTCCCTTTGTTAGTTTAAGAAAAATATCATCCACTCATGGATCACTATACTAGTTAGGAAGCTCAACATAAGAATTTTCCTCTAGTTATTATGATTTTGAACCATATGGAAACACAAATCATAGGCTCTAGCCAAACATTTTTCATTCGAGGATCATAATTCCATTGAAATCGAATGAGGTATCTATCATTAGAATTAAAAAAACATATACATATTATGGGTAATATCACCCAACTAAACAGGAACTACCATCCTCTATATAAGAAAGATATACACGAATTTCAAAGGGGGTATAAATGGATTGAGATGGTAGGGTATGAATATCTCCCAAATAAGTGTCGAAAATAATAAATCATAGCTCACAAACCATCATCAATAGGTTTAGGTTCATCATGACCCTACATATACACATAAACTATCTATCAATGGGTAACACCCTATACATGATAAGATGGCCCCACAAGGGTTAGAGCATATCTATTTTAGATGATGTGAAAGGAAATGAAATATGACAACCAACTACTATATGAAGCATGCACCAACTTTCTTGTACCCATTAATGATGTCTTAGTGTTTTGGGATAAGTAATTGGTTATTAGGGTCCTTGAAAAAGGGAACATCGATCACCATACCTATATCAATATCCCCAGTCTGATAACCAAATATTAGATCCATGTGACATCATTTCCATAAATTCCAAAACTAGTACTCCATGATAACTAACTACAGACTTTGTACTTGGGAATCAATCACTCTGAAACCACTCTGACATGACTTGACCCAACAAGGAATCACTTAGGATAGAGATAAGATAAGTTTTCCACACCAATACTGCATCTAATAGGCTAGAAGATGTTGAATAGAACCAAGTAAGAATATCGCACAATATTGAAGTCCATAGCACATATAAAACTAAAACAATAACATATATCCAATGCATAAAATATCAAGAAACATCACCAGAATCTATATATATTTATATAAGCAACTAAACTAAATACAACACATTTATAGAACATAAAATACTAATATAGTTCCATATAATAAAAAAATTATATTCAATAAAATATGATAAAGAAGACTTAGGAAAGATCTTCCTAACTACATGTAATCCCAGTTCAATCTTTAGCCACAATAGTCACTTTCACCATCAAAACCCACCATGCCCTATCATACATTGTGAAATATCATTTTGAATATACCTTGAATAATAGATTCCAATTCAATATCCACCAAGACCATATCTGAACTATATGTCCCTTGAAAAACACAACACATATTAGCATAAGGCCCTTGAATAGAATGTTCATGAGAGAAAATTTATAAAAATGACTGGATTCTAGAGAGATGGGAGACCATCTCTCACTAAAACCCTCGAGTGATTAGGGATTTCTCACCCAATTTCTTCGATCTTCACAATCATGGTGGATTTTTTCAAGCCTAGTAGATTTGAATCTCATCACTCTATAACTCCTTGGATGAAGAAGGTTCCCATTTACAAGATCATGTTATGGAAAAGCATAAGGACGATGCCCCTAAAGAAAATCTATGCACTCATCCTTTCTCCCGTAGATCACAGGGAGTCTCGTTTATAAATTATCTGAAGAGCATAGTTATGAGAAAAAGACATCATGGTGAATCCTCCCCTTGTTAAGAGGATAGATAATGGTGTGTTATTGGTGGAGGAAGACCGAGATACTCTTCAACAATGCACGAAAATGTAAAAATATTCTGTCTAGGGCCACATCTCCTACCTCAAAGGTGACTGTCCTTGGCCTTTAACTGAATTACACACGCATATTGCACATTGTTGAAATTCATCGAATTGGAAATTGATTCCAATAGGAAAAGGATATTTTCACATTTTTTTTGAAATCACAAGATTATATAGAGAGGGTTTGGAATACTAGAAACCTCAGTCTAAAACTAGATTTACTTAGAATTTCTGAGTAGGACTCTACTTTCAACCCGTACACATATTGGAATACAATGTCACAAGTCTGGGTCAAACATCGTGGCCTTAATTGGTTCTTTTTGCACCTAAAATTTTTGAATGATATTGCTTTCTACATTGTATCCCCTCTCAAAATTGATCAAAGAACCATAAATGATAACTTAAGACTCTTTGTTAGAGTTATGGTGGAAATTAACTTAGATTCAAAATTGCAAAATGCAATTAATTTAAATTCCAATAACTAAAAAACTGAAATTATAATTTAATATGGGTGGAAACCTCCCTTTTTTGACCTTTGTAAGATCATTGTTCATACAATCTCCAATTATAGTGTGATTAGAAAACAAGCAATTTAACTAATTGAGAATTATTGGAAGGAAATTAGGAGAAATATAAAAGATAAAGATCCCTTGATGGATATACCTGAACCTCCAAAAAATAAATCTGAAATATAGGTGAAAAAATAACATAGTTTGGCACACATAGTGAATTACTCAAGTATAAACTGGGCAGATGTTTCTGAATAAGAAGACAACTCCATTAAAGATCAAAGACTCTTAAAAAAATAGAAAATCTATTTTTAAACACTATAATACTATCCAGTGAGAAGGAAAAACCTAATACTTGTCAATATGATCTTATTTCAATATCTATTCTCATTCATGATTCTAAAAATACCCTAGGTAGTATGGATAAACCACCTGAACAAGTGAAAGGCAATGTATGAAACATATGCACTACAACCCTTCATAATTGTGATGACCTTGGGGTAATTTCTGTTCAAACTATGGATGAACACACCCCATATTTGGGTAGTGGACATATCCAGGACCCCTAACTATTTAATTCCATTGATACGTTAGGGATTAATAATGAAACTAACAAAAAAATGACTTATATTCTCTTCCCCATGCTCAAAGTGCATCAGTTATTTGCTCTAAAAATCTAGATACCATTGGACATACTTTAAAATTTGGGAAATCTATGACTAACCAGAAGACTGTTCAGGACAACACACAACACATTATTACTAAGGTGACTGCAACTAATTCCACTGAATTAGAATCTACTAAACCATTGAAGGGAATTACACACTCGATACAGGATTGTAACGTCCAGGTTTTGGATTCCACCCAGAGGTGCCTTGTAACTAGTTGGTCACATGGCCTCAAGCGCATTTCCCCCAATGATAGAGGCTTTTGACTAGAAGTGAGGACCTTGGATGTGATATTGGGGAAAAAATAACCTCCTTGTAAGAGTAATGAAATGGAAATAAACTGATAACAATAGCGAAAGCAGTAATAACATGCAATAAGTAAACAATGAAAGACTGAATGTAATAAACAAATAGAGAACATATATAAATTATTTTTGATACATATGTCTAGTAAAGCATCCAAACAAGTCAAAATGTTGTAATAAAGTACTGAACCAAAGTACAAAGAAGACAAATAAACTCCATCAGCATCGCAAGCCTCAGCTTGGTCCCCAATTCTCCAGCTCCACAACAGTCAAGTACCTGACATAGAAGGGCGCATTCCATTATCTATACATGTAGCAATATAATCAATTTGGGACCAAAATCTTGACCCAAATAGGGTGTGAGATGAATCCTAGTAGTTAACCACCCTAAGATTTATTCCTAATAGTCTGTGAATATATATGGCAGGAAATAAGAAAAATGAAGCAGTAAACAATGAAGTACTAAAATGTAATCAAATATTAAAGTTTCAATTGCATTCATTTTCATATATATAGTAAGAAAACAATAAAAATACAAGTAAAACTTTGGGAATTAATCATAGCCTAACCCCTTGGGTTCAACCAAACAAACACATGATACCCTCTAGAAAGTTCTCACAGTCTAACCCCTCAGGTTCAGCTTTAGAAAAGTCTATCTGAGGAAGCACTCATTGTCAATTCCCCCTGTGGTCTCATATCGGTAACTATAGACACTCTGAGGAAGAACTCAACATCCAATTCCACTTGTGGTCTCATATCGGTAACTAAATGCACTCTGATGGAGCACAAATTCCACCCCCCTATGGACTCTTAACATAAAATTAAACAAACACTCTAGAGAATCCCTCTGCGTCCATTCTCCCTATGGTCTACTACACTAGGTTCCCACAGCCCTGTATAAGTAATTCATGCACAACAATGTTCAATATCCAAAGAAAACCTTAATAACTACTTGGGTAAAAAGATTTTAAGAACTACTTGGCTAAATAGCTACAAGAATATAATAGTATCATATAATACCACTCCATCCAAACAACACTAGGCATGGAAAACAAGAAGCCTAACTAGCAAAGCTAGACCAAACGGTCAATATCAGAATAACCGTGGAAAAAAACTTATAGCATGGAAAATAACCATATTCACAATAAAAAAACCTCTAATCAGGCACACAAGACATTGTAGGCATTAACAGGGAAAAAATCCTTGAACACGCAAGACCTCGTTCTAGGTTATTGGGAACTTTTGTACATAATATTCAAAGACTAACTACAGAACGGTAAAAACCACCTACCTTGATGTTGTACAATCAATATACTCTGGCATTGTCCCTTTAATCAACCTAAAATGTGGTAGATCTACAAAACGTCAAAAAATCTCAACCCAGGATATCTCACAAAAGAGCATAAATCAAGGAACAAGGATATAAAAAATGGAAGAACTCACATTGGTGATTCCAATGCAATCGATGGTAGTTGATTCATAGAAAAGATGGTAGGTCGGGGGATCAGATAAGAATCATCGGCTTTTGTCACTCCTGGATGAGATGGGATGAGAAGAAGTGTTTTCTGTGAACGAGATGCGACCCTAGTCTGATAAAATAATTAAAAAGAAAATTACATGGTGTGTCTTTTAAAAGTTCATAGTGTATACATGCCTATACTGGGCCCTGATTTAGGCAATATCTAGGTCACCCCACACGGCCATGTACTCGGTCATTACACGGCCAGTACACGGTCACCCGCGGCAACTGGGTACATGGCGTGTACTCTAATGTACATGGTGTGTACTCCTCAAATTTATAGAATATCCTCTTTTCTCAAAAACACCAGAAAAGAAAAACCCATAATTGATGAGAAGGTCCATTTTCTTACAAACATTCCCCCTTAAATAAATTTGTCCATGAATTTCTTTAACAAGGCATCATTGAATAAGAATCCGTGAACAGCTCCAAACACTACGATTATACATCGGTCTCCCTCTCCCAAGTCTCGTCATGTACTCTCACGTGCTTCCATAGCACTCGTACCAGAGGAATAGACTGGCCATAGGGAAACATCATGCTTCGATAAAAAATATGGATAGGATGCTCCTAAAACGAGGCATCCAACTCTAACTCAACCTCCTCAGGTTGAAAAACATGAGATGAGCCTGAGAAGTTATGTTGTAGTTGAGAAACATGGAAGAAGTCGGGCATATCCTGGTACATCATAGGTAACATAAATCGATAGGAAACTAGCCTAACTCTCTGCATAACCTCAAATTGTCCAACATATCTCAGTGAATGATTTACCTATCTCATAATCCTCTTATGTCCCAACCTCACTGTGACACATAAAAAATTTGATCTCCGCCCTCAAATTCTAGAGGTCATCTCCGTTGATCAGCATAAGACTTCTATCATGACTGTGCAGTATTTATCCTCTTCTGAATCAACTCTATCTACATTGTGGTCTCCTAGACAAGATGAGTTCCCAGCATAGTTGCCTCTCTTTCCTCCAGCCAACATAAGGGTGATCAAAATGGCCTACCGTACAAAGCCTCATAAGGTGCCATCTGAATAGTTTCTTGAAAAATATTATTTTAGGAAAAGTCCATAAGAGGTATTTGATTCTCCCAAGAACCTATAAAATCTAGAATGCATGCTCAAATCATTTCCTCTAGCACCTAAATAGTATGCTCGGACTAGACATCTGTCTGGGGATGGTAAGCTGTACTCAAAAGTACATGTGTACCCAAAGCCGTCTGTAGTCCTTGCCAGACCCGAGTAGTAAAACAGGCTTCCCAGTCTGAAACAATGGAGGGTGTAACTCCATGTAAATTCAAAATCTCTCAGATGTACAACATTACCTGCTCATCAACACTGAAGGTCTCCTTAACTGACTGGAAATTATTATTTTTATTATGATAAGCTACCTTTTAAGGATAAAGGGGGAAACCATCATGACGTCAAGGAAATAAAAAATAAAAAAATCCCTTATGATCCTAAATTCAAATCCAAATAACTCAAGCTACATGTGAAAAGCCCCTCCCGGCATCAAAAAACATAAAATCCAGCTTCAACCTTCCACCGCAGATCGGCTAGCTGTCCCGTGAAAAAATGCACAGGCCTGGTACCGATTGTCATAGCCATACCCTCTCAAACATCCAATTATGGAAAGCGATGGTACAATGGAAACTCTTTTCCCTATACCTCATCTGGAGAATCCTCAAGTAGATGATCTGATTGCTGAGACCCCTAAACCTCATATCACCAAAGCCAAAGAAGAAGACATCACTGAGAAATCAATCACAATGAAAAACCAACCACTGAAATCCACCACTGATTCGTAACTGCAATCTCACTGACTTTTTGATCCTCAAATAAATTAAAAATCAATTCAAACCACTCCAGGGTTTATCATGAGAAGCAAACCAAAAACCAAAATGCAGATCCCATTCGAAATTAAAGAACACCAAACCACCAAGAACCCCCGCAAGCAACAGATCTAAAATGGCAACCTCGGACCTTGACAACCATCAAATCGGATCACCTCAGATCACTGCGAATCACCAGAAGCTCACAAACAGCATTCTCCAAGGAACCGATCCTCAACCGACATCAAATCCTTAACAAAAACTCAAAACTAACAAAACAAACTCATCCAGACATTCACCTCAGGCCATCACAAAATCAGCAGAAGAAACCACAAACCGCATCTAAAACAAACCAAGACAGGAAAGAAAATAGGGCCATAAAACCATCACCAATCATGACGAAAGGAATTCCCACAAAAAATCAGAACTTTTTACCACCAACCAGAACTCCCACGGAAGCCATGAAGAAAATCCAAACACACACCAGAGACGAGGCAGCAACTCACAAGTCGTAGGAGCTGGATCTCAGCCGCGTACCATCAGCTCCTCACGTATGTCTGTTGACACCCATACACACCCATGAAAATGCAAGATCTAATCCTCTCCTATGGTATATCAAAGAATTGGTTCCTCCCCTAACACACGCTCCCATAGGACTAGGCCTTCAGAATCTGATAGGTGCCTTCGCACTTGATCAAGTAGACTAGAGGTAATAGCTACAGAAGAAAGAAACATTTTCCCCTATCTGTCGTGCACCTACAAATGCATCTCATAGAACAAAGCCATAAGCTACCACTCATTACTGGCCTCCTGAACTTCCTGTATCTGAGTCCTCCTGCTCAACACATTAGTTACTGCGTTTCCTTTCCCAGACGTGTAGGCTAGTCCAAAATCAAAGGACTGAAGGTACTCAACCCACCATCGTTGTCTCAAATTCAGATCAACTTATATGAAGATAAACTTGAGGATTTTTTGTTCAGGGAAAACCACAAAATTCTCTCCAAACAGATAATATATCTAAAAGTGTAGACCATGAACAACTACAGCCAACTCAAGATCGTGTGTTGGGTAATTCATCTCATGTGGCCTCAACTTTCGAGACTCGTACGAAACGAATCCTTCCCCCTGCATAAGCACTTCTCCCATACCAATGCCAAATTCAGCACATTGAACTGCATAAATCTTGCACAACTTTGGAAAAATTGGTATCGGTGCTGAAGTCAACCTCTCTTTCAGCTCCGGAAAGGCTGTCTCCCAAGAAACTGACCACAAGTACTTCACAACCTTCTTATTCAAGCCTGTTAGTGGTGCTTCTAAGCTTGAGAAATCATGTAGGAAACATTTGTAGTAACCATCCAGCCCTATAAAACTCCGTACCTCAAAGACGTTCTTCAGATGCTCCTAGGAAACTTCTGCTCTCACTTTCTCTAGGTATACTAATACTTCCATCTCTGAGATAACATGGCACAAGAAGTGAATTTGGTCCATCCAAAAATGTCATTTTGATAGATTAGCATATAAATGATGTTATCTCAATGTACTCAAAACAATCTCAAGATGTGCGACATGGTCGTGTCGAGTGTGAGAGTACACTAAGATATCATCCCTAAAAACTACCACGCATGAATCCACATTTGGATGGAATACTCGGTTCATTAGTGCCATGAAAACTGTAGGTACGTTCATGAGACTGAATGACATAACCACATACTCGTATAGACCATACCTACTCCAAAAGGATATAAGAGGTATATCATATGGTCTAATGTGCAACTGATGGTAACTGAATCTCAAGTCAATATTTGAGAACACTCAGGCTCCACAAAGCTGGTCTAAGAGATCATCAATCCTTGGTAAGGGATATTGGTTCTTGATCGTCAACTAGTTTATCTTTAGATAATCCACACAATGTATGAGGGCACTATCTACCTTCTCTACAAAAAGGACTGGCGGACCCCAAGGAGAAGTACTGGGTTGGATGAAACCATTTTCCTATAACTCCTCTAACTACTTCGTGAGCTCCTATAATTCTGGTGTAGACATATTAAAAGGAGGAATGGACACTGGTGCCACTCCTAGAACAAGCTCTATAGAAAATTCCACCTCTTTCTCAGGAGGAAAACCTGAAAAGTCCTCTAGAAAGACATCCCTAAAATGATCCACCACTAGAGGAAATTGTAATGTCCCATATTTTTCCATGTATTATTTTAATATTATATGGGAATTCGTTGGAGACCAGGCTCTGAGACGACGTGCATTTTCGAGGCCTAGTGAGCCTGGAACAAATGTTTCAATTTAATTTAATAATTAAATTACGTACATGTGTATTTTTTCTAAAAAGTGGAATAAATCCTGAACGGGTGCTCGGATCAGAAATCCGAAGGCCCCGTTGCATTCATAACACTGATTTTACCTTAGGTGAGGCCTAACATCGGCTGGCACAGGACGGTGGTGGAATCCAGTTTTTGGGACGTAAGAGTAATAAAATATTTAAATAAAAATATTTTATTCTGCAATGAAATCTTTTAAATATGCTGCAATAGATAGCCCTTACCCTTCTAATTAATGGTTGGTGCAACGGTCTAGGGTTACAAACCTCATAACCCAAAAACCCTTGGCGGCTCTAGAGGCTATGGAGGAAACCTCCCAAAATTGCGACGATGACGCAGTGACCGGATCATCACCGATGAATGCCGCGGAATCCAGGTAGGTTGTTTGTTTGTGATTTCTTCTCCATTGTTGATTTCTATGACGAATGTTGGGTAATCCATAAATATATTAGTCTGCAGATCGATCATTCTTGCGGGAAGGGCTTTTTGCGGGGATTTTTGGGAGATTGAATCCATGTAAATCCATTGTTGATGATTTTCTTCTCCGTTTAATCCCATTAAAGGGAGCAGATCATTGCTGTGACAAATGACGGCAGAGGTTCGTTCCTTAGTTTTGTTTCTTGGGATTTCTCCCTTTCTTTTCTTCGCATTCTTCATGGGGTGATGAATGATGGATCGTTGCACATCCTTTCTGCGATGAAACAATCCCAAACTGCAGATCCATACTTGGAACGGTGTCACAGAGGTGCGACGGTGATATCGGCGGACAATTTTGTAGTGGATCGAGAGTTATGAGTTTTTAGGTGTTTTTCTTCGGAGGGATCATTTGAGGTTTATGATCCATTTTACGGGCTGAAAACACGCATCTCGATGTACGTATGATGAGCCGAACCAAACCCTGGAGTATCGAGATGAACAGATGAGGGATCACGGATCTGGAAGATCGTCCAAAGCATGAGGAAGAAGACAATGTTCTGGAATTTTTTCCTACTACACGTTGTGTAGTATGGGATACACGGCATGCATGCATCAGCAGATTTTACCTGGTGTGTACTTCAGTAGTACATGGACACGGGTTAGATACACGGCCAAGGACACACCATGTATACCCTTCCCCAGCCAAACCCGGCCAGATACACGGGATACCCCATGTACTAGGACACAGGAAGGAAACACGGACCCGGGATGGGTACACGGCCAAGGACACACTGTGTATACCCTTCCCCGGCCAGACCCGGCCAGATACACGAGATACCCCATGTACTGCTACATAGGCAGGCGACACAGACACAGGCAGAGACCGTGTATGGGCACATGGCCAGCATACACGGAGCGAGCCCCAGGTGCTCGGACATGGCGTGTGATACTTCTACATGCCATTTAGTTACTTTATAACTGAAAAGCTGAGTGACATGGGATATTTACACGGGCAGTACTCAGAGTCTGGAACACGACATGTACGTTTTCTACACGCCGTGTAGTTGAGTTTTCCATAGACCAGACAGACGACATAGGTTGTTTACATGGGAAGTAACCAAGGTCAAGGGACACCGCGTGTAACCGTACTACACACCGTTTAATAAATACTTCAAGGCTTGATCTACTTGCATTTTATGACATGGACTAGTTTTCTTAGGGTTTGTACCCTTGGTCTCTTCCCTGAAGGTTCTGGTATCATTTCCCTTATATAGGAGTATGATCCCTTCAGTAGGACTTCTTGAATAGAGTTTTTGGAATCCCCTCTGTGAGACTTAGATCTGAATCCTATATTCATTCCTGGAACCCTATGTAGAGTTCTTGGTATCGATGTGACCAACTTTTCCCAAGCATCACTCCTATGCTTAGTGGATTAGCTCAGACTGAGTTGTCGGAATCACCCCATGACTTGGCTGTGATCCTCATCTGAGCGTCATGTTCTCATAGTACTTGTTGAGTGTGTTCTCCTGGAACGAGTACTTCACGTCTCTCTCTTCAGACCTAGGAGTGTGTTCTCCTTGTTGCATGCTTAGTGGAATCCTCGAGCTGGATCCTTGTGGTGGTATCGTGATGGTCTTTTGTGTATGAGTATATCTGGATTTTCTTATTATATGTTCAGTGGACATATACTGTGTATAGCTAACTGTATCTTTCCTTTGTGGAATTTTTCCCTTGTTGTATTTCTGTTGTGGTTTTAGGGTGTCCTACTGGGTATTGTTATACTCACCCCTGCACTGGCTTTTCCTGCATGTGTCATGTCTTGTGCAGGAAAGTGAGCCTTTGATAGGATTCTAGGTGGACCAGGACCGGACGGTGCTCAGTGAGATTAGGCAGGCCGATGTGTGTTCCTACGACTACAGATTGCAGTCCCAGTACCTTTCCTTATAGGATGGACTTTGTTACAGACTTTCTTTTGGTGGACTTGTACTTTTGGCCCAGGCTTTTACTTTCTTGAACTTTACTTTCCTATCGTACTCTGTGGTTGGGTTTTAGTGTATGCTTGCATCTTTTCCTTTTAGCAGTTTTTACTTTTCATCTTTTTGGGCTTGGAGATGTGCACGTGTGTGTGTACAAGTTTATATGCAATGCTTCCCATGTTAGCAGCATGCCTACTCAGTGCTAGTCACCAGCCCCTGGCCTATTGGAGCCGGGCTTGGGGAGTTGTGGCTCGGGCCCCACTGGGACGGGTCATGACAGAGTTGTATCAGAGCTGGTCGTTTCTACCTTAGGACCGAGAGTCTGTGAGTTGGTTTGGGGAAACAGTGTTAAGCGTTTTGAGTTTGGCTTTCAGGCCAGGGCTCCCAGTGTTGGTGCGGGTGGCCGATGTTTCCATACACCAGGACTTTGATAACTTTCTTTTTGACTCGAAGCATGAGAACACTAGTTTCTGGGGAAAATAATGGTAAATGCATCATATAGGAATGGGTTGTGGTTTCCATGTCCTTCTTGAGACAACTCTCCATATATACTCACTGACTGAGATACATCTTGTTTCTTTACAGGATGCCTCCGTGATGCGTACCCGCTAGGATCCAGCAGCTTGATCACGAGGATGACCCTCTCAGTGATGAAGATTCGATACAGGGACCGGATCCCCCAGTTTTACAATCAGGTGGTGTGCTAATTATTTGGCCACCTGTAGAGCAGTGTTTAGTGATTGTTGTACCAGTGGAGGAGGGGCGTAGGATGAGCGCACTCCATGAGTTTCAAAGACAGAGACCCCTCAGGTTTCGAAGTGAGTCTGACCCTCAGGCAGCAGAGGACTGGCTTTAGGTAGTGGCCAGAGTCTTCCATTTGGTCAGGACACCAGCAGACCAGATGGTGATCCTGGCAGCAAGCCTTCTGTAGGGTTTGGTAGGGCGATGGTGGAGTTTGGTTATCTAGACCCACGAAGAGGCGACACTTGCATGGTTGGAGTTTGATCATCTCATCAGAGAGGAGTTTTCACCGGTTACCCTAAGAGCAGTATGCATACAGGAGCTTCTTCAGCTCTAGTAGGGATCCATGATGGTGGCTGACTATTCGTCGAGGTTTACCGATCTCTCACGGTACTCGATGGATATGGTCAGAGATCAGTACTTCAGAGCTTAGAATTTCGAGTGGGGCTTGCGCAGAGATATATGAGCTAGCATCATCCCTATGAGCATTCCCACTTATGATGGAGTTCTCGAGCAGGCTTTAGTGGTCGAGAGATTCTTGGTAGAACAGAGACAGCCGGAAGTTGTCAGTAGTGGGCGAGCTGGAGCAGAGACCTCGGCAGCAGGGAGCCGATGTCAGGGACCCAGGCATGGGAGACGTTTCCAGAGGAGATCCCAGGATAGGGGATCTTCCGTACAGGGTTCGCAGGGCGCATCCAGCTAGCCTTGAGAGAGGCGATGCTACTCATGTGATGGCAGGGGATATCTCGCTCGAGATTGTCCAACATGCAGTACTACTGACACGAGAGCATTGGATGGACCACCAAGGCAGATGCGACATGTGGAGAAGATAGATACACGAGGCGGCATATGCGGTAGAGGAGCTAGGAGAGCAGCTGGAGGTGGTCGTTGTTTTGACCCTTTACCACCACCACTCCCAGGAGGTCCACCCCAGGCTCAGGGAGTCAGTGGACAGAGGCAGGGACAGCTACAAGCGGCAGAGGCTTATAACCCAGGTACTCCATGAATTATTAGAGGTACTATCTGTGTCTTTTCTACTTTGGATTCCGTACTTATAGAGAAAAGTGCTGATCATTCCTTTCTAGATTCTTATCTTGTTCGAGATCTTGAGAATCCAGTTGAGCCGTTGACTCGACCCTTACGCTTAGAAACACCAACTAGAGAAGATTCAGATATCACACAACTCTGTAGACAGTGTTACCTGACCCTTAGAGGTGAGATTTTCGGTTGGAACCTCTTGGTGGTAGCGTCGAGGCCTTACGATGTCATTCTTGTTATGGATTGGCTATCCACAATTCATGCCAAGATCAACTGTTTTAGGCGAAGGGTGCGGTGTGTCCACAGTGATGGAACGAGGTTCGCTTTTTTCAGTGAAAGAGAGACCCAGGCGGTGCAGGATGGACTCGTGCATAAGAGGGCACAACCGATTTCACATCAGTTGGCTAGCCTATCCCTTGGCACAGCAGATGTTATAAGTTTCCAGTTTCCAGCAGTAGTGGCTGATTACGAGGATGTCTTTCCGGAGGAATTCCCTGGGCTACCTCCCCATTGGGACATATATTTCTGCATTGATTTGCAACCCGGTATGACACTGATATCAGCATCATTATATCGGATGGCTCCTGCAGAGCTTCGTGAGATGAAAGTGCAGCTGGAAAACTTGCAGAAGAAGGGCTTTGTGAGACCCAGTGTTTCACCCTGGGCGGCCCAAGTGCTGTTTGCCAAGAAGGAAGATGGGAGCTTGAGGCTATGTGTTGATTACCGGTGCTTGAATCAGGCAACTGTGAAGAACCGGTATCCACTACCGAGGATCGATGACCTCTTCGACCAGTTGAGAGGGGAACGATGGCTCTCAAAGGTTGATCTACGATCAGGCTATCACCATTTGTGAGTGCGGGATGAGGATATATCGATGATGACTTTCAAATGCCGCTATATTCACTATGAGTACTTGGTGATTCCCTTCGGCGTGACAAATTCCCTGGCAGTGTTCATGGGACTTATGAACCAGATCTTTCAGCCCTATCTAGACCTGTTTTTAGTAGTCTTCATCGACAATATCCTTGTGTACTCTACGACCGAGGAGGAGCATGCGAGACACCTAATGATTATTTTGGACACACTAAAAGAGCACCAATTGTATGAGAAACTCTCTAAGTGTCAGTTCTGGTTACAAGAGGTCCACTTTCTGGGACACGTCATCTCGGATGATGGGGTAGCAGTGGACCTAGCAAAGGTGGAGGCCGTGTTAGCATGGGAGCCACCCTGGAGCATGACAGAGGTGCGGAGTTTCCATGGGTTGGCAGGCTACTATCGGTGATTTATCCATAATTTATTGAGAAGTTCATCACCCATGACAGCTTTCACCCGAAAAGGGAAGCCTTTTGTGTGGACTGATAGATTCTAGCAGGGTTTCCAGTAGTTGAGACAGAGTTTGAAAAGTGCCCCGATCTTGATATTACCAGAGGAGGGTGTTGAGTACGTAGTGTTTTGTGATGAATCAGGAACCGGGCTTGTTTGTGTCCTAATGCAGAGGAAAGTGGTGATTGCCTATGTCTCACATCAGTTGAGGCCACACTTGCAGAACTACGCGACCCATGATCTTGAGTTGGAAGTGGTAGTCTTCACATTGAAGATGTGGCGGCACTACCGGAAGGGAGAGCGGTTTACCATCTACTCTGATCACAAGATCCTCAGATATATCTTTTCTCAAAAGTATCTGAATTTGAGATTGAGGCGATGGCTTGAGTTCCTCCAGGATTATGACTTTGAGATCGCTTACACACCTGGGAAGGGGAACGTAGTGGCAGATGCTCTCAGCAGGAAATCCAGTTCGCAGTTTCTGGATGAGGCGATGTGGCAGTTGGACTCTTTACATTTATCCGTTGTGGATAGAGATGAGGGAGATTACCTTCAGTTGATGGTTGTTACCCCTCCACTCCTATAGTGAGTCAGGGAAGAACAACGCGAGGATGCTAGCTGTGAGACTCTACATGCTCAGATATCCACAGGTGTTGCGGCTGATCGATATTCAGAAGGTGGGGAGCACATTGTTCCTTTTAGAGGGCATACAGTAGTACTAGTGACGTTGTGGGAGGAGGTTCTAAGGATGTTCAATAAATCCCCTTGGGTGGTGTATCAAGGCGTGGAAAAGATGTATGAGGACCTCCGACGTCAGTTCTAGTGTCCAGGAATGAAAAAGTGTGTGTCATAGTTGGTTTCTCGGTGCCTTACTTGTCAGTAAGTAAAGGCTGAGCACCGGGTGAAAGAAGGCTTGACTCAGCCCCTTGAGGTGCCAGAGTGGAAGTGAGACAGGATATCCATGGACTTCATGATGGGTTTCCCACGTACGTCCAAGGGACACAATTCCATCTAGGTGATCATTGATCGTCTCACCATGTCGGCCCACTTCCTATCCATACGGGAGCTGAATTCAGTAGAGATCTTGAGATGCCTCTACGTACCGGAGATAGTTAGACTTCATGGAGTGCCATCCACGATCATCTCAGATCGTGATGCCCGCTTCACATCCCAGTTGTGGAAGGGATTGTAGGAATCTTTTGGGACTTAGTTGCGCTTGAGCACAACGTTTCATCCCCAGACTGATGGTCAGACAGAGCGGACCATCCTTTTCTAGTAAGATATGCTTCGAGCTTGCATTCTTGACTTCGGTCGTAGCTAGGAGGATCACCTAACACTGGTGGAATTTTCTTACAAAAAAAGTTATCATTCCACTATTGGTATGGCACTATTCGAGGCTCTGTACGGGTGACCTTACAGGCCACCACTTTGCTGGACTGACCCAGGAGAGTCAGCACTTATGGGCCTAGAGATGATGAGAGATACTATAGAGAAGGTGTAGGTCATCCAGGAGCAGATGAAGACTATACAGAGTCAGAAAAAGTGTTATGCCGATAGAAGTAGGATGCCCTTGGAGTTCGAGGAAGGAGACCATGTGTTCCTTCGGGTCTCACCTCGATGGGGATTGCATAGATTTCACCAAGGTGGCAAGCTATCTACGAGGTTCATCGGCCCTTTTCAAATTCTAAGTAGATTTGGAGAGGTGGAATATCGCTTGGCTCTACCTCCTCAGATGGACCGGGTACAAAACATCTTCCATGTGTTGTAGCTACGGAGGTACGTGCATGATCCATCACACATTATCGACTGGGGTGAGCTGGACATCGATGATGGGGAAACCTTTGCAGAGTACCTAGTGGAGATCGAGGATAGAAGGTAGAGGATCCTTCATGGATGAGCTATTCCCTTGTTGTGTGTTCAGTGGAAACACGAGAATCTCCAGGAGAGCATGTGGGAGCGGGAGGCTCAGATTCGCATGCAATACCGACATCTTTTTGAGTAGCCATTGTTTTGGCTTTTCGTGGATGTAAAAGACCTATGGTGGGTGGGATGTAATGTCCTGGAATTTTCCATGTAATATTTTAATATTATATGGGAATTCATTCGAGACCAGGACCTGAGACGGCGATCAATTCCGAGGCCCAGTGAGCCCAGAAAAAATGTTTGAATTTAATTTAATAATTAAATTACGCACGTGTGCGGTTTTCCTGAAAAAGTGGAATAACACCGGAACAGGTGCTCATATCAAAAATATGAGGGCACTATTGTGTTCGGAACTACGATTTTATCTTAGGTGAGGCCTAACATCGACCGGCGCTGGATGGTGGTGGAATCCAGTTTTTGGGACGTAAGAGTAATAAAATACTTAAATAAAAATATTTTATTCTGTAGAGAAATACTTTAAATCTGCTGCAACAGATATCCCTTAACCTTTTAATTAATGGTTGGAACAAGGTTCTAGGGTTACAAACCTCATAAACCTGAAACCCTTGGTTGCTCTGGAGGCTCTAGAGGAATCCTCCTAATGCGGTGATGATGACGCAGCGACAAGATCATCGCCGGCAAATGCCGTAGAATATAGGTAGGACATTTTTTTTGTGATTTATTCCCCATTGTTGATTTCTAAGAAGAATGTGGGATAATTCACGAACAGATTAGTCCACGGATCGATCGTTCTTGTAAGATGGGATTTTTGCGGGGATTTTTGGGATATTGAATCCATTTTAATCCATTGTTGTTGATTTTTTGCTCCTTTTAATCCAATTAACGGTGGCAGATCAATGTCGTGATGAGTGATGGTAGAGGTTTGTTCCTCAGTTTCATTTATTTGGATTTCTCCCTTTCTTTTCTTTGCGTTCTTTACTAGGTGATGAACGATGGATCATTGCGCATCTGTTCTGCGACACAATAATCCCAAACTGTGGATCCAACCCCGGAGCGGTGTCACGGAGGTGCGACGGTGATACCGGTGGTTGATTGACAGCGAATCGAGAGTTATGAGTTTTCAGGTGTTTTTATTCGGATGGATCATTTGAGGTTTATGATCCATTTTAAGGGTCGAAAACACCCATCGTGGTGTTTGTATGATGTGTCGAACCAAACCCTAGAGTATCGGGACGAATGGATGAGGGATCACGGATTTAGAAGATCAGCCAAAGCACGAGGAAGATGATGGTGTTCTGGAATTTTTCCCAACTACACGCCATGTAATATGGGCTACACGACGTGTGTTCATCGACAGATTTTACTTGGCATGTACTTCGGGAGTACATGGACATTGGTTGGGTACACGGCCAAGGACACGCCATGTATACCCTTCCCCAGCCAGACCGGGCCAGATAGACGGGATTCCCCGTGTACTGGCACACAGGAAGGCGACACGGACACGGGTTGGGTACATGGCCATGGACAGGCCATGTATACCCTTCCCCAGCGAGACCCAGCCAAATACACAGGATACCCCATGTACTAGTACATAGGTAGGCAACACGGACATGGGTAGAGACCGTGTACGGGCACAGGGCCAGCATACACGGAGCAAGCCCCAGGTGCTCAGACACAACGTGTGATCCTTCTACATGCCGTGTAGTTACTTTTTAACTGACATGTCGAGTGACACGGGCCATTTACATGTGTAGTACCCGGAGTCAGGAACACGATGTGTACTATTTCTACATTTCATGTAGTTGAGTTTTCCACAGATCGGACAGACGACACGGGCTGTTTACACGGGCAGTACCCGGGGTCAAGGGACACGACGTGTAACCATACTACATGCCATGTAATAAATTATTCAAGGCTTGAGCTACTTGCCTTCTGTGACATAAACTATTTTTCTTAGGGTTTGTACCCTTGGTCTTTTCCCTGAAGGTTCTAGTATCATTTCCCTTATATAGGAGTATTATCCCTTCAGCATGACATCCTAAATAGAGTTGTTGGAATCCCCTCTGTGAGACATAGAGTCGGATCCTCTATTCATTCCTGGAACCCTAGGTTGAGTTCTTGGTATCGACATGACCAACTTTACCCAGGTGTTGATCCTCTGCTTAGTGGATTAGCTCAGACTGAGTTGTCAGAATCACCCCATGACTTGGCCGTGATCCTCATCTGAGCATCATGTTCTCATAGTACATGTGGATTGTGTTCTCCTAGAATGAGTACTTCGTGTGTCTCTCTTCAAACCTAGGAGTGTGTTCTCCTTGTTGCATGCTTAGTGTAATCTTTGAGCTATATCCTTGTGGCGGTATCCCGATGGTCATTTGTGTATGAGTATATCTAGATATTCTTGTTATATGTTCAGTAGACATATACTGTGTAAAGCTAACTATATATTTCTTTTGTGGTATTTTTCCCTTGTTGTATTTACTTTGTGGTTTCGTGGTGTCCTATTGGGTATTGTTATACTCACCCATGCACGGTCTTTGCCCGCACGTGTCGTGTCTTGTGCAGACGAGCGAGCCTTTGACGGGATTCTAGGTGGACCCAGACCGGACAGTGCTCAGTCAGATCAGGCGGGCCGAGGTGTGTTCCTACAGCTACAGATTGCAGTCCTAGTACCTTTCCTTACAGGTTGGACTTTGTTACAGAATTTCTTTTAGTGGGCTTGTACTTTTGGCCCAGGGTTTTACATTCTTTCACTTTACTTTCCTGTCAGACTCTATGGTTGGGTTTTAGTGTATGCATTCATATTTTCCTTTTAGAAGTTTTTACTTTTCTGCTTTGTGGTCTTGGAGATGCGTGTGTGTGTAGAAGTTTGTAGGCAATGCCTCCCATGTTAGCAGCATGCCTACTCGGTGCTAGTCACCATCCCCTGGCCTATTGGAGGGGGATTGGGGAGTTGCGACTCGAGCCCCACTAGGACATGTCATGATAGAAATTCCAACTGTGAATTCCCCTGGTCATCTAGATATAGACTAGAAATCTGAGCTGTAACTCTCCCAAACCCATGATTCTCGGGTCCTACTCTGCTTGCCTGGACATCCCATTTTCCCCTGTGTAGAAAGAATCCACCTCCTGGTGATGTGAAACTCACCCTATGGAGATAAGAATCGATAACTAGCTAGAAGGGGAACTAACCAGTCCATTATGGGAATGACATCATATCCTATCATCTCTAAGATATAAAGGTCTCATAATAAGTGACACCCACCAACCTCAAGAGGACACTCCTTTCACTGGTTCACACTAGCTGTTCTGGTCTCCAATGGTGTGTCCAAGGTCAATACATCAGTTGATGAAAAGATACAGAGACTAAGGCTCTCCACAATAGGAATATATATGAAACTACTGGAATCCCATGTATCGAAAAGTGCAGAAATTAGAACTGAGGCTACTAGAATCATACCTCTAACTATAGAGGGTTTGGGATCCTATTCCTACTGGGTCTAATCCACTACAAATGTCTAGCTGGGACCCTGGCCCTGTGACCCTGGATGACCAACCTGAGATGATCCACCCCGATTTCACTAAAATCCTATCGATTGGATACCATGGCCACAACCTCCACCTCGGCCTAAATGGCCGGAAGAACTCTAGTTTCCAGACTGATGAGAAACTGGTGGTCCTTCTCCTAAGCATGGAGTCATAGTAAAACATCTATCACTAGCTTCTGGTGAGAAAAACCGACAGAACCATTAAAGATGTCCCATATTTCTACAAGATCGGTACTCCACTGGGTCACTTGAGTAATGTGGACTCATATGCCTACTCTTCCCACACTGGTATCACACCTTTGGGATACCAGAAGAAGTATCCGTCTTCCTCAGGTCCCCACATGTAGACTCCCTGCAGCACTTCCTAATGTTAGTAGGAGGGGTACCAACTCCGGATGTAGAGCTTCCCTGTCTTATAGCTCCAGAATACCACAAATTGTGCTCTGTGATCAGTGCCTAGTTGACTATATAAGTGATGGAAGTCAACCTGAAGATGTTCACCTAAGATCATATGTCATGCCTAAGACCATCCTCAAACTTCCTCGCCAAGAATAACACATCACCTCCTGGGAAGGGTGTGAAGAACTACAGCACAATGAAGCAAGAAGAATACTACATAATTGAAAGAAAACCCAGCTCTAGACTCATGAACACTCGAGCTTGATCATCCCTCAATGTATTTGGGTAGAAATAATCATAGAAGGTATGCTAGAACTCATCCTAATCCATCACCTACTGTTGTCCCACCTATGAGATCACATACCACCATATCTTGGTGGAATCTTGTATCATATACATAGTTATCTTCACCCCCATCTCAGGAGGCATCTCCGTATGCTCGAAGATTGATAGCATGGATTCTAACCATGATTCTGCAGCCTGAGGTCCTCCTTCCATTGAGAATGTTGTAGGATGCTGCTGCTGAAAAACCCACGTCAACTCTACCATAGATGGTGCAGGATGTGGTATTCCTTGGAAGGTATACATAAACCTCATGAATCATTCTTAGAACTATTCATCATCACCTATGTCCAGAATAATGGTTGGTTCCAAGACGTGCACGATTGGAGGATCTGCTAGTAGTCCCTGATCAGCTATGTCCGGTTTCTGATCACAGCCTTGTATCTGGTGTACAACTAGAGTAATTCTCGATGGCATGACTCTACAAGTTCAAGCACACACCTTAGTTCAAGTTTATCAAGGAATTAAACTTAGATGTTCAATAAAGGAATAGGATAAGGAAATATTTCGAGTTTTTCAAAATAGGGATACACGACGTGTTCCTTTAAGCCATCACATGGGCATGTACTCCTACCAACCCTAATTTTGTAACACCCTATACACATAGCGTGTTCTCAAAGACACAATGGGTACTTGAATCATTTCCCCCTACCCTAGTTCTTTTAAAATACTAACCCACATGGTTCTTATAGAGAAAGACTACACAATTTGTTTTTGTAGAAATGGTGTGTGCCAGAAAGAACTTCACCAACCCATGTTGTTAGTCACACAGTTGGTTACACAGCTGACTCTACATGGATAGTTTGTGCTAGACATGAAATGTACTAACTACCCATAATCCACCTGTTTCCTCGGTCACAAGATCAGATACATGGTCTATACGCATGGTGTGTATGTTCGATACATGATGTGTTCCACCAAGGATTTCCCAACCTCATGTTTCTTCCCACACATCCAGTGACATGATTAGATACTACATGATGTGTACACATAGTACGTGGCATGTACTTAAGAAAATTAGTTCCTTCTTGAACATAAGGTTACATAGTGTGTATACATCAATACACACCATGTATTCTGGGTTTTTTCATACAGTAAGCCTTAGAAACTACTTGGAAACCCAGAAAAACACTATAATAAACATTAAAGTGCCAAATTCTGATCTGTGAAGGCCCATATTCCCCATGAATCAAATATTGGCATCTCATACATGTCATATACAATCATAACAGAGCAATAATCCACCAAATTCTAATCCATGAGGTCCCATAACACCTGAAGAACCAATGTTTTGCATTCATTCAAACAAATCCTCACACAATCCAATGCCCTATAAAATAGTAGTTATTCTATCAAGGAATCTATCACAATAGCATGCATATCTAGAACAACATCTATCACAACAACATGAAATCAGTAATGAACCCTTAATGTCATGGCAAGAATGCATGACATGTGATCTCTAGAAACTGACTATATGATGCATGAGATGGAATGCCCTTATCTCATCAGGTTGCAACAGAAATAGAACCTTAATATTATGAACAATAACCGCAAAAAACATGTCAATCACCCAAAAGTGAAATACAATCAACTGTAATAATTGCAAAACCAGAAAAATTTCAATAATCAAGGAAAAATAGCTTTTCCCTATACACGAGTTAGCTACTCCTGGGAACATATTATTACCAACAACAAATTCTGTCATATCCCTGACTACAGGCTCTAAATAGAAATTCAATAAGAAAAGAGTCCCTCTGATACCACTTTTTAACGTCCCTATTTTAGGTGCCACCCAGAGGTGCCCCGTACCCGATTGGTCACATGGCCTCAAGTAAATTTCCCCAAACGTCAGAGGATTCCGACTAGCAGTGAGGGCCTTAGGTGTGAATGTGGTGAAACTGTTCTCTCATTGGTCGAGAAATGAGAAGAAATAATTATAAAACAATAGTGGAAGTAGTAATAACATGTAATAAGTAAACATCGAAAGAATTAATGTAATAAAAAACTAGAGCACATATATAAATGATGCATGATACATATATCTAGGAAAGAATCCATACAAGTCAAAATGCTATAATACTGTACTAAACCAAAGTACAAAGAAAACAAATAAACTCCAGTAGCATCAGAAGCCTAAGCTTGCTCTTATGTTCTCCATCTGCACAGTAGTTAATTACCTAACATGGAAGGGTGCTTTCCAATATCTATACCAACAGAAATATAATCTATTTGGGACTAAAAGCAAGACCCAAACAGGGTGTGAGAAGAATCCCAGAAGGCAACCACCCTAAGATCTATGCCTAACAGTCTGTGAATTTATATGGCAGGGAATAAGAAAAATGAAGTAGTAAACAAGGAAGTACTAAAAAGTAAACAAATACTATAGTTTCAATTGCATTCGTTTTCATATATCAAGTTAGTAACCGATCAAAATACAAGTAACTCTCTAGGAAGTACTCACGTCCTAACCCGTCTGGTTCAACCAAACAAACACAACCAACCCTCTAGGATGTTATCACAATCTAATCCCTCTGGTTCAGCTTTATCAATGACTCTATAAGGAAACACTCACCGTCAATTCCCCTTGTGGTCTCGTATTGGTAACTATAGACACTTTGAGGAAGAACTCAATATCTAATTCCCCCTATGGTCTCGTATCGGTAACTATAGACACTCTGAGGGATCAAAAATTCCATACCCCCTATGGTCTCAAAATGTACAAGTAAACAGACACTCTGGAGAATCCCTCAGTGTCCATTCTCCCTATGGTCGACTCCACCAGGTTCCCACAGCCCTGTGTAAGTCAATCATACACAACAATGTTCAACATCCAAAGTAAAACTTAAGAACTACTTGGATAAGGACTTTCATGAACTACTTGGCTAAACAGATATAAGAATATAATAGTATTAGATAATATCACTTCATCCTAACAACACTAAGCCTGGAAAACAAGCAGCCTAACTAGAAAATCCAGACCAAATGGTCAATATAAAAACAACCATGGCAACACATCCATAGCATGTAAAATAACCCTATTCACAATCAAAAAACCTCTAGTCAAGAACATAAGACATAACAGGCATTAACAGGGCTAAAATCCCTAAACATGCAATACCATGTTCTTGGGTATTGGGAAATTTTTCACATAATATTCAAAGACTAACAATGGAAAGGCACAAACAACCAACATTGATGTTGTACAATCGATATACTCTGGATTTGTCCCTTGAATCGACCTAGAACGTGGTAGATCTACAAAATATAAAAAATGATCAACCAAGGATATCTCACGAAATATGAGGAATCAAAGAATGAGGCTCTATAAGAAGAAAAAAATCACTATAGAAATTATAACTCAATAAATGGTGGATGGTTTGGAGAATCGATGGTGGGTCGGGGGTTCATAGAAGAATCATCGGCTTCGGTCACTCCTGAACAGGATGAGCTGAGAAGAAGTGTTTTCTGTGAACGGGACGAGACCCCGGTCCGATATAATAATTAAAATGAAAAGTACATGGAATATCTCTTAAAAGTAAACAACATTTACATGTCTTTACTGAGCCCCACTTTAGGTGGTATCTAGGTCACCCCACACGGCCACGTACTCAGCCGTTACACGGCTAGTACATAGTCACCCACCACAACTGGGTACATGATGTGTACTCCAATGTACACTACATGTACTCCTTAAATTTTCATAATCTCCTCTTTTTCTCAAAAATAGTAGAAACAAAAAACCCATACCTAAAAAGAAGGTTTGAGTTCTTTCAAGGATCCTATGTAGCTATAGGAAATTAATAGCTCCATTAAGCAGATACAACCCATGGAGGAATTTGGGGTAGAGAAGGAAAAGGACCCAAGGGCAACTATTTCCACTTCTGTGATTTTCTCTTTTGATGGTTTTAAATCAGTTGATAGTATTTATGGTACTGATACTTGTCATATGAACTCTACAGACCCAACCCTTAATTCTACAATAATGCATCCTGTTAATAGAAATGATAAGGTTAAGAATAGCATCCCTATAATATCTAATAATGATACTACTATAGAGATTAAGAATGATACCAAATCTAAAGATAATAAATTATTTTCTTCTACCTATGGTCACATTAAAAATCATAGTAGTCCTATAAAATCTAGAAAACTTACCATTATCCCTAAGGTAATTTACGATGAGACACAAATCAAAATCTCTAAGACTAGTGATAATTCTGGCATGACACTAGAATCTGTTAAACATGGTAACACACTCTTAGTATAGGACCCTAAGCATATGCAGGTAATTAATGAATCCATGGAACAGATGTAGTGTCATCCATCTAATCAGGACACTATCAAATAGCAGAACATAGCTACTTCAGAGGCTCCAGGTACTCCTAATTATCTATCTTTATATAGTTATGACTGCTCTATGAAGTCTGGAAATTTGATTTTGATCCAAAATACCAATTATTTATTATTGTGTTCTAAAAGTTCTAAAGACTCAAATATGAGTGTTCCAAAAAATGAACCTACAAATAAGTAACCTATCATATCTAGATATTAACAGGAACATACCACTAATAGTACTCAAGAGGTTAGAAGGTCTACTAGAAATAAAGGTTCAAAAAATAGAAAAAGGGGAGTTCTAACTCCAAACATAGGTTCAAATGAAGATCATTTTTTGTAATTTCCAGGGTATTTTTAATTCCGACACGTTCATTGTTTTAAAGAGAATGGTTAACACTCATCATTCTATGTTATTTTCTATTACTGAACCAAAAATCACTTTTTACTCTAAATATTATCATTTATGTCAACATAATTATGTGTAACCTGGTGCAATTGATAATAATCACAATGATGAATCTTTATGGATTCTTTTTTTCACTCTTCTTTAAAGAATATTAGTTTTTTCATTATCTTTGGCCAGATTTTTACTTGGAACATTATTATAGATGGAACACATATTTTTTCTCCTTTTTTTATGCTAAGAATATATTCCAATAATGAATAACTCTTTATAATGATCTCTCAATTCTAAGAACTAACATTAATGCACCCTAGTTTTTTATTGGAGACATTAATGAAATTCTTAGCTCAAGTGAGAAAATTGGTCCTTCTCAGGCTTTTATTTATATGAGAGAATTTAAAGCCCTGATCGAAGAAAACAATCTCATTGAAATTAATCTCACTGGTGTGAAATAAACATGGTATAGAAGACATTGCAACAAAGTGGTTTCCTCCAAGTTGTATAAATCCCTCACGAATGTCCTCACTTTAGATAAATGGGACACTATCTCTAGCACCACTCTTCACAGGCTGAACTCAGATCATCACCCCATCTTGGTCAATGTCTCCACCAAAGACATAAAACCATGATTTTGTTTCATATTTAACAATGTATTGTTCTATGAAGTCAAGTGAACTCACATAATCAAAATCTATTGGTCCTAGATGTCTCATAACAATGATTCATTTTACTATAACTTCAAATTAAAACATCTCGACCAAACTCTAAAAACATGGTGCAACTCTAAATCCAAACAAATTAACAATGACATCATGATTCTTGAGAAAGATCTCAATGATATTCAAAAAAACACTAGCTCTAACCACAACACTGATCCTACTCAAGAACTAAATATTGTGGTCAAAATCAACTCCTTGCTCATGTTTAAAGAAAATATGAGAAAACAAGCGTTTAAAGTTAAACAGGTAACATAAGGTGACAAAAATACTAAATTATATAACTCTTTTCAAAGAATCAAGAATGCCTATGGGTTGTTAACCATTCTAAAGTATGGGTACAAGATCCTTGAAAATTAATTTGACATCACTCGTCATATCGTATCCTACTATGAAGACATCATCAATGGTCCTGATAACAACAGATACCTTCTTCCTAAGGTCATTCCTTTAGTGATCACTAATGAGGAATACTTTTTCCTTATCAACACTCTGTTGGATCGTGAAATCAAAGACAATATCTTTAGTCTAAATCCTGATAGTGCTTTGGGTCCTGATGGATTTAATAATGGTTTCTTCCATCATTATTGGGATGTGATTTATATCAATGTTTGTAAACTTTTTAAATCATTTTTTTCTAATGGGGTGATTTCTCATGCTCTTAATGCCTAGTTTCTCACCTTGATCCCTAAAGTGGATAATTACTTTGAGATTCACATGTTTAGACCCATTTCTCTTATCAATACTCCTTATAAAATCATCACTAAAATCATTACTAATAGACATTCCACTATAACGGACAAAATTGTCTCCTAGAACCAATTCGGTTTTATAAAGGGTAGATACATTCAAGACTGCATCTATCTTGCCTCTCAGTGTGTCAATAACATGAATAAAACTAACATAAGTGGCAACATATCTATTAAACTTGACATCATAAAAGCTTTTAGCACCATATACTGGAGATTTATCTTCAAATTCCTTTAAGGTTTTGGATTTACCACCTCTTTTATCACTCTAATCAGAACTCTCTTCAACTTGACATCTATCTCAATTTTGATCAATGGATCACCCAAGGTCTATTTTAAATGAACCAAAGGTGTCAGGAAAGATGACCCCCTATATTCCATTCTCTTATCGATATAAGAAGACTACCTCAGTCGTCTGATCAACCATCCAGTGGTCCAGAATAAGATGAATCCCATCCATGTCTCTAGGATTTTGAATTATTAAATGCATATTTTTTATGCTGATGACATTATCCTTTCCCTTCAAGGTGATAAAAGCAACATTCTTAACCTCAAAAATGTGTTCTCACACTATAAATAGGTTTCTGATCAAACCATTAATTGGAAAAAATCCTGCATCTTTTTTGGGAAGAACTTTACTCCCAGCATAAAATGTAACATTATCACTGGCCTAAGTCTGAAAAAAGGAACACTCCCTTTCACTTATCTTGGTTTCCCCATATTTTGGGGAAATCCCATGTCTTGTCACTTTGCAACTATTATTGACCAAGTTATAAACCATATATCTTCTTGGAAAGGTAAATCTCTCTATATGGTAGGCAGGACTTACCTTTTTTAATCCATTTTTGTCACCAAGATGGTTTACTCCATGGTGGTCTACAAATGGCATGTTGGTCTTATTAAAAAAATGAACACCGCTATAAAGAATTTCATCTGGAATTATAGTATTATGGAAAGAAAACTTATGATTGTTCCCTGATCAACTTGTTAAATTCCCATTGATAATGGTGGTATTGGTATAAAAAATATAAAATACTTTAATGAATCCCTTCAAGAAAGACTCACATAGAACCTTTTTCACAATACTTCATAAGCTATTACCTTTCTCAAAAAAACATTTCTTGACAATCTAAAGACTGGAAATTCAAGTTTCATTAATTTTTCCATATGTCCATCCATCAAACACTCCTTCACCAAAATTATGAATAATTCCAGATGGATGGTCTCTAGACACTCCTCTATGAAATTATAGTTGAATGAGTGAACTGTCATGCCATTAATTTCTAGGATATATCCCTATCAAACTTTTAAGAATAGCAACAACACTATTAGATAAATTTTAAACTCTCATCATGATCACCTCCCTGATAATATTCTAAACATCATTAAAAACTACTCTTTCACTTACACTAATGATTTCTTAATTTGGGAACCTTCCCACAATGGTATAATTAACTCAAAAAAATTTTACAATCATTATTTTTGTAACTCTGAAAGTGATTATATCTAGATAAAACATTTCAACAAACCTTGGATAAAACCTTTAAGATTCAATATCATCTGGCATCTTTCTCACAACAGAGTTCCCACTAAAATTTTTCACTAATATTTTGGAATCCATCTCTACTCTAAGTGTAAAATATGTAACCAACATAGAAAAGATTCTAACCACCTCTTCCATTATTGTGCTACTACTTATTCTCTTTGGAACTATATTCTTGAAATTTTTATTGTAGATGGTTGATTATTGACTCAATCAAAACTCAACTAATGAAATGTGTAAAAATGGAAGGATATTATAAAATTAGGAACCTCTTCCTTGATACAGTTGCTGAGCTCCACTATGTGATTTGGTATGATCAGAATGATATAATTCATAACAATTACTCAACTCAATCAAAATTCAGGTCCGATGTGGATTCTCATTTCCATACAGGAAGCTAATTATATGTAAAAGAGACATTACAACAACACCATTCATGACTTTGGAATCCAAAAAATTTCTATAGATTAATGACATTTTCCATCAACTGGATCACACTCTAGAGGTTTTATGGATATCACCTCTTCTTGGATGGATCAAAATGAATTTTGATAGTGCCTCAAAAGTAAATCAAGGACCTATAGGGTGTGGTGATGTATTTAGGAATCATCTCGATCATATACTTGGATGTTTTATTAGTAAATGTGTCATTTACACCTCCCTTGAGGCTGAAATGCTGAGTTTGATACATGCTATTGCCATTTCCAAGATCTTTGGTTGGAACAACCACTAGATTGAAAGTGACTCGACGACCATCGTACATGATATTTGGAATGGTATAACACATATTGCTTGTCCAATTACTACATGTTGGATAGAATGTACCCAATCTCTTATCAACCTTAACGATATCATCTCACATGTTTATCGAGAATAAAACACGATTGCAGATGGCCTGGACAACATGGGAGTAAATCCTGACATTACCTGGTTCGAAGACCTCCCCGCTACTCTTATTTCTATTCATAAAAAATATTGTAATATGATCTCATATTTTAGAGTCATGTAAACTTTATTTTAATAATATTTGTGCTTTGGTGGTTTTGGTCCAAGGCATCACCTTCTTCAAATAATAAGTCCCATGAGGGGTGAGTATAAAAATACATTGAAAGATGACCTAAAATCATAAAGGAAAAAATAAAAAAAAACCATTAGCTCAAATACATTATTAAGAGAGAGTAACTAAGATGAAGAAGAGAAATAATATAGATATACACAAACACAATAAGTCTTAGGAACATGGAGAAGTACCTATTATCTCAACACCAACCCATAGAGGTTCGTATCTCATGAGAAAAAAAATGATGCTTGGAGTATTTAAAGTCCTTTAAAGAGTGAAGGTGATATCTCTTCTATACATTTTAACATATTAAAACCAAGGGGTTCATGAGGATTCAATAATATTAAATTATAAATTCACATAAACCTTTCCAACTTCCATGTTTTTTCTAGAAACCATAAAGGAGGACTGACTTCATGATGAAGAATGCATACCAGTCAATAGGTTACTAAAAATGGTGATATTATCTAAAGAATTATATATATAAGATTAATATATAAGTTATATAATAATATTCTTGATATGCATTCATGGGTATATCATTTAATATAGTTCAAGACTATGTTATACACCCATGTCATTCACCCATATAATCTACCATTTAATGAAACCATTTCGTAAGATGAAATATATAGGATGTGAAACATTAATATGTTGAATGCATATACTTTATGTTGAATTTATTCATTCATTTTAACACATGAATAAATATAAAAAATAAAGGAAAATATTAGATATACTATATAAAACATTCTCATGTGTTAAAGGTTGGTGAGGTTGCCCTGAATAATGCTTTAGAATAATTCATCATCACCCAAATCTCTCCATATACCACCTCATTTACATTATGTTATTATCAGATTTAGAGTATGACACATATGATGTGTGATTCATTTTAGCCTGTGGATAACTCCAGAGGTGGGAGGCCTTTGTCTTCCAATTTGGTGAACCTCATCAAACACATTAGATGAAGATATAGAAGGTAGTAGAAGCTTTATCAGGGAATGATACACATTTTATAATATTTCTTCATTTCTATTTTTCACACGTTTTATATTTCATGCATGGAATATTCTTATAAAAGTGTTTTTTCAATTATGATTCATCTAATGATTGTTATTAATATCATTTATGCCCAATTATAGTTATTATATCCATTACCATGTTTATATTTGTGCAGTAATTTATAGAAAATAAAGAAATTTAGTAATAGATCATTATTAGGATTTTTCTAAAAATTTGAGATTAATAGGATTACCCTTATGTAGAGTGGTCTATGTAAGGTTAATCCATATTTAATCTTATATATTGTAGTCTATATTAGGGTAATCCCTAGTAAACCTTATGTAGATTGTAATATTTAAGGGTTAACTAGACATACCCTTATTTAGAGTTTCCTAAAGAAGGTTCATTAATTTTTTACACCCCAATATTTTATTATTTGTATCTTATTAAATTTATTCTCTTTGATAGCTTCTGTTGCACGCAACAACGAGATTAAACGAACAGTGACATACTATTAAATATTATGATTTTAACACTAGCCATTAAGTTGGTGGATATGAGTAGGATTAACTAAGTTATTAAAATATTTTATTGAATATTTTGGTTACCAATTAATTATAAATAAATATGAAAAAAATAATATAAAGGAAATATTTTTATAAAATCTATTTAAAGGCGCACAAGTGTGTTTTATGCCAATAAAATAAAAAATCACACTTTTTGGATTATATTAATGAAATATATATATATAAATATTATTCAATTTAAAGTCTAAAATTCAGCCTATTTGTTTTCTAGACATCATATAAGAACAAATCCAAATTTATTCATAAAACATGTATTTTTATAAAAAGGTTGTTTTACCACCTTTTGATTGTGAATTTTTTAAAATATAGTTTATGACACTTTTATAAATTATATTTTAAAAAATAAACTTCTTCTTTAAAATAGGAGTGTGAAAATATACATTGCTTTTATTTTTGGAATTTTTCTCATAAGATTCCTTTTTTGATGAATAGTGAAAAAACACTATATTTTAATTGAAAACTGCTTTTTCGTCTGATTTATTTATATTTTTAGATTATATATTATATTTTTTTAAATTATAATTAGATAAATATTTTATCACTTAATCCAATTAAGGTCATTGGAATAAATTTCACATTGAATTTGGATATAAAAAGATTTCAATATTTTAGACATTTTTACTTTAAAAACGCATTTCCTCTATCCGTCAACGAGACTAATTTTTAATTATTTTTTGAAAAAAAAATTGTTTATTAATTTTTATAAATTTATTAAATATTTTTAACCATAAGTTCCAAATGTATAAAATATTTCCCTTTAATTTTTTGATAAAATATGAATAGTAAATTTGGTAATTTTTATTACCACAATTAAGGGTAAAAATAATATTATAAATATTATAAAATTACTCTAACACTTGTAATAATATTAATCGATGATTATTTTTCATTAATAAGTACTAAATGATGTTTTATGAGACCATTTATGGCCTTTTTTATGAGAATATAACATTTATAATATTATATATGAAGAAAAGTCAATTTTGTCATACTTTTGTTTTTAACAAGAGAAATGTTTTTAATATGGGGTTATATAAGGGATATCTTCAAATATAAATAATATTTATAAATATAAAATTATTATATATATCATGGTAATTTATTTATAATTTTTAGTGATTAAATAATTACCTTAAACTGTGACACAATGATGATGTAGTAATTTTTTAATTAATGGAAGAATCATATAAAAGATATTAGAAATATTAAAATAAATATAATTTGATATAATTAATATCATAAAATGATTTTATGGATGAATTGGACATGTTAGTAATAATTGTTTTTTAATATATCATGTTGTTGTGATATTTTTAAGAAGTGAAGTTATGAATACTGTTAAAAATGAATTTATTGATATTTTAATAAAATAAAAGTTTATTAAATGATATAAAATTCATAATATTATAAAATTTAGTTAAATGACTGGTAAAAGTATTAAAATTTAATTAATTACTCGTTTATTTTTCTTTTTGAATTTTATTGAAATTATATTAACCGTCAAAGTGTAAATTACAATATGTCAGAGTTAAAAAATAAAATGGGTAAATAAGGGTTAAAGCTGAAATATAAGGATTAAAATTTGTCAAAAATTATTTAATTTTTATTGGATAAATTTATTACAACCCAAAACCACCATATATTCTAAATTAATATGTTTTGATCCATTTAGATTATAAAATTAATTTATATTAATTTAATATTTTGAAGATTTCCAAGAGAGCCCCTCCACTCTCTTATAAAAGAGAACATATTATTCTATATTATCACACTTAAAATATATTTGGTTGGGAAAATAGATACCCAAATAACTTCCTAGAATACCTCCCCACATTCAATAGGAATTATTTTCGGAATAACACCCTCTTTAGGGATGTTAAGGTGTTGATCAAAGGAGATTGTCCGAAAAAAAAATGTATCATTTTTAATTAAATATTTCTATTTTATTTATTCTTACATTGCCTTAAAATACTATTCAACCATTATTAAATAATAATTTTATTGTCATAAATATAATTATATTTTATTATATTTATATAATCACCTAAATCCATCTCCACTTCCATCAAATGGGAAGAGAATTATCATTCGTGTGCTCGACGAACTGTCACCCCGTGGACCAATATAATACGTTTTCCATCACTATCTCTCAAGAATGATTATAATGATAGAATTAATGTTTATATATTATATTAATGAAATATTTATCATCATAAAAAATATAATATAATATTTATGTTCTTACCCTTCCATTCACAAAAAAACTATAATGTCGTTCATGCTTACGTGTGAATTATCACCTCGACGAAGCGATGTGATTAATTTTTCATCACCACATCACATGGATGATATATATAAGTATATTTAAAAAATTAATATGATATTAATGATATTTTTATCATTATAAAAATATAAAATAATATTTTCCTTCTTTCAATAATGATCATTGAAAAATGGAAGCGTTACTCATGCGTACGTACAACTTATCGTCTCCATGATTATAATGTAGTTCATTTTTCATATACATATGTTATGGATGGATTTAAATGTATAATTTATGTATCAAATTTATTATTATTTAATTAATATTATTCTTTATATGATTTAATGATGACCACTTTGACTATAGACATCATACTAAAGTTATTTTGGACACAAGTACTGAATATCTTCAAAACATCTAATGTGAACTTAAATAATTAATAAGTCATATAAAAGGAGAAATATTCTTGAAAAAGGTCCCCATGAAATTATATAATTAACCTACTTTTACTATTAAATAATATAAATATTGTACATGATTATTCATACTCCAGGTAATGGACTTCGTCTCAATTACCATTCATTGAGGCACAGTTTGATGTTATACACCCTCCTTTAATAAATTTTATATAAAGCCCCTTTAAATTATCATGTAATTAATTAATTTATTATAAAGTTATTTAATTTTTTTGATAAATTTTATTCTTTCATGGGGCTGATGATTTAAATTTTCCAAGTGGTATGGGAAACCTTGAATGTTTAAAGATTTAATTATCAATTCTTTTACTCCATGTCAATATTCATGATAATATTTTATATAAGTATTTATATAAAATTATTATATAAAAAATTTTATCTCTATTTTTATTTTCAATCAATGGTTTTTAGAAATTAATATTTTTAAAAGTTTTATATGGAATTATTTTAAAAATGACAAAAAGAATGTTCCATTCAAAACGTATACGGTGACAATTAATTTTCCACTATCGTGGCCATTATTTTATTTTTGCCTTCCTTTTCAAGATTTCATGTTTCCTTAAATTAAAAAAAATATTAATCTTTTTGGTAATTTTTTAATTAAAAATGGGTTTTCAAATAAAATGGTGATTTGTTATTGAAAATGGGTTCTTAAAAGAAAAGTGTATTTTTTTATACAAAACTGTTTTTCATATAGGTTTTATAAGTGTTTTTCCTAAATAATTGTTCTGTTATCTCATTTAAATTATTTTCATTTATGTCAATATTATTTGTTTAATATTATAATTAATTCATTTTGATCTTTTATGAAATCATTTGTCATATTTTATTGAATGTTTTATGATTCAAATTGATTGTGGATGTGCTATTTTGATACCATTCATAGTTTATAGTTATATTATTCATATTTCGTATGCTATTTTTTATTTAAAAAAATATTGTTTATGTTTCAAATATTTCATATGAGGAATTCATTGGACTTTGTAAGTGATTGGAAGGTCCCTCTATATCCTCTCAATGGAACGGTAATCACTTGAGATAAAATTATTTTGTGAAAAACCCTTAACATTTGTTTCTAATCAGTTTTAAATTGTCAGGAAGATAGATCATGACACAAATAAGATGGGTTTCTACCATTATATTTAAACTATATTAAGAATAGATATTGATAGTCACTATCTTGGGAATATATCTTAATTGGGCAGACATCAAATATTATGCATTCTAACATTATTATTATTATTCCATGGGATTACTTTATTAGTTAGGATATCCATGGTAATGTTTTGAGCTTATAGGATTATTTATATGGAATTAATCAATCATATTTTATTCTTTCCATATTTATAATTCATTATTAATTCAAGTTATATTTCATCATACTTTACCCATACTGAGTATTTTAGCTCACCCCATTCTTATGTTATTTTTTTCCATGGATTTAAAGAAATCTATTATGAATGATATATAGGGTTAAGCTATGTGAATAATGGTGTTATCCAAGAAAATAATTTTTTTTATTTTATGTTTAAAATGTAATTTGAATTTAAAATATGTATTTAGTTTACTAATATTGTTAAACTATTTGGTCCTTTGGGATTCGATTCCTTGTAATCATTCCAAAGTAATATAGTATGGAACTTGCTCTAGGCATCTAGGGTTGAGGCATTGTAGTTGGTATCAGAGGAAGTATAGTAGAAACCTTAGGAACTAGATTTTTGAAATCATGGATTAAAAAACATAACACTAATACTAAATTTAAGGATAAGTATATATATAGGATATTATACTATATATTTGGTAATTCCATGGATAATCTTGGATAAAATTATACACCCATTGATTGAGAAAAAATATTTCCTGATTTAGACATCCTATAAATGATTCTTCATGACTATATCACTATGATTAGTTTTGGCCACATTATGTTTTGGGTTTTGGTTAATGATTAGATTCAGTAAGTTTATACAAGTAATGGTTATAATACTAATGATTAAGAGACTTCAAAAGAAAAATAAAAGGAAGGTGGTATTAAGTAATAATATGATGGATTATAGTTAATGATTTAAGAATGAATTAGAATTATTAAATTTCATGTGTATTTGGATTCAAGTATTATATCATCAATGATGCTCGGGTTATAATAATTATGAGATATATACGGATTCTACTTCAGTACTTCTACTTTAAGGATTTCAAATCATGAACATTTTCATTATGTTTTTTATGGTGATCAAATATTTGATATGTAACAATATAGCTACATTATTTTATTTTGGGGGAAATCTAATGTTATTTTTATTTTGGAAATTTAGTGAGCTTATTTCTAAATTTTTAGACTTTTAATTTGTATATAAGTATTTTTAATGAGTATTAAGGTAACTATTTACAAAATGTATAAATTTGAACTTCGAATATTATTGTTTGAGGTTAAAGTATGATTTATCATATTCAATAACTTGTGATAACAATTTTGGTTTTGATAAATATCTAATGGTAGTAGTAATGACTTATGGATATTTTGATAAAGGTTATTCAGGCATAAAATTCATCTGGAATATCTATCTCTTTGTTTAATGGATGAAGTTAAAATAGATCAAAGCCCAAATAAAAAATGACATTATAAGATGGAAATAAATAATGTAAGTTTTATTGAGTGCATTATCAAGATATTAAAATAATACCTTAACATTAGGAAAATTATTTTTAAAAAAGGTATCTATTAACATTTCTTACTATGAAATCATCGGTCTTTTAACATATCACAAGATTTTAAATTTTATGATGGTTAAATTTCTAATGACCATGTTCTCTATCACTATCCATCAGAACTGGATTGTTATATTTATCTTCCATGTCCATGTTTCCACTTTTTTCTAATTTTATATTATTGGAAACTCTAATTTTTGTGTGACCATCACATTTCCCTTTCCCAGTTATTAAGAAAATGTATAATTAATCTTATTTCTAATGTGGGTTTCCCAAAAAAGGAATTTTCAAGTACCAGCGTTTGATTTTTGATGTTCAATTTAAAATTTAGAGGACATAATATATTTAAGTAGTTTAATGTAACACCTCAAGATTTTATGGTATGTATATTTTATAATTTAATCTCTTAAATATATTACTATAAAATCATAGAGCTGATGAAATATGGTCCTAATAAAATTTAATAAAGAAAATGAAAAGAGTCAAGCGTACAAGGGAATATTACATAAATGAGTGTGTACCACCCCACACCTATCTGCCTCCACCAGTGAGGCACAATAATCTGGGGTCATGAAAGACCACATATCTCCAGTATCAGTGAGCACCCGCTTTTCCAATGCATCCGCCACCTGATTAGCCTGTCGATAGACATGTGAAACCTCCACCTGCATCCGAGCAATCTCACTAAGGAAACCAACCCACTGCAGAAGCACACACCAAGGGACCTGTCGCGTCTTGGTGCTCAAGGCATGAACCGTGGTCTGAGAATTAGATTCAATCCATATATGGTTCCAATTAAAATGGATAGCATACCTGATGGCATAGATCATTTCCCAAAGTTCATCTTCAAAAGCAGTAATAATTCCAACGATGTGGTGGAACAATCCTTTAACAAACACATGGTAGGTGTGGAACACTCCTCCACAACCCAATGGGCCGAGGGCACCCAACACAGCCCCATCAGCATTTACCTTGAGGAAAGATCTGATGGGTGGGATCCATTGGATATACTTTAGCATCCGAGGCTTGTGTGACCACCCCGAAACCCCAAGCGTTCGCAGAATTTGAAGATCTGCAACTACATTAGACATTACACCATCCTTCACAAGAGATGTAGCATACTCATCTCTAGGAATCTCCATCATTCCTTGCTGAACTGTGGGGCACACACTAGTGAAAAAAGCCTCATTCTGGGCTTCCCAAAAGACTGTAATAGTATCAGTGATAGCGGCCAAAAACATATTATAAATCTGTTCACCAAATCTGCTATGAGAAGCAGCAGATAACATTTGGATAACCGGTCCTTAGGTGTTAACAGCCACCCAAAACATAGAACTAAGGTCTTCCCATAGCTGTTTTTCATGAGAACAGCCCATAAAAATATGTTGAAGAAGGTACTCATCAGTCTTACACATAGAGCACATGGAGGCCATCTGAAACCAAGCCCTATTGAGAGAATCAGTTGTGGGTAGGCGATTTTTCCAGATCCTCCAGATCAGAGAAAATCTGGAGGGTATAATAAATCACACTCTGAATTTTATCAGCCAAGAAGGTGTAAGGGATTGGCCCCCATAGAGGATCGTGTAGTAATCCCTACTATTGAATTGCCCAGTTCTATTATGCACCCAGATTAGAGTATCCTGCTCCATAAAGACATAATTAGTGATTTCATTCTCCACCTGCATAGGAACACTAAAAGAAGCAGTCTGCATCTATGTGAGGATGTTGGAAATTGACAAAGTGTCTACCTCAGGTGGCACATTTTAGTCACAAAGATTCTGTGTGTGCCACTTTGTGCTCCAGTAATTCAGTGTGGATTCCCTAAACACCAGCCATCGGGTATCGTGCATGATTCTGACATATGCCTTCTTGATAGCGGCCCAAACCGATGAGGCAAGGTGCCATTTGTATCTATTTAAGAGCCTCCTTGTGATTCTGTTTGAGAGAAAATCATCGTCAGCCTCATGAGAAATCAAGTTCTAGGTGAACTTCCCAATCAATCCATCATTAAATGTCTGAAGATCCCTATGTCCTAGCCCCCCCAGCTCCACAGGCTTGATGCACTCCTTCCATGCCACTATAATTAGATTCCTCTCATGTGGTTACCCCGTTCATATGAATGTCTGCACCATACTCTGAAGTTCCTTGGGAAGTCCCCTCGGCCATCAATAGATGGAGAAGGAATAGACAAACTTCGATGTGATTAATGAGTTCACAAGGAAGACCCTCCCCTCTAGGGACATAGCTTTCCCTTTCCAGCTGGCCATCTGATGAACAATTCTAGCAGATATTCCTTCCAAGTATTGTCTTTTCACTTTCAGCCAAAACAATGGGACCCCATGGAATTGGAATGGTAAGGCACCCCTCCTCATCCCAATAAGTCTGACAATTCTGTTCCGTTTTCCTACTGGAATTCCATTTCCAAAAAAATGGATGATTTTTCCCAACTAATGGCTTGTCCAGAAACCTCCACATAATGACTGAAAATGGATTTAATGGAGGAGATGGTTTCCTTTGACGCTTGACCAAGAAGTAAGATGCCATCAGCATACAATAAATGAGACGGGGCATGCTCACTCATGCTATCCCTAATTCATTTATAAAATCCCATTTGGGAAAGATAATTAATACACCTACTCATATAGTCCTCTGCCATGGAAAAAAGTAGACCATATAGTGGGTCACCTTATCGCACCACCCTAGTGAAAACTGACAAGAACAGATAACTTGGAAGACTCCCGAATGATACAGATCAGATTCATGAAGCCATTTGAGAAGCCATACCTTCTAAGAACATCAAGGAGAAAGCTCCACATAAGGGTGTCAAAAGGCTTGGATATATCAATTTTGATTGCAAAATTTCCATACTTTGTATTCCTTCTCATAAGATTGACACTCTCAGAAGCCATAAAAGGCACTTTTGGGTGCTCCTCATAGGGAAAAATCCAAATTGATTCGTAGTGATTATGCCATTAACCAACCCACTCATCATGTTCACCAAAACCAAGATAATAAATTTGGGTATTGTGTTCCCAAGAGCAACCAGTCTGAAGTCCTTGATATCAAGAGCATTCTTTATCTTGGGGATAAGAGCAATGAAACATTAATTCATTCCATGGGGCATATATGAGTGTGAGAATAAATCCTTGATTCCATGCACAATTTCATTGTGAAGGATGTCCCAATAGAACATAAAAAATTTATTTGTGAACCCATCTAGACCTGGGTCACTCTCAATATTGAGAGATAGGAGGGAAGATGTAATCTCCTCTTTGCATGGGGGAGAAAGTAGAAGATGATTCGAGTGATCATCAATACAAGGGCTGATGTTATCAACAATGTGGTGGGTGTTTGACTGCCCATTTTCAGAATATATTCCTTTGAAGTTTTTAGAAACGACCAAGGAAATGTCATTTTCTTCACTGTAGAGGTGCCCATCAATGTTGATCACCCTATTCCCTACCCATGCCCTCTTTTCCTTATGTAATACGTTGAATAGCTTGGAATTCCTATCCCCGTACGTTAACCATTTCACATTTAGTTGATTTCTAACCAACCTTTCCTTTATCATTAGGAGGTCATCCAACCTATTTTGGGCTGTTATTTCCTCTTTTGATAAGTTAGGATGTTGATAATGACAAATCTGAATCGTGGCCAGCTCCTCCTCTGCCTTCCTAATGTCCTCATCAATTTTTGAAAAAGTTTTTTTACTCCATTATCTTAGTAACCCCTTAAGATGTTTGAGTTTCATAACAATTCGCTGAAGAGGACTTCCAATTACATCAGAATTACATGCCTCCAAAACAATATCCCTACACCCTGGAATCACAAGACATCCATTATTGAATTTGATGGGAATAGGGGATGACCTTGTGAGCTTGGTATTGACATCAATAACCATCGGGTTGTGGTCAGAATGATTCTTAGGGAGCGTGAGTCCAAAAACTCCATGAGCCATATAATGATCACCAATACAGACAAAACATCTATCAAGATTGCTTGCTTTCTTCCCCTCGCACGTGTACCTACACCATGTAAAATCTGAACCAACTATGGTAACTTGTTCCAGATTGCAATTGTCAATACATTCAGAAAAATCAGCAGCAGCAACCTTGTTGAGGTTTGGTGCAGTTTTCTCTTTAGGTTTCAGCACTGTGTTGAAATCACCAATCACCACCCATTTTTGGTCCATCTTCCTAAAAGTGAATGTAAGTTCCTCCCATAATTCCCTCTTATTTATATAAGAGTTGGAGGCATAAACAAAAGAGACCGATAAATCCTGCCCAGCAAAAATGTAGTTAATCAGGACACATTGATTCCCATTAGCACAGGAGGTGATCTTAATGTAATTATGCCTTAACACCCATAAGTGGTATATATGAAATTCATGCTGATTATTAGAGACAAAGTTGTATCCTAGAGAGTCCCATTTGAATCCTTTCCAGTTTCTGAAGGGGATTTTTGGCTCAGCAATGCTGACAAACATTGGTTTGTAGGTCATGATATAATGTCGAAGTGCCCTGACCGTGCTGGGGATTCCCAGCCCTTGAAAATTCCAATATAGGATCTTCATTTTTTTCTAGGCATGCCTCTTTTCAGAGTCCCCCCTTTTCTTTCCACCGATATATGTTTCCTCTTTTGCTTCCCCTGACCACTCTGTCCTTGCTGTCCAGAGGCAGTGATATTCTGAGGGTCCTTGGTCACCTGGAATGTCCCACTGTCCCCTTCCTTCGGTGGTGCAGAAGTGGCCTTGTGCTCCAAACCTGGACCAGGTGAAGCCCGATCTGCACCTTGGTTCCCCTTCACCAACTTGTCCTTGCTGCCATCATTCACCTTCCCAATCAGTTAATCACTACCACTGCCACTGGATGAAACAACATTCACTTTTGGACATGTTGTGTCTTCATTATTCCTAACACCATTTTCATCAACCAGTCGCCCATCCGATCCACCACTGGATGTAGCGATTCCACCCCCTGATAAGGGCATAATAGTTTTATTAAGACCTTCCACATCATCAACCCATAAAGACCACCTAGGGGCATAAAAGTATTCCCATATTTGGGAGGGGTCACTACCAACCGAAAACCTTCTTCATGCAGCCTTGGAGGAGGAGATTTGGATGAAACTCCCTCCTGGATCAGAAGCTGGGTAGCATCCCAAACCTATGCCAGCTCCTTCAAATTCTGCTGGATTGGTTGATTTATCCTCCGACACATCAGGTGAACCCATCTATGCAATAGCACATTGAGGTGAGGTGGCCAGCCCAACTACCATCTGACCACTACAGGGAGGATGTGCCGCCAGATTCTCCTCATCTCTGCCCTCCCCTCCACATACAGATTGTACTCCATTGCTAGATAGGGCATTCTCTCTGGCAGCAGATGAAGAGCCCCCGTTATTCAGTGCTTCATTCTGCCCAAGTCCAATTCCATGGCCATCATCCTTGATCTCAGAGGTCTCCAAAGGATTTTTCTCCTTCCCCTTCCTTCTTATGCACATTCTCCCTTCATGACCTTTCATCTTACAAACATTTCATTCCATATCCCGCTTACACTTCGATGTCATATGCCCGAAGAATAATCATCTCATACAAAACATTGGTTTCCTTTCTTAAAAGATACCAAGATTCATACTATCATCCCTTGTTATAATAATTACCTCTTCAACCAGCGTGCTCGACATGTCCACTTTCACCAAGATTCTCCCATAGTGTCCAAGCCTGGAATTATCTGTCTGTCGATCCATGCGATGGGATTTCCTACAGAGGAATCAATGTCCCAGAGGATCGTTGGGTGCCAATATAGCCAATTTAGCTTGTAAATTCAGATCCATAACTGCGTATGAGTGTTTTGAACATTCATGGGGTCAAAATTACGATCCCATTCCTGCACATTCAGAAAACCAGGGTTCAGAGAGACCGTGCCCTTGCTCCATGCTTTCCGCTTGCCTTCATCCGTGGGGATGACCACATGGTAATAGCTGCTTCCCATTGTAATAATTCTCTAGTCATCAAAGCCCCAAACCTTCGCAACCCTCTTAGTCAGATCCTGAAATTTCCATAGACGCTCACACTTCGGAGTAATGACCCTCGCGATAATTGAATATTGACATAGATTTACCCGTTCCTCAACTGCTTCCTGATTGGCTGCAACATGGGCAATCCTCCCCTTCCTTATCACTCTCCTAGGTGGGGGTGCTTCGAAATCTGAGAAGGATGGTCCCGCCACATTGTGAACCACGTCCGCAAAATCCCTCTTAATCCCCACAGGTTCCTTCGAAGAGACCACATTGACAGTCTCACCCTTCTTTGCAATTTAGAACATCTCCCTGTGACTGATCAGCTCAATGCATGGCCGCTCATCACTAGCATTATCTGTGCGTGTCCCCTAGTTGGGATTCAAGGAATCATCTTCATCATCAGGCTTAGGGTTCTCACCCGGTTCCCCTTGCGCCATCATCATTCTCCCTTGATGGGTCATACATGCACTCTCTTTAATATATTATGTTTCACACAACACCGAGCTTAAACGAACCGCGATACACTATTAAATATTATTATTTTAACACTAGATCTTATGTGGATGGTTATGAATATAATTAACCAAATTATGAAAATATATTATTGAATTCATTGGTTTCTATTTAATTATAAATAAATATAAAAACAAATTTAATATAAAGCAAATGTTTTTACAAAAACTATTTAAAGGCGCATAAGTTTGTTTTATAATAATAAAATAAAAAAATCACATATTTTTGGATTATATTAATGATATATATATATATAACAAACTTAGTATAATTTTTAATATTCATTATATATTTTTTCTAGATTTGATATAAAAATAAATCCAATTTTACGCAAAAAATGAGTATTTTTATAAAAAGACAGTTTTACCCCTTTTGATGGTGTGCTTTCTTTAAATCAAGTTTTTAACACTTTTATAAATTTTATCCTAAAAAATAAACTTCTTCTATGAAATATTATTATAAAAATTTAATTTGGTTGAATTTTTGGTATTTTTCTAATAAGAATCATTTTTTGATGAACGGTTAAAAATACTCTGTTTTAATTGAAAAATGCTTTTTTGTATGATTTATTTATATTAATGGATTATTTTTTATATTACTTTTAAAGTATAATTAGATCAATATTTTATCAAATAATCTAATTAAGTTCATTGCAATATTTTTTTTTTTGATTTTGGATATAAAAGCATTTCAATCTTTTAGACATTTTTATTTTAAAATCTCATTTCCTCAATCAGTCAAAGAGATTAGTTTTTAATTAATTTCCAAAAATTAGAGGTTTTTAATTTTGAAAAATTGATTCCATATTTGTAATAATAAGTTCTAAATTTATTAAATATGTCACTTTTATTTTTGGACAAAATATGAATAGTAACTTTGTAAATTTTTATTACTATGGTTAAGGGTAAATCGAGTAATTAAGGGTAAAAATAATATTATAAATATTATAAAATTATCCTAACAGTTTTACTAATATTATTTTATGAGTATATTTCATTAATAATCATTAAATTATTTTTTATGATACCATTTATTGCCTTTTTCATGAGAATATAAACATTATAATTTTATATTCAAAGGAAAATCAATTTTGTCATACTTTTGTTTTTAACAAGAGAAATATTTTTAATGTTGGGTTATATAATGGATATGTTAAACTATAAATAGTATTTATAAATATAAAATTTTTATCTACATCATGGTAATTTATTTATAATTTTTAGTGATAAAATAATTACTTTAAATGGTGACACAATAATGATGCGGTAATTATTTAATTAATGGAAGAATCAAATAAAGGATATTATAATTATTAAAATAAATAAAATTTGATATAATTAATGTCATAAAATAATTGTATGTATGATGTTTACTTGTTATTGATGATTTAAAATAGTTTTTTTGAATATATCATGTTTTTATGATATTTTTAAATATTCAAGTTATGAATAGTGTCAAAATTGACATTAATTATATTTCTAAAAAAGTGACTCATTAAATGTTATAAAATTACTAAAATTATAAAATTTAGTTAAATTATTAGTATAAGTATTAAAATTTCTTCAAGGAATCATTTATTTATTATTTTTCTTTTTATAGTAATTATAGTAACCCTCAAAGTATAAATTACATGACATCATTATAAAAATTAAAAAGGTTATGTAAAAGATAAAGATAAAAGATAAGGAATAAAAAATAGTAAAAACTTATCTAATTTTTATTTTATAAATTTTTTTTAAAAAAATAATCATATATTCTAAATTAATAATTTTATATCAATTTGTATTATAAAATTAATTAATATTAATTTAATATCTTGATGATTTATAAGAGTTCCCCTCCCCTATCTTATAAAAGGGAACCTCTTATTATCTATTCCTCACACTTAAATATTTATTTTGATCCACCAAGTTATTCCAAAATAGATTCCTAAAATCTCTCCCTATATTCTAGAGGGATTATTTTAGTCATAACACCCTCTTTAGTGGTATTAAGGTGTTAATCAATCTATATTGTCTGAAGTAGAGGTATCACTTTTAATTAGGTATTTATATTTTATTTCTTCTTCCAATTACTTAAAATATTATTCAACCATGATGAAATAATAAATATATTATCATCAATATTCTGATATATTAATATGTTAATATCTTCACCTAAATCCATCTCCCCTTTCATCAAATGGGAAAAGAATTATCGTTCGTGTGTACGGTGAACTACCGCCTCCCGAATCGATATAATTCATTTTCCATCACCTCCTCTCAAGAATAGTTATAATGATAAAATTAAAGTTTCTATATGATATTAATAAAATATTTATCATTATTAAAAGATAATATATCATTTACATTATTAACTTTCCATGAATGGAAAAATTATAACGTCGTTCGTACATACATGTGAACGACCTCCGTGAAGCAATGTGATTCATTTTTTATCACCTAATCACATGGAAGAGAGATATATATATATATATTTAAAAGATTAATATTATTTTAATTATATTATGATTATTATAGAATGTTAAAATAACACCTACCTTCTTTCCATAATGATCATTGAAAAACAGAAATGTTACTCATGCGTACGTACGACTTACCGTCTCCATGATTGTAATATAGCTCATTTTACTTATTAATATGCAGTATATGTATTTAAAATTATAATTTATAAATAAAAGTGATCATTATGTCATTAATTTCTACCAAACATATGATGCAAAGTTAAATAATTAATTAATTGTTATAACATGATAATATGTGATATAAAAAGATTAATTAAAATGAAAAAGTTCCCAAAAAAATCAAATAATTAACCTAATTTTATTGTTTATGAGTATAAATATTTTACATGATGAGTAAGACTCAAGGTAAGGTACTTCATCTCAGTCACCTTTCATTGAGGCATAGTTTGATGTTATACACACACCTTTTTTATGGGGTATAAATATAGCCCCTTTGAATTATAATTTCATTAATTTTTGTATTATCAAGTAATTTAATGTTTTGTTAAATTTTATTCCTTCATAGGGATTATGATATAAATTTTCACATTGGTATGGGACACCTTGAATGTTTAATGATATAATTATCAAATCTTTTTCTCCATGTCAATATTCTTGATATTATTTTATATAATTATTTATGTAAATTTATTATAAATTAAATTTCATCTTAGTTTTTAATTTCATACAATGGTTTTCAAAAATGAATCTTTTTACGTTTTTATATGGAAAATTTTGACAAATAAAAAAAGGAATGTTTTACTCTTAACATATGTGGTGATAATGAATTTTCCACTGTCATGACCATTATTTTATTTTCATCTTCCTTTTCAAGATTTTGTGTTTCCTTAAATAAAAATCCATCATTATATTTTTTTATTTTTCTATTGAATATGTTTTTTCAAAGAAAATGGAGTTTTGGTATTGAAAATCAGTTCTTAAAAGAAAAAGTTATTTTTTATTTGAGAGTATTTTTCATATGGGTTTAATAAGAGTTTGTACTCAATTTTTTTATTGTTTTTTTTAAAAATATTTTTATCCAATTAAACATCCTTTATTGATTATTATACTTAATTTAGGCTGATATCTTATGATATCATTAACTATATTTTATTGAATGGTTTATTATTCAATTTAACTTTGGATGTGATATTTTTATACCATTTATAGTTTATAGTTAAAGTATTCACATTTCATATGCTAGTTTTTTATATGAATGTTTATGTTCTTTATGCTTAACCCCATTAATTTTTGGAAGGAATTGTACTTATTAAGTGATGGTCAAGGCCCGTTATAGCCCCTCGATGCATCGGTAGGTTCTGGAGATGAAAATAGTTGGTGACAAACCCTTAAAGTTTATTTCCAAGGAGTTTTAAATTTTCAGGAGGATAGATCTTGTAACAAATCATATGGGTTTCTACCCAAAGATTTAAACTATCTTGAGGATAGATCTTGAAAGTAACTATCTTGAGGATATATCTTGATAGTGAATTCATCAAACATTATCCATTCTATCTTCATTATTATTCCATTTGACTATTTGATTAATTTGAATATCCATTTTCATGTTATAAGATCCTGTGATTATTTATATGACATTGTTCGATCATATTTTATTCTTACCATATTTATTATTCATTATTAATTCAAGTTATCTTCTATTGTACATTAACATTACTTATCATTTTAGGTCACCCATTTCTTATATTTTATTTTTCCTCATAATTCTAAAAATACTATTATGAATGATATGTAGGGTTAAGCTAGAAGAATAATGGTGTTCTAAAAGAAAATACTTTTTTTGTAATTTATTTTTAAAATGTAATTTTAATTTAAAATCTACATCTAGTTTACCAACACTTCTAAATTGTTTGGACCTTTAAGATTTTATTCCTTATAATCATGAAAATGTAATATAGTAGGGCATTGTCTCTAGCTTCTAGGGTTGGGGCATTACAATTTTATCCTTATGTAGATAAATAAACATAAGTTCTCTCTATTCTGACCATTATATAGAAGATTATATGTGCATATTTTACCTTTATGTAGGTCCATACATAAAGTTAAAGGATTTTTCCTTCATGTAGGGGACCCCTTATACGAATGTTTAAGGATAAACTTTGAAAATTTTATAATTTGAAAAGTTTTCTTATAATTTATAAATTGTTAATAATTAATTATAAAAGGAATTTGGGGAATATTTATTACTTAATAAATTTTTAATTAATTAATAATTTTTTTTAAGAAATTATTATTAAATACTCCATAAATAATAAATGTTAGTATTTGAAATACCTTTTAAAGAAATTATATGGCATGCCTTATGATCTAAAAATATAATGTTTTTTTATAAATCATAAGGGTTATTTTATAAGGATTAATAAATTATAAAATAAGGCCAAAATATAAAAAAATTATATTTTAAATTATGAATTTTTCATAAATTAATTATTTTGAATTGTTCAAGTTAAAGTGAATTATTTGGGATAATATTTGAGCCACATAAAAAGAGTTTTCATGATTGATATAATCATGTTTTAAATAATGTAAGGTATAAGATATTTAGATTTTGTAAACATTTTAGATAATACAAATTGGATTATAAATTATTTATAATTTGCAAAATAACAAGTATTTAAAAATTAAGAAAATACATATAATGAAGAATATGAAATAACTTATATTGAATGAATATAAAGTTTTCATTTTCAAAATTATAAAAATTATATAATATAAAGCAATAATTTTAAAAATTTTATAATTATCTATTATTAATGAATTATTCAATAACTATTATCTCATATTTAAATATTTGAAATGTTAATTTTTTTAAAAGTACAATCCCTATTTTATTCACAGTTCTAAACATATTATATGGTGGATAATGTATTATTTAGTTTAAATTTTAATGTTCTTCTATGAAAAAGATCCTTTCATTATATGGTAGGTATGATGAATGAATTTAATTTTTGTTATCTACCATAACCATTGTATGTAATTGAATTTTCGAACTTTATTTTGTTAATATAGTTTATGCATATTTGGTTTTTGAGTTATGATGAATTGAATTATTCCTTTAGTAAAGTATCCCAAGGTATAAAGACTTTGGGTCATACTACATACTAGCCTAGAGGCTTATTCATTGTCTAGAATAGTGAATGCGGTTACCAATCTATCACTCTAATCTTACTCATATAGAGATTTCAAATTTCATATAACTCTAGGAATTTAAATGATTTTATTATGTACCTTATGCATATGATTCATTTGGATATGTGGAAGTATACATGAATTATATTTTGGTTATCCTATTATATATTTAGTATGTTTGGATATACTAGTTACCTGAAGTAACATGGTGGTAAAACGAGGAAGAAGAAAGAAGTATTTGTTCCATATGATGGAATTTTTCTAATTTCATAAAGAGTTGTAAAAATCATTATGTAATGTACATATAAATGTTTTAGAATTAAATTATATTATTATGATACATATAATATACCAACTGTATGTTTTACAAAAATTGTAAATATACAAGTGGTTAGAATAAAATAAATAATTGAATATTAAAACTTGAAGTTTTTCATGTAATTGAGAAAAGGATTTCCTATATTGATAACATGGATTATTCAAGATTAGATGAACATATAATAAGATATATATTGTTTATATCAGTTTTCTCTTGAGAATATCATTTAAATAATAGTTTTTTTGAATAAAATAAGATAGTTATTTTTGATACACATTATTATGATTTTTTCAACTCTATAACAGGCTTTAAAGGAGACTGAAATTGGTTTGTTTGGTTAATGGTATTCATCATCTTTTAAATTAAAAAAATGTTCCAAAAATATGATTGAATTCAAAAAAAATACCTGGTATTCTATAATTGTTAGGAATATATATATACATACATACAAATAATATGATGTCTATGTTCTAATGTGTTCTATAGAAAATACAAGTGGGTAAAAGTACAAACCAGAAGAATAAAAGTTAGTTAAAGTGTTTAAAAATAATTCTTCAAGAATATACTTAGGGTAATTGAAACCATGGGTTTTCAAGGAGTATTTATAATTACATATAGTGGATTATCAAGAAACCTTAATGTGTTTTTGGAAACTCCATGTAATTTCCTTATCAATTGTGAATGTCAAATTAATTCTCAAATTTTTAATGGTATATGATACCTAATTTATATTATATAAGTTCTAAAAAATAAAAAATTTCTAAATTGAAAATAATAATTGATTAATATTATAGTTTATATCCATGTTATGAAGAAAATAGTTTATTCATTAATCATTTCAATGTAAAGTAATATATCAATCTTGGATGAATCTAATTAAAGGATGCTAATATTTATCTAATTTATCTTATGTGTTATGATAGGTTTCTAGTTAAAAAATAGTCATTATGAACAACTTGAGATGATTAATTTCATACAAATGGTTTATGATTCATCAGATTCTCTAATATATTTTAAGAAGAAGATAAGGATAAAAATGTTTAATCTAAGATAATGTTTTTATACAGTTTCCTATTAAAATATAGGGTAATATGTTCATAATGATGGTATATTTTAATAAACTATTATTTTTTAAAAGGAAAAATTATTTAAACATATATTATACCATTTAGAACAAGGAACCATAATTCATTTGTTATGTATTCCCACTAATAATGAAATAATTGTTATTTCAAAAACATAAAGTAGATTTTGTATCATATCAAGATTTTTTTTAGGGATATAGTGACCTAGAGGATATTGGGAGTATGTTTAGACTTAGATAAGTTAAAATATAAAAAATAAAAGATAATATTTATCTAAGACTAATGTGATTTTTTGCTTAATATCCTAAAATATTTTAGGATGTGTGATGGTAAAGAAAAAATTAAAGGATTGCATCTAGTTACCTTTAAATGTGAATGTCACTATTTTTCAGAAAGATTGTACTAGTCAAATAACAAAATGAATTACAATTGATATCCTAAAATAGTTTATGGTATTAAAGTAAAGAGTAATTTAAATAGTTACATTACTTACCGTAACCAAGTAAATATCACTTTATCCTAAAAGATTTTAGTACATGGCTGTAAAATGAAATGTAAAGAGTTATATTAGTTACCATAACAAGGTAAATGTCCCATTATACTAAAAGGGTTTAGGGTACACTGTTAAAAAATAATGTAAGTAGTTACATTATTTCAAGGATAGTTTGGATGAAATAGGTTTCCAATGATGACAATTATGTACTTTGAAAGAGTTCTGAGTAGGCAAAAAAATTTAACATTTTATCATTTGATGTTGTGAAGTTAAGGAGTTTGAGTATGTGAAATGAGTTTAATATTATTAATATGATTCCTAAATATCACCATTATTTAGGTTACGTAACATTATAATTTTTTTCACTAAAATAGGTTTATGGTGGGGTTTTATTAGATGGTCCCATAGATATGTTTTAATAATTTCATATTATGTAATTAGTTAAAAAACTCCTAAAAGTGCATCATACAAAATTTTTATCTAGAAGTTTATCATATATGATATGTGTTATCCCAATTAGGTTAAATAACTTAGAGGGGGGTGTGAATAAGGTTATTATAGATTAAAATAATTTCTCCTTCAGATCTTATTTTGTTGTTAAACGAAACACTCTTCTCCCTCCATCCCATTGCAATCTATGAACATAATTTAAATCATGAACATGACACAAAAATTTTACTTTTTTCACCCTCACTAGGCTAAATTCAAGGAGTATACAAAAATTATGTGATTATGTACCAAATCCACTAAGTATTGCATCCAAATTACTAGCTTTGAGAAAGATTGCTTCTTTTCTAAGGCTCACTACCTTTATAAGGTTTAGGGTTCGCTTACTAGTTTCCAAAGAGTCACTCCCTTTGTCTCTTTCTCTAGTTCACTATCAGTGGAAAGGATCATAATCTTACTCTTACTTTTCTTTCTTCTCTTGGAAGGGATCCACTCATAGTTTATTAACTTGTAGGTCCCTTCATTTATATGAATGCACACATCCCCAACTATTGAGAGATACTCAGTTGAATTCATATTTTCATTCGTAGATGAAATTCTATTTTCTATGTACTATTAGTTTGCAAAAATTGCTTTCAGAAAACTTTTTAGTCCCTTCATGAACTTCCTTTCTTCCTCCATAAACTACCTTGCTCCATGTTGTATGACTGCTATGCTGACCTCCTTTGTCTTCAATGGACTATCCCTGCTATATAGATGGATTATTCTTCTCTAGACCAACTATCCTTTGTGGAGGACTATTGTCCTACGGAACACCTCTCTTCCATGGACCCTTCTTCCTCTTTAGGATACAATTACCTACAAAACCCTTTCACGAACTACCTTTGTGGACACCCTACATGGAATTTCTTCCCCGAGAACTCTCTCTTTCTTGGAATCCCTCCTCATGAACTCTTTCAGGCTTCACTAAATTCTTCCCAGAGTAATGATGTTTTCTAATGAAAAATCACTCTTATTAATGATGTAATTATCTATCCTTATATATAAAAATAGATCCAAAAATACTTCTAATGCCTTTTACTCAAATCTATGATGTGGTACAACATTCGTCATGGACTGTGTTATGTGGTTTGCAAAGCACCTTTTGTTTCCTCATGTTGGATGATCTCATTTGTGAATGAAATACTTTACAGTTCCACAAATCAGTGCCTCTCATCCTAAAACAGTGATCCATCCCATGAACTTTAAGCCTCAGAAGGACTCCAAGCCTCCTTTGAACTATTTTTCATTAACGATCTATGTAGCGCTCTTTGCAGTCCACATAGCGATGCTATGCAGAAATATCTCCTTTGTCAACTTTCCATCACCATTCCACACACATCCTTTGGAGTCTAAGAACTATGATTCATGGTTTGTGAACTACATTATAAGGAAAAACATACCTTTTACAAAAACCAAACTCCTGATTTTGAAGCCTAAAAATTTGGAAAACATTACGAAACTATGCCACCTCAAAAACCTACTTCGTCAAACACCAACCACACTCATTTGTGGTCATCTATCTTTTTCAAAAAAACACAATCACATCCATAAAAATAAAGTTGAATTATTGAGGGACTTCTTCCCAATAGTCTCACCCTTTGGGTTTTTTGATAAATCCTCACATATGGATACCTCATTAAAGCTCCTTTCATCTTCTATCAGCATTCGCTTCTTGTGATTATTATAGTGATCAAAACATTACTCAACACACACTCCAAGCCCACATGTTCCATGATCAGTGTGAGAAACAATATTATAATGTAGATTTCATCAACAAATCACTTCATATCATTCCAAAAGAAATCATTTGTTTTCATCACAAACCTTGACTATCATGATGTATAACCCTTGATCAATCACCTCTAGTATCGTTAGATTTAATATTCCTTCTATCTCATTAATATCCCTTTTAGATTCTCCCCTTTCTTGATTAAGAAATTTTCATCCATTTTACAGCTACTATTTATCCCGTTCTTTCAACAAACCTGAAGGTCATTCCTTAGGTCTACAATAGGGTAAATAAAACAAATTATCACATTAGGGAAAAACAAAACATACCTTGGGGAGATGGGTCTCACATCACATTTTTTCAACTGTGAAGAGTTGACTGAACTCCCCGATCCAGTTGATACCATTCAATTGTTTCATTGGGTAAGGCCTTTGTCAGAATGTATATAACCTATAGGTCAATAGGAATATACTCCAACATCACAAGACCATGATCCACCTTTTCCTTGATAAAATGATACTTTATTTCATTGTTATTTGTCCTTGAGTGATGGACATGATTTTTTATAATATTTATTACACTTGAATTATTGAAATTTATTCTGATTAGAGACTTCACCTCAGCTCCCATATCATCAAGACATTTCTTCATCCCCAATAATTATGTACAAGCTTGAGTAGCCACAATATATTCAGCTTATACAGTTCTCAATGAAATGAAATCATGTTTCTTTATTAGCTAAGAAATACACAATCCAAAAAGACAGAAAGAACCTCCTGGAATGGATTCCTATCATCTACTGATTCGGCCCAATCCGTATCGGTATATCCCAATAAATCCATCTGAGATTTATCATATTATATCAAACTAAAATCTACCATTCCCTTGATATACTGAAGTATTATTTTGACAGAAATAAAGTGACTTTCCTATGTATTTCTTTGATACCATGTTGCTTGGCATGTGGAAAAAAATATCATGTCTTTTCATTATCAAGTACAGTAGACGACCAATGATTTTCCTATATTCTATGACATTAATAGTATTTATTTCATCATCTGATTATAGTTTCATCCAAGTAGCTACTGCAGTCCTCACCTCTTTGGAATTATGCATTCCAAATCTTATCAAAAATTTCATAGCATATTTAGTTTGAGAAATAAATGTTCCACTCTTTCCTTGTTTCACTTGTAAACTAAGGGAAAATGTCAGTTCACCAATCATTGAAATTTCAAATTCACATTTCATTAAGTCTAAAAATTGAGTGCACTATGCTTCATCTAATCCTCCAAATATTATGTCATCGACATTTACCATCACCATAAATCTTTGATTATTTTCATCATTGACATGTAGATTTTAATCAACTCCACCACGTTAAAACATATCTTCTTTAAGAACCGATCAAGATTTGAATAAAATGATCTTGGTGCTTGCTTCAACCCATATAGATTCTTTCATGGACGAAAGACTATTTTCTCATCTTCATGAATGAGAAAACCATCTGGTTTCTCAATGTAAACTTCTTCTTCTTCTAGAACCACATTCAGAAATGATGACTTGAAATCCATCTGGAAAACATTGAATTTTTTTTCAATACTATGGACTATAATAATATGATTTTCAGTAGCCTTAAAATGGGTGAAATTTTTTAATCAACATTGATACCCTCTATCTGAGAGTAACCATTTAACACAAGTTTGGCTTTGTTTTGAATCAAAACACCATCATCATTCATCTTATTGTGAAAGACCTATTTTGTCCCTATGAAATTATTATCTGCTGGCCTTAAAAAGTATCCCATTTATGATTTTTCTCAATTTATTCAAGCTCATAATTCATATCTTTAACTCAATTATCATCTCTTGTTACTTTATCAAAACATACAATTATGTCCTATTTATCAATTTCATCTCTTCTCTTCTGTCTTTGTGTAGATACTGAATTGTTCTCATCCATTTCATTGTCTAAATATTCTTCTGAATTAGTATCTAGTACTGTAACATCCCATTATCTTATTATCTCTTTGTCATTATCCTCCAAAAAATAATCATGTATTTGCTGAATATTTTTCTCATTATCTATAATAGTTACCTCATGTATTTCAACAACCTTTACCAAATAATTAATAAGGAATTTATATTCATTTCATTTCTTTGAGTGACCAAGAAATATCCCTTCATCTTCATGGGATTCAAAATTCTTATGTTTCAACTTATTGAGAATGAAACACTTACTTTTGAAGAGTCAAAAGTATTTGAACATTAGCTTATTTTTATACCATAGCTTATATAGAGTCTTCTCTTCTTTTGGACATAGAAAATATCTATTTGTTATCTAGACTGATGTCATCACTCCTTCTTTCCAAAACATCTCCGGAAGGTCTTTCTTAATGATCATTGTTCTATCCATGTTGTTGATAATTCAATTTATTCTCTCAACTACTCCATTCTATTATAAAGTTCTTATTTCTGAAACATTATGCCTTATCCCATGTCTCTCAATATAATCCTCTACTTGGATATTTTTGCACTCCGTTCAATTATCTGTTTAGCTCTTCTGGATTTTTTGACCCATCATTTTCTCAACTTCCCTTTGATAAGTTTTTATGCAATAAAACACCTCATATTTGTGACTAATGATTGACACCCATGTCATTCTACTAGAATCATAAATGAAGAGAATATTATAACTCCTCACATAAATAGTTCTTGGTAAAATTGGTCTACACACATCAATATGCACCAACTAAAGAAAATTTTTTGACCTTTTCTATTTTTCCTTATATGTCTTTAAAATGATCTTCCCATATTGACAAGCCTCGTATGAATGGGTATGATCACATGATAACCTAGGGAAATCCCAAGAAGCATCATATTCCACTAGATCTTCTGATGGAGTTTGCATCAAATAACCAAGGTGTTCATTCCATAACTATTTTTCTTCTTCCTTGGACAAAAAACAAATATATTCTTCTCCACTTAGAAGGTAAAGATTTCCTTTCGTATGAATTAATTGCAAAACAACTATACTGTATTTTCCATTGATGACACATAATTTCATAGAAAATCTTATAGCATGTCCTAAATCACATAATTTATTGGAACTTAGAAATTTTTTACTAATACCTTCAACAAAAAGGGCAACTTCAAATCTCATGTATTTTCTTCCAAACTTTTCTTTTCTATAGCCAATAATTTTTAATCCTTAATCCTTACCAAATCTTATGATACCTTCCTTATCGTACCTGATTCTTATCACTAGATCTTTATTTCCTATCATATGTGTGGTTCAATGGCTATAAATGATTCATATTTCAGTGTTATATGATTCTTTAAAATAAATATCAAGCACTACTTCATGTTCATATATTTTCTTTTTGATCCATTTTTTTTGAGTTCATACTAAGTATGGATCGATAATCTTGATCTTCCTCAAAGTATGATAGACCAGCTTCATCCTGAAACACTGAAAAATAATTTCTCATCTTCATATAATTTTATGATACATTTAATTGCTACTTATGAACACATTCATTCATTTTTTCATATTTCTCTTCATTTTTTATGAGAAGTATCTTACCATGTTCCTAAATCCTCTACACCTGAAACATTGTCCATCAAATGATATTCTAGAAAATTGAGTTTTATATGACTACCTCTATTGATCATGTTCCCTTTGGTGCCTCTTGGATTTGGAACATACATTTTTTGTGTGTCCCATTTTTTACAACAATAACATCTAATGCGAGGTGAATTTTTGTGGGGAAATAATTCACTATTGGTTCTCCCTTGGGTACTATGAATATTATTATTTTGATTTAGACCCGAATAAATCTTCAACCTTGGAGTGGGAGCTTTTGGTATAACTTTAACCATTACTACTTTATTTTTGCGATCATGCACCATACCCGCTGTATCATTATGATTAGTCATTTTCCTTTCCTGAAACTCCTTTTTCTGCTTCCCGGGAACACTATATTAAAAAATCTCATTTTTCTATTTCCTATATTTCATGATTTTCTGGAATAAATATTTTCTCTTGATCTTTCAATATTCTTCACATACTGACAACTTCCTCATCAAGATATTTGAGGAATTTTATTTTATCTTTTTGAGTATTATTCAAAATATATAACTCTCTTTTCTATTCTTTAATCTTGAGTTTTTACTCAAAAAACTTTTCTGAGCTATCTATCAATGAAGACTTCAATTTTTCAATTTCTTCATTCAACTCAGACTTATATTCTTCATGTTTCTACATATAAAGTTTGGCATCATGAACAACGTTATTCACTTTATTTGTTTTGTCCCCCTAAACATATATCACTTTGAGTGCAGCTTCTAACTCGACCTAAAGGCAAAATTTATCATAAAATTTTTGTTTATCATTGTCACTTTCTTCCCTTGTTTGGGAATTTTTGAAAACTTCCACCATAGCATCTGCTTCATGATCCTTACAGTCCTCTAACTATTCTACCTCAGATTCTTCTGAACATTCATGTTCTTTTGAAAGAAGATTATTTTTTAAAGAAATTTCTATTAGTACTTCTCTTTCCTTTTACATTGGCTAAATACTTCTACCAAGGAATTTCATCATTGTGCTCATCCTCATCTTCAAACTTATTAAGAAACTTTGCTGCAAAATTTCCAATCTATCTTCATTAAAAGAATGCAAGTGGAAGTTTACCTTTAAACATTCCCCTTCCTCTTTATATATTTGAGGAGAGAAATGGAATGACATCATCCAAATTGTCTTCCTCCTGACTATATTCAACAGAGAGTTTCCCCATGGCCTGGAATTCCACTTCTTTCGACTTCCCCTTTTCCACAGCATTGTTATCATCATTTCTCATCTCAAATGAAATAAGTGTACTATGTAATCTATCCAACGTCAACTCATTCTAATCATTATCTTCCAATAAAGAAACTTTTAGATTAAATTGAGGAGGAATTTTTATCATGATGCACATGAATATATTTAAATCATTAATAATTTCACCAAGACCACACATATCTTCCACAACAACATTTACCTGGTCAAATAATGTATCAACAGACTCATTATGTTTCATTCTGAGATCCTCGTACTTGTTCCATTGAAACTTTAGAATTTTTTCTCTCACTTTTGAATAAACCTTATAAATAATCAACAACTTTTCCCGCATTGTATGTGATGACTTACAGGACATCACCTTCTTATATATGGAATGGGATAGGGATACACTTGGAGCATTGATTCCTTTGGTGTCGATATCCAATTCCCTTCAGTCAGCTTTGGATACATCACCACTAGAAATATTGGCTTAAATTCCATGCATCTCTATTATAAAGACATCCATTCCTAATGATTAGAAGTAGTACTACACCTGATTCTTCAATAATTAAAATTTTTTCCTATCAAATATTGGAATCCCATTGTGATTGACAACCTACATTTATTATAATGAGAGAGTACCACTGAAATTCAACATTTACCATTGATACCAATTATTGGCTTAATTAGGTCAAATACCATGAGAGGGGGGTGAATTAGGGAATGGGATATTAAAATAACTTCCCCTTAGGATCTTATTAAATTGTAAAAAACACTCTTCTCTTGACTTCTCATTGCAATGTATGAATGGAATTTAAATCATACATGAGACAAGACAATTTTACTTGGATCACCCTCACAGGGCTACATTGAAGAAGAATACAATGATGATGTTACTATTTAAAAAATACACTAGGGATCACTTCCAAATTACAATGTTTGGGAAATATTACTTATATGCCCAAGCTCAATGACTTTACAGGGTTTTGGGTCAGCTCACTACTTTCCCAAGGATCACTCCCTCTATCTCTTTATCTACCTCCCTGCCAGTGGAAAGGATCATTGTCTTCCTCCTTATTTTCTCACTATCCTTGGTAGGGATCCACTCATAGTTTACTTACTTTTATGTCCCTTCATTTCCATGAATCCACTCATCTTCAATTGAAGATACATACTCTGTTGAAGACCTATTTTCACTCATAGATGAAATTCAATTTTATGCATCCTGTTAGTTTTCAGAAAATACTTTCTCATAACTTTTTATTCCTATCAAAAACTTCCTTTCTTCCACTATGAACATCCTTACACTGTATGGTGTGAGTTCATCGTATACCACCTTTGTCTTGCACATACCATTTCTGCTTCATGGATGGATTATTCTTCCACAGACCAACTGTCTTATATGGATGGTTGATGTCCCACAAACTACCTCTCTTCCACTAAACCTTATTCCTTTGTAGGATACAGTGCCTTACAAAACCCTTTCAGGAACTTCCTACACAAACACCCTTTACATAATTACTTCCCCACGAACTCTATCTTTCATAGTATCCCACCACATGAACTCTTTCAGACTTCATAGATTTATTCCTAGAGAAATGATGTTTTCTAATGAAAATTTTCTCTTATTAATGATGGGATTAGTGATCCTTATGTAGGTAAATTGTTTTAAGGATATTAAATGTATCATATACAAGGTAATGTCCACCTTATCATTCTTTCACATTGGCTGCATAAATTTATATAGAAATTTATATTTTGTGAAATTAAATTATAACTTACCTAAAAAATTACCACTTTGAGTTATCCCTAACAAATATTCATCATGGATTATTATAGTTCATGAGGAAATGTTATTCTTAGTATGAGTAGGATTCACGTGTGTGGGTTGACCAATGAATTTTACTACATCGAGTGTCATATAGTTTTTTTTGGTATAATCAGGGTTCTTGGATCATATATGAGTCCCCACTACCTATGGTTAGAAAGATATTTAGTTTGTGAACCATCATACTTTGATACCCTACTTACCCAATTCTACATATTTATATAACTAATATATGGTTGGTTGGGTATTTAGTTGATCATGTCATCAGTTGGAGCTAAAAAAGACAAGATTGTTTCACTCATTTAATGAGTATAATATATGGTCTCTCATTGAGGTTGATTGTGGAGTATACAACTACACATAGATAGTACATAGGATGTTCTTATCTATTTGGATAAGGGGTATACAATGTAATTATCTATTACGATGAATAACATTTTATGTATTCACTAACTGGTTTAGTCTATACTCTATGAATCAAGAACATATGAGTTAGCTATATAGGATTGAAATAATTTGTGCCCCATAGTCACTCATTGTCTTGGAAAAGGGGGAAATATGATAATTCATGCTTTCATATGATGTATATTGGTGGAAACATGTATATAGATACATGTGTTTGATGGATATCATGCAAGATTTATTTATAGATTGAGAATCCTTGAAATATTTCTAGAGGACTATCTTTTCTAACATTTACGAATCTAGTGATTTGGGTTTTTTTCAACACTATAATGGATTTTGGGGTCACACTATATGGTTGACTAAATGGGGAATTAGTTTTACTTAGAGAAATACTCTAAATGTGTTTAGAGTAAATCCAAAAGTAATTTGGATGGGTATTCACAATGTTTTCATACAGTGTGATACAAATTAAATTTAATTATAGATTTTAAAAATCGTTTTGGATGATATCCTAAATATTTTTTGATATGATTTCATATTTTATTGTATGTGATACAATATAAGGTGAAACATAACAAATTTTATTGGGTTTTAGTGTATGTATAAAACTAGATGAGATAAGCCCTAAATTATTGTTATATATATATGACACATATATATGATATTTAATGAAAATTATGATTTTCCTGTATGGATATATATTCCCATGTAGTTTGATCCTACTCTAGACACCAGAGCTGTTAAACCACATAAGCTATTATTTTAAAAAATTGATTCAAAATATGAAACATATATGAGGTGAAACATTCATATGATGAAAGCATATATTGTCCACAGGTTTTATTAATTTATTTTAAGACATGAATAAATGAACGCAGTTGAGGATCATATTTTATAGCCTATATAAACCACTAACATGTGATGATAATGGGTGAGGATACCATACATAATGCCTTGGCCAAACTCACCACCTCCTAAAGTTATCCTTATTCTACCTCCTTTTCATATTGAGATTATAGCACATCATGGAGGATGGAGAGTCCTATAAATATGATGTGAGACTAAGTGTGTCCCTTAGATACCACTAGAGTTGGGATGGATTTTTTTCCACATTGGTGGTCCTTATCAAACACATCAAATGAAGACAAAGAAGGTTATGGTGGCCTCATCAGTGAATCGTACACATTTTAAAGTATTTGTTCATTTTTGTTTTTCAAAGGTTTTACATTTCATATTTTAGATCCTTAAAAATTGATTTTTATTGATTATGATTCAAAAAAAAATTATTTTAATTTTTAATCCCATTTAATTACACATTTTTTCTCACAACTACTGATATCGTGCCCCTATTCTAGAAACCCATAATTGAACTTGAACCATGCCCAGGGATATATGTTGGTTAGGGGAGTACTGGACCCTACTACCATAACCCTCCAGTCTATGAGAAAACATGGGTCTTCACATTGAAAATGCAATGGGGTAATTTATGTCTCACATGGGTAAAATTCTTGGTTTGGGGGGATCAAACCTTAGTGTAATCCCCACACCCTATGTAAAAAATAATATATAGGGGACGATCGAGCATCATAGTTAAAGGACCCAAATATCATTAAGAAGCCCATAATAGATGAGAGTATAAAACAATAGGTAGGAGTACAACAAAATATATAGGGGATAGTATCTACCATCATTTGTGAGATAGGGGGACCCAAGCCTCTCCAAATAGCACACAATATATGAGGGGAAGTACCTGAACTTTGGTGAATTCTCAGATCATTAGGACTAAACCCTGTCATTGAACCTCCAACGATAAATCATGAAACTACATATTTTTTCTCACAAGTGGTCTCAAATAACACAATGAACTACACTATCACAATATATAATGTAAAATAGTAAGGATAGTCTATTTATTTTCCAAAAAACAAACACATGGTGGAAAAGTAGTGAAAAAACCCTGCAACGGAAAAAGCATGCCATGTGGTAGCTTTAGGGTGCACCATATAGTGCATTGGGAAGAGTGGGGTATGCTTTATAGGCATGGGGTTCCCAAAAAATTTGACATATTGTGGGTTCATGATGCCCAAAAATGTCACATGTTCACCTTATCTTCTAAGTTGGGTTGGGTGGACTGGATCTGGTTCGAGTTCCCACCTTCCCAGCTAAACCACAAAAGCCTGGGCCATGCATGCTAAGAAAGATTATTTGGATGACCTGTGTCATACATCCCTCAAGGGTGTCAATATGGTCCCCAAACAATATCATTCCACCTGACCACAACTAGTCATATGACTATGGGAAGTACCCTAACCCTTTACACTGCCTATGCATGTCAAGAACACTGTCTCTACACTCATGAACCTCTATTAGAGCAGACTTTTCTACCACCACACTATGGAAACCTACCATAACTACCATGTAACTTATTTTTCATGTTGATATCCCACCATATGCCATGAATTGTCTAACATTGATATCCCCTCTTCACCATTGTTCCTTATGTGGGATGATCATGCTTTCATTTTTTTACTAACCTTGGGTCAGGTGACCTTCCACCATCTTCATGAAAAAATTGTGAGGGGGAGAGAGAGAGAGAGTAAGAATCTGGTACTTTTTTCATTAAGAGATACATCTCTAGACATGTCCAATGAATTATAATCACGTCAAGGGAGGCACACGATCTTGGAGTTGGGGGAGAGGGGCCATACCCATTATTATTTTTCAATCCACCAATGTTCATCATGTATATTGTGAAAAACATTCAGGTTGAATTGTCTTACACTAAAAACTCATAGAACGAGTGTTCAGAATCAATACCGAGGTTTAAGAATTCAATCAGGTTAAAAATAAACATAATTACTTTAGAAAATCATAAAAAATCCCTACCTCAGGATTGGACCAATCGTCAGTGAATAAAATGTTAGTTTTTTGCTCCATTATCAATCCTCCTTGGTGAACCTGTTATTTGGTTTCTTTAGGTCATAATACTTCCAGTGATATCCTACTATCACTCCCTTACTCAAGCTAGGGTTTATGAGAAAAACCCTAGTGAAAGGGGTTTATGATTCTTAAATTGAAGATATAGGGTTTCTAGGATAAAATATTAATTAATCAGTTCATTAATCCAATTAATTTAATTAACCAACACCACCCATGATGGACCTCCCTTTGGGACCCCAGTACATATGTAAATTATACTACCCCTAGGTTAACACCCCCATTGTGGGGACAACCATAGGATCATATTTTTCACCTGATTCTTCAATTTTAAGTAAAAAAATTATTCCCAATAACATGCATTGACTAAAAGTAATATATTAGTTTAAATATATTATTATTTAGTCTCTTTGATGCTTAAAAATTAATGGAATCTTAAAGAACCATCTCAAAAATACTATTTGAAATATTCGAAGGGCTTAAATACCAAAAATCCTTGGCCACTACACTTCCTCTCAGTATCTATATCTTTTTCATCGTCAGTGATCATTGGGTTTGAGGAAATTATATGTTATTATAATTTGGGATGAAAATGAAAGGTATGAGATATGATTTGTGGTTAAATAATTTTATGGTTATTTTTAAGAATTTATCTCATTTTGGTAATTTTATAAAATATAGTTTTTGAAAAAGGACAACACGTAGACCGTGTGACAACCCGTCGCGTCGGACAAAGCTGTAGGAATCGAACCCACAACCAAAGTGCGATTGGAATTTATCGCCTACCACTGGACTACGTGAAGTCCCTGGTTAGTGTGACTATTATTTTTAGTTAAATTATTTTATTGATCATAAATAATTTTATTTGAGATCTTATGTATTATAAATGAATACCCTTAGTATAGGAAAATGATTTGGTAATTAAGTGATAAATGTTATTTTGGAAGTTGTTCGCTTTGTTGTCTGGATAATAGAATAGTATGGGATTTCATTTGAGGAGTAATAGTGGATTTTTATCTACGTTTTTATTGTGGATTTATAGTGATTTGGTCTGTTTATGGAAACGATTAGGTTAATTACTTTTAAGTATGTTACTTTAAGAGTAATTAATGTCATTTGGAGATACAATTTAACATGGAAGACAACATTCTTATAAGTTTTTATTTTCAATATTATTTTGGATTATATTTAAGGATTTTAAGGACAATTGATTATTGAATGGTATTTATTTAACTTTGGGGTATTGATGGTTTAATTCTAGAAATTAAGATTAGTGTTTTTTTCTGTAATGGAATATCCATTTGGGGGGTCATCAGATATTATAATAACCATTTTGGTATTGATTAATCTCTAAAGACAAGGTAAATATATAGTTTATCCTACATGGATCATGTATTTCTATAGAGGTTTATTCTAGCTCTTCCATTGCGACCAAGTCTTCTTGAATACTCATTGTTCAAAAAAAATAAGTTAGTGGTAAAAATTTATTAACGAATGAAACTCTACTTAAAAAGTAAGTATATCTCTTTATGTTCTTAGTCAATATCATAAATGAATTCCTCATCCTAATGTAAAGTAACTTAAAACAAAAAATGTTGTCCGTTTACTTTTTCTACTGGGAGACTAAGGACCGTTTGTCCCAAAACAAGTTTGTGATTTTCTTATTGTTAAATTTCTCCGGATCATGTTTTCTATCCCTCTTTATCAGAACTAAACACTTATTTTATCATCCATATCCATGTATTCCTACATGGAATCCTAGTATGGGTTTTCTTGGGAGACCTTTATACCTATCTTCCTTTCTTTTAAAGTGATTGTTTTTTTACTCTTTTTCCGATGTGGGACATTCCATTATATTCTCAAGCCCAATTTTAAAAAAATTGTGAAGACACAATTTTTTGAAGGAGGGGATAATGTAACACCCCAAGCTTCCATGGTACGTTTCCCTTTGAATAATTAAATGATGTGCATTGTACGCAACTTCGAGATTCTGACACACCACAACCAATCAAACTAGCCGTTATGAATAGTAATACCTACTTTTTGAAATTTTAAAAATTTTATCTTTCAAATTGGACTTTAGTTTTGGATTCATAATATCGAAATTAGATTAGGGTGAAATTTTGGTACTTTTCGGATAACATTCATATTTTGATAAATAGTGAAAATTACTAAATTTTAATTAAAAACAACTTTTTTAATTGAAATAATTAATAGTGATAAATTATTATTTTGAGTGGTTTTAAAGTATATTTAAAATATATTTTTACCATTTAATAAAATTTTGGTCATTGGATGAGATTTCACATTTAAACCAGACATAAACAAATGTCAATCTTTTGATAGTTATTATCTCTTAAAAACACTCTATTTGTTTTGACGACGGGAATTAATTTTTAAATTAATTAATGCAACTGATATTTTTTGATTTGGTAAAATAGACATAATTTTTGAATTCATAATATCAAATATATCTTAGGCATAAATTTTGGTATTTTTCTGGAAACTTATATTTTTTTATGAATAGTGAAACCACTAAGTTGTAGTTAAAAAACTGAATTTTTCAAAAAACTTAATTTTACCACTTCTGTGAGTGGAATTGCAAAAATACGAGAGACACATTTAATATCAAGGTGTAAAATTTGGTTCATTGAGATGAAAATAATCTTTGGTGAATAGTAACTTTTTACTTTTATTTACCACGGTTAAAATTAAATAGGGTAATTAAGGGTAAAAATGATATTCATATTACCCTAACACATGTCCTAATTCTATTGTAAAATTGTATCTCGACCAAAAACAACCTTAGGAATAAAATATTATCACTTAGGTCCACTTGGATTAGATGAGGATATTTATTATTATTTAATTCAAAGAAGAGTTAAAAGAGTTGAAATCAAAGTTTATTTACTACAACATTTTTAATATAGGGTTACACATAAGATAAATTTGATTATAAATATTAATTAGAAAGATAAATATATTTCCTACATAATAATTTTTTATTTATAATTTTTAGACAGTAAATAATTTAATTTATTTATGACACAATGATGATGCAGTAATTACCATAATACTGAAAAATTTAAATAATTGATATTATAAATACCCAAATAAATATAATTGGAGACTTTTAGTGAATTAAACTAATTTTATAGGTTAATATGACATATTAGGATTGATTTAATAGACTTTTTTAGAAGTAATAATTCTGTTATGAGTTTTACAAAAATCAATTATTGAGTAGTGTCAAAATAGACATAAAAGAGTTTTTAAAACAAATATTATATTATTAATTTATATTAAATTCCTAAAAATATAAGGTTCGGCCACGAAACTTATATCATGATAGTTTTATCATTAATGGACCACTTGGGGGTCTCTTGGATGTATATAGTAAGTTTATTAACCATATCATATAAAAATACAAAGAGACATTGTAAAAGTGAAACTAATTAACTAAGAGTTAATACTTAATTATAAGGTTAATATAATGACCCAAACCTGTCTAAATTCTATTGGTTGAGTGTTTGTCAACATATAACCACGTTAAACTTTAAATAATATACTTTTGAGCCATTAGAAATTGAATACGAATTTATTATAAAATAATATTTCTAGCTTTTCCAAAGGTGCCCCTCACCCCTCTTACAAAAGCGCACTACCCCTTCTCATTACTTATCACCTTCAAAGCCTTTTGGTTCGGCCAACCCCTGCCCAAATACTCTCTAAACATCCCTCAATACAACCTAGAGGCCTTAGTTTGATCAGAAAGCCAACCTAAGGAGCCCTTTTGATTAAATCAAAAGGATGAACCCGAAGAAGAGGTAATGTTTTTGCCATCCTTTTTCAAATTATTTTCTTCTTCAACTTCTTCTTTCTTTGTTATTCCCATTCTAAAATAATGAATCCAGTATCTCCTATATACTATAATATTATTATAAATATGGTACAACCATATTCATTATTCTATCCATCCTTTGAATGACATGTCACCATATGTGCGTACGTACAGCTTACCGTCTCCACTTCGTGGTGTAATTGTCATTCAATAAATTATTATTTGGGTGGGTATAATAATGATGTGTAATTCATGTAAATAATAAATATAACATGATAATTATTCTGTTTATATTATATACCATCCAATTATATATTATTTTAACATCAAAATAATGATATTGTCACTCGTGCGTACGTACGGACTACTGTCTCCACGAAAGCGATGAGATTCATTCTCCATCGTATCCATTCAAGTATAATTATCATTTTATGATTTAAAAATAATTTTTAAGAAATTGATATAATTCTGGATATGAATAAGATACAACCTATACATAACAACCACGACTTACATAACAAAGAATATAAAGTAAAATGTGTAAGTTAACACCTGAAATGACAATAATACTAAGATATTATTAACAAATCAATGATAAAAGATAATATATGATATCATATTAATGTAAATTATTCTTGTATAATTAAATAAAAATTATTTTACCATTATACAGGAGTTTAACCTACCTTCGACCAAGGAAAAAGTACAAAGTAAGGGGATTCTTATCTCACTTTTAATTCCGTGAGAATTCCATTGTTCACCACTTATTTATTGCATGTGGTGTGTGTATTTCCCATGATTATATTCACTGTGTAATATACTTTAATTTATGTATATTTACATAATCATTGTATGGTCCTTCTTTCATGGGTGTATGTTTTGTAAGTTACCTAATCGATAAGGGAATTTGAAATTTCAATTTCCACTCATTTGGCTTTATGCATATTTCATTGATTATATTACTCCAAGATTATGTGTGGAATCACTATTCATTTGATTATGTCATAATTTCCACTCTCCTTTCTGGGGATATACTTTTGATTCACATAATGACTCCATTGATAATTTCTCAAGTCATCGATATGAATTTGATAAGAGTAATTTTAACTCATTATCCATTTGTTGAGTTAAACATCCAATTCATTGGTGTTGTTTTTACAAGATTATGTGTGATTGTCCTTTGATTGTTTTACACTTAATAACCAATCATATTTAGTGTATTTATATTTTTCACACATAACTATGTCGTTGATTTATCCATAACCTAAGGATACAGCCTTTATGAGAGATTTCATCTCAATTTACATTCCATTAAGACTTCTTTGTTATTATACACCAAATCAATTTTATGTGGTGTATATAATGTAATTTTACATAGTATATCTTTAATCCCTTTATTCTCATGATATTAAAATGTTTTTATTACCTCAATTATTTTTATTCAAGTGTCTCTCTTTTGGTTAGAAACTCTAACTAAAATACCATTTTTAAATGTTTTAAAGACTTATTCTTATAAATCTTTCTCATTAATATCCATGTTTTAAAAAATGGTTTTAAGGATTTATTTATATGGAAATTAAAATTTTAAAATTAAAACTCCTTTTAAAAGTTTCAAAGTGGTATGGGACACTTTGATTCAAAAATCAATTTTTAAATGGCTGCTTGACAAATAGTGTGACTTTTAAATGTTTTCAAGAAAAGGGGGATATTTCTCTCAAATAGTTTTGATGGTTATTTTCATAAATGTCAATATCATTCATTATTATTGATTAAGGTTAATATGATACAATACAATCTTCCATATTGTATCAAATGAGTTATGTTTGACTGTGGATGTGCTATTTTTATACCATTCATGGTTTGTGGTTAATGTATTGACATTTCGTATGCTAGTTTTAATACGAATGTTTATGTTATGTTTAAACATGTTCATATGAGGAATGCATTGGACTTAGTAAGTGACGGGTGGAGCCTGCTATAGCTCCTCGATGCATCGGTAGGTCTCATGAGACAAACTAGTGTCTTGGAACAAGGCCATGAAAAAATCTTATTTGTAGTCTTGGAACGAGGCCTTGGCTGTGTGGTTATGATAGTATGGCATTATGCATTCCATCATTATGAAAGTGGTTATTGATATTGCATGTGATTTTTCAACTAGTATAATATCCATGTGAATAAGTAAATGGAATTATTTCATTTTATCTTTGCCATATTATTCTGAAGTTCATGTTTAAATGGATTTTGTTTTAGTTATAAATTGCTTTAAGTGTTTATGCTTATCTATGAAAGCTTCTGCTATATTGTTTTCCTTACTGAGCATCTGAGCTCACCCATTTCAATGTTTTATTTTTCCCAGGATGTGAAGAAGTAATTTATGAATGACCTGCAGGGATAGTATGAGGGGATATGAAGACAAGATGTTGTTGTAGTTTTTTTTACCTTATGATGTAATGTAAGACTTATGAATATATCTAATGTTTCCAAGACTACTAAACTAATCGTTCTTTCGAGACTTGATCCTTTATGATCATGTCAATGTTAGGTAATAATGTACCGACTTTGGGTATCTAGGGTTGGGGCATTACAGTTGGTATCAGAGGGAGTTTAGTACAAACCTTGGAAGCTAGATTTAGATAAACCCTGATTAGATCACATAGAACTAAGATGAACTTTGAGGATTAGTATAGAATAACTTCCTAGAATTTCGGTATTGTAGTGATTTTGTGAGTTTTCTGAGCAATACGTCCCTGTCTGGATACGAGTAGGTAGAGGCGACTCTAGCACAGATGTACCTAGGGGTAAAACCCGAAAACACCGCTTTGAGCTAGACTCGAACAGGAACTGGTGCACGACAATGGGGCTTGTTACACTCTTGGTTATTACACTCCCCGAGGGATATGCTTAGGATAATTTAAATTTTCTTTACAAACCGATATGAAGTATTATATATATAAGATGAGATTAAATGACCTTGGTTAATCCTAATGTGTTTCAAATTGAGAATATGGTGATATGTTAATCTCTAAAAGATTTTATGACTACTGTTACTCACACAATGCTTTCTGGTTTTAGTCAATGGCTGGATTCCATGGAATTCATAGTGACATTGAGAATGATGTACAAGGTGGGAATGGTGGTGGAAATGAGCAACAAAATGGAATATTGATAGGCGTAAAATACATCGTCTTTATGCTAAATCAATTTTTCCAAAAATATGATCAACAATATATATATTAACCAATTCCTGGACTCAAAAAATAAGAGAAAGGTGATGAATGATAAGAGCTCCAGCAATGGAGACCATGGAGAAAGGAATCCTCAATTTCCATCATTCAAGAAATGTGGAAGGAGACACCCAGGAAAGTGTCTCAATGGGACAAAGAAATGCTTTACACGTGGGAAGGAAGGACATAAAGTGAAGAATTGTCGAAGAAAAATGAAGGTTACTATGGAAGAAGATAAAAATGGTCCCAAGAATCCATTTACAGTCATTTTCCGTAAATGTAGGGGACCTGGCCATTACCCGAGTGAATGCCCTATTCTATAGGATATTTTCCTGGTCAAAGAAGAAGCTATGTGGAAATAAATGGTTTGAGAAATGTTTAAAAAGTATTAGTGCTCCTTGTTGATAGTTTTACTTTGGAATAATTTTCTCTTTTATTTTTAACCCATCAGTTTTCCATGTGAGAATGATATTTGAGGAAAAATTATCTTTTCTCTTGTGGATATAGTTATAAATAACCATTTGGTTTTATATGATAGTTGGGTTTGAGGCAATTATATGTTATTATAATTTGGGATGAAAATGAAATGTATGAGATAAGATTTGTGGTTAAATTATGTTATGGTTATTTTGAGGAATGTATCTCATTTTGGTAATGTTATAAAATATAGTTTTTGAAAAAGGACAACACGCAGACCATGTGACAACCCGTCGTGTCGGACAAAGCTGTGGGAATTGAACCCACAACCAAAGTGTGATTGGGATTTATCACCTACCACTAGACTATGTCAAGTACCTAGTTAGTGTGACTATTATTTTTAGTTAAAGGATTTTATTGATCATTAATAATTTGATTTGGTATCTTATGTCTTATCAAATGAATACCCTTAGTATAGGAAAATGATTTTGTAATTAAGTGATAAATGTTATTTTGGAAGTTTTTCACTTTGTTGTATGAAAAATAGAATAGTGTTGTATTTCATTTGAGGAGTAATGGTGGATTTTTATCTATGTTTTTATTGTGGATTTATACTGATTTTGGTTGTTTATGGAAACAATTAGGTTAATTACTTTTAAGTATGTGACTTTAAGAGTAATTAATGTCATTTAAGGATACAATTTAACGTGGAAGACTACATTCTTATAAGTTTTGATTTTAAATATTAGTTTGGATTATATTGAAGGATTTTAAGGACAATTGATTATTTAATGGTATATATTTAACTTTGGGTTATTGATGGTTTAATTTTAGAAATTAAGATTAGTATTTTTTTCTCTAATGGAATATCCATTTGGGGGGTCATCAGATATTATACTAACCATTTTGGTATTGATTAATCTCTAAAGACAAGGTAAATATATATTTTATCCTACGTGGATCATGTATTTCTATAGAAGTTTATTCTAGCTCTTCCATTGTGACCAAGTCATCTAGAATACTCATTGTTCAAAAAAAATGAGTTAGTGGTAAAAAGTTATTAAAGAATGAAACTCTACTTAAAAATTAAGTATATCTCTTTATGTTCTTAGTCAATATCATAAATGAATTCTTCGTCCTTATGTAACGTAACTTTAAACAAAAAATGTTGTCCGTTTACTTTTCCTACTGGGAGACTAAGGACTGTTTGTCCCAACAATAGTTTGTGATTTTCTTATTGTTAACTTTCTCCTGATCATGTTTTCTATCCCTCTCCATCTGAACTGAACACTTAGTTTATCGTTCATATCCATGTTTTCCTACTTGGAATCCTAGTATGGGTTATCTTTGGTGGCCTTTATACTGCTCTTCCTTTCTTTTAAAGTGATAGTTTTATTGACTCTTTTTCCGATGTGGGACATTCCATTATATTCTCAAGCCCAATTTTAAAAAAATTGCGAGAACGCAATTTATTAAAGGAGGGGAGAATGTAACACCCCAAGCATCCATGGTATGTTTCCCTTTGAATAATGCAATGATGTGCATTGTACGCAACTTCGAGATTCTAACACACCACAACCACTCAAACTAGCCGTTATGAATAGTAATACCTAATTTTTGAAATTTTATAAATTTTATCTCTCGAAATGAACTTTAGTTTTGGATTCGTAATATCCAAATTAGCTTAGGGTGAAATTTTGGTACTTTTCGGATAACTTTCATATTTTGACGAATAGTGAAAATTAGTAAATTTTAATCAAAAACAACTTTTTTAATCAAAATAATTAATAGTGATAAATTATTAATTTGAGTGGTTTTAATGTATATGTAGAATATATTTTTACCGTTTAATACAATTTTGGTCATTGGATGATATTTCACATTTAAACCAGACATAAACAAGTGTCAATCTTTTGATAGTTATTATCTCTTAAAAACACGCTATTTGTTTTGACGATGGGAATTAATTTTTAAATTAATTAATGAAAATGATATGTTTTGAATTTGGTAAAATATACATCATTTTTGAATTCATAATATCAAATATAGCTTAGGCCTAATTTTTGGCATTTTTCTGGAAACATATATTTTTTGATGAATAGTGAAACCACTAAGTGGTAGTTAAAAAACTATATTTTTTATAAAACTTAATTTTGCCGCTTCTATGAGTGCAATTTTGAAAATCCGAGAGACACAGTTAATATCAAGGAGTAAAATTCGGTTCATTGAGATGAAAATAATTTTTCATGAATAGTAACCTTTTACTTTTATTTACCACGGTTAAAAGTAAATAGGGTAATTAAGGGTAAAAATGATATTAATATTACCCTAACACATGTCCTAATTCTATTGGACAAGTATATCATGACCGAAAACAACCTTAGGAATAAAATATTATCATTTATGTCCACTTGGATTAGATTAGGACATTTATTATTATTTAATTCAAATAAGAGTTAAAAGAGTTAAAATCAATGTTTATTTACTAAAAAAAATTTAATATAGGGTTACACATAAGATATATTCGATTATAAATATTCACTATAAATCTAAAAATATTTAATACATAATGATATTTTATTTATAATTTTTATACATTAAATAATTTAATTTATTTATGACACAATGATGATACAATAATTACCATAATAGTGAAAAATTAAAATAATTGATATTATAAATACCCAAATAAATATAATTGGAGACTTTTATTGAATTAAACTAATTTTATAGCTTAATATGACATATTAGGATTGATTTAATTTACTTTTTTAGAATTAATAATTCTGTTATGAGTTTTACAAAAATAAATTATTGAATAGTGGCAAAATTGACATAAAAGAGTCTTTAAAACAAATATTATATTATTAATTTATATTAAATTAATAAAAATCAAAGGTTCGGAAAATAGACTTATATCGTGATAGGTGTATCATTTATGGACCACTTGGGGGACTCTTGGATGTATATAGTATGTTTATTAACCATATCATATAAAAATACAAAGGGACATTGTAAAAGTGAAACTAATTAACTAAGAGATAATACTTAATGATAAGGTTAATATAATGACCCAAACCTATATAAATTCTATTTTATGAGTGGTTTTAGACATATCCCCACCTTAAAATTTAAATAATCTACTTTGGAGGCATTAGAAACCGAATATGAATTTATTATAAAATAATATTTCTAGCTTTTCCAAAGGTTCCCCTCACCCCTCTTATAAAAGGGCACTCCCCCTTCTCATTACATCACACCTTAAAAGCCTTTTGGTTCGGCCAAACCCTGCCCAAATACTCTCTAAACTTCCCTCACTACAACCTAGAGTCCTTAGTTTGATCATAAAGCCATCCTAAGGATCCCTTTTGATTAAATCAAAAGGAAGAACCCGAAGAAGAGGTAATGTTTTTACCAACATTTTTAAAATTCTTTTCTTCTTCAACTTCTTCTTTCTTTGTTATTACCATTATAAAATAATTAATCAAGTATCTACTATATAATATAATATTATTATAAATATTGTACAACCATATTCAGTATTCTATCCATCCTTTGAATGAGATGTCACCATACGTGCATACGTACGGCTTACCATCTCCACGTCGTGGTGTAATTGTCATTCGATAAATTATTATTTGGATGGGTATGATAATGATGTGTAATTCATGTAAATAATAAATATAACATGATAATTATTCTTTATATATGATTTACCATCCAATTATATATTATTTTAACATCAAAATAATGATATTGTCGCTCGTGCGTACGTACGGACTACCGTCTCCACGAAAGCGATGAGATTCGTTCTTCATCGTATCCATTCAAGTATAATTATCATTTGATGATTTAAAAATAATGTTTAAGTACTTAATATAATTCTGGATATGAATAATATACAACCTATCCATAACAAACATGGCTTACGTAACAAAGAATATAAAGGAAAACGAGTAAGTTAACACCTGAAATGAAAATAATACTAAGATATTATTAACAAATCAATGATAAAAGATCATATATGATATCATATTAATGTAAATTATTCTTTTATAATTCAATAAAAATTATTTCACCATTATAAAGGAGGTTAACCTATCGTCGACCAAGGAAAAATTACAAAGTAAGGGGTTTCTTATCTCACTTTTAATTCCATGAGAATTCCATTGTTCACCACTTATTTATTACATGTGGTGTGTGTACTGTCCATGATTGTATTCATTGTGTAATATAATTTAATTTATGGATATTTACATCATCATTGTATGATCCTTCATTCATGGGTGTATGTTTCGTATGTTACCTAATCGATAAGGGAATTTGAAATTTCAATTTCCACTTATTTGGCTTTATGCATATTTCATTGATTATATTACTCCAAGATTATGTGTGAAATCACTATTCATTTGATTATATCATAATTTCCACTCTCCTTTCTGTGGATATAATTTTGATACACATAATCACTCCATTGATAATTTCTCAAGTCATCGATATGAATTTGATAAGAGTAATTTTAACTCATTCTCCATTTGTTGAGTTAAACATCCAATTCATTGGTGTTGTTTTTACAAGATTATGTGTGAATTTCCTTTGATTGTTTTACACTAAATAACCAATCATATTTATTGTATTTATATTTTTCACAGATAACTATGTCTTAGATTTAACCTTAACCTAAGGATACAACCTTTATGAGAGATTTCATCTCAATTTACATTCCATTGATACTTCTTTGTTGTTATACACCAAATCACTTTTATGTGTTGTAGATAATGTACATTGACATAGTATATCATGAATCCATTTATTCTCATGATATTAAAATGTTTTGATTACTTCAATTATTTGTATTCAAGTGTCTCTCTTTTGGTTAGAAACTCTAACTAAAATACCATTTTTAAATGTTTTAAATAATTATTCTTCTAAATCATTATCATTAATGTCCATGTTTTAAAAAACGGTTTTAAGGATTTATTTATATGGACCTTAATATTTTAAAATTAAAACTCCTTTTAAAAGTTTCAAAGTGTTATGGGACACATTGATTCAAAAATCTTTTTTTAAACGACTTCTTGATAAAGAGTGTGACTTTTAAATGTTTTCAAGAAAAGGGGGATATTTCTCTCAAATTGTTTTGATGGTTATTTTCATCTATATAAATATCATTAATTATTATTGATTGAGGTTAATATGATACAATACAATCTTCCATATTGTATCGAATGAGTTATGTTTGACTGTGGATGTGATATTTTTATACCATTCATGGTTTGTGGTTAAATTTTGACATTTCGTATTATAGTTTTAATACGAATGTTTATGTTATGTTTAAAAATGTTCATATGAGGAATGAATTGGACTTAGTAAGTGATGGGAGGTGCCCGTTATAGCTCCTCGATGCATCGGTAGGTATCATGAGACAAACTAGTGTCTTGACATAAGGCCTTGACAAAATCTTATTTGTAGTCTTGGAAAGAGGCCTTGGCTATGTGGTTATGATAGTCTGGCATTATGCATTCCATCATTTTGAAAATGGTTATTGATATTGAATGTGATTGTTCGACTAGTAGAATATCCATGTGAATAAGTAAATGGCATTATTTAATTTTATCTTTTCCATATTATGCTGAAGTTCAATTTTAAAAGGCTTTTGTTTTAGTTATAAATTTCTTTAAGTTTTTATGCTTATATATGAAATCTTCTTATATATTGTTATCCTTACTGAGTATCTGAGCTCACCCCTTTCAATGTTTTATTTTTCCGAGGATGTGAAGAAGTAATTTATGAATGACCTGCAGGGATAGTATGAGGGGATACGAAGACAAGATGTTGTTTTAGTTTTTTTACCTTATGATGTAATGTAAGACTTATGAATATATCTAGTGTTTCCAAGACTACTAAACTAATCGGTCATTCGAGACTTGATCCTTTGTGATCATTCCAATGTTATGTAATAGTGCACCGACTCTGGGTTTCTAGGGTCGGGGCGTTACAGCTGGGTTGGGGTGTCACATCAACATAGGAATGGGGTTTGGGGGAGAATGGAATAATCCAGACACAAGATTGGTGGTAGGAAATATGTAGAGGTAAGGTATGGTATCAAGCTAGGTATGGTGAATTGTGGATGGGAAACAATGATGGGTTTAACAATAGTGTGTGTTTGGAAGGGGGTTCTCAAATTTGGTCATGAAAATATGAAAATTTCAAGTTTCTTCTTCCACCAATACCACATTTTCTAGTAATTTCAATTTTAATGAATACTAATTTTAAAAAATATTTCAAAAATAATAATTGATGACCTTCATTAATGATCACTGATACAATTATTAGTGACCAACAATATGAGGTTTCTTGAATCATATTAGGTTAAAATTAACCTCTCTATTATTAGCACACTAAGATAGGCTATTAACAAATGAATACCCTTATAATGCATTGTAAGGTGACCAATCTAATAGTAAAAAATGGGAATGCCACTAGTCTAAGGGAAAAAAATAAGAAACTAATTTTATAATGGTGAACGATGTTTGAAATGTAAGAAATTGAAAATACATGTCTCAAAATGGATTCAATGAATGATAAACTCTTTATAATTTGTTTTACCTAAGTTGAATTTATAAACCAAAATTTTATAAGTGTTCTCACCATATTATTGATTTAGATTCAAACCATAACTTTTAATAAACTTCATTTGGACACCATACTTGGTAAAACAAAATTTCTTTTTATTTTTAGATTTCTTATATTTTACATCAATAAAAATTCGATATTGATATTAATTATAAATGAGATAAAAAAGAAATATCATTTGATATATCCACCACATATCCTTGAAACAAGGTAATTAATGGATGTAGCTTCTCAATTAGAGCATGAATCATAGATGAATATTGAAACTCCTTGGAAGAACAATGAATTGTTTATGAAGGTCTAGGATTTATAACAAATGAATCTTAGGTTATGTTTAAATGCATAGAGGAAATATGTCAAACACCTGGATCGTGGAATGTACATGGTTTCTTGTCTTGTAACATTAACTTCTATGAGGATTCTTATACAAGGATACAAGAGAAATCATCCATATAGAGGTTAGCCGGCACAAAGACTTTGACCTATTAGATATCAATGATGAGGTTATAAATGATTTATTTCCCCTTAAAAATAAATTATATCAGGACTTCCCCTCAGAATAGTTAAGAGTAGAGACAGTTTCAGACTACTTTTATGGAGATTTCATAATAAAACATTCCTCTATAATATTTCTCATTCTTTTTCTATTAACCTTCTTATAGGTAGAAGGTTTTTATGAAGGTGAAACATGTGATGATATAGAACATAGTAAAAAAATTTTACAAAATTGACCATCAAAATGGTGAAAAAAGAGTAAGAAAACAATTTTTTAATGATATTCTATAATTCTCCAAAATACCTCTTGTATATCAAAAAAAATCTCAAGAAAAAAAAATTAGGATGATATGTCCATTTCCACATAGATAAAATCAACAATCAGGTGTTTTTATTTTTTGGGTATGTGAATCTGCTCAATGAAAATGGTTGAGGAGGTTTCATAAAGCTTCTAAGAATCTCCATAGGCCAATCCATTAAATATTTCTCATCAGATTGAAGAGATGTAGAATTTCAAGAAAACTCATAATAGATGAAGAAGATATACCCTGATAAGAATTAACTTGGTTTCAATGATGTTTATTAGGGGGTGATAAAAATGAAATTTGTAATAAAATTGATATAGTGATATTGATCCACCATATGACATTCTTTTAGAATCTACAAATATTTTAATGTAAAAGAAGTGGTTCAAAATAGTTAAATAATTTTAATAATTTTTTATTTAGTTAAATCGCACTTTAAAATTTATAATCTCATGTGAAAAATTGTTTCCCAAATAAATATTGGAACTCAATCATATTTACTGCCTATATTAATTAGTTTTATTCCTTAAATATGACATGAGGATTATATTTAAATTTTGATAAATTGATGCATTTGATTCAATACTATCAATTTCTATCATGATAGAATCTTAATATATTTTTTAACTTTGTGTATAGTAATTCCTTTGGTGTATATATATATAATTATATGTTTTTCATATATTACTTACATTTTCGATAAGAAATTTTATTTAATATTTTTCAGAAACATGTCAATTTTTATAGGTAGAGTGAATATATGAAACAAAAAAATACACATAATCATGCATCCCAGTGGTTCAAGCCTCATCCCTCCCCATAAGGAATGGTAAGTACCTACTTGGGAAATTTTTTTATAATAAATTACCTAAAGTATAATAAGAACAAATTCATTTAAAATGGACAACTAGAAGGTCTATCAGCCTAAAGGATGGATACATGGTTTCCCTTGAATGAACGTCTAACTTCATGTCATGCCATTAATATTACAACTCACTGCTTCTTCTCAGTAGTAATCACATATTGTTACCAGTCTGAAAGTTTCATCTCAATCCCCTACCAATTATTATTGTATCATTATATCCTTGACAAACTATAGTAGGTAAACCCTCTATCCCACATTACAAAACCATAAAAGAAGAGGTCCTAAAGGTAGGCTCTAGAATTCCATTCTCCATTTCGAGCCTCCCACTCAACGATGCCTGCATGGAACTCCATTGCAACGCCTACCTATTTCACCATACTATCTAACTGGTCCCCATATATTAATATTAATATATTAGTTAACACATATATCCTATATCAAAAATATTTGGGGAAGGATAGGTGGTTGATTGGTTTCATCACACCTATCCCTATTTTGAGAACTCCTCCTGACTATTCATTCATGTCGTTAAACTGTATCTCCATCATATTGCATCGAGCTATTTATATGATCCTTCCATGTTACCTGCTTCCCATTGATTATGTCCTAGAGTCCCTATAAACCAAATACCTTCATTCATGATGTCCCAAAGGCCTTTTGATTTCTCAAAGGCCTATAGGCCCTATTCTATGGCCTAAAATACCAATTCTGGTTACTAGTACAACTACTACATTACTTTAATTGTACCTAATATATTACTATTATGGATCTGGTATAGTAATATTGAAAATAATCCCCCACCCAGATTTTATCTCACGTTGTTGATGTAGTATTACAAGGTGTACCACCCAGGAACCACCCCAACTACAAATATAGTATTAGGTTATGAGATATTATCATACACCACACTTTTCCATTCTTGGGTCTAACCCAAAGTTTGCGTGTCATCTACCCCAAGATGAATTCAAGCTTTGTGGGACTCAAACCTAAGTCAATTACATTTTTGGGGAGTGTCTGCCTTATATGGTACCACATGACAAACCACAAGTCATTGAAAATATATCATTTTTGTTTGGTCATCCATTGTTCATATTTTACTATTTATTTATATATGATATTGGAGTCACAAAAAACCTTCATTTTTAATTTTTTGGATGTTAGAGTCCATGGTTTTTCTCCATTAATTTTGGATGTTTTGGAAGGATTTATTTTATAATTGATATTTTAAGAATCTTTTTATTTTTGGGTTTTTGTTGAATTTTGACAAAGTATAAAATTGTATATATGAAGTGTAAGAAAAAAATAATATAAATTTTAAAATGATGTTTAATATAAAAACCTTATGTACAAGGTAATTAAATGGTCAAAAAAACTTACAAATTGAACGAAAACCATATATATAGAAGAAAACTTATATATTAAATAAAAATATTATGTATTAACTAAAATATAACTAATTGATTTTCAAAAAATGTAAAAACCCTTATGAATATTATAAAATATTACACAAGAAATAAAATCTTATTCATTTGTTTTTGACAAATTCATAAATCTTACGAATTGATAAAAATATTATGTATTCCAGAGAATATCTTACATATTAATAAAATATAATACGTATGGAATATTATGAAAGGTAAATTTCTTATGCGTGTTATATATATATATATTATGCATAATATATATATTATGTATCAATTGTAAGACACTATATTTTTCAATTTTCTAATTCTATATAATATCTTACACATGATACATAAAAATTATCCCTTTCCATAGAAGTGTAAAATTTCTAATTAGAAGAAAATGTATTTTTCAATTCAAAAAGGTACTTATTAATAAAAAAATTGTGGGAGATGGATATATAATTAGATAAAATTAATCCTTCACCCATACATGGTATACTTCTTAATTTATCAAATTATTATGTGGTGATAATTAACATGCCTGATTTTAAATGGAAGATTGAAAGTGTTAAAATTGTTTTTTAATAGAGTAATGCATATATGGAACTACAACATGGTTCCTAAACCTAATATTTTAAATTTATGAATACCAAATAATTTTAATTTCTATACATCTTATCTCAATCTTGGATGATCATATACATTCCACTGAAGACTATGTGTTCCCTTCGATCTGTCTCAGACTTTGATTGTCCGCCTGGGGATTCTGTGTGACTTTTCCATTTTCTTTAATGTTTCCCCCATATTATTCTTAGAATAGCATTATTAGAAGTTGTTTTTGTTCTTTACTATCCTTGACTCATGTTTTTATATCCATATCTATGCTCTGGGTTGTTAGAGTTTTCCCTCATTAATTATTTCCTTGTGATCATCTCCCCCCATACCTTTGTAGAAAAACATTAAAGATTCACATCATTGTAGAGGATTCATAACTTATCCTTATTTATATGTAAATTTAAATTAATAACACTTACGTTTTCATAGGTAAATGGTCTAAATTACCTTTAAGAAGATAATTAACCAGAATTTAAGTAATATAAGAGATGTTGATGTTGTTTTCATGAAAATGTATTATTTTTATTATTGATACATGTTATTTTTTAGATAATGAGATATTATTATGATTTAATATCCTTAGACATTCATGCATTCCTAATTCATTAAAACTGAATAATAATCATAAATTTTAAACTATAATAATGATTTTTAATTGAGTATATTCTACTTTTATAAAGTCACTTAAGATAATAATGGATATTTTGAAAAAAATTATAGCATATTCATTGCTATTTAGCACTATATAATAACATTTTTTAATGCTGAAATATTCTAAAAAATTTATTGATATAAGAAAGATTAAAATGATGAATTATTACACTAAAATTATTAACTATAAGATGATTTCATTTGGACCTTGTTATTATCTTTTTTTCTTGAACAATTGTATGTTAACTTTTTTTATTTATTTCCACAAAAATAATTATTACTTAATGCTATTCATATAATTATAATATTCAAACCCTTTCTATAATTTATTGATAATATCATATGCTTAGAATGATGAGGAATTTTTTTATATTATTTCTTGGATGTGAATTGATGCTTTTAATGAGGTAATAATGAAGGTGATGTGGAAGGGTGTTGGTGTATATACTGGGTAGTTGGATCAATTTGAGAGACTCAATGATTTCTTAATGATTATTTTCTAGATTTTGAGTGATAATTTTTTTCTACATATATCTCATTCCCATTTGGGACTATTCTTCCTATTATTTAGAATAAAAGAGCCATAGTTCCTTAAATTTCGAAAATATATTAACTGATAATTTAATTGAATGGGGATGGTTTCTGAATCATTAGTGTTTATATGATATATAAAATAATGTTATGGATAAGTAAATTCTTAAATGAGCATGTATTTTAATATTGAATTAAATATCTTTTGGAATTATATTATTAGTGAATTAATCTAGAGTTTAGATTTCAAATTTTGATTTCTTAACAAATTGATAGCTTCGGCAGAATAGTGGTCTGGAGGACAATGAGAAATTTGTGTCAATTTTTTAATTTTGAAATTATTTTTAGATGGAGGTTAAGGATGGATCTCTTGATCCATGGAATTTTCAATATGAATTTTTTCTTCATATGGCATTATAGTTGGTGGTTTTTATTGGTTGGAAGTTGGGATTTATCTGTTATGTTGTTTCTTTGGGGGTTCAAACTTAACCTAAGAATGTGCTTTCATAAAATACAAAACATATAGAATTATATAGAATTAATCTAGATTTGATAATGGGATAACATTATATGATTGGTTGTAAATTAATGATTAAATAATGTTGAAACTTGATTCTTGTGTGCTTATAAGATAGTTTCCCTATCCTTAGTAATGATAACTATGTTGTCAAGTAGGATGTCATCTATAGATTGAATTCGGGGTTAGGTAGTTTTCCTTAGAATTTTTTCATGTTTTTTTTACCTAGGATTCCTTGCGACTATAGGGGTGAATCATGGTGTTAATTTTTTTTAATGGATCTTGTACCCATATGGGTAGAAACATGTTATCCATCCAATGGCCCGAAGGCCTTTATTTTTTATTGATTATGATAATCACTACTACAAAAACAGGCAAGGGAAGCACCCACTTATATCAGCACTAATAAAAACCGCTGATAAAGGTTACCCTGTACCAGTGCCAACATTTTAGCACTGATAAAGGAGTTCTTTATCAGTGCTTTTCTAGCGCTGATATATTCCCTATTTATCAGTGCTAGAAAATCACTGATAAAGAAACCTTGTGTCAGCGCTAAAATTTTAGCGCTGATACATGATGTATTTATCAGTGCTTTTCTAGCAGTGATAAAGAGACCATATATCAGTGCTAGAAAAGCACTGATAAAGAACTCCTTTATCAGTGCTAAAATAGCACTGATAAAAAGATCCTTTATCAGCACTAGAAAGGCGCTAATAAAGACTCCCTGTATCAGCGGTAAATTTTTTGCACCGATACAGTAAGGATTTATCAGTGCTTTTTTAGTGCTGATAAAGGGTACAATTATCAGCACTAAAAAAGCACTGATAAAAGACACCATTATCAGCGCTAAAATGTTAGCGCTCATAAAGGTAGTCTTTATCAGTGATTTTTTAGCACTGATAAAACCTTCGGCATTTTTTTATAAAGTCGGTCGCACAATGCCCTTGTTTTATCGCGTCCTAAAGCTCGCACGGTACTAGAGCTCTACGAATCCCCTTTGCCGCCCGCTGAGATCAAATTGCTGGACCTCCGCCGCCCTCGCTACTCATTGTCGGACCTCCGCCGCCCGCTGAGTTCGCATTTCCAGACCTCTGCCGCCCTCGAGCTTCAGTTTTCTGGACCTCCGCCGCCCACAACGCTTTCAAGATTTGGTTTGCAGGACCTCCTTTAAGGCATGTTTTCCACATCTTTTTTTAATATTTTTCTCCTCTCCCATTTTTATATGATATTTTAACATGCTTTTTTATTCTATGGGTGTGTATTATGGATTCACTGATTGAATAAAATGGACCATACTTAATGGAAAATTATGTAAAGGGGATGATTCACATGTGTTTACTAATTTTCATTATATTTCTCAAGAACATGGTTCTTGTTTACTTTTATTGTTGAAAATCATCATTTTTTTTGGTGGGGTTGTTTGAGAAGTTTTTTTATTAGTTTGGTTGTGATAGATTCAATTGGGGGAAAATGTGAGATGGTTGAAAAACCCCTATAACACATACATTCATATTTTTTGTGAATAAAAATATACACTCATTAGGCTATATCCCCTTTTAGTTAGACCACAAATGTCTTATCACACATATTTACCATACTAACTTTCACTTGGTATCATTAGAAAAATCATCTATACAACTTGATGTTAAACTATATCAATTATTTATTATTAGAAGTACATTGCACATGGTTCTGATAAATACCCTCGGTGCATTCACTAACCCATGACCTGTTGGAGGATGGTTTTAGTGGGTCACTGTACTATAATATACAAACCAATAGAGGGGTCTAAATGGGTATAGGCCATGAAATAGTGTTATCAAAGAATTTAATTAGGAGATATGATGGGGTTTGATTGTAGGAACATTTTAGTATTTCAATGGTTTGGTTTAGAAAGTATTTCATTTGAATTCATTGGTATGTTTTGGGTGTACCTTTCCATAGGTTTCAAATTATGCTCTTAGTGGTTCTTCATGGTTAGTGGTTTTTGTCTCTTATTTGGGTGAAGGGATGTGTTCTTAGTATATTTCCATCTTATGATGTTCTTCATGGTTAGTGGTTGTAGTCTCTTATTTGGAGATGTATGATGTTCTTGGTGAGGGCCACTATCTAGCTAGTGGTGTCGTTGTATATGAGAAAGCATCGATGTAGTTGGAGATGTATGATGTTCTTCATTTGAGAAGACTCATTAATATCCCAAGTGGGTGTTTCTATACTATATCTTCTTTTTGGGATTCATGTGTTTCATGAATTCATATTTTATCCATTTGAAGTTGTTTAGACATGTTTTGATCATTTTAAAGCACCAAATAACCCTATTAATGAAAATAATATATGGAATGGATGGTATGTTGTTGGGAATTAACCTTTTTCATTGAAATAAATTAGGTTTCCTTCTAGCCAACATTAAAGCCACTAACATATTCTCAAATACCATGTTTTTCCATCTTGTTGAGGTATTTTGATTTACTCCCCCCTTTTGGTTTCCATTTCTTCTTGGCATGATCATCAGGAACGGTTTCACTTCCACTAGCAGTGAGTATTTAGGCAGGATGAATAAATACTAATGGTTTGGCTCTATTAATCTCCATTTTTATAAGGAAGTGGTTCTCTTCTATTGTATTTGGAATTCTCATTTTGTGTACTTGAACCATAAATACTAATATTTCAGATTCAAATAGGATGGAGATGAATAAAGATTGGATGGATGCTAACCATTTAACAACAGAGTATGAGAACGGAGTGAAAGAGTTCATCAAGTTTGCAAAGGATCACGTAAAGGATAATTCTCAAATCCTTTGTCCGTGTTTACGTTGTTGTTATTCTAGACTACTTACTCTAGAGGAGTTGGAAGAACATTTGATATGTCATGGAATAGATCAGAGTTATAAACGTTGGAATAAACATGGAGAAAAAGTGAATGTAGCTACTGGCTGGGATAAAACTGCATTTTATGGATCATCAGATATGAATAAAAATATGTATAATGAAGAAGACCGTATGGAGGATGTGATTACAGATGTCAATTATGATGAAGATCGTATTAAGGAAATGAAAAAGACAATTCAAGATGAACTCCGTGATTGCCCAAAATTGTTTGAGAAGTTAAAGATTTGTGCAAAGACGCCATTGTATGCTGCTTGCACTAGGTATACAACATTGTCAGCTGTACTGAAGTTGTATAAATTGAAAGCTGGAAATGGATGGAGTGATGTCAGTTTTATGAAACTACTTTCTCTCTTGAATGACAAGCTCCTAGAAGATAATGAGCTCCCAAGCCGGACATATGAATCTTGACAAATGTTGCGCTCGATGGGAATGATTTCTGAAAGAATACATTCCTTCCCGAAAGACTATATATTGTTTCGCAAAGAGAAAAAATCACTTACAGAATTCCCAAAGTGTGGTGATTCTCGATACAAGAAAGATAAATCCAATCCTATGAAAGTTGTATGGTACTTTCCAATCATTCCAAGGTTTAGGCGTCTATATGGAAGTGAAGAAACTGCAAGGAAATTGTCGTGGTATGAAGATAAAATATATAAGGATGGGTTATTATGTCATCTGGCAGACTCTCCTCAATGGAAGAAAATTGATCATGAGTATCCTGAATTTGGAAAAGTCCCGAGAAACCTTCATCTTGCATTATCTATAGATAGAGTGAATCATTTTGGTTTTCAAACTAGCCCTCATAATACATGGCCTACTATGTTGGTAAATTATAACTTGCCACCCTGGTTATGCATGAAGCATAAATTCATCATGTTGTCTATGCTTATATTAGGACCAAAACAACCAAGTAAAGATATTGATGTTTATCTGGCTCCTTTGATCGAGGATTTGATGTTATTGTGGGACTCAAGTGTAATGCTGTATGATGCTTATAAAAGTGAATAATTCACGTTGAGAGCGATGTTGTATGGGACAATAAATGATTTCCTTGCTTATGGAAATTTTTCAGGCTATATCATTAAATGAACTCAAGGGTGTTCCGTGTGCGAAGAAGATACCAAATCAATTAGGTTGAAACATTCATCGAAATCTATGTTTCTAGTACATCGTATATTTCTACCTCATCGGCATAAGTACAGATCTAGGACGACATCATTCAATGGATGATCAGAAAAATGTGAAACACCATCTCCACTAACAGGTGATCAGCTGTTTGAGAAAGTAAAAGATCTGAACACTATTTTTGGTAAAGGTGGTGCGGCAGCCTCCATGATAGATTGGAAGTTGACCAATCCATTTGATGAACAAGATGGGATGCTAAATCTGACATTAAGATAATCCAATACGGGAAATTGTTCCAATGATTCAGCATGTGAGGCTACATTTAAATATATATCTTGTGTTTCATCAAGCGAGCTAGTTCCTAGTTCTAAAAATCATTCACAAACATCACTCATCAGTTTCCTCAAGGATAAACTTGGGTTCATGGCTTTGTATGATCAAAGATATCTATCCTCTACTACTTTTACAACCTATGTGGTGCATGTTTCAAATTACTCCAGGATAGAGGAACAAATGTGGTGAGTTGTAAGACACATCTATTTGATGTTTTGAAATGTTAATTATGTTTTGAAAATGGGTTCAATCTTTGAGGAAAAGTTGAATTGTCCTTGATTCATGTATGGATGATGTATTCACATCCATTCCAAGTGGATTTGATGGAAAGGATGGATGATAACATTGGTTGGTGCTCTCATGGATTTCTAAGCACGGTAAGTTAGAAAACATGTTGTGTATGTTGTGGAGTTTTAGTTGGGGTTCTAGTGGATCTTTCCTGATGATGGAGGTGTTAAACATCAGATGGTGGTGTTTGTGAGCTAAAGCGTATAGTGGGGAGCACAATAGAAATTAAGTGGTCGGTTGATGACATGATATGAGTTTTTAAGTAGATAGTCTTGGGTAAAATCCATCTTGGTGTTTAGATAGGTTGAGTACATTGAGATGAAGGTTGTGGTTGGGTTGTGTTATGGGTGTTTGGGGAAATGTAAGTATTTAATGGTACCTTTATGTTTTTCATAATGAATAATTAGTATATCACATTCGGATTGCATTGATATTTTATAAGAATGATCCAAGGGTCCTTGCTGACGTGTATGAGTCAACCCCGCCTCAATCCGAGGCACGGTGTGGCCGCTATCACTCAAAGGGTCTCTATTTTGTTTAAAGTGGTACAAATTTAATTGAAAACAACAACTGAACTATGGAAATCCGACCAAACACATTCAGATTTCATTGATATTTTATAAGAACGATCCAAGGGTCCTTGGTGATGTGTACGAGTCAACCCTGCCACAATTCGAGGCACGGTGTGGCCGTTATCACTCAAAGGGTCTCTATTTTATTTAAAATGGACAAGATTTTAAGTGAAAACAACAACTGACCTACGGAAATCTGACCAAACTCATTCGGATTACATTGATATTTTATAAGAACGATCAAAGGGTCCTTGGTGACGTGTACGAGTCAACCCCGCCTCAATCTGAGGCACGGTGTTGCCGCTTCCACTCAAAGGGTCACTATTTTGTTTAAAATGGACAAGATTTTAAGTGAAAACAACAACTGACCTACGGAAATCCGACCAAACACTTTCTGATTGCATTGATCTTTTATAATAGCAATCCAAGGGTCCTCGGAGTAGTGTACATGTCATCTTCGCCTCAATCTGAGGCACGTTGTGGCCGCTATCACTCAAAGGGTCTCTATTTTGTTTAAAATGGACAAGATTTTAAGTGAAAACAACAACTGACCTACGGAAATCTGACCAGACACATTCAGATTGCATTTATCTTTTATAAGAACGATCCAAGGGTCCTTGGTGATGTGTAAGAGTCAACCCCGCCTCAATCTGAGGCACAGTGTGGTTGCTATCACTCAATGGGTCTCTATTTTGTTTAAAGAGGACACGATTTTAATTGAAAACAACAACTGACCTACGGAAATCTGACCAAATTCATTTTTATTGCATGGATATTTTATAAGAACGATCCCAGGGTCCTTGGTGACATGTACGAGTCAACCCCACCTCAATCCGAGGCACGGTGTGGCCGCTAGCACTCAAAGGGTCTCTATTTTGTTTAAAATGGACAATATTTTAAGTGAAAACAACAAATGACCTACAAAAATCCAACCAAACGCATTTGGATTGCATTGATCATTTAAATGGGGGGGTCATGGAATGTGATCTATCAGGGGAATCATATATATCAAGTCATGGTTGGCCTGGTATACTAGGGTGATCATGTGTTTGGGTCTATGATACTTATGGGCTTATATCTGGATGAAAATACTCCCATTAGGGAGGGTGGATATGCTTATGGGTCTTATTCCTTAAATGAGAATACTCTCATATGGGAGGGATGAGATGTATATAGGTATTATTCCCCAAATGAGAATACAACCATAAGAGTGGGATGAGATTCTTATCAGGAATATTCACTAATTGAAAATAATCCCATAGGGGAGGGCTGAGATGATTATATAGATTATTCCTCAAATGAGAATACACCCATATTGGATGGTTGATATTCTTATAGGGATTATTATTTGGAAGATAATACTCTCATATGGTAAATAATATATGCTTCTTAGTATTATTACCTAAATAAGGGTACTCCCATAGTATAGGGATGAGATCCTTGTACGTCTTATGTCAGAATTGGAAGACCACATATGGGTGGTCTGAGATACTGTTGAGGGTATTCCCTGGATTAGAAAACTCCCATAAGTGGATTTCCATGATGGAGTATAAATAAAACTCACATATTGGCGGTCAATGATAATGATGTATATAGTGGGAAGACCATGGAATATTATATGGTTTGTGTGGTTCCTATGATGTACTCAGAGAAACCCTAACATTGGATGAAGTAGGCATGGTTGATCAAGCTTTAATACTTGAGAATCAATGTGTCTTGATGCAGATGGGGTAGGACATGGTCAAAATATATTTTTATAATTTCGACACGATCCTTGTGAAATGATTGGTAAAATTTCAGCACTTTGAAAATTAATTTGGGTTTAATCATGGTCATGTATTTGAGGATCAATGATGATTTTTTATTAGTTTTATTCTAGTTCTTTCTCATCTAGGTTGTGCATATTTCCTGATCATGCACTTACAATAGCCTATTGTAGGTTTAATATTGGGGGTTTATTAATGACATTCATCCCCCCAAGTATGTGAACCTCAGTGTGTGTAGAAACCTTATAACATCTTTGAGTTTGAGAACATGATGCATAGTGGATAGAGAAAAGTCCAAAGATTTATGTATTGATAAAACACACCCATGTGGAGCCTTAGGATTGAACTTGAAATCCCCCCGGACACCCCCTACCCCCCTTGGACAGCCACCCCAAACCCTTGAACAGCCACCCCAAACCCTTGAACAGCCCCCAAACCCCCTGAATTCTGAATTTATTTCTTTAAGTACTTGATTAACTTATAAATTATGTGTTAATGGTGTACATGTATAATTTTTGTGTGGGTATACTAGGTCTAATTTTCTTATGATTTATGAGTTAATTTTTTATGTGTATACTTGCTTTAATTGGATTATTGAGATGATGTTTTTTGGCAAGTGTTCGGGTGTGCTGCTACAGATTTATCAGAGCAGTAGAGATGGAATTTATCAACGCTCTTTTAGCGCTAATAAAACGTGCTTTTATCAACGCTAAAAAAGCACTGATAAACTCCACCTTTATCAGTGCTAAAGCAGCACTGATAAAAGATACATTTATCAGCGCTAAAGGAGCGCTGATAAAACAATCATTAATCAGCGCTAAAGAAGCACTTGTTTAGCACTGATAAAGTAACCCTTTATCAGTGCTGAGATTTACAATGATTTTTTAACACTGTTAAAGCCCATTTTTAGTGCTGTTAAATCCCATTTTCATAGTAGTGAATCCACCTTTCAAGGGGTGATGTGGAACCCTTACAAGGACTATAGACATAAGCATTAAATGGCTCGTACGCCTTAGAGGAATTCATTTCCCATAGGCTTCAAACATTATATACAACCCTGACTAAATACTTGGAACTACTCCTCCCTAGCATCTTTATCATGAAATAAACTCTCCACATTCACATGGCTATTCGGAATGGCTATCTCATGCATGAACTGGCTTGTCCTGATGGTAGGTACCATACCCTCTCATTCTTGCGATCTGTGTAGCTTCTGCTGTGGTGAAATCTCCTTGCTCGTCCTTCTATAGAGCTTGTTCCTTGTTGGTTTTCTGGTTTGAATCTGCAATTTAGGTGGCCCGAAGGCCTTGAGGTGGCCTGAAGGCCTTACTGACCTGAAGGCTTGGGTGCCCCAAAAGCCTTAAAGGACTCAGGGACCAAATTAGTGGCCTGAAGTCCCAAACAAGGTAAAATTCCCAATTGCTATAGTGCCAAACAGTACCTTCTATAGTTCCCACTATAGTACCTACTACATTACTGCAACAGTACCCCTAGAAATTGTTTCTCTGCCTGGATTTGATCCTGGGTCTCCTGGATGCACTTAAGAGTCCTCACTAACTTGGCTGAGGCTCATGTGCTGGTAGAAACATGTTAAACTTTTCTGATTATATTTCATATTCATCAAACACACAAACATAGAAATAAATCAAAACATAATAATTTTTTACTTGGTTCACTACTATGGGATAGTGTAAGGATAATATTCCAATTATGTTTCTATCATACCATAAAACAGTAAGGTTCGATAGATTTTATGTATTACAATTATTTGGTCATGGTCACTCTATTCCATGCACATTGCCTTTACAATTTATTCACGGATAACACACTGCCTCTGTCAGATCAATTCTATTGAATCCACCATTCTAACTATATTAGAGGGAATATTTCTCAATTTAACTACATAATGGTCTCATTATTATCATAAAATATGCATGACTTTATTTTCATTATGATACTCTGAGTATGATACTCCAATGTGCTTATTGGTGTTCAGAATACCCACTAGAAAATACCGTGTGAGAAAATGTTTCTTCATACTGACTTGCACAAACTAAATGTGGAACCATCTATTCACTACACACTAAACATTAGAACAACCCATGCACACTACACACCAACCACATTGGCCACCATCCACTATGCACCTACCACACAGGCCACCTGCATGAACAACATCACTGCATACCTCTCACATGAGACTCCTCCATATACTATCTCCCATGAAACTCTTGCATGAATATACTTACACCAACTAACTAAATGAATCCATGTACCACACTCATGATACAAAATCATGAAAATATTCATTTTGTGTTGAATTAATGGAATATTTCTCCACAAAATTCACTCATAGACACTAAATACTTCGTTCGGGCTTCATGGCTTCTATGTTGTTCTCAACATTAACTCTTGAATTTTTCTTAAATATTTATTCTCTCGTACTAAGGATTTTAATATTAACTAACATTACTATTCAACCCTTCTCTAAATCCCACATGCCTATCATACACCAACCTCACAGAAATACCTCCTTCATGTGCTCTTCCCAACATGAAAACTATAAAATCCATCCTTTTCCATTCTTAAAAATTCACTAACTCTTAATTGTGAATTACTCCATACATTGTAGGGTCCACATAGTATTAGAACCTTCTGACCATGTGCCACCTATGTGATCCGCTTATCTGTTGGATAATCCTCACACTTCATGCATGGGTTTTTTTTACTTTATGATTTTTACACTTGTCACATCATCCAAACAATTACCACACAAGTTGCACACCTACCATGTGGAAACCCTTCCTTTTCCCTGAATTTTTTCCCAAAAATTCACTAAATTATAAAAATCCCTAAAATTGGCACACCTGATAAAATGGAAAACACTGGGAAACAACACCATTAACAAAAGTATTTTGGGATTCCATCTTTTGAAAACTGTCTCTCTTATTTTTGAAAAAACGTGATCAAATTAGAAAGGGTTGAAAACAAAAACAAAACACCTTCAAACACCATGTGAGATCACCATGGTGACAAAATTGTCCCCCTTTGGGTTTTTTGTAAATATACTATGAAATTTATCTCTATAAGCATGTTGTAGACCTTAAATATGGTATTAGAACAAGTCTTCCATCTCTCTAATTATATGTGTGATGTACATGGTTTATAAAACTATATATCAAGAGAGTATTACATTCCTAGTGACATTATTCATTCCAAAATTCCCATATCTTTTTGAATTTCCACATAAATTATATCACCCCCCCCCCAACTTTCACACCATCAAATCCCCTTAAATAGAAGAGAGAGAGAAATATACTTAATGGATACTAGAGTTTCACAAAAATTTATCCCCAATTCACTAAAAATCCAAACATATAGGAATCTTTTCAACAAATAAAAAATATAAACCAATATATACAATAGTGATAGGGGATAATACGAACCTCTTCAAGCGAAGGGAGGTATTTGAAAACCAAGGTTCAATCTATTTTTTTCAAATTTAGGAGTGACCAATGGCTTAGTAATGATGTCCTTCACTTGTTCATTAGTTTCAACATGTTCCACTGTGACTGTTACTTACTCCAATTTTTTTAATGAAGTGATACCTAATCTCAATATACTTAGTATAGAAGTTTTATACTGGATATTTTATGGAGTCAATCATGCTATTATTGTCAATGAAAATTACCATAAAATAATTCACCTCTTCACCAATTTTTATCAGCTATTTCTTCATCTATAAAATAAGAGTGCATTCCTTATTCACCTAGATATATTCGGATTCTATAATATTTAGCAAATTACTTTCCTTCTTATTTCTCAATCATTTGATACATTTACTAACAATAAATAACACACATGTACTCATGGATTTTCAATACCCCACATCACTTGTACAATCAACATCACAAAATACTAATAATTCCTAATCCTTTCCTACATTAAAGATAAATCCAAATTTGATAGTACCTTGGATGTACTTCGTGATTCACATAATTGGTGTGATATTATCCTCCTTAATAATACTCAATAAATGATCTTATTAACATGTTTCAAAAAAATATACAGTCATTTTTTGGTCAAATATAGAAAATTTCTAATTATTATCCCCTATAAGGTGGGATGTGTTTATTTTTTATCTCCATAAGTCCCAATCTTTCTTCCAAGAACAATAAATATATAAATTGGATTGAAATGATATATATTAGACTTCTTCAGTAGGTCTCTTGAAAACTTTTCCTAAGAGATTATGGTATATTCCTTCTGTTGTGTCACATATGGCCTCAAAATGTATGTGAGTCAACTAATCATGGACATTTAAAACTTTGATTTCGTGTGATTATCAAATATTTCCATGTACTTCTTCTTACATGCACACATCCACATACACAACCACCATAAACTAGTTTTCCATGGGTGTCTTCACATATAGATTATGTTCAACACTACACCTTTTAAATTATGTCATCTTAAAATACAAATCTATAAAAGAATACCATGATCATGGTTCCTAATTTAGTCCATATAAATCCTTTTTTAGTCTGAAAACATTTTTTCATCATTTCCAATCAGAAATCCCACTGGTTGGTTAATATAAACTTCTTCCTTAAGAAATAATAGTAGGAATCATATTTTGACATTAATCTGATAAATTTTTTATTCTTACTAAATTGACATATACAAGAAGATATTGGTAGAATATAATAAATACAAAGAGGAAAATGTTTCTTTAATATCAACACCTTCAATTTTTGAATATTCTTTTAAACACAAGACACAAATTATTTCAGATCACATTCCCATGCTCATAAAATTTATATTCTGATATCCATTTTTTTATCACATTTTGGTACATTGGTCTTTCAAAAATCTTAAAAGTTTTATTTTTACCCATATGGTCTCACTCATCATATATATAACCCATGAATAATATTTCAATTATTTTTCAAATAACATCAGTTATACTATTGATAGTGGGACCCCAAGATCAACATTTCACATTCTTCTTGTTTGTACTGGTGTAGATCTATCTCCAATTATATTGGATGGATCAAACTATAATATATTATTTCTTATATGAGGTAAATATTTATCTACTTTAGAAAATAATTCCTCATCTGAATCATCCTTAGAGTATTCATAATCTACAAAACTCTGTAAAGCTTCTGGAGTTACAGTGATTATTTTTACTTCTACAAATTCTTTAAAGAAAATATCAGAGTTTTCACCAATTAAGTTCTTCATATATGTTTCCTCAATGAAATTGATGTATCTACTATCCATAATTTTAATCATTATATTGTTGTATAATTTTTAGGTCTTACTATTTGTTTAGTATCCTATAGATACTACTTCATCTGCAACATCACCATACTTGCCCTGATTTCCTTTATCATTTTTGATGTAACACTTACTTATAAAGACATGAAACTGGTTCAATTAATTCTTAATTTTATACCACATTTCATATGAGGTCCCCTCTTCCTCAGGTTTAATCAATTATATATTATATGTTTACATTACAACATGTACTTACTCTATCCAATAGTAGTGGGAAATAACACCTTCAAAGAGTAATGACTATCCCTATTGTTCATTATCCAATTTGTTTGTTCAACAACTCTATTTTTCTATATATTTCTCATGGATCAAAATTAATTCTTTATTCCATGTTTTTCATGATATTTATAAAACTCAATAGAGGTTTACTCTATTGTATTTGTAGACCACGATACCTTCATTGTGTTCCTAGTCTCATTTTTGACTCTTCTCACATACCACTTCATGCATCCCATTACCACTCTTTTTCTTTGCATAAACATGGAACACTCTATTCTATTATAGTCATCAATGAAAATAATGAAATACCTTTATCCATATATTATATATATTTTCATCAGACCATATATTCTTGTGTGAAAAAGTTTATGAAGATTAGATTCCCACTTTTTCTTTGAACAATATGATTTAAACATAATTTTCCCCTATATACAAGCATCACATTTCTTATCATGCTCTCTATTCAGTCATGGTATGGTAACTGTATCTCCTTGCATGGATAATTCTTCCATATTTTTTTAGTTAATGTGGAATAACATTCAATGCCATAATTTTGTTTCCTTATCCACTATAAGGAGACATGTATTTTCATGACCACCAACCTGGTATAGATTAATGATAATTCTCTTACCAATCATAAGAGTGTTTCTAACTCTACCTTTGATCAAACACCCTTCCTGTTAAAATGTAACCTCAATACCAAAGTCACAAAGTTAACTCACACATATAAGGTTATGCCATAACCCATCTATAAAGAGCACTTTGGTCTTATTTAATTCATGTCTTACCAAATGGGAATTTCCATGCCTCTTGATTTTTAGTGCTCCATAATTTCCAAAATTAATATTTGCATCAACTATACCATTCACACTTTTCAATAGACTTATTTTCTCTCATGAGTGATGAACACCCACTATTTAGAATCTAATTTCTGCTTCACTTTGTTTCTTTGAGATAAATTTATACTATATTTTCCTTCTCAATCTTTTTATTTTACTTTCATGAGATACCAACTTGAGTATAGGAAAAATAAGGACTCTGTGATTTTTCCTCAACATGCATGGTGAAATGATATAAATATTCTTCATACAATGGAGAGTGCCTATTCTTCATAATGATTTTTATTGTTTGACCAATTTTCTTTTATCTCAAAGCTATATAGTTGTTATTTCCACTTCCTCCTTACATATAGTCAATGAATTAAGATAGAATTTCGATTAATTAAAATAATATTAATATAAATTATTTAATTTATTTTGTGTAGGATGTGGCCTCAATAACTATTAATTACTACTAGGATATTTCCCATTCAAATATATTCCCAATTATTAAAAATATGAAATTATGTGGCCAAGGTAGCAATAAAATTGATACTTCATAAGAGAAAACATATTCTCTCCTTCATTCCTCCACATGTCCCAAAAATTTATATATAACCTCAATTGATGAAATGTGTCCAAAAATCGTGGATTATTCTCATTCATTTAATTTACTTTATTTAGATAAATCATTGTTCGAACCTCCAATGACTTAGGTTTGAATTAAAATTACCATCCTTATGCGTTCCGTTATTTATATCTATCATTGTTTCCACTTATTATGTATCATATTTACAACAAATTCAACTTTTACAAACTAATTTGGGTCTTGGTTCATTTAGTATATTATTGACATCTTTAGAACCTTGTTTGACCCTTTTTATCAAATAGGCATATTTAAACCTCTTGAAGTGTAGATTATTTCATGGATTAATTGACTTCAATACTAATTCATGTTTCATATTAAATGAAATGATATCTTATTTAAGGGACTCACCCTTTTTATGTCTCCCTATAGTCTTGTATTAAATTCAATGATTACCATTGTCTGCTCTTCAATCACCATATTGAAAATCAAATTTTCTTCAGAATTTTATTGACTACACAAATGAATATCAAAATTTTCTTAAATCCATTCAATATTTTCTATAAGTTGATTAAAATATTAAGAGGATCCTTTTATAATTAAATTAATAATTTTAATTTTATTTCTTTGAATATCATTCTCTTTGATTGCTCCCTCAATTTCCAATTTGAGATTAACTGCTCCGTCAAGATTATTGACTTTTTCCATCTTTCCCAATAGTAATCATTAAGTTATATTCCTTTTCGTATTTTAATTTTCTTTCTACTTCATCTAGATATACTTTATGATAATTTTATTTTTTTCCCACAAATCTTTTTTTATGAAATTTCATTCTCATTGAACTCCATGTTTTGGAGTCTCTTCTAGAATGGAAGCATGTTCATGGCTTCAATGAAACTTATACTTCACTTTCATCTCTATCAATTATTCTTGGTCACCTTTTTATAATTTTTCTATATTTACCACATTATAAACATGTTAAGAACAGTATTCCTTCAAATATATTTTTTTTCTCTCTTGAATTTTCTATACAAAAGAGATAGAAGTTTATCAACCATATTATCTACACTAATAACACCTTTAGAAATATCAATATTACCTATATATTTAATTTCCATCTACTTGCATGAATTTATGTCCCTTATGGAAAAACTCACATTTTATAATCCACTAAACAGCTTAAGAGATCTTCTATAGAGATCATGGGAAGATTCATCTCCTATAGAGAAGAGATATTTTGATTGTAAAGTGGCAGAAACCATCAATAAATATTCTTAACAACATTTATATCCTATATCTATTCCCAAATCCCTTGAATTGATCCAAAAACATCAGTGGTTCAATTGAAGAAGCTATCTGAATTCTCATCTAGAAGTAGTTTGAAATCACCAAATCTATTATGGAGGACCTATAACTTATCCTCCTTCACCTTAACATCACCTAAATATATATTTTAATATTTAACCATTATTTAATTTACACTATTTAATCTCATATATTTTATATAGATGTGATTTTTTAGATCTCTAGATAAATCATTTTTATCTTTGGCATCATCATCACGCCATTTCTTTTCATCTTCAGTCATGGACTATCTGAGTTAATAAGTTTGTTGTCATAAAAAGGTATAGAATCAAAAAAGTTAATGTCTAAGTTGATAAGTTTTTATGATTATATTTTTTATTTTGTAGAATATTGATATAGTTTCATCTTATTCAAAGGACCTGGGTGTTCCATTAGATGTAATTTTAATATAAAAATGGAGAAGGTGGAATGGGAATGATTGGATAGTAATTTAGTTGGGTTAGTGAGTATGTCATTGGAAATTAATATGGACTTCAATGTCTAGTAAATGAATATCATAGTTGAACTCTTGAAATCCCTATAATTAGAAGGCAAAAAAATCAACAAAGTGTTTATGATATGTATGGTATTCAACATGAGGCTATCAGGAGGAAAACTGGTGAAATATCACCTGAACAATTTCAACATTATATGAGAGAAGCTCTAATTTATGAAGGTAAAATTCATAGACTATGTATGAGATCTTATATTACTATCATAATTTCTATATTCTTGCATTTAAATGGTGTTAATAGTGAATAATTCCTTTGTAAGAACCTATTTGTTATTTAAGGATGTTTGGAAATTGATCCTCAATGTAAAACTCATATAGACGGAAGTCCTACCACGATCCAAAAATGAACTTAATATAGATGTATATCTATGGTCACCCTAGAGAAGAAGTTAGAAGAAAAAATCAGATGATAAGTTGAAATAAAAAATAAGGGTAAAATTCACTGGTCTAGGTCCAACATATTTGAAAATGGAAAAATTAGACATCTCTGATGGAATTATAGAAATCTAAAAAAGGATTAGAAAAGGGGGTAAAATTATAGAAGTTCAAATTCCATGACTACAATTGAAGGAGGAAAAAAAAAATTTCATAGTGTCAAAATTTCACTAGGGTAATGGTTTATTTACATGGGAGAATTTTTTCACTCAAAATAAGAGCAGAGATACATAGAAAATTAAGTGTCCATGAAGTTCAAAAATGTATATTTGGTGGATGATAAATATCTAGAAGTCATTGGGAAGAGATATATTATTGTTATGATGATTAATGAAGGCTTATTTCAATTGAAATAAGTAAGACATATCTCAAGGCTATAGAAGAACATATTTTCCATAGGGTGGTTGAATAAGGCACACTATGGGACTAGATTTGTGGATGAATTTTGGAATGTGACTTTAGGATCCATGGTGGATACACAAGGAGTAAAGTATGGGACATTATATCGGACTTCAATATCATATGTAACTATAATTTCCAATGTTTCAAAGTATAATAATCTAGAGTTTTGTCATTTCAGGATCATACATCTCAATAAGAAAAACATTAATGTTTTAATTATAAAGAGGCATGGTGATACTCGATCAAACTGAGTTCAGATGATGTGAGAGTTTTTTTAAGATAAGAGGGTGTCCTCTAACTTGAATTTATGGAAGCTTAGATACTAAAATATATAACTTTTTTACTTATATGTTTTAGGACCTTCCTCAGTATGATATCATGGTGTGATTCTTTACTTTATAACTTTCATTTACAATGAATTTAACAAAGTAAGAGTTTATGTCCTCAATAATATGTTTTATTTTTTTGCATCATTAATTCAATTCAAGGCTATATAAGAGAGATTAATTTTTCAGAAGATAACATTTTTAAGCTCCAAAAATAGCAGAGATTATAATGGAAAAAAATTGGAACTTATATTGGAAGAATGGGATTAATCAGAAGAAGTCTGTTCCCAAAACACGGCAATAGAATAGTGTGATAGAGTTAATGAATTAAAAATTTAATGAGAAGGTGCACATGGTTCACTCTAGAATTACCAAGGAAATCTAAGTCGAATTAGTGAATACAATTCCATATCTAGTTAATAGGATATTTTAATGCCCTAATTTGAGTGATATTTAACGTATGATCTAAGTTAGAGAGTAACTAGACCTTAGGCGTGCCTCCCCATATGCCAAAGGCTTTCGAATAGTAACAAGGGTCTATTGGGTGATAGTGGAAAGACTATAACTTCTAGTGATGGTTTTTATAATAAAAATAATTATTATAATATAGAATAAATAAATCACACAAAGTGGAAGAAATAGAACAAACAGAATTAACAAGCCTAAATCACACCTACTATATCTATCAGATAATATCTATATGTCATTATAGTCATAAATTAGAAAAAATGGATCACATGTGTGCTGATCATATATGTACATAATGAAAATAATAAATAAGTTTTCCATCTATCCACCATGAAATGACCCAATCCATCTTTCAAAAGTCATTCCATCAGTCCCATGAACCCTCAACACTTCCTTGCTCCCTAAGATCCATACATTAAACCTGATCCCTTTCCTATACTTGAATCCATAAAGTATGCATGTGTCCAGAAGGGTCCATGAATGGTGTAAGTATGAGATCAGTAGGCCACCACCAATGGTGTCCCTATATTACATCCATACATATACCAGTTTATGAAAAAACACAAATAAATAAAAACCAACACACATCACATAACCTACCCCGCTTTTTATCAGAAACCACAAGAGAGCCTCTACTTTCCTCATCCAATTTCAAAATAGAATGATGCATCCACGGTCTGTCATATCAAAAGATCCCTAAGCTTTACATATGTTCCTATACTATATGGTGTCATACACCAACCATCACCATATACCACATGGAATCTCTTTTCATTGATTCCAAAAAACCACCTCAAGTCAATCGAATGCCCCAAGGCACATCTAGAAAGAACGTCACCAGCCCCTTAGAATTTCACTTATTCGACCACCATCAGATCAACATCATGACACCCCAATCTATTATGATACTCACCATTTAATTGTCTTGGATCATCAACCCCAACATAGCGGCGAGCCTTATCCTCCATACTATGGTCTCACACACCATCAAACATAGAATTTTATGGTATACACCTACTCTATATAAATGGTCAACACCATCCCCTAAACTTCTAGATCTATGGAGGTCACCTCCCAAAATTAGTGATCAAAACAACTTAACTGGTATCTATCCTATGTTCACACGACCTTGATGGAACTATCTTCCAACCATTGCGACTAAAAATCACCAAAAAAATCATTATACACACCTCCCAAAAACCTCTATCATCACCTAAGAACCATGATTCTAAAATGAGTCATTTTCCATCACCATCCACCTCATCCTGATGATCTATGTTGCCTCACTTTTGGTGATTTATATCATCCAAAATCACATGGGGAATTCCTAGTGCATTCCCATGGAACTAACTCTATAATAATATCATTTTATAAAATTTAAATAACTAGAGTAATCATTCCAAAACAACAATGGAAACCTGTTTCACACCTACATTATAATACCTAGATCAATCATACCATTTTACACATGATACTACCCTCTAGTATCCCCCAAGAAAAATTAAAAATAAAATTAATACAAAAATGGTCTCAAAGGGACTTTCCCACTCATGCCCATTTACCACGCATTACATAACACACATATAATTAAAATAAATCTAAGAACCAAATACCTTATACCTATATAAAACTATTCATTAAATACATACCTCTTATTCATCTTCAGATGAAGGAAATCAGAAAACTATATAAAAACACAAAAATAGGGAATAACGACCATACATGACACAACACCTCAAAATAGTGAAAGAAAAAAATAGGAATATAGAGTGTTATCCTTGCCCTAGGACACCTCCTACTGTGAATTAATCCAAAAAAGTTATATAATCATGGAAAAAACATCAACCGAAACCCTAAGGAGTAGGAGAAGTGTGTCCACTCCCGCTCTTGGACAAAATCGCCTCCCCATTCTCTTTTCATTATTTTAAACATTTCTTTTCATATTTTCTTAGTATTATTCAAGACATGAACTCATGTTTCAAGCCATGGATTATAATTAAAGAGGTTCTCCCACCCTAATCTATTAATTTACATTTTGAACCTACTGTTCATAGTGTGAATGGTTGTATCTAGAAATCATTTCAGTTTTTGGACCACCTGATTAACTTGAAACCTTCCCCAGGTCACTCTTAACCCCTATGAAACTTAAAAACACATAAAATACATGATTTTTAGAGTATTTTAAACTAATACTCACTTATAATTGGGTATGGGGTTTTAAGAGTCTGTTTCATCCATTATGATAGGAACTTTCAGAACATCTCTTTTATGAAAATGACCAAAAGTTAGCCACCTAAAATTTTTTGACATCATCCAAAATTTACATACTGATGAAAAGTAAAGATATAATGTTGATTATATGTCTAGTTAATGTTTACTTATGGGTTATGGTGATGAAAATTTAATATTTTTTCTCTAGGATGATTATCAAAAAAAGATAATGAGAAGTTGAGATATTCTCTTCAATGAGATGGTTCTAAGGAAAGGCTTGGCTAAGAAGGAAGTTGAGAGAAAGAAATAAAATATATAAATATGAGTTCATTTGAATGGTAATATCAGAAAGGGGTGATTTATAGTGAGTTTATATGGAAACAATGGATGTACATATTATAAAGACATGTGTTTTTCCAAACTATGAAATTCAAGAGAAATTCAAATCTTAGTTTTTGTATGCTCGTGAGGGGTAAAATGATCTTTTACCATAGAATATGATCTTGTATAATTTTTTAACCAATATTTTGGTCTCTAAATAATATTTTTAAAATAGGTTTATTTTTGTGAAAATATGAGGCGTTCAAAGTTTTGTGGAATAATTATTTTTTATTGTTTATTTAATTAAATATTAATTTATTTTTCATGTTTGTTCAGCTATATATTTTGAATAGACTGTCATATTTATATTATATCATTATGTTTTAGACTAAAATAGGGGGTATATTCTAGTAATAAAATTATGTGAGTCAATGGGGTTAGGCCTATGACCCTTTTCCTTTTCTATTCTTTTTCTTACTTTTCTTTCTTTCTTTTCTTTGTTTTCTTTCTCTACCTTATCATGTATTTATCATATGGGATTATTTTTTCACAATAAAGAGATAAAATGGAGTTGGAGTGATATATATATATATATAGTGATAAGAAAAAAGGCCTTTATATAGAGATTGGGTGGATCTAGATCATTATACATCAATTGGGGAATACAGAAATGGGAGAATCCTTAGTGAATTCAGACCAAAGGCAGGCCATTTTTTAGTTTTTTTCTATAAATCCACATAGATTTAACTCTTTCTATTTTTAATACCATTTTATTATTGAAAAGGATTCCTGTTAGGTTTATCTTTTCTCAAATAGAGTAAAACAGGTGTTTCGGGCTGATTACAAGGGTTCCTGTTCAGGAAATCCCAATCACACAACATGTGGTTCTATGAATACATTTCATGAACTCTTCCTATTCATGGATGATGACTTTTGAGAAACAAAATATAGGTACATGGAGTAAATTAAATGTATTTTCTCGCATCATGAAGCAAGATAGATGGCCAAACAACCCATTTAGGGGCACTTAGCCGTGTAGGGTACACAGCCAGACCCTGTGTGGGCTACATGTTGTGTAGAAGTACACAACCCATAAAAGACACATAATAAGTCCATGAAAGGTACATGGGAAGGTAACCCATATAGGTTAAATATTGTTTACATTATTAACATGTAGTCTAATTGGGTTTTACATTCCATTTATGGATGAAGTACACACCCATGTGGGGCTTTGAGATTACACACCGTGTACTTGGGTGTATACACTGTGTACTTCTCCCTTGACATACTTTTGAGGGTTTTTTCTGCTTTGATACCCCAAAGTTATAATTAGACAAATGATTAGTATATTTTTATCACGTTTCCATGTATATCATGATGATAGAACCTGTGGTTTCATTTAAGGACTCCCTAAGATGAGTTTTGGGGAAAGAATGTTAACAGATAGATGCTTCCACCTATAAATGATTTCTGCTATCTCATGAGAGTGAGAGATAGAATGAGACCCACCCAAGGGTCATGAGAATGTATTTAGAACTTGTAATGGGTTCTCCAAGGTCTTTTAGTAGTGCATCATGGGATAGTCTTTGGGTTAGAAGGACTAAGACGTTACTCGACGAGATAGATTGGTTGGGTGTTCAGACCAACCTAGAGTGGGAAAATGAATTGAGATGGGATATGAGACATATCCCTAGAATAGTGTTTTATTATATTTTACCTCAGGTAAATGTACATTGATAGGTGATCATATTTAGGATCATATGTTTGTGGGTTTTTAGAGACTAGTGTTTGACCATGCATCCCCTATATGATGCCTCCACTTAGGTTTTGACCTAGAGGATCACCTGTAGGATTCCTCTGATTATTTTTCAACCTATAGGATCCCCTATAGGACAAACACATATGTTTTGACCTAGAGGATCCCATGTAGGATACCTCTGATTATATTTTGACCTAGAGTACCTTGAGTACGATACCGTCACTTTCCTACTATACCAAGGATCCTAAGTGGGATTACTTATCCGATATGTTAATTTAGAGGATCCTAAGAGGGATGCCTTTATATATGTGTGGACCTCAAGGATCCAATGTAGGATTCCTCTCCATTATTTTGAATTTCTGGACCTAGTCGGTTCCCTATTTGTTGACTGACCCTGAGTCAGTATATCATTGGTTTGGGTAGAGATGGTAGTAGGTATCACATTACAACCCATACCAAATAGGTGAACCCAAGGGGTCATGGCAGAAGTTATGGGTTATGTATTCATCCACTGACACTATTAATAATTCTTTTACATGTTTACTCATGATTCATCTATGATTTTTAGAGGTGTTTCTTGGTACTTGTCCAATGAGCTCAATATGATATGAAATAGGAAAAGGATTTCTAGACGTACTTCTTGTGATCTAGCTGTCAAGACTGCTTAATTTAATGTTAATTTATGGGGATTACTAGAGGTACTTCTTGGGATCTTGATATTGAGCCTACATATTAATTGTCACTTTATTTGGATACTCAGAGGTACTTTATGAGTTCTGCCTTTTGATCCCAACTAATTGAATATTTCTTTATCAGGATGTTGAACATGTCTCTCCTAATTGTTTTTTTTTTGAATTATTGAAAATGGAACTCCACACCCTCTTGGTTCAATATGATGGACATAGTAAACCTCATCATTTATGTGCAATTTTTAGAAATGACACTCCACACTTTCTTTTTTCATGATAGGGGAAATGGTGTTCCATGGTTGTGATTCTGATTAGTGGACATGGAGTTCTATGATTATGATTGAGATTGGTGGAAATGGTGTTCCACATTGATATGATTTTGATTGGTGGAAATGAAGTTCCAAAGATATGTTTGATAATAGTGGACAGGATTTTTCACATAAATGGTTGATACTCAAGACCACTACTACAATATAGGCCTTTAATAGTGTTGGCCTTTATCAATTCTAGAAAAAAAAACATTGATAAACGTGACCTTTATCATCACTAAAATGGGTTCTGATAAAGGGAACCTTTTATTAGTGCTTTTTTAGTACTAATAAATGATACCATTTACCATCATTTGTTTATACCACTGATAAAGTGTACCCTTTATCAGTGCTTTAATTTTAGCACCGATAAAGGGTAACTTTATCAACGCTTTATTTTTAGTGATGATAAAAGATACCCTTATTAGTTATTTATTTTTAGTGCCCATAAAGGGATCCTTTATCGGTGCTTTTTTAGTGTTGATAAAGGTTTGAAAAAAATTAAATAATTCAATAAATAAAAAAGAAAAAAATTACTTTATTAAAAAAATATTAAATATTTTATTAATTAAATAATTATTGATAAAAATGAATAAACTGGTTATTGTATATATAAATTATAAATACTAATTAATTGTATATATTAAATATATAGATATATGTAAATTGAAAATTAAACAAATAAAAATTAAAAATAAGTAAATTGGTAAAAAAAATAAACATTTTATTAATTAAATAATTATTGATAATACTAATAAATAGAATATATTAAATATGTATATATATATATGAATGTATATAAGTATGATTTATATAATATAGAATATTTATGCTTTACATTAAATAGTTAATATATTTCGTGAATAATGGTTTATAATTAAAAATTTATATGAATTAAAAATACTCACTCATTGCATTGAGTAATGGATATTATTGAATTTCATTTGATTTTTCAATGTAACATAGATCAAACATGTGTTATATTTATTTTTCATACATGTAAAAAATTAATACATTTTTATATACAAAACACAAACACAAATATTTACACAATTAATGAAATCTTATACAGAAACACATACACCTAATATTTATGAAATTTATTCAAATATTAGTATCTATTTTATAATTTCATTATAGCATGACATATTTAATAAATTATTTTTTGAATTAGTAAATTTTATTTATTTATATTTAATATTATTTATGTATTATTTATTCATTTTTAATATGTTTTGTTTTTTGTTTTTGTTTTTTGTTTTTTTGGGAATTTAATAAATTTTTATTATTTGTTTTGTATATATTTATTTGCTATGTTTTAAAATTTTCAATATTTATTCATCTTTAGTTCAATATATATCCATATTTTTTTTAATAATTTATATTTAATTAATAAAACGTATCCATTTTTTCAATATTGTTAAATTGTACTCATTTTTAATAATTCAATTTCACTCATTTTTAACATGCATGCACTTAAGATTAAATATTGATTACTAATGTTAAAAATATATTTGAAAAAAATATATTTATAAATAAATATATTTATAAATGAATATTTACTATATTTAGACATATATAGTTATAAATTAATAAATATTATTTTTTAAAAGAGTATTTATATAATTATAAATAAATCATTATATATATTTAAATAATTATAAAATTATAATAAATCTATTTTAATAATGAATATATTTACTAAAATTATATTTATATATAATTATTAAATATAAAAATTTATATATATAATTATATATATATATATGTAATTATATATATATATTATTTTTTTGAAAAGTATTTAGATGATTATAAATAAAAAAAATTATATTTGAATAATTATGAAATTATAATAAATATATTTAAATAAATAATATATTTATTATATATATATTTAATAAATATATATAATTATATAATTATATTTAGAAAATTTGTTATTTATAATTATAATTATAAATATTTTATCAGTGATTAAGTAATAAGAGCTAATAAAAGGATTCTTTATCGGTGATTTTTTAGCATTGATAAAGATAGAGATTTATTGGTGCTAAGCAACTGCTGATAAATATTCCTTTTATCGATGCTTATTAATATTGTGCTAATAAAAGGCATCTTTAACCGTTCTTTTTTGGAAGCACTGATAAAAGTGCCCCAATCTATTTTAAGAACCCTAACCATTGTGAACCAGTTCATGATATCGAAATCTCTATGTACAAGCCATCTGTATAGACCCTCCTCATTATCGAATGCAAGCTTGAATCTATTCTAGAATCAAGGATCCAACTATTCCAAGGCTTGAATCCATGGTTTGAACAATTAAAGGTTTGAACAAAAATAAGGATAAAATGAAATACAGGTTTTTCAATATCTCTAATTTCCCTCAGTTATCCACTAAACCTTCCCAACCCACATTTGTGTATCTCAACAGCTCCAGTTGCACTATCCTAAAATAAAACAACCCAAAATTCATTATTTTCTATATATATTGATGAATCATTCTCCTTGATTGCATTTGGATCTCCTTGGGACAAAATTGGTATTGTGAGACTTGAAATATATCAAACCCAATGTTGGTTCATGTTGTTGTGAGGTATAATAGGCTCCCAATACCGATATTTCATGACATCTGCCTCTTTACAATCACCAAATTTTGAAAAATTCATCCATATAATGGTCGGTGTTGTCATTGGTTTTGAATATTCAATTAGAAATCATATGGAAACAGCTTTTTTATATTTTAATTGATAAATTAATGTGCTATGATTTCCTTGATTCGCCTATAAACCAAAGAAAATGTTTAACTCGCCAATCATAGACATCTCAATATCATACCTCATTTGATCAGTAAAAACATTCATTATGGTTTCTCCAATCCCCAAATATTATGTATTTGACATATTTGAGTACCAACATCCTTTGACCAGTCTCCTTATTGATTTAGAGGTTTTGATCAACTCTACCTCTCCAAAAATAGTGCTTTCTTAGGTATTGATCCAACATTAAATATAATGTCCTCAATGATTTCTTTATCTTATAAAAAGAATTATTTATGAGGCACACATTTATCACATTTTCATCTATAATAAACCCATATAATTTATCAATGTATACTCCTCCATTAAGAACTCCATTGAATAACATAGATTTGACATCCATTTGGTATAATTTTAACTAAATTTTCACTAAAATAACCAAGAAAATTCAAATAGTTTCCAATCGGGATATGGGAGTAAATTTATCCTAAAAATAAATAACTTTGATCATGGAATTCCCCATTCACACTATCTATTCATTATTTTGAGACAGTTTTCCATAGTCAATGATTTTATTACAGAACACCCACTTGAATCTGATAACATTTATGTCTTCCAGCCTTGGAATAATTTCTCATGTCACATTGTTCTTATTCATATAAATCCCCACATGCATAGATTTTATCCAATTATCGTCCATGTCAGCCTCTCCATATGATTTAGGCTCTACCTAGAAAAAAATTAGTTTTTTATAGAGTCTTACTCTTCTTATTTTGCACTAAAACTATTTGATTTCCAATGAAATTTTATTCATTAATTTCAGCCTTTCTTTTATTCCTTGTGGTACAACAATCATCTTCATCAACTCCATCTCCCAAATTGTTATTATTGAAATTTGTTTCTTGATACTCATCACAGATATCTTTTATGATACTTTTACTATTCTGAGCATTAGTCATCCCATGAATGACTATTTTATAGAGTATTTGAAGAAACATAAGTGCATGTATACAAGATATGGAGGATGTGTGTCAAAAAAAGAGATGATAAATGTCCAGGAGATGAGTTAAATAAGGATGAAAATTTTCTATAACATTCAACGTTGAATGAATTCAGAGGATAACACCTACCATACTGGAGTAATTCGTTTCTTAAATTTATTTTCCCATTTTCTTCAAAGAATACTGAAATTATTTCAAACAATCAAATTTTGGGTTTACCTTATTATAATTATCTATATCTTTCACCTTTGATAATGAATATATTATGAGTATTTATCTATTTATTATAAAAAATGAATGTTTTATGAACCTGATAGGATGGATATTAATAAAAAATGGATGAATTCAAATCATTTGACAAATGAGTATGAATATGGGGTTAAAGAGTTCATCAAGTTTGCAATTAATCATGAATACAACCCTTTTCAAATCCTTTATCCAAGTTTACATGGTTTGTATTCATGAAAATTTGTCCATAAGAGTTGGTATTTATCACTTTCCTTCAAATTCCCTCCTATTCCATTATAGGAAGAGCACCGATACTGCCTTTGCTCAATCACAGAGGTAATCTTGAAGTTTTCACAGTAAAATAATTTTCCATAGAATTAATATATTGTTTCAGATTTATGATTTATTTATTTATTTTATTATTACTCACATAATAATTTTTTTCTTATACAGGTGTATTCTTTTGTTTGAGTTGGGGTGACATTCCCATCATTCATGACTTTTTTCACTAAAACATCCACTCTCTTCTCACTCAAAACCTTTCCACACATGCAGTGTTGGAATTTATCACTTTCCTTCAAGTTCCCTCCACTGCTCAAGGAAAAAGGTAATCTTGACGTTTCCATAGTAAAATCATTGTCTATACAATTAATTTATTATTTGATATTTATGTTTAATATATTTCTTTTTAGTATTACTTATATAATAATTGTTTTATTATATATGTGGATTCTTTTGTTTGAGTTGTGGTGGTTTGTTCTAAGATACTCATGCTCATGAGAGATTGGAATTTGAGCCTATAACTGAGATAACAACAACAAGGAAATACATCAAGAATTCATAGAACAATCATGAAAAGGTGAATTCCTACTACTTATTTAATTATTTTTTTCATCATTTTATCTACTATTTTTAAGTTAATTTCTTTATGATTTTTATCTAATAATTATTTATTTTTTTCACTATTATTTTGGAAAGCCGTATTTTTCATTAAACTATCTACAACAAGACACAAAAAAGATAAAATGTTCCTTTCTACCAATGTTACTATGATTTACATTTCCTTTATTTACCGACCAACTGACACTACATATTGAGTTTATATTCTAAACAAAAAACCCTTCTCATTGAAATCTAGAATAGTATAGGAAGCTCATGTTCCCGTTGTAGTGACTTCTCATGATATAATGGGACCTTCTTCTTCCACTTCTCTACTATAATTCAACAACGAGTAAGGTTTTTCAGCTAAGAAAATCAAATAAATATGTAGTGTTGGAAGTTTGGTAAATAAATTCAATAGAAATTGTAGTAAAATTGAGAGTTAGTATTGTTATGAGACTTTGTGACATGTAGAAATTATCCTCGCCTTAATCCAAGACATAGTGTAACTGATATGACTCCAAGTAATTTTTATTTAAAATTGACATTAGTAAACAAAGATAGATAACATACTCAAAATTAAGAAAATGCATTCATATTGTTTTTATACTTAATGACAATGATCTATAAGTCATTTTGGATGTGCATGAATTAGCCTCACATTAATCTGATACACGATGTGTCCAGTATGACTGAAAGTGTCTGTTATTAGTTTAATATCGACATTTTACTTCAAAAAGTGTCATTTACTGAAAAATGAGAAAACATTATTTTATTTACTTGATAATTTAGTGAATTTATTCATAAATAATTTATGACATGTAGTTTTTGGTCTCACATAAAACCGATACACAATGTGATATGTATGATTCAAAATGTGTGTTTCAAGTTTAAAATTTCATTTTAGTAAAAAAGACTGGTGACATACTAAAAACCAAGAAAAGGAATTTATATTGTTTTTATACTATAGTATAATGATCCATATTTCATTTGGGATGTGTTGGAATCATATGCATCTTAATCTGATGCACAGTGTGACCGATATGACTCCAAGTTTGTCCTTTTATTTAAAATTGGCATCAATTTTAGTAAAAGGGACAACAGTCTTACTCAAATCCATGAAAAGGAATTTTTATTGTTTAAATAAATTATAAAAATGATCCATAAGTCATTTATGAAAAGTATGAATCATCTGCAGCTCAATATGATACACAATGTGCGTAGAATGACTCAATTTGTCTGTTATGAGTTTAAAATCGACATTTTAGTCCAAAAAGTATCACTCAATAAAAACTGAGCAAAAAGGATCGAATAGTATTAATAATTTTGGAAATAAATTCATAAATCATTTTTTATGTGTAATAATTAGTCTTATGTCAAATAGATACACAATGTGATCGGTATGAGTCATAGTGTGTGTTTCAAGTTTAAAATGATATTTTTGTGAAAAGACAAGTGATTTACTCAAAAACAATCAACCATATTCATATTTCTCTGATAATTTAATAAAAATTTACTTAATTTATTTCGAACATGTAGGAACTAGATGAACCTTAGTCTGAAATATGGTGTGACCGGTAGGACTTTAAGTGGGTCTTTATTTAAAATTGACGTCAATTTTAATAAAAATGATAACTGACCAACACAAAATTGAGATAACACGTTCGTATTGTTTTTATACTTTATGAAAGTGATCCATAAGTCATATGAGATGTATAGGAATTATCTACACCTCAATTTGATACACAATGTTCCCGGTTTGACCCAAAGTGTTCGTTATCAGTTTAAAATCAACATTTTAGTTCAAAAAGTATTGCCCACTGAAAACCCAACAAACACACTCATATTTTCTTAATAATTTAGGAAAATAATTCAAAAGTCATTTGGGACAAGTAGGAATCTGTCTCACATAAAACATAAGAAATATGTGATTGGTATGAGTCAAAATGCATGTTTACATTTTAAAATGAAATTTAAGTAAAAAAAGAACATTTATGTACTCAAAACCAAAAAAATGCATTAATATTGTTTTGATACTTTAGGAAAAAGATCCATAAGTCATTTTAGATTTATATAAATCATACACACCTCAATTTGATACATGGTGTGACCGGTATGACTCTAATTATGCCTTTTTATTTAAAATTAACATCAATTTTAGTAAAAAGGACAACTGAACTACTCAAAACTGAACAATGCATTCTTATTATTTTGATACATTAGTAAAATGATCCATATGTCATTTTTGATGTGTAGGAATCATCCTCACCTCAATCAGATATGATATGTGCCTGGTATGATTCAATGTGTCTGTTATCCGTTTAAAATTGACATTTTAGTTCGAAAAGTGCCACTCACTAAAAACAAAGAAAATGCTCTTGGATTATCTTGATAATTTATGACATTGATTCATAAGTCATTTTTGATATGAAATAATTATTCTCGCAACAAACCTAGATATGATGTGATCAATATGTGTCAAATTGTATGTTTCCAGTATAAAATTACATTTTAGTAAAAAATATGTGACATACTCAAAATTGATCAAACGCATTCGGATTTTTTTTACTTTATTAAAATGAGGAAAATGTCATTTGGGACATGTAGGAATTATCCAAATATCAATCTGATGCATGGTGTGGATGATATGATTCTACGTGTGTATTTTTATTTAAAATTGACATTAATTATAGTAAAATTATCACTTTATGTTAATTAATTTCTTTAAATTATTACTAACATAAGAAATTTTTTCTTATACAGGCACGTTCTTTTTCTCAATAAGGGGTGGTTTATTCGACAATAGAATGAGTCAGGTCTGGATCAAAATAGAAAGGAACATTGATGTTTTTTAATATATGTAATAATTTGTACTTATGTAATTTTATAAAATAATTTTTTAAATTTCTATAATAAAGTGTCCTTTTCATGTATTTGTGTTGTAAATTTCATTTCATTTAAATTCTGTATTTGTACTTGATTTTTTTGATATCTGGTGTGTTTTTAGTGATGCGATGTGTTGTTATAGCACATTGCACTGGTGTTGGAGTGTGATAGTGTAGTGCACTACATTATGGCCCTTTATTAGTGTTTCTATAGGCGCCAATAAAGTTCCCATTTATAGGCGCTTTTAAAAGATCTGATAAAATACTATGCCTGTTAATCTCTCTTCAGTAGTCAGTGCTTCTCTAACACTGATAAAGTTTATTTTTAGTGATGTTAAAGGCCTATTTTTTAGTAGTAGACTGAGGTTTTGGGCAAAAATAGTATACTTTGTGGTTTGGGTGCCATACTGATGCTCTAGGAACAATGTATTCTATGTGGTTGAGGTGATAGGTATGTTTCGGGTAGTATTCCCATTGTCGGGGGATAAGATAATGTCTTCCTTAGATTAGGAGCCCAAGTGACAAGTTTTTTGCCTGACGAGTCTATAGGGTTGAGAGTATTGGTTTGGGATACCATGGAAGTAGTGATCATATATTATGTGGGATGCATGGGTAGAGTAAAATTTTCAAAGACATTTCGGTGCTGGCCAAAGAAGGTGTCATCGATCGGGATCGCTGACCCAATGATCGATAGGTTTATACATGGATTGAGTGGTATGACATCTATCTCAATGCATTATTCAAAGGATGTCTAGTAAATTAGGTTTACAGACCCAATGATCAACTATGGTTTTACTTTATTCATTTTATTCCAGTTGTGTCGCATCTAGGTGAAGCATATTTCATGAGCATGCAGTTATGACATTAGTTTATAGGTTCACCATTGGGGGTGAAATACTCATATTTATTTCTTACCCCCTATAAATTCACCTCAGTTTTTTTAAAGACCTTTTGTATGATTTTAGGTTGAGCATGAATTTGTGATGGATAGGGCTTAGGCTTAGGGTTTCATGATCAAAAAACAATTGTTGTATGGATTCTAATTATTTGGATGTAGTTTTCCGACATAGTCTTTTATACTAGGTATGTGGTTTAACTCAGAGTTAGTATTAGAGCCTTTTAATTTTTCAATACTTTTATTTACACCTGTATATTTGATTTTCCTAGTAGGTGATCAATTTTGTTTGTATGACATGACTGTTCAAAATTTTGCTGCATTTCATTTTATTATTACAACCTGGTTTATATATATTGATTATGTATTATGATTTTTTACTATTATAGATGATGATTTGTTGTTATTTTCATTTTATTAGAGTAATATAAAGGAATATTCTCACGACTGTCACACCCTAGTCCCTTTTTTCTATTCGATAGCCTATGGAATACATGGAGGTGCACTTGAGGCCTTGTTGCCAACCGATCTGGTTACTATTTATAGAGTGAGTTAGGTCAAGATGTGAAAAAGTGGAATCATATCTATTTCATTTCTTATTTTATTAATTTTTTGTATATGGTAGACATGACTATTAGGAATGTTTTGAATCTTATGATGGATATCAAATTGGTGTATCGAGAACACTTTCTCCAGTAAAAAGTCATGGTTACTAGAGTTATGGGATTGTTTTTCTTGATTTGTGATTTCAATGTTGTATATGAATTTTTCTTTGAGTTATGTACTTTTTGTGTGGATTTATGATTTATTATGTATTTATTTCTCTTATCCCATTGGAAAGAGGCTATTTACTAATTTTGACTCTTGATCAGTAGTTGAAAGTGGTAGTTGTTCTTGCACCATATTTGGCACCTAAGTTCCACATGTTATAGGTATACTAGTGTATGATTTTTCTAATAATGATGAGGTATTCTATTTAAAGATGCAATAAAATTAAAAATTGTGTTTTAAAATATTGTTTATTGGATTTATTCTTCCCATTTAGATTGATGAGTATATATATTTTCTCTGATGGTAGGTTTATTTGGATATACTATGAGACTTTTGATGATGAGGATGATGAATTATTCCTCATGCATAGAAGGTGAAATAACCCTAGTGGATTGATAGCGTACATGGTTCCAAAGTGTTAGACCCATTAAAGGGATTTTTTACCTTTTTTGGTTATTTAATGTGTCAGTAACAACCTATACCTAGTTTTCCCACAATGTTTGGAATGTCATTCTACTTAATCAAGCAGTGTTTATGTTGTGCGATATGGATCATTGAGATGATGTTGTGTGTGTATTGTTAACCATTTTAGGTCAGTATTTGTTTCTAATACCTTTATCGTATACCCCTTGTTGCTATATATTCTTCAGTTAATGTTAAATAATGTTTCATAACAACCTACACTGTGTTTTCCTATCTATAATGGTATAATATTTTACTTAACCGGCCTTTGTTTATTATTATCAAATCAGATTCTATTGTGTTGTTTTGATAGGTTCCTAAACATTTATAGTGAATTGGAACCTCAAGGGGGTATTACTGTGTATGGATTCCTAGTAAGGGTATGTTCCTATCCTTTTAATTTATATCATGACTCTCCAAGAAGTAGTCCCTTATGAGGATGCTCAGGGAGGATAAGGGCCCAGAAGGTTGGGGATTGGCATGTGATGCCATTAGAGTCTTTCCCATAAACTAGTACCTTTGCTGATGGGTTTCACTTAAATGGGTATCCAATTACAACTTATAGGGTATTTTACACTATAAATTGGGAATTATAAGCCTATATAATTTAAACCATGTTGATGGTTTTTGAACCAAGTTGGTCGATGTTAACCTTACCACTCTTCGAGAGGGTTGATTGGTGCATTATATGACTTACATTAAGATATGTGTTTTAATGGTTCCCCATGAGATGTGACTTGGTAAGAGGTTTGATCTATGCACTAGGTGGTGAGATCCAGTGACCCTGGTATAAGACTTGATTAGTAGGGATATGTGGGAGATCTAAAGGGCCTTAGTTTTAACTCAGACCCGTATGATCTAGTGTTTGGTTTTGGTCAAGGGAAACTTATGAGTAGGGTTATCCAAGGTTACAATTACCCTTTTAGGTAGTGATATTTTTTGTATGATCTTTTTGATACTGGTGTATGATAAGGTCTTCGGTTTTTTTATATTGTCATGATAATGACTTTGGTTTCTGAGGAAGAACCTCGGGTACTTGTGCCTCGATAATATTTTTGATAGGTAGGACTGTTTGGGTTCCCAAAACTATTGACCATTGTTTTTTATTATAAACATAGTTAAAGTGTGGTTATATGCTCGTGACTGTGAAGAATTCATGTTATAGTGGTTGTGGAAAAAATCATCGCATGGGTGGAATGCCTGATTTTAAAGAGGAGTTCCTATCAATATTTTTGATGACGTGCCATGTGGCATAGTAAGATTGGAATTGTTGATAGATGACTCATTGTTGGGAGTTTTAAAAAATGGGGAATATCTCTAAGATATAGGTGATATTGATTTTGGTTCAGGTGTGGTGGAATGACCAATCCATCTAAATCCTAGTTAGGTATTAACAGGATATTGAGAATCGATCATTAAGAGCAACCTGAGTTTGGAGATGGAACATGTTGAGGTTGTTATTGAGGAGAAATATAAGGTAATACATATGGTGGGGATTGAACCATTTTCCATGTGAGGTTTTGGACCTCATTATGTCTTGATATTGAGACATTTTTGTAGAAAATGCTCTTGGGAAGTGGAAGCGGGATATGTTGTAGGCTGGTGTTTAGAAATGAGTGATTTCTGGCCACTACAGTCATTTAGTTTGCTGATGGATATCCTTTTAGATGTGAGTTCAGTTGTGAAGTAATTATAAGGGTACTCCTATGGTGAGGAGTATCTGATCGGCCATGGTTGAACCTCTTCCAAGATGGAAGAGTTGAGGACATTGTGAGATCAGTCATTGGACAATCAAGATAGAATGGTTGTGCTAAATATCAGGATGGGATCATGGTTACTAGTTGACCACAAAAGCTTCTTTGGGATGAGAAGGGTTAGGTGGGTAGGTGTTAAAGACCTATGTTTTTTCGAACTATGAAATTTATCATAAATTTTAATTTTTTCTTTCAAATGCTCATGAGGGTTAAAATGGCCTTTTTACCTACTATATGTTCTCAGTTAATTTTTATAACCACTCTATTGGTCCTGAAATAAGATGTTTAGCCAAGGATATAAGTTTGGTGAAAATTTGATCTATTTGAATTTTCTTGTAATAATTAATATTTAATATTCAATTAATTAAATATTAATTTATTCACACATGTTTATTCAAATATATCATTTGAACAGAGCATCAAATTGATATTTTGTATTCATGATTGATTTAGTAATGGTGGGGTTTTCCTAGTCAATGCGTAAACTCATGTCAAGCACTAGGGCCAGGGATGGACCACTTTTTCTTTTTCTTTTTTTCAATTCCTTTTATTTTCCTTTTTTACTTTTCCTTCAATTTCTTTTTGTTTACACCCCCTATAGAATTTTACTTTTCACAACTGAGAGTGAATAGTTAGTGGGAGATATATATATAGAGGGAGAGGAAAAGAGGTTCCACTGTTATAAGAATCCCGATCTTCATTTCAGGTATGGATCTTTATTAAGAGTTGTTTATTAGGAATAAAGAATAATTGGAAAATTTTCTAAGTACATTCCATGGAATCTTGAGTACACTCAGTGTACCTGGTTTTTATGTATAACTGTGTATTATCTGTGTAACGTCTGAGTACATGGCCATGTAGGTGACCTAGAAGGCCACCTAAAGAGTGGGCTGGTTGAGGCTTGTACATGGTGTGTACATTAAATGAACACACCATGTACTTTTATTTTTATTTTATTAATCGAATCGGGGTCACATATCATCTCCATAATGAGCTTTTTCTTCTCCCGACTCATACAGGAGAGCGACGTATGGCCAAAGATTATGGAGCTCCTCTCATTCCTCCATCCAAGCTCCGATTGAGACATCACCGTGTGCATTGGATTTCCCACTGGTGAGTTCTCTCTTTCCCTATAGCTTCTCATCTTGATTTATCCTCTCTCTTGAGTTGTCAAGGGTTGATCATTTTTAATTTTTCTTAGATCTATGTCATTCTAGGATGATTCAAGGGCTGATGTTCAAGAGTGTTCATCATACAACATCAAGTTTGGTGGTTTGTGCAATTCATTGGTTGTCCTTAGATTATATATGATAAAATTTCCCAATACCCATGTTAAGGGTATTGTGTGTAATGGAATTTTACCTTGTTTAATACCTGTTATGGTTTGTTTGATTAATAAGGGGTTATTACTTAGGTTTAAGGTTTAATACCTTGATTTTGGATGTGTTTCCCTTGTTTGATTGATTATGGCCGTTTTTTCTAGAATTACATGTTAGGATTTCTTTTTTTCCATGCCTCATGTTGTTAGGATGGAGTTGTTGTTTATATGATATGCATGTGTTTTTCATTGTGAAAGTATGACCAATGGGAAATGACTGTGAGAGATTTCCGAGGTTGGATCATTAAAATTATGAATTGTTTTTATGGTTTACCAGAGGTATTGATTGTGAGAGATGTCTGTTGGTCATGGACCAGAGGGGTTAGACTGTGAGAACTACCTAGAGGGTCATTATTAAATGAATTTTAGACTATAGGGCATTGACTGTGATAGATTCTAGGGGTTCATTATATTATATTGTTACTTGGAAGACCAAGTGGGTATTGATTGTGAGTGATACCTAGGAGGTTATTTGTAAATGATTAGTGCCATGTGAGACCAAAGGGCTTAGACTGTGTGATATTTCTCAGAGGGTCATTATTACTTATTAATTTGATAATATGTTGATCCAGAGGGGTTAGACTGTGATAACTTTTATAGAGGGTTGTTTGTGAATGATTGATGGATTGTGATGAGTCTACCAAGCCAAAGCACAATCTTGGATTCAGTCTTACTTGTTTGTTTAGATGGTCTTATGAGATGTATGTTGTTACTATTATACAAGGGGATACAAATCTTATGATAGATCCCTAGGTTGAATTATTCAATGGATTAAATAATTAATAAATGTAAATGATTGTAATTGAAAACTAAATGATTGTTTACTTTTGAGTACTCTCATGTTTATTACTTCATTTAGGCGTATTACATGCAATATATATATATATATTCACTAATAGTTAGGCAAAGATATATTGGTGGTTGCCTATTGGGATTCTTCTCACAGACTATTTTGTCATGATTTTGGACCAAAATAGATTATATGGTTTCTGGTATAGATAAGGGTAGGCGCCCTTCTTCATCAGGTACTTGTTTGTTGTTGGAGCTGGAGAGCATGGGACAAAGTTGTGGCTTGTGATGCTGTTGGAGTTTACTGTTTTCTGTACTTTGGCTTTAGTATTTTGTTTCTAGCATTGTGACTTGTTTGGATTATTTCCTAATTATATGTGACTTGAATCATTTATATATATATACTTGTTTGCAGTTGTTTATACTATCAGTCTTCTATTGTTTACTTTTGTTGTATGGTATTACTGCTTCCACTACTGTTCATTGTTTGTTTACGTTGTGTTAATCTTCCAATGAGGGCATAGTTTCCCTTATATCACACCCAAGACCCTCGCTTGTAGTCAACATCCTCTAGAGTTCATGTAAATGCACTTGAGGCCATGTGACCAACTGGGTATAGGGCACCTTTGGGCGGCACCCAGAACTGGGGCGTTACAAAGTGGTATCAAATGAGTTTATTTTCTACATTGTTGTACTATTTAGAGCCTATAGACAGGGAAAGGAAAGAATAGGTAGTTGTTAATAAGTTGTGACCAGGAGTAGCTAACCTGTGTACATGGAAAATCCAAGTTACCTTGAATATTGCAATTTATTATCTGTTTTTACAATTGTTACAGTTGATTTGATTTCACCGTTGGGTGATACACATGTATTGTGTTGTTATAATTTATATCATTCTGGTTCTATTTTTGTTGCAACTTGATGGGATGAGGGTATGCTATCTCATGAATCATATATTCACTTTCTATATATCACATGTCATGAATTCTTATCATGCCATTTAGGGTACATTACTGATTGAATGTTGTTGTGATAGATGTTGTGCTAGATATGCATGTTGTTGTGATAGAAGCTATGATAGAATACTCTCTATTTTAATAGGGTATTGGAATATGTAAAGTTTTATTTGGATGAATTCCAAACTTTGGTCTATGAGGTATTATGGTCCCTCTTGGATTGGAATTTGGTGGATCTTTTTTTAGCTTTAATTTAATTTTGTCAAGTTATGATGTGAAAAAGGCTTCCAAACATTGATTTGTGAGAGTATGGGCTCTCACAGTCAGAATTTTTCATTCATTGGACAAAATTTTAAATTTTAAGGATTCAAGAGGAGTTTCAGATGCCTACTACCTAGAAACCTAGACAACATGGCATGTGGTGTTATGAACACACGCCATGTTATCTTCTGTTATGAAGGAAACAACCTTTCTTAAGTACACACCGTGTACTGGGAGTACACTCAGTATAGTCTTTAACCATGTGACTGACTATGTGAGTAGAGAGACAGGGTTGATAAATGTTTGGTAGAACACACTGTGTCTGGATTGTACACACCGTGTTATAAGGAACTGTGTATCCGACTGTGTGACTAATGACACTGGTGGATGGAACATAGTTTATACACATCATGTCCCATTCATGCATTCTGTGTAGAGTAAACTGTGTATCCGGCCATGTGACTAATGACACAGGTGGTTAAAACATAACAAGTACGCATCGTGTCTAGGGTGAACACGTCATGTAATGTTTCCCAAGAGAGAGCTGTGTAGTTATAGCCATGTAGATGTACTTGGGTAGGGAGAATTCGAGTGAACATCGTGTCTCAAGAGGAAGACGTCATTTGTAGGGGTGTTACATGACCATTTTTGGTAGAGGTACACACACATGTTGAAACTTAAGGGATCACATTGTGTAGTGGTTCTACATGTCATGTAACCTTCTTTTGTAAAACTTGAATGTTTCTTGTCATGTTCCATTCCTGAACTTCTAAGTTGTTTTCCTTCATAATCTTGAACTGAGGTGTGAGTTTTACCTTGCAGATTCATGCCACCGAGATGTCCTCGAGTTGTATTCCAGGTGCAGGTCGAGGACCAGACACTGGAAATGGTAGATCAGAGACTACCAACAGATCCTCCCATCATTCACATCTTAGGACCAGATGTTAATTCGGATGCTGGTGTTGATGCATAGTTCTGTAAAGGCTTTTGAGGATGTTATAGACATTTCAGGGACTACCTCATCCTGCCCCGTCCATGGAAGAGTTTACAAGGGTGTTCCAATAGCACCATCCTCTCAATTTCTCAAGGTATGGAGGAACATAGGTTGTAGATTCATTGTTAGAGTCCATGTTTTCCATCTTTGAGCATCTAGAGATGCCTCTGGAGAGGAGGGAGATTCTTTCTATATACATGCTATGTCATACCGCCAAGAGATGGTGGTATGTTATCTCACATGCGGGATTTCATTGTGATATTTCTTGGGAATAGTTTCAAAGGACCTTATATGGGTACTTCTACCTCGAGAAGTTGAGGGCCGATTGAGCCTAAGAGTTCATGAATTTTTAGTAGGGTGCTATTTTGGTGATGGATTACTCATTCTGTTTTATAGAGCTTCAGTGCTTCGCACCTGTTCTGGGATGTGACAAGTTATCTTTGGCAAGGATATTTGAGGATGGTCTCATGTATGACATATGATCATAGGTGAATATCTTTAGGCTAACTTCGGTGATTGCTATAGTGAACTGGGCACTGATTATCAACATCAATATGAGGGATTTGGGAGCTTTGATCTAGGGTGGTTCAAAATCTAGGGCTGGTACTCCTTTGACAGATAGTAGGAAGCACCTTAGGAATATTTCAAACGGTATTTCTTCCGGTAGTCAGGTGGTATGCTACAAGTGTGAGAAGAGTTGGTATGCAAGACCACATTTCCACAAGGACCGAGTTGAGTATCTGTATTATAGAAAGATGGTTCACCTTCAGTGTTTTTAGGTGTTCTCACCATCCGTTGGTGATAGGGGTTATACTATTACTTTGCATTTTGGAGTAAGTCCATTAGTTTCCCATCAGTCAGGTAGCTGGAGTTTGTCAAGACGTTTAGGCATAGGAGGTGGTCATGGTCGTGGTAGTGAGGCTAAAGGTATTCAGCGACAGCAGGGTGGATCATCTTAGGGTAGTCAGGCTGGGTCACATGGCCATGGTAAAGGTCAGTCTTTTGAAATGGAGTAGACCCAACATGATTAGGATCTCAGACCCTCTACGGTTAGAGGTATGATTCTAGTTGCCTCAGTTTTAGCTTCTGATCTTTTTGATATAGGGGATTCCCACAGTTTCATATCTTTTGTTGTTGTGGAGAGTATTGGTCTATGTATCTTTATTTCTGAAGATGTTTTGATACTAGACACTCTGTTGGGTATTAGGATGGCTATTATACGCCAGTGCAAGGAGTTCCCTCTTGAGATCGGTGGGTGTCACTTCTCATGGGACCTCTATGTCTTAGAGATGACAGTTTTCGATGTAATTCTCAGAATGGATTAGTTGGTCCCCTTTTGGTACTTTGTTGACTGCTATCATTGTAGGGTGAGTTTCACATCATTAGAGGGTGGGTCTTTTCTCCACAAGGGATAATGGGATGTCCAGGAGAGCAGAGATGGACCCAAGTATCATGGGTTAGGAAGAATTACCAACCAGATTTCTAGTTTATATCGAGATGACTAGGGGACTTCACATATGGACTTTCCTCTAGTGGTGGATCATTTCATATATGTCTTTCCAGATTACTTTTCAAGATAACCTCTGGAGTGTAAGGTTTATTTTCTATTGATATTTTTCCAAGAACGGTATTAGTGTCCATTCCTCCTTATAGGATGGCTACACCAGAGTTACAGGAGCTCAAGAAGCAGTTGGAGGAGTTGCAGGAAAAGGGTTTCATCCAACCCAGTACTTCTCCTTGGGGTTCCCCTGTCCTATTTTCGAAGAAGGTGGAATGTACCCTCATAATTTCTATGGATTATTGAAATTTGAACCTATTGAAGGTTAAGAACCTATATCCCTTTCCATGGATTGATGATCTCTTTGATCAACTTTGATGAGCGCGGGTGTTCTTGAAGATTGACTTGAGATCCGGTTGTCATCAGTTTCATGTTAGACCACCAGATATACCTCTCATAGCCTTTTGGACCATGTATGGTCTATACAATTATTTGGTTATGTCGTTCGGTCTCACAAACGTGCTTGTAGTTTTCGTGGAACTATTGAATAGAGTGTTCCATCCATACTTGGATTCTTTTGTGGTATTCTTGATTGATGATATCTTGGTGTACTCTCACACTCGACACGACCATGCCATCCCATCTTGAGATTGTTTTTAGTACATTGAGAGAGCATCAGTTATATGCTAATTTCTCAAAGTGGCACATTCAGATGTACTAGATTCACTTCTTGGGTCATGTTATCTCAGATACAGGAGTATCAACAGACCAATAAAAGGTCATAGCAGTTGTTTCCTAGTAGAAGTTGAAAAACGTATTTGAGGTACAGAGTTTTCTTGGACTGGCTGGTTACTACAGGTGATTTATAAAGGACTTTTCACACTTAACAGTACCACTTATGGGCCTGAATAAGAAGGGTGTGAAATACTTATGTACAAAATCCTACTATTCATCCATTCAGGAGCTGAATGGGAGATTGTCTTCAGCACCGACACTGATTTGTTCAGAGCTGAGCAAGAGTTACACGGTTTACTATGATGTGTTAGGTATTGGGCTCGGAGAAGTGCTTATGTTGGTGGGAGGATTCATTATGTATGGGCCTTGGCAGTTGAGGCCACATGAGAGAAATTACCCGACACATGATCTTGATTTGGCTTCAGTTGTGCATGCTTTTCGCTATTGGAGTCATTATCTTTTGGGAGAGATTTTTTTTGGTATTTACTAACCACAAAAATCTCAAGTTTATATTTACTTAGCATGATATGAATTTGAGAAAATAAAGGTCAGTTGAGTACCTTTAGTCTTTTTGACTTTGATCTTTCCTACATGCCTGGTATAGGCAACACAGTGGATGATGCGATGAGTAGGAGGACTCAGATACAAGCAGTTCAGAAGGCCAGTAGTGAGTGGAAGCTTATAAATTTGTTCTCTGAGATGCATTTAAAGGTTCACGAAAAACAAGGGAGTATGTTTCTTTATTCTATAGTTTTTACCTCTACCATACCGAATCGAGTGCGAATGATGTAGCTATCATATTCTAAAGGCTTAGTCCAACAAGAGAGTGTGTTAGGAGAGGACCCTACTCCTGGATGGACTATAGGCAATGATGAGATCTTATGTTTCCATGGGTATGTATGGGTATCAGTAGACATATGTGAGGATTTGATGTGATATTTTCATTCCTAAGTTTGGGAAGTTCGTCCTGGTGTCACCAAGATGTATCGATATCTATGTCATCAGTATTGGAGTCCAAGTATGAAGAGAGATGTTGTTGGTTTTGTTATGAGATGTTCCACCTATCAGTAGGTGAAGGAGGAGCATCAGCGACTAGCAGGGCTATTACACTAGTTACCCATTCCTGAGTATAAGTGGAATGATTTCATGATAGATTTCATGATGGGTTTACCGAGGCCACCTTGAGGAAATGATGTGGTTTGGGTTGATGTTGACAGACTCACGAAGGTTTCACATTTATTTTTGATCAAGGAAACCATTAGTGTTAATGATCTTTGAAAGTTGTACAACCAAAAGATTGTATGTTTTCATGTGGTTCCACACTCTATCATTTTACACTGGGACGCCTGGTTTACTTATCATGTATGGTAGGGACTACAGAGGGATTTGGATACACATGTACTTCTGAGTACAGCTTACCATCCCCAGATAGATGGCCAATCTGAGCACACGATTCAGATTTTGGAGGAAATGCTTCGATCATGCATCCTGGATTTCAGGGGCTCTCAGGATAGACATACACCTCTAGGGTATTTCACATAAAATAAAAGTTTTTAGGATACAATTTAGATGGAACCTTATTATGATTTGTATGGTAGGCTATACAGATCACCCCTATGTTGTCTAGAGGTAGGATAGGTATCTATTCTAGACCTCATATTGTCCAACAGACCACTAAGAAGGTGGAGTTTCTTTTAAAGAGGATGGATATTACACAGTCTCACAAAAAATCCTATGATGATCAATGAAGATAACCTATGGACTTTGAGGTCGGAGATCAGGTTTTATTACATGTCACACTGAGGTTGGGACACTGGAGGATTAAGAGACAGCGGATGCTTTCATCGAGATACATCGGGCCATTTCCAGTTTTGGAGAGAGTCAGGTTGGTTTCCTATCAGTTTCTATTACCTTAGAGGTATCAGGCTATGCACAACATCTTCCATGTTTCTCAGTTATGAAGTTACTTTTAAGACTTGTCTCTTGTTTTTTAACCTGATGAGATTGAGTTAGAGGTGGATGAATCCTTCAAGGATCACCCCATACTGATTTTGGATCACAGCATGAGGGTTCCTTATGGATGGTCTGTTCATATGGTATTGTTGTTATGGAAGCATAGGAGAGTAAAAGATGATACATGGGAGAAAGAGGTCGACGTACGATCACAGTGTCCAGAGTCGTTTGATGTTTCTTCTTCACCACCCTTAGAAGGGAAATTTAGGGATGAATTTCTTTAAGGGGGAAGTTTGTAAGAACCTGGATCTTCATTTTAGGTATGGATCTTTATTTCAGGTTGTTTTATAGGAAAAAGGATGAATTGAGAAATTTTCTAAGTACACATTGTGTACTCTTGAATACACACCATGTACCTGGTTGTCATGAATAACTGTGTGTTGGTCATGTAATGGCTGAGTACATGGTCATGTAGGCGGACTAGTTGACCACCTAAAGCAGGGACCGGTTGAGGCTTGTACATGACATGTACATTAAATGAACATGTCATGTACTTTTCTTTTTATTTGATTAATCAGAACAGGGTCATGTCTCATATCTAGAACTCTCTTCTTCTTCATGTGTCTCATACAGGAGAGCAACATATGACCAAAGATCTTGGATCTCCTCCCGTTCCTCCGTCTGAGCTCCAATTGAGATGTTGTTGGGTGCGTTGGATTCCTACCAGTGAGTTCTCTCTCTCCTTAGATCATCTCTTCCTAATTTCTCCTCTCTCTTGAGTTATCAAGGTTTGGTCATTTTTACCCTTTTCATATATCTATGTCATTATAGGACTATTTAAGGGAAGATGTTCAAGAGTTCTCATCATATGACATCAAGGTAGGTGTTTTGTGCCTTTCATTGGTTGTCTTTTGATTATATATGCTAAAAGTTCTCAATACCCATGTTTAGGGAATTGCATGTTATAGAATTTAACCCTGTTTAATACCTGTTATGGTTTGTTTGATTAAGAGGGGGTTATTTCTTAGGCATAAGGTTTAATACCTTGATTATGGATGTGTTTCCCATGTTTGATTGAATATGGTCATTTGGTCTAGAATTGCATGTTTGGATTTCTTATTTTACATGCCTCATGTTGTTAGGATGAAGTTGTTGTTTATATGAGATGCATTTGTTTTGCATTGTGAAAGTATGACCAAGGGGAATTGACTGTGAGAGATTTTTGATGTAGGGTTATTAAAATTATGAATTTTAGTTATGGTTGACCAGAGGTATTGACCATGAGAGCTGTCGAGTGGTTATATACCTGAGGGGTTAGACTGTGAGAGCTACCCAGAGGGTCATTATTAAATGATTGTTGGACCATAGGGTATTGACTATGAGAGCTTCCCAGGGGTCATTTTATTATATTTTTGTTATGCATACCAAGGGGGTATTGACCGTGAGAGCTACCCAAGAGGTCATTTGTAAATGATTAGTTCCATGTGGGACCAAAGGGGTTAGACTGTGTGAGCTTTCCCAGATGTTCATTATTACTTATTGAGTTGATAATATGTTGAACTAGAGGGGTTAGACTATGAGAACATTCCAAAAGGGTTTCTTGTGAATGATTGATTGATTGTGATGAGTTTGCCAAGCCAAAGCATAATCTTGGACTCAGTCTTACTTGTTTGTTTAGATGGTATTCTGAGATGTCTGTTATTACTATTATACAATGGGATATTGAGATTAGGCTAGATCTCATGGTTTTATTATTCAATGGCTTGAATAATTAATAAATGTAAATGAATGTATTTGAAAACTGAAGGATTGTTTACTTTTGAGTACTCCCTTGTTTATTACTTCATTTCTGCATATTACCTACTATATATATATTCACTGACAGTTAAGCGTAGATATTTTGGTAGTTACAGACTGAAATTTTTCTCACACCCTGTTTGGGTCATGCTTTTAGACCCAAAAATATTATATGGCTCCAAGTATAGATAAGGGAAAGTGCCCTTCTTCATTAGGTACTTGATTTTTGTTGGAGCTAGAGAGCATGGGACCAAGCTCAAACTTGCGATGCTGTTGGAGTTTACTATTTTCTATACTTTGGTTTTAGTATTGTATTTCCAGCATTGTGACTTGTTTAGCTTCTTTCCTAGTTACATGTGACATACATCATTTGTTTATATATATGTTGTAGTTTTTTATACTATCAGTCTTCTGTTGTTTCCTTCCATTGTATGGTATTATTGTTTCCACTATTGTTAACTTTTTTTCTGTTGTGTTACTCTACCAATGGGGGCATAGTTTCTCCATTATCACACTCAAGGCCCTCACTATTAGTCGGCAGCCTCTGGCATTCGAGAAAATGCTCTTGAGGCCATGTGACCAACCGGGTACATAAAACCTCTAGGTGGCACCCAGAACCAGGATGTTACAACTATGAAGCTCAAGAGGAGTTGGATCATCGTGCGGAAGCTGCGAAACATGGAAATGAGTGAGTCTTTTGGAGATTCCACTCAAAGGTAGGAACCTATAGCAGAAGGTCATATCAATGATGGTAATGCTTGAGCAGCATGATCTGAGATGGGTGGCTCCAAGCCTCAGTGGTCATCTTATATTTAACGTTTCTTTCTTTACTAGGAGGCGAAGTTGAAAGGTATTGTCGTACGGTCGATCCATGGTAGCACACATTCAATTTTTCAGGCTTATGGTAGCCTTGTGGTACATCATAATTAACTTCGCCTTTTCTATTAATCAAGCTTCGAGATCCCCTGCATACTGAAAAATACAGATTAAATATAATAAATAAATTATTTAGCACTAAAATTAAATAATTAAAACATGATTTGACAACTTAAATTAAGACTCAAATTAATAGGTAAAATTAAATAAAAATGTTAAAACAATGAAAAAAAATAAATATTAAAATTCATACAAAACGTTAAATAATTGATTTATTTATTAAAAGAAAATAATTATAAATTATAATAAATAATTAATCTATGAGTTAATGTAATTAATTATCAAATTATTAAGCATAGGGGAAAATGTTTTGAATTTAATAATTACAGTATAATAAGATATTAAAACAAAAGATTGAAGAAATAATTAAAATTTTCATCTATTTATAAATTAAAAACAAAATTAAATAAATCAAAAATTATATTAATATATTACATAAAATAATTAAAAACACCTATAAATAAATAAATAAAAAATGAATCAATGAATAAATAAAGAACTCAAGCTCTACAAAACCCATAATTTAAACATAAAAAATATAAATTTAAACATACAAAATGATTAATTTAATATTATACTTTCAGAATAACAACTTAATAATAAATAACTACTTAATGTATATTTTTAGCTTAAAACATATAGAATACACCGAAAAGAATGTGAAAAAACCACATAATTAAATTTCACATACATTATCCCCACACTTAATCAATTACATTCCTGGGAAAACCTATGCATTTTATTTATTCACAAAGAATCTTTGAGGAAATGTGGTCATCCTTCCCAGGTTATAAATTATAACAAAATTAAAGGAAATCAAAAATACCTCCCATCCTTGAAATAATCATACCTCCTATGTGAATGTCACTAGCCACCTTATTTCAATTATAATTCAAGTTCCAATAATGAGAGTAAAATAGGCCGGGAAGAAGTGAAATTCAATATTTTAAAAAGAGACGCTTGCTATTATCACCCCCTTTGGTTCCAAAAATTGAAGGATCCATTTTTCACTTCATTTATACAACTCAAGTGATTATTTTATAAGTCAATTTTTCTCTTCTTCATATGGGTTCTATATTCTTATCACCTTAATGAACTCACTTTTGACTATCAGACACTTGTTATTGTTTTCATGAATTTTTCCCAACCATGTATGTGCTAATCACTATGCAATGGAACTTATTAGAAGTTTACTAAGGTCTTACATATACACCCAGTGCCTAATGTCTCAAAAAATAACCATAGCATTCCAATTTTCCTTTTTAATCGGAATACAAAGAACATGTATTATTATCTTTTGAGTGGGCTCCCTAGGGTGTTGGTTCAAAAATGCGAGTCACCTAGGTTCAAGTTCAAATTTAATTTTTTTCTCAAGTTATAATCTCAATTCTACTGAAATATTTCTCATCACACTCCCTTTCTTAGTTCCTAAACAATACATCCATAAAAACAGAATGAAATCACTCAAAAATCACATTATTCTAGTAGTTTCAAAAATATTGAAATCCTTAATTAAGTGTTCAATTTTAACGTAGGCAAGATGTGAATATTTTTTATTTTCATAAAGTAATGATTTTATAAAAATAAATATTATTTATAGACATCCTAAATTGAGTCATGAAATGGAGATGTTGTGAAAAAATTGCGAATTTTTATGGGTTACAATTAAGAAAATTTTATCTTAATTAAGACCCCTTCCATACACATAAAACTCAACATTATCCCCTATTATGAATTAAATATAAGTGAAACATTTGAATAGATTGATTTTAATAGATTGAATTGTCATCACAAAATTGTTTTCTTTTGGGGGGTGATAGGGTTGTTCAGAAAAAAAATTCCAAACAAAAAACAGAAAAACCAAAAAAATTCACAAAGGATCCATACGGGCCACTACAAGACATTGAAAGAAAGAAAAAAAAATCTTAAAGTTTCATGCTGCTGGAGTGTTCAAGAATAAATTTCAACGAAACACTAAAACAAAACATGTAATTGAATCACTAAAAAACAAAAATAAAGTTCTAGTTATGAGAGTGACTAGTAAGAGTAGCTCAAGCATCTTAATAGTTCTTATTATAAAACCACACATCAAGAACATCACATGTAAAGTCCAAGGCAGTAATGAAAAATAATAAAATTTAGAATAATTACTCCCCTGTAAAAAAGAAGCTTTGAACATTGTTTTATAGAAAACGTTTCCTACCTCAAAACTATTGAAAATTAAATAATCTAGTTTAAAATTTAACACTCCTATAATAAAAATAGAACATGATTTTCAAAATTTAAAATTAACTAATGTTTGAGTCTTGGGATGATTCATCCAATGAGCACTATTTGTAGCTTCATGTTTACACTGCACAACCAATGATCCTTCAACATGAACACTTGCCCATCAAAATTATAAATTCAACCATGAGAGAATCAATCATCATATAGAGATATTTATTCAAACAATAACATTTATTCAAATATTATGTACAAAAACAAAATCTTAAAAACCGTGGGTTGCCTCCCATATAGCACTAGTTGTAACTAATCAACTATAATGAATCCCCTAAAATATTATATCAATTTTCATTCAATGTGTATGAATTTATGATGGTTTTTACCTCATTGTTATCCAAGAAATAATAAAGAGTCTTTCAAAAATAATCTCCAACTAAATAAACTAATATAATTTGTTGGAAAACATCTAAAAACATAAGTATGCACTATGCTGCCAAGCTCTATTTCACTTCACAAACCATTAATTTTATATTTCAAAATTGTGTAAAAACATCTATAAAAAACAGAAATTGATCATGAATTATCTCCCAGCCTTTCCTACAATTAGTAGTAAAAAATACATATAAATATGTGCATATCCAACTACAGCCTACTCACTCATTCCAAAAATAGAACCCCAAAAAACATTTAATTTTAAAAAATAGGAATACCCCCACCTAAATGTTTCTAATTTTGGATTGAAAATATGTTATTTAGAGTCCACATAATACTCAAATGAATTGAATTTCCCAAAAATAGGAAGGAAATAATCTTGGACGGGTTCATTAATAACAAGTGATAAATTATCAAGGAAAAAGACCTGTTTAAGATGATAGAAATCAATATTTTCTTCTGGAATTAAACCTTAACATTCTATAATTTCAAAAACTCTCAAATATCAACATTATATGTAAAACACTCATAGAAATTCTAAAAAAATCATTAATATGGTTAGGTGATTCTGACTCCAAATTAGAATTTAGGGAAGGAAGTCCATCATTAACTGATGATTGAGATTTTGGTACATAAACCTTGTAGATTTCTTCAAAAGAACAAAAACACTCAATTTCAGTAGCTTCCAAAGGGAAAGTAAAAGGCTCAAAATAGACCTTAAGTTCACAAAACTCATAAACAAATGATCTAACCAAAAAAATTACATTACTCAGTCGAAGGGTGATGAAAACTTCTCTTAAACTTGATATTTAACTTATCATAAACATCATCAGTCGAATCACAACTATCCTCTTGATTGTATTTATCAAAAACATGAAATTATTATATATCATCCATACCTTTTAGGGTCTTATTTACTTTAGAAACATCAATGTTGGAACTTCCAACAGACAAGAAAGCTATTCCTAAATTGATAGCGAAATTTACATTTCACACTTTATTCAAGGAACGAAAAATCATTGGGAAAGATAATCTTCTCTACCCCAACTAATAGGCCATCCATCCATATATAAGTATGAATGATTTTCTTTTCATCCAATTTAAGATAAAATGATGTTAGTTTTAAGTCCCTTATACCCAAATTTTTGAATAGGGAGTAGGGTATATGGTTGACACTAACCCCTAGGTCACATAAACACTTTGATTCCCCACTATCTCTAATTCTAAACTGAATGAAAAAAATTCATGGGTAATTTAATTTTGGAGGTAATTTCTTCTGAAGAATATCACTTCATTTTTAGTTGAGATTAATGTAATCCAAGTCCTTAAAATATCTCTTATTAGATAAAAATATCTTAAGGAATTTGAAATATGGTTTAATTTTATCTAAAGCTTCCATAAAGGGGATGTTGAAGGTAAAGTATCTGAACATATGAATCAATTTCAAATACCCATGTTCATTAAACCTTTTAACCCTTTAGGGAAAATTTATTGGAGGTGAATAATTTTTCAAAATTGTTTGATCATTCACCCCATCCTCAAATATCACCTTTTACCCATATTTAACTATTTTCCACATCATCTTCCTTGTTTATTTGGCCTGTTTTCAGGTGAAGATTCACCATTTTTCTCATTATAGAGCTTGTTATCCAAATTTATAATTTTATCCTTTTCTGAACTTTAAATTTGAGATTTGCTAAATCATTAATCTCAACTTATTAAAGGATTATCCTTAACCTTTTTCTTGATTTTTGAGGCCTGAACTTATAGTCACACCCTTGATATTATCCCTAGATATCATCTCTGATATACTTAAAAACTTACCATTTCTTCTATCTCTCAAATATTAAACCAATTCCCCCTTTTTTTTTCTAGATTAAAAAATTTATAATTAGTTTTAGAACATTAAGAGTCAATTCATTCAATTATATTTTACAAAGTCATTTATTAATTTCCCATTGAACGAGGAAAATAATCCTCACTTCATTTTTTTAGGATTATGGGAGAATATGGATGTAGTAGTCTATTGCATTATCCCCTAGTTTCCCTATGAAAATTTTGTGTAATATATGTATCCATAATTTTATTATTTTGAAATTGGTTCATAAATTATTATTTTTTCACTAATAAAATATATGAAACAAAAATTTTCAATGGCCATACATGATTTTTACAAGAAACTTTCTTGGAAATTTGGATCATTATAGTTTGTAAATATTTTGGATGTTTAGTAATTTTTAAGTCCATTTCATGACCTAAACCACATTTGCTTTCACTTCTATTGAATTTTATTCCCCTAAATGATTTTTGTTGTGAATTTAGGGAGAGTGTAATAAAAAATCGTTTCAATAAATCAATATTTTTATCTATGTAACTCACACCATCCAATTGGTCATGTAAATACTAAGATAATGGTAATCATCCCACACAAAAAACATCCATCAAAACATTGTAAGGAAATTTATGATGGAAAAAGTTCCTAAGAAAATCTTGAATACTATACCACACCATATGGAATGAATTATTTTCTTCTTGATGGAAACTTGTTATTTTACTCATTAGTTCTATAGTTTAGAATTTGGGATATAATCTTATAACAAAATATTTATAATGTTGGTCCCACTTGTCATTACTATTTTATTCAATTTGATTAAAACCAATTTTAGTTATGTTTTTAGGACAACTTGGAAAATCTCTTAGTTTAAGCTCATCATAACTCAAGTCCCTAAGAGGAATCTATAGGAAAACATTATAAAAGTATCTAATGAAAGGTAGAGTGTCATAATTAATTAACACAAGAGAAAATGGCAGCAGTCCCAAATGATATTGTTTAAGTTTATATTTCTAATCCTATTGAGAAATTCTAATGCAATATGTGTTTCTAGAAATGATAGGAATTATAAATTATCTATTTTTAGGAATTTCAACATTTTTAATTCTATTTAGTGTATTAATGCTTTCAACCAAATTTTCATCCATGTTTTCATATATTTTAGCTTCTAGGTTCTTCATTTTTAATGAATTATTTTTACCAATTTTTTAAAATGGTTTTTTGTTTAATTTTTTTAAATATTCATGGGTTGGTGAATGTTTTTTGTGTGTCTGGTTACACATTCCTTCCTTGTAAATTATTCCAAAATTTTATCACGTCATCGTTGAGATCTTGTCAAATTAATTGATTTAAACCTAAAAAACCTAGTGAATTGGTAAGTAAGAGTCTCATATTCCATAGGTATGGATGTTGGATAGTAGTGAATGTGATTAACCAAAAAAAAGTAAAATAACAAAAAAATAACAAAAAAAACATAAAGAAGACTGAGTGAAGTGATGGTGAAATGGTGAAAATGTGGTTTGAGCACAAATAAAAATATGGATAGAAAAAGTGAAAAAGAAAATATGATATAGATAATGTCAAAAATATTGATGAACTTAGGGTCTTTAGACTAATTTAAACTAATTTAAAAATATTTTATACTACTACATGAGTTCATAGTAATTATCCAGTACTTAGAAAAATAGGCGATGATCCATTTATCTCTCAGTCAATATACAACACAACTTAGTGAGCTTTATTTTGTTCCAATCTCTCAAAAAAAACTCTATATTTAATTTTTTTTATTATGTAAAAGATAATATTAAACATTTACAGTTTTTAGTACATTAATTACAATAGAAGAGTTAATGTTATCACGAGCATCACATGTCGATCCATTGATTACAATAAAATTTATTTTCATAATAAATGAAAAGAGAAAACTGAAATAAAATTACTCTAATACGATTGAATCAAATTGAGAATGAAATATTTAAGAAATATTTTAGTTCATTATAGCTATAATTCCCTATGAAAATTTATACATTCATTTTTTGAATTTGAAAAAAATGATTATTCAATATATTCAACACTGAAAACGAAAATCATATAGAGTGGAAAAAAAGAAGCTTCTCTATCGAGGTGGCCATCGTTCTCCCATTTCAATTCTCTAATGTGTTCCCTCCCCTTATATTATTTCATGGTAAGTGCGTAGCCTAATTTATGAATTTATTTTTAGTTATTTCCATGAACTTCACTAAAATGTTTCACTGGATCAAATCAATTTCTACCTTATCACTGAACACGTATCATCAATGAATGCATTGTTTTTCCTGCACATGACTTGAGTAGTACCCTTTTAACAACCAATAAAGTCCCACATGAATCAGTCTAAAGAGAAAATAGTTGTTTTTTCAACTTGATTCTACATATTTGGCTTCAAAAAATCATCTACCCAAAAAAAATTAAATTAGTAACTTGATTTTTCCAAATGTATGTGCAAGGATCATTCAAACTCAGTCATGATCAAATTTTAATTTAGTAATTCATCTATAGGAAATTTCTTCAAGCTTATAATCATAATCTCACTAGATTAATTTTTAAATGGCCAATTGTATACTAGTATTCTAGGGAGTGAAACCATTTTCAGAGTACCAACCATAATTTTTATAGTCACAAATCATAAAGCATCGATGCATTCTCTATCTTGTGGAATTTCCTTAAGAAATTATTTTCATTATTTTGAATCAATGAATCCATGAACATGGGAATGTGGAGGCCCCCATTTTCTTCATCGATGTCCTTAAGACTTTAATCGAGTCAACTATAGGTGAATCTCTTTCAACATCATTTAGAAATTCATTGTCTCAAAGAAAATAAGTGGACATAAATTGTTCTTGATAGCGGTCATCAGTAGATGCGTCACATGAGGCGTCAGTGTCACCTTAGATAGAAATAGGAGATCTTATCTCCCTCATCAAAAATCTAACATAGATCGACTTAAAAATCTCAAATATAGTTTAACACGATTCATTAGGAAATTTCATCCTTATTCAACTGACTGGGCTTAATGATGTAGATCTTATTTGAATCATCTATATCAGATAGAGGAAAAACATTAACATCAAATAGTGTGTGTGATTTAGTCATAGGACTTGTACATATAAACCCTATTTTTTTCAAAATCTATAGTAGTGGAATCATATTTCTCATATTCTCCCCCAATCACCCATATATTCCTTTATCATCCATATTTCTGGCTGACATCTTCATTGAAGGACTTTAATTTTCTATGGATTCAATATCAAGTCTCGATGATGTGTCTTCAGTTGGAAATGCTTGATCTTTATAAGGCGATATGACTTTAGGACCAATGGAAATAAGGGGAATGAAAAGGTATATTTCTTGGACTCTAAATCTTCATCAACAGAGTGGCTGTCGTGGGAATCGACTTCATCTGATCTTCTTCAGGTGAAATTTATGTAAACTGGTCTTTGGATTCAAACATATTCAACAGCTCGACCTTAAATTTCATCCATGGTGACGGTTTGGTTGACATTAAAATAGATCCAGATATAGAACCCATAGTGATAGGTTAGATAAATTTTGTTCATCCAAGAGCGGAAAGATTTGAGATGGGTGGCACTCGGCCTCAGTGGTCATCTTTAAACCTATCATGGCAGCAAACATATAAAAACAAACAAATCCACCATTGATTGGAGGTCCCATTATTGTAGTCTATCAGATTTTCAATGGGTCAATCCTCTAAGGTGTGGTCATTGGGATATGAACCATGCAATAAAATACCATTGAAATGCTTTATCTCTACAGTCACTTTCTTTACCAGGAGGCCCAGTCAAAAGAAAATGTCATACGGTCGATCCATGGTAGCAGACATTAAATTTTTAGCCTTACGGTTCCAACCAATTCTCCTCATGGTAGATCATAATTATTTTTTTTTCTTTTCATTCATGTCCTGATACTTCTTGAGGTCGATACACATTAGGCCTCATGGTTGATTGGTCAATTTTTGACACCCAAATAAATTTGGGAGTGAGGTCAATGAAATGGTCTTTTAGTCCCCTCAATGATAAGCGTAATCACTTACCTTTGAAAAAATAAAGCTTCCAAATCAACCGTATGCTAAGAAATACAGATTGAATATAATAAATAAATTATTTATCATTAAAATTAAATAATTAAAACAATATTCAACAACTTATATTAAGACTCATATTAAAAGTTAAAATTAAATAATAAATTTCAAACAATGAAATTAAAAGTAAATAATAAAATTCAAAAAAATATTAAATAAATAATTAATTGATTAAAAACAAAGAATAATAAAATTACTAAACAATTAATATATAAGTTAATTCAATTAATTATTAAATTATTAAGAACTAGGGAAAATAAATTTAATTAAACAACTCTGAAATAATAAAATAAAATAAAATATTAAATAATTAAAGAGAATTTTCATCTATTGATAAAATTTTTAAAAAATTAAAGAAATCAAAAATTCTATTAACATATTACATAAAATAATTCAAAATACCTAAAACTAAAAAAAGTAGATCAGTAAATAAATATAGAACTCAATCATTACAAAACCCATAATTTAAAAATAAAATGATAAATTTAAACATTAAAAATAATTAATTTAATATTATACTAAAAAAATAACAACTTGATAATAAATAAATACATAAAATATATTTTAAGCTTAAAAACATAGATAATACATTTATAAGGATGTGAGAAATCCAAAGAATTAAATTCCACATCAAGTAGCCCTTGTAGGATGCATCCACTAATGTTTCAACCTACTCGATCCATGGTAGGATCCCTCTGCATATGTTTCAACCTAGTGGATTGTGTTTAGGATTACTCTATATTCATACCATTCCATGGATCCCAAGAGTAATTCCTTCTCTTACGTGGTAATTTAGAGTTTCCCAAGAGGGAAGCCTTTACTTATGTGTGGAGATTTAGGATCCCAAGGAGGATGCCTCTCTAGTGTTTTGACCTAAGGGACTCAGTCGATGCTCGGGTAGCTGAACAACCTGAGCTAGTGTGTTTGGGGTTTAGGTTGAGAGGGTAACAGGTGATTCTATAGAATCTGTACCAAATAAGCTTGCCTCATAGGCTGTGGTAGTAGTGACATGTTTAGGCATTTGGCCACACTCACTCTTACTTATGCTTTCATATGGTTATTACTGATGCAGATATGATTACCAGATGTGATTAATTGTACTTGGATGATGATAATAATGTGATGTGAAATATGACTTGGATTCTCAAATGTAATTACTAGGATTTGGTTGTTGAGCCTACTTGATTAAATGTTACTTTATGGGGATTCCTAGAGGTACTTCCAGGGATCCAACTGTTGAGCCTACATGTTGGCTATCACATTATCGGGATGCCTAGAGGTAATTCCTGATATTTTTAGTTTGATCTATACTGATTGAATGTTAATTTATCATGATGATGTACATGGCCCTCCTCATCATTTATTGGGAATTTTTGGACATGATGCTCTATGCCCTCCTCGTTTAGGATGATGACCATAGTTCTTCTTATCACTTTTGAGGAATTATTGGACATGAAACTCCATTCCATATTATTTTAGATTATTTTACATGGTGTAAGAACTTGACATGTTTTAAAAAATAAATACTATGTTCGATAACATAAAAGATACACAACACTAATCTTAAACGAATGATGAATTATTATTATTAAAATGTGACTATTAGAACCTAGTCATTAAATTAGAAAAAATGAATAATATTAATAACATTATGAAATATATACAATGTTACTGCTAATTTATAATGTATTAATTAAATATTTTTAAATAAGAACATTATTTTTAGTTAATTTATTTTATTCTTGAAAAATATGTTTTCTTCAAAAATGGGTTTTTTCTTTTTATGAGTGAATATTATAATTAGTTTTTTGAAATTTTAGAAAATATTTTTTTAAAAATGAATTCATTTTTTGAATTCATCATGTAAATATTATCTTACGATGAATTTTTAATAATTTTTTGAAAATATTGATTTTTCAATGAATAATGAAAAATATCAAATTTTATTGAAAGCCGTATTTTCTTTTATAGTATTTAAAAATTAAAATTATATTTTGGATAAGATTTAAAATTTTACCAGTTATATTTTATTTAAAATTATAAGATTATTGTTTTTAAATTAATTTTATACTTGAATTTATTACAAATACATTTTATATTTAAAAAGAACATTTTTCTAAAAAAATGTTTTTTCGTTCAGTCTTTCCAGTTTAATTTGATATTAAATTTATCCATTTATAGGTTTTTAATTTTAAAAACATTATTATTTATTTGGAATCACGATTTTGAAATTTATTAAATAATACACTTTTATTTTTGGTTAATATGAATAACAACCTTAGTAAATTTTATTACCACAGTAAAGGCTAAATCGAGTAATTAATGTCAAAAATAAAATGATAAGGAATATAAAATGACCATAACACTTGAATTAATTTTATTTTATGAGTAAATTTATTTCATACTCATCAAAGATTAGGTTATATGGATTTTTTTTCCATTTTGATGAGATTATGACTTTTATAATATTTTATTTTAAGAAAAGAAAAAATGTCACACTCTTGTTTTTCATAATAATAAATTTTTTAGCATATGGATAACTAAGGGATCAGTTCAGTTTTAAACAATAGTTTTAAATAAAAAATATTTATATTCATCTTGTTAATTTTTTTAACTTATGGTGATGTAATAATTACCTTCAATATTTACAAAAATACACACTTTATTATTCAATTAATGAAAAAATCAAATAAATGATATTAAAAGTATTAAAAATAATATAATTTTAGATATTTAGTGTGATAAATTAATTTTATAGGTGAACATGACATTTTAGGATGTATGAAAATATTTTGTTTTAATTTTAATAGTTTTCTTGATGTTATAAAAATCCATGTAATGAATACTTCTAAAAATTTACATTAATGATATATTATATTAAATAATATTTTGTTAAATGTTATAAAAGTACTAAAAAATACCATATTAGGACAAGTGGTTAATATAGGATTGATAATATAAATAATGGTCTATTTTTTGTACGTTTTTTATTTATAGTAATTATCTTGACCCCAAAAGAGTAAAAATCCTTGTTTTCACGATAAGTGTGAAAGGAGTTAACGAGAGGTTAAAACCAAAATATAAGGGTAAAAAAATATTGAAAACTTGTCTAATTTTTATTTAATGAGATTATTTAAACTCCTAAACATCCTATATTCTAAATAAATTAGTTTTGATCCATTTCTAATTGAGAATTTAATTATATTAATTTAATATTTTGAGAAATTCCTAGAGTTCCCCTCCCCTCTCTTATAAAAGGGAATCACTTCTTATCATTTACTCATAATTAAAAACCCATTTGGATCAGCCAATAAACACCCATATACCTTCCTATAATACCTCTAAAAATTATATAGGTCTTTTTTCATGTAAAACACTAAACTTAGTTGTCTTAAGGTGATAAGAATATGAGGTTGTTAGAAGATGTATCGTTTTTAATTAAGCATTTCAGTTTTATTTATTCTTACAGCTTCTTAAAGTCTTATTAAAAAATGATAAAATAATAACAACAATATATTAAATATACTAAGATTTTATTATGTCAGTATAATAACCTATATCTATATTCTATTCCATCAAATTGGAAACAAAACCATGGTTTGTGTTTACGTCAGACTGTCACTTCGCAAACCGATGTAATTCATTTTCAATCAGAATCTCTCATGGATGGAATATAATGTTGGAAATAATATTTTTATATATTATATTCATGAAATATTTATCTTTATAAAAATATAATATATAATTTTTTTTCTTACCTATCCATTCACTAAAAAAGATAATGTCGTTCATGCCTATGTGTGGACTACCACCTCCACGAAGAGATGTGATTCATTTTTCATCACCATCTCCAATAGATGATATATATATATGTATATTTAATGGATTAATATTATATTTATGATATTATTATAATTTTTAAAATATAAAATAATACTTTCCATCTTTCCATAATTATCTTTGGAAGATGTAAACATTACTCGTTCATCCGTACGACCTACCGTCTCAATGATTGTAACATAGTTCATTTTTCATAACCATATATAATGTTTGGATAAAAATGTATAATTGATTTGTAAAAATTTTAATTCTTTAATAATTAATATTATGTATATGATTAAATCATGACCTATTTAACCATAGTTAACCTGTATAATCCATTTTTGACACATAATCCAAATAACATCAAAACATCAGATATAAACTTAATTGATTATGTAATCATATATAACTGGAAATTCATTAAGTTAAAGGAATAATGAACTTGGATAATGTTATTAAGAAATTAAATCATTAACTAAAGTTTAATATTCAGGAATATAAAGAACTTATGTGATGATTTGAACTCAAGGTAAGAGACTTCATCCCAATTTCCTTTAGTTGAGGCATATTTTGGTGTTATGCACCTATATTCTATTATGAGGTGTATATAAAACATCGTGAACATGTTATATCATGAATTAATATTTTATCATGATATTTAATGTTTTATTTAATGTTATTATTTTATGGGGACTACAATTTTAATGTTTACAAATATATAAGATACTTTCTTTTAAAAACCCTCTTTTAAGGTTCATCTTTCAAAACTTTTTATAGAGTTCAAACAATATATTTATTTTTAAATATACATAATGAATGGAATTTCCCACCATCATAAAACCTCAATACTTTAATGTTTTCTTTATATTTTTCAATAGTTATTTTCAAAGAAAATTGTTTCTTCACCTATTTTCATAGTTTTTAGATTTTAAAAAATTATTTTCTATGGAATTATTTCAAAGGAATTCAAATGGAACCTTTTTAAGGAATGTTTGAATTTATTTGAAAAAGTGAAAAAATAAATGCTATATTTTTATTTATATGGGTATAATTTCTATAACACGCCTCTATTTTATAGTAAGCCTTATTTAGATTTTTTTTGATAGCATAGGTTTCACACTACAGCAAGCTTAAACTAATAATGATATATAATTAAATACCATTATTTTAAAATGACTATTATAACCTAGCCATTAAATTGGAGGGAATTCATAGAATTAACCAAAATATAAAATTTATATATTTAATCAAATTTTTTTACATTCATCCAAATGATTTATATTAATAATATTAGAATGAATCCAATTTTATGCATTAAAAGGTTATATTTTCTCTAAATAGAGTTTAACTGTATTTTAATAGTGTAATTGTTTTGAAACTAAAATTTGACACTTTTATAAATTTTATTGAATAAAATAAACATTATTTTAAAAATAATAATTTAAAAATTATCTTAGGGTGAAATTTTGGTATTTTTCTGAAAATATTTATTTTCCAGAGAGTAAGGGAAAAATCCTCATTTTTATAAAACATCCATTTTCATGATATTAATAATATATTTATGATTTTAAAAGTAACCTCAAATATGAAAGTATAAATAAAGTTTATCTATCTTATTAATAAGAATATAATATAATTATATCATTGTACAAGTAAATAAATATTTTTAGAATGATAAATTAAGTGTTGGTATTTTTATAAAACATAAAAGTTTATTTACAATTTTATAATTAAAATTATGATTTAAAATAAAATTTATTTTAATAAAATAGAATAATAAATTATTATTTTATTATCATATGAATCTATGATAATTTTATGAGACCTTAATAATTTTTTCAAAGTGTTATAAAATCAATTATAATTTTAAAATTAGTATTTTCTATGCAAACGATAATTTTAATTAAAAATAAAAATTTTCATATTTATAAACCTATTTTAAAAAAATGGAGTTAATTTTTCAATTCTACACATTGAAATATTATTAGGGTGGTTTTTTATATTTTTCTAAAAAAGTTGTTTTTTAGTGAATAGTAAAATACGATAATTTACGGTATAAGCTAAATAAACAAATTATTGAGTCATATATGATTTATTATTGATTCAATCACTATTGTATTGAACTAACATGCACTAGTTATTTTATTAATCACAATAATCATCACTATTTCTTATCTTGAGTGAAAATATTAAAATAATGAATTGAATAAAAAACATCCCTCTCCTCCACTATAAATACCACTCCTCACCACCTCTTCTCCTCACGCCACCAAAGCCTTGAAGCTTGTAAAATTTATGAAAAATACACTTCCCAAATATCTTCTCAATGTCCATGAGCTTTTGGTCTCAATAAAAGTCCAAAGTCAATTCCTTTACGGAGGTTCTCGAGGAGAAGAATCCAAGAGGCAAAATACTCTTTCACTTTCTGTATTTTTTATTTTAACTTTTTTATACTTTAATCACCTCATCCATCAATAAATGCATGATAAATATAGTATATTATATATACTTGAATTTTATTATGTAAATGTAAAATACACCATCAAGTCTCTTCTCCTCTTCCTTTTATTCTAAAAATCAAAACATTGTCTGTGAAGTGTCGATTTACCGCCTTCATGGATGACGTCTTTTTGTTTTTCAATTACATAATCAAGGCTAGTCATAAAACTATTTTTATTATTAAAACAGATTATAATATATTTATTTCACCTTATTAAAAGTTCCAAAACTAGTATACATGCATAATATTAATTAATAAAACAAAACTAGTTCACGATGATAAAAAATATTCCAAAATAATCTAAACAGTTGTAAATAACGTTTTATCTAAATATTCATCATCATACCATATAAAAAAATAAATATATAACCATTTAATATTATTAATGTTCATTAATAATATATAGTTTCAATTCTGGAAAACTATTTACATTTTAAATTATTTTCCATACATGTATACAAGTAAACCCATCATGAAAACCAAGGAAATGAACGCTTCTTCCCGAATAGCCCGCAAGACTTCTTGTTTTATTGAATTTTGATAACCCCCCATACAAGGGATGAGGGGGAACCCTTACAAGGCCTGTAGGCTCAGAGATTACATGGCCCGTAGGCTTAGGAGATTACATGTCCCGAAGGTCTTAGGGAATTCAACCAGACTATCTACAAGGAACTGCCCCTCCCCTACATCTGTATCATGATAGTAGCTCTCCACCTTCGCATGGCCATCCGGCTAGGATTCCCGTGAAAGTCCAGGTTGGTCCCGATGGCATAGCCATACCCTATAATTTTGACAAATCCATTTGTCTTTTCTCTAGTGAGTGCACCTGCTCTGAATCCTCTTCTGGGGCTGCTCCTTTTTTTGTAGTATGTCTGGGGAAACTGCATGTGGCCCGAAGGCCTTGAGGTAGCCTGAAGGCCGTAAAGGTCTCCCGAAAACCCTACTAACATGAATTCCTAGGTGGACCAAAATCCTTAAGGACTCTAAGCCCAAACTGGTGGCCCAAGGTGAATAGTTCCATCTTCTACAGTACCGAACAGTACCTACTACAGTAACCGCTACAGTGCCTACTACAATACCGCACAGTGTACATTACTTCTATAGTGCTTACTATTGTACTACTATAGTACCCCCATAAAAAATATGCATCTACCTGGTTTTGAACCTGGGTCTTGTGGATGCACTTAAGGATTCCTCACCAACTGGGCTAAGGCTCTTGTTCAGGAAATGAACGCTTCTAAATGATACAATTGTATCATATAAATCAAAAAAAATCCATAAATGCACTTAATAAAATTATAATAAATCAAATATATGTATTAAAGGTTATGAATTAATTAATTAATTGATTTTATTTGATTATCTAGGACATTAAGATCAAGTGCAGAATACATTCTGACATATGGTAAGGGTTTTATCATCTCACTTTTATTTCGGTGACATAAGCCTTGTTCACCACTATTTCTTATTGTGTTGTATATATAATTACCATTGATGAATCATATCATGAATGTATTTATATTCATGGTACTCATTTTTTTATTTTATGATTATTAATGGGGCATACGATTTGATTGATTACCAAGTGGTAAGGGTTCCTTCCCAAACATCCATTTTTTCCTTCAGGTTACGAATTCCGTCTATTTACCCCTATGTAATTACTATTTATTTTTATATAATTCTTATATATTCTATGTATTTGTTCCGAATTCATGTATCAATATCATTTCATATTTATTTTATAGGTAAATATATGTTTCATAATGTTTCCATTTAAATCCCTCCCGATAAGCAAGACTGTTTAAAGGGAAATTCACAATTTCTTACCCATTTTCAAGTACTATCCATAATCTTTTTTAGGCTACCAATATTTTTCTAAATAAAATCATTTTACCCTAAAAAAAATATATTTCATATTTTGTTTTATAAAAACAATAATTCTTTTCCCTATTTTAAAGACACTTTAATAATTTCCTTAAAATGCACTAAGGACACTCAATTCTAAAGTTTCTTAAAAAGTTTTTATTGATATTGAACATTATTTATGACTAAAAAATAATTTCATTGTTCTTACATTTTATTTTCTTGGATATACATGTTTACAATATTTTTTTATGATTTTTTCATAAGATATGTTCATTACAAAGTAAAAAAGTGGTTTCCTCCTATCATTTTTTACTTCCATGAGATATATATCTTGTTCACCACTTATTCTTTATATACGGTGTATTTAATACCCTTGATATATCATATCATTAGTCTTATTATTCCCATGAAATTATAATTTTATTTTAATATTATCCATTCATTTGGATTATGATTTAAAAATTTCAAACTGGTATGGGACACTTTGGAATGTTTAAATATTAATTTCCTCAAGAATTTTTCAATGGTCTCGTTTTAATGTGTCTTCATCTATGTCAACATCCTTTATTGAAACTTATACACAATATATATATTTTGACAAGTCAAATTTTTTATAAATTGAATCCATGTATAAAGAATAATTTGGACTTATAGTGATGGGTGGGGCACACTCTAGTCCCTCGATGCATCGACAAGTATTATGAGACAAAACAGTTAGTGAAAAACTTTTCATGTATGTTTCAAAGAAGAATCAGATTGGTTTTTTATCCACATACATAAAAAATATTGACGGTATTATTGATCATGATCCAAATACATGATGTCCAATAAATAATCATTTTCTTTAATTAGTAATATGTTAGTATTTTATAGCATATTTTCACTATGAAAACAAATATATGAATGCATTTTCATTATCTGTTTATTGATGGCTTGAGTTTTTCAGATTATTTACCTTTCCATAATTTTATACCTTTTTTAATTTATTTCACTTATTATTATTTCATATAACCCTTACTGAGTATTTTACCTCACCTTTTTATTTTTTTCCTTCCCCAAGTTGTAAAGGTGAAATCATTGAATAAGTGTCAAGGAAGTAGTTTATTTTCATTTTTTATATTCTATATTTAATTACCAATGTAATAATGGAACCATGTACATATATAGTTTCTTAAATAATACTAAAATAATTGATCCTTGGTGATGTTATATATTGTATCTATTCCATTATAATAAAATTACCATCAACTCTAGGTTACGGGGTTGGGTTTGTTATAGTTTGTATTAGAGTAAGTTTATTAGAAACCTTTGGAACTAGATTTATAAAATAGAGTTTAGGGAACATAACCATAAGATAGAATTTGAGGATAAGCATAGAGGAACATCTTATAATTTTTCCAAGGTTGGGATTATGTGGGTATTCCTAGAAATACATCCCTATCTAGATACTACAAGTGGATGTGGTTCTGAAACAGATGTACCTAGGGTTAATAACTCTGATAAAGTGCATCGGTACTAACACGACATAAATCGGTACAAGACAATGGGATTTACTACACACCTAGTTTCATACTCCCAATGGATATTCTTGGGATAATTCATATTTTCATTACAAACCATTATAAAAGATTTAAAAGAAAACATATCCCCAATGAAACCATATTTATGAGTAAGAGTTTAGCTATGCATAAATTTTTCAATTTATATTAAGTATTTAACTAGTTTTTGTATTATAAATTATATTTCATAATGTTATGATATAATATTATGTATTACATTATTTATAAATGAAACCTAGTAGATATAATGTAAATCTCACCAATGCACATGATTTGAAGAGTAAGAATGATAACATTTCGTGATCTTAATCCAATCATTCAAAGGGAAGTAGTCTCCCAAACATTCCCATAATATGAGGATATAATATCATGTGATGACAAGAAATAGAAATAATTTTTCGGGTTTTATGATTTTGAAAAGAAACAAGATAATTAGAGGATGATCGGGAAAATTATGGATAAATGGAAGAAGGGAAAGAAGTATTTTCCCACTTATGATAACTGTGGAAGGAAACACATTGGTATATGATTAAGAGGAAAAGGATTTTGGTTCAAGTGTGGCGAAAAAGTACACCATACTCGTAATTTCAAGAGAATGAAAAAATTCCCAATATTGAGTGATTTAATTTTAAGTAGATGGGGCATTAAAAAATCAATGTCTTAATAATCAAGGGAACAAAGCCCAGAAGAAGTAAAGGGATCTTGATCAAGCATACACTATTACCTCAAATGAAGATGAATGATTAATATAATTTTTTTTGATTCAAGGATTTATTTATTTGAGTATTGTATCAATAATTCTCTACTTAAATGATTCATGAGATATATATGGATTGTACTGCAATACTTATTCATTAGGGAATTGGAATCATTTGATGAATAAGACCAATAATCAAGATAAGGGATTTTGTTGTAGTTTTATCTTTTTAAAAACACATTTAAAGGGAAAGAGTACCTTAAATATGTGATTGATTGTTGAGATAATAATAAATAGATATTTATGGGATAGTATTGGTGACCATGAAGGTGGTTAGTGAACTGATGGTTTACGTTATGCAAGAATTATTAGATGTTTTGATTTAAGAACAACCAGATTTTTTACTCTTGTAAGCACGTATATTTTATAAAGGTTTAAACATGATCAAGGTAATAATATATTTGTTATGTGGGATTAATAACTCCATTATTTAGATAATTTTATGTTGGGTTGATTTTCAAAATTTAGGGACCTTCCTTATAATTTTTTTGGTTATTGAATGTGGATAGACATGTTTTAGATGAGTCCTATGATTAAGTACTTCTGGAATGAATCAAGTTAAAATTTGGAAATTATTTTTCATTGATAACATGTGCTAAACATATTAGTTTTAGTAAACATTTAAAGGTTGAAGTAATTACTTAAAAACCATGTGATTTTTCAAAAGTGTTTTAGGTCTGAAAAAATCATCTTGAATATTCATTTCCAGGTGTATGGGAAGAAGTGAAAATAGATCAAATCATAAGAAAATAATGAAATTATGCTGATGACATGGAAATTAATCAAGTATGTTTTTCATCAAGTTCTTATCTTATTACTAAAATAATCTATAAACTCTAGGAAAAATATTTTGGAACAAAAATGTTATCTGTTTACTTTTCTTTTTGAGAAATCAATGGACTTTTAACCGATCACATGATTTATGGTTTTGTGATGGTTATCTTTCTAATGAACATTTTATATATCACTCTAAATCATAACTTGATAGTTATATTTATCTTCCATGTCCATGTTATCACATTACACTAATGATTTCCAATCTGAAATCCTAGTTTTGTAGTGAAATTCACATTTCCCTTTCCTTCTTATTAAGAAGATATTTTATTAACCCTATTTCTGATGTGGGTTTCCCACAAACGAATTTTAAATTATCAACCATTGATTTTAGAAGTACAATTTCAAATTGTGTGGTTGAAATTTATTAAAGGAGTGGATAATGTAATAAATAAGATTTTGTGGTAATTCTTTTTTAAATTTAAATTTTTGACAGCATAGGTTTCACATGACACCAAGATTAAATAAACAATGACATAAAATTAAATAACCTTATTTTAAATTGACCATTATAAACTAGATGCTAAATTGGTGGAAATGAATAGTATTTACCAAATTATTAAATTTATATATTTAATCAAATGTTTTTACATTCATAAAAAATATTTTATAGGAATAATAAAATAATGAATCCAATTTAATGCTTTAAAAGGTTATTTTTTATTCTAAATATAGTTTTACTACCTTTTTATGGTGCAAATATTTTAAAACTAAAATTTTAAACTTTTATAAATTATATTGAACAAAATAAACACCATTTTTAAAAGAAGAATTTTAAAATTATCTTAGGGTGAAATTTTTTTATTTTTCTAAAAATATATACTTTCCAATGAATAAGTAAAAAATCCTGATTTTTTTAAAACAATCATTTTCATTATATTAATATTATATTTATGATTTTAATATTAACCACACATATGAAAGTATAAATAAAATTTATCTATATTATGAATGATAATATAATATAATTCTATCATAGTATAAGTAAATAAACATTTTTAAAAATGATAAATTAATTGTTGGTATTTTTTTATAACATAAATGTTTATTTTATTTTTTTAATTAATATAGTGATTTAAAAGAAAATTTATTTTAATAAAATATAGTCATACACTATCATTTTATTTTCTTACTAATATAAGATAATTTTATGAGACCTTAATTATTTTTTCAATGTGTTATAAAATAAGTTATAATTTTGAAATTGGTATTTTACAAGTAATAAATAATTTTTATTAAAAATGAGATTTCTCATATTTATAAATTTATTTTCAAAAAATGGATTCCATTTTTGAATTCTAAATTTCAAAAAATGGTTAAGGTGATTTCTTAGGATTTTTCTAAAATAGTTGAATTTTTGGTAAATAGTAAAATACAGTAACTAACAGTATAATCTAAATACATGAATTATTGAGTCATTGATGATATATGGATGATATAAGAACCTTTTATTAGAACTCACATAAACTAGTTAAATTATTTGGTTATAATAATCAACAATATTTCTTGTATTGATCCAAAATAATAAAATAATGAATATAATAATAAAAAACTACCCATCTCCTCCATTATAATACCACCCCTCGCCACCTCTTCTCCTCACACCACCAAATCTTTGAATTGTCATGACCAGTCCCCCGGGGCCCATACCGTGACTACCCTAAGCCCCCCATTCATAAGCCAGGGGCTGACGACAAGCACCAAAGGCATATATCCCTAAAACTGGGAAGGCATTGCCTTTATAACATGAAAATGCACACATTAGAGTACAATTTGGAAGAAAAACACTAAGAAAAACTATATAACAAAAGAGTGATGAAAAGTAAAAGGGGCCGGAAATACAAACCCAACTGTAAAGTACAAGAAAATGAAAGTACAAGTACTGGAAAAAGGGAAAATAGCTCCTGGAACGTCCATTGGGAAATCCCACCTGAATGGTAGGTACAGATAGCCTCCACAGCACTCCACGTACATCTTTCTCCTCCGTGTACCATCTCTCCGTGTGGTCCACCTCCGAGTATAGTCCATTCTTGGTATACTCAGCCTCGGTCAGCGCTGTCCGTCGTCTGCATCCAACACAATGAGGTGCGGGCATAGCCCGTGCAGGGGTGAGTATAATGATACTCAGTAGGGACCTCGAGACCCTCAAGGTCCCACAAAATCCAACAAGGATAAACCACAAGGTATGAAATCAACAGATAACCCCACTTAGGTATATGCCCATACATATACCAAATTTATTGAGTAATCAATCTCAATCATAAGGAAAACACAAAGTTAGTGACTCAGCTCACACAGGTATACAACTCATGTAGAGTGTTATAGATGATTAGATGTAGCCACTAAATCATCTATTCTGTTGAACCCACATAGGATCCAGGAACAGAAATCTGAACTGTCAAACCCACACAGGATCCAGGAAAAATAAACAGAGCTGTCAAACCCACATAGGATCCAGGAACAGTTGTCAGTGTTGTCGAACCAACACAAGATCCAAGAATATTAGTCAGAGCTGTCGAACCCACATAGGATCCAGGAATTGTCGTCAATGCTGTCAAACCCACACAGGATCCAGGAACAGTCATAAAAGTGCAGCTAGCCACAGGGTTTCGCACAATGCATGCTTGATTCCAGGAGGGTCCACTCCTCAAGCCAAGTGTCAATACATCAACTACCATGAAGTTCCACGTTGATGTATCCAAAAGATCTGTATTTCCAAAAGAAACCCAACGCGATAGACGGTGCGTCAATCAGACGCTCGGTCTGAGAGTTATTGACATTTCTGTTCCAAGGGCCCAGTTGGAATTACGTTCGATCCAACCCGGCTGTACCCCAACTATCTCCAAACCTAGAGTGGGGTATACCAAAAGAACTATCTTCCTCCAAGGTTTCTATATCTGTAGACGGTTCATCAATCAGACACCCGTAGCTCATGTTACGGGAAAAAGAGTAGAAAGAGGTCAAACGGGTTCGGGTCCGGTCCAACCCAGCCGAACCGACCCGGCATGACCCGGGTCCAGACAAGGGTCTGACCCGGTCCGCGGGGGTGGCCTGGTCCATGGGGGCGGCCCGGCCCTCGTTGGTTCTAGTCCGCACAGGGTCTGGGCTGCACAGGGTCCGGCCCTCACTAGGTCCAGCCCGTGCTGGGTCCCACCCGCGCGAGACCCATGGCTAGTGGACCATGGGGTCTACCCTAGCCACGTCCAGGGTGGAGGCCATGCCCCCTAGAATCCTAAACAACTTATCCATTTGGGTGGTTTCAAAACTAGTGCCACATGGCACCATTCTGCGTCACATGGGACCCACATGACGGGTCTTGATCCTCCCGGCTGGCCAAGCTGCCAGCCGCCTACTGCACGGCGCAGTTACGCCGCGCCTCCTCCAGTGACTCGGTGGCTCAGGCCACCGGTCCTTGGCCAGGGGCCGCGAACCCCTTTTTTTCCACCACATGGTGCGATTGTGTCGTGCCTTCCCTGGCATCCCAGAAGCTCGGGCTGTTGGTTTTCTTCGCATCCGGGCTTGCACCGGCCGGCGCTGCACTGCCACGGCCCTTCAGCTGCGGGCTACTACTCTGGTGGAATGGTTGCGCCACTGCAGTCCATGCGGTGACGTTTTTCAGTTCCATCCACTGATGAACTTTCTGTGGGTCACCAGACGAGTTCTGGTGGCCCAATTTTCGTTCTGTAAGTAGTCGCGCACTCCTCTGGGCGTCACCTTTGATCTGAAACCATTGTTGATGAGTATCACTCATCCCAGACTCATGCCATGTTTAGCGTCAAATTCCACAAAGAAGACAGAGGGTTCGGGCCGTGTTCGTTTGGCCCACACCCTCCGCGTTAGTGTGATAACATGTGGCTTTGATTCTTAATCCTTGAAGTAAAACGAAGAATGTGGAACAATTAACATAGCTTAAACCCCTACCTTTGTTTGTTGATCATCAACATTGCGCGAGAAGGCGGACGTCGATTCATTGTAGACGAACACATCCTACGTTGAAGGAGGTTCCAAGGAAGGAAGTCGAAGTCAGGGTCGAGGTTGATGTTCTTAATCGGTTGGAGCGTTCTTCGTCGGTGGAACATGTTCTTCGCTAGGATCTTTCTCCCAAGTTGTCTCCTCCCCCATGTTCCACCAAAAGACAAATGCCAACCAAAATAATAGATTATGCTTATATATTATTTAATCATTGGCACAAAATTCAAAAAGATTCAAATTAATTAATTGATGTGCTCAATTAATTAATGGAGAGGATTTGGCACCATAAAGTGGGGAGGTCAAGAGGTTTCTCCCCACTTAATGGGGAGTTCAAGTGGTTTTAACCTCGGTTGGTGCCCACCACATTAAACATGAAGTGGAGTTTAGGTTTGTGTGGGCCCCACCTTCATAACCTCTCATTGGAGGTTATGGTGTAGTGGTCCCAAACAATAACCTCCACATGGAGGTTTTAACCAAATAATAAAAATAATGTTTACACAACCTTATTTTAATTTAATTCATTAAAAACCCAAAAACTATCTTTTATTTTCGACCTTCTGTTGTCGAGGTGAAAGTCTCTTTAAGCGAATACCGGCTCTATGAGTTCAATGGTGCCTTCATATTTCAATTCTGAGCACCAGTTAAAAAGTTATAAAAACTCACTCGTATGTTTACTGAACGTACCTAAAAAAACTTCAGAAATTGATTCCAGGCACACCGGGCCTCAGAATCATGTGCCGTCAATTTTTTCGGACTCGTAAAATTCCCATGTATTTAAGAAAAAATAATTTTCCATAGAAATTCAGAGTATTTAGATGAATATTGTCCAATATTTACCCAATTATCTTCCCAAGTCTATTACACATGTTTAGGATCCTTTTTTCTCAATAAAATACCAATCCTAAATCCGTTAAGGAGGTTCTCAAGGTGAATAATTCAAGTGGTAAAATCCTCTATGAATTTCTTTATTTTATATTGTCACTTTATTTTTTTATACTCTCATCACCTACTATGTAAAATCATTTTTGATAACTCCATTATATTATATATACTGGAATGCTATTATGTCAATAAAAAATCCACCATCAAATCTTTTCTCCTCTTCTATTTTTTTAAAATGAAAATATCATCTGTGTAGTGCCGATTTACCACCTTCATGGACAATTTGTTTCATTTTTTAATTATGCCTTAAAGGCTAGTCATAAAACCATTTTTATGGTCAAACAAGATTGTAATATATGTATTAAAACTTATTTAATGTTTCATAACCTGTATATAGGCATAATGTTAATTAATAAAACAAAACTAGTTTGTGATGATAAAAAAACACCAAAATAATATAAATGATTATCACTAACATTTTATCTAATGATTTATCCTCATTCCATATAACTGAATGAAATATTTAACCATTTAATATTCTAGAAGTTAATTAATAACTTATAATTTCAATTCTGTATAACTATTCTCATTTTACATGATTTTCCATACATGTATACATGTAAACCGATCATGAAAACTGAGGAAACAAACACTTACGAATGATAAAATTGTATCTTATAACTCATAAAAAAGTACCTAAATGAACTTAATAAAATTATAATAAAGAAAATAAATGTAGAAAAGGTTATTAATTAATTAATTAATGGGGTTAATATGATCATCCAGGACATTAAGATCAAGTGTAGAACACATTCTTAGAAAAGATAAGGGTTTTCTCATCTCACTTTTATTTCGGTGAGACATGCCTTTTTCACCACTATTTCTTATGTGTGGTGTATGTATACTAAACATTGATGCATAATATCAAGAATATATGTATATTATTGGTATTAAAATTTTCATTTTATGATTATTAATGGGGTATATGATTGGATTGTTTACAAAGTGGTAAGGGTTCCTTCCCGAACCACCATTTTTTCTTTCGGGTTATGCTTTCCCTCTATTAACCCAAATATAATTCATAATTATTTTTATATATTTATTATAGATTATGTTTATATATTCCCAAATCATGTATCCAGACCATTTAATCATTATTTGATGGGTAAATACATTTTTTATAAGGTTTCCTTTTCAATTCCTCCCGATAAGCAGGGCTGTTTAAAGAAAACTTGTCAATTTCTTACCCATTTTCAAGTACCATCTATAATATATTTTAGAATAACAATATTTTTATAAAAGTAATTATTTAATCATTAAAAACAATATTTTTTCATATATGGTTTTATACAAACAATAATTCATTTTCCATTTTAAAGGCTCCTTAATATTTTCCTTAAAATGAACTAATGTGGGTCAATTATAAAGTTGTTTAAATTGTTTTTTTGCATGTTGGAAATCATTTATGACTCAAAAAAATTTCATTGTAATACCCTTTTATTTTCTTGGATATACATGTTTACAATATAATTTTATGTTTTTTCCATAAGAACTCTTCTTTACAATGTAAAAAGGGTTTTTCTTGTCTCATTTTTACTTCTGTGAGATATATAACTTGTTCACCACTAATTCCTTGTGTGGGTTGTATATACTGCCCTTGATATATCAAATCATGAGTATTATTATTATCATGATATTATATGTTTATTTTAATGTTATTCCCTTATAGGTATTATGATTTAAACATTTGAAAGTGGCATGGGACACTTTTGAGTGTTTAAAGATTATTTTCCTCAAGAATTTTTTAATGGTATCATTTAAAAGTATCTTCATCAATGTCAACATACTTTTTTGAATATTATACTCAATATGGATATATTGATAAGTAATATTTTTTATAAATCTAATCTATGTATGAATAATTCTTTGGACCTTTTGTGATGGGTGAGGCCCACAATAGCCCCTTGATTCATCGACAGGTCTCATGGGACAAACCAATTGAATAAAAACCCTTTGTGTTTGTTTCCAAGAAGAATTAGATGGGTTTTTTACCCAAAAACATAAACCATCTTGATGGTATAATGGTTCATCTTCCAGATACACGACATCTAATAAATAATAATTTTATTTATTTAGTAATATGTTATTATTATCGAGAGGATTTTCACTATGACAAAATATATGGATGCATTTTCATTCATAGTTTATTGATGGAAAGTGTTTTTCAGATTTTTTACCTTTCAATAATGTCTATGACTTATTGAATTTAATTAACTTATTATTGCTTCATATAACCCTTACCAAGAATTTGATCTCACCCTTTTTTTTGTTTTCCATCCACAGGTAGTGAAGATGGAATTATTGAACAAGTGTCAAGGAAGAAGTTTATTTTCATTTGTTATATTCTATGTTTAATTGACAATGTAATAAGGGAACCATGTATGTATCTCATTTATTAAATATGACTAAACGGATCCATCCTTAGTGATGTTATCTCTTGTATTTGTTCCACTGTAATGAAATGACCACTGAATTTGGGTTACTGGGATCGAGGTTGTTAAAATGACTTCTTCCACAATCATAATCATTATTTCATGTTTTTCTTCATGTAAAATCTTTCAGGTTTTATTCAAATAAAATACATCTTTGAATTTTTATGTGTATTTTGGTATTTAAATGGTTTTTTAATCAGAAAGTGTATTCCGAAATTGAAAATGTATTGAACACGATTTTAAAAGAGTTTTTAAGGGTTTCATTCATGATATGGTCCTTGGATATTGTTTAAAAAGGTTTGATCCCCATTATAGCTCTTGGGTGTGCCCAATATAGACTATATGATGGGTGCACCCAAATAGAATCAGGTTATCCCATTATAGATTATAATATTGGTGCACCTAGATAGATATCCAATTATTTGGGTAATGATTATGTTCTACAGAAAATTATACTTGTAGTTGGCCATATGATTATTTATATAATAACAGTTTTTAAATGTTTTTAAGATTATGATATCCCAAGTCACCTAAAATAATTTTATATATTTGGTAATGAGTTTTTATAAAAAAAATTGATATAAAAAGGTAATATAATGACCATTTTAAATGAAAAATGATGATATTTTTGGATAAAAATATTTTTTTGAGAAAATGTTTTCCCTAGGTTTTAATTTTTTTCAATGGACTAATAGATTAATTTTCCTTATGTCCTTTAATTAGATTATTGTTTGATACTACATTTTTAAATGTTTTTAATAGGGTTTTAACTATGAATAAATTAATAGAATAATTGAAGTTTAATTCATGATGGTTTTTTCATTAGAATAAATCATATTTTTTATTTTAATGATTTTATTTTGTGGTAAAAATGGATACTAATTAAAATTTTCCATGTCATAAAATATGGTTTTTTATATAATCATTATGAACTAATTAAATAAAACTATAAATGTAATAGAAATTAGGGAGTGTAAGAAAGTGAATTCTATTCTAAAGTCATTAGAATATTTAATTTTTAAGGGTCATTACAGTTGGTATCAAAACATGGTTTAGATAACATTAGAGGTTAATATGTTATTTGAGCATAAGTTATAAGTCTTTATAACCATAATGGTTAGTATGTTAAAGATAATAATAGTTATTTTGGATAAATCAAATTAGTTTGAGATAATATGAATGAGGATATATTAGTGTTTACCATAATTATATGTTGGTTTATTGTTATTTTATAGATATTATCACTCTAAAATATTTGGTTTCAGTAAATGGATGGATCCACTAGGAACCAAATTAACGATATATATGAAGGAAAATGAACTAGTTGTCTAAATAGAAAACCAAACATTATGGGATATATAGTGATAATTTTTTTATTTATTATCAATCATCTATCAGGAGAAATGTTTAACAACATAAACCTAGGTGAGTTTCTTAATTCATTAAATATAAGGGAAATAAAGAACTATGGAAGTACAAGTTAAAATTATTATATAGGTAAATATATTCAATGAAATATGTGTCAAGAATGTTTAAAGAATCACCTAGGAAAATATCTTAAAAGAACATGAAGATGTTTATATGTTATAAAGGAGGTTGTAATGAAATATTTTTCCAAGGAAGAAGTAAGTGTTAAGTTAACTCCAATAAGGGGAAATATGTTCTTCTCAAGGTATCAATTGAATGTTTTAATTGTGGATAGAATTATCATTGTGAAAACTTATGTCTTAAGGGAAAGGCTCCTGAATGGCATCGTCAATACTATACATATAAATGTTTAGTAATATGTAATTCAATTATAGTTAAAGATCAGGAAACTAAAAATTATATTTGAAAGTATGTATTATATCATTGATTATTCTTTAAAATTGTTGAATCTTAGGACATGATTCATATTTTTTTAGGAAAGAAGTATCATGGAAGTCTCTTACTACACCTTCTTACTCAAGGTAAATCCATCATCCTAATTGAAACCTTATCACTCAAGGTTGGTTATGATATCACATATCAACTATTTCATTGTCACTCAAGGTAGGGTTTTTTGAATAACATATCATTCAAGGTGAGGCCATGCTTTTAGATCCAACAATAGATACAATTATATCTATAACCAATCACATGCACATAGTCAATACACATATGCACACAACATAAATAGAACATGACCCATCACAAAATATCACCAAATCATTGGAAGGTAATAATAAATCAGAACATATATCCACGCCCCACATCATGCCTTGACATAAAATTCATCTCCTAGGACCAACTCCTCAAGAATATTCGGGTCACACAATAAATTCACAAGATACTCAATGGACTTCTTGTCTCTCCCACAAGGGAATATACTAGGGTCCTTCGTAATTATCTCGATCTCTATTCATCAACACTGACTTCGTTCATCACCCCATAATGAAGCCTTATCTCATAGTTTCCCTCGACCCTTAGACTTTGATGGAAGGTATCATCCTCTTCTGATTCAAATTAAAAACCTAGTCTCACTTCCATGAGTTTTTTCTAATCCGTATCATTATAAGCCCTAGAGAATCTTGATTTAAATAAATTCATGCAATTATAACATACCACAGTCAGGTCCCATATCAAATTTCCCGTAAGAGATCCCTCAAGACATCACTAATAGGAAAAATCTCCCGGAAACAAATCATCTATTCCTATATGACTCAATCCACTCATGACAATAAAAAATACTCTAATGCACCATAATGAGGGTTTTTTATAAAGCATGACATGTAAAACCATCTCAACTATTTTTCTAAGTACTAAGCCTCTCATTCCAACCCAATAGCCTTAGGAAACTAACCTAGTCTATACACATATTATCCAGAGTTTGGAGACCTACTTGAAGTATTTGACAAACTTAACCAAAAAATTATCTATTGTTGAAATATACTTTGGGCAATCCCTAAATACCATAAAGTGTTAAGAAGCACCTATCTTATGTTTATGATGATTAATTCCATCCGGTATTTTTACTTAGGGTGATCTTGGTCCCAATCCCTTTACCCAATACAATGAAAACATATAATAATAAAAACTCATTTATCAATAAGAATATGTTTTTTATTAAATGGAACACCTACCTCAAACTAGGAGTAATATCCTTACAATTATTTTCTCTTCCTCATCTAAGCCCTCCATGCTTCTTTTAAACTTGTACCAAACTTCTAAGCTTTGGGAATCACTGTAACACCAAAAATTCAAGAAAACTAGTGAATTCATCCTACTGGGATGTCTTCTATCTCAAAAATATACATTAACTATCATTTTACCCCTATTACACCATTCATCGATGGAATCAGTGATATTCCTTTAACTCACACTAAATTACACAATAATTAACCCTCTCTATGGGGGAACTGAATGATAGATGAGAGGGGGGATAATAATTAAAAATTACCATATTTTTCACGCTTCTAGACCTAAATCCCTAATGTGTATAACAATAAAAATAGTTTTTTACCAATGTTAAAAAGGAGAGGTTAATTTTTTGGTCATTATGCGACTATCCCCAGGAAGATATCATGCCCCCTTAATGGCCCTGATTATGAAGCGACCCCTCCAAGTCACAATGCTTCCCACTTTTTCTAGGTGTTATCCATGATTCTAAGGTAGAACCTCCCTTATCAAGGTGTAGTGACTCCATGATCTAAATCACAACATCCCTTGTAGTTCGATATCATGGCATGACCTAGTGTTCACGGTGTGACTTTTTTTCCCTATGAAAAAAATCAGAGGAAAACATAATGTTTTTGACTTATCCAAAAAAATGTCACAAAATCCCTCCATGTCATGAAGCCCTCAATTACAGAATTACTATCTCCCATTTATCTCTTATCATGGTGTGACCATACCCCATTGTGGTGTGATGGGCCACCTACAACCAACAACAGCAAAGGGCTCACACTGAATATGCTATGATGTTTACTAGAGTACACAAGATACCACTAGATCCATGATATATGTCCGAAAATATATATGTGAGATGCTCTAACTCTTATAATCCAACTGCATATAACAATTCTATAAACATCCCCAACCTAGAGGCTTAAAACTAAAATTTCCTAAAAAATAATGACTAATAAATTCATGGGTTGTTACACGTAATAAGAATAAAATAAAATTATAATTCCATATAAAACAGTACCAAATTAATTTTACATTTTTAAACCAATGAATCTTATTTACACAAGAATAAATAAAGATTTTACTCACTGCTTGTACTCCTGGATAGATTTTTAGCTACAACAGTCATTTCCACCACCATGAATCTCAATTTTCTATCATAAATCTCTATAAATAACCAGACATCAGTTTTTAACAAGTAATATAAGATTCATATCAACCAAGAACACCTATAAAATCTATGTCACCACACAAAGAAAACATGTACGGGTAAAAGGGATTTGTATGGGTGAGTATAAATATACTCTGTAGAATACCCGAAAATGACAATGGAAAAACAAAGAAAAACATTAGCTCAAAAACACCAATAATATATAGTAACTAAGAGGAAGACAAGAAAATATCTAGTTATTCTGAACCGCCAAAAGTCTAAAGGATATAGAGAAGTACCTTTCCTCTTATATCTAACCCATGAATGTTCATTTACTCTGATAAAATATGGATATTAGAGTAATGAAAAGATCACAAATTATAATGTCAATATCCTTGTTATCTATCATATCTCAATGCAACCAAGTGGTTCATGATAAGTAAGAATTGTTGAAGAATCCATTTGGATAAACCTCTATCACTTCCACATCTCCACTAAAATACATAAATGATAACTATCTCCTTATGGAATTATTAACATCAGTCTAGGGGGTATTAAACCATATTGTGAAAAAATATTTATACTGCTTCACCATTCTGGAAAACTATATGGAAAAAACACATTTCCTTAGCATATATGTTGCTTATGGGAGTACTAACCCAAACCCCCATAAACCCCAAGGATAGGATTAAACCCATGAAACCTCATAGAAACCATAATGGTGACTCAAAACTTATTAATGGAAAAGAACTAATCAATTATTTACCAAACCAAACGGAATACCCACACACAAAGTAACACACAAAAAATGGGTGAGGACCTAACATCATAATTAGAGGTCTCGAATCACATCAAGCAGCATACAACAGTTGGGAGTAAAAAAATGATGAGAGAAAGGTTTTTACTCCATTAGTAACATGGGTGGGACCCATGCCTCTCCAAACCATTCAAATCAAATGAGGAGAATTACCCAACCCCTGATGAATGTTCCAATCATCATGCCCACACTTTTTCATTGACCCTATGAATATAAATCTGAAAACTAGATGCCTAACCTCAAAAATATCATAGAATAACCTAATATACTACCATTTTATGATATTGTTGAAAAAACACTCAAGATATGCTATTTATTTTCCTAAAACATTTATGCAGTGGAAAAGTAGTGAAAAAATACACCACAAAGGAAAACTTTGTGCACATCATAGTCCCTAGGCATGACATATGGTGCAATGGGAGGTGGGTGTTGATTAGATTCATAGAGTGAACACATTAAATACATATTTATATGTATGGGTATTATCCATCATGTTGGGTCAGGAGAACTAGATACGGTATGATCACCTGATCGGTCCATGGGCCATGTGTGCGGAGTCGCACACACTAGGACCGGTTGGCTGGATGATATACACTGACCCACCCAAAAGGGGATTTGGATGGTTCTCTAGACCATGTCACCCCACTATCCACATGGTTGGTGTCTATATGGATGGTGATATATCCGAGTGAGGTGGCCTATCCTCCCCCTACCACTCCCTACCTGCACCAAAACTGCCTACTACAGTAGCCTCCTCTATGCCAGATAGAAACCGTTTCAGCCAGAACTTGTTCCACCATGTCATGAATACCCACCAATGATTCCCTATCTCCACCTCATCAATAAATCATCTCACCTAAAATTGGTCATTTATTGACATCTACATCCACTCTCAACTATCATTCCCTATGCGGGATATCTACACCACCACTATCATTATCCTAACCTAGTTCAGGAGACCTTCTATCTTCTACGAAAGAAAATATATACCAGTAGAGGGAGAGTGGTTATTTGATCCTAAAACCGTAATAGGATATTACATCGAACATGGTCGGTGGCTACGAATAATGCCAAGGGAGGAACACTATTTTAGGGTTGGGGGAGAGAGTCCGGACCCTTCATTCTATGTCATTCCACCAACATTCATCATCTATATGAATAAAAGAAATTTGGAATAAATTATCCTATCCTTAAAAAATATTACACAAGGACCGAGAACCATGAATGGGCTTCAAGAATTAAATTTAACTAAAAATCATCATGAATATTGGAGAAAACTAGAATAAAAGAGCCTTTCCTCAGATTTGGATTGATTTTTGGTGAATAACACATTGGTGTCTAGATATGTCAATGGTCCTCCTAGATGAATGTATTCTATATATTATTTGGGTATCGATAAATCTAACAATACCCTCCTATAGATTTCTATCTTATGCTATTTTTGTGTTACTAACCATAGAAAGAGGGGTGAATGATGCTTTAATACAGTGATTTATTATTTCTTGGTTAAAAGATTAATTAATTAAATAAATTAACCAATAGACCAATGATGGCCCACCCCCAGGGACCCAAGTGTTAATGAAATTTTATTTTCCCTAGGGTAACACCATAACCCCATATGTAATCGTCGTATCATATTTTTCAGAAAAGTTTTTGATTTGATATAAAATAATTAATACCATAAATTCACATGTATAGAATAAAAATAATATATTGTCTGTAATATATAATTATAATGGATCAAAATTCATGAAACATCATAATAACTTAGTTAGCCACCTAAAAAAATATTTGAAATATTTTAAGTGTTTATATCACAAAACCCAGGTGTCACTATATCCACACCAATTTTTACCATTTCAACCCTAAAAAGGAAACAATTGTGGTTCCATAATAGGGAAACTCACAAAACAACATCATGGAGATATCAACCCACCTTCACACACACCTCTTTTATCTTTAAAGGTCTAAATTCTAAACAAACCTGGTATAGGACTACCTAGTAATTTAACATTATATATCATCAACATAGTCATTATTTATAGATAATCTAAAAGAATAACCCTAGTTGAAACATGCATATTGTCATGCCTGCCTCCCTCCAAAGGTATCCCTCCCAGAACAATAATGAAGGAAGAGAGATATTGACCCTCGAGTCCCATCTCCAGTGGTTCCTTGGTTGTAGACAAGAACCAAGGTAATAAAATATCACATATGGAAGACCTTACAATCATATAAAAATATAAGATCAGGAGATAGGATCAAGGATGAACCAAAAAAAAATATATAAATTAAAAGGAAACCCAAAACCATCGCACAATACATGAAAAAATTCAATAGATATAATAAGAGCCTTTGAGTAAATACCAAAAGAAAAGTCCTATAGTAGTGACTCAACAACAATTATAAAACCCAAAAAACGAAAAGTTTATCTTAGTACCAAAATTACTCCTGGAATCATAAAAAATATTTTATCATTATAGGGTGATTATATAAGTATACTTAGTAGGATCTTACCCAAGGACTTTATCACACTAGTGAAAAGGGAATGCTAATGCACGAGTGAATAAAAAATAGAATTAATAAGAACCTAAACAGGTTAACTAACCAATCACAACCTCACCATGGATCAATAACCAAATTACACATCCAATATAGTAATATAATATCAAAAAAGTAACAAATTTTACCATGTACCACTTCCCAATTGATTTTATTCTCTCACACCCCAATGTCAAATGTCATATTCTCACATCCCTTCTATATAAATCACATCACACCTATCTATCTATGATGTGGGTTGGGATGCATCCCTACCTACCTCAACTCCATAAGTACTAGCATATGGTGCTCACATCTGTGATCATAATATCACATCAAAATCACATCACATCTCACCCAAAGTCACCCAAGACATCTCACCACATCTCAATTGAAGGAACCTAAACCATCACACCAAAACTCCTAAAATAACCAAGGAAGCATGGTATCATGAATTTAAAAGACATAAAACTCATTCTATCCTCCTACCACATATGACCCTCACCATATACCACTTCACATCATTTTTGGGTAATCTACAACACGAACCCATATCATCACTACTACTAAAGTAAGAGATAGGAAGAGTGGGTAGCTGACCATCATTATGACCACCATCATCTAAACACTTTGAACAAAAAAACAAGGAATATAAGAGGTTGGGAAGGCAAAAAACATTACATTATATAACTTTCAAATTATTCTAATCATTTATAAATAAATACTACCCAAACGGAAATAGAGGGTTCAAAAAAATAATCTATGAGATTCCTCTAAGGGATCTTATTACACCTCAAACACCACCACTAGAATGTTCACAAAACATCCCTTATAACCGCATCACTATAGAAAAAACATATCATCTGGAACCATCCATAAATCACATCCTTTACTTGTAACCATATGAAAAACCATATCAACCACAACACATCACAATACATCATCTACTACAACCAACACATTTCACTACCCAAAGAACACAAATCATGGAAATTATACTTTCCACATCAAGATATTATTCTATTTGAGTGGAATTGACTCACCCACATGGTTTTAAAATGTTTCATAGAATAACACATCTTTATTTGGAAATAAGATTTTACCATTTTTTTATGTTTAAAGATTAATATACATTACCAGAAAGGAAAAAGGTGGTAGATCAAATAATTTTACAAGGTTAAAAACATAACATCATAAAAAAATTGCGTAAGGAAAAACTCAAAAAAAACAAGATATTGTGTATAAATATTCATCTTAGGCTCCTATGTACTATCCTCTAGGCCACCAATCCTCCATAGAACACATTCCCAAGGGATGGTACATCCTCATAGTAAATTTTCTCAATGATCTTGGATCTCTATTAGTTTATCCATAAATTTTGAATCAATATATGTATCAGACTCTCTCTAGTCAATGATATGGGAGTCATCATGAAGATACTAATGTATCTAGGACATGTGAATGATTTCATGGATCCTGTCCAACCATGTTGAAAGTACCAAAAAATGCACTACCTCACCAATTCAACCAAACACCACAAAATTCCCAATGAATTGGGGAGAAATCTTACTCCCCTACTTAAAGTTTGATTCCCCTATCGAGGAGAGACCCTCAAGAACACATGACCTCTAACATCAAAATCTAGGGGCCTCCTAGAATGATCATAATTTTACCTTTTATAGTTCTATGTAGCCTTTATCCAATATCATACTAACTGGATCCTCTCATTTTTTATTTTCACTACAATAGGACCAAGAACCAGTGAACCCCAAACACTTATCTAGCATGACATAAAATGACATAACCGCCCATAAAATTCATCAAATGTTCCATGTCAAAGGAAAATTAGTAGTTATTTTTTGTAAGTGAACTCTACCAAAGAAAGGTTCCTTATTCATGATCTATAAAATTCTTGAACATAATAACAAAACATATCCTCCAATGTCAAGATGGTTTACTATGTCCACATATCTTTCTGAGGGTGGAAAGAAGTGATGAGGCCCAAATAGTAGCCAAAGCACGCTAAAATACCCTCAAGAATCATGAGTTAAAACAAGGATCCTGATCATAGATTATGGTCCTCAATACCCTTTAAATATTAACCACATCATCAGCATATAAACTTCACCATGATATACATGAAACTCGAGTCATGTATCACCACAAAATGAGAAAACTTCCATTGTCCGTCCACTACCATTCGAACTGAATCACATCATCCCAAATCCTAGGGTAACCTGTTAATGAAATACATTGAGATATCCTACCCATATACACTCATGGAAATCCATTAACCAAAAAACACTTCTTGAAACATGGTGTTCTGTGTTCACCTACTAAAAAATAAGACACATTTCAACAAACATTTCCACTAACCGCTTTATCATTGGACACACATTTTTCTCCTCAATACAAGAAAAATCTTGGTCACACTAATATGCCTAGATAGATTTGGTTTATAAAACACATGGGTAAACTCCCCATAAATTTAAAACATAAAAAACAATCTCCCATAAAACAATATATGATTTTGATAATCCTTCGACCATGACTCTAGAGGATCTCCATGGTCAGCATGACCACACATCACCACTACCTTTGAGTCTCCCAACCAAGACTCATCCACCCACTGTATCATCGATGACTACACAATCATCTGATGAAGATATCCTCAACCACTACTCTCCCCCATATAGAGATGCTTCACTACAAGCTCCTCCATCCCTTTCCAAACACAAGAGACTTCCTAACAACATCTCCTGAATACTTACAGATCAACAAATTAGATACAACACTTACCTTTAATAGGGTGTAATATATCTCAAAATCTAAATAATAAACTATATTTGCATTCACTAGTATATATTCATATCTTGTTGAGAGAAGATATATTTCATGCTGTCGTGGTTTGTGAAAACCAAAAATCACACACTGATAAGGTAATATCACCACATCCTTAGTAAAAACAAAACTAATTCCAAATCCAAACCATGGGTGGTATAGATACACTCATAGATATGTAAATTCTTATACTCATAAGAGATCCACCATATACTACATCAAGATACATCAAACAATTATACCGAAAGTGTTATAGTAAATCTCAAACATCATACCCTCCTCAAGAAAGAAAAACACTGGAGAATTGAAGAAATTCTCCATTAGGTAACTAAAAACTATCTTGAACTGTTCATTATACACAATTAATTGATCCTTCATAGTCAATAATTTAATAGGGGATACAACCTAATAGAAATTGGACACAAACCACCAATAATAGCTGGATAGAATGAGAAAAATATCACCCTCTTCCACCTTCTAGGTTGGTGATAAAGAAAAACTGTCTTTATCTTTGATGAGTATATAAACACACCTTGTTAAGACACCACATTTATTAGTAAATTATCCTCTCATATCCAGAACATTTACTTGGAAAATTTTCAATTGGCCTAGTGGTGTCGAAGGACCTATGAAACAACAATGAGTTTCTTGACATGATCCTCCTATGACATTGATAAGGTCATTATATCATTGATGAAAATAATGATAAATGAGTCCATGAACTCATGGAATAAGGAGTTCATGATCCCCATTAATATATCTGGTGCATTCATGACACCAAACACCATGACCACAAACATGATGTTCCCATACCTGCATATGATGATAGTCTTTAGGGAATACTCATCCTTAACCACCATATGGTGATATCAAAATTTAAATCTAACCATTGAAAACTAACTAGATTCCCTACACCGTACAAACAGATTGGTGATTTTTGAAAGGTGAAGCAATTCTTGACAATTACATGATTTTACCTCTAATAGTCTACACACAACCTTATACTACCATCATCCTTCATGAAAAAACACTGGATAACCCCATGGAGACACAAATAGTAGTATAAAACCCCTATGTATCAAATCTTCCACATATAACCTCAACTCTTGTAGCTCTATAGGTTGCATTCAATAGGGATCCATCAAAATCGGTGATGCACCTGGATGTAAGCCTGTCCCAAACTCAAAATCAAATTGAGTGTGAAGTGTCACATAATCATCTAGGAAAACATCAAGGAACTCCTCCATAACCTCGAGAACATCCTCTACCCAATATTTCACATATAGATTCTGTAACTTGGATAAAATTATCTCCACTCAGTTACCACATATTTGATAACTCTGCTCTCCAATAAACACCACTCACCACCCCTCCACATAAAAAAACTACCCTCTAGAAATAGTCAAGGGATTAACGAATGAAATACAACCAAAAAATTATAAGGATAATAATGTGAGGTTATGTCTTTATTAAATAAATCACTCACTGAGTGGTGTTGCCACATCGCTAGCATACATCACCAAAGCACATCAAACAAAGCAGCCTGACCTTCAAATTTCATGGAGAACACCATGGGCACTAGAAGACTCTCCAAATCAATTAAAAATGAATTATAAAAAGTATGATAACCAAAGGAGTCTAAGTCTCATTAATAAAATAAGGAAAAAATATGATTAGATGATAAAATGATCATACCTCTGACAACCTTTGGCCCTATTGGCACTGCTGCCTCTAACGAGTCCATCAGACCAATTCTAGATCGTCTATATATTTACTTTCCACATCTATGACTAACATCTAGACTATTTCCATGTGTATTTGGGACATCATGAGGATACCCATTTGGACACAATCTACCCTTGGTTGTTGAAAAATCGATGGTGGTCCCCACCACAAAAACTGCCTCAGAGGAAACTGCTACTACTACTGAAAAGAGGCATAAATGACCATGTACAAGTAGCCTCTCCAAGTGGTCAGACACTATGAATTATAGTAACTATGTCACAAAAAAAATATTTATAAAAAGTATATCCTTATAAAGGTTCTTGAAATCTACCTTCCCAAGAAGGATGAGACAAGATCTTCCACAATCGGCTCCTGACTGGTTGAAAATCCAATTTCTTCAAGATCCATAAACCACTTGATAAATCTCTACTGGATATTTCATTCTTGAAAGTATATTGAGTATAAAATCCTAAGGAAACCATACACTTATTGAACACTACTTTCTACTACACCTCCATGTATGTTGAAATTATAAAAAGGGTGACTGCATACCAGATTGCTGGGAGAAAACCTCCTCCATACACCACACTCTAGACCCCTCATCCAAAAAAACATATGGGGTAAAGTGAAAGAGTTCCTTGAACTTGATCCCAAGGTCCCATACACTCAGTATCCCATTGAGAAGGGATATAAAATCAGACTTTACATCCTTTTTAAATTATTATTGGAATTCCTAGTGGTACTCCATCTGAAATTCTAGCCACAACACATATGACTCCATCTGGTCACCAAGATACGATGTCCACACTGATGCACAAATCCACATAGACAACTAACTGCTATTAGTACCTATAACTCAACTCAATACCAAATAAGGTTAAAAGTGCTTTCTATCTCATATAACTAGTGATCTATATCTAGGTCTAATACACTCACAAAATACTTCCCCAAACTCTATCGCTGGAATGTGAAAATCCATCCACCATGCCTCATCATCCTCTATCGAGTCTATCCTCCAATGATCAACTATATAAATAGGAATTTCAACCACCTAAGCTAGTCATGGATGATGATCATGATATATTACTAAAAATAAAGGAGGATCCCAAAGCTTGGTATCTTGGAATTTGATAAAAGGTTTATTAAATAGATTCATTTATTCAATAAACATCCACCAATTACACAATTCAGTCATTAATACAATGATCATGATACATTAACCTCTCCTAGGTATCTACCTTATAAAAAATTCCACCTCACATAGATATTCAAAAAACCCAGAGTCCTTGAATCAGATCACAAGGGTCCCTAAAACCCTATTTCCTAGTTAGTCTCCCTAACCCATGTTGCATGCCAAGGATAATTGGAACCATTTACCTACTATCCCATGTGTGCCTCACCATTCTAATATCAAAAATATACCCTAAATCTCAACTAAAACCTTTGATACCACACTTTCATGGCCTCCTTCATCAAAAGGTACCCCTCATAAGATGACAATAAATGAAGAGATATAATAACCCCAAGTCCCTCCTCCAGTAGCCCCCAAGTTGGAAAAAGAACTGAGGGTATAAAATCCCACATATGGATGCAATTACCCTCATATAATATTACATGATAAGAAGATATGATAGTCAACCCCCTAAAAAATAAAATATATAAAATATTAGTTAACCTAAAACCACCCTATAATATATGAAAAATGTCAATAGATATAATAGAATATTCCAGGTATATACAAAAATTCATGTCCTACAATAATAAATCAATAAAACATCCAAAACCTATGTTAGTAATGCCCATATCCATCCCCAAAGTCCTCATAGAAGCTGGAAAAATAGTTTATATACATAGGGTGAGAATAACAGTATGCTCTATAGGATCATACCCAATGTCTCTAGTGCATGTGAAAAAAGAGAGTGCTAATATTTTAGTAAATAAAGAGTAGAACCAATAAGAACCTAAATAGGTCAACTAACCCATCCTATTCTCACCATGACTTTATCACTAAATCATGCATCCAATATATTAATATAATATTAGAAACATAACATAGGCACAATGCTCTTAGTTCCCCACTAATTTTATGATTTCATTCCCCAACGTGGAATGTCCTATGCACCCATCCCTTTTATACAATGTACATCAAAACCAGCCATCTCTAATCTGGGATGAGACACATATATACCTACCCCATCCTCATATGGTATTGCATCCAGTGATAATTTCAATAATCATCACATCACAACAACAGCCCATCACATCTCACCTAAAGATACATGGGTCAACACCCCACATCTTACTTAAATACACCTAGGAAGTCACACTACACAAATCCGAGAACCAAGGTTGGAGGTTATCATGCATATAAATGAAATCAAAATTGTTTCCTCATCTCAGCATGCATAACCGCTGCCATATATCACATAACATCAGTGTTAGGTAATCTCCAACATCATATTATATTTATTATATTTATTATATTTATTATATTTACTTTATTTATTTTATTTATTTTCGTATTCATTTTATTTATTTTCATATTTTTTTTCGTATTTTTTTTATTTATTTATTACATATTTTATTTCTTTATTCATATTTATTTTGTTTATTTATTCGGTTTTTTATTTATTTATTTCATATTTTATTTATTTATTTCATATTTTATTTATTTATTTTGTATTTTATTTAATTATTTTTTATTTTATTTATTTATTTTATTTATTTTGTATTACTTTATTTAATTCATACAAGCATGCAAGCACATGACCATGCATATGCCCATGCAAATGCACATGCATATGCCCATGCACATGCCCATGCAATATAAAGAAATACTGCATTTGGTGAGATTTGAACTACTAACCTCTTGAATATTTTCCAAAGACTTTACCACTGCAGCAAACTCGTCGTGTGGTTAATAAACAGAATTTAATACACTTATACATACTAATTGAAAAAAACAAATACTACATAACTAATAGATATAAACTCAATAATAATTAAACAATAAGCAATAAGCAATAAGCAATAATTAATAATTATTGATTTATTACTTATTTATTAAGTAATTTATTATTATTTCCGGTTTATTATAATAAATAACTAATAAATTCTAATAATATTTACATAAAATATAAAATTATGAAAATAAAATAATAAAATAATAAAATTACGAAATTAAAATAATAAATAATAAATAAAATAAATAAATAAAATAATAAATAAAAATAAAAAATAAATAACATACAATAAATAATAATAAATAATAAATAACAAACAACAATTAATAATAGAAAAAAATACATAAATAATAAATAATAAATAGTAAATAATAAAAATAAATAATAAATAATAACTAATAACTAATAAATAAGAAATAAGAAATAATAATAATATACAAAAAACAATAAATATTAAATAATAATAATAAATAACACATAATTAATAATTATAAATAAATAAATAAATAAATAATAAATAATAAATAATAAATAATAAATAATAAATAATAAATACTAATAAATAAACAATAAACAATAAATAATAAATAATAAATAATAAATAATAAACAATAAACAATAAATAATAAACAATAAAAAATAAATAATACATAATAAACAATAAATAATAATAAATAAATAATAATATATAACATATAATATATAATATATAATATATAATATATAATATATAATATATTATATATTATATATTATAAATAATATATAATAAATAAAATATTATTATAAATAATAATAAATAATATATAATATATAATAAATAACGAGTAACAAATATTATTATTATTAATAATAAATAATAAATAATAAATAATAAATAATAAATAACAAATAACAAATAATAAATAACCAATAAAAAATAAAAAATAATAAATAAATATAAATAATAAATAAATATAAATAATAAATAACTAGTAAAAATAATTGATAATAAATAAATTATATTATATTATAAATAATAAATAATAAATAATAAATAATAAATAATAAATAAAACACCTGAAAAAGTACGAAGAGGCGTGATAAGAAATGAAAAATTATGAAAACGCATGAAAACAGATGGAGAAGCATGAAGAAGGAAGCATTAGAAAGCATGAGAACACATGAGAACACATGAGAACACATGAAAACTCTGGAAAACCCCTTACAAATTCAACATAATCATCATAATAATCCACAAAAGACATTGATACAGATAATAAGTCATGGAAACCCAAATAAATAGTAATAAATGGAGCAACCGTTAAAACCCGTCAAAACGGTCATAAAGTGAAAAAAACATTGGACTCTCATTAACAGAGATAACATATGATCAGAGAGTCCATTCCAGATCCGAGACCAGTCAAATCGAAGATCCTAAAACGATCTTCGATCTGATAGGTGAAATAGACCAAATGGACCAGCGGATTAGAAGTTACGACCATTTAAAAAAACTAACAGGGAACGGGTGCTAGAAATGATGCATCGAAAAACATAACAAACCCGATACCCACTAAAAAGACCATAATTTATGATCTAGGAGTCCATATGGGCACCGCGATAAGTCAAACTGAACATCATGGAACGAACTACGATCTAGCAGGCAGAGGAGTCCGAACTGACAAGGGGATCGAATGTTAGTTACATTTGAAAACAAGTTTGACGGGACACCGGTGACCGAAACAGGGTTTCAGAGGCCTTCGAAGGGGTTTTGTGGGTCTAAAAACACAACATAAGTCTTCTTCTATTTAATTGGTGTGTAGATCTCTTCGATGGCTTCAATTTGATATGTGGTAGAGCCCAAACCGACACCCGGAGTGAATGTTATGGCCGTTTGAAGTTGGAAAACTTTTTTCAACTTTCTTATAACTCTCATATCTTCCGTATCTTAGGCCGTCTCATGGTTTTGATTACATATGCCTCTAGATCTCTTCATGAGCTTCGATTTGACTGGTCGTGGCGCTCTAACGGATGCCCAGATCAATAGTTTTGGTCGTTTTAGTGATTTCAGGATTTCTCATGTTATTTTTATTTTTTCCTTTCATTTTGCGGCAGTTTTACCCAAACTACCACTATTTTGCAATGGTTTTTTAAAAAACTGCCGCTAATCCTCGAAAAATAAAAATAAAATAAAATAAAAATAAATTTTTTTTTACACATTTCACAGCGGTTTTAAAAACCGCCACGAAATACCGGCTCGAATGCTATTTCGCAGTGGTTTTTAAAACCGCCGTGAAAAAACAACCGTGAAACGCATGTTTTCCTGTAGTGGTAAAATACCTTATTTAATTCCAATGCCGCACATGACGTCTTCTCATCATTTGCGATACATATTTGAAGAATCTGACATCAAACTCCTCTAGATCATCCACACGCACTTCATTAAATCCACAGGAGCACCATTCATCATAATCTGGGTTCTAGTGAAGAATTGTGACAACATTTTCAACGCTCCAATGGTCACCACATCGCTTCGCTAGCGATTCCTGAGAGAGAGAGAGAGAGCTCGATATAAGATTCTTGGATCTAGAGAATATCTCTATAGATTATGGGAGATAGGAGAGGAGATATAATCCCCATGAATAAAACGTTTGGCGATCTCCTATCCTCATATATTTATTGTGTCATGTAATTACTCAGAAATTCCAACCCATCCTCTGAATAATAAATGCACTATTAATGAAATTTTATGACTACTAATCTGAGTCATAAATATTATTAACAATTAATTTTAATATATAAAATATTACATGATAATAAATAATTCATTAACTCAACTTGTTGTTCCCATAAATATTAATTGAACCTTGTATAATTTATTATTCATCAATTAATATTTTTCATGTATTTACTTAAAACATGTAATTATATTTAATAAATACATTCAATTCTCATTATTCTAAACTCAAACAATATGAATTTATTTATTGCATTGGTGATCGCATCTCTTTGGAAAAAACTCAGACCCCAGTGGTGGGGTACACCATGTCTAAAACACATATTCTACTGAATAGGGAAGATTATTGAATATGCTTTTATGTGTGACCCTCTAGGCCCTTATCTCAACAGCAGTGAATAGTATTCATTGACCAGGAACATGATCTAGCCACCCATCATGGCCCTTGAAGAGATAAGGATTGTCATAGTAGCGACAACCGACCAACGAACATGCACTGTGTAATATAATCTCTTTGTTTTTAATATCTCATAAAGCAAGACGCACTCACGTGTCATTGTTCTTTTCTTCATTTATTGTTTGTTAATTTAACAGGACATATTTACCCTTGACTGCTAAGACCATGGTCTTATAAGGGTACTGTCATCCTTATTAACATGGATTGAGATATATTAATTTCATAACCTGGAAGTGAAAAATACTTTCTTGACCATTCAACATATACCATGCCACCAATGACGCACCCAACACAAACTACCTCGCCATGAATTCATTTCCATGGTTTTCATCTTGCTTGAAATTATGCAATCAAATGAAATACGTTGGTAATGATCTCATGTTAGAAGACCATTACACATGATCGTAGATAAGAACATCCAATGACACCCGAAACATGTGGACTTTCTATTGGCGGGTCAGTCCTCATGATCTCACTACTAGAGTGTAGAGACCCAAAGCCTGACGTACATGGACATTACATTACTTTTACGGAATATTTAATACATAAGAAAAATAGACACACAAGGACCATTATAGTTTAGTGTCTTTGGAAACTTGGAATAAAATCTTCTAATCATGGTGAAAGATCTTCAACATCTCCCAATAAAGATCTTCCCTTTTTTTTCATACCTAAAACCTTTCATTATATCCTGGTGAAAAGAAAACATAAAAGGGTGAGCTCAAATGCTCAGTAAGGGTAAAAAAAAGAAATATCAATCACATCATATTCATAAGAACATAACATTTTGGAAATCTTAACCTGCAAAAGAGATCATAAAATCATAACATGGGATAAATCATATAAGTGAAATGTAATCCCAATAATCATAACATAAAACATGAAACTTTGTGGCATACACACATACTCATAGAGAATCATTTCTTATTAGTCAAGACTCATTGCCATGACTATCTTAGTGGACAAAGTCCATTTCTGAACCGAGTTCACTCCTCATTTCAGTCTTGTTTCACTGAACCGGTTTAACCTGTCGTTCCAGCCATTTCTATCTCATGAGATATAAAATATTAACCCAATGAATTGGAGGGAGATATAGGTCCCACCCATCTCATAATGATACCATTCTTATGTGTGCCTCAAAATAAAAAAAATCATACATCATTGCATAACCCATGTAATAAAAATGGGAATCTTAAACATCATGCTATCATAACATAATCCATATAAGATAAAAGGACATAATAAAAATAATTCCCTCATAACATAATCAAATCAATGTAAAAATAGTGATAGAGACAGAACCCTTTATTATCTTAGATGGAAAATAATTTTGATAAAACACTTGAACTCCATTCTTGAGGAAAATATCCTTTCTACCTCAAAAATATTTTTCCTTTCTTAACATGTCATACAATTTTAAACTAAAAGAATTTGATTAAAAATAAACATTAAAACTTGTAAAGGAAGCTTCTTGGAAATAATTTTTTGAAAATCCATTCATTCCGTATAAGTAAAAAAACATTCTTCTCGTACTTTTTTCGGAAAAGTCAAAAAGTACCTCGTACGAAAAATAACAAAAGATTCCTTTCATATATTTTACTAAAAACTCACCGAAGGGTAAAATTGGATTTAAACAATTTTAGGTGGATGGAAATAATATTACATATTGAGGAAACATGGATGTGGATGATAAAAATACTCCCTAGTAAATTTCAACGTATAAACAATCTCAGATAAAAATGAGATTGTGATATTTCCCTTACCTTAGTTCGGATTTGCTTTGTAAGTGTCCGAATCTCCTATATAATGATTTAAATAATGTCATTGACTTATTAAAGAATCATATTCATTGTTATTATGTCATATATGGTTCACTTATGACTTTATATTACCCGTTCTTTTGTAAATTCAATGTTAAAGAGTGTTTTGGGTAAAATCGTTTCATTTGCCATCCATGTTTTGACTTGTAATTATTCATATGATTACATAGATCATGATTACTTAATTCCAGAATATAAAACATTATTTATATATAATATATATTCAGAATATACATATATATATAATATATCGATAAATGGAAAGAAATGCACCGTTCATGGAGATGGTAGGTCGTACGTACGCATGAATGCTGTTTTCGTTTCCTTATTGAGTTGAATGGAATTAAGTAGATGACATACATATATATATATACACATAAATACAGTAGCTTTATAATGTCATATATTTCATTATTATTTCTTATATATACTTTATAATCATTCTTAAATGGTTAACATGGAGAATGAATCTCATCGCGTCGTGGAGACGATATTCCGTACGTACGCACGAGCGATGATATTGTTTCCATAATTATTGAATTGAATTGGAGTGGATGATACAATATATAAGAATAGTTATGATTTTATAATAACTATGTATAGTTATTCTTTACACCATAATACCCATCCATGTATGGTGTTGGTGGAAAAACAGATTACACCACGTCGTGGAGACGGTATTCCGTACATACGCATGCGCGGTGATTTTGTTTTCCGTAGGATGGATAGAAGGTGAAATAGGGTTGTTTCATACTTATAATAACATATCAGTATATTAGTGATACTGATGTTATTATTTCATAATGAAATAACCTAATAATAAGAAGTGGAAGAAGAAATAAAGTTGAAATAATTGGTAACGGACATTACCTCTTCTTTGAAGTGCCTCTTCGAGTCCTCCTCTTAGGGCACTAAAATTGGACTTTCAAGAATACCAGGACCCCTAGGATGTTTCTAGGGAAGTGGAGAACAGAATTTGGTAGGTATTGGACGAGATTGATGGCTCAAAGTGGTGTGAGTAAGAGAGGGAGGAGGTGCCCTTTTATAAGGGAGGAGAGGGGCACCTTTGGAAATCTTAAAAATATTAATTTATAATAAATCTAACCCCACTTAAAAACCACCAAAAATGACTCATATTAGAATATAAGATGATATAGGGTTGTAATCTCATCAACCAATAAAATTTAGACATGTTAGGAAATTATTTTAAACATTATCAACTTGATTTATCCTTACTTAATCAATTTAATTTTATTTGTGGTAATAACATTCTAAATTTTACATTATAACAAAACATTACTTATTTTTTGTGAATTTTCCATAATTGGATACTTTATAACATTTTAGACCATATAAATTTAAATTTATAATTTTTAAATTTTTTTGTGATTTTTAAACAATTTTATAATATGTTATTTTTATAAAATAACAATAGTGTCAATTTTGACACTATTCATTTATATGAATTTAAATAAAATATATACAGAATATTTATTCGAAATAAAAGATTTAATAGATTCATAATAGGGCATATGTATCTAGAAAATTAGGGGAGTACATTAAATAGTTAATATAATATTTATTTTATTATTTTTAAAACCATTTATTTGTTTTATCTCTTAATAAAATAATTACTACAACATTTTTGTATAATTATTTAATATACTTATATGTTGCATAAAAAAGAAAAATTAAATCCTATGATTAAGATAAATCTATTAAATTTCCAAATAATACTTTTACTCGAATTTATCATCTTAAAATCACAATAGTTTAATTGTTATATTTATTAAATTATGAAGCTGACAACTTTGGCATCATTTAAAATAAAATAATATAAGTTTCATAATTGGTTGTATAAGACTCCAAATGGTCAAATATTATACCATTGGATGATTATAATTTAAATTTACAAGACCAATAAGTTTTGGTTAGGGTTTTGTGCCTTTTATGGTCACTATTAGTTTAATAAGAACTATATTCTTTATTTTTCACTAGATAAATAATTTCAGCATCACTATTGTGTCATGATTAATGATAATTATTTAATCCCAAAAAATTATAAATAAATTTTAATGATTTATATAATTTTTTTATATTTCTGGAGACGATTAATGTATGAAGTTTCATGAAGTTTATCAGTAACTTAAAATTATTATACTTATAGTATTTAAGAGAGTGACATGTTGTCACTTTCTTTGGTTTTAATAATAATTAAATTATTTTCATGGAAAAAATTCCATTAAATGAATCTAATCTGACCCTTAGGTGATATGGGTCGACTTTTAGTCATCCAATAGGATTTTTCCAAGTGTTAGGGCAATTTTATAATCTTATATTTACCCTTAATTACTCGATTTACCTTTAACTATGGTAAATAAAATTTACCGTAGTTACTATTCCCAATGCCCAAAAATAAAAAGTAGCTTATTAACTTAATTTGGACCCACTGATTCCAAATATGGAATCCATTTTTTCAAATTCAATACAAAAAATTTGCAGAAATTAAATTAAAATTAATCCCGTTTTCGAAAGAAAACGGGTTTTTCTTTACAACATTGCAAAAGATTGAATTGAATTAACCTACGAATTCAAGGTAAAATCAATGATAATGACATAAATTATATTAAATGGTAAAAATATATTATATTTATACTTTAAAACCATTAAATATTATAATTTAACCACATAAGATATTACGATGAAAAAGTTGTTTTTAATTAAAATATAGCGTGTTTTTACTATTCATTAAAATATGAAAGTTATCAGAATAAAATGAAAAATTTATCCAAAGTAAATTTTTATTTCTTGATTCCAAAGAATAATTTTATTTTGTCAAATAGAAGTTATAAACATTTCAAAAACTAGATTTAATGTGGGTGCGCCATTAAAAGGCGACAAAACTGTATTTTTTGAAAAATACTTATTTTACCCGAAAATTTTATTTTGTTCTTATACCATGTTCTATAAAATGTGTAAGATGAATAATAATGTTATAAAATTCAAAATTTAGTTAATACTATTCATAACGGCTAGTTCATAACAATATTATAATAATATTTTTTTTTTAGTAAAACCTGTTATTGCGTACAACACACGCTATTAGGGAAGGTCGCGATTGCGTGTAATGCAAGCCAAGTCAGGGTTGCGTGTAGTGAACGACTCCTTTGTTGTTGCGTATAATAGAATACAACCATATTTTATTTATACATTGAATATATATATATATATATATACACTCAATGTTGCGTAGAATAACTTCTATCAAACGAACTCGAAATTGTGTGTAACACGAGCCAAGAACAGTGTTGCGTATACTGCAAGCTAATACGGTGTTGCGTATAGTGCAAGATAATCTTGGTGTATCATACAACAAAAGATATGAATGAAATTAAAAAGAATGTATCTTATAAAATCTCGGGTTGTTACATTCTACCCCCCTTAAAATGAATTTCTCCCTCGAAATACGTCTTGGTTATAAATCAACTATTTATAGAAACCCACATCCTAAAAAGAAATACCAAAACTGAACATTAAAAACTAAAGTATGAAATATAACGGTTACCCAAATTAACTCATCACTGGGTTTCCATATAGGATAACATTGGTTAAAATATGGATATGGAAGAGAAATCTAACCATCATGTTCTGATAGTTAGTTGTAGAGAACATGGCTATGAAAAAGCCAACAATCACAGAACCATAAATTTGTGATGATCTAGGGTACCATCTGATTCATCGGATATAAAGGCACTAGGAGAACATTTTTGGTTTTCAAGATCATTTCCCTAACATTGAAGAATTTTAATTAGAATAAATACTTTATTTTGGTACAATCTCACGGTTGTTCGTGCTTTGAACAATTTCAGTTCATGTCTTAAAGAAATGAAGTTGAATTTGTTATTCGTGATGTGTTAAAAGATCATGTGATAGAATGATGGGTCATTCCATCTGTTTCAAACAAAAGGTTAGCAAAAGTTATCAAATATACATAAGTCCGTCTTTGGTGAGGTTAATCGTATATGAAAAAATGAACTTATACTTCATCTATCACGTCTCTTAATAAAATAAAACTAGTGTCTACTAACCAGGGACTTCCTGTAGGTTAGTGGTAGGCGATAAAGGCCAGTTGCACTTCGGTTGTGGGTTTGATTCCCCCAGCCTTGTCCGACGTGATGGGATGTCTCCCATCCTGCAGGTAGTCCTTTTTCTAAAAATACATTACTATAACATCCCATCAATAATATCAAAAAAAGTTATATCCTTAAACAATACTAACTTATGTCCAACATAATCCATTCCAATCTTTAGTCTTATCTAAAATACTTCGGTCCAAGCTCATATTATAAAGAAAATGATTACATGAAATGTCATCAACCAAGCATGTGAATACCATCATTTATCCCCCATATATCTTGTTGGTCACATTCTAATCATGTTAATACATTAATTATATATTCTCTTGAAAAATGAATACCCATTAAACCTTAGTGAAAACATGAATGCTGTCAAAAGTTAACTCCTTCCACATACCAAAATCCAAAAATTCTATATACTCAAACCATGATATAAGACTCTCCTTATATCAGTCATGAGCTCATGAATACTATCAAACATTTAATTTTATCCTTATCCCTTCATTATGCGCATATCATCTACATTCCAAAAATATCTGAATAACCTTTCATGGATACTGGTAGCATTAATCATACACTTTCAAAACTCAAGGAAAGACAACAATGTAACAATCCTTAGATGTCTCATTATTCCATAGTACCATGAGATTACTATACAACATTACACTTGATAAACATGTAATCATTCCACTACCTTCTTAAACCATTGACCGAGCTTCAACAATTCTTTCATCTCACATATTATTTGTAGTCTCTTCATCATCATCAACATAAATACTACCCATACGGCTGTACTGATTCTCTTCATGAGACTTTCCCTTAGGGCATTGGTTTGCATAATGCCTGTACATTCCACATTTAAAACATTTAACCATTTTTGATGTCGTAGCAATACCATTATCCTCATCCATGGTGTTAACTGAACCTTTTCCTTTGCACTTACTGGCTTTGTGTCCTTCTTTTCCACACCCAAAGCATCTTCCAGTTCCATTGAAACAATCTCCCCGATGCATCTTCCCACATGATTTACATGAGGGAAATTGAACTTTCTTTCCTCTATGATCATCATGAAACTCCATATTTCTCTTATTATATGAGTCGGAAAACTTACCAAAGTTGAGATTATTGATCATATTATGAGATTGTTGATTAGGCATAATAAAGATGTTTGGACTTCCAAATCCCATTTCATTTGGTTTCACATGAATAATATCATTCCATTGTCCGTCATATCCTCCATTATCATGAATCTTCCTGTTTTTAGCCATTTTCTAAAACCCAAAAAGAATAGTGTGAGAAGCAAAAATCATGCTAGGTAAAACAACATAATAAAGGGGGAGTGACTTCAATATCTAACATCTTGGGTTACCGTAATTCTAGTACTATAATCTATACTTATACTTAACCTTAGGGACATCCCTAGACATACCTTAGAAATATCTCTAGGGATCTCACTAAAGTTCTCGCATCCTAGTTTCCAACGGTTGACTAAACCATTCCTCTGATACCAACTGTAGAGACCCGAAGACTGATGTACATGGACATTAAATTACTTTTGTATAATACTTAATACATAAGAAAAATAGACACACAAGGACTGTAATAGTTTAGTGTCTTTGGAAACTCGGAATAAAATCTTCTAATCGTGGTGAAAATCTTCAACATCTCCCAATAAAGATCTTCCCTTTTTTTCTTACCTAAAACCTTTCTTTATATCCTGGCGAAAAGAAAACATAAAAGGGTGATCTCAAATGCTCAGTAAGGGTAAACAAAAGAAATATCAATCACATCATATTCATAAGAACATAACATTTTGGAAATCATAACCTGAAAAAGAGATCATAATATCATAACATGGGATAAATCATAGTAGTAAAATGTAATCCGAATAATCATAACTTAAAATATGAAAATTTGTGTCATACACACATAATCATATAGATTCATTTCTTATTAGTCAAGACTCATTGCCAAGACTATCTTAGTAGACAAAGTCCATTTTTGAACCGAGTTCACTCCTCGTTTCAGTCCCGTTTCACTGAACCAGTTTAACATGTCGTTCCAGCCATGTCTATCTCATGAGATATAAAATCTTTACCCAATGCATTGGAGGGAGATATAGTTCCCACCCATCTCATAATGATACAATTCTTATGTGTTCCACAAAATCAAAAAAATCATACATCATTATATAACCCATGTAATAAAAATGGGAATCTTAAACATCATGCTATCATAGCATAATCCATATAAGATAAAAGGACATAATAAAAATAATTCAATCATAACATAATCAAATCAATGTAAAAATAGGGATAGAAACAAAACCCTTTATTATCTTATATAGAAAATAATTTTGATAAAACACTTGAACTCCATTCTTGAGGAAAATATCCTTTCTACCTCAAAAACATTTTCCCTTTTTTAACATGTCACAAAATTTTAAACTAAAAGAAGTTGATTAAAAAAACATTAAAAATTTTAAAGGAAGCTTCTTGGAAATAATGTTTTAAAAATCAATTCATTCCATATAAGTTAAAAAAACATTCTTCTCGTACTTTTTTCGGAAAAATAAAAAAGTACCTCGTACGAAAAACGACAAAATATTCCTTTCATATCTTTTAATAAAAACTCACCGAAGGGTAAAATTGGATTTAAACAATTTTAGGTGGATGGAAATAATATTACATATTGAGGAAACATGGATTTGGATTATAAAAATACACCCCAGTAAATTTCAAAGTATAAATAATCTCAGATAAAAATGAGATTGTGATATTTCCCTTACCTTTGGTCCGATTTGCTTCGTAAGTGTCCGAACCTCCTGTATAATGATTTAAATAATGTCATTGACTTATTAAAGAATCATATTCATTGTTATTATATCATATATGGTTCACTTATGACTTTATATTAACCGTTATTTTGTAAATTCCATGTTAAAGAGTGTTTTGGGTAAAATCGTTTCATTTGCCGTCCATGTTTTGACTTGTAATTATTCATATGATTACTTAGATCATGATTACCTAATTCCAGAATATAAAACATGATTTATATATAATATATATTCAGAATATACATATATATAATAGATCGATAAATGGAAAGAAATACACCATTCATGGAGACGGTAGGCCGTACGTACGCATGAATGTTGTTTTCATTTCCTTATTGAGTTGAATGGAATTAAGTAGATGACATACATATATATATATACATAAATACAGTAGCTTTATAATGTTATATATTTAATTATTATTTCTTATATATACTTTATAATCATTCTTAAATGGTTAACATGGAGAATGAATCTCATCGCGTCGTGGAGACGGTAGTCCGTACGTACGCACATGCGATGATATCATTTCCATAATTATTGAATTGAATTGTAGTGGATGATACAATATATCAGAATCATTATGATTTTATAATAACTATTTATAGTTATTCATTACACCATAATACCCATCCATGTAAGGTGTTTGTGGAAAAACAGATTACACCACGGCGTGGAGACGGTATTCCATACGTACGCACGCGCGGTGATTTTGTTTTTTGTAGGATGGATAGAAGGTGAAATAGGGTTGTTTCATACTTATAATAACATATCAGTATATTAGTGATAATTATTTTATTACTTCATAATGAAATAACCTAATAAGAATAAGTGGAAGAAGAAATAAAGTTGAAATAATTGGTAACAGACATTACCTCTTCTTTGAAGCGCCTCTTTGATTCCTCCTCTTAGGGCACTAAAATTGGTCTTTGAAGAAGACCAGGACCTCTAGGATGTTTCTAGGGAAGTGTAAAAGAGAATTTGGCTGGGATTGGCCGAGCTTGAAGGCTCAAAGTGGTGTGAGGAAGAGAGGGAGGAGGTGCCCTTTTATAAGGGAGGAGAGGGGCACCTTTGGAAATCTTAAAAATATTAAATTATAAAAAATCTAACCCCACTTAAAAAACTCCAAAAATGACTCATATTCGAATATAATATGAGATAGGGTTGTAATATCATCAACAAATAAAATTTAGACATGTTAGGAAACTATTTTAAAAATTATCAACTTGATTTATCCTTACTTAATCAATTTAATTTTATTTGTGGTAATAAAATTATAAATTTTAAATTATGACAAAAAATTACTTATTTTTTTTTTTGAATTTTCCACAGTTGGATACTTTATAAAGTTTTAGACCATATAAATTTAAATTTATAATTTTTAAATATTTTTGTGATTTTTAAACAATTTTATAATATGTTATTTTTATAAAATAACAATACTGTCAATTTTGACACTATTCATTTATATGAATTTAAATAAAATATATACAGAATATATGTTCTAACTAAAAGCTTTAATAGATTAATAAAATGCCATATGTATCTAGAAAATTAGTGTAGAACATTAAATAGTTCATATAATATTTATTTTATTATTTTTAAAACCATTTATTTGGTTTATCTCTTAATAAAATAATTACTACAACATTTTTGTATAATTATTTAGTATACATATATGTTGCATAAAAATTAAAAATAAAATCCTATAATTAAGATAAATATATTAACATTCAGAATAATACTTTTACTCTAATTTATCATCTTAAAATAACAATAGTTAAATTGTTATATTTATTAAATTATGAAGGTGACAACTTTGGAATCATTTAAAATAATATAATATAAGTTTCATAATTGCTTGTATAAGACTCCAAATGGTCAAATATTCTACCATTGGATGATTATTGTTTAAATTTACATGACCAATAAGTTTTGGTCAGGTTTTTGTGCCTTTTAAGGTCACTATTAGTTTAATAAAAACTATATTCTTGATTTTTCACTAGATAAATATTTTCTGCATCATTATTTGTGTCACAATTAATGATAATTATTTAATCCCAAAAAATTCTAAATAAATTCTCTTGATTTAGATAATTTTGTTAGATTTCTGGAGACTATTAATGGTCGAAGTTTCATAAAGATTATCACTAACTTATAATTATTATACTTATAGTATTTAAGAGAGTGACATGTTTTCACTTTCTTTAGTTTTAATAATAATTAAATTATTTTCATGGGAAAAAGTCCATTAAATGGTTCTAATCCGACCCTTAGGTGATATGGGTCTACTTTTAGTCATCCAATAGGATTTTTCCAAGTGTTAGGGTAATTTTATAATCTTATATTTACCTTTAATTACCCGATTTACCTTTAACTATGGTAAATAAAATTTACCATAGTTACTATTCACAACGCATGTAGAGACCCGAAGCTTGACGTACATGGACATTACATTACTTTTTCGGAATACATACTAAATAACAAAAACACACAGACAAGGATCGTAATAGTTTAGTGTCTTTGGAAACTCGGAATATAATCTTCTAATCGTGGTGAAAGATCTTCAACATCTCCCATAAAGATCTTCCTTTTTTTACCTAAAATCTTTCTTTATATCCTGGGGAAAAGAAAACATAAAAGGGTGAGCTCAAATTCTTATTAAGGGTAAACAAAAGAAATATCAATCACATCATTTTCATAAGAACATAACATTTTGGAAATCTTAACCTGCAAAAGAGATCATAATTTCATAACATGGGATAAATCATAGTAGTGAAATGAAAACCCAATAATCATAACTTAAATCATGAAACTTTGTGGCATACACACATAATCATAGAGAATCATATCTTATTAGTCAAGACTCATTGCCAAGACTATCTTAGTGGACAAAGTCCATTTCTGAACCGTGTCACCCTCGTTTCAGTCCTGTTTCACTAAACCGGTATAACCTACCCTTCCAGCCATGTCTATCTCATGAGATATAAAATCTTTACCCAATGAATTGGAGGGAGGTATAGGTCCCACCCATCTCATAATGACACAATTCTTATGTGTGCCACAAAATCATAAACAATACATCATTGCATAATCCATGTAATAAAAACGGGACTCTTAAACAACATGACATCATAAAACAATTCATATAAGATAAAGGAATTCATAAAAATAATTCCATCACAACATAATCAAATCAATGTAATAATAGGGTTAGAAACAGAACCCTATATTATCTTAGATGGAAAATAATTTTGATAAAACACTTGAACTCCATTCTTGAGGAAAATATCCTTTCTACTTCAAAAACATTTTTCCTTTCTTAACATGTCATACAATTTTAAACTAAAAGAGGTTGATTAAAAATAAACTTAAAAACTTGTAAAGTAATCTTCTTGGAAATAATGTTTTAAAAATCCATTCATGCCGTATAAGTTAAAAAAAAGATTCTTCTCGTACTTTTTTCGGAAAAGTCAAAAAGTACCTCGTACGAAAAACTACAAAAGATTCCATTCATATATTTTACTAAAAACTCACTGAAGGGTAAAATTGGATTTAAACAATTGTAGGTGGATGGAAATAATATTACATATTGAGGAAACATGGATGTGGATGATAAAATACACCCCTGTAAATTTCAAAGTATAAACAATCTCGGATAAAAATGAGATTGTGATATTTCACTTACCTTAGGTTTGATATGCTTTGTACGTGTCTGAACCTCCTGTATAATGATTTAAATAATGTTATTGACTTATTATAGAATCATACTTATTTTTATTATATCATATATGGTCATATTGTTAGCTTCTTAGTAGTAATATTTCATTGCTAGTTGTTTTTCGGGTGTTTATACCTTTTTGTTCTTATGTGTGTGTTGTCGAATAAATTCTTATTCTTATCTTTAGGTTATAGATACCACATTTCCAAAATGTTATTAGTGTAATATATATCATATTCATTCATTCAATTCTTTTATATAATCATTATGAAATGAAGATCATGTAGAACGAGTCGCATCACATCGTGGAGACGGTATTCCGTACGTACGCACGAGTGATGATATCGTTCCTATGATCGTGGAATTGTATTGGAGTGTATTTATACTATTTAAGAATCAATATAACTTTATAATAGTCATATATAGTCATTATGTACACCATTATACCCATCCAAGTTAGGTGGTGGTGGAAAATAGATTACACCACGGCGTGGAGACGGTATTCCGTACGTACGCACGCGCGGTGATTTCATTTATCGTAGGATGGATAGATGGTTAAATAAGGTTGTTTCATACTTATAATAACATATCAGTATATGAGTCATACTTATGTTATTACTTCATAATGAAACAACTAAAGAAGAAGAAGTTGAAGAAGAAAGAAATTGGAAAGGATCGGTAATGGATATTACCTCTTCTTTGAAGTGCTTCTTTGAGACCTCTTTTTAGGGCAATAAAATTGGTCTTTGAAGAAGACCAGGACCTCTAGGATGTCTCTAGGGAAGTGTATAGGAGCACATGTCAGGGTTTTTCTGAGCTTGAAGGCTCAAAGTGGTGTGAGGAAGAGGGGGAGGAGGTGCCCTTTTATAAGGGAGGAGAGGGGCACCTTTGGAATAACTAAAACTATTATTTTATTATAAAGTCAGGTTCGGTTTTAAATAGATCCAAATTGAGTTATTTAGAAGATAAGGTGGGTATGGGTCGAAATAATCTCATCCAATAGAATTTAGACAAGTTTAGGTCATTATATTAACCTTATATTTTAGTTTTAACTCGTAGTTAATTAGATTGACATTTACCATGTCACTTTGTATTTTTATATTTTATAGTTAATAAACTAACCATATACGTCCAAGTGACCCCCAAGTTGTGTTTCATTAATATATATAACCTTATATAAGTCATTTTTAAGAACCTTATATTTTTAGGAATAAAATAACAATTAATAATATAATATTTGTTTTAAAAACTATTTTATGTCAATTTTGACACTATTCAATAGTTTATTTTTTTGAAACTCATAACAGAATTATTAGTTCGACCAAAGTTAATTAAATAAATTTTAACATGTCATATTAACCTAGAAAATTAGTTTAATTCATAAAAAGTCTCAAATTATACTTATTTAGGTATTTATAATATCAATTATTCTAATTTTTCACTATTATGGTAATTACTGCATCATCATTGTGTCATAAATAAATTAAATTATTTAAAGTCTAAAAATTACAAAAAAAATATAATTATGTAGGAAATCTTTTTAGATTTCTAATTAATATTTATAGTGGAATTTATCTTATGTATAACCTTATATTAAAAATGCTTTACTTATTAAACTTTGATTTTATCTATTTTAACCCTTCTTTAAATAAATTAATAATAAATGTCCTAATCTAATACAAGTGGGACTAAATGGTCATATTTTATTCCTAAGGTTGTTTTTGGTCGAATTACACTTGTCCAATAGAATTAGGACATGTTTTAGGGTAATAATAATATCATTTTTACCCTTAATTACCCTATTTACTTTTAACCGTGGTAAAAAAAAGTAAAAAGTTAATATTCACCATAAATTATTTTCATCTCATTGAACCACATTTTACTTACTAACAACAACCGTGTCTCTAGGATTTTTGAAATTCCACTCACAGAAGTGGTAAAATTATGTTTTATGAAAAATTCATTTTTTTAACTACCACTTAGTGGTTTCACTATTCATCAAAAAATGAAATTTTCCAGAAAAATACCAAAAATTAGGCCTAAGCTATATTTGATATTATGAACTCAAAAATTATTTCTATTTTACCAAATTCAAAACATATTAGTTTCATTAATTAATTTAAAAATTAATTCCCGTCGTCAAAACAAATAGCGTGTTTTTAAGAGATGATAACCATCAAAAGATTGACACTTGTTTATGACTGGTTTAAATGTGAAATTACATCCAATGAACAACATTGTATTAAATTGTAAAAATATATTCTAAATATACTTTAAAACCACTCAAATTAATAATTTATCACTATTAATTATTTCGATTAAAAAGGTTGTTTTTAATTAAAATTTAGTAATTTTCACTATTCATCAGAAAATTAAAGTTATCCGAAAAGCACCAGAATTTCACCCTAAGATAATTTTGATATTAAGAATCCAAAAATGAATTCCATTTTGAAAAATAAAATTTACAAAATTTCAAAAAGTGGTTATTACTATTCATAACGGCTAGTTTTAATAATATTTTAATAGCATATTGTCGTTTAGTGAAACTCGTTATTGCGTACTACACACACTATCGAGGAAGGTCTCGATTGCATGTAATCCAAGGCAATTCAAGGATGTATGATGTTCAATCTCCTTTTGGTGTATCGTACAATACAAGACATTAATGAAATTAAAAAGAATATTTTTCATAAAATCTCGGGCTATTACAATGCCCAAAAATAAAAAGTATCTTATTAACATAATTTGGACCCAATAATTCCAAATATAGAATCCATTTTTCTAAACTCAATACAAAAAATTTTCAGAAATTAAATTAAAATTAATCCCGTTGTCGAAAGAAAACGGGTTTTTCTTTAAAACATTGCAAAAGATTGAATTGATTTAACCTACGAATTCAAGGTAAAATCAATGCTAATGACATACATTATATTAAATGGTAAAAATATAATCTATTTATACTTTAAAACCATTCAATATTATAATTTAACCATATAAGATATTACGATGAAAAAAGTTGTTTTTAATTAAAATATAGCGTGTTTTTACTATTCATTAAAATAAAAAAGTTATCAGAATAAAATGAAAAATTTATCCAAAGTATGTTTTTTACTTCTTGATTCCAAAGAATAATTTTATTTTTTCATATGGAACTTATAAAAATTTCAAAAACTAGATTTAAAGTGGGTGCGCCATCAAAAGGCGGCAAAACTGTATTTTTTGAAAAATACTTATTTTACCCAAAAAATTTATTTTGTTCTTATACCATGTTCTAGAAAATGTGTAAGATGAATAATAATGTTATTCAATTCAATATTTAGTTAATACTATTCATAACGGCTAGTTCATAACAATATTATAATAATATATTGTTGTTTAGTAAAACCCGATATTCCGTACAACACACGCTATCAGGGAAGGTCGTGATTGCGTGTAATGCAAGACATGTCAGGGTTGCATGTAGTGCATGACTCTTTTGTTGTTGCGTGTAACAGAATCCAACCATATTTTATTTATACATTGAATATATATATATATATACACTCAATGTTGCGTAGAATAACTTCTATCAAACAAACTTCAAATTGTGTGTAACACGAGCCAAGAATAGTGTTGCGTATACTACAAGATAATACGATGTTGCGTATAGCTCAAGATAATCTTGGTGTATCGTACAAAAAAAGATATGAATTAAATTAAAAATAATGTATCTTATAAAATCTCAGGTTGTTACGTAGAGATCACGAAGTGTGAACTTCATGAGAAGAAGTCTCAATGCTTATGAGCCCCCAACACCTGATAGTCAAAAATATATTGTGTCCAATCAATAAGATGTATCTTGACCATAGAAAATATATTTAATATTAATATCAAAGTATCTTTAGGTTCTCATAATAACCTGGGATGTAATATAACCTTTCGATATAACAATTAATCTTTGGAAATTACCATTTAAATGGTGGATGTAGAAAAGTCTACACTATAATGGTAAGATGACATCATGTACACCTAAATAATTACACAATATGGTAATCAAAAGCCCTGAATAGTTAGGTCTAGGTAACCCACTATTTCAACACCCCCACTTGCACTAGAGACAACTTGCTAACTAAACTTTTTATCTACTCTCATGATAAAGATCATGTTTCTATTGAGTAACGTCTTTAGCTATTTGTCTGGCCATGGTTCCACCACATGGCAATTCTTCTATTGCAACCTTGTATCATTGAGTAAAAATTCTCAAGAGATGGTATCCCGAGTATATCCCACTTTTACACTATAATAACATGACATAATGGCTAGTAATAATATCATAATTTTCATTATGATAATACTTTTCTTACATGGTGTGATTCCAAGAACTGGAATAGATTATTGCATTTATGTTCTTCTTAGCTATCTTAAAAGCTTCAACGTACTTAGTCTTTGAAGGTATGGATACCTCTATATGATATTATCTTGACTCGCTCATCATCTTTAACCTAACTGTGATAGTAGATCACCTTTATCTATGGATGATTAGTTTATATCCTAGAAAAATAGAATCCTTTCTTATCCACTTATTCGGTACATATCCTCTGTACTTTCCAAAGTAAAATTAGATAGTTCTGAATAAATCCCTTTTAGTGATCTTAGATATAACTGATATTTTCCTACTTTAAAGTATGTCTTGTAAATATCAATTTCGTACATATTATGGAATGCATGATAGATCCATCGCTTCGACGTATGGATTTCAACTTACCATGGTTATCTCTTCCCATGTCTTAGACATGTCAACATGGAGTGATTATTCCATGTAACACTGGAAACAATTCATCTCACGAATTGTTCCAACATGTATTTTTCAATACAATGTCACTATATATACGTTTGACTAGGACCAGGCAAGCTATAGATCTACCTTAGTAGATCCTGTTCCCTAGAACTTAGGTTTCTACTTTAAGTCTATCACTAGGGAATAAATTTTATCTTTGTCTTAACTAACTTGAAGACCATCTATTTTCCATATGTTTCCGAACATATTTTAGATGGAATACTTTGGCACTCCCACTAACCTCTTGTAAACACATGGAAATCATTTGTTTAAAATGTATATTCTATGATCATGTTTCTTACTTTAATCCTAAACATGATTTTAGTAACATTCAACATTTATTATAATTCTGTGATGTGACCATCCCTTTTTGGTTGTGTCATATAGAAACCATCCACGATTTGTTGTCATGACATCCAATGCTAAATAATTTGATCATAGATATTAGATGTGATAAGTAAGATTATAACGAATTTAGGAATAATGACTTGGTTAAACAAATTGATCCATATTGGTACTACACTTATACCATCCATGTATCAACTCAATTGAATACCCACCACGATATTCAAAATAATAATACCTTTTGCACTTTGATACATGGAATCCATTAATTGAATTTTAGTAGGTCTTATCAATTTTAGCTAATTTCTAGACACTACTTACTTTTAGGAAATATTTTTCACATTAAATAACAAATCACTGACCGTAGTGAATGTAAAAACCATCATAATGGTTTTTTCCTTTCTACGCAGTATGTGTCTCTGGAACATACTCTATTCCATATGCACTTGTAAAACTAGTTCCTATTCAAGTTATTTGTGCATCTTGATCATTGACTAAACACAATTCAATACAGCTCCCACTATCTCTAATAGAGATGTGTACCCTATTATAGAATATATTCTATCACTTGAATATAACTTTTCTATCTTATAGATTTATGTAATATCCTAAGCAATCATTAGGATAAGTACCTTTAGATGCACAATGTGTTTATCTTGATGTAATTTTTTTGTATATATGAAAAAAATATTTGCATCCAAACACATGTCCTTTTGACATAATGTAATTACATCATACTACGACTCGTACAATATCCATTTGTCATTATTATTGGAATATTGTTGTGGGATATCACTGTTATTTGCAAAGCACGTCATGAAATATAATGGAAGTTTCTGTAAGTTGTAACATTGATACCACTGACATCAAAATTTTGATGTATAACATATGAATTAAGGAATTTCTCCATGCTACATGTTTGTTTATCAATGTTGATATGTAATACTTCATCATCAATCCTCCTCATTAATACCAATGCTGTGTTGTTGATAAGGAAATGTGCATTTAGGAATTTCTCCACGCGACATTATCATGATTTATGAATGCTTGGTCAACATATTCTTCAATATGATGACCCGAAGCAACTCATATATTCTGACCATGCATATACTTTACTTTATCATTCCTTTATTTCTTAAAGGAATCTTATAAAGTATATACACCTCTAGCTTATACTTGGAATAGTTCACACTTACTTGCTGAACTATATCCAAAAGCTTTGTGACATACCTTTATTTCCAGAGGCTCCTTTGTCCAAACTAAAGACGTAGATAATACCAAAAGTATTTAGCTGTGCTGAGAATAAATACCAAACTTGGTATATTCATGATGTCCACATTTAGTATTACTTGGCAAAGAATTATCTTATCACAACTGGGTATAAGCCTTACTTTTATATTCATTACTAATTGCCTATGATTCATGTATTACTAAACTAGTGATTGAGTTTACCAAAAAAAACATTCATTCTAGAACCTGAAAGAATATCTCCTTGCATCCAAGGACACATGAGATTAATGTTTGTGGTTATACTCAATAGAAGTTCAATATCAATCTTTCACTTGGAAATTAAGGAAATCCTGTACATTTCATAACTGGCCTAGGTATCACTCTTTTGTAGCCACTTAGAGAATACACCTGACTTATAGTAATATTTATATACTTAATTGGTAACTATATTTAAATACACATATATAAAATGAATATAGTATTAAATACCGAAGTAGTAAAAAGGAAACATTATATTGATTAATATGCCTGATGTAGAAGTAAAAACATGCTTCTTTAAATCAGTTTATTGCTTTTAAACTTAAATTTTTTTATTCTATAATATACAATGAAAATAACCTTTATTAATACCTCATTAATTAAAGGACATCGCGAATGTTCCATTGGAATTACTTTCCATTTTGACATTTTGCATTTCCATTCAATTTATTCACCATAAGAATTAAAGATAAAACTATCTTGGATTTTCTTATTCACATGATGAACCTTAACTAAATTGGTAATGAAGTGTTTACTCAATACTTGTTTGTTTTGTAACTTATAACAAAACTTGAGTAATGTGGTTAAAATGATATGAGAAAGGTATCCATTTAATGACCATGATCAATATTTCAATTTACACATGCCGGTGCAACATCGATTTATCCATATCATTGCTTCGATTTCTCCTTGAAAACATCTCAAAGATGAGACTTCATGTTTATATCATCCATGTCTAGGTGTAGCGAACACAACTGACACTAGACATTGATGAATCCATAATGATATAACCATCATATACTTTGTAAATTAGTCTCTTGTAAGCAGCTTCACCCTCGCTTTTTGAGGTAGTTTAACAGTGCTGGGGACACTGGAACCTTGAGTCTCCTATATCATAGTACTATGCACATGCACCCGTACTATTCATGGATACTCATGTTAGTGAGGACATTTACTTTGTTCAATATTTATTGTAGTTTAAACTTGTGGTACGACTTTCCATTTTTCTACAAAAATGAATTTTAGCAGATGATTGATATTTATCATGATTACAGGTTAAGACATTTTGATTAATTAATTAAATCATTTAATGTATCCCACTATTTTATCGAATTATTGGAACCCTCTATGCTAGAATTTGAATACTCTATTGCTTGAGTATTCTAGTGGAAAGGATTCCAAAAACACCCCTCATTGCCTATAAGTTATGGCTATTCCACTACTTGGAGGGTTCATGGTGGACTTTTGGCCGGCTGACATCTTTAACTTGTGGTTCCTTGATCTGTTGAGTGAAGTCTGAACTTCTAAAATCAGAAATTGATTTACTCAATGATTGCCTCTAAAATCACAACAAGCTAGCTATGAGTATTTATTTCCTGAAATTTTAGATAAGTCAACCCATAATTCTTATAAGGACTCCTAGATAGTAAGAGACACCCTCAACTATGGCATGACCGGTACATCAGACAACCATTTTTTTCCAAATTTGAATGATGGAAGGCTGTTATGACTTAATATATATTTGAGGGTTTATTATTTTTAATGTGATTAAAGAAATCATTTTATATTTTTATAATCACGTACTATGTGATCACACTCACAATAGACCATGCATGAAATAGGAAAATATATTGCGTTACATGTTTATTTTATCCTGCGTGCTTCATTATTATTATTCTATGTGATCGTGCTCCAACTGCACATTCACAAATAATATACCATGCACAAATAAAATGAAGAACCTGATCATGATCCGATTCTAATAGTTAATCCATTGAGTGAATAATAGACCAAATGAGACCCTAGGGACAATACCTTTAGTCGCGTGGCTTGCAACTTGAATAGCAACATCGACTCATCCAATGCATCTAACTCCTGTCTGGTGTGTCGCCGCCACTTGGCGCAAAGTGCGTCATGCCTCATCTCATCATTATATAATAGTACTCGCACATAGGAGAGGGGGTCTCAAGGTATAAAATACAACCCTGAGAATGGGCGTGCAGGCCCTTATACATGTAATAACACTTGAGACGACACAAAAATAGTCTATTATTTAATTAAAATAATTATTACAAACCGACATGCAATAATTAATTAAATAATTAAATAAATTATTAAATAAAATGCATTGTACATGCATTGGTTGGTCTCTAGCTCATGATCAATACACACATGAAACTCACGTATATAAATTATATAAAAAATAAAATCAAACATGCATTAAACTAATACTCGAGGAATTTTTTTTATTGAATTAAAATTTCAATATAATTTTAATTCAACAAATGTCATCATTCGTTCCCAATTAATTAATTTAATTTTTTAAAAAAAAATTAATTAATTAATTAATTTAACGAAACTCCAAATTAAATTAATTATGCCACATTAAATTTTAATAAAAAAAATTAATGTTTAATTAATTAAATTCTCAACTAAAATTAAATTATTTATTTTAATTAATTCGTGATTAAATTTAATCACCCTGGCCCATAAAACTTTGGGTAAGGCCTGTGTCGGTCGGGGCGAACCTGTGCAGGACAAATTCGGGCGGTATCATCCCTGTGCAGGGGCATTTTGGGTCGGGTCAGTCCGCCCAAGCCCATTTTGAGCTGGGAAAGGCCCACTCAAACATATATAATGTGGTATATTGAGTTACCTTCCTTTTAAGAGGAACAGGTGGTGGCCAGAACGAGGCAGGTTCATGGAGAAGCGAGCTCGTCGGGATCGGCCAGGTTGGCCGTGACAGCAAAAACTCGATGCGGCTGATCGTAAGTGCATGAGGGTTCGAGTAGGAAAGCCTCGAAGGGTGCTATGTGGTGTGCTTGGCTGGAGGATACTAGATCAGTGGCCCTAGAAGGTTGCACCGGTGGAGGGAGCAAGCCAGCTGGCGGCGCGGTGCACGACTCCGGTTTCTGGCTGCTACACCTACTGTGCCCTCGAGAGGGGTGGAGGCACCCGGGATGGGGCAACCGAGAGGAGGCGAGAGGTCACCAGCTGAGGGTGCATAGGCATGAAGGGTAGCGACAAGTGTGCCGGCCTGTTCGAGGCATCACGCTACCGTTGCAAGAGGCCGACAATGCGGATGGGGGAGGAGGCGGCTGGGCAGGTGGCCGACGACGTCACCGGTGTGGTGGAGCTCACAGGGTGCCGACATGGGCGGCTGCTACACAGTGCTGGAGGAAGGAGGCTGGTCCGGAGCGAGGCGACCTTGAGTTAGGTCTGGCCAGGAGCGGAGCACCACTAGATGTGGTGCGGGAGGCCAAGATGTGGGGTACTAGGGTGGACTATTGCAGCGCAGTGGAAGGGATGAGGCTGGAATGCCGTGGGAAGAGCGCCACTACAAGGGGATCCAATCCAGTTGCTGGAGGGAGGAGGTAGCTGGGGTACTAAGGTGGACCTGGTGTGCTGCGCCGCTACGCCGTGGGAGGGATATGAACTGGGGGGGCCACTTGGACCCCAACCCTAACTCCTTTTATTTTTTTGTGACCTGAAAATGCAATTCCGCCCCCCCTATTTTTTTTATTTTTCTTAGACCTTCATTCATGGTCTTTATATTTTCCTTTTTAATTTTTTAGACCTTCTTTGTAGGTATTTCTCCCCAGACGGGGGGCTGAGGTGGCCCTGATGTTGTGTCCCACTGTTCCGTGGGAGGGAGACGACCCAGGGGGCCGTTTGGCCCCCAACCCTAACTCCATTTTTTTGTGACCTACAAATGTAGGTCCACCGCCCCCCATTTGTTTTATTTTTCTTAGACATGATTTGTTGGTCTTTCTCTTTTCCATTTTAAAATTTTAGTCCTGATTTGAAGGTCTTTCTCCCCCTTTTTTTATGTTTGTCCACCAAGACTTGAAAAGTCTTCCTTTAAAAATTTTCAAAATCCTATTTAGGATTTGAAAAATAATAATAATTTTATAAAAATATTATTAAAATTATTATAATAGAATATTATAATAATTAAATTATTATTATAATAAAACAACAATTATTATAATAAAATAATAATAATAATAATTAATAATCCTCACCATATTTAATCCGAACTTAAAACTTTAGATGACTGCAGAATGGTCATCTGATATCGGATTAATGCACGGTATGCAGCGTTGGGACCGTAATGATACCCTATTTATAACTTAATGAATATTTAGTTTTTAAATTGACTTAAAATCATCATGCATTCCTCTGATACAAATTTTTTGGAACCGGATGTGTATTAGAAGGCCAAATCTGGTGTGTTTTTTAAAAAATTTCCACCGACGATCAGCATGAACTTGTCGACGTCGGCAGACAGCTGCCCAACCAAGGCTAAGGATCTCATGTCAAGGGTTTTAAGCAAAAAAATAAACCATTAAATACCTGGTTTAATTCCGAAGCTGCGCACAACATATGCTCGATGTTGGAAATCATTGATCGAATAATCTAACAACGAACTCCTCTATATCATCCACATGCACTTCATAAAATTCGTGGGAGTGTCGTTCATCGTAATCTGGGTGCTAGCGTGGAATTGCAACGACGCCTTCAATGCTCCAACAATAACTGCATCACTTCATTAGCGATGCCTGAGAGAGAGCTTGATCGTAGCTCCTTGTATCTAGAGCATCCCTCTCTAGATCATGGGAGATAGGATAGGAGAGAGAATACCCATGAATAAAATGTTTATCAATCTCATCTCCTCTTATATTTATAGTGTCATGTAACTACCCAAAAATACCATCCCATCCCCCAAATAATCAACGCACTATTAACAACATTTTATGACTACTAATTCGAGTCATAAATATTATTATCACTTGTAATATATAAAATATTACATGATAATAAATGAGTCATTTACTCGACTCATCATTCCCATAAATATTAATTGAACGTTGAATAATTTATTATTCGTCAATTATCATTTTTCATGTATTTACTTAAAACTCGTAAATATATTTAATAAATAAATTCAATTCTAATTATTCTCAAATCAAATAATATGAATTTATTTATTTCATTGGTGATCGTATCTATTTGGGAAAAACCCAAACCCTAGTGGTGGGGCTCACTATGTCCAAAACACCTATTCTACTTAATAGGGAAGATTCTTGAATATGATATTGTGTGTGACTCTCTAGACCCTTATCACAATAGTAATGAATAGTATTCATAGAAAAATAAAGGGATCTAGAAACCCATCATGGCCCCTGAAGAGATAAGGATTGTCACAACAGCGACAACCAACCTATGAACACACAATGTGTAATATAATATCTTTTTCTGTAATATCTCATAAAGTAGGAAATACTCATGTGTCATCGCCCATTTATTGCTTTATTGTTTTTTGATATAACTGGATGGATTTACCCTCGATTTTCATGGATATGGTTTGATAAAGGTAGTTTCATCCTTATCAACATGTCTTGAGATATATTACTTCAATAACTCGGAAGTGACAAATCCTTTCTTGTCCATTCAACCAATTCCAGGACACCAATGTCGTATCCAACACAAACTACCTCACCACAACATCATTTCCATGGTTTTCATCTTTCATCAAAGTATGCAATCAAATTACACACATTGGTAATGATCTCATGTTAGGATACCATTACACATGATCATAGATAGGAACATCCAATGACCCCCAAAACATGTGGTGTTCCTATTTGAGGTCTAGTTTTCATGATCTCACTACTAGAGATCACCAAGTGAGAACTTCATGCGAAGAAGTCTCAAGGATTATGAGTCCCCAACATCTGATTGCCAAACATCTGTTGTGTCCAATCAGTAAGATATATCTAGACCATAAAACATATATCTAATATTAATGTCATAATATCTCAAGGCTCTCATTATAGCCTAGTATCTAATATAACCTTTCGATAAAACAATTAATCTTTAGACATTATAATTTCAATAGTGGACGCTGAAAAGTATAGACTGTAATGGTAAGATGAAATCATGTGTAGCTAACTCTATACACGATATGATAATCAAAAGCACTGAATAGATGGGTCTAGGGAACACACTTTTTCAACAGGGGTAGCTATCCATCCATATCACCATCATCCTAGATGTTTTGGAAAACAATCAGAACCCAAAACCATTAGGTTCTTGTAAGGTTATCCAAATTGGATTGGGGTTTTTTTAGAAATAACTTGAAATTCATGATATAGATATCATGAAATACTCAACCTATGGGTTCAAATAAGCTAAACTAGAGTACACCGACATTCCACCACTAAACCATTTGTTAACCATAACAATACCTACCACTATTATATTAAACACACTATAAAACAACCACACTATCCACAAAAGCCCTCTTTTAATTACATATTTCGCTAATTTCTATAATTAATGAGTTTTCACTAACCCCCATTTACTAAGACATTTCATTTCACTTTTACAAATCCCATTCATTTAATGTTAAATTTAATTTATCCAAATAACACATACAAATTTCAGCCCATTTTTATTTATTTACTAACCCATGATATTTCATTTTCAACATTACAATTTATTCCTTGAATAACTAGAAAATTAACACAACCACACCACACAATATCTCAACCATCTCACATAAACCATATCCACAACACCACCTCAAACAAGACAAAAAAATTTCCTTCTAAACCACCATAAATCACAACCACAATACAATAAAACCAACACACAACTTCCCATCTCAACCAACTCACATCACAAATGCACCATAACATGACCACCACAGAACTATCCATCTGAACCATCCTACAATTTCCCACATCACACAAGGTAACACAATAATAAAAACCACAAAAATCATCACATCCATGATTCCACAAATTTGGTTTAGTGTATTACCTTACTTTACTTCAATATTTATCATGGATTTCATAAAAAACTAGTTCTACAAGGAAAACCAATTCATTATATATATATATATGTTCTTAGCATTTTTCATTCAAGTGGATAACATAAAACATAAATATAATGGTCACTATTAAAAATAAAAAACATAATCAAGTCTCCCAATATCCATGTTTTTCAGCAATGAAAAACAAATAATTGGAAATCTCATCATCAATGACATCAAAGGAGTAAAATCATAAAATTTCCCCCTTCCCCATCAAATTTATAACATCAAAATTATTAAATATTTTACGAAGACCCTTACTATCTCCCAATGGAATTAGAAATAATGAAATCCCCACACATGCACATAAAAAAGTGGAGAACTAGGATCCACTACCTCAACGAAGCTTTTCGATTTGTGATGCACTATTGGGTGAAGGAGAAACAACCTGGAAACCACAACCTCACTAGGGAAAACTCAGATCCACTGATACGACACAAAGGGTCATCAAAATTTATTCCAAAGACACCCCAAACAAAAATATCATCACTACTAATCCCCTGAATAGAGTGGAATAAAAAAGGGTATAAAGAGAAAAACTCACTATAGATCCCCAAAAAACATCCTCTAAAAGTTGTGTATTAATATAGGAGGGATGATGATGGAAGATCCTCTAGAGAAAACAAGGGTTTAATAAAAAACAAATAGAAATTGATTATGAATGGGAGGATTTAACCAATACCAGTGATTATAAATAACCTATAAATGTCCTCATTCACACTATTAATTAAGGATTCAAGTCATGATTTTTTACATGTACTCCCATTACAATCCATAAACTAGATTCAAGGAATTAATTTCCTATATCCCAGAATTCCACTGAAATTCATCATGAATAATATTGAATTAATCAACTTCATGAATCCCTCTTTCACTCTATGAATTTATTTAACATGATAATCCTCAACCACATCTAATCTATGAATCATTGGCCTCATATTCCGTGAAACATCACCTCATGATGTGAATTCCACATTAATGTCCTAAACCACCTATTTTAGTTCTATTGTAGCTTTAACCTCTACCAAAACTACCTAAATAATCCTTTTAAACACTTTAATCACAAAAATTGGAATTTAAATGGTGGATTAGGCATGAGTGATTACACATATTCTTAATGTGAGTCTTTCCAAGTGTCTTCACCTAAATTTTTTTTCATCTGAAGGTATTACCACCACATGGAAAAAAATAAATATATGAACCATTGAAATCAATCTTGAAATTGTTCATTTCCAATTTTTCCTCTAGTGGAAGTGCTTCAAACCCCACCTTTAAAGGGCGTTCTTTATTTTCATCATTAGATAACAGATCATCTATGCTTCACTCCACCACATGATCACGTCAAAATAATTACCCATTGAAACCTAAATATTTTTAATAAATAATGATCCTCTAAACCACAATTATCTTCATTATAACCTATTTCCCATAAGTAATAATTTTAAATGTTTCTTACATGTGGAATAATGTGATATGGACCTTATTTACCAACCTCAACATCCATGAAAATCCTTCATCCACAATGTAATATTTAATAGGTTATCAGTTACTATAAAAGATTCCAAGGTTTTATTTCCATCTCAATTTCATAAAATTTATTGATGAGAATATTAGAAACATCCCCAAAATCAAAAATCCGCTTAATACCACACCAATAGCATTCAAGTACCTAGTTAACCATAACTCAAAATGAATTGTCATGAATATTTTGATGACTCTTCTCTGTCAGCACTAGAAACCAGGATGAAACTTACTAAAACTTGAGTAAACAAGAACCAAAACCATAATAGAAAAACCCTTTCTCCATAATATATCAAGAGTTTCCATGTGATGGATACACCCATAAATCAATGGTTTCTGGTGTCGTAGAAGCAAATTTCATGAGAATTAAATTAAAATTTATTTTAACATAAAGTTACCTAAAACCCCAATAGAGGATATTTACATGTTAAATTTATCATAAATTTATTTATGAGATGAATAAATGTTTTATTTTTTCTTAGGATTCATTATTTTATGTAGATGTTGATCATTTGTAAACCCTTTTCCATATTACCGACTTTTCATTGTAAGGATCCCAATGTAGAATCCCTATAGTTGTGATTTACACATTATCCTTTAATATCCGAACAGTGAAAATTGATTTTAGAGTTCTAAGATGAGGAATCAGAACTATTAAATTATTCATGTTGAGATTTAAGATCCTTTCATTTTCTATGTATGCACATCGTTGAGTTTTTCATTTGAATTATGGTGGCTGAGTCTTGTTCAAAGATGAAGAGATTGTTTTTGGGTAGAATGACCAAAATTTACGAGATGTGTGTTTTTTTGAATTAATGGAGTCCATATATAAACATGTTAAATTGGTTTATAGGGATTTTATATTATTTTTATGACCTTATAGGTGGTTTGAGTTCCTTTTTAGGAAACCAGACTGAAAACTATTTACAGGGAATTTACACACTATGCACTTGTTACATGATGTGTAACTGCCACTAGACATGTCATAAACCATTGTAAGGAATTAAGTGGTTACACGTCATGTAAAATTATCACATCACGTAAAATTATCACATCATGTAAAATTCAAGTAAAGTTAAATAATTACCTGAGGTGATGGGTTTTTCAACGTATCCCTTTAAAAATAATTACACAATGTGTAAATGGATTAAAAACCATGTATTTATCACGAGTATAGGTTTTATGTGGGCAGCACAGGTGTTTTTTTATTTTTTCATGAATCTTACTCCTTTAAACATAGTATGAATTCCATGTTATTTTAAAAGTGTTTCCTATATTTCAGATGTCCCATTTGTGAGATCAATCCCTGGTTATTCTTTGGATTTAGTCTTTCTCTCCACTTCTGTTGCTATCTGTTTTGGAGGAGGAATATTTAGACCACTTTTGGTTGTGATCTTGACCTAGTTTGATTTAGTTTCCTCTTGTGATCTTTTGAACCCTCTTCCGCATCGGTGTTACTCTTTGTATGTGTTGAAAATAATCATCGGTTAAAGGTAAAGATTATGAACCTAATTGTATGGTCTGTTTAATTTCATGTTTATGAAACATTGTGATTGCACTGACCTAATGTATGATCTAATTAATTTAGTCATTGATAAATGGCGAATAATTGATTTTAATATTGTTTTTATACCTATGGATTAAATTGTTAATGCGAGCAAGATTTTTTCTACCCATTGGGTGAGAAAACCCATGATTAAAATTGAATTGGCTAATGGTTTAATGTGTGTTTAGAATGTCATGAGTCCTTAGGTGATTTACTGATATAGAACCCCTGGGTATGGATTATTTATAGAGATGGATGTTGATAAATTGAGATATAAATGAAAGTTTAATTGATGGATAAATGGTAATTTTCATAATTAACCATTGTTTCCTATGATGTGATGTTGTGATATCCTTGTTGTTATAACTTGTTGTGTCATCATGATAAAATGATTATATATTGAGATATTCCTTGACACATGATAAAATTAATAAATACAGGGCTATACCCTAACACATGCTGAAATGATTATATACTGATCTATTCCCTGATACATGATGAAAGTATTATATAAAAAGCTATTCCCTGATACATATTGAAATTATTATATACCTGGATTTTCCTAGACACATTATGAAATGATCATGTAGTGGGATATACCTAATTACACATGCTTGAATTCATATATAGTGTTCATGGCCTAGATTTGTATGATTTTTACATGGACATATGGTTATGGTTTTCATGGTTGTGATACATGATCCGATACATATAGACATGGTGCTGAAGTAGGTTATTTGGATATATGGATATGGTTGGAATAACTATGTTACATGATCAGAAACATTTCAGAATGGTGATAAAGCTAGATGATTGTTATTTTTTTATTAATTGGTCAATTAATAAACATATTTATTTCTTATTTCGTATAATTATTATCAGGATGGTTATGTTTTGACACAGTGGGGTCGACCTAATGAGTTTTAATCACACCATAATCAGAATGATTATTTAGTACTTGAGTAGATTTCATGGATGCAGGTTTAGAAAATGTTAAGGGACATTATTACTAATTTTATTTCTTATGGGTTGGTCTGGAGTTTGGAAATGAAAATCACATGGGTTTTGGGACCATATTCATTTGGGTTTACTTTGTGTCTATTTTTCTTTTACAGTATTGTTTTCAATTTTACATTTAGATACACCTCAACATACCATTACATGATTCATTACTATTGGTTTATTTATTCCACTTTTCTCCTAGTGGTATGAGATATTATTCCAAATAGTCTGTTACTATGATTATATTTTTTATATTGTTAATTTAAAATACTATGTAACTCCATACTAAGGTGGTATAGTCTCCCATTATATTGATCACACCCCCGCTGCTAGTCAGCATCCTCTGACATAAGAGGAGTTATACATGAGGTCTCATAACGAACCCTTTATGGGAATGTGAGAGAGTACCATATTTGAGGATTACAAAGTGGTATATGAGTATAAGGTTTCTATTTTTTTCCTTAGTGTTTGGGAAATGTAGAAAATATACTATGATGTGTCGGGGCTGGAAAATATGCTTATTCATGGGAGTAGATAACCCATGTACGGGGGGGGGGGGGATCTGAGTTCACATGGATGGGATTTATATTATATTGATTTCTTGTTACTGTTGATGTTATTTCACCTTGGGTGATTCACAAGTTGTGTGAGGTTAATATTTCATGATGTTGTTGGTTCTTTAGATTTATACTCGGGGCCCAGTTTGGATCAAGATGAGTATGCATGCATCATGATAGACACAGATGGATATATACTGACATGAATTGTTTATGATGGTGATAAATTTATTGAAAGTAATATTTACATTCTAGTATGAACTATGATATAAGATACTTGTTTTATCTGATAAATTAAATAAATGAACAGATATGTCATGAAAATATACTTATATTCCATGTTTAGAGAGACCATGAGTCAGTGACTCTCTATTTTTTTCACCAATTTATAATGACCTTGTTGTATCTAGTGTTATAAGGAGTGTGTTTTTCTTATTTAAGAAATGCATCCTCATCATCTTCAAGTAGAGATTCAGGAGAGTGGCAATCAGAATGATCATAATGCATTAGAGAAAAATATTCATGAAGCTTCTGTAACATCCCATGTATTTATAGAATAATATATTTTCATATCTATTAATATTTTTGAATTTAATATTAATTTTAGTTTAAAGGGGACACTATATATGACATCGTACTGGAAATATGACAATGGGTTTCACTAAAATCTTTCGTTTCACACAACACTGAGTTATACTGAAAATTACAACAATAATAATATTATTTTATATGGTAGTTAATGCCCAACTATTGTATTGGTGGGAATGAATATAATTAACTATATTATGATTTTAAATATTTTTTTAATGTTTTTACATTTATCCAATGAATTTTAGAGGCTCAAAATGAGAATGAATCTAATTTTAAGCATAAAATACTCTAATATTTTTAAAAGATCGTTTTACTGCCTTTTGATGGAGGACCATTTTTAAATATAGTTTTTGTCACTTTTATATGTTCTATTTGAAATAATAAACTTCTTATATAGAATAGGGACATAAAAATTTACTTCGGATGTATTTTTTTTAATTTTCTCATAAAGTTCATTTTTAATGAATAGTGAAAATACCGCATTTTATGTCAAAACTGCCTTTTCATCTAATTTATTTATATAGTTAGATTATATTTTTTTGGTTTTAAAGAGTAGTTGTATTATGATTTTATAATTTAATATAATTTTGGGAATTTTCAGTAATTTTACATTTAAATTAAATATAAACACATGTCAATCATTTGATAGTTTTTATTTCCTAAAAAACCTACTTTCTGGTATTGACAACGAGAATTAATTTTAAATTAATTAATGAAACTTTTATGTTTTGATTTTGGAAAAATGGATTTCATATTTTGAATAATAAGGTAAAAATTATGTAAATAGTTACCTTTCATTTTTTGACATTATGAATAGAAACTTCAGTAATTATTTTTATTTACCACAGTTAAAAGGTAAATCAGGTAAATAAGGGTAAAAAATAATAATATAATAATATAAAAATAACCTAAAATGTGACCTAATCCTATCTTATAATATATTTCCGGGTATGGGAATCCTTGGGTCGATTTTACGACCCCATGGAGCCACTTGGGTGTGATAATGAAATGTTATAAAAATTAATTTAAAGTAAAGAGAAATATAACATAAACATGTCTCTTTTAATAAAACAATTTTAATATGGGATTATATAACTAATATTTTTGACTATAAATAGTAATTAGAAATAAAAAATTATTTCCTACATCATGGTAATTTATTTATAATTTTTATACAGTAAATAAATAAATTAATTTATGGCACAGTGATGATGTAGTGATTACATTATTAACGAACAATTTAAATAAATGATATTATAAATATAAAAATAAATATAATTTCTAAATTTTGATTCCATAAAAGAATTTTATTTATGATTATTATATTTTATACTAGAGTTAATTCATTTATTTTGTAGGAATAGATTTTCTATGACTTAAAAAAATCAATTACTAAATAGTGTCAAAATTGACAAAAAAGAGTTAAAAAAACTATTTTATTAAATGATATAATAGTTATAAAAATATAATTTAATGAAAAATGACTTATATAATTTTAAAAATGTAATTAATTATCCAATTTTTATTCTATTTACATTTTATAGTAACTATAGTAACCATATTCTATGAAAATACAAGAAGACATGGTAAGAGTTAATGTTTTTAGCTAAGGGTTAAAGCTAAAAGATAAGTTTAATTTTCAAAACTAAACATGTCTAGAACATATTGGTTGAGAGGATTTAGACCCATAATCATATTATCCTCTAAATTTATAACTTTATAACCATTATAATTCGAATATAAATTTATAATAAAATAATATTTCAAGACATTCCTAAAGTGCACCTCCTCCCTCTTATACAAGGATAGCAACTCTAACCACTTACTCACACTTCCAAAGACTTTTAGATCATCCAAGATCTACCAAATAATATTCCTATAATCCTTCCCCACATTCTTGAGTCCTTATTTTTTTTAACACCCTTATTAGAGGTGTTTATGTGTTTTTTAAAGGTGATCAACTGAACAAGAGGTACAGTTTTCTTTAAGTGTTTATTTTTTTGATTCTTCTTCCACATCCTAAAATATATTCAAAACATGATGAGATAATAAATTAAATATTAATAAATATACTGATATTTTATTATGTTAATATCATCCCATAAATCCATATCTACTTCCATGAAATTTGAACGAAATTAATCATTCATGCGTACGTGTGAATTATCACATCCACTAACTGATTTAGTTCGTTTTACATTACCATATATTAAGATTTGTTATAATGATGGAATTAATATTAATTTGTGATATTAGTGACATATTAATCATTATAATATAATAATATATATATTATTTTATTACTTAAATATACATAAAAATGATATTTTCATTCGTGCATACCTCTGAAGTACCACCTCTACGAAGCGATGTGACTCATTTTTATTCATTATATCACTTGTATTATATATATATGTATATATAAATGATTATTATGATTTTAAAAATATTACGACAATTATGGAAAGATAAAATTCTAATTATCTTATTTTCATAACAATCAATGAAAAATGGAAATGTTACTCATGCATACGTACGAACTACTGTCTCCATGATTATAATTCCATTCATTTTTAATAACCATATTTAAATTAAAAAGTATTATTCATGTGTAAAAGTTATGACTATTTCATTAATAATATACTAGAAATGATTGACTTATTACCACATGGACTAGTGACATCATACCATGTTCATTTTTGACTCAAGAACCGATTATTGACAAAATGTATGACATGAACTCAACTAATTAACTAATTATAATAACATGGTCATAAGAGTTGTAAAGGGAATAAAAAACATGAAAAAGGATTTGAATGAAGTGTAAATTAACCTAGGTTTATTATTCAGGAAGATATATAATGGACAAGACAAGTCGGACTTAAGATAGGGGACTTTGTTTCAATCTCTTTTCATTGAGGCATATTTTGATTTATATACAACCATATTTTATACGGTGTATAATCAACCCCTTTGACTTTTAATTTCATTCAATAATTTTCAAAATGAATTTTTTTATGAAAAATTTTACTAAATGAAAAAAAGGATGTTTCTTTTTAATGTACGCTATGAAAATGACCTTTCTTCCATCCCAAGCATTATTTGATATTTTTATTCCTCTACAAGCCGTAATGTTTTTAAAAATAAAAGTAAATACCATATTACTTTTTAGGTATTTTGGTGTTTAAAATGGTATTAATAATGGGCTGATTATATAAATATCTTGATTTCAATGTGGAAATTTTATTTTTCCCTTATGCTTGTTCATATGTTATGATTATGTTATTATTCTTGGGAATTGATAATGTATACAGGTAGTTATGTAATAAATTGAGGGTGGGTGAACCTGTAATAGCTCTCCAATGAATTGTGTAATGTGATAAAGGTAAACATTGAGGTCTCTCTAAATAGATTCAGGGAATATACTGTGATGGGTATTCCAAACGTAACCATGAAGGTTAATCCATTTATAGATGTTAAAGCTACAATGTAAGTATGTTATGAATGCCACAAGTTACGTTTATGATTTATGATTTCTATGATTTATTCATAAATCTTATGAATTCATGTGGCCTGTTAAAGAGATTATGTTTTATGAGTGAAAAAAATGATTTTATTTATTTGTATGTATTCATGGACAAATGTTTTGATTAATTATTTTATAACCCTTAATGAGATTTTTTTGTTCATCCCATGTTTTTTAAATGTTTTTCATAGGGTATAAGGAAGGGTAAGAGAAAGGTAGAATTCAAGAAGATTTTTATCAAGAAAAGAATTATCATTTTAATTAAGTATTTTTATTATTTTGGAAAAAATTGGATAGAGTATAAGTGTGTACTTTGTAATATTTGATATGTAATTTATTAATAATGCCCAAATTATTTAAAACTCTAAACTTGAAAAGATCCTTGATGTGAATTAAAATAAAATTATTGATTTATCTCTAGATTATGTAATGTTTTAAGGCTGGGTCCTTATATTTGGTATCATAGGACAGTTTAGATAAATTTCAGGGTTAGGATATTGTCAATTGAATATCTATAAATTATTTTTACTTTATAGTCAAACTGAAATACCATTTTAGGATTACCATGTTTCTTCATCTAATATATTTCTGTTAAAAATGGTTTTCTGATGAGGAAATTGGGTAGCTCTGCTGGGACAACATCTGAAGGAAGACAACCTTCTAAATAAGAAAACTTAGATGGTCAAAATCAGAATTGAATAGTTTGTTACAATGATGGAAGAGTTGAATCAAGCTATAAATAGTGGTGGTATCTATACATAAGATCATCCAGATCAACCCCAAAGAACATGTTGGTGGTGGATCATTTTATTAAGCAATATCCATCGTCATTCAGAGGATCATCTCACCTTGTTCTATCTAAATGGTGGATTAAAGCACTGGAAAAATTTTCAATGTCATGGGGTGTTCATAACATCAAAATGTTAGTTTTTCAATTTATCATTTTGATGGTGAATCTGATTAGTGGTGATCGATGGTTAAAAATATTAATGATAGTAGGTGATTAATGCACTTTCTTGGGTTGAATTCAAATGTATGTCTCTTGAGAAATATTTTTCTTAAGATAGTTTGACATAGAATAGAAAAAGAATTATTGGAATTGAGGTAGGGGATGAATCGGTGGCTGCTTATAAATCCATATTCACTCAACTAGAAAGGTATGCTCAAATTTACTATGGGATCCTGATAGTAAAATCAATAATTTTTAATAAGGATTAATTCCAAATTATCAAAGGGAATTAGCTTATCATGAGTTCAAAAGTTATGAAAAAATTGTTTGGTGTGCAAAGAAGGTGGAAATGGAGTTTGTCGATGATGAGGTTTTCTTTGATAAACAACATAATAAGAGGTCATGGTGGCAGATGAAAAGGAAGAACTCTTTAAAAAAATTTGATGGTAAGAAAATAAAATTTACAGTTTGTGAAAATTATGGTAAAAATCACACTGGAGAATGCCTTTTGAATTCTGGTAAGTGCTTATGATGTGGTAAAATGGGACAAAAGGCTCGTAATTGCATTGAAAAAGATCAGGGTAGTGGTAATAAATTTTTTTATTAACAGTCAGTAAAATGTATTAAGTGAAATTTTATGGGTCACTATGAAAATGAGTGTTCGATGAAGAACTTAACTGATGGGAAGAAGGCAGAATTCAAGAAGAAAGGGGTGGTGAAATCCTTTGAAACTACTTCAAAAGATTTTGGGACATCAAATGAAGTAGTATTAGGTACATTGTTTGTTTATTCATATTATTCCAATGTGTTGTTTGATTTTGAGTCTACACATTCTTTCATTTTGGAGAAATTTTCTAGTAAATTGGTATTTCTATATCATGAAATTAATCCTAAACATGTGGTAAAAATAGTTGGGGGAAATTTGGAGATAAAAAGAAATTATCCGAATCTTCATATCCTTATCTGTGGAAGGAATTTAATAGAAAACCTTGTTGTTTTTCTTCTACTAGAGTTTGATGTTATTTTGGGTATGGATTGGATTTCCATTTATCATGCTAGGTTTTATTGTAGAGATAAGGATGTTTCTTTTTAGAAAGAAGTTTAGTTTGTATATAATAATAAACTCTTAATATTGATAAAAAATCAGGAAGTTGAGAAACTAGTAAAAGATGGAAATTAATGTTACCTTGCAAATATTGTTGAAAAAAAGGAACTGTTCAAATTAATGTTGTGGTAGTGGTATGTGAGTAACATAATGTTTTTCATGATGAGTTTCTTGGTATGATACCTGATCGTCATGTTGAATTTACTATTGACTTGGTTCTTGATGCTAATCCAATTTAAAACCCCCCTTATTGAATAGCTCAAATTGAACTTTTAGTGTTAAATAAGAAATTGTAGGAGTTATTAGATAAATGTTTCATTCGACCTAGCAAATCACCATGGGGTTCTTCTATCATATTTGTTAAAAAGAAATATAGTTCAATGAGACTTTTTATTGATTATATATCCTTAAATAACATCACTATTAAGAACAAGTATCATTTTCCATATATTGATGATTTGTTTAATCATCTCTAGGGAGATCAATATTTTTCAAAGATTTAATTGAATTCGGTGTACCATCAGTTGAAAGTAAAGGAAGAAGATATTCTAAAGACCACATTTTGTAATAGATATGGCCATTATGAATTTTTAGTTAGAACTTTTGTGTTACCCAATGCACCTACTGTATTCATGGATCTTATGAATATAATCTTCCATGGGTTCTTGGATAAGAATATGGTTGTGTTTATTGATAATATTTTCTATATTCTAAAAGTAAAGTGGAGCATGAAATCTATTTACAGGTTGTCTTGAAAACCATAAAAGAAATATAACTATATAGGAAATTTAAAAATTTTGATTTTTGGTTACAAAAAATTTCATTCCTTGGTCACATATTTTCTATATATGGAATAACTATTGATTCTTCTAAAACAAAATTTGTTAAATAATGTACAAGACCCACAAATTTAAAAATGATTCATAGTTTTCATTGTTTATATGGTTATTATCAATGGTTTTCTAAAAAAATATCATGGTTATATAGAACACTAACTAAGTTAACTCGAAAAGGTGTTAATTTCATCTGGATAAAAGAATGGGATGACTGTTTTTATGAATTAAATAGAAGATTGTTGAATGCTCTAGTTTTGCAACTACCTTCCAGAAATAGTGGATTTGTTATCTACTATAATGCTTTATCAAAAGGTCTTGGTTGTGTCCTAGTGAAGAATGATCAAGTAATTTCTGATACTTCATGTTAATTGAAAAATCATGAGTTAAATTACCCTAAACATGATTTGGAATGATCTAATGTTGTTTTTTAATTAAAAATTTCGAGACATCATTTGTGTGGAGTAAAATGTGAATTATATACTGACCATAAAAGTTTGAAATATATATTTAATAAAAAAAATGAATATGAGATAAAAAAGATGGCTGGAATTAATAAATAATTATGATTGTAGGATTAATTTCCATCCTAGAAAAGAAAAAAAAGTGGTTGATGCTTTGAGTTAAAAAATTAATGATATGTTAACCATGTTATGTTTGGAATGTGACCCTTTGATTAATTATTTTAGGAACCTTGGTATAGAAGTTATTGGTGCAAGAAATTATTCTGTTTTTTTTTCAGGTTTCAATGCAATCATATCTAGTAGACAGAATAAATCAAGCACATAGAGAAGACCATGAATTATAGAAAAATATATAATTGGTTTTGAAGGGTAAGTTTCTTGAATTTAACATTGATAAATATTGTGTTCTGAGATTTTGGAAAATATTATGTGTTCCTTGTGATTCAAATTTGAATAAAGAGTTTTTGTGTGAAACTCATAGTTCTTCGTTTTTAGTTCATCCTTGTAGTACTATGATGTATAGAGGTTTTTGGGAGTATTACTGGTCGGATAGAATGGAAAGAGATATTACTGACTTTAATACGAAGTGTTTGACATGCCAACATGTTAAAGCAGAACAAAAATTGCTGAAGGGGATGCTTCAGCCTTTGCTAGTACCAGAGTGTAAGTGGGAAAATATATCCCTAGACTTCATTGTGAGATTATGGAAGACATATCGAGTTAACTATGTAATCAGGGTTTTATTGATCAATGAACTAAATCTGATAATTTTATTCCTATTTGAGATACATAGTGTCTAGATCAACTTTATCAATTGTATCTTTTGGAAATAGTCAGGTTACATGGAGTTCCTCTCTCTATTGTATCTGATCGTGATCCAAGGTTCACTTATAAATTTTGGAAAGGCCTTTAGAAGTAATTGGGTACTGAGTTAAATTTTATTATAGATTTTCATTTGCAATTTGATGGGTAGTCAGAATGAACAACTCAGATTATAGAGGATTTTCTATGTGCTTGTTCAATGGATTACCAGGGAAGTTGGGACAAACATATTTCTTTAGTAGAGTTTTCATACAATAAAGATTTTTATTCCAGTACATAGATGAAACCATTTGAGACATTATATGAAAAGCAGTGTCGAACTCTAGCTTTTTGGGATGAATTATGTGAATGGAAGTTGATGGGACCAGAATTGGTAGAATAGATGGTAGAAAAAGTTCAGTTGATTCAAAAGCACATGATCAAAGCTTAGAGAAGGTAAAAAATATATACGGATAATCTGAGGAAGGATCTTTCTTTTGAGGTAGGTTATCAGGTCTTTCTCAAAATTTCTCCATGTAAAAGTGTGATGATTTATGGTAACATGGGAATGTTGTGTCCACGGTTCGTTGGACCCTAAGAAATCTTAGAGAAATTTGGATCAGTTTTCTACAGAGTAGATTTACCTACATGTTTATCCTAGGAACATAATGTTTTTCATGATTCAATTTTGAGAAAGTATTTTTCAGATCCATCAAATGTTTTGAGTCTAGAGGTAGTCCAGTTGGAAGAGGATCTTTTTTATGAGGAACAACCGGTACAAATTCTTGACTTTAGAGATCAAGGGTTGCAGAATAAGGTGATTAATCAGGTAATGTTTTTGGGAAAAAAACCATATGATTGAAGAGGCAATATGGTAATATGAAAATTCTATGAGGGATAAATACCCCCACTTATTTGATAAGTGAATAAAATTTTGAGGACACAATTTCCTAAAGGGGGAATGATATAACATCCTAGATATTTGTAGAATAATACATTTTTCATATCTATTAATATTTTTGAATTTTATATTAATTTTAGTTTAAAGGTGAAACTATGTACGACAGCATACCTAAAACAAGACAATGAGTTTATTCGAAATCTTACGTTGCATACAACACTGAGTTATACCAAAAAAATACAACAAGAATACTATTATTTTAAATGGTAGTTAACACCTAGCCATTGTATTGGCAGGAATGAATAAAATTAACTATATTATGATTTTACATATTTTTTAAATGTTTTTACATTTATCCAATGAATTTTAGAGGCTTAAAATGAGAATGAATCTAATTCTAATCATAAAATACTCTAATATTTTTAAAATATTGTTTCATCGCATTTTGATGGAGAACCCTTTTTAAATATATTTTTTTTACTTTTAAATAATATATTTGACAAAATAAAATTATTCTATAGATTTGGGACATCAAAATTTACTTTGGATAAATTTTTGGTAATTTTCTGATAAAGTTCATTTTTAATAAATAGTGAAATACTAAATTTAGAGTCAAAACTTTCTTTTCATCTAATTTTTTTATATAGTTAGATTATATTTTTTATTGGTTTTAAAGATTAAATGTATTTTGTTTTTAACATTTAATCTAATTTTGGACATTGTCAATAATTTTATATTTAAATTGGACACAAAGACATGTCAATCTTTTGATATTTTTTATTTCATAAAAAACCAACTTTCTAGTTTTGAAAATTGGAATTAATTTTAAATTAATTAATGAAACTTATATGTTTTGAATTTGGAAAAATGAATTCAATATTTAGAATCATAATTTTCAAATTATGTAGATGGGTACCTTTTATTTTTTTGACATTATGAATAGTAACTTTAGTAATTATTTTTATTTACCTTGGTTAAAGGCTAAATCAAGTAAATAAAGGTAAAAAATAATATTATAATAATATAAAACTACCCTAACCCATGTCCTAATCCTATTGGATAAGATATTTCCGACCATGGGAATCCTTGGCCTGATTTTAGGACCCCATGTAGCCACTTGGGTGTGATAATGACATGTTATACAAATTAATTTAAAGTAAATAGAAATATTACATAAACACGTATCTTTTACTAATTTTTTTTAATATAGGGTTATATAAATGATATGTTTAACTATAAATATTAATTATAAATTTAAAAATATTTCATAAATCATGGTATTTTTTATAATTTTTAGACATTAAATAAATAAATTTATTTATGACACATTGATGATGCAATGATTACCTTATTAATGAATGATTCAAATAAATGATATTATAAATATAAACTTAAATATAATTTGAAAATTTTGATGTAATACACCAATTTTTTGGATGATTATTACATTTTATCCTTGAGTTATTGCATTTGGTTAGAATTAATAATGTTTTTATGACTTTAACAAAAATTAATTAAAAAATAGCGTCAAAATTGACATAATTGAGTTTTTTAAACAAATACTATTTTATAAAATGATATAATAGTCCTAAAAATATAGTATTCAAAAAATTACTTATATAATGCAAAATATATCATTAATTATCAATTTTTGGTTCTCTTGAAATTTTATTGTAAATATAATAACCATATTTTATGAAAATACAAGAAGACAGGGTAAAAGTTAATGTTTTTAACTTATGGTTAAATCTAAAAGATAAGGTTACTTTTGTAACCTAAACTTGTATAAAACTTATTTTTTGAGAGTATTTAGACCCATCCTCACCTTATATTCAAAATTTATAACTCCGCAACTATTATAATTCTAAAATCAATTTATAATAAAATAATATTTCAAGACTTTCCTAAATTGATCCTCCTCCCTCTTATAAAAGGACACCACCTCTACCTGCTTACTCACCCTTAAAAATCCTTTTAGTTTGGCCAAGATCTATTATAGACACTTCCTTTAATACATCCACAAATTTTTGAATCCTTATTTTATACATAACACCCTTCTTAGAGGTATTTAGTTGTTTTTCAAAGGCGATCAACCGAGGAAGAGGTATCATTTTCTTTAAGTGTTTCTAATTTGTGTATTCTTCAACTTAATCAAAAATCATCCAACTGTGATGATTTAATTAATCTATTATTCTAAATATAATAATATGTTATTATGTTAATATCAATCCCTAAATTCATCTCTACTTCCATCAGATGAGAATGGAATTAATCGTTCGTGCGTACGTGTGAATTATCACCTCCATGAATCGATTTATTTTGATTTCCTTTAATATATATTAATATTGGTTATAATGATTGAATTAATTTTCATATGTGATATTCAAGAAATATTAATCATTATAAGATAATAACATATCAATTATGTTATTACTTCGATGTTCATAAAAATGATAACGTCGTTCATGCATACGTGTGAACTATCACCTCCACAAAGCGCTGTGACTCATTTTTATTCAGTATATCAATTTTATGATATATATATGAATATGTAAATTATTATTACGATTTTAATAATTTCATTATCATTCTAGAATGATAAAATGATAATTACCTTATTTCTATAAAGATCAATTTGAAATGGAAATGTTACTCATGCGTATGTACGACCTACCGTCTCAATGATTATAACATTGTTCATTTTATCATGACAATATTAAAATTAAAAAGTATGATTAATGTGTAAAAGTTATGACTATGTAATGAATAATATTCTATAGATGATGTAATTTTAACCTTGTGGACTAGTGACATCACACCATGTTCATTTTCGACTCAACGACCAATTATTGACAAAATGTATGACATGAACTCAAACAATTAACTAATTATTACAACATGTTCATAAGTGGATTAAAGATAATAATAAACATGAAAAATGTTCTAAATCTAGTAGAAATTAACATAATATTATTATTTAGGAAGGTAAATATTGAACAAGACAAGTCAGACTCAAGGTAAGGGACTTCGTCTCAATCTCCTTTCATTGAGGCATATTTTGATTTATATACGGACTTCTTTTATACCGTGTATAATAAAACTATTTGAATTTTAATTTCATTCAATATTTTTCAAATGATATATTTTTTAGTAAACATTTTACTAAATGAAAGAAGGAATCATTCTTTTTAACGTACGCGGTGACAACGACCTTTCTACCCAAACGATAATTATTTGATATTTGGATTCCTCTACAAGCCATAATGTTTTTATAAATAAAATTAAATACCATATTACTTTTTATATATTTTGGTATTGAAAATGTTTTTGATAATAGATTGATTATATCAATATCTTGATTGCAATGTGGAAATGTTAATTTTTCTTTTATGCTTGTTCATATGTTGTGATTATGTTATAGTTCTTGGGAGTTTCTTATGTATATGGGTGGTTTCGAATAATCCAAGGGTAGGTGATCCCGTGATATCTCTCTAATGCATTGGATAACATTAAAAAGGTAAATGTTAAGTTTTCTCCAAAACGATTTAGGGTATATACTGTGATGAGTATTCCAAATGCAACCATGAAGGTTACTCCCTATGTAGATTTGAACGATACAATGTAAGTATGTTAAGGATTATACAAGTTACCTTTATGATTTGTGATTTCTATGATTTATTTATAAATCTTATGATTTCATGTGGTATGTTAAATAACTTATTTTTTATGATAAAAAATTACGATTTCATTGATTTTTATGTATTCATGGACTAATGTTTTCTTTCCTTATTTTATAACCCTTACTGAGATTTTTATGCTCATCCCATGTTTTTGAAATGTTTTTCATAGGGTATAAGGAAGGGTAAGAGAAAAGAAGAATTCAATAATATTTTAATCATGAAAAGAATTATTTTCTTTTATCTAGGGAGTTTTATTATTTTGGAAATAATTGGATAGATTAGTGGTGTGTACTTTGTAATATTTGAGATGTAATGTATTAATAATGTCATAATTGCTTAAAACTCTAAACTTAAAAAGATCATTGATTTGAATTAAAGTCAATTTATTGAATTATCTAAAGATTATGTAATGTTTTAAGGCTAGTTCGTTATAGTTGGTATCAGAGGTAGGTTTTGGTAAATTTAAGGGTTTGGATATTGTTAATAGAATATCCATAAATTATTTTTACTTTATGGTCAAATTGAAATAGAATTTGAGGATCACCATGTTGATTCATCTCAGATATGCCTATTCTAAAAGGTTTTCCATAGAGGAAATAGGGAAGCTATGTTGGGACAACATCCAAAGGAAAAAAACCTTCCAAATTAGCATCATGACATGGACTGAATTGGAAATGAACAGTTTTTTACAGTTATGGAACAATTGTCTCAGGATATAAATTGATGTGGTATCTATGCGCAAGATCAACCAGATAAACTATAGAGGAACATGTCAGCAGTGGATCATTTCATGAGGCAGCATCCCCCATAATTCATAGGATCATCTGACACTGTTCTAGAAAATTGGTGGATTAAAGAACTAGAAAATATTTTCAATGTCACGAGGTGTTCAGAACATCAAAAGGTTAGTCATACTATTTAGTGTTTTAAAGGTGAAGCCTATTAGTGGTGGTCAATGGTTAAAAATTTTAGTGATAGTGAGGTGATTAATGTAATTTATTGGGATTAATTTAAAGGTATGTTTATTGAGAAATATTTTCCTATGGTGTTTTAACTTAGAATGGAAAAAAAATCTTGGAATTGATGCAAGTGGATGAATTAGTGGCTGCTTATAAAGCTTAATTTACTCGATTATCAAGGTATGCTCCAAATTTCTTATGAGATCTTGATAGTAAAATAAATAATTTTTACTCTGGATTAAATCAAAAGTAATGAAGGGAACTATATTCTTATGAGTTCAAAAGTTATGAAAAACTTGTTTGATGTGTGGAGAAGGAGGAGATGGATTTTTCCGATAATCAGGTGTTCTTTAAAAAAGAACAGAATAATAGATCGATGTGTGAGACGAAAGGGAAGAACTCTTCAAAAATGTTTGATGGAAAGAAACTTAAGAGCTTACAATTTGTTAAAATTGAGGTAAAAATAACAACAGGTAAGGACTTTTATGTTTTGTTAAGTTCTTCCAATGTGTTAAAATGGTACATAAGGTTCATAATTTCACTAAAAAAGATTAGGGTAGTAGTAAGAAAAAATCTTATTTATAGTCAGTCAAATGATTTAAGTGAAATGGGATGGGTCATTATGAAAATGAGTGTCTGAAGAATAACTCAAATTATGGGATGCAACTGGACTAAAATCAAAAAGGGGTGGTGAAAACCTTTTTAACTACTTCAGTATATGTTGGTCCATCAAATGAAGTAGTATCATGTATATGGTTTATTTATTCAGATTATGATAATTTGTTGTTTGATTCAGGGTCTAAAAATTATTTAATTTTGGAAAACGTTTCTAGTTAATTTGGAATTTTATCTCAAGAAATTAATCATGAACTTGTGGTAAAAACACTTAGGGTAAATTTTGATATAAAAAAAATTATCATAATATTCCTATCCTTATTTGTGGAAAGTATTTACCTGAAAACGTTGTTGTTTTTTCTCTAGTAGAGTTTAATGTTATTTTGGTTATGGATTGGCTTTCCATTTATCATGATAATATTGATTGTAGAGAAAAAGATTTTGATTTTTATAAATAAGCTCAATTTTGGTACAATAATGAACCCTTAATATTGATAACATATTGGGAAGCTGAGAAACTAGAAAAATAAAAAAATGAATATTACCTTGCACATATTAATGAAAAAAAAAGAACTATTCAGATTAATGATGTGCCAGTGGTAAATGAGTATCTTGATGTTTTTGCTAATGAGTTTCTTGGAATAATACTTGACCAAGATTACTATTGACTTGGTTCCTAATTCTACTCCATTTTCAAAACACCTTATCGAATGGATTAAATTGAACTTTTATAGTTAAAGAAGAAATTGCAGGATTTATTAGATAAAGGATTTATTCATACTAGCCCATAACCATGGGGTTATCCTATCTTATTTGTTAAAAAGAAATATGGGTCAATGAGACTTTTCATTAATTATAGAGCATTGAATAACACCACTATTATGAACAAGTATCCTTTTCCTCATATTTATGATTTTTTTTCTCAGTTCCAGGGAGCTTAGTATTTTTCAAATATTGAACCGAGGTTGGAGTACCATAAGTTGAAATTAAAGGAAGAAAACATTCTGAAGACCATGTATCATAATAGATATGGCCATTATGAATTTTTAGTTATGAATTTTGGGTTAACCAATGCACCTGCTATATTCATGGATCTTATGTATAGAATTTTCTATGAGTTATTGGATAAATTTTTGGTTGTGTTTATTGATCATATTTTGGTATATTTTAAAATTAAATAGGACCATGAAAGTCATTTAAGTGTTATCTTGAAAACCTTAGAAGAAAAAAATGTATGGGAAATTTAGTGGGTGAGTTTTGGTTACATAAAATTTCATTCCTTGGTCAAATTGGTTATAAAGATAGCATAACTGTTGATCTTTCTAAAACAAAAGTTGTTGAAGAATGTCCAAGACCCTCAAATATAACCAAGCTTAATAGTTTTCTTGGATTTATAGGTTATTACAAGAGTTTTGTTAAAAACAATTCACTGTTATCTATCCCACTAACTAAGTTAACTTGAAAAGGTGTTATGTTCATCTAGATAAAATAATGTGATGATTGTTTTTAGGAATGAAAAAGAAGTTTGGTGGATGCTTTATTTTTTGAACTGCCTTCTCGAAATAGTGAATTTTTTAACTACAATGATGCTTCATTTAATGGATTTGGTTGTTTCCTAATGCAGAATGTTTAGGTAATTGGTTATGATTCAAATCAGTTGAAAAATCATGAGTTAAATTACCCTAAACATGAATTAGAATTAGATGCTATTTTTTGTTTAAAAATTTGAAGGCTTCATTTTTATGGAGTATAATGTGAAATATATACTGACCAAAATTTTTTGATGTATATATTTACTCACAAAGAATTGAACATGAGACAGAGAAGATGGCTTGAATTAATCAAGGATTATGATTTCACGATTCATTACCATCCTGAAAAAGGAAACAAAGTAGTGGATTCTTTGAGTTTGAAAAGTAATGCTACATTGACCATGTTACATTTGCAATGTGGCCCTTTTCTTAACTATTTGATGAACTATGGCAAGGAAGTTGATGGTGTAGGAAATTCCCCTATTTTTTTAGGTTTCAATGCAATCACCTATAATAGAAAAAATAAACCAAGTGTAAAGGGAAGACCATAGATTGAAAAAAAATATAGAATTGGTTCAGCAGGGTAAGTTTCCTAAATTTAACATAGATAAAGATTGTGCTTTGAGATTTAGGAAAATATTATTGTTGACCTCACCTATTTGGATAATCCCAATTATGTTTTAATATGTGTTTATAATCCTATACTGGATAAAAATATCAAAATAATCATTGGAATATGTTAATTAATGTTTATCTATGATTATACATACTTTGAAATAATCCTAACCCAATATGGATATGTTTTCATAGAACATATAAGTGTTAAGTCCACTGGTATGCACATATCTACTGGTACAGATAAATAGATACACAACTACTGATAAGGCTTTGTACACCGGTATAGAAGTCTGCTGATATGGATAAGGTCATCGATATGCATAAGAGCTACCGATAGAATAATTCCACCGGTATGTACAATTATACTGTTACAGAGCTACCGATACATTGTTTACTAATAGTTAAAGGTCACCGATAGACCAAGCTTCCTGTGACACAATGTCACCGATATATATTTACCGATACAAGCTACCAATACAATCAGACAGACAGACAGCTACTGATAGGAAGTCCACCGATACAAAGACAAAGTATAATGATACAAGTTTGTTGATACAAATAGACAGCTACTGTTACATAGTCCACCGATACGAATGAAATACCATTACAAAGAAGCTACCGATATTAAATACATCAAATAAAGATCAATATGGATACAAAGTATTCATTAGTGAATGATAAAAATTTTAAACTATTTTGTCATTTTTAAAAGGTTTAATATTTCATTTATAGAATATCTTAAACAAGTGATTTTTATCTCTTATGATTTATTTAATAATTATTATTATAAATGTTTAATAAATTTTAATTTCCCATTATTGTATACAACTAATAATACCATGTACCTATTCTACACACCATTAATATAACTTGAATCTTTCCCAAGGATATATATTAGTTAGGGGGAATTGACCCCTCCCACCATAACCCCCTATCTATGAGAAAACCCAAGTCCCCTCATAGATACTTTAGTGAGGGATCTGTGCCTCATAAAAGGAAAATTATTGGTCAAGGGGGTACAAACCCTAGAAGAAGACCAATTCCCTTAATAAAACATAACATATAAGGGAGGACCTAACTTCATAGTTAGAGGACCCATATATCACTGAGTATAACATAACATATGAGAGTACCATGTAATTGTAAGGAGTATAAAAAAATGACAGATAGGATCTACCATCATTTTTAAGACAAGGGGACACATGGATTTCCAAATAGCACACAACAAAAGAGGGGGAGTACCTAACCATCGATGAACGCTCTGATCGTCAAGCTGAAACCATATATTTTAACCTATAATGATAAATCATAAAACTACCTATGTTTCCTTAAAAATTTCTCAAATAAAACAATGAACCACATTAACACAATCTATGTTGAAAAATGGTAAGGATAGTCGATTTATTTTCCCAAAACCTAAAAATAGTGGATAAGTAAAAAAAACACTCCACAATGGAAAAATATGGCTATGTGGTATCACTAGGGTGTACCACATTCTGTTTTGGGAAGGGTGAGATGTGGACTATAGGAATGTGGTTCCCAAAACCTAATACTTCTTATGAATTTATGATTCCCACAAATATCTTATGTTCACCTTCTCCTTTAGGTCGAGCTGGGTGGAACCGATCTGGTTCAGGTGTCTACCCACTAAGCTGAACCACACAAGCCTGTCCTATGTATGTTAGGCCTAACTAGTTGGATGATCTGTCCCACACACATTTTCGGGTTTATGAGATGATCCATCAACCCCTATCATGTTTTCAAATCATGGATAATTAAATGACTGTAGGTAGTACCCTTGCCCCCTTCTATTGCCTACGCATGCCACAAACACCTTCTCTATGCTTTTAGTCTTCTATTGTGGTTGAACTTTCTATGACCAAACCATGACCAACATCCACAATTTACATTTAATATTTTTTTCATGCCTCTATACCACCTTATTCTAGTTGTTTCTTAACCTCACCATCCCCCCTTTAACACTATTCCATAATTAGGATGCCCATGCTATACTTTCTATTTATCGAACCTAGGTCTGATGAACATCTATCATCTGCATGACAAAAGGGAGAGTGGTAGTGAGAGGGTGGGTATCCGTATAAGGCCCCAGCCTTAAACAATACATAATCTTGAGATATTTCAAGAATACACCTTGAGGATCTTTTCAGGTTTATATTTTTATAGAATTAGATCATAAAACATGCATTACATTCCACATTTAAACAATGTTCTTACATAAAAGATAGTAATCCTTTTTCCCATAAGCAGAAACATATTTAAAATAAAACATTTATTCTTTCTTGACAATTAATTAACACTATCATCACATCATGTACCTTTCCCTTGACCTGTGAATAACATTTCAAAAACATGGGATGAGCATAAAAAGCTCAGTAAGTGATATAAAAGTATGAAATGAAAACATTAGTCCATGTACGAAATCATACTTTACTCATAAAACATAAGCACTTTAACATACCTCATCAGATCATAAATAAATCATAGAAATCAAAAGATATAAAGGTAACTTGAGGCATTCATAACATTCTTACGTAGGGAGTAACCTTGTTAGTTACATTTGGAATACCCATCACAGTATATTCCCTAAATATCATCGGAGAAACCTTAACGTTTAACTCCTTCTTGTTACCCAATGCATTGGAGAGCTATATTGGGCTCACCCACCCTTAGTTTATCACAGAATCACCCGTCTTCATAATAATGCCCAAGAACCATGACATAATCGTATCACATAAAATATGTATAAATGAAACATAAGATTTCCACATTTCAATCACAAGATATCAACACAACAAATTGATATAAAAACATTATGAAAACCATTTTCAATACAAAAATAAAAGAAAAGTAAAACATGGTATTTATTTTCCTTTTAAAAAAATGTATGGCTTGTAAAGGAAGCCGAAACTCAAATAATGGTCACGGCGGCGGAGAAGTCATTGTCGCCGCATACGTACAACAAAAACATTCCCCTTTTTCATTTAGTAAAATGATTCATATAAAAAAGATACCTTTTGGATAAATGTTAAAGTCAAATGGGTTTATACACTGTATAAAATAAGGTTGTGTATAAAACAAAATATGCCTCAATGAAAGGAGATTGAGACGAAGTCCCATACCTCGGGTCCGACTTGACTCGATCATTATTTAATCTCCTGAATAATAAACATGAGTTAATTTCTACTTGATTAAGAACGTTTTTCAAGTTCATTATTCCTTTTATATCAGTTATTACAATGTCATTAACACTATTTTATTATTTAAGTTAATAACGGTCGTTTTAACGATCATTGGTACTTGAGTCAAAAATAAACAATTTATAATTACAAGTTGTTCATGTAGTAAAATATCCATTATATACAGAATTGTATTCATGATGTAGATATCATATATATCATATATATCCAGTATATGCATGCATTTATAATATTACATAACATTTAGAGGTAAGAAATGAAATGCACCGTTCATGGAGACGGTAAGCCATACGTACGCATGAACGCTACTTCCATTTCTATTTCATATTTAATGGAATTAAAACATAATGATACATAATAGTATTTTAATTCTAGTATGGTATCATATATAATATCATGAAATAAATCCTTTATACGTACCACATATGGTATTAATGAATCAAATCACTTTGAGGGGGGCGGTAGTCCGCACTTCCTAAAATGAAGATATCACATATACCCATAATGGAAGCCATAAAGGTATTCCATAAATGATAAATACAGAAGATTTAGAAAAACATAAACATATTATATATCATATATAAATAAAGTGATATCTTAATGGCCACCTTTGAAGGTGTTAGAAGAATATTGAACAATCATCGTTTCGTGAGGCATAAATTCTCCATCCACGGAAACAATATGTTCTTTAACCAGTAGATGTAGGTGTGTGTAAGTGTAGCTCGAATACTTATTATATAAACATCCAAGTATATAGAATATACAGTTGTTGTTACAAAATAAATGAATAAAAAGAGTTTAGGGGGTTGGAGAAGCAAAATAAAACAAAAGAACACAAGTGAAGACATTACCTTAAAAACGAGTAACTCTTTTTGATTTGAGCTCAAAGGCTTCCTTGGGAAGACTTCTGCCAAATGTGAGTCTTATAGGAGTAAAAGAGGGATGTGTAGAGACTAAATGGGTAGGGGTTGGCCAAGCCAAAGGCTTTGGAAGGGTGGGCAAGGAGGTAGAGGTGGGGGCCTTTTATAAGAGGAGATGAGGGGCACTCTTGGAAAATTACAAAATGTTACTTTATTTTTCAAATGGGTTTCAGAATTTAAAGGTCCCACATTGATGCATTTCGAGGATAAGGTGATAAGGGTTCGAAATATACTCATCTAATAGGTCTTGGAAAGTGTATGTTATAGATTTAACAGTATCTTTTCATTTTATTTAAATCCTTTATTAATGATGTAATCATTGCATCATTATGATGTCATAAATAATTTAATTTATTTAATGTCTAAAAATTATGAGAAAAATACTATTATGTAGGAAATATTTTAATATTTCCAATTAATATTTATAGTCCATAATAACATATATGTAGACAAAATTAAATTTTTTTTACTCAGGTGATACATTATTTGTTATATTTACTTTCATTTAAAAAATAAAAAGTTAAAAAGTCACTTTCCCACAAAAGTGATTCCATGAGGTCCCAAAGATTGGCACAAGGAATCCCATGGTCGGCCATGAGACAACCAGTAGCATTAGGACACATGTTGGTGTCTTTTTTTATTATTATGATATTATTTTATTATCCTTAACTACCCGATTACTCATTAATTAAAGATAATTACCATCGTTACTATTCATAATGTCCAAAAACAAAAGAGTCTTGACTAAATAATTTGGACATTCTGATTCCAAATATGTAATAAAATTTAACAAATTCCAAACACAGAAATTGCAATAATTAATTTAAAAATAATTCCCGTTGTTAAAACAAATAGCGGTTTTTTTTTAAACAATATCTATGAAAAGTTTGGCATTAGTTTAAGCCCAATTCCAAAGTGAAATTAATCCTAATGACCACCATTGGATTAAATGGTAAAAATATATTCAAATTAAACTTTACAACCAATTAAAAAGATAATGTAACCATATAATTAAATTAGATGAAAAAGAAGTTTTGATGTATAATGCAGTATTTTTTCAGTATTCATTATAAAATGAACATTGTCAGAAAAATACCAAAAATTTATCCAATGTAAATTTCAATGTCACAATAATAAAGAATATTTTTATTTTGACAAATAGAGCTTATAAAATTGTCAAAAGTTTGATTTAAAAATGGTTTTCCATCAAAAGGCAGTAAAACAATATTTTAAAAATATTTGTGTATTCCATGCTTAAGATTTGATTTATTCTCATTTTAAGCCTCTAAACACAATATAATTCATAAATAGACATAGATAAAAATATATATTATTCATTACTTACTTGGGATGTTACAATATGGTCTTATGATAATCATGTGATACACCACTATCTTTGACCTATGACTTATAATTATCTCAATGGAGGCATCTGATTAGGGAGTTGTGGTGAGAGGGGCATACCAATAATTATTTTTTAATCCACCGATGTTCATTATGTATTTAAAAAAATAGGATTTAATTATATTAGACTAAAAATCATAAAATATGGGATAAGAATCAATCATGGGGTTCAAGATTAAAATTTGGTTAAAAATATATAAACATAATGAATAAAATCATAAAAGAGATATACCTCACATTTGGATCGATCATTATTGAGGAACATGTTGGTTTCCATCTCCATTTTTGATCTTCTGTAATCAAAAAGTTCTTTGGTTTATTCTGGTCTCAATCCATCCAATGATATCCTCCATCAGTTCCTCTTTCAATCATGGGTACATGATACAAACCCTAGAAATATGGGTTAATTATTCTTAAATTGGGGGATATATGGTTTCAAGGATAAATGATTAATTAATCAATTCATTAATTCAATTAATATAATTAACCAATACCTCCCATGACGGCCCGCCCTCATCGACCCCAGTACATATGAAAATTATACTACATCTAGGGTAAACCCCTATTATGGAAACAACTGTAGGATCATATTTTCTATCCAATGATACAATTTAAATGAATGTTTTTTTCTTAGGAACACATTTTCATTAAGATAAATATATCATTTTTAATATACTAATATTGAGTCTCTTAGATGCCTAAAACTTCATGAAATATTAGAGACACATATCAAAAATATTATTTCAAACATGCCATGGGTTTAGATTCGAAAAATTTGGGGCCACTAAACTTCAAATAATTATATTTATCTTTCTTTATTATGTTGGTTGATGTGTTTACCTATATGGGTTCCTATCAAGACCATTAGAGGCTAATTAATGGACAAATGGGAGTTTTAGGGAAAAAATATGCGAGAAAGGTGGTGGTGTCGGGGTGTCACCTCAACTCAGGTATGTGGTTTTGAGAGGGAGAAGGTAAGTGGCCAGACATGGGATTGGGGGTGGGACAAGGTCTGAGGTATGTTATGGTATTAAGTGATATGGGGTGAATTATAGAGGGGAAATACAAATTCATGTAATAATAGTGTGTGTGGGGGAAGGGGTTCTCAAATCAGGTCAAAAAAATATCTCAATTTCATGTTTCTTCTTCAACCAATAACACATTTTCCAGTAATGTCACATTTAATGAATAATAATTATAAAATTGATTTTAAAAATAATTATTTATGATCGCCATTGATGATCACTAATAGAATTATTAGTGACCAAAAATATGAGGTTGATCGAATATTGTTAGGTCAAAATTAACATCTTTAGTAATAAAACACTGGGATAGTATAGTAACAAATGAGTACTCTTTATAAAGCATTTGTAATGAGACCAATACAATAGAACAAAAGGTAATTCTAGTTGTCTATAAGAATACAAATATTTAACCACCTAATTTTAATGGGTTGAAACTTGGTGGAAAAGTAAGACAATGAAAATAAATGTCACAAAATGGATTCAATGAATGATGAATACTTTATATTTTTTTACCATAGTTGAATTTATAAAAAAATAATTTATTAGTGATCACACCATATTCTTGATTGAGATTCAAACCATAACATTTAATAATATTATTTTATACACCGTAATTGGTAAAAAATTATTTATTTTGATTTTTTAATTTCCTATATTTCACTTTAATAAATATTAGATCTTAATAGTATTTACCCAACCCACTGAGACCCACGTGGCCAATAGATGGTCGTGCCATCACAACCCCAATAACACCTTTATGATGCAAGGATAACAACATTAACTGAGAAGGAAAAACATAAATGGGAGGCATTTTGATAGTGTAATTACATTTACTCACCCAACTATCTCTCTAAAACAAAGTAGGGGAATATAAAGAAATGACTATGACATCTAGAGATAACTAATTGATTAAAAACACTTTATCTAATAAAATAGAGTACAATAGAAGAGAACCAATGTGTAAATGGAAAAAATATATTCCTAACTAGAAATGAAGTCCCAGCCTAACAAAAAATTGGATAGAAAATAGCTGAGAGAGAGTAGATTATGATCTCAAATAACTACCCCTATATTCATTCTATGTACTCTATTATACTTATGGTCATATGAAATCAGTGACAATTTTTCCATTGTCTACACAAGGCTTGATGCGTATAGAAAAATCTAATGTGTGTGTGGTTATATACATACCTAGAAGGATTCCATGAAAACTAAAGAGGGATTCTAGAAACAATTAAATAATTTTTTCATATATACCCAAATAAATGGGGTAAAGAATCCAAAAACATATATATATATTCTCATAAAAGAAACCTAGAAGGTAGATAAATGTGATATCTTAATCATATCCTAGCCTAAGATTATGATTATTCATGATGCTCCAAAGTTATATCATCGATTCCCAACATATCACATGGCTATAATAATAATTCATAATGAGGAACCATGCCTCACCACTGCTTGATAGCCTAAGGGGGAATAATCTATTATAGAAATAGGACCTATGACCTAGTATTAGAGGGGGATTCCAGTTAAAGTTTGGAGAACCCACACCCTAGCATGATAGGGGTGCCACTCTTTAGGTATTGGTGGAGAACATGCACCCTTAGTTGTTGGGGGGGGGGTGCCACTCAATGTAAAGTGTACTCAATCCATAGTATAGTAGGGGGGGTGTACTTAGTATGTATAAATAGAGGATCCATTCCCTAGTATGGTAGAGGGATTCCACTCTATATATAGATGACCTATGACCTAGTTCCATTGGGGGTGACACTAATTGAGTATAAATAGAGGACACACACTCTCGTATGGTAGGGGGTGCCACTTGGTATGTATAAATAGAGGACCCACATCATTTAATTATAGGGGGTGTCACTATATACATGGAATACCCCAACCTTGATGCCATAGGGGGGTTCTACTCAGTGGGTAGAGGGAATGTTCCCTATTTCTATAGGGGGTTCCACTCAAACTAGTGCAAAGAGTATGGGGTCTTTACACCTTTAAATGACAAAGGGGTTTCCAACACCACCTCTCTGATGATCCTTCCCAATCACTTCCATTATCAAGAATCACCTGAATAAGAATCATGCTAGTTAAATCCCACATTGTATCTTGAAATCCTCTATGAATTATATAATCCTAGTCTACATGGAAAATTACATAAGATATGATACTCATAGGCCAAAATATGAGATTATATGAAATAAATATGAAAGATGGAGGTTTCTCAGAAAAGGGGTACATGATGTGTATAGGATCCACATGAAATGGGGTCCCACTATACTAATGGGCTGTTTTATCCTCTTGAAATTCCTTAGTGGGATTGTCTCCAAACACAATGTGTAAGTTAGCCTACATGACGTATCTTAGACACTTTGGGCATGCCCATGTGATCCTAGCCATGCCCGTGTTTACTGGGTTGTGCTCGCATACTCTCAGAGTACAGGACATTTCCTCCCACATAGGTTCATAGGAAGGTGATTTCTATAATACATCTTGGCCATCTGAGGAGGGTCACATGACATTTGGGCCCAATTATATAGTGTTTTATCATTAAATCTACCTAAAACCCAAGCACTATAGGCGGGGGTACTACACGACATGTGTTATTCAAAGTAAAATACACGCATTTAGGTTTTCTATAGAAAGTATATTTTTCCATAGATCTTTGATATGCTGATTCTGTTATTATTTCAGTTTATTTATCTCTCTAAATTCATCCTATTTGAAGGCAATGACACCAACTGTTGATTTCTAGGCCATCAGTGGCTAGAAATTAGAATCTGACCACCCGCATGATGTCTGTAGACTTCCATCACCACTCCTGATCCTAGATCCATTTAGTTATCACCTATATCCCACAAATTATCTCAAAACATCCATACATTATCATACTAGCCATTTTTTAAAAATCCATCTCAAATATGCGAGTTCAATCATTCTCGAAACCTCTCCAACAATGTTGATATGTGACCTCATAGGTCGAAATTGAAGAAGGTGAAGAACAATGTAGAGAAATGAAAAATAAAGAATTAATCCTTTTTTGGAAAAGAATTCATTGGCCAAAAATTTCATAACAGGGATATAGAGGGGATATTTTATTACATATCAAATATAAATTGATTGAAACAATTTAAATTTATTAAATGATATCATGCAAAGATAATTAGATTTTAGATTAATGAATAATATATATAACCCTTGATAAAACAATTGATCAAGGGAAAAATGAAATTGATGAGACCTACCTTAATTATGGATAGATTTTTGGTGAAGAACACAATCTATAGTGATATGAGGATCCCACGATGTTAAATTACTTCTAATCCACCTCGATCTGATCATCATTAATCTCCAACTTAAAACTTTCCAATGATGAGTACTTTCAATATACTCTATAATATCAAAGGGTTATGTGGCTAACCTTGAAATATCTTCTATAGAATCAATTATTTAGAGGAAATTTTGGTCTAGGTATTATATTAATTTTTTTAATAATTTAATTTAATATTCCACTTAACGTACCCGCCAATGGATGCTTCATAAAAATGTCTAACACCCAAAATATATTGGTCACTTCTTAGGTAAAACTCACATTCTGAATTCTTCCATGGTCTTAGATTTTTGATCCAAGACACCTTTTAGAAGATAACTCATTATTTATTAAAAAATAAATGTGCGTTATATTAATATAATTAATATTTTATTATATCAATTATAGCTTCACTAGGACTTAGAATATCACACTGTATGAGTACCTAATTACAAAAATATTTATTAATATATTTTGATGTCCTACAAGGAAAAAATAGGATCACTAAAAATTATGATTGAAATAAAAAGAAATATCATTTGATGTATCCACCACATAAACTTGAATGGAGGTAATTAAAAAATTTAGCTACTCAAATGAAGAATACATCATAGATAAATATTGAAACTCTTTAAGAGGACTATGAATTATTAGTGGATGGATAAGATTTAGAATCAATGAATCCTAGGTGATTCTTGAAAGAAGATATGAAATATGTCAAACACCTGGGTCGCAGTTTGTTGATATTTCTCATCATATTCAATTGAATTATAAAAATATTTATATACAAGGAGACCAAAGAAATTATCCAAAGAGGTGATATCCAGTGTAGAGACTTCGACCTATTAGGGATATAAGTTGAGTTTATACATTATTTCTATCTTTTTAAAGTGAAATTAATATTGGGCCTTCCCATAATAATATTAAATCATAGAGTCAATTTCATATTACTTTTATAAATCTATCAGAACAAAAAATTCCTCCTTGGTATTTTTCATTTTTTAATAACCAACTTATATGTAGAAGGTCTTTATGATTGTATAATATGTTTTGATCTATCTCACATTCGATAAAATGCAAAAAATTGACCTTTAAAATAGGGATAAAGTGTTAGAAACCAATTTTTCAATTAGATTCTATATTTTTCTAGAATACCTATTCTATATCCAAAACAATTCTCATGGAATTAGGGATGGAGGAAGATAAATACATTTCCACATATATATGATTTATAATTAGTAATTCATATTTTTTGGTATGTGAATATGCTTAAATAAAATGGCTGAGAAGTTTTCTTAAAGATTATAAGAATCCACAAATACCAATCCATTAAATATTTATAATTATATTTAAGAGATGTTGTGTCTAGAGAAAACCCATAATAGTTGATGAAGATAAACCCTTATAAGAACTAACTTCTTTGTCAATGACGTACATTAGGGAAGGTGAAACTAGACTTTTCAAATATCATGATACAATGATACTCTGACACCATATGATATTATTTTATAATCAAAATTTCTTTTAATGTAAAAGAACTGGATCAAAAGAGTCCAATAACTTTCATTATTTTTTATTTTATTAAAACAAAAACTGAAATTTTGATCACATGTGAAACATTGTTTCAGAAATAAAATTTTAAATTCAATCATACTTAGTGCCTCTATAATCTTTATTTCCTTCTAAAATATGACTAAATGATTATATTTTAATTTTCAAACATTGATAAATTTGATTCAATCCTGTATATTTATACAATGGTGACATCTCAAAAAGATGTTTAGCTTTGTGTTTGTTAATTCCTTAAGTAAATATATATTTGAAAAAGTATAAGTTTTTTTCATATATTATTAACATATTTGATAAAAAAAATTATTTAATATTTTTCAAAAGCACATAATTTGTTATTATAGGTATAGGGGAATACAAGAAACCAAACATCACACAAAATAATTTGTCCTAGTTGGTCAACACTCATCCCTCCTCATAAGGAATGAAATGTACCCACTGGACCTTTTTTTATATAATATAAGACCTGAAATCCAGGAGGTATAGATACCTAAGAAAATGGGTGGCCCGAAGGGTTGAAAACCCAAAGTCCAAATACATGGTGTCCCCTAAATGGGAAACCTTGTTCATATTTTTTCAACAATATTACACCTCACTACCCCATTTCTATAGTCATCACACCATGTTACCATTCTAAAAGATTCTTCACCCCCTACCAAGAATAATTTTATCATACCGTCCTCAATTCACTATGGCTGAGAACCCCTCTACACCACATCATAGAACCATGAATAAAGAGAGATGGATGGTAGGTGCCAATATTCCCATCTCTATTTTGAGCCTCCCACTCAATGATTCCCCAATAAAAATCCATTTCATTTTCTTACTATTTCATCATACTATCTAACTAGTCCCACTATTTTAATAGTAATATGGTAGGGAACCCATATTTCCTACATCAGTAGTCTATGGCATGGGATAGATGGTTGATAGGTTCCATTGTACCCATCCCTATTTTGAGTTTTTCCCCTGACTATGTCTTCATGTTGCTAAACTACACCGCCTTTCAATTACATTAAGATATTTATCTGATCCTTCCATGTCACCTAATTCCCATTGATTTTGTCCTAAATTCCCTATTGCCCAAATACATTCTCTACTAATGGCCTGATGTCCCTATGTTCCAAAGTCATTTTGATATAATAGATGCTCATATTCTTTATTATGTGGCCTGAATTCCCAATTTAGGTGAATAATATGACTGCTATAATACTTCCATTATACCTAGTGTAGTAATACTACGTTATTTCTAAAGTAATTTTGGAAATAATCCCTAATCTAGATTTGAACTTTGGTTTCTGATGCAAGATTACAGGTTGTACCACTAGGGAACTACCCAAACTATAAATGGAGTATTGGTTTATGAGAAATTAATGTTCATGAAATTATTCCCCTCTTGGGACTAAACAAGATTTTGCATACTATCTTCCCCTAACTAAATTAGACCCTGATGGGAATCAAAATCGAGTCAGTTTAATTTCAAGGGAGTTTCCACCTTACACGGTACCACTTGACCAACCCTAGGTTGCCAAAAACATATCACTTGTGTTTGGTCATCAACTGTTCACATTTTATTATTTCTTTATGTATGTTTTTAGATTCAAATTAACCCTTAATTTTATAATTTTTTTATGTTGGAGTACATGGGTGTTCTCTAGAAATTTTGATGGTTAGGGACAGTTTTTCTATAATTTATATTTTAAATATTTTTTGATTTTTGTGTTTTGTTGAATTTTGACAAAGTATAAAATATTACATATTAAGTATTAAGAAAAAAAACCTCACATAATATTTTACTTATGAATTATAATAACAAAACCTTATATACAAGGTAATTTTAAATTCAAAAAACTATCTAAATGAACTAAAACCTTACATATCGAAGAAAAATTATATATTAAATAAATATAATACTTATTAACTAAAATATTACGTACTGATTTTTGACAAAGGGAAAAATATTACGCATCTTAGAAAATCTTACACATGAAATAAAAACCTTTCACAAAAGTTTATAACACTGTTAAAAATCTTACATATTGATAATAATATGATGTATTCCCTGGAATATCTTATATAATGAAAAAATATATTAAATATGGAATTTTTTGAAAGAGAAATATCTTACATATATATATATATTATGTATCTCATACATATATGTATATATATATATATTTTATCATAGGGAGGACCTTTTTATTTTCAATTTTTTTGTTTTATGGAATATCATACACATGATACATAAAATTTATCCCTTTTCACATAAGTGAAAAAACTCTTCTTGGCTAGAAATGTATTTTTCATTTTAAAAAAGGGATTTATTAACTAAAATTTTGGTGGAGTTGGATATGAAGTGTAGTGAAATTAATACTTCACTCCTGAATTGTATAAACATTAATTATAAGAATTTAAATGTGTTGGAATTTAATATGCCTTATTTTAAATATAATATTAAGAGAGTTGCATTGATTTTTTAAAAATTGAGTAACACATTAAGGGAAATGAAAAAAGATTCTAAAACCTATGATTTTAAATTTAGTAAGCCCCACTACTTTTCATTTCATTTAATTTTCTATAAATCATATGAGATCAAATATTTTCGTTTATAGACTGTGTGTGACCATTGATCAGTCAAAGACTTTAATTGGATGCCTGGTGATTTCATGTGAGTTTTCATTCTTCTTCTATGTTTTCCCCATATTATTCTTAGAATAGAATCATTATAATCTAGTTCTACTTTTTTGTAGCATTGAGTCATGTTTTTTATGGAATTCGTTGTTCCCTAGGTTGTCATTTCTTTCCTTCATGAGTTATTACATTGTGATAATCTCTCTCTTAACCTGTACCTATGTGGTCAAACTTTAAAGCCTCAATTTGAGGTATGAGATTCATAAATTCTATTTATTTATGTGTAAATATAGATTAATCACGATTAGGTTTTCATAGTAAAATGGTTGATATTTACTTTAATAATATAACAAACTAGAATTTATGAAATAGAAATAATGGTGATGTAGTTTTCATGAAAATGTATTTTTCTTATTATTTGTACATGTTATTTGTTAGATAGTGGGATATTATTATGTTGTAATATCCTTATGTATTAATGAATGTATAATTCATTAAATCAGAATTTGAAACTAAAATATGGTAAAATGATAATGACAATGAATTAAGTATATTCTATTTTTAGAAAATGACTAAAGAAAATAAGTCCTATTTTGGTAATTTTTATAGAATATTCATTTTTTTAAAACTATATAATAAAAAATTTCATCCTCAAATTTGATCAAAATTTATTGATTTAATCAAGATGAAAATGATGAATTATGTCACTAAAGTGAAAAACTAATGTCAAAATTAATTTGGACCGTGTTATTATTTTGTATTATAGAACAATTTCATATTAATAGTTCATTGATATTTATTTCCCCTAAAATTATAATTAATTACTTCTATTCATATATTTAAAATACTCAAAAACTTCCTATAATTTATTTACAACCCGATATGGTTAGAATAAAAAGGAGTTTTTTATATTATTTTGTGGTGTAGGCTAGAAGTGATTAATGATGGAATGATGAAGGCAATCTGAAAAGGTGTAAGTTTATATATTGGGAATTTCTCTAAAGTCGAGAGACCTAAATATTTTTTAATTATTATTTTCTTGATTTCTATTGCTTATGATTTCGTCCTATGTCTCATTCCCATTTGGGAATTTTAATTCAAGTTATTGGAATTTATGATCTTTAATGTGTAAAATTAATAAAATATATTAACTAATAATTTAATTTAATGGAGATTGTTTTTGAATAATTAATGATTATATGATATATAAAATGATGATATGGATTTTTAAATTATTTAACGAGCATGTATTTGAATATTGAATGATTAGTGAATTAATCTGGAGTTTGGATTTCAAATTTTGAATGATTTACCTATCAATAACTTTTTTGTGATGGTGGTGCAGTAGAAAATGGTCTATTTGTGGAGATTTTGAATTATGATAATTTTTTAGATGGTGATTATGGATGGATCTCCTAATCTATAGAATTTTTAGTTTTAAATTTTCCTTCATTATTCCTTATGTTTGGTGGTTTTATTTGGTTATGTGTTTGGATTTATCTGTTATGTTATTTTTCTGAGGGTTCACACTTGACCTGAAATGTGATTGAAGAGAATACCAAATATATGGATTTAGATAGAATTAATAAAGAGTTTATGATATAATAATAATAAATTATTGGTTTTTAATTAATGATTAATGAATGTGGAAACCCGATGATTATGTTCTTTGTCGATATATTCTATGTCCTTAGTAGCTACAACTAGGTTTTCATGTAGGATTCTAGATATAGATTGACTCTATGGTTAAGTATGTTCCCCAAGATTTTTTTAATTTTATTGTCTCACCCTAGGATGCCTTGAGAGTGGAGGGTTGAACCACATTGTTATATTTTATATTGATTTGAATGGTTCTTATCCTTATGTTGTTAGTAACATGTTAAAATTTTCTGATTATATTGTATATTCATCAAATACCCAAATATAGAAATAAATAAAAAAAATAATTTTTTACTGGGTTCCACAAAAAGGGATAGTCTAAGGATCATATTCCAATGATGTTTCATTCATACCAAAATACACTAAGGTTCAATAGATTTTATGTGTTATAATTGTTTTGTTATGGTCATTCTATTCCAAGTAAATTGTCTTTAAAATATATTCAAGGAAAAAAAATTACCTTTCTCTGATCAGTTCTGTTAACTCCCCCTTTCTCATTATTTTATATGGAGTATTTCCTAGTTTAATGACATATAGGTCTCAATCATATCATAAAAAATTTATGATTTTATTTTCCTCATGATAGTCTGAGTATGATACTCTAATGTGATTTTTGGTGTTTAGAATACCCACCATAAAATACCATTTGATAAAAACTTTATCTACACTCAATTACATGCACTAAAAATGAAACCACATAGTAACCATGTACCACCCATGATATCTGACCCATGATCACCACACACAAACAATACAATCCATTATCTATTATCCACTTACCACATATGGGATATGCGATAAAAAATTCACCATACACATTCCACAAGAGACTCCTCCATGAATCATCTCCTCTGATAATCTGGTGTGCACTTACTTCTTCCTAATAAATTCAGGATTCCATGTACCATCCTTATGATACTACCCCATTAGAAACTTCTCAGTGTGCTCAATTCCTATAATATTGCTTCAAATACTTCCCTCATAGACCCTGAATAAAATGGACTCCCTTTATGGTTTATCCATTGTTCACTGTATAAACTCCATAATGTTTATTATGTTTTTATTCTCTCATACCAGGGATTTGAATAGTAGGGTATTTATATGAAAAGTTCTTTGAATGTTACACCAAACAATGATATTACTATTCAACACTTCACTAAATCCATTGGTCCTACCGTACACTGAAATCATACAAAAACCACTTTCCCAAACTCATATTTGCATGAAATCCATGTATTACATCCTTTTATTTCCTTCCTAAATGCACCAATTCTTAATTGTGAATAAATGCATCCATCATATGGCCCCCTTGGTATTACCACCTTTTAAATGTGTACTTCCCATGTAATCCACTAAACTACTAGATGATCGACACATTTCCGGCATTTGATATATGTGGATTTATGATCTGTACAACTTTCATACGACCAACAAACCTTCCCCAAGGGATGTGTACATATCAAGTGGAAACCCTTCCTTTAACATATTATTTTTCATACAACTTCACCAAAACATGAAAAATCACTAAAATTGGATCACCAAATAAAACAAAAAACACAAGGAAACCACACCATTAAAAAAAGAATTCTAGGATTCCATATTCTTCAAAAAATATTCGTTATTGTTAAAAAACCATGATCAAATAAGAAGGGATTAAAAAAACACAAGACACCATAAAACACTAGCTCAAGTCACTATGGTTCACATATTCTCCCACTTTGGGTTTTTTGTCAATCCAATGTGAAATTCTGCTCCACACACAAGCTTCAAACCTTCAAAATGATATTTTAAGGATTATTCCATAACTATATGTCTATGTGATAAGTACTTGGTGTAGAAAATAATATAACAAGATATTATTCTCTACCATGTTATATTCCTCAGTCTCATATTCCCCAAACTTTATGCATTTCCCCATGAGTCATATCACCCCAAATTTCACAACATAACCCCAAACAATAGACAGATAACTGAATATACTAAAGGTAAATGTGAATTCCAAACTAATTTATCCCACTTTTATAATAAAACCAAAGATAAGGAAAACATTACAATAACTAACAAAAAATTAAATCAATATTTAATGATAGGGGAAATTCCAAACCTCCCCATGCCGAGGGAGTTAGTTAAAAATCAAGGTTCAACCAATATTTCTCAAATAAAATAGTTTCCTATGTATTATTCATGATTTATAACACTTTTTCAACACATAACACCCCAAAATTGTAAAATAAGAATCTTATATTCGATAGTGTGCATGACACGTGACCCCAAGTACGTAAAGGGATATAATACCACAATACATAAAAATATATTTAATATTTTAAATTGATTTTATATATTATATATTTGGTAATGCGCTCAACACTGATTTACCCTACATTACATGAATGAGTTACTTTCTTGGAAAGCATACATTACACTCAAGATCGCGTTTTACTGAATAATGATATATTATTTATTATAATAAGATATAATTATTATTTATGTAAAGGTGTAATTTATTAATGATAATATATGGTTCACATAAATTTAAAATGTCAATATAAAAAATTTATTTGAAATATAAACATAATAATTAGGTTTTTGTAAAGTTTTGATATTTTTCTGAAACATTTCATTTTTAATAAATAGTGAAAAATACTAAAATTAAATTCAAAACTGCTTTTTCATCGAATTTATTTATATGGATAAATTATAATTTTAATTGGTTTAAAATATCAATTAGATTATATTTTTATTAATTAATACAATTTAGGTTATTAGGATCAATTTTACTTTGAAATTGAATGAAATAACTTATTATACTATTGGATGTTTTTACTTTAAAAACCTGCATTGTCGTCCTACATGCATGATGAATTTTAAATTAGTTTCTTCCATTTTTGTGATTTAAATTTTATAAAATGGATTCCATATTTGGAATCAGAATAATTTATAATATCTAATAAGGTCAAATTATTTTTTGACAAAAAATATTATTGAAAGTAATTAAAATTAATTATAATTGTTAAGGAAAAATTATGCTTAATAAAGGACTAAAACTTTTACTTAAGAGACAAAATGACCTAGAAACATTTCCATAACCTATTTTAACGAAATATATTAGCCATAAACGTTACATTATTTAGTTTTGTTGGTATGGTATGTGTTTCTTTAGGTAAGAACAAGTGTACACCTAACATGTTTCCAAAAATTCCCACTGAGTCATTTTCCTTCCCTATAAAAGCCCACCACACCTACCCATTATTCACGCCTCTCAAACCTATTAGGTTAGGACAATATGTTCTCAAAAAGATTCTCAAAATCACTCGCCTATACCTTTACGTCCCCATTTTGGAAGAAATTCTTCCATGTAAGTCTTTTGGTATAAACCAAAAGAAGTTACCCGATTAAGAGGTAACGTCTTCTTTCAATAATTTTAGGTTCATTTCCATTATACACCCCCTATACTCTTATTATTATATGATTAAATAAAAAAGTGTCCTCAATATACTAGGATGTTTTTTTTGTTAAGGGTTCAACCCAAACTTATACACAACTCCATCTAATTGATAACAAACATGCTATTTCTATGTGTGACGAACTAATGCCTCATGAAATGATGATTTTTAATTATTCCTTTTTGACCTATCATGGTGGAAATTAGGATTTAAATTATATATATATATATATATATATTTTATATATGATATTTATAATTTCTTTATGATTTAGTAATTTTTGATTACAAAATTCCTTTATTCTTCTCATATTGTGTAAATATGATAATTTCGTTTGAGGAAATACAGACTACCGCCCCTTCAACGTGATATGACTCATTCATACCATACATGGAACATATAAAGGATAGTTTTAAAACAAATATGTAATATATAGAAAATTTATATGATTTTGTAAATTTAATATAAATATTTATCATTTAGGTTTCATTCTTTTAATACAATAATGAATTGAAAGTTGTGTTAATGCATACGTACGACCTACTATTTCCATGAATGGTGCACTTCATTTATAATATTCAAATATAATGAACTACTATAAATTTATATATAATGACTATATATGATAATTTATCCATAATTAACATTCTATAGATTATGAAACCATGATCTAATTAATGAAAACAACAAATAACAAGTTAAAACATACTCGAGTAAACTAGGAAATTAACACTCGAAATAGCGAAATTAATGAAAAAGTGTTCACAAATGGGTAATAAAATATTATAATGAATTAATATATGACATTATAAACATGGGTATGGTTTTATATAAGTTATTAACATATTTTAAACCACTATAAAATAGGATAAAGACCATATATGAAAAGTAATGTTAAGGTAATGGATTTCATCTAAATTTACTTTCCATTGAGACTTATTTTTCTTATGCACCAATTCAATTTTATTTGTGTTATATACTGACCTTTAATATGTTATATAATAAATATAATTATTATCCTAATATGATAATTTTCATTTAATTCACTGGGATTTATTATTTAAATGTTTCAATGTGGTATGGGACACATTGGAATATTTAAATATTATTTTTTTGGGAATGCTTTAATGTCAACAACTCTTACTGTTACTTATCCTCCTATGAGGTATTTTTGGTAAATCCATATTATTTATGGATATTTGATAATGAAAATTATTTATTTGATATATAAGGAATTATTTGGACTAGTACGACAATGATGGGGAATAGTTATATATAGCCCCTTGATGCATCAGTAGTCTCTCAAGGCGAATCACTTGGCCAGAATTAGATGGGGTTTTACCCAACATGTTGTAAACCATCTTGTTAAAGGTATTGATGGTAAAGTTACCATGTAGCCAGCACATAAGGAATCTAATAATTAATATTTTACCTAATTTAGTTTTAGTTATTATTTATCGATGATATTTTTCATCAAAATATCTATAGATACATTTTATTTTTAGTTTTTAGATGGAATAAGCTTCACTTAATAACCTTTCTATATTGATATTACCTTATATAGTTTATTTGAATGGCATGTGATATCATTTATTTACCTTTACATGTTAATTTATTCCCATTGATTCACAATATCTTACTCTTTATTTACCCTTAATATGAATTTGAGCAGATCCTTATTAGGTTTCTTCCACTTGGTTATGAAGAAGATATCATTGAATAGGCGTTCATAAATGCATATTATTTAATTTTATTATGTAGCATGTTTTATTTTGTTTTACAAATGTATTATGGGTACCGTGTATGTAATATATCTTTCAAATACTACAAAAATGACCAGTTCGTTGGTATATTATTCCTTTAACTTATACTAATTTAACAAAATAATGCATTGACACAAGGCTTCAAGGATTAGGGCATTACACATTAATTCCAATGTGGGCCACTGTGACCATTCCTTACTCCACCTTTTCTTTAATAAAGTGATACTTGATCTTAATATACTTAGCATGGGATTGTTTTACTGGATATTTCATGGAATAAATCACACTATTCTGTCAAATTAAGTCACTATCAAATAATTCAAATCTTCACTAATATCTTCTATCTATTTCTTCATCCATAAAAGAAGAGTTCATGCCATAGTCACAAAGATATATTCTAATTATATAGTATTTTGTGATGTGATTTCTCTCTTCTTTATTATCCAATTGAAACATTTAATTACAATAAATAACACAACAACACTCTTGTATTATTGATCCCCCACATCACCAGTCCGATTGATATAAAAAATAATGACCATTCATAATACTTTCCTATATCAAAGGTAAAGACAAAATTTATAATACCTTATATGTATTTCATGATTCTCTTAAATGGTGTGATATTCTCTTGCTTCAGATTACTTTGGAAATAAGCTACTAAACATGTTAAAAAAATAATATCCAATAACATTTCCATCAAATATAGAAATATTCCAATTATTCTCCCACACAATGTGGGATCACCTTTTTTTCATCCCCATGATTCCCATGATTTATTGTAAACCCAATAGATGTTTAAATTGGATTGGAAACATATATATTGTATTTCTTTTACATATCTCTTGTAAACTTTTACCAATATATGAAAGTATATTCTTTATTTTGTATCACCCATGGAATCATAAAGTATGTGAGTGTACTAATCATACAAATTTCAAACTTTGATTTCATGTGATTTTCAAAAATCTTCCTTGGATTTCTTATCACTTAATCCAATCCACATACACTTGCATGATTAAATATTCTTCCTTGGGCGTATACACATAGATATTATGGTTAAAATTATAAATTTTGAATTGTAGATTCTCCATATATTAATCCATATAATCATAAAATTATTTTGGTACATGATTTAGTCTATATAAATCATTTTTCAAACTGTAATCTCTTTTGTCATCATTTCCAATCAGAAAGACCACTTACTATTTAATATAAAATTATTCATCAAGGAATCATTTTATGAAATTTATTTTTTTATAAATATTATAAACATTGTATCCTAACTGATTTATAATATCCAATATGATCTTAATATACTCCAATTAATCCAACTAGGAAAATGTTTATTTAACATCAACACCTTAAATTTTTGATTATCCTTTACACACCATATAAAAATTGTTTTCAATATAATTACCAAGATCAAAAATTTTCTTTTATGATTCATTTTATTCAAATCATATTTCTGTTCACTGAATTTCAATAAGCTCCAAAGTTTTATTTTTAAAAATATGTTATAATTCATCATAGATTTAACACATGATTCATATATTAATGTTTCTTTGAATGATGTTCGTTCTATTATTCATATCAAGGCTTTATGATCAATATTTCTCATTATAACTTTTTATAATGTTATTTAACTATATCCAATTATATAGGATTGAACAACCTATATTCTCTTATTTCATATATAAGGTACACATTTCTGTACTTTTATAGTGATTTACTCATCTAACTCTACCTTAAAGTATTTATAATCCACAAAAAACGGTATAGATTCTTAATTTGTACCAATTAAATTTTCTCCCTATTCTTCTTGACATAAAATATTAGAGTTTTTTCCATAAGTATTGTTGAAATAATTTTCATCAATGATATTAATATCACTACTCTCCATAATTTTACTTATCATATTATTTTTTCATTTGTTTGAATTTTTTGGGAAAAAATCACTCAAGGTAACATTGAAGAATTTTTTGGTTGATTGTGTTTGTGGAAAAAGTAGGTTTTCATGGTTATTTGTGGAGTTCACGAGATATTTCTAACAAGGTACGTTTGAAAAAGATCCAAGAAAGAGGAATTAATACTATGGATGGAGTACATAAATATTTGTATACAATGTGGTGTAGGTTCCTAGTGTTTTCAAAATATTTGGGGTCCAAAATCTAGAGGATGAAAAAAGGTGTTTTTGGAAAAGTATTTAATTGACTGTAAAAGTAATAAGTTTTCTGAAAGGGTGATGGTGTTTCTAATAGTTGTGCACAAGTCAAGATTCAGGGTCACTGAAAAAAAATATGACTAAGAAAAAAGGTGCACCTAAGATCTAAAATTATGTGAAAGATGGGTTTTCCTGACGTAAGAGTTTCATGCTATAGTAGGAATGTAAGAAAATTACACTCCAAATATGATTTAAAAAACCTAAAGTTCATCAATCTAAGGATATGGACTAAAAAGAAGTAAGTATATGAAAAAATAAATTTCTTGCACGCACAGTGGAAGGAACCCAAGAATGTTACATGCATGGTCAGTCAGTTATTTAAATAGGTAGCTACCACCCTCATTTTAGTAGCTCAACCCATAGATAATATCAGGGAACTGAATCACATAAGAGGTGCATGAAAAGCATAAGAGTTGTGTACAAAAATGTTGCGTGAATAAATGAGTGAAATGTTTGTTGCGTGCATAAAATAACTTGTTTCTATGTGACTAATGGTGGTATGGACAATGTGTAAGAGTTTTGAATAAGTGGAAGTTCCATGGAAAACCAAAATTTGAGAGAAATTTGTGAGTTTTGTGACCATATATACATTTTGTGTGAAATGTGGTAACGTTTCATGCAAGAAATCCAATGGTTGCACAAAAGACAAAGTTGTGTGAACCTATAAGGAATTGCCCAATAATTCTGTGGTAAAGGTGTATTCATCATCTGGATGAAGGTGGAACTCAATGATGGAATAAATGAGGTGTAATGTTTTATCCAGGTGACTAAAATAATACACTTCTGATGTAACATTGATCACAATATATTTTATAGAGAAGTGATCTTTCATGTTTTTATTGGTTCTAAACCATGGGGGATAGAGATTCCACTCTAAACTATATAAAGGTAATGAAACTGGGCATATAAGTGACCTATACCAAACATTATTCTAGTAGTGGTACCTATTGGATTTTTTATATTGGAACATTTCCATTCTATTCTCCTTGGATATCTCTTATTGAGGGTGAACCAAGTAAAATTCTTATGTCCCATGAATGATTTCATTTCTATTCATACATTGCTACTAGAAATGGAGAGAATTGTGTTTTGTTTAATAGAGAAACAAGATCCGAAGGGGAAGTTTTTTTAATATATCATACCCTAATTAACCCACATATTAAGGTATTTTACTTAGTTGGGAAAATATCCTTACTATTTTTTGAGTATCCTAGAAACACTCCTTCAAATGAACCATCACCACACTTTCCTGAATTTCCGTCTTTGTTTTAGATGTGACACATAAATTTAAATACATGAAAGTGTTTCAATGAAGGATTTACTATATACCACATTTCATATGATATACCCTCTTCCTCAGGGCTAAATAATTCCTAATTATATATTTAAACTAGAAATTTTATTTCTTTTATCCCATAGTGGTGAGAAATTCATCCTTCAATGGGTAATTTTTTATCCCCTTTGTTTTCCATCCAATTTCTTTATTAAACAACTCTATTTTTCTATGGAGTTCTCATGTATGAAACATAATGATTTATTCTAAGTCTCTTAATATAGTTCCCAAACTCAATATATGAATAGTTTATTCCATTTACGGACCATAAAATCTTTATTGTATTCCTGATCTCATTTTCAACTCTTCACAAATACCACTTCATGTATCCCACAACCTCTTTTTCTTTGCAAAAAAATGGAATAAACTATTTTGTTATATTCATTAATGAAAAGAATTAAATAAAATTCTCTATATATTATAGATATTTCATCAAACAACATAATTATATATGGACAAGTTTATGAAAATTATATTCCCACTTGTTCTTTTTAAAATAATGATTCAACTCAATTTTATCCTATATATAAGAATCACATGTCTTTTCATGGCCTCTCATCAAACATAGTATGAAACTATGGCTCTTAGAATAGATATGTTTTCCATGTTATGTTAGTAAATGTGACCTAACCTTCAATTCCAAATTTTTTTTCTTTATCCACTATATGGATACATTTATTTTCATGACCGTCAACCTAGTATAGATTATCGATAGTTCTTCTACCACTAATTAGAGAGTTTTTAGCTCTACCTTTGATCAAACAACCATCTGGGATAAATGTAACATCAAGAATAGAGTCAAAAAGTTAACTCGTATTTAGAAGGTTATTCCATAAGACTTCTACAAGGACCACATTGGTCTTATTTAACTTATGGCCTACTAAATGGGTCATTTAAAATCCTCTTGATCTTAAATGTCCCTCATTTACAAAATGAATTGTTCTGTAAACTTCACCTTTCACATTTTTTAATATATTTGTTTCCTATCTTGTATGGTGAATACCCACAATAAAGAATCTAAGTGTTGGGGCTCTTTTTTTCCTTTGTATAAATTTATACTAGATTTTCCTTCGCAATTATCTAATTTTCATTTCACAAGATACCAAGTTGAGTATATGAAAAAGAACGACTATCTAATTTTTCCTCGACATCCATAGTGAAATTATACTCATCTTCTTAATGAAATAGATAGTGCATATTTTTTATACGTATTTTTATTATTCAATTAGTTTTTCTTTGTCTCTATGTAATATAGTTACTATTTCAACTTCCTCCTTGCATGTAGTCATTGACGTAAAGTCAAAATTTTAAATAATGGAAACAGTATCAATAATAATTATTTCCACTATTTAGTGTAGTATATGGCCTCATTATAATTGACTTACTTCTAGTATCTTCCTTATTTAAATAACTTAATTTCTATTACAAATATTACATTTTGTGGAACATTTATCCATACAATTGATAAATTATAACGAAAAACCCTTCTCTCTTTCATTCCTCAAATTGTCCCCAACAATTATATATTCCCTTAGTTGAAAATTATCCCTTAATCATGGTTTATTCTCATTCCATAAATTCCATTAATTTAAATCAATCATTTTTTAAACACCCTATGACATCGGTTTGATATTAGAATTACTGACCTTCTGGTTTCCTTTATTTATATCTATCATTGTTTCCACTTTTTATGTATCATCTTCCAAAACATTTACACCTTTTAATAATAATTTTGGTATCTATTTATTCATTATATTATTAACACATTTATATCCTTGATTGGACCTTTCAATTAATTATTAATATGTAAACATCATGAAGTGTTGTTTCTTATATGCATTACTTGAATTTAATATTGATTCATATTTTATTTTCAATTAAATGATATGTTCTTTAAGGGACTAAACATTTTTAATTCTCCCATATATGATTTAATTATGGTCATTTACTAACATCTTTGTCACTTCAATCACCATCCTGAAACTCAAGACTTCTTCTAAATTCAAATGACTAAAAAGATAGTAGTCAAAGTTTTCTTAAATCTTGTAAATATCTCTTATAAGTTGATCTAAATATGCATATGATCCATTTATAATTCCATTAAGAATTAAAATTTCATTGTTTTATCAATAATAGGAATCAAGAGCCAATATTTATCATATTTGAATTTTGTTTTTACTTCATCTAGATGGACTTTAATATCATTTTCTTATTATATCAAAAATATTTTTTATGAAATTAAATTCATGTTTCACTCCATGTTTTTGAGTATATTTTAGAAGGGAAGAATCTTCTTGGATTCTATGAAACTTCTACTTCACTTTAATCATCATCATATCTTCTTGGTCACCTTGTTTCAATGTTCCCATCAGTACCACATAAAAACAAGCTAAGTCAAAATTGCCTTCTAATCTAACATTTATTCTCTTGAATTTTCTATCCATAAGAGAGAAAATTTTATTATCCATATCATATTAACCAATAAAACCTTTATAAATTATATTATTATATATTTATTTATATTCCATATCTCTAATTTAATGAATTTGTATTCATTTTAGCTAAAATAAAATTTTTCATTCCTATAAACAACTTAATAGATAATTTATAGAGGGATTGAAAAAATACCTCTCTTCTAGAGAAGATACATTTCGATTTTAAAGAGGTTTAAACCATCAATTTTTTTTATTAATAATATATATTTCTAATATATATTCCCAATTTTATCTAATAGTTCCAAAAAATCATTTATTTTGTCAAAGAAGCTATATGCATTATCATTTGGAAGCATTTTGAAATCCAAAATTCAATTATGGAGGACCTACAAATTAACTCCCTTCACATTACTATGATCTTAATATATATAGTAAAAATTCTAACATGTGGATTTTATACTAGTTAATCTCATAACATTCATATATATATATATATGATATCATAGAGCTCCTAATAAATAATTTTGATCTTTGGATTCAGCATAATGAAATTTCCTATCAACTTTAGTCATGGAATGCCCTATCACATCACTAACTTCAAAACCATGTAAATTAGTAAATCTAAAATTAATATAATGAGTTTGAAAATGTGATATAATTATATCATTCTAAATCTAGTAGTTATTACCATAAAAAGAGGAAATTTTATACCATTTACTGAATTCTCCATGTCAAATATTTTTAATGATATATTTAGTGCCTAGAAATTCACTCTCATTCCACTTTTTTTTCTTATGTGACACCGTGGGTGGGGAGGTGTGAATTTGGTTTCCATTTTTTTGAATATACAGTAACCTAATATTGGTAATAACATGTTAAATATTTCTTAATGAGTTGCATATTCATCAAGAATAAAAATACTAAAAATAAATCAGACTACAATTTTTTTAATTGATTCCATATTAAGGGATAGCCCAAGGAGTATGAAATGTTGATGATTCTGTCATACCAAAATCTAGTAAGCTTCACTATATTTGGTAGATTGCAAATTTTTATCAAAGACAACTCTATTCCATGTACATTTCCTTTACCATGTACTTAAGGATTGAACATTCCCTCCCTCAGATCACATCTATCAACCCCTTACCACTATATCAAATAGATTCTTCCTCAATTAGATGAGTTAATGTTTATATTCATATAAAAAATGATATATTACTTGATTTAAATCATGATAGACTGAGTTTTATATTCCAATTTACTATTTGGTTTTCAAAATACCCACCAGAAAATACCGCATGCGAAAAACCACCTCTACACTGAGTTTCACACACTAAAAAGCCATCCACATGTTCATCATGAACAAACTATATGAATTAACCCATTAAAACTAGGAACTAACCATGTGGGAAACCATATATGTTGAACCAACCATGTGGTCCACCTACAAACAAAACTTCAATGCCTAACTCTTGAGTGAGAATAATCCAAGAATTATCCCATATATGGCCCCTATGTTCAATTCCTTCAACCTACTAACCATGTGACTCTACACACCAAAATCATGAAAATCCCTCAATAAAAACTTCTTTTTTCACTATACTCATAGAATCATACCCCACAAACATCCCTCACAGATCCTAAATATTGTGTGTAACCTTCACAATATCTTCTCACACTCAACTTAATCTCTCTTATTTTTCTTGTGTTTAATTATTTCATACTAAGTATTTGATCATTTGGGTATTTATAGTAAAAATCCTTTGAATATCATTATAAAAATCAGGGTTATTGTTGAACCCTATACTAAATCCTATATAGCTACCATTCACCTACCTCTTAGAAAAACCGATTTTGTGCAATCATCCCCTCATAAAAATAATATGGTATTTCCTTTGAAAACCTTTCAAATGTAACTACCTCTTAATCACTATAAAACCTATCCATTGTGTGGTTTTCTCATTATCCTCACCTTATTTTTGGGTTATTGATGCACAATCCGATCACCTATTGGATGATCCACATACTTCTCACTTAGTATGTCTATTTCATATATGATTTATTAACTTATCACATGATTCTTTTATGTTCCATGCAATATGTATTGTTACCATGTGTAAATCCTTCAATTTCTAGGAAATTATTCATACAAAAACACAAATACATGAAAAAATATCAGAAATTTTCACACCAAAAAATGGAAAACCCTAGAAAATTAGACCATTAATAAAATAATTATAGGAATAAATTTTCTATAAACAATCCCCATTATTATTCAAATAAATCAATCTACCTATAAATTATTGAAAAAAATCACAACTAACCATAAAAAACATCTCATATCATCATGGTTCCAATATTTATAAATATAATTTTGTTATTTTACTTCTTACACTCCAGCACCTGAGTTGGTTGGGGAAACTGACACCCATATCTAGCTTTGGGTTCTTGGTGTTTCTCTAAATATAAGTTATCAAGTAAATATATGGTTGAATACTACCCATACCTTAATATATTTTCTTTATATTGGATTTATGTAGACATATATGATATTTGGATAGATAATGTTTTAGTTTATGCGATCATACAAGTTATAATGGATCTCAATTATGATATACACATGTATATGAGCTGGGGATTTTGGAGCTGGTTACATAGAACCAATTACATTATAAATTAGATTACCTGTGTAATCAAGGAATTTTCTAATAATATATATCTTATCATATATTTATTATTATTTTATGTAACATTAATGTGATAATGTACCGTAGTATTTGTCACGTTAAATAGGTCATAGTAGTCCCCTTCCGTAACGCAAACCTTAAAGTGCCATGGAATATTCTAAAACCTAAATCATATTATTAAATGAAATCATATAATCATACATAGATAACACATACTATTAGGTGATGGATACTCATAAGTAGATGATTATTTATCTAATTATTTTAACACATGGTAATATTTGTGTTGGGAAATCACAAGGAGAGACTCATAAGTAGGAATTCCACATATTTACGTGTCATTAGATATTCTTATTTTTGAGTTTTTTCAATGATCCTTAAACATTTAGATTATTATTAAAATATATCATGAATTGATAACCTTGATGTATTATTGAAAATCATGATTCCATATGTTTGCGATGAAGTATGATATATTTGATGCATCAAAAAGGATATGTTATTAATGAATAATTCAAGGAATGATTTTTACCTTAAATATTTAGAGAAGAGTAATCTCAACCCTTTGACGGGAATGAATATTTTTAACAAGGTACTATTTCCATGGTATATTTATGGTTTTATTTTAGATAGTAAAAGAAAGACTTATCAAGAATATATGTTGATGGAACCAGTATGCAAGCTACATGATGAAATATATAGATAAAGGGGTTATGTTATCTAGTGGGCATTTGTATGTTAATTTTTATGTTTCAATATTAACTTCTTCCTCCTAGGTGAATTTATGTGTTACTAGATGATGATATTGTACTTTAAGAAAAAAAACCTAATGACACTAAGGAAAATCCTATAGGATGATGCACTTAGTGTTTCCTTTAATATCTATAAAATTCTATTTGAATTTAATAATTAGAATAAATATTATTCTGAGGATGATGGAATAATATTTATTTTTGATAAATTGATAAAAATTAACCATTAAATAAATTAATATTATAGTTTAATATTAAAATAAATATTTATCCAAAATAAAATGAATATTATTGATATTTATTTAATTATCGATTGAGTAATATTTATTATTAAAGGTTTTGTAAATTCAGAATTAGTTAGGACTAATATTCTAGGTTTGGTAAGAATGATATTTTAAATATCATTTAAAAAATATTCATTCATTCATTGAAATATTTGTTTATCCATATGTTTAATGAATTTTAAGTAAATAATAACCATAATAATAAGGTTATGGGGTTTTCTATAGATAAATAAACTAATAAAGGTAATATGTGGATTTAATTATCCTATAACCTAGTTGTTTAAATATGCAATTATATCATTTAATAAGGTTTGAGGATATTATGAACAACACACCCCTTTAAATATTCTATCTAAACTAGAGAGAAAATTATATGTTATACTCTCAAGAACCAATAGAAAATGTCCACCTTCCGACTCCTCTGAAGAATGAGAAAACAAGAATCAATCATTTAACCAAGATGGATTGTGTAGAAATAAAAGGAAGTGGAGAAATATGATCAGTATTTCCAAGATGAAACACATATTATAATCTTTGACGCTTCATGATCAAAGTGGAACACATGGATCAAAATTAGAGGGATTATACTTTGAATCCTCCTAACACAACACTGGTAAAATCGAGAAAATGTTTGAATTATCCACATATTCTTCAAATAAATTATTCAATATTATGGTTACTATTCCTTCTAAATTAATTATAATGTTGACATAAAATATCACATTCATTTGATATATTTTTCTATGTCAATTTCATTAGATAAGTTCATTTTTATGACATATATTATAATTTAATTTTCATATTATTCATTAAATATAAAAATATGAGTTATCCCTAGCTCCAATAGGCACATCCTTTATGACAGAATATTCATGTGACATCCGAGTGGTCAAATTCAATATATAAGTATTTAATTTTTGGATTGTTATATGAATTTCTTATTAGTTTTAAATTTTGGAAAATTTATTATTTAAATATGAAAACCATGATATCAACTTCTATTTATTATTAATTTTATTTATTAAAACCATTAAATGGTTTATAATACCTGAAGAACATATGGAGAACCCAATATGTGGTGAAAATGATTTTGGCTAGATAACATGGGATAACATGGTTTGTAGCTCAATTATACAAACCATGTATCCTAGTTCATTCCACCAAGACAAGTTGTGAATTAATTCTAATGTGGAATACAATAAATCTCAGGTGGATTCATTAATATCACATGTTTACTAGGATAAGCAAGTAATAAATATATATACCACATAGTGTGTAGATGTATTACATTCCATGTTGTCCATAATTTTTCTTGGTGGAAAGGGTCTAATGAAAGACACATCTTGTATTTACCACAAAATTATTAATGAATGAAAATCATTAAGCAATGTGGTCACATGTTGTGTAGATACAGTAAAATCCATTTATATAAGGACCTAGTTTTTCCTAGGTCACCCCTTTGTGAGTTTTAGGTAGGATCATGTGGATGGAAGCTATAAACCTGGTTTCAAGATTAATTCATGGTATAAATGAGGCTATTCATGACATGACATTTGATTCATCCATTGATTTGTGATTAATATTCTAAAGGGTCTTAGGGTGGAATTTTGTGGTACTTTTGAGAATGAATCCATGGTGTGAATTTGGTATTCATGTCGTGAGTTATTTTTGGGGGGTTTTGATATGAGATGCATTAATTTTTAGTGGATTATTAATCCATAGAATTCATAGTGTGAACAAGACATTCAAAACTGTCAAGGGGTATTTTCCAGTGTAGGTATAATTTTTTTAAGTCCCTTGTTTTTTCCTCAATTTCCATATTCTCTCTTGAAACCAAGGATACCGTGATATATTTTTATAATTCCTTTAAATCCCCTTCAAATGAATCCCACTCTCGTATTCTAGATACCGATCCATGGTGATCCAAGGTTATTTTTACCTTCTCCAATAGTTTTATTCTCTTCCATTATTTTTTCCATGAATTATGGGTTATCATCTTCACTTTTATTTGGTTTTATAACAGCTAATAATAAAGGGATCTTATTGGGTTGGTGTTTTAGGTATTGTAGGTTTCCTTTGGAATATGTAATCAGAGAATATCATTTGTTGTTCTATTTTTACTCATATAAAAATGATATATTTTTATTGAGGTTTGATATTTGTTACCATTCATTTATTTTCATGAAAAAATTTGTTTTTATCATTATTTAATCCTTTGGTTAAAAGTTAAATTAACTTAATGGAGAATATAACAAGATAATCTAAAATAATAATAAATATATCTTGTTTGGGTTTTGTGATCACCTTTGGATTTATACCTATTGATGCCTCATTTTTTACTAAGATAATGTGTTATATTTATATTGTGTCTATTATTGGGAATAACATGTTTTTTTGGAAATATAATAAACAACATAAAGTTGGAATAATTTTAATGAAATAAATAAATAAATAGTCAAGTAATTTGATATACGTTGTTACTTATTTTAATAGGTAATTAATATAATGATAAAAACATTTCTATATTGTGTCAATATTATTTATAGGTGATAAGTTATATGATTATTTTTTCTAAAAACTATTCTAAATGGACTAATTAACTCAGGATGGTTATTAAAATAATTTTTTCTAAAGGTAAATGATTTAGGGATATGAAATCAGGTTCTTTTTGTGGATGGCTTTTATTCCTTGGTTCTATAGCCTTAGTTTCCCCATGACTATTTCATGCTGAAAATCATTTTGTTTCCATGTATGACTAAACTAGAATAATAGATCCTTGTGGTGTTTTATATGATAAACTAAAAATGTCTGATTGTGTTATTGAGTGATGGTATGGGTTACCGAGGATATTTGACATATGATTGTTTTATTATGGTTAGAAACCATGAATGAGGAATGGGCTTGGAGCCCAGGGTACCATGATGTTTTATGCTAGTAATGGTGAGAGAATTTGATGGTATACAACATAGTGTGGGACACTAGGGTAGTTGGGAAGAGTTTATAGTTTATCTTTCCCATAAATTTTTTTCATTCTTATGGATTTATATATGAGTTGATGGATAGATTTTCTCATTGTTAGGTTCCCATATCTTAACACAGTCTTGCACCTTGTGTGAAATCTGCAGTTCTGGTGTGGTAGATTAGGCAGAGTCCTTGAGTAGCTGGTTAAATATAGGGTTGAAAAATGAATTAATTAATAACCCATAGGTTGGGGTGTTTTGTATTAAAATAATTTTAAATTATTAATATCATACTAATGGAAACCATGGGATGGATGAATAGGATGATTCAAGTAGCATGGGTTCATAATATAGAATTTTTAATTTAGTTTAATAAATTCCATTGGCAGTATCAAAATTTTTAAAAAAAAATTAATAATTATGAATAGATTGAGAACATAATAATGATAATTAATGATTCCTTTTGATCTTATATTAAAATCATTAAAATATTAATCTAAATATGTTAATGGTTAATTAATTAGTTATGAGCCTAATGCTTGTGCACTAGTTTGGTACCTTGTTTTTAATAGTGGTAGCCAGGGGTCCTATGTGATGATAACAAAAAATGAATATGAGGATAGGTAGTTTCCTCTAGTGTTGTTTTTTCATGATATTTTTATATTTTATGATTTCATACACTACCCCACTCATGTTGGTAGTGTTACCAATACACAACTATTGGGAGGTGTTATTATTCTAACATCCAGGAAGGTAAGGGGATGAATGGATAACCTCTCCCACTCCTATGCTCTCTCTTTGACTTTAGCATTACATGGAGATATGCAAGTTTTATATTTCTCATACTTTTTGGATGAAGGCTATAATGTATTGAGGTTATTTTACTTACATGTATTCTAGATATAGTATCACAATGATTATTATATGTGTGTTTTCAATAGGATTTGATGTATTGAGGAATAATATATAATACATGGGATTTATTGGATTAAAGACTTACACTTTTTAACTTTTATGATGGTGATGATGAGATGGATACTTTGAATGATTCTAAAATGAGATATTGGTCTATGTATTAGACTAACATAAGTAGTGATGAGGCCTAACTCAGATCAAGGATTATTTACTTATATAAGAGATGAGTACATGATGTGTGGCATTAGTTAATAAGAGTGATAAAATAGTGGAGATGTGGAAGTGATGTTCCTTATTATATATTTATATTATTTTTATAAAGTAATTTTTTTCTTCAATGATATATTAGTTGAGACGACCATTGTGATTTTGGGGAAACTAGTATTAATTATTTAGTTGATAAGTTATTTTCATTTGTTTCTTCATTGAGATTTAATATAATTCTTTCACATATTTTATGATAGGTTTTAGGAAGGATCCTATTGAGTATAATTATTATTATTACCCTAAATATATATAAACAATTTTTTTGGATTTTAGGGTCAACTTAGAAATCTAAATAGAAATTACTAGCTCATAAGATTTGTTATGAAGCTTCTAGTGGTTATTAGAGTTCGTGGTTGCTGCCTAGTCTTATTTTTGTTACTTTTAGTTGTCTTTCAATTTTACTTTTAAATTTATATGAAATTACATGTTTTAGGATATCTTATTTTATTTTTTAATGGTTTGGGTTGGAGTTTTATCATTAATATGTATTATTCTTTAAATCTATAGAGGGTAATGCCTTCCCATGGGTGTAATTCATATACCCTCGATGTGAGTTCCCAACCCATGGCCTATTGGCGCTAGGATTCATGCAATAATAGATATCATAATTAATTTATAGAATAGTTTGGGTACCATTAGTGTGAGGGGGTTTTGATATAGTGGTATTAAAGGCTAATTGTTTAGAGATTGGATGAATTTCAGAGTTAGGTACTGGTGAGGATGCATGGGTTGGTAGGGTGATGATATCAGTTGGGCTTAACACAGATTTAGAATAATGAAGACCGTCTAAGATACATGATTTTATGGCCAAATATGATCCAATGAAAGGATATTCAATTTTTTTATACATTCTAATTGAAGTGACACTACTTTCGAGGTAGAGAGCTAGGTAATGATCCTGCATCATGTATTTTTTCTTCCAAAGTTTGAATTTTGGTAGAAAATGGGAATTAGGTTAAAATGAATTAAATGATTAATTAATTAACCATTAATTATTCGTTTTTTCTAGGCTTAGGTGTACAGATTTTTTTTATTTCAAATATGACACTTATACGATGCCCCTACTAGGTTCATGTAAATTTTTTTATCAGGATGTTCTCGTGGATCGTTGTTGAATGGTGGTCAAGGACAACGATGCTTAGAGTAGGAAAATTTGAGGGTTTCATCCCTAGAGTTTGTAGAGTTATGAATTCTGCATTTTAGATTAGGAGGTAAATTATTTTCTAGAGGAGATATAGACATCCTTCCATTCTATCTATTCTTAGTGGTAGGATTTAGATTCATTAGCTGTAATGATGTTTCATGGGTCTTCTCAATAGTTGTGGATTTTGTTCCTCCAGAATCATGAGGTGTCCATTTTCTCATGGGACAAGTTTTAGGATTAGTTTCAGCATGATTTTTTTCTTTGAAAACGAAGGATACTTTCTATCATGAGATCCTTTCCCTTCTATTATGGAGTTACAATTTTTGATAGTTTATTTTCCACTATAAGAACCTAATATTCCATGCTTTAAAACTTTTTCCTAATTAGGGGGTCAAGGTGAGGTATTTTGAGGAGTCATTGCATATAGAAATCTAGATATATGTTATTATATTTATATTAATGTCATATATTAAGGTCCTAAAAATGGTATAGGTCATTGAGAGGATTTTGGATAAGACCAAATCTTTATGGAAATGGAGTCATAATGTCTCATATTTGAGAAGATCTATGATTTGAAATTTTTAATTTTATATCTAGAGGAAAATGTTTCAATTAGTAGATACCTGGTTTCATCCATTCTTAAACTCATTTCATTAGAGTTAGTGGTTCTAATACCCTTTCTAGTGAGCCCATAATTTTTTTATTATGGAGTTAATGGCCATCCAAAATAAGAATCTCCAAATTCCATCATTAGTCAGCTTGTGGTTGGTGGCTTTTTTCAGCCCCATACATTACAACAATATATATAGATACCACTATATTAAAAGGGACTTCCATATTATAAGAAGTATATTTGGGATGGGTCATGCATTGTAAAACCCTACTACATCCCTCATTCAATGGTAAAACATTCAGTGCGTAGCCATGGAGGTGCTCCCCATCAATGCCAGAGATTCCATAGAGAAGGATGTTCTCAAATTCATGCTTTTGTGTTCCCACCATTGGATGAGTGAGATTTCATGAAAGGTATAAGATTCCTATTTTATTTATGGTTTTATAATTTTTTTTATTATGGAGATACATGATCATTTGTTTCACCTGCCCTAGTCCATGCTTTGGGGATTGATGTGGAGAGGCTTCCAGTTCCTTAGCGTTGACAATGCAATTTGGAGGTCAAGTTATCATGTATTTTGTTTAAATTGAATGAAATATAGTTCTAGGGTAACAACTATCTTAGGGAGACTTCATATGTCTATGGATACTACCATAAAAAATTATCCTCCACATGGACTAGCTATATTTGGTATAGGATATCATGGATTTATGAAGTATGTACATCATATTCTATGAAACTAAAGGAGAACATGCAGTTTTTGTTCGTGAGTGAGACCCTCAGATTGGTTATATGAATGTTGAGTCTTTATCTTCATTGTTAGACAAGTTTGTATTGATTTCTATATAGATTTATCTAGTAGTACCTCTTTGGATGATTAAATAATTCCTTGATGCCTTTACTAAAGCGGTTGTGGAAATACACCTTCAATGAGATATTTAGTTTAGGATATAACTATAGCCAACTGTTTCTATGATATCAATGTATCAATATCATATGGACACTTTTGAGTTATGAAAGATATCGATTTAGGTCTATGATCTCTTATAGAGAGTATTCATTCAACCTAGTGTGTTACTATGGGGGTCTCTAGTTCTATTTTTAAAGATGGAAGACAATAATATATTTTTTATTGATTATCACCATTTTAACCTGGTAAAATTGATGAACTAATACCCTATATCATAGATTGATGAACTTTTTGATCTATTTAAGGGAGAATTATGGTTCTCAAAGAACAACTTATACTTTGGGTATCATCAAATGTGAGTAAAGGATGAGGATACCGCGAATACTTCTTCTAGGTGTTGTTATAGGCATTATGAGTTCATTGTGATGATGTTAGGTGTAATGAACACTCCAGATCTGTTCATGGGTTTGATTAATTTCATGTTTCATGAGTTTCTAGACAGGTTTATGGTATTCTTTATCAATTTCATTATTGTATTTTCTGCATCAGATGAGGATCAAGTAGAGAATATTTAGAATTTATTGGTAGTTGTTCAATTTCCTTTGTTTTTTAGGATGTAGTAAAAGTGTGATTTCTATTCTTGTGAGGACAATTTATTAATGAAATTTCATATATCAGCAAGGATTATTTGTTGATCCTTTTAATTTTGAGGTACTAGTTTCTTTAGTGGCCCCCATTAATTTTGGTGAGGTGAGGAGATTCCTTGGTTTTGATTGATATTATAGGGGGTTTATACCTGACTTATCCTATATTTTATCATATGATATCATTAATTAGAGTTTATTATGTGTCCATGTGGGAAATATATTGCCAAAACTCTTCCGAGTATTTAATTGAGAAGTTGGCTAGTGCTCTAGTAGTTCATCTTCTGAAGGAAAAAATTATGTTTGAGGTTAACTAAGATACTTTATGTATTGGTTTGGGGTTTATATTGATGAAATAGAATGAATTTATCTCATATGGGTCTCAATAGTTATATCCTCATGATTTTATCTATGTGACCCAGGACCTTGAACTTTCTATAGCGGTGTTTTCATTTAAGCTGTAGAGACACAACCTTATCAGTGAGCAATTTTTGGTCTCCATAGATCCCAAGAGATTAAATTATATATTCTCCCAACATGACATGAATATATGGTAATAATGGTGGATGGATTTCATATTGGAATATAATTTTAATATTTATTTTACACTTGGTGAAGGAAATTTTATAGATGATTCCTTAAGAATGAAGTATTGAGGTAATTCTATGTGTGAGTTTAGAGACTCTTGGGGAGTGATTGAATATTTAATAGTGTTGTGGTTTTAAATGGGAGAATATGATGGAGTACTTTTTCTTTATCCATAAACAATGAATTTAGCTTTGGTGTGAAAAGTAAAGAAGACCCAGTTTAGGAATCCTGAGGAAGTGGTTTGGTGGGATTAGGTTGTCTATGGTGATGCTCTAGAGGGTTGGTATGGGGATAAACATCATTGGGTTGTATTCCTTTGGATGTTTTATAATTATTTAATTATTCATGTGGGGGATCTCAATGAGTTCCATAGTTTTCCCTTAGTGATACATCCTTTTGTGGAATGGATGTATTATTCTCAAGGAATACATATTGGTGGTCTAGGTTGAATCATTCAATTGTACAGGTTTTCTCTCAATGTTTGGTCTTCTAGAGGGTAAAGGCTAAGCATATTTTTCATAAAAGTTTGCTTGAGCCTATTGGTGTTTCCCATTGAAAGTGGGATGAAATTTTGATGGACTAAATCCCAATTTTACTATTATATTAGGGTTGCTTATTGTTATATGGGTAATTTTGTACATCTTGATGAAGTCATATCACTTCATAGTGATTAATGAATCTGTATTAATGGAATTTTAGTTGAGGAAGTACTTTGAGGAGGTGGTGATGATTCATGGGGATCTGGATTTGATCATATAAAATCATGATCCCTATTTTACCTCTATGGTTTGGAGAGGTCTACAATGTGATTTTGGATTAGAGTGCTTCATTATTACTAATTTTCATCCAAAAATTCCTCATAAGATAGAGTGGACTATCTTGACACTAGAGGAAATGGTTCTTGCATGTATGTAATGGGTATGTGGGTGGGATACCGAACCTTGGTAGATTTCACTTACAAAAATTGTTATCAATCCCCAATTCATGTTGTAAATTTAAAAGCTTTTCATAGATTACCTTTATAATCTTCATTATGTTTAACTGAGGTCAGAGAGTTAGCTATTATTGTGTCAAAATTGGTGTAGATTAAAATAAGTATTGTGCAAGTAATATAAGAGAAAAAGAAATTGTCACAAGATCGTGAGAAGTACTATGTTGATCATAGGAGGACTAATTTTTTGTTAAACATTGGAGAAAAAATGTTCTTAAAGGATTATCTTTATCATGGGAAGAGGAGGATCAATCATGGTAGCTTTTTCTAATGTTGTTTTGAAATTTATATGTGTTGGCTCGAGATGGATCCATGGACTATTGGTTCAAACTAAATTTTAATAAGATCTAGATTAATGACATATTATATGTATCATAGTTTCAATATTTTCTTTATGAAGACTCTCACATCATCAATTGGGGTGAAGTAAATTTTCATGAGGATGTGTTCCTCAAGGAGCATCATGCTGAGATTCAGGGCCATTAGTGGAAGTTGTTATGAAGGTGGGTTATCCCTTTGGTTAATGCCTTATTTTGACATGGTGTATTGGGGGAGATAACTCAAGAGTGGAATTCGTATATTCATGCCCAATATATTGATTTGATAAATGATTGAATATATCTTTCCTTGATGTCTTGTTTGATACTTTATTATGATTCTTTTTAAATATCATTCTTTTTTATGAGACCATTTCAATTTCTTGGTGTTTTTATCATTTTGGCCAATACATTTCTAGGAATCACCCCTAGGAGTGTGTTTTGAAGATAGTTGGTTTTATTTTGGGTTTTATGAATTTTTTATTTTATGGGATGGTTTTAGTACTATTATAGAAAGATCCTTGAGCTGTATTTAGTGGGTTAGTTATGTATACCTCTTCTCCATTCTAATATTTTTTCAATTCTCCATAATGATAATTATTTGAGAGGTATCTGATGTAAGGGCCTAGTTTTTCCTAGGTCTCCCTTTTGTGTGTTTGAGGTAGGAGTAGTGGTTTGAAGCTGGAGACCTGATTATAGGATCTATTCATGATTTTAATTATTCTTCTTATAATATGAAATGTGATTTACACCTTGAATTTTGATTTACAGTCTGAAGGTTTCTAGGGTGGAATATAGGGGTCATGATTTGAATAAATCCACAGAATGAATTAGGTATTGACACTGTGAGTGATTTTTATGGGTTTTTAGTATGGGTTTTCTTAATTTGATGAAGTTTCTTAACATGTTGAATTAATGGAGTGACCAGGAATTTCACGTTCTGAATGGTCCTTTTAAAACATTGTTTTAATTTTTGGATACCTAAGTTTTCCCTCAATTTTATCTTCTCTCTCGAACCCTATGATAGTAAGAGAAATTTTTTGAATGTATTTGAGCCCCCTTAAATCAGATTAATCTCTAGTATTCTAGATATCTATATGTGGTGGTCTAAGGTTAGTTTTCCCTTCTCAGGTGGTTTGGTTCTCTTCTGTTACTCTTTCACCATGCTATGATGGGTTGTTATCTTTACTTTTATTATAGGTTCTATTTATGAATGATATTTGAATCTTGTTGGGATTGTATTTTAGGTATTTTGGTTTCCTACCAAATATGTAATCATAGTTTTGTGCTTGGTGTTCTGTTCATACTCGGAGAACATTGAGATATTCATTTTGAGATAAGAGATTCATTACATTTCTCTTTTTTTGTTAAATTTAACAAGATATATTATCATGCTATAACTCTTTTTGAAATATTATAATTAACCTATTCAATATAATGAAATGATAATATAAATGATGAATGAATTTTGTATTGGGTTTTGTGACCACCTTTGGTTTTAGGCTTATTGATGCCTCATGTTTTTCTAAGATATCATGATTTAATTCTGCTATGGATGTTGTTTTTATTAGCATGGTTATTTTTCTAAAAATATTGTAAGGAATTTAAATCCAAAATAATTTTAAATATGTGAATAAATAAAGTGACAGATAATTGGACATATATTCTTCCTTGTTTTGATTCATAATAAAATTAATCATAAACACTTGTATAGGTTGTTTAAATGATATCGATAACCGATAAATTATAGGATACATAATGATGAACATATTTTCTAAATTAACTGGTTCATTCATGATGGAAATTAAAATTGTTTTTTTTCTAAATTTAAAGGCTTTGAGAATGAGAGAACCTAATGATTTTATGGTAGGATTTTCTACTTTAGTTATATGGCCTTATTTTTCCTTTGAGTGGACTGTGTGAAAAATTCCATTGTTTATTTGTATACATGATATATTATGGTAAATAATTGTGGATTTTTTAATTAAATTTTATTGGGTTTTATTTTTGAGAGATGGATTTGGAGGCCAAGGATATTTGATAGATGGTTGTTTTTCTTATGGTTGGGAATCATAGATGGTGAATGGTATGGGATCCTGTGGTTTAGTGATGGTTGATGGAAGTAATGGAAGGACAGTTTGATGTTTTATACAATGGTGTGAAACACTGGATTAGTTGGGATGAGTTCATAACAAGGATTCCTCATCAATTTTTTTCTATTTTTTTCTCGATGACCGGGTGGACATATGTTCTTTTTATTGGGTTGCCACTTCTTAATGAAGTCAGACACAATATAAGACTTGTTAAATTATGATGTGGTAGCTTAGGCTGAGTCCTATAGTACCTAGTCTATTTATGATTGATAAATGAATTAAGTAATGACCCATGTTATGGAGTGTTGTGGATTCCAATAATGATTTCAATTTTAATATCATAATAATGGAAATCGTGGGATGGTTGAACATGATGCTCCAAGGATCATGGGTCTAAAATTTTGACTTTTTATTGTGGTTTAAAAATGGCCATTGGATACAAATAAATGGTTAAACTAGATTTAATAATTATTATATGATTTAGATTAAAATAGATATAATTAATAGTTCCTTCGATACGTGGACTAAGAATAATAAAATTTTAATGTGAATTAATTAATGGTTACTTAATTAAATAATTATGATCTTGGTTCTTGTGTTCCTGTTTGATACATAATCCTTAATAGTGGAAACCATGTATTTGTGTGATGATATTGACATATGAGTCTAAGGATAGGTAGTTTCCAATAATTTGGTTTGTGCATGATATATTTATATTTCTATATTTCATATGACACCCTACCCATGTTGATTAGAAAACCAACTCCCAAATGTTTTTGGGGGTGGGGTGTGTTTTATCCAACATCTGAGATGTTGAGGGGATAAATAGATAACTTATCCTTCACCCCAATATCTTTTTGGATTTAGGATTGATAGTGGGCATCCAAATTTGTTATTTTCAATACTTTTGTTCCATGGGATGGAAATTATTAAGTTTATTATGCATAAAATTTTTCTTGATGCAATATCCTAATTATTATTACTAGTGTATTATGTATGGGATATGATGGATTGAGGAATTGTTCATAATATAAAGACTATTATGCCATCCAATCCTAAGATTTGTTACTTCTGGGATGGTGATAATGGGATGGATATGTGTACTTATTCCAATATTATATGTTGGGTCCTGTGTGGGACTAATCTTGGTAGGGCCAATACCTAGAATCAGAGATGATTTTCTTAGGGTAGGTATGTAATTAGGATGTGTGGTATTAGAGATGTGAGAGTAAAAAATTAGTGGAAAAGTTGAAGTGGGTTACCTTTTTATATATATTATTTGTGAATAGTATGGTTTAATTATATGAAATATTAGGGGATAAATCTAGTGTGAGGATGGGTAAACTAGTATTACTTGTTTTTGTGATGAGATTATTTTATTTATTTATTTACTAGGCTTTAGTATGATTATTTAACATTTTTCATGAGAGGTTTTTGGGAGGACCCTACATAGTATACATGTTATTCTCACCCTATGTATATATAAACTATTCTTTATGAAAACAAGGAAAGGTTGTTGATTAGGTTAGACATTTTTATTTCAAAGGTCTTGTTGAGAAGTATCCATGAGTTGATGGAGTTCATGGTCAATGACTAGTCTTACTTTTGGTAATTTTAGTTATCTTGATGTTTTACATTCATTTTTATGTGAGTTAAATGTATTGGGATCTCTTATTTTATTTATTCATGGTGTTGGTTGGTGTTTTATCCTTCTTACAACATTTTCGTTAAATCTGTAGAGATTCATGCCTACCATGTATGTGATTTACATAACCTCGGTGCTATTCACCAAACCGTGGTTAATTGGGGGCAGGATTCACGCATCATTATCTCCTTTCCTCCATTTTAAAACTATGAATGGTACCTTTAGAGGGAGGGGTAGTGATAGTTGTCTTCATTAATGACCGCAAAAAAAAAATTACACACCTTGTTCCTAGTCTTGTATCCCAAATAAATGACTAGTGATATATAAGGCGTGTGGCTAGTTTGTATACCCCACAAAGATTTTGTCTATTTATATAGAAATAAAAAATTAATTAATCATTCCATCAACCCTAATTATCATGTGTTTGTGTTTTCTTATTGTCAGTTTATTCCATGGGATAGGTTTTATTTCCTATAAAATGGTTAATTAATTTCTATATAAAATTCAAACCAACATGATGTGTATAGTTTTACACATAGTTCAGTGCATGTGCATTAAAATTAGTACATGTTATGTAATATATCACATGTTTAGGTGTTATTTATTTATAGTATACACTATGTAACTACATGATACACTTTTTATGCTATATTCTTTCTGAGTTTACAATACACAACAAATACTATTTTTGGTTGTTTGATAGGTACATGTTTTTTTGTATTAATGTACAGGATGCATGCTTAATTAATTTCAGAGAAAATTAATAAATTAATTATGTCTAAAATTATAATGAAAGGGAATATCAAGGTTTTTTATGGATATTATGTTAAATTAAATAAATAATGAATAAAGTTAATCAATTAATTCAAGCACATTTTATCTTAATTAAGAATGGTAGAAATGTATAATTTTTTTAAATGCATATTAGTTGCATGCGTGGATGCTCATGAGATTGGCCAACCTGCACATAGTTTTAATTTCTTTTATGTTAATTATTTCATGGGTTATTGAATTTATTATTATTAAATTAAAATGATTTTCATTATGTCATCCTCTCCTCTTATTAAAATGATGCACCCACTTGCATGTGAGTGAATCATATGTAAGGATGGATATAACAGGTGATTTAAGGTGGTTCAAGAAGGAACTGAGGTGAAATCAGCCAATTTAATACATAAGATAGATATGGAATATAAAAACTCAAGGGAAGACCATATTATAGAGTTTTCCCCTTATGGTAAATGGTATTTTTATTGTATTCTCAATAATAAAATCAATATATAAATATCATGATCATACCACATAATTTGTTCTATGTTTTTCATGGTTATTTATTTTATGGAAACTTTGTCATGATTATATAAATTAATGAATTAAATAACAAGCATTATCAGATGGAATAAAATAAAAATTTTATTTATAAATACTATATCAATAAATGGTAAACAACTTATGTAAAATCTATACAATATTAACAATGAATTTAAAAGGATAAATGAAACTGATTTATATTTAATAAACAAATCCAAATCCCTTTAGAAAATCATCAGTAATCTACACCTTCCATAACTTAATTAAGGATGTAGTCATTGAACTAAGTGTTGGTATGAACCTTATGAGGAAAATTACTTTTATCCTGGTCCTATTATGAAGGTTTGGGTTAGAATTAACCGTGTTGAAATAAAGAGGTGTGTTCGTTTCTAGACATGATTTATCTTAGAGGCTTGTGCTAAAGAAATTCAAGTTAGGATTTTTAGGATTAGGGATTCCAATCAATGAATCAAGGTGCTATAAGTTCACTATTTCCAAAACAACATTCTCGAATACCTTTGATTAACTGACCAATCCCTTGCATGGGTTTTGAAAAGGTAAATATGGATCCTATAAAATATAATGTCTATACATTAGAACATTTGCGTTTAATGACAAGGTCCATTGAGATTTTATAAAATAATGTTAAACTAATAAGATGAATAAGTTATTTATCCTCACATATTTTGGAAATATTAAATATAATATTAAATATAATATTAAATATATCCTCTTATATTTTTCTTAAAAATGAAAAAAATGAACCTTGATATATTTAAGATAAAAACTAGATAAGGGAAATATTCTTACCAGTAGTAACTTCCTAGAATAGTATAGGTGCTTGTGCATTGTATTAATAACTAAATATAAGATTTATGTTAGGTATCCCCCACTTACTGATCCACCTACTATAGAGGTTATTGATAAGAAGTTCACATTCAATAAAAAAACTTAGATGATGCGCTAAATTTCGAATTATTTATGCTATAATATCTTTTCAGTGAACCCATAAATTTTCATGAGAAAATGGATTCCTATGGCATGTTTAAAAATATCGATGATCTTTATTTGGAGTGAACTAGATAGGAACAATTAGTGATCTCCATAGAGCAATCCTAATGAGAACATGGTAAATGAGGTACATATAGGCCTCACATACTAAATATTATTAGATAAGTTGAATGCTTATAGATTCTATGGATTGTGCTACCCAGTGAATTTTGAAATGATATCATTCTTGGTTTTCTCTCTCAAATATTCTCTAAATTTGTTGTGAATTTTAAAAAGTTTAACATTGAGAAGTACCTCCTAGATATCCTCACTCTTCTGCATCATTTGATATGGAAATGAAGTGTGAAAATCCTTCTTCACTTAACGTAAAAATAATTAATGAAAACGAGAAAATCCCCAAGGATAACACCAAGTCTAAGGCCTCCTCACAATGTTATTCCAAGAGAATGAATGTAATGAACCAAACTACATCACCATCAAACCTGGAATCTGACCCAATTAATTACATAACTAATGGGAGTTCCAATCCCCATGGGATGGTGACAATAACCCAAACATCGAACAACACATCAATGAAACAATTTATCACAACCTGTAGGAATAACATGGAAATATATACATATATATACTTTAAGTAGAAATAAAGAACAGAAGACTTATACATACAGGTTCTATAACTGTAAGAAGACAACTGAAACATAATAAAAACTAAAGTATCTAGAAACTCAAATTGATAAGTCCAACTACAAAGGAAATAAAAAACAAGTAACTACTCCATGTGATAGTGTAAGAAACCTCCCACCATCTCACCACCAACTACCCAACTTAACTGATATGAACCCCACTACGCCACTCTTACAACTTTCCTTTCCCTACATCAAAATACATAAAAATGTATACGCATTGCTAAAGGGGTGTGTAGGGTATGGGGTAATACGATCAATAGGATCCCACCTAGGTGTTGAATAAAAAGTTTTTATATAACAATTATTGTATTCTTATTTAAAATAAAACATTACATGATAACCAGTAAAGTAGTTTTATAGAAAACATGTTAAACACTTCCTTTTTCCATAGTTATAAAACAAAAGTAGGTATATCAATTTCAAATAAAATTTTATGTATCACATTTCATAAGAATCAATATGAATACTAAGGATAAAATAGTACAAATCCAAGAAGTACAAAACAACATTAGAAACACAGGTACCACAACACCAAGGAAAACAACCTGTCAGGAAGTAGACTACTCATACTAAAAAATCTATAACCAATGAACTAATGTACTTGAATCAAATTATGTATACTCTAGGAATAGTTAGACACCCAAATGTGTGAAACACCAACATCATATTCAATCCTAGATCCAATAATCTACACTCTAGGATAAGTGGAACACCCTGAATATGAACACCCATAATAGACGATGGACTCAAGCTAAACCTTACACCTAGCACCCAAGGAAACCCATGTGTTTCTTTTCAAAATAATCTCAATTTCTTGAAAACAATTTCAAAACCATTTATACAATTCATCATTTAATAGGGTTACCAAACAATCTTCTTTTTCACATATCATTCAATGCTTTGAAAATACCATTTTTCTTTCCATTTATCAAAAATCAAGGAAAACCATTTTTATTCAAAATCCATTTCCAAAACACAAAAATAAATCATGACAATTTCATACCAAATTATTTTTAAATAAATTTAAAAAAATAGAACAATATTTTTTATCAAACATAGGCCAGATATGGAACAACCTACATCAAAATTCTATCCGCAGATGCCCACAATGGGATCCACAAAAAATGGAACCCAACAACGTTAAAGGAAACCAGATTATCCAATCCAAATATCAAGATAGATTTAATTTAGAAAAAGGGGTTCGTGGAAAGGAGGAGATCCATATACCTCAATAAAATACACCCACCATACCAAAACCACTGAAGAATGACCATACCAGAGATCTAATAATCACACTTAGATTCAAGATTTGATATCATGGGGTTTAGATCCATAAATACATAGATGATCTATCAATATCCAAGGGAGAAAAGAATAATCAATAGAGAGAATTATTACCCTCTATGTCACATAAAAACCGGAATGAGGATCAACCGTCAAAAAAAATACCTATAGGCTTTGGAGGGCTTCCAAAATCACATGGGGATGGTTGTAGGTTGAGAGAAAGGAACCTGATGGGGAGGAAATTGATAAATTTAATCATGATATATATTTGAAAACAATCATTAGTTCTTTACACAATGTGTAGCCCAATTACACATCATGAAATTGGTAAATCCCTTAATCACTAAAATATCCTTCACCTTTTGATTAAACACATATTTTATTTCATTTATGAGTTATACATCATGTAACCATATTACACGTCATGTAAGGCTGTAGTAGACTAAAAAACCATTAGGTTTCATGCTATAAATTCCAAGAAATATATTAATTCACCAATACATGTATCCTCTCATTTCCTTCTCGACCCTACACAGGCAACGAAAAAGGAAAAACATGAGAAGTTTAAAAATTTACTTTTCCAAAGAGTAACGGTATATTAAAATCTCCCCACCACAAAAAAATTATGTCCCTAGAAATACTATGAGGAAACCTCCATGATAAAATGTTAAGGCCAATAATCTCTCTTCATTTCCTCATACTCCCACATCTCATGAGAATCTGAACTCTGTTTCCATAACACTTGAAGAAAAGGTGTCTTCCTCCCACTAAATTCCTTGGTTTTAGAATTGACATTCCTGACTGGCCATTCAGTCACATATAAGACAAGGTCAACTTCAAGATCACTCATGCCAAGAACATGAGATGTATCAGATAAATACTTTTGGTGATGAGATACATGGAACACATTATGTATCCTCATCAACTACATTGAATTTTACAAATGGTTAGAAACATTTCCCAACTTACCACAACCTCGAAAGGTCCCAAGAAATATGGAGAATGTTTCCCTTACCTTCCAATCCACCGATGACCCAAACTGGGTGAAAATTTCAAGAACACTTGGTCCCCAACTGAAAACACCAATGTTATATGACAATGATCTGTATTATAGTCATACCTGCTTTATGCTGTCAACATCCTATAATGAATCAACTAAATCTTTGATATCATCTCTTAAAACAAGATTGGTCCAGTCAAGTAACTTTGACCAATCTTTGACCAACACAACCGATATTTACAAGGTTGACCATACAATTACACAAAAGGATCCATTATAATCATAGACTAGAAAATATTTTATAAGAAACCCCAACCTACCCTAAGTGATCATCCAAAGACCCACCAAAGTCAATAACAAAAGCTCGAATTATATCCTTAATAATATGTATGGTTCTTTCTATATATCCATCTGACTACAGAAGGTATTCCATACTAAAAAAACCAAAGATCCCAAAGCCTCCTGAAGGCCTTTCCAAAAGAGATAAGTGTACTGGGGATCAATATCATGAAATATATCAGATGTAACTCTGTACAACCAAAAAATCTATTTTGAATAGAGTTATCCAAACTCTTAAACATTTTTTGTCCCAAATGGATATAAAGTGATCCGTTTTGTCTTTCTATCGATCACAGCACATATCTCATTCTTATTTTTATGGGAATGTGACAACCAAACCAGAAATATCATAGATATCTCATCCCAAATTAAATTTAAAACTATTAGTGGATGAAGAAAACCCAAAGGTTTCTAATGCTCAAATTTCACCTGTTGGCATGTATAGAAATGATAGATAAACATTGCAATGTCCCACCTCATACCAGGCCACCAGAATTTATACCAAATGTCATAAAACATCTTCATGGTTCTTGGGTGAACATCCTACTTAGAACTATGGAAATACACCATAATATATCTTCTCACTGACTATGTTACCACAAAATGATTTCAAAATCAATGAACATCATCTTTGGAGAATGAACACTCAACAATTGTCTCCCCACCTTTATAAGATTCTATAATACCATGGAACTCATCATCATGTCGTTGTTGTTCCAAAATAATCAACTCGATAAGAGTAGAGGTCAACTGAACACTAGTCAAAGAGTTCTTATCCCCTGATTCCTAGACTCCAATGTAAAAATGCAAAAAAATATCCACTAAGGTCCACTATTTTGATGATTCTTTCACTACCTAGTTCATAAGTTTCTTACTCAATGCATATTCAACGACATTACCCTTCCCCAGGGTGTTGGAGGCATCAAATTCAAACATCTGATGGTATTTTACACATAATCTCTTTATGATATTCAAGTATTTTTGAGAAAATATATAGATCATTATCTTATGATAAAAAAATAATGTGACCCTCTCACCAAAAAGACAATGCCTCCAACAATTAAGTGCATGCATAACTGCCAAAAGATATATATCTTGAGTGGTGTAATTATTCTCATACATTTAGAGGTGAAGAGATAAATAATCCACCGCATGATGATCCTATATAATAATGCAACCCAAAATAGCACTAGAATTATAAAAAACACCACATATCCCTTTTTGGAATCAGATAAGATTAGAATATGAGCCAATTTCGGAATTCATTTTAGGTCATCGAAAGATTGATGTAACTTCAATTCCAAAGTGAATTTCATCACTTTCCGCATAAGGGATGTTAAAGGTGATTCCAATTTTTTACAAATAATTAACCAACTATAGGTAATATCCTACAAGACCAAGGAAACACCAAATCTGAAACAAATTCAGTGGTTCTCTCCATGAAAAGACAACCTTCACCTTTTCAGGATCAACTAATAAGCCATGTTCATAAATCATGTGCCCTAAGAAATTCAATTCTTGAATCTAGAAACTACATTTTGAAATCTTTTCATACACACAGTGACTTCTTGAATTTACATTACCAAAATTGGACGATTCTCATTCTCATGATTGGATTTTGAATAAAGATAAATATCATCCACCAAAACTATAAAAATATTGTCCAGATATTGATGGAATATATGATTCATCAAAGACATAAAACTGTAGGATCATTATTTATAGTGAAAGGCATTAGAAGATATTTATAATTTCCATACCTTCTCTTGAAAGATGTATTTTGTATATCAGACTCCCAAACTCTAAGGTTATGATAACCTGATCAAAGATCAATCTATGAAAACAACCTTTTCCCCTTTAACTGATAAAAAAAAATCATCCAAACACAAAAACAGATAATTGTTCTTAACTGTTACCCAGTTCAACCTCCAATAGTTCACACACAATCAAAGTGAACCATTTGCCTTCTTGGAAAATAACACAGGGGTTACTAATGGGGAAACAATAGGGAGAACAAAACCTTTTAACAATAGTCCATACAATTAAATATTATTATCTTTCATATATGATGGTTTTATAGGATAAGAAGGTATTGATATCAATAGAATCCCTCAAACTAGGTCAACCGTAAACTGTACCTCTCTCTCGAGAGGAAGACCAAACAAGTCATCTGGGAAAACATCCGAAAAGTCCCTAATAATAACGGGAAGATCAAGAATAGAAGAAATTTCATCAATATCAATAATAACAGAAGACACAAAACTCATTAACTATGGGATGGAAGGTCCTATATGACCAAACCATGGTTCCCAATCCCCCTGAAATGCACAAAATCCCATATAGGCTTCTAGAAACAAAACACAGTGATGATAAAAATTAACCTTAGCTGGATGAGTGATGTTCCAATGCATATCAATAACGTTTTCAAACATATCAAAATCAAGAATAAGAAAATCCTAGACCAACTCTCTATCAGCTATTTTTAAGGAACAAGGACACCAAAACCCATGAACATTCCACTTACCATGGGGTGTCACTAACACTATAAGAAAGGGAATAAGTTCAGTTAAAATATTATGCATATCAAAAAAATGGGAAAATAAAATGAGTAGGAGGCACCAGTATCAAATAAAGAAATATCTAAGGATGATTCACTAATGATAGTGCCTCTGAATGTCATTGGACATACATTGACTTCCTCTAGACACTAATCTACTATGTGAAAGTGCTTAACTCATGAGGCATGTGGCTGGATCCTAATAATATTTGAAGAATCTAACTACCCTATAATAGCATCTGGATCTGATGAACATTAACTATAATGAGGTTTACACATAGCCTGATAGAAGCGTTATAAATGAACAACACGTTAATAGTTGTTTCACGTCTTCATTGGAATAAGACAAAAAATTATGGTGTGTCTGATGTTACCACACTAATAGGAAGTTAGAGGTACACTACTGGATATAGAATATGGTGTAGAGGAGTCTCAGTATTGATACACACCTCCACCACTCCTGCGATGATCTTGTTATTTCCTTTTCCTCCTATACATTCCACTAAAGCTGGAACTAGATGGAAGATAAGTGGTGGAAAATACAAACATTACTTCCATATTCATCTCTACCATCATATATCTATATTCCATATCTACATATGTAGAATATTTAACATAAATACCGGGGATCCGATATCCAGTCACAAAAACTATAGGTAATTTTGACCCTCCAACTGTTCATTCTATACCATGTTCATAGAAAAACAGACAGGCTCAAAAAACCAGTTGGTGTATACCGACATTGAACTCTCTCCTTACTACAATGAGATGAAACTCTATAATTTTTTCCCGCATCATCGATTCTGGAAAAAATTGTTGGAAGAAAAGGGTTTTGAAACGTTTTTGATCTAATTACATTTGTCCATTTGCCTGGATGATGGAATCCCACCATCGCTTACTGGAATCCTCAATCCTGAATGTCGCACACTTCAAGTTTATATTTTCAAGAACCACCATAAATTTGAATATTTGATCAATCCTATCCAAGAATTCCTCATTTTATTTAGGTTCATTCGTTCTTTTAAAGGATGGTGTCATCTCACACAAGAATTTCTCCGATAGATCTCTCTCTCCTACAACTCTTGGATATACCTCAAAAACTGCATTTTGAACTCATAAAATGTTCTGATCAATAGCTTGAACTACTGGTACTACAACATAGATTAGATTATGATCTATTGGAAGATTCCATTGAGGAGAATCAGCTACACTATCCAAAGGAACTTGTGGAAGATGTCTCAAAGGACATCTTCTGCACACTAAAATAGAAGGAACAATTATATAGAAAAGTAAATCTATTTTCAAAATAAACAACCCATAAGAAAAAACTGAGACTTAAAACAAAACCCAACACTAGAGACACATATACCAACATCCCATGGGAACCTGAGTCTCATCATGATAAGAGTTGGCCAGACACTTATCACCGCATACCTCTCATGTCCCAACAATCTTATCTACAATTTGACTGATGTCCCAAGACAAGGACTCATGGAAAAAAACCTACATCTGACATCTATTTTTATGAAACCAACCTTGGTTACCCTCAAACTTGGCCCTTGAACCGATCCGTTACATACTTGATGGGCGTTCTCGATCCCCATTAGTTTTTGACAAGCACCCAGGCATCAAACAACAGACAACAGGAATGTTTTCCCCAAACATGAATGAAAAACCTATATATATATACACACACAAACACACAAAGAAAAATAATGGAAATAAGATATATATATATATATATATATAAGTTCCATAACTATAATAAGAAAACATAAATAAAACAACCACTAAAGTAGCCATGATCACAAAGAGACAAGTCCAACTACAAAGGAAAATGAAAAAAAAGATACTGCTCTATGTGATAGTGTGGGAAAACTCCCACAATCCCAACACCAGCTACCAACTTAGCTGACATAAAACCCCACCACCACACTATGACACCATTCCTTTCCCTACCTAAAAAGACATACAATGTTATACACATCACCAAAGGGGTTCACAGGGTGTGAGATAACATGATCAATATGGTCCCACCTAGGTGTTCAATAACAAGTCTCTATATAAAAATTATTGTATGCTCATTTCAAATAAAACATGGAATGATATGTAGTAAAATATTTTTATAGAAAACATGGAAAACATTTCCCTTTTCCATAGTCCTAAAACAAAAGAAGGTATATCAATTTTAAAGCACATTTTCGATATCATCTTTCACAATAATCAATATTCATGTCAAGGATAAAATAAGATGAATCCAAGTAGTAAAAAAATAGTAGCAAAACATGTATCACAAAACCAAGGAATACAACAAGTTAGTAATCCAACTACTTATACGAAAAATTATAGGAATAGTGCACTATGGTACCTGAAGACAATTATCTACACTCCAGGATGATGGAGACACCCAAACATGTAATACCCCAACAAAATACACCTACCTAGAGCTAATAATCTACACTATAGGATAACCAGAACACCCAAAATGTGAACCCCCACAATGGACAATGACCTCAAGATAAACCTTCCATATAGTACCGAAGGAAACCCATGTTATTTTTTTCATAATCATATCAATATCTTGAAAAACATTTCTAAACGATTTATTCAATTCAAAATTTAATAGGGTAACCATACCCACTTATTTTTTCCAAATCATTTAATGATTTGTTTATAACCATTTTCTTTCCATTTATCAAAAACCAAGGAAGAACCAATTTTCTAAAAAATCAATTTCCAACACACACAAAAATCATGCCTATTTTATACCAATTTATTTATAAATCAATTTATAAAAGTGAAACAATATGGTTTATCAAATATAGGATAGAGATGGAACCACATACCTCAAAACTTGGGTTTCACATGACCACAAATAAATCCACCATCAACAAAACCCAAAAACATCAATTGAAACCCAAGAATCCAATTCACACCTCATGGTAGATTCAATTTAGAAAAAGGGGTCAGTGGAAAGGAGGAAATCCACATGCCTAAGAATATACACCTACCATACCAAAACCAACAATGAACAACTGTAATGAAGATGAAATAATCACACATAGATTATTGATTTGACAACATAGAGTTTAGATCCATTAATCCCTAGATGATTTCATGAACCCAACTAAGATGCCATCCGACACAGAGCCTAATCCATTCCATGGAATGGATAGAAGGCCATTCCTGATCCCCATAGGATTGAAACTAGTGCATGGGTATCAAAAATACAATTTGGGAATGATTACACCTGAGTACATAAGCATAACCTACCAAAAATAATAAATAAACAAAAATTGGATAATCACAACCAAACATGGCATAAAAAATTACAGATTTAGGTTTACATCATTTAACCCTAATCGAAAGGAGCTATAAGAAAAAAGGGAAACAATACATGATCCCAAAAGTTCCATGCAACAAGAATATCACCATCCTCAATCCAACACCACAACACCTTCAAGGAGATACCACTAGCATCCTAAACCACCCTCACCAAACACCTAACCATAACTTGTGTCAATCATAACAAAGTCTACTTATACCCAAAGGTGTATGTTGGGTGTGAGAAAAGGCCTAATAGGATGCCACATAAAAAAATATTCAAAGATATAAAAATTATTAGATAAAGTAAAATGCATGTTTTATAAAGAGGATAGAAACAATTTTTATAGAAATCAATTTTAAATCAAAAAGAAACTTGATTTTTAAAAAACTAATGGGTTGAACCCCATGCTGATGGTGTGTACTATATCACATGAGAGAACTAAGTCACAGGAGATCCCTATAGTCCCTAGCTAAGTTTGGGAACCTAGAGACATTGTATCTTGATGAAAAGTGGTATAGAAACCACAACCATCCAAATCCTCATGAATGATCAACTAGAGAGGAGAAACATCCAAAACTCTAGTGATCTCCAATAATCATCAAAATTAAGTTAGTGTTTTCATTATCAACCACTCTAAGTGAATCTGGGCTGAATCCACTTTTAAATCACTAGAATACTAGTCCTATTCCGCCAACCTAGTCAATTAGGTTTCTCTTAGTGCTCAATTCACAATTTCTCTGTCACATAAACAACCACGTTCACTCACACAAGACAAAAAAATTTAAAAATTCTTAATAAATCACTACTTCACAACCAAAACCACTTTTAAAACCAAACTCACACCAATAATATTCTACACCATGTTTCACATCAGTTGAATAATTTAATAACAATATTGTATAATTTATAAAACATCTTTAAGAAGTATAAAAAGGGTTTACCCCTGAAATACACCTAATATACTTTAGAAAAAGCCTTTTTAATCAATATACAAACAAAATCATTTTAAAAACACCTTTCTCACCACACCCATAAATAATAGAACACATAAGAATACTCAATAAAGCACACTAAATTCTCTAAAAAATGTTTAATCATGGAACCACCTACCTCAAGTGGAAAAACTTCCACAAATTGGTGAAAAACACAAACTTCACCTCAATCGCACCCTAAAGAGGAATGATCAAAACAAAAACCTCTATATTAAAGCCAAAAAATTAAGAGGTATTGCTAAAATCAACACCCTAACCACTAGATAAGTGAAAACCCCCAAAGAAGGGAAGAAACCCTAGAATAAATGAGGAAAACAAGATAAAAGTAATTTACTTGAATATTTGTGGAGAAATTGAAGAAAAAATGCCACCAAAATAGAACCTAAGGGAGAGGAGAAGAATGTGGCGGCACAACTATGTCAAGGAATCCCAAAGGGGGTTATAAAGGATGGGTTTGGAGTTAAAATTGGGGAGAGAGAAACTTAAAAATCAAATTTTTAATGACCTGGGCTGACTGCATGGTTAGTTAGCACGGTTTGACAAACCTTGTGATGACTTTGTTCCCCTTAATGTCCAATAATAACCTACTAGATGGTTATCCCACACAGTTTGACTTACAGTGTGCAATCTTTGTAGTAGCTACTACCTCAAACCAGATACCCACTGTATGATTACCTTGGGAGGGGTACATTGTTTTTAATAACATTATGCTGACCGTGCACCACATTCTGTCTACCCATATTTTCTAACTCTTTCACAAGAACTCAATTTAAACCCCAAGGAAAAAAGGTATACCAAAAATAAATAGGAAAATATCTCAAAAAGAACTATGGATGTGACAATTTTCCTACCATGAAAACTTTCCATACCTAGAAAGTCATCCTAAATCTTGATCTGAGACTAAAAAGGGTTATTCCTACTCTACCCATGAATTTTTATCCCATGTCTCATGCACATTGTTTCCATTTTTCCAAAGAACCCGAACCACCATTATAGACTTCTCATAAAGAACATTCTCATAATAATCTATAATCTGCACTGTCTATTCAAACCCAGATAAATTTTACTCTATTTCTAACTATTCCCAATTCAGCACCTGAGACAGTTTTGGGTTATACTTCTTCAAGTGGGAAACAAGAAACATGTGATGAATTGATGTCAATTTTCAAGAAAAGGATAACATATATTCCACCTTACTGACCTATTATCTAATATATAATGTTATGACATACCTTTGAGTTATCTTTCCTTACTTTCCCAAATGATGGTGACAAAAGTGAGGTGTCACTTTCAGGAACACCTGGTCACCCATAGAAAATTAAATATCTCAACATCTATACTTAGCATAATATTTTTGGTGACTCTGATCTGTAGAAAATCATTGGGTTGTCATCATGACCTTCACATAAGTCTCTTGTACTAATCTTGGTCCCAATAGCAAGGTTTCACCTACCTTAGCCCAACACAAAGGAAACTGAAATAGATTACCATAAAAAGTCTCAAAAGGATCCATCCAAATTTAGGACTAGTAGCTATTTTTATATGAAAATTGGAACAACCCAAATGGATATATCTTGAATCTTTCATATCCAAGACACATGCTCCGAGCATGGATTCCAAAATAGGATTCTATCACTCCATATGATAATATATTTGAGGATGGTATGCTATGATCAACTTCACATATGACCCTATTTCTTTTTGAAGGCCTTCCCAGAACCGAGAGGTGAAATGGTGGTCTATATCGGAAACAATTTCCAATGGTACACCTTGGAGCCTCACTACCTCTTGAACATATAATCGGCTGAGCTCATCCACATTAACTATATATATGATTAGAATGAAATGTAATGATTTCGTCAGATGATCAATCACCACCCAAATGGAATTCCTTCCCTGAGTTGTATGAAGTAATATAATAATAAAATCCATGGCAATATCATCCAAATTACAGGTTGTAATAGGTTGTGGTTGAAGTAAGAAAGAGGTACTTTGATGTTATGGTTTTACATAAGGACATGTATAACACCTCGACATGAAGGAATCTATATCCCATATCATACCTACTATCAATTCACATCATAAAACATCTTGGTAGCACCAAGATGAACAAACCATTAATACCGTTGGCTATCCTGCATCACCACCTTCCTTAATGATAACGACACCAAAATGTGATCCCTAAAATAGAAGATTCCCTCAGGAGATAATGACCAATCATAATGTGTCTCCCCAACATGAAGAAAATGCATAGACTGTTGGAACAACTCATCACTAGGCTGTTCCTACTGAATAAACTCTAGAATAGAAGGATTCAGCTGAACAATGACCAAGAAATCACCTCCACTATGATCCATAGACTCTAGATGAAACTAGGTAAAAATTACCATCAAAATCCACTCATCACAGGACTCCTTCAATTCCTACATCAGTAATTTTTTGCTTAAAGTGTTAGCCATGACATTACATTTGACTTAGGTATAGACGATGTCAATGTCAAATCCCTAAAGTTTCTCAACCCAACAATGAAACCTCATGTTTAGATCTTTTTGGGAGAAAATATAGGCCATGATCATATGATCATAGTGAACCAGAAATTTCTCCCCAAAAAGATAATAACTCCATGTCTTTAGGTAATGCATAAAAAATGCTAACTCTAAGTCATGGGTTGGGTAATTCCTTTCATGTGGTTAGATTTGGAGAGAACCATACACCACCACATGGTCATCCTACATAAGAACACACATGAGAACTATACCTAAGGCATCAAAATAAACCACATATCCCTTTCATTATTCTGGAAATATCAACACAGGAGTAGTTGTTAACCGTCGTATTAGTTCCTCAAAGTATTACAAACATTCTGGGTCCCATCAAACATTACCCCTTTTTGGGTGAGCACCATTATGGTTTAATAAAGATAAGATATGTCTTGAACAAACCACCTATAATAACCGACCTGGCCCATAATGCATCCAATCTCAAACACATTCTTTGGCTTCTCCCATGACATAACTGCACTGATATTCTCAGGGTCCCTTGAAACTCATGTTCTAAAATCACATGGCCCAAAAATATTCATTACCTTATCTGGAAAGTGAATATTCAAAACATGGAATAGAGATGATGATATAGGAGAGTACCCAAAAAAACTCTCAAATGACGCTCATAGTTCTTAGGTCTAGAATAAACATGGATGTAATCCACAAATACCAGGACAAAAGAATCAAGGTACTAGTGGAACACCCTATTCATAAGCTCCATGAAAACCGTTGGAGAATTTTTCAATTAAAAAGAATAAAAAATGATAAAAATTTTCATACCTACTTTGTAAGGTAGTTTTCGGTAAAACCCCATTTTTTACTCAAAATTGGTGATAACTAGAATGAAAGTCAATTTTTGAGAACTGCCTTTCCCCATTCTGCTAATAAAACAAGTCATCAATTCAGGGAAAATGATATTTATTTTTGATGGTTACCTTATTCAACATTTGATAATTTTTGCATAACTAAAGAGATCCATGGGCCTTCATCGTAAACAAGACTGGGGAATCCCAATGAGAGATGCTCAGGAAAATGAATCCTTTGGATTATAAAATTCAATGATGTACCTATAATTCCCTCAATTCAGTGGGGGGAATATTATGTGATAAAGGAGATACCAGTTGTGTTCCTGATGTAAAATAAATCGATAACTCCACACCCATCTCTAGAGGTAGACTTGAAAAATCCTCTAGAAACACTTCTATATATTCCCCCAAACATTGGAGGTAATATTCCCTTAGGTGAGTAACCATCATCCTCAAATGCATGCGATGATAATTGAAAAACAAGATGAACCAATTCTAGGAGTGGAAGTCCTGCACAACCCGACTAAGGATCCCATTCTCCAAAAAAACATGGGTACTTCCATCAGGTTCCATAAAAATCACCCACAACCAATAATAGTCGATATGTTATTGGAAGGGAACAATACAATCCATACTAAGGATTACGTCAAATAGGTATATATCCAAGACTAGGAAAACCCATTCTCACTCCACCCCCAACATGGTAAGTGAACAATATGGACACATGAATCCCTGCTATTTATTCTTTCTGAATTATGTTACCGGCTCTATCATGTAATACACATGCTCGGTTAAAAAATTCAGCATTTTTATAGGACGGGAAGAGATAAATGAAAAAAAGCACCAGTATCAAATAAAAAAACAACTATAGATGATGCAATCCGAATGATACCTCGAACTGTCGAAGGCCATGTATTTGATCATACTACTGCCTGATCCACCATATAAGGATTCTTTTCCTTATCCTAATCATACGAATGACTAGTATCTAGAGGTTATACCCTGAACTAACTCTTCCCAGATCATGATCCAACCCTATTTATGTGGATTCTAAACTAAGATCCCACTATATTGGATGGTTCTAACTGGGATGACATCCCCATAGAAGCCAAAAATCCTAGTCCACTCTAATAAGAACGTGTGGATTTTTTGATTTACTATATGTTCCCAATCACTTCAAATCAATGATAGGATTTGGGAGGATATGTGAAAGATAGTTTTATGTGTCCCACCTTCCCACACTGGTGGCACACAACAAAATTTGCATAAAAAGCCACAAATGAAGACTATTGGGAATGATGGCCAAAACTACCACATCCATTTTCCACTTACTCATATTACTTCCTCATTTACTTTGACGAGTTTCCACTTCACACAATTTACATTACTCTGGAGAACCCAGAATTTCTTCTCTGATCGATCTCAACCATCCAAGAATGGTCAGACACATCAGCATAGGTCTTCAAATTGAGAAAAAAATTCCTAAGAATAAATCTCTGGTCACAACCCTGTCTTAAACCTCCATGATATAATTTTCTCATTGGAGACAATCTTAGGTGTGTCCCACACTATCTTAGAAAAGCGATTGACATGCTCCATCACTGACTAGAGGTCCCCCTGAAGGACAATTCATAGCGGGGGCTCCCTTACAACCACTCCCCCACTTGGCGATCTATCCTGGTGTCCTTGTTCAATGGCTCATTGGAGGAGAGTCCCCAGCTCCTGCTACAACACAAGAATCTGTATTTTCTTGAGGACTCTGAAGGTTCATTCAAGAAGAAGATTCTTTATCCAAAGAGATCCAATATCTCAGGTGTCTCTTCGAATCCTCTCACCCACTCCCAGCCGAAGGATTCAGGTGTGCCCTTCCTCCGTCCTTTTTATAATGGTTCGTGTCAGAAGGGTTAGAAGGGTATCCTCCTATGACATCCTTTCTCATCTGGAACACATGTGGTATAAAGGCACATGCCAAGTGTGCCTTTATCGCCAATGAGTCGAGGACCCATCATGTAGATATTACAGTCATCCTGGAACCTATACTGTATCTGTCCAAGCTTTTTAACATTGCGAGGAGAATGGGTTATCCCCTTTCCATGCATGGGTATCCAGAGAATTCTCATAAATGGATTTGTTAGAGGAACCATATCACGGTGGAAAAGATGAGTCTCTCATCCCAATGCATTGATATCAAAGTGTCCTGTAATGGTTTGGTGGTTCTGTTCTCTTTTGTATATGTGAGTACAGATACCGAATCGTATAAGAATGTGTGTAACAATTTGGAGTATGTGCAGGTCAGATCCCACCCATGGGTGGTGGGTGGAGATTTCAACTTCATTATGCATGGTTCGGAAAAGAAAGGGGGCTCGACCGCGGATTCTAGCAGCATGTTGGATTTCAATCATTTCATTACAGCAGCAGGGTTATTTGACCTAGGTTTCTCTGGTCCCAAATTTACCCGGTGCAATAACAGGAAGTGCCAACAGCTGATATGGAGTCATCTGGATAGGTGTTTCACCAACATACATGGCCTTGATGCTTTCTCGAAAACAAAGGTTACACATATTTCGCGAGCTCTTTCCGATCATGCCACTTTGCTCCTGGAGATCAAAAAGGATGACCTGCGCCCCTGAGGCTTCATGTATAGTAGTGTGTGGCATCAAGAGATGAGCTTCATGGTAATGGTTGAAGGTTCTTGGAATCTCGGAGGAGCTGGGAGTGCATGGCGTGGTTTAGCTAACCTGTTGTAGCGTCTCAGGGAGGATCTTATTCTTTGGTCGGCGGAGAGGGATAGGGACAACCTGGGGGTGGATCGGCTTCAGAAAAATATTTTGGGCTTTGAAGAGGGACTCTAGGGAAGGTGGGATGAGGATGCCTTCATTATATTACGTGACAAGTGTGTGCTGCTGGCGGAGAAACTTGTGGAGCTTGAAATGGAATACAGGAAACGTGCAAGGGTTAGATGGCTATGGGAGGGAGACCAGAACAACGCCTACTTTCATGCATGCATGAATGAGAGGAGGAGCTCTAAAATCAATATCATCATGGGAAATGGTACCTTTACCTCAGACGTGGAGGTGGTGGGGAAAATGGTGCGTGAGCATTTTAAAGGCATTTTAGCTGGGACACTATCGTCTAGGAGTGGAGGTGGTTTTGGGGGCACTGAAGAGGAGGATTTTTTGGAATGTATGCCTCATCTTGTGGAGAACCTGGAAAACCATATGTTAACATCCATCCCGATGAAAGAGGATATTAAGGAGGTTATTCTTCATCTCCCTCATGATAGAGCACTAGGACCAGACGGTTTCCTGGGGGATTTCTTTGCGGAGGCATGGGGGATTATCAGTCCACAAGTTGCGGAAGAGATCCGAGACTACTTCGCTGGGGGCCCCTTGAATAGAATGGTATGAGCCTCAAGAATTGTTCCTATCCCCAAAAATATTGACCCCACAGATGTTGGGAACTATCGGCCTATTTTTATGTGCAATGTCTAATATAAAATACTTTAATTACAGATTGCATCTCGGCTGAGCAGAGTTATTCCAGGACTGGTTTAGAAGGAATATCACGGTTTTATCAGAGGTCAAAGAATCCAAGGGGAAATTGGAATTGCTAGAGAGCTTGTTAATGATATCAATAGAAGGTTAATTGGTTCCAACGTGATTTTTCAAATCGACATGGACAAGTCCTATGAAAAAATGGAATGTAGCTTCATTGCTTGGGCGCTGCGTAGGTATGGATTTCAGGAGTGGTTTTATGACTTGTGTTTCAGATGCTTCTCCTCTCCATGGATAACTATCTCATTGATTTGGAGCTACTTCAGATTCAACATGTTAGTTCACGGGGTGTAGTAGGGGGATCCCTTATCCCCAAGCCTCTTCATCCTGGCACATGAGATCTTCTCTTTCAACCTCCGCAATGGAGGTGAGGCTGGTATGCTGGGGAAGTACCATAGCAATGGCGGTATGGATATTTTGTCCCATATATTGTTTGAAAATGACCACTTTATTTTCACCAATGGAAGGTAGAGGTATTTGAAAAATCTTATGGGTATCCTCAATACTTATGATCAGTTGAGTGGGCAGTAGGTGAATGTATCAAAAAGCCATTTCTTCATCTCAAATAGATGTAATCGGGGGCATTGCAGGGGAATTCAAGAAATTATTGGTTGCCGGAAAAAACAGATACTGATTCTCTATCTGGGTGTCCCACTCTCTCCCAGACGCATTCAGGTATCACAATTTGAGGATATTATCAATCGACTGGTGGGGAGGATCAACAACTGGAAGAATAAGTTTCTATCATTCAGTGGGAGAATAACTCTGGTTAATAGTATCCTAACATCCATCCCAATGCACGTTTTTTCAATGCTCAATCCACCCAAAGGGGTTATCAGGTGCATTGAAAACATCATCACTACTTTTGTTTGGGACGCCAATCAGGGGGGCCTTTGCCACTAGGCCTCCAGGTAGTGCATGGACAAACCAGTTTCAAAGGGAGGGGTGGGCCTTCGGAACATCGAAGATTCTATTCGTGGTTTTCATGGCCGCCTTGCTTGGGATATCATCGTGGGGAAGTCCCTGTGGGATGAGTTTTTTAGGAAGTGTTATGGGATGAAAGGGGGAAGCTTCGACGGACAAGGACTCCAGGGTTCAATGTCGGTAAAGTGTATGGCTTCCCATATTGAGGCATTCTCTGGTTCTGTCAGGTGGATCATCGATAGAGGGGATGTGCACTTCTGGAAGGACAACTGGGCTGGGACGAAGATTGAATATCCCGACTGTCCTCTCTTAGAGATTTCCTTCAAGGAATCCAGTGGGCTTCTTGGCTTCACCCTGTCGGTTCTCCCATCTGAACAGCTCATGCGCTTTGAGGATGTTGTGATGAATGAGGAAGTCGACATATTTTTCTTCACAGGATCCTCATCCGGGAACTTCAATATGAAATACTACAAGAGTCTTGTACAGGAGGAAAGATTCCAAGACGAGTGGGAAGACAAGGTGTGGTGCAAGGGCATCCCCATGAAGATGAAATTCCTCATGTGGCGGATTAGGAATAGATCCCTGTCGATGGAAGATAGCATGGAGAGGAGGGGAATTTCCATGGCGTTTCTATGTTGTTGTTGCGAGATTCCTCAGATGGAAAGAAACGCTCATATCTTCTTCCAGAGTAGGTGGGCGGATTTCCTCTGGTCGATTTTTTCTCCCCATCCCAACTTTGATAGTTTCCTAGCCTCGCTTTAGTGGTTCCTAGGCATATGGTTCCACGGGACAGATGGGAGGATCACAGAATGCATGGTGTAGACAATCATTCTCATCTCTCTGTGATGGACACTATGGGAGGCCCGAAACCATGTTCGGCATGGTGGCAGGAGGTCACCGTTGTTCCTACAAATGAGGGTCAAGTCTCTTATCTTTGAACTCAGGTCTCTTTTCAAGGAGGTCAAGATTTCAGATATCTCATACAGACTGCCCATTCACCCACCATCTTTGTCAAGGAAGGATGGATGCTGGATCAAATGGACTCCACCCGCGGGTGGACTGAAACTTTTCATTGATGGATCCCTCGTGGAGGGTATGATGAGGGGCAGTGGAGTCCTCCGTGACTCCTGAGGCTCAATTCTTCTGGGTTTCAACACCTTTTATGGTCTGGGATCTTTGTTCGGTGTGGAGGTTCAGGCCCTTAATTTCGATATCAGCCTTTGCAGGGACTACAGTTTTATGGCGACGACATTCGAGTCGGACTCTGAGGTTCTTGTTAGGTCTATTCAGGGATGGAAGGAGGTGCCTTGGCATTCTGTGTACTTGGTTAGAAGGTATTTTGAGGGGACTCTCTCTGGACAGCAGGTGCACCATATATTTAGAGAGGCCAACTTTACGGCCGACTCGCTCGCCAAGATGGGGTGTGCGGACTCCCCGATGATCATCTACTACAGCTTAGGCTCACTCCCTCTTGACTATATGAGGGTGATCCAAGAGGACGCCCTCAGTTTACATCATTTCTTCCCCCCTGAAGGAATATTATTGCGTTTGTTATTTTTTTAATAAAAGAGGAAAAAGGATCCCCACAGGTTGGAAACTAGTTCCTGAGTTTCAAAGATACAAATTGGGAAAATTTCACCCAAGTAAATAAACATAAATGAACAATAATAATAAATAAACCAAAAATGGATAATCACAACCAAACATGGCATAAAATTACAGATTCAAGTTTACAACATTTAACCCCAACTAAAAGGAGCTATAATAAAAAGGGTAAAAGGAACTATCCCAAAAGCACCATGCAATGAGAGGAGCACTATCCCCAATCCACCATGGCAACACCTGCAAGGGGAAACCACTAGAAGAATAAACCACCATCACAAAACACCTTGCCTTTTCCTGTGTCAAAAATAACAAAGTCTAATTAAAACCAATGTTGTAAATAAGGTGCGAGGCAACGCTCTATAGGATGCCACCCAACAAAATATTCCATTTTATAAACATTATTAGACAATGTAAAATAATTTTTTTATAAAATATCTAGAAGATAGTTTTTACAGAAAACATTCTTAGATAAAAACACGATTTCTTTTGAAATAAATAATAGGGTGAACTGTATGCTGATGATGTGTATGATATGACAAGAGAGTACTATGTGATGGGAGATCCCTATAGGAAATTTCTAAGAGTGGAACCCTAGAGACATCATATCTCAGTGAAAGGTGGCATAGAAATGAAAACCATCCATTTCCTCATGCATGATACACTAGAGAGGATAAGCATACAATATTCTAGTGGTCTCCAATCATCATCAATATTTATTTAGTATTGTATTCATCAATACTGCTAACTGAATCTGGGAACAAACCACTTCTGAATCACTAGAATAATAGCCCTAGTCTTCCCACCTAGTCTATAGAGACCCAAGACTTTTAAATAAAACAATTAATGATTTTAAGCATAATTAATCATTAGAGTACAAGTCAAGGATCGTTAAGTCTAGTGTCTTGGAAGACTAGGTACATATAACATAAAACATGGGGCTAAAAAAACTTCTTTATTTAATCTCTATAATGATATTCTAACTTCTTTTGACCCCTTACATCTGCATAGGGTACCCTGGGGAAAACATGAATAAAGGGATGAGTTAAAAAACCCAGTAAGGGAATGAACATAAGGATACATCTCAAGCACATGTGTTAGGAGGCATGACATAATGATATCCAATGCATGAAACATATAAAATAATTTAATATAAGCATGGAATCATATAAACACGGAATCATATAAACGTGGAAGAATCATAAATCATATCTTTAGTATGGGTCAAGGCTAACCGCCAATCCCGTTTCCCATTTTAGTATGGGTCATGGCTAATCACCAATCCCATTTCACATCGTATCTCATGAGACTTAACCTTACCCAATGCATTGGAGTGCTATCTGGGCGCACCCACCTCAACATTTTCATGAATATTCTTGCCACATAAATATTATTACAACATAAATCTTCTTTCCACATGATTAATCATACATAATCAATTGTTTATAAACATAAGGTTACCCATGGAGAGAATTGGGTACCACACTCATGACATAAAACATAACCAATGAGTGTATCATGAAAATGTCTACAAAAGAAGGTGATTAGAACAAACCTGGACGTTCATAAGGTAATTTAGGCATAAAAAATGGTAGTTGGTAAAAAAAAGTGACATCACATAAGAAATATATTTGAGAGACATTAGTATTAAAACATTTTTGTGCGGTTTTAGGGAAAATACTATAGAGCTTTTAAAATAGTAAAGAAGACATTATTTTATATCAAACCAGAATTGTTCCAAGAAGGTTTTCATAATAATAATACTAGATTTTCGAAGAAAATGGTTTTGGAGCATATAAGAAGAATGTTGATGTTCTACATAATATAAAAGACAATGACATTTTGGTAAAAAGAAATATAGAGAAACCCAAATGAATAAAGGAAGTTCGGGTAGAATCCATCATGGTTTATTGGCATGGTATCAGGTGAAACTAAGAGAGACTGATGAGAGAGATAAGGGGTTTATTATCTCTTATAAAACACTAGGGATATATGTATAAGATTTATAAACATACTCCATCACTTGGTATTACACAAAAAGGCATAGCATTGAGAACAATCTTGATTGAGAGTAAAAAAGGGAGAATCCCTTACCTTAAATCTGTTGGTGTTCTCCACCTGTTATTAACAACCTGAATAAAAAAAATTAGGCTTATTAATTATTAATTACAGAAACTCTTCTATATTCAATTTATTTATTATAACCCTTTTTTATTTCATTCAAATACTTTTTGATTATTTACAGGGTTCAATATCATTGTTCGGGCTCGTTTGTTTACTTGGCTTTAAAAGATCAGTTCACTTATATTGAAGTTTGGATTATAAGAAAGATGAGATTGGTTGTACAGAATTGAAGTTATATTCTTTAGTTCATATCCATGAGATTACATGGTTTTAATTTTAATTAGGTTACTTAGAGTGAAGTCGAATTATTATATATATAACCATAGTGATAACCATTTTTGTTAATCGATGGATTTGATTACAAAGAATGTGTTTTGCTTTATAACTTAATTTCATTTGTACCAATAGATTACAGAACAAAAAAGATGATATATTACTTATATAATAATCTGGTTCAACCATAAAAGAAATGGTTTCATGACCAGAATTAAGGATAATAATAGAAATTGATAAACTGTTGTCCTTGAATGTGCTAAATTTGCACATCTCAAACGGTGCTTTCATTTCTTTCAAATAAAAGGGTGGGTAAAGGAGAGAAGATAATGAAATATACCACTAGCATAAAGAAATTCAAGTACATGTATGTTACTAGATTTATCATACTATTATGGTGAAGGGAGGTGAGGAAATAACTAAAAAATAAAAGAATATAAAAGAGAAGAAGAAATTGGGAAGAAGAATTTACCTCTTGAAACTTCCTCCTTTGAGAACCTATTAAGGGGAGATGTTTTGGTATTTTGCGAAGGCTGAGAGCTTTTAAGCATGGGGGAGGACCTTGGGGAGATATTTGGGCAGAATAAAGGCAAGGCACAAGGCTTGAGAGGAGTGGAGAGAAGAGGGAGTGAAGGGGGGGTTTTATAGTGGAGGAGAGGTGGGATTTCATAATATTATAATCATTAATTTATTATTTCTTCCCAAGAAAAAGAATAGTATTTATTCCATGACAAGGAATAGTGATTTTATCATGTGATACCAATACAAGTGAGCTTAAATCAGCATAACATCATTGATGACTCAATTAATCTATTATTTATCATTTATTGTGAATTATCAGATTCTACTATTCATAAAAAATTCAAGTATTTCAGAAAAATCCCAAAAAATCACCCTAACAATTTTTCGACATTTAGAATTCTAAAATGAAGTCCATTTTTCAAAAATAATTTTCTAAATATGATTATCTTAATATTTAATTAAAATAATAATTTATTATCAAAACCAGTTTCAAATCATTCATTAACTTATTCTCAAATATAGGTATATCGTACTTCCAACATGAATATTATTTTTATACCACAATAGGTGAGGTTAATATTAATTAGGGCATAACAATATTCATAAGGGTATGTTAATATTCATTAGGGTAGGTTAATATTCACCAAAAAAATTAAGTTTTCCTTATCGGACTTCAAATAACTTACTGATTACAACCGTGTATGCCAGATTTTTGAAATTCCAAACACAGAAGTGACAAACTTACGTTTAAAGGTCACTTAGAACTTATTAGTTTATTATGTTGTGTTTTCATGTGATTTTATGACATACTATTGAGAAGGGAATTTCTATTGAAAAACATCAGGTCGTTATATTCTTCCCCCCTTATGAAATTTCACCCTCAAAATTTCATTTTACATTATAAGCCAAAAACAGGTGTGGGTACTTTTCCTTTATTGATTACTCCAATTACGAAGTTTCCTCTTCGTACATATGGTTTCTCCATAGTACCTTGACCAGATGAGTATTCTTGTTGCGTAGAAATATTTCTCTATGATCCAAGATCTTCACTGGTTGCTCCTCGTAAGAGGGATCATCCTCCAACTATACCACCTCTGAAGAGAGTACATGTGAAGTGTCTAGTATGTAATTTCTTAAGAGGGATACATGAAAGACATCATGTACTTTCAACACTGTAGGTGGAAGTTCTAGTCGACAGGCCACAACTCCGAATTGATCAAGAATCTTGAAGGGGCCGATGTACCTAGGACTTAACTTCCCTTTTTTTACCAAAACTCATGACCTTCTTCCATGGGGATATACATAGAAATATCATGTCTCCAACTTAAAACTCAAGGTCTCGTCGACGGTTATCTGCATAACTCTTCTGTTGACTTTGGGCTTCCTTGATATGCTACTGAATGGTTTTCACCTTCTCCACCATTTCTTCGACCATTTTAGGTCCTAGCAGCTTACGCTCACCGACTTCATCCCAATATGATGGTGTTTTGCACCTTTTCACATAAAGGTCTTCATATGGTGCCATTCAGATGCTCGATTGGAAACTATTGTTGTAGGATAATTCTTCCATTGGAAGATGTTGGACCCATCCTCCTTTGAATTCCATTGAACATTCTCTCAACATGTCTTCCAATGTCTGAATAGTTCGCTCAGATTGGCCATCAGTTTGAGGATGATAGTCCGTACTGAAGTTCAGTTCAGTGCTCAATGCATGCTGGAGACTTTTCCAGAACATCTAATAGAATCTAGGATCATGATTGGATATAATATATAGTTGTACTCCATGAATCATTACCACTTCTTTGATGTATATCTGTGCAAGTTGATATAATGAGAAGTCCTCTCAAACAGTGATAAAGTGAGCTGTCTTCGTAAGATGAACCACAACGACCCATATAGCATTGTTTGCTCTAGATGTATTTGGAAGTCCAGTGACAAAGTATATGGTAATATTCTCTGAATTCCATGATGGTATGGGTAATGGTTCTATCATACCATTATACTTTTGTCTCTCAACCTTGACTTGCTGACATCCGAGGCAATTTGATGTATATTCGGCAACCTCCCTTTTCTTATTGTCCCACTAAAAGTTTTCTTGAAGATCTCGATACATCTTTGTGCTCCCTGGGTGGATAGGGAAGGTCGATCAATGTGCATAATTCAATATCTCCTTCTTTATCTCTATATTAGATGGTACACATAATTATGTCCTATATCTTACAACTCCTTCCTCATCAATTTTGAAATCGGAGGATTTCCTATTTTTAACAGCTTCAATCCTTTTCTGAATTTCCACATTATTTCTTTGAGAATCCTTTATTTTCTCCAAGTGGGATGGTTAAGAAATCATTTGAGAAAGGATTGATGATGTTCCTCCCTAAATTATTCCCATTTCCATCCTTTGAAAATCCAATAAAATCGGATCCTTTTCAATTATCATCACTGATAATGATTCAAGATCCTTTCAACTTAGAGCATCCACCACCTTTTTTTCCTTACTAGGATGGTAGTGGATTGAGCAGTCATAATCCTTTATGAGATCCATCTATCTTTGCTGGGACATATTAAGATCTTTCTATGTGAATATATATTTGAGACTCTTGTGGTCAGTATATATATATCATCTTTTCCCCATAGAGATAATGCCACAAGTTTTTCAATGCAAAGATCACAGCCGCCAACTCCAAATCATTCATGGGATAGTTTTGCCCATGGATTTTCAGCTGCCTTGAGGCATAGTCTATAACTTTATAATTTTGAATTATCACACAACCTAATCCTTTCAAAGAAGCATCACTATGCACCACAAAGAGTTCTCTACTTGAAAGGAGTGTGAGTACCAGTGCAGTGATAAGCCTCTTTTTTAACTCTTTGGATCAGTCTTCACATTCCTATGTCCATACAAAATTTACTCCCTTATGTGTCAGCTTGGTCATTGGGTTTGAAAATCATGAAATGTTCTTCAAGAATCGTCGATAATACCCAGCTAGATCTAAAATGTTGCGGATCTCCATTACAGAAGTTGGCCTTAGTCACTCTTCAATTGCCTTCGTCTTAGAAGGTTCCATAGATATCCCTTTCCTGGTGATAACATGCCCAAAGAATGATACTTCCTCTATCTAGAACTCACATTTACTGTACTTTTCATACAACTTCTCCCTTCACAAAGTCTTTAACATAGTTTCCAAATTCTCCTCATATTCCTCCTTGCTCTTGGAGTATATCAATATTTCATCAATAAATACCCCCACAAATTTTTCGAGGTAATATCTAAATACTCTGTTCATTAAATCCATGAAAATTGATGGAGCATTAGTGTGTCCGAAGGGAATCACTATGAACTCATAGTTTCCATACCTCGTTTGAAAGGAAGTTTTGGGAATATCTTTCTTCCTCACCTTTACTAAGTGATATCCTGACCTAAGGTCCACGTTAGAGAAATAACTAGCCCCACAAAGCTAATCAAACAAGTCATTTATCCGTGGAAGTGGGTACTTGTTCTTTATAGTGATTTTGTCGAGATCATGATAATCAATGCTGAGGTGCATTGATCCATCATTCTTTTTGGAAAAGAGGACTAGAGCACCCCACAGAGAAACTCAGGCATATAAAACCCTTCTCCAAATTCGCTTGTAACTGTTTCTTCATCTCTTCCAGCTCTATGTTGGCCATTCTGTAAGGTGTCTTTGAGATTGAAAAAGATCCAGGGATAAGTTAAATTGAGAACTCAACCTCTCGGCCAGGAGAAAGACCGGGAAACTCTTCGAGGAATACATCAGTGTAATCCCTCATGATGGGAAAGTCTTCAAGATTGATTCTATCCTTTGTCCCAATAATTTGATCTAGATATGATTTATCACAAGGAAACAATATCCAAACTTGAGATGAATATTTAAAGGAGACTCATCTTCTTAATTATACTTGTAAAGAATCGGAGGATACTTCAGGATGTTAAAAGTGATATCCCTTTCCCGAAAATTGATGTTGGACTTGTACAAAGGTAGAAAATCCATGCCAAAGATAGTGTCGAACTCCACTAAAGGAAATATGACAAGATTTGTTGGGAGGTTCAGTCCACAAACATTAATCGAGGAGGAGTTATAAACCGTGGATGCAATAATTTCCCCATTCACTGTTCTCATAGGTAATTTTCCTCCAAATTTTGAGGTGGTGTTTGAATAGTTCTACTAAACTTGCAAGATATGAAAGAATGCGTAGAACCAGAATCAAATAGTACATTTTCTATTCATGAATGAATAACAAGCGTACCTGTAGCCACATTGTTTTTCGGCTCCACCTTAGCAGTAGTGATCGCATAATCCCTTCCTTGTTTCCTTGGAGGTTGTTGATGATTTCATCCGACAACCCTTGGCTATGGGAAATTGTTGTCATAATTCCCAAGCTCCTTGCAGTTATAACACTGCACTGCAGGCTGAGTGTTGATCTGAACCTTCCTTTCTTCTTCAACATTTGTGGGATTTTTCATATCCCTTCTGCAATTCTTGGCCAGATTACCATACTTTCCAAATTTGAAGAAATTCTTGGTTCCCTTGAGACAACCACCATCATTCTTCTTCACATAATTTTTTCAAATGAGAATGTGAGGCTTATTTCCATCATGTTATTTTTTTGATGAACCAACCATGTTTTTCTCCATTTTCCCTTCTTGTCACTAGGCCCATGAAACCACTATGAGTCTCCAATATTGATTTCATACTTGAGGTGACAACAGACAATCTCCTCATAGCTGTTGAAGTCTTGAATCACCAAAAATTTTCGTAGACTCAGCTTTAGTCCACTAAAGAAGCGATCCACCTTGCTTTTGGTGTTCATGAAAAAGCCAGAGGCGTACCTTGAAATCCTTGTAAAGTTTGCTTCATATGCCCCGATGGACTCATATTCCTTCTTCATGAGTCCAATGAACTCTCTTTCCATATTTAGATGTTGGGTTTGAGGAAAATATTTTTTGAAAAACATCCTCTTGAATTCCTCCCATTATATGGAATCAATTTCCTCTTGGGACTTTGTATTCTTGATCTGTGTCCACCACTGATAAACTTCCCCATCAAAATGATAGACTACCAGTACAACTTTCTCTTCTTCCAAGCACTAGAGGATAGAAAAAATATTTTTCAATGGATTTAATCAATTTTTCTGCGAGGAGGGGCTCATAAGAACTGCTAAACATGGGAGGCCATTGCCGCATGAAGGATTTTATGACAACTTTCTCATTCCTTAGAGGAGGGGGACATTCCACCTGAGTCAAGTTATTATTCATAACTCAAGTCAGCTGGGCAAGTACTGCCATGAAGTTTTGAGCACCCGCTTCTGTCACATCAGGCATGTCATTAGGGCAATCATCACATTGCCTAACACATTGTTTATCGGAACATGTTCTATTATTTCCTCCCATTAACTAAGAAAAAGAACGTATAATTAGCGGTATTTAATATTTAACTATTGAGATTAAAAATAAACTTTGAACATTAAAGTATGAACATATAAAGAAGTAGTATGTCTTGACATTTGATTCCTTAGGTTTATATCTAAGTTATCCTCGATCTATTTCTTAACTTATATTCTTATGGGCTTCTTTTTGTCTCTTAATAACTGTTTTTACTATGTTCGTTAATCTACCGAAGCATATCCCTCGGGAGTCTCGTAACCCAGAGTGTATTAAGGCCCGTTATCATGCACCAGTTCTAATTATAATCTAGCTCAAAGTGGTGTTTTCGGGTTTTAACCCTAGACACCTTTGTGCCGGAGCCGCCTCTACCTGCTCGTATCCAGACAAGGATGTATTTTCTTGATAAACAACTCACTCTATACTCACCGAAATTTAGGACTGTTTTCTTATACTTAGTCTCATCCTTAAGGTTCTAACTATGGTTATCTATTCCTAATCTACAAAAATAACTAGACCATCCTTTGATACCAACTATTGAAACCCAAGACTTTTACATAAAACATTTCATGATTTTAAGCAAAATTAGTCACCAAAGTACAAACCAAGGATCGTTAACTCTAGTGTCTTAGAAGACTAGGTACATATAACATAAAAAATGGGGCTAAAAAAACTTCTTTATTTAATCTCCATAAAGAGATTCTAACTTCCTTTGAGCCCTTAAATATGCATAGGGTACCCTAGGGAACACATGAACAAAGGGATGATCTAAAAAGCCCAGTAAGGGAATGAACATAAGGACACATCTCAAGCACATGAGTTAGGAGGCATGACATAATGATATCCAAAGCATGAAACTTATAAAATCATTTAATATAAGAATGGGATCATATAAACATGGAATCATATAAATGTGTCAGAATCATAAATCTTATCTTTAGTACGGGTCAAGGAAAACCACCAATCCTGTTTCCCATTTTAGTACGGGTCAAGGCTAACCACCAATAACATTTCACATCGCATCTCATGAGACTTAACATTACCCAATGCATTGGAGCACTATATGGGCGCACCCACCTCAACATTTTCATGAATATTCTTTCCACATAAATATTCATACCACATAAATCTTCTTTCCACATTATTAATCATACATAATCAATTGTGCATAAACATAATGTTACCCATGGAGAGAATTGGGTACCACAATCATGACATAAATAATAACCAATGAGTGTATCATGAAAGTTTTCATGAACGAAAGGGATTAAAACATACATGGATGTTCATAAGGTAATTTAGGCATAAAACATGGTAGGTGGTAACAAATAGAAGTGACATCACATAATAAATGTATTTGAGATACATTAGTATTAAAAAAAATTTGTGCGGTTTTAAGGAAAATATTATAGAGATTTTAAAATAGCGAAGAAGACATTCTTTTATATCAAAGCAGAATTGAACAAAGAAGGATTTCATAATAAAAATTCTGGATTTAAAAAGACAATGGAGTCTTAAAATAGAAGATAGAGGGCACTTGAAAATGGGTAAAAGTTTGAAAAGTTTCTTTAAAATGAGTGTGCTTATTGCGAAGTATCGAAGAGAGATTCACTTAAAATCATGTATATCCCCGAAAGATAATGAGAGATGGATATTGGAACATGAGTTTAGAGCATATAAACATAATTTTGAAGTTCTACATAAAAGAAAAGACAACTAATTTTTGGTAAAAATAAATATAGAGAAACCCGAAGCAATAAAGGATGTTCGGGTAGAATCCATCATGGTTTATTGGCATGGTATCGGGTGTAACTAAGAGGGATTTATGAGAGAGATAAGGGGTTTATCATCAATTATAAAATATTATGGATGTATGGGGAAGGTGTATAAATGTACCCCATCACTTTGTATTACACAAAAAGGCATACCATAGAGAACAATCTTAATTTAGAGTAAAAAGGGGAGGATCCCTTATCTTAAATCCGTTGGTGTTCTCCACTTGTTATTAACGAACTGAATAAAAAAATTAGTATTATTAATTAATAAGTCCAAAACCTCTTATATATATTAAATTTATTTATTATAACCCAATTTAGTTCATTCAAAGCCTTTTTGATTAGTTACAAGGTTCAATTTCATGGTTCAGGCTTGTTTGTTTACTTGGATTTAAAATATCGGATCACTTATATTCAAGTTTGGATTATAATCAAGATGAGATTGGTTGTCCTGAATTGAAGTTATATTATTTAGTTAATATCCAAGTGATTACATGGTTTTAATTTTAATTATGTTACTTAGAATGAAGTTGAATTATAATATATATAACCATAGTGATAACCACTTTTGTTAATCGATGGATTTGATTACAAAGAATGTGTTTTGATTTATAACGTAATTCCATTTGTACCAATAGATTACAAAACCTAAAATAGGATATATTACATATATAATAATCTAGTTAAACCATAACACAAATGGTTTCTTAACCAGAATTAAAGATAATAATAGAAATTGATAAACTGTTGTCCTTGAATGTGTTAAATTAGCACATATAAAATGGTGCTTTCATTTATTTCAAATAAAAGGGTGGGGAAAGGAGAGAAGATAATGAAATATACCACTAGAATGATGAAATTATAGCACATGTATGTTACTAGATTTATCATACTATTATGGTGAAGAAAGGTGAGGAAAAAAATAAAAAAGAAAAGAACAAAAAAGAAAAGAAGAAATTGGGAAGAGAAATTTACCTCTTGAGACTTCCTCCTTTGAGAACCTCTTAAGGGGAGAGGATTTGGTATTTTGAGGAGTCTGAGAGATTTTGGACGTGGGAGAAGACCTTGGGGGGAGATTTGGTCTGAATAAAGGCAAGGAAAAAGGCTTGAGAGGAGTGGAGAGAAGAGGGAGTGAATGAGGGTTTTTATAGTTGAGGAGAGGAGGTATTTCATAATAATATAATCATTATTTTGTTATTTCTTCCCAAGATAGGGAATAATAAGTATTAAATGACCATGAATATTGATTTTATCATGTGATCCCAAACAAGTGGGACTACATCAACGGAAAATCATTGATGAATCAATTAATTGATTATTTAGCATTCATTGTAAATTATCGGATTCTACTATTCATAAAAAATCAAGTATATTAGAAAAATCCAAAAAATTCATCCAAACTATTTTTCGAAATGTAGAATCTGAAAATGAATTCCATTTTTCAAAAATAATTTTCTAAATATGATTATTTTAATATTTAATTAAAATAATAATTTATTATGAAAACTAGTTTTAAAACATTCATTAACTTATTCTCAAATATAGGTATATCATACTTACAATTTGAATATTATTTTTATACCACCATAGGTGAGGTTACTATTCACTAGGGTATATCAATATTCATAAGGGTATGTTTCTATTCATTAGGTTAGTTTATTATTCACCAAAAAAACTATGTTTCCCTTATCAGAGTACAAATAACTTACTGATTACAACTGTGTGTGCCGGATTTTGGAAATTCCAAACACAGAAGTGACAGAATTACATTTAATGGTCACTTAGCACTTCTTAGTTCATTATGTTGTGTTTTAAAGTGATTTTATGACATACTTATGAGAAGATAATTTCCATTGAAAAACATTGGGTCGTTACATAGTCACCTAGGTTTCCCTTTGTACAGAATTCACAATTCATATGTCACAAAAACCCCCACATTCACTCACAAAATCCTAAAAAATAGAAACATGCTTAATAAATCAATAACATCACAACAAAAACCATTTTTAAAACCAAATGAACACCAAAAATATTATATACTATGATTCACATCACATTCATAATTTAATAATATTCTTTCACAATTTCTAAAACATCTTTAAGAAGCACAACAAGGGTTTACACATTAAATACACCAAATTTAATTTAGAAAACCCATTATTAAGACATAAACATATCAAATCCTTTAAAAAAACATTTCAAACCACACCCATAAATCATAGAACACACAAGAATACTGAATAAATCACATTAAATTCATCCAATAATTTTATGCATGGAACCACCTAACTTAAGTGGAGAAACTTCTAGAAATTAGTGTGAAACTCTAACCACACCTCAATCACACCCTAAAGAGGAAAGATCAAAACTAAAACATAAATATTGAACCCAAAAAATTAATATCTAACCCTAAAATAAATATCCTACCCACTAGTGAAGTGAAATTCCAAAGGAGGAGGGAACAAACCCTAGAATAGAGGAGGAAAACAACAGAGAATGAAATTACATGAAGATTTGAGGTGAAATAGCTCGAAAAATGAAACCAAAATAGATTCCACGAGAGAGGATAAGAAGGGGGAGGAATGCCTAGGTTTCTTTATACTTAAGGGGAAGAGGAATTAGGGTTTTGGGGTTAAAATAAGGGGGATAGAAACTTAAAAATTAAATTTCTAACGACCAGGATGGGCCACACTATTAGTTCACAAGGTTTGAAAAACTGTATGATGACCACAATCCCATTACTATACAAGTAGAACCTACCACAAAATTATCCCAAATGCTTTAACTTAATGTGTGCAAGCCTTATGGAATCTACTTCCTAAAACAATTCTCCTACTGCACAGTTACATGGGAAGGGGCGAACGGTTTATACTTACCATGCACCGACCATGCACCACATTTTGTCCACTGAATTTTTTTCACTCTCCCCCAATAACTCAAGGGAAAACCATAAAGAAAAAGGTAGAATGAAAATAAATTGGAAAATACCTTGATACATGAAACCATAGATGTGACAGATGATCTATCAAAGTCAAAGGGAGAAGAGAGTATGAAACAAAGTGAATGCTTACTCAGTATGTAACACAACGACCGGAACGAGGATCAATCAATGAATGAAAAGACTCAGAGGGGTTGGTGGTCTCCAAAAGTCACTAGGGATGGATCTAGGTTGAGAGAATGGAACCTAAAGGGGATAAAATTAGGAAACATAGCCATGATTCCTATTCAAAAACAATCATCAGGATGTTACATGACATGTAACCCAATTACACATCGTGAAATTCGTAAATCTCATAATCACTGAAAAAACTATTTCCTTTTGATTAAAAATATATTTAATTTAATTTATGAGTTACACATCATGTAACCCTATTTAAAATCACATAATTTCCCTACAGAATACAGAACTAGTAAGTTTTATGCATGAAATTTCAAAAAATCTCTAACTTCACCATTACAGGTATCCTCCCATTTCATTCATGGCCTTGCCCAGACAATGAAAATGGAAAACCATGACAATTTTAAAAATATACCACTCAGAAAAGTAACACAATGTTACAAGGAATATCAAAGGGAAAGTAAGGGAGTAGAATGATGTATGTTTTTTATATAGTAATAAGGGACATTGGAATAATAATTGTACCATCATTAAGAAGAATGGGGTAACTTCAAGTGAATTAATAATTTACTATAATATATCTCTTTGAAAAACTGGGTGTTAGATACAACTTGTGATGCTCACAATTGTAATAAATTAATGGAACCAAGTGTTAGTCCAAATTATATTTTTTTAATTTTTTTTCAATATATAAATATGTGTTTATAGAATAAGTTACTTAGTAATGTTTGAGGGAAGAGTTTTTCATCAGTTTAGAGTAACATTATTAAGTTAGAAAATTCTTTATTGATCCTCAAAGTTTATCAAACCATGATTACTCAATGTATTAATTGTTAAAGATAATTTTTTTAAAAAGAAAAATCTAGAGTAAAATAAATTTTTACTTGATTTAGGTTAATAAAATAAGTATATCGGATGTAGTCCTCCAAAATGAAGTTGCAACATTACAAAGTTCAAGTTATGAAATATGAAGTTGCAGTTATACAATGTTCATGTTATAAAATTTAGATGTAAAAAGTTTGAAGTTATGAATTAATTGAGTTACTTATACTCCCAATGAAATTTTTGATCCTTTTGAGAGATTCTATTTGGAAGAATAATTTTTATAAGGAAAAAACAACATGTTCCAAGGAAAGTATGAGGATATTCTATACATTTTAAACTTGGAATACTGATAGGATATTGTTTGTTAAAAGTTACAGAGGGATAAAGTTTGTTATACCAGATGAAATTTCATTAATCCATAAGATGGATAATGGAGAACATCAAACAAAGAAATATATAAAAATCATAAAAAGGAGAAATATGAATACCATTAGATAAAGCTATGATTTATATAATAGATGGAGAAAAATATGAAGAATACCAAAGGAACTAACTTGAGTCTATTGGATCGAGGATTCCTAACAGAGTGGATCATGATGAATCCATATCAACTAGATAATATATTTTTCAGTCTACCAAATAGATAAAGTGGAAAGTTTAATAGATACATTTCATCATATACAAGAGTTATTGTGAAGAAATGCTAGAAATATGTACCTTAATATTTGTACAACAAATAGAGGTTTGAGTAGATTTAAAAAAACGTTATAAAGTAATTTATTATGATTGTTATAACATGTATTATCAATTATTATAAATTTAGAATAGATTTGAGGAATATTTTAAGAGTTCATGGATGTTGATATTTTAGGAATCATTGATGAATAATGTTAACTTTGGTTTATATGAAGGAATTAAAGGCGGTGAAATGAAATTTGTATTTGGTGGGGAAATAAAATTTGGAGCCTTATTTACTCTTTGATACATGGAAAATTATGAGTATATAAATGGTAGAAGGATCATTGAGAAGTTATATTTCTACTAATACTGCACCGAGTTAAATTATAGAAGTTATTGGGAGAGTGAAGTGTGATTTTCCAACAATGATTCTACTTTGTTTTTGAAGAGGAGAATCAAACAGAATATCTAGAGATAGAGATCCACCATATAGAGAAGTATAGGACCAAAAATGTAATGGATAAATAAGGAGCATCAAACCAAGTAGAATTAGATACGGGAGTATCAGAATTGGGTTCATCAAAATGAGGTGCATTAGATAGAGTTTCATCAGACATGTGTACATGATAGAGGTGAATTGGACAAAGTCACACTAGAAAAAAGAGAATCAAACAAAAAATTCCATGTTGAGTATTATTTTATAGGAACTTTCTGGTGAGGTTTGAGTATACCTAAGTATTTCAAGACCAGTGAAAAATTTTGAGACCAATTATATTTTCATAGATTTATTGAATATCTTGAGAATATGTACATAGGAAAAGGGGGACCAACTTTTTTTTGAGGAATAAAATAATAATAATACATTATTTCTAAATTGGATAAAAAAAATAAAAAGTAAGGTCTTGTAGATATGGGGAATAACTAGTTTCATAAGAGGCTCATGATAGTGGGGTATAACTAGTTGAGAAGGAAGCTGAAAAAAGAATGATAACTAGGTGGGTATAACCAACTATGGTAGAAGAGTTGGTCACCAAGGGTAAAACTCGGTTAAACTTGATGAATGATTAATTGGGGTTATAAATAGTTACTATATTTGACTTTTTAATCCTAAATAAGTGTCTAGAAGAGAATACATATTGGGGGTATTACCAACATGGAAAGGAGTATGTCACATTGGAATAACCTAGTAAATATAATGTGATGATATATATCTTTACGTTTAATATATAATATGTTCATTTTAATGATATATTTGATTGGATTGAAAACTATAACAAATTTTAGATGTTGAGTTTTTCAAAGAATTCCTAAGATAATGTGATCACTAATTCACCCTCTCTCCTCTAAGTAATCTTACACTGATCGAGTAACTTCACCAAGTAGAGATTTTATTATGTTCCACATGATACTGAAAACATTATTTCTCTATATACACATGATATAGATGGTTATCACCTAACTTTTACAAATATACCGATCTTGGTATTGAATAGATATTATTATGTGCCATATGTAAACAAAAACATTATTTCAACATCAAAAATTGATATGGATGGTATTTTTATCCATATTTGGAAATAAATGTTTCTTATTTTACAAATAAACAATTCATTATTGTAAGAAACAGCTTAATACCTATATTTATGTATTGGATTACTTGAACTAAGTAATGGAATTAGGCAATGAATCAAGTTCACATGAATCACATTGCACCAAACAATGGAATCACTAGCTCAATCATGTATATGTAAACACCTGACTAAATTACACCAAGATGGATATTTTGATTCATTTGATCTAAAACCACTTTTCATATATCATTATTTTTTACAAGGAAAAATGAAAAATTTGTATTTAGTGGAAAAAGCTAAAGGGCTATAGGGCTTTTGGAGTGGATTGATACAAATGAAAACCCATGTATTTTTAATAAAATATCACTTTTCAAGTTTATTAATTTTTTTGATTATGAATTTATATATATGTTTATATCATGTCTCAAAATATATTAAATAACCAATTAGATACTCTTAATAAATTTAATATTATTATCTTTACTTCATATCAAAAGGGATGCTTTATTTGAAGGATAAGTACATTTCCTTAAAATAATTTTTTATTTTTAACTATAAATTGAAAAATTCAATAAATTGATATTTAGGATAATTCTATAAATTAATATTCAAATTTATTATAACAAATAATTTAATGATGGTATGAAAAAATTATACTACTTTTCATTTGAAAAAAATAGGATTTATTGGAAATAAAATGTTTTACACATATTATATTGTTTAATTAAAATTAAATTATATAAATTTTATAATTATAATTGTAACACCCTAAGATTCCATGGTATGCTTCCCTTTAAATAATACAGTAGTGTGTGTTGTACGCAACTTCGAGTTCTAACACACACCACAACCAATCAAACTAGCCGTTATGAATAGTAATACCCACTTTTTGAAATTTTATAAATTTTATCATTCAAAATGGACTTCATTTTTGGATTCAGAATATAGAAATTAGCCTAGGGTGAAATTTTGGTATTTTTCTGAAAACTTTCAATGTTTGATGAATAGTGAAAAAACACTGATTTATAGTTTAAAACCAAATTCTTATTTAAATAATTATTTATTTTATTTAAATTTAATTAAGGTCAGAATAGATACATAATACCTATATAATTTCATTGTAATTTATTGGAGTTAGATTAGAATAATTTTAGATATATAAAAATGTGATTGAACTTTTCACCGTCTTTTACCCACCTCATAGGAGAATTTCGAAATTCACATAAAACATAATTTTACCGCTTCTGTGAGTGGAATTTCGAAAATCTGAGAGACACAGTTAATATCAAGGAGTAAAATGTGGTACAATGAGATGAAAATAATTTTTGGTGAACAGTAACTTTTTACTTTTATTTACCACGGTTAAAAGTAAATAGGGTAATTAAGTGTAAAAATGATATTAATATTACCCTAACACATGTACTAATTCTATTGGAAAATTGTATCTCGAACAAAAACAAACATAGGAATAAAATATTATCATTTAGGTCCACTTGGATTAGATTAGGACATTTATTATTATTTAATTCAAAGAAGAGTTAAAAGAGTTAAAATCAATGTTTATTTACTAAAACATTTTTAATATAAGGTTATACATAAGATAAATTTGATTTTAAATATTAATTAGAAAGATAAAGAGATTTCATACATAATAATATTTTATTTATATTTTTTAGACCTTAAATAATTTAATTTACTTATGACACAATGGTGATGCAATAATTACTTAATAAATAAAATATTAACATAATTGATATTATAAATATCAATATAAATGTAATTTGAGACCTTTTATGAATTATACTAATTTTATAGGTTAATATTACATATTGGTATTGGTTATATAAATTTTTTTCGATGTAATAATGCTGGTATGAAATTATCAAAAACAAAATACCCAATAGTGTCAAAATCGACATAAAAGAGTTTTTGAAACAAATATTATATTATTAATTGATATTAAATTCCTAAAAATATAAGGTTCGGCCAGGAGACTTATATAGTGATATTTTTATCATTAATGGACCACTTTGGGGTCTCTTGGATGTATATAGTATGTTTATTAACTATATAATATAAAAATACAACGTGACATGGTAAATGTTAAACTAATTAACTAAGAGTTAATACTAAAATATAAGGTTAAAATGGTAACCTAAAATTGTCTAAAACCTGTTGGTTGAGTTGTTTTCGACCTATACCCACCTTATACTTTAAATAATAAACTTTTGATCCATTAGAAACCGAATATGTATTTATTATAAAATAATATTTTATGTTTTTCCTACGGCGCCCTTCACCCCTCTTATAAAAGGAAACTCCACCTTCTTTCTAATTAACACCTTCTATGCCATTTTTCTCGGCCAACACCTACCCAAATACACTCTCAAATATCCTCCCTTAATCCTAGAGGAATTATTTTGAACAGAATTCCATCCTACGGATCCCTTTTGATCAAATCAAAAGGAAGATCCCGAAGTAGAGGTAATGATTTCACCACCCCCTTTCAAGTTCCTTTATTCATCCACTTCCTTTTTCTTTGTTGTTTCCACTCTAAAATAATAAATCCATTATATTATATATACTATTATGTTATTATAATTATGGTACAACAAAACTCATTATTCTATCCACCCTTTGAATGACATGTCACCATACGTGCGTACGTACGACTTACCGTCTCCACATCGTGGTGTAATTATTATTCAATACATTATTATTTGGATGGGAATAATAATGATGTTTATTTTATGAAAATAATTAATATAATATGATAAGGATTCTTTATATATTATATACCATCCAATTATAGATTATATTAATATCAAAAAATGATATTTTCGCTCATGCGTACGTACAGATTACCGTCTCCACGACACGATGAGATTCATTTCCAAGTTCACCAATCATCGATGATTATAAAAATATATATTACTAATAAGTATGTAATATATGACATAATAATTCTACTGGAGATATATATATTAATATATATAATTATTTATGTACTTATATATATCTTATTCACTTACTTCCATTCAATACTATGTAAAAACGGAAATAGTGTTTATGCGTACGTACGGACTACCATCTCCATAAGTGGTGTTTTCCATTTCATATATACGCCTATTATTAATTTTTATATTCTAAATATATATTATAAATAAATCATGATTTATATTCTAGAATTATTTAAATCATGATCTATGTGATACAATCAAGAGTTACATGTTAAAACACGTACGATAAACAAAGCGATTATTAACTGAAATATTAATATAACAAGGAAATTATTATAAAATGGGTAATATAAAGTCATAAATGAATAATTTATGATATCAAAAATATTAATATGTTTTTGGTATAATTTAATAACATACTATAGTCTTCATACATGAGGCTAAACGTACCCTCTACTGAAGGAAAGTGCAAGGTAAGGGGTTTTCATCTCACTCCTTATTCCCATGAGATTCATGCCATATTACCAATATTACCTTTTGTGTGGTGTATGTACATCCCATAATTGTATTCTTTATGTAATACAATTTAATTTAAGTTTATTTACATATTCATTTCATGATACCTCTTTCATGGGTTATATGTTTCGTAAGTTACCAAATTGGTAAGGTTTATTTCACAATCTCTTCATTATCCGAGGTTGTTTATACGTAATTATCTACTGGGACCTCTTTATCAACCACATCAATGTTTCTTTAAAATTTATTTCAAAAAATTCTTTCTATTTTACTAGAATATGGGTTAATGTCATTTATACCATTTTTTGACTTTTTATAAGAGGTTTATAAATGAATATTTCCGTCGTATTCCAAATAAGGTCCTTTTTAACCATTACGAAAGAATTAAGGTAAGAATGTATTTTTTATAACTTATGCGGTGGGTGTGTCTATTTTCCGCCGTTATAAAATCTTCAAAGCTTCATTTACAGGATTATAAGAAAATTTTCAAAGTATTTGTTTTATTTTATAATTATGTAACTTTTAAATGAATTAAAAAAAGAGATATTTCTCTCACATAGTTTTGATTTCATATATGTCAACATCCGTTGATTTATTTAAAGCTTATTTGAAGTTGATTTATTATGATACAAAACTTCTATATTGTATTGAAGGTTTTGTGATATGTTTGACTGTGGATGTGTTATTTTTATACCATTCATGGTTTATAGATGAAGTATTTACATTTCATATGATAGTTTTAATATGAATGTTTATGTTATGTTTAAACATATTCATATGGGAATGCATTGGACTTAATAAGTGACTGGTGGAGCCCGCTATAGATCCTTGATGCATCGGTAGGACTTATGAGACAAACTAGTGTCTTGTCATGAGGCCTTGACAAAATCTTATTTGTATTCTTAGCACGAGGCCTTGACTATGTGGTTATGATAGTCTGGCATTATGCATTCCATCATTATGAAGGTGGCTATTGATATTTCATGTGATTATTCGACTAGTAGAATATCCATTTGAATAAGTATATGGAATTATTTCATTTTATTTCTACCATATTATGCTGATGTTCAAGTTTTAAAAGGATTTTGTTTTATTTATACATTTCTTTAAATGTTTATGCTTATTTTTGAAAGTTTCCACTATATTTTTATCATTACTGGGCATTTGAGCTCACCCTATCTATGTTTTATTTATCCCAGGATGTGAAGAAGTATTTTATGAATGAACTGCAGGGATAGTATGAGGGGATAAGAGTGTGGACTATGGAGACTATATTGTTTTAGTTTTCATTTTATGATGTAATGAAAACTTTATGAATATATATAGTTATTCCAAGGCTACTAAACTAATTAGTCTTTCGAGACTTGATCATTCTTCTTATCATGCCAATGTTATGTAATAATGCACCAGCTCTGGGTAACTGGGGTCAGGGCGTTACAGTAGGTATCAGAGGAAGTTTAGTACAAACCTTGGAAACTAGATTTAGATAAACTCTGATTAGAGCACATAGACCTAAGATGGACTTTGAGGATTAGGATAGAAGAATATCCTAGAATTTTGGTATTGTAGATATTTTGTGAGTTTTCTAACCAATACATCCCTGTCTGGATACGGGCAGGTAGAGGAAGCTCTAGCACAGATGTACTTTGGGGTAAAACCAAAAAACACCGCTTTGAGATAGACTCAAAAAGGAACTGGTGCACGACAATGGGCCTTGTTGCACTCTTGGTTATGACACTCCAGGGGGATATGCTCAGGATAACTCTCATTTTCTTTACAAATCATTATGAAGGGTTTATGAGTATATATGTCTCAAAGAAAACATTTTTATGATTATGGATTATATCTATAAATAGTTTAATTTATGTTAAGTGTTTTATCAGTATAGAATTATGTATTTTGATTCATAATGTGATCTAGTTTTGCCATTGTTTAGAAATGGAGCCTAGTGGAAGAAATGGAAACCATATCAATGCATGAAATCCATGTAAGGATTACCATCCTACTAAAGATAATTATATTGAATTTGGTGATGAAACTGGTGCTGATCAGCTAATCACCATACTGGGACAACTCACTCAGCATAAGAATAATAACCTTACCCGTATGGAGCACCCTGATCCGAAGCATGGAGGATCAATGTTAGATCACTTTATGAGGAAAAAACCACCAACGTTCAGTGGGAGTACAAATCCCTTAGTAGCTGAGAAATGGATAAATTCCATAGAGATAATATTTCAGGCTTTGGGGAGTAGTGAAAGGGAAAAAGTTATAATGGCAATTTACCGCCTCACTGGAGTTCCTGATCAATGGTGGAAATTGATTCAAAACATGAAGGAAGATGATGAAGTATCAAATATGGAATGGATGGAGTTCAAAGATCTATTTTTAGAAAAATAATTTCCTCGTGACCATCGAGCATATATGGAAAGGAAATTTATGAGTCTGAGAGAAAAGGAGGATGAGAATGTCGCAAAGTATGAGGATAACTTTACAAGGTTAGAAAGGTATGATAGATATTATATATGTAACTGAAGAATTAATATTGATCATTTATTTGATGGGTTAAAACCATTTCTCCATCGAGCATTAGTCTCACAATCCTTCTCGTCGTACAAAGACATTGTCTCATGTGCTATCAAGATAGAAAATGAATTCTCTATGTCTTATGACTTTAATACAAAGTAAGGGAAGAAGAGATCTGCTGATCAATCTGGGAATGGAAATAAGGGGAAGAAGGGAAAAGTTGAATATCCATTCTATAGTAAATGTGGGAAGAAACACCCCGGTACTTTCATAAAAGGAATGGGAGGCTGTTACAAGTGTGGTGAAAAAGGCCACCAAGCTCATGATTGAAATGGGAAGAAGGAAGCTACCGATGTCCAATTATACAATTGCATGGAGATGGGACATTATGCAAATGAATGTCCTAAGCATCATGGGAATGTACCTCAAAAAAGGCCAAGGGATCAAGGCCAAGCTTATGTTATCAATACTGCTGAGTTAGAATCTCCGAAAGATGTGGTGGCAGGTAATTTAATGGTTTCCTCAAGTTTAGCAAATACATTATTTGATTCTGGATCATCGAATTATTTCATATCTTCCTAGTTTTCTATGAAAATTGGATATTTCCAATTTGATTTAATAAGTGAGTTGTCAATTAAAACTCCTAAGGGAAGTATCATTGCAACATAGTTTTGTGAATCAGTCCCCATTAGAGAACATAAATGTTCTTTATTTATTGATCTCATCATCATACCTATGATTGAGTTTGATATAATCCTCGGTTTGGATTGGCTTCCAGACCATGATATGAAGATTTATTGTAAGAAGAAGGAGGTTATGATTTTTGATGATGATGATAAGGAACACCTTATCATTAGATCAGAATCGTCACCACCTAATTATTATATTGATCCACCCCCAGTAGCTCAACTAAATTCAATTATTGGGGAGGAAGAGAATGAAATTACCATGCATGAGTAAAGGATTTTCAAATAGAAGATGTACCTAGTGTGAAAGAATATGGAGATGTGTTTTCGAAAGATTTACCTGGACATCCTCCAGAATGAGAAGTTGAGTTTTCCATTGATTTAATTCCTGGATCAAGGCCTATATCAAAGACCCCTTATAGAATGAACACTATATAATTAGTTGAACTAAAGATACAACTAGAGGAATTGAGTAATAAGGGATTTATTCACTCTAGTGTTTCTCCATGGGGATCCCCTGTTCTTTTTGTTATAAAGAAAGATGGATCTATGAGGTTATGTATCGACTACAGGGAGATAAATGCTATAATAATAAATAAAAAGTATCCCCTACCTCGCATTGATGATTTATTTGACCAACTGTATGGAGCTCAATACTTTTCAAAGATTGAAATTCGATCTGGATACCATCAGTTGTGTGTGAAGAAGGAAGAAATTATGAAGACAACATTTTAATAGGGTACGGTCATTACGAGTTTACGGTAATGCATTTTGGGCTGACTAATGCACCCTCTGTATTCATGGATCTAATGAATAGAGTTTTAAAGGAATATATCAATTATTTTTTGGTGTTATTTATTGATTATATCTTCGTATACTACAAAAGCTATGAAGATCATGAAAATCACTTGCGTATTTTCCTGAAGACTCTGAGAAGACATGAATTATAAGGGAATTTTAGCAAGTGTGAATTCTGGCTTCAGGAGATTTCTTTTATTGGCCATATTTTCTCTAAAGATGGAATATCTGTTGATCCTTTTAAGACCAAGGCTATCCGCGAATGGCCATCATCTACAAGTATAACTGAGGTATAATTTTTTTTTGGTTTAGTCGGTTATTATCGACGTTTAGTCCAGAATTTTGCCCGATCGGCTAACCCATTAACAAAGCTCACACGTAAGGGGGTTAAATTTGTTTTGGAAAAAAGAGTGTGAAAAATGTTTTGACTAATAGATGAGAAGATTAGTCAATGATAGTATATTGACTATACCATTGGGGAATAATAGGTTCGTTATTTATAGTGATGCATCAAAGAAAGGACTTGGTTGTGTCCTTATGCAGAAAGATAGGGTTATTGCCTATGCATCACGACAGTTAAAAATTAATGAGCAAAAATATCCTACTCATGATATCGAGTTAGCAGCTGTGATCTTTGCTTTAAAGATATAGAGACACTACCTCTATGGTGAAAAATGTGAGATTTATACTGATCACAAGAGTTTGAAGTATGTTTTCTCACAAAAAGAACTCAACATGAGGTAAATGAGATGACTTGAATTACTCAAGGATTATGATTTTACGATACACTACCACCCGGGGAAGGAAAATAAGGTGGCAGATTCTTTGAGAAAAAATGTTCATGGAGTTTTGAAGAATATGAGAATTGAAATGGATCCAATTTTCATGGATCTAGTGAAGATGGACATGGGAATAACCATGGAAGGTGAAACATCAGTGCTTTTTCAAATGGTTGCCAAACCATCATTAATAGAAAGGATTAAGAGTTCTCAGACCGACGATGAAGAATTGGAAAAGAATATTAAAGTTGTGAATGATGGGAGATTGAGTGACCTTGTGTATGAATAAGGAATTTTGAAATTCGGGAAGATACATTGTGTTCCCGATATACCTGATTTAAAAAGGGAATTGTTAGGCGATGCTAATAGTTCCAATTTCCCTATACACCCTGGGAGCACCAAAATGTATAGAGGTTTAAAGGAACATTTTTGGTGGGACAACATGAAGAAGGATATTTCTGATTTTGTGTCAAGATGTATGGTTTGTCAACAAGTGAAATCTCGATGGCAATATCCTGGTGGAGTATTTCATCCTCTTAACATACTAGAGTGGAAATGGGATAATATTATGATGGACTTCACCATGGGGCTACCAAAGACTCCTACAAGGAACAATGTAATATGGGTCATTGTTGATCGTCTTACCATGTAAGCACATTTTCTTGCTATAAGAGAAGATTTACCACTCGAACATCTAGAAAGACTATATATTAATGAAGTTTTGAGACTTCATGGAGTACCCCTATCGATTGTTTCTAATGGTTATCCCCATTTTACTTCAAGATTCTGGAAGAGTCTTCAGAAGGCCTTGGATACTGAACATCGTTTGAGCAATGCCTACCACCCTCAAACAGATGGACAATCAGAATGGACTATTCAAACCTTAGAAGACATGTTGAGATCTTTCTCACTTGACTTTCAGGGTATGTGGGATCAATATTTACCTCTGATAGAATTTTCCTATAAGAATAGCTTCCATTCGAGTATTCAGATGGCACCATATGAAGCGTTATATAGAAAGAGATGTTGCACACCAACCTGTTGGGATGATGTTGGTGAAAGAAAACTTGTAGGCCCAAAACTAGTGGAGGAAATGATTGAAAAGGTTAAGGTAATCCAAAACCACATCCAAGTAGCTCAATGTAGGCAGAAGAGATATACTGACAACCGAAGAAAAGATTTGGAATTTCAGGTGGGAGATCATGGTTTCTTAAAGGTATCTTCATGGAAGGGAGTTATACATTTTGTCATGAAAGGTAAATTGAGTCCCATGTACATCGATCTTTTCGAAATTCTAAAACGAATTGGGGCCGTAGCTTACCGTTTGGCAATGCCGCCAAGTCTCTCCAAATTTCACGATGTGTTCCACGTATCACTATTGAGGAAATACATGCCTGGCCCAACGCATGTAATCACTTATAAGGAATTATAACTAGAACCCGATCTGTCTTATTGCGAAGATCCCATCAGGATTCTTGATATGAGAGAACAAGTACTGAGAAACCGGACGACTCATCTGGTAAAAGTTTTGTGGAGAATCCATAAGATGGAAGAGGAAACATGGGAACCCGAGAAACTTATGATGATGAACCATCCGAGTCTTTTCATGCGGTATCATTCTAGAAATTTCGAGGACGAAATTATTTGAAAGAGGGTAGAATGTAACACCCCAAGCTTCCACGACATGCTTCCCTTTTAATAATACAGTAGCATGTGTTGTACGCAACATCGAGTTCTGACACACATCCCACAACCAATCAAACTAGTCATTCTTAATAGTAGTACCCAATTTTTGAAATTTTATAGATTTTATCTTTCAAAATGGACTTCATTTTTGGATTCGGAATATCGAAATTAACCTAGGGTGAAATTTTGGTATTTTTCTGAAAACATTCAATTTTTGATGAATAGTGAAAAAACACTAAGTTATAGTTTAAAACTGAATTTTTATTTAAATAATTATTTATTTTATTTAAATTTAATTAATGTCATAATAGATACATAATACCTATATATGTTCAATGTAATTCATTGGAGTATGTTTAGAATAATTTTAGATATATAAAAACATTATTGAACATTTCTCTGTCTTTTACCCACCTCTTATGAGAATTTGGAAATTCATAGAAAACATAATTTTCTCACTTCTGTGAGTGACATTTTGAAAATCCAAGAGACACGGTTAATATCAAGGAGTAAAATATGGTCCAATGAGATGAAAATAATTTTTGGTGAATAGTAACATTTTACTTTTTTTTACCACAGTTAAAAGTAAATAGGGTAATTAAGTGTAAAAATGATATTAATATTACCCTAACACATGCCCTAATTCTATTGGAAAAGTGTATCTCGACCAAAAACAACCATAGGAATAAAATATTATCATTTATATCCACTTGAAATAGATTAGAACATTTATTATTATTTAATCCAAAGAAGAGTTAAAAGTGTTAAAATCAATGTTTATTTACTAAAACATTTTTAATATTGGGTTATACATAAGATAAATTATATTGTAAATATTAATTAGAAATAGAAAACTATTTCCTATATAATGGTATTTTATTTATATTTTTTATACATTAACTAATTTAACTTATTTATGACACAATGGTGATGCAGTAATTACCTAATTAATGAAATATTAAAATAATTGATATTATAAATATCCAAATAAATGTAATTTGAGAGTTTTTATGAATTCCAATAATTTTATTGGTTAATATGACATATTAGTATTGGTTATATAAATTTTTTCGATGTAATAATGCTGTTATGAAAATAGAAAAAACAAAATACCCAATAGTGTCAAAATTGACATAAAAGAGTTTTTAAAACAAATATTATATTATTAATTGATATTAAATTCCTAAAAATATAAGGTTCATCTAAGAGACTTATATCATGATAGGTGTATAATTAATGGAAAAAATTGGGGTCACTTGGAAATATATGGTATGTTTATTAACTATATAATATAAAAATACACAGTGACATGGTAAATGTTAAACTAATAAACTAAGAGTTAAAACTAAAAGATAAGGTTAAAATGGTAATCTAAACAACTCTAAAACCTATTGGTTGAGTTTTTTTCGACCTATACCCACAATATAATTTAAATAATCAACTTTGGATCCATTAGAAACTGAATATGAGTTTATTATAAAATAATATTTTAAGTTTTTCCTAAGGTGACCCTCACCCCTCTTATAAAAGGGCACTCCCCCTTCTCTCTAATTCACACCTTCTATGCCATTTGGATCGGACAAACCCTGCCCAAATACACTCTAAAATATTTTACCTTCATCCTAGAGGCCTTAGTTTGATCATAAAGCCAACCTATGGAGCCCTTTTGATCAAATAAAAACGAAGAACCCGAAAAAGAGGTAATGATTTCACCACCCCGTTTCAAGTTCCTTTCTTCTTCCACTTCAATTTTCTTTGTTGTTTCCATTATAAAAAAATAACTCCAGTATATTATATATAATTTTAGGCTATTATAATTACGGTACAATCAAATTCATTATTCTATCCACCATTTTAATGACATGTCACCATACGTGCGTACATATGACTTACCGTCTCCACATCATGGTGTAATTGTTATTCAATACATTATTATTTAGATGGGTATAATAATGATGTGTATTTTATGTAAATAATAAATATAAAATGATAATTATTCTTTATATATTATATAACATCCAATTATATATTATATTAATATAAAAAATATGATATTTTCGCTCGTGCGTACGTACGGATTACCGTCTCCACGACGCGATGAGATTCTTTTCCATGTTCACCATTCATCGACGATTATAAAAATATATATTACTAATAAGTATGTAATATATTATTTAATATTGCTACTTTAGATATATATATTTATATATATATATATATAAGTATTTATGTACTTACATATATCTTATTCACTTACTTCCGTTCAATACTATGTAAAAACAGGAACAACGTTTCTGCGTACGTACTGACTACCGTCTCCATAAGCTGTGTTTTACATTTCATATATCAGTCTATTATAAATTTTTATATTCTAAATATATATGATAAATAAATAATTTTTTATATTTTGTATGTATTTAAATCATGATCTATGTGATACAATCAAGAGTAACAAGTAAAAACACGTACGATAATGAAAGCGATTATTAACTGAATTATTAATATAACATGGAAATTATTATTAAATGGGTAGTATAAAGTCATAAATGAATAATGTATGATATAATAAATATTAATATGGTTCTGGTATAATTTAATAATATACTATAGTCTTCATATAAGAGGATAAACGTACCCTCAACTAAAGGAAAGTGCAAGGTAAGGGGGTTTCATCTCACTCCTTATTCTAGTGAGATTCAAGCCATATTGCCACTATTAGATTTTGTGTGGTGTATGTAATGCCCATAATTGTATTATTTATGTAATAAACTTTAATTTATGTGTATTTACTTATTAATTTTACGATACCTCTTTCATGGGGTGTATGTTTCGTATGTTACCAAATTGGTAAGGGTTATTTCACAGTCTCTTCATTATCCGAGGTTGTTTATATGTAATTATCTACTAAGACCTCTTTATCATATACATCCATGTTTCTTAAAAATTTATTTCAAAACACTCTTGATATTTTACTAAAATATGGGTTAATGTCATTTATACCCTTTTTCAACTTTTTACAAGAGGTTTATAAAGGAATCTTTCCGTCGTTTTCCAAACAAGGTCCTTTTTATCCTTTTCGACAAGAAAAAGGTAATAATGTCTTTTATTAACTTATGAGGTGGGTGCGGCTATTTTCCACCGTTATAAAATCTTCAAAGCTTCACTTACAAGCTTATAACAAAAATTTTCAAAGTTAATGTTTTATTTTTTAATTATATAACATTTAAATTAATTAAAAAAAAGATATTTCTATCAAATAGTATTGATTTCAACTATGTCAACATCCTTTGATGGATTTTAAACTTATTTGAAGTTGATTTATTATGATACAAAACTTCTATATTTTATTGAAGGATTTTTGAAATATTTGTCTGTGGATGTGTTATTTTTATACCATTCATGGTTTATAGATGAAGTATTTACATTTCATATGCTAGTTTTAATATGAATGTTTATGTTTTGTTTAAACCTTTTCATATGGGAGTGCATTGGACTTAATAAGTGATGGGTGGAGCCTGCTATAGATCCTCGATGAATCAGTAGGTCTCATGAGACAAACTAGTTTCTTGGCACGAGGCCTTTAAAAAATCTTATTTTTAGTGTTGGCATGAGGCCTTGACTATGTGGTTATTATAGTCTGGAATTATGCATTCCATCATTATGAAAGTGGTTATTGATATTTCATGTGATTGTTCGACTAGTAGAATATCAATGTGAATAAGTATATGGAATTATTTCATTTTATTTCTGCTATATTTTTCTGAAGTTCATATTTTAAAAGGATTTTGTTTTAGTTATTCATTGCCTTGAATTTTTAGTCTTATTTATTAATGTTTCCTCTATATTGTTATCCTTATTGGACATTTGAGCTCACCCCTTTCTATGTTTTATTTTTCCCAGGATGTGAAGAAGTGTTTTATGATTGAACTGCATGGATAGTATGTGGGGATAATAGTGTGGACTATGGAGACTATATTGTTGTAGTTTTCATAGTACGAGGTAATGTATTCATTATGAATGTATCTAGTTATTCCAAGGCTATTAAACTAATCGGTCTTTCGAGACTTGATCTTCCTTGTGATCATGCCAATGTTATGTAATAATGCACCGAATCTGGGTAACTGGGGTTAGGGCGTTCCAATAATTTTATAAAATTAAGTACATTTTTAAATTATACTAATTAAAATTTTATTAGGAAGTCATTTGATATTTTTTGTGAAATGTTTATTTTTGAGTGAATAGTAAATAATACCATTTATAGAAAAACCGTAACTTTTATTAGATCATCATGATATTAGAATCACTAAAAAATATGAAAAAATTTTTTGACTAAAAATTTATTTAATTAGTACAATAATATATGTAAAATTAATATGTTGAATTTATAAATATAAACTATACTTTTTGGAACCTAAGTTATATTTTATTCTAATAAAAAATTATTTTGATCATTTTCATTTAATTACGTATTCTTAATGATACATTTAGTTTTGGATTATTTTAAAATTATCATAAATATTTCTTTATAACCTTAAAAAAATATCTTGGGAATCAATACAACACATTATTTTGATATAAATTAATTTTCGTTCTAAAGATCATTTTTCTAAAAAATATTTTTGTTGCATTAAGTCAAAATTTATTAAAAATAATTTTTATTACCTTTAGAAAATAAATTCTATAAAATTGTTTTAAAAATATAAATTTTCATATTCAAATTAGATAATTCATTCCATTTAATTTTTATTCATAAAAATATGTTTTCATAGTAATGGTTAGTCACCTCAGTATGCTTTGAATGTGGTAAAATGGTTTAATTAAGGGATATAAAATATCAAGAAAATTTATATTTAAATTTTTTTATATAGGAATTATATACCATGCCATTATATTTTTTAAATTATTATTAATTTTATGTCCAATTTCTTTGATTGTGACATATATTTTATAATAGGAAATTAATATTTATAAAAATATCTCCCCTCTCACTTATTCTCTTAAAAATGTTGTTATGAAAATTATAAAAATAAAAATACCTAATGAATGGTTCTAGATGATTTTTTTATTAATAAATTATTTTAATGTTATTAATTTATTTTTAATTTTTATTTATATTATAATCATATAAATTCTTTCATAGCGTCAACATAACACTTTTGGAAGCAGTAGAATAGTCAAAGTAAATGATTTTAAAAATATTAAAAGTGATAATATTTGGATTAATTATATCATATCAAGACTTTAATTAATAAAAACTAAATTTTAGATGTTATTTTAATGATTAAATTCTATTTACATGGTTATATATATTATTGATGTCAAATTATGTGAATATTAAATAAAATAACATTAAAGGTTAATTAATGTTAATTATTTTTCATTATAAGAAATTAAAAGTAAAAAATATTATATTAAGAAATTTTATGATCAATGGTATAATATATCATACATTTTCCATTTATGATTTTCTTTTAAATTTAAAATTAAATTCTTGACCTTTAACAATTGAATGGTTATGAAAGTTCTGTTGATATTTTCCAATAAAATGTGACTCAATATATACTTTCAAAAGACCCATATGTGTTCTGTTTTCTATCAATGTTCTACCCAAATACCTCTACAAACTCCAATTTACACCTCCTCAATCCCTTGGTGTGACCAAAAACCTCTATTCTAATGGAATTATGTTTAATTAAAAGGAGGATATTAATGGAAAAGATATTTATCTTAACTGAGTTCATCCAGGATTATTTATTCTTACACCTCTTCCAAATTTATTAGAACCAAACTAATGTAATTATATAAGTGTCATTATTATACTAAAATCCTATAATTTTTATATTATATCCATTATCTAGCTCATATCCATATATTAGAAAATGAAAAATACACTCGTGTTATGTGAAAACCATCACCTCTATGAATGAAATATTTCATTTTTCATCACCACCATGAATGGTTGGTTACAAAAAATGGATTTAATAAATAAAAATGGTATTTATAAAATTATTGTAGTTCTACAAATATTATATTTCTATTCAATTAATAATATTTAAAATAAATAGGCATTGAAAAATTAAACTAACTAAAATGCGTATACTAAGACACTATAAGTAATAACATATTACCATTATCTTTTATTTAGATTCATAATTTACATATTCATGAATTTTATTTATATCATTATAATTTTTTGTTGAAACCACTATGATTATTTAAAATTTATTTTATCATGATCAAATAACATGTTCTTACTCACTTGGCCATTATAACGTTTTATTGTTTTGGTTGGCTCTATCTTCGACATGAACCGAGTTATAATGTTTATCTTATGAATGAATACAAAAACATAAATAACAGTAATTATATTTAATAATGATTAATTATTATTTTTTCATATTTTTTGTGTGGTAATATTAAATTTTATATTTACCTATAATAACAATTCTTTTATTAGTTCCACAATCATAAAAAATGGAATTTTTAAGCATTCCATGTGAACAATCAACCTAAGATCTTGGAAATGACTATGGGGATTTTTTTTAAAAACCATTTATTACCTTATCTTTAACAATATATGGGTACTGAACTTAGGAATAGTAGTGTAGGACTTGAATCAAAAAATTGAAGCCTAAATGAGAATCAGAATTTTTAATATCCAAATGATTATTTTAACCACAAAAAACAAATATATGGTTAATAAGGAACTAAAAATATATGGTATAAAGTAAAATAACTATGTATAACGTTAGTATTAATATTAAAAATAAATATAGTTTTTTTATATTGGGATGTTAGAGTGGGATCTCCAAAGAGAATGTCTGAGTTAAGCGTTCATGCTCTTAATTTAAATTCATTGAGACATGTAACATTTTGTGAACCCTATTTCATTATAAACGGAATTATTTTGATTTATTTACTTGTGAATATCTTATATAATGTTTCTCATTTAATTAATGTGATTCTAAAATCCAAATCACATTTTTTTCCATTTTATATATTTTGATTCAAGTGTTATAAAAGCCATGAGGGTTGTTTGTATTAATTTCCATTTCCTAAGACGTATTTTAAGTTTCAGACATAATTTATTTTATATGATTTATAAAAATACTTTTTGAAACATTATATCATATATTTTACATATTCAGGGTATTTAATATTCTATTTTAAGTTCCCTTCTTCTTGGAGTTTTGATTCAATGGTTACCAAATCCAGAAATGATATTCATCACAATTTTCATTCTTTGAGTCATGTTTTGTTTAATTCACAACTATTAATTTATATAGAACATAAAATTTATTTTTCAAATTTTAGATCAAATTTATCTTTTATAGATTATAATTATATTTTGTTTTTCATGTTATTTCATTCATGAGATATTAATTTGAAAACTTATAAGGGATTTTTCATTTAAACCTCAATTTAAATTATTTAATGTTTTCCTTCAAAATAATTTTTACTTAATGTCAATATTCATTTAATAATGTTCTTATAAACATATATATTATTTATTAATATCATTTTAAATTAAATTTTACATTATTTACAAATGATTAAATGTAAACTTTTTTTTTTGTTTTAAACACGATTTATTTTTGACATTCTCTACAAAAGTTTGAAAAGAATACTTTTTAATTTTTTTCCCATAAACACATTTTCTTAAAACCATTCTTGTTATCATTTAGAAATATTACATTTAAATTATTGTTAGTGATAAAAATTAAATTAAATTCCTACTAATCTTTTAATTTTTAATTTTATATATTTATCAAATAAAATGATATTTCGTCTTTTTTATAGAGACATCTATAAGTGATTATGCATATGGTTTCAAATGATTGTTTGTATGAGTTGGTTGTTAAGTGAAAGAATTTATGTATTTTATTAATATTATGATTCTTGAAAATTATATATGATTATTGGTGGTTTTTTTGTACACCCAAATCATTGTTTAATGACTTATTCTCTTGATAAATTATGTTAGAACTAGTTGGTGTAGTAGTTACATTGTAAGGGTGATTTCAAGGGTGATTATAAGAGTGATATGAATATGAAATGCCAAATAACCATAATTTTTAATTGTTTTCGTTGCTTCTTTATTATAAGATCATTCCATGGAATTAATATTCTATGATTTTAAAAGATATATATATTATATTTTCATGGATTATGATTAATGAATCATATTTTTACACTCATTTTATTCATGTATAATACTAAACCTCTTGCTACGACTCATAATTATGAATACATATTTAATTATGTATGATTTTCTTATGCTATATATATATATACCTTGATAATATTATCATACCCACATGTTCATATTTTTCTCACATATGATCATAAATTGATATAATTTATTTTTAGACCCACTCTGTATTTGGGTTGACCCTTGTTATGTTTCCATTACCCAAGGTTATGAAGAGGATAATTTTGTATATTTTTTCTAGTAGGTTATATTGTGTGACGAATTTTATTGGAGATATTTAAGTATTACTATGGAATGATAAATTATTGTTATAATGTGAAAAATGTCCGTTGGAATGGGAATGAAAATGTTTTTGTTTTTAAATGATTTTTTAATTATCTAAAACTTTAAACATAGATGCTCCAGGTTATACAAATGATTCAATTTTGGTTTTTAATTTTGTAACTATGGATGTTTATGTTTTCTTCGATTCATCTAGTATCAATGACAATGTGTATTATATTTTTTTACCACAGAATCTTGGTGTATAGGTTCTTAGAATCTGATTTGGTATCAGAGTAGGGTTTAGATAACTTTAGTACTTTTGATGTTACTAAATGAGGATAATTTAAGAGTTTTAGATAGCATCATGGGTTAATAATTTTGTGGTTAATCATAAGTTAAAAAGAATATATACCCCTTTTTGTATTATGTGATTATCTTTTTTTGATGAATAATGATATTTAGGGAGATTTGTTTTGGGACATTAGTAGAACACATGATTGCGGTTTAGATAAACCTATGGGTTGGTTTCTGATTCAATATTGAAGTAAATATAATTAATTAAGGAAATGATTCAATTAAGTTTTGGAAAATATTACTATATTTTGCGAGAAAATATGAATAGGGTTTTTATTTATTTGTTATGTTACATTATGAGTGACTTTATAATGTTTGGGGATAAAAGTTAAGTTTATTTTAGAAGAATATGTGATCAGGTTTTGGGTTTTTAATTTGGTCATTCATGATTAAAAGAGTTTATTTTTTAGTATCTATGGACTGATATAAATTAAATATGGATTTTTATTATTATTTTAAGGTTTTAGAGAATATATTATTACTTATTCTAAAAATTCTTTATTCATATTTCATTGGGTTTTATCTTTACTCATTATAACAATTTTTATGTAATTTTTTAGAAACATGTTAAATAACTTATTATATGAATATACTTTATACAATTAATAACATTATATTTTTTTCGATATCATAATATATTAGGATTTTTTTCATGCTTCATGTATAGAAGATTTATATTTGATATTTATCATTTGGAATGTGAGATGAAATAGAGGTGGAAACTAATTGAAACACACAACCAAAGGATGATATTGTGCTTGTGGTAATAGAAAACAATCATGTAAGTATACTTTTCATATTGTCTATATTTATGGTAAAATAATTCCTTAAATCCAATAAAAAAGATTATATGTCTATCATGTCTTATGTAAAACACATCAATTTACTCTCAAGGAATCTTGTGGAAACTTATTCATATGTATGATTCTTATAAAGGTACAATAATGTTAAAAAAATATAAATTATAAGTATGGTACTCTTAAATCAAAAATTAATGGCAATGATACTTTTGATAGATTATATATATATCTATTAATTGAATCAAATAAGAGATATTGAGATAAATATGACACATCAATCTATAATTAATTGATGGTATCTTCCTCTCTTACGGATTTATAATTCACACACCAGATTGTTTAAATAGAAATTTCTTGACTCAAATTAATTTATTGGAATCATAATATTTTTTCTTTGACCAAGTTCTTATATAAATGATATATTATAAAATTATTTTTCTAGAATGTAATTAGCATTTTTTCTTTAGATAAATTAAATGGTTATTTGTAGTTATTATTCTTTGATATTTTTTATGACTTCATTAAGAATAATTTTCCACCTCTGTAATGACCATTTTCCTCATTTATGTCCATGATATTTGTCAATTTTTTTTTCTATTTTTGGATGATAAATATGCATTCTATTATAATTAATTTATATTTTACATTATCTATCATTAGATATAAATTTCATGTTTTATATTAGATTTTTTTTGCTTAATGACCATTAAAAAAATCTAGAAGGAATTCCTTCCACTTATTTATATGTATTTTATCATCAACTCCAAATTTATTATATTTACCTTTATTTATTTTAAAGTATCAATTAATGGTGTTTAAATTGAAAACTACATTTTATGAATAACTATTATACCCTTTGATATAGATTTTATAAATATTTTACTTTATTTTTTTTGAGAAACACCTTCTCTCTGGACTCGAGATAAAACCATGAGGCTATAATTTCTTTAAAGGCGGAGAATGTGGAAACCTAGTTATTTTTAATAATATATAACATTTATGATTTTTTATTATTAATTAATATGAATTTATATATGTTTACATAATTTATCAAAATATACTATATAATTAATTAGATACTGATAATATATTTAAGATTATTATGTTTACTTCATCTCGTAATGGATGTTTTATTTAAAAGATATAGAAATTTTATTAACATAATTTCATATTATGAAATTATAAAATAATTACTTAATAAATTAATATTTATTTTAATATTATAAATCCATATACATATTTATTATGATAGATAGTTTTATCATGTTATGAAAAAATTAGATGGGTTTTTATTTGGTAAAATAGGTTTTATTTTATATAAAATGTTTTCTATGTATTAAATAGTGTATTCAAAAGAAAATTTTCTAAATTTTAAAATTTTAATTTGATTAAATAATGTTAATTTTTGAATTCCTAATTTTTTTTTCATTTGTGGGTATTTTTTAGATTTTTATAAGAAGGTTTATTTTTGAGTGAATAGTGAAGATTTCCATTAATAAAAATACCATAACTTTTATGACATTATTATGATATAATAATGAATTAAAAATACATGAAACCTTATAATGGACCAAATATTAATTTATGGATAATGTAAAACATTTATGACTATTATTTTGATTTTATGAATCAGTAATTGAATTTTTGGAACATAAATTATATTCTATTCAATTAAGAAAATATTTTGGTCCTTCTACTTTAAATAAGTATTCATAATGATCCACTCTGTATTTGATTTCAAAAAAATCCCTATAATTTTTATTTATTTAAACAAAATATAATAAATATTATGGGAATAAATACGATCATTGATTTTAATATAAATTTTTATTTTTTTCATTAATGAAAATTTTTAAATTTTTTTTTGAATTCATCACACTTTTAGTAAAAATATTTTTTACCACAAAAAAAAAACAATCATGTAAATTTTTTTCAAATTTTTAATCACCATATTAATATTAGGTAAAAGTATCCATTTCATTTTTAATCATAAAAATATGTCAGCATATTAAAATCTAGTCCCCTTAGTAAGTGTTAAAGGTGATAAAATGGTTAAATTGTTTGATAAGGCCAAGAAATATCAAGAAACCTTATCATTAAATGGGAGGATATAGGATTTATAAACCTCTACATTATCCCTATTAAATTATTACCAATTTTGGATCAATTTTCTTTAAATTTGGAAATTCTTTTATAAAATTAAATTAATACTTACACAAATATGTCACCCCTATAACTTATTATCTTGAATTTTTTTTATAAGAAAATATGAATAAAAATAAATAATTAATATTTATAGGGGATAATATTTATAATGAATAAATTATATTTACATTATTAATTTATTGTTTATTTTAAATAATTTCATAATTAACTAAAACAATTAGGGAACAACGAAACAACACATGTGAAAGAAGTTGAAAAGTAAAAGTAACCGTTTTTAAAGATATTAAATGTGATAATATTTAGATTTAATAGACACATTTATTAATTTCAGAGATTAAAATAATAGGAAAAAAGTGTTTGAAATATTTAAATTATAAGTTCATCTCTGTAAATACATTATTGAAGTCAAATTATATGAATAGTCCTCAAAATGACATTAAAGGTTATTTAATGTTGAAAATTTATTTTATTATTTGATTTAAATATCAAAAAAATATTAATTATGTAAATTGGATGAAAAATGGTATATAATATCATATATAGTCCATTTATAAGTCATTGATCATTTTTAAATTTTATTCATCATGCTTAATGATTCAATATTTCTAAAAACACTATCGATTTTTTATGATAAAATGAAACTTAATAAATACTCTCCAAAGAAACATATGGATTCTTTTTTCAATAAATAATCTACTTAAATACATATCTACTCTTCCATTTACATTTCTCCAAGCCCTTGGTGTTACTATAACCCTCTCTTATAAATGAATTAATATCAATCAAAAGGAGGATTTCGAAGGAATATTTAACTTTCATAACCATGTTATAAAAGTTTATTTCTTCTTCCAGCTCCTCCAAATATATTATAAAAATAATAATGTAATGAAACAAATATCATTATTATACTTAAATTTAATTAAATAAATATTATTTTTCATCACTATATTATATTCATGGTTCTAAAAATTTTATTTAATAAATAAATATTATATTAATAACATTATTTAAGTTCTAGAAAGAATATTTTTCCATTATATTAATAATATTAACAAGAAATTTCCATTGTATAATTTTACCGCCAAAATGAGTATACCATGACACTTTGTAGGTAGCAAATTCTTACCGTTATCCAAAATTTATATTATTCATCTAAATCTTCTTGAATTTTTCTTACCACTTCACAAACATGTTTTTGATAACATTATGATTATTTTAATGTTATATTATCATTATATAATAGCACGATCTTACTCATTCAACCATTATAACGTGTTCTTATTCTGGTTGGATTTACCTCCCACATAGACATTGTTATAATTTTTTATCATGAATTGAAAAGAAAAAAATAATGTTAGTAATATTTATTAATAATTAATTTAATATGTTTTAATAAATTTTAATGGTAATATCAGAAATTTTATTTACCTAAATATTTAATTATTTTGTTAATTTAACAATTACCAAAAAATGGAATTTTTAAATATTTTCTATGAATCATAAAAATAAGTTCCATGAATTTACTATGGGAGTCCATAAAAATAAAAAAAACATTAATTAACATTGAATGAACAATATGGATGTGATGAACTGCCAAACTGAAGCATGTAATGGAAATAGAATGGTTAACAACCGAATGTTAATTTTAAAAATAAATAATTAATATATGGTTAATAAGGAACTAAAATTGGATGGAATAACATAAAATAACCATGAATAAGGAAATTATTGTTATTAATAATAAATATAAATTTATTATATAAGGAGAGTGCATCTAAATATGCATAAGTTTGAGGAAATGTTTCTTGGTATCAATTTTAATTATTTGAGACATATTACATTTTTTACTCCATATTTCATTTTATATGGAATTATTTAATCAAAATTTCCATGAATTTATTTTATTTTTTCCCATTTAAATCATTGGATTTAAAAATAAAAACTATATTCTTTATTTCAAAGGAATTTTATTTTAGTTCTATAAAACCCATTACAGTTCTTTGTATCAATTTCTATTTCTTGAGACACATTTCAAGTTACATGCTTATTTTATTTTATATTGGTTATACACTGATTTGTTGAAATATTATATCTTATTTATTTCCTTATTAATTCTATTTAGAATTTTATAATACATTCTATCCTTAAATGAGTTTCAATTCAAAGGTAACCATAGCTGTTAAGGTTCTACATATCAATTTTCCTTCATTGATGTATGTTTTGAATTATAAACATATATTAATTTATTTAGTGTACACACTTCATCTTTGAAATATTATATCCTTTTTATACATTATTCATAGAATTTAAAGTCAATTTAAATGTTAATTGTTTTAAGTTATTTTTATATTAAAAGATTCAATGGACCTTCTTATGTTTTCCTATACGCATTATTTTTTACTCTACTTATAAAATTTTGTAAATAATTTCTTTTAAATTATTTCTAAATGAATTAATTATCACAAAACACGTTTTTACCTCTATATAAATATTCCTCATCATGTTTTCATGGTTTTATAAATTTAATTCAAATCTAATTGTTCTATGAATTTTTCTTTATAAAGAGTTTTCAATGAAAATTATATTTTTTATTTTTATGTGATAATTATAAATTCTTATGAATATGTGTTGAAATAAATTTTCTTATGTGTTTTTGTGGTGTATGGTAAATCCTTTATGTTTTTTATTAATGATAAATATTGTGTGCATTATATATTATGATGAGTGGGTCCAATATATCTTATTATGCATTAGGTAATTATTTATTCACTGTAGTAATTATGTTGGAATTAACTGGTGATGTTATTACACTATAAGGTTGATTATAAGAGTTATATGAATATGTTGTCCCAAGTAACCTTAAAAAAAATTATTTTTATTTTATAAATACTTATAAGATCATTCTATGAAATTATTTATCAATGTAGTGTAAATTTATATCTATTATGGTTTTGTGACTCGTGATTGTTAACTCATTCTTTCACATGCCTTTTACTCATGTATTATTCTAAGAAAAATATTGTTAGTAATAATTATGAATATATTTTTTTATTCGGTATGATTAATTTATTCCATGTTCAAATATACCTTGATAATGTTCTCATACCCACATGATCACCTTATGTTTAATTATGATCATTGTTTGATATCAGTTAATTTTTCCCTCACTGAGTGTTTGAGCTCACCCTTCTATTGTTCCCATTTCCTCAAGTCACGAAGAAAATAATTATGCATGATTTTTCTAAAAGGGTATCACATGTGACTAATTTATGGGATATTTTTATGAATTTTCATGGAAAAATAAATTAATTTTATTATAGGGAAATAGTCTATAGGGATGATAAATATATGATTTTTATTAGATAATGGTTTTTTTTAATTCTCTAAAAAAATCAATTTTAATACCTTAGTTATAAAAGTGATTCAATTATGTTTATATATTTTTAATTATGTATGGTTATGTTTGTGTAATATTTGTATTTAAAAAATGAAGCATGTGAATAATTTGTTTTTAACTCTTGATCTAAGAGTATGGGTCTAGGGTATCTCAATATTGGTGTGTCTGGACCATTTCCTTTTAAAGAAAGTGTAAAATACTCCTTACTCATAAATTTTATTAATTAATTTAACAGATATGGATATATATATTTTGTGAGTTATAAGTCATATTTGTTTGATAAATTAAAGTAATAAAATAATTAAATTGAGAACTAATTTGGAAAGAGGATAATAAAACTCTTCATAGACCATGATATATAATTTATAATCCAAGAGTTCATTGATTATTTATTAGAGATTGGGACTATATCTAAAATATGCCCTTAATTTATCGCAAAATGTAATAGTATAAGTGATAGTAGGAACCACAGATTTTAATACATTGTTGGATGAATGATATGTTAAAAAATTCTTCCACTATCCTTTTTAGGATACACATTGTAGACAGTGGTGCACATACTAAACCAAGTGCTAAAAAATCTATTTAAAATATTCCAAATAAAGTTATGTGTGGAAGGAAATATGGGTTATTAAATTTACATATGTCGGGATGTAATGAATTTTTATGGTCTCTTCAGATAAAAAAATGTTCCTTGAGGAACAAAGTTTATGTTTAAAGGATACCCTATGAAACAATGGAATATTACATATTTAGCAGTTGGATAAAAATTTAATTGTAGAAATATGCACCATGTTTCTTGAGAGGGTGAAAATATCTAAAATACATAGTGGGAGAGAGATAGAATTTTATAAAGTCATGGATCCTGATGCATAAGAGTTGTAACATGAATAGATTCCATGTGGCCCCATAAAATAGAATGTCCATTGAGACACAAGTAAAACATTGGATTATAAGAGAAATTATAAGAATTTAATGATATGGTTTTCTAGTCACTAAATATAGAGAATCATAATTAGTAAAAAATAACAAACCCAAATCCTAAAAATAAGAAGTAGGTTTCATAGAAGATTCCATGTAAAAATATTCCATTAATTTTGATATAGATTCCATATACCAAAATAATTTATAGATTTTGTTAGATCCTATATATAAGAAACCTTCTCTTTATTTAACATTCATACTTGACTTATTACGTAATACTAAACTTAATACAACCCATATGATCAATAATTCTAGTTTATTTTGGAATTAGGTTCATTAAAAAACAACATAAAATTGGGAATACAATATCTTTATTGAAAACTTTTTTAACATGATCAAAATACTCCTTCAAACATAAAACTGCATGGGATAACATAGGGACATATATTAGAAAGGGGTGATCTATAAATCCAAGTAAGGTAATAAACATTTAGTAATATATAAATGTTATAAAATTGGAATATATGCAAGGAATAAAAGGAACACGAATAATAAAGCATGATGTAACATGATAATCATAAATGGAAAATGTGGAAACAACTTAAAAAATTACATTGTAAACATAGGTCAAGGGTAAAACTACCAATATATCATGGTGTAAAAATTCCCATAAATTAATGAGGATCACTCCCTATACCAATGTTATGTATCATGATACTAAAAATTACCCAATTCATTGCAGTTCTATCTTGGCACACCCATCATATTTTTTTCATTCTCATGCTGAAGTGTTACACATAGTTCATACAACATGGATTCATTATTCATAGTAATTTTTTCCACAATCAAGGAATATGGAATAAATACATGTAAGTCCCTAATAAATAATAATATCTTCATAATGGTGAAAATAATTTATAGAAAAATGGGTATGGTTTTCACTATAAAATTGTTTTGGAATGAAAAATCATGCTGAAATTTACACAGCATAATGAAATTAATTAAAAGTTCATTAAAGGAATTGATGAGAGAGAAAGGCTCATATAATAATGTGAATATAAAGGGGATTATGTAATAAAATATACCATCATAATGAAATGAATATAAAAGAGATAATATAAAGAAGATACTTAAATAAGGAGTAGAAAGGAAAAGACCCCCTACTAAATTTCGCAATGGTAACAGGAGTATACGAAGGATAATGGGAGGATTAATGCGATTAAAAAGGGGCATATAATCATTTATGAATTAATTGTATGGTTATTGTATAGTGTAATAACATATACCAAAAAAATAAATTGTAATTAGGTAGATATAACATAAAATGAGTGCATCAATGGAAGTGAGAAAAGAGAAATCCCTTACAGAATTTCAACATAGTAACAACATAGGTGAAGGTAAAAATAGGAGAGGAGAAATTATCCCTCATCAAAGAAACATAAATTGTAAAGTAGGGTATTATTATAAATAAATTAAATCTTAAAAAAAAGTAATTAATAAGGAAATTCCAAACAACGTTCTTCAATTTAAAGGAGAGCATGGTCCCTTACTTGAGTGTATGACTTCAAAAGTTTGGGAGGGGCTTCATGAGAGATTTTGGGAGCCTGGGGAGGACTATAAGGACTGGAGAGAAGATAATGGCCAGGATATAAGGAGTTTTAGTGAAGATAAATGAGATCATAAGTGTTTTTGTATAGGAAATTATGGGGATTTCTTTATTATTTATGTTTTGGGATCTACATAATAAAATATAAAAAACCACAAAACAACTCATGGGTTTTCCCATGGTTTCTACCAAATTGTAGTGGTTTTTATTATTTTATAAGTCCATTTTTAGAATGTAAAAAAATAATTCCCTTGGTTATGTAGAGGAGAGTAACACTCTTAAAGAAATGATTTTATAACCTTAAAAAATATTATAGGTTCTGGAGGTTTCATAATGGTTTTACAAAAGAAGTAAAATAAACATAAAAATAAGTTATTTTAAAGGGAAACCATTTATTTGGTCATGGATCCCATTTATATTAATTATTACATCAACTTTGGGTCATTATGATGTTAAAAATCACAAAATATATACATACGATATTTAATTTTTACCTGACAATTCGCCAGTCTCAAAAAATTATAAAAAATTCACCGTTGGTTAATTTGGAATTTTTATTCGAAAAAATAATATTTATTTTATCTAAATAATTTTATAGATCTGTAATTTTTAACTTTTTAAAGTAATTATTGATATTTATTGAAAATATTGGGTTTTATTAAAAATAACAATTTTCAAAACCTTATAAAAAGTACATTTGATTTAATTAAAATTATATGATTATTTATTTTTAAAAAAATTATAATAATATGTTATTAAAATATTATTTTAAAAAATTAAAATAAATTTCTTAATTGGATTTAATATTACCCAAAAAAACTATTTGTGTTTTATTAAATAAAAATAAAATTCCTTTAAAAATTAAAAATAATAGGTTAAAAATATATTCATTACTTGATACACAATTATATACATACTAATATTTGGAGGTACTTAATACATGTCCCTTCAATACACCAATAAATTCCATACGATTAAGGTGAATGGTTGTGGTAATTTCATGTGGTGGTTTGAAAAACATTGTTTGGGCCGAGATGTCGATGAACATGAACTTATACCATAAGCAGTTTCGCTCATGCTTAAGTTGTTAGAGATCATCATGGGATTGGTTATGGGAAAATACTAAAAATTTTGTCTCCCTTGGTTTCTCTGATAAATGGGATTCATATTGTACAATCCTACTAGTTGAGTCCATCACTTAGTTTTTCTATGTCAATTTGATTTTTTTAAAAACTATATTTCTACTAATCATGTGATCACTATTCAGTGTCTATATTATCAATAGTAAGATACTTAATCCTTTAAAATCTAAGAAGATATAATAAAACCAAAAAAATCATGATGTTCTTATAACCATATTAGAGAATAATACATGTAAATAAATCAAAATGGAAATTTTTATTTATAAGAGTTCGGTTCCTTAAAATCTTCATTCCTAATGAAATTTCACCCTCAAAAGTTTCTTTTCCCACACTAAAATAGATGAGGGTAACTCTATTTCATAACCTCGTATAGTTCCCACATTTCTTCCTAAAACAATTTTTTCTCTAAAACACATTTAAAAGATTAATTTTCTTATTTTGTATAATTTTTTCTCTGTAATCTTAGATATTCACCGACTGCTCTTCACATGAGAGATCATTCTCCAATAGAACCGCATCTAGATTGAGTAAATGTGAGGAGTCTGTTATATACTTATTCAAGAGGGATATATCAAATACATCATGTACATGAGATATCAAATGACCCTAGCTTGATGTACATGGAAATTACATTACTTTTGGATAATACTTAATACAAGACACACAAAGATGCCCAAAGACTGTATTAGTTTAGTGTCTTTGGAAACATGGAACATAATCTTCCAACTTTTTGAAATATCATCAAAATCTCCGATAAATATCTTCCCCTTTTGTATTCCGACCTAAAATTTTATTTATATCCCAGGGATGTAAAAAAATAAGAAGGGTGAGATAAAATTATTAGTAAGGGTAAACATGGAGAACATAAAACAAACCATAAACATAAGAATGTAAAAACATAAACAGAAAGATTAAATGTCAAAATATTGAGTCGTGAAATAAACATTGGTAGTACTTAATGCATAGATCATAAAATAACATTAAACAATATAGAATATCATTGGCATAAAACATATAATTTTGGAAAACTAATAAGTACATTATATGATTTCCATAGTATCCAAGGAATTGTTTCGAATACCATCATAGTGGACAAAGTCCATTACTGAACCAGGTTTACGTTTCGTTCTAGCCATGTATTAATGAACCATATTTAGTTTCCATTCCTTTAATTTATATCTCTAAAGATAAAAATCCTTACCCAATAAATTTGAGGGAGGTATAGCTCCCACCCATCTCATATTGAAATCATTCTTACATGTGCCACAAAACATAAACCAGTCATCATAGCATAACCCATGAAATAAAATGGGTGTCTTAAGCATCATTCCATTATAACATAATCCATATAAAATATAATTCTATAATTAACACAATAAAATCATAGTAATAATTGGGATATAAATATAACCCAATTTAAATAGAGTCGACTTATATGGAAAATAATTTTTATTAACCCACTTGAACATAGTTCTTGAAGAAAATATCATTTCTTCTTCAAAAAAGGTTTATTTTCTCAAAATTACATGAAAAATTAAATGAAAAGAATTTAGTTTAAAGTAATATTAAGATAGTGTACAAAAATATTCATGGAAATAAAGTGTCACGAAATCAGAAAAATCCAATCATGTTGTATATGTTAAATAGACATTCTCCTCGTACTTTTTTAAAAAAAGTCAAAAAGTACCTCGTATGCTAAAAAATGAAATATTCCTTCCATAGCATATAGTAAAAGTAACAAATGGGTAAAAATGAATTTAAACATACATATAATAATATTAATCATTTTATGACAACATTTTTAGAAAACGTGGACATGGATGATAAATATATCCCCAGTAAATACATACATATAAATAATCATAGATAAAAGTGAGATTATAAAATTATCCTTTACCTTGTACTTTTCGTTAGTTGAGGGTGTGGTCACCTATTTTATAATGGTTAAATAATTTTATTTAATTATAACAGGATCATATCCATATTTTTGATATCATATGTTATCATATTATATTATTTTGTTAATAGTATTTCAAAATATATTTATTTTAATATTTATAATCTCATTTATTTAAATAATTCCTTTATAAGGTAATCAATACATCATCATTGTGTCATAAATAAATTTATTTATTTGGTGTAAAAAATTATAAATAAAATACCATGATGTAAGAAAACTTTTTATTTTTCCAATTATTATTTATAGTCTAGTTTATCTTATGTGAGACCCCTTATTAACATTATTTTATTAGGAAGATACAAGTTTTTGTCATATTTCTATTTGCTTTAAATTAATTCATATAAAATGTTATTTTCACATCCATGTGGTTCCACTAGGTCCCAAAATCAACTCATGGATGAAAATGGTTGGAAATATTTCTTCTAATATTATTAGGACATATGTTAGGGTCTTTTAATATTATTATAATATTATTTTTTGTAATTATTTACCAGATTTACCCTTTAACCATGGTAAATAAAATAATTACTGAAGTTACTATTCATAATGTCCAAAAATAAAATATACCTATTTACCAAATTTTAACCTTATGATTCCAAATATGGAATACATTTTTCCAAATTCAAAATATAGAAGTTGCAGTAATTAATTTAATATTAATTCCCGTTGTCAAAACTGAAAAGCGAGTTTTTAAGAAGTAAAAACTATCAAAATATTGACATGTGTTTATGTCCAATTTCAAAGAGAAATAACTTAAAATAACATAAATTGGATTAAATGATAAAAAAATACAATTAAAAATTATAACTAATTAAAAATATTATCTAACTATGTAAATAAATTATATGAAAAAGCAGTTTTGAATTAAAATATAGTATTTTTCACTATTCATTAAAATATGAATTTTATAAAAAAAATACCAATAATTCAACAGAAGTAAAATTTAATGTCCCACTGCAAAATAAGAAGTTTATATTATAAAATATAATATATAAAAGTGATAAAAACTAGATTTAAAATGGGTGTGCCTTCAAAAGGTGACAAAACAACATTTTTTGAAAAATACTTCTTTTATCCGAAATAATTTATTTTGTTCTTATATCACATTATAGAAAATATATACGATGAATTTTAATGTTATATAAAATTCAAAATTTCGTTAATACTATTCATAACAGCTAGTTTTTATCCTATTAAATAATAATATTTTAATAATATATTGTTGTTTAGTGAAACTCGGTATTGCATACAATGAAAACTGTCAAGGAAGGCTGCTCCTGTGTGTAACAAAATCTAAGAATAGTGTTCCAAATACTAAAATCTAATATTGGTGTAGTGTACAAAACAATCCATCGAAGATAATAAAATCTATCCCATAAAATATCATTGTGTTACAAAATTGGTTCGGTAGGAGTTCTTGTAGACATGCCACCACTTTGATGTGATCAATGATATCAAAAGGGTTGATATACATAGGAAAAATATTTCCCTTATTTCAAAATCTCATCAATTTCTTCCATCAGGAAATGTGGAAGAATACCATGTCTCTAAAATCAAAATCTCGGTCTCATTAACGATTGTTAGCATAATTATTTTATCAACTCTATGTAGCCTTGATGTTCTGTTGAATAGTCTTAACCTTTACCACCATTTCCCCAAACATTTGAGGAACATGAAGTTTTCATTCCCCAACATCATCTTAACATGTTGATGTTCTACACCTCTTCCTATAAAGGGCTTTATATGGAGCCATTTTTCTGTTTGAGTGAAAACTATTCTTATAAGAGAACTCAAACAAATGAAGATGTTGGTCCCATTATCTTTTTAAGTACATAGAACATGTTCACAACATGTCTTATAGTGTATGAATAGTATAATCAGACTAGAAATAAATTTGAGGATGATAGAACATACTGAAGTTCATATCAGTGTTTGAACCATGTTGGAGACTTTTCTAGAACATAGAAAATAATTAGGGATCTCTATTAGATATAATCAACCATGTTACTCCATGTAGCCTTACAACTTCTCCAATGTATATCTGGGCATGTTTATCCAATGGGAATTCCTATTGAATTGTGATAAAGTGAGATATCTTTATAAGATGATCCAAAAAATACTAATATTTAATTGTTCCCCCTTGACGTCATTAGAAGTATGGTGACAATGTCGATAGTTATGTTCTTTAATTTCAATGTTGGTATCAGTAATGGTTGCATCATCCCCTTAGAGTTCTACCTTACATCGTTCACTTACTAGCATACTAAGCACTTTGATGTATATTCAGCGATATTATTCTCCATATTGTCCCACAAATAGTGATCATGGAGATCTTGATACATCTTTGTACTTCTTGTGTGAATGGATAAATTTTACCTTTGTGCACAATCCAATAGTTCCTTCTATAACTCAAGATTTTATGTAATACATAGTCTTGAACCAAATCTCACAATTCATTCTTCCTCAATTTTAAAATCTAAAGACTTACCCTTTCTCATGGCTTCCGCATTCTTCTGAATTACCACATTAGTTTTTTAACATCTTTTAATCTTTCTAAAAGATACTGTTGAACAATCATTTGTGAAAGGATTTATGATGTTCCTTCCTTAATGTTTCCCATGTCCATACTTTGTATGTATAAGAATCTTGGATCCTTCTCAATTCCCAACATAAAAAATGATGCATCATCCCTTCTATATAGAGCATAGTCCACTTTATTTTCTTTTCTCAGATGGTAGTGGATTGAGATATTATAGTCCTTGATCAGCTCTAATCATCATCATTGTTGAATATTAAGCTATTCTTATGAGAATATATACTTGATACTTTTGTGATCTATATATATCTCACACTTATACCTATAGAGATAATGCCTCAATATATTCAACACAAAGATCATAGTTGCCATCTCCAGATCATGAATGTGATAGTTTTTATCATGAACTTTCAAATAACATGAATCCAAGGCAATGAATTTATCATTCCACAGTAACACACAACCCAATACATTCTTTGAAGAATCTCTGAACACCATGAAGTGTTCTATATTTTTTGGGTAGTGTGAGCATAGGTGTAGTGATGAGCCTACTTTTAAACTCCATGAGGCTCTCTTTAAATTTTTTCCTTCAAATAAAACTTGACTCCCTTCCAGGTTTTATTGCTAAGAGGGTTTGATAATCTTGATAAATTTCTCACAAATCAGTGACAATACCCAACTAAACCAAGGAAACTATGGATATCTGTTAAAGATATTGGCCTCAACCATTCTTCAATTACATTTATATTTTAAGGGTCCATAGATATCCCATTTCTTATGATGATATACCCCATGAAAAGGGATTCCTTAAACCAGAACACACACTTGATGTACTTGGCGTAAAAAATATCCTTTTTAGGGTCTTCAGTATAGTTCTCAGATACTCTTCATGATTATCCTTTATTTTTTAGTATATTATAATATCATCTATAAATACCACCATAATTTTTTTGGCAATCTCTAACGACTCTTTTGATCAAGTCCATGAACATTGATAGAGAATTAGTGTGTTAAAATGGAATTACTATGAACTCATAGTGGCCATACATTGTATGAAATTCGGTCTTGGGGATATATTCATTCTTCACCCTTAATTTATAATATCCCAACTAAGTATCCATTATTGGAAATTATTTTTCTCCATGTAGTTGATTAAACAATTCATCAATCCAAGGACTGGGATACTTTTTCTTTATTGTGATATTATTAAGATCATGATAATCAATGCAAAGGCACATTGAACCATCATTATTCTTAATAAATAGGAATAGTACACCCCATAGTGAATCACATGGGTGTATGAACCATTAATATAGATTCTAGAATAGTTTTTTCTCTTTCTCCTCTTGTTCCACAAAAACCATTCTATACTAAGTCTTGGAAAGTGTCAGTGCCCTAAGTATAAGTTTTATTGAAAATTAAACCTCTCAGAAAGGAGGAAGACCATGAAATTGATTGGGAAACACATCAACATATTCCCTCATAATAGGCATGAATTCAAGGATAGTTGTTCCCTTAGACTCAATCATTTGAGCTAGATACCTTTTATCATAGTGAAATAATATCCATACTTGATATGATGATGGTAATGAAGATTCATCCTCTTACCTACACTTGTACAGAATTATGGGTCAATTTCCCATTTAGATAGTGATTTCATTCATGTGGAAATTTATGTTGGTTCTATATAGGGAAATCCAATCAATGACTATAATTTTATTAATTCCACCAAAGTAAGTATGACAAGGTTTTCAGGGATATTAATCCCAAAAATTATGATAGGGTTGGAGTTATATACATGGGATGAAATAATTACCCAATTTCCATTTTCACAGATATCTCTACTTCAATGCTCTATGTTGGTGTTTGAATACTTCTACTAAACTATCATGATATGAAGTAATGTGTAGAACTAGAATCACAAATAATGTCCCCTATTATTGAATGAATAACTAGCTAACCTATCACCACCTCATTATCGATATCCACTTCAGTGATAATGGTGAAAAAAGATCACCCTTTTTCCCTTGGAGGTTGATGTTTTCCTCCAAAAATTCTTCTCTTTAGAAATTGTTTTGAAAAATGCCATTGTTCCATGAATTTTATGTAATAGACAATTAATTGAGGGTTTACTAGATAATTATTTTCCTTAATCGAATTAGTGTGACTCTCCTATCAGCAATTTCTATATAAGAGTACTTAATTACCACACCTAATGAATTTATTCATTATAATAAGGTAATTTCTAGGGTTCTTCATCCCACACTATTGAGAAGTGGTATATTGAAATTTCATAGTAACGTTAGATTTATCCATCAATCTACTAGAATTAAACTTTAATTTCTTTTTTTTATCCACATGATACACTTGGGATTCAAGGATCTCTATTTCAATTTTGACGTAACATCAGAAAATCTCATCATAGATATCAAAGTCACAGATCACCATGGTTTTTCATAGACTCAGTTTTATCCCACCAAAGAAGCAGTAAACCTTGAATTTAGGAGAAATGAAAAATCCAGAGGCATATTATGAAATTATTGTAAAGTTTTCCTTGTTCGTACTTATATATTTTTCACCTTTTTCATTGAGGGAAGGGAAATTTCTTTCTATTTTAATTAAAATATTTACCAAAAAAATATTTTTTGGAATTCGTTACACTCCATTACTTTGATCTCATCCTCAAGATTCATATTTTTTATCAATTTTCACCACTCATAAGATTTTACCCCATATAACAAACAACTAGAATAAATTTATCTTATTTGGTGCATTAGAGTATGGAGAAGATCTTCTCAATGGAGTTGATCCATTATTCCACGATTAAGGGATCAAATGATCCATTAAAAGTAGGAGGCCTTTGTCACATGAATCTCTCGATTGTGGCTTATTATCTCTTAGGGGGTTTGGGAGCTCTTATTGATCCTAGTTTCTATACATAACCCAAGTCAGTTGAGAGAGTATCCTAAAAAAGTTTAGGATTATTTCTCCTATCAGGTTGGGCAACATGTTGTGGCAGTCATCACATTTCCCACCACATTGATTGTTTACATGATTCCTCCAATTTCTGGCCATTGGATATGATAATGGAAATAATATGGATGAATATTTTTAAACTATTAAATACATAAAGAGGAATCCAATGACATTAAAGGGATAAATTATAAATTATATATTATTCCCTAGGTTTTGAATTTCAAGGCTTCAATCTAGGTTATCCATGATATACTTCCTAAAATATATTCTTATGGGTTTTTTGTTCCCATTATAATGTTTCATAATGATTTTATGAATTTACCAAATCATATCCCTCAGGAGTTTCAAACTATGTACTCAGGAAGGCCCTTTTTGTGTACCAGGTTACCCTATGTCAGGCCCAGAACACCTTTTTGCAGTTGTTACTCCTTGGTAAATCTATGAATAAAGAACATCCACATGTTGTATCCAAAAGGGATGTATTTTCTTGATAAAACACTTACTATATACTAACCAAAATTTAGGTATGTTTTCTAATACATATTCGTATCCCTAAGGATTTCTCTAGAGTTTTCTAATCCTAATCCCAAAAATAACTAATCTTTTCCTTTGATACCAACTATAATAGCCCTAAACTTTATTTCACATTAATCCTTGGATTATTACAAAAGAATAAACTTAATTTAACCCAAATTATTGAAAATTCTTATGTATTTTAGAATTATCTACATTACAAAACAACATAAAATAGGGAATACAAAATATTTATTAGAAACTTCTTTAACATTCTCAAAACAATCTTTCGAACTTAAAACTGTATGGGATTAATCAGGGACATGCATACGAAGGGGGTGATCTATACATCATATTAAGGGAATAAACATTGAATTAGTGATACATGTTATAACATGGGTATATAAATGATTAATAAAAGGAACATGAATAATAAGACATGATATAACATGATAATAATAACATATAAAATGTGGCAACAACTTAAAACACTAAATCATAAACCAAGGTCAAGGATAAATCCAATAAGAAATATAGGTGGAAAAAGTCACATAAAGGAATTAGGTTTACTCATTACTTGAACATGATGTCACATGATATTAAACATTACCCAATTAATTAGAGTGTTATCTGGGTGTAACCATCATATATATTTCATTATTAGTCTTAAGTGTGCCACATAGATCATACAACATGGATTCATTCATCATCATAATTTATTAAAATATAAATGAATATGTAATTAATACATTTAAGTCCACACTCAATAATTATATTTTCATAAAGTTGAATAATTTTTATATAATATGTGTATGTTATTCACTACACAATTGTTTTTGCAAGGAAAATCGTGGTGAACTTTAGACTGTCTGGTGACGTTACATAAAAAATCATAAAAGGGATTGATGGGAGTGAATGTTGTATCTCGTAATTTGGAAATAAATTGGATAGTAATGGGTATATGGAATAAAATATCCATTAATAAGGAAATTAAGATTAAATAAATAGGTTAAAGAAGATACTTGAATAATGAGGAGAAAGGAAAAGATCCCTCACAAAATTTTTGCATGGTAACAGGTGTACATAAAGGATATTGGTAGGATTCATGAGAGTGAAATGGGTGATATAATAATTTATAAATTAAATGTATATTAAGTGGAATATGGATGAACATTTTCCAACAAAATAAAATTGAATTTAATAGACATACCATGAAAGGTGTGCTTGATTGGAAATGAGAATAGGGAAATAACTTGATGAATTTTTGGTATAGTAATGACTTAGGTAAAGATAAAAATAAGAAATAAGAAATTATTTTTCATTAAAATAACATACAGTGGACAATAGGGTATGTTTATACTTATATTAAATCACAAAAAATCATAATTAAGAATGAAAATTCCAAATAAGGTGCTTGAATTGAAATAAGGAGATGATGGTCTCTTACTTGAGTGTGTGACTTGAAAAGCTTGGGAGGGGCTTATTGAGAGCTTTAGGGTAACTTAGGGGGACTCCAGAGAGTGGATATCAGATTAAGGTAAAGCTTAATGTAGTATGAGTGAATGGAAATTGGATCTTGTGTGGGTTTATATTATAAATGAGGGGGTTTTATTTATTATTTAAGTTTTGGACTATAGATAAACAAGTTTCCACAATCACAAACCATAACATGGTTTTTACCGTGGTTTCTACCAAATAAGAGTAGTTTTTATTATTTTGTTACTCTACGGGATGAATTTAATAAAATAATTTTCTTTCTTATGTGTATTTGAGTCACACTCTTAAAGAAATGGTTTTATAACCTTAAAATATATTATAGGTTGTGGATGATTTATAATGGCTTTAAAAAATAAATAAAATAAACATAAAATCAAAATTTTAAAGCATAAAAATTTATTTGAACTTGGATCTAATTTATTGTATTTATTATATCATTTTTTGGTCATTATGATGTCATAATACACAAAGTATATTTATACTATATTTAATTTTTACCCGAAAAATTGTCTGTCTCAAAAAATGATGAAAAACTAATTGTTAGATTATTTAGAAATTATGATTCCAAATATAATATTCATTTTATCTAAATTATTTTATTAATATGTGATTTTATCATTTTAATATAATAATCAACTTTTATTGAAAATACGAGGTTTTATTGATAATTACAGTTTTTGAACCCTTAAATAATTACATTTGACTTAATAAAAATTATTAAATCATTTATTTATTTAATTTTTTATAATAATAATATTTTATTAAATTATTATTTATTCCAAAAATAAAAAAATTCCTTAATTGAAATTGAATTTTACCCAAAAATACTATTTGTGTTTTATTGAATCAAAATAAAAATCCTTTATAAAGTAAAAATAGTAGGATGAAAATATATTCATTATTCTATAAAAAATAATTTACTTACTAATATTACTAGGGTCTTAAAAAATATCCCTTTAATACACTAGAAAACACCCTATGAGTAAGGTGCACGATGTTGGGAATTTTATGGGGTGGTTCGACGAACATGGGTTGAGTTGTGATCTTGATGAACTTGAACTTCTCCCATAAACTGTTTTGACCATTCTTAAGTTGTTGGATATCATCTCAGGGATGGTCAAGGGAAAAGTCTAAAAATTATATCTCCCACACAAGCTCTAATAAATGGGATTTATAGGGAACAATCTTATTGGTTGATTGCATCACTTCCTTTGTCTATATAAATTGGATTTGTTAAAACACCATATTTATACTAATCATGTGATCACTGTTGAATGAATATATTATTAATGGTGAGATACTTAAAGGTATTTTAAATATGGTATGATAAAATAAAACCAAAGAACTGAATCTGTTTTCTATAACCATATTACATAATAATACATTTAAATAAATCAAATGGGAAATTTTTATTTATAATAGTTTGGGTCATTTGATTATAGTGGAAGTAAATCCTATTAGTTCTAAAGGGGTATTTAATAAGAAAAATGACAGGGATTGACAATTCAGTATATATATTTCATAATTGGTTGTATAATGATTTAAATAGAGTCAATTAATAAACTATGGTGTAACATTTTCAATAATTGGAATACTAAAATCTATCAAAATTATACATTCCATAATAGTTTAAAATAACTATTTGATTTTATAGATGTGATTCAAAAAAACCATCTTATATGGGGACCTTTAGGGATATGTTTACATGAAATAATCTGATGAGTTTGTGATGTCAAATTATTCTAATAAAGTATAAAAATTTGAGAGATCCATTTATATATTAAAGGAAGCATCCAGGATAATTAAGATTCACTTTGTTGAAGTCATAATAGAATTTGGTTTCATATAGAATGAATGTTAGCCTTATGACCACAAGTATAATAATTAGAATTCAATCATTTTCCTAATAGTCGATGTTTATGGAATATTACTAATTAGAAACAAAATAACAAATTTTTAGTCCATTAAGATGTGGTTTATCACATTCTTCTTTATAAAATAATTATGTGAAGCAATTAATATACATTCGGAGGATCAAAATTTATCATGATAAATATAAGAGGTTGCATAGATTAATTCATGGTATTTACATCGAAAATATAATGAAGAGATCAGTATGGAGGAATTCAAGAGTGTATATTTTCCCAATTATACATGGTATTTATCTCTCCCAGAAAATGTGTCCTCAGACATATGGGGATAGAAAAATTATGATAAATACCCCATACACATATGTGATAGGGCCAATCATGTATTCTAGGTTGTGTACCAAGATAGATGTTTCTTATGCCTTGAGCATGAAAATTAGGTATGAATCCATCCTTGGAGATCACAATTGGATGGAAGTCATGACTATCCTTAAGTAACAAAGGCATACTAAGAATATTTTCCTAGTTTTTATAAGTAGTGATGATCCAATCATCATGATATATATATATATATTCAAGTTTATAAAAAGATAAAAATGATCAAAAATTTCTATAATGATATATATTTACTCAAAATTTAGTTTCCATGAGATGAAAGGGCTATAAATAGTCCATTGTCCTTGATTTTACAGCAGAGCCCCAATATATTGCAAATTATAATGCATCCAAATTAGAGTTTGGAATATGAAACTTCATTTATGAGTGTGATGTGATTTATATCAGTAAATATTTTATCATAACATATAGTTATAATATTGTAGAGGTGAATATTTCATAAGATACTCGGTAACATCAAAGGAAAAATAACACACTTCAATTGTATCATCTCTTGATGTATTTTTCATAGATAAGTGGAATTACAAGTAGAAAAGTTTCCACAAAACACAATGTGGAAGACCCGTCTACTAAATCTAATTCATAGGAAAATCATGAAAATAAAGTGAGAGCTAGAGAACTCAAAATAATTAGTCATTTTCTCTAATAACATGTTTTTATTTTTTACATGTTTCCCTAGAACTAACTAATTTGTACTTTATCATTATATCTATTATCCATTTCAGACTTCAGGTTATATATGGGTTACCTATAAACCTAGTTAAAAGGGGATTTTATTTATTAATTAAAGGGGAATCATCCCAATCCTATTAAAATTATTAATTTGATAATTTTCTAGAGTGTCCTCCACTTTAGATATATCATAAAAATTCTCCATGATCATGGGAACTATGAAGTTACATGATAATATTCTTAACCACACATCTTTCGGTAATATAATTTCCTCTTATAAAACATATATGATTCGAAATATCAAGTTCTAGATACACATAAGAGGACCATACTTCATCTCACAATTTTTAATCATTAAGTTAGGATATTATGAGGAAAAACCCATAAATAGAAATTGAACTTGTTTATTTATCATTAGATATTCATTTTTGTGATAATGTGTAATGATCCTTAGTATTTAATATTTTTTTAATTCATATAACAACTCACATTATTTTATGTTTTGATAAAAATAATTATTCTATATGTTTTTCATGATGTATGATATATTGGGTTCATCACAAATGTTATGTTATAAATGAATATTTCCAGGACTGATTTGGAACTTCCATGTTTATGGAAGTTGATATCTCATCAATTTAATTTTAATGAAACTATTGTAAAAAATTCAATTTACTGGGTGTGTTGATATTATTATTTTAGATAGTAAAAGAATGAATTATCAATCTTATAGGTTAATGAAATAAGAATGAAATATTCTTGATGAGATATATTAAAAAATAGATTATATTACATATTGAGAATTCATATGTGGTTATCGACTTTTCAACAATAACTTTTTATTCTGGTGGTCCTTTAGGAGTTTCTAGATATTTATATTGGACATTATGAAAACCCCAATTATTCCACTGAGGAAGAATCCTAGAAGGTCACACTCTTAGTGTTTCTGTTGATCTCAATTAAATTTTATTTGAATTTAATTATTTGAATAAATATTACTCTCTATATTATGAAATAATATATATTCTGGATATACTGACCACAAATATCCAATAACCATATAATTATGTGAGTTGAATATTAAAATAAATATTTATACACATGATTGTGAGTATTATAAATACTTATGAATTTATTTATTATTCAAGGTTTGGTTAATATAAAGGAAGTGTTTATTGAGTTATTGGGTATAGTAATAATGATATATTATATATCATTTCTCTAAATATTAATTAATGTTTTTAAAAAATTATATTTATTTTATCTTATCATTTATAACATATCAAGTAAATAATATTATTAAAAATATTATTTTTTTATTCTTGTATTTTTCAAGATATCAAGAGAATAATAAATGGCCTTTTATAGTTAATTTTTCTCTAACCTAGCACTATAAATACCTGATTATATCATTTCATATGGTGATATGTTATTAAACACAACACATCCCCTATATAGATTCACTCAACCATAGAAATAAAATTCTCTAATATGATTTAATGAATTGAGAGAAAATTTCCAGAATCCTTCACCTTTCTTGAATGAGAAAACAAGAACAAATTAATCAATCATTAAGGAATGTGTATCCATAAATGGAAGTGGTGTAAGATGATAAATATCTCTACAGTCGAACTTGGAGTACCATCAGGGATGAATAATGATCAGATGAGGAAGTGTGGATCCCCATTAGATGGATTCTACTTTTGATCCACTCAAATCAATGATGGTATAATAAATCAAATGTTTGAATGACTGTCAATTTTTTTTTGTAAGTTCTCAAGACATAGCTATGTTTTTCTATTAAATTACTTATAAATCTATCTCAAATGATCCTCTACCTTGGTTCGAAAATTATATGTCATTTTAATTATATAATTTTATTTTTCATAATGTATATTTTCATAAACATTACGGATTATTCATTGAATCCAAAAAAGGCTGAGTTGGTTCTGACCCTAATTGGGGCTCCTGTTACACCTAGAACATTCACTGGGGGACTATTGTTATTGTTTATACATGTATCCATGATGTAATAGTTTACTATTATTTTATTTTTACATATAGAAATGATATAATGACTTAATCTATGCTATATATTTTCACAGGATGTTATGTATCCTAGTGTTGCTATACTATTATGGGAATGTGATTGTGATGTGGTTGTGATTATGTGGTCATGAATGTGATATATTTACATTAACATGGGGGATGCATGAATTAGGACACTAGAAATTAGGGTTTATGGTGATTGGTTTAGTGAGAATATGACAGCTAAATATTCTTATTCTATATATACTTATGATGATTATATTACCTATTTATGTTCATTATTTGGAAAGTGAGCCTCAGTGAGGTTGAGAATACACTTTACCTAAATTTATTGAATATTTTATTTTTCTATTTTTTATTGATACTTTATTATGGTTCTTCCACATTTTAACTATCATTTTCATCGAGGATCCTTCGGAGTATTCTTGTATGATCCTTCATCTCTATAATATATATTTATATATTAGTGTGTGTGTTTTTTTCAGGTACATAGGAGGGTGTTGGTGATCAAACTATATATTACTTTCTCATGGTTTTTTTGTGGGTTGTGGGTGTTCATGGTAGATACCATTATATTATTTGTTATATTGGAACCGTATGACATGTACAATATTGGTATTTCGATTATTTATTTATTGTTATGATTTTTATAGAGGTTATTTATATTTATCTAGGAATTTGAGGTAAATTCACGTCATATTTATGTACTCCATACCCTCTGTGGTAGTCTCATACATATAGGAAATTGGAGGTGGGATTCTGGGGTTACACAATCTTCACTACTGGTCTGATAGTGTTATCAAATAGGGTGGGTTAGGAAAAAGTGTTATCAAAGATTTTTTTATACATTATATGGATCCAAAGGATAGGCACCAGTGAGTAATTCATGGGTTTTAAAGGAAACAATTTTAGTTTAACATATTATATATTTTAAGAAATGGAGATCGTCTAGTAAATGATATTTAGGCCCATTATGTCCTATTAAAGGACGTTAAGTTTATTGAATGTATAAAGAAAAGTGATGATGCTTGTGGGTTACATAACTAGGGGATGTTTATGAATCATAATTATTTTTTCCCATATTTTAATTTAGAATATAATGGGATTTATGATAAATATTATGTAAATAATCATAAGTAATCCATGTATTATATTATGAAACCCCCTAACCATTTTTTATTTTTCAGGTACAGATCCAGGTCCACGTTCATATCAATATAATATTAGAAAGGATCAACATGATTCTATAGCATATCAACATAGAGTTAATGTATATGAATATTAAATTTGGTTACAATAGGTATATATTACATTCTATTTGATTCATGATTGTAGGGAGAACAATATTCTGTTGGGTGAATGCATATAAAATCATAAGATCTCTATTTCTAATCCCGAGACTGAGGATTTGTTTGGAGATATAAATATTTCATTTGGTATAATTCATGAAATTAGAGAGAACTATATTTCATTATTGATTAGAATATGTTGAGAAGATAACCATCAATGTTGATTTCTTTTCCTTAGTGATTACGAGGTACCATTAGTATCATGGGACAAGTTCTATGATGAGTTTTAGGCTGAGTTATTTTCTTCGACCATAATGGAAACATGATAAAAAGATACAATTTTCTTTTTCTATTTGAATCCCACCATGTGAGAGGCTTATATTCGATTTATGAATCATTTACACTATACTTCAGTTCCTATTTCTCATAAGGATGATATGGATTTGTATTATTATGAGCGTTTTAATCCATATATCTAGTTTTAGGCCACCCTATTCATTTTGAAGAAGTTTCTTAACGTGTTAGAGATTGAAGCGATATTTGAGAGGATAGCTTCTCCAATCAGAACATCATGGGAAGGAATTCATCAAAAATCTATATAGAGTTGAGATATGACAAGTGGTTCTCAGTTGTAGGGTTAGTCAATGTATTAGATAATAGAGAGTAATTTTTAGCATTATTCATCTCATTTCACCAAATCTAGTTGATCTTGGACCCCAAGTAGGATATCCAAAATTATTTTATTTTCATGAATTGGTTGTGAACATCAAAATCTATATTTTCTAACCTTATGTAGAAGTTATTTTTGGAGCAAGATTTTTAGTTCAGGATCAATCAATTAAATAGTATCCATTGAGGTAATAACAACACCAACAGGTTTCCCCAAGATTAGGTAAGAAGTGAGAAGGTAGCACAAGAAGAGGATAGCCATAATATTTTCTTCATAATCAGGGATAAGGAGTATGGAATTACTCTATAGGTGTTCAACCTTAAGTATAGGTATTCCATGGAGAATGATATTGTAAGATTTATATATTAGAGTTTCTATTTTTATATTCACTAGACATAATTTTAGGTTTCATTTATTTATACTCTACTTGTGTGTATTCATTTTTTGATATAGTAGATACATACTACTTCAACGGAATAACAATATTCTATGTTCTATGACTTGAGGCGGGGTGGATTCCTGTTCTTTTAGTGTTGAATATTATAGTTGGAGACTGAGTTAGCTTGTATGTTTTATGTAGAGTTTTTGATCTAATGTCAGGGCATCATCAATCTTAAAAATATATACTATTTTTATAGATACAACTAAATGACATCATCATTGATATGTATTGGAAATATTTATTCTATACCACAAATGATTACATTAAGAGGAAAATTATATTCATAAATACTAATAGATGGTATGCTATATTTATTGGCAGGTGAGATCATCAGATGGATCAGAGGACCATCATGTACTTATCTATCATGATTATTGAATTAATAATCTGTTCAAAAGAGGTTCAACCATTCTGCTTTCCAAGGGTTGTGGAAGAGTACACTGATGTATTCCCTAACGACTATGTGAAACTACCCCATCAACATGAAATCGGTTTTAGGAAAATTCTAGTTAAGTGTCTATTCGATATCGATGTCTCTATCAAGGACAACACAATATGATTTATGGGATTTCTAGATCCTAATTGATTATATTATATAGAGAGGTTTTATTCAGTTCCATATATTTAGTTGGGATTATCGAGTCTTGATTTTGAAGAAGGTAAATGTCATTTTGTGACTATGTATCTATTATTGTTACTTGAATTATGTGATAGTGAGTATCTGCTACCCCTTATATGGACTAATGATCTATTTGATCCCGTAAAGGGAGTTATTGGATTCTTGATAATTGATCAATTTCAGTAATATCATTAAAATTTGTAAAAGGTTGAATATATTTTTAATAATTATTTTATATATTTTTATATGAAATGTGAATTTGTGTTAATTTCCATTAGAGTCATGAATATTCTAGCTATGTTCATGGTACTGATATACTCCTCGTTTCATGATTTACTTGATCAGTTGTTTTTCAAAGTTATTTTTTTGAAGTAATTTTGTATTCTATATATATAGAAGTGATTTCAAAGAATATGTGGTCTATTTTGGGGGTCCTATATCATCATCACCTAGTTGGTAAGCAACGAAACTATTAATTCTAGGAATGTGAGGTTTATTTCTTGGGACATTCCATGTCTTAGAGGGGAGTAACTATAGATCTTTGTAATATTGGGGTGGTTTTTTCTTGGGTGTTCCCCAATAACATTGTTAGTTTTATAATTTTATTGGACTTATAGGATATTATAGTTTATTTTTGTTTAAAATATCTTAAAATATGATTCCATTGATATCCTTAACTGAGAGGGATCATGATTTTGTGTGGAATATCAAATGATAAGATAATTTTGAGTGATTGATGAAAAATATAGTCAAGTATCATATTTTATAGGAACTAGATTAGAGATTTGTGCGCATTGTTTATTATGGTTCCTCATATCACTCATTGGGTTTAATTTTGATGTTATAGAGGCCAGTCATCTCTTATGTGTCTACATTTAAGACCCCATGAAACAAACTATACTACCCATGATATCAAAATTACGATGGTCATGTTTTACATGATGTTGTGGAATCACTATCTAATCAGTGAGTGATTTTGGGTATTTATATATAACACGTGATTAAGATATATCTTCTCATAGTGGGATTTTAACTTGTGATAATAAGGGTTGGAGAAATTATTACAATATTGTAACTTCGATAATTCTAAAACACCAGGAAAAAGAAATATTATTATTGACACACTGAGTAAAAAGTCACATGGAGATACTATCCAAAAGTTTATAGATGGTTGGAAATAGATGGAAAATCTTATAGTGATGTACATTGATATCTGTGAAGTTGAAGGTAGAGGATTTCTCTACTTGGTGACCCAATGAACATCCTTGGGGAAGTAGGCAATGGAATTTCACATAGGAGATCCATTTATAGATTTTGTAGGGATAATGTTGTTTGTGGTGATTCCTCTTATGGATGGTATAAAGATGATCAAAATCACATTCTTTTCAAAGGAAGGCTCTTTATTCACTTAGTGATGAATCTGGTCATTCTTCCTAAGTTTCATAGATCAACCTTGATTGTACATATTGGTGTATCGAAGTTGTACCATCCCTTTAAGATTCAATTTTAATGGTTTAGGATGAAGTGGTATATTACATAGATCTATATTAGTGTTTGACCTTATAGAAGGTGAAGGTTAAGTTTCATGTTCCTAGTGGGTTTCTTCATCTATTGGATGTTACCTAGTGGAAGTGGGAGGATTATTTAACGGATTTTGTGAATATTTTACCATATTTTTAGTGTAGATATGATGATATCTAGGTTTTTTGAACATTTAATGAATCCCTTTCACATCTTGGTGATTAAGGAGTCAATGTTAATGGATTTCTTCATAAAATTTTTTTTGAGGAGATTATGAGGCTCCATGGTGTTGTGAAGTTGATCATCTCTAATCATGACCCCAATTTTACCACTAAGATGTGTAGGGTCCTCTATACTTATTTTGACACTCAAATATTACCGAAAACTACTCTTCAACTATATAAATATGATCAGATAGAGTTAACTATCTAGACATTGGAAGAAATGTTTCATACAAGGTTTTTGGATTTTCGAGGCTCTTGGGTAAAACACCCATCCTTGGTTATGTTTTCTTATAACAATATATAACACTCCACCATCAGCATATCCCAATTTGAATCACGATATGGTTTAACATTAATGTAACCATTTTTTGGACTATTATTGGAGATTCATCTATTCTTGAACTAAAATTGGAATAGGGCATGATAGACAATGGTCAAGTGATTAATTAGGGAATGAAGGCACCAAAACATCCTTAAATTTTCAATATTGATCATGGGAGGAGATCTCTAGAGTTTGAAATTGGATATGATATATTTTTCAAGGTATTTATTGATCATGTTTAGTGAGGGTTGGGTCATGGGAGAAATATTTATCCCTCATTTGTTGTACATTTTGATCTATTGGAGTATATCAGTGTAGTTGATTTTCATTTAACACCAATCTCATGGATATATGATTTCCATGACATTTTCCATGTATCATAACTTCATTAGTATCTTCCTGATGATTACAATTTTATTGAATAGGGTGAGTTGAATGTTGAATACAATGTGACATCCAAGGAATGACCAATTGAGACTCAGGGTCATTAGAATTACATGTTTCATTGGTATGCTATATTCTTGGTTAATTTCTTATTGTGGTGTGGTGATTTTAACGAGTTTAATTGGGAATGTGAGTCATAAATACTTAATAAATATCCCTATTTAATTATTTAATTAATATTTTTGGACGAAATATATAACCCTCTCTTGATTTATTTGAAGATTGATGATGTTTTGTGTTTTTGTGACTTTCTTATGATGAGTTGTTTTTGATTTTATCTTATCCAGATCCCTCTTTGAGAGATATCTTATTGGGATTATTCTCATCCATTTTCAATTTTACTTTGATATTATTGTATTTATTATCAAGGAATAGAATTGTTTGATCGGTATTTTATATCACGTTACATATTCACCTGAACCCTTTGTTATTTCATGTGTGTTAATGGAATATGGGTGGTGTTCTCTTATAGTTTTGGAGGATAAGGATGGTTTATTTTTTTCTACAATTCATATTTTAATTAATATTTTTATTTTTTTTATTTTCGAAGCATTTTATGAAAGTGTAAAATTTTACATAAAACGTTTAAGGAAAAAAACATTACATAAATGGTTTTAACAAAGGAACAAACCTTCTTTATTAAACTAAATTGATACATATTATATAAAAATCATATATATTGACTAAAAATTTCACATACTTATATTTTCCAAAGAGAAAAAACCCTAAAATTATAATATATTATAATGAAAATAATAAAAACATAATGTATAGGTTTTTGAAAATGATAAAAAACCCACATATAGATAAAAATATTATATATTCCTTATAATATTTAATGTATTGATAAAATATTTTTATTATTAAATGAAAATTTCCTACACAACACATAAGGATATAAATATATATGTATATATATATATATATTTATGTGTATATTATGTATCATATATTTATATAAATATATGTATTAAATATTATAGGGAGTGCCATGTTTTTATTGATTTTTAAATTCCAACTAATATCTTACACATGATATACAAGATATATTCTTTTGTGAAGAAGTTGAAAAATTTCACATGTCTAAAAATTTATTTTGTTATTAATAAATGGATTTATTAATTATATAAACATGAAAATTGGATATACAGTCATATAAAATGATTTTTTCACTAATTCATGGTGTGAAACTTAATTTATATAATTTCAATGTGGTGATAGTTAAGTTGACTGATTTTTTATGGAAGTTTCAAAGAGCCAACCTTGTTTTTTTAGAGGAAAATTCACATATAGAACCAAAAAATAGTTCATGCACCTAGGATTTTAAATTTAGGAAGCCCATTTTCTTTTATTTCATTTCATTTTCTATTGACCCTTGATGATTGGAGACACATATCTAAAGATTGTGCATACCCTTTGTTTAATCTTGGTCTTCAATCACTATATTTTTTATTTGAGATTAGTTTTCATGATTATTCAAGGATTTCCCTCGATTCCACTTGAAATGATAATATTAGAAGGTAGTTTCGATTTTTTATGGTTGTGATTTTTTTTATGGTAGTTGATTTTCATTATATTTTTGGAGTTTTACCTTGTGAGTTCTTGTCTTGTGATCATCCCTATCTCTCTCTCATACCCTAGTAGTGAAATATTGAATCTTCACATCGATTTAATGGATTTGAAACATCTGTTTATTAATGTGTTTGTGTGGATTAAACATGATCATGTTTTCATTTGGTAAATTTCTCTGAAAAACTTTAAAAGGACAATAAAATTAAATTTAAGAAATTAGATAGACGATGATGGGGTTTTCATAAAAATTTATTATTATTATTATTGTTATAGAATGTTATTTAATTTATTGTGTGATAGTATTATACTATTATCTCATTATGTATTAACACATTTATAATGTATTAAAACTAAATAATAAAATTAATATTGGAAAAGTATACAAGACTAGGAGTTGAGTATATTTTTATTTCATAAAATATCTTAAGATAATTAGTGTTATTTTGAGCATTTTAGAATATTAAAAAATATTTAGTACTATTACAATATTCCTCCAAATCCATTTGTTTAGTATTTTAAAAATCCACTTTATGAAAAATTATGATAATTGATTTATATAATTTAGTTATTAAATTTTAATGATGATGATTAAATTAAGAACAAATGGTTGAATGTAAGGCCTTCGGGACAGTAAGGCCTTAAGGCCACCTCAAGGCCTTTAGGTAACCTTATGTTTAGATGCAAACTAGACAACCTATAGGGAATAAGCTCTATAGGAGGATGATAAAGGAGATTTCACCATAGAAGAAGCTTCACAAATAGCATGAATGAGAGGGTATGGCACCTGCCATCTGGACAAGCCTGTGCATGCATTGGATAGCCAAGCCGAATAGCCATGTGTATGTGGAGATCTGATTTCATGATGAAGATGCTGGGGAGGATCAGTTCCATATATTTATTCTGGGTTGTACGTAATGTTTGAAGCCTACAGGAAATGAATTCCTCTAAGTACAACGATCCATGTAATAATTACGCCTATGGGCCTTGTTAGGGTTCCACCTCACCCCATGAAAGGTGGATTATAAAAAAATCAATAAAAAATGAAGGCCTTCGGGCCATTGGATGTGTAAATTAAGCTTGTAATTATTTTTGAAGAATTAATATCAAATAAATAAATTTTTATTTGTATTTCTTTCCACTGAAATTATTGTTGGTTACTTAGATCGATATATTGAAAATATTTAAACCCTTACAATGAATTTTTTAGAACTTATTACTATTTTAATGTTTAGGAGTTATGTTATATTATTTTTTGGTGGTTACTTGATGCAATAGACGATAGAATGATAAATGTGACATGGAAAGGTATTGGTGTATATAATTTATGGTTTGGTCTAATTTGGATTATTAACAATTTCTTAATACTTATTTTATTGATTTAAATTTCCATAATCTTATTTATTATTTATAAATATCCTTTGGTAGTATTACTCGATGACCCATAGTGATAAGAATTATATATAAATATAAATAAATATTTTAATTGGATGGGTTCTATTTTTGAATTATTGATCTTCATATTATTATATAAAATGAAGTTTCCAATTCATAAATAATTAAATGATAATCAATATTAATATTTAATTAAATTTATTTTGAATATGGATGATTGATGAATTAATCCAGGTTTAAACCCTGATGCTTGTGTGATTAAAATTTATCTTTATTTTCCTTTGTAATGAAAGGTAGGTAGATGAAGTATGTTAGTTGGAAATGTTGTCTAATGTTAGTTACATAACCCTATAATACTTTTTTTATATATATTATTATGATTTTTATTTCTTAAACTTTACCACTGAAGTCATTTTGGGATAACAATGTTTCTATTTTGCAATTAGTTCCTAGTACTTCTGAAAATTTTGGTTGTTGATGTAATGGATGAATGAGTAATCCCCAACCCCACTATCTCTTTTTGATGTATGATTTATGAAAACATATATGAGATTTCATGGAATAATGTTTTATGGTATGTTATCATATTGAATGGAATCTATCTCACTTTTGATATACTCTTATATAATGGCTATGGAGGATTAACGTTATAGTGTCTACATGTATCCAGACTATAATGGATTATGGCTATTATATGTGTAAATGTGAATAAGCTACAACGACATAAGTTAGAGTGTATATTTATGTGGGAAATGATATATGTTTTCTTACTATACTATTATGGTTATGTGATATTAATGTGGAAATGATTATGTGGATATAGATTCAATATATTTTCATGGGTGCGCATTGTGACTTATAGATGGGATGCATGCACTAGGATGTATGAAATTAGGGTTTAGGGTGGCTAGTTTAGTGGGAATGTGAAGGTGAGGTATTTTTATTCTATATATTCCATTGTTTATAATGTTACTTATTTTTATTCATTACTTGGTGAGATATCCTTCACGAGGTTAGGGATATAGGTTACTTCCTTTAGGGAATGAGGTATTTTTTATTTATTCATTAGGGATTCAATATTCTTATTCCATATTATGAAATTAGGATTTATGGAGGGTATAAATTATTATAATTTTTATCGCACAACTATTATATATAGGTCCATAGGTGACTGTTGGTGATCAAAATGGATGTTACTAGATCTTAGAGGGAACTTTTGAGTTGCATGTGTGTTCACGGTCACTATGATAGAAGTTTTTATGGTGTATTTCATTCATGTTTTTTATTTTCTGACAAATCATTTATTGGTATTTGGATTATTTTTTTATTATCATAATGGTAATTGGTGGTTCTTTATATTTTCCTAGTTATTTTAGGGTGATACCTCACATATTTCTATAATTTATACCATTGGTACTAGTTACAAACCCATGACCTATTAGAGATAGGATTTTGGGAATCCGCCTCATCTTCACTTCCTACATTGGTGGGGTATTAGTGGTATTGGTTACTGGAATTGGAGATAATTTTGGAGTTTTAAATGAATCCATATCTATATTGGTAATTTTTTTCCACAATTTCATTTATATAAATATATTGGATAGCGAGTGAAGAACTATATTCCAATATTCGTCTATTGAATATTCATATCTAAGAATATATACACTATATAAATGGTATCATTAAGTCAAATATAACCTGAATCTCATAAATGGAAAAATCTTATTATATTTTCCTTATATAAAATAAGATAATATGAACCTACTTTTTTTTAAACAAACCACATATTCAATGACTGATGCATTAAGTAATGTGATTATTAAAGGATAATTAATATTTTTTATTTAATGAGGAATTTTTATTGATCCAAAATTTAACTAGTTGTTGCATCTCGTGAAACAAAATTTTATGTTATTTTGTTATCCTATGCATCTCATGATCATATAAGAAAAAAATATGAATAAATAATCATTATTATATATCTATTATATTGGTAAATGCATTAGTAAAACACCATAAGTGTATGAATTAAGATTTGTAAATTAAATTCTTATAAACTTCATTATATCTTAATGGGTATTTTTATTATGATTAGGGAAACATGAGAATATTTCAATATTCCCATTTTAATGGATGAAATGTAAAGGGAAAAAGGAATAAACAAATTAAATTATTCACCTCTAATGTTTAGGATAATCCCCAGAGAAAGAGCTAGTCACTTTTCATCTCAACCTAATTTTGAAATCTTAATCCGAAAGCCACAATCCCATTCCTTGATCCGGTTGGTCACATGGCCACAAGCAGATATCTTAGATTGCTAGAGCCTACTGATTAGTAGTAAGGGCCTGTGGTGTGTCTATAGGGAGGATATTACCTCATTAGAAGAGTTTATCACATCTATTATATATAACCGAAAAGTAGAGAAATAATATATATAAACATATGGAACAATGGAAACAGACACTATAAACACTTGAACAGTAACCTTCCATGGTGGCAGTAGTATAGAAATGGACAAAAGTAGAAGAAACTAATATAAATACTGAAAATATGGATGTTCAATCATATACAAAATGATGATGATACATGTCATGTATCTACAATGAATCCAAAATAGTTATACAATCATCATTACAATACATTTATCAAAATACCAAAAAGTCCAAAAAGGAACTATCCTAGATAACATCATGTGCCTCAGCTTGGTCTTGTGCTCCCCTACTTCTCAAAATGGACCGTAGTCAAGAATAAAACTATGGGTTCTTTCCCTAATCTTTAACTTTATCTATATAGTCTATCTGAGTACTCAATGATGGCCCGAACCATGTGTGAGATAAAATCCAACTTTTCCACCACCAATGTTGTCTATATAAAATATAGGCTACGTAATAAATACTAAGAGGTGTTTATTGTATATCATAAGATAAACAGAAATGGACAAGTGACCATGGAATATATGAAACAAGTTATAAAAAATATCTAACTAAACCAGGATCCCTATAAAACTAGTGTCAATCCTCTTTAACAAGGCATCAGTAATAAAAACAGAAACAAACAACTTGACCATGATGTATAAAAAATATATAATATCATACATGAACACTTTATATAACCTGTATATCATATCAACCCCTTCCACATCGTATAATCAAGCATGTCACATTTACCATGGTTGACCCATATAACCAGCAGTGTCAGATCCCACAAGGCCAGATATAAGGTATAGAAGACTAAGGCATCCTCGTCGAGTCCCTAGAGTGTCTTGGTGGAAACTTGGTTAGACTTGTAATGGGGTCCAAGGAACATGTCAATAGACCATGTCTACAACAAGGGCATGAAATACGGATCCAAGGGTTAACAAGGACTAAGGATTCCCTTGGAATCGAGACCAAAGGAGGAATCTCATCCAAAGCATCCACAACTTCTATCAAGATCCACATGAGAACAATTTGTGACATCTAATGGAATCAAGATCTATGGTATACCAAAAAATGAATCCACTACCATTCAATAAATCACATTTTATTAATCAATTCAAAAGAATTTAAAATCCATGAGTTTACCCACTCATATAACAATTCACCTTTGAACAACTTAAATAGATCACATCATTCTATCACATGTAAATGGAGGAAAACCTTCTCCTAATCATTCAATTTAGTTAATTTCATTTATATATGGGCTTCCTATAACTAGGAAAGCCCAAACACACCCCGTTGGAGGTATAATAAATGGAAAAATATGGAGAACCCCATGGGGGCCTAGTATAGAAAAATAACCTCCTACTATCATATGGTTACTCAAGGGAAACCTAAACAGGTTCCAACCAATTCAATTTAGTTATTCAAATAATTATGTAGGCACTACCAGAAATTCAGGCATGCGATATGATAGAAACTCTATATATAAAGAAAAAGATCACGAGGGATAGGGTTAAACCACCTACCTCAAGCACATAGAAGATTAATCAACTAGTTTCATCTTCTGAATCGATCCATATCAGAAGAAAAATGATGAACAATTGATTTACTTGGAAACAAAGAATATTAACTTTCAAAAAAATAACTCCACCAAAATGAATTCAAATTAAGAGTTACATATGATTATTAAAGTACTTAGCAATGAAGATTCAATGAGGCGATCAATTCTTGAATTTGAGTTTGGATGGATAAATAGAGTTAAAGGATTAGAAATAGCCTTTAAAAAACCTTTCCATTCCTCCGTACTATCCAATAGAGAATAATGTTTCATAGGTTTTGGTTTTAAGAGTTTTTTATGGTAAAATTTCTTTTTCTCCCAAAATTATTGGGCCACATGGTTTGGACACATGGTTGTCCAAACCCCATGATAACTGTGCACCCTTCACTGTGTTTAGCAGAACATTACATGGTTTATGGGAATGGTTTTCCTAAATGTGTGAAAAATATGTCTAATCCCACAATCATGGTTATATAGGAAGTCACACGGGCATGTGCCACCATTCGCACAGTTTCCAAAAATAGTGTGATAACTTTCAACCAACTACCTTGGCCTTGCATAGTTATTCAAACTGTGCATCCTACCCCATTGGGTTTTCAGTAACCATGATCAATTCCTTGTTTTTTTCAAAAAACTAGGTTCTTGGATCTAAATAGGCCCTGAATACCCTCAAATCTCCCATGATCACATTGGGTAGTCACATTAGGCCATATAACAGAATTTAAACTATAAAAAATATATGTACAACATAAAAAAACCTATGATCTTACAATCTCCTCCCTTAAAGAAATTCATCCCCAAATTTCCCTCCCAAGGGTGGTAAAAAATCATATGATAATAACTCCTGCCATTTAGAATGTATATCGACCTCCCATTCCCTAGTGTTTTCCTATAAAAAATCATTATTCTATCGAAATTGTATTAGAATAAATGATTAGCCTTATATAAAATATGTACTGATCTTAACAAAAATAATAGGATGCTCTTAAGAGGACACAACTACCTTTAACTCCACCCATCTAGCTATAGCTTGTGATATGGGTCTGAGTGATAATGGTGTAGTTGAGTTATGTAGAAGATGTCATGCATGGCTCAATACATTATAGGTAACTATAATTGATAGGCTATAGAATTGATTGTCTCCATAATCTCGAAGGACCCAACATATCACGATGAAAGGTTACCCTGTCTTCTAATATGTATATTTACCAACCCCTGTGAGATAGAAAAAAATATCCAACCCTGACATAAAAAGAAAGCGGTCATCAATGAATATTGATGTAAGATTTCTATCGATACTATATAGTATCCATTCAATTCCTGATCAACTTGGATTGTTGAGATGTCTCCTACACAAGGTTCAGTCCTAGTAAAGTTACATCACCTTCCTCTTACCAACACAGGGGTGATCGACATGGCCTACCATACAAAGCCTTCTACGATTCTATATTTATCACCTCCTGATAAATATTAAGATATGCCTCTCCCAAGAGCCAGCAAAATCCGGAACACATGCTCATAGAATGTACTTAAGAACTTGTATCATATGATCTGATTCAACATTAGTATGAGGATGGTATGTTGTTCTTAGATGCATATTTTTACCTAGTTACCTCTATAAACTATTCTATAAATGATTTGTAAACTGGGTATCCTAATATAGAATGATAGTACAAGAGACCCCAAGAAGTTGTATTATCTTATGAATATACAACCTCCCAAGATCATCAACTAAGAAGGTCTTGTTATCATCAAGAAATAATCAACCTTCGTAGACCAGCCAACAACATCCCATAAAATATCACTAACTCAAGGAGACCTACACAAACCATTCATGAAATATATTTCTACATACTACCATTTACACTCATAAACTATTCACTATGGTAAAATTTTGGCTAGTTATTGATATTGGACCCTCACCCACTGATTTGTAGAACACCTCATAACAAAAAAAGCTACCTCATGTTTCATACCCGACAACCAGTACTGACGGCGTTAGTTACTATACATAATGGTGATGTTGAGGGGTACTACACAAAATAAGGATAGAAACTCACTCATCCAGTCATCACATATGTCCACTAGAACCGACACACCACCAAGTAAACCTATAATTTCATCATTTCCTATAATCCAACCAGGAGGAGAGTCCTCACCTTCAACTCCCTACTATAGAACTAAACCCTTAAATTCCAATAGCTGTATCACCATCACTCTATCCAAGAAGGTTATAGGGAATATCTAATGTTGATATAAAATTATTTACCAAAATCTCTTTCACATCCAAGTTCATATCTTAAAACAATTCCATAAGCTTTAACATGCTATGAGCCTCTTTAATTGCTATATATGAGTCCTCCTACTTAGTTCATCAACCACTGCATTAACTTTTCTAGGAATATAAGAATTTTCAACATAAAAAAACTGTAGGTATGAAACCCACCTTTGCTACCTCAAGTTTAGATCACACTATATAATTATTTTCATAATGCTTTTGTGGTCCGTGTTCACAAAAAATTGCTATCCCAGAAAATAGTGTCTCCCTGCATGCAGAGAACGAACAACTAAAACTAACTCAATATCATGAATCAGGTAAATCCAATTGTGTGGCCTCAAATTCTATGAAATGTATTATCATGAACCATCCTGGTTACCCTAGTAACTCTATTGCCAAGCTGAAGCTGACATAGATCGAAGGGCATTCTCCATCCACACGGGTCGACGACTAGCACCTGAAAGCATACAACATGCTAGTGAGAAAGAATTTTTCCCAAACAATGAGGAAGAAAAAGAAAAAAGGTAGTGTGCATACCAAAAGAAAATCCACTGAGTGTAATGTAGCAAAAGTCAACAAGGCATTAAATCCCAAATTATTAAAACTAAAGTACCAAAATGGAGAAAAACACCCCAATTATAAAATGATACAACTCACCATGTCCCAGGTTCAATAGTTGGATCCACCTCCAAGAGATCCTTTCCCCTTGCTCAAACCTGGAATGAGATAATCTAAAAACACCTAAAGGAATAATTAGGGTGTGGGATAAAAATCCCATTAGGGTCTCACCAAGGTCTCCATAATAGTTTCCAAATATATATTCACCAAAATAATGATGTAAATTTTAAAATTAAGTATGTTTGGAATTTTAAATCATATTTAAAAAAGTCATGTTCAACAGTTCAGATGATGAAAAAATACTATAAGAAAAGGATTTACAAGTAATAGAATATTCCTAAAATAATGTATTAGATATAATATTAACATAAAATAGTTTATTTAAAATAAAAAGGCATGTAATGAAGTTAAATAAACATTGGAATACATTTATATCTCAAATATAAATAAAAAAGTGATAAACATGGCCATATTCCAAAAGGCATGATTGTATTTTTTACTACAGGACTCCACTCTCTCTATATGATCTTAGAAAAATGTGTATACACACATCCCCCAAAAAATTCCTAATGGTGACTCTTCAACCTGCCATTGGGGATATGACCTGCTGCATGTTTGTTTTAGAACATTGTAATAGCGTAGAGTGTTTCCAAACAACTAACCAACTATCTAAGGCTTTCATGTTCTATTATATAATCAATGATGAGAAATTTATTTTAAGACAACATAAAATATAATTAAATCCCATTATTCAATTTCTATGACAATTTTCTCTTTAAAACCAAAATGGGTTTTAATAAAAAAATATACCTCTTTCACAAGATAAAACCAATGTGTTTCTATCAAATATTTTTAAGAAATTTTGAATATTTTTAAATCCATTCAATACCTATTACTTCAATTTCAAAATTAATTTCCATAATTAAATTTAGCTATTTAATTGAAATCATTTCCATAAAACCCACAATTGAATTTAAACAATTTGAATTAACAAATTTCCATAAACACACCCCAATTCAATGCAATTGGAGGTTTTTCCAACTTCTTTGAAAAAACCATTTCATATCTCCGAATTCACCAGAATTGGGTTTTATTGAATCAATTAAAGGGAATTTTGAGCAATTGAGTTTAAATCAATAGTTGAAATAAATCAAGAAATGCAACATTATTCAATTTTTCTAATCAGGATGAAACCACATACCTTTTTCCTAAAACTCAACACTCACAATGACACCCTTCCATGAGAAGGAAGATGTAAAATACATTGAAGAAAAACCTATAGGTGAGATCTTATACAACAATACATTGATCCATCAATTTTAGGACGATCTATTGAAATCCCAAAGGAGGATAAAGAGATAAATATGAAGAATAATGGAGTTTGCTTACCCAGAAATCACACCACAAATAAAAGATAATAGAACATCAAAGAAATGATTCAGAAGGGTTGGAGATCTTCCAGATTGTCTGGGTAAATATTTGGGTCAAGGGAGATGAAACTAGAGTGGAGAAAAGAAAATATCTTAGTCACAATACCTCTTTAAATATCAATGTTTGGGTATTACATGGTGTGTAATCCCACTGCATGTTGTGAAATAGCTAATTCTCATAATCACCTAAAAATGCAATACCATGACTTAAAAACTAACACTTATAATTAAAAAATGATCATGAATTCCTTTATGATGTTTAAGGGCATATCATGATGTGTACCCATCACAATGTGATGTTTTTCATGACCTGTACGTAGAACCATTATAAGAAGAGTAACCTTGTTACACAATATAGAACCCTTCAAAACCTATAGAAAGGGTTGGCTAATGATGAGAATCCAAAAAATCTCTGACTTCACTATTATTGGTATCCTCCCAATTCATTATCAACCATACCCAGTTAATGAAAAGGAAAATCCATGACATGGTTAAAGGAATAACTATCAGATAGGTAATGGGATATTACAACCTCCCCACCATAAAAGATTTATATCCTCAGAAAGCCTATGAAGAAGCTTCCATTCCAAAGAGATATGTCCACTACTCTCTTATAAGTTCCTAAAATTCCCACATCTCATGTTTACCATAACCATGCTACTATAACACATGAACCAAAGGTATCATCCTCCCACGAAGAACCTTGGTCTCAAAATCAACTATCCTGACTAGACACTTAGTCAAAGACAGACCAGGTTCAATCTCAAGGTCAATCCATCTCAAAACATGAGATGGATTAGAGTGATACTTCATCATTTATAATACATGGAATGTGTTACATATCGGCGTCAGCTACGGTGGAAGTTCTTGATAGTATGAAACTTTCCCCACTAGCTCAACAACTTCAAAAGGTACCACAAAATGAGGGGAAATATTCCCTTGCCTCACATGCCATCGATGACCCAACCAGGGTGAAACATTAAAGAACACCTGGTCACAAAATAATAGATCCAAAGGTCTTCAAAGACAATCAACATAAGACTTATATCATATATATGATTCCAACATTCTTTAATGAATTAATTGAATATTTTCTATCATATCTTTCGTCAAACATGGTCCAATCAAAGAACTTTTCCCAATCTCTAACCAAAACAATGAAGATTTATAAGGACGACCAAACAAGGCATTAAAAGGTTCCATTCTAATTATGGACTGATAACTATTGATATAATAAAACTCAAGCATCCCCACATTTTTATCTAAATCCCCACTAAATTTGATAACATAGGCATGAAGCATATCATCAAGAATATGTATAGATCTATTTGTTTGGCCATCCGACTATAGAGGGTAGGCCAAGCTAAAAATAACATGAGATACATGTGCCTGATAATGGCATATACAAAATTGAGAAGTAATATGAGGATCCCTATTATAGGCTATATTATATGTAACTACATGAAAACGGACAATCTCTTTCACATAGAGACTTCCCAACTCCTCAACCTTGACTGTATCTTGAATGGGTATGAAGTGATCCAACTTGGTCAGCCTTTTGATCACAACCCATATCTCATTTTTATTTTTATAGGTATGAGGTAAACCAACTAATAAGTCTATAGATATTTCATCCCACTTCGAATTTGGGACTGGAAGTGGATGAAGCAATCATAAAGGTTTCTGGTGCTCGTATTTCACCTATTGGCATATATAGAAATGATAGAAAAACTCAGAAATGTCCCTTCTCATAATATTCCTCCAGAACTACCACCCCATGTCATATAACATATTAGTGGTTCCTGAGTTCACAATCCACAAGGAATTATGGTAATATTTCATCCTTGTATTCCTTGCTACTAAGGAACTACAAAGAGATTCTGATAACATAGAACACCCATTTTGGAGAATGACCACTGGGAAACTATTTCACAACCATAAAGAGAGTCTATAATGATAAAAAATAATCATTAAGATCTTGATCTTGAATAATCATATCAAGAAGAGAAGATTCCAACTGAACGTTGGAAAAAGAAAATTCATCCCCTTTATTATTAACTCAAATATTCAACTATGAAAAAAGGTCCATCGAATTCAACTCATCAAGAGATTTTTTCACTACCTAGGATGGATGATTCATTACTAACACATCTAAAATTACATTCACATTCCCCAAGGTATAGGTGATGTCAAAGTCAAAAAATTGAATGTACTCCACCCAACAACTCTAACAAATATCCCAATATTTTTGAGAGAAGATATAATTGATGATTTTGTGGTCTAAATACACAGAAAACTTTTTTAGGAAAATGTAGTGCCACTAACTCTTAAGCATGTTCATCACAATATCAATTTCAAGGTAATATGTAGGTTATTTCATCCCATGTGTCCTAATTTGAAGTGATACATAAGTAAATACATGATCAAGCTATGTAAGAATGTTTCCCAAGCCTAAACTCAATACATCAAAAAAGACCACATATCCCTACCTATCCTCTGTAAGAGTCAACACCGATGTAGTAGTGAAAACAAATTTCATCTCAAAAAATTAACTCTGACACTTACCATTCCAAGAAAATTTCAGACCCTTTTGAGTTAGAGCAGTCATCGGAGAATCCAACATCAAGAAGTCCTTCACGAATCAATGATAATATCCCACTAAGCCCAAGAAATATATAATATTGAAGACTTTATGTGGTTTTCTCCAAGTCATAACAGCCTTAAAATTCTTAGGATTAACTATTATACCCTGTTTAGACCCATGTGTCCCAATAATTTCACTTGACAAATCTAGAAATCACACTTTGAAAGCTTTTCATAGAGTCAATTATTTGTCAGAAGAGTCAGAACTATTATCAAATGGTGCACATGATCCTCCTCAGACTTAGATTATATGAGGATGTTATTGATAATGACTACCACAAAAGTGTCAATATACTCATGGAAAATCCTATTCACCATCTCTCTAAAAACATCAGGATCATTGGTTATACAAAAGGGCATAAAAATGTACTCATAATGATATTTCCTTCTCTGGAAGGCAATTTTAAGAATTTCAGATTCTTTTATCCTCAACTAATGGTAACAAGATCAGAGTTCGATCTTTGAAAACCAATTTTACCCTTTCAACAGATAAAACATACCATCAATCCATGAAAACAGATATTTTTTCTTTAATATAACTCAATTTATATTTCAATAATCAACACATAAGATAAGAGAACTATCAATGTTATTACAGAAGAGAACTAGCACTACCCAATGTGACACTCTAGGTTGTATAAATCCTTTCTCAAGAATATTCTCCAACTGGGACTTCATATATTTCATTTCAAATAGTTCCATGTGGTACGATGGAATATAAACTAGTTGAGTAACATGAATTAAGACAATGGAAAACTCAACTTCCATTACCAGTCGTAAACTAGATAAATTAGAAGGAAATAAATCAGGAAACTCGATGACAACTGGATGGAGATCACCACTCAAATATCCCCGCTACAGATCAAAAGAAAATAATGATATTACTTTCCCAAACTCTAGATAAGAAGGATTGTTATGTCCACTGGGTTAGATAACCTAAGAAGGGGGGGGGGGGGGGGGGGGTGAATCAGGGTTTGATAGATTAAAACAACTTCCCCTATTGATCTTGTTTTGCTGTTAAGAAAAACTCTCTTATCTCTCTTTCTCGTAGAAAAGTATAAACAGAAATCAAATCATACACGTGATACAATGATTTTTACATGGTTCAACCTCACTGGTCTACGTCCAAGGAGCATACACCAGCGATGTGCCAATGTACCAACTTCACTAAAAGTGCACTTCTTTTAATAATGTTCGAAGAGGACTCACTGTCCCCTATGGTTTATAAGAAACCACGATATGAAATCTCACTGCTCTATCAACTGAAGTGTGCTCACTTATTTTTTAGAAGATCAAGTCATAGTTTATAAACCTGTAGGTATCTACATTATCTCTAATGAAATATTCATCCATAACTATCGATAGATTCTCTATTGAGGTCCCACTTTCACTCGTAGATGAATCTCAATTTTCACTAGGTGTACCGGGAAACAACAAATTTTACGTGCAGCCTTAACTAGGCCTTTCATGTAATTCCCTGCTTTTGGGTGAAACTCACTTTTCATGCAACAACTCTTTTACGTGCAACCAAGTATTTTACATGAAACAGCCTTCTTTTACACGCAGATTTTTCTTTACGTGCCACAACTTTTTTTATGCACAACCTGAGCTTTATGCACAACCTTCTTTTTATGTTCAACCTTTTATTTATGCGAAACCACCTATTTTACAGGACAACTTTTTATTTATTTGAATCCTCCATGCGTACTTCAATTTCACGAGCCAGAGCTTCGATACTCTCTAATTCTTGAGATACTTTGAATGAGGGGGTCACATCATACATATAAGCAAAATTGACCCCTACACAAAAAAGCCCTCCTTCCGCGCCTAATCCACTTTGAATGTGAAAAACATATCTTCCATTCAACACCATATTTTGCGAACTACTCCAATTTTTCACACACATAATGCCTTTTACAATATCTGAGCTTCTGATCTCAAGACACTTCTTGCATGAAAAAAATTCCAATCAATATTTTTCACACGATGTTTTTTTCTCACACCACTCTAATTTTGCATGCACTACTACAATATTTCACGCACCTCATGCCTTTGTAAATTTTCGAGCTTCTGATCTTGAAATAAATATTTCGTAAAAAACACCATTCCTCTATTTTTCACACCATGCCAATATTTTGTGCACCACTCAAATTTTTCACGCACCTCCCTTTTCCAAAAACACATCTCTCCATTTTGCGATTTTTAGGCCCAAAAATATGGAAAACACTGCAAAATGGCGCCACCTTATATTTTCTCTTTCTGTACTGCCTCCAGATTGTCCATTAATTTGTCAAGGCTTTTCAATCAAACATGTTTTGTTGAAAACAACCTTTGAACTTGAAAAATCACCATATAAACCACCTTTGACAACAAATTTGTTCATCATAGTCTATTTTGTCAATAGACATAACACAGAGGCCCGCTTTTTCAACAAACACAATCACCTGAAAAAAAACATCAATGATACCTTGAGGGATTTTTTCCCAACTAGGTTCATCTCTGATCGACCTTGGGATAAATTCTTTTTAAAATACAAGAGACAAAAAACTAGGTGTAGTAATGTAGACCCATTGAAGATAACAATAAATCTTGGATTTATTGCAAATGAGAGAATCCATCCCGAATAGGAAATCAAGACATTTAATTTTGGAAACTAGAAAACTCCAAGACATTTTGAAATCAAATGAAGATAAGACACAAGTAGGACTAAAAATTCCATGCTCTCCTTTCACACCAAGGGCTTCTGTAATATCCTTTTCACAAGATAAAATCTCTAATGGAATATTTAGAATATTAACAATATGGGTTGAAATAAACCAGTGAGATGCACTAGTATCAAATAGGGAATTAACTAATGAAAAATATATTGTATTAGTGCCTCTTATAGTGACTGGACCTGTATCCACCTGCTATAGAGAATCTTCAACTACCTAAAGTAGCTTTGTTTGAGATGCCTGTGGTTAGAACCCTTTTATACAGGAATCATCAATTTTTTTCTGCATTTTTAAGAGCCGTTGATGATCCTGTTCCACTAAATGAAGTAAAAAATTTATAGTAGAATCTTTGTAAGTCTCCTAAATGCCTATAGGATCTAGAGTTCATGGGGGCGTTAGTACAAACCCTCATAGAATATCATGGATTTCCACACTGGTAGAAAATAAAATGACTTCCTCCTAGGACTGTAGTAGTTCAAGAATGACCCTAATGCCAACAAATACCATTAGAATCGTCAAAATTATAATTTACCTTTAAGCAACTCATGATACCACTAGGAGAAAAGTAACTCCTGACCACCCTGCATTTCAAACCAGGTCAATCTCAACCATCATCACCCTCTTCAGTACATCATAATAAGTGGGAATCTTTAGCAAGAAAACATGATAATGGGTATTTGGTCAAATTCTTAACTCAAACCATTGGTCCTTCATCATCTCATTATATAAAATCTCAGGAGGAAACTACTCCACCTACTTAAAGAAATTTTAATAGTCACTAATAGTTTTATCCACCTGCTTATGCTTGAAAAAGTCTATAGCCTTGGACAACATGATCGACTCTAGATGGAACTGGTCAGTGAAAAGAACCTTGATGAATTTCCACTCTAGGCCCTCATGTTTCTTTTCTATCACCATCATGTCTCACTACCTCCTACTCAGTTCTTCTATGATGAAGGTGGAACACATTACCTTAATCTCTTTTGGCGTCTCAAAAAACTCAAACGTACATTCTGTCTTAACCAACCATTCCTCACCATATTGGGGATTAGAGAATACTTTTAAAATTGGTGTCGTATAATGAAATAACTCTTGAGGATAATTTTTCAAAACATCCTTTTGAGGATCTAAATCTATATCCAGAATGGGGATTAGAGGTGGTTCATGTCCCAATGTTTGGACAAAGCGCATAGTCACCTCAACTAGATTTGGGTCCGCTGGAGAATTTTATTCCTACGATTTAGAATAATCATCTTCTTGGGTATGATTTTCATGCCTTCTTGGAGGCATTATGCTACCCAACATTAGAATACAAGAGGGAAGAAATCAGACAAACACTTAAACTGAGAAACAAGGAGAAATTATTTCCAAAATATAGAACAATGAGATTCAGATTCCACTCGATTCAATTAACAATAGGGAAAAAACTAGAAAAAATTCACAAGTCATATTTCCCTAAAAAACATTGGAGAAATAGGGTTCATTTCACTGATAGTTGAATATGAATTCAATCAAAACTACCTCTTATTTCCTAAAAAGATTTCATAAATTCAAACTGACTTCAAGAAAAAAGATCAACAACCTCCTTTGATACATCTTTGTCATGAACCGGCCTAGGTACTTTGGTAACTCGATAACCAAGATGGCCTTGACATATCATAAAGGTAATTCTTGATCCCCACTGGCTGAAAAATAGAACCTATAACTATAAAACATGCAAGTGGGAAAATAGTTTCCACAAATAATGTGGAATAAAATGAAAAAAGACAGTATACATAACAAAAGAAATAAAAATGGGAGTAATGTACCCGAAGTCAATAAGGAATTAAAGCCCAATGTACTATAACTCAAGTAGAAAAATAAATAAAAACACCCCAAGTCCTTAATGACACAAATCACCAAATCTAATTTTCAACAATTGGATCCACCTATAAGAGATCCTTTCACCTTTCTCGAACCTAGAATGAGATAATATAGAAACACCCCAAGGCAGAAGTAGGGTGTGAGATAAAAATACCAGTAGGTTCTCACTGAGTATTTCATAATGGTTTCCAAATATATATTAACAAAAATAATAATTTCAATTTTAAAAGTAAATAGGTTTAGCATTTTAAATCTTATTAAATCAAATTATTATATACAGTTCTGATGAGGGAAAAATACTTCAAGAAATGGATTTACAAGGGATTGAATATTAATAAAATAATTGTTTAGATAAAATAGATACATAAAATATTTTATGTAAATTCAAAAGTCATGTAAAGTAGTTCATACATTTATATATCAAATATAAATTACAAGTGAGCAATATGGAAATCTACCAAAAGGTTTGATAGTATTTCTGGCTATAGGACTCTAAAATATCTATGTGATATTAGAAATATGTGAATACACACATCCCCCTAACACCGGATAAAGGTGAATTTTCACCCTTCCATTGGGGATGTGACATACTGTATGTATGTTTTAGAACGTTGTAATAGCGTAGAGTGTGTTGAAAAAACTCACCAACTACCTAAGGGTTTCATGTGATCTTCATAATCAATGATGGGAAATTTATTTTAAGGCAAATTAAAATACAATTAAATCACATTCATTCATTTAAATAAAAATTTTCTATTTAAAAACTAAATGGGTTTTAATAAAAAACATGCCTCTTTCATAAGATAAAACCACTCTGTTTCTATCAAATCTTTCTAAACCATTTTCAAAAGTTTTAAATCCATTCAAAACCAATTCAATCAATTTCCCAATTAATTTACAAAACTAAATTCTTCAATTTAATTGAAATATTTTCCCACAAATCCACAATTTAAATTAACCAATTTCCATAATCACACCCCAATTCAATGGAATTTGGGGTATGACCAATTTCCATGCAACAACCATTTCAAATATCATAATTCACCAGAATATGGTTTTATTGAGTCAATTGATAGAATTTTTGATCAATTTATTTTAAATCAATAGTTGAAATAAATCATAAAATCTAACGTTAATCAATATGGATAATCAGGGCAAAACCACCTAGCTTTTTACTGAAACTCAACACTCACCATGACACCCATCAATGAGAATGAAGATGTTGAAAACATGGAAGAACAAACTAGAGGTGAGATTAAACACAATGGGAAATATATCCATAATTTTTAGGATAATATATCAACATCCCAATGGGGAATAAAGAGATAAAGATGATAACCAAAGGAAAGAACTTATCTGGGAATCACAATGAAAACACAACAACAATCGAACGTAGAAAGAAAGGATCTAGAAGGGTTGGAGTGCATCAAGATCACCTTGGGAGGGATTTGGGTCAATGGAGTTGAATCTGGAGTAGAGGAAAGAAATAATATCTGCCACAGTACCAGTTTAAAAACCGTAGTTGGGGTATTACAAGACATGTATTCCCAATACATGTCAAGAAATAGTTAGTTATCATAATTGCTCGAAAATGTGTCGCCTCGACCTAAAAAACAATGATTTGAATAAAAATGTGATCATCAATTATTTAATGATGTGTAAAGGAATACCATGATGTGTACCCATCACATCATGATGTCTTCCATGACTTTCATGCATAACAATTACACAACATATAACCTTGTTACATGATTTGTAACACTACGAGAACCTGTAGAAAATATTGGTTAAATATGATAATACAAAAAATATCTAACTTCACCATTATACGTATCCTCAATATTCATTCTAAACCCTACCTATTAAATAAAAAATAAAAACCATTATATGGTTAAAGGTATACCTCTCAAATCGGTAAAAGGAATTTACACATAAGCCAAGACTCTTCCCCCTACATCAAAACAACTCCTTTATCGATGCATGATGCATCATAATACACTGTGTAGAGCATTCCCATCTCTAATAGAATCAGTACCTGTGATAAAGTAAATATCTATTTTATCTCCTGAAAGGATATTTCCCAAATATTTTCCATAATAAATTCACACCATTATCACTCAATCACCTCAATGGCACTGAAAGTGTGAGAAGTCTGGTATAAAATGAATGTATTATCCAATTATCCCAAAGAAACATTTTATATCAAATAAGTTCTTGGATTTCTCCTAGGAGACTATAGATATCACCTTCTCCGGGTGAATTGAAACTCCTATATCTAAGATAATATGGCCTAGGAAATGAATCATATCTATCTAAAAGATGAACTTTGTGATCATAGAATATAACTATTTCTCTCTTAGTGTATCTAAAATGAAATCATGGTGTCTATCATGGTTATGTTGATTGTGAGAATACACCATGATATCATCCATGAAAACCACAACAAATGAATCTATATAAATATTGAAAACTCATTTCATTAGCACCCTAAAAACTAATGGATTGTATATGAGACTGAATGTCATAACTAGTAGTCATATATACCATACCTCCTTTGAAAATTTTTATATGGTATCTCTATAGGTCGAACATGCACCTGATGGTATCCTGGTCTAAAATGAATTTTCAAGAATACCAGATCTTATTTGAATTGATCAAAAAGGACATCTACCCATGACAAATGATGATGGTTATTAATCATTAAATGGTTCAATTTTTAGTAATCTACACATATCCTAAGGGTACCATCCTCCTTTTTCACATAAAGGATTGGCGAATGCAATGGGTAATTACTAGATTAAATAAACCCCTTTTCTTTCAAGTACTATAGATAACTCATGATTTTATAAAACTCCCTCATAGCCATCATATAATGAGAAATGTATACCAATGAAGCTCCAAGAACAAGCTTGATGGAGACCTCCACATATATCTTAGGAGGTATACTAGAATATTTATGTCAGAAAATGGATCTGGAATGATCAACTACTAGAGGGAGATCTGCCTATCATGCTCTCTCAATATCCAGATGTAAACTAGCATTCTGGACTGTCATTCTACTCAGCCCACAATTCTCTAGTATAGATATGATCTCCTAGACATCCCATTTCCCTTTTCGAGTAAAATCTCTAGACTCTGGTGATGTGAAGTCCACTATACATTGATAAAAATTAATATAGGATAGATAAGACACAAGCTTGTCCATCCCATGTTTGACGTCAAATCTTGTCAACTAATGGGAAAAAGATCCCTTATGAAGTGAAACCCACCAATATCAAGGGGGAACCCCCTTCACTTATGCACACACTTTATTCTAATACCTAAAAAATTATCGAGTGTCATGAAGCCCTCATAAAATTAATCCAATGGCTCAAGGATCTACACCATTGTTATAGATATAAAAATAGGTGTTGCAGCTAAATCAAATAGAGAAAATACAAGAGTAGTGGCTACTATGATTTTACCTCCCACCATATATGTCCTAAAACTGTGTTCATTAGTTATACCCAATACATAATATATAAAGAACAAATCTATGACTTGTGACACAACCTCACTACCTGGAGTAGGCCCAATCTATAGTCTAGGTACAACTCATGCCTGTATACCTCATCCATGACCACCAAATCGACCTGGGAAACTATTATTTCCCCATCCCACATCCTAATGTGAATATGTGAAATCAGATTATGAACCTAGAATAAGAGTTTACCCTCTTCCACTAACTGTTGAAGAGAAGGTTTTAAAAAAATGATCCACGTGACCCATCCCATCAAAAGCCCGGAACTCGATTGGGTCTCGATCAAAATAATTACTCATGTGTCCTTATCCTACATAATGATGAAAGAACATAGTGCTAAAAAAAATAATATCCTAGTTAATACTCATGCCATGGGAAGCTTAAAAACATCACTTCCAACCATTGGAAGCTGAACCACTGTGCTGAGAGACTACACAACTCTACTCTACACCCTACATCTTCTCTTAGGTTTCATTCTATAATCATCACAGGATTTACAATCTCTATAATAGATATCATTTTGAACACATTGAACTATGATCTAATGTCATTTTTAATACCTTACTAGAAGCATCTCACCCTCAGTTCCTCATCAGCAAGATATGTCGATGAAAAAGGCGCCGAATCTTCAAATCAAGACAAATATTACATAAAATTAATGATACCCTACTCCAGATGCATTAAATCACTCAACAGGCATACTATAAGATTATTTTGGAAAATATAGTAAACAAATATGGATAGAAATCTACCTAAACCATATATCACATCCTATCAGCCTAGTTCAAAAATTCCCACCATCCCCTCACTACTCCTCGATAAGTGTACGTCGTGAGATTTAGTCTCCTCTATGGAGGTGTCTTCAGATGCTCTAATATTGACTTCATAGTCTCATGACACAACTCGACATCTTTTGGACCTTCATCCACTAAGAACGTGGGTGGATGTTGCAAAAAGAACACATGCCTCAACTTTTCTATAAAAAAGGCATGCAGTGGTAATCCCAAAAAAGTCTTCATATAGTGTAAAAACCCTTAATGTAACTATTCCTAAACAATTGTTTCTGGTAAAACTACTGGTTCCTCAGCTGATATTATAGGAGGATCAATTACCATGACCCATCATCTATAGATTATGTTCATTGCCATCCTCTTGTCATATAGATAGAGGTTGTCGTGGTGGTATTTCTCTATAATTCCAAAAACATGCCACAAAAATATTGATAAAAAAGGATCACAAATAAAAATAATATTATAGGTAAAACCTTAATATAATTATGTTATATCCATCTGCCTACTCATGAAGCCTGGACTGGGTAAAAAGAGAAATTCACAACATCACTAGTGACATTACCGAATTCCCACTCAAATGTCGAGTAAAGGTCAAGTTATCTATTTAACATTTCAATTTTCCATTTGAATTCACATTTATATCCTAATTATCATTTTATGTTTTAACTAAATGGACCAACAATTCTGATCCCTAATGGACCATAAATCTCCTGAACTAACATATGGACTCCACTTAATTCATACAATAACATGTTCCAATCTTGGTGATCAATGTCGAATGACTGAACATGCCACAATTGGCTGATTAAGGTGAATTTTGTATACTAATTATGAAAACAATACATAGTATACGACATAGACTCTAAGTAATAACCATGTTTCTCAATTCCCTTTATATATCATTTATAAATTAATCAGTAAATCACACAAGGAACATATCAAAATAAAATTTAGTATGCAATGCATCATATATGGCCGAGAATAATACATGGCATGTGAATCATGCAATGTGAATAAAATGATGCATGAGATGCATAACCACATGTCATCAAGAAATGATAAAACAAAATCCTCAATCATTTCAATAATAACATCACAATTCAAGTGCATCACCCAATGGTGTAAATAAATCAATAGAAATAGTCAAAATATTAGAACCATAATTTCCATCCCCAAAAATTTGGAGTTTACAATACGTGGGTTAGCCACTCCTAGGAAAATCTCACTACCAAAATCATATGCCTTCCTAATCCCCCACTATTATCTCAATATATTAATGTAGAAAAGATAAACATCTGATACCCCTTTGGAACGTCCCAACCCAAAATCCAATATCTTGTGCCCCTAGCAGGCGGGTCATATGACCTCAAGTGAATATCCTCAAACACTAGAGGATTATGAATATTAGATAGGAACTAGGATGTGTTAGGGGGAAAAAATTACATCATTAATAGAGTGTATCTTAGTAGAGATATATAATTGATAAGCAGTGAAAGAATATCTAAACATATGGCATAATGGAAGTAGATGCTATAAACACTGGACCAATAACCTTCCACAGGGGAAGAAATATAGAAATAAAAAACAACTCAAGCAGCTGATATAAATAATAAAAATTTGGAAAGTGAATCATATAGAAAAATATGATTATACAAGTCATGTCTCTACAATGAATCCAAAACATCTATATAAGAATTAGTACAATACATGTATCAAAATACATAAAATAAAAAAAAGTGATTTTCCTGACAAGAATCACTAGTCTCAACTCAGACATATTATCTGATTCTCCTAATAATGACACATAGTCAAGCATCAATCATTGGCGGTGCATCCCCAAGCCCTACTTTCATCCATATAGTCTATCTGGGTACCAAACGACAGCCCAAACATGGTGTGATAAAGAATCCCCGTAGGCCACTACCAATGGGGTTTATAAAAAATCCAGCCTACACAATATGGTATTTGTAGTATGCAATGTATATCATTGCTATAATAGAAATGAAAAATTTCACATAGTATATTTGAAACATGTAAGATAAAATGTCTATCAAAACATGGCTCTCTACAAAATAAGGGTTAAGATCCTACAATAAGGAATATATAATCCAAAAAAAGCCTAAAACATGGTGATTCCCTAGACACAATATATTGTATCATCCATGGAATTTTAGTATAACCTGTATATCATATCAACCATGGTCATACCATATAATACATCATGTCACATTTACCACTTGTAAGCTATATAATCAGAATTATCAGAACCTTTAAGGAAAGATCCATGGCATAGAAGACCATGAAATCCCTACTAAGACCTTGGGGAATGTCTGTAGAAACTCAGTGAGACTTGTAATGGGATCTATGGAGCACACCAATAGACCATGTCCATTTAAATCCCAATAATGTAACATCCAAGGGGTAGAAAAGCCCAAGGAATCCCATAGAATCAAGACCCAAGTAGAAATCCCTTCAAAGGAATCCACTACCGCCATCAAGATCCATGTGAGAACCATTCATGGAATCTAATGGAATCATGATATAAGGTATACCAAACATGTAATAATCTAAAATTCAATTCATCACATTCTATTCATCAATTTTGAAATATTTACAATCCATAAGTTTACGCACCCATATAAATATTCATATTTAAAAAATTTAAATAGTTTACATTATGATATCACATGGATGGGGAGAAAGAACATCTCCTAATAAATAAATTACTTTTATTTGTTTCATATGTTGGATTCCTCTAACTAGGAAATATAAAACACACACCATGGTCGGTATAATAATGGGAGAAAATATGGACACAACACATGGGTATCCTAGGTCAGGGAAACGACCTCTCACTATCTCAAAGGTACTCAAAGGAAATCCAATCAGGTTACAATTCATTCATTTCAATTATTTAATAAATTATCGAGGTGCTACAAGAAATTAAGGCCTGTGACACAATGAAAACTAGTAATATAAAGAACCAAACCACGAGGGAATGGTATATACCACCCACCTCAATCACGTAGAAGATTACTCATATTGTATTAACTTTTAATTCGATCCAAATCAGAATTAAAATTATGAATGAATGAAGAACCTGAAAATATTTCATATTATATTTCACCTAAATAACTATATGATACAAAGTCAAATGAATAAAACCACAAGTTTATTGAAGTAATAAATTATTCAAATCTAATGAGATGATCGACACTCGAATCTGAGTTCGAATGATTTTTTTGGAAAGGGCTATTATTTAGCATTCAAAATAGATTCCCATGCCTCATAGATGTCCAATGGTGGATAAAGAAGAATAGTTATAGGTTTTAATATTTTTTAAAGGAATAATTTTAATTTCACCCAAAATTACCACGATGAATAGTTTGGCAGCACAGTTGGCCAAACCGTGTGCCAACTTTACACCCTAGACGAGGTTAAGTGGAACCTCACATTATTTATGTGCACATTTTGCCTAACTATGTGAAAACCATGTCTCAAACAACAGTCAAGGGTCAGAAGAAAGCCACATGGGTGTGCTTATACATCCTCAAATTTTCTTCAAACCGTGTGGGATCTTTTATCCCACTGCTTGGGCCTTGAACAATTATTCAAACTCTGCCTCCTTCCCCCAAAATTTTCTACTAACGATGAATCCTTCTTTATTTTTATAAAAAATCCATGTTTTGGGACCTGGACGAGCCTAAAAAAACCATTAATCACCCATGATAACATTGGTTACTCATATTATCCCATAAACAAGTATTTAAACTAAAATATAAAATATCCATTCCTCATTAGAAAAATCAGGTTTTTACACTAATCACTATAATAATTGATCACAGAGGATTTTGATATGTCTCGTTGTTTTATAGGGTTAACAACTGAAATTTTTTATTTGATCACATCTGACTACATGGTTTCTCTAAAAATTTGATAAATTCATCACGATAAAGATAAATATTATACCTTTAAATTGATGTTTTTATTTGGAAATTAACCTCATTTACCCTTTTAATTCTTAAACACCTATAGTAATAAAATCCTAATCCTTATGATAATATCAATTAGTATCTCCCTCTTTTCTCTCCCATAGATATATTTAATTCTTTCCTGAATATATTTATAAAAACCACCAAATCTTCAATAATGAGGTATTGGTTATCTCTATATATTTCCATATCATTCTCTCTTCCCCCTAAAATGTTAATGAAATTTATTTAAAAATAGTCACTCCAAACCATATTGGAAACAAATTAAATGAATAAATGTTATGAAACTTTTTGAAATATGGTTTTTAAAGTCAATGGAAAGATTTACAATAATTTAGCTAATGTAAAAAGGTTTTGATTTAATTTAAATTTTTTAAAACTGGAATTGAAATAGAATTTACACATTATTTTATATGAAAAAATATGTTAATGAGTAAAAAAATTATTTTTTTGGAGTTTCAATGTTGTTTTGTTTTAAAAATGATGTTGTAAACATGTTTCAATATTGTTTTATATCGAAATGAATATTTGGAAAGTGAAAAAATTGATTTTTTAAAACTGTCAAGGAATTGTTTTTGTAAAGACTGATGTTTAAAATATGTTTTAATTTAAATTAATCTAAAAAATGATGAAATACGATTTGAATGTATTTTTTTATAAAAAATAACAATAAGACCTCATAATTGTTTTTAAATAATTTTAAAATACATAAACCCAAAACTTGAAACATTAATTTTAGTAAAAAATTAACAGAATACATTAGAAAATGACAAGAAAATGAGAAAAAATACTCTATTTAAACCTTAAAAACAAGATAAATAAAGATACCTAGAAATTTTAAAGGATCATAAAAAAATTAATTATACCTAAAAAATAGTTTCAAATAATATTAATATATGGATTAAATATTCATTCGTATAAGATGTGAAATCATCAAAAATAGTTGTTTTTATATAATTAACAATAGAAAATATTTTTTTAAATCATAAGAGTTTTAATAGATCTGACCTTATTAAAATATATTCCCATTTTGGGCAGGATAACAATATAAATGAATCTTGAAACACAATAACAACATTCAAATCCTCATTTTTAACAATGACACCATGGTTATGAAATACCACATTAAAAATAAGAAGCTTAATATATATATTTCAGAATAAGTATTGATTAATATAATGGCTATCTACTTTAACATTCACATAGTTAATTTTATTTGGATATTTTATCAAAAATCCACCTTGTTTAACCTTTTCCAAGAACTATAATTTCATATATCATTTATCATAACATGCTTAAAAAGAAAAATTTAAGATTAAATAACTATTAAAATAGAACAAAACTAAAAAAGTAAGTAATTTGATAAAACATATATGAAATCACCCAATAAATTGTATAACCATTATTTATTTCATTCATATGGGAAAAATAGGAATGAAATCTAATGACAAATATAATTTAAAAATATTAACATTAAAAAAACAATATTGAATGTTATTTCGTAATTATATTATAGACTTCTTAACTATGTACATCATTTAAATAGTTGAATGTAATTAAATTGTATAAACATGAATATTATTTGGATAAGATGATTGTTAGAATTACAAAATATGATTTTTAACAAGAGTATGAAAATTATATCCATTATTTTAAAAAATAGAGTTTATTAAAAGTAAATATCTAAAAACAATTAAAAAATAAATATTACAGTAATGAATATTGTGATAACATGTGTTAGTATAAGGCCTCAGCCTTAAAAATTACTTAATTTTGAGATATTTCAAGAATAGACATTGAGGATCTTTTCAGGTTTATAGTTTTAGAGAATTAGATCATAAATCATGCATTAAACTACACATTTAAACAAAGTGGTTACATAAAAGCTAGTACTCCTTTTTCCCATCATCAGAAACATATTTAAAATAAAACATAGATTCTTTCTTGAAACTTCCTTGACACTATCATCACATCACGTATCTTTCCCTTGACCTATGAAAAACGTTTCAGAAACATGGGATGATCATAAAAATCTCAGTAAGGATATAAAAGTATGAAATGAAAACATTAGTCCATGTATGAAATCATAAATTACTCCTAAAACATAATAATTTTAACATACCTCATCAAATCATGAATAAATCATTGAAATCATAAGACATAAAGGTAACTTGAGGCATTTATAACTTTCATATGTATTGAGTAAACCTATTGGTTATGTTTGGAATACCCATCATAGTATATTCCCTAAATATCATCAGATAAACCTTAACATTTAACTCCATTGCGTTACCCAATGCATTGGAGAGATATATCAGGCTCACCCGCCCTTAGTTTATCACGGAACCACACGTCTTCATAATAATTCCTAATAACCATAACATAATCGTATCACATAAAACATGCATAAAGGAAACATAACATTTCCACATTTCAATCACAAGATATCAATACAACACATTGATATAATAAAAACAATATGAAAATCATTTTCAATACCAAAATAATATAAATGTAAAACATGGTATTTATTTTTCATTTTTTTTAAAAAATTATGGCTTGTAGAGGAAGCCGAAGCTCAAATAATGGTCACGGTGGTAGAGAAGTCATTATCGCCGCATATGTACAACAACAAAACATTCCCTTTTTTCATTTAGTAAACACTTCACATAAAAAATATTCCTTTTGAATAAATGTAAAAGTCAAGGGGGTTTATATACCGTATAAAAGAAAGTTGTGTATAAAACAAAATATGCCTCAATGAAATGAGATTGAGACGAAGTCCCATACAAAGATAATTTTTTAAATAAAATAGATCTATTATGTGTATTAACTATAATTAAACATAAATAAAGTTCAAATACAAGATATGACATAATAATATCATGACATAATTTGAAAGTAGGAGATTAACCTGAAGAATGGAAATTGGGTTAAGAAGTTCCCTTACCTCAGGTCCACTTGACTCGATCGTTCTTTATTGTCCTTAATAATAATCATGAGTTAATTTATACATGATTAAGAACATTTGACAAGTTCATGATTCCTTTTATATCACTTATTACCGTGTTTTGAACATTATTTAATTATTTAAGTTAATAATGACCGTTTTGTCGATCATTAGTACTTGAGTAAAAAATGGACATCTTATAATTACATGTTGTTCATGGGGTAAAATATCCATTATATCCAGAATTATATTCATGATTTAGATATCATATATATCATATATATCAAGAATATAAATGCATTTATAATATTAAATAAATTTTATAGGTAAGAAATGAAATGTACCGTTCATGGAGATGGTAAGCCGTACGTACGCATGAACGCTACTTTCATTTATATTTCGCATGTTATGGAATGGAATAATAATGATATAAAGGTATAGCATAATTACATTATAATATAATATATAATATCATTAATTCCATCCTTCATACGTATGACAACCCTGCTTTTTATTACAACTTAAACATGCTTTATTACATAAAACTTCACTTGATACAACAAAGAAGATCGAGAGGTTTAGTGTCTTTGGGGCTTAGGATCATTACATAAAAACTTTAAACTTGAAATACAACATCCTTATTGAAAACTTCCTTTACATGACCACTACATTCCTTCGTACTTAGCATTGCATGGGATAACCTGAGGACATGCATAAGAAAAGGGTGAGCTATAAAGCCCAGTAAGGGAGTACACAATGAATAACATGAGGAGTACAATACATGTTAGGCAATAGTCATATCAATAGAGCATAATAGAGACATAAACATAAAGGCATGATAAAGCATGATAATCAGAACATGGAAATGTGGCAACAACACTTAACATTGAATTAGCATGAGCCAAGGCTCATTGCACATGAAGCATGAGTAAACCCTCATTGCACTTGAAGCACGAGTAAACCCTCGTTGCACTTGAATTAGAATGAGTCAACACTCATTTCACATGACGTATCATGATACTATACTTTACCCAATGCATTGGAGTGCTATAAAGGGCGCACCCTTCTTAAACATTTCATTTCATGCATAAGTGTGCCACATGGATCATAAAACATGGATTCATAAAACATAATCATTTCTTCCACGATAAAGGAATGTGGAATCCATACATGAAACTTTACAATCAATATGTAAATGTGCATAAAGGTGAATACCCTTGATGGAGAAATGGGCATGGTATTCACTACACAAAGACATTGGCTTAGAAAATCGGTGCGATTTTGGCAGCATAACGGCGTGACATAAGAATTCATAAAAAAAAGTTGATGAGAGAGAAAGGGGTTCCTCATCATATTTACATGTAATGGACAGTAAGGAGATCATATATATACATGTCCCAACAATAGAAATGGAATTTAGATTCATGATACAAAAGTATTGCTTGAATGTAAAAGAAGAGAGAGAAGTTCCTTTCGGAATTTCGGCATAGTAATGGGTGTACATGGGAGGAATTTAATGAGAGAGAAAGGGTTCTCCCATAATTCAAACAATAAGAGGGAAGTATGGGGGAGGTGTGAAACCATACCCCAACATTCATAATTGAAATAAAAAGGGAAATACAACTTAAAGAAAATTGACAAAAAAATGAGAAAGGAAGAAAACCCCTTACTTGGAAGTGTGCTTCCAAAGGCTAGAGAGAGGCTTGTGAGAGGCTTATTGGGAGCTTGGGGCACCTTGATAGGATTCTAGAGAGAGTAGGGCAGAGGTTGGACGAACTTCAAGGGCTTTGGGTGAGGAGTAAGTGGGATCTTGGGTGGGTTTATATAGGAAAGGTGAGAGAATTCTTTATTATTTAGGTTTGGGACCCCTTATATTAAAATAATCCAAACCACAAACCATCCCATGGTATTTGCCCATGGTTTCTGGAAAAGGAAAGAGGAAAACAATATTTTACAAGGCCAAGGTCCGAACTTATTAAAAAATTAGGGTTTCTTATGTGGAGGTGAGTCACACTCCCATGGAAATTAATTTAAAAAGGCAAAGTGTTGAATAAGTCTTGAGGGCTCCATTAATGCTTTGAAAAGTGATTCAAACAAACCCAAAACCTCATTATTTTAATGATAAAACACATATTGGCCGAACATAAGGATTATGGTATTTTATTACATCACCATTGGGTCATTATGATGTCATAAAACACATTATATATTTAAATGGTATTTAATTTTTACCCAAAAATTTGACTGTCTCAGAAAATTATGAAAAATTCACCGTTGGATAATTTCGACGTCCTGATTCCAAAAATAATATTTATTTTAACTAAATAATTTTCTAAATATGTGAATTTTCACTTTTAAAATAAAATCCGACATTTATAAAAAAATTCACGGGTTTTGAGAGAAATGGCTTTCAAACATTAATAAAAATTTTAATTGCATTCATAAAATTATAAGATCATTTATATTTAATAAAAATTAATTTAATATTAATAATAATATTTTATTAAAATATTATTTAATTCAAAAATCCTTTAATTTAATAAAATATAATTCTTAATTAAATAATAACTAAAAACATCATTTGTACTTTAAAAACTAATTACAATGTATCAAAAATGACTAGAAATTATATTCATTATTATATACAAAAAAAATAATGTACATGAACATGGTACTACTTATTTGTTACATAACCCCTTAAAATAGCCGCATAAGACCTAAGGGTAAGGTGTGCGATGGTGACAGACTCTTGGGGTTGCTCGGATAACATCGCTCGAGTGGTAATCTCTATCAACTTCCATTTTTCCCGTAGACGATCACGTTCGAGCTTGACTTGATGAAGCTCAGCTTGGGCTTGGTCAAGGGCAAAGCCCAAAGACGCCACCTCCTTTCCGAGCTCCGACAAATGGGCTTCTTAAGGGGCAATTCTACTGGATGAGGCCATCGCTTCCTTTGTCTGAGTAGAAAATTGGTTCGTTAAAGCCTTATATTTAAACTACCCAGATGATCACTGTTCAACGGCTATAAAGTAACGGTCACAAATCTTAACGTTAAACTAAAGAAGTTGACATCTTATAAAAACATTTTTCATAAAGAAACATTTAACTGGATCAAGAGGGATTTTCCATTAATGAAACTTCGGGTCGTTACAACATTCCCCCCTTAAGAAATTTCGCCCTCGAAATTTTCCTTTTCCCACACTAAAACAAATGTGGGTAACTTAGCTTCATCATATCCTCCGACTCCCAAGTTGCTTCTTCAAACTTGTGGTTTCTCCACAACACCTTGATGAGGGGCATTGTCTTATTTCGTAGAACTTTTTCTCTACGATCCAAGATCTTCACTGGTTGCTCCTCATAAGAAAGATCGTCTTCTAATTGTACCACCTCAGAAGAGAGTACATGTGAAGGGTCTGGTATGTACTTCCTTAAGAGGGATACATGGAAGACATCATGCACCTTGGCCATAGTAGGTGGAAGTGCTAGTCGATAGGCCACAGCCCCAACACGATCAAGAATCTCGAAGGGGCCGATGTACCTTGGACTTAACTTCCCTTTATTTCCAAACCTCATGACCTTCTTCCACGGAGATATGCATAAAAACACCATGTCTCCGACTTTAAACTCAAGGTCTCGTCGACGATTATCTGCACAACTCTTCTGTCGACTTTGGGCTTCCTTGATATGCTGCTGAATGGTTTTCACCTTCTCCACCATTTCTTCGACCATTTCTGGTCCAAGCAGCTTACGTTCACCGACCTCATCCCAACATGCCGGTGTTCTACACCTTTTCCCATACAGGGCTTCATATGGTGCCATTTGGATGCTCGAGTGGAAACTATTATTATAAGAGAACTCAACTAGAGGAAGATGTTGATCCCATCCTCCTTTAAAGTCCATTGAGCACGCTCTCAACATATCCTCAAGTGTTTGGATAGTCCGCTCGGATTGGCCATCAGTTTGGGGATGATAGGCCGTACTGAAGTTTAGTTCAGTATTCAGAGCATGTTGAAGACTCTTCCAAAACTTAGAGGTAAATCTTGGATCTCGGTCAGACACAATAGATAGTGGTACTCCATGCAACCGTATCACTTCTCTGATATATATCCGTGCCAGTTGATCCAAAGAGAAATCCTCTCGAATAGCAATGAAGTGTGCAGTCTTTGTAAGACGATCCACAATAACCCAGATTGCATTGTTGCTTTTGGATGTCCTTGGAAGTCTAGTGACGAAGTCCATGGTGATGTTCTCCCATTTCCATTCTGGTATGGGCAATGGTTGCATCATCCCCTTATACTTCTGCCTCTCTTCCTTCACTTGCTGACACACCAGGCACTTTGATGTATATTCAGCGATCTCCTTCTTCATATTATCCCACCAAAAGTTTTCTCGGAGATCTCGATACATCTTTATGTTCCCTGGGTGAATAGAGAAATTTGAACTATGTGCATCATCCAAAAGTTCCTTCTTCAGCTCCGAACTTGATGGAACACATAGTCTTTTCCCAAACCGCACAATTCCTTCTTCATTAACATTAAACTCTGAGGATTTTCCCTTTTTGATAGCTTCCACTTTTTCTTGGATTCTCGCATCATCCTTTTGAGCATCCTTTAACCTTTCCAAAAGAGATGGTTGAGCAATAATTTGTGAAAGGATTGATGATGTTCCCTTCTTTATGATTCCCACGTCCATCTTCATCAAGTCTAAGAAGATTGGATCCTTCTCAATTCTCATCATTGATAGAATTGCTGGATCCTTTCTACTTAGGGCATCCGCCACCTTGTTCGCCTTCCCAGGGTGGTAATGTATTGAACATTTATAATCCTTTATGAGCTCTATCCATCTTCTCTGGCGCATATTAAGCTATTTCTCTGTGAATATATATTTAAGACTCTTGTGGTCAGTATATATCTCACATTTCTCTCCATAGAGATAATGCCGCCAGATTTTCAAGGCAAAGATCACCGCCGCCAACTCCAGATCATGCGTTGGATAGTTTCGCTCATGGATTTTCAACTATCTTGAGGCATAGGATATCACTTTATCATTATGCATCAGCACACATCCTAAGCCCTTCTTCGAAGCATCACTGAATACCACAAAAAGCTCCCCACTTGTGGGTAAAGTGAGCACAGGTGCAGTGATAAGCCTCCTTTTCAACTCTTTGAAGCTTTCTTCGCATTCATCACTCCAAGAAAACTTTACTCCCTTTCGAGTTAGCTTGGTAAGAGGGTTGGAAAATCGTGAGAAGTTTCTCACAAATTGTCGATAATATCCAGCTAACCCCAAGAAGCTACGGATATCAGTTACCGATGTTGTCCTCGGCCATCCCTCAATTGCATCTGTTTTGGAGGGGTCCACAGATATCCCATTGCTTGTGATGATATGGCCCAAGAATGAGACCTCCTTCAACCAGAACTCACACTTGCTGTACTTGGCATAGAGCTTCTCCTTGCGCAAAGTCTCCAGTACAGTTCTTAAATGCTCCTCATGGTCCTCCTTGGTTTTGGAGTATATTAGAATATCATCTATAAATACTACCACAAATTTATCTAGGTAATCTCTAAAGACTCTATTCATCAATTCCATGAATATTGCTGGAGCATTGGTGAGTCCAAAAGGCATTACTATGAATTCATAGTGCCCGTACCTTGTACGAAAAGCAGTCTTGGGGATATCTTCCTTCTTCACCCTTACTTGATAATATCCCGACCGCAAGTCGACCTTGGAGAAGTATTGTGCTCCACGCAGCTGATCAAACAAGTCATCGATTCTTGGGAGAGGATACTTGTTCTTTATCGTGATTTTGTTAAGTTCACGATAGTCGATGCAAAGCCGCATTGACCCATCCTTCTTCTTGACGAAGAGGACTGGTGCACCCCATGGTGATGCACTTGGGCGTATAAACCCTTTATCCAGATTCTCCTGTAGTTGTTTCTTCAGCTCTTCAAGCTCAACAACAGCCATTCTATATGGAGTCTTGGATATTGGTAGCACCCCAGGTATAAGTTCGATTGAGAACTCAACATCTCTTCTTGGAGGAAGACCAGGAAGTTCCTCGAGAAATACTTCAGTGAATTCCCTCACAATAGGCATTTCTTCAAGGGTGGTTTCTTCCTTGGACTCAATCATCTGAGCCAGATATGCGTGCTCATAAGGCAGTAATATCCATGCTTGAGATGATGGAGCTAAAGGAGATTCATCTTCCTCCTGACACTTGTAAAGAATCGGGGGTCGATTCTCCATATGGAGTGTGATTTCCCTCTCCCGAAAATTTATGTTGGCTCTATATAAGGAAAGCCAATCCATGCCAAGAATTGCATCAAATTCCACCAAAGGGAGTATGAAGAGGTTCTCCGGGAAATTCAATCCACAGATTATAACAGGGGAGGACTTATACTCATGGGATGCAATGATTGCCCCATTTGCCGTACTCACCGACATCTTTACTTCCATGATTTGTGGTGGTGCAGGGATTGTTCTACTAAACTTTTGAGATATAAAAGAATGCGTAGAACCTGAATCAAAAAGTACGTTCGCTATTCTTGAATGAATAACTAGCGTACCTGTCACCACTTCGTTGTCGGGGTTCACTTCGGCAGAAGTGATGGCAAAAGCTCTTCCTTGCTGTCTTGGAGGTTGTTGATTGCCTCCGATAACCCTTGGATTAGGGCACTGATTCGCAAAATGACCCGGTTCTTTGCATTTGAAGCATTGAACAACGCGTTGAGGTTCGAACGGAGCGTTCCTCCCCTCCGTCGTAGCCGCGGGTCCTTCTTGCTGACAGTTAACAGCTAGGTGCCCTTCTCTTCCACACTTAAAGCATTTTGTTGTCCCCCCAAGGCAATTTCCAGGGTGCTTTTTCCACACTTTTGGCAAGTGGGGTGCTGGAATTTCTTAGCGCCGTTGGATTTATCCATCAGACCACCAGCATTGAAGTCCACCTTCCGCTTCTTGTCCCCATGATACCCCTGTGATTCTACGATCTCCATTTCAACCTTGAGGGCACATCGGACAATTTCCTCATAGTTGTCGAAGTCACGGATCGCTAATGCTTTCCGCAAGCTAGGCTTCATCCCACCAAAGAAGTGGTCAACCTTGCATTCGGGGGTAACGACAAAGCCGGAAGCGTATCGTGCAAGCCTTGTGAAGTTTGCCTCATACGCTCCCACAGATTCCTCATCTTTCTGCTTGAGGGAAAGGAAGTCCCTTTCCATCTTAAGACGGAGGGTGCATGGAAAATATTTATCGAAAAACATCTTCCAGAATACCTTCCATTCCAAAGCCTCGATCTCCTCCTCAGGCTTCGTATTTTTGATCAACGCCCACCATTGATCAGCTTCACCCTCCATACGATAATCCGCCAGGAGAACCTTCTCTTTTTCAGAGCATTGGAGGATGGATAATATCTTTTCAATGGAGTTGATCCATTGTTCAGCAATCGTGGGATCGAATGATCCACTAAAAGTAGGAGGCGTTTGTCTCATGAAGCTTTCAATAGCGACTTGTTCTTTCTTAGGGGGGGTTGAACGTTCCTCTTGACCAGTGTTTCTATTCAAAACTTGAGTTAGCTGAGAGAGAAGCGTGACAAAGTTCGCGATTCCCGCTCCCATTGGATTGGGCATCTCATAAGTACAATCATCACACTGATCTTCACAACGGTTGTTAGCCCGAGTTCTCCTATTACCGGCCATTGGCTGGAATAAAAGGAAAGTTAGGGGTAACACATAAAGGGTAATCCAAAGACAAAAGTTGATGACTTATAAATAAACTTTAATCTCTTTAACTCATGAGTCTATAGGATTCAATCCAGGCTTTTCATGATCTTCCTTCTAACATATATCCTTAGGGGCATTTTTCCCTTAATAAGGGTTCATACTAAGATTTTGAATTTATAAAAACATATCCCCCGGGAGTGTCGTAACCAAGAGTGCAGCAAGGCCCGTTGTCGTGCACCAGTTCCCGTTCGAGTCTAGCTCAAAGCGGTGTTTTCGGGTTTTACCCCTAGGATACATCTGTGCCAGAGCCGCCTCTACCTGCTTGTATCCAGACATGGATGTATTTGTTTGATAAACCACTTACTTAGTATTTACCAAAACTTAGGGATGTTTTTATTATGCTTAGTCTTGTATCTAAGGCTTTACTAGGGTTTCCTAATCCCAAAAATAACTAAACCTATCCTTTGATACCAACTATGACAACCCTGCTTTTTATTACAACTTAAACATGCTTTATTACATAAAACTTCACTTGATACAACAAAGAAGATCGAGAGGTTTAGTGCCTTTGGGGCTTAGGATCATTACATAAAAACTTTAAACTTGAAATACAACATCCTTATTGAAAACTTCCTTTACATGACCACTACATTCCTTCGTACTTAGCATTGCATGGGATAACCTGAGGACATGCATAAGAAAAGGGTGAGCTATAAAGCCCAGTAAGGGAGTACACAATGAATAACATGAGGAGTACAATACATGTTAGGAAATAGTCATATCAATAGAGCATAAGAGAGACATGAACATAAAGGCATGATAAAGCATGATAATCATAACACGGAAATGTGGCAACAACACTTAACATTGAATTAGCATGAGCCAAGGCTCATTGCACATGAAGCATGAGTAAACCCTCATTGCACTTGAAGCACGAGTAAACACTCGTTGCACTTGAATTAGCATGAGTCAACACTCATTGCACATGACGTATCATGATACTATACTTTACCCAATGCATTGGAGCGCTATAAAGGGCGCACCCTTCTTAAACATTTCATTTCATGCATAAGTGTGCCACATGGATCATAAAACATGGATTCATAAAACATAATCATTTCTTCCACGATAAAGGAATGTGGAATCCATACATGAAACTTTACAATCAATATGTAAATGTGCATAAAGGTTAATACCCTTGATGGAGAAATGGGCATGGTATTCACTACACAAAGACATTGGCTTAGAAAATCGGTGCGATTTTGGCAGCATAACGGCGTGACATAAGAATTCATAAAAAAAAAGTTGATGAGAGAGAAAGAGGTTCCTCATCATATTTACATGTAATGGACAGTAAGGAGATCATATATATACATGTACCAACAATAGAAATGGAATTTAGATTCATGATACAAAAGTATTGCTTGAATGTAAAAGAAGAGAGAGAAGTTCCTTTCGGAATTTCGGCATAGTAACGGGTGTACATGGGAGGCATTTAATGAGAGAGAAAGGGTTCTCCCATCATTCAAACAATAAGAGGGCAGTATGGGGGAGGTGTGAAACCATACCCCAACATTCATAATTGAAATAAAAAGGGAAATACAACTTAAAGAAAATTGACAAAAAAATGAGAAAGGAAGAAAACCCCTTACTTGGAAGTGTGCTTCCAAAGGATAGAGAGAGGATTGTGAGAGGCTTCTTGGGAGCTTGGGGCACCTTGAGAGGATTATAGAGAGAGTAGGGCAGAGGTTGGACGAACTTCAAGGGCTTTGGGTGAGGAGGAAGTGGGAGCTTGGGTGGGTTTATATAGGAAAGGTGAGAGAATTCTTTATTATTTAGGTTTGGGACCCCTTATATTAAAATAATCCAAACCACAAACCATCCCATGGTATTTGCCCATGGTTTCTGGAAAAGGAAAGAGGAAAAAAATATTTTACAAGGCCAAGGTCCGAACTTATTAAAAAATTAGGGTTGCTTATGTGGAGGTGAGTCACACTCCCATGGAAATTAATTTAAAAAGGCAAAGTGTTGAATAAGTCTTGAGGGCTCCATTAATGCTTTGAAAAGTGAGTCAAACAGACCCAAAACCTCATTATTTTAATGATAAAACACATATTGGCCGAACATAAGGATTATGGTATTTTATTACATCACCATTGGGTCATTATGATGTCATAAAACACATTATATATTTAAATGGTATTTAATTTTTACCCAAAAATTTGACTGTCTCAGAAAATTATGAAAAATTCACCGTTGGATAATTTCGACGTCCTGATTCCAAAAATAATATTTATTTTAACTAAATAATTTTCTAAATATGTGAATTTTTACTTTTAAAATAAAAGCCGACATTTATAAAAAAATTCACGGGTTTTGAGAGAAATGTCTTTCAAACCTTAATAAAAATTTTAATTGCATTCATAAAATTATAAGATCATTTATATTTAATAAAAATTAATTTAATATTAATAATAATATTTTATTAAAATATTATTTAATTCAAAAATCCTTTAATTTAATAAAATATAATTCTTAATTAAATAATAACTAAAAACATCATTTGTACTTTAAAAACTAATTACAATGTATCAAAAATGACTAGAAATTATATTCATTATTATATACAAAAAAATAATGTACATGAACATGGTGCTACTTATTTGTTACATAACCCCTTAAAATAGCCGCATAAGACCTAAGGGTAAGGTGTGCGATGGTGACAGACTCTTGGGGTTGCTCGGATAACATCGCTCGAGTGGTAATCTCTATCAACTTCCATTTTTCCCGTAGACGATCACGTTCGAGCTTGACTTGATGAAGCTCAGCTTGGGATTGGTCAAGGGCAAAGCCCAAAGACGCCACCTCCTTTCCGAGCTCCGACAAATGGGATTCGTAAGGGGAAATTCTACTGGATGAGGCCATCGCTTCCTTTGTCTGAGTAGAAAATTGGTTCGTTAAAGCCTTATATTTAAACTACCCAGATGATCACTGTTCAACGACTATAAATTAACGGTCACAAATCTTAATGTTAAACTAAAGAAGTTGACATCTTATAAAAACATTTTTCATAAAGAAACATTTAACTAGATCAAGAGGGATTTTCCATTAATGAAACTTCGGGTCGTTAAAATACGTCCCACATATGTCATTAACGAATCAAATCACTTTGAGGGGGCGGTAGTCCGCACTTCCTAAAATGAAGATATTGCGTATACCCATAATGGAAGCCATAAAGGTATGACATAAATGAAAAATAAAGAAGATTAAGGAAAACATAAACATATTATATATTATATATAAATATATTGACATCTTAATGTCCACCTTTTAAGGTGTTTTAAGAATATTAAACAGTCATCGTTTCATGAGGCAGAAATTCGCCATCCACGGAAATAGTATGTCCTTTAACAATTAGATGTTGGTGTGTGTAAGTGTAGCTAGAATAATTATTATAAAAACATCTTATTATATAAAACATACTGTTGTGGTTACAAAAGAAATGAATTAAAAGAGTTATGGGGTTGAAGAAGAAAAATAAAACAAAAGAACATTAGAGAAGTCTTTACATTTAAATCGGGTAACTCCTCTTGGTTAGAACAAAAAGGGTTTCTTGAAGAGATTTTTTCCTATGGTAAGGCTTCTAGGATGAATAGAGAGATGTGGAGAGAGAAAATGAGCAGATCTTGGCCGAGCCAAAGGCTTTAGATGTGTGGGTAAGGAGGTAGAGGTGGGGGCCTTTTATAAGAGGAGAGGAGGGGCACTCTTGGAAATGTATAAAATGTTACTTTATTTTCAAATGAGTTTCAGATTTTAAAGGTCCCAAATTGATTTATTTCAAGGATATGGTCCTAAGGGATCGAAATATACTCATAAAATAGGTATTTGAAAAGTTCAAGTCTTATATTTTACATTATATTTTTATTTTATTTAAATCATTCGTTAATGAGGTAATCGCTGCATCATCATGATGTCATAAATAATTTAAATTATTTAATGTCAAAAAATTATTAAAAAATTCTATGATGTAGGGAATATTTTCAGATTTCCAATTCATATTTATAGTCCAATAGACCATTTATGTAGACAAAATTAAAAATGTTTTACTCCGGTAAAACATTCTTTGTTATATTTAACTTTATTTAAAAATAAAAAGATAAAAAGTCATTATCACACAAAAGTGATTCCATGGGGTCCCCAGGTTTGGCACAAGGCATACCATGGTCGACCATGACACAAACAGTAGAATTAGGAAATATTTTTGAGGCATTTGTTATTATTATGATATTATTTTATTATCCTTAACTACCCGATTACTAATTAATCAAGATAATTAAAGATAATTACCATCGTTGCTATTCATAATGTCCAAAAATAGAAGATTCGTGAATACATAATTTGGAAATTCTGATTCCAAATATGTAATCCATTTTACCAAATTACAAACACACAAATTGCAATAATTAATTTAAAAATAATTCCTGTTATCAAAACAAATAGCTGGTTTTTTAGAAACAATATCTATGAAAGGTTTGGCACTTGTTTCTGCCCAATTCCAAAGTGTAATTAACCCTAATTACCACCATTGTATTAAATGGTAAAAACATATTCTAATTAATCTTTAAGACCAATTAAAAATATAATATAAACATATAATTAAATTAGATGAAAAAGTAGTTTTGATGTAAAATGCAGTATTTTTGACTATTCATTAAAAAAATGAACATTTTCAGAAAAATACCCAACAATTATCCAATGTAAATTTCAATGTCCCAATCATAAATAATATTTTTATTTTGACAAATAAAGCTTATAAAATTTTCAAAAGTTTTATTTAAAAAATGGTTTTCCATCAAAAGGCAGTAAAACAATCTATTAAAAATATTAGTGTATTCCATGCTTATGATTGGATTTATTTTCATTTTAAGCCTCTAAAACACTATCTAATTCATAAATATACATAGATAAAAATATCTATTATTCATTACTTACTTGGTATGTTACATCCTTCCCCCTTTAGAAAATTGCGTCCCCGTAATTTATTTACTTTACAAATAAGTGGGGGTATTTTTCCCTCATTGCATTTTCAGATTCCCATGTTTCCTCTTCACTCATGTGGTTTTTCCAAAGAACCTTTAATTGATGAATCACCTTATTCCACAACACTTTCCCTTTGTGGTCAAGAATCTGGACCAGTTGTTCCATATAAGATAGATTCTCTTCCAGCTGAACTACCTCTTGACTCACAACATGAGATAGATTTGGCATGTACTTCCTTAACATTGAAACATGAAAAACATTATGTACCTATGATAAACTCGGAGGTAAAGCCACTCGGTATGCAACTGATCCAACTCTCTCTAGAATTTCATATGGTACAATGAACATTGGACTCAACTTTCATTTATTACCAAATCACATAACACTTTTCCATGGTGAAACTTTAAGAAAAACATGATCACGTACATCAAAAGAGAGATTCTTCCTCCCGTTGTCCGCATAACACTTCTACCTACTCTGAGCTGTTCTCATGTGTTTCTATATCAGCTGAAATTATTCTGCCAACCCTTCTACCAATTTTGGTCCCATAAAATTCCTTTCACCTACTTCATCGCAAAAAGCTGGAGTTCGACACCGCTTCCCATATAATGCCTTAAATTGTGACATCTGTATACTAGAATGAAAACTGTTATTATAAGAAAACTCATCCCAAGAATGATGTTGGTACAAAATTCCATGATAATACATCGAACAATCATGTAGCATATCTTCCAATAACTGAATTGTTCATTCGGACTGCCCATATGATTGAGGATGAAAAGCTATAATAAAATTTAATTCAGAACCCAATGACTTTTGAAGGCCTTTCAAAAAGTTAGAAGTTAACCTGGGGTAATGGTCAAATACAATAGAGAGAGGAAATCCATGTAACCAGACTATATCTTTAAGATAAAAACGAGAAAGTTTATTTGGGAAAAAAGTATCTCGTATAGAAAGAAAATGAGAAGATTTATTCAAGCGATCAATAATAACCCAGATTGCATTATTACCTCAAGGTGTCTTTGGAAATCCCACAAAAGAAGTCCATATAAATATTCTCCCATTTCCACTCTGGAATTGGTAAAGGCTGAGGCATCCCTTTCGGTAACTGCCTCTCTGAATTAACCTGTTGACAAGTCAAACACTTCACAGTAAAATCAGCAATGTCTCTTTTCATTCCGTCCCACCAGTAATACTCCAGAATATCTCTATACATCTTAGTACTGCCCAGATGAACTTAAAACGGAGAACTATAATCTTCATGGAACAAATCTATCTTCAAACTATGAATCAAAAGGCACACACAATCTCTTCCCAAATCTCAAAACAAAATCATTATCAATGTTGAATTCAGGAAACATACACTTCTGAACTAGCTCTACCTTTTTGTGCAACTCGTTGTCTTGCTTTTGGGATTGCTTAATTTTGTCTGATAGAGAAGATTTCACTGATACCTGAAACAAAAAAGAAGAACATCCTGCACCAACAACTTCTATGCCAAATTTCATCAAATCCTTAACCAAAGGATCACGTTCCAAACAAAACATTGTTAATGAAGCATGACTTTTTCAACTCAAAGCATCAACCACTTTATTTGCTTTTCCTGAATGGTAATGAATTATACAATCATAATCCTTGATTAATTATAGCCATCTCCTCTGACTCATGTTCAATTATTTCTGAGTGAATATATACTTTATACTTTTGTGATCGGTATATATATCACAGTTTACTCCAAACAAATGATGCCTCCAAATTATTAAAGTGAAAACAACAACAGCTAATTCCGAATCATGTGTAGGGTAATTTACCTCATGAGTTTTCAACTGACATGAAGCATAAGGAATTACCTGATCATTCCACATTAGGATGCAGCAAAGTCCTTTCAATGAAGCATCACTGTAGATAAAAAACTCACCATTCCTGGAAGGTAGTGACAAAACTAGAGCATTCCCCAATCTTTTTTTCAGTTCCTGAAAACAATCACCACATTCTTTTGTCCAAATAAACTTAACACCCTTCTGAGTTAGCTTAGTCATTGGACTAGATAACCGTGAAAAATTTCTAACAAACCTTTAGTAACAGCCTGCCAAACCAAGGAAGCTACGAATCACAGTTACATTTGTGGTTCTTGGCCATTATTCAACAACCTTTGTTTTTGCAGGAACAACAGTTATCCCATATTTAGAAACAATGTGACCAAGGAAAGAAATTTGTTGCAACCAAAACTCACACTTTCTGAATTTACCATACAATTTATTTTCTTTTATGTTTTGAAAAACAACCCTTAAATGTCTTTCATGCTCCTCTTTACATTTAGAAAACATCAAAATATCATCAATGAAAATAACCACAAACATATCCAAGAACTCATGGAAATTTCTATTCATAAGGTCTATGAATACAGTAGGTGAATTGGCTATCCCAAAAGGCATTACTTAATATTCATAATGGCCATATATTTTATAAAACATGTTCTTTGGAATATCTTCTTACTTTACCTTCAACTGATGGTACCCCGATCTCAGGTCAATCTTTGAAAAAAACTGAGCTCCCTGGTGCTGATCAAACAAATCATCGATATGAAGAAAATGATATTTGTTTTTAACAGTGATGTTATTCAAGGCTCTATAATCAATGAAAAGTCTCATTGAACCATCTTTCTTTTTATCAAATAAAACAGGAGCACCCCATGGTGATGTGCTAGGTCAAATGAAACCTTTCTCTAATAAATCTATCAATTGCTCCTTCAACTCTAAAAGTACAATTTGAGCCATTAGATAAGGGGGTTTTGAAATTGGATTAGCATCAGGAAATAAGTCAACAGTAAACTCAACTTCCTGATCTGGTATTATTCCAGGAAACTCATTATAAAAAACATTAGGATACTCATTTACCACTGGCACAACATTAATCTGAACGGTTCCCTTGTTTTCAACGATATGTGCAAGGTAACATTCATTTCCATCATTTATAATTATCTCGGCCTCTTGATATGTTATCAATAGTAAGGGTTCATTCTTGTACAAAACTGAAAGTATTTCTAAAAAGAAACTTATTTAGATCTACAGTCAATCATAGCATGGTAAATAGAGAGAAAATACATACCTAGGATAACATCAAACTCTACTAGAGGTAAAACAATAAGGTTTGCAAGTAGGTTCTTTCCACGGATAAGGATAGGAAGATTCTTATAAATTCTTTTTTCCTCAAAATTTACCCCAGGTGTTTTTAACACAAGTTCAGGAGTCATTTCTTGAGATGGTATTCCAATTTTACTTGAAAAGTTTTCAGAGATGAAAGAATGTGTAGACCCCGAATCAAAAAACACACTAGAATAACCTAAAAAAAGAAACAAAGTAACTGATTCAACTTCATTTGATGGCCCAAAATCTTCCGAAGTAGTTGCAAAAGATTTCACCACCCCTTTCTGCTTGTAGTCTAACTGCTTCCCATCACTCGACCTCATTGTCAGACACTCATTTGCATAGTGACCCATCATATTGCACTTAAAACATTTCAATAACTGTAAATAAAATTTGGTCTTACCATCACCCTGATCTTTTTCAGTGTAATCACAAGCCTTATGTCCCACCTTACCGCATCTATATCACTTTCCAAAATTCAGAAGACATTCCCTAGCATTCCTTTTACCAAATTTATCACAAACTGAAAAGTTAGTTTTCTTATCATTAGACCATTTTGAAGAATTCTTTCCTTTCTCCTTCCACCTTAGTCTCTTCTTCTGCTGGTTTTTATAGAACACTTGATCATCGAAAAACTCCATTTCCACCTTCTCATCACATCAAACAGGATTTTTATAACTTTTTAACTCATGAGAGGCCAATGACCTTCGATATTTTGGCTTTAATCATGAGTAAAAACGATTTATTTTACTATCAAGGTCTCGGATAAAATTTGGAGCATACCTTTCCAACCGAGTGAACTTCTCTTCATAAGAAGCCACTATGTCGTCTTCTTTCCTTAATTACAATAATTGTTTTTCCATCCTATGTCGAATAGCCTTAGGAAAATACTTCTCAAGAAACATACCTTTGAATACATCCCAGTCGAGAGCATCAATCTCCTCAGTTTCCCGGAAATTTTTAACCATTGACCACCACTGATCTGCTTCACCCTCCAAACGGTAAATAGCAAGACTAAAATTTTTATTGTCTGAACACCCCATGACATCGAAAATCATCGATAGTGCTTTAATCTACCCTTCAGCTTGCACATGGTCAGATGATCCTATGAATGATGGGGGATGTTGCCTCATGAAATGTTCCACCACTGACATGTTCCTCTGCAGCTAATCTGGATGATCTCGTGCATGGATACCACCACCATCTATCACTTGATTCAACTTCACCATTACTAAAACAAACTATTCAGTTCCAATTCCGACCATCTCAGGATGCTGATTCGGAAGGTCATTTCCTTCTGTATGCCTTCCTAGCACTGCTTCCCTATTTCCTATGCGGAAAACCATTCTGAACAAACATGTCTTAGATAAAGCAACATGGTAATCTTCAAATTCTATATCATTTCAATTTGATCATAAAAAAAATATTTTTGGATAATAATTTAATAGAATTCTAAATCCTATTGTTATCTAAACCGACCTTTGATACCAACTAAAAGGCCCTAGCCCTAAATATTACTTAATCTTGAGATATTTCAAGAATACACATTGAGGATCTTTTCAGGTTTTGAGTTTTATAGAATTAGATAATAAATCATGCATTACACTCCACATTTAAACAAAGTGGTTACATAAAATATAGTACTCATTTTTCCCATCATCGGAAACACATTTAAAATAAAACATAGATTCATTCTTGAAACTTCCTTGACACTATCATCACATCATGTACCTTTACCTTGACCTGTGAAAAACATTTAAAAAACATGGGATGTGTAGAAAAAGCTCAGTAAGGGATATAAAAGTAAGAAATGAAAACATTATTCCATGTATGAAATCATACTTTACTCATAAAACATAAGCATTTTAACATAACTCATCAAATCATGAATAAATCATAGAAATCATAAGACATAAAGGTAACTTGAGGCATTCATAACATTATTACGTATAGATTAACCCTCATGGTTACGTTTGGAATACCCATCAATGTATATTCCCTAAATATTTTTAGAGAAACCATAACATTTAACTCCTTCACATTACCCAATCCATTAGAGGGCTATATCGGGCTCACCCACCCTTAGTTTATCATGTAACCACCCATATTCATAACAATTCCCAAGAACCATATCATAATTGTATCACATAAAACATGCATAAAGGAAACATAACATTTAGACATTTCAATCACAAGATATCAATACAACACATTGATATAATAAAAACATTATTAAAACCATTTTCAATACAAAAAAAAAAGTAAAACATGGTATTTATTTTTCATTTTTTAAAGTAATGGCTTGTAGAGGAAGCCGAACACAAATAATGGTCACGATGGCAGAGAAGTCTTTGTCGGCGCATACGTACGAAAAAAACACATTCACTTTTTTCATTTAGTAAACATTTCATATAAAAAATATTACTTTTGAATAAACCTAAAAGTCAAAGGGTTTTATACACTGTTTAAAAGAAAGTTGTGTATAAAACAAAATATGCCTCAACGAAAGGAGATTGAGACGAAGTCCCATACAATGATAATTTTTTAAATAAAATAGATCTATTATGTTTATTCACTATAATTACACATAAGGAAAGTAAAATTACAAGATAGGACATAATAATATAATGACATAATTTGAATGTAGGAGATTAACCCGAAGAACAGAAATTGGGTTAAGAAGTACCCTTACCTCGGGTCCGACATGACTCGATTGTTCTTTAACGTCCTGAATAATAAACTTGATTTAATTTATACTTTCTTAAGAATCTTTTTCAAGTTAATTATTCCTCTTATATCACTTATTACCATGTTTTGAACACTATGTAATTATTTAAGTTAATAATGGTCATTTTTTCGATCATTGGTACTTGAGTCAAAAATGGACTTCGTATAATTACATGTTTTTCATGGGGTAAAATATCCATTATATCCAGAATTATATTCATGATGTAGATATAATATATATCATATATATCTAGTATATACATGCATTTATAATATTAAATAACATTTAGAGGTAAGAAATGAAATGCACCATTTATGGAGAGGGTAAGCCGTACGTACGCATGAACGCTACTTTCATTTCAATTTTGTATTTTATGGAATGGAATCATAATTATATAAAGGTATATTATAATTCCAGTATAATATAATATATAATATCATTAATTTAATCCTTTATATGTCCCACATATGGCATTAACGAATCAAATAACTTTGAGGGGGCGGTAGTCCGCACTTCCTAAAATGAAGATATCACGTATACCCATAATGGAAGACATAAAGGTATGCCATAAATGAAAAATACAGAAAATTAAGGAAAAAATAAACATATTATATATCATATATAAATATAGTGACATCTTAATGGCCACCATTGAATGCGTTATAAGAATATTGAACAATCATCATTTCTTGAGGTAGAAATTCGCCAACCACGGAAACAGTATGTTCTTTAACCATTAGATGTAGCTGTGTGTAAGTGTAGCTAGATTAATTCTTATAAAAACAACATAGTATATTTAAAAAACAGGTTTTGTTACAAAAGAAATGAATAAAAAGAGTTTATGGGGTTGGACAAGAAAAATAAAATAAAAGAACATTAGAGAAGTCTTTACATTTAAATCATGTAACTCCTCTTGGTTAGAACCAAAAGGGTTTCTTGAAGATATTTTTGCCTAAGGTAAGGCTTATAGGATGAATAGAGGGATGTGGAGAGATAAAATCATCAGATCATGGCTGATCCAAAGGCTTGAGAAGTGTGGGTAAGGAGTTAGAGGTGGGGGCCTTCTATAAGAGGAGAGGAGGGGCACTCTTGGAAAGGTATAAAATGCTACTTTATTTTCAAATGAGTTTCGGATTTTAAAGGTCCCAAATTGATGTATTTAGAGGATAAGGTGATAAGGGTTAGAAATATACTCATACAATAGGTCTTTGACAAGTGTAATTCTTATATTTTACATTATCTTTTAATTTTATTTAAATCGTCCATTAATGAGGTAATCGCTGCATCCTCATGATGTCATAAATAATATACTTTATATAATGTCTAAAAATTATAAAAAAATACTATGATGTAGGAAATAATTTTATAATTCCAATTAATATTTATAATACAATAGATCATTTATGTTGACAAAACTAAAAATGTTTTACTCAGGTGATACATTCTTTGTTATATTTAACTTTCTTTAAAAATAAAAAGATAAAAAGTCATTATCACACAAAAGTGATTCCATGGGGTCCCCATGTTTGGAACAAGTAATCCCATGGTCGGAAATGACACAACCAGTATCATTATAACATATTTTGGGGTCATTTCATATTATTATGATATTATTTTATTATCCTTAACTACCCGATTACTAATTAATCAAGATAATTATAGATAATTACCGTCGTTAATATTCATAATGTCAAAAAACAAAAGTGTCTTGATTACATAATTTGGAACTTCAGATTATAAATATATAATCCATTTTACCAAATTACAAACACAGAAATTGCAATAATTAATTTAAAAATAATTCCCATTGTCAAAATGAATAGCGGGTTTTTTAGAAACAATATCTACGAAAAGTTTGGAACTTGATTATGCCTAATTCCAAAGTGAAATTAATCCTAATTACCACCATTGGATTAAATGGTAAAAACATATTTTAATTACACTTTAAGACCATTTAAAAAGATAATCTAGACATATAATTAAATTAGATGAAAATGGAGTTTTGATGTAAAATGCAGTATTTTTCACTATTCATTAAAAAATGAACATTGTCAGAAAAATACCAAAAAATTATCCTATGTAAATTTCAGTGTCCCAATCATAAAAAATATGTTAATTTTGAAAAATAGAGCTTATTAATTTGTCAAAAGTTTTATTTAAAAAATGTGTTTCCATCAAAAGGAAGTAAATCAATCTTTTAAAAATATTTTTGTATTCCTTGCTTAAGATTGGATTTATTATCATTTTAATCCTCTAAAACACTATATAATTCATAAATATACATTGATAAAAATATCTATTATTCATTTATTACTTGGGATGTTATAATTACTTTCAAAAAAATAATCATTTCAGGATTGTTAACAAAAAAATGATTGACCACAAGTGATAAAGATTAAAATTATTCTCTAAATAGATGAAATGATCAAATTATATGGATTTAAATATTCATGTTAAAATGAGTTTTTTTGTGTGAAAATCTCAGAAAATAACAATTATTTTATTCTTATTCAATAAAAAATGTTTAATTAAAATATATGAATTTTAAATTTAATAAAAAATATTGAAATGATAAACATATAAAGATTTATAGTCCATATAAAAAATGAAGTTTTTTTTCTTATGTACGTTTCAAAAAAATAGAAAATTCACTAAATAATGAAGATTGTAATAGAGTTCTTTCATTTATGACTTCAATGTGATCATTTCAAATAACATTTAATAGGTCTATATCAGAGTAATTTTTATCATTTGGTTTTTTTGTAATTGATGAAGAAATCACACATAAGTCCATAACATCATAAATATCCTTTTCACCTTAATTATTTTTCACTTAAAAAATGATGGTACATTGATCACTCGATGGGTCATTAAAAACAATATCTTCTGACCATGCATCACCATTATAAATAATTCATCTTTGAAAATAATTCCTTTCAAATCAATGATATTATATTCATAATCATCAGGTTTAACACCACTGTTACTATCAACCCACTAACACATAAACATCAGTTGTCAAAATATAGTATAATAAATCATTCATATATCCTAAATGAATACAAAATATTCATTCCATGTAAAAATTTGGTTTTTAGCTTTGGCAACCAAAAAATGAAGTGCTTCAATAACAACCATTAATCCCCTTCTAGAATGGTACTGTTTTTGTACAATTTTTTTTTGTAAAATGTGTAGACAATTATATCAAAACCAAATCATGTGATAAAATTTAAAATTGGTCCCCTTGAAAACCATTTCAATGTTTCTAATGTAGATAAATAAGTGGTGACATTCTCCATAAACAAGGAAACCAAATGTTTTTGTTCACTCATCAAAAAAATTTCATTTCATTTCAGATATCTTACCCTAAATCCAACAATATGAGATGATATATATTTTTGGACCTCACATATATTACTCATAATGTATAAATGATCTTACATCACTACATCAAGGGGAATTAACTTTACCTTTAGTCCATAGATATCCTTACCTTTACTGTCAACTCTAAAATTTTGAGATACATGGAGACCAATGTTCTCTACTTCATATAAAAAAATCATTAAAAAATTAAATATCTCTCCCGATATATATCTATGAAAAATAAAGGCCTCTTGTTTATTAAAATTTCTAACACATCCCTTCCAAATTTTGAAATATATTTGAAAAGCATATATAAAACATAAATAAATGGGTTCATATATTCTAATCTTTGGAAACAAATTATTTCAAAAGTAAACCATTATATCAAACAAATATTAGTGAAAAATAATAATTTAGTTAAAAAATTAAACAAAAAACATTATTACCCTTCACATTGTTTAAATTTTGATATATGAATTTTTTGAAAATGGAATTGAACAATTAACATGGTCTGATGATATAATTTTACACATGTATTGATAATATTCTGTATATTAAAACTAATGGAAGTTAATTAATTAGTAAATTATAGTCATGAAATATCATAAATATTATCATTATATCCTTTATTGATACTAATTTTTTCACATTTTAAGAAAACCCATTTATTTCATTAATACCTTGTAGACATTTGTAAACAACTTATCTTCTAACTCTTTCTAAATTTGAGATATGTCTGAGCTAAATATGTATTTTTCCATTCCATAATGGGAGAAAAATATAAACATATTCCAATGGATATTGAGTCTAATGTTTTATTAAATCAATCATTTTTCTTTCTTTTTATGTATAATAATGTTACAATGAAACTATAACACATATTTTTCTCAAAATTCATAAAATATATTATATATTTTTTGATATAAAAATATAAAATAATGTAGCTTAAATAATATGGATCATTTATTCCATGTATTTGTTTTTAGACTGGATAATGTATATTTTTTGAATTGGAACATTGATGTTTTTCCCCCTTTCATAAAATTAAACAGCTAAAAATGATTATGGGGAAATATAATTCTCTTATAAATCCTTAAATACCTCTTTTAATCTTTTATATAGATGATCCATTCAAAAGAATCTATAATGTACCATGTACACAATATTTCTTCTATTATGTAATTGATGATATGAATTTCCTTCTTCACAAATTGGACAGGAAATATAGCCCATAACATGATATCCATATTTCTTTCCATATACTGGAAAGTCATTTATAATGATCATTACCATACTATAGAAAATATAATATCTTTTATTTTATTCATAAAAAACTATAACACCTATCTCCCATATAAATTTTAAATCATCAACAATTATTGATAGATAAACTTCCACATCATTTCTAAGTTATTTTGGTCCAAAAATCGTCAAGATAAACATAAAATATTTACTATTTAGATAGATATATATATATATATAAATATATTTATGTTTGTGTGGGGGGGATTCTAAACATAAAAAAATATATTTCTATGAACTATATTGACTATCGATTCTCTGATATAGATTCATAACATATATTCACAATCCCACTATGACATTCCTCACTTCATTTTGAAAATAAATAAATTTATGATCATATATCTTCCATTGTGTTGATTTATAATGGTGAATTAGGTTTCTCTCATAGATGTGATAATATGTATTCAATTTTACCTAGTTTACATTATTTCAATTAGAAAATAGAAGATTCAAATAAATAATTATTGGGAGATATCAAAAATATTTAGTGGGTGGTTTGGTTCCTATTATTGGGAAAGAATGACATTTGGATTTTTCATCCATTTTATACCATGATTTCACACATTTATGGTATTTTGATATCCTTTATTATTCATTCATATGAAACACATATTCATTAGAACAAACATGTATCTTTTTATACCCCAATCTAATTGGGAATAATATTTTTTTTCACTCATAATTATAATTAAGAATCTCTTTTACTAATTGTAGTATCTCTTTTAAAGGTTAAATCAATTATTTATATCTTTTATAACTCCAACCAGTTATTTTTTTAAACAATACTATTATCAGCACTACTGATAATAATTTAAACTTAGCGAAACACAGGAATAATGCTTTCTTTTAATCCCTATACAATCATTCAAACCCTTTTGAATTTTCAATGGTTTATACACAAACATCAAGAATTAATTCTTCAAGTCAATCCTATATATCATTTTGAACAAATTATTTATCTTTAGATATTAAAATCTTTTTTATTTCACTATGACTACTCAAAAATTTATAATTATGTTTAAAACAAAAGAATATAAGATTATATTTTATTTCTAGGTACCCACATATTCTCATTTTCGAACACTTCATGCATGTAAAAAATAAGATATTTGTTTCCAAAGTTTAATTTTGAAAATTCGAAAAAAAATTTGATCCCATTTATTATATTCATTTCTAGTTCATAATTAATTTATCAAATTATGGTCCATTAATTTCAAAAAGGCGTTATATAATAGATGAATATGTTAAAACATATATAAAAATTTCTATAAACTGATAAATTTAAAACATATTAGCATATAAATATATACACACATACACAAAAATTTATAATAAAATATTTATATATGGAAAAAAATTTATTAGTAAGAAATGTTTTTTAAAATGAAAACAATATATAACCAATGTTAATTATAAGGAAAAATAATAATTTATAACTAAAAATATTTATGAATAGAAATTATTTAACAATAAATAAGTTATAACTATAAAGAATTTCAAAATGAAAACAATTATTAATACACATAGTTAAAAAAAATTATACCCATAATGTTCAATCATTAAAAACCTATAATCATAAAAAATTATAACCTTAAAGTAATAATTACACCAAAAATTTATAATTCATAGATATATACTTACAAAAAAAATAAAGGAATGAATTAATTAAATAAAAATAAATAAATAAATGCAATTTCAAGAAAAAATATATTCTAACTTACAAAATATGGTGGTCTATGATGAAAAATATATATTTATGTCTGATAATGACGAAATTGAAGTCGAAAAGTGGAATGTAGCATTAGTGAGATGAATATAGTTGAGGAAGGTGGAAGTAGCTCAGACAATGCAAGATTGGGGAGAAATTTTTTTAAAAATGATGTATAAAAATTATTGAGTAATAAAGTTGGTGTGTAGTAATGAGTTGATAAGATAAGGGTTTTAGTAGAGCGAATGCAGTTAAGGATGGTGGAAGATAGGTTAATGATTCAAATTTAAGGTGAAACAATGAAAAGAGAAGTATATGAATCAAACAAACCAAGAAGGTCAATCATGGGTAGAGTGAAACCATGAGTTGAGTGGATGTGAATTTTTGAAAGAGGCTATTTAATAAATTAGTATAAGCCACATGTATTATATTTATAATTTTTTTAATGTAAGTTATGCTAAAACTGATGCTAAAAGTTCCTTGGGTTACTTTTAATGTTAGTTTTATCATAACTGTTGTTAAAATACATTCTACTTTTATATTAATGAAATTTTATTGAAAGAAAAAATTAAAACCGTTGATCCATATCTAATAAAGATAGAAAATCTGATATTTATTTTACTGGGACAAACCAGGGAATTTCCATGCTCACTATGAGGCAGTTTATTTTTTGTGAAAATAAAAACTACATAATCATACAGTAAATCATGACTTATTTTTTAAAAAAACTGTTGGTTATTTTTATCCTTATATTTATTAAATCCTTATATAAATATAAATATGATAAAATAAATTTTTTTAAATCAATAATTATAAATTCTCTTTGAAATTTTATTTAGTATTTTTATCAAACATAGCAACATTGTTTAGTGATCAACTAGTCATATTTTACTAAGTCTTTAGATGGTGTTTAACATTTATCTCTAACCATATGTATTTTAGTAGACATATTTTCTCCAATTTTATTTATATGAAACACTTTAATTGAAAGTGAATTCTTTTATAATATCTATCTAATGAGTATTTATATATAATACTAAAGACATAAATTAGATCGGATAATAAATTCAAGTGTAACCTAACTCTGACAAATGTTACAATTTTACCATTTATGCCCCACACAATATAAGATAATAACCATCCATCTGTGAAAGAACCTACTTATATTTTCAATTATCGAGGCCTGGATGTATTCGATTATTGGATTTGATTTAACACATGATATTTAATGATAAATTTAAATTGGAACACTATTTTACTAATTATCACATCTCATGAAACTTAATTTTATGTTAGTTTATAATGTCAGCCACATCATGAACATACAAAAAAACATATTTTTATCCAACAACCATTATTATAAATCTTATATATTTTTAGGATAACAAATAAAATACCCTAAAATTAAGGTGAATTAATATATTTTAATTCAAACCATTTTAAATTAATTCACTCTTAGGGGACATTAATCTTACTATTTGATAGAGAATGTTGATCTTTTTGTTTCTTATTAAAAATACATGTGATTAATGGAGAAAAATAAATACACAAATAACTATGTTCACCCCAATATGGAGTCTTATTGAAGGAGAATTAATGTCTCACTTGTCATGTTACCCAAATCACTATAATCACCAATTGCTAAAAGATTTTCAGATGAATCACTATGTATCATGTTTCATAATCCCTAATTAACTATGACATAACTTCTCACTAGATAAGTTTATTGAATTTAAAATAAATATATCAAAAATTTAAAAAAATTAACAATTTTAACATAAATATACGATTATGAGATTTATCTCTTTTACAATTGTGATTAAATAACTCATCACAGTACAATGTATATTACTTTTCTCCCTTAGAGAAAATACACCAATTTTAACTATTTTTTATATCATAAAGGAATTAACCTCTCTCATGCCTCCCAAATGCACATTCACCTTCTCTTATATATAGATATATTTTTTATCTCTAGAGATTTCCATATAATCTTCCTAGGACTTACCATTTTACTTCCTCCTTTAATAATTGTTATGCATCTTCAAAAATAATTATTAATAATAGAATTGGATGTATAATTAATGAACTAATTTTTTCATATTTAATGAAGCTTGAGAAAAATATATTAATATTATATTAGTCTAAAACACTGAAAAATCCATCCTAACCACAATATAGTGAATTTTGGTCATAACCAAGACATGAGAAACATACTTAAAATATAACTTCTTAAGATAAATGGTACCGAATTTCATTATATTTTCTTATCTATGATTTTATAAACCATGAAATTTGTATTGTGAAGTGACATGGTTATCATTTGGTTCTTTAATTACAAAACCTCTACTTTAACACTCACTATAAATACAAATCCTCTTCTTTATTTCCTAAACATTTCCTTTACCCACATAAAAACAAAATCTGGACCATGTTGTTTTATATTAAATTTGTGAACGTTTTACATCAAGATATCTAAATTTATTATGCACTTCAAGATCCATCATTGAGTTTCCTTCTTTTGGGATTTTTTTTCTACTTTCCTAGTTTCACACAAATATTTCCTAATCTAGTATTTTGAAAATGGTCAGATCCATGATATTCATAGCGATTCAATATTTAAGAAAAGTGGTTAATTTTTTTTAAATATGACTACATTCATTATACATTATGTTATTTTTTTCTCTTTATGAAAGTATATCTAAGGCAATACATTTAAGGGGCTGACCAAGTGCCTTATACCAAAGGGGTTAACTATGAGGCCTTAAATTTAGTGGTGTCTGGAACATCCTACATTTACAGGGTGGCCAAAATTACTTAAAAAACGGGGGTTGACCCAAAGGCCTGACTTGAAAATTTATTTCAATAGTGTTCAATCCTAGGACATCAAAGATACTAATTCCATATGTTTACATACTATGTTTTCATGGATTGTTAAACACATGAATTATTTACTTCACAATAATATGGTTTTATATTCCTAGTTTTAAATAATCTTCATTAATCATAAAAATTTATACAAACTCTTCTAGACATATTAAATTATAAAACAATATTCCCTTTCAGCATTTTAGTAAAAAAATAATAGTCCAATTAATATAATTGAACATTTTTCAACAATTGATCCCTTTATATTTTTTGGAATCACATTTCCAAAATATTTTATAATTATTTAAATTCCTCCATGAATTTATATAGTGATTCTAATAGAACATTTAATTCAATAAAAAATGACTAAAAAATCACATTCATTCATTTTTATATCATGTTAGAAATAATATATGTTAGGAATTATAGGGTTTTTTATGATATCCAAATCTATTTATTTAAATTTTTTAAATCCACTTCATGGGTTAGTGGGATCCAAACACTTTTAGAACTAAAATAAAAAAAACATTATAAAATCAAAAATTATAATTTCAAAACCAAAAACCAATATAACCACATTCAAATTTGAAAACCGGACCACCGCATGACCCAGAAGATCATGTGTATTGATATGATCATTCTGGAATATCGCCATTTCCATCATACTTCACTATCATCACCATCCCTTCAACATTGTCCACTTTTCCGTCATCTACCACTGTAACCAACTTCATCGTCAATAACGCTGGTCATCGAACTCTTTCCAGAAAGCATCTTAATGAAGTTTCAAACCATGATAACCTCCTTTAGAAATAATGCCAAGAAAACAAACTTCAATCACAAAAATTCATAACGTCTTCAGCATAATCAAGATGAGCATTGTCGGTAACCTAACACAACAATGTCTATAATCCATGCTGTCCAAATGCACATAAGAATTCCATAGTAAGACAGATCATCCCCCATCAAACTAGAAAAACACACAAACACCAGTACAGATTCGAGTTCCGTTGACTAACAAAACCAAACCTAAACGAAACCACTCTATAAACAATAAACATGTTAGAAAATTATCAAACATCACACCGTAGAAGAACCAACCCTTCACGAATGGATTGAGGAAGAAAATCAAAAAGACTGAATTAAACAATGGGTGATGCTAAAAGCTGAACATCGAGGGAGAAGAAAACCAGAGCAGATCGTGCGAGGGGCACCATCGGTCATCAAAAATCACCTCCCAAATCTTCTGAGAAGCCACTTCTCTAGATCCGACCAAGATAGGAGCCGAGGGATGTGAATTTAGGCAGAGGATTGAATGGATGAGGGCTCCAAATGCTGATATCCCGTCGATGCTGGAGAATATGAAAAATAAAACATGTTTACCTTCCTTCTATTTTTCAATATTACTAGATTAATGAGGTTTATGGAAATCTATTAGTGACTATAAATAGTGAACATACCTTCATAGGTATCCATTTTAAAATGGAATTAGTAAAAACATTTCTTGTATATCTTCTAAATTAAATAATAGACTAGAATCAGCTACCATGTCAATGACATAAAGATAACTAAACCCTATGATTTGGAGTGAATGATATTAAACCCCAATATGTAATGAGGTTCCTGGATTCCCTTTAAATATAATACTTTTATTTAATAATATATATACTTATAGTATTTCCCTTTCATACATTTTGAAATTATCTAACTTTCAGCTTTCCACCATTACAAAATGTACAAAAATAACCTCATTTGGAAAGTGATTGTTAAACTCTGTTGAAATTATCATAATAATCAACACATAACACATGATTTAATAAAAAGTGAATAATTTTTTATGAAGTACACTTCAAAATTAATTTTTATTCCCAGTGTAATACACTATAATGGACACAACCTATGGTTGATCACAAAGATGTTACTAAAATCTACAATTGTTCTCTTCACTTTTCATTATTTAATAAAAATTATACAGAGAATACAAGAAAAATGAGGATTTTAAAATAAAATGAATATATCATATGAATGTTGATGAATGAAAATGAAAACACAATTCATGAAATAAAAAGGAGTTTATAGAGAAAACATATCAAGTTTATTTGAAAAAAAATATTGTTTATATAATATCTTTTAATTAATGAATCAAAGCATATCATCATTCGTTTATATTTTTATTGTTAATATTATATGGAGGTATCAAACTTTAAAGAAAAACCTCCTTCTAAATCATATTAAGAAACCACTTCCCTTAATATTACCTACATAATAAATTTTGACCCTATAATATACTGTGTAGGTCAAGTATGAGGAAAATAACAAAAAAAGAGAAAATAATTCTGTGACATTGAAGAGAAGGAATCCAAAACCTCTATTCAAATTAGCTTTCATTGAAATTTTAAAATGAAATAATAAGGGTCAAAAAAGTATATTTAAAACTCAATTTTTATATACTGAATATTTTTTGAACAATTAATATATTTATTTCTCTATCACCATGGAGAATTGATATCACAACACTAAATGAAGTGAAAATATTAATGTGAAACAAATAATTCTATTGTAAAAAGCATTACACAATTACAATGGAAATAGAGAAATAAGATGAAGAAGATGGTCCTAGAGATTAAGAATATTATATACAAATGACTTTAGCCAGTTTTAAATGTTGTAATAGTAATATTTTTAAATAAAATTAAATCTACATTAGGTACTAATGGAATAACCATAAATTGACCTTCACTTAAACTCCTGTTCAAACCTAGTGGTTTCAACATCATCTTCAAATTGAAGATTCATCTCCCACATGATTCAATGTCAGTAAGAACATGGATACACTCTAGTGTTTGATTAAATATCCTATAGGTTTCATAAAACCTTATAATCATGCATTGAATTGATTGATTTACTCAGGGTTGGTTAGGAACCCAGATATATCTTTAATTACTTCATTCTAAAAATTATTTCAAGACATATTTTGAATTAAAAATGGAATTTTATTCTCATAATTTCTCAGTATATCATATTAAGGATGATAAAATATAAATATATTACAAAACATATTTTAAATATAATTTATTTTCACACAATAACAACCAATTAATCATATATAGCCCATGAAAATTCCGAGTTATATTTACATATTCATTATTATAAAAAATTATTATTCTTACATGTGCCAATTTTCCTTTGGATTACTGATATGTAATCAATTTTTATTCTTAAATTCATTATAGAAAATCAAATTTACTCATATATAACTCCATTCATCCAATATTTAATCTTAAAACTAAAAAATATACTCTTACATGGATTCACATTTTCTAATAATCTCTTAAATATCAAGTGAAAACCATAAAATTTCTGAATTTATTTAATCTTACATAACTTGGTTGATTACTCTCACATGTGTTGACTAATTACTCACTGATTTTTATATGAAATGAAAAATTATTTAGTTAATATTAAATTGAATCCAACATCACACATAATCTAAAAAAATATAAAAAATAAAATATAGAAAGCATAATTTAAATTAAATCATTGATAATTAATATTAATCAAATTAAAACCATCTAATTATGGATAAATTATATTTTTTACAAAAATAAATAAAATTAAATATATTTAACCCAAAATAATTGAAACTCCTTGACCAAAATCACTAGGTTTGTGCTGGAGTGTGACATAGCATCATGCATTCCTCCCTAGAGTCTGTCCTAGTTCCACCTATGATCACCATGTTCTATTTCCCATCCCCAACCTATGGTACCATTCTTGTTTTTGCATTAATGATCTTGAAGTATTCCATGTATTGAGGTTCCCATGTTGGGTGTGAGTATATATTGTGTACGACACCACCAATGCTTCCTTAACATGAATCCACTTTCATAAGAGTGTATGTTCTGATAATACATAAAACTACTAGAAAAAGTTTATGATTATATAATGAGTGATGAGGAACTAACAAATCCACCAAAAACCCCACCATACCTACTTCATCTCCATGCTAGAAATATTTTAACCACATCTTGACACATCAAACTCCCTGGGATTGTCCAAAAAATGTATGTAGCATACCCCTTAACATGATAACCCACATACTCACTAACCAAAAATATGTAACATCCCTCTTAGTAGGGATATACTATTTGGATAAACATAAACACTCAACTATATAAGACACGGGAACTACACATGAAATAAATAGGTATAGGATGAAAGATTAATCTCTTAAATATCAAGTAAAAACCATAAAATTTCTGAATTTATTTAATCATACATAACTTGGTTGATTACTCCCACATGTGTTGACTAATTACTCACTGATTTTTATATGAAATGAAAATTTATTTAGTTAATATTAAATTGAATCCAACATCACACATAATCTAAAAAAATATAAAAAATAAAATATAGAAAGCATAATTTAAATTAAATCATTGATAATTAATATTAATCAAATTAAAACCATCTAATTATGGATAAATTATATTTTTTACCAAAATAAATAAAATTAAATATATTTAACCCAAAATAATTGAAACTCCTTGACCAAAATCACTAGGTTTGTGCTGGAGTGTGACATAGCCTCATGCATTCCTCCCTAGAGTCTGTCCTAGTTCCACCTATGATCACCATGTTCTATTTCCCATCCCCAACCTATGGTACCATTCTAGTTTTTTCATTAATGATCTTGAAGTCTTCCATGTATTGAGGTTCCCATGTTGGGTGTGAGTATATATTGTGTACGACACCACCAATTCTTCCTTAACATGAATCCACTTTCATAATAGTGTATGTTCTGATAATACATAAAACTACCAGAAAAAGTTTATGATTATGTAATGAGTGATGAGGAACTAACAAATCCACCAAAAACCCCACCATACCTACTTCATATCCATGCTAGAAATATTTTAACCACATCATGACACATCAAACTCCCTGGGATTGTCCAAAAAATGTATGTAGAATACCCCTTAACATGATAACCCACATACTCACTAACCAAAAATATGTAACATCCCTCTTAGTAGGGATATCCTATTTGGATAAACCAAGACACTCAACTATATAATACACGGGAACTACACATGAAATAAATAGGTATAGGATGAAAGATTAATCTCTTAAATATCAAGTGAAAACCCTAAAATTTCTGAATTTATTTAATCATACATAACTTGGTTGATTACTCTCACATGTGTTGACTAATTACTCACTGATTTTTATATGAAATGAAAAATTATTGAGTTAATATTAAATTGAATCCAACATCACACATAATCTAAAAAAATATAAAAAATAAAATATAGAAAGCATAATTTAAATTAAATCATTGATAATTAATATTAATCAAATTAAAACCATATAATTATGGATAAATTATATTTTTTACCAAAATAAATAAAATTAAATATATTTAACCCAAAATAATTGAAACTCCTTGACCAAAATCACTAGGTTTGTGCTGGAGTGTGACATAGCCTCATGAATTCCTCCCTAGAGTCTGTCCTAGTTCCACCTATGATCACCATGTTCTTTTTCCCATCCCCAACCTATGGTACCATTCTTGTTTTTTCATTAATGATCTTGAAGTCTTCCATGTATTGAGGTTCCTATGTTGGGTGTGAGTATATATTGTGTACGACACCACCAATGCTTCCTTAACATGAATCAACTTTCATAAGAGTGTATGTTCTGATAATACATAAAACTACCAGAAAAAGTTTATGATTACGTAATGAGTGATGAGGAACTAACAAATCCACCAAAAACCCCACCATACCTACTTCATCTCCATGCTAGAAATATTTTTACCACATCTTGACACATCAAACTCCCTGGGATTGTCAAAAAAATGTATGTAGCATACCCCTTAACATGATAACCCCCATACTCACTATCCAAAAATATGTAACATCCCTCTTAGTAGGGATATCCTATTTGGATAAACCTAGACACTCAACTATATAAGACATGGGAACTACACATGAAATAAATAGGTATAGGATGAAACATTAAACATCACATCCTATCAGTAAGGAGTCATAACCATCAAATATGAACATGTGATTAAACATCAATCATTGTTATTATGTCCACATTTGAAAAAAATTAAATCTATTTCAACTATGGGTTAAAGCATATAATAACATAAAATCACATAATGAAAATAATCACATATATGACCTCTACATGGTAAGGAACTTCTAACCTCCAAATCATAGAAGTTTACATCAAGGTTATCCAAAATGACAATCACTCAAACTAAGATCACACCAAATGACTTTAATAACTATCTATATTATCACAAGAGAGTTCAAGAATGGATATTACAAGAAAATAACATTAGTTCTATTATATAAGAGCTATACCAATGAAGATTCACCAAGAGGACCAAAATCAAGACATCGTGGAACACCAATGATCCTCAAAAAAAATTTTTGTTTCTGAAAGGTGAGAAATTACCTTGGTATACCACTTAATTTACCAAAATATATTCCATAAAATATCATTCTATGATAATTAAACAAAGAAGAATAACTCAACTAGAAGAAGGAAAACTCAGCAATTTGATCCCACCAAAATATCCTAAATTAGAATAACCAATAGTAGTGGATAAATAGATTGCTTGTATAGATCAAATAAATGTAAATTTGAATCTAAACATGGATGAAATTAGGGATCTGATGAAAACCACATCACCAATCAACCCTCATCTAATAATACTCCCAAAATCTATAAAATAGTAAAATGGGATTAGAATAAATTAATTGAGTAAGGGAATAGATTAAAAAATCATATAAGATTTCAATTTCTAGATCAATGAATTTACCCTTAGAAATAGAAGATATTAAATAAGAAGGCCAATAGTTTCAAGAATTTCCTAACCATCCTGACTACACTATAACCTGCATCATGACCTACACTATAAAAATAGTGTTCCTGAACATTGAGAGAAACATCTATCCCCTAGATTGTGTTATTGAGATACTAGGAATTTTATCTCACCATGAATTCTTCCATGGATTTGGTGGGGTCTATATGGTTTGATCCTGTAGGTGATGCCTCAAAACACAAAAAATCGTCGACACCTACCCCTACCCATTCTTGTTTTTCAAAATGGACCACCATGACCTATATCACAATAATTTTGTTTCACAATTTTCCCAAAAAATATACAAACACCATTTTAGCCTCCTAATATAAAATTAAAATATAACCAAGCCTTATAAGTACTTACTCAAGAAATTGATTAACCAAAAATCATAAATAATAAAAAATTAACAAGGGTTAACATATTAGGAATAAAAAATATATGACCTAAAAATATCCCACTCATGGTATTCTCATCCTTGATAAGTATCTCAAGAAGTAATGGTCGAAAAAATATGGCCACTAAGATGGAATTTATGAATGTCACTTCCATGTTTCCTTCTAGACTAGTCCATGGTTCCATAAAAAAAGAACAGGTGGCACCATTTTCCACCATAACAAATTCTCACTATAGTCTATGATATACACTAGGAACACCCATAAATGTTTCATCTAATTCCAACTCAATATCCTCATAGTTAATCACATTAGCATGATCAAGCATGTACCATAGTAACTGAGAAACATGGGAAACATCATGTGTTCCTTAATAACATGGAAGAAGTTTTACTGAGTAAGAAAATGCTCCTACACTTTTGGGGATCTCCAAAATTACTACAAACTGAAATATTCAATTCTCATGATTCTTTAAATAATGACTGCATATCCAAGGTGATATAGATAATAAAAAATGGTCACCCCCACAAACTCTAGAGGTCCTCTCCTCTATTCAGGATATTATTACTACCTACGCTGAGTGGTCACCAACTGCTTTCTAATAAAATCAACTCTAATTGAGGTCTCATACACGATACTATGCCCAAAAAATACTACCCCACCTTCATCTTTCCAACACAATGGTCATAGGAATAACCATTCAAAAAGAGCTTAAAAAAGTTCCATCTGAATCAAATCCTAGAAACTGTTTTTGTATACACACTCTCACAAGGCTAGATATTCATTCCATTACCCACCAAAGGCCAGGACACATATATGAAGTATATCCCCAAGGATTTGAATCCTCCTCTCCTTCTATCCATCTATCTAGGGATTATATGATGTACTCAATTTCAAATGATCTCCTAAATTATTATTCATTCCATTCTAAAGTTTTGATTTGAAATACAATTACCTATCCAATATGATACTGGAAGTCACTATATGATTCCATACAATCTCTCAAAAAAAATTATACCCAAATCATCAACTGACAGAGTCTGTAAAATTGGAAATAAATGATCCACTTTCACCAACATATTGAATTTCATGCCAAAAACATAATGAATCATTGATGTCCTGGGTAACCCCATCATGAATTCCACTGTCACATCATCCAACATTCATAATGGAACTAAAATAATCTGAATTAAACCACCATGAGGAAAATGCTCAGCCATTACCCCATTGGTAGTGAAGTTATATAATAAAAAAAATAGTGATGTGTATTTTCAAACCTTGCTATAAATTTTTTTGTTGGATGTCATTAAAAATATTCATTGACCAAAGATTCACTAAGAACTTCAGATATTGAGAGTCTATCATCATCTCCACACTTAATTATGTTGAAACTAATAAAATCTCATGAATGTATATTATATCATCATCATCAATTGACCACAATAAAACAAAATCATCCCAAACCAGGAATTCCCACACAGCCATGCACACATTGTCTAACTCTTTGATCACTTTTTTAGTGTCCACCAGAGATGAAATGATAAATAAAGGTGAAAATTTCATCACACTAAGGACCTATGCTGCATCCACTATCCACTTTAACAAAAATAACATTAGGCTTCATTCCTCATATAATTTCCTCTCTCTAATATACCATATCTCAAAAAAAAATCTACTAAGAGAACCAACAATGAAATTTAATTTAACTAGAGAATAATCCATCTTGAAATGAAATGACTATAGATACTTCACCAAGTTTCTCTTCCATAAATTAATATTCCATTTAGAGATGATATAATAGGGTATCATGTTGTTTGTGCAATAAAAAATCCTCTTACCGATGATATAACTTAATTAACACTTTAGAGTGTGGAATACACTTGAAAAATCCATGTTATTATTTGGGAATTTTCTCTCATAGGGTTATTGTTGGCACGAAACATAAGAAACTACTTAATCTCTCTACATCAATACAACAACCATCCCATATCTTAGGGTATCAAAATATAGCACATATTGAAAAATAGGATCTGGCATGCTCCAAGCTGGTTCTATCACCAACATTATCTTTAGCTATAGGAACACAACATCCAAACTAATCAATCCACTCAAACTTCATTATGTTATTATTAATCCAGGATAAACAAGATTTTGAATAATAGAAGTCATATGTGAGCTATCTATAGAATCCAACATACCTGAGGAAACGACTAATCTCAAACACATTCTGAAACGCCCCGACCTGAGTTATCCAGAGTCGGGGAATTATTACAAGACATTGGCATGATACATGGAATCATATCCCGAAAGACCGATCAGTTTAGTAACCTTGAAAGTACTAGTTACATTCATACATTTGACATAACATTTTGAAATTAAAACATCAAAAATATTTTTCCCCCTTTTGAACAAACTTATATCCTTAGCGTATCCATCAATGTCAATCATAAAATACTTCTTCACATCTTGGGAAAAATAAAATATAGAAAGGAGTGATCTCAGATGCTTAGTAAGGATAACAATATAGAGGAAACACTTGTAAATAAGAATAAAAATTTAAGGGAATATATAAGACTAAACAATATCATTTTAAACATGAACATCAGAATAATATGGAAAAGATAAAATCAAATAATTTCATTTACTTATTCACATGGATATTCTACTAGTTGAATAATCACATGCAATATTAGTAGCTACTTTAATAATGATGGAATGCATAACGCCAGGCTTCATAACCCCATAGTCAAGGCCTTATACCAAGACTATAAATAAGATTCTATTAAGGCATTGTTCCAAGATACTATTTTGTCTCATGATACCTATCGAGGCATCGAGTAGTTATAGCGGGCTCCACCCTTCACTTACTAAGTCCAATGCATTCCTTATATGAAATGTTTTAATCATAACATAAACATTCATATTAAAACTATCAGACAAAATGTCAATACTTTATCCATAAAACATGAATGGTGTAAAAATAACACATCTATAGTCAAAGATATCACAAAACCTTCAATACAATATGGATGTTTTGTATCATAATAAATCAACTTCAAACAAGATTAAAATCCATCAAAGGATGTTGATAAATATGAAATCAAAACTTTTTAAAAGAAATATCTCTTTCTATTTTAAATTCATATAAAAGTCATATAATTATAAAAGAAAAAACTTGTTATGAAAGTATACATATAATCTTGTATTGGAAGCATTAACGATGTTATAATGGCTGAAAATAGCTGCACCCACCGTATTATTTAAAAAAAGACATTCTCACCTTAATTTTGTCAGAAAGGTCATAAAGTACCTTGTTTAGAAAATGAAAAAAAGACTCATTTCAAAACATATAAGGTCAAATAAGGGTATAAATGACTTTATCAAATAATATAGTAAATAGTAATAAAAATTTGAAATACATTTTTATGAAAATACTGATGTGGATGATAAAGTGGTCCCAGTAGATACTTACGTAAAAACAACCTAAGATAATAAAGAGATTGTGAAATTAACCCTTAGATTGTACTTTTCCGTAGTCGATGGTATGTTAAAACCCTTAATATAGTTAAAAAATTGTTATTAAATTATAAAATAACTTTATACATAAATATAAAATCATATATTATCTTATAATATTACTTTGTAAATAATATTTTAGTAGTATCATCATTTATGGTGGTAACAGTTTCATTTTCCTTTTTATGCTTGGTTACGTAAGCCATATTTATTATGGATAGGTTTTATTTTATTTATATAAAGAATGATATTATGTTGATAAAAATTATTTTTAATAACAAAATGGAAATTTTTCTTGAATGATTATGACGGGGAATGAATCTCATCATGTTCATGGAGACAGCACTCCGTACATACGCATGGGAAACAATTTCATTATATTGATGGAAAAAACATTGGAAATTGGATGTTATATCATATATACAGAATTATTAACATGTTATATATATTATTTACATCATTTATACTCATTATTATACTCATACCAATAATGAAGTGTTTGAATAACAAACTACACCACGACATGGGGACGGTAATCCGTACGCACGCACGTATGGTGACATTGTCAATTATAAGATGAATATAATAGTGAATACGGTTGTACCATTATTATAATAATATGAAATTATATAGAAATCACTAGAGCTATTATTTTAGAATGGAAAACAAAAATAAGTATTAATTAGAAGAAGAAAAGAACTAGAAAGAGGTAATGAAATATTTACCGCTTCTTGAGGTTCTTCCTTTTGATTTGATCAAAAAGGGATCCATAGGTTGGATTTATGACCAAAGTGAGGACTCTAATATTAAGGGAGTAATGTTTGGAGGATATATGGGAAGTTTTGGGCCAAGAAAAATGAATTTGGAGGTGTAAAATTAAGAGAAGGGGAAATACCCTTTTATAAGAGAGGTGAGAGTCCCTTTAGGAAAAGCTGGGAATATTATTTTATAATAAACTCATTTTCGGTATCTAATGGATCCAAAATGAATTATTTAATGGATAAGGTGGTTATGGGTCTAAAACCTCTCAACCGATAGGTTTTAGATAGGTTTAGGTCATCATATTAACCTTATCTTTTAGATTTAACTCTTAGTTAAATAGTTTGACATTTACCATGTCACTTTGTATTTTTATATTATATGGTTAATAACCATACTATAAAAAGAAAAGAGAAACCCATGGTTTCCTTATTAATATATATAACCTTATATAAGTACTTTGGATGATCCTTTTATTTTTAGGAATATTATATTAATTAATAATACAATATTTGTTTTAAAAACTCAATTACGTCAATTTTGACACTATTTAGTATTTGATTTTTTTCTGAAATCCATAAAAACTTTATCACTTAGAATAAAATTTATTTAACCCACCCTAACATGTAATATTAACCTAGAAAATTAGTGTAATTACTCAAAAGTCTCAATTTATATTTATTTGGATAATTATAATATCAATTATTTTAATACTTCATTAATAAGGTAATTACTTCATCATCATTGTGTCATAAATTAATTAAATTATATAATGTCTAAAAATTATAAATAAAATACCATTATCCATTAAATATTTTTAGATTTATAATGAATATTTATAGTTGAATAAATATTTTGTGTAACCCTATATTAAAAATGGTTTAGTTTTTAATCTTTGAATTTAACTCTTTTAACTCTTCTTTAAATAAAATGATAATAAATGTCCTAATCAAATCCAAGTGGACAAAAGGGGATAATATTTTATTCCTAAGGTTTTTTTGGTCTAATTTTACTTATCCAATAGAATTAGGACATATTTTAGGGTAATTGTGATATCATTTTTATCCTTAATTTCACAATTTACTTTTAACCGTGGTAAATAAAAGTCAAACATTACTATTCACCAAAAATTATTTTCATCTTATTTAACCACATTTAACCTACTGATATTAACCACGTTTCTCGGATTTTTTAAAATTCAACTCACAAATGCGGTAAAATTATCTTTTATGCAAATTTGCAATTGCTCCTAGGAGGAGGCTAAAAGACTGTAAGAAGTTCGATAAGATTTTAAATATCTAAACTTATTATAAAATGACTCTAATGAATTACATTGAAAATATATAGGTATTATGTACCTATTTTGGCCTATATTAAATTAAAATAAAATAACTAACTATTTAAATAAAAAGTCAGTTTTAACCAATAACGCAATGTTTTTTCACAATTCATCAAAAAATGAAAGTTTTCAGAAAAATACCAAAAATTCACTCTAAGCTAATTTCGATATTCGGAATCCAAAAATGATGTCCATTTTGAAAGATCAAATTTATAAAATTTAAAAAAGTGGGTATTACAATTCATAACAGCTAGTTTGTTTGGTTGTGGTGTGTTTTAACTAGAATTTGCGTACAACACAAGCTATTGTATTATTCAAAGGGAAACGTACTATGGAAGACTGGGGTGTTATATTTTCCCCGCCTTAAAATAATTTCATCCTCGAAATTTCTATAATATTACTACATAAAAAGATTCGGGTGGTTCTACATCATAAGTTCCTTGGTTTCCCACGTTGCCTCTTCCATCTTATGGTTTCTTTATCGATCTTTAACCAAATGTGTTGTCTGGTTTCTCATCAATTGTTCTCTTATATAAATAATCTTGATAGGATCTTCAAAATAAGACATATAAAGTTCTAGTTTAATTTCTTCATAGGTGATTAAATGTGTTGTGTCAGGTATGTATTTTCTCAATAGTGATACGTGGGACACATTGTAAACTTTGTAGAGACTTGGCGGCCTTGAAAAATGGTAAGCACAACCCCAATTCATTGAAGAATTTCAAAAGGTCCGATGTACCTGAGACTCAATTTACCTTTCTTACCGAATTATATAACTCCCTTCCATGGAGATACCTTCAAGAAAACATGATCTCCTACCTAAAATTCCAAATCCTTCCTTCGGTTATTGGCATAGCTCTTCTGCCAACATTGGGACACTTTGATGTGGGTTTGGATAATCTTCACTTTTTCCATTGTTTCCTCAATATGTTCTGGGCCTACGATTTTTCTTTCACCAACATAATCCCAAAAAGTTGGTGTGCAACATATCTTTCCATATAACGCTTAATATGGTGCCATATGAATACTTGAATAGAAGATATTGTTATAGGAATATTCTACCAAAGGTAAATATTTATCCCACATAACTTGAAAGTAAACTGAAAAAGATCTCAAAATGTCTTCTAAGGTTTGAATAGTCTGTTTTGATTGCCCATCGGTTTGAGGGAGGTAGGCAGTGCTCAAATGAAGTTCAGTATCTAGGTATTTCTGAAGACTTTTCTAGAATCTTAATGTGAAATAGGGATCATGATCAGAAGAAATAAATAGGGGTACTCTATGAAGTTTTAAAACTTCATTAATATATATTATTTCTAAACGTTCAAGTGGTAAATCTTCTCTTATAGAAATAAAATGTGCTAACATGGTATGATGATAAAAAATGTCCCATATTGAATCATTCCTTCTAGGACTCTTGGGTAGTCCCATGACAAATTTCATTAATATATCATCCCATTTCAACTCAGGTATGGTAAGAGGTTGAATGACTCATTTAGGATGTTGTCTTCCAGCCATCAATTGTTGGAAATCCATACATCTCGGCAAGAAATCAGCAATCTCCCTCATCATGTTGTCCCACCAAAAATGTTCTTTCAAATATCTATACATCTTAGTGATACCAGGGTGTATAGAGAAATTGGAGCTATGAGAATCATATAACAAATCCATTTTTAGATAAGGTTTATCGGGAACACAAAGTCTTTTCCAAAAGGTCAAAATCCCATATTCATATATGAAGTCGATCAATCTCCCATTGTTCACAACATTAATTTTATTTTGAATCAACTCATAATCATCCTGATAAATTTTTATCCTTTCTAGTAAATATGGTTTGTAAATTTTTTTAAAAAGTACTGATGTTTCACCTTCCATGATTATTCCCATATCCATTTTTACTAGATCCATGAAAATATGATCCCTTTCAAATCTCATCTTGTTCAGAACTCCATGATCCTTTCTGATCAAACCATCTTCCACCTTATTTTCCTTCCCCTGGTGGTAGTGTATTTTGTAATCATAATCCTTGATTAGTTCAAGCCATCTCCTTTGCCTCATATTGAGTTATTTTTGTGAGAAAATATACTTCAAACTCTTTTTATCAGTATAAATTTCACAATTTTCACCATAGAGATAGTGTCTCCATATCTTCAAAGAAAAATATTACAACTGCTAACTCAAGATCATGATGTATAGGCAATAAATCTATCATTCTTCATTAGGACACAACCAAGTCCTTTCTTTGAAGTATCACAATATATAAAAAACCCATCATTCCCTGATGATAGAGTAATGATAGGAGCATTTACTTATATTCTATTTAGTTCTTAAAAACATTATTCACACACTTTGTTCCAAAATTTTTTTAACCCTTTTATGTGTGATCTTGGTTAATGGGTTATCCATTCAAGTAAAATTCTAGAAAAAATGCCGATAATAACCTGCTAAACCAATAAAAATGTGTACCACAATTATAATCGTCAGTACTACCCATTATTATATAACCTTGGTCTTAGAAGGATCAATAGAGATTCCATACTTAGAGACAATATGACAAAGAAAAGAAATCTCCTAAAGCCATAATTCAGACATGCTAAACTTCCCATATAATTCCTTTTTTCTAAGAGTCTATAGAATAATGCACAAGTTATTTTTGTGATCTTTGTAGCTTTTTGTGTATACCCAGATATCATCAATAAATACCACTACAAATTCATCAAGATATTCCTTGAAAACATTGTTCATTAGATCCATGAAAACAAAGGGTGAATTAGTCATCCCAAAAGGCATTTCTATAAACTCATAACGATTGTACATGGTTCAAAATGTTGCTTTCAGTATGTATTCCTTTTTCACACACAACTGATGATATCCAGATCGAAGTTTAATCTTTGAAAAATTTCAGGATCCATAAAGTTGGTCGAATAAATCATCAATGCAAGGTAGGGGATACTTGTTCTTTACTGTTATAGCATTGATCTCCCTATAGTCAATGCACAACCTCATAGATCCATCTTTCTTCTTAACAAAAAGGACAGAGGATCCCCATAGAGAAACACTAGGGTGAATAAATCCCTTATTACTCAATTCCTCTAGTTTTTTCATTAGATACACTAATTCCACAATGACCATTATATAATGGGTCATTGATATAGGCCTTGAACCATGAATTATGTGAATGGAAAACTCAATTTCTCATTCTGGAGGATGTCCATGTAAATCCTCTGGAAACACATCAACAAATTCTTTCACAATAGGTATGTCCTGTATTCAAACATTATTTTCCTCACCAATATTTATTTCATTCTATTATTCCCTAATAATTGAATTTAGTTGAGCTATAGTGGGTAGATCTAGATAAGAATCAGGTGGTGATGTTTCTGATCTAAAGATAAGGTAATCTTTATCATCATCAAAAATCATAACATCCTTCTTCTTATAGTAAATTTTCAAATAATGGTCTGAAAGCCAATACATACCAAGGATTATATCAAATTCATTCATGGGTATGATGATGAGATCAGCAGATAAAGAACATTTATATACCCTAATGGGAACTGATTGACAAAACTTTGTTGTAGTGATACTTCACTTAGGTGTTTTTACTGAAAAATCCCTTGTTAATTCAAATTGAAAATATATAATTTTCATAGAAAACTAGGAAGATATGAAACAATGCGATGATCCAGAGTCAAATAAAGCTTTGGCTAAACATAAAGAAACCATTTAATTACCTAACAACACGACTTTTAGAGCTTCAACCTTAGTAGTAGTGATAACATAAGTTCTGAATTGATCCCTTGGCCCCTTATGAGGTATGTTTCCTTGGATCTTAGGACATTATTTTTCATAATTACCCTTTTCTCTACAATTGTAGCATAAAACAATGACTTCCTCTTTCTTCCCCTTGGAATCAAGAGCTTGGTGGCCTTTTTCACCACACTTGTAACAGAATCCCATTCCCTTTAGGAAAGTACCAAGGTGTTTCATCACACATTTTCGACAGGATGGACATTTAACATTTTCCTTCTTCCCCTTATTTCCATTTCCAGAGTGTTCATCACATCTCTTCTTCTCTTGCTTTGATTTTAACTCTTAAGACTTAGAGAATTATTTTTCTATCTTGATAGCACATGAGACAATATCTTCATATGATAAGAAGGATTGTGAGACTAATAATCACCGGAGAAATGATTTTAAACCATCAAAGAATCAATAAATCTCACTCCTTGGGTTACGTATATAATCTACAGCATTCCTTGTTAACCTTGTATAGTTAGCCACATACTTTTCAACATTCTCCTCCTCCTTTTGCCTCAGACTCAGAAATTGTCTTTCCATATCTGCTTGATGGTCACGAAGAAATTATTTTTCTAATAAAATCTCTTTACACTCCATATATTCTGTATTTTATACTTCATCATCTTCCTTTATGTTTTGAATGAATGACCCCCATTGATCTGCATCTCCCGTGAGGCGATAAACTGCCATGACAACTTTTTCCCTTTCTATACTCCCCAAAGTGTGAAATATTTTTTCGACGGAATTTATCCATTTCTCAACTACTAATTGATTTTTAATCGCATATAATTTTGGTGGTTGTTTTCTAATGAAGTGGTCAAACATTGATCCTCCACATTGTGGATCAGGTTGCTCCATACGGGTAAGGTTATTATTCATAACCTGAGTGAGTTGTCCCAGTATGGTGATAAGCTGATCAGCACCAGTTGCTTCACCAGCTCCACTTTAATTATCTTAGGTAGGAGGGAAATCCCTACATGGATTACGTGCATTGATATGGTTTCCATTCCTTCTACTAGGAACCATTACTAAACAATCGCATACACTTGATATGTTTATGAATCACAATACATAATTTCAATCTTATAAAACAATTAACATAAATTGAACAGTTTATGGATATAATTCATAATCATAAAAATGTTTTCTTTGAGAAATTATATACTCATAATCCATTCATAATTTTCTGTAAAGAAAATGAGAATTATCCAAATCATATCCCCTAGGAGTGTCGTAACCAAGAGTGCAACAAGGCCCGTTATCGTGCACCAGTTCCTGCTCGAGTCCAGCTCAAAGCAGTGTTTTTGGGTTTTACCCCATGGTACATCTGTACCAGATCCGCCTCTACCTATTCATATCCAGATAGGGATGTATTTCTTGGAAATCTCACAAAATCTCTACAGTACCAAAATTATATGAAGTTCTTTTATAATAATCCTCAAAGTCTATATTAGGGTAATGTTCTACAATTAGAGTTTTTCTAAATCTAGCTTCTAAGGTTTGTAATAAACTTCCAATGATACCAACTATAATTCCCTAAATCCAGTTACCCTGAATCAGTGCATTATTATAGAACTTTGGCATGATACATGGAATTATTTCCCAAAAGACCGATCAGTTTAGCAGCATTGGAAGTACTAGATACATTCATATGTTTTACATTACATCATGAAATAAAAACATAAACAAAATTTTTTCCCCGTTTGAAAAAAATAATATCCTTAGCCCATCCCTTCAAGTCAACCATAAAATACTTCTTCACATCATGGGAAAAATAAAACATAGAAAGGGGTGAGCTCATATTCTCTATAAGGATAGCAATATAGCAGAAACTTTTGTAAAATAGCCTAAACATTTATGGAAATGTATATGACTAAAACAAAATAATTTTAAACATGAACTTCAGCATAATATGGAAAAGATAAAATCAAATAATTCTATTTACATATTCACATGGATATTCTACTTGTTGAATAATCACATGAAATATCAATATCCACTTTCATAATGATGCAATGCCTAATGCCAGACTTCATAACCACATAGTCAAGGCCTTATGCCAAAACTAAAAATAAGATTTTGTCAAGGCCTTGTGGCAAGACACTAGTTTGCCTCATTTGACCTACTGATGCATCGAGGATCTATAGCAAGCATCACCCGTCACTTAATAAGTCCAATTCATTCCTCATATGAGAAGGTTTAAACATTACATAAATATTCTTAGTAAAACTAGCATATGAAATGTCAATACATTATCCATAAACCCTGAATGGTGTAAAAATAACACATCCAGATTAAAACATATCTCAAAACCTTCAATACAATATGGATGTTTTGTATCATAATAAATCAACTTCATACAAGCTTAAAATCAATCAAAGTATGTTGACATAGATGAAATCAAATTTTTTTTAGAGAAACACCTCTTTCTATTTTGAAATCATTTAAAATTCATATAATTATAAAAGAAAAAATTTATTTGGAAAATATTATTATAAGATTTTATGTGTAGCTTCGACAATGTTATAATGGAAGAAAATAGCCGCACCTGCAATATAAGTTAAAAAAAGACATCATTATTATAATTTTGTCGAAAAGGTCATAAAGTACCCTATTTGGAAAACAAAGGAAAGATTCATTTACAAACATATAAGGTCAAATAATGTTATAAATGAATTTAACACATTTTCTAGTAAATAGTAAAAAAAATTTGAAATTTTTTTATGAAAACATGGATGTGGATGATAAAGTGGTCCCACTAGATACTTACGTAAAAACAACCTCGGATAATAAAGAGATTGTAAAATTAACCCTTTATTTGTAATTTTACTTAGTCAATGGTATATTAACCTCTTATATAATAGTTAAAACATTTTTATTAAATAATATATGATCTTTATACATAAATATGATATCATACATAATCTTATAATATTGCTTTGTTAATAATATTTTAGTAGTATCATCATTTCAGGTGTTAACTGATTCATTTTCCTTTATATGCTTGGTTATGTAATCCATGATTATTATTGATAGGATATATTTGATTTATATAAATAATGATATTATGTTCATAAACATTATTTTTATTCATAAAATGAACATTATTCATGAATTATTACGATGGGGAATGAATCTCATCGCGTTCGTGGAGACGGTAACCCGTACGTACGCATGAGCGGAAATATCATTATATTAATTGAAAATCGTATGTAATTGGATGGTATATCATATATTAAGAATAATTAAAATGTTATATTTATTTTTTACATCAGTTATAATCATTATTATACCTATCCATATAATGAAGTGTTTGAATAACAAACTACACCACGATGTGGAGATTGAAATCCGTATGTACACACGTATGAAGAATTTGTCATTTATAGGATGGAAAAAATAAAAAATATGTTTGAACCATTTTTTTAATAACATCACAGTATATAGAAGATAATAGAGTTATTATTTTGTAATTTAAACTAATAATAAAGAGGAAGTGGAAGAAGAAAATAATTTGAAAGTGGTGATGAAATATTTACCTCTTCTTCGGGTTCTTCCTTTTGATTTGATGAAAAGGGATCCTTAGGTTGGATTTCAGACCAATGTAAGGCCTCTAGGATTAAGGGAGAAATGATGGAAGGATATTTGGGTAGGGGTTTTCCGATCCCAAAGGCTTTGGATGTGTGAAATTAAGATAAGGGGAAGTTCCCTTTTATAAGAGAGGTGAGAGTCACTTTAGGAAAAGCTTGAAATATTCTTTTATAATAAAATAATTTTCACTTTATAATGGAACCAAAATGAATTATTTATAGGATAATGTGGGTATGGGTCGCAAACCTTACATCCAATGGGTTTTAGATAGGTTTAGGTCATCATATTAACCTTATCTTTTAGATTTAACTCTTAGTTAAATAGTTTGACATTTACAATGTCTCTTTGTATTTTTATATTATATGGTTAATAAACTTACTATAACAGGCCAAGAGAACCCCATGTTTTTAATAATTAATATATATAACTTTATCGAAGCCATTTGGCCGAACATTAGATTTTTAGGAATATTATATAAATTAATAATATAATATTTGTTTAAAAAACTAAATTATGTCAATTTTGACACTATTTAGAATTTTTTTTGAAAGCCATAAAAACTTTATCTCATCGAATAATTTTTATTTAACCATACCCAACATTTCATACTAACCTATAAAATTATTATAATTCATCATAAGTTTCAATTTACATTTATTTGGATATTTATAATATCAATTATTTTAATATTTCATTAATAAAGAAATTAAAACAACATCATTGTGTCATAAATAAATTAAATTATATAATGTCTAAAAATTATAAATAAAATACCATTATATAATAAATATTTTTATCTTTCTAATGAATATTTATAGTCAAAATTATATTGTGTGCAACCTTATATTAAAAATTGTTTAGTTATTAAACATTGAATTTAACTCTTTTAACTCTTCTTTAAATAAAATAATAATAAATGTCCTAATTTAATCCAAGTGGACCAAATGGGATCATATTTTATTCTAAAGGTTTTTTGGTTGAATTATACTTATCCAATATAATTAGGACATGTTTTAGGGTAACTATGATATCATTTTAACCCCTAATTACCCTATTTACTTTTAACCATGGTAAATAAAAGTCAAAAGTTTCTATTTACCAAAAATTATTTTAATATTTTTGAACCAAATTTAACTTACTAGTATTAACTATGTCTCTCATATTTTTTGAATTCAACTCACAGAAGTGGTGAAATTAAGTTTTATACAAATTTGCAAATGCTCCTCGGAGGTGGGTAAAAGACGGTAAAATGTTCGATAAAATTTTATATATCTAAAATTAGTATAAAATGACTCCAATGAATTAAGTTGAACATATATAGGTATTATGTATATATTTGGACATAAAATAAATAAAAATAAAATAACTATTTATTTAAATAAATAGTCAGTTTTAACCAATAACGTAGTGTTTTTTCACTATTAATAAAAAATTTAATGTTTTCATAAAAATACCAAAAATTCACCATAAGCTAATTTCAATATTCCAAATCAAAAAATGATGTCCATTTTGAAAGAAAAAATTTATAAAATTTCAAAAAGTGGTTATTACTATTCATAATAGCTAGTTTTATTGGTTGTGGTGTGTTTGAACTCGATGTTGCGTACAACACAAGTTATTGTATTATTGAAAGTGAAACGTACAGTAGAATCATGGTGTGTTACAAATTCTGTGGATGACCCCAAATCATCACCAACTCACACTCCTTTAGGTGCATATAAATTACCACCTTAGTGATCATATTTATAAGGAATCACCCCTCATAAATATAAAAGTGACACATGAATAGTTTTGAATAAATTCAGTGTGCCCAAAGTATACTTTATATAATATCAATGTTTCTTACATGAATATCTGATGTTGATTATTATAGGAGGATATCATTAAAAAAACCATAAAAAGATGTTGAGACACAAATGGATGATCCTATTCATGAGATACATGAACACTATTGGAATATTTTTCATCTAGAAAGGAATGAAAAGATACTATTACATTCTTAATCTATTACAAAATATTGACTTAGGAATATCCTCCTATCTGACCAGAATCTGGCGGTATATCGACCATAAGTCAATCTTGGGGAACCAATAGGGTCCCCTCAACTAGTCAAACCAGTCACTAATACTAAAAAATAGGAATTTATTCTTCATGGTTACTTAGTATAACTTCCTTTAGTTGAGAAATAACTGAATAGAATCATTATCCTTCTTTGAAAACCATGCTATAGAACCCCAAGGATATGTGTTTATAATTAAAAAACATTCACCTCCTAAATCTTACTATATACCTTGAGTTCTTTCTAAATGGTTGGTTCAATATGATATGGTGTAATCGATATTTGTTTTACACTAGTCATGAGTTCTATCAAAAATTCATTTTATTCCTCACATTGGGAGACTAGAAATGTTATCCAAGAAGATATATAGGTTTGGTCCCGCCACTAGAGGAAAGAAAGAGGATACTTTTAGGTGAACCATTAGATCCAAGATTCCTACTTGTTCCATGAGAGCTTTATGCTGGCCTAAGACAAGACATATATTCAAACTTCCATATCCAAATCAATATCCACTACTAACATCATCCTATTAGATGAAAATAAGGACACCCATCTCTAATAATAATCAATGTGAGCATGATGGCTCAATAGTTTGTCCCTAAAAATGTTCACATCAAAGATAGTCATCTCAAGGATTGTGAATTCCCATAAATTTTTATATCCATAACTACTATAGGACATTCTTGATATCTCTAAATAAAATCCACTTTAATCCCTATGGGAATATCGATAGAAATAAAATCCGAAGATAAAATTAATCATAAACCAATTCCAATAATAAATTTATAAAATCTGAAATAATGGAAAGCAATAGTACTGAATAGATCATTAGAAAGAGTATAGGTGATTAAGTATGTACTTATAATCTTTAATGGTCTCTATCCATAGTCACATGGTACGTTGACTATTGCATACACTCATCCTACCTCAACTCCAAGATGATGTCCCTAATATGCTGGAATTACCTAATTCATCCGCATATGATGGGATTTAACCTACTACTAAGGAACTTATACACTCTCATGGATCAATTCCAATATATTATTTTCACCCTAAAGAGACCTCATCAGTGATTCCACTGAGTAAAAATTCGTTATACTCCTTGTCTTATAGCACTGATGGTGCTTTAACTAAGGCTTTGAATTGTTTTACAATAATTCCCACTCTATCCATTATTGAACCATTGAGAAATTCCACCTCTGATAGAAGGTATTGAAGAGACTATTCTCATCTATGGTTGTCTAATGCCACTCTAACATTAATCCCCATCCATCCTATTAGAATTAATTAATTTTTCACTAGTAATCCCACTGAAGGATAAAATAAGACCCATAGTTTTGTCCTCCTCCAGCAACTTCTTGATCAACAGGGCCTTGTGAAGTTTAAGATACCAAATTTTCTAGAGATGAATTGTACTTTTTTCATTTAATATTTTACCCTTTTTTGAGAATATATTTTTTTGGTCTTTCTTTGGTGTAATTTTGAGGGAATTTTGATAATTTTTGGATCCCATATGGCTTTTCATAGTTGGAACATGGTTATAGGAAACTATGTGGTTTTCCCAAAGAAACTTTTCACTCCATTTTGATCCATTGGATGGGGGCACACAGTTTGACCAAACCATAAAGCTGAGCCCCTCCAAACCGTTCACCCTTTAACCATCAGTGTTTTCATGGTTGGTGAATTATTTTTTAATTTGTGCATCTGCTCATAAAAAACCATGTATCCTATATAGTTGGGGAACATGATTATGGTGCATGGTTTTTATAACCATAGGGACCATCTTGGAAATGATGTTAATGAGTTTTTAAACCCATGAAAATTTAAATAAAATTTCATGGACCCTCAGTTTATATCCCTAATCACTTCCTCTTATACAAAAACTATTTTATTTTCTCTTGAAGGATCATGAAAGGATTCCTACTCTCCTTGAAATCTTCATTCTAAATAAAAGATCTAGAATAAAGATTAACTCCTCTTTGGTAAGTGATATCTCCTTTAATTATGTTCCTATCTCTCCTGTATTTTTATCCCTTTGGATAAGGATGTTTTTATTAACTGTAGATGGTTTAGATCTTGGTTGTAAAGGATATTGTTTTGTTGGATATTGATCCATGGTTTTGGTACTAGATCTTCAACTCCATTGTGAATTCGACCATTCTATATAAAATTGGGTGCTATGGTTTGGAAATATTTCATAAATGATCCAAACAAACCTGGTATAATTTCTAATTTCCATACCATGGATCTTTATTTCATGTTGTAGATTTATCATTTTTTTCCACATTAGGAAATTGTATTTAAATTAAAAAGGTGAATTTAATTCTATTGAATGCATGTGAAATTGTGAAATATGTGACTGATAAATGAGTTGTGGGTGGGGGGTTGATGCTCTATGTACTCGAATATATTTTTCTATACCCTCATTGCATGAATGTTATATTTTGAAATATTTTATTGATCAATTAGTTGTTAGAGATGAACTGATGGTCTTATTACCCATGGGGTGAAAAACTAATGCTCCAGACCCCCATTTCATGTATGTGGATTAATACATAGAAATATTTTCTATGGTACTATAAATGAAATTGGATGTAAATGAATAATGAAATCCCATGAAATAATAATCCATGATAATACCTATGATATATGGTTTAGACTCCATCACGGGCCAAAGAAGGTATGATATGGTTGAATAAAGAATAATAAATGTGAAGCCTGTTAACTTTTTTAATTTTTACAATATTCTTTATAGAAGTTCATACACTATTATAAACTGGATATTACTATATATTCCATTGGTGGTGGACTATTGTGTTGTACTCACACCCTAATTAGATTACCAAATTGGTACAGTAATAGAATTCATGTTTGGAGGACTTAATAAGGGAAAGCACACTATATTAGATGGATGAAATGGGATTCAGTAGAGATCATGGATGAGAGAACCAGAAATGATTTCAAAACCCACATTGGAGTTTTAAGTTTGCATTTATTTTTGGTTTTCATTACAATTTTGACAAATTTATGGAATCACAAATTTACTTCATTAGATTATGGTTATTTTCCCAATCTAGGATTTATTCATGCGTTGTTTGGTTGATTATTTATTGTTGTGGTATATTAGTTATATTGAATATTTATTTTCACTATTCTGATACTTTGATAAAGAGGGTATAGTCTCCCTATGTTACATCTTATACCTACACTCCTATTCGATATCCTATGGTGTACATGGAGGTGCACATGTGGTTATGTGTTGAATTGGCTATAGGCACTAGTTTTTGGAACATGATTTTGGGACATTACAATGTGGTATTAAAGGGGTTTTCTTTTCTATCAAATTTTCTTATTATTTGGGAAAGGTAAACAAGATACTATGAAGAGTTGAGCCTTGGTCATGAGGGTGTGCATGGGATTAGGTAATCCATGTGTGGGGGAAACCCCAAGTACTTATAGAATATTTATTTTTCCTGGTGTTTATTATTATAGTTGAATAGTATTTCATCTTGGGTGATATAGTTGTTCTATGATGTCATTGTTTTCTATAATTTTCACTCATATAATGGTATGGAACGAGAGTTGAGTAAGCATGCATCATTCAAGGCACTAAAGAATATATTCAAAATGCATCATATTAGGAACACAATGAAAATCATGTTATGGGTGAGTTTTTGGAATTGAAAATTAATTTATATAAATTATTTATCTAAAATAAGTGGTTTCTAATAATGAAATAGTAAGGGTTATAAGATTTTTAATATGGTAATTTTAAATGGTAAAATTAGTGTTCCTGATGAGAACCTTATAATTTGGAAATATTATTTACCTGATGGTAGCAATGACCTAGGTTAGGGTTGGATAAGGGTAGTTCTAATGTTGTGGTGTTGATCCTTGATTAGTGTATGTAGGATGACTTATTGTGGCCTTATGTGAATCAATCATGGTAAAATGTGTTAACGGTGTGTTATGTGTCCTACAAAGTGTTCTTGTAATTTTAGAGACATGACTCCACAACAAGGATTGTTTGTGTGATGATTGGAATATATAACTGGAAATGTGCCTCCAGTAGTGGAAACCAAGGCCTCAATTGTTTCGGGTGTAGGGCGGGGAGAGCAGTTCCATGAGTACTTGTCTCTCTTTATATATTTCTAGTAAAGTGATCTTGGATGGGCTATGTTGAATATGTCTGAGTAGACCCAGGAGTTCCAGTTGTATCATCCATTGATATTTAGTAGAGAGGGTGGACCTGAGGCATATGAGTTTTCGATTGAGTCTATCCAAAAAATTATTGATCATTTTGAGACTCCTAAAATAAAAAATTTATGTTATATACTTATTTATTATGAGTTCAAGAGAAGCATTGTTGGGATATTCAGGCTCACGATGAGCATTTGGAGAGAATGGAAAGAGTGTAATTTTAGGAGAAGTTCTAGGAGAACTATTACCCATTTATGGTTAGGTAGGATGGAGTAGTATATGTTATGAATTTTACCTATGTAAGTATGACTGTGATGGAATATGAAGCTCAATTCACTAATTTCTAGTGGGTTTTATAGATCTTCTAGAATATTAGAAAAATAAGATGAGATATTTTAAGGATGGACTTTAATGTGAAATTCCCTAGATAAAAATATTCTTATTGATTTATTTTTATGTGGTGGTGAATCATGCTATAATTTTTTATGGTAACCTAAAGGCTGATTTCAGTGGAGGAGAGGTGGTTTCTATTTTATAACGAGAGCTACGTCTTCTATGGTTTGGAAGAATTTTTATGAGAACATTTACAAGGGTAGAGGAAAATATATTATCAATGGGGAAAGATTAGTTACACAAAGCTAGAATCGATTGTTCTTCCATAATTATGGTAGGTTGGGTCAGGTTCATAATAAGTATCCCTAACATCCAGTGGTGTGATAATCATGTGGTAGGATGATACTATTAAATAAGTATTATAGTAACTCTTGATCAATTTTTAGTTATGGAGGAGCTAGGTAGTACCAGAGTAATGGATGGGGGTCTTCTACCCCATACGAGTCTGATAGTTAGAGTTCCACAAGTTGTGACGGTTAGGGTGGAAGATTTGGAACTTTCGGGAAAGATCAACTATATTAGTAGAATAGGTCATTACATGTATCTCAGACAAGATAATAGGGAATAGGTATAGCTTTGTTGCATGATGTTTATCCCACACTTATTGATAGCAAGGCTGGGCCGTCGACAATCAGATGTAAAATTCTTGTATATTATACACTTCCCCACTCTTTATTTGATATATAATTCACTAATTAATTTATATTTTAAAAAATTAGGAATGGTTTATTCTGAATTTGGAGTTTGTGAGTTGGATCATGGCTATCGACACATCACTAGGTGTATGGTTGTTGAAAATCTATCTATGTAGGGGATGTTCCCTCAGGGTTGGTGAGTATCATTTCCTTTCAGATCATTGTATACTTGACATGTCCAGTTTGTATTTATTTTTTGTATGGATGGGCTATTATCATACTTATACCACATTGACTGTTATTGTAGGATTGTAACCCTTATGTCTCCTGGGGGTGATAGTTATGTCCATCATGGAGAATGGGATATCCAAGAAGGCCATGCAGGGCCAGTTCATCAACAACTAGGATATCTCACAGACCAAGTCTCGTGTTTTTTTGGATGATGGGGGTGTGAGTCATAGTGTCTTTCCACCCATAGTGGATAATATTTACGACGCGTTTCAAGAATAATTATCAGGGTTACCACATCAGTGATATGCTGTGTTCAAAATTGAGTTAATGTTTGGAGTAGAATCATTTTCCATTCCAACATATAAAATGACACCAAAACAGCTTTATGATCTTAAAAATTATAAATAAAAATTGACAGATAAGGGAGTTATCCATTCATGAACATCACCTTGGGGTTCTCTAGTTCTGTTTTCTAAGAAAAATGATAGTATGTTGTTCTTATCATTCAATTATCATTAGATGAACTAGATAATTGTTAATAAATGGTACCCACTCCCATATATCGATTATCTATTTAAAATTTTGAGGGATTCTTGTATGTTATACAATATTGGTTTGAGGATAGGTTATCATCAGTAAAGAGTGAGAGCTTCTGATATACCACAAATTGAATTTAGAAGCATGTATGGCCTTTATGAGTTCATTGTAATGTAGTTTGGATAGAAAAATGAACCTACTATGTTAATGGGCCTTAGGAACAAAATATTTCACTCATACATTGCTCACTTTTTTGTTGTTTTTGTGTATGAAATTATTTTTTACTCCAATACCCATGACGATCATTCTCCACAACTTGAAATCATCTGATGTACACTAAGAGAACATAATATATATAATAATCAATCAAATTTTAGTTTCTTAGTCAACATTGTACATTTCATTGACCACATTATCTCATAAGAAATTGTGCCAATGATCTTAGTGAAATTTCGATCAGTTTTTCTTGGCAGAATCCCTAGAATATTTTCGATATTCAATGTTTTATAATATTAGAGGGCTATTATCGGAGATACATGTAGAAAAATTTTCACTTGCAAGCACCAATTTTGGGTCTAAAGATGTAGGGTATAAAATTTTAATGGTCTAGATTATGTGATATTTCAATCCAAGTGTTGAAGAAGCATTTGAAAACTGCACCAATTGTGATCCTACTTGTTCTAGGTTCAGATTATAGGTTGTTTTGTGATAGAACATGTTTCGAAATGAGGTAGTATTGATGAATAGTTATTGAGTCATAGAATATAGATCATGAAATTTGAGTCCGTATAAATGCAATTATCCTACACATGAATCATGTTGGATGCAGTGCTTTATGACATTAAGTGTTGGTGGAATTACCAGTTGGGAAAAAGGATTATTATGTATAGTGATAATATAAATTTAAAGTATATATTTTCATAATGATATTTGAATATCTGAAAATAGAGATAGGTTGAATATATGAATTCATTTGAATTTGACATTTCCTATACAACCGATAAGGGAAACAATATTTCTGATTCTTCGAGCTAGAAGACACAAACTCAAGAAGTCTAGGATTTTAGTTTTGGGTGGATGATGATGACTTTATGGGATGAGATACATGTTGATATTCAAGAGGAATGGGATTCAATGACCCTTCAATCCATACCAGTTGAGTCCACACTTATGATCTGAATCAAGGCTAGGATGTATGAGGAATTGGAGTATTTATACTTGATGTAAATATTAAAATGTGGGGAGTCACCATTCGATTGGACCATAGATTATGATGAGATCATCTATGTTTGGGTCATTTTGTTATGCCTACATGTATACGAAAGTAGATGATGTGTGTGATTAATTCATAAAAGTGGGTAGTGCATTCTTGTTTGACCAAAATATACTGCAACCTACATCAAAATTATTGGTATCTAGGCATGAAGAATGAGATGATAGGTTTTGTGACATGATGGTACCCCTATTAGTAGGTGAAGGATAAGAATTAATAAACTCATTTATTTTATAGTAATTTTCCAATCTGTAATGGATGTGGGATGAAGTTACCCAGTAATATTTGGTAAGAAATTCAAGGAGCCCTTGGAAGAGTGTTGTGATATGGGTGATTGTGTAATGGTTGAAAAAAGTGGAATATTTCATTCCATTATTGGAGAATTTCTTATTTGATTGGTTATATTATATTTATGTTTGAGAGATAACCAGTTTTCATGTGGTTCCACCATGAATAGTTTCATATTTTGCTTCATGAATTACTTCATGATTCAGGAAAGTCATATAGAAATATTTGGGTATCCAAGTGCTTCTGAGCATTGACTTTCACCCAATAATATATGGTAAATTAGTGCATAAAAATCATTTTTTGGAGAAAATTTTGCAGGTGTGCATCCTAGACTTTTGGGGATCTTAGGGGAAGTACATAAAACCAGCTGAATTCACCTAAAACAATATTTACTAGGTAAATATTCATATAGAACCATATAAGAATCTTTATGGATGTCCATGTAGATCACCTTTATGTTGGATGGAGATAGGTGAGTTAGAGTTGTTGGGAAAGATTATCATATATGAAACATCATAGGAGTATCACCTGATTTGAAAATATATGGATAATTCTCATAGTATATATAAGTATTATTATGACCAATTTTTTTGGCCTCCTGAGTTCATAGCGGGTAATCGTGTGTTCCTTCTAGTGTCACCTAGCTTGGTTCACCATCAGATTCAGAGATAAGACATATTGAGGCCTTGGTTTGTCAGACCATTTGTGATTTTGGTGAGAATCAGAATAGAGGAAAATTTATTGTTTCATCCACAGTGGTATAGTGATATGAATGATGTTTTTAATGTGTCCCTACATTAAAAGTATCACCTAGACTATTCTAATGTGATTGTTGTAGATTATGTTGAGCTTGAGGTTGATGTATCCTTTGAGGATAATTTGATTTGTGTTATGAATTATTCTGGGAAACTATTTCATGGAAAGAATGCACTGATAGTCAGAGTGTTGTGGAAATATGTTTGTGGTTAGGAAGAAATATGGAAGAGGGAATTAGATATGTATCCCCAGTGGACTGAACATTTCACCACATAGTCTTAGTGATTCTTGGGGGTACAAATCAAGGATGATTTGGTATATGGTGTAGAGATTGTAGGATCCTAACTATTCTAGAGATGACTTGTACATGATTTAAAGTACTTTTTAAAACATTTTTACCTTATTTTCGTTGGGTCTTCATTCGAGGATGTTTCAGGTGAATTTGGAGAATTTTAGAAGCTCATGGGGCTATTCACTGTTGTTACATGGTTAAGAAATACCATGCTATTTTCCCCAAGAAACTGTGCATTCCATTTTGAGAAACTAGAAGGTGGGCATGGTTTTACCAGACCATGTGACCTCCAACCTCTAAACTGTGAACCCTTGGATATATGGGGTTTACAAGGTTGGAATATAGATTTTTAAACTGGTCACCCACCAAAAATTAACAATGAACTCCAAAAATTAGGGGCTCACATTTTTTCTAACTGTACGGCCTATCCAATAAACTATTATCACAAGTTTTAAAACCACCAAAAATTCATTTACCCACAATTTGTATCATTAATAACCACCACTCATCCTAAAATGATTTCATTTTATCTTGGATTAACCCTAGAGTATTCTTACTATCCTATAAATCTTTTATTTATGAATTTAAGATTAGGTTTATGGATTAACTCTTATTTTGTAAGTGGTCTCATATTTTATTAATTTCCTCTATCTCCCAGATTTATCTCCCTTCAGATAGGTTATTTTTTCTTACTGTTGATGGTTTAGATCTAGGTTTTAATGGATCTTGTTTCATTGGTTCTTTATCCAAGTATTTAGATCTATATCTTCTATACCATTGTGAGTTAGTCCTTCATACGTCTAATTATGGTCTAAGGTTTGGTGAGTGATCCTCAAAAATCCAATGGTTGGCAGTCTAATTATAAATTACCAAGTTCTTGATCATTATATCATATTGTATTTTTACCATTATGTTTCCATTTTGGGTAATTTCATTTAAATCTAATAGGAGAATTTAATTCCAAATTAATTGTGAGACACTTAACAGATAGTTTGGTACTCATTGGAGGTTATGTGACCTGGCTTGATGGAAACCCATGGGATGTGTCAATTTCCTTAAAATGATAAACATGGAATGAAAATGGGGAAATAATGTTCTGATGTAATTGAACTAAATTATTACTTCAAGGTCTTATAATGGTATTTAAAGGGATTATTTGTTTCCCTTTAAAGGGTTAATTAGTTTTTATTAATTGTTGATGAGTAGATTAATGGGGTATTGTTGATGTTATTATATGTGATTAATGAAAATAATCATGGTTGTGATTGAAGAATGAAATGGTTCCCATGATTTGAATGATTTATAATAATGTTAGTGATGGTGAACCCTGATATGGATCTGTGATATCTTTCGAAAGATTGATCAGTGAGTTCTAGGTGTGGTATCAATGGTCTATGTACCCACATGGTGCTATAATGCTATACTAGGCCCCCATTACCTGAATACGAAATTGTGAAATATGTGATTGATTAATTTTTTGTTAGTTAGGGACCAATGGTCCATTTACCCAAGGGTTTCTAGAATTATAATGTATACCCACCTTTCATGTATGTGAAATTGTGAAATATGTGATTGATTAATGAGTTGTGGGTGATGGAATGATGTTCAAAGTACCTATGGGGTTCCAAACTGATGCTATAGGCCAACATTTCAAGTATGTGAATTTATAAATAGACAGATTCTCTAAGTTATCGAAAGTAAAATTTCAATTTAATTAAAAATAAAAACTAATGAATGAATGAACAATGATAATCCCTATAATATATGGTCACACTTCAGAACATGATGAAGAATGTATGATTTGGTTGAAAAAAGAATACTAAATTTGAAACTTTTTTACTATTATAATTTTTTCTTCATTATTTGTAAAACTACATATAATATTATAGATGGGATATTTTGTTAAATGCTTTTTTTGGTGGTCTAATAAGTTATACCCACACCCTAAATGGGCCACCTGGTTGATACTTGAATAGAATTCATGTTTTTAGGGTAGGAAAAGAGAAAGAGCACTATGTTAGATGGATGACTTAGAATTTAGGAAGGATTATGGATGGGAGAACCAAACATAATATTTTGAAATTCTTGAGAGTTGTTAGTATGCCTTTATTTTGAGTTTTTGTTAGATCCTTGACAGTTGTATGCATGAAATATTTACTTTTTTGGTTTATGGACATTTTCCGTATTTTGGATTTATTCAAGTGTTTTTTGGTTGATTATTGATTATTGTGGTATCTTGGTTATATTTAATATTGATTTACGATGTTGTACTACTTTGATATAGTGGTAATAGTCTCCACACATTACATATTAGACCCCATTCTTGTCTACATCCTTTGGGGTATGGGGTGGTGCACCTGAGGTCATGTGTCAAACCAGATTAGCGAACTGGTGTGTGGCACCGGGTTTGGGATGTTACATGAAGCACCTCTACATTTTTCATTATTTAAAAGTTCCTAACATGTTTTCTCGATACTATTTATAGGCTGATCTCCAAAATCATATCCTTTTGTGTTTCATTTCAATAAAATATGGGAGTCAAGCATAATAACTCCCTAAAATGTGCCGAGTAAGAAAACACTGTCATAAACACATACTGAAGCTCCATGAACTCCGAGGCATGGCCCAAATTCAATATTGTAGCATCCCCATCTTGAGAGACACATGAAGGGTTCCCCGAGTTTGGTTGTCCACATAACCTCTAGCGCATATCCCCAAAAACCATAAGCTATTGACTAGCAGAGAGGGCCTTTCTCGTGTCCTTAGGGGAGATTATGCCCTCATAGGTAATATGTATTACCACATCAAAATTAAACAACAATTAAAAATAAATAGCAGAAGCATATAAATGGATAACTGAAAGAGAAGCAATATGAATAATCCAAATGAATAATAATAAACTGTGGAAGCTCAAAAAATAATGCCATGCTAAGATATATGTCTAAACTAAAAGTACAGAAAATAGAAACACAAGCATACCATCAATGAAATAGAAAAGACAAAATGTTCAACAATTGAATTATGAGAAAGTCTCAGTCCTATTCCACAGTCTCCATCCTATGTATCAAGATACAATCAATCATCGGAAGTAGCATTCTTCCCTTTGTCAATACCTACATGATTGTTATCTACTCAGGTGTCAACAACGTTCGAGCAGGGTGTGAGATAAAATCCAAGTAGGCTGGAACCAACGATGTCTAATCTTTCCATTTTGTGTAGTAATAAACTGAAGTGTTCAATTATATAAAAATACAGATAATTAATTAATTCAAATAAAATAAATAACTCATCTCGGGTTCCCAATGGTACCCATCCCTAATCACCTGCTTCAGCCTAATCTAAAATTCTTTAATGAGTACTTATTGTAAGCAGGATTCACACACATATATATAAAACTAGAAAATCAAGGTAAAAAAAGGAACAAGTACACCACCAATCTTGTGCTTTAACATGGGGTATAAATCTTGTGTCAACAAGGTGTTCTTCAACATACCAAAAAATTATCAGAATTCTCAATGAATCAAAGTGGCATTAACATAAAAATTAAGCGCATCATTATTAATGTTCAAGATGAGATTTGGAGATCGAGAATGTCTCGAAGGATTCTCTATAGTACATCCTTCCAATTATGCAACACCACTAAGTCCATCCAAGGATATCTTTCGAAAGACCAAGTATTTCTCAGGGCATGTATTTACCATTAGTTAGTCCCAATCTCTCAAAAAGGGGATGAGTATCATCTAAGGCGGGCTTAGCCACATTGACAATAGATCCATCCTTGATGGGATCTTTTGGAAATCGTATCACTCATAAGTATATAGAAAGCTCGGGGATGTCATGATCTGGAAAATCCAAAGTCACCACCCCAACGCATAGTGGTAACTAGTCAGGAATGGAGGATCTAAGTCTGGCCCTTAATATGGGACCCACCTTCTCTCCCTGCCACAAATTTTATTAAAATTTCATAGCAGTAGATATGACATAGCATGCATATGTAATTGCAGCTTGAAATCTAAGAATATAAAACCATGAAACACAAGGTATAAATTTAAATTAAAGCGTAAAAACTTAACGAGAAAAGACACCATATCAACACAAGAAGATAAATGATATTTTTAATAAATAAATAATTCAGCACAAACAGCTACCAAAGATCCAACAATTCAGGCCCATAATTAATCTAAATTAATTTTTTAAATTAAACACAACAAAAATGGTCTACGCAACACATGCTGTTAAATAAATTAAATTTACATGCTAACAGAATTTATACCAGCCACATCAGCACACCCAAAGGGGTGTCTGACCATGTTGCAACAATATTTAAAAAAAATTAATTTATGATAAATAGGGCTACAAAAATTAAGAAAAACAATTAAATTAAAAAGATTAGTTGAAATTGCACAGTGTCAATAGGCACTGATGAACGACACAACCATGTGTTTTTATAAATCGCAACGAAACTAAGGGAAATCATGAAGACACCCTAAATTATGGTCCCAGATGATTTTATGATCCTCAGTAGGATTTTACTTGGCCTAAAATAGAAAAAAACAAATGTTTTTATAAAAACCCCAAATAGGGTAAAATCCTTCAATGGTGAACTGTGTGAAGGATAATAAATGGAACTCTACGATTCCAAATGAACAAGGTAATCCTTTACTTAAGGATTATAGAGAACCTAATAATGATGAAAACAGACGATGAATATAGGCATAGCGGTCTTCTAAAGGGGGAGAAAGGTGGTGCGCCACCTAGGGAGAGAGGGAGGCATCGTGTGAGATGTTGGAGAGGAAGAAAGGAGACCAAAAAAGAAATAAATAAAACAAACAAAAATAAAAGAAAAAAAAACGAGAAAAATGTAAGAAATGAAAAAGGGAAAATAAAATTTAAAACATAATAGAATAAAAAATATGAAAAAAGAAAGTAGATTAAAATAATAAAAATTGTTTCCCCCACTTTATTTATTTTTACGTTTTTTATAACCCCCTTTCTATTTTATTTCTAATTTTTTTATCCCTTATTTATTTCTTAAAAATATTCTTTAAATATATTATTATTTATTTTCAATCCTTAATTAATTATTTTAAACCCAAACACTATGTTAATAAACCATATAATATTTTTCATAAAACCTGTATAGTTATTTAAATTATTTAAATAGAAACCCGGGACCCTCAGTGGGGTTCCACAATGCATGCCCTATGTTGTTTTAAGGAATTAGACAACAAAAAATAAAATGGTCCATACCTAATTAAATCTGGGATGTTACAACCTCCCCTCCTTAAGACAACTCGTCCCCTAGTTTCCCTTCTGAGGGTAGTGGATCATCGTTAGAGAAAAGTTCTGGCCAATGTGTACGTACATCCATCTATCAATCTTAGGTATCATCCTTCACATGTCCATGTTACTATAACACCTGGACCAGTGGGACTGACCGGACATAGAGGACTTTCATGCTACCGTCGGTGATACGGATCGAATGCTCTGCAAAGGATGCATCTACTTCAAGCTCGATGTCATTAGGGTCAAAATAATGAGATGAGTCTGGATGGTATTGTTAGAGATAAGATACATGGAAAACATGGTGCATGGGACAATACCTATGAAGTAATAGTAACTTATATGCTACTGGCTGAGAACCCTCCACTTTCTCAAACAGCCTGACATTTCTCGGTGACAACATTCTCTATCTCCTGATACGCTTGTGAACCAACCTTGAAAAAACACACATAAAGACTCGATATCCCACCTCGAACTCTAGAGGTATGTAGCGACGATCAACATAAGGATTTTATCTAGACTGAGCTATAATAATACTCTTCTAAATGACCTGAGACTCCTCAGAAGTCTCATGAATGACATGAAGACCCAATAGAGCTGCCTCACATTCTTTGATCTAGCATAAAGGTTAAAAACACTGTCTACAATAGAGGGCCTCATACATTGCCATTTGAATTATTGTCTGGAAGCTATTATTATAGGTAAACCTAAAAATAGGTACATGATTCTCCCAAGAACCTCCAAAATCAAGGATACAAACCTGTAACATATCCTCTAACACTTGTATAGTTCTTTCAGACTATCCATCGGTCTGATGGTGATATGTAGTACTCATAAGTACCTGTGAACCCAGCACATTTTGAAACCCCTTCCAGAATTGTGAAGTAAAGCGAGAATCTCTGTATGAGTTAATAGAATGAGGTGTGCTAGGAAGTCTCACAATATACCAAATATATATCCTTCCTAACTCATCAATTGTAAAGGTCTCCTAGATAGGTAAGAAGTGTGCAACCCTGGTAAACCTATCGACAAACACCCATATTTAATCACTTACTTGAGGAGATATTGGTAATCCTATAATGAAATCCATGGTTATGTCATTCCATTTCCATTTAGTAATGGATAGGGGATGTAGGATTCCATCAGGTCGTTGGCACTCTGCCTTCACCTATTGGCAGGTGGAGCACCGAGTGATGAAACCCACTATCTTCTTTTTCATACGAGGACTCTAGTATTGTCGACACATTTATTTGAAAATTTTGGTTTGCCCAGGATGAACTCCCTAAATGGAGGTGTGATATTACTTCATCATCTCTTCCCATATACCTGAAGGTACCCATACACGACCGCGGTAAAGGAGAGTTTCACTTACACCAATAACCCAACTAGAAGGTGTGTTCTCTCCTATAATGATTTCCCTCAAAATAATCCCCTCAGGATCAGTCAAATATTGAATGAAGACTTGATCTAGAATAGAGGACGTCACTGTAAGAGCTACTAGAACCGGTTTCCTGCGCTGTTCCTGAACCTTCAGATGCATCTCAAAAAACAAATACATCATTTTCCACTCACTACTGGATACAAAAATGACTTCTGACTATGTTTTGCAGATTAAATCATCTACCATGACCTTACCCATACCAGGGGTAAAAGCAATCTCAATGCTGAATAACTATAAGTATTCTACCGATCTGCGTGGCCTTAAGTTCATGTATCATTTAGTGGAGATATATTTTAGGATTTTATGACCCATGAAAACAACAAATATTTCACCCAACAAGTAGTGTCTCCAACAACATAGGGAATGAACCATAGCTTCCATCTCATGGTCTTGTGTAGGATAGTTCCTCATATGAGGTATCAGCTGGCGAGATCCATAAGCCTTGACTCGGTCACCCTGCATCAAAACTGCACCCAGTCTGATTCCTGAAGCATCATAATGATCAATATAGATTTTACCTAGCTCAGGAATAATCTAGATCAGAGATGAGGTTAGTATTCCTTTCAAATTATGAAAATGATTTTCACAAGATTAGGACCAGATGAACTATACACCTATCTTAGTTAGGGATGTAAGAGGCTCTACTAAGAATGATAAATCATGGATGAAATATCTGTAATAGAAATAAAGCCCCATGAAGCTGCAGATGTTGAGGACACTCTTGGGATGCTCCCTTGAATCTACAACGCTCACATTTTTTGGGTCAACTAATACTCCTGCTTTAGATATAATATGACCATAGAAGTGAAATTTATCAATTTAGAAGTGACATTTTCTGAGCTTAACATATAGATGGTGCTCTATTAGTGTACTCTGCATGATATGAAGATGGTTTTCATGGTCATGTTTGGAACATAAATAAAAAAAGATGTCATCTATGAAGACTAACACATAAGAATCATGAAACGGTTAAAAAACCCAGTTCATCAGATCCATGAAGACTACTGGAAAATTCATGAGACCGAATGGCATAACCAGATACTTGTATAATCTACAACTTATTTGGAGTTCTGTACGTGGTATGTCTGATGGTCGAACATGCACCATTTGATATCTCGACCTCAGATCAATCTTGGAGAAAATATTCTCTCCCCAGAGCTAGTAAAAAAGATCATCTATACAAGTTAATGGATATCGATTCGTTACCATGAGATGGTTTAGTCGATGATAATCCATGCACAACGTGAGGGTATCATCTTCTTTCTTGGTGAAAAGAATAGGTGAACCCCACGATGATGTGCTAGGGTTGATGAAACCCTTAGACTAGAGGTCTTCAAGCTACTTTTTGAGTTCCTATCTCTATATTGGTCCCATCCTATAAGGAATAATAGACACTGGTGCCACACCTAGAAAGAGCTCGATTGTGAACTCTATGTCCCTCATAAGAGGTAAGATAGAAAAATTTCCATGGAAGAGATCCCTAAAAAGATCCACCACTATAGATAATTCAACCACATGTGTTCCCTAATCTATCATAAAGAGAATTTACAACTAATTTATCACTCTTCCCAACCCTACATATTTTGGATTAGCTCAGTCTACCTGCATATTCCATTATCATTTGTGTAGATATGTTTCACCCTCAGGGGATGTAAAGGACACCTGAAGATGATAGAAATCCACTTGATCATGATAAAGATAAAGTCAGTTCATACAGAGAATGACTTTGATTCTAGACATGTCGAGGATATATAAATTCCAAACGAAACAGTACCCACCTATGTCAAGGGGGCACTCTTGGAACTATTGTATTCCCTCTGTCCTGATTCCAAGTGGATTGTTGAGAGACATGATGTAGAAAATCTACTCAATTGGAAAACCATGACATTATATAAAAACAATAGATAAAAAGGAGTGTGATATGCCATTATCAAAAAGAGATGAAACTAAAGTCAGGGCTACTAGGATAGTACCTTAAACCATAGATGGCCCTGCACTATGCTGCTCTTGTTCCAATTTCATTGGGTACGTGAGAACTAAACCATGACCCTGAGACACTACCTGGTTGGCATGAGCAAGTCCACTCCACTGACACTGTTAGTCTAGAACTTGAATTCCTTGACCACGACCTCCACCATTACCTTGGTCTGATCGGACGGTGTAAAAAGAACTTCCAGCCTTCTATAGAGTCATAGATCCCATACCTGATGGAGGTGTAGGTGAGGATCCCCTGACACTAGATGCTGAAGAGAAGGAGTGGTAAAAAAACAGAAGGTTACCCATCTTTCCATAATCTCGGAACTCCTTTAGGTCTCTCAGGCATTGTGGCTTCTTGTGACCATCTCTACCGCATTAATAAAATGTGATAAATCTATCAAAATATGCTGTTTGGCATGGATTTTACCCATTTGAACTTTCAAAATAGTGTTTCCTGCTACCAGAAGAGTCTTCACCCTGTCTCGAAACTGAACTACTCTGAATCACTGTTTTAGCTTCCCTGAAATATCACCCCAAAATTAGAGCATGATTTACAATCTCTGTGATAGTTGTCAAATAGAAGACGTTCACCTATGAGTTGAATGTATACTCAAGTCAGCCCTCAAAACGTCTCGCATTAGTCTACGTGTTTCTTGTCAGATATGGGGAAAATGTTAATGTTCTGTGAAACAAGTAGAATACAATAACATATTCTTAGAGCCCTATTGAAGATGTAGGAACTCCCATGCATGATCATATCCTATATTTTATGTGAAAAAGTGATCATATAAAGCTACTTAGAAGTCAGCCCAACACATGTCACTGTCCTACTCATCCTGAGAAGCAATATCCCACCAGTGCTTCGTAGTGTCCCGAAGCATGTAGACTGTATGTTTGACCCTTCACTCTGGAAGCGTCTCAAGGTGGTTTATGATACACCTTTTGGATTCTATCCATGACTCTTTAGCATGAGGTCTGCCACTCCCTGAGAAGGTGGGAGGGTGCTTCTGTAGAAAGTCATGCATGCAGTATTCCATAGACATGGTAGGTTTTGGGATACTCTGAACTGAGTACATAAACCAGAGGAAACTATTCCTAAACTAAGCATCAAGGTCCCTCAGAAGATCAGAAGGAGGTAACACCATAGGAGGCACTACAAGAGGTACACCTGGTTGTTCAGGACACAACATCTCTGGAATGTTCTCATTGTCACTCATTTAAGGCATGACACAAAGACGTCATGGTAACATTGGTCTACAACATCAAAACACACACCTTTAGATAAAAGGTAAGAAGATGGGGAATATAGGTAAGGTGAAAAAAGGTTAGGTACATAGCCTTCCTTTTAGCACTAAGCAATAGATAACCCCTTTAAGATTTGGGTTTCGAAATGGAAGAGACAACTTAAAAGGATTACTAAACAAGGTCTACTATCCATTTCTAGGTTAAGTCAGGTTTATATTTAACAGAATATCACAAACTTATATTTAGCAACCAATTATCTCAAAAATTTTACCACTAGGCACACCAACACTCATAGGAAAACAAGAAGATTCACATTGAATGTAGATATGTCATGCCAATATGAATGTATTTTCAATCCTATGGTTCCAAATACGATGAATGTAATGTATTTCCCTCATAGAATTTTGATGAAATGGTAAAACCCCATTATCACAAAAATACAAACAAAAATAAAAATTCAAAACAAGGGAGTCACACAATGGTGAAATCATATCAACAATAACTGACATAATCGATAACTGCAATCCCAACTCAAGAATTTGGGTTTCCCCTATACATGGGTTAGATACATCCAATAAAATGGTACATTATAAATTCTTATATACTAGTATCCTTTCTAACCCAAATAGTAAGACAAAAGGAAAAACCTCCTCTGATACCACTTTTTAGCATCCCCATATCGAGATCCACCTGAAGTGTTCCCTAAGAAAGGTTGGCCAAATAAAATCAAGCACATCCCCATGAAGGCTAGAGGTTGTAGACTAGCAGCGAGGGACTTTCTCCTGTCTGTGGGGGAGACTATGCCCTTATAAGTAATAAGTATTATCATAGAAGTAGTAAACAAAAATTAATAATAAATAGAGGAAGCATATAAATGAATAATTATACCAGAAGTAATATGAATAATCCGACTAAATAAAAATCAAGTGTGGGAGGTCTCCAAAAAATTTCATGATATATTGTCTGTCTAAACTAAAAGTCCAGAAAATAGAAACCCAAGCATACTATCAAATAAAAATAAAAGATAAAAAGTGAAACAATTTCATCATGATAAATGCTCATTCCTTTTCCCTGGTCTCCATCATAAGTAGTAAGAAACAATCAAGCATCGAAAGCAGAATACTTCCCTTTTTAAATACCTGTAAGAATTTATTCTACTCAAGAGTCAACGATACCTGAGCAGGGTGTGAGATAAAATCCCAGTAGGCTGGCACCCAAAGTGTCTAATTGTTTCCATTTCATGCAGTAATAAAAAACAGTTTTCCATTATATAAAAAATGAAGATAATTATTTAAGTGCAATAAAATAAATAACTTGGCTCATATTCCCAATTGTACCAATCCCTAATCACCTGCTTTGGGCTAATCTGGAAGTCTGAAAGCAATACCTATAATAAGAAGGATGCACATATGTATATATATGTAAACATGAAAAAACAAGGTACAATAAGTAAGTGGTACTCCCCAATTACTTTTCTTTAACTTGAGTTCTAAATCAGGTATCAACCAGGTGTGCTTTAGTATACAAGAAAAATATCACAATTCTCAAACACTCAAAGAGGAATTAACAAAAACATTCAGTGCATCATTATTAAGGTTCAAGTTAATAGTTGGAGTCCGAGACCATCCAGAAGGTATCACTATGATTCATCTTTCCTATTATCCAATACCACTGAGTGTGTCGAAAGAAATATTTTGAATGACCAAGTATCGCTCGAGGAATGGCTTTTGCATGAGTCTTTCCCAATATTGGAAAAGGGGTAGAGCATCATCCGAGGTTGGATTAGCCACATTTCCATTGGATCCATTCTTAATGGGACCTTTTGGAACCCGATGAAAGGCACCACCGTTCCGTTTTATAAATCACAAAACAATAGAGGGAAAGTGAGTAGAAACTCTACCTTATGGTCATAGATGATTCTATGATCCAATGTAGTCTTTGATTTTAGATAAAATTGAAGAAAAATATGATTTTTGAAAAACTCCAAAATAGGGTAAAATCCTTCTGCGATGAACTGTGTGAAGGATACTCAATGAAACTCTACGATTCTAAATGTGTAAGGTTAGCCTTGCCTTAAGGTTTACAACACAACTAAAGGTGAAGAAACTGGATGAGGAATAGAGGCATGGAGGTCGTCTGAAGGTGGAGTAAGGTGGTGTGCCTCCTAGGGAGAGCGGGAGGTGCGACATAAGTGGTAGTCGAGGAATAAAGAAGAGAAAAAATAAAGAATGAAAATAAATAAAAAAAAAAGAAAAAAAGGGAAAAAAAGAAAAGAAAAAAGGAAAAGAAAATGGAAATAAAATAGAATAAAAATGATGGAAAAATAAATAAGATTAAAATAATAAAAATGGTAGTCTCCCACATTAATTATTTTCACTTTTTCAATAACCCCCTTTCAATTTAATTTCTAAATTTCCTTTTACCCTTCTTTCATTCTTCTAAATTTTCTTTAAATATCTTCTTATTTATTTTAAATTCTTAATTAATTATTTTAATCCCAAACACCGCACTAAAGAGTGATATAAATTTTTCGATAAAACCTCTGTAGTTATTTAAATTATTTAATTAGCTACCCAGAACCCACAGTAGGGTGCACCAACACATGCCCTAGGTTGATTTAAGGAATTAAACAACCAAAATTAATATGGTATGTACCTGATTAATGTTGATATATTACTAATATAATCATAAATAACTCCTCAAAGAAAAGGTCCTTGATGGTCACCCAAGATATAGATTCACATCATCCAATGTAGATCATAAGGCCCCACCACCTCATAGTGGAAACTTGTAGCATAAATCAATTAACATTATTTATTCATCATTTGGAGTCCCCACTAGACCAATGATTCCCTAAATTATGTCAATATAGTCATTTTTATCCTGAGGTAATCTAATTCCTTAAAAGGATGGAGTTTAATGGATTTTAAGCCTCAACTATTATTTACAATATTTGTAGAAACTCCACTACCTTGTAAAAGAACTATATAGAAGACCCCTGGATGAAGTGGCCATTAATCTTAAATAATAAGATTTGGTGAGGGATAATTCTACTATAAAAAAATCTATAGAATCATGATGTCCTCCCTTATGAGGACATCCTGGTCCACATCTCTTGTTAGTCTCATAAGACATAATCTAGGTAACATCTTCTGAAATTACAACTTATGCTTAAAAGACACATAAAAACTTACTTTTACATTAACCTGACCAGTTCATAGGGACAAACAACTGATTCTTCAAAATCTATCATAAGAGGTTATATTTAAAAATGATAATATAACCCACATAGTACTACTAAAGCCTAAATCCTATTTCTCAATTCCAGCATATTAGTCCCATTCAAATCTATAACAATATGCATGATCAATTTAAATAATCCATTCCAATATAAATATATAACAAAATTAGGGAAAACATATAAATCACCAAACATAAATAATCTATAATGGAATTTAATTATGAAATACCATTCATCACTCAATAATAATTTAAATTTATATATGACATGTGATCCCTAGATCCTAGTCATGATAAGTGAATGATCCCAAATCCTATTAAAAAGTCAAAGAAAAATATACATAATATCAACGTGAAACCATAACTATAATAACATTCCCAAAAATAATAACATAGAGGCATGATAGAAATTTACTAGCTGGGAACACATGAATATCCCCTTCCCAAGTCCCACATTACCTTACTACTTTTTATCTAATCCAAAAAAATATAAAAGAATAAATAAATTGGGAAAAAATTGATAAAAAATTATAATTCTATTTCCCAAATCACTAAGTTTGATATGGAGTACAACATAATCCCATTCACAGATCCCTTCACACAAGGGGTTTTCAACTAACTACAATGGTGCGAGTTCCATCAGTGGGGAGAATATACGATGTGTATAAATAAATAAAATAATAAATAAAAAAAATATGAAGAATTAAATTATTATAAAATAATGTAATGGAATGTGTATCAAGTCCGGAAGAATAATAATCCAAATCCCCTCAAAGTGGTTAGTTAAAAAAGAGAGTGTGAAGAATGGTATATAAATAAAACCTCATAGTATTACTCAGGAGTTGATCCCAGTACCATCTCTAATTACCATGCTTTATCTCCTAGATCCCTATCACTATGTCTTTACCCTTTCCTATACCCCCAACCATGTTTTCTATACCCACATTGAGATACCCATATATATTTTTAATATTAACTCATTCATACACCACAAATGAGTCATTAACATAATTTCACATACATAAGAGTTTATTCAATGAGAATACATAAATGTTCAATAAAAAAAATAAAATCATGAATCAAGAGGTCATGTAGTAACCAAGGAACCATAAAATCCCAAAGGTACCTACATTAAATCCTTTATACAAATAATGATAACCACATAATGACATATCCCCCTTATTGGGATAGTCCAAAGAGTTGTCATCAACATCCCCCTTGAAAGGATAACCCATGTACATGCTGAATAAATTTCTAACACATCCCAATCAAGAGGGATAACCCGTATATCTCAAAATACATTCCCAACTGTAGAATATAGAGGGACATAACTTTTTATACATGGGTATAAGATAAAATATTAACCATCATGTCCTGTCAAGAAGTATTCACAAACATTAATAATCTAATTTCTTGTAGACATCAAGTATATGTGTTATAATTATGCATTTATATACATGTGATAAAAGCCTATTATGGTATAATGAATATAAGAACACAGTGTTGTATGATGATATCAGTCACATATATAAACACTTCTTGGTATGGAAGTTCCTACCTTAAGATCAAAGACATCAATGACATGATTTTCCCAGAATGTAGACACCTGAACCAAGATCACAACTAAAGATCCTAAGAACTATCTCCAATGTCACAAGATATTTCAAGAATAGTGATTCCAAAAGAGTAACATCAAGGATAGAAAGAAATAGACTTAGTAAAAAAGGTTCTCTAAGAATATCACCACTGAAATGTCTTATAATGCCAAAAAATCCTCAAGAAAGGCTATTGTTACACTTATTCTAGAAATAAAATTTTTAGACTATAGAATTAACCATAGTCTAATATATAGTGTCCTAATTCTATGATCATTTGAAAAAAGAAAATAACTTGGATAGAATAAGAACTATCCACCAACATCATCCCACTTGAATAAACTAAACCAAAATCACTTGAAATGGTGGAAGAAGTGATGCCTTAAATTAATTAAAATAATAGATGGATCTATCAAATCAAGGAAGAAATGAAAATATCAGATTAACTCTACAACACCGACTATCCCTCTTCCCATAATTCTCCCAAAAACATCAAAAACTTTTCAGGTAATAGAATTTATTAGTAGAGGAAGATAACCAATTAACAATGCATTTATGACCCCACATTTAAGATCAAAAAATATACCCTTTTAAGTGGATGGGATACGAGAATAACACTAATGGTTTCAGACACTTGAAAACTGTCTTGAAATCATCACGCCATATACTAGGGACTACACTGTGACAATATCATTATTTAACTCTATGAAAAACAACCATCCCATACTACTTATTACATAGATCTTGTGTGTTTCCCTCCACAAAACACCCATTATAACCATAGTGAGGATTCTATCGATGTGGCCCCCATGTGGTCCGTTATAATTCCATGCTTAGGTACACCCACTTCCCCCCTTTCCCATTTTTCAAAAGGGACAACCATATCCTTTAACATGGCCATGGTGTTTAAATTTGGGCCCAAAAACCTACAAAACCAACTTTAATCATCCAAAATATAATTAAATGATTCCTAGAGAACACAAGTCCTTTCCCAAGAAATGTCTCAAACCAAATTAAAAAAGTAGAAAAAATAAACAAGGATTAATATATTTGGTATAAAAATTCAGAGAAATTACAATAATAACATTATATGAGGGATATTTTCAATGGATAATAAAGAAAATATTCAATAAAACCATATAACATCAATCTCTTGTACCTAAAATTTTCATTCCTCGGGAATATATATAAAAGAAATCATAAAAATATATAAATCAAATGTGGGAGTGAAAAAATAATTACAAACTATAAACCCATCACAAATCATATAATATTCAACAATTTTTTCTAATTAAATCATAAAATTTCATTTCAATCATTTGACCCATATGTGAATACTCATTCCCACCAATAAAGAATAAAACTATCTCATTTTTGATGGGATTTTTTTCTTCTAATTTTTTATTAATATTGAAATCGTGGACACGTTATATATGATTTCATCATTTCTCAGTCTTCAATAAATTAAGAAAATTAAATGACATTCAAGAAGACTTTTCTCTTGGTTATTATGTAGTAAGAATTTTGGTAGTTCAAGGATTAAACATAATTTCTTGAAATGTAATTTTTAAATATAATATAAAATAAAAATGTAGTCATTTCTAGAACAATGTATATTTTTCTCGAACAACCATATCTTATATCTATAAAAAATTCATCATTTTCCTATTTTGATGGAAGTTCACAAAACAAGACATTGATTTCATAATAAATTACACCTCCTCGGGTCACATTATTCTTTTCATTTTAATTTTTTCCCAACACTAATTTTTTACAAATTGGTGGTCAAAATAATTTAATTCAATGGTGTGAACTATGATACCCATTCATTTTTAGTTAATCCACAAAAAAATTTCCAATTATGATCATAAAATGAAACAAAAAATTAATGCCCCCCACCACTCACTTTTCTCACTTTCTACATAAATTTTACTAAAGAGTATGGTTGGTTGGGATTTTATCTTTCAATTAGGCTCATATAAGGGTATTCATGGTCTCTAAGGCTTCAAATTACATAAAAATTAAGGTGGATGAAAATAAATTTAAATTGTTCCCATTCAATGAAATGATGTAATTTATCATTTTAACACCGCTAATCTTATATATTATTGTAAAGTAATAAACAAAATTATATAGATTATACAATATATATAATTATTCCCTAAGAAATGGTAAATTATAAAAATTGTAAAAAAGTTTTAGAAGCCTCTTGGGTTTGTGAAATTTAAAATTTGACAATATTAATAAAATTGGTTTCACATTTAAATAAAAATAAAATAATTTTTTTGAAAAACCAATAATTATTCACATCTGTAGTCATATAAATTTTCACATTGAAATAATAATAATTTTCCATAATTAATTAAATATAGTTGTATGGATGTGAATTTCATTAATCTAAAATAACTAAAAAATTTTATAATTACAAAAAATTCAGTAATAAAATATAATCTAATAATGTAATCCTTCCCCCACACATGTTATTTACATTTTACTCAATTTATACCATAAATGATATTTTCCGTAAACATACTTCAAATTAGGGAAATATTAAAATTTAGTGTAGAGAAATACAATATGATATTTATTTAAAAAAATAGCTACATTTGTCCTTATTTTAATTCAAAAGTTTTTTCTCCCCTTAACACCCATAAATAGAATAAAAAAATATTTTACATTCAAAATAAGAATATAAATTACCAATATGAATGTTTTATTCAAAAAGGAAAACATTAATAATGGATATTTAATAAAATTTTATTAGAGTATTTTACTATAATACTATTTATTATTCTACAACTAAAAAAAGTAAAAAATCATATTTATATAAAAACTAAGAAAAATAAAAAATAAAAAATGAAAAAGAAAAGTAAAAAATCATTCAATGTCCAACCTCAAGTGTACTATTTTTATATTATAAAAAACATGATATTGACATTAGTATATCCAAATTTTCATATGGGATAATTTTTATTATATAAAATACATTATGCATTCTTTATGTATGTGCATTTCTATACACAAAACCACCTAAGATCATCCTCACTAATTTTTATCATGATATCCTCTTTAATAATAATAAAAAACTCTTCCATTTCAACCAATTATTATTATATAATTTTTTGGTGAAGAATATGTGAGGTGCCTCATCACTATCCCAAATAAGTAATGGGCACACTAGTTTACAAAATAATAATAATGCTATTTTGTATTAAATTGGTTTTATATAAAATCATTCATGAAATAATTAAATGTAGAAATATCCCATTTATAATTATTATCTTACAGTTCTTCCTTCAATTTATTTCCATTTCACTCACTATAATATTTTATTATGTTCTCAATAGGTGTATAAAATTATTATAACATCACCAACATTAGTTTTGTGTTCTCCTCTTCCTTTTAATCTTCTAGGGAAACATGATATGTTTTTGAATTTATATATTATAAATAATAGAAATTAGTAATCAATTCATCCTATATGAACTTTTTATAAAATTAATTCAATATAAATCTCCATCCCCTAATTGAATCATCTAGTAGAGATTTTTATTCATGCATGTAGACTGATACTGGGAGTATTTCTATACTAATGGGCTATAGGATTTCCTTTTTCATTATATTATTCAAATAATTTACCTTTTTTTAATTTCTTTATATACCATTTCAAGAGCATGTTGTAATGTCTCGAATTTTTCATACTTTTTTATTAAAAATAAAGGGAATTATTTTGAGACCAGGCTCTGAGACAGTTTGCAGTTCTGGGGCCCTGTAGGCGGGAAAAAAATTTTCAATTTAATTTCATAATTAAATTACGCGCACATGCGGTTTTTCTGAAAAAGTGGAATAACTCCCTAATGGGTGCTCAGATCAAAAATCTGATGGCACCGTTGCATTCAAAGTAGCGGGTTTACCCAATAAGGGACCTAACATTGACTGGCGTAGGCCGGTGGTGAAATCTTGAGTTTTGGACGTAACTGTAAAAAAATATTTAATTTAAAATATTTTATTAAATACTTGTTGCAGTGAAATATTTTTATTCATTTTAAATAGAGATTTCGAAAGGGATCAGGGTTACTTTTCTCATAACCCTGAATCTCCCTGGAGAGCTCTAGAGAAATATTCCCAACGCGGCGACAATGTTCTTGACGAGCTTCACCGGCAACGATGACTGGATCTTTGCCATCAAACACCGCGAATCTAGGTAGTATGGTTGTTTTTTATTTACCTTTCCTCATTCCTAATTCCTACGACAAACGCGGACTAATATATGAACCGATTATCCTGTAGATAGATCGTTTTGCGGGCGGGTGTGATTTGGGGTTTTATCAGGAAATCAAATACTAGAGAATTAATACCTTTTGATTATTGAGGTTTTGATCTAATGGTGATGAACCTGGATCGTCACGAACAATGATCAAGGTTCATCCCTCTTGTTCGATTCTTTGTATTTTTTCTCCCGCATGTTCTTCATTTCATTCTACATGTTCTTGGAGGAAATCGATCGTTGCACATTTTTTTGTTGGAGCAATGATCCGAGATTGTAGATCCAACCCCGTAGCGATGCCACGGAGTTGCGATGATGGTTTCAGTGGACGATTTGGAGCGGATCAATAGTTATGAGTTTTCGGGCATTTTTCTTCGAATGGATCATTCAAGGTTTATGATCCGATTTAAGGACCAAAAACACCCATTACAGTGTTCGTATGATGAAACAAACCAACCCCTAGAGTATTGGGATGAAACGGACGAGAGATCGCAGATCCCAAAGATCGGTCGAAGCACGAGGAAGAAGACGACGTTCTGTAAAAAGCCAGACTAAACGGCGTGTAGTATGGGCTTCACGGTGTGTGTTCATCGGTGGGTTTACCTGGCGTGTACTCTGGGAGTACACAGACTTTGGTTGGGTACACGACCAAGGACATGTTCTGTATACCCCTCCCCGGCCAAACCCAGCCAGATACACGGGATACCCCGTGAGCTGGTACACGGGCAGGCGACACAGACAAAGACCGTGTACGGGCACATGGCCGGCGTACATGGAGCAAGCCCCAGGTGCTCGGACATGGAGTGCGATAATTCTACATGCCGTGTAGTTGGGATTTACATAGATTAGAGGGATGACACGGTCCGTTTACATGAGAAGTACCCGGAGTCAAGGAACACAACGTGTGATTCTTCTACACGCTGTGTAGTCTAGTTTTACACAGACTCGACAGATGACACAGGTCGTTACACGGGCAGTACCCGGGGACAAGGAACACGGTGTGTAATGATACTACACACCATGTAACCAATTATTCATTTATTGAGCCACTTTTCTTTTATGACTTGGACTAGTTTTATTAGGGTTTGTCCCCTAGGTATTTCTGCTGAAGGTTCCCGATATCATTTCCTACATATAAGAGTATGATCCCTTCAGTAGGACTTCCTGAAGAGAGTTTTTGGAATCCCTTCTATGATAATTAGAGCCATATCCTCTATTCATTCCTGGAACCCTAGGTAGAGTTATTGGTATCGATGTGACAAACATTACCCGGGCGTCGATCATCTGCTTAGCTGAGTAGATCTGATTGAGTTGTTGGAATCACCCCATGGTGATTGGTTGTGATCCTCATCTGAGCATCATGTTCTCAAGTACTTGTGGAGTGTGTTCTCCTAGAACAAGTAATTCGTATCTCTCTCTTTAGACCTAGGAGTGTGTTCTCCTTGTTACGTGCTTAGTGGAATCTTCGAGCTGGATCTTAGTGGTGGTTTCGCGATAGTCGATCGTGTATGAGTATATCTGGATATTTTGGTTACATGTTCTATAGACATATACTGTGTGGAGATGACTGTATCTTTCCATTGTGGTTTTTCCCTTGTTTTGTTTCCTTTGTGGTTTCGGGGTGTCCAACTGGGTATTGTTATACTCACCCCTCCACGGGCTTTTCCCGTACGTGTCGTGTCTTGTGCAGACGAGTGAGTATTTGATAGGATTCTAGGTGGACTAGGACCGAACATTACTCAGTGAGACAAGAAAGGCTAAGGTGTGTTCCTAAGGCTATAGACTGTAGTCCCTACACCTTTCTTTACAGGTTGGACTTTTTTACGGGTTCTCTTTTGGTTGGCTTGTACTTTTGGCCCAGTGTTTTACTTTTCTTGTACTTTACTTTCCTTTCATACTATATTGGTTGGGTTTTAGTGTATGCATGCATATTTTCCTTTTAGTAGTTTTTACCTTTTACCTTTGTGGGCTTCGAGATGTGTGTGCATGCATATAGGTTTACAGGCAAGGCCTCCCATGTCAGTAGCATGCCTAATCAGTGCTAGTCACCATCCCCTGGCCTATTGGTGGTGGACATGGGGAGTTGTGGATCGGGCCCCACTGGTACGGGTTGTGACAGAGTGGTATCAGAGGTGGTCAGTTCTACCTGAGGACTGAGAGTCTGTGAGTTGGTTTGGGGCAATAGTGTTAAGTGTTTCATGTTCATATTTCCAGCCAGGGACCACATTGTTGGTGCGGGCGGCCGATGTATCCATATAGTAGGACTCTGATAACATGCTTTTCGGCTTGGAACATGAGAACACAAGTTTCTGGGGAAAATAATGGTACATGCATCATATAGGAATGGGTTGTGGTTTCCATGTCCTTCTTGAGTCAGCTCTCCAGATATACTCACTGACTGAGATACATCTTGTTTCCTTACAGGATGCCTCCGTGACGCGCACCCACTAGGATCCAGCAGCTCAATCATGAGGATGACCCTCTTAGTGATGAAGCTTCGATTCAGGGACCGAATCTCCCAGTTTTACCATAGGGTAGTGTGGAAGTTATCCCGCCACCTGTGTAGTAGTGTGTAGTGCCTGATGTACCAGTGGAGGGGGGAGCGCAAGAATAGCACACTCCACGAGTTTCAAGGACAAAGACCCCTTAGGTTTTGAGGTGAGCTTGACCCTCAGGCAGTAGAGGAATGGCTTAACGCAGTGACCAGAGTCTTTCGTTTAGTCAGGACACCAGCATACCAGATGGTGATCCTACTAGCTAGCCTTCTACAGGGCTCGGTAGGGTAATGGTGGAGTTTGGTTATCCAGACTCATGATGAGGCAACTCTTTCATAGTTAGAGTTTGTGCATCTCTTCATAGAGGAGTTTTCACCAGTTACCCTGAGAGCAGTATATATACATGAGATTCTTCAGATTCAATAGGGAGCCGACGTCCGGGACCCAGGCGTGGGATATGTTTTCAGAGGAGATCCCAGGACATGAGATCTGAAGTACATGGGAAATCTCACTCGAGATTGTCCGACCCACCGTACTACTGACACAAAAGCAGTGAATGGACCATCGAGGTAGAGGAAACGTGTGGAGCAGATAGATCCGCAGGGTAGAGGATGTGGTAGGGGAGCTGTGAGAGCAGATGGAGGTGGTCTGTGTTTTGAACTTTTACCACCACCACCCCTCAGAGGTCCACCCCAGGTTCAGGGAGCCGGTGGACATAGGGAGGGATAGCTGCAGGTGGCAGGGGCTTATGAACCAGGTACTCCAAGAATTATTAGAGGTACAATTTGTGTCTTTTCAACTTTGGATGCCATACTGATTGACACAGGTGATAGTCATTCCTTTCTAGCTGCTTATCTTGTTCGAGACCTTGAGAGTCCAGCTGTGCTGTTGACTCGACCCTTATGCTTAGAAACACCGACTGGAGAAGATTCAGAGATCACACAACTCTGTAGATATTGTGACCTAACCCTTGGAGGTGAGAGTTTTGGTTGAAACCAATTGGTGGTAGTGTCGAGCCCTTACGATGTCATTATTGGTATGGATTGGCTATCCATAGTTCATGCCCAGATTTACTGTTTTAGGAGATGGGTGCGGTGTGTCCATAGTGATGGAATGACATTCTCTTTTTTTCATTGAAAGAGAGACCCAGGCAGCGTAGGATGGACTCGTGCATAGGAAGTCAAAACCGATTTCACACCATTTGGGTAGCCTAGCCCTTGGCGCATTAGATGATACCTGTTTCCAGTTTCTAGCAGTACTGGCTGAGTATGAGGATGTCTTTCCAGAGGATGTCCCTGGACTACCTCCCCATCGGGAGATAGACTTCTGCATTGAGTTGAAACCCTGGACGACACCGATATCAGCATCAGCATATCAGATGGCTTGTAGAGCTTCGTGAGCTGAGGGTGCAGCTGGAAGACTTGCAGATAAAGGGCTTTGTGGGACCCATCGTTTCAGCCTGGGTAGCCCTAGTGCTGTTTTCCAAAAAGGAAGACGGGAGCTTGAGACTATGTGTGGATTACCGGTGCTTGAATCAGGTGACTGTGACGAACCGGTATCCACTACCCAGGATCGATGACCTCTTCGACCATCTGAGAGGGTCATGATGATTCTCGAAGGTTGATCTACGATCAGGCTATCACCAGTTGCGAGTACGGGTTGATGATATACCGATGACGGCTTTTAGATGTCGCTACGGTCACTATGAGTACTTAGTGATGCCCTTCAGCATGACGAACGACCCGGTAGTGTTCATGGGACTCATGAACTGGATCATTCAGCCCTATATAGATTGGTTCGTAGTGGTCTTCATCGATGATATCCTTGTGTACTCTGTGTCCGAGGAGGAGCACACGAGACACCTAAGGATGGTTCTGGACACAATTTGAAGGAACCAGTTGTATGAGAAACTCTCGAAGTGTCAGATCTGGATACAGGAGGTCCACTTTCTAGGACACGTTATCTCAGCATATGGTATAGAAGTGGACCCAGCCGAGGTGGAGGCAGTGCTAGCATGAAACCCACCCCGAAACGTGACGGAGGTGTAGAGTTTCCTTGGGTCGGCAGGCTACTATCGGAGATTCATTCTTGATTTCTCCAGGATTTCAGCACCCATGACAGCTTTGACTCGAAGGGGGAATCCTTCCGTGTGGACCGAGAAATTCCAGTAGGATTTCCAGTATTTGAGACAGAGTCTGATGAGCACCCCTATTTTGAGACTACTAGAGGAGGCTGTTGAGTACGTAGTGTTCTATGATGCATCAAGAACGGGGATTGGTTGTTTCCTAATGAAGTGGAAAGTGGTGATTACCTATTTATCACGTCAGTTGAGGCCACACGAGCAGAGCTATGCGACCCATGATCTTGAGTTGGTAGCAGTAGTCTTTGTGTTGAAGATGTGTCGGCACTACCTAATGGGCTAGCAGTTTATCATCTACTCTGATCACAAGAGTCTCAGATATATCTTTTCTCATAATGATCTGAATTTGACAAAGAGGTGGTGGCATGAGTTCCTCGAGGATTACGACTTTGAGATTGTTTATACTCCTTGGAAAGGGAACGTAGTGGCAGATGTTCTCAGTAGGAAATCCAGTTTGTAGTTGCTGGATGAGGCGACGAGGCAGTTGGCCTCCTTAAAGTTATACTTTGTGGATGGAGATGAGGGAGCCTACCTTCAATCGATGGTTGTTACCCCTACACTCTAACAGAGAGTCAGGGAATCACAGTGCGAGGATGCTAGCTGTGAGACTCTACATTCCCAGATATCCACAGGTGTTGTAGATAATGGATATTCAGAAGGTGGGGAGCACGTTGTTCTTTTCAGAGGGCGTATAGTAGTACCAGTGACGTTGTTGGAGGTTGTTCTAAGGGAGTTAAATACATCCCCTTTGGTGGTGCATCCAGACATGGAAAAGATGTATCAGGACCTCCGACGTCAGTTCTGGTGGCCAGGAATAAGGAAGTGTGTGGAATAGTTTGTTTCTCGGTGCCTTACTTGTCAGCAAGTAAAGGCTGAGCACTAGGTGCCAGCAGGCTTGACTCAACCCCTTGAGGTGCCAGAGTGGAAGTGGGATAGGATATCCATGGACTTCATGATGGGTTTACCACATACATCCAGGGGACACGATGCTATCTAGGTGATCGTTGATCGGCTCACCAAGTCGGCCCACTTTCTAGCCATTCGGGAGAAGAGTTCATTAGAGAGATTAGGACGCCTCTACGTGCCGGAGATATTTCGACTTCTTGGAGTGACATCCATGATTGTAACAGATCATGATGCTAATTTCACATCCCGACTGTGGATGGGAATGCCAGAATCTTTTGGGACTCAGTTACACTTGAGCACATCGTTCCATCCTCAGACTGATGGTCAGATAGAGCGGACCATCCAGGTTCTGGAGGATATGCTTCGAGCATGCATACATGACTTCGGTCGTAGCTGGGAGGATCACCTAGAACTGGTGGGATTTTCTTATAAAAATAGTTATCATTCCACTATTGTTATGGCACCATTCGAGTCTCTGTACAGGCGACCTTTCAGGTCACCACTTTACTGGACTGACCCAAGAGAGTCAGCACTCATGGGCCAATAGATGGTGAGGGCTACTACAGATAAGGTGCAGGTCATCCAAGTGCGGATTAAGACTACAAAGAGTTGGAAAAAGTCATATTATGATAGGAGGCAGGGTCCCTTAGAGTTATAGGAGGGAGACCATGTGTTTCTTCGGCTCTAACATCGATGGGGATTGCGGAGATTTGGCCGAGGTAGCAAGCTATCTCCAAGGTTCATGGCCCTTTTCAGATTATGAGTAGAGTTGGTGAGGTGGCGTATCTCTTGGATCTACCTCCTCATATGAACCAGGTACACAACATCTTCCATGTGTCGCAGCTACGGAGGTACGTGCATGATCCATCGGATGTCATCAATTGGGGTGAGCGGGACATCGATGATGGAGCGACCTTTGATAAGTACCTTGTGGAGATCGAGGATCGGCAGAAGAAGATCCTTCGTGGGTGAGCTATTCCCTTGGTGCGTGTCTGGTGGAAGCACAGGAATCTCCAGGAGAGCAAGTGGGAGAGGGGGGCTCAATGTAATGCCCTGACCCCAGTTACCCAGAGTCAGTGAATTATTACATAACATTGGCATGATCACAAGGAAACAAGTCCTGAAGGACTGATCGGTTTAGCAGTCTTGAAAAATAGATTACATACAAGAATGTTACATTACATTTTATAACATACAAAAAAACATAAATAATCCTTTGTGAAGGCCATTTTTCCCTTTTCTTAACCCTGCATATCAATCACAATACACTTCTTGGAATCCTGGAAAAAATGAAACATAGAAAGGGGTGAGCTCAGATGCTCAGTAAGGATAACAATATAGAAAAAACATTAATAAATAATCAAAAACATTTAAGTCAATGTATATCTAAAACAGAAGTCTATTAAACTTGACCTTTAACATAATATGGAAAAAATAAAATAATTCCATTTACTTATTCACAGGGATATTCTAATAGTCGAATAATCACATGAAATATCACTAACCACTTTCATAATGATGGAATGCATAATACCAGACTATCATAACCATGTAGCCAAGGCCTCATGCCAAAACTAAAAATAATATTTTCTCAAGGCCTTGTGCTAAGATAATAGTTTTTATCATGAGACCTACGGATGCATCGAGGAGCTATAACAGGATCCACCCGTCACTTACTAAGTCCAATGCATTCCTTATATGAAAAGGTTTAAACATAACATAAACATTCATATTAAAAATAGCATACGACATGTCAATACATTTCCCATAAACCATGAATGGTATAAAAATAACACATCCACAGTCAAACATATCACAAAACCTTCAACACAATATGGATGATTTGTATAACGACAAATCAACATCAAAACAAGTTTAAAATCAAATAAAGAATTTTTACATAGATAAAAATGATTTGTAAAACACATTGAGAGAAATACCCCTTTTTCATGAAAACATTTAAAAGTCATACAATTTATAAAAGAATTCATTTAATGAAATTTTTGAATCAAAGTGTTCCATACCACTTTGAAACTTTTAAAGGAATTAACATTTTAAAAACATTAATGTCCATATAAATAAATCCTTAAAAACCATTTTGAAGACATAGACATTAAAGAGAATGATTTAGAAGAATAATTATTTAAAACATTTGAAATGATGTTTTAGTAAAAAGTCCCTAAAAATAATCCTTTTGAAAACTCTTTCATAAAACATGGACATGGATAATAAATATGTCCCAGTAGATACTTACGTAAAAACAACTTGAATAATAAATAGATTGTGAAATTAACCCTTACCAATTTGGTAACATATGAAACATACACCCCATGAAATAGGTATCATACAATGAATATGTAAATACACATAAATTAAATTCTATTACACAGAGAATGCAATTATAGGCAGTACATACACCACAGAAAAGGTAATAATGGCAATATGGAATGAATCTCACAGGAATAAGGAGTGAGATGAAAACCCCTTGACTTGTACTTTTCCTTGATAGTATGTATGTTAACCTCATATATAATAGTTAAATCATTGTTATTAAATTATACAAGAATCATATTCATAAATATGATATCATATATGATCTTTTAATGTTTCTTTGTTAATAATATTTTAGTATTATCATCGTTTCTGGTGTTAACTGATTCATTTTCCTTTATATGATTCATTAAGTAAGACTTGTTTGTAATGGATAGTTTGCATCTTATTCATATCCATAATGATATCAAGTCCCTAAACATTAATTTTAATCATCCAAAAATAATTAGTCTTTAATGGATATTATGGGTAAATGAATCTCATCGCGTTCGTGGAGACGGTAATCCATACATACGCACGAATGCTACTTCCATTTCATTTTTCATTTTAAAAGGAATCCAAACCAAATGATAAATAGGTATATTGTTATTCCAGTATAATATAATATCTTATATGTGTTACTTGATTCCATTAACATCATCCTTTATACGTTCCATGTACTGTATGAAAGAGTCATATCACTTTGAGGGGGTGGTAGTCCGCACTTCCTCAAATGAAAGTATCGTATTTATACAAAACATTAAATGAATAATGGTATGATATAAAATGGAATTACAGAAGCTTATATATAAAATAAATATAATTAATATCATATTTAATTATAGTTCCATCATAATGGAAACCATGAGAGGTGATAGGATATAATTGAACAATCATCACTTCGTGAGGCATTTGGTTTCCATCCACAGAAACATTATGTTCTTCACCCATTAGATGGATGTGTGTGTATGTGTAGTTCGAATAATTCAAATAAAAATATCCCAGTATATTTATGATACATTTTTTGTTACAAAAGTAAATAATAATAAGAATTTAGGGGTTGGAGAAGTAAAATAAAAGAAAAGAAGCTAAGAGAAACCGTTACCTTTAATTTGGGTAACTCTCTTTGGTTTGAACCAAAAAGGAATATATAAGTGCCTTCTACATAAGGTAAGGATTATAAGAGGAGGAGAGGGGTTTAGGGAGATTAATTGGTTATAATTTTTACTAGACAAAAGGATTTAGAGGTGTGATGAATTGGTTAGAAGTGGTGTCCTTTTATAAGGGGGAGAAGGGGCTCTTTAGGGAAAACTTAAAGTATAATTTTTTAATAAATTCATATTCGGTTTGTAATGGCTAAAAAAGGGATTATTTAAATACTAAGGTGGGGATGGGTCGAAATCCTTTCAATAAATATATTTTATACAGGTTTGGTTCATTATAATAACCATATCTTTCAGTTTTAACTCTTGGTTAATTAGTTTGATACTTACCATGTCACTTTGCATTTTTATATTATATTGTTAATAAACTTACTATATACCTCCAAAACACCCCCAAGTGGTCCATTAATGATACACATGTCATGATACAAGTCATTTTTCATAACCATATATTTTTAAGAATTTCATATCAATTAATAATTTAATATTTTTTTAAAAACTCTTTTATGTCAATTTTGACACTATTTGGTAATTGATTTTTGTAAAACTCATAACAACATTATTACTTAAACAAATTTAATTGAATCAATACTAATATGTCATATTAACCTATAAAATTCTTGGAATTCATTAAAAGTATCAAATTATATTAATTTTGGTATTTATATTATTAATTAATTTAATATTTCACTAATAAGGTAATTACTGCATCATCATTGTGACATAAATAAAATAAATTATTTAAGGTCTAAAAATTATAAATAAAATAAAATTATGTAGTAAATATTTTTATATTTCTAATTAATATTTATAGTTGAAAATATAACATATATAACCCTATGTAAAAATTGTTTTACTAAAAGATATAGGCTTATGTCATTTTTGTATTTACTTTAACTTAATTAATATAAAGTGTCATTATCACTTACAAGTGGATCCATGGGGTCCCAAAATCGACCCAAATATGACCATGTACAGACATATATCACCCAATAGGGTTAATACACATTTTAGTTTAATGTATTATTATTAGTATAATATTATTTTTTTACCCTTATTTAATGTATTTACTCTTTAACTATAGTAAATAAAATATTTACCGAAGTAATTATTCAAAATGTATAAAAATAAAAGATACCTATTTACACAATTTGGAAATCTGGATTCCAGATATTGAGTCCATTTTTCCATATTCAAAACATAGAAGTGCCATAATTTAATTTAAAATTAATTCCTGCTGTCAAAACAAAATGGGTGTTTTTAAGAGATAATAACTATCAAAAGATTGACACTTGTTTATGTCCGGTTTAAATGTGAAATTATGTCCAATGACCAAAATTTTATTAAATGGTAAAAATATATTCTAAATATACTTTAGAACCACTAAAATTAAAAATTTATCACTATTAATTATTTCGATTAAAAAAGTTGTTTTTAATAAAAATTTAGTAATTTTCACTATTCATCAAAATATAAAAGGTATCCGAAAAGTACCAAAATTTTATCCTAGGATAATTTCGATATTATGAATCAAAAATAAAGTCCATTATGATAGATAAAATGTATAAAATTTCAAAAATTAGGTATTTCTATTAATAAGGGCTAATTTGATTGGTTGTGGTGTGTGTTAGAACTCGAAGTTGCGTACAACACACGCTACAATATTATTCAAAGAGAAGCGTACTGAGGAATCTTGGGGTGTTACATTGTAAATTATTGTTGTCCCTATTCTTAGGAATAAATTTATTTAGTCAAATTGAATATATAAATGTTTTAAAATATTGGATTTAAAAAGGGTTCACCATTAAAAGTTCGTAAAAATGCAATTTTAAAAAATACTTCTTCTATCTGAAAAAAATGAATTTGTTCTTAAATTATGTTTAAGAAACTCATAATATGGATTCTAAAATTATATGTATTATTTAAAGTTAAAAATTCTGTTAATACCATTCATAACCTCTTTTGAACGGCTTGTTTGGTAAGTCATGGTGTGCTTGAACATGGTGTTGCGTGTAGTGCAAGTTATTGAATTATTTTGAAGAAATAACACAATAAGAAATATTGGGGTGTTAAATTCTCCCATCCTTTAATAAATTGCATCCACACAATTTGAAATTGTTTTTCAAAAATAAAAGGTTGAAAATAGAAAATATCATTGTGGGAAAACCCACATCAGAAATTCGGTTAATAAAATTTAGTCTTAATAAGAGGAAAAGAGAAATGAAAGGGTCACCACCAAATTATAATATCTATTTGGAGAACATTGGTGGAAATTAGAGACATATAATTGGAGGAAAAGGTAAATATTTATAGGTAGTGATTGGGGTCATCAATCCCAAAAAAGTATAAAATTGAGGTCCTTAAATTCATCAATCTATGATGATTTGAAATACCATCGGTTCAACAAAACATAAGGTATTAGGATAACACATTTTTGTTTTTAGGATCCCTTAAATAAAGTATAAGAATTTATTTTTTCATAGAATATGAAAAATTTATTCTTGACAAGTAGAGTTCCATCCATTAACTAATTTCTACCACAAACTCATCTTTCACTCTAAAAGATTATTGAACATAAATAAAATATTCTTTTTATCCTATTCGTACAGGGTTCCAAAAAATGAATTTATAATTCATCTACCAGATCTTTTAAAACAACTACATTATTTAATTCAGGACAACACGTGGGCCAGTGGAAGGTGATACAAATTTTTCGCCCTTCGGTTCTGGGTTCAAGTCTCGCGGCCTTGCCGGACACGACAGGTTGCCGCCCGAACTCCGGGTTGTTCTTTTATGGAAATCCAAAAATAATCCAAACTAGAACTATCCAAAATAAATCAGTCTAAAATTTATAACGAAGGTAAACACAATGAAGATACTTTTTTCCTCATAATAACACATAAACACCTTCATCATGTATTCTTTTAAAACAATACAGCATCCTGAATTACCATAAAACCTTATTGATTACATTCATGATCCCTTATTTCTTAAAGAATAATTGATATACTCCATCAATCCAAAAATGATGTAAACTCCAACAATGATGGAATATACAAATCATTATTCAGTTTCAAGGTAGTCAAGAATATCCAATATAATTTATCCAAATCAATCATGTATTATTCCAAAATCACTACCTCGGTATCAAAACCATATTATGGTTTATCTTTCTCTCAACCATATATTTTCCAAAAATTTAACCTGCTATTGAGTTACTTTTCATGTTTCAAACAATCTCAAGTCCTTAATGAAATAGTACTGCAGTATAATCCCTATATACTCTATAATTATTATAACCAGTACATCATGGATACAATACTCAAATGACAGAATTCTTTAATAAAAATATAAGAACTCTAATCATTCATCCACATCTGTGGTAGTATCAGAACTTGATTATTATCCAATATCATCATTTGGGGTATAATTTGATGATTTGGACATTGGTTTGCATAGTGTCCAAACTCCTTGATGATGAAGCATTGTAAATTTGTAAACTTCTTCATACCCTTTTAGTCACGTACATGGTGTCATATTTCTCCACACTTATAACAAACTCCCATTCCCTTCAGGAAATTTCCAGGGTGTCTCTTCCCGTAGTTATCACATGTGGGAAAACTCTTATTTTCCCTCTTCCCTTTATCCATATTTCTCTCTACCATCATTTTCTTCTCATTCTTCCCTTAAAAACCATAGGACTCAGAGAACTCTTTACTTATCTTATCAACACATGATACTATTTCGTCAAATGATGATAATACATGGGAGACTATTTCTCTTATAAATTATGTATTAATACCATAAAAGATATGATCTTTCTTGATCTTTGGATAATGTGTATTGTTGGAGTTCTCATTCCTTCCACTGGGCACCATTTCTAAACAATGGAATACAATATATTAGTTTGTGAATAGAAATACCTTATCCAAAACTTGTAAAACACATAACATAAATTAAACAGTTTATGGATATGATCCATACTTATAAAAATGTATTCATTGAGGAAGTATATACTCATAAACCCTTCATAATGGTTTGTAAAGAAAATGAGAATTATCCTAAGCATATCCCCCCGGAGTGTCTCAACCAAGAGTGCATCAAGGCCCGTTGTCGTGCACTAGTTCTCGTTCGAGTCTAGCTCAAAGAGGGGTTTATGGGTTTTACGCCTAGGTATATCTATTCCAGAGCCGCCTCTACATGATCGTATCCATACATGGATGTATTGCTCGGAAAACTCACAAAATATCTACAATATCAAAATTCTAGGAAGTTCTTATCTACTTATCCTCAAATTTTATCTTAGGGCTATGTGCTCTAATCAAATTTTATTTAAATCTAGCTTCCAAGGTTATTGATAAACTTCCTCTGATACCATATATAATCCCCCGACCCTAGTTACCCAGAGTCGGTGCATTATTACATAACATTGCCATAATCACAAGGAAACAAGTCCCAAAGGGATGATCAGTTTAGTAGTCTTGGAAAATATATTACATACATGAATGTTACATTACAATTTATAACATAAAAAACAACACAAATAATTCTTTATATATGGAATTATTCCCTTGGATTAACCCTGCATATCAATCACAATAAACTTCTTGGAATCCTGGGAAAAAATAAAACATAGAAAGGGGTGAGCTCAGATGCTAAGTAAGGATGACAATATAGCAGAAACATTAATAAATAATCAATTCATTTAAGGCAATGTATAACTAAAACAAAATCTTTTTAAACATGAACTTTAACATAATATGGCAAAAATAAAATAATTACATTTACTTATTCACGGGGATATTCTAATAGTCGAATAATCACATGCAATATCACTAACCACTTTCATAATGCTGGAATGCATAATGCCAGACTATCATAACCATGTAACCATGGCCTCGTGTCAAGACTACAAATAAGATTTTGTCAAGGCCTCAGGACAAGACAATACTTTGTCTCGTGAGACCTATCGATGCACCGAGAAGCTATAGCGGGCTCTACCCTACACATATTAAGTCCTATTCATTTCTTATACTAGTAGAAAAATCATTTTTAACGTCGTCAATTTGACGTCGGTTTCTTATAAACTGACGTAAAATATTTTTGCGGAGAATTTTTGGCGTCGGTTTTTGAAAAATCTATGGAAAAAACTAAAAAAAACATTATTTTTGGCATCAGTTTTTAAAAAAACCGACGCAAAAAAATAAAAAGAAAATGTTTTGGCGTCGTTTTTCAAAAAAACCGATGCGAAAAAATAAAAAACGAATTTATGACGTCGGTTTTTATAAAAAAAGAAGCAAAAAATTTAAAAAAAATACAATCCTATAGATAATTCCCTTAGCTTTGATTTGACTGGTCATTGAGAAAAAACGGAGTTACAGATCAAAAGTTATGGATGTTGGAAGTTGATCTTCTCTAAAAGAAGACTTAATTATGTCCAACATTTAAAGGCCATAACTTTTAACCCATAACTCCGTTTTAGCCCCACGACTAGTCAAATGGAAGATTAAAGAATTATCTAAAACTTGGTAAATATTTTTTTATGTTTTGGAGTCGTTTTTCATAAAAACCGACGCCAAAAAACAAAATTTTGATTTTTGCGTGGTTTTTGAAAAAAACTGACGCCAAAAATAATTTTATTTTACTTTTCGCGTCAATTTTCATAAATAATGGCTCCAAAAATTTTAAAACAAATTTACAGTCCTATATATAATTTCTTAATCATTGATTTGACTGGTCATGGAGCCAAAATGGAGTTACCGATCAAAAGTTATGGATGTTGGAAGTTGATCTTCTCTAAAAGAAGTCTTAATTAAGTCCATATTTGAAAGCCCATAACTTTTAATCCGTAATTCCGTTTTAGTTTCACGACCAGTAAAACCGAAGATTAAGGAATTCTCTGAAACCTGGTAATTTTTTTTTATTTTTTGGCGACAGTTTTCATAAAAACCGATGCCAAAAATAATTGTTTTTACTTTTCGCGTCGGTTTTCATAAAAACAGAAGCCAAATTCTTTTTTTTTGTTTTTCGCGTCCGTTTTTTTAAAAACCGACGCGAATTTTTTTTACTTTCCGTGTCAGTTTTGAAAAAAAAACTAATGCGAAACATATATATATTTTTTATCTTTTTTGCATCGGTTTATTTAAAAACTGACGCCAAATAGTATTCACCAATATGCGGGATCAGAATTTCAATTTTTTTCACAACGCGCGTTTAAGTTTTTAAAATCCCACCAACATTTTCATACAATGCAATCAACAATATTTTCATTTACTATATATAAATCCATTTCTCCTTCGTTCATCATTTTCATCCTCTTTGGTTCATCATGTTTTCAATGCAGCATCAATCGTTAATTTGAATACAGTACCTATTCTATTCATTTATTTTCTTAATTATTAATGTCCTTCATTTCTAAGCAACTCGATTAGATTTCATATAATGATGATTTACATTTATTATCTAGTTAAAAATACAAAACAGTCGGATGAGATTTACCAAGCTTGGTGTAAGTTTAATTATCGATCGTCGTTTTCATTATCGCATGAGTTCTACACTAAATATAAGATATATGATGATAAACAACATATCATTTCAATGGAAGATCCAAAAAAAATTAAAATTTGTTTGAAGTATTTTGTATATTTTATATCATTTGGTGTATGTGATTTTAATTTATTTTTATCTTGTTTTCTTTAAAACAAGTTGTATCAATTGAAACTTTGACTTGTTCCACTTCTGACGTCCATAACTTTTGATCTGTAACTCCGTTTTAACTCCACGAACTGTCAAATCAAAGATTAGGAAATTTTCTAAAACATCGAAGAATAAAAAATTACTTTTTTGTGTCGGTTTTCGTAAAAGCCGACGCCAAAAATAAGTTTTTTCCATTTATGGCATCGGTGTTTTTTCAAGAACCGACGCCGAAACTATTATTTCAACTTTTTGGCGTCGGTTTTTTATGGAAAACGATGCCAAAAATGACGTGGATGAGTTTATTTAGCCTCGATTTTTTACAAAACCGATGCTAAAAAACAAATGAATTTTTTTTGGCATCGGTATACAAAAACCGACGTAAAAAGTCATAATTTTTACGTCAGTGACTTCAACGTCGGTTAACAACCGACGTAAAAAAAACCGACGTTAAAGACCTTTTTTCTACTAGTGTTATATGAACAGAATTAAACATAACATAAAAATTCGTATTAAAACTAGCATAAGAAATGTCAATAATTTCTCTATAAACCATGAATGGTATAAAAATAACACACCCACAGTCAAACATATCACAAAACTTTCAACATAATATGGAAGATTTGTAAAATGATAAATTAACTTCAAAAAAAGTTTAAAATCCATTAAATAATTTTGACATAGATGAAAATGATTAGTAAGACTCTTTGAGAGAAATACCCCTTTTTCATGAAAACATTTAAAAGTCACACAATTTATAAAAGAATTCATATGAATAAAGTTTTGAATCAACGTGTCCCATACCACTTTGAAACTTTTGAAAGGAATTAACATTTTAAAAACATTAATGTCCATATAAATAAATCCTAAAAAACCATTTTGAAGACATGGACATTAAATAGAATGATTTAGAAGAATAATTATATAAAACATTTCAAATTATGTTTTAGTAAAATGTCTCTGAAAAGAATTTATTTGAAAACTCTTTCATAAAACATGGACATGGATAATAAATCTGTCCCAGTAGATACTTACGTAAAAACAACTCGGATAATAGAGAGATTGTGAAATTAACCCTTAACCAATTTGGTAACATACGAAACATACACCCCATGAAAGACTTATCATACAATGAATATTTAAATACACATAAATTAAGGGTGTTAACTGATTCGTTTTCCTTTATATGATTCGTTAAGTAAGCCGTGTTTGTTATGGATAGGTTGTATCTTATTAATATCCAGAATGATATCAATTCCATACACATTACTTTTAATCATCCAACTATAATTAGTCTTTAATGGATATGATGGGGAAATGAATCTCATTGCGTTCGTGGAGACGGTAATCCATACGTATGCACGAACGCAACTTCCATTTCATTTTTCATTTTAAAAGGAATAAAAACCAAATGACACATAGGTATTATTATTATTCCAGTATAATATAATATCTTATATGTTTTAATTGATTTCATTAACACCATACTTTATACGTTCCATGTATTGTATGAATGAATCATATCACTTTGAGGGGGCGGTAGTCCGCACTTCCTCAAATGAAATTATCATATATATATACAACATGACAATAATAATGGTATGATATAACATATAATTAAATAAGAATATATATAAAATAAATATAAATAATATCATATTTAATTATAGTTTCATCATAATGGCCACCATGAGAGGTGATAGGATATAATTGAACAATCATCGCTTCGTGAGGCATTTGGTTACCATCCACAGAAACATTATGTTATTCACCCATTAGATGGAGGTTTGTGTAACTGTAGTTAGAATACTTGTAAAAAAATATCCTAGTATATTTAGGATAGTTTTTTTTGTTACAGAAGAAAATAATAATAAGTTTTTAGGGGTTGGAGAAGTAAAATAAAAGAAAAGAAGCTAAGAGAAATCGTTACCTGTAATTTGGGTAACTCAATTTGGTTTGACACAAAAAGGACTCTTGAAGGGAATTATGCCTAATGTAAGGCTTCTAAGAGGAGGAGGGGGTTGTATGGAGATTAATTTTTCAGAGTTTTGACGATCCAAAAGGCTTGGGAGGTGTGAGGAAATGGTTTGAAGTGGTGTCCTTTTATAAGGGGGAGGAGTGGCCTTTTAGGGAAAACTTAATGTATTATTTTATAATAAATTCATATTATGTTTCTAATGTCTCAAAAGTGGATTATTCAAAGACTAAGGTAAGGATGGGTATAAATCCTAGAAACCAATAGATTTTAGATAGGTTTGGGTCATTATATCAACCTTATGATTTAGTTTTAACTCTTGGTTAATTAGTTTGACACTCACCATGTCACTTTGTATTTTTATATTATATAGTTAATAAACATACTATATACCTCCAAAAGACCCCCAAGTGGTCCATTGATGATACACATGTCATTTTAAAAGTCCATTGGCTGATCCTTAGAATTTTAGGAATATAATATCAATTAATAATATAATATTTGTTTTAAAAAATCTTTTATGTCAATTTTGACACTATTTGGTATTCGATTTTTGTGAAATTTATAATAGCATGATCACTTAGAAAATAGTTAATTAAATAATTACTAATATTTCATATTAACCTATAAAATTAATTTAATTCAATAAAAGTCAAAATTATATTTATTTGGGAATTTATAATATCAATTATTTTAGTATTTTACTAATAATTTAATTACTATATCATCAATGTGACATAAATAAAATGAATTATTTAATGTCTAAAAATTATAAATAAAATATGATTATGTAGTAAATTTTTTTAGAATTCTAATTAATACTTATATTCTAAAATATAACATATATAACCCTATGTAATAATTGTTTTTCTAAAAGATTTAGGCTTATGTCATTTTTGTATTTACTTTAACTTAATTAATATAAGGTGTCATTATCACTTACTAGTAGATCCATGGGCTCCCAAAGCTGACCAAAAGATGCCCATGGTCAGAAATGTAACACTAAATAGGGTTAAGACACATTTTAGGGTAATTTATTATTGTTATAATATTATTTTTTACCCTTATTTACAAGATTTACCCTTTAACTATGGTAAATAAAATATTTAACGAAGTAATTATTCAAAATGTCTAAAAATAAAAGATACCTATTTACACAATTTGGAAATCCTGATTCTAGATATCGAGTCCATTTTTCCAAATTTAAAACACAGAAGTGATAAAAATTAATTTAAAATTAATTCCTGCTTTCAAAACAAAAAGCGTGTTTTTAAGAGATAATAACTGTCAAAAGATTGACACTTGTTTATGTCCGGTTTAAAAGTGAAATTATGTCAAATGACAAAAATTGTATTAAATGGTAAACATATATTCTAAATATACATTAAAACCACTCAAATTCATATTTTATCACTATTAATTATTTCGATTAAAAAAGTTGTTTTTAATAATATTTTTGAAATTTTCAATATTCATCAAAATATAAAAGTTATCCGAAAAGTACAAAAATTTCATACTAGGATAATTTCGATATTCCGAATCCAAAAATTAAGTCCATTTTGAATGATTAAATGTATAATATTTCAAAAATCAGGTATTACTGTTAATAAGGGCTAGTTTGATTGGTTGTGGTGTGTGTTAGAACTCGAAGTTACATACAACACATGCTGCAGTATTATTCAAAGAGAAGCGTACCGAGGAAGAATGGGGTGTTACATTGTAAATTTTTGTTTCCCCCTTTCTAATGAATAAATTTATTCAGTCAAATTTAATATATAAATGTTTTAAAATGTTGGATTTAAAAAGGGTTCAACATTAAATGTCGGTAAAAGTTCATTTTTGAAACAATATTCTTTTATCTGAAAAAATAAATTTGTTCTTAAATTATGTATAAGAAACTCATAATATGGATTCTAAAATTATAATGATTATATAAAGTTCAAAATTCACTTAATACTATTCCTAACCTCTTTTAAATGGCTAGTTTGGTAAGTCATAATGCGCTTGAACTCGGTGTTGCATGTAGTGCAAGTTATTGAATTATTTTGAAGAAATAACGCACTATGAAATCTTGAGGTGTTACACTCAGATTCGTGTGCAGTACCCACATCTTTTTGAGTAGCCTTTGTTTTGGCTTTTTGGGGATGTAGAATCCCTAAGGTGGGTTTGATGTAATGTCTTGGATTTTCTATACATTATTCTTAAAAATAAAGTGAATTATTTTGAGACCAGGCTCTGAGATGGCATGCAGTTCCAAGGCCCGGTGATCCTGGAACAAATGTTTGAATTTAATTTAATAATTAAATTACTCATGCGTGTAGTTTTACTGAAAAAGTGGAGTAACTCCTGAACAGTTGCTCGGATCAAAAATCGGATGGCACCGTTGCATTAAGAGTAGTGGGTTTACCATAGATGGGACCTAACATCGAATGGTGTATGCCGGTGGAGAAATCTGGGTTTTATAATTAACTGTAATAAAATATTTTATTTAAAGTATTTTATTAAATTTTTGTTGCAGCGGAATCTTTTTATTCTTTTTAAATATGTGATTTTTCAAGGGATCAGGGTTAATTTTCATATAACCCTAAATCTCCCTAGAGAGCTCTGGAGAAAAACTCCCAAAGCGGCGATGGTGTTCTTGAGGAGCTTCGCCGTCGATGACGATGCAGTGATCGGATCTTCTCCAGCAAATGCCACAAATCTAGGTATGACTGTGGTTTTTGATTTAGCTTTCCCTGTTCTTGATTTCTACAACGAACGCAGACTAATCTACGAATCGATTAGCCCATGGATAGTTCGTTTTGTGGGCAGGTGTGATTTGGGGTTTTATCAAGAAATCAAATACTAGATAATTAAAACATGTTGATTATTTTGGTTTTGATCTAATGACGATGAACCTAGATCTTCACGAACAACGATCATGTTTCATCCCTCTTGTTCGATTCCTTGTATTTTTCTCCTGCGCATTCTTCGTTTTGTTCTATGCGTTCTTGGAGGAAATCGATCGTTGCACATTCGTTTTTTGGCGCAACGATATGAGATTGTAGATCTGACCCCATAGCGATGTCACGGAGGTGTGACGACGGGTTCGACAGACGATTTGGAGCAGATCAGGAATTGTGTGTTTTTGGGTGTTTTTCTTCATTGGGATCATTCGAGGTTTATGATCTGACTTAAGGAATGAAAACACCGATTATAGTGTTCATATGATGAAATGAACCAACCCCTGGAGTATCGGGATGAAGGGACGAGAGATCGTAGATCTGGAAGATCAGCCAAAGAGCGAGGAAGAAGACGACATTATGGAAAAATCCAGGCTACACGGCATGTAGTATGGGCTACATGGCATGTTTTCATCGACTGGTTTACCTGGCATGTACTCCTGGAGTACACGGACACAGGTTGGGTACACAGCCAAGGACACGCCATGTATACCCCTCCCTAGAAAGACCCGGCAAGATACATGGGATACCCCATGTGCTGGTACACGGGTAGGCGACACAGACAGAGACTATGTACGGGCACATGGCCAACATACACGGAGCAAGCCCCAGGTGCTCAGAGAGGGCGTGCAATTCTTCTACACGTCGTGTAGTTACTTTCTATCAGACAAGCCTAATGACAAGGTCCATTTACACAGGCAGTACCCGGAGTAAAAGAACACTGTGTGTGATCATTCTACACGCTGTGTAGTTGAGATTTACACAGCTTGGATGGATGGCAGGGGCCGTTTACACGGGCAGTACCCAGAGTCAAGGAACGTAGTGTGTGATCCTTCTACACGCCTTGTAGTCTAGTTTTATACAGACTGGACAGATGGCATGAGCCATTACACGATCATTACTCTGGGTCAAGGAACATGGCGTGTAACCATACCACATACTGTGTAACCAATTCTTCATGGCTTTAGCCACTTTTCTTCTATGACATGGACTAGTTTTCTTAGGGTTTGTCCCCATGGTATTTCTCTTGAAGATTCCTGGTATCATTTCCTACATATAGGAGTATGATCCCTTCAGCAAGACATCCTAAATAGAGTTGTTGGAATAACCTCGTGAGACTTAGAACCGAATAAACCATTCATTCATGGAACCCTAGGTAGAGTTCTTGGTATCGACGTGACCAAATTAACCTGGGCACTGATCCTCTACTTAGCGGATTAGCTCAGACTGATTTGTTGGAATCACCCCATGGTGATTGGTTGTGATCCTCATCTGAGCATTATGTTCACAAGTACATGTGGAGTGTGTTCTCTTAGAACGAGTACTTTGTATCTCTCTCTTCAGATCTAGGAGTGTGTTCTCCTTGTTACATGCTTAGTGGAATATTCGAGCTGGATCTTAGTGGTGGTTTCGCGATAGTCGATCGTGTATGATTATATCTAGATATTCTTTTTATATGTTCTATAGACATATACTATGTGGAGCTGACTGTATCTTTCCTTTTTTTCCCTTGTTGTGTTTCCATTGTTGTTTCGGGGTGTCCTAGTGGGTATTGTTATACTCAACCCTACACGGGATTTGCCGACACATGTCTTGTCTTGTTCAGATGAGCGAGCCTTTGAAAGGATTCTATGTTGACCAGGACCGAATGGTACACTATGAGATCAGACAGGCCGATGTGTGTTCCTATAGCTATAGACTACAGTCCCAACAACTTTCTTTACAGGTTGGACTTTGTTACGGACTCTCTTTTGGGGGGATTATAATTTTGGCCCAGGGTTTTAGTTTTCACATACTTTACTTTCCTATCGTACTTTTTTGGTTGGGTTTTAGTGTATTCATTCATCTTTTCCTTTAAGTGGTTTTTACCTTTCAGCTTTGTGGGCTTGGATATGTGTGTGCGTGCGTATGGTTTTATAGGCAATGCCACCCATGTTAGTAGCATGCCTACACGGTGCTAGTCACCATCCTCTGGCCTACTGTAGGCGGTCTTGGGGAGTTTCGGATCGGGCCCCACTGGGAAGGGTTGTGACATATGTAATTAGAATTAGGAACTTAGAATATAAATATAGGAATAATAATGTTCTAATTCATTTTGAATAAAATTAAATAGAAATGATATCTTAGTTTAGTGTACACTAAATGTTTTTGGTTTCTTCCCCAATTTTCTGGATAATTGCTTTATTAAATTCATTTTCAATGAAAAATTAATGTTTAACAAATTTTTTTAAAAAAAAATACACATTTAATATGGTTTATTATTTATAAAATCTATACAATAATTGATCTGGGTGTTTATTTTTAATGTTTGAAATTTCGTTGAACTCTTACATTAAATATATAAACCATTATGTTGGAATTAATATCTATTTGAACACCCTTAAATATCAAATCTAGGATAATGTTATTTACTATATGATCTTTAGGAAAATTATACAAAATGGTCTGTGGAAGATTTTACAAATGTTACTAAATCATGAAAATACCTCCTTTAGAAACTATAATAAATTAAAATTCATCTTTTAACCTCTTACATTTAAATTCTTGTGGATCACTAGGCACATGATCAAATGTTTTTTTTCATATTCATTATGAAATCTACTAATGTTTTGAAAAACACCTTATTAGTGATAATTTATGTTTTAATTTATCTTAATATTGATATTTGATACAATTATAATAGTGAACATACAAATTTCTATTGGTTTTACCATCAATTTTATCTTGAGTCTCCATACTAATCAAGAATATGCACTGGATGTTGGTATTGATGCCGTCCCTAATGATTTTATCTACTAAAAGATACAATTTTCCTATTATTTTAGCAGATAATACGATTTGTTAGAATCATAATTCATTAAAAAATTTATAGATATAAAATTAATCATATTTAATTAATTTTTCCATTTCCATTTCATCTTTAATTACAAGGATATTTCTGTTTTGATTTTTTTTATTTTAACTATTTCAAATTTGATCTTCTTTAGATTTTAAAAAAATTGATATAGTGAATTTCATAGTGATTATGCCTCCCTAGCAGTAACACAAATGTTAATACAAGATTTTTTCATGAATTACACTTCAATATATTGTTTTATTTCCTAATTAATAGAATAATTTGGACACATCCAAGAAATATTATGGATACCACTAACAATCATTATTTTTATCACTTTTAATTATTTATTAAAAATATTCTAAAAATACCTGAAAATTGGATGTTTTCTATAAAAACTCACATGATATATGAAAATAATTTAATGAAAATGGAAACAAAATTATTTAAATGAAAACATCGAATAATTTTAGGAATAATGATTCTATCTACAAATTCTTACAATGGAAACTAACCATTGTAGTTTTAAAAATAATATTGTTTAGAAAATATACATTAAATAAATTAATCATCCCTAATAATAATTCATTAATTTCTTGAAAAAATGTTAATATTTACATAATATATCTGTCATAAAAGAAAAACATCCTTCTAATTTTTATCAAGAACCCAATTCATCAAACATTACCTAAAAATGAAAATCTATCTCTATGATGAAGAGTTCAGATAAATGAAGGAAACAAGAATGACCCAGATGAAAACAATTTAGTAACAAATATGAGATGATAATTTATTACTATAATTTAGGTAATTATTAGAGGAATATAATATTGAAATAATATAAATCAATAAAATATATTTATAACAAATTTTTTACTTACTGTTAAAAAAAGTGAGAGAAAAATGTGAGAAAAATAAGGGAGGTTAAAAAGAGGTGAGAAATAGATTTAGTTAATTATGTTAGTAATTTATCAGTATAATGAATTTATATCGTAGAATAAAAAGAGGTGATTAAAATAATTAATTTAATAAAATAATATTAAATAACGATCAACAATTTTATAAAGAAAATATAGAATAATAAATAAGAAAAAATTCCATGAAATTAACAATGTTTTTTACCATGGAGTTTGGTCTCTTTTAAACACAATGAAGAAATTTTTTGAAGTCAAAATCAATAAAAATTCCCATAATTGGGGAATTATTTTGAATTTATTTGCATTTTTCCTATTTTTCATAGATTTAATTGAGTTTTCCATTGGTGCATATATGAATGGAGTAGAAGGGAGGGGTTAGGTGGTGACCATTTTTGGATTTAGCCCTGTAGTTACACTGAGTACTTGGTATGGGGTACAAGGTACTAGGTGTAGCTGGTATTTAATGGGATCACCTGGGTATCCATCATGTATATGTTGGAGGATCACTAGGTACCCTATAGATTATTTATTTTTAAGGTGTAATTTTTATCTTATTATAGTGTCAAAATTTACCCTTTATTTTATGTTTCCTCATGTAAGTGTTATTTTTTCATGAAATATTGAGGCCCTAATCTCTAATTTTTATTTCATAACATTGTTAATCTATTTCTGATTCCCTTAAAGGTAGAGTTGTCATCTGTCCTTAACATTGTCTCTCTTTTAGTAATATATTCGATTTCCTTATCCGTTAAAGAGAAGTCTAGGAGGTTTGGTCACTATAATATTCTAATATCATCTTTTTTCTTCAAGAACATTGACTTAATTAATTACTTATTTTATTAGAGGAGTAAAGAATCCTTTACTTCTATTGATTTTTATTCTTATGTGAATTCGATAACTTATTTATTTCATTTTTTTTGTATAAATTGTTTTTAAATATGATATGCATTCTTTTAGGTTTTTAATGATTTAATATGAGTCATTTAAACTGGAAAATTAGTTCTTTTTTTATGAAAGATTTTATATGATTTTTTATGAAGATAATGTTCATAAATTGTGATTACATACTGGAATTATAGAAATACATAATTCATGTGTTTAATTAATGAATTGAATGATTTATCAAAATAAAAAAAATGAGTTATTTATTAAAGGAATTATTAATAATGAGTTATAAAGGGATAAAAATGATGTTAAATTGATTTTTTGGTGTGTTAAATGTGATTTGTTACTATATCAATTCATAATGTGTTGATATTAATTTTGGTGAGTAATTGTGTAATGATTATTTGATGATAAACTTGTTTTTCTTGGATATTTTTACTATAAACATGATGTAAATCAGTTTATGTGTGAGTATAGAGGGGGAAAAATTTATTTGGAGAATTATATATTTTTTTTCAGAAAATATGAATATGGAAAATGTTTTGTGTAAATTTTCATGTGAATTCTTTATGTTAATTATATTGTGAGGTAATATAATGTTAGGAATAGGAAAGTTCAGATTAATATTTTTTTAATTTTTTATTGGATTAGGTGACTAAAATAAGAATTTTTGTAAGCTAAATGTGTGATGGAAATTATATATTTGACAAAAAAGTGTGTTTAGGGTTATTAGTTATCAAATTTCTTTTTATAAAAAAAATTTAATTATTTGAGTGGAATAACTAGGTGATTAATTTGACATGTTGTTCTAAGAATTAGTGCTTATAGAGAGGTTTTTGTCTAACTCTTTTATGATTTTGAGAGTTATATGAAGTTGTTAACTTAGATGTAGCCTTGGGTTATGAAGATAAATTGAATATTGACATCAGATACATTTGTAAGGCTGGATCGTGAGTTTGGAATAGAGAATTATGTATAAAGTTTTCTATTCAAGGGCCTAGAAACCCATACCATGGGGGAAGGTAATCATATATAATGATTGAGAGAAATATTATATCCCATTCTAGGGAAATGTGAAATGGTAAAATGAGTTGGGGTTTTTAAAACCTATCCAAAATCACCCAAAAAATTAAAAAAAGAAGATACCTACTCAATTAGTCTATAACAACAATATGAAATATATCATTATTCCATATTCCATGTAATCAAAATGTTTTATTGAAAAAAATATAAAATGATTTATAAAATACCAATATACATGATCTATATCAAGGAAATTCACATGATCTAAACTAAGCACTATCCATTATACAAAAAACACTAGAATTTATACATGAAAAGATGGTTAGCTAGTCCAGAATATAATACAATGATGTTTTAGTTAAACATTCTGGTCTTAGTCCATGTGAAAAATTTGGAATTCCTCACTCAACTCTTAGGGAAATTAAATAATAAGTAAAATAGGGTTATTATAAGGGAATAAAAAATAGCTTCTTACATTTCATATTATAAAAAATTATACACTAAACATTACATACTTTAATGTGTGTTATGTGTTAAGTGACCAAGGCATAAATGATAAATAGGGGGTAAAAATTCACAATGTAGTGGAAAAGTCATACAAGAAGAAAAAAACACTACTATAATTAATATTAGACATGTTTTTTTAAAAATAAAAAAATATATATAAATATATATTTGAAAATGGAGTTTATCAACCCACAAAATATATATGGTGAAGAGGAATATTGCAAATAAACATACAATTTAATTTTGAAAAAGTGTTTACAATGAATATTTATGAATTTTTTTATAAAATAGGAATTATAAATTATGTAAAATTATAAGCTTCTTTGTAACACTATGTTAGTAAACCATTTAGTATGAAGAATAATTTTTACTATTAATTTTTTTTATAAGGAAACATTTAGAACAAAATTATTTTTTATAAAATACGTCACACACACGCAATTCATGAGACCACTTTAATTATAATATTTAAATCATTATATTAAAACCAAATCCTCCATATTTCCAATTCAAATAACTTCCCCTTACTTAATTATCATAAATTTTTTTTCCACCTAATCATTATCTTAACAAAATGTTATGTGTGGCTTTTTTAATTATAGTTAATGTAGAATTAAGTGAGAAGAGGTGATACACATATTCTAAAACACCATCAAGACTATAGTTGATGAATATCATCCATGTTGAATTATCCTATTAGGGTTTAATCTAATAATCCCATAAATGTTTATAATTTTTCCCCATGGTGGTTGATTACTATTACATGTTAAAGGTCTCTAACTTAGCCTTCAAAAACATTAGAATAAATTTCTTGAAAGCTTGTCTAATTAGGGCCTCTTTGAGTAATCCAAACTTGTACTAATGAATTCAAATTAAAAGTAAAAATTTGTGATTATGTAAATTCATAAAAGGAAGTGATTGTAAACAAATTAGTATAGAAACATGCATATATTAATAAGACAAGGAAACAATCCCTACTTAGAATCATATGATATTTTATAGAATACATTTTTCTAGTTATACCAAAATAATCATTTCACAACTGTGGATTAATATTTTTAAATATTTAAAAATCATTATTAATAATTTATAGGAATAAAAAATATAAATATCAATGTAATATCCTAAGAATAATGCTTGGGGATGGGACAACCTACCAATACCTATGGTTCAATAAACTCGCCTACTTTTTTTATATAAAATTTCATTTGAATAATCATATGTGGAAAGATATGTAATATAACATAGTATAAAACACATGCATAATAAATTAAAAATCAATAATAATTTATTAAATTATAACTTTAAATTTAAATAATAATTATATATAATATAATTTAAAGTGGAATAATAGGGGAAAAAACAAATTAACTAAAATTGGAAAATTTGGATCATTTTGATCTCCAATAAATTTCAAACTCTTAGATAATAAAATAAAAAGTAAAAAACAGTAATTTCATCAAAATATAAAATATAAAAAACATATAACATTTATAGGAATTAAATTGAATGATTAATGGTCATGATATGTTATATTTATAGGAATTATGAAACCAATCAGACCATTAGAATAATTACTAGAATCTGGAAATAATAACATCAATATTAATAATAGTAACCAGATCCTTAGAATAATAATCTAAATGTTATAATATTAATGTAAAAAATAAAATTTTAAAATGAAACATAAATAATATTTAACTTGAATAAATAAATTAAATTTAATTATTAGAATTATATAAAATAAATTTCCAAATTAGAAACTTGAATAAAATAAAAGTGAATTTTTAATAATGCGTGTTGTAAAATATTTAAAAAAACAATAATTTCTAAGTTAACTATTAATATTACATATATAAGAAAATTATATTGAAAAAATGAATTTCATTTTTGGAATGATAAAATCTAATTTTTTTAAGAGTTAATTTTTGATAATTTTTTAAGAAACCTGATTTTCTTTCATTTCTATTAATTCTGTATAAACTAATAAATCTGGTTTATATATGCGTTTAAAGTCCTGAAATAATATATTTTAAATCAAATAAGATTTATAAGGTGTAAAATATAACTATTAAATGTTTTACCATATAAACTATAATTTATTCGATATGTAATTGAAAAAAATACCCCTCTCTTCCCTCATCCTAATTCTATTAGTATTATAGGAATAATTATTTTTACAATCTACGACAATCCCAGATCAGTTTAGTGCCATAGAAAGGGAGTAAATTTCATGGAAGAGGCACTCCCCCAATCCCTAGTTTTCATTATACCTATTCTTATTTATACTCTCCAAATGTATTTTTATCCACCTTGATAAACTGTTTAATTTATAATTATATTTTTTAAATTTTTCTATTAAATTATATTCAGTATTTTAATCCATTTATAGTATATATTCTTTTTCTTAGACTCTTTTGACACCCCCATTATTTTTTCCATTTTATCCTCCTATGAGAATGTTGAAAATGTGTAATGTATCAATTAATTAATGATTTTTTAACATAAAAAATATGTTATATTTATATATGTATGTAAATTTATTCTATTTTTATCTATTTAGAAAAAAATATAAATTATAAAGAATCAAAATGAAAAAAAATGAAAAAAGGATAATTTAAAAGAAAATATAACATCAACCATTTAACATTTAATAATGAAGATAAAAAAAATACAGTGAATTTATTTATTATAAAATGAATTATATGAATTCAATTGACTTTTGGATTCTTGTTTTAATAAATAAAATATTATTATACATGATTTGTAAACCTGATGAAATAAAATGAGACCTAAGGTATTGGTAATATTGCACCAAACTCATTTCGAATTATATAATTTTACACTATATTTTTAATTTATATTTTAGAATACAAAAAATAACTTTTTTTATATTTAATTACCATTTTTATAACTAGGGATATTAATCTTTCAACTTTTTTAGGTTGGTTTTTATGTAACTTATTTTAATTTTTGAAAAAGGCATTGTTTTGAAAACACCTCGTTGACTCCTCTTGAGTTTTCTTAATCTTTCCTTAAAAATTGACCATTTTATACATTATTAAATTTACAATTATGTCCCCTTCTTCTTTTTTAAACCTATATGATTATTTAATAACAAGTGATTTATGATATCTTTATGAAACAATTTTTTTCATTGGTTTATTTCATGTTTACGATTGATATATAATGCCTTTCTTTGTGGAATTCCTGATTATGATAATTTTTTATGTGAAATATGGGTCATAAATTATAAATATCTCTAATTAATTTTGTAATTTGATATATATAATGACATTATTTTTTTCATGAACATGATTCCATATTTTTGTTTCATTTTATAATGTAATGATTTGTGAAAAAAAGTTATGCATGATCAAGATTCCTTATTTTTTTCACAGTTTATCTATGGGATTTGACCTAAGTTTTATGATGCTTAATTATCATGTATATTCCATGTTACTTGTATCTTTAAAATTATTTTCCAATGTTTTTTATGGTGAGAATTTTCTTATGATATTATGATGATGATTATTCTCATCCATGTATTATACTTATTCAGTTCTCATGTTACATTCCTATTATTCCTCCCCTTATTGGGATTTTATCTCACTACTTATTTGATGTACATCCCTAGGTTATTTCATGTATTAGTAGGATTATAAATTTTTTTAGGAGGACCATGTTTAAGGATGTAAGTAATTTTTAAAATGTTACATCAAATCATGTTGTATGACCAAACATTTTAGAGAAATTAAGCTTTTAGATTGACAATTGTGTTATTATCATTTTTTATCTTATAATTGGTGTAATTATTATTTTTCAAAGAGGTGTGTTTATATATTATGTACCTATGAAATTATTAGTTAACTTGTTTATTTTTATTGTAAAAGGAAAAACTTATGTATCTTATATGTGAATTCTTTATAATTGATTTACACATGTGAAAATGTAATTTTACAATGATCTATTGAGTTATGTTTTTGTTCAAACATTTAATATTTTAGAAAATGATAAAAACCAGATGAAACTAAAATAAAACCCTTATAATGGAATATTTAATAATTTCCTAAATAAAATTCCTAATGCAACATGATTTGGAGTATAAAACCTCATAGTAGTAATTACAAAATTCCTAGAGGATTTGAATAATAAACCGAACCATTTAAAACACAATTCCTCACATAAGGAGTAATTAGTCATCGAGTCATTCATATACCAATAAAAATAGATATTTGGTGAATCTTTTGATCCATATTTTGGGGAAAAAAGGGTAAACACAAAAAAAATATTTTCTATGGATCACTGTTTTAGGAAGAAGAATATTTTTTTATGTCTACTATTTAGAAAGAAAATCTAATGAATGGTGTATAGTTGTAAAAAATACGAATAAAATAGATTAAGTAGAAAAAATATAGTGGTAATTAATTAAATATTTTTAACAACTATTTTCTAGGAAACAATCATACTATGATGGTGAGATAATTTCTAAGTATTAAAAAAATAAGAGTGAATATGTTTTAAATTATAATGTGGATTTCACAAGGATTTACTTGGTTGCTTTTTGATTTTTTATCAATAATGATAGAAATATTATATAGTTTTTTAAAACCACATATCTAGTATAAAATACCTATCTATGTATTTGGGAGTTATGATGTTGTGGATTGGTGTGCCCTCAAGGTGTAAATAGAGTTTTGATGTTATTTATATAGATGCAGAGATAAGAAATAAAAATAGAGTTTCATACTTAAGGTTAAAATGATAAAGGAGAAAAAATATACAACCCACCACATGTTTAATATTTTTAAATAAGCACAATAGATATTGTCTTAAAGGAATAAATAAATTCTTTAAATATGTAAGAGAAGGGAATCAATCTCAACAATATTAAACATTCATGCAGAATCCAATTAATATGATAGTGGAAAGTAAGAAACCACCCAATGTAAAAAATATAGTACAATGATTAAACTATAAGGAATGGGGGAACTATGTAAGCTAGTTCATCAATCCCAGGGTCTTTTAGGGAATCCAAAATTATCAACAACCTAAGGTGAAGAAAAGAGGGAATGTTTATACCATCATCATCACTAATGTTGAGAACAAAAATTAAGTAGTGTTTGGTACACATACCATTTAATAAATCGTGGTTAATGTATTTTTTTTATTTAGGATTTATGTATTTTTTATTTCCTATAATATTTATTAGACTACTAAAAAACCTACTCAATAACATTAATTAGATATATCTTTGAAAACACCTAGTAGTGAAATAATTTTTACCGAAGTGTTGGAATCCTACACAGTTTATATGTGTAGAAACATTCTTCTAGTGAGTATTTTTATCATTCTTTTAGTAAAATTTGATTCTATAAGATAAAAATTTTATATTTTATTAATCAGATAAAATATAAATGATGGGGAAAATAATATTTCTTTATATATGATAAACCATACCATGATCTAACATAAATTCAAGGAATAATATGAATTCAATTTAGAAAATCCACCATTGGTTTGGGTGTTGATACAAAATGAAGAAGAAAATCATTATCAATTGGTTATGTCAAAGGAATGTGTCAGATATGAGGACTTAGATATTTTATGTGAATACACTAATGTATTCCCTGATTAATTTCATTTCCTTCCCCCATATCATGAGACATGTCTATCAAGATAACTTATGTCTAGAGCCACACCTATATCCAAGATCCCCATTAAGATAGACCTAATAAATCTAGTGGGGTTAAAGAAGTAATTATAAGAACATTTAGAGATAGATTTTATGTTACAAACTGAATTAACTAGGGTGAACTAGTTCTCTTTTTTAAGAATTAGTACTCGTCAATAGAACTTCGCATTGATTATTTAGATCATAATATTATCACTATGAAGAAAAAGTATGCACTAAAAATGATTGATGAATTATTCGACTAGCTTGAAGGGGATCAATAATTCATAAAAGTGAATATTATTTCTAGATATCAAAAGATGTAGGTGAAAAGAGAAGATATTTATAGGACAAACTTTTTGATGAAATATGGATATTATAGATCATAGTGATACTATTAAAACATAAAAATTACCCAAAAATATTCATTTACATGATTAATAGAGACATCACACAGTATCTTAATAATTTTGTTATGATATTTATTGATAATAAATTCATATACTACAAGATAAATTACGATTATAATGGGAGTAAAATAATTATGCTAGATAATTCAACGAAAGAGAATTTGTACACTATTTTCAGTAAGTTTGACTTTTGGATAAATAATATCATATTAATGGGGAATGTGATCATGATTGAATTAATTTACATGGATAATTATGAGATAAATTAAATATAGGAATAAACCAAACCCACATGGTCTATAGAGATCCATAGTTTCTGTTATTGGTTGGTTACAACCGATGCTTTGTTAGAAACTTCTCATAATTTTATATTCCACTAATTATGTTAACACATAAAGATGTAATGTATGTTTGGATGGAAGAATGTGGTGAAATATTTAGATAATAATCACAAAACAAAAACACACACACAAATTAAGTGGATATTGGTTTATAATATATAGTGGTTCATCAAATAAAGGATTGGGTATTGTGCTCATGAAAAATGATAAGGTGGTAGCATATGCCTATAAAAATTTGAAGAATAATGTTAAGAAGTACCTAAAAAATTATTTAGTGTTTGAAGCTTTGATCTTGGAAGTGATCATTTGGAGGTACTACCTATATGTTGTGAATAGTAAAATATATAATAATTAAAATTAATTAATGTATATATTCAAATATAATAAGTTTAACTTGTGTTAACAAAGTTATTTTACGATAATAAATTATTATGATTGACCAAATACCATCATGAAAAGAAAAATAGGGTAGTTTGTGCTCATAGTAGAATGAAACCTAATACAGTATCCATCATAGTTATTAAGAGTAAACCTATATTTTTGTATTTTTAAAGGATGGATATAAAATTAATAATGGTAGGTAATAAATCCTACTATTCCCTAATTATTTCTTATCAATCTATCCAAGAGAAAATAATTGTGGTTCGAAGGTATTATATATATCTTAATTGAATATGAGAGTAATAAAGGAAGTTAAGAAACATCAATTCCTCATTGAAAAATATATATTTATTCGTTTTGGAAAAAATATATTTTCCTTCATCAATGAAGATAAAGAAATATTTAATTGATGATATAAATATAACATCATTCTCCACCCATCATAGAAGTAAAAATATGTACCTGGATCATTTAGAGAACTTTTGATAGATCAACATGAAATAGAAGATTTAAGGTTACACAAAAAAGTGTTGGGTATGTCATAAAAATAAATTAGGGTATCATAAAAATAAAGGGATAATGAAACCATTATGTACACCAACATGGAAATGGAACACCAACAACATGAAAATTTCCACAGTACATTAAAATACATCTAATAGAACAATATAACAATCAAATAAATTATGATAGCTTACATGGTGGAATTTAATTGAATATTGGATAAAAATAATACATTTGTTGAGTTATAATACAAAAACATTTTCCACTCAAGTTTTCTGATGGACCCATATGATAATATATATGGGAAGTGATTTATAACCCCAACATGTTGGTATTAAGTAGGAGAAAGAAATCTATTTTGAACATTACATATACAAGAGTTGATATAAAATGTTTAATCTATTCAGTAACACATTAATGATACTCATAATTGATTAAAGATATATTCTAACAATCATCTAAGAGACTTCGACATTGAATTTGGATAAAAAGTGTTCCTATAATTATCACATTGGAAGAGACTCATGGGGTTTTGAATTATAGGAAAGTCCTTCTCTAGGTATATTGGACCATTTTAGATTCTTGGTTTCATAAGAGCTATATCCCTTTGAATTTTACCTCCACCAAAACAAGGTTATGTTCATGATGTGTTTCATGTGTATATCCCAATGAAATACATACTAGATAACTCACATTTAATAAATAATTTTTTTTAAAAATGGAGTGTTAAATATCCTATAAAGAGAAATTACCATGTCCTTGGATTTTAGAGAAAAAAATTTAAGCGATAAGATAACTCATCTTATGAATGTACATTGGTGAAACTGTAAGTACAAAGTGAAAACAGGTGAACATTATATTGAAATGAAATAGAAGTACCATTATTTTTTCTCAACCAAGGAAATGATATGAAATTATTGGGACGAAATTTCTAATTTTGGATGATTCTAATGTCTAAGGAATTTATTTTCTGGATTTTCATTCTAAATAATAATCTATGTCATATTACCAAAATATTATATTATAAAATTCATATATCATATAATAAAAACAAAAATACTATATTAGTTACAAACATTACATATATAGAACAAATATACATAATAAATTTAAACTAATTAGAAGGAGACAACATATAAGAAAACTAGAATTGAAAAATTTGGACAATTTTGATCTCAAAAATTTTCACACTCATGACTAATATTATGAAAAATATACAAAACATTATTAATGTAATTTATATTTTTAAAGTTAACAATATAAAATCTTGATTCTATGTATAGTGATTGATTTGTGATTATAATAATATTTCTTTATTGGAATTCAAAAAAATATATGACTATTTGAATTGTAACAAGATTTTTTGGAATAGTACCTTGACTATTGGAATAGTAAGGTGACCATTTGAATTAGTAACATGACCATTATAATAATATATTGACTGATTTAATATCAACATAAAAAATAATAGAGTGAAATTAAAGTTAAATAATATTTATATGGAATTAATAATGTAAATGTAAGTTTTAGGATACCAATTTTTTTAATTAGAAACTTAAATAAAATATAAATTCATTTTTGATAATGTGAAATTTAAATAATCTTGTAAAAACCCCAATTTTATTGTTAATATTTAAAATTAACTATGGTAAAAAATTATTTTAATAATATTTTTTTAATTTTTGGAATTAACACATTAGAGTTATCTAGGGGTGAATTTTTTTAAATTTTAGGAAAATCAAGATTTTTTTGTAAATAGTATAAAATAAGTTTTTGAAAATCCTGATATCTTATGATGTAATATTGTTGTGGTAATGAATTAATAAATCCTAAAAAATTGATTGTTTAACCCCAAATTTATTCAATAACATAAATTAATTATTTAAAACTTAATCAACCTACTTTCAAAATCACAAAATTAATTTTTAAATATTAAATATAATGTATTCCATAAAAAATTTTTTTTCGTTTTTCTTATTTAATTTTATATAAACTGATGAATTAAGAATATTAATGGGGTTAATATCCAAAAGTAATATATTTATAATCAAATATGACTCATAATTTAAAAAATATCACAGTTTATATCTTTACATTAAAAATAATAATTTATTTTATATTTTATCTAAAAAACAAACCCTAAATTATAAAAACACTTATGTATTCCATTGAAAAATATACTTCCTACCCCTTATCAAAGAGAAATATATAATATATTCTATCCTCAACAGAATCTTAGCATCCTTAGGTATATCCTAGTTCCATTCAACCCCAAGAAATAATGGATTTTTTCTTATAAAAAAGGATTAATCTTTAATGAAGAGGTAATCCAATGATCTCCCCTTTTCATTTTTTTCTTCTTCATACTTATTCTCCTCCAATATATATATATATATATATATATATTTTAAACCTACTCTATTTAAATTATATATATATATAATATGAATTTCATTATGATATCTTTATTACTATTTTAATGAATTTATTGTATATTTATACATTATCTCCCTCCCTATATTTAGCATGACTTGAAAGTGGTTGGTTTCATCAACCTATGCAGATATTATCAACACTTTACTTATCAACATCTTAATATATGGTTTTTGTAGAATATATATATATTTTACTCCTATATTTAAATTTTTTTTAAACTTTAGGATGTAATTTGGTAAAAAGAAAAATTTTAATGAATCAAAATGAAAAAACCGATATGAAAAGTGATAATTTAAAATAAAACATAACATCAAACCATTTCAAATTTACCAAATAAGATTAAAAAATAAAATATAATTAGTATAATAGATCAAGGGGGAAAATGAATTTAATAGACTTATGGATTCATTTTTTATAAATATAATAATATTATACTAAATGCATAACCATGATGAAATAAAATAGGACCTATGGCAAGGGGACTCTCAAACCAATCTTCTAATTTTGGATTATATTATTTTCCTCTATATTTTCCAATGATTATTCTCAAATAAATTATAAATGTAATTTTACTTTTCTTTAACTTTTCTCATTATGGTAATATACTTTTTTATACTTGGGATGATTTGTTTTGTACTAATAATGTGTTTTAAAAAACTCGTTATTTTCCAACCATCTCATTAGTTCTTTATGAGTTGTTATTTTTTATTTCCAAGGAGTATGGTCTTTATTGAAAATATTAAATGTCATTTTATTTTCAATTTTTATTTTGGTAATATTCATGGTTATTCACTAACATATGTTTCATAACATCTTTATTAAAATAATAATTTCTCATTTATTTATTTCACATTTATGATTGACAAAAATTAGATTTCTAGGTGGAATATATGATTAATATAATTTTATGATGTGAATTGCGTTAATGGAATTATATAAATCTTTAATAAATTGGTAAATGTTATATATCTCATTTTATTATGTCCATTATTTATTAACATTTATCTAGATTTTGTCAAAAATTAGTATGAATTTATTTATACATATATGTTATGTATGATCATGATGGTAGCATTATCATAATTTATGTGTGGGATTTAAAAACAATATTTTGATGTTTCTTTTGTTAGGAATATTCCATATTATACATCTCTTTTAAAATTATTATTTCATGTTTTTATAATGATATATTGCATTTGATATGATAATGATGATGATTATACTCACCCAAGTAATATTATGACACATGGATCATGTTCCTTTCTTATTATTCCTCCTCGTACTAGGACATTTTCTCACCCTTTCCTTAATGTATGTCCTTATTGATTATGTGTATTCAATGTATTTGGCATGACTTTATGAGGACCATGCTTAATGATTTAAATAATTCTAAAAAATTTATATATAATATTATTGTATGAACTTAAATTTCACAAGCCTTTATATTTAATATTGTAAAGTTATCATTATTCTTATCATAACAATTGTGTATTAATCATGTATAAAAGAAGTGGTTTACTATAAATTGATATTTTTAAATAGTATAATCAACATCCAAGTAGTACCAAGGAATCATCTTAATCAATTCCTTCACCAATGAAACCCGATAAAAAATTCACCACATACCAAGGAAATCTAAAATCCAAAATATACTTATGAGATCAACTTGATATATTTACCCATAAAAAAATAACTTCTACCAAAAAAATTTACAAAAATTTACTTTAATTAAATCCCAAATAATGGAAAAATTTATAGACATAAATCCTAAATTATCTTCCAAAACAATTGGGACAAATGGGCAGTAATTCACCCACACATTCCACCTTTGGAAAACAGATGTGAAATCCCCATAGTTTTTCCTAAATGCCACCATTATTTAGTGGAACTCATTATTAAACCTCTATCTCTATCCAAATAAATAAGAATAAAAGGGAATAATATTGATGACGAGATAAGAGGGAAGGAATTACCTTAGATTTATCATTTAAATAAACCATGAATCATCCTTGAAGAATGTGTCAAAATTATATATAAAATGAGACCAATAAAGTGAAAATAAGGGCATATCTATGGTTTTGGGATTATAAAATTAATGGGTAAGAAGGGAAGAGAAAAAAGGGTTATAGGTGATGTTACTCCTACTAGGTTAAATACCCTGAGGGGGGGGGGGTGAATTAGGTTATGATAGATTAAATCGACATTATATTTGGTTAATTTTTCATCATTAAATAAAACACTAATCTATCTCCTTCTCATAGATAAGAAGAATATGATAATTAAAACATGAATTGGAAATAAAAACATTACATGGTTCATCCTCAATGAGCTACCTCTAAAAAGAATAAATTGGAAATGTGACAATGTTCCAAATACACTAAAGATCACTCCCAATACATGGTTTTTAGAAAATTCACTACGTCTCCTGGTTTACAACCAATCATATTTTGAAAGCTCATAGTTCTCCAAACTAAAGTGTTCTCACGACACCTTCATATAATTATCTATTTAATCACTTTAATCGAAATTTTTTTCACCTCAAATATTGAATCATTAAGTTTAAATTTTTTCCACATAATGAATAACGCTTTACCAAATAGTCATAGGGAAATAAATTTTCAAAAATTTTGTGATTCTCCCTACTTTTGAAAAACTCACACAACCTTCATGAAACATACTAATTGACCCCATGAATATACAACTTTTATCATCCCCAAATATTTCTTCAACATCACCACTTTTTTAATGCTCAAATATTCTTCACAAATAACCCTTATTTCATGATGCTCAATTATCCTTCATTAATACTTACACTTTCACAATGCTTAAGAATTTTTATTATCTTGTATATACTTCACAAACATCCTTTATTTGTGAATGTTTTCCCAAAAACAACATTCTAGAATCATCTTTGAAAATTTAGAGCCAATGGATATTCATTAAGTCTCACATAGATGAAATGAGAGGGGTTGAAGCCTATTTATAGATGTTTCCTCCATTAATAAAGATTGAAATATAACCACCATCATTTTGAGAAGCTCATGATTAATTTTTTTGAACCTATTTATCTTCACGAATAACCCAGAAAAATTTATCATTCCTAATGATTCTCATAGTCAGAGTGTTATACCATCATTCGATCTCACATTACCTTATTTCATGAAAGTACATAACTTCATGAACCAAAAAAACTATTGAAAAGAACCAGGACTTCATAAAACACCAAACGTTCATGAAACTCCTGGGTTTTCCAAATTTTTAGGATGTAATCATTGAAATAATACTTTTTCAAAGCTTGAGTCCTCTAATTTTTCGACCCCAAATTTTATAAAAACACTATAAAATAGAGACATATTTTATAAATAACTTTTTAGAAATCCTCTAGGCCATCCATTCCTTTCTCATGGACCATTTTTGACTTAACTAGTCAAAAATCATTTGGGACCTCTACAACTGACCTTGGAAACCTACTTTATCAAAAACAATATCAACCTAAAAACACTATAGTGTTAACTCGAGGGATTTTTTCCCAATAGGTGAAATGAATTGAATTTCCCCAAATAATATTTTCCCTAAATCTAATTGTTACCCTTACCACTGAGTACATAGAAGAACCCTCAAGGCATGAGAGTTTCTCATATATCTAGTGAGTACCCATTAAACCACAATTGTGTAATTAGTGTCACTTTATATAATAAATTACAAGTGGAATATATCCCAAGGAACTTCTGATCCCCAAAACGCTCGAAAAAAACTAAAACATTACCTAAAAAAGTAATAATTTATCTTCGAACACTCAATTATATATCATAATTAGAATAGAAAAAAAATCCTTAGACCTTTTTTTAAACTATCAAATGATTTTATCATCTAACAATCCCACATAGTTCATGTTAAAACCTTAGTCATGTTAATTAGTACATGGGTTATTAAACTGAAAATATAATTTCTTTTGATTTTTAGTTGATTTATTTTCTTGGGTGAGTTAATTCCCTTACATATGATTTTATAATGAAGTCCCAAGTGGATATTGTTCATGAGTTAACTGGGGAGTAATGACATATGAATTATTTATCTATGTTACATCCTTAAGTATATATAGAGTAGAACAATGATGTTTTAGTTCAATTAAATATCACATCATATTTGATCGAGTGGGTGATGTAAGGTCAAGGTTCAGATTCTAAGTGATGAGTTTATAAAGGAAAATTATATTGTTATGAGTAGATGTAAGGGTGGGAGATTAGAAATGATTTTATTTATAATTTTTAATACAATATTTATGTTTCAATTGATGAATAAGAAGATGTGGAGAGGGATTTTAATATCTCAATTTGGGATGTTTATCTTTATTTAAAAAACAAGGACCATGGAATTTGATGACACTTGTTGTGGTTAGTTGAGCAATGATACATTCTTGGTAATGCTTCAAGACGTTTCATCTATATGAGGGTAAAAGATAATTATCAAAGTCCAGTTGGTAATATTCATTCATTCCTCATTATAGAGTAAAAAAGGGATGTTTACACTATAGATTTCATGATGGGTTTCTCAAAATCATATAAAGGGAAGGAATTATATTAGTTCATTATTTATAAACTAAATAAACTATTCCACACAATGAAACTCACTTTATTGAGTATAATATAAAAAATTAATTCAAAAAATTAATTAGAACTCATTGGGACCCCAATGAAAATATCCCATCATGATGTGAGATTCAAAAATAAAATATGGAATGTCTCACAAGAAACATTGGGTTCTCAAGTAAAGTCAACCATACCATATAATCCATATTATAAGGGTAATTTTGAGGGTACTATTAATATTCTTTAGGATTTTATTCAAATATATATTTTTGATCTTTGGGGAATGTGTGAGGATGTATTATGATGATTTTAGGTCTCTCCCTCTTGATCATGACATTAGAGATCATATTTTACATTGTGTATTACATCGGTTATGACATTAATTAATTAAAGAGAAAGTGAAGTCGGATCCATGGATCGTTGTTATGTTTTATATATTAGAGAGGATCATAATGTATTATTAAAAATTTTAATTTTCTATGAAGTATATAAATATGCATGAATGTTTTAATGTTTCACAGTTATGAATATAAAAAATCGGATCTGTCTCATTTAATAATATTTGGTAGTATGGATTTAGAGCTAGTTTTTAATTTTTTAAATGATTGTGTGTTTTATTAATCATTTTAAAAACAATTCATTGGGAACATTTTTTAATGTTTCATGTGTTAAGTGGGGGTTAAAAGTGATGGGAGTGTAAGAGATGGGGTTAACTGTTTGACATTGTTATATTTAACAAAGCTTGTACCACTAGGAATCTGATGTGGGGTACCTGACACCTGGTGGAGGTGCTAGTATTGGGATCACCAGGCCAATCGTCAGGTATTGTTGGTGTTTAGGTAGCTGGTTGATTTTGGGTGGTTTTTTGAAGTGGTATATTTTTAACATTTCTTTGTAAATAGATTTTTCCATTTAAAATTATATTCAAAATGTTTGCGATCATTTTTGTTAAAATTTAGTTTCCATTATCCCTCCCTATAATCTCCTATCATTAAGGAGGAATTTTTTTTGGGTTCATATTTTTGATTTTTAAATAGTGTTTTCTCCGTATTTGTATTATATTCGATATCCTTATCCTTTAGTGTGAAACCATAAGGGTTTTTTCATCATCAAAATCAAATATCATATTTTTTATTTTATATTAGTAATTTCCTTATTTTCTCATTGGTGATTTACTTGTGATTATATATGATTGGGGTACACTTTTGTGATTTAATGATTTATATTGAGTTTTTTGACATGGAATATTAGTTGTATTTTTGTATAAAAATTTTGTATTATTTTATGAATTTTGTGTGATAAATCATGTTAATGTGATGTAATTATTGAAATGAACAATTTAATTGGAAAATTAAATAAGATAATTGTTAATTAATATATAGAAATATTGTTGTTATTATTCATGTCATTAAAAATGATAAATTAAGCATAAAAATGAGATATTAATTATTTTTGGTGTATTATGTTTGGTTCTCTTCTATATTAATTAATATTTCTCTATTATGAATTTTAATTAGTTTTTATAGAGTTTTTACTTTCTTATAGACTTGTTTTTTTGTAAAAATTTTTGTTGTGAACATGATGCCAACGTGTATAAATTTTTCGGTAAAGACCGATAATCCCACAAATTTAATTATAAGAGTTATTTGTGTGTTTTTGTAAACATTAATAAGGAAAAAAATTACTGTAATGGGATTTTTTTATGATATAAATTTCACTTAATTTGAGATAAAGCAATGTGAAAAATGTGAAAAGCTTACTTATTATTTTTTTCATTACATAATTAGATAATATGACTAAAATGGTAATTTTTTCTATTAAATGTGTGATGAAAATTTTATATTTGACCTTTCCTATGTTTTTGGGTTATTGGTGTTTACTAGTTATTTTATAATGTATTTAAATTATTAAATTATAACTAATTTCTATTAAATTTGATGTGATTTGTGGAAAATAATGTGATACTTGAGATATTTTTTCTTAAACTATCATGTGATGATAAATTTTTTATTAATTCGGTTACATGTAGGGGGACATGGGTTGGGTAAAAATATTTGATACGAATATGATAAACACTTCTTTATTAGCCTTTATTTATGTTTTGGGATTTTCTTGATTCTATGAGTTTTAAATGTGATATATCATAATATTGTGAGTTTTCTACAGTTTTTAGAAATGGTTGAAGAAGGTATGGGTTTATTTCGGTGAATTTACATGCACCTAATACATTATTCTTATAGGGAAAATTATTTTGTTAAATTAGTTTATGATTTACACAATTTAAATATGATCAAAATTTACTCCATTGTATTATATGGGTTGAAGTGGTTTAAATTGAGGATTATATTCTTACTCAATATATGTAAAAACCTAAAATATGGATAGACTGTATGCATAAAATTTAAAGTAATTGAAATAGTCACCTACTGAATGAGAATGATGTTTGGTGACATCTTAGATCTATGTTTATATGATATTGGGGTCACGTGGAATGAGACAGCCATTACTATTTTTAACTTTTAATTTCAATTATATTTCTTAAACACTCACACTTGAGTTTATTATTGATCAATATTTGGAAGTATGAAATTTATGGGGATTTATGGATATTTTTAGGGAATATAATGTATTATTATTTCATTTTCCACTACATATAGTTATACTAATTAATTTTTTACTTATTTGTTGTAATTGAACATTATAAGGTAACACTCTCCCCAAGGGATATTATTAGATAGTAAACACTAGTCTCTAACATTTTCTAATTCAGGAGTTAACTTTTGAGACTGTTATATTTTGTATCCGTCGAATGGTTATGCCGAGGTGGGATATTACACATTCAATCCAATTTGGGTCTACATACATGTATCTAAAATTGGTCTTTATATTATATTTAGTTCAAATAATGTGGTTTTAGCTTCATATACATACCAAAGAGAATATTTTTATATGATCCAAATAAATTAGAACCTTGATTCACAATAGTATGTGATTTAATATCCTGTAGGTTTAATCAAACCTCAATCTCATCCCTTCAGTTAATTAGTGTGGTCCATCTTGATTATACCATCAATGTTCACTTTCAGTATTTATTCACTAAAATTTGGTGTTTACTCTTTTTAAATAAATCCCAATGTTTAATATTTTATCTTATAGGTAGAAAAAATGAGAATTAGTTTTGATATAAAAACATTATACATCAAATTTGATGCCCGATTTATTCTAATGAAATATAAATTAATTAATATTATACAACCAATAGAATGTTTTAAATACACTTACAGAGACCTATATATGTTCCGTTTTATTCTTAAATTGTCCACCATTACTCTAATTTACATATAAATGACATAAATGTTATTTATATATTTATTTTGAAAAATATGAGTGACTATTAGATATTTAGTTTCTTAATTGATTTAATCTTATTCCGTACTGATGTAATGTTACAAGGATTCTAATTTTTTTGATAATTTATTACATAGCCATAGAAAAATTCAAATTCTACCAAACTATTTAATCATCGTTACCTAGTTTAAGTACTATTATATGTGGAGGATATTTTTAATTTATTATTACTTGAGATAAACCATTATACAATTAATATTATGTAGATTCTTACATAATAGTTTGTCTACAAAAATTTTAAAAATAAAATATTAAAACCCTTGAAAGAAATAAAATTATATATATGGATATTAAACACAATAAAAACATAAAATTATGTTTGAATTCAATTTATTTTCTAAAAAAACAAAAAAAATATAATTATATATTTATCCTTGGACAATAATATGAAATGAGAATATTTTAATGAATAATAAGAAGTATATTCAATAACACCACATAGAATCAGTGTCACAAGAAAATTGTATGCTAAGAATCATAACATAAAAAAATTATTGATATATGATATAATTTATGTTGAATAACACAACATTGAACAAAAACAAACCCATATAATAATAAATGAGGTGATGGGATTGACTACATCATGAATTTTGTGCATATATCTATGAATTCCCTACACACACTATATTTACTAAAAAAATATTTTATATATCATAAATCTTTATCAATATATCAAAATACATTTGGATAATATTATCATATGATGTCACTAAAATTTGGGGAAAATAATTTAATCCCAAATTATTATTTTTTCAAACAATATTTCCGGACATTTTAAAACTTCATAAAATTGAAAACAGTTATGATTTCACTAACCCCCAATTATAATAAAATAGAGACCTTTAGAAAATATCATTACTCGAGATATAGTCGGATATGGAAAGACCTCAACAAAACACAGTCATATCTCAATATGTTAATGTTTACCAAAATACAAAACTCTCTATAAATTATGTGCACTCATTTTGTATACCATTTCTATACATAGATGTCATTACAAGATATAGAGAATATAAATTTTTTATATTCAAACTAATGCATTTTTTTATCAAATTTATTTATTGAATTTCAATGAAACCCCTTGTGACAAATAAATTCTTGATTCTATAAAGTATACCAACTCTATTTAATGAATACAACGCATTCCATTCATCCATGTAATTGAGAAGACAATATGTTAATATATTATCCCCATGGTGTCACTATGTGTTATATATTTTATATATTGATTATTAGATAGTATATAAAAATATTTGAGATAAAAATTAATATTTTTGAGTATTTCTCTATGTTTCATAGTTAGGGTACGTGGTCTTCCAAAAATTATAATTTTATATTGAAATTTGAAAAATAATTTTATAGTTAAAAATACATGGATGATGCAATGTTTGAATAACCATACATAAAAATAATTTATACATTTATAACCTTTAATATATTTATTTTCATAAATCCATTTTACATAAAAATGTGTTAATTTATTTCAATTAATTTTTAGATTCTTATAGGAATCCTCTAACTCTATCCCTCCCTTCCTCATTGATTCTAATTTTTGAATTTATATAATTTTATGAAAATTCCAAAATGTATGATAATTTAAATTTATTCCTTTATTTATTCATCTACTTTTATTTCCATGTTCCTTTTGTCCCATAGAAATTGTCATAAACTATGATAGATACCCAAGCACTCTAATACCTGAGCCTACACTGACATACACAGAATGGCATTCCTGATCTCCAATGGTTGAAATGTAAAACTTGTAAACAAAAAAGAATAAAGAGGGAATGATTTTCCCTCAAATAGTGGAATATAAAAATATATAATTCAGTATGTCAAAACTCTTCAGGGAGAAAGTATGAGAAATAAAAATTTTAAAACTGTTTCTGATCAGATAGATAAACAACTCCATAAATGAAACAACCCAAATATCTCTCATTTAACCTATGAAAGCCTCATAACCCTATGTATCAAGTGGAACTAAAATATAGAATTCACCATCATCACTCTATACTCCCAAGGATCAGGAATATCCAACACCTCCAAGTGGTGATTTCTCTTAACTCAGACTAATATTAAGAATGGATACAATGACATAAAGGAAAAGGCAGGGTGTGAGCTATAAACAATAGTAGGGTCTCATCATATATTCCATAATATATTCCACAATAATTAACCAATCATTATTTAAATTTAAATAACATAGGGTATGTAATAATTTATTATTTACATATTTAAGACAAATCATGCTTGATTTTCAATAGATGAAAAACATTTGAAACATGTATTAAGAAATAATTTTCTATAAATTGATATATATAAATAATTTTTCATGAGGAAAATAGTTTTATAAAAAATGGAATATATAATAAAAGTATACCCAATAAGAACTATGGTTATATTTTCTTTTTTATGTTTGTTTATATGTATAGGATCCTCATACTTTAAAATCAATGATCATAGATAAACATGTGTATACACATCCCTCAGGAATAGGATGAATAGGACTAATAAAAACCCATCACATATAATCATTATGAACTAGGTTTTTAGAGTTTTCCTTATTAATCCATTTCCAGGGTATCAAGAACATAACGTGCTATTTCCAAATAACCCAATGACTACTCAGGATTGCATGTTATCATTCAATTAATAAATAATGTGTAAATTATCTAATTAAAAAATTAAAAACATTTATAATTCAATATCCCAAATATAATTTCTTATATTTCAAAACCAAAACATAGATTTTTCATTATTTCATTCCCTTTTCAATCCAAAACCAATAATGGGTTTTCACTATCTAAAATTAATTATTTATATCAAAAAAATATTAAATAATTTCATCAATTCCACCATCAAATCATTTTCTTCAAAAAAAAATCCTGTATTCTCAAAATTCATCCTAGAATTCCAATTCCATTGGAATTGGGTGATTTTTTTTAAAATGAATAAAGTTTCAAATTTCATAATAAAAGAATTCAAAATAAATGTTTTATAAATCAATTTAATACTATTTTAAAAAAATACAGAAAATAAAGGTTTCAATTTCATTGAAAATATCTAATGTAATCACATACCTTTTATCAAGGAAACATGCGATCAACACCAATAGTGAAAACACTAATTATTATTGAAGGAAAAAAAGATATACAATTTAGATCTAGTATCAAGATCAAACAAGAAATGGATTATATCCACAAAAATAGAGTTCAAATCTATCAAAAACATGATGATCGAATAATATATATGGATTAGAGGAAGGAATATAGGAAGAAGACAACAAGGGGAGATAAAAATACTAGAGAGGGACCAGATCTTCCACGGACACTTTGATTCTCCAAAGGAGGAGATTGGAGGAGCCAAAATCACTTAGAGGGAGTATCCAAGGAAATAAAAATAATATTATAACTGAATAGTGGTATTGGGAAACTAATATAAGGGGTTTGGGAATTTGAATTTAATTTTTGATGTAATTGAAAATCGCACACTCAGTTTCCTAGAGGGGCTGCATGGTTAATGAAATCATGCACTCTAACCGTGTAGCCCAACTAGTCATCTATTTAGGGTGAAAAATTTGGATTCATGATTAAAATAACCAAAATTCAACTATAAATTACCCATCATACATAGTGAGAACAATTTTGAGGGGTGTATGCATAGTTAGACAAATCATGTACCCTAACCATGTGCCTCCATCTAGTAGTTTTCAATAGGGTGCAGAGTTTACTGGGAAAAATTGCATGGTTTTCCCTAAACAAACTCTAATCTTGAATAACATAAGGAGATTCCAAAATTATCCAAGATTTAACCAAAAAAATCTTTAATAAGACCCAATAAAAAGGGAAAAAATTAAATGTTGAGAAATACCCAAAATAAGGTAATGTGAAGTTACAAACTCTCTTCCATAAAATCTCTCCATCACTATAAATCCAAAAAAGAAAGATCTATATTAAAGAGATGATTCCACTGATCCCTAATTAGTTCCACACACTCACATGCCTCAAAAGAATTAGAACCATACAACCATATCACATATAGAAATGTTTTTTCCCTCCAACAAAGCACCTTTGTCTCAAAATCAACTACACTGACTGGGTGCTTAGTCGCAAATAAATCAGGCTCGATATCAAGATACTCCCCTATAAAGACATGAGATGGGTCAGAGAGATTCTTATATAGTGGTGCTTTATGGAAAATGTTGTGGATGAAAGAACCCTATGAAATTTCCCATCCTAATAAAAATTACCCAAAGGAATCCCAAAACTAAGCATAATATATCTCTGTTTCGAAAGATATTGGTGACCCAACCATGGTGAAACTCTCAGGGACACCCAATCACAAACCAGAAACTCCAATGGTCCTTGATGTTGATCAAAATAGTAATTATATCAGTTTTGTTCCATCACTATTATCTATCAAATAAAATTAATGTTATCCATCATCTCTTAGACCAAACCTAGTCCAACCAAGGAAGCTTCACCAATCTCTGACAAACACAATAGAGATTTACATGAGTAGACATACAAGGCCTCAAAGAGATCCATTCGAATGGATGACTGGTAACTATTGTTAAAGTAAAACTCAACCAATGAAAGGTGGATGACCCAAGAACCAACAAAATCAAGGATAAAAGCACATGGAATGTATTCAAAAATATTTATAGTTTGGTCTGTCTGGTAATATGTCTATGGATGATATACTATGATTTAGATCACTTGAGATCTCACTGTCTTTTAGAGGCCTCCACAAAAAATGAGAAGTGAACTAGGGATCCCTTTCAAATACAATTATGAATGAAACACCATGAAATCTGATAACCTCATTTATGCATAGTCTTCTTTAGTCATTTCCATTGCGTGTATCATTTTTGGGTATAAAGTGAGATAATTTTGTCTGTTGATCATTCACAACCCATATCACATTCTTCTTCGGAGATGTATGAATCAAAACCCTCAAAAATTCCCATATAAATAGTTTCTCACTCCCAAGACTGTAGTGGATGTGGATAGAGAAAACTCATAGGTTTCTAGTGGTTGGACTTGACCTAATGGAAAGTATAGTATAGAGAAAAAAAGTTTGTTGTAACATGCCTCATACTTGGCTAATAGAATCTTCACCGCATATAATAGAACATCTTTGTGGAACCCATATACACTTAACACTAATAATTATGATATTATCACATCATATCCTTCCCCATGAATGAAGGCGCACCATTCTAGTTTCAAAAACACAGATACCTTCTGTGGTGAATGAAGTCTTAGTGATAGTTTCCACACCATAAATAAAGTCTCCAATTCCACAAAAATCATTATCATTTTGATGATCCCAAAGAATCATCTCAAGAAGAGAGGAGGAATATAGAAAACTATCCAGAAAAACCTTAAAATTATTCTCTTTGGCTCCTTAGTGAAACTGTTCAAAGAGAGCCATGAAATGAAACTATATTGACAAATTTTTCTAGGATGGGTTTGATTTTTCCTATTAAAATAATATTGGATGACATTCTCCTTTACCAGGGTATATGAAATGTTGAAATCAAAGGACTGTAGTTACTCAACCCAATTTCTCTAATAAAGATTCAAATATTTTTTAGAGAATATATAACTTGATATTATATGATCAGAATAAATATTAATGGTTTATCTAAAAATGTGATGTCGCCAGACATTAAGAACATGTTTTAGAGATATGAGTTAGAGGTGAAGGGTTGGATAATTCTTCTAATGTGGCCTAAGAGGTTAAGAACCATCGTCTACCATTTGATCACCCTTCATGAGAACAAAACCTAAACCTGAACATGATACATCATAGAAGACAAAATGTACATTCCCAGCCTCTATAAAGTTCATCACCATTTTATATGTCAAAAAAATTTCATAATCATAAAATTATGTTAAAATTTATCATCCTAAGGAAACCTCAGCCCTTTTAGAGTGAGATATGTCATTATAGAACCAACATTGAGAAATACTTAACAAACTAATGGTAATAGCCCCACTAACCCCATGAATGAATGGGTCTCCAAAATTTTTCTTAGTTTTTCTCATATCATAAAAAATTTCACCATGTTAGGATTAGTTGATGTACCATGTTCGGAGAACACATGTAGAATGAAATTCACTTCTAGAGTCTAGAAATAACCATTTAAGAGATTGTTATAGAGTCAGTGATATCTCAAAATTTCCATCACTCTCCTAAAATGGAACACATGATCCTACAAAAATTTTGAGTCATCCTAGCTATTATACACAGACCTCAAAAAATGTATCAAGGTACTCATGTAAAATCATGTTCATGTAATCCATGAAAACTATAGGATAATTGGTTATTCCAAAAGACATAACATGATTCTTATACTGCCAACACCTACTCCTAATGGAATTATTTAGAATGTCCAATTATTTAATTTGAAAATGGTGGTTTCCATACCGATAATAAATCTATGATAACAACTTAACCCATTTTAACTGGTAAAATATGTTATCTATATTATGTAATGGATACATGTTTCTTTACTATAAAATGGTTGATATTATTATAACAAACACACTAGAGACACACACTATCAAATAAATTTGAAAATAGAAAAGGTACTACCCAATGAGACACACTCAAGCATATAAATAATTTATAAAGAAAATAATCCAACTAATTATTAATATCATTCAACTCTTATAGTTCCATATGATAAGAAGGAATAGAAACCAGCTAAGAAAAAGGTACTAAATAAATTAAAAACTATGTTTCTCTCATTGGTGGAAAGCTAGAGAAATAAAAAGGAAAAAAATGATGTCTGACTCTAGTCGACTTCATGCCTAATTCTCCTTGGAAAACACATAACACCCCATTAGGTGTTGTAAATGAGACCCATTATACATACAAATAAATTTGGGACTTATTATAAAAAATTAAATCCATTCCAATAATTAGGTAAAGATATTTCATATCAAGGAAAAGAAAATTCCAGGTAATATCAATCTTTAATAAAGAAAAAACACAATTAGGATATCGATGACTCTACACTCTATTTTTTCAAATGTGAATAGTAATATACATCACATAAGATAAAATATTCATAGTAAGGGTTTGAAAATATAAAAAAATGGTTGATATGAATGAGTGTGATGCACTAGTATTGAATAAAGCGGTCACAACGGATGAAGCTATATTGATGGAACCTCTCATAGTTGCTAGATCCATATCCAATTCTTATGGAGACTCTTCCACTATGTAAAATAGCTTCATTATAGATTCTTATGGTTGAAAACCATTTCTCTATAGACCATATAATTACACCATAGTACTTTTAGGGGATGTTTAGATGTGTCTCTAGATGGGTAAATTATATAATATTATTTATTTATGTGACCTAAGAATCTACAGGAACTACAGATCTTGGCTGCCTTAGTGAAAACCTATTTTGAATGCCCATTATTATCACACCTTATGCAAGTCAAAGGAACATGACAATGAAATGAAGGAGGTCTGGAAGAAACCTACTATCATGGTCCACTATGAGACTCATCACAATTTCTGTTTCTTTTAAATGAATTCACAAAACTACCACTAGGAGAAAAATGAAATACCATAAACCTTGACGTACCTAGAAAGTCATGCTTATCCATAAACACTCTATCACATTAGTACAAAAATTCAATATTATAATGAAAACCAAGGATAAATGGTCATCTAAAATTCCCATATTAAATCTTCATTCCTAATTCTTTTAATTAGTCATAATCTCTGGAGTAAAATATACCATCTCTATAATTTGGTTTGTGTATTGATTCACTGTCTAGTTACTTTTATGGAGATTAATAATGTCCATTGACTTTCCTAAAACCATATACATAGAATATAATTGGTTGGTACAAATAACCTTGAATCCATTTCACTCTAATACTTATGGCTTCTTCACCGTCACTATCAAATCCCATAATATTCTACTCATCCCCACAAGATTGAAGGTAGAACACTTAATTTAAATTGAATTAGGAATTTAAAATAACTAAAAAATCCACTCAGTTTCTTTAAATCAATTCTCAGAATTTTAGGATCATTAGACCCTTGTAAGAATGGTGGATTATTGTGATAAAACTCTTTCATACACTCTCTTGATTTTTCCCTCTTAGGTTCAAAAAATAAATCCAAAATGGTAATGGGTGTCATTTAATGTCTTAAATCTTGGACATCACACACCATAATATCAATAATATACAGCTCAATTGGAGGTTTTTCTTACCATGGTTCATCGAAGTCTCTATCCTTGGGTAGGTTCAAAGATTTTCTTGGAGGAATTATGCTACACACCATCAACAAATAATAAGAAAAAAATTAATCAAGACACTCATATAAATAAATCAAATGAGATTTATAAGTCTAGGACTTTTGGAAAACTATAATGAAATAGGGAAAAGACTATTAATAGAGCATAATACTCATTAACAACACTTTTCCCACCACCCAAAGTGACTTAAGGCTAATTATGAAAATATCTATCCAAACACTCACTGATAAATACCTCCCATGTACTATCAATCATACATCCTATCTACCAAGACAACCTAGACCACAAAATAACTTAAATAGTAGATTCTCAACCTAAGACATTGATACCACTTTGTATTGAACCTGCCCAGATACCCTATTATGATGATACTCAAGCCGACACTAAAACAGCCTGATGGGATTTCCCAATCCCCACCAGGTGGTGACTATCACTAGACATCATTAATGAATAATGGGGGAATGCTTTTTCCTCAAATATTAGATGATAAAAAGATACACAACTTTATATCAACACTGCTCTAAAATGTGTACCAAAATTAAAACAGGTGATATAGTACCTGAGAAGATAGAAAAACAATCAACTAATGAAATAGCTCAAACTATGACCATCAAACCAATAAATGTCTCAAAACGTTATGTAACAAGTGGACCTCAGCTCCACTGGTCACATCACAACTACATAATCCCCAGGATCATGAGTATCTAGAACCTCCAAGTTGAACATTCCATTTTTTGAACAATAAATATGTCTACAAATGTATAAAGGAAATGGTAGGGTTTGAGATATAAATCCCCATAGGGTCAAAACAATTGTTCTATAATATATTCTATAACAAAAGAGAAATAATGGATTCAATTTAAGTAAAATTGGGCATAGGATAATATATCATTTTCTTATTTAAGAAAAACATTATTTCTTTTCAATAGATCAAAAAATTACAAATATGTATTATGTAAGAATTTTATATAAAATTATTAATAAAAATAAGTTGGCATGATATAAATAGTTTTTAAGAAATTATATATATAATCAAAGCATAAAAAAATAAACTTGGTGATATTCTGAGATGTACATTATTTTATAGATACAGGATCCCTATACTTCTCGAATTAGTGATCATGGATAAACTTGTGGGTACATATCCCATAGGTCCATGCCAAATAGATATCACCAATATCCAATTAGGGATAATCATGCCAAACATGTGTTTTATTAGAGTTTACATCATCAATCCATTACCAATGGATCAAAATAAAAATTTTTATGTCCAAAATATCCCACTAAATACCAAGGATAAAATGTTCTCAAAAAATCAATAAATAAAGGAAAAATCATATAATTTCAAAATAACCATCATTTGTAATTCAATTTTCCAATTTTCAATTTCAATATTCCATATGAATTTAAAAAAAAGGGTTTTCAGCATTTAATGGCCTTATAATTCCAAAAAAATCATGGATTTTAATCATTTAAAGTTATTCCATTTTATTAAAAAAATCTCAAACCATTTCATCAATTCCACTATGAAATAATTTTCTTCAAAAATCAATGCTTTATTCCTAAAATTCATCCCACAATTCAAATCCTATTGGAATTGGAGGTTTTCTCTCAAAATCAATTCCATTTAAAACATACTAATAAATTAATTAAAAATAATGGTTTTATAAATTAACATAACTCTATTTCAAAAAAATAAATAATATAAAGGTTTCAGTGTCATGGAAAATATCAAATTCAACCACCTATAATTTATAATGAAAACAAATGATAAAAACTCACAATCTAAACACCAATGAATATTTAAGGAGGAGAATATATAATAATTAGATATATAATCAAGATCAAACACGATATGTATTTAATCCATTGAAAAGAAAATTAGATCCACCAAAATCATGATGATATAATACTCTCTAAGAAAAAAATGAATCAATATCGAAAGAAAATACCCAATATGTGATCCACTTACTGGAGAGGGATCAGATATTCCCCTGGAACATTGAATTTCTAAAGGTGGAGGTTGAATGATCCAAAATTTAATCTAGGGATCTACTGGAAAAGGAAAAAATTAAATTAGGTAACCAATAGGAGGATTACATAGCATAAATGGTGGGTTTAGTAATTTTAAATTAATTTTCAATGTAATTAAAAACTGTACACATAGTTTCTTACATGGGACCTTAGGGTTAGACAAACTATGCACCCTAACTATGTTCTTTTAGAAGTCAATATTTTTTTTGTTCATGGTTTCACTGCACTGTTAAACTAACCATGCACTAACCTTGAATTCTCAACTGTACATGGGGTGCATTATTTGGAGGGGTGGCCACATGGTTATAAAAACTATGCAACCTAATGATGATCCTCTATCTAGTGGATCTGAATAAGATGCAGAATTTTTTTAGGAAAAAACTGAACGGTTTTATGAAACAATGCATCAACCATTGCCATCTTTTGAATCTTCTAAAATTCTCTAAATTTCACATTAAAAACCTCAAAACTATACCCAACCAAAAGGGATTAAAAACAAGGGAATAAGGATAATGAAATAAGGAACCATGATGTTATAAACAAAGTGTAATGGAATTTTATTTTTCATGAATTTCATTGTCAGTTTTCTAATTTTGGGGTGTGATATCTTTTTATATAGTTCCATATTCATATCTATTAATGTAATAATACCATTTTACATTAGATATGTCTATTACTATTAGTTGGAACTTTTAAACCCCATTTATTTATGAAATCATGTGTCATTTTTTATTTATACTGATTTTGTTTCATATACAATCATTTTTGAGTTATTATAATTATTTTACGATAAATTATCATGGTTTTATATTAACATTTATTTGATAAAAGGGGTTTCTTTATATTAAAGGTAGAAAATTATGCTCAAGAAATTTTTTTGAAACTAGATTCTTAATGAATATTCTAGTATTATTTAATTACTAAATAAATTAATTGGGTTTTTAACAAGATTTAAAATGTTTTATAAAGAAGTATTATCGATATTTTAATACTGGTTTAAGAATAGATTCCCATTGCACATGTGATAATGTTATTTTTTGTGATTTTTCATTGACACCAAAAATTGTGTCCCTTGGTATTATTGATTTAAATGTGAAATTATACTGAATTATATAGATTGATTTTTATTAGATATTGATGTGAAGTTGGACATTTATTTTATGTGTGTTCTTAGGTGAGATGAGGTTTTATTTGATATATTACATATTATTGATAATGAAATGGTGAATTGTTTTATTTACAAAGATATATTTATTTAACTTCATTTGAATCCTTGGGAAACTAATTGGAAATTTAAATGATTTTTATTACACTAGTGTTGTACTATTATCTAAAAAATATCATCTTTTTTATATTACTACACTCACTAGGGGATTCAACATAACATGGATAATGAAGGAATGTTGGGTGTAAGTACCATAGGATTTGAATATATGATATCAGATTGTTCCACCCAAACCAAGTCCTATATTGTCTCCTTTGGACCTAGGATATTATTTATTGATTCATACGACTTGATTGATTCTTATATTAATAGTAAATTATTAATTATTTTATACTTATATTTTGACACGTAAAATATTAATTGTAAAAACATTATATAAAATGTTTTAAAGTATTTAATTTTAATGGTTTTTCAAGAGTGGTTAAAAAATATTCATTTAAACCAACAAGGATAATACTAAATTTTGAGAATGGTTAAATTATTTAAATATAAGTTTCATTCATAATTTTTTCTTTCTAGTAATTATTTTTTTTAAACTATATATTATTTTCTAATCAGACAGTTTTCTCTTGTCATAACATTTTTAAACTATTTTGGGTTGTAAAGGAAAAGATAACCATAATAATATTTACTCTTTATTTTAAAATATTTTTTTATTTATCTATTAGTTTTATTTTATAATAACATTCCATAGTTTATTATCAGTAAATATTTTTTGTGTGTATTTGTAGTATACTAATAGTCTTATCCCTCACCCACTATAAACAGACTCGATGCACGTGTGTGTATTTGTTGCCTTGATCTCCATTTATGAAGTTAAAAAAGGGTTCTATTTTGGTCTAACCGATGAACCCTATACCTTGTTCATGAATTAATGAGTTGTAAAAGTAAGTGTACATTATTTTCAATTAGATATATGTAGTATGTTTTGTTTTTTGTTATAAATTTTTAGTACCGTAATTTTTATATAAACACCGAATCTTGGAAACCCCTTTGATTTTCATCATGGAAATATTTTTAATTATCGATTTTGATTTATATTGAATTTCTTGATTATGTATTGATTGATATTTTATACCTCAAGAAAATTGATAATTGATAATTTATATTATATCTTATTAGGATGTTTCATTTTATAAAATGTTTTTATTTCACATGCATGTTTTTCCATTATATGGAGTGGGATGGTTTGGTTCCAAGAAAGAATATATCTTTTGATTTTATGATTATTTGGTAAAAATAATTCTCAAAGAGTAATTTCTATGTCATGGAAATTGTTTCATGCCCATAATGATCAAGAAAATAATTTAGACCTTATGGTGATCAATTTTTTTATTAGGATAGGGTGGTCTATGTTGGATTATTAAAAAATTGTATTACACCTTTGTTTTGTTTATGTTATTTAGTAAATAAGTTAAAAAAGAGATGGAATCTTTAGAACTAAAGAGATAAGTTATGAGTATGTTTTATCCAATCACTATTCCTGAAAATACATAATATTATATGGGATATTGGAAGTGTGTTTTTTTTATTGTGGTTTATATTACATATTTTATTGCATTTATGTTTGAAATAATGGGTATTCTTTGTCTATATGGTTATAGTGAAAATATTTTTTATCATGAAAAAATAGTTCAAAGAATCCTAGAGGTTTTAGTGTGGAATTAATAGTGTTAATATTTTTTGTATAATAGTTTTTTCAAACCATGTATCTTGAAAATATAATAATTTTTGGTATATATTCTTCTAAATGTTTTTTATGATCTTTATAAACATTTATGAGATATTTTTTAAATAATTTATATGGTACAATTTTGTGAATTTATTTAACTATTAATGGATTTACAATTTTTTATGTTGTTTTGTATATGTATTATTATTCATATAATTAAAATATCCACTATCGACATAAAGCATGAATCTATATAAAGACATAGAATTGTCATTTTTTGTTCAGATTTCAAAATCAGTGTAACCCTTTAATATGATCTATTTTTTTTGTAGTCTAAAGCATATATATTTTACTAATCACTATTGGTATAGTATTAGTAGATCAACTAATGCCTTGTAGAGATATCATAGTGGTGACCTGTAGAATAATTTGATTAATGATAATGTGCAAATTTGTGGTGAAAGGAAATCTAATCAACCGATAGTTTTAGTTGGGTGATAGAGTTATAGAATAAAAAATATTGATAATTAATTAATCACATATAGTTAAATTGGTAACTAATGATAAATAAATATTCAATGAATATTCATTCCCAATGTTGAATAATTATCTGACATAGGTTTCATGGTTTTCCAATAAATAATTTATCTCCATAAGGAAAATCAATAACTTGTAATTAGATTAGATGAGTAGTGGTTAGTGAGAGTAATTATACATTGTGAGTTTTCCTCTTCCTAAAAAATTAAAAAATTGTGTTGTTTTTTTATGGGAATGGGGAATTTTACAAACCATAATGAATTCCGTGTTTTTATTGCTTTTATATGTGTGACGAAGTACTTTTATCACATGCAATTTTTTCACTCTTTTTGGAGTACTATCCGGTTTAGGTTGATTCAAATCACAGTTTCCTCTTTTAATGATTTTTTTGGGTTACATTAGATATCCAATATATGGTTAACATTTCAAATCTAGAAGGTGGAAAAGAATGTTTATATTGTTTGTCAACTTTATAGCCTATGGTTTATTTTAGATGGTATAAAATGTGGTATAAAATATATTTGTTCTAGAGGCTCCATTCTTATTCTTAGAGGTTTTTAAAAATTTTGTTAAGTATTTTAATTTTTAATATATATTTGACACACAATTCTGGCTATTTAATTTAGTGACTATGAAAATATAAAAATGTAATGAATGGTATAATAGGTTTGAGAAAAAAATCTGGGTTCTAGAAGAGATAGATCTAGTATTATTTGTATGAAATTGGTTTAAATTATTACATAACTAGTGTAAATTAAGAGATTATAAGGAAAAGTGAATGAAAGAAGATTAATATGTAATAATTTTTTTTTGCATAAAAAAAAGGAAATATTTTTTCATTCAATATTAATGATATGAAGAAAAATATGGAGTTGACGATTACACATTGAAACATGTATGAGAATCCATCCACAATGAATTTTTTATTATTAAGACAGTTTAGTTTGAAGCTGACTGAAGGAAAGTCATGGGATGATTATGTGTTGAAATTCAATATGATTATAATCTAATTGGGAGTAATTGACAATAAGTTATAGAATTGATGTGGTAATTAATACATATATATTCATTTCCAAAGTAATGGGATATGATTGTTACTTCGATGAGTTTCCGAGGAAGCAATATTTACATAGTGTTTGACAAAAAATAATATGTGAATTTGAATAATGTGATAAAACAGAAGGTGGTTCTATATTATAATAGAATAATCTATTATGATGATGTCAGAGGATTACAAAATCAATCTGGAATTTTGAAAAAGAGATGTAGACTGAGAGAAAGGAGTTGAGGTAAATCAATAGATTTGCATCTAAAATATTTGATGTTGGGAAAGAATTACATATGAAGAAATATTTAAAGAATTGCAGGTTAAAATAAATAGGGTCATTTTCAAATACCAACACTAAGAAAGGTTGATATAATTTTTTATTGAGTGTAAAAAATCCATCTTATTCATACATTATTGATACAGGAAAATAATTTCACTATATATCATAGTGAGAGTAAATTGAATTTTTTTTGTCTGAAGGATAAGTATGCTTTATCCAACTGATGATGAATGTTTTGGGATTTTCTGTATTATGTGAATTTTCAAAGAAATAATGAATACATTATTATGGTTAAAGGGGTCAAAAAAATACCATGATATAGGAAAATATCATTTTGTATTAATGGTTAGGTGACGTATGGTTCTTCACACTATATGAGAATAAAATGTGAAATATAACCAATGGTATCATGATAGTATCCAAATGTTTGAAACGAACAACATTATTTCTGATTGCAGGGTGGTATAATTTTTTTTTAAAAATGTTATACCAAGGATACCCAACTGTGGTATTACTATCTTTTCAAAGTGAGTGAGAATTGGAAAAGAGTATGGGATAATAAAGGAATACTAAAACTGAATCACAGGATGTATAAAACATGAAAAGTGTGTATCCTATAAAATTGGAATATATTTCCATTTTCTATAAAAGGATAGATTCCCAGGTCTTGAAAGCTATAACTTGAACATATTTATTTAAAAATTCCAATTATGATACATTTTTATAATGTTACATTTTACTATGTTTCATTCATTGATGATGACATGTAACATCCCAACCTAGAAAAAATAGTCCATTAAGGTGGAACATCATAAGGCCTTAAGTGTGATCTATATCACCATTGGCTAGCTACATGTGTTAAGGGATTAAGAATATCTTATGGAGAGTATTGTATTTCCATAGTCTATATCTCACTAAATAAATCTGATTTTGGGTTGCACCACCTGACCCCATGAATACCTCCTCACATGTCATAGGCTTCCAACAAGTAGTTAGGGTTTTAGAGTGATTGTGGGGAGACTATACCTTCTTATTAAAAATTTATTACATAACACCAAATAACACAATACACATGATCATATGAAATACAATGGAATAAATCAATCAATAATTTATGAAATTTTGTATAGGTATATAGAAATCATATCCTAAAGGAATACCCAATGTGGACCAATCCCATACATCAATCAAAAAAAAAATTGCATCCGAGACCATATTTTTGACACCAAGGATCCAAGTAGCTCATTTTACAAAATAAACCATTTAAATAGATAGTACCATAACCCAACAATGCTTACCCCAAATTTTATTAGAGGTCCATACACTATAAAAAAATAAAAAACATGATGACTTTATTTTCCCAAGAATTCCAATATAGGGTGTAATATAAACTTAGTAAGCCACCACAAAAAACTCCTAAATAAATCATTCAATATTCATTTCAATGCATCAAATGGAATGAAAATCACTCATCAAAAATAGGGTGAAAATCACTCATCAAAAATAAAAATACTATAAAACATGGGGTACTATAATATCACCAAAATTTATATATATATATCAAACTTTTTAGCTAATAAAATTGTGAGGTGATGTACCCATTGTCTGAACACAACTATATGACAATAGAATCATCCAAAACACCAAATTACATTATTAAAACCTTGTGTCACAATTAATAGGGTATAAAACCCTCTGTTTGACAAGACAAATTGACTCAAGTCATCCATATTCAATCAAAATCACAATTAATTGAATACCTATAAGGTGTATCCCTCATCACATCCAAGGATTAATATAATCACCCTATTCTAAAACATATATGGAGGATTCCTCTAATAAATCAAGTGATAAATCCACCCTCATGTTTAAGTGAACCCATCACCCTTAACCATTATAAAGAGTGGCATCACCAACATCCCCTGATCACAGACTTGGTAAAACATCATTTCCATTCATCTGGTGACAATTATCACACTGAGTATGCACAATGAGTTGATATCAATACATGACCATTGAATGTGACAGTATATAGTCATTCAAATAGAATCCACATAGATGAAGTTATCTATAGGATAACTCCACATGCATCTAATCACAATTCCATAACCATAGAATAATAAATCTAGGTTACACTATTTATATCTCACATATTTTTCCCCACATTGAGCACACACTTTCCCTTCCATTTGGTTTCTACCCATCCCATTAGTTATTATTCTATTCAATTACCATTTCTTAATGATTTTGACTCACTTAACAAAAGTTATGTATCCATGTGATGAATTTGTACCACTTAAGGTACCCCTATCATCTCCTTTTCTCTAGAAATATTACTTTATACTCAACCACCACTCATTTAGATCTATTTAACTTAAGGACACTTATATCCCATGACTTTGGTATTCATACAATGACCACTATAAACTCTTGATATATTCAATAAAATCCATATGGTGATTCCTAATTTTTTAACATGCCCAAAATTACACCAGAATCAAATTTCCCAAATCAAAAACACATGTTAAATTTATACTGTCATCAGAAAAAACCCCAAAAACCTCCCTATAAAATTTATAATTCTTTTCAATATCTTAGAACCCCTTATAGTCTATGGGATGATATGTTGGACACAAATTAGTGTTATTCTACCTATATGCCTATTCCCACCATAACATGACACACATACATATACATAATGATGGAATAAATTTTTTTACCTCATACATAGACATTTTTGAATCCATCACCCCAAATATTATCAAATTATTTGGTCCTAATCAGTAGATTCCAAAAAATATGAAAAAACCTTGAATTAGGGATTTATGAGGAGGGAATAAGAAATAATGATAGAACCAGGGATGGGAGGGTTGAGACTGGTTTTTCTTAACCATGATGATTCACAAGGAAGATGATATAATGATCAGACCAAAATAAGGGAGATATCACATTGAATAAGAAGAAATAATTAATATAACTAAAGGATTCATGAAGATATAATAAAAATTCATGAGATAAAATACCATTTAGAAATATTTTAAATATAATTTAACTTTACATATTACAATTTTTTGAAATCATTCTCAACTCTAATCGAATACCTGAAGAACCTCTAGAACAAACTCCTCCCTAAATAAGTATATTGACAACCCAGTACCACACCATTGTGTGCCGGCTGTTGTTTGGCATCAAATAAGAAATCAAAAACATTAAAAAAATCTCTAAAACTAACTCCCATGAATCCACTAACACATGTATCCCCAAGAACATGCCAAAATACATGTTTTAACAAAAAAAAGAACCAAATTTCATAACCGAACAACGCAATCCATTATAACATCCCTTAATAACACATATCAACCCTGGGCTATCTCTACCTACAATTCTAACACAATATCTTTCAACACACTCATGATATAATGAACATTCCCTAACTCCCACGTGAATCAGCCAATAAAATACTATAATTGTACAAAAAAAATAATCATTCCCTAATCATCTAAATTAATTGACTCAAAAAATTAATTCCAACTATGGTTAGTCCCCAATATATGAATTGACCTATAATAATACCCCATGGATGATCCACTTTATAAACCATCAAAAACCCAATGAATTCTTGAAATAATTTCCCATAAACCCATTGTCTTAAAATAAATAATGTTCTAACACTACATAAATAACACAATATAACTATTATACATGCATTTATCTATCAACCAAATCCTCTTGGAAATTGACATACTATAATGGGCACGAAACCATAACACTCTCTTGGTTGGATTTACCATACCTTCCACCCATGATGAGACCAAAATTATCACATACAAATGAACACCATATAAAAAACATCCCTTGGTACAATCCCTACCACAAGTGTTTTCTTATTCCAAACCAATGACACAAACCTCCCATATCCCATTATAAACTAAAAAATTGATAGTCACAAACCTTGCTCACTATTGCAAAAATAATGCGATCAAGTCCATGAGAACACAAAAAATCTAGGTTACAAACATGTCATAGAAGAGACACATATCATCATCTAGATTAATCACTATATATCAATCTCAATCCCTATCATCCCTATACGATTCTTAGAGCACACCTCATACACCTAAATATAAATAAACTCTAATGATGCCCAACCAAACCACTAAAATTTTATTAATATGTTTCAACATCTTCCCATCTAAATCCACTCCAAGAATCTCACATCTATACACAGTCCATGGATCCGTTATCCTAGTGTATTCCAATATAAAATCATCTAATATCTATGTTTAGAAACTACTGGTACATTATATCCATATAACCATAATCAAGAATAACTAGAAACTAAGAACAAATAATGTCATGTAGAGTACAAGTCCACTAAAAACTTATATAGTAAAATATTTCTTATTCTTTTATTAGAGTATTTAGTAGTGGTACCTCCCCTAGAACTAGAATATCAATCACAATAATATATAAAAATTTCTTGTGAATCCAAGATTTCTGGAATTATGAATAAATACAAACATTTTTCCTCTACCTATTTTAGAAAAACTACAAATAAATATAATTCAAAAACCAAATTTACCTTCGTAATATTAATTTACTCTAAGAATTAAATCAAATAATAAAAACATAGTATTCCAAAGAATATTGGACTTCATCCCAAAATTTTCAGGTAAGGTACACTATATAATATCCATTAAATGTTTCAATACATTCTGTGATCACTACAAACCATTCACTATATAATATAATAAAAAAATAATTGGACTTTGTAAACTCTCCAGTCTTGTTGGGTCAATTAGAATTGATCTTGGTTTCATAATAAGATCTTTAGTGAACCTATCTATATTGAAAGGATTCAAAATAACAATGAGGGACTGGGTGTGATCACGTAGAGACTATATAATTTTCTCAAAAAATATATAACAACATATAAAACTAGACAACATGTTAATTATGAAATAATGAAATATAACTGAACAAAAAATTCATGAGAAATTAAATATAGTAGAAGAATATATTTTTCTTTCAACAAATTATTATGTAATGTGGGTCAATTCTATAGATTATACCACAATAAAAATAACACAAGTGACTGGTCGGGCTACATGTATAATTAATTAATATGACCTTAGAACCGATTAGATATTTATGAAACATGAAAAATAATAAAACAATAACTATGTATTTTAGGTTTTTAAAATAGAAAAAATGATGATATTTTAGGAAGAAGAAATACAAAAAGTATTAATAAATGGTGAATTTGGGTTCATATGAAATGACACATGAATTAATGAAATAATAAATATTAATTTTTTAGATGTGATTCTATATGAACCCCTTATCCCAAGAAATATCTATGTATCTCAAAATACAAATATTTCTCATAGTTAGACTATATGATTTGTGAAAAAAAATTTCACTCAAAAACATGTTTAAAAATTTTATAGATATAATCTAATAGTCCTGGTAAAAAAGATCTTTTATTTTATTAATTGAATAAATAAAAACCTCACCCTAATGCAATGTTAATTCATTTAAAATAAATTATAGAAATTGAAAATAGATGAATGCTTAAACCCAACATAAACTTCCATTAAAATTATAAATATCAAAATTAGATATATTAAAATTCATCGTAATAACCATGAAAAAATAGTCATTATATATATAATGATATACATGAGTGGTTGAAAATAACAAATGATATAAAATTCTATAGAATAAGATCAATTGAACTGGATAAATACTATGAAGAAGTAACACTATGCACCTAGGTCTGGTTCCCTTTTTTTATCCAGTGGCCTCACATTATATTAATAGGAAAAGTAATCCCATTTGTGTCATTTTCTTTGAAAACATATCTCCTCAATCAAATTTGAAAATCTATTGTCAAACAAAGTAAAAATCTTATCAAAGATCCTTTATAATCATATTTCAAAATTAGTTTCAACCACAAATTTCTTGTTCCATGTGAAACTTATTTAAACAAAATATATTAATACAAATAAAAATATTAATGACAATTCAATGTTCAAACAACATAAAATCATCTTCATTATATATAAAAATATTCTAAAAAACTTATCTCCCCTTCCTTTTACATCATTTCTTGAACTAAATCATTTGGTTTATGAATATTCCTCCCATATTTTGGAAAGTATGAAACTCTAATGAAAACATCCATTGGTGGAATGAGCCAATGAAATATGTAAAAAAATGAAACATTTCATTAATAAATTATCATTACTATTGATTCCTTCAACATATATTATTGTGGGATCCCATTATATATGAATTATGTTCCACGGTTTGAAGAGCCTAAAAGACTTGTCACTAAGATTAAAATATTTATACAAGTCCTCCACCAAAAATTAGTATTGTATCCATTAAGTTCTAAATTTTATTTGGGCTTCAGAGTGTTGATCCCATTATTCATAAGTAGTTGTTATGGATGTAATGTATGTGACATGAACTGTTGAATGTGATTAAAACTTAAGAAAGGGTATGTCTAAGGATGAAGATGTCATATGAGACTCAGAATGATTCAATTTATATAATTGAAAAATTTCTCTAATTTACCCTATCCAAATACGAATGAATTGAATAAATTTACATTTATTTTATAGGTATGTGACAATATAATCTTGATCCTATTAATTTGGCACCTAGATGTTTTGGAAGGTGACCATATTCCCTTCTACAATGTTCCGACCCACAAGCTCCCTTTCTCTTGTGCACCCAAACACACAAGAAGGTGATAATGGTCCAATGTTGACAAGTTTCTTATAATTTCCAGACTGATATACCATTTCTATTTTGAAACCATTATTTTATCTAATTAACTCTATCAGTTCATTTAAAATTTTTTCCAGTTTCTTCTTCTATGTGTAATTTCCCTATATATTTTTTATGCTCATTTTTCTCTATTTTTATCCTCATGGAATTATATCAATTTAATATACAAAATTAATTTAGAACCATAAAAAATATAAATGTTTATAAAAAATAATGAATCTAATGTAAAAAAATATTCCATAAATTAAGACATCAAATCCCTATAATCATAGAATATTTATTTTCCTCAAGAATGAAATACCAACAGAATCACAAAGAAAATACATGCTAAAACAATTTAAAAATATTGATAAAAAATAAAACAATTATTATTAGAGAATAAAAGTTTTTCTCACATAAAAATATATCTTTAAATATTTTGTTTTAAAGGAAGATAAATCACACTTTTATTTTTCATAACTCTTTTTGGAATTGATCAAACTCCTCCAAACATTCATTAATTAATCTTTATTCATTATTACTAAAAATTCAAATTGTGGTCTATGTCACTTTTAAAATTTTTTATCTCTTCACTAAAGGTATCAAAATTGATAGGATTTATTATCATTCCTCAAATATATGATCCTTACTATTAGATTTCATAGAATATGGAATCTCCAACCTATAAAGACCAATTAATCAAGATAAATTCAAATTAAGGATCCAATTAATTTGATTCATATGGATAGATAGATAATTTCATTTAATTAATATAAAGATAAAAAATGTGGTTTAACTCTCATCCACATTAAATTTTTTTTAAAAGTAAATATTAATGAAAATATTTCTCTTCAAATTATGAAATCATTATCAAATCTCTAATATCAATAAAAATGACCAAAACTGTGATAATTAAGTATAAATAATGATACTCACTTTTCTTTCCTTTATTTTTTTTCAAAATTGTAACCTAGAAAAATATTCCATCCATCACTAAACCTATATTTAATCTCATAATGAGACTAATTTTCATACTTATATCACAATCATCGGTTATGTGATTTTCATTTCTGACTTTCCTAAGACACAACCCATGTTTTCAAATTTTTCTTTTTCCTATTGTTTTTTTTTAATTTTTTTTCAATAGGGTTAAAAATGAAATACAATGATAAACTAATCCTAGATATCCTCACATTTAATTATACCACAGAAATGATATTCTCAAGGTAGTAATCACATTAAACTATTGAATATCTCTCCCCCACATGTAAATCAGTGAATATCTTGTAAAATACAATGGCTGTAGATTGGATGGGTATGATTGGATTCTCATGTGAATCTTCCAATAAATATTCATACATATATTATACATATTTAAATAAGGCTACATATAAAAAGTGGGTATCAAACACAATGTCTCATAATTGAATGCATCAATAATTTTAAATGTGAGTATAAAACTATAACAATAAAATGTTTCAAGGGGTGTTTTAATAGTAAACCAAACCCATGTCTCTCTCTAAAAGTAGGGATTATATATAATATGAAATATTTTCTATTGAAACCTCTTACGAATGGGAAGAATATAAATTAAGGAACCACCCATGTAGTAAATAATAATATGAGATAAAACCATATGAAATCAAGAAAATAAAAGAATGAACTTGTGAGAAGGAATATCATCCATATAAATTATCTAGTGTCCCTAAATAATGATTCATCAATTTGAAATACCTATATTTATCTCAAATAATTCAATATATAATATTACTCATTCAATCTAATTTATAATTAAATATAAAACCTGGAATCATTTAATTTCTTTATGTTCCCTATTTTCCCTCTACTATTGTTCATTTTTCTGTCATATACAAGAAAAAAAAAGAAACAAGTGAATGTGAAATACCACTTATATGAATGATAAAAATTATTGAGGGTAGTTGATAATAAATCCTAATATATTTGTAAAATAATTACAATTAAATCATGAAAAATTAAATACTGGAAATAAATAAAAAAATTTAAGTTTCCACCATGAAGTGATTTTTTATGGTTGTTTATCTCAACTATAGATCATGTTCTCGAAAGATGGGAGTATGAAATAATATCACCGGACATTAATTTTTGTAAATATCTTTTTAATGTTAATAAATATCATCTTATTTTTAAATACCCCATAAAATCATATTTTCTCTTCTATAAGGAGATGATATAGGATTTGAAAATCCCTAAAAATGTATTAGTAGCTCATGGGTTTCCCATACCTGATAGAACTCATCCTTTCTATATTGTTTTCTATTTTCCTATTAAAAATATATATTATAATACTATATTTTAGTATATTCATCATACTCTTAATTTTATTATTCTTATATCTCCTCAATAGTTATAATCTAATTTATATTCTAAATAGTAGCCACATCCTCAAATACTCTATTTAAATACTCTTCCGAATCATCCACTTTTTCATCATAATTTTTTATTTATTAGTTGATCTTGAATTTAAATTAATCATAAAAGAAATTATAGATAGTTACCCACTTTTTATATTAATTTATGGTATACCCAGAACTAATAATGGTATTCCCAAGATCAGGGGTTTTTTATATTCATCCATGTAAAATACTAATAAGTTAGCCTAAAAATAAAACATATCAACTTTATAAAAAATTTCCCCAATCAAACCTCATGGATGAATCCCTATTATATATTCTAATTGAAGATAAACTCTTATGGGATATATCTACTCAAATCCCAATTTTTGGAAGTATCAGTATGACATGATGTTCACACTCTCTCCAAGACCACCCAAGGATTTACCAAACATGTAAGATCCCATAAATCCATAATTGAAAAGCTACACAGTTCTTGTTTATTTTTTAGTAAACTTTTCAACACCATAGTTTAGAATTATTTTATGTGTGTATTTTTTCCCATATCTATATGTTTACAATTATTTGGTATTAACCCTTTTAAGAAATTTTCATATATGGACATATTGGACAATAATTCACTTAAAGGGATGGAAACTTATAGTTTCGGGACAATTTCATGAAAATTACCACTCATTTATTCTATCATCATATTCCTCATCATCTCATTGAGGGGAAGTTGTGGTTTGAAGGTTGGTGAGTCTTCCTCCTTAAATTAATTTTTGTTGTATTTATCATTTATCTTTCTAATTTTCTCCTTTTACATTTATTTTTATTCCAAATTCTATCTTTTTTATCATTATTTCCTATTATATTCATCACATTTTTCTATGGTTTTTTCAATCATCAAGGTGATTTAAACCAGTTTTTTACTTTGGATACAAATTTTTCGACCAATTGTATTCCAACTATACTATACTTATATTTTATGTAAACATATATAAATTTTAATTTTATATTCCACACGTAATCCCTATGATCATTTGAATTTGGATTCAGTTACATGATGGAAAATATGAGGTGAACCAATCATTATATATAATTTTGTTTTTAATGTCTCTATTTTTCCGTGTAATGTTTATAAATATATATAGAAATGTTTTCATAGCTATGTGTGGATACAATGTGAGATTATGAGTCCTGATGAGCTCAAAATATATATTTGAAAAATATGAAATATATTAATATCATCCACATCCAATTTACTAGAAAATATGGAATAACTTCTAAATAGATACTAAGATAAAAAAGTAAATACAATCATTTTTTAGAATTAATTCCTTACCCATGGTGCTACATAATCGTTTTTAGTGTTGGCCATTTGTGAAAAACTTGTTATGAGAAAAAATAATGAATTAATGAATGAATAAATTTTATTTAAAGTGATGTAGATACCTAATATTACTCTATTTTACAACTTTTATAACCAATTATCATGGTTAGTTTACTAAAACTAATAATTGAGAGATTTATTGAGTTAGAGGAAGAAATGGAAAATGATAAGGAAATATCAACTATAATTCATACTAATTAAAACTAATGGAATCTCTAATGATAATAAAAGGGATTTATTATTTGTCCAAGATCAATCTATTTTAAGGTATGACATTTTCTTTATGAAGATTTATACCCATTTTCTTGTCCTATTATGATCTTGTATAAATAAACTAATTGGATGATTTGTGGTTAAATCATATTGTGGGTGTACTGTTATTATGATGGTGAATTTTTGTATTTGAAATTGTGAAATAATTTTAACCTATTAATTTTTCATTCTAGAGGAATAAAATTGATACCAAAATGAACATGGGAAATGCTACATTACTCTAGTTTTTTTCATTTATCCCCCATTATTCATTTGTGCATCAACCATGTTCATTTTGTTCAGTGGTTTGAAAAATATATAATAATCAATCATTTCTTACAAATATCATGGAACAACAGATTGGTATTGTAGATCTGAGTTCAGTTTGATGATGATATTGAGCTATGATATTGGTGGTGAGGAATTGAGGATGGATTTGGGGTGTTCTTGCACATGTTTGGGTGTGTGATAAATGTGTGTAATTATGTAGATATTTTTTGTGAATCAGTAGCTAGAATCTGTCCATCAGTGAGGGAAAGGCTAGTCAACCCCCAGATCCAATCATCAGGGGTATGTATGGTGGTGGTAATTATGTAATTGAAATAACATGTGATGAACCATGAGATTATATAATTTTCTTATACACATGGAATATAATATAGAAATTAATACATTGTGGGTCCATATATACAGTGCTAGGGTTTCCGTGGAACAGAAAAGTAACACATGTCATGTGACACATGTCATGTACCATGTGACTCCCACCTGACAGCTCGATGTGTATCTTAGAGGATACACAGACACAGACAAGGCTATGTACACAACATGGCCATATTACATGGATAGAGCCATATATGTGGATATGTCCTTGTTTACAAAAAACATATAGGTACACGAACAAAACCTGGTATACATGGGCACAAACATAGACATAGGTCATGATAAATAGGTGGATGGACTAATGGAGGGGAATTCCGTTTACTTCCAATAGACTGTGTGTACTCATTTAAATATGACTTGGTGACCATGTTCCAGTCAGTGTGAACTAGTTTCCTCGAGGGTGAGTTCCTCTGGTATTTCCCTATGAGGGTATCGATTGATATTACATTCTAGAAAAAGAATTGTGATCCCCTCTATGGGATTATATTTTGGATAGTGTATTGGAATCACTATAATAGGCCAATATGATATCCTTTATGGTATTTCTCCCATGGCATGTCCTTAAAATCAGCTTGACCAACTATACAGAGGCATTTATCCTCTGCTTAGTGGGCTAATATAGATTGTGTTAGTCAGTGCTAACACATTGCCCAGGTTGTGATCCCCATAAATATATTGATTTTCTCATTCATCTATCACGTACTTCCTTATGGCCTCACTAGATGATCATGAAATCTTGTATGGAAACCATTAGTACTATCAGACTTATAGAGTGAGTTATCTTGGGTGAGTGTGGTTCACAAGATCATATGCTGACAATGCGGTTGTGACCTTACCTTGAGACATAATGTTAACTATTTGTATTTTTTGGATTCTTTATTAAATTTATCTTATTATTATTAACTTATCTTATGTGGAGGTGAATAATATTTATGATTTATGATTAGTGATTTTGAGGATTCCTTTTGGGTATTGTTATACTCACCCATTAATGGGATCTGGATTCACATTTTTTGTCTTATGTATATGATCTAGTATTTAATAGGGTTATCAATGAACTAGGACAAGAAATATATTATATTATTTGCAGAAAATAGATTGGTTTAGTCCAAGAGTAAAATTTCATAGTATTCCCCTATTATTACCAGTTTTTTCTTCTTTACAGTTTTAGGTGGGACTGTATTTGGTTCTTAGTACTTCCTAGTATTTTTATTTTGAATTGTGATTATAGGATTTTTATGTTTAATTACATTTGTTATTGGTTTTATTTTACATTTGACAATTTTGTGGGAATGGAGACTTGTGTTCACATACATGCATCTTTGGAAAAAACCTCCCATGTGAGTGTTCCACCTACTCGGGGATAGTCTCCAGCCTCTGGCTGATTAGATGTAGGATTGGGGTAGTCACACTCGGCTTATCTCTATTTAGGCGGGACATAGTGGGTCGGATCATTATTAGGTTGTATCAAAGGATGTGTTCCATATGAGGACTAGATTTTAGAGTGTTGTGGATTTCTGATATTGTATTAGTTTTCTTGGAAACAATGTTAACTATTTCATGTTCATATTTCAGGTAAAGGAATCCAATGTGGTTGTGAAGGCCGATGTTTCCATACCCTCAGAATCTGATTACCTTTCTTTTAACTCAGTACATATAGACATTGGTTTCATTGGAAACATTGGTATATTAATTATATAGGAATGAGTTTGGATTCCTTGTCCTTCTTGAGTAATATCCCTTGATATACTCATTCAATGTGGTATATCTTGTTAATACGTGGAGGCCTCAATGATGATTTCCAACAAGGATTCAGAAGCTGGATCGCATGAAAAATCACTCCATTGACAAGGATTTCAATTTGGTACCTGTTCAGAAGGTAACACGTCTATGTGGTTTTGTAGTCATACTTCCACCCATAAAACAAAAAATTGTACATGTAGTAAAAGTATAAGAGGTTCATAGGTTGAGTTTCATTTATGAGTTTTAGAATCAATGAAACCTCTATTTCAAAGAATATCTAGTCCCATAGGAAGATGAGAATTTGTTCAAGGAGGTTACCTGAGTCCTTTGTCTCATCCAGACACCTACAGACCATATGGTGGTCCTAGTAGAAAGCCTTAATCATGGCTCCACCAGACATTGGTAGAGTTTGGTGGATTTTTCAAATGATGTGGAATCTATTTCAGGAAGATAGTTTGAGAGTATTTCTAAATAGGAGTACCATCCATATATGATGTGAGTTGTGCACATCAAAGAGGATTTTCAACTATAGTAGGAAAAAATGACTTTGGATGAGTATTCATCGAGGATTACCATACTCTCGTGATACTTGATGGATATGGTTTGAGATCCATTGGTTTAGGTTAATACCTATGAGATAGGTCTACATAGATTCATAAGTTATAGTGTGATAACTTTTTCATTTTTACTTATTCCAGGGTTCTAATGCTTTCCATGGTGATTTGAAGCTTTTAGAACAAGAAGACACTTATATGTGGTTCTAGTATTCTGTATATAGAAGATGATACCTCAACAGTAGGTAGTATACCTCAATAATATGGATACACACATGTGAGATAATTCAGGTTGTCATCTTGATGGTCTATGTTTTAGGGCTCTTAGGATTTGTATAGTCAGCCTAAGTAAGGGTGGTACTATTCTTGTAATGGCTAGAGATATCTCATGTGGGATTTTCTAACCCGTCATATGGATGATAGAGAGGTAGCAGATATGGAATCTTGGAAAAGGTAGCAGAAGGAGAAGGGAGGTTTGCAGAATGATAGATGTGGAAAAGGAGTAGGGATAGTAGTGGGTTGTGGAATATGGGTTGACATGTTTCCACCACTATCCCCAGATGATCCTTGAAAGGCTCCAGGAACTAGAGGATAAGGGGGAAGGCAGTAGTAGGATATAGGGTCCTATGATCTAGATGTTCTGGGGATGATTATAGGTAGGGTTTTTTCCTTCTCTACCATATACATGGTGTTTAATGACCTATCCATGAGAAAATATTTTTATTATCCCTTGTTTGACACAAAGAGCTTATGGTTGATCCCATGGCATAACCCTTACAATTGGATATTCCAACGAGAGTCGAATTAAAGATAGAAAAACTGTGATGATAGTGTGTTATGATTCTAGGAGGAGAGTGTTTCTCATCTCATCTTATTGTGGAAGCATTGAGGACTTACAATTTCATCATAGTATTGAACTCGTTATATACCATTCATGCAAAAAATCACTATTTTAGGTATATGTATGGTTTTCTCGCATCAATGGGATTAGGTTTACCTTTATAGTATATTAGGAGACTCAAGTGGAGTAGTATGGACTTATATATAAGTGGTTATGGCTGATTACTCAATAGTTTTCTAGAATGATTCTTTTTTCAATAGATGTTATGAGCTATCTGTTTTCTTCTATAGTGTCTATATATGAGGAAATATTTCCCAAGGATGTTCCAGGATTAACACCATACTAAGAGTTATAATTCATCATCAAATTATCCCAAGGTATGGACCTAATATATGTTCAGGAAAATTGGACGTCTCCAGTAGAGCATCATTATCTAAAGGTGTAGTTGGATGATTTATAGTGGAAGGCCTTTATGATAAACAGTTATTCCCCATGGGAAGCCCCAATTTTGTTCTTCAAAAAGGTTGATGAGGGCTTGAGGTTATGTGTGGATTATCTGTTATTGAACCAGGTTAACATGACGAAATTTTATCTTTTACTAAGGATTGAATACCAATTCGATTTGTTGAGAGGGGCGTGATGGTTATTGAAGAATAAATTCATATTAGGCTATCACCAGCTATGAGTACATGCTAAGGATAAACCAAATAAGTAATTTGTATGTCTCTTTGGTCATTTTGATTTCTTGGTGATTTCTGTCATCATGAAAAACACAAAATCAGTGTTTATGGGACCAGTGAAAATGATATTCCAACATTTTATACACCAATTTATGGTGGTAGTCATTGATGATATCCTAGTCAACTTTGCATCTACGAAAGAGCACACGAGACAATTGCTGATTGTTCTAGACACAGTACGAGAGCACCGACTATATGGGAATGTCTCAAATTGTTTGTTTTGAATTTGTGAAGTCCACATTATAGGACATGTTATCTCAAATTATTGTGTAGTAGTATAATTGATATAGGTCATGGAAATATTATCTTGGAAACTACCTAAGAGTGAGATGGAGGTGAAAATATTCCATAGGTAAGATGGCTACTATAAGATATTTCTTCCCCATTTCTCTATTGTGTTGAAAACATTGAAATATTTGACCTTGAATGTGAATCATTTCATGTGTATATAAAGGTTATCATATCATTTTCTAGTGTTTAGGTAGAGGTTGATGAGAAACCTCTTATTCAGATTTCCAAAGGAGGGTATCGGTTTCATAGTGTTCTTTGATGATTCATGGATTAGAAATAGTTGTGTGAAAGACACTTTGGTAGACTATGATTGAGTATGGGTCTCAATAGTTGAGGCCACATGAGAATAACTATGTAACCTACAATCTTGAGTTGGTAGCAGTAGTGTTAACCCAAAATATATGGAGAAACTAGCTTATGGGTGAGTGGTATTTCATATACTTTAACCAAAAGAGTCTCCAGTATATAATATCTTAGAAGGATATTAAAACAAGATAGAGGTGACATATATAGTTCCTACAAGACTATGAATTTTATATATTCTACATGATTGGGATCAGGAATGTGTTGAAATATGCTCTCATCAATAGATGTTGTTCTCAGTTGCTGGTCAAGGAATCAATGTTGTTAGCCTCATTACACTTATCCTTAGTGGAAAAGGATAGTGATTTATATCTTCAGTCCATAGAAGTTACCCCAAATATTTTATAACAAGTTATAGAATCTTGGTGTAGAGATACCGATTATCAAAACTTACATACTTAGATATTCATTAGATGTTCTCCTAATGAATTTTCTAAATGTAGAGAGGATTTAGTCCTTTTCTGAGGATGAATGATGAAATGAGTGATGGGGATAAACTAGGTGATGAGGGGGTTTCATGAATCTCTTTAGGTATTAAATCCTGGTATAAAAAAGATGTCTGAGGACCTATAACATCATTTTTTATGTATTGGAATGAAGAAGAATATAGCAGATTATGCCACTTGATGCCTCACTTGTTAGTAGGTGAAGGCTAATCTCCATGTTCTAGAATGTTTAACTCAACCCCTTGAGGAGACAAAGTAGAAGTGGGATGGAACATATATGATATTTTTGATGGGGATACCATGTACTTCTATAGGAAATGATTCTATCTAGGTGATTGTATAATGAATCAAAATATCAGACCACATAATATCTTTTCTAGAGTAGAGTTCAGTAGTGATCTTATCATGCCTTTACATGGAGTAGATAGCCCATATCCACAATGTTATCTAGAAAATCATTTCATATTGTGATTTTTTCTTCACATCATGATTATAGAGAGTATTCTATGAGTCCTTTTGGAATTAGTTTCATTTTATAACATTGTTTCAACTGTACACTGACTTCGAAAATGTATAGACCATTCTTGCTTTAGTAGAAATGTCGAATGCTTGCATGATGGCCTTCAAACATAGTTGGGGGATCACATAATATTAGTAGAGGTTTTTTATACCAAAGGAAGATACCATTACACTATTGGTATGGAACCATTCATGGACTTATTTGGGTGACCCTATAGGTTACAACTATTATAGATTGATCTAGGTTATTTAGAGCTCACAAGTCTATAGTTGGTGAAATATATGATAGAGAATTTATAGATCATATAAGATAGGAAAATGAGTAAAAAGATCTATTAGAATAATTATACATAATAATGATGAAGAATTTTAGATTTTAGGGAGGGAGGATATGTGTTCCTAATGGTATCACCATAATGTGGATTATAGAGATTTAACCAGGGTGAAAATTTGACTTCTATATTCATTATCCCTTTTGAGATACCATGAAATATCAACAAGTTGGTGAAATTATTGGATATTCTACTATATTTAGACTGCATATACAATGAATTAATTTTCTCATAACTAAAGAGATTTTCTCAGAAATCATGACATGATTTTTACTAGGGAATGATGGCATCATTAATGGATCTACATTTATAGAGAACATGGTGGAGATCAAGGATATACAGGAGAAGATACTCTATCGATGTGTGATCAATTTGGTTCATTTCTAGGGGAATCAAAAAAATATTCCAGAGAACACCATTGAGAAGGATACCAGATACGAGATCTATACCCACACCTTTTTGAGTACTCATTTTTAATTTTCATGAAAAAAATACTTAATTTTGGGATAATTTAATGTCTCATTTTTTTATAGGTAATAATAATAAATATATTTAGAAACATTTTTGTATTTATCCTTTGAGAAGACATGATATTCTGAGCCACAATGATCGTAGTAATGATCGTTGAATAATATTAAATATATTAATATCACACATGAGAAGTTTATTAGAAAAAGTGGAATAACTCTAAAATAGTGTCTCAGATTGGAAACCAAAGACCTCTGTCAGGTTATGTATATAGTATTTATCTGAGTAATGACATAATATTTTTTGGCATTGGGAGTTTGTAATAAAGTAATAATGGGAGTAAATATGGATTGAATGAATGAATGAATTAGTTTTATTTACTGTGATTCTGAGACCTAATATTCATATTCACAAGCCTTAAAAAGAAAAATTCCAATATTTATCCACATAAATTTGGTAATTAACAGAGATAATTCATGGAATTCTTAGAGATTGAGGATGATTGATCAAGGATCATTCCGGCTAGTAGAATCATTGATCTCTCTAGGGAAAATAAAAAAGATTTTGTCTTAATCAACAATCAATCCATATCAAGGTAATAAATTTGATTTATGTGTAATTACCATAATTTTGTATCCTATAATAAACATGAATAAATCATCAAATGTAGTTTTTCATGGATTGATCGTATTACTGGTATGATATTAATATACTTAGAATTTAGGGTGTTTTGTTTTATGAATTAATTTCTATCTTTTAGTTCATCATTATAATGAGAAATAATAAAGGAAAAACTGAAAAATTTATGAGTTCAATTTGTCATGTTTTTTTTTTCTGAATTTAATAACCCATTCTTCATTTTTTCATCACTGATGTAAATTTTGTTTTATGGTTTCATATAAAATTAGTAATCAATATTTGTAGTATTGTTTCATGGTGAGTTTTTTTTCATAGATCTCAGTTCAGATTGATGGAAAGATCAACCTGTGATGGTGGTGGTAAAAACATAGGATTGGATCAGAGATATTCATACATGGGTTTTGGAATACGATTAAGGCATAGATTCAGGTAGTGTTTTATGGTGCATCAGAAGCCAAAATTCATCTAGTAGGGACACATAGGCTAGTTAACCTCCAGATATGAGATTTATGGGTGTGTTTTGTGGTGATGAATATGGAATTTGAATACTATGTAAGGAACCATAGGATTTGGAAAATTTTCAATATACATGGTGTGTAATCTAGAGATACACACTATGTGAGGACATGGATTTGGTTTTAGGTTTTCCACAAAGAATAAAAGTAACAGACACTGTATGAATCATGTCACACGTTGTGTGACCCTTACCTAGAGGATCATCATTTCTGTTATAGGATACATGAACATGGACATGACTCGGTACATGACACAACTAGAGATCATGGATGTGGCTATGTACTCGAACAAAACCTAGTTCACGAACACAACTAGGTAAACAAACAATCCAATGTGTATATAGGAATGAATATAGGAATGGGCCTTGATAAACAGGTAGAACCAGTTTCAAAGGGACATTATTTTTATTCCCGATAAACACCATGTGCTCCTTGAAATATGACTTTTATGCCTTATTCTCCTAAGAGTGGACTAGTTTACTTAAGGGAATATTTGCTCGATCTATACCTACGAGGGTATATAATGGTGTTACATATTGAAAAAAGTGGGATAGTTTCTTGTATATAGTTGTAGGAATATCTCCCAAAGGCTAGGATGAGATCCAATAAAACATTCTTTTTCTAAGTGGATTTCTCAGAATTTGCGTGAAAAAATGTATACCAGCATCAATCCCTTATACATTGAGTTAATCTAGATTAGGATACTTGGTATTACCCCATAAAACTGAATGTGTTCCCCATCTATGTATCAATATATTTAGACATAAAATTAGTGCTTCTTTATGGAGAGAACTGATGAGAATAGAATTTGGTATGGATTCCATCTGTACTAGCAGACTTACAAAGTGAGTTATCTGAGGAGAGTGTGGTTACAAACACTCGAGAAATATATTAGGCTATTAATGTAATTTTTTCCTTACCTTTAGACTTTTTTTCAACTATGAATAAATCTATATGTTATATTGTATGTTTCCATTTATTATTGAAACATATTTTGATGACCTCGATACCATAGATGATTTGGACTTCATTATTTCGTGGTGTCATACTGGGTATTGTTATGTTATTTACTTCATGGGAACTACCCACACATGTCATGTATTATATAGATGAATGGAAATTAGAAAGGGTTCTCAGTAGACTATGTGCATAAAAAGCTTAGATTTGGGCTAGATAGACCATTTTTTATTTGATTCACATATCATAGTATTCCCTTCTTATTATCAAGGTTGACTTATTTACAACTTTTGGTAGTCTTATAATTTCACCTTATTTCATCCAATTATTTTTTTTAAATCTAATTATGGGATTTATGTTTATGAATGAATTTGGAATTAGATGTATTTTTCATTTCAATATTTTAAAGGACTAGATATTTGTGTATGTATATAGGTACTGTAGGCTATGGCCTCTCGTGCGATTATTATGTCTACTTGGTGAATGTCACCAGATATTGGCTTATTGGATCCAAGATTGGGGTAGAAACAGATGGTTTATCACTGACCAAGATGGCCCACGTGGGTGGGGTCATGAAAATATAACAACATTTTATAATAATATTCTATACATATCATAATAATTCAAACCTAAGGACCATAAAGGTTTAGTTTATCTGAAGATAAGATCTATAATCTTCTTAATAGATGAAATATCTTAAACATATCCTATAATGTTCTTATTACATAGTACTATTATTTAAAATAACTTACCTAAATAGTTTATTTATATCAAAGGGAATGGAAAAATAAGAAAGGGTTATGTTAAATTCATAATATGGGTAAACATGGGAGATAAAAATTTATAATTATAAGTGTGATAAATATATTCATAAAAGTATGTTATAATGAGCTTGAAATTTTAAAATCATACCAAACAACTCATAGATCATATTCAAGAATCATGACATTAAAATTTTTAATTTCAAAATACCAGAATAATAATAGAACCATATATCATTATTCATGAGAATATAACATTTTAATAATTACATGTCAGGAGAGATTGTATGAAATTCTAGAATAATCATAATAAAATAATTCCTCTTTAATGGATATCTACATAGATACTCATCACATGTTGGGTTTGAGAAAACCACTCATGTACCCTATTTGGTCCTTGGATATCCTTCTATGTACCTTCTTTTAGGATTAGGATTACATAACTTGAATCCTTTCAGTTCGTAAACATTAAACATTTCCCAATTCTTTTGAAGGATATAATGTATCTACCTATCACATAATCATAATATAATCATATATATTCCAAAAGATCATTAAAAAATAGATCTTTCCACAAAACCTTTACCCACGGAAAATAAAGAAGTTTCATAAATATTTCATTATCATAATAAATAACCATTTGAAAAAAGAATCAAGATAGTAACAGTGGATGATGTCCATGGAGAAGCATAAATAACATCAATAGATATGGTCATAGACGAATATATCAATAAAATATTACGGAATAATTCTTTGAGGGAGACACCATTTTTTATTTTGGAATCACATCATTTTGATCTTAATATTTCAATAATATTAGAAAAAATGCTCTCATTCAAAATAACTATAGAAAATTTTAAGGTAATATTGAATGAAAATAATATTCTAAATGGTGGGAAAATCCATTTAAACACTAAATGTTAAAACAACTATTTCATTAAAACCATTGGTATAAAGTACCTCATATGAAAAATAAGAAGATTCACTTTAATTTATTCTTTAAAGTTAATTATGGGTAAAAATTAATTTAATAAATCAATGGATAATATATAAAACCTATTTGAAAACATTTAAAAAAAATATTTACATGGAATATAATGATTCTTGACAGAATGGGAAGACAATGTATAATTCATTAAAAATATTAATTATGAATTTTGTATACTCAAAGAGATTTAAAAGAAAGAATAAAATATAATTTTAAAAAATAACCATATGTAAATAAATTTAATATAAATTTTGAGATATATATCATATAATTTTAACATCAAAAATTTAATCATAAATTGAGATTGTAACATCAAACACATTCTTATATAGTTACATGTGAATCTTAAATTCCATGAATAAAATATCTTGAAATAATGATTTTAATAGCATGGATAAAAATATATTCATGAAATAACATATAAATTATTTTATATATACAACACATGAAATAAGTAAGTGGTGAATATGGAATATCTCTCATAGAAAAAAAGTTAAAATAAAAACACCGACTTGAAGTCTAACTTGAATTTATAGACATTCTAACCTCATGTATAACAAATTTTTTTATAATTATTTAAAATAACCTTATTTATATTTATGATACCATAAATTGTTTATATATAACATATTATCATCGGTTCATTAACTATATTTAATTATCATCATCATTTTGGGCATCAATAACTTCATTTTTCATGTATGTTTGATAGTTATGGTCCTTATACATCGATCATGATTTGATAATATCTAGTATTGTAATCTTTTCATAAGTATCATATAATATAATTATATTAATTTTATTCAAATTAATATAAAATGGTGATGAAAAATATATTATATCACTTCATATAGACAAGAGTTCTTATATACACATAAGTGGTGTTTTCAATTTTTAATGGAGTTAATGTGTGAAAGGTAAATAATAATTCACCATTCCAAAGTTATTATAATTTAATAAAAATCAAGTCCATAATAATAAAAAACCATTAAATATTGTGATGGATAATGAATTGTTTTACTACATGGAGGCAGTAGTCCACACATATTCTTGAACGATACATTAATTTCCTATTTGATGGAAGGGATGTAGAAAATATATATTCATTATTAATTATAAAATATCAGCATATTGAAGATATTTGATTCAATTTTTTTGATGTATACAATATATTTAGATAAATTAGAAGGGAGTAATAAACATTTAATGAGCTGGGAATGGAAATTACCACTTCTTTGAGAGGCCATATTTAACTTATACATTAAGCATTCTTAGGATTTTCCTAGTGAAATAATAGAATATTAAGAATTAATAAAAGTAATCTTGGAAGATTTTGGGATCTTCTTGACTGATATAGAAGGAACTAATTTCATGAATAACGGAGGATAAGATGTGAAATTTTATATGTGAGGGGGGACACAAATGGAATTACTTAAAATAATTAAATAATATAAGTACACATTCATTTTCTATTGGAAAAATGGTAATAATTTGATGTTATGGTAATATAATGTCATGATACATTTTATTTATACAATTTTATGTGTAATTTATTCCCTTATCCCTTAGTTTAACCCCTAGTAAACCCATTTTAACCTTAACCATAGTGAATTTGATTAATATATTTACTATTTATTATGAAAAAAGAGCGTATACTCAATACCAAATATGGAAATTATGTTTCAGAATTTAAAATATTTTAAATAAAAATAATATTTTATTTTTTTATAAATAAATTTTAAAATATTCACATAAATCACAATGAAAAAAAATAAATTTTTTCAAAATTCATTTTTAAGCATAAAATGGGTTAATTCTCATTCTATTCGCAATAAAAAAATTTAGATTAATGTTATAATATTTAATTGAATATATATTATATATACATATTTAAAATCATTAATCAATATAGATTTATTTAATTTATTACAATAAAAAAACATTGCACAAATAAATATAGTTTTTATTAAGAAAAAATAAATCTTATGACCTTTAAATGAAATTATTTTAATTTTTAAAAATATGTAAATAATTTTTAAATTATTAGAAATAAATTACCAATACATTTAATGCATATAAATTTGAAATTTTCATTTTCATATCAGTTTTTGAGAAAATGCATACAACCAAGAAAAATAAATTTCCTCATAAAAATTGGTCTTTTAATAATGAAATGGTTTCATTAAAATTTATTTATTTTTCCCTAGAATTAATAAATAGAATTTAAATAATTAAAAAATTTAATTATATATTTAATTATTCAGTTATCATATTGATACCCACTAATCCAACAGTAATGTTAAATAGGTTATAATATATAATTGTTTATTTAGAATTAGGGTTATGTATAAATTAAGTTATAGAATAATTCAAATATATTTTAATGTCGTACATAAAAAATATAGGGGTGTAAAATTCTACCCAAATTAACTTATTTTTTCCTTCAAAATTATATAACTCTATGTAAAATAAATTAGAAATATTCTACTTCATTATGTCCTCAGGTTCCCATATAGATACCTTGAATATATGATTCCTCTAAAAAATTTATTTAGGTGAGTAATCTTCTTCTATAAAACAATATATATGATACTTGAATTTAAATAGTATCTAATTAAATGAAAATTCATGCCCCATTAGTAAATCCTCTATGTTCAATAAATTTAAAGTATTAAGTATTATTTTCCCATACAAATATTCATTGAATGCATCATGGTCTTGATAGAAATTTGGTGGATATTCCCACCAATAATCTACCATCCATACTTGATAAATAATTTCAAAGTGACTAATATAATAATGGATAAGCATTCCCTTATTTAGGAATCTCAAAACATTCTTCCGTATATAAATTTATAGGAATAACTTCTCCCCAACTTTTAATTCTTGATATCAATGATAATTATCAATATGAATCTTGTATTGAAACTGATATTCCTTGATGTGATGCTGAATTGTCCTAACCCTATTTATCATTTATTCAATTATATCAAGTCCCAATATATTTATGTCTCTAATTTCATCCTAGTTTTTTAATGTTATGTACTTATTTCCATAGATGTATTCATTAGGTTTCATATAAATGGTCAAGTGAACTTTATTGATATAAGGGAATAAAAAAATTGGAAAGTGATGATCCCAACATATTTATAAATAAAAAGAACAAGAAATTATCATATTATCTAGGTTTTGAATGAATAGATTAGATTGACCATTTTTAGGATGACAGGAAGTACTAAAACATTTTTCTTTATCTATATCGTTCAAAATACATCTCTTAAACTTTGAGTTAATCATTATATATCTATAAAATACAATATAATGTGGTAATACATGTAAATTTATCATTTTCTTAATCTATGTATGGGTATTATGATCTAGCGGGAATTATTATTTTATGGAATTGAAATCATCTGACTTTATATAGTGATCAACAATAACTGAAATATTATTATTCCCTTTAGATATCTTGGAGAGTTCTATAATTAAATTTATGGTGACATTGTTACATTTTCACACAATTATCGGTAATTATTATAACATATCTCTAGAATCCTAATTCTTAGCCTCTTACAGGATGAATAAACAATTACAGGCTTCAAGATTCATCCAATTTATCCTTCATTGATTAAGGTATAATAGGGATATATACTATATTCCTTAACTATATCATTCCATCAAAATCAATGTTTAGCTCATGAAAATTTCTCATATTTTTTTTAGCTTTACATATTACTTATGTACAAATTTAATCATAAAAAGTATATATGGTTTAACACTCATTAAAAAAAGTATTTACCCCCTTCCTTAAATATTTAAAGGTTCATCCTTGGAAAATCTATAAATATTGCATATTCTATGATCCACAACATAGATATAGTGGCATCATCCTTTCAACTCAAAGCATTATACACCTAATTATCTTTCCCAAAGTTGTTATTTATTGATTGGTTATAATTTTTAATCAACTCCAAAAAATTTCTTGTGTTCATTTTCAACTCTTTATGGGTGATTATTTACTATAATCCTTTATGGTCAGTATATATGTCACACATTCCTCTATAAATATAATTCATCCATATCATTAAATAAATTTTTTTCTGCTAAATCTATATAATTGGAATAATAATTATTCTTGTGATCCTTTGATAGAAGAGATACATAATCTGTCACCATATCATAAAACATAAGAACATATCCTGAACCATTATTCAATACATCAATAAACTTCACAAAACCTTCACTAAGTGCGAGAAAAAGTGAATTGAACCAAATTATCTTCACCTCCTTAAAATATTCGTGAAATTCATCAGTCAAAAGGAACATTACTCACTTTCATATTAACATTGTGAGTTAATTAGAAACCCTTGATAAATTATACTAAAAGCATTGATAATATAAAACCAATTCAATAAAACTGTAGATCCTAGTTATAATAGATGGCTTAGGATAATGTTCAATGACCACTACACATGAAGGATTCACTAATATACCCTATGTTTTTTGACATGTCCAATGAATTATTACTTCTAAAACCATGATTCAAACTTCCTTAAAATTTTATATAGTTTCTCCATCCAGATGGTCTTGAACACAATTAAAATCTAATCCTCCTTCTCTTCCTTACCCTGAGACTATATTGGAATATCATCCATTAAGACTACCAAAAAAGGATTTAGGTAATCTAAAAATAATATATTCATTAAGTCCATAAAAATGAGGTTGAATTAGTTTTTACAAATAGAATCATTTAAAATTCATTATATCCATACCTCGTATGGAAGGATGTCATAGGTATGTATTCACATGTGACCCTAAATTGATAGTATCCAGAATAATGGTCAATGTTGTAAAATTATTTATCTCTTTATAGCTGATTAATGGATCATCAGTAAAGGGTATAAAAAAATTGTACTTTATAGAGATCATGTTACATTCCAGATAAATGATGAAGAATTACATTAATCTATCTTTTTCTATTAATTAAAAAAATTGGTTCACCCCATGGTGACATGCCACAAAAAATTAACCCTTATCATGATTTTACTTGTGTTTCTTCTTCAATTTATATAACATAATAGGGGATCCTCTATATGGAGTACTTCTAATAGGTGTAACACCCATTATGTGATATACTGAAAACATAATATCATAATTAAGATGAAGGCTAGGAAACTCTTATATGATGACCCTAGGAAACTCACATATAATACGAGTATATTAAATGTTTAGTTTCTCCCTAACCATATGAGATAAATTCCCCTTAAGAATTGGATTCAATACCCATAAGAAAGAAGTAATTTCCTCTATAATATTTTATTGAACCTGAAACTAGTAAGAGATCATAGTTTGACACAAAATATTAAATATAACTTAACTCCCTCACCAATTGATATAGTATATATATAAAAATAGATAATAAATTATCAAAATTAAATTGAATACCACTAGTAGATAAACAATAATATTTTCATTGGGAACATTTTTATAAACTAAAACATGAAATACATAACTCTAGTTTAGAGGATAATTATGTTATAAACATCATGATCTACTTCAGTGATTGATATATCATATGACCTTTATCTAGGAGTTATCCCTTTGAATAGAGAATTAACATAGATAATTACAATGTTCCCCAGGCATAAGACATTGCACTATATATGGTATGCCAGTTTGAAATTTTTCCCACAATAGAACTCTTCATTTCTCATTGGAAATTAGTATCTTTATTACCTTCTATTCCATACACAAAACATTTTATTATTACACTAAGAAATTTCTATGGGTGATACTTACCACATTTCTACATGTAGGATATTGAATCTTATTTCCACCATGACCTTCATGATATTCCATTTTTCTCTTCTATTGTGGGATGGGAAATCTCACACGAGATAAGTTTGTTAATAAATAATGATATAGATTGTTGATAATAGTCACAATGTTTTTCATTTCATCACCTAGTTCATTTAGTGTCTCATGGATATAGTCATTACATTGTCAATCAAATTCATTTTTTTCACATGATTCCTCCTGGTTAAATCTATTAACAAAAAAATATATTATGAGTATTAAACATTAGTAATCATAGTAAAAAATCATACGATTATGAAAATAATTTTTATGATGTGCTAAATTATGACACCTTATTTCAACACATTACACTTTATGTTCTCATATCATTATCAATTATCATAGTTTTTCATAGTTTATGTCCACTTATTAATCATAATGATTCAAAAATAAAATGTGAATTGACCCATGCATATCCCTTAGATTTGTCTAGAAATGTGTGAAGTATTGGGCCCACTCATCATGAATTGGTAATGATTGATTTAATACCAAATCTTCCCTTTTCAGAGCAACTACTCATAGGTGTGTCAATTCCGTAGACACAACCACTTTAATTTCACTATTATAACTTAGGATATTTATCTATAGTACACCTTATATTATTATTTTACAATAATGTCTTCTAAACCTATTAACTAAAAATATCAATACCATTATCTAATACCTAATGTGGTGACCTAAACATTACAAATATATATAATATTATTTTAGATGAATATTTAATATATAATATTAAAAAATTACTAGGGACTATAAAGGTTTAGTGGATTTAGATAATAGAAACATAATAATTTTATTAAATGAATTATCTTCAATATATCTTAGATTGTTATTCTTATATTGTAAACTTCATAGACAAACCATACTTAAAACCATTATTAATAAAATTGGAAAAGGAAGCATAAGAAAGAGTGAGATCAGATACCCATTAAGGGTTAACCTAAGAGAAACAAATTAATAAATTCAAGTGATCATAAGATATAAATATGGGTATAACAACATGAGATTAACATAAGAAAATAATATATAATAATTAACATATCATAATCATGAATGATGGTATAATGATTTGGTTGTTCATAAGAAATGAATAAATAGAGAAAAAATAATTATTCCCCAAGATAAATTAGATTTCAAATAATAACATATAATAATAGAGTGTTATAATCATAATTATATAAATCATTTATTTGGTATATAACCCCATAAATTCATCATAATTTAGACTGGGGGAAACTAACCATGTACCATATCTAGGCTTGGGTAAACCTCCTATGTACCCTCATCTGTATATGGGATATACTAATTTATACCATTTGAGCTCATAATCATTAAACATTATCCAATTATTTATTGGCCTATAAAATATGAACCCATTACATAATCACAATCAGTTAACATTCAAGCCACAAGATCACGACAATATTTTTCATTTTAATATAGAATAAATTGTGGAAAAGAAAACTTGTTTGATTAATATTTCATCATCATAAAAAATAAACATCTATAGAAATAATAAATATATTATAAATGGCACATATATATATTCACTCACAAGTAAAATTAATTTATTATATCATAGATTACTATACCCTTAAAATATCACGAAATATTGTTTTTTGTAAAATACCATTTTTATTTTGAAATTACATATTTATGAGATAAATATTGCCATAATATTAGGAAAATAATATTACATGAAAATAATCCTAGAACAAAACTATGAATTATTCAAGTATTAGAATATTCATGATGGTGGGAATATCTATTTATACTATAAATATTGAATTAATAATTATTTTATCACCTTTAAAAAAATTATGCTATTCGTAAAATTATATGAATGTTCCTATTAAAATAATTTATAGAAAGTATAAAATGGTAAAAATGATTTTAATGAATCATTTTATAATATTAAAAATATTATTAAATTTTTTTATGAAATATATGGGCATTTAAGAAAATTATTCCTGACTGAATAGAAAAAAAAATTAATTTTCCAAAAAAACATTCTTTTATAATTTTGTGTACTTAGAGAGTGGAAAATAAAAAAAAGAAATTAATTTTTAGAAAAAATAATAGTCTATGAAAATTAATTATAATTTTTGGGAGACTATATAATATAATATCAATATAGTAAATTTAAGCAAAATCAATCAGGGTAAAAAATGAGAATATAACAACAAACCAATAACAATTTGGAATATTTTTATTAATAACACCAATAAACGAAATAAATTAAAATTAAACACTATATAACATTAATATAAAGATATTAATTATATAAAATAATTTTTTTTATTATATACTGTATATAAATTAAAAAATTGGTGAAAATGGCATATATCACATAGAGACAAAATTGGGACAAGAAACATCTACCTCTAGTGTGACTTGATTCGTAAGTGATCTAACCCACTATATAATAAATTTAAATTTATTATACCTATATACTATAATTATATTCATAATTATAATAGAATAAATTTTTTACCTCTAAAATATTATCACCCATTCATTAACATTCTTCAATTATCATTGTCTGTTTGGATGATAACTACTTCATTTTTCATGTATGCTTCATTTTGGTACTTATGGTCCTTTAAATTTTTATCAAGGATCCATAAAATATATAATATTATTAATTAAATAATATTAATATTTAATCCATATACATAATTTTATAACTATTCAAATAGAAGGGTGATGAAAAATTATTTACATCACTTTGGGGAAACTGTTGTCCATATATACTAATAAGTGATGTTTCCCCATTATGATGAATTGATGAAGAGAAAAATAAATAATAATAATTATTTATAAAAACATTATCATGTAAAAATTTTCATATATATTCCTTAAATAAGTATTTATTACTATGCATCCAATGAATTAATGAATAATCAATCACATATCTTCATGAAGGTGGTAGACCACACATACATATGACGAAAATTTTTGTATTTGAAAGGACGGTAAGATAAGAAGGTAGATGATATATTATAACTAAAAAACATAAATATTTAATAAAAATCATATATAAAAATTATATTTATTATAGTAACCAACAACGAAATATGGTAATGGAAAATGATTATATCGCTATGTGGAGGTGGTAGTCCACACACATACATAAGCGATACATTCATTTCACATTTGATGGAAAGAAGGTAAAAAAATATTTTCCCATAATAATAAAATAATATCAATATATGTTTTATACTCGAATGGTTATTTTTTTATGGACACAATAGATTTATATGATGTATAAGAAGAAAGAAATATTAAAAGAGTTGGGTTAGTTGATTACCTCTTTATGGAGATACCTCCTTTGGATTACACAATAAGAATTCTTAGGATGGTATTAGGGTAATAAAAAATTTTCAATAATTATGGGATGTAATTTGAAAAGGTCTATTATTATGTATTTTCAGATCTATAAGGATCCATTTAATGAATACGGGAGGAGAAGAAGTACCCTTTTATAAGTTAGGGGTGGGGAAAATTTAGAAATACTTAGTTTAAAAAATATAAGTTCACTTCCATATGAAATTGGAAACAAGGGACATTAATGTTGTCTTAAGAAAATATAATATCAAAATATCTTCACTAAACAAGATTTATATAAGTTTATGTGACATTTAAAGCATTTTATCATAGCTTAATCCCTTTGCGTAACTCGTTTTATCCCTAACCATGGTAGTTTTTTAATATTTTTACAATTCACCATGTCAAAAAATAAAAGTGGAATCATTACCAAATTTAGAATTTTTTATTAAAAATATGATCAATTTTTCAAATTCAGTTTCTCTAATTTGAAGAAATTAATTTCCAAACAATCATGAGAAACGCAATGAAAAACCCTATTTTTAGAAAATGTATTTTAAACCTAAAAAATTAATTCTAATTACATGACTAGAAAAAAATGTTAGATGAATGATAAATTTTTTAATTGAATATATATTTGATATTTTTTTAAAATAATAACTAAAAATTTATTTAATTAATTTTTATGATAAAAAAACCTTTCGCACATAAAAAAAATTCTTTAAAATAACTCTTTTAACACTAAAATTATTATATCTTCATTTCTAACCAGTTGATAAACAATGTATATATGATTATTCATAAATTAAAAATAATTGGTATTGAAATTACTTTTTAATATTGATCAATATAATTATTTATATAAAAACTCATAACACCTAGAAAAATACATTCCCTCATATTTATAGGTGTTTGAATCATTGATGGATTATATAAAAATTTATTGATTAATTATTAGGAATTAATAAATACATATCAATGATGGAAGGAATATATATATATATTTCTTAATTTTTTATACTATTCATACCCTCTAATCCAATTTTTAGTTTATAATTGTTATAATATATCTTGGGTCATTTAAACAAGAGGTTCCATGTAAATAAATCTATTAAATACTTAAAATTTATTTAAAATTAATGAATATATTATCTTGTGTATTATAATACCCAATTTTTTTTAATGATATATAGAAATTACTCCTATAAGGTACCAATTCATTTTTTAAGAAATTGTGATTTTTTAACACAAAGGTACTTGTTGGTACCGTTGACTTTGCGGTTGTTGTGGCCTCCAAGACTAACAATTAATTTTTTAATTCTAATCTACATAATCAGAATATTAAATATAAATATAATTGGGTTAGTTTATTAGAATCATGGAATCTATATTCATCATCAATACCTATATTTTTTTCTACAATTCATTGATTTTTATTTACAATGTTTTTTCCTTGATTTTTTGGTCCTTCGATTATCCATTAAAAACTAATATTGTAAATATCATCAAATATAGTTTAGATATCTCCATGTGAATTTTTAATTAATAATTATCTAATGGAAGTATCTATACATGATCTATTTCCTTGAGATATATCCTTATAAAATGTTTGAATCATTGAGCACATTTAAATACAATGGTGAATATGATTCTTTATTAAATATTTACGCCTCTAAAACGAATTATATAATGATTCATTGTTATATTTATTAAAATTTATAATATCGATGCTATATTCAATAGATTTCATGTAAGGAAGTGCAAATGATTGTAAATGACATGCCAATTCATCCCATGTAGTTATGAAATTATGGGTATACAATAGATCCACCATTATGTTTTGTATTCAATGAGAATATAAATAACCATATCCTTATGGGTTATCCATAGATTTTTTTAATTGGAATGTTTCTATATTCTCAAGGAATATACCGACATGAGTTTTTTGGTATTTGTGTGTTTTCCCAAATAATTGAATGGAATTTGAGATCATTTGGATGATCACCATTTTTGTATAAAAAATTATTTATAGTGACTAATAAAAGTAAAATTCATTCTTTAGTCCCTAAACAATACAGTTTATTTTTCTCTATGGGAGTACACAACTAAATATATCTCCCAGGAAATACATTTTTGGCTCCATATATTTTCTCAAATCATATTATATATTACATTTCAACCATTTTTTCGTTATTATTTAACGTAGGATCATAGTTAATAACATTATTTTAATTTCCTCAATTTCATTACTCTTGCATAAATAGTTTTAATAGTAAATTTATAAATAAAAATAAAAAGATTAATAGATAAAATATGATCTAAAAAGAAAATAAAAACACATAATTATAAAATGCTCCATGGAAAATAATCCGTGAAAATGATCCCAAAATTTTGAAATTCCTGATGCGAATATTTAATTCCTATGATGAAGAATATTTTTAACATATTTGAAAACATAAACTATATTATCATATATTAATAATTCATATATAATATCACTGGATTTTTTTCGAGGGAAATACCATTTTAATTTTGAACTCAATTATTTAAAATATTAAAATTTCCAAAATATTAAGGGAAAATATTCTTTCAAAATCACCATAGAAATTAGAAAATGAATCTTCAAGTAATTTATTTGTTATGATTGATAAAAATTTCATTCATGTAATGTATATTAAAAAAATATTAATTTCACAATTTTATAAAAAATTCAAAAGTACCTCATTATAAAAATGATATGAACATTCATTTTAATTTTTTTATTGAAAGTAAAACATTTGTTAAAACTTATTTTAATAATTACTTTTATAATATTTAATAAAATATTATAAATGTTATAAATAATATATGTACATGCATGAAAAATTTTCTGACTAAATAGAAAAGTAAAATATCTTTTTAAAAAAAATATTCTTTCAGTCTGTTGAGTACAAAAAGATAGAAAATTGTAAAGAATACATGTTATTATAAAAATTAAACATATAAGAACAAAATAATTATGATTTTTGGGATATATATCATATAATTTCATCATCTAAAATTTAAATAAAAAATAATCCTGATAAAAATGAGAATTTAACGTAAAACACTTATAGCTTTAGAGATTTTTTAAGCATAACACAAAAGAAATAACAACATCAAATGAAACATTAAATACCATTAATATAAAGAGATTCATTAAATAATATATTATATGGGTGGAATATAAGACACATGAATGGATCAAGTGGTGAATAAGGCATGCGTCTCAATGAAACTAAAGTGATATGAGATACTCTCCCATCAAATTTGACTTGATTTGTATGTTCCTTAACATCATGTATAATAATTTAAAATTTATTATAATTATAAAAAGAATAATTTAGATACACATAATATTATTTTTTATAAAAATATATAATTCCAACACCCATAAATTAATATTTATTTTTTAAAGTCATTGTTTTTGGGTGTTAACTATTTCATTTTTAATGGATGTATCCATTATGTAGTTCCAATAATTTTACATTAATCATTATTTCTTCATCTAAATATTTTTTATAATGTTATAAATATAATAAATATTAATTATATAAATATATATGATTCATAGATAAATATTAGATATAAAAACTGAATTACACCATTTATAGAGACTGTAGTCTCTTCATATGCATGAATTATGTTTTTATTTTCATATGAAAATAATGAAATGTAAAAAAAATTATATATTAAAAAAACATAATTAAATCATGAATATCATATATAAATATCAAATTGATGACAATAACCAACCATGGATGATAGTGATGGAAATAAATTTTATCTCTATGTGGGGGTGGTAGTGCATACGTACGCCTAAGAGAAATTTTTTCCCTTTTGATAGAAAATATGGTTCATAATTTTGGTTACATAATAATATTTTTAATTATATTTTAGTCTCTGAATTTATTATTTTATTATAAATAATTTTTTTGACGTCGTAAGAAGAAATTAAATGAAATAAGTCTGTAATGATGATTACAACCTTTTTGATAAACCTCCTTTAGATCCAAACTTAAGGACCTTTGGAATGATCTTTTAAGAATAAAATAACATTTAGTTAATTAATTTGGAATTTTATTAAATAAATGGAATTTTTTTTCAATAATTATTATTTGATAAGGTATAATTAAAAGAGGAGAGGACTTGCAGTAATATAAGTGGGGGGAGGGATAAACCTTGATTATTTTATGGGATTAAAATATTATTATGTCATTTGGAGGTAAAAGTGTCCCATAAACAATTTAATTTTAGGACTACTGTGATAAGGTTAAAAAAATTCATTAAATATTAATTAATATGAATAATTTTATCTTTAATACTTAGTTTAAACCTCATCTAACCAGACATAGCCTTTTACCATGAAGAGAAATTTCAACTATTTTTCTCTTCATTATGACCAAAAAACATGTTTATCTTTTTGAATAATTTTAATTATAATTATTATAAATATTGAAAGCATTTTAATATATTAAATTTCTATAAGTGGTTGAAATTCATTTTTAAATAAACCTGAAAAATTTGACAAAAACGGGGTTCCTAAGAAATGCATTTTTATGTATAAAAATGTTTTTAAACCTACAATTAATATTATAATTAAATTTATTGTATTATGTTTTTTAAAAAGTAACTGATTAAAAATTTAAATTATTTTAAATAAATGGTACTTTTTAAAATCTTTAATAGAAAATATAGTTTTATAAAATAATTATTTTCACAATTCACTGAAAAATTAATCTTCTTAGAAAAATTGAAATTTTTTACCTTTGGATAGTTTTTATATTATTATTAAATTTTTTTTCCCATTTTTAAATAAAAATTTATAAAATTATTGAAAATTAATTATAATTTCCATGAGTAAAATTTAATAAAAACTGTTTTAAAATAGAAATTAATTTTGATGCATAAAATTTCTTTATTGAAAATTGAGTAATTATTTATTATACACTAATCAATAAATTTATATTTTATAAAACACTAATTAAAAATTGTCAATACATGTTTATTATTTTTTAAACCATTAATTTAATAAATTTTTTATAATAGTGACATTTAAATAATCATAAATCCATAGTACATCATTGTTTGTTTAAAATCAATGTTGTTTATAAAGCAATCTATTGAATACATCAGGTTTATTTCAAAGAAAATAAATATAAAATAATATTGTGTTATAATAGTCCTAATACCCTATAAAAATATATAATTCATCATAATATATATGGTATTTCACTCATCCATAATAACATTTAATATGATCTAGAATACACGACCACCAATCCAAGAAAAAAAATTACATTACGACCTTTCTTCTTTAAAAAAAAATTCCAAAAAAATTATATATCTAGATATATCAATTTAATAATATATTCTCCTTATTCACTTCTTCCCTATATGATGTTTATAGAAAATTTTACAAATAGAATATCAACAACAAAACCTAGTTTAATTACGAACAAAATAATCATTAAAGAATGTGAATCTCTATAATCAAATTAAATGATTAAAAATGTATAATTAACAAGTATTGTACCTATAACCCTTCAATAATCCTTACCAATATCCTTTTAAACCTAATTAAAACAAAATACTTACCATGAACCCACATCACAACCCTACTCTTGGGTCACCTAACTCTCTAATATGGTGTCTGCTAACTGATCCTATCACTGATAACCTCTTTCACCACCATGACTAGAAATTTTAGATATTATATGCATATTTCTATATAGTGGTGTAATATACATTGCATGATATTCCTACATGAATGTTTAATCACAAATCTTAGCCTCTCTAAGATCCGTTTAAACTAAACGTATAAAAATATCACATTTTAAACTAATAGGTACACTCCTTCATATAACAAGGAATAATAGGCTATGTATATACCCTTTGACATTGAAGATAACACTCCAATAGACCACTAGTGATTTATCAATGGGATAAAAAAATGTTCCCCTAACCCCATGGTTGCTCAATCTAACAATGATATTTATCTCCCTTATTCTTCTTACCACTTCCATACCCATCGGCTCCTTCAAAATCCCTCTTCTCGTCATAAATATCATTCTCTACCATGAGTGCTTCAAAACAAAAAAAAATAATTTTATGATATATACAATATTTAAAATAAATAATTCATTACTTACATAACCAAAACCTTTTAATTTTTGAGTTTTAGAGAATTACTAAGATCCATCACATAAAAAAACTTACACTTTCAACAAATAGAAATTATTTTCACTAAAATAAACTCTCCAAATGAAACAACTACTTAATTACAGACTAAAATATTAAGACTCCAAGTATATAATTGAATTAATTCATATTAATCATCATGGAACATTAGGTATGAAAAAAAAAATAAAGGTCTGAGTTGTAGTATATAATAAAAGGGATCACTGTAAAAAAACATTAATAATATAAAAATAATAAATTATAATAAAATAATTCTTTATAACTAATAATAAGTGAATGAAATATATCCATGTATAATACTAAAATATAGATAATCACATGAAAAATGTAATTAATTTTCTATTTATGGAATGAAATATGACAAACCTTTAATTTAAACATTCAAGGCAACAAACAAGACAATATAAATATATAGATAACCATAAATCATATAATTTTTTATCCAATTAGACCTACCAATTCATCGAGGGGGTATAAAATTTTAGTCCCCACCAATCAGAACCAAATCTAATGAATTCATCATATGAAATGAATGAACAAAAAATAAAATATATAATGACAAATCCTTCATAACTGATATATATCCTAATTTTTGTAATACGTAAAATGAATACCAATATTTCCCCATTCAATAAATATAATAATTATGCTAGTAAACACCCTTCATAATTATTTATGTAGTATAGTTTTTTCACACCAAATCTAGTAATGGGTTGATGGATAAGTTAATAATGGGAAACACAACATAAAATAATGTAATTAAAATAGAATATATCATTGAGAATAAAGAGAGGAATTTGAAGGAAATAATTAAAAACCATTAAATAAGTGGTTTAAAATAGAAACCCCTTAAATTTTAATTATATTTTATTCCAATATTAATAATTTATAACAAATATTAGATAATTTTCCAAATATTTCTTATTATGATCAATTTTTACCAAAAGAAATATTTTTTTTTGTAAAATTTAAATTTTTGTTATAAAGGAAAATAATAAGCAAGAAGGGAATTCCAATAATTGGATTCCATATTTTAATGGAACTAATGTTGATAAAATTATAGTTGAGATGAAAATTCATATTGAGAGATTAAGCATTGATTTTTGAGCTGTTTTTGAGCACAAATATAAAAAACATAAATCTACTAGAGTGGAATGGAGTGATTCCATTAAGTCTTGTTATGATTATTACAATAATGTAATTAATGAATTATATTGTGATTTAGGGGAATTTTAATTTTACATAATATTTTTTTGGTCTACTAATTTTGATATTTTGGATAATCTCTCTATATTTTATAAGGTAACTTTTAATGTTAAAGAGATATGTTTCAATTCATATAATATTATGTATGATAATATAAAAACCGAAGCCTGATGAATCCATTTCTAACATGTATATCATTTTTAATGAAATTTTTAACATGATACATGTAATTCAGAAATAAATTTCAAACAAGGATCTAGTAATATGGATTTTGATATTTTTACCATATTGTTGGAGAGAAACCATTGTTTCTATCAGATAATCCTATCACATCAATAATTTATGAGTCACAGAACATATTGGAAAACTTATAAAGAATGAGGTGGAATTAGGAGAAACAAAATTGGAAAGAGATTATCCAAAGAAAAAATTAGTTTCCTTCGAAACAACTCAGTCAAAAATGAAATATATGATCAAAGAGGAATGTTTGAGTAATAGTGAATCACCTACTGACAATGATGTGAAAATGGATAATTAGTCCAATAAATTCAAGAAATTATATAAGAAGAATAAATTCTTCAATAATAATCACTTTGGAAGAAATTATGATAGAAAAATAAATTCTTTGAAATTGTGAAAAAATTATGATTCTACTAATGAGATAACCTAATATGAATGAAAAATAAAAGGACACATGATAGAATATTTTAACAAGATGAAATATTATAAAATGTATGGGGAAGTTGGTAAATAGTATAAATATGATACATAATCCACATTGAGTGCCTATAACGGTATTTCATGTGTCTCTAACCTGAGTAGGGATGATAAAAATGACAAAACTACAATGTGTTTTATAAAAAATCACATCTGAAGTACTAAATCCTATTCCTTCATATCACTAACAAATTTATATCCACTATGAATATTTTAATAATGATGAAAATATGTAGATTAAATATCATTTTGAGTACTATAACATGTTAAAGGAAACATTCAATAAACATAAGGAAAATATAAAAGTTTTAATAAACTATACGATTTTACTATTGATTTTAATACAAAATTAACTTGAAAAAAGAATAAAAATGATAAATTATTAGAATAAAAAATGAATAAAAAATTTTAAATGAGAAAATTAAGAAGGACTTGGAATATTTCAGAATTGGAATAGAAAATGTTATAAGTAATCTTTCAAAACATACCACTCTTAAATATACCACGAGAATTGTTTACCAACTTATAATGTGGATTATTTGTTAATAAAATTGTTCCTAGTTCAATTTTTTCTATTTATAAAAATAGTTGTTATTATTATAGACTTAAAAATGTAGTTATTTCTAAAATTCCAAAGTATATTTATGGGAAACAAATTAAACTACTCTTTATTCTTAATCCACTTGTCACTAACACTTCTATACCCAAGACAATATGGGTACCCAAATCATTTATTTATTCAATATTGTTGTAGGAAACTTTCTGGATGAATATGAGTAATTATTTATAGTGTATGTATAGTGGATCTTATAGAAATCTGACTGGAGACAACTTGAGATTCATGAACCTGATGAAAATTTTTGGTGGATGTCTCTCCTTTGGTGATAACACCAATGGAAAAATAATTGGGCTCAATCAAATTAAAAACTCGTGTGCAATTTTTAATTCTAAAATGTAATGTGTAGATGTCTTAAAACATATTTTTCCTATAATAACACAATTTTGTGATGATTGATAAGTTATTAAATTTTAAAATAATTCTTATAACATTTAATAATATAAAAATTCTATAATTTTTACTATGATATATTATAAACCTTATACTATTGTTTTTAAATAGTGATTTTTTGAAAATGTTTCTTATTTTGGTGAATTTCAAAATGAGTATTGGATTTTGAATTGGATATTATGCCACCACAATATTAAATCACATAGAAATATATTTAGGAATATATTATATGTGAATCTACCTCAACTATAATTCCCAATATAAAAAGACTATTAAATATATAAAAATGGAGGCAATATAAAATCTACATCAAATCAATGAAAAGAGTTTCAAATTCTAAAACCCTAGAGTTGATGCACTTGTATTTGCTTGCTTCTTATATTTTTTCTAAATTAAATGATAATGAATATTCCCATGTTCTTAATGATAAATTTTCTAGATACACTAATTTATTATTTTTATCTCAAAAAAGTGAAGTATATTCCTATTTTTATATGTATGAAAAATATATTGAAAACTATAGTGGACTTAAAATTTACAAATTATTAATTCAATATGGTTGTGAGTTGAAAACTCAATAATTTGAATCCTTATTCTCAAAACATGTCTATTATCATAACTTTTCAACTCATAGGGTCCAATTGTATAATTTTTTATTATAAATAATAAAAAAACTCTTATATAAATTTCCCAGACATTGCTTAATTAATATTGGCTACCTTTGTATTTTTTGGAATAAGATATGTATAAAAATTACTATATTGTTCATAAAATTTTCATTATACCAATATTAATGAAAAAAAACATATGAGTTATGGAATGGTAGAAACCCTAAAGTTAATTATTTTATACTTTTTGGCTAAATGGACTTTATACTCAATACAATATAGAGTTAAAAAAATTATCCCAAAGTGATGAAGGAATTTTCCATGTTCATTAAATATCTACTAAATTATTCAATGTATTTAATTAATTGTAAAAAATTTCAAAAAAAATAATATGTCAAATTTTATGGAACATTTCAATATGAACCGAAGTCCCCTTCAGAAAAAATTGAGGATATCCTTTCTAATATTGATATAAATATTAAATCTTTTGATAATTATTCGAATCCTAATATTGAAAAACAAAGCCTAGATCTATGAAATAATTTTAACCTAAACCTAGATATTAAAATTAAATATCAAATATTTTTAACCCTAAAACCACTAGGATTAATAGAGATCATATATTATATATTATAGGTGGAGACCTATATATTGGAACATTAAGTATATCTTCTCTGCCAAATATAGTTAAGAATCAAAATTTATTATAACTTTATTAACCTAATGACATAAATAAATTAATAGATGAGGAATTTTTGTTAAAGTGAATATGATAATATTTGAATTAGTTTGAGATAAATAATGTATCGAATCAAGTATAAATACATAATGAATTCCTAACTATTGGCCCAAAGTGGGCCTTTAAAAAACATTAATATGCTTCAGTAACTATAATTTGAAAAAATAGGCTGGTACCATAGGATTAAAATCCAATAGAAGTTTTTGACTATAAAGACACGCTTTCATTAGTATATAGAAATAAATCCCTTACATTTTTGGTTTCCAATGCCACAGATTTCAATTTTAAAATATATCAAATAGATGTAAAAAGTGAATTATAAAATTGTTATATATTGAGGGAGAATTTGTTAAAAAGACCTGGATTTAAAATCCATAATTTTATAGATCATATATTTAAATTAAAAAAATATTCATATTTTTTAAAACAATCCCCTAGATCATGGAATAATATGATCATATCATTTCTAATTTAAAATTTTTTTACTAAGGAATAGATAACCCTACCATATTTATTAAAAAAATTAAAAATATGTTTTCATCATAAAAATATTTGTTGATGATATTATTTTCAGGTTATCCAATGACTGTTTTTTACTAAATTTTAAAAAATGGCACAAAAATGAATTTTTCATGAGTTTTATGTGAGAGTTAAAATTATTACATATTTTAGAGATATTTTAGAATAAGGAATTATTTTAAAAAAAATCATGTTCACTAAGGATCTCTTAAAATGTTTTGGTATGGATATTACTAAAGGTATTGACACTCACATGGATACAAGTTGCGAACTAGATGTTGAATAAATTAGGAAATGAGTAAATTAAGCTACTTACAATGTTATAACTGGATGTTTAATATAAAAAACTACTAGGTGAATAAATATCATACTTAGTGTGTGCATGTGTTCATATTTTCAATAACATATAAACCAATCACATTTACTTAATGTGAAAATAATTTTAAAATACTTCAAAATACAACCAACTTACTTTTATTTTATTCCAGAATATTTAAATTTTAATTAATTATTTATTCAGATGATGATTTTTGTTGTTGCGAGTTAGAGAATAAAAAAACATCTAGAACATGTAACTTTTTTTCAAGGTATTTTGTTTTTTGGTGTATTATTTTTTTAACTCCATTTGGTTATCCACTATCAAAACTCATTACATGGGTATATGTAGTTTTTGTGCATAATATCTATGAATGAAACATCTATTACTAGACTATGGGCATCAATTTATAAATGTACCTATAAATTGTGATAATGGAAGTGCAATAAATATCATTAAGAATCTTGTATCAAATTTAATGATAAAATACATTAATATATAGAATCAAATTTTAAGATACCTTTTTTAAATCGATATATTAAAGTTGAGTTCAATGGTAGTGCCCATTATTTGGTGATATATTTAAAAATCCATTGAATATTGAGAGAATGAATAATAAAAGGCATGATATGTGTATGAAAAACTATGTCTAATTATTTCAATTTATTTTTAAACATTATAGTTTTTTTAATTATTATTTTAAATGATAAAATAATATTTATTAAACAATTTTTTGTTGTTACCATGTAGTTTATTTCACATGGTCTATTAATTATCCATGAGTTTTTTTTATAGATTTTGCATGCCTACAATGACCAACTGGTCATATGGTCCCTATACCTTTCATGGAACCTAACTCACATGGTCATTATACCTAGTATGGTGTATCAGTCATAGGGCCATTATATTTACTACCAAATTTTACTAGTACGGTTAGTGTACTAACAATTCAATCGAAGAAACCACGATAAGAAATTCAGTGTGCCTATCATGTTTATTTACACTTAGGATTTTTTTGTAAATCATGTTTTGGTGGGATTTTTTTAATTTTATTTATTCTATCACTAAATTATTGGATTTTAAGATTTGAATTGATATCTAAATCAATGCAAATCTCTGTCATAAAATCTATTTCTTCTTTCCAAAACCACACATGATATCAAAACCCTTTTTCATGAGATAACTTATTCTAACAAAAAACATCCTATCATTAATTTATAACAAAAATATAAACATTACAATCTCAAATTATAATTTAATATTTCCATTAATACAAAAAACTATCAATTTCCCTCATCCTACTGAATCTCCACCTGTTAAGAGATCAATGAAAATAAATTCTAGAAATAGTGTTATAGTAAATTCTTTGAATCCTTATAATGCTTATCATCCGATATGTACAGAGAATGAAATTTATGTTTAGTGGATTATATTGAGAAAATTTATAGTTCGGAAAGATATTAAAATTCATGGATGGGATGACTTTATTAATGGAATATTAATTCATTTTACCCTAATCTCATTAAATAGATATATGTGTTCTTGGAATTTATCCTTGGAGAGGAAATATATGTCATTTGGAAAATGATAAATGGGAAAATACAAGAATTTTCTTTAAATCAATGGATGAAAAATTAATAATAAAAACTAAGTGAAAATTTTATGATCACCAATGTTAATATCCAGTCGATCAGTATCATTTCATGTTTCAAGTTTATATTTAAGAGTGACTAGGATTGGTAGACCTAGAATGACAACTTCTATAAAACTTGGTGGTGAGTGAATGTTGTCGGCTATGTTTATATAGAATTTTATCTATCAATGTAAATGAAATATAAATATTCTAAGGCATCATGATATATTCCACCTATTTTTAATGAATATTAGAGTTTAGATCAACATTTATAGGCATGTGATGAGGAAAATTTAATAGTTATGTGAGCCTTCCTCAAAATATAGTTCTTCACCTTACCCAAAAATCATATAATCTTTGTTGTAGTATAATGGTTTAGTACCTGAAGGGGAGGAAAAAATGACATATTAAGATTGTCTATACCTACCCAAATGATTTGTTGAACTTTGAGAGTTATGTAGAACCCCATAAAGAAAGAATATCCAGATAATCCAAAAAATAATTATAAGAAATTTTCTACTATGAAATATACTATTAGACAAAGGGATCTGGTATATATGGGTCTTAAAACTGATGTTCATGTTGACTATTCTAATACTGATGTGGTTTCTAGTGTATAATAAGTAGATATTTAGTGTGTACAAGGAATAAAAAGAATATTAGGGGGAGGATAATGATATTGTTGATCTTTATTAGGAATCCAGGCTGGTCTTTGAGGATGATAGGGAAATATTTCCAATTATGACTTTTAGACTACCTGAATCACCTCTAAAATTAATATCTCATGGGGAAGAGCTTCAATCTAAATACATGGTCGATACTGAGGTATCTATCAGTGGTTATAATCTTGAGTGGGGTGAGTTTAGTGAATTTGGATAAGATTTCAATTACATAGATGGATATATTTTGAAATGAAGTAAACATAGGAATTTTGTACGAGATCCATTTATTAAGGAATATAATATTCCCAGATCATTTTTTTAATTCCTAGACTATTCAATATCTAATTATGATGATCGTAATGGGGGTATTCCACCTGGATTTAGTGGGACCACCTTCCCATTTTCTCAAACAATGCTATTATGATATCTAATAGATAATATATCCTCTCAGTATAGACTTATATATCTACTTTCATCCCCAAGTTGAACAAAATTTGAACAAATTTTCTTTTCAACTCCAACTAAGGATAGTGTGGTAGAATATAAAGAAACATCTCTTGTTGGGGATTTTGATGATTTTGATCTTTCTTCTCATAAAGAATAAGTTGGTGTTTGAGATCAAGATCAGTTTGAATGACTAAGATTACTGGAGGATGTAGTGGATTTAGAAGAAAGGTATTAGGATTGTTATCCATATACTTTTCTACCCTCCTCTATCCCTACTACATATTATATCACAAAGGATGATTTAGATGAGTTTAAATCATCTCTTATGTCTTTATTCAAATAGGTGTTTATTATGATTTTTTTAAAATTATTTGTATAAAATTAGAGATGAAGATATTTCATTTGTTATTATTTTAGTCATTTATAATCTTCAACAATATTTTATCAAAATATTGATTTAATGATAAATGATATTGATAATTCGAATGAATATATAGTTTCTTTATATGAATATTTATCTCATATGATTTTGAAGATTGACTAGAGGTATCCATGTTTTGTGTATCAATCCTCAACATATAATTCTCAACATCCTGATCCTTAGGTGAAACCAAACTTTAAAGAAGGAAGAATCCATCAGTTGATCAGAAAATAGTAAATTTTTATGTTTGATGAGTTCAAGAAGACAAGGGAAGTCACATTTGGTAGTTTTTAATCACATATAGGTAAAACTATATAATGGTTTGGAATGATTTATAACTAGCTGGAAAAGACAGATAAATAACCTAGGAGACCATTTATTTAAACTTATCCTAGATATTTACTAATTAAATTTTATGGGAATGTTTAAAAACCTTGATATTTTTCCTAAGATTCCACTTTTAACTAAAGGTGTTTGTGTCTCAAGTTGAGAATATCATGGTGCATAACCCAGATTTATAATCCTTCATGGAAAACCCAGAATAATTTCATTAAGCATTAGGGAAAAGATCTTAGACAGTGAGTGATTTTACCCGGATAATGGAACCCATCCTTTAAATTACTAATACAACTATGCTAACTCCTCTATCCATCCTTATATGATCACATCATTATGCTAATTCCTCTACCTTAAATCCTTTTGGCTTGTATCTAGGATAGAAAAATTAGCATCTGAGACCAATTTCCTAATTTTTATTCATTGGTGACCATACTTCCATGTATGATAAAGAGAGTATATCTTCTTCCCCTTCCTTTACTTCCAAAGGAAAGGATTCTATCATTTCATATAATATCTGACATTTTTCATATTCATATTTAGAGATCAATTTTGTATAGGGGATAATTCAAATTATTTTTATAATATCATTTGTAATGATAATCAAATACTACTCAATATTCTCATCTATGTCCACATTTTTCCTAAAATCTTGATTATATCCCCCTGATCCGATTTTTTATAATTATAAAAGGTGGAGAAAATGTATATATTATAAATTAGGATATATTTGCTTCCATTTATTCAAAATTACATAAGATTTATTCAATTCATTTTATTTTAAATTTCATGATTTTTTATCATTAAAACTGGCGTGATTGATGGAATATAACAATACTTAATTATTTTAATAATACCAAATCATGTTTATAATTTTATTAATAAATTTCAAGTGTTATTCTATTCAAATATTTTCTAAAAAAACATGAAAAAATAGAAAAATATGAAACTTTCCATGAATACCTAATGTGTAAAAAAATTATATAAAACATGATGGTCAACTAGATGTGTAGTACTAACAGTGTGAACTAACTACCTATCATGCACCAATTTTGCCTATTTATTTTATTGATCATGCTTTAAAGTGCATGTGACAACATGTGTACTAAAACTACCAAATGAGAAACTATTCCTGTCACACGAAGAAAATAATAAACTATTTGAACCATTGAAGTGACTACATAAAAGAGTTGACCAAACACATGAAGAAATCTAGTTACAATAAAAAGGAAAGTAAATTTTTTAATAATAATGTACTAACTGCATGTGTTATTATAGTGTCTATATGAAGAGATGTACTAGCCATGAGAAAAAAATTTCTTATTACAGTAATAGATGTGCCAGCCATGATATGGAAATTACCTATAGCCTAAAGGAATAATGTACTCGTACCTTCTAACTATTACTAGTTTCCAGGCCATGTATAAACAAATATAAACCATAGAAAATAGACCACAACTATGTGAAATACTGCATACCAAGTCTATTTTTTATAGTGTATCATTTTCCAATATCAAATGACTATTTTTTGATTTCCAATTATAGAGTCTATGTAATTAATGTTGCGATGAATGTTCTATGAGGGGCACATTGAGATAAAGTTTTATTTTATGAAAAATAAATTATTTTAGATAAATTAGAGTTGATAACATAGTGAATTATAAGGAAAAATAAGAGAATATTCCTGCAACTAAGATATACATATGACTTATTCATGAAACTTTATGAATATCTATTCTCATGATTGTTCTATGAAAAATCTGTTGATACCTTTGAAAGAAAAATTAAAGGACTTCTAAACAACCATAGTTGACTAGACTACGATTAATCTGATATTCACATTCGTTATTATTTTATCATTTTTTTGCTTTAATTTCAAGTTTTGGTTTACTTTAATGTGTTTATCTATAAAAAAATACTTATGTTCTATATTAGAGAGTACATCACACTCTATTTTATTTTTTACATATTTATTCCCAGATTTAACTATTTGAGGGTTTTTGTTTAACCCATAATCCTTTTTATACCACAAAGAACCATACATGATTATTTTAGATATCCTAGACTATCTGGGTATAGTTGTTTATAAAAACTGATTATGTTTGTGGATTTGTTTTTTTAATAAACTACATGGTTTTTGGTGATTCCAAAGTGGAAGGGATTAGGACTCAACTTGATACTGAACATCATGTTTAAATATAATGTGTGATTCTATCTATTTTTTAATGAATTTTCAGATATTTTCAGCATATTTTTCAAAAATATATATAGAAATCAAACGTTGTTAGTTAAAATTAAGTTTTTAGTTATATATGTTGTTTTATTACGTAAATTAGTTTCAATATAATAATTTTTTTTATTATTATTTATACTAATATATGATCAAGAGTTTTGAAACTTTTATAAAGATCAAATTATTTTACATTACTATTTTATTTAACTAAGAGTAATTTATAAATTAGAGGTTTTAATTTTTAAATCCTTAAAATATAACTTCTTAATTAGAAACAAAATTCACCCCAATTTGAGTTCAGCATTGGGACCAACACCCTAAGAATAAAATTTACAATATAAATATATGAAATAACTGATAAGATAACTTATAAATTAAAATAAACAAGATGGTGGGGATATATGATTAAGTGGAAAATGTTAAAATGAATATATTATTTTAATATTTTTGTATATAAAGTCAAGACAATGCATAATGACTTTATGAAATCCTAGAAATATAGAGAATGACTTCTATAAAAAATAATATGGGCATAAATGTGAATTATATGGATGAGGTTTTAAAAATAAACACCATATAAGCTCCCAACTATGAATTTGGCCATAAATAGTATTTATAGAAAGTAAAATTAGAATAAAATCCCATACAAAGGTAATAATGTTTAAGGTAGGTGTATATTAAATAATATATCATTTGAAATAAATTTAAATTTGAAAAATTTATATAAAACAAGGGAAATTTTTTTTTATAATTTATATAATCTTAGAATAACCTATTCAAAGTAGAAAAGATAAAACTCAAAGAAAGGAAATTGAGTTGAGAATCCTCTTAACTCGATTCGCAATTTTCCTTATACACTCTCTAACATACATAATAAGATGATTATATTAAGTAGTTAATTTATTAAAAACTTATTTTATGTTAATTTCATTATTTTTCCTTTTATTTCATTTTTATATCATGTTACTTTCATTTTCCAAATTGATATAGTTCTTGTAGGTCGTTTTGAGGTTGTTTTGTTTAGAATATCCAAAACAGATGTGGTAAAGTTATAAATGTAAAAATTCATTATCTAGTGGTTTCATAATCTATATAACTATTAAGTAATTTTTTCATATCTATCGAGAATCCATGGAGTTCAATAGTTATGGAATACTTACTATTAAAAGAATTTTCGTCAAGGTGCTTATTATTTCTTTTAAAAATGCCTAGGATCGTAACATTGAAATTCATTATTATGATAGATTTTATACCATTACCAAATTATATTCATAAAATTAATTAAATATTGATTTTATATTCAATAATAGAATTTTTTTTATTAATATCCATGTATGATATAATTTTATTATAACATCAACGTTCACCTATGAAATAAAAAACACCCATGGTGAACGATGTTTTTCAAAAGTGCTTAAAAATAAGAAAAAATAATAAATATTTGAGTTTGATAAAAAATACCTTATAAATATGAGAATGTTTCATTATAACTATAAAAAGTAATCATGTTTTTGAAAATATTAGTAAGGTAATTGAAAGAGAAATAATTGTTTTCTAAAAACCTTTATTTTGACATAGTAATATATTTTCAGAAAGAGTTTAGGGAGAGTTAATGTGTGATATATCTCCATTAATGAATAAAATGGATTACAATACCATAATAAAGAAATAATATCATAGAATGAGTGAATGTTTAAAGTTTTTATGACAAAAAATTACAATTAAGCAACAAGAATGTTTTTTAGAAAACATTAACATGAGATTTGAATTGACTCCATTAGATTGAGTCTAAATCCATCCTACAAATGGAATTTGTAAAGGAAAAAAATTATTAATATGGAATTTTATTTCTAAATAAGTACTTATGTATAATATGGAGAAAAAATTGAACTCTTTATGTGTTTTGTAGAGGTTATAAGGAGACCCCTTTTATGGGGAGATTTAGGTTAATTTTCACAAATAATCAATCTTTAAAGATCTTGAATATATTTCTAAAATGTAATGATCTTCATATAGAGAAAATAAATGATATTATAAACTATTCCCAATCAAAAAAGAATCAGGGTAATATTTTATGATTTTATATTTATTTATAAATAATTTTAACATAAAATACCCTTTAAAGTCATTTTCAATTTTATTATTGTAATATGTTATAAAAATTACATATTTTTTTAAAAATAATAAATTAATATTTATATATCTACTTATATTTCAAAAATATATATAATGTTTTAGAAATAAGCATATTCACTAAAATCCTATCACTTTAAATGTTTTTTATTACATCAATTTGACTTTTCTCTGGGTTACACAAGCAATGCGTTGTTATAGAATAATAATTTTGTATAATAATAATATTATTTAATATTAAGAATTAATTAATACAAAAAATGTATTTAATTATTAATTAATATCATCATTTAAAACCACTCATATGGCAATTTATATTCATTTATATCATTATTTTTTTAAGATAATAATTTTGAGCTTTCTTACCTTTTGCTTGTGATGGGTAATAATTTGGGTAATTAACTCATTAATTAATTCTTAAATTTATAAATATAATAAAAATAAATTATTAATAATAATTTTTATACTTTATGTTGTTCATATACTTATCCCCTCTTGAATACCAATTAAAGAAATAGGTTTTCTGAAGTAAGGTTGTATTTTTCATTAATGGGAATTGTATAAATGTCTATTTTTGATGATGAGGTGATAGATTTACAAAAATGATTGAGTAATGTAAGTGTATTATGGATTTTATTATCATTTAATGAATATTGAAGAATATAATTAAATTAAAATTAATTTGAGGTTTTTATGTAGGGTAACTGGATGAGCATTTTCTAGGATAACACTACTTTAATGTGATTATTGTTTTCATGTTATTCAAGTTAAAGAAATGTGATGATGATGAAATATTGTTTAAATAGGTTTGTAATGCTCCTAGAGGAATCTATATAGTGGGGATATAGAATATATATTATTAATAAAAAAATAGGTTTCTTCAAAGTTGGAGAATCCATCCATCGAATTAACATCCTTTCGATAATGTGTTGAAGAATTGGGGAATTCCTTCAGATTATTTTTAGTTGATTTGAGATACTACAGAAGTTCATAAAATTATTTATGGTGTAAAGGAATAGATCTTGAATAATAGGTTAAATTTAGAATATTTATTAGTTTAGTGTTTTATAAACCCCAACTTTATAAGAGTAGTTTCATATTTCAAATGATTAAAATCATACTTAAGAAGGTTTACATTATGAGGTCCTAAGAGTAATTTAGACTCTTAAATATAAAAAATTACAATGTAAAATTAAGGATTATTCAGAATCCATAAGATTCATTTGGGAAATGTAATAATGAAATCATAAGATTCATTTTTATATAAGTCATTATCAGTGGGAAAAATTAATGTTTGTAAATGAAATAATAATATAAATCATTTCATTAAGGATATCATTGTAAGAGAAATTTATATAAATGTAATTAATCCTTATGAAATTCAATTTTTAATGAATAATTATCTAATTAATATTTAGGAAGAAGCTATTTACTTCCATATCACTTATGTAAAGTGACGATCAACGTGAAAAATTTAGATGAGATTTTAAAAATCAGATTATAGTCAAAATGATATTCCTAGAATTAATATCATAATCATTTAGATAAAATAATATTAATGTTGATATTAAATAAAGAAACTTTCACACTATAGAAATATGGATCAACCCATAAATCTTTTTAGGGATGGATATGTGTTCTATTCTATAAGGATGAAGTTTAATGTTAAAATATTGCATACCTCAATGCACGTGAGAAAAAAATTCAGAATGGATTAATAATGGAGTTTTTATAGAGAAACAGATTTATGTATTTTAATATCACACATATAAGGAAGTCCTGATCCTTCTAGAGACTAAAAAGGAAATATTTGACTGAGATAGTTGGATATATATTTAGTGAGAATTAAAACTAGAAAATTTCACTAATTTGAGTAAAAGCAAGTTCCAACCAATGTGATTTATGTAGTTTTCATAAATAAAATATATTAGAAAAACTATTCCATACTATATGAATATGAATAATTTAGATATAGAAGATGGAAAAAATGAAGAATAAAGATAATATAATACAAAATTATGGAGTATATATAAGATTTTTATAAAATAAGATAACTTTAATGCATCCAAGAGTTCTCCCATTTCGTCAAAGAAGATGGAGAAGAATACCTACAACACGACTGTATCATTGAAGGAGAGAGATAAGTCATGTGAAGAAGGAATGAAATACAATATAAGAGAAGATATGTGGAAAGATAATAAATAATGTTGAATATCTATATATAGGATTATAAATCAGAATAAGGTTGACATGTACACTACAGTAAGATACTGGAGTGGTCAAAGAATAGTTCATAATAGTTTTGAAGGACCCTTGTAGAACCACATTCAAGTCATGAGGACATAATAGTAGTATATATTAATAGACCGGTGGAAGGATGAAGACTTTGAAACATAATATTGACACATAAAATGAGATATTAGATAATATAATGGTATTTCATGTAATCATGGTTCAAGGATTTGAATTATAATCCCTTGGTTTAATGGTGGATGATTCTGTGATCAAGTAGAGTAACTAGTATACACTCTCAAAAAATTCCGAACCTATAAATTTTTAAACCTACATGTATCATAGAATTTTTAGTATAGTCGATCCCATAAAGAGAATATGTGCAGTCACTAGTACTAACCTATTTAAATAATTTTCCAATTGATGAATTACTTATTTATTGAAAATGAAAAATTATTTATAAAACAATTAAAATTAATTAAAACTTTTCCAATTTAGAGATGATTGTGGGGATATATATGTCCAACTTACGAATCCAATAAATATTCAAGGGATAATAATAATTTTATTCTTATATATAAGTAGTTATTCATATAATTATCACGTATTCGAGATTTAATTAAAATAATATCATGTCATGTAATCAAGTGTCATAGAAAAATACAAATTATATCAATAATTAATTAATGTCACATTCTCCAATTTCTTAATCAATTTGTTTAGAATTTTATTTTGAAATAACTTGGTGAAATATCTACCCAATTTCTCAAAAATTCAAGATACCTATCTATATTGGGCTGAGTCACATATGTTCACTTCTTTGGTATAAATAAAACATGCTCGAATAGAGTCAATAAAAAATATTATTATTAAAAATAATATATTCAAATATTTTGATTTCACATGTGTGTGAATTATAATTCTCTCATGAATATGGTCAAATTCTAAATAGATAAATTATTTTATATTTTCCAACCATTGAATACATATCAGGTCTCTCACGTATGACACCAAATAAATTGTGAAAATATCAAATGAATTAGGTCAATCATAGAAATAATTCAATGAATGAAAACCTAATTAATATAAACTAACTATAAATAAAGTATGAAAATTAAATTGGTACATAAAATTAATTCCACCGTCATAAAAACTCCAAATCAATGAAATTATAAATCCACTATATAAACATGACATTAAATGTAATGAATAAAAATCACTGAATTTGTTTCACGTAAATATATTTTCAATCCAACTATTATAGTCACCAACTCATCCACAATTCTCAACCGATTACTAGATGGTCATTTTTAATTGATTCAAACTTTTTTTGTGATCCCGAACTATCATAAATATTTACTATAACATAAACTATAAATGGAATGAAAATTTGAAACACATTCCTTTCATCCAAATCATGAAAAATGGTCATGATTTTAAAAAGATTTTTTTTCTCTTATGACGTGGATGATGAATGTGGGCATCAGCTCATTTGAATATGTAGTATGAGGTGAATCTCATAGAAGATCCCCCCATTGATTGTGATTCATAGTGTATTTAGGGATTTCATCTAGCGGACTAGTTGATATATATCACTACATATATTGATGTAGGGTTAGAGGAAAATGGTGGTGCCTATTGTATGCCAACAGGTATGATTTCACATCTTCATAGAGGATGTAATAACCTAACCTAGGTTTCTATATAGACTAGAACATAATCAATCCATCCACTATACATAGGTCTCACTACCACACAAATGTTTTTTCACAGTGATACCCTTTAACAACACTAAAAATGTGAAGATAAAGGGGGTACCTTAATCATCGCTTTTTTCCATTATTAAAAGGGCCCCCTTTATTGGCGCTTTTTTTTGGAAGTGATGATAAAGGGGGGGATTTATCCACACTTTTTCTAGCTGCACTAATAAAGGCTTTATTTAAAAAATCCAAAAAAATAATTTATTGAAATATAAAAATATATGTATATTTATATTGTTATAAATATAATATATAAATCTTAAATATTTATTAGATAATTATAAATAGACATTTTCACTTATTATATAAGATATGTAGTGAAAATAGAATATAAAATATTTTAAAAAATATTTTTAATTAATAATTTTATAATTATAATTTAGTAATAGTCATTTTATAATAATTTAAAGACACAAAGAATATAAAAATTAACAAGAGATCTAAAATAAGTTGAAAATGTAACTCAAAATTCAAATGATCATAAATTTTGATTTGGGTGTCCATTTGAAGTCTACAATATATCAAATTGAATCCTATGACGATGTCTACACTATCATGATTGGGGGGTGCCCTAGTCACCAGTTTTTACGCCAAAAAGGCCTAGAAGGACTCCAAAATTAAGTTATTAGTCCGGATACCCAATTTTTTAACATTTGATATAATTTCAACCTTGTTTATAAGTGTCATTTTGCACTTTTTCAGTGGGGAATGAATTTATTACAAGGGATTAAATTTATATTTATATTATGGATTTAAAATTTAATCATTTTTCCCAACATACTATTAATTATAATCAAATATTTACCAATATATACATATTATTTATATATTCATGCATAAAAAATTCAATTTTATAAATAAATAACTAAAATTATTTTTATTTAAAATATATTTCTCAATTTATAAGGATTATCTAAATAAAAAACTAATATTAATTTTATTAAAAATAAAAATATATGAATGTTTATATACTCATATAATGTGTGTGTGTGTTTGTGTATTTGTGTGTTTCTATATTAACAAAATGATATATAATAATTTATTAATAAATATACGGATAAAAAATATATCTAAATATATATAAATAGATAGATATAAATATATATTAATATACAGATAAATATATCAGTTTATGAATATATAAATACATAAATATATAAATACATAAATATATAAATACATAAATATATAAATATATAAATATATAAATATATAAATATATAAATATATAAATATATAAATATATAAATATTTAAATATATAAATATATAAATATCTAAATATATAAATATATACATATATATACATATCTATAAATATATAAATATATAAATATATAAATATATAAATATATAAATATATAAATATATAAATATATAAATATATAAATATATAAATATATAAATATCTAAATATCTAAATACAACTATACATGTATATATATATATATATTGATATACAAATACGAATATAAATAAATAAATAAATATATATATAATAATATAACTAAATAGGTATTTTAATATAAATATATATTAACATATGAATAAAACTATATATTTATATATATCATTAAATATATTGCAAAGCAATATATAGGAGTGCTAAATGGTTTAGGCACACAGTTGGGGGGGGGGATTGAGTTCGACTCTCGGGGGAGGCAGGGGAACATTCCATGGTGAAGAGATGTGGTAGCGCTCGTAATGGGGGGTTCTAGTTATTTTAAAGAGTTGGGAGTGGGGCATGGGTGGTATGGTTGTGTGGGTAGGGTCATAGTGCTATTTAGGGGGGGGGGGGGGTCAAGTGGTTATAAACCCCCCTCCTATTAGAAAAAAAATCAAAATATATTTTTTTCTTTTAAACTTTTATCAGTGATTTTAAAAGAGCTAATGAAAGTGGCCTTTTAAAAATTCTAAAAAAGTGATAATATAGGACCCTTTTATCAGCACATTATTTATCACTAATAAAAGACCCCTTTTATTAGCACTTTTTTGGTGTTGATGAAAGGGGTCTTTATCAACGCTTTTTTAGCACAGATAAAAGGGACCCCTTTTATCAGGACGTCGATTAACAACATTTTTTAGAGCTATAAATGGTCTTTTCTAGAACTTTTAAAGGACATATCTACATAAGTGGGTGTTTTTTATCTCTACAGTATGGAGGCAAGTCCCAGGTCATCTTTAAAAACCATTAGAATTTTTTTTTCAAAAATGAGTTTTAACACAATTTTAATTCTCCCAAAAATAAGGAATGAACCAACCATAAGATGGACACCCACACTCTCATACCAGACACTAAATAAATTTCTAGAATATATTAACAAATGTATAAATGAACTCTCACCCCACACACTAAACATGCTCTCCTATAGGACTGACTCTTTAAAGATGCATATCCTCGATACTACAACATTAGTTCACCTTCAACCATTAAAATAACTAAAATTAATTTATGGATGAAGTAAATCATTTTAATCTCTAAACAATATATATTTTATGAAAATGAAGTCAATTAATTCATTAAATAAAAACTATATAATGAGTACAATAATATAAAAAAATAACCTTAGATCCCAAAACAGTCAATTCTCTAGAAGTGGTCATGGTCCAAAGATGAATATTCAACAATGATATAATATAGGTGTGGGAATAAAAGCACTATGTTGGACAACCCCAAAATTTCCACATGAACAACATTTAATTTATGATCCAATTTCAAGATAGTTTGAAAATTCATTCACAAATTATGATTTATAAAAGAATTAATGTTGATAAAAAAATCAACACATCATGGTGATTAAACTAACCACTATTTACTTTCATTAAATGAAAGAAGTCAATTTAAAACCATTAAAAATAAAAAATCCCACTTTTCCAATCAACAATTTTAAACCTCTTTAAAAAATCCAAGATAAAAGCCTCTACCTTAAAATATTTTCAAATACCCCTTTAAAAACAACATTAAGGAAAATAAAAAACAATCAAGAACAAGAAATGGAGAATTATAAATAGTATTTATCACAAGTAAAATTAATAAAATAAAATTAAACAATAAGAGGTACCATAATCGATAAAATAGAGTGGGATAAAAGTCAATAATATGATACAGACTCCCTATATAAACCACTATTTGAGAAAGAACATCACTAAGAACTAATGACATGATTTCTGGGGATAATACTAAGAACTTTCCAAACATTAATAGCCTTGTTCAGCTAGCTATTCTCTAATAAACCATCCCAAAATAAACTACTTCCTATGATTCATGATCTATCATAACATTTCTTCTAGTCTATCACACACCTCAACCCAGTCAGAAAACAATCCACACTAAAGATTTCATATCCATCCAACCATAATAGATAAATCATCCTCCCACTAAATGACCCCTAATTTAACATTATATAATTTACAACAAAGAATGAAAACTAAATGCATAATAAAGATCAATGAAACAATAAACTAGATATAGAGGGTTCCATATATACAGGAAATTTTTAAAACATTTTATGTTCCAAGTTAGCCTTCTTCAAAAAATATACCTAGGTGGTCTGCGTATTTGATACCACTTCAAAACCATTTACACCATTATAATCATAAAACATAACACAATTACCAACATTAAACATTCATTCGTGATACAAACCATTTTTATTCCCAAACCACATTCATTTCCATGAACATATAAATATATAATTACATGTATATATAAGAGAATCACCATATGTACAGACTAATATATTCTCTAATGAATGTGTACACCCATATATATATATATATAATATAAGGTGATTCACATTCCAATACTCCATCTTTTAAAATTATATAAGGAAAAAGGGTGACCAACTTCAAAAGCACTTTTAAATTGGTATCCCAAAAATTGAAGTCCCTTGAGAAGATAAAACAACATGTATTAATAAAATAACTCCACATTAATGTAAAAGAAAAACATTATAAGTAAAAATGTAAATCCTTAGGAACCATTTAAACATTTAATTATTTTTTTAAGGAGACAACGACGTAGTAAAACAAATAATTGGTCTGAATAACTCATGAATTAATTCTGATCCATTCTTTAAAATATAAAAAAAATCACTTCTAATGGAAATGTGGAGAATCAAAAATTTAAAAATTATAAAGTCAATATGTTTATTTAATTATATAATTATACTTCTAAATAATAATTTTTGATGTAAAATCAATTAATGGTTAAAAAATCAATGATTATGGAATAGGAAAACCTACATAAAATCAATGTAGAATAGACCTGTACATCAAATTCATGATGAATAGAAGCTAAAGAAGGAATCTAATTCCCTATCACAAAATGAAAGAACAAATTGTAAAAACCATTGATCTTTTGTTTGAATAAATGAGATTTAATGATAGGGTAAGGGAAAAATTGAGGATAGGTAGAGAAGTGGAAGGAATAGCCTTACATTGGATTATCCAACTAAGAATCAGAGGCTAAGGGTGTGGAGGTCCACTAATTGGGGGATTGTCCGTAGGGGTACATGATGATGAAGCTCACCAACGTGGGAGTCCATACCTTTTATATTATTCCCCATTAGTACTTTTATAATTTATATTATTATAATTAGTTTTTTTTTATTATTTATTATTATTATTATTATTATTTATTACAATAATTATTTTTCATTATGATTATTCATTATAAATAAATATTCTTCACCATTATCAAAAAACATTTATTAAATTATTATTATTAACCCAAATTTAAAAAATAAATAAATAATCAAATACCCTAAATATGGGGAATTATAAAGTAAGTAGGATGGACACATTTTCTACACCATACTAGGTTTTCAGTTGGGTTAAAGTAGAGGAGGATCCACATGGGGTAGTTGTGAACATCATTTTAAGATGATGAAGGTGTTCTTGTAGTTTTGAAGATCGCAGTGTGATCCTTATATAAGAAAGATAAGGATGACTCAATGGAGGGAATGCCTAACATAAAATTTTAGAAATTTCAAGGATTTAAAATTCAAATTTATATTTTACTAAATTTAAATGAAAAAATAAATAAATAAATAAATATAATAAATAATAAAGTTAAATAAATTTAATAATAGACAGATGCACAAACACAATTATATATAATAAGGTTACAAGTTGAATTAAGTTAATTATATATTTAATTTTATTTCATAATATAATAATAATATAAATAATTGTTCATATAATTTAATAATTTTAATAATTATAATTATTACAATAATAATGATACTAATGATAATAATAATTAAAATAATTTTACTTACAATAATAACATATCATGTAGTATTTTTACATATATACTCGATATAATATAAATAAATAAGATTGATATATATATAATAGACATTATAAAAATATCTAAAACACAAAAATTTATAAAAATGATATTAAAAACACTAAAAATATGTAAACTAATTACATAAAACTATGTTAAGATTTTATTAAAATTTTAGAAAAATCAAATTCCATCAAATAATCCACACATTAACTTTCTCACTCTTAATAAAAACAATCATAAACAATGAATTAAATTATAATTAGTCAAATACAAGCAACAAAATCAAATGTTCATATTTTTTCAATCCTTTTGTCCAAAACATATCATGCTTTATTTTAAATCCCTATTTTCAAAAATAATTTTTCATACGACTCTCATTATTTTTTCAAAACAATCATTTAAACAAATACATTATATCACCTACCTCTCCATCACACTCATTTATAAATCAATTTTAATCCTGTAAATGTGACATTCTTATACACCAAAATGATTACCTTATTTTTTCCCTAAATTTCATATATCCACTACTGTATAATAAAATAGTTCCCAAATATTGTTGAAATTAAATTATGTTCTAGTAAAATTTGAGGACGGGGAGTATTGGGATATTTTTTTAAATTTTTGGATAAAACGAGGGTAAAAAATTGAACAACATAATTGATAAAGCTAAAAAATGTCTCCTTTAAATATTTAATCCACCATACATAAAATATTGTTTGTCACTAAGTAAATAATGATATCAAAACTCATAGGTTGAACAAGGGGTCCAAAATCTACTCATATATAATGGGATAACAAGAATGTGATAAAAAATTCAAATACCTAATGAAATAAATATGATACAATATACAAAAGAAATGGAAATGAGTATCTCATATTCTAAATAATATTAGTCAAAGTATGTTATATAAAAAACACTCCTACTCAGGGAGTAATGAGTAATCACTTTTATCGGCATACTAAAAGTTGCGAGTTACTACATAATAAATAAAACCATACACATAATTGGAATAAAAAATAATATATATTCCATTATCAAAACATACATGCAATTAATGTAATTACCATAAAAAATAACATATAACATGATAAAATAATTTCTATCCTTGTGCATCAAATGAATAATAAACCCCTCCTTGAATAACATCCTCTCCTATACATAAATAAAATATTATCATGAAAATATAAAAAAATAGATTATAATGGGGATCTACTGTCCCACAATCCTAAAAATTATTCTTCGTGGCATCTAAGTGATACACACTGGGAAAAATTAAAGGGTACATTATTGGGTCAATGGGGATAAACAAAAAAATGACTTAGAAATTATAGTATAGGTTATTAAAATTGTATTTCATTGATGGGAAAATATTGAATGTTATACAATACCTAACATGGAGACTATAACCTCAATAAAAGAGAAAAAGTAATTGATATGAAATAGGTATGTATTTCTCATGGATATCAAAATGTAATTTCAGACAACATAGATGATTATAATTTCAATTAAGTGTCTCAAAAATATAATGGTTAAAAAAATCAATGAATATAATGATATCATAAATCATATAATATATGGTATCAATTATCATATAATTTTAAAATGGAATCTGATTATCAGATTGACCAATGTTATAGGTGGTATATACCTAACCATGTTACTATAGAAATAAAATAATTTTAATTTGAGTTAAAAAATGATAGGGATGCCATTACAACTATATGTATATACATATATTTAATATTGTTATTTTTGTTTTTATTAATTAGTTATTTTACATAGTGTTTTTGAATCATTAGTAAAATAATAGAAAAATTAACACTTCATTGAGTAATTGAAGATAGATATGAATATATTTTCTAAATCAAATTATGCACTAAAATGATGTAAATTGTAAAATATACACATATACAAACTAAAATTCATCATAGAAACAAACATTGAGAAGAATATGGAAGATAAAATTATACATAATGAATTTATATCAACTATAGTACTAATAGAATACATTTATAGGTAAATTCATTAAACATTTATTACATGAAAACATGAAAGGAAATAAAAAGAAATGTAGTAAAATAAAATCTAACTAAGGATCTGTTGACACACATTGAACATTAGATTTACTTTTTCTCTAGAAAGATATTGATAGAACTACACCATTATTGAAATAAATTTTATACTACCTATCAGATTCATCATCAATGTAACTATTTAACTAATCAATATCTAATATATTTATCTCATGGGGAAAAAATATCTCAATGAAAAATTATTATAAAAATAGATTTATAGAGTGAATGAAATATAACCCAGCTCAATAGGATTAGAATAATCCTAGTTTGTATATAAAATCATGGAATAATGATAATTTGGATAAATTAAATCAAAATTAATATCAATAACATTACCGCTTTGATTATGTATGAGATAAGAAATGACATTTCCATAATTACATAGTGGTCATCCTATATCCTTTATATCATTGAATATAATGCTCAGGTTGATCATTTAAAGTAGTTAATTTTCATTAATAACCATCAAAATAGGGAAATTCACTTTTTTCTAATTCAATTCTAGTTCCAAGGATTCATTCATTGAACCCAGTTCAATAGTATTTCTTGCACAAATGTTTATTTCAAGTGAATGGAAATGAGAATGAATGCATTTATTTGGTGGGACAAGCTCAAGTTGACTTCGTTACCCTAATTTGTCAAGAATGATTTTTTATTTGAATGATCATTCTATATTTTCCTGATAATGTATCAATGTAGGAACCAATGTGATAATAATCTTAGTATCCTCCTAGTAATATCATTACTCTAATATTTATAAAAAATTATAAGTGTCATCCATCACCACCACTAACTAATTTACTAAATGTTTAAATGTTTAAATTGTTTCATTTTTGAAAATTAATAAAACATGTAATGATCATCATAAATAAGTTAGTTGAGGTTATTTGGATAATATTATTTTTTATATTATTCATATGAGGGAGAAAATTTTCATTACTTTATACGTGAATTTTTAGTATGGAAACCAAATTTTCATTACATTATTCTTGAAGATCAAATATTTTATTTACAATATTAATCATATTAAAACAATTCCCAAATGATGAAGTGTTTGTATGAAATAGTGATTAGTAATCATTCATGTGTTCCCCATTTTGAAAAGGTTGTTCATATTCTATATGGTTTTGTTATTATACAATTGAGGTTTTATATTACCTTAAACCGACATAAGTAAACTAGTAAACCAGTATCGAAATCATAATTAACATGTATCTAAGGGCCTTCCAAATCCTGATTGGTCAAAAAGTACCACCTTGGCATTAATAATGCACTAGGGGAATTATTTTACTATAATAAGAACCATTAAATTGAAATAATGGGATAAGAAACCACAAACAGTCAGTGTTCCAAAGATATCCAATAATGAAAAAATTGTAAAACCCATGTCCCCAAAAAATTATATAAACCAATGATGACAACATCCCAAATATATACTCATAATAGATGTATCACATACTCCACATGTCACCACTAATATTCAGGTTACCACTATAAAAACGCCCACTGCCTCCCAATAGTGATTTCCCTTCTCCCAGGCATAGAAAAAGGAATTATACACACACCAAATTCCATATTTAGGGTGTGATAGATTCTATCCTAGTAGGATCCCATAATGAAATTTAATTATTTTTTATATAAAATAAACATAATATACTCAGTTTCAAATAAAAAAAAGGAATGTTAATCTCTACACAATTAAATAGAAAAAAATATTTCCAAATCATTTCAATGGAAATAAAAAAACATGTATTATTGACAATATTTATCAAAACAATCTTGTATAAGAATATCAAACTAAATTGAAATGAATAAATCATTTCATTAATATTATAATGTATAAATAATTTACAATAATAACACCATCATTATAATCCATGAGGTTAGTTTGATCAAGGATCAAGGATAAATATAAACTCTTGATGAAATATGTCTCATGGTGTGTACACTTCCCTACATATCATACCTATGAAGAATAAGAGTATACCATAAATAATAAAACCCATAACCTAATTAAATTTAGTCTCCATTCTCACCATGAATTTGTCGCTATGTAGAGATAATCCATTCCCACCATGCATATACTATGCCACCCACATAACTACCTAGGATACATGTGTTTCAAAGAAAACAATTAAAGTGTAAACTATTCATCTCAAATAATTTTTATCTATCGTAATTAATGATTCCTAAAATGAAGTTCTCAAACAATCCATTTCATTTATTATTCAAATACTATTTTTTTCATCAAAACATATACCTTTAAAAAAGTTTAATTAATTTCAAATCCATAAAGCATTTCATACCTTTTTTTTCATAATTTCATTAATCAAATAATTCATTTGAATTCGAAATAATTTTCAACAAATCAATGATTTATTTCAAAATACTTTTCCATAGAGGTTTCATTACACACTATTACATTTTAATTTTTTTGAAGAATCTAAAATCATGATTGTGAAGCCAATTAAATAATCCATTTCAAATTAATATATCAATGTATTTTTTAATATATAGGGACTAGATTATTAATAAACATACCTCAATTCCTGATACAATTAAAAAACCAATAGAAGACCATAATATAAGAGATACTATAGTATAGAATCATTTATTTGGGAATCCTAGAAAAAAATATGAGTGTCAACATTCAGATCGATCAATAATACACGGACTCATACCCTTCAAATAAGGAGTGACATGAAGAAAGGGAGAATCATAATGTAATTATTGTTATAGTTACACAAAGATATTAAACAGTAATAAACAATTAGATCCTAACTATTCATGGTTAAAATTCCAAAAATCAACTTGGGAGAGACTGTAAGGTCAAATGGATAATCAAAGAGGAGATAAAAAATAAAATATGGGTTTTAGGAAATATAAATAAGATACTACCTAAGATTTTTGCACCTTGATTAGAATCCCCGACTAGATGTTGGTGCCAAGAATATTTACCCCAATACTAGTTTCCCCAAAGGATAGATAGAAGACACCCATAATCTATCTCATGATCTTCCTATGGTGGTTACAAGAAGATTTACCTCCAACGAATGTGTTAGGACGTCACAATTCTACCCACTATTATTTTTTCTTCTACTAGGGAGTTTCATGAAGAATACTAGTCCACATAGAGATGCGGAAACTACACTATTACCATCATATAAATCTCCAAAATATTGTGATAATCAGAAGCATGTCACCAAGAAGTCATAAATTGGGATGAGACATAATTCAAAACACATTCTATGAGAATAAAAAATCCAAACTAGCTGCTCAACCATGGTCATATCAGGTTCCCCAATAAGTTCTTACCAATTAAGAACTTCAAATGGGTGAAAATTTTATTTAATAATCTAGAAAACATGAATAAAATTATGTATTGAAGTAATTTGTGGTGGAAAGTACAAATAGTACTCCAAATTTCTAGTTATCTCAAAAATTTCAAGTTGTCCCACATATCTTAATGCCAAGTTTCCTATTTTTTGAGGATTTTCTTGACACAGTCGAGGAAATAAACTCAAAAACATGTTGTAACCAACCAAAAAATCTAGAGGATATCAGAGAATATACACATAGGATTTATACTTACTCTTGTACTTTACCAACCTCTTCTGAATCATCAATATCTTCACTTTCATCTACTGAACCAAATAATGAAACACTTGGGAAGCTTCACCAATATCCAACTAATAATGAAAATATATAAACGATTAATCATAAAAGTACACAAAGGGTTCCATTTTAATATATCATTGGAATTTGTAATGGTATTTAAACTAAAATTACCCCAAATGGAAATCCCACACTCCTAAGAAGCTAAGGACAGATTGAAAAAGTCTGTCTATAATAATTTTTATATCATGTTCCATTCTACCATCATTCTATGGGTGGTACCCCATAGTCAAATTGACTTGGTATCCCATCACCTCTTGAAGTAATGTCTACAATCATGATGTCAAATAGGGATAACTATAATGAAAATTGGAAGATATAACTCCTGGAAACCTAACAATATCCCATTCATATAGATTTATCATATCCTTGACATTGGGGAATCATGAATAAGAATAAATTGATATATTTTTTAATTCATAAAGAAATAAAAAAATAAAATTATTTCCCAAATTAGAACATACCAACGAAATAATTAAATCCATTGACATCTCATCCAACTAACTAGTTGAACTAGGAAGGGGTTGAAGAAAACTAGAGGTATTTTGATGGTTGTGCTTGAAATGATGGCATTTTTTCTAATGAGAAACCAAATCAACAATGTCACATTCCATACAAGAACACTAAAATTGATGTCACATATCATAAAACATATTTTTCATTCCTAGGTGAACCAACCAAGATGAATGATGATAATCACACATCAAAAAATTTATTATAGGAAATAGAACACCATAATTTTTCCAGACGAAAAAAGGAATAAAGAGAAAGAGAACATTTACCAATGGTATCCCCTCCATATATAAATTTATAGATGCCTCATAAATCATCATCAAGATGGTTTTATTGAAGGATCATATAAAGAATAAATTCTGTCAACTATACACATTCCAAAAAAAATGGTCACATCTACCTACAAATATAATTTCATGATAGAAAATTACACCATGAGATTCTACTCCTCTAATGATTCCTTCACATCCAAGGATGGTATCTTCCTACTAACATCATTGGGAAAACACATTCACCTTTTTAGGGGTGTAATATTTAAAAATGTTGAAATATTACTAGTACTCAGTTAATCTCCTCTAGAAGAGTCAACATTATAGATGATGTCAAATAGAACTTCAACTCATCAATGAAAATTATAAATTTTGAATAACAAATGAAATTCACTCTATTATGAGTGATATAGTTCAATATAGAAGACATATAGGAGAAATATTTTTACTTAATGATCTAAATAAAAAATAAATTCCAAGATTAATCTAATGAAAATACGTTTTTCACATTTTCAGGATCAATTGTGATACCATATTCCTTGAACATGTTCCCAATGAAATTCACCTCTCATACCCATTTTTTCAATTCTGATATAGTTTTGATAAAATCAATGAATCTTAAATATATAAAAAATTTCTATAAAATGAATTAGTTAATCATCTTTGAGTTTTGAAATAGCCAATATTTCATCCATCTTACTATTATGAAATATTTGAGATACTAGTGGAAATATATTTTTTATCAACCTAATAAATGAAAAATAATCATTGGATAGGAAAAAATAAATTATTTGATACTCATAATTTCCACACCGAATCCAAAATATGACATCTGGAACATCGGAATCCATTACACTGAGCTGGTTGTATCCAGAATGAAGATCAATCTTAAAGAACCACTTAAGACCTTTAAATTGATCAAACAAATAATCAAAAAAGTGAAATGCGACATTTTTAATGATCATAAACCGATTTAGATTTATGTAATTGACACAGTAGTGAAAGGTTTTATTGGAATTCTTAGAGAAAAGAAATGATATTGCCTAAAGAGACACACCAAGTCGAATAAATCGTTTGGATATCAATTCATTAAACTAGTTCTTCAATTCCTTTAGTTAAAATGGTTCCATATGGTATGAGGGAATATATACTTGATATATACACTTCACCAATTAAATAGTAAAATCCACCTTTTACTCTAGTGGTAGAATTGAAATGTCTGATTGGATAGTTCTAAAAACTCAGTGGGTAGTAGTGGAAGTTAATAATAAGGGGTTTCATTCTCCAATTAAACAACATATATTTATATTATCCTTTCCATATTCAGAGTAGTAGTTCTATCTTGGATAGTCATCATGTCACATTCTCCATGAATGACATAAAACTCTATATTGGGGGTAGAAAATGACTCACACCAAGGAAAACAGTTATTTAGATATTTTTGAGAAACCAACCAATCCAACAAAAATATATTTTAGTGGACTCATTTTTATGAACCAAAATGTCACATAAAAGATATAATTTTAATAAAGAAAAACCTCATGAGGGGAATCAAGGATGCTTCTATCTCATTTTCCATATAGGTGTTTTAATCTCTATCACATATGGAATTAGCCCCATTGAATTTTCTAACAGGTCCACAGTGTGGATTGATATGAAAAAAATAAGAAGCACCAGTATCAAAAAAAATTATTCATTAAAAACCAAGTAATAGAAAGGGTATCTCTCACTTTCAGATAAACCTTATCAGTTACCATTGGAGCTTCATCGATTATGTGAATTTTATCTATTCTGGATTTCTATGGTTGGAATCCCATTATTCTTGAAGAATATGATTGATACGATGTTCTTATAAGTGATAAAAATTATTTTACACTATGTGAGGTAGAAAAAACAAGGAAATAACACTATAAGTGAACTCAACATTCATATTATCTAAAATACACAAGTACCTACATGAAATCATGTATTGATTTCCTAAACATGACACATTATAAACAAGTCTGTGGGAATTTACTAGACACTAAAATAAATCACGAGGAAGTTGTTGTCATGGACCACCACCATTGTTTCCCCTATAAAGATAATTCTACTTTATATCCCATTTAATGGATCAGCTAAAGCTGCCAATAGGAATTAGAGGGACTTTCATCAACACTTTTTTACATACCATGTCAATTGTTTCCATCATATCCCTATCTAGTATTTTAGTATATGAGGTAATACTCTACATAAATACTTGAGACTAGATATCTGATCAATAATACATATTAAACCTCCCGACCTTCATCTTCTCATTTGACATAACCTAAGGACAAAATTGAGCATGTTCAGTAAAATGATTATAATACTGAGCCACTATCCAACCACCTTGGTGATTTTTTAAGAAATCCCTCTACTTAGTTAATACCATTAAATCTAGGTTGAGTTTCTTCAAAAGATGATGTATTAGTCATTACACCCTATGTTCTTAATCTTCATCGATATAAATATTGAATTCCCCATCTTCTTCTAGGTTTCTCCAGCCTGAAGATGATAAATTTCACCTCAATGGAATCCAAAATCTCTAAAAACATGATGAGTCATTCAATATATCCCAACTAATACTCTTCCTCATAATGGTAATTTGTTTATAGGAAAGACAAACGTTTCAAATGAACAATCTCTAGATATCAATATCTATTATAATTTTTCGTAGGTTTCTCATCTCTTTAATTAATCCGGGATTGTGAGACTCATTGTCCTAGAGGTATAACCACACACACTCAAATATTTATGAGGTTCTATTTTACTAGAGAGTTTTCTCTCAATGTTTCCATATAATATCCCTCATGAAGTCTAATTATAAATATTCTTAGGGCTATGGTACTACAAAAGATCAATAGAAAACATGGAAATATCTCTTAAGAGACATAATAACAACAAGTTTAGAAGTCAGAACATATCTTAGGAACACAAATATTATATCAATGTTCCAGAAAATTCTAGAATAAGATAAAATAGTTCTTCAAATACACTTTTCCTGACTACCCAATGGAACATAAGGATCACTATAGTGAGTGATTGTGATTATATCACTCATAAACTACCACTAAACATCTAAATATCCTATCACACATAAACCAGTAAAATTGAAACTACACACCTATATATAATGGGAGAAAAATCCTCATATGATAATATTTTTTCATTAAAAAATCCAAATAATATGTTAAATGGGTACCCATATTAGACCTATCCTTTCCCCAAAAGGATTGTTGAGGCCCAAAAGATGGTGAATATAACTTAAGAATAAAGAATGATCAAGGGGAAAAATATAAAAATATTAATGACAAAAAAATAATATGGTGGATAAGAAACCCTAAGCTCTTAGTATTCCATAAAAATTCAACAATGGACACGTACAAATCCAAATTTTTCAGCACATCACGTAAACCTACAACAAAAAATCACAAAGATCACCTCATAAAATGTTGATCACATACTATATCTGTCACTAAAACGTTCATGGTCATGATATCATGAAAATCAACCACCACAATGTGGTTCATTCCATTTTCATATACCCAGAAAAAGAATGTTGGCATATGACCAATGATATATATAGTCTGTGAGAAAAAGTATCAATCTAGGATTCCCCAAGACTAATTTGAACCAGTCCATATTAAATAAACCAATTATTTTCAATTTTAAATTAAACATATCATGAAAATATTTTCACAATTAAATATAAAACATTCATTGTAAATAGTAACCACCCAAATTGTTATAAATAAAATTACCCATTTGATGTAATTAAATTTCTTATTATGAAATATGGATATAGAAAAAACATAAAATTTTATTATTTTATTAAATCCTATCATATTTAAATGAACATAAGACATATTTACCATTTATAATATAGCCGTTGAATATATATAACATGATTAGTATAAATATAGGGTTTTAAGAATAATTACTAACATAGAAAAAGGACTTGATTGACTCAACCATCATGATCGAACCCTATCAAGACCATTTATCGGAGCTTCTAAGGGAGATAAAATAACTGGTATTTGTGCTTCACCAAGCCCAAAATGAGATCTAATAACTTTAGAATGAGAGTAACTATTTATGGGATAAGTTCAATCTTATCAACATCACAACCCAAACCATGTATACCAAATGACACCATGAAAGTCTCACCATTGTTGACCTTACTGCTATGGTGTTTTCTAAAGTATTAAAGAGATATGTATCAGGAACCTAGAAATATGATTCTATAGATTATTTTTTATATAATAATGAATATATTTTCATCCTATTATTATTACTTTATAAATAATTCTTACTTCAATATAAAAATAACTAAATATTATTTTTGTGTAATATTCAAATTTAATCAAGGAATTTATTTTTTCTGAATTAATGGATTAATGAAATAAATAAAATATAAATAAAATATTATTATTAAATAATTTTTACTAAATATAAATAATCATATAATTTTTATGATGTCAAGTGTAATTTTTAAAAGGGTTGAAAAAAAATTGTAAAAAAACCTTGCATTTCTCAATAAATGTTAATTTGTAATTTAAATGTGGAAATGGACATATATATGAAATTATTTAGACAAAGTTGATATAATTTTTTTACCAAAGCATCAATATGATATTGCGATAAAATTTTCATAATTTTCCTAGACAGTAGAATTTTTGAGTAAAAAGTAAATACCATGTAAATATAAATTTTATATTATGAAATAATAACCCTAAAGTAACATAATAAATACAATAAATGGAATAAAAGACCAAATATATGTTTTAAATTAAATATAATGTAATTTCATGATTATTTGGTTAAATTTATATATACTCTTTGAGTCCCTGAAAAAAAAATATATTTTATGTGTTTAAAATCTATTCCTTAAGAATATGACAAACTTCCACATAAGAAAAGGTATTATATTATTTTTTTCAGACCATTTCCTTATAAAATATTTAAATCCACTCCCCTTTTTTAGAATCTATTCTCAAAAATCATGGGAAGGTTTTTAGTTTTGGTTATTTTATTATATAGATTCCAAAACCTATGTTTGAGAAATAATAAAGAAATTCCCACTCCTTTCCATTATAAGCCCACAAAAATCCCATTTATCTTCTCAAAAAATACTTTTAGCATGATTTTACTCTTACCTATAATCTCTATATTCCTTCCAAGGTTCCCACAAGCTATCAATAAACTCATCTCAATCATTTGGTGTCACACACTAAATTAATGGCGCTTTTTCCTTTCTCCACCTTATTCAAGTATATTATTTACCATATCTATTTTTTTATTATTTCTATTTGTTGGGATATGTTATTCTATATCCCCTTACTATCCAATTTATTTAAAAATGATGGGAGACACCTTTATCCCTCATCAACTCATCTTTATTAAATTTTAAGCAATGTTGTTTTGCATCAATAATTTCACCATGATTTTCGATGATAGAAAAATTATGCGGTGAATACCATACCCATTTCTTATCTAGGGTATTCACATTTATTCACTTATTACCCTTTGAAATGGAACTTGCATGTATTTATTCCTTGATATTTTATCATGGAATAAATTATGAAGATGAATGAATCAATGTTGTATGATCTGTGTGGCACACTTATGTTATTGAATGAAATAAAAGTGACATGTGTGCCCAAAACAATATAGTAGTCCAAATGAATTGTGTATTGTTTAGTATCATGAGACATCCTATTGGGATATGGAGTGACCTTGATTCCTTTATGGGATTTTTTTTCATCATGATGTCTTGATGGTTATCCTAGACCTATTTTTATGATGCAATGTTTTAAGTTGTTTCCACAGTTACAATTTTATTATTAACAAGCTATATCATACTTAATAATTCATGTTTATGATTATTTTTCTTTTTATAATCTATTTATATGCCTATTTTCTCTGTGTATCACATTATTCCATGTTTACTTCCTTACTAGGTTTTATAGCTCACCCATTTCTTATGTATGTCACTAGGTTATCGCAAAAAGTTTTATGTGAGAGCATGTTAAGGAAGTTTCCAATAACGATGATGTTTGTCCTACATTAAATTGTTATGTAAAGGTCCTAATTCAAATAGACACTATAATTATAAATATTCTAGTATTTATTATGTGTAATCATATTCAATAATTAATGAAATTACGTGTAATCAATAGTGTGGTTGTTATAGTTGGTATCAATGGAAAAATTTAGAAATTTTTTGGACTAGGATTAGAAAACTCAAGAGAAATACATAGGGATAAGAGAATGTATAAGTAAAAACCCCTACGTTTTAGTAATTTTAGTATATGTGGTTTATCAGGAAAATAGATCCCTATCTAGATAATATAAGTGGACCTTTTTCTGGCACAAATGTTCCTATGAGTAACACTATAAAAAGGTGTGCTAGACCTGAATTGGTGTAACCCGGTGCACAACAACATTCCTTATTGAAAACCTAGATTAAAACCCCATCAGGATATTATTTGGAAAATTCTTATTCTCATTATTATCCATTATTGAGATAATGAAAAATTAACACAAGAGTATATAATAGTAAATATATCATAGATAACATAGGTTGAAGCCTAGAAATCCCAATGTTAAAGAAATAAATGTAATTTATAAGTAATAAAATTAATTTCATTGAATTACATTTCATGTGTTTAATAGTTTAAAAATACTCAACCCCAATTTTGCATTTATTATAGAGAATGATCGGAAATATGAGGAATTTGGTAAACAATCACTGTGACATATAATGTGATGACTTCACTAATATGATACCCAACTCGAGGGGAGTTGGAATCAAAATATTTAAGATGACAGTCTCTCATCTAAATCATGTTATGAATATTAAACTTGATCTAGAGGATCAACCATATACAACTAATAATGATCAAGCTATAATTTAGAGATTTATGTGACAAAGGCCTTTCAATACATCATTTCATCCCTTAATCATGGAAAAATAGATAAAATACATTGATAATATCTTCTACATCCTTCAATATTATGAATAATATAAGGTGGTAATGTATTTTTTACCATATGGAGTGAGAAGTAGATCAGTAGTGTATATTGACCATGAATATGAATCCTCTGGTAGAGATCAATGTGATGGGTTGGAAGGAATTCTAGAAAGTGTTTTTTGATAAATATTTTCCTCAAAATCTCCAACTAAAAATAGAATGGGATTTCCCCGAACATGAGCACAAAGATGAAATATCTATGAGGACATATAATGAAATCATTACCAGATTTGTACGATATGCCTTCATCATTATCATTTGTAACGCCCCAACCCTAGATACCCAGAGTCGGTGAATTATTACATAACATTGGCATGATCACAAAGGATCAAGTCTCAAAAGACCGATTAGTTTAGTAGTCTTGGAAACACTAGATATATTCATAAGTCTTACATTACATCATAAGGTAAAAAAACTACAACAAAATCTGTTCTTCATATCCCCTCATACTATCCTTGCAGGTCATTCATAAATTACTTCTTCACATCCTGGGAAAAATAAAACATTAAAAGGGGTGAGCTCAGATGCTCAGTAAGGATAACAATATAGCAAGAGCTTTCATAGATAAGCATAAACATTTAAAGTAATTTATAACTAAAACAAAATCCTTTTAAACTTGAACTTAAGAATAATATGGCAATGATAAAATGAAATAATGCCATTTACTTATTCACATGGATATTCTACTAGTCTAACAATAACATGCAATAACAATAACCACTTTCATAATGATGGAATTCATAATTCCAGAATATCATAACCACATAGCCAAGGCCTCGTTCCATGACTACAAATAAGATTTTGTCAAGGCATTATGCCAAGACACTAGTTTGTCTCATGAGACCTAATGATGCATCGAGGAGCTATAGTGGTCTCCACCAGTCACTTACTAAGTCCAATGAATTATACATATGAACATGTTTAAACATAACATAAACATTCATATTAAAACTAGCATACGAAATGTCAATACTTTTACCACAAACCATGAATGGTATAAAAATCACACATCTACAGTCAAACATAACTCATTCGATACAATATGGAAGATTTTATTGTATCATATTAACCTCAATAGATAATAATGAATGATATTGACATAGATGAAAATAACCATCAATCCAATTTGACAGAAACATCCCCCTTTTCTTGAAAACATTTAAAAGTCACACTATTTGCAAAGAAGTCGTTTAAAAAATGATTTTTGAATCAAAGTGTCCCATACCACTTTGAAACTTTAAAAAGAAGTTTTAATTTTAAAACATTAATGTACATATAAATAAATCCTTAAAACCATTTTTTAAAACATGGACATTAATGAGAAAGATTTAGAAGAATAAGTCTTGAAAACATTTAAAAATTGTATTTTAGTTAGAGTTTCTAACCAAAAGAGAGACACTTGAATACAAATAATTGAGGTAATAAAAACATTTTAATATCATGATAACAAAGGTATTCATGATATACTATGTCAAATTACATTATATACACCCCATAAAAGTGATTTGTGTATAACAACAAAGAAGTATCAATGGAATTTAAATTAAGATGAAATATCTCATAAAGGATGTATCCTTAGGTTAAGATAAATCAACGACATAGTTATGTGTGAAAAATATAAATACACTAAATATGATTGGTTATTTAGTGTAAAACAATCAATGGACATTCACACTTAATATTGTAAAAACAACCCAAATGAATTGGATGTTTAACTCAACAAATGGAGAATGAGTTAAAATTACTCTTATCAAATTCATATCGATGACTTTAGAAATTATCAATGGAGTGATTATGTGTATCCAAAGTATATCCACAGAAAGGATAGTGGAAATTATGACATAATCAAATTAATAGTGATTCCACACATAACCTTGGAGTATTATAATCAATGAAATATGCATAAAGCCAAATTAGTGGAAATTGATATTTCAAATTCCCTTATCGATTAGGTAACATATGAAACATACACCCATGAAAGAAGGATCATAAAATGATAATGTAAATATACATAAATTAAATTATATTGCACAATGAATACAATCATGGGCAATACACACACCACATGCAATAAATAAGTGGTGAACAATGGAATTCTCACGGAATTAAAAGTGAAATAAGAAACCCCTTACATTGTACTTTTTCCTTGGTCGACGGTAGGTTGACCTCCTGTATAATGGTGAAATAAATTTTATTGAATTATAAAAGAATCATTTAAATTAGAATGATATCATATATGATCTTTTATCATTTATTTGTTAATAATATCTTATTATTATCGTCATTTCGGGTGTTAACTTACTCATTTTCCTTTATATTCTTTGTTACGTAAGCCGTGTTTTTTATGGATAGGTTGTATCTTATTCCTATCCAGAATTATATAAAGTCCTAAAAAATTATTTTTAAATCATAAAATGATAATTATACTTTAATGGATACGATGGAGAATGAATCTCATCGCTTTCATGGAGACGGTAGTCCATACGTACGCATGAGCGACAATATCATTATTTTGATGTTAAAATAATATATAATTGGATGGTATATCATATTGAAAGAAAAATTATCATTTTAAATTTATTATTTACATGAATTACACATCATTATTATACCCATCCAAATAATAATTTATAGAATGACAAATACACTACGACGTGGAGACGGTAAGCCGTATGTACGCATGTATGGTGACATGTCATTCAAAGGATGGATATAACACTGAATAAGGTTTTACCATGTTTATAATAATATTATAGTATAAATGAGATACTGGATTCATTATTTTATAATAGGAATAACAAATAAAGAAGAATTTGAAGAAGAAATGAATTTGAAAAAGGGTGGTAAAAACATTACCTCTTCTTCGGGTTCTTCCTTTTGATTTAATCCAAAGGGCTCCTTAGGTTGGATCTATGATCAAAATAAGGACTCTAGATTTTAGTGAGGGAAGTTGAGAGAGTATTTGGGCAGGGTTTGGCCGAACCAAAAGGCTTTGAAGGTGTGTAGAAATGAGAATGGTGAGAGCCCTTTTATAAGAGGGGTGAGGGGCACCTTAGGAAAAGCTAGAAATATTATTTTATAATAAATTCATATTGGGTTTCTAATGGCTAAAAAGTAGATTATTTATAGGTTAAGGTTGAGATATGTCTAAAACCAATCAACCAATAGAATTTAGATAGGTTTGGGTAATTATATTAACCTTATCTTTAAGTATTAACTCTTAGTTTATTAGTTTCACTTTAACAATGTCTCTTTGTATTTTTATATTATATGGATAATAATCCTAATATATACATCCAAGAGACCCCAAGTGGTCCATTAATGACACACATATCAATATATAAGTCTCTTGGCCGAACCTTATATTTTTAGGAAGTTAATATAAATTAATAATATAATATTTGTTTTAAAAACTCTTTTATGTCAATTTTGACACTATTCAATAAATGATTTTTTGTAAAACTCATAACATAATTATTACTTAAAAAAAAGTCAATTAAATCAATCCTAATATGTCATATTAACCTTTAAAATTAGTTTATTTCAATAAAAGTCTCCAATTATATTTATTTGTGTATTTAAAATATCAATTATTTTAATTTTTCACTATTATGGTAATTACTACATCATCATTGTGTCATAAATAAATTACATTATTTAATGTCTAAAAATTATAAATAAAATATAATTATGTAGGAAATAGTTTTATATTTCTAATTAATATTTATAATCTAATTTATCTTATGTGTAACCCTACATTGAAAATGTTTTAGTAAATAAACATTGATTTTAACTCTTTTAACTCTTCTTTGAATTAAATAATAATAAATGTCCTAATCTAATCCAAGTGGACCTAAATGATAATATTTTATTCCTAAGGATGTTTTTGGTCGATATACACTTGTACAATAGAAATAGGACATGTGTTAGGGTAATATTAATATCATTTCTACCCTTAATTGCCCTATTTACTTTTAACTGTGGTAAATAAAAGTAAAAAGTTACTATTCAGCAAAAATTATTTTCATCTCAATGAACCCCATTTTACTCCTTGATATTAACCGTGACTCTTGGATTTTCGAAATTCCACTCACAGAAGCGGTAAAATTATGTTTTATGAAAAATTCAGTTTTTTAACTACCACTTAGTGGTTTCACTATTCATCAGAAAATATAAGTTTCCAAAAAAATACCAAAAATTAGGCCTAAGCTATATTTGATATTATGAATTCAAAAATGATGTCTATTTTACCAAATTCAAAACATACCAGTTGAATTAGTTAATTTAAAAATTAATTTCCGTCGTCAAAACAAATAGCGTGTTTTTAAGAGATAATAACTATCAAAAGATTGACACTTGTTTATGTCTGGTTTAAATGTGAAATCTCATCTAATTACCAACATTGTAATAACTTGTAAAAATATATTATAAATATACTTTTAAACCACACAAATTAAAAATTTATCACTATTAATTATTTCGATTAAAAAAGTTGTTTTTAATTAAAATTTAGTAATTTTTACTATTCATCAAACTATGAAAGTTATCCGAAAAGTACCAAAATTTCACCCTAAGATAATTTCAATATTACGAATCCAAAACTAAAGTCCATTTAGAAAGATAAAATTTATAAAATTTCAAAAATTATGTATTAGTATTCATAACGGCTAGTTTGATTGGTTGTGGTGTGTTAGATTCTCGAAGTCGCGTACAATGCATGTCATTGCATTATTCAAAGGGAAACGTACCGTGGAAGCTTGGGGTGTTACATTCTCCCCTCCTTCAATAAATTTCATCCTCACAATTTTTTTTAAATTGGGCTTGAGAATATAATAGAATGTCCCACATCGGAAAAAGAGTCAATAAAACTATCACTTTAAAAGAAAGGAAGAGAGGTATAAAGGTCACCCAAGATAACGCATTCTAGGATTCCATATAGGAAAACATGGATATGGACGATGAACTACGTGTTCAGTTCTGATGGAGAGTGATAGAAAACATGATCAGGAGAAATTTGACCATAAGAAAATCAAAAACTTGTGTTGGGACAAACGGTCCTTAGTCTCCCAGTAGGAAAAGTAAACAGACAATATTTTATGTTTCAAGTTACATTACATAAGGACGAGGAATTAATTTATTATATTGACTAATAACATAAATATATATACTTACTTTTTAAGTATAGTTTCATTATTTAATAACTTTTTACCAATAATTAATTTTTTTTGACCAATGAGTATTCAAGAAGACTTGGTCACAATGGAAGAGCTAGAATAAACTTCTATAGAAATACATGATCCACGTAGGATAAACTATATATTTACATTATCTTTAGAGATTAATCAATACCAAAATGGTTAGTATAATATTTGATGACCCCCCAAATGGATATTCCATTAGAGAAAAAAAACTAATCTTAATTTCTAAAATTAAACCATCAATACCCCAAAGTTAAATAAATACCATTTAATAATAAATTGTCCTTAAAATCCTTAAATATAATCCAAACTAATATTGAAAATAAAAACTTATATGTATGTAGTCTTCCACATTAAATTGTATCTCCAAATGTCATTAATTACTCTTAAAGTCACATACTTAAAAGTAATTAACCTAATTGTTTCCATAAAAAACCCAAATCACTATAAATACACAACAAAAACATAGATAAAAATCCACCATTACTCCTCAAATGAAATCCCATACTATTCTATTTTCAATACAACAAAGCAAACAACTTCCAAAATAACATTTATCACTTAATTACCAAATCATTTTCCTATATTAAGGGTATTAATTTGATAAGACAAAAGATCCCAAATCAAATAATTAATGATCAATAAAATCATTTAACTAAAAATAATAGTCACACTAACCAAGGTCTTCACGTAGTCCAATGGTAGGCGATAAATCCCAATCACACTTTGGATGTGGGTTTGATTTTCACAGCTTTGTCCGATGCGACGGGTTGTCACACGGTCTATGTGTTGTCCTTTTTTAAAAACTATATTTTATAACATTACCAAAATGAGATAAATTCCTCAAAATAACCATAAAATAATTTAACCACAAATCATATCTCATACCTTTCATTTTCATCCGAAATTATAATAACATACAATTTCCTCAAACCCAACGATCATATAAAACCAAATGGTTATTTATAACTATATCCACAAGAGAAAAGAAAATTCTTCCTCAAATATCATTCTCACATGGAAAACTGTAGGGTTAAAAATAAAAGGGAAAATTATTCCAAAGTAAACCCATCAACAAGGAGCACTAATACTTTTTAAACATTTCTCCAACCATTTATATCCACATAGATTCTTCTTTGACCAAGAAAATATCCTATAGATTAGGGCATTCACTCGGGTAATGGCCAGGTCCCCAACATTAATGGAAAATGACTATAAATGCATTCTTGGGACCATTTTTATCTTCTTCTATAGTACTCTTCATTTTTATTCGGAAATTCTTTACTTTATGTCCTTCCTTCCCACACGTAACACATTTCTTTGTCCCATTGAGACCTTTTCCTGGGTGTCTCCATCCACATTTCCTACATGATGGAAATTGAGGATTCCTTTCTCCATGGTCTCCACTACTGGAGTTCTTATCATTCATCTCCTTTCTCTTATTTTTTGAGTCCAGGAATTGGTTAATATATATATTATTGATCTTATTTTTGGAAAATTTATTTGTCATAAAGACGATATCTTTTACGCCTATCAACATTCCATTTTGTTTCTCATTTCCACCACCGTTCCTACCTTGTATATCATTCTCCAAGCCATTATGAATTCCTTGGAATCCAGCCATTGACTAAAACTAGAAAGCATTGTGTGAGTAACAGTAGTCATAAAATCATTAAGAGATTAACATGTCACCATATTCTCAATTTGAAACACATTAGGATTAACCAAGGTCATTTACTCTCATCTTATATATATAATACTTAAAATCGGTTTGTAAAGGAAAAGTAAATTATCCTAGGCATATCCCCCGAGAGTTTCGTAACCAAGAGTGCAGCAAGGCCCGTTGTCTTGCACCAGTTCCCGTTCGAGTCTTGCTCAAAGCAGTGTTTTCAGGTTTTACCCCTAGGTACATCTGTGCCAGAGCCGCCTCTACCTGCTCGTATCCAGACAGGGATGTATTGCTCGTAAAACTCACAAAATCTCTACAATACCAAAATTCTAGGATGTTTTTCTATACTAATCCTCAAAGTTTATCTTAGGTCTACGTGCTCTAATCATAGTTTATCTAAATCTAGCTTCCAAGGTTTGTACTAAACATCCGCTGATACCAACTGTAACACCCCGACCCTAGATACCCAGAGTCGGTGCATTATTACATAACATTGGCATGATCACAAAAGATCAAGTCTTGAAAGACCGATTAGTTTAGTAGCCTTGGAAACACTAGATATATTAATAAGTCTTACATTACATCATAAGGTAAAAAAATACAACAACATCTTATCTTCATATCCCCTCACACTATCCCTGCATGTCATTCATAAATTACTTCTTCACATCCTGGGAAAAATAAAACATTGAAAGTGGTGAGCTCAGATGCTCAGTAAGGATTACAATATAGCAGAAGCATTCATAGATAATCATAAAAACTTAAAGCAATTTATAACTAAAACAAAAGCCTTTTAAACTTGAACTTCAGCATAATATGGAAATTTTAAAATGAAATAATTCCATTTAATTATTAACATGGATATTCTACTAGTCGAACAATCACATGCAATATCAATAACCACTTTCAAAATGATGGAATGCATAATGCCAGACCATCATAACCACATAGCCAAGGACTCATGCCAAGACTACAAATAATATTTTGTCAGGACCTTGTGCCAAGACACTAGTTTGTCTCATAAGACATACCGATGCATCGAGGAGCTATAACGGGCTCCACCCGTCACTTACAAAGTCCAATGCATTCCACATATGAACATTTTTAAACATAACATAAACATTCGTATTAAAACTAACATATGAAATGTCAATACTTTAACAACAAACCATGAATGGTATAAAAATAGCACATCCATAGTCAAACATAACTCATTCGATACAATATGGAAGATTGTATTGTATCATATTAACCTCAATCGATAATAATGAATGATATTGACATAGATGAAAATAACCATCAAAACTATTTGAGAGAAATATCCCACTTTTCTTGAAAACATTTAAAAGTCACACTATTTTTCCAGAAGCCGTTTAAAAATAGATTTTTGAATCAAAGTGTACCATACCACTTTGAAACTTTTAAAAGGAGTTTTAATTTTAAAACTTAAATGTCCATATAAATAAATCCTTAAAACCATTTTTTTAAAACATGGACATTAATTATAATGATTTAGGAAAATAGGTCTTTAAAACATTTAAAAATGGTATTTTAGTTAGAGTTTCTAACCAAAAGAGAGACACTTGAATAAAAATAATTGAGGTAATAAAAACATTTTAATATTATGATAATAAAGGGATTCATGATATACTATGTCAAAGTATATTATATACACCACATAAATGTGATTTGGTGTATAACTACAAAAAAGTCTCAATGGAATGTAAATTGAGATGAAATCTATCATAAAGGTTGTATCCTTAGTTTATGGATAAATCAACGACCTAGTTATGTGTGAAAAATATAAATACAATAAATATTATTGGTTATTTAGTGTAAAAAAATCATAGGACATTCACACATAATCTTGTAAAAACAACACCAATGAATTAGATGTTTAACTCAACAAATGGAGAATGAGTTAAAATTACTCTTATCAAATTCATATCGATGACTTGAGAAATTATCAATGGAGTGATTATGTGTATCAAAAGTATATCCACATAAATGAGAGTGGAAATTATGACATAATCAAATAAATAGTGAATCCACACAAAATCATAGAGTAATATAATCAATGAAATATGCATAAACCCAAATGAATGGAAATTTAAATTTCAAATTCCCTTATCGATTAGGTAACTTATGAAACATAGACCCATGAAAGAAGGATCATACAATGATGATGTAAATATACATAAATCAAAGTATATCACACAATGAATACAATCATGGGTAGTACACACACCACATGCAATAAATAAGTGGTGAATAATGGAATTCTCACGAAATTAAAAGTGAGATAAGAAACCCCTTACTTTGTACTTTTTCCTTGGTCGACGGTAGGTTTTCCTCCGGTATAATGGTGAAATATTTTTTATTTAATTTTTCAAGAATAATTTATATTAATATGATATCATATATGATATTTTATCATAGATTTGTTAATAATATCTTAGTATTGTCGTCATTTCGGGTGTTAACTTACTCGTTTTCCATTATATTCTTTGTTACATAAGTCATGTTTGTTATGGGTAGGTTGTATCTTATTCATATCCAGAATTATATCAAGTCCTTAAACATTATTTTTAAATCATAAAATGATAATTATACTTGAATGGATACGATGGAGAATGGATCTCATCGCTTTCATGGAGATGGTAGTCCGTACATACGCACGAGCGACAATATCAATTTTTGGATGTTCAGATAATATATAATTGGATGGTATATCATATAGACAGAATAATTATCATGTTATATTTATTATTTAAATGAATTACACATCATTATTATACCCATACAAATAATAATTTATTGAATGACAATTACACCGCGACGTGGAGACGGTAAGCCGTACTTACGCACATATGGTGACATGCCATTCAACGGTTGGATAGAATACTGAATATGGTTTTACCATATTTATAATAATATTATTTAATATAGGAGATACTGGATTCATTATTTTATAATGGTAATAACAAAGAAAGAAGAAGTTGAAGAAGAAAAGAATTTGAAAAAGGGTTCTAAAAACATTACCTCTTCTTCGGGTTCTTCCTTTTGATTTAATCAAAAGGGATCCTTTGGTTGGATTTATGATCAAACTAAGGCCACTAGGATGTAGTGAGGGAAGTTGAGAGAGTATTTTGGCAGGGTTTGGCCGAACCAAAAGGCTTTTAAGGTGTGAATTAATGAGAAGGGGGAGTTCCCTTTTATAAGAGGGGTGAGGGGCACCTTTGGAAAAGTTAGAAATATTATTTTATGATAAATTTATATTCGGTTTCTAATAGCTCCAAAGTATATTATTTAAAGTTTAAGGTGGGGATATGTATAAATCAACCCAACCAAAAGAATTTAGACAGGTTTGGGTCATTATATTAACTTTATCTTTTCATATTAACTCTTAGTTTATTAGTTTCTCTTTTACAATGTATCTTTGTATTTTTATATTATATAGTTAATAAACATACTATATACATCCAAGAGACCCCCAAGTGGTCCATCAATGATACACATATCATTATATAAGTCTCTTGTCAGATACATAGACTTTTAATAATTAAATATAAATTAATAATATAATATTTGTTTTAAAAACACTTTTATGTCAATTTTGACTCTATTCAATAATTGATTTTTGTAAAACTCATAACATAATTATTACTTAGAAAAAAGTCAATTAAATCAATCCTATTATGTCATATTAAGCTAGAAAATTAGTTTAATTCAATAAAAGTCTCCAATTATATTTATTTGGGTATTTATAATATCAATTATTTTAATTTGTCACTATTATGGTAATTACTGCATCATCATTGTGTCATAAATAAATTAAATTATTTAATGCATAGAAATTATAAATAAATTAGAATTATGTAGGAAATCTTATTAGATTTATAATGAATATTTATAATCAAATTTATCTTATGTGTAACCCTATAATAAAAATGTTTTAGTAAATAAAAATTGATTTTAACTCTTTTAACTCTTCTTTGAATTAAATAATAATAAATGTCCTAATCCAATCCAAGTGGACCTAAATGATAATATGTTATTCCTAATGTTGTTTTTGGTTGAGATAAACTTGTCCAGTAGAATTAGGACATGTGTTAGGGTAATATTAATAACATTTTTACCCTTAATTACACTATTTACTTGTAACTATGGTAAATAAAAGTAAAATATTACTATTCACCAAAAATTATTTTCAACTCAATGAACAACATTTTACTCCTTGATATTAACCGTGTCTCTCAGATTTTTGAAATTCCACTCACAGAAGCGGTAAAATTAAGTTTTATGAAAATTTCAGTTTTTTAACCACCACTTAGTGGTTTCACTATTCATCAAAAAATATAAGTTTCCAGAAAAATACAAAAAATTATGCCTCAGAAATATTTTATATTATGAATTAAAAAATTATGTCTATTTTACCAAATTCAAAACATATCAGTTGCATTAATTAATTTAAAAATTAATTTCCGTCATCAAAACAAATAGCGTGTTTTTAAGAGATAATAACTATCAAAAGATTGACACTTGTTTATGTCTACTTTAAATGTGAAATGTCAGCCACTGACCAACATTGTATTAAATGGTTAAAATATATTATAAATATACTTTAAAACAACTCAAATTAATAATTTATCACTATTAATTATTTCGATTAAAAAAGTTGTTTTTAATTAAAATTTAGTAATTTTCACTATTCATCAAAATATGAAAGTTATCCGAAAAGTACCAAAATTTCACCCTAAGATAATTTCGATATTACGAATCCAAAAATAAAGTCCATTTCGAAAGATAAAATTTATAAAATTTCAAAAAGTATGTATTACTATTCATAACTGCTAGTTTTAATGGTTGTGGTGTGTTAGAATCTTGAAGTTGCGTACAATGCACGTCATTGCATTATTCAAAGGGAAACGTACCATGGAAGCTTGGGGTGTTACATCATTACTCCCGAATACAAGGTCAATCACTTTTTTAGTGGTTTATAACATAGTCTACAAAAATCTTTGGTGATTTGTGAATTTGATAGCTATGAGAAAAATATCGGATGTGCCCAGAAAGTCCAAATGGAGATCAATGAATCTCAATGGTATCATGGGGATTAGAAGAGGAAAGTGGAGTTTAATTTTAGAGTTCTGATAGAGAAATATAATGGTGCCAATAAATTTCAACATCTAACATATAAAAGTTACAAAAATAAAAACATTGGAAACTACCTAAGTGGGGTGAGGAAATGCATTAGGTGTGGGAAGGTGGGACAACAAGATAATGGTTACTGATAGGAGAATCAAGCTAATGCGATGGAGGAAAGGAATGTTACATTAAACCCTCAACGAATTGTTTATTGCTACAAATACAAGGATCCATGGCACATTGCAAACCAATGAAATAATCCAAGGGTTTTCAGAGAAAACCAACAACCTCCATGTTTTCATGTATGATCTTTTTCCATCACAACCACTAAGGTGGATCCCAACAATGAATTGGTGATAAGTACGCTAGTTATTCATTGAAAGAGAGTAACCATACTTTTTATTCTGGTTTTACACATTCCTTTATATAATGAATTTTCATTAGTGTTATTTATTAAAGAAAAACAGTCATGGAAGTAGAGTTATCAGTGAAAACAACTAATGGAGCATTTTTTCATCCCGATTAAATAACCCCCCCCTGTCATAATTTTTTGGCTGAATGTCCCATAGACCCTCTTAATACTTCTTTTGGTGTAATTTTTTGCAATTATGGGTATGGATTTACATCCCCGATATAAGGCCAAAACAAATTTCAATGAGAAGGTAATAAATCCCTATATGACAAATTAACACCTATTTACATACAAGTTCGAGGTGGAGGATGGATCTTCTTTAGCATCAAAATATCAAGAATGGATATTATTTTTCAATGATAAATCATATATATCTAAAATTATTGATTCTAGGAAAAGTAACATCGTTTATGTCATGCCTATTGTGATGTAATTAGCTGATGTGTTTCCTGAGGAGTTTCATGGTCCCCCCCCCATTAGAGAGGTTTAATTTTTAATCAATATTATACCTGTGATTTTACATTATCCCAGAATCAATATATAATGGTTACCATAGAACATTATAAGGAGAAGAAACTACTATAGGAGAATCTATATAAAGTGTTTATACACCAAAGTGCTTCACCATGGGGTTCACCCGTCCTCTTCATAAAGAAGTAGAATGTGTCAATGTATATTTCCCTTTAATATAATGAGATTAAAGAGATCAAGATAAAGCACAAGTATTATCTACCATAGATTGATGACTTTTTTTGATCAGTAATGTAGAGAAAAATAATTCTCCAATGTGGATCTGTAGTCGGGATATTACCATGTTAGTGTGAAGACGGAAGATATTCCCAATAGTTCTTTTGGTATGAGGTATGAGAACTATGATTTTATTGTGATTCATTTTGGGGTCACTAATGATCAAAAAATATTCATTGACTTGATGAATATAGTCTTTAGATATTACCTCAAAAATTGTGTTTTTCTTTATATATTTAACTCTAATATACTCCAAAACAAAGGAAGATCATAAGGATCATCTGATCACTATTCTAAAGACCATTTAAAAGGATAAGGTCTATGCCAAATTCAGAAAATGTGAGTTCTGGTCAATGGATGTCTCATTATTGGGGCACATAATCATAAGAAATGGGATTTCTATGGAACCATAAAAAAAGAAGTAGTTGAAGGATTGATGATGCCAACATTTGTGACAGATAATCATACATTCCTTGGGATAGCTATATATTATCATTGATTTGAGATAAATGTCTCATGATTTTCAAACCATCTAACCAAGAAAACTCATAAGGGGGTAAATATTTCCTGGAAAATTGAATGTGAAGAGAAATTCATGGATTTGAAAATATGTCTTATCACTTCCCATTTTCTCACACTACCCACATGTGGAAATATTTTCAAAGGGTTCATTGATGATTCAATGAAAGGAATATACTGTGTCTTAATGAAAAATGACAATGTCATAGAATACACATCAAGAAAGTTGAATGTTCATGAGATGAACTACCCAATTCATGATATGGATATTATTATAGTAAAATTCAATTTGAAAATAAATAGAAATTAACTCTTTGGGGAGAAGTTAGAAATATATAGGGGTAAAAAAAATCCTGATGTATATATTCACATAGAAAGAGTAAAATATGCACCATCGAAGATGGTTAGAACTGATCAAGGAATATGAATACATAACTAACTACTAATATGGGAAAGAAAATGTAGTGGAAAATGGTCTATATATAAAGGTTCCAACAATTATATCACTAAATAGAATTGAGAGTTATATGATCTTATTATATTTGAAAAGGATGTACATAAGAATAACAATATAAGGAACATTTTCAATCCTTTCAGATATGATTTATCAACTATCCGTTATGGATAGGTTAAGGGATGACCAAAGAGGTGATGTAGGAATTATAAAGAATTTGGAAACTATAAATAAAGGGGAATCCTTATAGTTTAATAATAATTAATAATGATTTGTATCATTTAGGTCACCACTATGTGTACCGTCAAATCCAATGTTAGAGGAGTTGTTTTATGATGCACATAGTTCAAACATCAGAATCCATCCAAGAAGTACAAAGATTTATGAAGATCTCAATGAACACTATTAGTGGGAATATATGAATATGTATATCAAATAATATACATAAAAGTGTTTGGTATGTCTGAAAGTTAAGGCTAAATGATAGATATCGAAGGGTGATTCTACCATTACCCATAACAACCTGAAAATGGGAAAACTCACTCGGGGCATTTCCCCAGATATAAAAGAAATCCTTGAGAACCAATACTATATGGGTTTTCATGGATAATCATAAAAAGATAGATCACATTATCACATTTCAAAGGAAATTCAATATGAATCAATTTGTAGAGATATACATTTGATAAGTGGTAAGGATGCATGTAGTACCACTATCGATTATATTCAACTGAGATCTAATATTCACCTACATGTTCTGAAATGGTCTCTAACATTATCTAATCATTTTTATGGTCTTTAGTATGACCTATCATCCTCAAACTGATATCCAATCCTAGTGGACTATCTAGACACTGCAAGACATTTTGTGTTCATATTCTATGGACTTGAAATAAGGATGGTAGAAAAACCAACCTTTGGTCGAGTTCTCTTACAAAACAAAATTCAACTCAAGTAATAAAATGGCTCCCGATAAATACCTATATGTAAAGTGGTGAAAAAAACCTTCATTTTGGGATGAAGTTGGGGGGGATAATACTACAATGTCCTGAAATGATCAAGGAAATGGTTGAAAAAGGATAAAACCATTCAGCCGCAAATCAAGGATGCCCAAAGTCAAAACAAAAGAGCTATGATGATAATCATATATGAGGCCTAGAGGTTGATGTTAGAGACATGGTATTCCTCCACATATATCCATGTAATATAGTGATAATATTTTGGAGGAAGGAAATATTATCCCATGATACATTGGCCCCTTTTAGATCCTTAATCCCATCAGAGCGGTGGCCTACCGACTAGCGCTCCCACCTAACATACCTCAAGTGAATGATGTATTCCACGTATCCCTCTTATAAATGTACAAATTAAACCCTTCAAATGTACTCAATCTATGGGTGTTACTATCGTAGAATTATCTTTCATATGAAGAGAAACCATCAAAGATAATAGATCATAGGCACAATGATCTATGAAATACGAAAATATACTTTGTCAAATTGTTGTGGAGAAACAACATGTTTAATGAAGCGATGTGGGCACTAGATGAGGCGATGAAATAGAGTTACCATTATCCATTAGAGGGTTAAAAATAAAAATTTAAAAGGTGAAATTTCTTGGGGGGATTATAATGACCGAAAATATTATAAATAAAATTCACTATAGATTTAATTAAATGTCTTATTATGTAATATAGTTATAGAAAATGAATGAACTTATTTGTTTTTATTATATCTTATCAGATTTAAATGATCATTATTAATGTTTACCATTGACAATTTTATATTTGAATAATAATCCCATTATTAGTATAAATATTTTGTTTTAACAATTCCAATTGACACAAACAATGGAACTGACGAACTCAACCAGTTGGATCGTACCCTATGAAGCGAATTTATCAAAGAATTCAGGGTAGATATAATCATTAAAAGATTCCATTTACCAAGCCCAATCAGATATCCAATAACATAATAATGAGAAAAGCTATATATAGTATAATTTCAAGCTCATCGAGATCATATCCCAAACCACCCATGTCGAACCACCCTAAGAATGTCACACTGTTTTGAAACATAATCATAGGTATTTTGGTAGTGTATTCAATGTATATATATCACGATTATATAATTATTAGTATGTAAAATATTTTTTATATAATAATGAAAATTTTCCATCCAATCATAGTTACTGTAGAAATGATTTTTATTTCAATATAATAAAACAAAAATAGTATTTTGGGGTAATATTCAAATTATATTTAGGAATTAATTTTTTTGAATTAATGGTTTTTGAAATAAATATCATTTTAATAAAATATAGTTATTAAATAATTCATATTAAATATAAATGATTATATAATTTTTATAAGGGTTCAAAAATTGTAATTGTAAAAAACCCAACATTTCTTAGTAAATATTGATTATTATTTAAATGTAAAATTTCTTATATTTAGAAATTTATTTATATATAATGAATATTTTTTTGGAATTAGAAAATTGAAATTATACAATGGTTAATTGTTCATTATTTTCTAAGATAATTGAATTATTGAATAAAACAGAAATACCATATAAATATAATTTATGTATTATGACATAATAATGACCCAAAAGTGATATAATAAATACTATAAATGAGATACACAACCAAATATATGTTTTAACTTTAATATAATGTGATTTTATGTTAATTTGGTTAATTTTATAAATCCTTTATGAAACCTCCAAAAACATTAATATATTTTAAGGTTTTAAAATCATTTCATTAAGAGTTTGACTCACTTGAAAATAATAAAAGGTTTTATTTTGTAAATATAGACCATTGGATTATAAAATAGTTAGAAACACTCTTATTTTTCATGAAAAATTGGAAAAACCATGTAAAGGTTTTCGGTTTTGGTTATTTTATTATATATAGTCAAAAACCTACGTTTAAGAAATAACAAAGAAATCCCCACTATTGTCCAATGTAAACCCACCAAACATCAAAATAATATTCACTAAAATTTATTATATCTTGTTCTTAATCTTCCATACCATCTCTAGTGTTCTCATATGGTGCCCCATTACTCTAATAAATCTCCTCTCAAGCATTTGGAGTCACACACACTCTAGTAAGTGATCTGTTCATTTCTTCTCTTTATTTAGGTATCTTCATTATGATAGGTCTTGTATCTTCATTTAATTATTATGGGATATGTTCTTCCATAATAAAATTACTATAAAATTCATTTATAAATTATTATATACCCCTCTTTCTCTCATTAACCCAATTTTTTAATTTTTATGTAATGATGTTATGCTGTGAAAATTTCTCTTCTTTTTTCCATGTCAAAACAATTGTGTAGTGAATTCCATAAGCATTTCCTATCAAGGATATTAATTATAATGAACTTATAAATAATTTACTTGGGACATAAATTTATGTATTTCATAGTCCTTGATCATGGAATATTTTATATTGATGAATGAATCCATGTAGTATAATCTATGTGACATACATAAGCAGGAGAATATAAATAATGTCGCTGGTGTGACCAAAATTATATAGTGCTCCATTGGATTGGGTAAAGTTTAGTCTCATGAGAGTTTATTAGGGGATATATAGTGTTCCTAATTCCTTTACAGTACATTTTTCATCATGATGTTTTAGAAGTTATCGTGAACATATATTTATTATGTAGTGTTTTATGTTGTTTCCACATTTTCAATATTATGATTATTATGACATATCATGTATCATTATTGTTGTTTAATATTCCTAGTCTTTTTATTGACCTTGAAGGTTGTGTTATGGGTAAAATTATGCAATAAATAATTAAATTATGTATAATAAAGGGAAGGGTAGTTATATAAATAATTTAAATGGAAGGTATAAAATAGGTACAAATGCAATTTTCCTTCAAAACAATATTATAAGAGAATCTCAATCAAAATAAGAATGAATAAACATTTTCACAAAAAGTGACCTGTATAAATCATTTAAAATCATAGAAAAATGGTTATAATAATTGGGGTCAATTATATCAGGGATTTATGTCCCATATACACACTCAATGAAATACGAAAAGTGATGTGCACACATACCAAGGTCCTAGACCTATGGGTAATATGAGTCCACCATAAAGAATAAACCCCATTCCATCATCATGTTTTTCAAGAAATTTCATTATAAATCAATTTCCATGTAGGGTTAAATTACGTTTTGAGTTCATATCCTTAGACATCCACATTGAAACCAAAACATTAATTTTCTCTACAGAAATAAATCAATAAGAAAATCATTCATCTCAAATAATTTTAATCAATCATTATTAATGGATAACCAAATCAATTCAGATGGCTTTATTCAAAACTCATGCGTAAAAAAATGATTTAATTTAAAATCCATATAACATTTCATTCATTCATTTATTAATATTCTTCATCAATGTATTTCATCAAATCATTTTATAAATGTCAATTTCTTATTTTAAAATCCATTTAGAAAGTGGTTTCATCAAATACCATTCCGTTTGAAAAAAATATTAAGAATATCAAACAATGATTTGGAAATAAATTTAAAAATTTATCAAAAATAAAATAATAAAAAATTGTTTCAATTGATTGGGGATAGATTATGAAACCACCTACCTCAATTAATGGTACCATCAAACAGCCAACATAGTATCCAACACAATAGAGAGGTTAAGGTATGAAATCAACCAAGAGGGAATCCTAGAAACACAATTTGAGAATCTAGTTATGGATCCATAAACAACATAAGGATCCATAACCATCAATGAGAGACATGAGTAAAGGAAAAATAATAATCGAATAATGGTTTCACCTAACTAAATAGATTCAACACTCAAATCAATAATGTGAACCATGAAGATTCATAGCTGGAAGGGGAAAAATATATTTAAGAGATCCACTAAACTTGAAAGGGTCAAATGGAGTTTGAGGGATGAAACTAAGATAATAAAATAGAGGTTTTGGGAAATATAATTATGATAGTTCCATGGATTTAATCACCCAGATTAGATCCACTATGTAGACACTAGTTTATACTGGCTATTCAGGGGTTTCAAGAAGATTCATGGCAACACCAGTAACCACATCATCTTGTCTGTGTCCTTCTTTTAGGAACTATTTTCTTCCATACAACCACTAGTGGCATCGTAGACTCCCAACTTTTGGAATGTTTACTCCCACTGGATGGTCAAAATTTTATTTAAAAAAAGACCCTACTACCCACACGGCACTGACCGATTATCATTGGCTAACTAGTAGTCTACGTAGATATTTTATAACTATAATAGACTCCACGCTCTCAGTCCAAACTCCCAAGTAACCTCCTGAAAATTTAGATAAGAATCATGAACCAATCCCTCTAAGCCTCCTTGAAGAGAATAAATCTAGAAAAATCATTAATCAACATGTATATTATGAATAGAAAAGAAAATTATGGATCATAACTAAAAGTGGGATTCGGATGTAATTTTGTTTATAAAATGTCACGAATACTAGATATAATACATGGATTTTGTGTTTTAATATTTTCAGTAATACCGTGACATTGAGAATGATGAAAATATGATTATGAATTAGTGTCAAAATATTTTGAAGTATTCTATCATGGAACATCACATTGAATTGAATAAAAATAATTTTAGTATAATTGCTTTCAAAGGGAACACTCATGTGGTGTAAAATTATACCTCATCCTCAGAATTGTGGATTTTTTGTGTGGGAATTGATTATAGAAATATAGTGTTGGACACACCATCTTGAACTCTTGATTATATATAAATTTATTTTAATAGAAAAAATATACAGAGTAATAATCTATATTTTTGTTTCATCATTTTATATTTAATTTTTTACATTGTTAATCCTATTTCACTCTCTTTAGAGGATACCATAATACTATTATTCTACCTAGAAATAGTTAATTTTTTTATGAATTTTCAGGGCTTGCCTAGTTTAGAAATTTTTAAAGAAAAAACTATTATGTCAGTGGCAGAAATGTTAATCTCACATGGAGAATGTTTATAGGTACCAGTAATATCCTCTTAAAATAATGTTTGGGTTGATGTTTTTACTAGGATTAAAGAATAAAATTTATTAAAAAATTTCTACTGAAATGATCTAAAACTAATCAAATGGAGAAAGATAATGGGGATGGACATGTCATAAATGATACTACCATCAAAATGGAAGTGATATTAATTATCTAATTCTAAATTCTGAATATTTATTCATATTTATTAGTCATTCTAAATTTAATTAAAATAATATCACATCATGTTCATTGATATTATAAATGACTATAATTTTTCTTATTATTTATTAAATATGTTGGTATTTAGTTCTAGGAATATTTTAAAATGTGTTTTTGTGTTGAATCACATGGGGAAATATCATTACTAATTTTCAGAATGTCATGCAAAAAAGTATTATTAGGTTCAATCTCAAATGATCAAATTTTTTAAGTATATGTCATTTAGTTTTCATGATAAATCACACAAAATATTAATTTTTCTACTAATATATCACTACTGGACAAGAATGTTTTTATGCCTATTGAAATGGGAGATCACATATATCGGTCAATATTGGTGAGTATCATTGACTTCCAATAGTTTTAACTGCACCCAAAAAAATTCATATTGCACCACCTCCCTAACTCATGAACATACCCAAACCCTTGGTCCTCTCCCCAACCCTTAGTATGCTTTTCCCCTTACTTAACCATTCCTGTATCCACCAAAGAAGCTACTACCACGCCCCATCACCCCAAACACCTACTCCCCCTTCCCCATACTCTACCCCACCCCACCACACTTGTTTTTAGGGCCTTCATAACTACCACCCATCTATGTTTCCACTCCCTTTCATGATTACTACACCCCCTTCTAGAATCATAGATGGACCTATCTACCACCAACCCCACCGATCAGGCCACCACCACTATCTTTTCTCAATATCACCCCTTAGGGTGAAGATGTCCAAAAAATATCCACCTTCTAAATGATAGATGTTTCACCTGGTTTGTAGATTCATTGATCTATCAGAGGTAATCTCTAATTTTAGTATATAAAATATGTGATTAATTATTTTTCTAAAACACAAATATTACCAGTTTTTTATTTTGATAATAACAATATATAGATTCCACATATGATATATAATTACACAACAATTTTATGAAATGATGGTGTTTGTGGTCAAAATTTTACTTAGTGGTAAAATAATGAAATGATAATCATTTTTTCCCTAAAACATCCATTATTTGTATTCTCCACTATATATTATGATTTTTGGTGTTAAATTTTCAATGTTCAATATTTTAAATTCTATATATTTTTATAAACATTTTTATTTATTTATTTGGATTAAAAAAACAATATTTTGAAATTATTTTTTATTATAATGGTTTTTGATATTATATTTCTGGTATATAATGTTGAAATTTTAGATATATTTTATTTAAATATATTACCATTTTCTTATTTAGTTTTGATAACTCTTGTTCTACCTGTATACAATATTATAATTTTAGTCATTTAATTTATTCAAAATTTTTATTCTTATAATACCCATGGTATACTAATTAATGTTAAATGATAACTTCATATTAATGATAAGAATTTATAATGGTGCAACATATTTTACTCATTATTAAAATTAGTCATATGTTTTCATGGAAAATTATTTCAACATAATAACATATACCATGTTGACTAATGATAGTATGGATAGGGAATAATATGCCTAGTTATATAATTTTTAGTTATTAAAAAATATAACTGAGGGTTCATAATAATTTTATAATTTTTGAAATTAATTATTCATAAATCATTTGACCCAATATATTGAATTTTTTTGAATAACTTAGTAATTTTATCTTTCGTAGTATTTTGATGACTAAATTTATATAATAACAATTTTTTATAAATCAATATATATGTATAATTGTATTTTAAATTTATAAATTTTATTTTCATCCATTTCTTTATAATTTAATATCTATAAATTATGTAGCCATGTTGAAAATATTACATTAAAAAATAAAATGTATAAATAATTAAATATAACATAATATGTGATGATCATGTAATTTTTTAATTTATTTTCTATTTTAGATGTCTATGAATTGAATTCCACATGTGACCAGTTTTTCATACTTTTAAATATATATTATGATATTAAATTCAAAAAATTATAGAAATAGGATGTCTCTTGTAGTTGTTACTACATGATGTAAAAATATTTGGATAAGAGTTCAATTGATCTTCCAAATAGAATGTCTGAAGAATATTTTAAGGGAATTATGTAGTTTATTTATTTTACTTGAGGATTTCAAAGAATATAAATTAGTTATCCATGTAGTAAATGTGATATAAGATATCAATTCACACATGTTAACATAATGGAACAAGTATTATTGAATAGGCTTCTGAAAAATTATTAGTGTTGGACTCATAATGGGGAATAATATATTCTTTTTGATAAAAAAATAAACTACTCAGATAGATGTTGACGAGAGTATGAATTATCCAATTTGTTAAATGATTACTAAAATAGAATGTGCGTTGGTTAACAAAGGCATTAACTTCCAAAATTTTTAGTCCTATGAGATCAATATGTGCTCTACTGTAGATCAGGATATGTTGAGGTTTTATATAATACTAGATGATATAATAAATAATTTATATTGAAGGTGTATTTATTATATTAAATTTTCATTTATCAATTAGTTTTTTTCACTTGAAGGCTTTTAATCATGGGTAAGTCACATCATTTGACATGTTATTGGTGTTATCGAAATAAGTACATCATACAGATGGTAATATTCTATAATCGTATTTTCATTTTTGTAAGATGAAGAGAAACTTATGATTCACATATTAAATAATAGATTAATGTGAAAATAGTTTTATTTTTTTTAGAAAGAAATATTCTCATTTGGATAAATTTTCAGCCTGTTAATATTTTTGTTTGAATGATAATATAGGAAATCAGAATCATTATATTAGATTGTGAAACAAGGGAAAATAGTCTACAAAATGTAAATGATTTAATTTACACTATTTTTGAGGTTGTAAAGTTTATGTATTTCATCAAAATTAACAAAATTAATTACATGGTCACTATAAATAAATATGGAAATTTATATTCTATCTGATCTAACAGACCTCCCTTCATGGAAGGAGTTCAATTAGAGGCACCCCAAATTTTCTAAAGATAGATTTAATTTATAATTAAGGTTGGAAGAAAATATTTTGAATCCATTCTAGTCGAAAGTTGTTTCAACTCCTATCACAAGGCCTCTCATCATTGTTCTATATAATATTAAATGATGGATTTTTATAAAACCAAAATTTCGATTTATTTCCACTCATATTGATGGAACTAGAAGTTTGGGTGATAAAAATTATTTTTAACTTTATCTATTGTTTGATGAGTTGACTGAATTTTGGGGTGTGTAATGAATTATGATGGTGAACCAAATTAATTGTTCATACTGTAGGCTTCCATATTTTGGAAAATCAATGACTTCTTGGATTATGAAAATTTATCTGGTTGGAGCATGAAAGGATAATTTTATCACATTTTATACAGTAAAAGTTAAAATTATATTGCATAAACACTTTAATAAAAAGGCATACATGGGATACACAAATTTTATTCCCCCTATTCATAGGTTTAGAATAGAATAAGTGAAATTTTATGGTTTTATAAAATTTAACCATGTTCTGAATATCGTGATAAGAGTATAAATATTATGGAAGATAGATAAGGAAAAAATCCCATGGTATATGAATTTTAGGATTTGGTGGATCTTCCATTACTCACTATTAATGGTGAAGGTAGATAGAATAGTCACATTCGGAAGAGAAAAATTATTTTTTTAATATCACTTACTAGAAAAATAACAATCTAAGGTATAATCTCAATGAAATTCACATTTTTAAAATAGTTTATGATAAAATTTTTGATCATTTGGTGCGTCAATGTCAAATCAAAGGACGATGTGAATAAATGATGTGATTTATAAGAAATGGGTTTAAAGTAAAAATTTCATTTATAGTTAGGTTGGGGGAACAAGTCATTCATTCCTACTGCATAGTATATAATTAGTAAAAATGAGAAATATGAATTTCTATCCATTTTGAACATACTAAATGTTCTATATAGTTACTCTTCTAATACTTCAATGCGTGTTAATATAATGAGAAGGAAATTGGAAGGGTTGAAAAATGCTGATAAGCAAAAATCTATTAAATAGATGATTCTAATAAAAAACATTTATTTATTATCAATAAATATTGTTCTACCATTGATTGAGATGAATAAAATTTCTCTGAAACATTGTTTAAGAAATCATTGAATGGTTGATTTCATTCTTTTGGATATAATTTTACAGACACATTTTTAATTCGAGAAACCATTTCCACCATCATTTTCTTATGTTATGGGCCACTTGATATTGGACCTACTAGATAATGTAATGAAATATGTTCCAGTATAGTTTAGGTGGATGTATCCAATTGAGTGGTATCTGAATAAATTTAAATGCTTTGGGCATAAAAAATCTCATTTAGAGGTTTCAATAACCAATTATTATTATACGGATGGATATACTTATTTTTGTGAGAAATATCTTATAGATGTTGAAAAATAATTATATAATCATGCTCAATTCATGGAGGACTAATTCGATAATAAAATATATTTAATTTAAAAAACATCGAGTTGTTATAATACCATCAACACATCTAGTTCGATGCTCCATCAGTTTCTCCATTTCTTTAGTAAGTTTCTTATCACATTAAATGTTTATATTTTACATTTTGTTAAATATATATGTTCATAATTTAATAATGATATTATCATTTGTAGTAAACACATTAATGAGATTAGAAGAGATTACTTATGAGAGTGATTATAAATTTCATTAGTTCAATATCTAATCATTCCATGATTGTTTCACAGATTTTGTAAATATAAAAGTATTTTAATTATGATTGATATATAATAGTAATTTTATCTTCATAAATGTTTATTCTATTATATGAAATATATAGTTCCAAATCCTATGGGATTTACATGACCCTCTAATAATTAATTAATATTTTGAACAAGATGAGGGTACATATTAAATGGATTTTAACTAGAAATGTTTAGATTCAAAGAGATTTTACTTTCACATTAAATATATTGATGAAAAATGGGAAACTAATAGTGTAATTGGTTACCAACTTGTCAATTATGGTCATTAGTATGGCCAGTTCAATGATATCATTGAATTTGTATACACACATGAGTTGAACTACATATTATTAATGTGTAATTGAGATTATCCAACCTATGGAAATAAATTCAGTCATTACTAGTTTAAATTAGAGAACATTAAAAATATGTTTTATAGAGTGGAATGTGTAATTAATGGACCTTTTATTTTGTCATTTCATGAGGAAATTTTTTTATTCATTACCCTTCCATATAATCTGAATTAGAAATTTGGTATGAAAATGTCAAGGTGAGTATCTTTTTCAATTGGAGAAGATGAACCCTATATTATTGCATTTTTGCAAAAAATCTTCAAAAAACCACATTAGATAAACATAAAGAATATATTCATTGGGTTATAGAGAACATTGAAGAAAAAATGGTATATTTTCATGTTTAATTAAAGATTTGATTGTTTTAAAGATCAACGATTTAAACCTTTTTTTCAATTGTTTATTTAATCTAAAAAAGAAGAATAATAAATATATAAATTATTTCAAAAACAAATTATGAGTTTATTTTTGAATAGAATAAGTTTTCTTAATTTTTAATTGGTTTTTTAATTTAGTTTTTGGAGTTTATGATTTATTTTATTTTAATGATATATTTTCTAAAAATAAATAGTGATATGTAAATTTCCATTGTAATCAGGTTTGGTATAGTTTTTGTATAATTGTTCCAATACATAGTTCATGTGTTAACAATGTTTAAATGCTATACCAGAATACACTTTCCAACTACTTGGATTTTGAAGATCCAATGTTATGAGACTGAAAATATTTTTCAGATGACGTATTTTTTCATTTTAATCTTTGAAATTATCGATTTTGAATGCGCTAGATAGTTCTATGATTTTATATTTAATATTAAATATGAAATTTAAAATTTTAATTTATATTATGTGGAATGTAAAATAACTAGAATCTATTTTAAATTGAATTATATTTTTTGAAAATAAAATATGTTTCATGTGTAGATTAATATTTGGATTCAAGGAATTTTAAATATATTTCCATGTCTAAATGAGATTTATTTTTTACTATTATTTGATAATAACAATAAATTTTCTAGAAATATACAGCAAAATGGGGGATATGATTACCCATTGATTATTAATATAGTTCTCCACTATATTTTAGATTAAAATTATACTTTATTTTAGTTTTAGAAGTTAATTTGTGTATTATTATTTGATTTTCATTAATGTTCTCAAGGAACATTTCTAGAATTTCATAAACAAAAAAATTCATCACATTAATCCAAGCAAGAAATTTTAATTGTTAATTTTTTTTGGAATAGTATAAAAATAATGTTTAGAAATATTTGTAATTTGATAATATCCTATTATACATTTCTAGAAATCCAGGGATTTTTATTTTCCCATAGAATAAATTTTAAGTGTGGATAAATAAAAATATTTTATTTTCCTGTATATTTTATTTATAATTAAGTATTTAAATTCATCCAATTAATGTAATTTTTTATATATTATTGTGTTTTAATTTTTCATAAGTATATAAAAAAATTTCCTTATTTTTATTCTTTTAATTAGGAAAGAATACATTTATAATTTTAATGTTAAGATTAAATATAATTTTATATTTTTTTAATGATTTTTTTTGTTAGAATGTTCGACGAAATTTTATACAAATTTTTTATATTATTTTACAATTACAATAAATATATTTTATAAATGTAGAATATAAAAATTTGAAGATAAAATAAAAGATATTATGTCACTAGATGTAGATTAAATGAAAAGACATAACAGACCAAGGATGTTTTTAAATTATATTTCAACAATTTTAATACCTAATATGATGTTATATATATATATACACATTTATACTTTTAATAGTATTAAATAAAAATCCAATGTTGATGATATAAATTCCATAATTTCCTACAATTGATATGAGTAGAAAATTTAAAAAACTGAGACCCACACAAACATGATTTCATTATGAACTATTTAAATATTTTTTATTTTCTATTTCATTATTAAAAATTATATTTTTATTTAACTACCAAATATTTTTATGATTGTAGAAATTTTAGTGGAACATGAAAATTATCCATATCATTGTGTAGAGGCGTATAAATATATGGGTTAAGGTATATATGAATGTAAATGTGTTTTTATATTTTTGATTAAGCTTTTAACATATATATGAACATCTATATAATTATGTATGAATTATATTTTGATTTTTTCTTACTCAACCTCTTATTCCACTCACAAGATAGGCCATAGTTATGATATTTCATCATAGAATTATAATAGGACCCTTGACATATCATTTGATGATTCCATCCATCCTTTTCATGTGGTTGACCCAATAGTTATTCATAGGGTTTTTTATTCCAAACATAAACCACTTGTATTTTCCTTGAGTGCACATTAATACAATTTATTTTATCATTATACAATAGATTGACTATTGAGGTATGTTTAAGTAAGATAGTTTTTTAGTTTCTCAAGTATGTTTAATGAAACTTACATTTTTATTAATTTTTTCTTAAATATAATAATATAAGTGTCTTCCCCAATGATTTTTGGCCAGTGTGTATGAAACAATGTCATAAAATGTTTAAATATTTTAAAGGTAAAGTGACGAGGGTGCACTAGGCACGAAATGTTTGTACGGTAGAAATTCTAGACAGATTCATGAGAGATGTTCTACCATCTCATGGGTGTAGGTTGGTTGCATATTAGTCCACTAAGGTTGCGAAGGTGAGAGTATTTATTTTTTGTTATATATTTTCAATAATGTGTTACTTTTTACATGTTTCAAATTTTAATTAATTGAATACAGGTAGTGGAAACACAACATGTAACGCCCAAAACCTAGTTACCTAGAGTCGCTGCATTATTACATAACATTGGCATGATCACAAAAGATCATGTCTCGAAAGACCGATTAGTTTAGTAGACTTGGAAATACTAGGTGTATTCATAAGTTTCAAAATACATTATAAAATGAAAAACTACAACAACATAGTCTCCATATGACATGCTCATATCACTCAGACTATCCCTGAAGATTAGTCATAATATATTTCTTCACATATTGGGAAAAATAAAACGTAGAAAGGCATGAGCTCAAATGCTCAGTAAGGGTAAAAATATAGCAGAAACATTCATACATAAGCATAAACATTTAAGGAAATGTATAAGACTAAAACAAACTCTTTTTAAACTTGAACTTTAGCATAATATGGTAATGATAAAATCAAATAATTCCATTTACATACTCAAATAGATATTCTACTAGTCAAATAATCACATTCAATATCAATTTCCACTTTCATAATGATGGAAAGCATAATGCCAGACTAAATAATCACATAGTCAAGGCCTTGTTCTAATAATACAAATAAGATTCTGTCAAGGCCTTGTTCCAATACACTAGTTTGTCTCATGAGACCTACCTATGCATTGAAGAGTTATAGCGGGCTCCACCTGTAACATACTAAGTCCAATGCATTCCTCAAATGAAAATGTTTAAACATAACATAATCATTCGTATTAAAACTAGCATACAAAATGTCAACACTTTATTCATAAACCATTAATGTTGTAAAAATAATGTATCCACAGTCAAACATATCACAAAACCTTCAATACAATATGGATGTTTTTTACCATAAAAAATTAACTTCAAATAAGCTTAAAAGCCATCAAAGGATGTTGACAAAGATGAAATCAAAATATTTATTAATGAAATATCTCTTCCTATTTTGAAATCATTTAAAATTCATATAATTATAAAATAAAACATTTAGTTTGGAAATATTCTTATATACTTGATAGGGATGCTTTGATGATAATATAATAGCGGAAAATAGATGCACCCGATATATGAGTTTAAAAAAACATTCTTACCCTAATTTAGTCCAAAAGGTCGAAAAGTACCTTGTTTGGAAAATGAAAGAAAGATTCCTTTCAGAACATATAAGGTCAAATAAGGGTATCAATAACATTAACCTATTGTCTAGAAAACAGAAAAAAAATTGAAATACATTTTTAAGAAGCATGGATGTGGATGATAATGATATCCCAGTAGATAATTACGTATAAACAACCTCGGATAAGGAAGAGATTGTGAAATTAACCTTTACCTTGTACTTTTCCTTGTTAGAGGGTAGGTTAACCTTTTATATAATGGTGAAATAATTTTAATTAAAATATTCAAGAATCATATACATTAAGATGATATCATATATGATCTTTTTTACATTTCAATGTTAATAATATATTAGTATTATCATAATTTCGGGTGTTAACTGATTAGTTTTATTTTATTTTCTTTGTTTTGTAAGTAATGTTTGTTATGGATAGGATGTATCATATTTATATTCATAATTATATTAAGTATTTAAACATTATTTTTAATCATCTAATTAAAATTACTCATGAATGGATATGAGGGACAATGAATCTCATCACGTTCATGGATACAGTAATCCGCACGTACGCATGAGTGACAATATCATTATTTTTATATTAAAATATAATATAATTGGATGTTATATCATATATACAGAATAATTATCATGTTATATTTATTATTTACATCAATTACACATCATTATTATACCCTTCCAAATAATAATGTATTGAATAATAATTACACCACAACGTGGAGGCTGTAATCTATACGTAAGTATGGTGACATGTCATTCAAAGGAAGAATAGAATAATAAATATGGTTATACCATATTTATAATTATATAAAAATATATATAAGATAATATTGCTATTATTTTAAAATGTACACAACAAAGAAAGAGGAAGTGTAAGATGAAAGGAACTTGAAAGAGGTGATGAAATATTTACCTCTTCTTCAGGTTCTTCCTTTTGATTTGTTCAAAAGGGCTCTTTAGGTTGGCTTTAGAACTAAAGGGAGGCCTCTAAGATGAAGTTAGGATAGTTGAGAGGGTATTTGTTCAGGGTTTTTTCAAGCCAATAGGATTTGATGGTGTTAATTTGAGGGAAGGGTGAGTGCCCTTTTATAAGAGGAGTGATGGAAACCTTAGGAAAAGTTAGAAATATTATTTTATAATAAAATAATTTTTTGTTTCTAATTGTACCAAAATGAAATATTTAAAGTTTAAGGTTGAGATGGGTTACTAACCACTCAACTAATAGGATTTAGACTGGTTTGGATCAGTATATTAACTTTTTTATTTTAGATTTAACTCTTAGTTAAATAGTTTGACATTTACCATGTCTCTTTGTATTTTTATATTATATGGTTAATAAACATACTATAAACTTCCATGAAAAACTAAAGTGGTTCATTAATGACATATATAATATTATTTAAGACCTTTGGATGAGCCTTATATTTTTAGGAATAGAATATCAATTAATAATATAGTATTTGTTTTAAAAACTCTTTTATGTCAATTTTGACACAATTTGGTATTTTCTTTTTTATAAATTCATAATAGTATTATTGCATCGAAAAGAATTCATCTAACCAACTATAACATGTCCTATTAACCTATATAATTGTTCTAATTCATAAAAAGTCACATATTACATTTATTTGGATATTTATAATATCAATTATTTTAATATTTCGTTAATTAGGTAATTACTACATCATCATTGTGTCATAAATAAATTAAATTATTTAATGTCTAAAAATTATAAATAAAACAAAATTATATAGGAACTCTTTTTATATTTCTAATTAATATTTATAAACTAATTTATCTTATGTGTAACCCCATATTTAAAATTGTTTAGTTATTAAACTTTGAATTTAACACTTTTAACTCTTCTTTGAATTCAATAATAATAAAAGTCCTAATCTAATCCATGTGAACCAGAGATGTACATATTTTATTCATAAGGTTGTTTTTGGCCGAATTATACTTATATAATATAATTAGAACATGTTTTAGGGTAATAATAATATTATTTTTACCCTTAATGACCATATTTACTTTTAACCGTGGTTAATAGTATTAAAAAGTTACTATTCACCAAAAATCATTTTCATCATATTGAACCAAATTATACTGACTGATATCAACTTTATCTCTATTATTTTTTAAATTCCACTCACATAGGTGGAAAAATTATGTTTTCTACGAATTTTCAAATTCTCCTAGTTGGTGGGAGAAAGACGGTAAAAAGTTCAATACAATTTTTATATATCTAAAATTATTTTAAACTGAATCTAATAAATTACATTGAACATATATAAGTATTATGTATCTATTTTTACCTAAAATAAATTTAAATAAAACAAATAATTATTAAAATAAAAATTCGGATTTAAACTATAACTCAGCATTTATTCACTATTCATCAAAAAATTGAATGTTTTCAGAAAAATACCAAAACATTACCCTAAGCTAATTTCGATATTCTGAATCCAAAAATGAAGTCCATTTTGAAAGATAAAATTTATAAAATTTCAAAAAGTGGGTATTACTATTCATAATGGATAGATTGATTTGTTGTGGTGTGTTAGAACTCGAAGTTGCATACAACACACATTATTGTATTATTCAAAGAGAAGCATACCGTGGAAGCTTGGGGTGATACATTCTACCCACCATAAAATAATTTCATTCTTGAAATTTCTATTGAATTATTGGGTAAAAATAATCGTGTGGTTCTTCATCATAAGTTCCTTGTGTTCCCACGTTGCCTCTTCCATCTTATGGTTTCTCCATAGAAATTTTACCAAACGAGTCGTCCGGTTTATCAGCACTTGTTCTCTGGTATCAAGAATCATGACAGGCTCTTCAAAATAAGATATATCAGGTTCCAAATATAATTCATCATAGGTGAGTACATAAGTTGGGTCATGGATGTATTTTCTCAATGGTGATAAATGGAACACATTGTGAACTTTGGAGAGACATGGCGGCATTACCAAACAGTAAGTAACCGCCCCAATACGTTCTTGAAATTCGAATGGTCCGACGGACCTGGGACTCAATTTACCCTTGTTACCAAATCATATAATTCTTTTCCATGGATATACCTTCAAGAAAACATGATCTCCAACTGGAAATTCCAAATCCTTCTTTCGGTTATCAGCATAGCTCTTCTGCCTACTTTGAGATTCATTGATGTGGTTTTGGATTGCCTTCCCCTTTTTCATTGTTTCCTCAACATGATCTTAGTCTATGAGTTTTATTTCACCAACATCATCCCAGCAAGTTGGTGTGCAGCATCTATTTTCATATAACTCTTCATATGGTGCCATTTGAATACTGGAATGGAAGCTGTTATTATAGGAAAATTCTACCAGAGGTAAATATTGATCCCACATACCTTTAAAGTCATGTGGGAATGATCTCAAAATGTCTTCTATGGTATGAATAATCTGTTCTGATTGTCCATCAATTTGGGGTTAGTAGGCAGTGCTTAAATGAAGATCAGTATCCAGGGCATTCTAAAGACTTTTCCAGAATCTTGATGTAAAACGTGGATCAAAATAAGAAAATATCGATATTGCTACTCCATGAAGTCTTAAAAATTCATTAATATATAGTCTTTCTAAACATTCAAGTGTAAAATCTTCTCTTATAGCAAGAAAATGTTCTGAAATGGTAAGACGATCAACAATGATCCATATTGCATCATTCCGTCTTGGAGTATTTGGTAGTCCCATGACAAAGTCCATCGCAAAATTATCTCATTTCCACTCTTGTATGGGAAGAGGCTGCATGACTCCTCCAGGATGTTTCCTTCAAGCATTCACTTGTAGAAAACTCATACATCTTCACTCAAAATCAGTAATCTCATGCTTCATATTTCCCCACCAAAACCGTTCTTTCAAATATATATACATCTTAGTACTAATAGGGTGAATAGAGAAATTGGAACTATGAGGATAAGCCAATAATACCCTTTTTTGATCAGGTATATCGGGAACACAATGTCTCTTCCCAAATTTAAAAATTTCATCTTAATACACAAAGTAACTCAATATCCCATCATTCATAGTGTTAGTCTTCTTTTGAAACTCTTCATCATTGGTTTGAGAACTCTTTATCTTTTCTAATAAAGACAGTTTGGTAACCATTTGAAAAAGTATTTATGTTTCACCTTCCTGGGTGATTCCCATATCCATCATTACTAGATCCATGTATATAGGATCCTTTTCAACACTCTTCCTGTTCAAAAATCCATAATCCATTCTACCCAAAGCATCATCCACCTTATTTTCCTTGCCTGGGTGGTAGTGTATATTTCAATCATAATCCTTGAGTAGTTCAAGCCATCTCCTTTTCCTCATGTTGAGTCCTTTCAATGAGAAAATATACTTCAAACTCCTGTGATCGTTATATATCTCACATTTTTCACCATAGAGATAGTGTCACCAAATATTCAATGAAAAGAGTACAATTTCTAACTCAAGATCATGAGTAGGATAGTTTTTCTCATGAAGTTTTTCCTTCCATGATGCATAGGAAATAACCCTATAATTATGCATAAGGACATAACCATATCCTTTCTTTGAAGCATCACTATAAATAACAAACCCATCATTACCCAATGGTAGCATCAATATAGGAGCATGGACAAATATTATCTTCAGTTCTTCAAAAAAAATCTTGACACACTTTTTTCAGAACAAATTTAACCCCTTTTGTGTGTGCTTTGTTAATGGGTTATACAACCGGGAAACATTCTGGATGAAATGTCGATAATAACCTTCTAAACCAATAAAACTGCATACCTCAACTATACTCATTGGTGATGGCCATTCATGGATTTCCGTGGTCTTAGAAGGATCGACAAAGATTCCAGCCTTGGGGACATTATGGTCAGGAAAAGAAATCTCCAGAAGCCAAAATACACACTTGTTGAAACTCCCATATAATTCATTTATCTTAATAGTCATCCGGATAATGATCAAGTGATTTTCATTATCTTCATATATTTTGGAGTATACCAAGATATCATCAATAAATAACAATATAGAATTCAACAAGATATTCCTGAAAACTCTATTCATTAGACCTATAAAGACAGAGGGTGCATTAGTTAACCCAAAAGGCATTACTGTAAGCTCGTAATGCCAATACCTGGTTCAAAATGATGGTTTTGGAATGTATTCCTTCATCACACCCAACAAATTATATCTAGATCTAAGGTCAATCTTTGAAAATTATTGTCCTCTATGAGTTGGCCGAATAAACCATCAATGTGAGGTAGGGTATACTTGTTCTTTATTGTAATAGCATTGATCTCCCTATATTCAATGCACAACCAAATCGATCCATATTTCTTCTTAACAAAACGAATAGGGGCTCCCCATGGAGAAACACTAGGGAGAATAAATGCATTTTAACCCAATTCCTATAGTTTTATCTTTAGTTCCACTAATTTCACAATGTCCATTCTATAAGGGGTCTTCAATATGGGCCTTGAAGCATGAATTAAATCAATAGAAAAGTCAATTTTTGGTTCTGGAGGATGTCCAGGTAAATCCTATGGAAACACATCAAAATATTCTTACACAATAGGTACATCATTTATTTGAACATTAATTTCCTCACCCATAGTTATTTCATTCTCTTCCTCCCCAATAATTGATTTTATTTGAGCCACTAGGGGTGGATCTAGATAAGAATTTGGTGGTGTCATTTTTTCTCTAAATATATGGTACTCCATATCATCATAAAAAAATTTAACCTCCTTCTTTTTAAAATAATTTTTTTCATCATGGTCCAAAAATCCAATCCATACTATGGATTATATAAAATTCATTCTTTGGTATGATGATGAGATTAATAGATAAAGAACATTTTTATGCCCTAATGGGGACTGATTCAGAAAACTTTGTTTCAATGATACTTCCCTTAAGAGTTTTGGATGACAACTCCCTTGTTAAATCAATTTGGAAATATCTCATTTTCTTAAAAAACTAGGAAGATATGAAACAATGTGATGATCCTGAATAAAATAAAGAATTTTCTAAACTCGAGGAAACCATTAAATTTCCTACCACCACATCTTTCGGAGCTTCAACCTCAGCAGTAGTGATAACATAAGCTTGGCCTTGATCCCTTGTCCTTTTATGAGGTAAGTTCCCATGACGCTTAGAACATTCATTCATATAATTCCCCATTCTCTAAAATTGTAGCATTAAACATCAATAGCCTATTTCTTCCCCTTGCAATCATGAGAATGGTGGCATTTTTCACTATACATGTAATAGTCTCCCATTCCCATCAGGAAAGTACTAGGGAGTTTGTTCTTGTATTTACTACAGGATGGATATTCAAATTTTCCCTTCTTCCCCTTATTTCCATTTCCAAAGTGTTTAGCAGATATCTTCTTCTCTTGCATTTCTTTAAAGTCGTAAGACATAGAGAATTATTTTTCTATCTTGATAGCACATGAGACAACATTTCGTATGATGAGAAGGATTGTGGGTCTAATGCTCAACAAGGAAATGGTTTTAACCCATCAAAGAAATTATTAATCTGACTTTTTAGCTTATGTATATAATCTGTAGCATGCCTCACTAACATTGTAATGTTAGCTTCATACATTGCGACATTCGCATCCCCCTTTTACCTCAGACTCAGAAATTGTCTTTCCATATCTGCTCGATGGTCATGAGGAAATTAATTTTCTACAAAAATTTCATTAAAATCTATCCATTCCATATTTGATACTTCATCATCCTACTTCGTGTTTTGAATCAATGACCACCATTGGTCAACTTCTACAGTGAGGCAGTAAAATGCCATGAAAACTTTTTCCCTTTCGCTACACCCCAAGGCATGGAATATTTTCTCTAAGGAATTTATCCATTTCTCAGCTACTGGTGGATTTTTACCCCCATTGAATGTTGGTGGTTTTTTCCTCATCAAGCGATCTAACATTGATCCTCCACACTGCGGATCATGGTGCTTCTTATGGGTAGGGTTATTACTCATAACATGAGTGAGTTGTCCTAGTATGGTGATTAGCTAATCAACACCAATTTCATCACCATCTCCACTATAATTATCTTGAGTAGGAGGGAAATCCCTACATGGAGTGTGTGCATTTATACGGTTTCAATTCCTTCCACTATGCACCATTTCTAATCAATGGAATAAACTAGATATGTTTATGAATCACAATACATAAATCCTATCTTTTAAAACACTTTACATAAATTGAACAGTTTATGGATATAATTGATAATCATAAAAATTCTTTCTTTGAGGAATTATATACTCATAAACCCTTCATAATGGTTTGTATATAAAATGGGAATTATCCTAAGCATATCCCCTAGGAGTGTCGTAACCAAGAGTGCAGCAAGGCCCATTGTCATGCACCAGTTCCCATTCGACTCTAGCTCAAAGCGGTGTTTTGGGGTTTCACCCCTAGTACATATGTGCCAGAGCTTCCTCTACCTGCTCATATTTGGATAGAGATGTATTGCTTGGAAAATTCACAAAATCTCTATAATACCAAAATTAGAGGAAGTTCTTCTACACTAATCCTCAAAGTCTATCTTAGGGAAATGTTCTCTAATTAAAGTTTATCTAAATCTAGATTCAAAGGTTTGTACTAAACATCCTCTAATACCAACTATAATACCCCAAACCTAGTTACCCAGAGTTGGTGCATTATTACATAACATAGTTATGATCACGAAAGATCAAGTCTTGATAGACCGATTAGTTTAGTAGCCTTAGAAATACTAGATGCATTCATAAATTTCACATTTCATTATAAAATGAAATAATACAAAAAAATAGTTTCAATTTTACACACTCATATCCCTTAGAAAATCCCTGAAAGTCAGTCATAATATACTTCTTCGTATCATGGAAGAAATTAAACATATAAAGGGGTGAGCTTAGATGCTAAGTAAGGATAACAATATAGCAGAAACTTTCATAAATAAGCATAAAAATTTAAGGCAATGTATAAGACTAAAACAAAAGCCTTTTAAACAAGAACTTCATAAAAATATGGCAATGAAAAAATACAATAATCCTATTTACTTACTCGCATGGATATTCTACTAGTCTTATAATCACATACAATATCAATAGCCACTTTGATAATGTTGGAATGCATAATGCCAGACTACCTAATCACATAGTCAAGACATTGTGTAAAGACTAAAAATAAGATTTTTTGAAGTCCTTATGCCAAGACAGTAGTTTGTCTAATGAAACCTACCAATTCATATAAGAGCTATAGAGGGCTCCACCCGTCAAATACTAAGTCCAATGCATTCCTCTTATGAAAGGTTAAAACATAACATAAACAATCGTATTAAAACTAGCATAAAAAATGTCAATAGTTTATCCACAAACCATGAATGGTGTAAAAATAACACATCCACAGTCAAACATATCACAAAACCTTCAATATAATATAGATGTTTTTTATCATAACAAATTAACTTCAAATAAGATAAAACTTCATCAAAGGATGTTGAAATAGATGAAATCAAAACATTTTTTAAAAGAAATAGAACTTTCTATTTTGAATTAATTTAAAATTAATATATGTATAAAATAAAACATTTATTCTGAAAATATTTTTATAATATTATAGAGGAATGTTTGATGATGTTATTAAAGAGGAAAATAGTTTCACCCACCGTATAAGTTACAAAAAACATTCTTACCTTAATTTTGTCGAAAAGGTCATAAAGTACCTTGTTTGGAAAACGATGGAAAGAATAATTTCAGAACATATAAGGTAAAATAAGGGTAAAAATGACTTTAAACTATTGTCTAGTAAATAGTAAAAATGTTTTGAAATGCATTTTTATGTAGCTTGGATGTGGATTATAAAGAGATCCCAGCAGATAATTACGTATTAACAACCTCAGATAATGAAGAGATTGTGAAATTAACCCTTACCTTGTACTTTTCCTTGGTCAAGGGTATGTTAACTTCTTTTATAATGGTTAAATAATTGTTATTATATTAAACAAGAATCATATACATTAATATGATATCATATATGATCTTTTATCATTACTTTGTTATTAATATATTAGTATTATCGTTGTTTCGGGTGTTAACTGATTTGTTTTCCATTATATGATTTGTTACTTAAATAATGATTGTTATAGATAGGATGTATAATAGTAAATATTAAGAATTATATTAAGTATTTAAACATAATTTTTAATCATCGAATTAAAATTAGTCTTGAATGGATACAATGAGGAATGAATCTCATCGCGTTCGTGTAGACGGTAATCCGTACGTATACACGAGAGACAATATCATACTTTTGATGTTAAAATAAAATATAATTGGATGTTATATCATATATACAGAATCATTATCATGTTATATTTATTATTAAAATTAATTACACATCATTATTATACCCATCCAAATAATAATTTATTGAATAACAATTACACCACGACGTGGAGATGGTAAGCCGTACGTACGCACGTATAGTGACATGTCATTCGAAGGATGGGTAGAATAATGATTTTGGTTGTACCATATTTATAATAACACTACAGTATATAGAAGATACTAGGGTTATTATTTGATAATGGAAACAAAAAAGAAAGATGAAGTGGATGAAGTAAGGAACTTAAAAGAGGTGATAACATATTTACCTCTTCTTCAGGTTCTTCCTTTTGATTTGATCAAAAGGGATCTTTAGATTGGCTTTCTGACAAAAGTAAGGACTCTAGGATTAAGTGAGGATAGTTTAGAGGGTATTTCGGAAGAGGTTGGATGGGCCAAAATGCTTTGAAGGTGTGAATTTGAGGGATGGGGTAGTGACCTTTTATAAGAGGGGTGGGGGGCACCTTAGGAAAAACTAGAAATATTATTTCATAATTAAATAATATTCTATTTACACATTCTCAAAAAAGAATTATTTAATGGATAATGTGGGTATGGGTCTAAAAAGACTCATCAAATAGGTTTTAGGCAGTTTTAGGTCTCTATATTAAATTTATCATTAAGATTTAACTCTTAGATAAATTGTTTGACATTTACCATGTCTATTTGTATTTTTATATTATATGGTTAATAAACATACTATAAAAAACCAATCGAACCTCAAGTGGTTCATGAATAACATATATAATATTATTTAAGACCTTTTTCTAATCCTTATATTTTTAGGAATAGAATATCAAGTAATAATATAATATTTATTTTAAAAACACTTTTATGTCTATTTTGACACTATTTGGTATTTTGTGTTTTCTCAATTAATAACAGCGTTATTGCTTTGAAAAAAATTCATCTAACCAACCCTAACATGTCATATTAACCTATAAAATTAGTGGAATTCATAAAAAGTCATAAATTACATTTATTTGGATATTTATAATAATTATTATTTTAATATTTCATTAATTAGGTAATTACTTCATCATCATTGTGTCTTAAGTAAATTAAATTATTTAATGTCTAGAAATTATAAATAAAATACCATTAAGTAGAAATTATTTTAATATTTCTAATTAATAGTTATAGTCTAATTTATCTTATGTGTAACCTTATATTAAAAATGTTTTAGTTATTAAACTTTGAATTTAACACTTTCAACACTTCTTTGAATTAAATAATAATAAATTTCCTAAATCTAATCCATGTAGACCAAAGAGGTTCATATTTGTTTTCCTAAGGTTGTTTTTGGTAAAATTTTACTTATCCAATAGAGTTAGTACATGTGTTAGGGTAATAATAATATCATTTTTACCCTCAATTACCCTATATAATTTAAACCGTGGTAAATAAAATTAAAAAGTTACTATTAACCAAATATTATATTCATCTTATTGAACCACATTTTACTTACTGATATCAACCATGTCTCTCAAATTTTTTAAATTCCACTCACAAAAGCAGTAAAATTATGTTTTATGTGAATTTTAAAATTCTCCGAGGAGGTGGGTAAAAGACGGTAAAAAGTTCAATAAAATTTTTTTATATATAAAATTATTATAAAACGACTCAAATGAATTACATTGAACTTATATAGGTATTATGTATCTATTTTGACCTAAAATAAATTTAAATAAAACAAATAATTATTTAAATTAAAATTTGGTTTTAAACTATAACTTAGTATTTTTCACTATTCATCAAAAATTGAATGTTTTCAGAAAAATACCAAAAATTCAACCTCGGCTAATTTTTATTTTCTGAATCTAAAAATGAAGTCCATTTTGAATGATAAAATTTGTAAAATTTAAAAATTGGGTATTACTATTCATAACGACTAGATTGATTGGTTGTGGTGTGTTAGAACTCAAAGTTGCGTACAACACACGCTATTGTATTATTCAATGAGAAGATTACCATGAAAGCTTGGGGTGTTACACAACATTTCGAGAATCTTTGATTACAGGGAACACCTCACAGGCTTAGGACCCTTCATGTGTCCAAAATATTGCATGATGTATTTATCCTTTAATTTTAATATGTATTATTTAATATTTTTTTGTGTTCTACAGTAATATATTATTATTATATAGTTACAGGAGAAAGCTTCACCGACAACTAAAATATTAGTGTGAATGATGACTCATGATCAAAATAATTGTAAGGTTGCATATCTTATATTATGTTTTTATACAAAGTATAAATATTTACATATATATATGTATAAACATATACATATATACATATATATATATATATATATTACAAATCCTAAAATTGAGGTTGAGTTATAATAACTTCTAGTGGGAAAATGAAAACATTCCACGTGGAAGGATTATAGATTTAATTGAATTATTGTTTATGATCGATATGGATAAAACTTCACATATGGAATTAGGATTCCATGTATTTTAATTTTGTGCATTAAGGTTGTGGGACATTTTTTTTTCTGGGATGACATGATGAGTGACATATTTGGAGGCAAATATGCATACTTTCGAGGAGTGAAATGCACAATTGTTTGTCAAAGTCAGAGCTCTGTGGAAGAATATGTTCTAGGGAGATGGTTTAGGAGATCATACATTGTTGGTTTTTATTTGATTTTTATTACATTAATTTTTAGTATCATCATAATTTTTTTATTATAGGCCCCACTAAAACTAGATCCAAGTATCAGTCACGGTCCAGCATAACACAATAGTTTTTGAAGATTTGTTTCATTTTATATTTATAGTATCTAATTAAATATGAACTTGTACCCATCCCAAGAATTCGCATGGCATGATCATTTAATTAAAAAATTTCATAAACAAGATCAAAAACCTTGGTGATGAACTATTAAATATGTGTCACTCTGTTTGAGTGAGTGATGAAATTGGAAGAAGAAATTATGTGAGTGGGATGCTCATGACCCATGGAAATGGAGTGAATACAAGCGGTGAAATATGTACGTGGAATCATTATATAGAATTATAGATGTACATTTATGTTCATAGGTGCATAAAAATTAAATCAATATATGTATAATGTATTCATACAACAATACATGACTTCTAAAAATGGATGCATACTATATGAATAACACAAAAAAGAATAAGATGAATACAAAACTGAAATTAGAAAGAATTTATACTATTATTTTATTATGTATATTACGTTTCTAAATATTGTTGGCAATGAGAGGAATATAATATTTAAATGATATAAAAATTTATATTGAAATATAATGATTGATAAACACGAGAAGATTGTATGAATTAGTAATAATATTAAAACAACCCTAAAAAGTAGAATACATTGATGTGACTATACCTAGGTGTTCCTAACCTAACAAAATATCACCTCACATACAATTAAGTGACCAAGAGACCCCATTCTACCATATATCCATAGTTAGTATACTCTGCATGAATTTATCCTCCAAACTATTATAAAGGAAAAATAAAATATGTACCATTGACCAATTCTATTTTGAAAACTAAATATGAATCTCTCTAAGGGGATGAAGATGAATTCATCGATGTCTAGTCAAAGTCACACTTCTACAAACCTAGGATGAACTGAGCATATCCACTAATGCTTGAAAATTATTCCATCCCTACATCCCTCACCATAATGAAACTCCCAAGCCCAATCACAAAATTTTTAAAGCCTCAACGCATGTCTCCTTTTAAAATTTGAGGGATAAGTATCGACATAAAAAATAAAACATAAAATCAACATAATTTTCAAACTTTTTTATGTAATATATTACTTTTTAATCCAAAAAGTATTTCTAAAAGATTCCAAAATTTAAAAAATAGGAATGAAGAATAGAAATAATTCATACCTTAGGTTTTAGGTTCCTTATGGCCATCACGACGAAACAGTATTAAAAACATAAAAAGATATTGTAAAGGGATTCATTTACCATTAAATTTGGATTGGGTATGCATATGAATCAAAACATTGGGTGATGATTCAAGCAATAAAACATACTTCCCGCTTCATGTGGAATTTTATTTTGGTTGCGTCTAATTAAACTATTATTTATAAATATTAATTACTAGATCAAGATATGTTGGAGACTTACAGAATCTTGGAAAATGGTCTTCAGGATGCTAAAGAATTTCACTTACATGTCATACATGTTTTTAGATATGTTAATCATGTTGTGGTTGTTATCTTAAAGAATGAAATTATTTAAGGAATATTGGTGTGGTCTTTCAGGATTCCAAGAATAATTTTATCCTTAGTTGAATTAGATTTATAGTGGTGAATTACCATCATGGCTTTGTAAACCCTCTTTGGGACATTTTACATATCTTTATTTCATCAATTCACACCTTTAATTATGAACACTACACCTGGTTTGGCCTATCATTCCTGGAGGCTACCCAGATCACATAGGTCTATCATCTCACAAGAAAACACCATACCTCCACCTCCTATAGCTTGGAGTTCCACTCTTCCCTGGGACATCATCCCCTGTATCGATCCCACTACTAGATTAGACTCAAGTACACACCTCTGACCAAGCCTACCTTCCTGCACCATACAACATCCCTATGACCCCTCCCATCCAAAACCCTTACCCAAACTTTCCTTCATGCCACCATAATCCAATGATCCTCCACATGACCATGATACCTAGAGTCAGTCCCCTACACACTCGTACCAATCTGGAATTAGGTCATTCACCAAACCATACTGAGATAAATAATAAAATATTAGGAAAAGTCATGCCAAAATATATAGTTTCACCCTATAATTTACACAAAATTCATTCCAAAAGATGTAGTTTCATGGAAAAAGATACAGTTTCACCGAAAAATTTAATAAATCATAAGCTGGAATTATATCTATAATATTCATTCAAAAAAACTACAATTTCATTGTAACAGGTATAGTTTCATGTAAATAGACCATCAATAACACTACTAAATTCCTTCAAAAAGTTATTGTTTCGCCCAAAATACCATTAATGACAATACTAAATTCATCAAAAATGCTACCGTTTCATGCCAGTAGCTACATTTTCACCCAAAAGACCATAAAAAACTACTAAATTCATCCCTAAATCAATATTTTCACCCAATAATTTACACAAACCCATCATATTTTAATAAACCCTAATCTAGAATTTCATCTTTTCAAACCCAAAGGTAATCTGACTACTCTATGTCATGTCAGAAACCATTTACATACTTGTTTTCCTCATACAATGCAGACATCACAGAAACAGTGGTCATTGAAATGTTCTCCATAAATATGATAATTTCCTTCTCAGCACTAAGGTTGATCCCCTTCCACACCACATAAAAAAACTGACCAGTAGTTGGATCATCAAGGATGACATTGTTTTTTTATCGATATCATGTCACATCATTCTACCTTCTCTAAAATTATTGTAATTTTATTCTACAAAAGGAAATGACATGAATGTTAATCTAAATTGAAATATTAATAGGAATGGAAATGTAATATTCGTACATGACAATGAAATATATACTTCAATATCAACTATAATATAAAGTTCTATTTAAACCTATATAAAAAATAAAATGTAAAGTACAATTTTATTACGGTATAAACTAAAATATAAAGCGGTATAAAAAATGAAATATAAATGGAAATAAAATTTAATATAAAATGTAGTTTGAGTCTGAACTCAAGAAATAAAATTTAAAGAGGGTATCAACAATTTCAAATGCTTTGACATAAACTAACATTTTCAAATGGGCTGACATAAATGAACATGTAGATTAAAATATAAAAATAATAATATATAATGTATTGATTGTAGTTAATGTTGAATGGTAAATTTGTGATAATTAATTAATTTTAAAAACTAATAGCTCAACAATTAAGTTACAAATTTATAAATAAGCATAGATATGTGTATCCACATAGATATATAAATTAGAAGTAATATATATTATAGGTTTAGAATTTAGTTACTTAGTTTTTAATCATTAATATTACACATCAAACTGCAAAAAAAGTAACTGAATGATTAGAATTCAAATTGTACATCCAAAACATAAAGATAATGGAAAAATAAATATAAAATGTTATAATAAATATATTTACTAAGGAACATGGACATACAATATAAGAGAAACCAATAAAAATACTATGAAACCATTTAAATAATAAATACAATCAAGCATAAAATATTTATCATAATTTATTTAATTTGTACAATAGGTCACAATAATGAGACTAAAATAGGCTACAATTTTATTATAATTGAAGCCTATAAATCTAAAATGAAGAGATAAATTGAAAATAAATTGGCAAATTGTTTAATGGTTGAAATAAAAATATGTGGAAAATATATCATTTTATACAAGGGTAACTCATTGAGTTTTTTATTGGTTTTATCCCTAGTATGTTCCTCTTTAACTAGCTCAAAAATATTCTATAAAAATTATAATGATATAGTGCCATCTAATTTTTATTGTTTTCACTTGTTGTAGCACTTATATCCCTCAAACATATTCAGTAAAAATTTTCAATGATGTAACAACATCCATTTCATTTCTGTTCAAATTGATTTGTTAAACATTGCTTAAATCGCATGAGGAGGTCATAAAATAACATGAATGAACCCCATTTCAGCATATATTATTATAATCATACTAACCTAAATGACAATAATAAAAAAAATAAGTAGTTTTGTGAAAAAACAGTAAGGAATTATCAACAATGTACCATTATGTATTTTAGAATCACACAAAATCTATAAAATTCATGGTATTCAAGACCATCTATGTTCTCAGGGAGAGACGGTATGGGGAAAAGAAATGATGCTTGGTGAGAGAATAAAAATGAAATTTTGAGTAATAGAATAACTGCTGAAATTCTCTCTTTATATAATAATTAAATCTCATTTAACAAAATATTTTAACCTAGAAAAAAATAAATATATATTTTTGTAGTGGGAAAAGTTATTATAATGAAAATTAAATTACTCAAAAAGAATATGGATATATACTAATTTTAGAAACATATTCTGACACTCTTGTAATCATTGTTTCTATTGATATAGACGAACTGATGTTTTGTCTTATGTTTTCAAAATTTGAATTCTGTTTCTTTTTTGAAAATAATTATAGTTAGTGAATTTAAAAATTATGTAAAATGAAAATAATGATACAAAATAAGTGAGAAAGCAGAAGAATAAAAACAGTCCATGCATTTTTCTAGAAAAATGTTTGAATTATCATAGCACACACCCTTTAAATAGAGAATGGTTTTAATGATCATATCACACATACCCCTATAAAGCGATGATGAAATTTATGTAGTTCATGTCAAATAATAGGTATGAAAATTTAAAAATATCATGGTATTCATATAATATGAAGATGAAATTATTGTGATCAGTGTATTTTTTAAGAAGGTATGTATAATATGATACTTTATGGGGGGTACTAATAAAATGTGAATATTTACATATAATATTATTACTAGTCATTGTGATCCTTAAACATGTAGTATGATTACTAGTGGGAAAAAATAATTCAAGAAAGTTGGTGTGAAAACTTATTCACACTGTTATATATTAAACGAGTAATATCAAAATATTTTGTAACCTGATACATATAATAAGAAAGTTATTCAGATTTTGTTGATATTTTTCTTCTATATCAGGGTAATGAAGAGTTTCAAGGAATTCTGGAAGAGATTACACGTCTATTTATTGGTGTTGTGATCATTTATTAGAGGGAGAGGTGGCTTAAGATAATAGAAGGTTGAATTCAAATTTGGGATTTGTAACTCCTTCTTTTGGATCACATATCGATAACCCACATCTCCAATAAGTCAAGGATCATAAATTCAATGAAGAACCATATTTTTTACTCATTCATGTATTTAAAAAATAAATGGATCACAAAAAATATATATATTTTGACTATTTTTAATAAAATTATTCAAAAACTACCATCAGACACAACATTTTTAAAATCATCATAAACATCCAGGTGAATCCATAAGTTTCATAACCAATAACCATATCATTATGAGTATATAGGGTTATCTTATTTTTAATTAAATTAAATGCATGTGTACTAAAAAAATCCAGGTGAAGCCATAAAACATTAAACCCATGAATTAAAATTGACCGAAAGGGAGGGTTTCAAGATCATGCTAACTGTATGTTGGATATTTTACAAATGTTGTTTACAATATCTCAAATGAGTCTTGGTCCTCCAAGAGAAATCCTATGATAGATAAAGATGTCTTTCAGAAATACTTTTTCTTGAATTTTGGAGACAGTTGGAGAAAGAATGCCATTGAGGGGAAATCTCATACTCAATTGAAAATATCCAACAAACAGAAGATATTAGAGAATAATTTTTAATTGCATCAAAGAGAAAACCTCTAAGTTGATGCCTCTTTTAAATAGTTGTCACCTATGGGTTTACCTGAAAAGAGGGATGTTGTAGTTTTTTTGTCATAGGTTTACCCCTCAACACATCAACCAGTGCATTCTAGGGATTATAAGGCTCTGCCTATGTTCTTTTTGGAATAATTGTTGATGTAAATGAAGATAAAAAAGATTATTTAGTATAGGTAAAATAAGAAAACTAGTAAAATTTAAAACAAAATAGATAAGGAGAATTTAGGGTTTAGGGAAATCATCAAAACATATAAAATAATAAATTCAAATAAGAAATTCATTGCGAAGCTAGGTAATGTAGCTGGAAATGGTATTAGAAAAATACGCTGGAAATCAGGCTGTCGGTGGACGATTCTTAATTGATAAGGCGTACTTTAGGATGATGAGGTCACTTTTCCATAGTCAATTGATAAAAAAAAATTTATTGAATAATTTATGGATAATAAATGATAAAATATCCTCCCATTGTTTTAAATATTTTTATTTATGAAATATTTGGTATTACATCATTCCTTTGAAAATTTTATGGAAATTCTAATTTTACCCTTTATAGTGTGTTGTAGTATTTCAAATATAAATAATTTAATATTTATTATTTTAAAATTTTATTTTCTAACTGTGTTCCAAGATTAATGGACTATTACTTTTTTTCAGAACATTGGATCTAAAATGTACATTTGTTTGGACTAAAAGGACCATGAAGTCAAATTGGGATTGGACCCACCAGATTGGATATGGGTTCTGTATTTAGGCCATAACCTCTTCATCCGATATTGTATTGGGCCAAAATTTTAAGAGGAAATCAATGGATCAATTATGCACAAATAATTATTCAATAATAATAGTTGGTTCATGCGTTTTTTGAGGTCAAATGGGCGGTGAAATTTGGGTTAAAATATTTGGCAGATATTCGCCATTCAAACTTGAAACCTATTTAAACCTAGCCTCCCCTCCACTATATAAATTAGTGTTTTTCTCATTGATAGGGGTTTTGAAGTTCATTAGGAAGTTTAGGGTAGAGTATAAGTGCATCCACTCCAATTATCCAACCCTTTCAACAAGGGTATCTCTTGATGAAACGATCCCTTCGACGAAGCCTTCTTCTTCTTCGGGTTGTAATACTTTTGTTTGTGTAATAAAACTCTTTGTTATTATTCTATTTATTATTTTTTCTTCTATTTTGTTAAAATTTATTCTTCCCTTAATTTTCCTAATTGATCTGGAATCAAGAGTAGAAACGAGATTGGGATCTACCCTCTCTAAACCTTTGCAAATACAAAACGTTTGTACGATTACTACACCACGCATGGAAGAATAATTCTTTTTAGTAATCGATATACCTATCACCTCCATAATTTATTTATTTTTATTAAATGACCTACTATAATATATATAATGTTATCTATTAATTATGTTTTTAATTTAAATGAAACTAATAATTCAATTGAACAATAAACACAAACCACGTGAGGTTGAGAATTTGGTGAATTGTTAGAGGGTGAACTTAATAGGTAACTCAAAACCACACAGGATCAATTTGTAGTGTTCAAATATAATCCCAAAACTAAATTAATTATAATTTCCAGAGGGGTTATGTGCCTTAATTTACTACTATCCATAATATAAAATCAGAACATCAATCAAAATAGGGTGCTGCGATTGCATGTTCTGAAGTTAGACTAGGGTTAAATTGACTTCATATTTGGGTTAAAGTTAATTCCCGTAGGGATAAAGATTTAACAAATCAAGGTAATATAATTAAGTATATATTAATTTAAATGATAATGACAAATAAATAAATGAATAGGTAGAGTTATATCAATTAATCCTTTTAAATATTGTCTAAAAACATCTTCTTGTTGTGCCATTTTAATTGAACATTATTTCGAAAAAATAAAAACCAAAACATTATACAATATTCTTCCAGCAAAAATATTCTATATTTTTTAATGGTAAGAAAACACCACACATCATTTGAGGTAGTTTTATTATTTTATTTTATTTTATTTTCAAAATACCTTTAATATGTTTTCAAATATACTTCCTCCTTTGAGAGACGAACTTGGTTAGCCACTCTGCTGCACTTAAGTACCCCAAAGACAATTAATCATTTGAGGGTTCCCACAAAAATTACTTTCATATTGGAACCGTTTCCAGGGAGGCAGGTAATTTATTCAACCAATTAGAGGTATTTAATTTATTTTAAATTTTATTTTCTTCTTCTCTTCTTTCTTTCTTCTTTACCCAATCTGAGTTTTGTTCCTTATTCCTTTATTTTTACCATCTTATTTTTGGTCCATCAACTAAAAATTCTTATCTTTTATTTTATTATGATCCACTTTTCTTCTTTTCATTTTTATTTTTATTTTGGACAAAAACTAATACCTAATATCTCATAGATCCTGATCTTGAGTTTGAACGTAGCCTCAGGTCTCAAATCAGATATTCTAAGTCTACGGGAAGTTTCGACATTCAACTAGTATGAGAATTTCTCCACTCCAAGAACATGGAAATTGGAAACACTTCTAAGTAAAACCTAAAACAATAACTAATGGGTAAAAATTATTTAAACTAAATTAATATAACCATTCGAGAATTGGCTGTATTGGATATTAATTATCAACCAAGTTGTATTGCATACTCAAATCTCAAATTGGACTTTAAACTAAAATCATTATTAATTCACCTTCTTCCAATGTTTCATAGCATATCTGGTGAGGACCCAAACATACAACGTATAGAATATAATATGGTTTGATCAATCTTAAAACACAAAAATGTTTTTGAATATCAATTTGAACTTAGAGCATTCCCATTCACACTTGATGGAGCTGCAAAAGATTTTATGTATTATTTACCACCAGAAAATTTAACATGTTGGTACAATTTAAAACATCTTTTTCTACATAGATTTTTTTCAACATCATGATTCACATCCATTTTAAAAGAGATATTGGGGTTGAAGAATGCCCGAGGGGAGTTAATGTATGATTACTAGGAGTGATTCACGAATTTGTGTGCAAGATTCCAACATCACCGAATCAGTGAGAAAATCCTCATCCAATAATTTTATGGAAGACTCAACCCTATGGAGATAATTAGGGTGGATTCAGCGGCTATAGGGGAGTTTGTGGACAAAACACTAGTAGCAACACATGCTTTTATTTACAAGATGACCCAATACTCACAACAATTTGACAATCCAGGTACACCCCATGTTAGGGGAGTACATAAAGTAAGTCCTTCTTCTCTTGAGAGTCATTTGATTGATAAAAATTGTGAATAATTGACCACTATAGTGAGGAAAATTTCATTGGCTCAAAAGATATATCAACCCACTATTTTAAGGCCTTGTGGAATTTTCACTGAGACAAGCCACCCAACTAACTGTTGCCCCCAACAACAAGAAACATAAGATTGTGTAATAGTGTTTCCTAGGAGACCGTATCAACAACATAAACAACCATATCCCCCAATGAAGATTTATTCCTTTTCTCCAACATACAACCAAGGGTGGAAGGATCCATCAACCATGAGGTATGTGTTTGAAAAAAAGGTCCCTTTTTCAACAAAATTTCTAGTAGCCTCTACCCTCCCAACATAGATTCCAATAACAACAAAGATGATTTGAAGCCCAAGCATCAAAAATCCAACAACAAGGGAATCTCCAACCAAATGTAGATTAAAATACTTATGATATTTAGAAACAAATTGTTTTTAATCAATAGAATGAGATGAAGAGTCATGGTTCAGAGGTGGGGGAGTTGAAAACTAAAATGAGCCAGATTGACACCTCCCTCCATGAACTGGTAAGTATGAATTCTAGAAATCTACCTTCCCATCCTACTCAAAATCTAAAAAGAATATATGTTCCTTCACATTGAGAAGTGGGAAGCAAACAACTGATGCTTATCCACCAACCTTTCGACTGGGATTCACCTCAACTCCAAAGAAGCCTCATTCCATAACATCTAAAGAGAAACCTAAGGAGAAAGACAAATTGAAGTTAAATATTGATGATGATCCTACTAAACCCCTTCCCATTCGAAACAGGGTTGTACAAATCGATAATATGGCTGACTATGCAATGAAAAAAGAGGTATTGGACACATTCAAGCAATTGGAGATCAACATCCCTCTACTTGAAGACATCAAGAAAATCCCATGGTGTGTGAAATTATTAATGGGACATTGTACCAATCGAAGTGGGATCAAGGGAAATTAGAGGATCGATCTTGGAAGGAATGTGTCATCACTCATTCCACAAACTCTATAAATTCAAAAAAAGTACAAGTATCTTGGTACATTCACTATATCATGCACCATAGGGTATTTACACTTTTCTGATGCACTTTGTGATTTAGGAGCTTTTATAAATGTGATTCTTCACTTTGTATTCTCTCCTTTTATGGTTGGTTAGTTGAAGCCGACAAGAGTAGTGGTACAATTAAAAAATAGAGCTACTACATATCTAGTGGGAGTCCCTGAGTATGTACTTGTCTTGGTAGGATACATGATCTTTCCAGTAGATTTATAGGTTCTTAACATAGAGGATGATCTGTTAAGTTCTCATGCTCCCGTTATCTTAGGTATACCCTTCCTCAAAACTCAAAAAAAAATTTAATAAATTTCAATGATGGTACACTTTCCATGGAGTTTGGGGATGAAGATGAAAAATTTAATGTTATGGACTCCATGAAGTACCCTTCAGATGACCATTCTGCATTTGTTATCTCCCATTTTGAACCACAAAATAAAACCCCATATAATTTGACTGTCCTATGATTAAAGAGATTATGAGTATTGGTTCTAGTTTGATGTCTAAGAGTACTTCCACAACAATTTATAATGCATAGGGCTCTCTTAGATTTGATTTTTTAATGGAATCAAATTCTTATTTTAATCATGTGAACTATAATTATGACATGGCTATTTAGTATGATGATGGATTTCATTCTTTATTGCCCGATTTTGATGATGTACATTCTGATACTGATGTTCATTGTGCACATATTATAGTTCCTTCAATTTCTCCATCAGTGCATCACCGCCTACATTGAAACTCAATATATTACCACCAAATCTAAAATACTCATACTTGTTAAGTGGTGAGAAATTACCTGTTATTATTTCTAACAATCTCCCTTTTGAACATGAATAATTTTTTTGATCCTTTTGAGAGAGGACATCAGAGAAATTGGGTGCACCTTGCGTGACATATCAGGTATTATCCCCTCTATTTGAATGCATAGGATTGTTTTGGAGGATGGGGAAAAACCAGTAAGGAAGCCACAAAGGAGACTCAATCCAACCCTTCTGGAAGTTGTTAAAAAAAGATGTCGTGAAATTACTCACAGTAGGAAGAATTTATCCCATTTTAGATTCCCAATGGGTAAGTCCCATTCAGTTTGTGCCTAAGAAAAGTGATGTTACAATTTTTAATAATGAGAAAGATGAGTTAGATTCAATGAGGGTGAAAAACTATTGGCGTGTGTGTATTGATTATAGGAAACTAAATCAATCTACTCACAAGGAAAATTTATGCTTCCATATATTGATCAGATGCTTGAGAGAATAGCTGGGAAAACACGCTATTGTTTCATGGATGGATTTTCTGGATATTTTTAGGTTCCTATTTCTCTATAGGATTAATAGAAGAAAACATTCACTTGTCCCTTCAGCACATTTTCCTACCCAAGGAGGCAATTTGGAATTTGAAATGCCCCAAATACCTTTCATAGATGCATGGAGATTATTTTTCCAAATTTTATTGAGACGTTCATGGAGGTATTTATGTATTATTTTACAGTGTATGGGTCTTAATTTCATTATTTTATCTCTAGTTTGGGAAAGGTTTTGAATCATTGTATTTAGAAGAATCTGGTCCTAAGATTTGAAAAGTTTCATTTCAGGGTAGATCATGGGATTGTCTTAGGGAATGTATTGTCAGAACATTGGATAAAGGCTGATAGATCTAAGGTAGATATCATTTCATCCTTACCCTATCCTTCATGTGTTTGTGGTGTTTGATCTTTTCTAGTGTATGCTAGATTTTATCGGCGCTTCATCAAATATTTTAGTTATATTGTTCTTCCTATGTCATGATCACTTGAAAATGATTCTGATTTTGTGTTTGATGAATCTTGAAAGACTTCCATTTATGACATAAAGATGTGTCCGACCACTACTCCTATCATACAACACCCACATTGGGAGCTTCTATTTGAGATTATGTGTGATGCCTCCAACTTCGCAATTGGGGATGTGTTATCTCAGAGGGTGGAGGGATGTTCCCATGTGATTTCAAATGCATCAAGGACACTAGATTCATCCCAGAAAACATACAAAACCACATAAAAGAATTTTTCGGATATCATATTTTCATTACATCAATTCTGTTCATATTTATTGGGCTCCAAAGTAGTTTCTTTCTGACTATGCGGCTCTGAGGTACCTCTTGATGAATCCAAACGAAAATCCCTGACTTATCTTATAGATGATACTTCTTTATGAATTTGATAATGAGATAAAGGACAAAAATAGGTTATAAAACCTAGTAGAGGACTACATAAGTAGTCCTACTCACACACTAGAGGATGACACCTTGGACCATGTACCACTTCAAGACACTTTCCCCAATGTGCATCATTATTCCATATCAGGTACACATCCTTGGTATATTGATTTATTGAAAAAACTTGTGGGCTATAAAATTCATAAAAATTTATGTAAAAATGAACTCCAAAAATTAAAGAGTGACTCTAGATTTTATGTGTGGGATGATCCATACTTATGGAACATTTCTAGTTACCATGTTATTAGGAGGTGTTTTCCTGATCATGAGTTTGAGTATGTTCTGTAATTCAATCATACACTTGCTTATGGTGGACACTTTGGATCCCAATGGACATATAGGAATGTCTTAAACTCTATATTACATTTTCCTAGCTTATTCCATGATGCCCAGGTGTTTTTATGTCATTCTATCATTTCCAACACACAGGGTACATTTCTAGGAGTCAAGAGATGCCCCAACAAACCATACTATTCTGTGAGATTTCTGATGCATGGGGAACACTTGTTCAATCAGAACATGGATTACTTGCTTCAAAAGTATCGGGTGAAACACAAAACATTGACACCATACCACCCCCAAAGAAATGGCAAGGCTGAGTTTTTGAATAGGGAGTTGAATATTATTTGGAAAAAATCGTGCAGCAAAATAAGGATTGGAGAAAGTGCTTGGATGATGCACAATGGGATTATAGGAAAGCTAAAAAGACACCCATTGGTATGTCCCCATTTTGGATTGTTTCTGGGAAATCATGTAATCTCACTATTGAAGTTGAGCATTAGACTTATTGGGATATAAAGATATGTAACATGGATTTGGCCCATGTTGGAATCCAAAGGAAGATGAAAATTCAAGAACATGAGGAGATTGTATTGTATTCATATGGGAACTCCATGCTCTATAAGGAAATATAAAAATATGTTCATGAAAAAATGATCTAGAATAGATAATTTCATGTTGTAGTGAAATTATTGTTCTATAGTTCACAACTGTAGCTGATGCCTGGTAAGTTGCATTCCAGGAGGTTAGGTCCTTATGTTGTGACTAATTTTTTTCCTTATGGTGTAGTGGTGATCAAACATGAGGACACAAGAATGATCTGTACAGTTAGTGGACAACGTTTGGAGAAATAAATCAGGGGACTTCCTACTGATGTAGTGGATTTCATCACACTGCATAACCCCATCATTACATTAGCATATCATGCTGTTCCTAACCCTTTCACTTTTATATTATTTTTCCTATTTAAAATAATAAATTTAATTTGCATATATCATGTCATAGGTTCACATTATAGACAATGTAATATTTTAAGTGTGGGGATGGGGGAAACATTTTAAGGTAGATATTTTGGATTTTTATTTTTGTGTTATATGTGTACTTTCTATTAAGTTTATGGTTAAAATTTTCAAAAAAAATGAAAACAAATCAATAAAAAAGATACAAATTTATTATGTAACATTATCATATAGAACATATGGAAATTCCATATTTTCATAATTCATTGGTTGAAATATAATCATGAGAAATATTTCATCATCAGGGGTTGAATTTTATAAAAATTGAAGTTGTTGATGATATGAATGGTTGTGTCATTACAAAACCATTTAGATTTTGACATCATTATTTGTGATATTTGATCATGGAAAATTGTTTCAGTGATATCTCCACACAATTTTTCACACAATCATGACTTGCGAGTTTCTCTTACCCAATTGAATTTATATTTAGGGTATGTAATTCTTTTCAACTTATAACACGGTATTTACATACATTTGTTTCTCTTCCAATCGTTTCCATCACTGTACTAGATGAACCTATGTGCGTGCACCTAATATATGAATATTGTACGTCCTCTAAAAAATACAAAAAAATGATATAAAAACAAAACAAAAAATAAAATAAAAAAACAATCAATAATGAGGGGAGTGAAGACATGTACAACATGTGGGGATATTTTGGTCGAGAGCTCATGGTTTGACTTCTCGGAATGATTAAATGATTGGGATTTGAAATTTTATTACAAAGGCTATTGAATAGGTTCTCTCAAATAGAATCAGGTAATAGAAAATTATTTATTGACCTGAATATACTAGACAAAGGGTGGAGAGACATGTTTGGAATGGATTTCACAGAAACATGTGGAGAATTAGTGGCCTGGTAGACCCATGACTTGATTCTCTGTGATTAATGTTATGAATCTCCCAAGATTTTGTTTTGACACAATTTATGAGACAATGGATTTAAAATTTATTGATATTTACTCATGATGGGATTCTTACTTTTCCTATATTTTCAATCTGGATTGAGAAATAGGAATATACATATCTTGTCACAATTTTTTCGAATACATGATATGATTTTTTTCCCAGGAGTGAAAATATGTATGTGTGGGGGAATCGATAAAACACATTTTAATTGAATATATTATTGATAATAAATTATTTAATTTCCTCACATTGTGTTAAATATGTTTATTTATGAAATATTTGGGATTAGATCATTCATTTGAAAATTTGATAGAAATTCCTGTTTTACCCTTTATAGTGCATTGTAGCATTTAAAAGATAAATATTTTATTATTTATTACATTAAATTGAATATTAGTAACTATTTTCCACTTAATGGGATACAACTTTTTTTAGTACATTGGAGATAAAATGTATATTTGGTTGGACTAAAAGGAGCATGTAGTCAAATGAGGGATGGACCCGCAAAATTGAATATTGGTTCTGTATTTGGGAAATAACATTTTCATCCAAGCCTGGACTGGGCCCAAATTTTGAGATCCACTCGAAAATGTAATTATTCAAAAATCATTCTTCTGGAAGAACACCTGGTTCATGCTTTTTGAAGGTCAAATGTGTGTGTTCAAGTTGGATTAAAATATTTGGCCAAGATTCCCTATTCAAACCTGAAAACACTTTAAACCTCACCTCCACACCACTCAATAAAGTAGTTTTTCCTTCATTTTTTGGGGTTGGGACATGAATTAGGAGGTTGAGTTCAGAGAAGAAGTGGATTCATTCCAATTCTCCAACCATTTCATCAAGGGTAGCGCTTGAAGTAAGGATCCCTTTGATGAGGCGTTCTTCTTCTTCTTCATGTTGTAAAGATTTTCTTTATGTAATAATATTTTTTGTTATTATTTTATTTATTCTCTTTTCATTTTTTGATCATATTTCTTCTTCTCTTAATCTTCCTAATTGGGCTGGAATCAAGAGTATAAACAAAATTGGGTTCTACCCTCTCTAAACCTTTGTAAAGTAAAAAATTTTCTACAATGACTACACCACACATGGAAGAGTAGTTCCTTTTAGTAATAGATCTACCTCTCACCTCCATAATTCATTTATTTTGATTCAGTGAGCTAATGTAATTCACATATTATTATCTATTAATTGATTTTTTAATTAAAATGAATCTATGAAAGAAATTGATCATGATCAATCATGTGAAGTCGTGAATTGTGTGAATTGTGAGAGAAAGAACTTAATTGGTAATTAAAAACCACATAGGATCAATTTGTAGTGTCAAAATATAATGCAAAAGTCAATTAATTATAATTTCCAGAGAGGATATGTGCATTAATTTACCACTGACCATAACATAACCTTAGAACATCAATCAAAGTAGGGTGCTGTGATTGCATGTTCCGAATATAGCCATGGGTTAAATTCATATCATCTTTGTGGAAAAGTTAATTCTTGTAGGGTTCAAAATTTAACAAATTAAGGGATAATAATTATGTGTATATTACTTTAAATGATAATGATAAATAAGTAAATGAAGAGGTAGAGTAAGATCAATTACTCCTTTTAAATATTGTCTAAAAAATTTTCTTCTTATTGTGTCTTTTTAATCGAACATTGTTTAAAAAACACTAAAAAAACAAATTAAAAAATATTAATACAAAAAAATTGTTCCAGATTTTTGAATAGAAACAACCCCCACATCCTTTCATGTAGTTTTATTATTTCATTTCATTTAATTTTAAAAATACCTTTAATAAGTTGTCAAATTTACTTCCTCTTTTGAGAGACGGCCTTAGTAATCCACTCTGTAACACTAAAGTACCCTAAAAACCATTAATCAATTGAGGGCACCCACGAGAATGCCTTTCATTAGTCAAACTAGATTGTATAACACATTTTATATTTATCTTCAAACCCAAGAATAAATAGATTAAATATGAAAACATAAAATAGACCAATGAAAATAGACTAATTTATGAAAATATTATGACATACATTTAATTTTATAAAATGAAAAATTAATTATAAAATTTATATTGATAATATGTAAGAAAAAACATACACAAAATTTTTATAAATCTCATAGAGTGAACAAACAAATAAAAAAATATATGAGATTTTTGATGAAATCCATATCTATTTGGATATGAAAGTTAACCTATCTGTTAAGATGTAAATTAATAAATTTGTCTTAATAACTTTAACTACATAACAATACCTTTATTTTGTCTATCTACTATTAAAATTCGCTTCCTTGAAATCACTTATTAATTCCCATTTAGCAACACATTCTTGATAAAAATCTTTTTCTAAATGTTTCTGCAATGTACATGTTGGGTGTAAGAACTCGGACATTCTTTTCAGGTATGTACTTCCTTTTTCTGGAGTTTATGAAAAAATTTTGTGTTTTTTGGAAACTTTTGAAGTACACACCATATAATTTATAAGTTGACACTGTTTACTCCCTTGTTACATGAGGCCATGCGCTAGTCGTGTCTAAGCCACACACATGACCATGTAGGGGTGCTGTCGAGGCCCCTTAAATCGGATTATGGAAAAGCCTAGTACATGCCATGTACTCCAAAAGTACATGCCGTGTACTTTATTTTTTCATTAAATGGGTCAGGGTCGCGTCTAATAGCTAGAACACACTTCTTCTCTAGTTTATTCAACCGAGAGAATCCCGTGTTCCTGCAAATATCCTATGAGCCCTAGAGCCTCTATCCATTCCCCGAATCTACCGGTGTCAATTGCGTTGGAACAGCAGTTGTATGCTCTTCCTTCTTCTAGAGCATCGTTTTCAAATTCCTCCTCCTTTTCAAGTTATCATGGGTTGAATGTTTTTTTCATTTTCGTAGATCTACAACATTATATGGAGATTAAATCCTCTTGGTTCATGTATATCGATCTTCAAGCATCACGGTAGGTGTTTTGTGAATTTCCATTCATTGTCTTTGAGTTTTATGGTCAATATTCACCAATACCCTTGAACAGGGTATTGTGTGATTTCTGTTTTTCCCCTATTGTTTTTCCTTCCTTGCTTGTATTCTTGTGTAGAGGTAATTTTGTTATGTATGAGGATAATTTCTATGATTAGATGTTTTTACCATTCCTTGTTTTGTTTACGAACTTTTGGCCTTGTTCAACCTTTGGTCGTTATAACAGTTTTCCATGCCTTGTAACCATAGGACAGAGTGTTGCTCCCTGACATGATTGTTATGTTGTAGACTGGTTATCCAAGTAGCTCTATAGGTTTACTTTGGCCTTATAGCATTATTATACACTGACTGGCATGGGGCCGTGAGAACCTGGTGCTATAGACTATAAGGGGATAGACTGAGTGAGCTTCCACAGAGAGTCTTGGACATTATAGACTTTAGGGGATAGACTGAGTGAGCTTCCCAGAGAGTCTTGGATATAATAGACTATAGGAGGATGGACCTAGTGAGCCTCCTTAGAGAGTCTTGAGATTTATAGATTGTACGAGGGTAGACTAAGTGAGCTTCCTTAGAGAGCCATTGTTGTTTTAATTCCTTAAACCATTCCAGGATATAAGAGGAATTGACCGAGTGAGCTTCCTCAGAGAGTCTCTAGACTTTGGGGCTATAAGGGGAATTGACCGTGTGATCTTCCATAGAGAGTCCCTGACTACCTTAGACTAAAAGGGGAATCGAATGAGTATGTTTCCTCAGAGAGTCTTATAATTTCGTATGACCTAACCAGAGGGGTTAGGCTGAGTGTACTTCTGAGAGGGTTGGTGGTACTTCATGGATAAGACCAGAGGGGATGGCTCTGAGTACTTCCCATAGGGATTCCTATTTGTGGCAAGTTGTTTGCTTCACTACTACTTGTTGATTTGTAGATTGTTTACTATTGTGTGTCATCCTTTTTACTACTTACTGTTTACTACTTATTGTACTATTACTTGCCATATGCTCACTGACTATTAGGCACAGATCTTCAGGTGGTTGTCTAATAGGATTTAGTCTCACACCCAGTTTGGGTCATTATTTTGGGTCCAAATAGATTATATTGTTGCAAGTATAGACAAGGGAAAGTGCCCTCCGACTTCAGGTACTTTACTTGCATTGGAATAGGAGAGCATGAAACCAAGATGAGGATTGTGATATTTAGGAGTTCCTTATCTATTTTTCTTTTTAACTTTGGCTTAGTATTGTATTCATCTTTGTGACTTGTTTGTCTTCTTTCCTAGACATATGTATCATGCATCATTATATATATATGTTTGTGCTCCAATTGTTTATTGTTTAGTTCTCCGCTGTTAACTATTGTTCGATATTACTACTTACATTTTTGTATGTGTGGTTTACTTCTACTATGTACTCTTCCAATGAGTGCATAGTTTCCCCACTAACACATCCAAGGCCCTCACTGCTAGTCAGAAGCCTCTGAGGTTTAGGTAATTTTTCTTGAGGCCATGTGACCAATCAGGTATGGGGCACCTATGGGTTGCTTCCAGAACCAGGATGTTACAAAGTGCTATCAGAGGAATTATTTTCTCTTGACTTACTTTTTAGAGCCTATAGCCAGGGATAGGACCGAATAGGTACTTGGTAATATGTTGTGCCCAGGAGTAGCTAGAATGTGTATATAGAAAAGTCAATCTATCTTGTTTGTTGCAATTTCATTAGGTTTTGAAATTTTTACAGTACATATTATTTCACTGGTGTGTGATTCAAAAGAATTGTGTTGTTACCATTGTTGTTATTGGAGTTCTATTTCTATCGCAACCTGATGAGATGAGGGCATTCCATCTCATGCATCAAATAGGCACTTGTTAGAAATCACATGTCATGCATTATTGACATGACTTCTAGGATGAATTAGAGCTAGCATGTTGTGGTGATAGATGTTTTGTAGATTATTCATGATGTTGTGATAGATGATTTGATAGAATCTCTGCTTTTTGATAGAGAATCTATTTTATAGTAATTTCCATAGATGGATTCCAAAAATTTGTTCTTGAGGCGTTATGGGCCCTCATGGTCCAGAATTTGGTGGATCATTGCCTGGTTTCCAAGTTATAACTTGTATAAGATTCCCTGATTTGATTTTCGGGGGGGTGTGGGCTCTCAAGGATTGGAATTTGGCACCTTAAGTCTTGTTTTCTGTATTTACGGGCTTCAGAGTAGTTTTTGAGCTACTACCCAGAAAAACCCAGAATACACAACGTGTACTTTATTAATACATTCCATGTAGTTTTTAAACTATGTCACTGACTGTGTGGACAGAAACAAGAGGTTGTGAAAAATCTTCAGGAACATGCCGTGTACGGTATGTACTCGCCATGTTATATTGACCGTGTGTATACTCGTGTGACTCACGACACAGATGTATGAAACTTTGATTTTACACGTCGTGTCCTATTATCACACACCATGACATCTAACCTAAGAACCCGGCCTTGTCCTAAACAACACTAGTCGGGGAAAAACATTAAGTACACACTGTGTTCTTAGGGAGCACGTTGTGTAGAGTGAACTGTGTATCCGGTCGTGTAACTAACAACACAGGTCATTGAAACATTTTCTAGTACACGTTGTGTCCTTCATGAACACACCGTGTAGTCTAGGATAAAGAAAATTGTGTGGGTTATCCATGTACGGAGATTCGAGTAGTGGAGTAGAGTTTAAGTACATGCTGTGTGTAGGGACAACACTCTATGTGGTTGGGGCATTACACAAACAATTGTGGCAGATATACACACCCATGTGAATTGTATAAAAGATCATGTTGTGTAGTTTTTATACACGCCATGTAGTTTTGTTTTGTAAAACCTAAATGTTTCTTTCTCCTATTTTCCTCTTGTACTCTTCTATTCTTACTCTTTGATATTCCTAATATATGGTGTTCTTTTGACCTTCAGTGTTATGCCACCAAAATGTCCTCCAGTTGTACATCAGCTGACAGATGGTGATCAGACACCAGATATTGATGATCAAGGACTTCCTACATATCCTCCTGCTGTGCCAGCCTTGGAACCACTAGTTATATCAGTTGCAGGTGTCGATGCACAGTTTAGGGAAGATTTTATAAGGATGATGCATACCTTCTAGGTAGCACTACCTCCGGCCCCGTCAATGGCATTGTTGACGCGAGTCTTCCAGTAGCAACATCCTCCTACTTTCTCAGGGGATGGAGGACCTCAGGCTGCAGAGTTGTGGCTATAGGCCATGCTGATAATTTTGGAGCATCTGAAGATACCTCTAGAGAAGAGGGTGAATCTCACTACCTATATGCTCCGAGACTCCATGAAGAGGTTGTGGGAGGTGATCTCACAGTCAGGGCGACAACATATTTTGACTTGGGATGAGTTTCGACGCATCTTCTTCAATTACTTATACCCAGATACCTTAAGGGCTGATCGATCCCGAGATTTTATGAGTATAGATTAGGGTAGTCTTTATATTATGGAGTACTCATCTCACTTTACTGATCTGTAGCGTTTCACGCCTATTCTAGGAGGCAATGAGTTGTTCCTTGCGCGGAAGTTCAAGGATGGTCTGAGGCATAACATCTGCTCGCATGTGAACATCTTCAGGTTGACTTCGATATCGTATATCGTTAACCTGGAGCTGGTCATTAAGAGTAATATGATGGATTTTGGAGAACTTATCCTGGGCGGTTCGACATCCAGAGTCTGTGATCCTCCTACTGATAGCAGGAAGCGCCGTAGGGGGTCTTCTTGAGGAGATCAGAGTAGGTGGAATGTATCTTCCGGCAGCTGGGTAGTATGCTACCAATGCGGGAGGAGAGGGTTTACTAGGTCTCAGTGTCAGAGAGACCTGATGGATTGTCGATCATGCTACAAGATGGGCCATCTTCAGCATTTTTGTCTGGTCTTCTCACCTATAGATGGTGGTATAGTTTTTTCTATGACCCTGCATTCCGGAGATGCATCACCAGTTTCTCACTATATTGGGAACTGGAGTTCTTCTGACCGTTTGGGCAAATGTGGAGGTCGCGGTCATGGTGGTCAGTCACCAAGATACCAACGACAATAGAGTGGATCAGCTCAGATTTGTCAGGCAGGGTCACAGGGTCGCGGTACAGGCCAGACTTTTTCAGTGGAGTAGACCCATCAGGAGCAGGATCCCGACCCTTCTACAGTTTGAGGTATGATCATAGTAGCCTCAGTTTTAGCTTTAGATATTTTTGATTCTGGTGCTATGCATAACATTATCTCTGTTGCTGTTGTGGAGAGCCATGGGCTCTGCATCTTTTCCTCTGCCGATACTTTGACTCTAGACACACCGTTGGGGACTAGAGTGGTTAGTGTACGTCAGTGTAGAGTGTTCCCTCTTGAGTTTGTAGGTTGTCACTTATTATGGGACCTCCATGTCCTAGAGATGATGAGCTATGATTCCATTCTCAGAATGGAATGGTTAGTCCCCTTTTAGGCAATCGTTAATTTCAATCACCGCAGGGTGTGTTTCGAATCACCAGAGTTTGGATCCTTTCTTCATAGAGGCGAGTGGGATGTCCAGACGAGTCGAGAAGGACCCGGGCATCATGGGCTAGGAGGAGTTACCGCCCAGATCAGTAGTCTTTATCTAGATGACCTGGGGACTTCACAGTTAGAATATCCTCCAGTGGTAGATCGTTTTAGGGAAATCTTTTCAGAGGGATTATCAGGTTATCCTCCGAAGCATGAGGTAGAATTTTCTATTGATATCATTCAAAGAGTGGCACTGATGTCCATTCCACCTTATATGATGGCTACACCTATGTTGCAGGAGCTCATGAAGTAGTTGGATGAGTTCCAGGCCAAGGGTTTCATCGAACCCAATACTTTTCCTTGGGGTTCACCAGTTCTATTTGTGAAGAAGGTAGATGAAACCCTTAGGCTTCGTGTGGACTATCCAAAGTTTAACCAGTTGACGGTTAAGAACCGATATCCCTTTCCAAGGATCGATGATCTCATCGATTATCTTTGAGGATCCTGGGTGTTCTCAAAGATTGATTTGAGGTACGATTATCATCAATTGAACGTTAGACCATCTAATATACTTCTTACTGCCTTCAAGAGTAGGTATGGTCTATACAAGTATATGGTTATGTCGTTCGGTCTCATGAACGTGCCTGTAGTTTTCATGGCACTGATGAAACGTGTGCTCCATACATACATGGATTCCTTCATGGTGGTTTTCATGGACAACATCTTGGTGTACTCTCACACACAACACGACCATGATACCCTTCTAGAGATCATTCTGAGTACACTGAGAGAGCATCAATTATATGTTAAGATCTTGAAATGACACTTTTGGATTGATCAGATTCACTTTTTGGGTTATGTTATCTCAGAGATAGGAGTATAAGTAGACCAAGAGAAAGTCAGAGTAATTGTTTCTTGGGAGAAACCGAAGAATTTCTTTGAGGTAAAGTGTTTCCTAGGGCTGGCTGGATACTACATATGTTTCATATAGGACTTTTCAGGCCATGCAGCACCACTGAGTGTGCTTCCTTAGAGAGTCTTATAATTTCGTATCACCAAAACAGAGGGGTTAGGCAGAGTGTACTGTCCATAGGTTTCTTGGTACTTCTTCAATAGGACCAGAGGGGATGGTTGTGAGCACTTCCTAGAGGGATTCCTATTTGTGGTTTGCTGTTTGCTTCACTGCTTCTTGTTGATCTGTGGATTGTTTACTATTGTGTATCATCTTGTTTACTGCTTACTATTTACTTTTTACTATACTATTACCTTGCATATACTCACTGACTATTAGGCACAGATCATCAGATGGTTACCTAATAGGATTTAGTCTCACACCCTATTTGGGTCAAGATTTTGGGCCCAAACAGATTACATTGTTGCAGGTATAGACAAGGGAAACTTCCCTTCGACTTCAGGTACATGACATGCATTAAAGCACGAGAGCATGGGACCATGATGAGGCTTGCGATGATGAGGAGTTGGTTATCAGTTTTTCATTTTTACTTTGTCTTATTATTGGATTCAGCATTTTGACTTGTTGGGTTGCTTTCCTAGACATCTGTATCATGCATCATTTCATATATATACGTGTGTTCTAGTTTTTTATTGTTTAGTATTCCACTGTTTACATCTGCTGTGTACTCTACCAATGTGGTCATAGTTTCCCTACTAACACACCCAAGGCCCTTGCTTCTAGTTGGAAACCTTTGGAATTCAGGGAAATGCGCTTGAGGCCATGTGACAAACCGAGTACGGGGTAGCTCTGGGTGGCTTCCAGAACTGGGACGTTACATTGGGTCACTTATAGGTTATAGGTCATAGAGAGAATGATATTAAAAAGAAAAGTTTTATTATAATTATAGGTAAAAAATATAATCTAGGATAAAGTTTCACTAATAAATAGTCATAGGATATATAATGACATACATGATATGATAAATTGTAAAAATTGAAACAAAGATGAATGAGTGTATAGTGCAATGATGGAAGTAAGAACTCATTATTTAATAACTCCATGTCAATGATGGTGATATCAATATTTAATATATTATATAGTCTATATAGTTTTGAATGAATGGACTAATGAAAATTAATGGAGAACTAAACATGTGAAAAAACATTAAATTTATTGAGAAAATAGGATATCCATATGAAAAAATTGCAGTTAATACCAAATAAAATCCACAGTTAATATAGAAGAATGTTTACAAACCATTTATCAAAAAAATGTGGGAGACTTACATTTTAAACACGGAAGAGAAATAATGATTCATTTCTACTAAATCACCCTATAAACCCTCAATCGAACTAGGAAATGCTGATAAAGGAACCACACCGAATGAAGGATTTATTAGAGTGGTGTAATTTCAACAAAATTTAAGTGATAAAATTCCAACAACATATCATAATATATCCATAGTTTGTTTAATAATTTATCATAAATACATCATTATAATTAATTTTGAATAAAAATTTAAAATTTGAAACATTTGTAACAAACTCTGGACACATTTTCATAAAAAATTGCTTTAGTCTATTAAGGTTTAAAGGGTTGATTCAACTAGTTCTTCAAAAATGACTCATTGTTTTAAATTTTTTGAATCTTCCTAATATGAGTTTGGACCCACGAAAGCTAACTAGACATCATTTATCTATCTTTTTTCCAAATATCAATATTTTTGAATCCATCTGCGCTCTTGTATATGTGAAAATTAAAAAATTATTTTAGTCAGTCATGTCGATGTTCTTAAAAAAATTCTTTTTTTTCTATAAACTTAAAATAAAAGGGAAATCCACCTAATTAGTAGAATCATTTTTATTGAATTCATTATTATAAAAATATGAATCCTCCATAATTAATGATACATGAGATAAAAAATTCTATACATAAAAAATTATTGAAAATTAAAATATTTAACCCCTTTGATAAAGCACAAGATACTGAAATTATGCATGACTGTATAATACTTATAGAATGAATTTGAATATCTAGATGATAGTTCAACATTACTTAATGATTAATTTAGTATTCTTCTCATGTTTCACAAAAATATCAATGATAGTTTAAACTTTCACAAACTAAAGATGAAACATTTAGAGCATGGAATAAAAAATTTAAGATATTATTCTGTACGCCATTTATTCATTACAAATATCTTTTCATATAATTGAAACATCAAAAAATTAAGATATAAGTCATCATATAAAGGGATGATAAATACAAACACCTTTTATGATAAAAAAATAATGAACTAATACATATAAAAGAGTTCAAATTCCCTTTATTGTATTAAAACAACCTATGAATCAATGTAATATAAACACATATCAATAAATGTTTGTCATCACCCATAAAAAGTACATATTGAAATAAAAAAATACAATTAAAAATGAAACATGTGTTATAAAATTTCATATATATAGAAATGATTTCATCATTTTTGGGGATTAACGAATTGTCGGGATGATATTGGATGTGGTGGAATGAAGGAAACAAAGGTAGCACTGATAGAAGGAATTGTAACTAGATTGAAAAGAATTAGGTTTGGGTGTGTTGAACGTACCCATTAAATCTGGTGGTCTTCTATCAATGTCGTGGACTTCCATTGGTATTTCCATTATTCCATTGAGAATAGATTAGATAGATAATTCTTATCAACGATAAATAATATTTTTTAAGGAATAAATTTATTAGGGCATGTTTGACGAGGAGATAGAACAAACATTAGATAAAATAAGGTCACCATATGTTGGAAAATTTTCAGTGTTCTGATGATGCATTAGAAATCCAATTTTCGTTCAATGATTTCTTAAAAATTAGTGGTTGTTTGAAGATACGGTGGAGAATATCTTTGTTAGATGGTTTTTCTCGTCGATAGAGATAATATTTGTATGAAACATGTTTGTTGGATACATTCACTAATTGGATGGGGAAAATGAGGTTGGACAGGTAGCAAAGTGAAAGTACTAGTGTAGGAAGAGGAGACAATGTTGGGGATAAGGTAGAGAATGAAAGGTGTAGGAAGCGATAGGGATGAAGAGGTGGGGATACAAGGGTGTGGAGGAATCCAGGCAACTCACGAGTAGAATGATTTGGAGGAGGCAGTTTTGGAAGAGGTGAAGTGGTTGAGAGGTGGAGATAAAGGAAAATGAGTATATAATGTAGAGGAAATTGAGGAAAAGGTGGAGGAAGAGTCCATGGATTTGGAGTATATGGAGGTTAAGAATTTTGCAGGAGGAGTTGAGGATTCATAATTTTGAGGAAATAAGAATATACTAAGTGGAGGATACTTCTACAAAATGAATGTGGAGATACAATGTGGAAGGGAGGATTATAAGATTTATTATATATAATTGATTTCCCATTTTTGTTTTCTTAGTTTTAGTAAATTTACAAATAAAATTTACATTTTCATTAAAATGAATATTTACCCAACAGTTATTCAAAAAAAACTAAAAAAATTTATATAGATGAGAAAACATTGAATAATAATCATTAAGGGTTTTTTATCTTTTTAATTTAACCACATATCATTGGTATTACTATAATTTTTTGTAGAATTTAAAGTAAATTTTCACATTTATTAATTTTTTTCGTAATGGAAAAACCATGTGTGTAGGGTGAAAATTAAACAAATGATCTCTTAATTGCATGAAATATTAGGATGATGATATCTAATTAATTTAAAATCTATAGAAATAATCATCACATATATCAGGTACCTAAATTTATTGGAATAATTGTAAATTTTGTTTTTCCATAGACATGGAATTATATTGAAAATCAAGTAAAATGGGAAAATTCCAAGAAAAATGAACTTTTATTGACATGAAATTGTAGTAGAATGATCACATAGTCATTTTGGATATGTTGAAATAAACACTGCATCCATCAAATCATTATGTCACCTAGTATGGTAAAATAAGATGGCTAATATTTTTTACTTTTATTAAATTGTAATTTATTCTATTGGGCAGTCAAAAATTAACAATAAAATTCTAATTAATGTGTAATCCGATGAGAATATACATCAAATCAATTGTGATATGTTTGAACCGACCATAGAACAATTAGATGAAGAGATTGACTGGTATGGATGAAGGTATTTTTTAAAAAAATTACCATTTTAATAATGGGAATTTTATGTGTGTGGTGTTCAAATAAGAACCAAATTAGATTTTATTAATATCAAATCTTAGTAAAATGATCGTTATGTCATTAAAAGTTCACATAAATCATCGATACATCAATCATTTAACTTAATTTTTGGTATGTATGAAAGTGATGTTTTTCCCAATGATTTAGAGTAAAGTGAACAATCACTAAGTAGGATTTAATACAATGAAATCACACTTGTATTAACATAAAATATTAAGAATGATCACTAAGTCATTTTTTATTGAAATCAATAAAACATGAAATTGCATTATCATGTCACCCGATATGATTGAATACTTTTGGTAACATTCTAAATTTTAATTAAAATTTCCTATCTCCCATTAGGGGGCCAAACAAATAACTTTTGATAAAATTTGAAATATAGGAGAAATTTACTCAAATCTATTTTGATATATCTGTATCAACTGTATGTAAATTTGATTCCAATATTGATTGATATGGATTATGGTATGATTTTTCATTATTATCTTTTTTACCGATGGGTTAATCATGTGTATAGGAGTGAAAATTGATTGAAAAATATCCGATTGACATAGAATCATAATAAAACAATCTTTATTTCATTTAAAAGTCATAGGAATGATTAAAACATCAATAAAATATCCAAATTTATTAGTATTATTGAAAATGATATTTGTCCCTCAGATTTGGAGTTATGTAAAAAGTCACATGGAATGGTCCAATATGAAGAAAAAACATTTGGACTGATTTAAAATATTGGGAGAAAAATCATAGATTCTTTTTTTAATATTTAGGAAGAAATCTATCATCCATTGGATTCTTTTATAACCCAGTATGATGGAAAATGATGGGTAATGTTGTCTAGTTTTATGAAAATGGAATGTCTCACATCATGGCGTAAAAAAATGAGAAAATGAAATCTAATTGATATATAAATATTAAGATAACATTACATTATTATTTTTTATTATTATTTAACAAATTGTACATCAATCGGATGCCCATATTGATCAGTATGATTTATGGTATGATTTTTTTAATAATTACCAGTTTGTACCCATGGTAAAATCATTCCTGTAGGGTTAGAAACTAAGTAAAAAATCCATGATTGATATTAAATAATAGGAAAGTGATATTTATGTCAAATAAAAATGTTTTAATTATTGGTATGTATATTAGATACTTGGATTGATCGGGATGATTGAAATTGGTGTTTGTTCCTTAGATTTGGTGTCAAGTGAAAAATTAAAATAATTTTCTCAAAAATAATAAAATATAATTGTATTCTCATGAAATTATTCTAAAATAATCACCAAGTAATTTTTGATATGTTGGAATCAACATCATATTCATCAGATTCTCATGTTTCCTAGTTTGATAAAAAATGATAGGTAACATTGTCTAGTTTGAATAAAATGGAATACCACTCCCAGGGGGGGTCACAAATGAGAAATCAAATTTTCATTTAAATGAAATGTTAGGATAACATTCCTAGAATTATTTTTTATTTTTTTAGTTATTTGAGTATTAGTTTGAAACTCAAATTTGTTTGTTTGAATTATAAGATGATTTAACAATATTACCATTTGGAATAATGGGAAAATCATCTCTGTCAGGGTAAAAAATTACCAAGGTAGGTATGATTGAGACGAAATCATAGGAAAAAGATCCCTAATTCATTTAAAATCTATTGGAATCATTAATAATTTTATTAGAAACTATATTTTCCCATTATTATTAAAGGTAGTGATTATCCCTCAAATTTGGTGTAAAGTGAAAAATCAAGAATGAGGGGACAATGCCAAGAAAATGTAATTGGATTGAAATTAAATCATGTTATAATGATCATTGAGTCATTCTTGATTTCTAAGAGTTATCACAACATCCATAGGATGCTTGTGTCACTTGATATGTCAGAAAACAATGGGTAATGTTCACTAGTTTAATTGAAATAGAACATCTCCCATTCTGGGGTAAAAAAATGCGAAAATTACTTCTAATTGATTTTAAAATATTATAGAAAATTCCCCAATTAATTTTTGATCTTTTCTAACTAACCACTTTTCTGTATAATGCTTGAATTGAATGGTATGTCTTATATTATGATTTATCATTATTACCATTTTTGTAACAGTGGGAAAATCATCTGTCTAGGGTTTAAAACTAAAAAAATATCTATGAGTGAAATGAAATGAAGTTAAAATTATCATTATGTCATTTTATCTCTATAGGAATGAACGATACATCAATCGTATACCCAAATGACTTTTCATGATCTAAACTGGTGTTTATCCCTTATAGTGGAGTTATGTGAAAATTCATCAAATAAGAGAAAATACTACGAAAAAAAATTATAGAGTTGAAATCATGGTAGAATTTTTTTGGGGTATTTTTTGAATCATTGGAATCAATTAACCATCCATCATATAATCACATCACCTGCTAAGATGAAAATTGATAGGTAACATTATCTTTTTTTAAATGGAATATCTTCTATTTGGGGATTAATAATGTGAAATATATTTCTAATCAAATTTCAAATATAGGGTAACATTCCTAAAATAATTTGTGACATTTTGGAATCAAAATTTCATCAATATGATGCCCACATTGATTAGTGTATATTATGGTTTTATTTGACAATATTACTATTTTTATATTAATGGAAGAATTGTATCTTTTAGTGTCAAAAATGAAAAAACAATCTTCGATTGACGTTAAATATTAGGAAATAGTTTTTCTGTCATTTAATATCTGTTGGAATACTCATAAAAACTATTATATAGCTAAATTTATCTTAATTATTTAATGTGGTGTTTGTCCCTTAGATTTTGTGTTATGTGAAAAATCACCTAAAAGGGATCCATACCATGAAAAAATAGTTTTATTGGCCTAAAATATTAGAAGAATGGCCATGAATTCATTTTTAATCTATAAGAATTAATGTTTCTTTCATCAGAAGCTCATGTCACCTGATATGATGGCATATAATGGGTAATGATGTCCAGTTTTATTAAAATTCTATATCTCCCTTCATTAGGTCAAAAAACGTGAAAAACACTTCTGATTGATGGGAAAATCTAGGAGAAAATTTATTGAATTATTTGTGATATATTTTAATAAATTGTGCATCAAACCGCTATCTAGATTTATCAGTATGGCCTATGTAGAATTTTTCATTTTTATCATTTTTTTCTAATAATTGAAATATCATGTGTGTAGGGGTCAAATAATAACAAACACTCTAAATTTTTATACTAATTTTTAAATTTCCCAGTCTCTAGTGGTACGAATATATTATAAATATTTTCTTGACAAAATGACATGGTGAAATATCATAACCTTTTTAACAATGTTATGATATATATTTCTATTGTGTTAACTTGAAAAAGTTAACATTTTGGGTACATCTCAAACAATTTTTAAGAGAGGATAGACAACATATTAATTTTCATATTAATATATCAGTACTAGAAAAGTAGGTTTTCAAGCCTTTTAAAATGGGATATGGCCTTTTTTGGCCATTATTAAAGGGTATTAGTGACCGCCAATGGTGATTTCTTAACCCAAAAACCACCTATTACACACCCTGCCCTAAAACATCAAAACCCCCCCACCCCTTGGTCTTCCACATCACCCTCATTACAGTCGTCCCCTTGCCACACCCTCATTGCAACATATAATGAAGAAGTCTCCACTCCTCCTAGCCTTTCTCACCCACTCCCCCTTCCCAATCATCTCCCCCACCCTCACCGCACATGGATTTAAATCCATTACCTCCACCGCCATGCACATTATCAATGCCTTAACCAATTACTTCACCCATTCCTACACCATTTCTCACCCTCTCCACTACCATAATCATCTTTTCTCACCATCTTCCCATCAGGGTGAGGTTGACCCAAACATCCCCATCCTCAACATTCCATGTAATTCAATTGGATTTTTTATTCTTTGATATATAGGTAAAATTGTAGTCAAATATGACACCATAGATCAATTTGAAAACATTTTTATGTTTTTTATAAATTAAAATTTTAATTTAGTTAATTGTTTAGTCTAAGAATATTCTAGTTGGAAATATAAAAGGGGAAATAAAACTCATAAAATTAGACTGTGTAATTGGGGAAACCAATTTCCAAAATATAAATTCATTACATTCCCCTAATTAAGAGGTCCAAATGATTATATATTTCATTAAAATTTTCAATATTAAAGACATGTTTAATTGAAAGAATAATTGAATCTTATATGATAACCCATATAGAAGATTCTATTTCATGTAAAGAGTTAAATAAAAGGAAACCCGACATTCCAAAAGATAGTTGTAATGTTCAATAAAGTTTTATAGTAAAAAATTTCAATCAGTTCATGTATATAGTTGGTAAAAATCAAAGCACATAGCCCCTCATGTTGGTTATTTATAATATCACACCATGTAATTTGATGATGTAATAATTTCTTTTACATTCCAGTCTTATTTATAGACCTAGTATTCTTGGGGATAAGATTTATTTTTACCATTTTCAATTTTTTGATGAGATGACAAATTTTTGGATAAATAGTGTGATGAATTATGATTTTGAAATGAATAAAATGATTAGACTATAGGATTTCTAATTTTAGACAATCAATTTCATCTCATTTAATGAAATTTTATCTGATTAGAGCTTGAAAGAGAAATTTTATTACCATTTAAATAATAATATTAAAAATTATATTTCTGAAACTTTTTACAAAGGATTACATTGATCATAAAAATTATCTTTTCCCTAAGAATTATTTTATAAGGGAAAGAGTGAAATTTGATGGTTCTAAGGAATATAATCCAATACTAAAGATCATTATTAGATTAGAAATATTATCACAACTTGATAAACACAACATTCCCATGGTATATGAATTTCTAATTTTTTGGCTCATACATTACCTTCCATTGATGGTGTGGGTTGATATGATAGTCACAATTGGGAAAAAAATTATTTTTTAATATCACATACTAGAAAACAAACACATTAATGTATAATCTTGATTCCATACACATTTAAAACATCAATTATAATAATATTTTATCGATCATTTTGTGTGTCTGTGTAAAATCCATTGAAAATATCAAATTGCGATGTGAACTAGAGGAAATGGGTGTAAGGTAATAATTTCATTTACAAATGGATTTGGTAAACAAGTAATACATGGATATTGCACATTATATAATGATTAAAAATGAGAAAGAGGTATTTATTTCTATTTTGATGTTTATTAAGGTTCCAAATAGTTATGCTTATAGTATTTTCATTTCTGTGAATGTGAAAAGTAGGATTATGGAAGGTTTTAATTGACATTAAAATCACATACTACTTCAACAGTTGATTTCAATCACATTTTTGGTTGTTTATCACCAAATGTTGTTCAACCATTGACTGAGATGAGTAATTATGTTTGACATCATTGTTTAAGAAATCAATTAATGTGTGATTTACAAATTTTATAGGATATAATTTTATATACACTTTCTCACATGATGAAAATAATTCCGACCTCATTTTTGATGTTATGGTTCCCCTAAAAGTTCACATAACCAAAAACGTAAAGGTAGCAGGACTAGAGTAATTAAGGTGGATGCATCCACATGATTTGTATTATAATGGTTTAAAATGAATTTTTTGTAATTGGGATCACATAAAGGATTCAATAACCAATTATTATTTCATGGATGAGTATAAAACTTTTCATGAAGAATATCCTATTGATACCGAAACAAAAATATATAATCCCTCCCAGATTCATGATGGTCTAATTAGATAATGAACTATATTTGATATAGAAGACATCGAGTGGGTATAAGCTCATCGATATATCTTGTTCAGTACTCGATTAGTTTTACCATTTCTATATTAAGTTCCTTATCTGTTTAATTGTTCATATATAAAATGTTTTTTTAATATAAGTATTGGTAATTTAATCATAGAGTTATTATTTCTAGGAAAGATGTTGATAAGATAAAACCAGAGATGCCTCGTGTGAGTGATTATAAAAATCAATAGTCCCTTTTTTAAGCATTCAATGGTTGTTTAAAGGATTTTTACATATAATGGGATTTTAATTATGATTCAAGAATAATAGTAATTTATTTTTTCATAAGATTTTTTGAATTCTAAGAAATATATAGGTTTATATCATTTGTGTGTTAAGAGACAATAAAAAAATGATGAATTTTACAAACTAGTTGAGGGTCCATATATAATGACTTTTTATTAATAATATTTTTATTCTAATGGATTTTATTTTCTTATTAATCATATTTATGAAAAAATATCAACCCAAAACAGTGGAATTGGTTTTCCTCCTTTCAATTATGGTTATTACTAAGGTCAGTCAAAAGACACTATTGAATCAGCATACACACATGAGTTGAAATTCATATTATTAAAGTGTAATTTGGTTGATACAATCTATATAACTAAATTTAATCATTAAAATTTTAAATTTTTCATCTTAAAAAACATATTATATAGAGGTGAATGAGTTAGTAATGAACCATTAATTTTAGCATCAAAAGATGGACAATTTTTCATCCTTTCATTTCCATCTAACCTGAATTAGAATGTTTCTATGAAAATTTCAAGATGAGGAGTGTTTTTAATTGAATATGATAAACACCAGACTATTTCATTTATTTTACAAAAAATGACCACCACACCATATCTCAACATGAAGAAGATATTAATTTTTTTAGAGAGAACATTGAAGGTGAAATATTCAATTTCCATATTTAATGAATGTTATGATTTTTTTCCAAATCATTTTTAAATTAATATTTTCAACTATTTATTAAATATTGTTAGTAAGATGAAAACCTTTAGAAATTATTTAAAAAATTATGCATGATGGGTTTTTAGAATCGAAATTACTTTCTTAATTTTGAATTGGTTTTTTATTTTTTTCAATTTTATCATTTATTTTTCATTAATGATAATTTTTTTTATTTTAACTATTGAAACAGGAATTTGGGATTTTAATTTTTATTATGTTAGTTTTTAAATGTTTTACTAAATAATGTATTTGTTAATTAAGTTGATGTGATTTATCAAAATTCATGTTTTCAACATGTTGTATTTAGAATCTCTAATATGACGAACATGATAATATTTTTGAGATGAGGTTATTTTTCATTATAATAAGAGGCATTCTATATTTTTTGACTGGGCAAGACATGTTAATGAATTGTTTTTTAATTTAAAATATGAAATCTCAATTGTAAATTCATATTCTTGGGAATGAAAAATAGAGAGAATCTTTTCATATTGAATTATATTTTTTGAAATGAAAATATCTCTCATGGGTAGACTAATATTTTGATTCCTTGAATTTTAAATATGATTCAACATCTGAATTATATTATTTTGACTATAATTTGAGAGTAATGATAAATATTAAGAAAATAAAACCTCAAATGTGGACTTGGAATAACCATTGACTATTAATTTTGTTTTCTAGTACTTTATTAATTAACAATATATTTTTTGGATTATTAGATGTTATGTAGATTATTTTATTTTTAGCTTTATTTAGGTTTGCATATAACCTTTCTACAATTTCCTAAACAACATAATTTATCAATTTTTACTAGTTTGAAATTTTAAGTGTTAAAATTTTGATACTATTTAAAAATAATATTTGGAAATTATTATAATGACATACAAATATATTATACACTTTTAGAATTCCACTGATTTTTATTTTTCCATATGTTCAATTTCATGTGTGAGAAAATAAAAAAACATGATTTTCTTGTATAATTTATTTATAATCAGTTTTCTAAATTATTAAAATTCATGTTAAATAGGATATATTTTCATAATCAGGTGTTTTAATGTATTGTAACGATATAATTAGAATTTGTTTTATTTTGTTTCCTTTAATATAAAAACATACATTTATAATTTTAATTTCAAGCTTCAATATAGTTTTAGTTAGATTTATTATGACAAATACTTATGTTTCATATTTGGAATTGTTGAAGTAATTTTATAGAATTGTTTTAAAATATTTTATATTCACCATGAAGATATTTTATATTGAGGGAATATAAGAATTTTGATCGTAGGATAAAATAATATATGTCATTGGATCTACCTTAAATCAACCAAATTAACACACCAACACTGTTGTTAAATTAAATTTCCATCTTTTGAATACATATGATGATGTTATCAATATATCCATATTAATCCTTGCAAAAGGGTTCAACCAATCTAATATTGATGATATAAATTCCATTATTTATTACCCTTGGAATGAGGATGAAATTAAAAAAAACATGTAGCATCATGCTAATGTTTTTCAGGTAATCCTAAACCCCTATTTTTACCAAGATTTGGTGGGGATTTTTTGATGTTTTTTTGTGTTTTATTTTAAAATATTTCTAAAATATTTCGATTGTACATAGTTGGAACATAATTCTCGAAAAATTTTCACCCTCCCAAGGAAAATCATGAAAACCCATGATGTGGTATTTTCTGTGGTTGGTGCATGTTTTGTCAGATCATGTGCCTATTTAGGAGATACAGTGTGACCCTTTTAAAATATCTTCATAATGAGTCTGCACGGTTTTTCAAACCATGTGTCTCTACCAAAGTAATTGTGCATTGTATTTATTTATTATATAATTACAAAATAAAAATATTATAAACCCCACTTTAGGTTCCAAGAAATCTTATAACGACCCCATACAAGTTATTATTCCATAATAGAATCCAAGAGTATTTCTTGGCCCCTCAGAACCCTCCCAAAAGTGATTTGATGATTGAGGAACACCCTTCAATATTATCCTAGTTAGTTTCCTCACCTCTATCTCTCTCATATGATATCTCTTTTCCTCCCCATGGTTTAGTGTATCCCCAAGTTTCATTCAAGATCTAATACCATCTGTTTTGGGATCATAAACCAAGGTTATATCCTTGATTCATGAATTCCATGAAAGTCCTTCTTTATTGTCTGATCCAGATTAATCATTGGCATTATGAGATCCATTGATCCCAAGGTAAGTGGTTCTTTCATGATGCCTAATTTCTTTTAACCCTAAATTACTTTATTTAATTTCAATTTTTTTAATTTAACAATTTTTTTGGTTTTTTTAAATGTATTTCAATAGGGTTATTGGAAAAAACTCAATTCCATTGAATTGGGGTTTCAAAAATGGGTTTTTGGAATGAAATTGGAAAACCCCCAATTCCATTGAATTGGGGTGTGTATACTAAAACTGATGAAATTTAAATAGTGGAATAGATTTCATGGGAAATTTGTGACAACCACTAATTCCATTGAATTGGGTGTTTGTTTTGAAATTGAATGATGTTTTCTAAAATTAAATTATTGAATTAAATTTTAAATGTAGATTGTGAAATTGGATTTTCAATTTATTTCTAATATCTATTTGTTAAAATGGATAAAAAATGGTTTGATAGAAACTTAGGGGTTCTATCTTGGTGAAAAGGAATGTTTTTTTATTAAAACCTATTTTTTTGAAAATGGAAAATATAATTTTAGAAATAGGGGAATGTGATTTTATTGTTTTTAAAGGTTTTTAAAATAAAATTTCCTTCATTGAATTATAGTAGAGAACATGAAATCCTAGGAAATTAGTGAGTTATTGGGACAAAAAAAATATGTTGGAATTTACCTAGGAATGGATTAACAATCTAAAACACTAAAAAAATATTGGTATGAACAAATTACATACCCATTGGGAGATGGATGAGTATTATTTTTTCATTTTCGAGGGTCATGTGTATGTATTAAAGTTTATCTCATGTTTCTATGAGTATCCTTTAAGCTAGAAATACCATACCTCTTGAAAGATGACCATGTTTCTCACTTTTTCATATATGAAAAATAAATGTATGCCAATTTTGTGAAATATTTTACATTCCTTTTTATTTATATAAACTATTAAATATAAAAGTGTTTATTTAAGACCATTAGGTAAAGAAGAATATTTATAATGTATTTATTTCATAGAAAAGTATTTCTGTAATAAAAAATTTAGAGTATGATTTTTTGAAATATATCATTTCAATTCCAAACCTATTTATTAGAAAAATTGACATTTTAGTTTTATATGATAATGGTACCTTGTGGTGGAGTCCATGGTGATACCCAAATGGGATTCTGTGTCACACCCTACCCCTGCCTTCAGGTATTTATAGATTATCTCCTTTCATGTTCGATTAGGGGTGAATCACCACTTGGAGGTAGTTCCCGATATTGAATTGTGGAATTAGAGAGTTTCATCCCTTGGTAAATGGGATATATATATTCATATTTATAGTTCTATACTGTTATACTTTGGGTTTTTATACACATTTAACATATGGTACACATCTCCCAATAGAGTATTTCTTGCACGCATACTGATTTTTTATATTGCATCTTCATTGTTAGTAGAAAATTAATTCCCAAATTAGTTTTTATTATAAATCCATGTTCTAGTCTCAAAACTATAGGGATCAAGAATTCCTTTATTCTATATCATTACTCAATTAGTTATTAGGTTACTAGGGTTCCTCGACAGTTTCGTGACAAAGTAGTATCAGAGTTCTAGGTAAATATTCTTATCATGAAATTAATATAATTTGTGAAATCTTATTGGGACATAGGATTTAGTGATAGTTTAGTGTTTTTTCATGTTGTAACAAACCCTAATTATCCAGGGGTGGTTGGGGAAGGATTCCTTGAGGGTTTGTTTTAGTAATTTCCATGTTGTTGATTTGGTTGACATTGAAATCCAAATCTTGTTTATCTATCTATTGGGATTGATTTCACTCGTTTCTATGATTGAGTTTAATTCTGATACCTCCCTTGTTGTTTTCTGATGTTGTGAAGCATCTAGCCTTCAATAAGATATGTAAATCAGGTCCAAGAAGAACCATATATTAATCCATATTGAGCCAAATATCTTATGGACCTAGTCCTGGTTTATGTGATTGTTTATAATTTTCATGCTCTGGGACCGACACCACCACCAGTTCCAATTCATGCCCCAGCGGTGGAACATCAATGGGATATTCTCTAAGAGTGTTCTCAAGAATTTAGTCTCCAGAATCCAGTGTTATTCAAAGGTTCAAATTATCCTCAAGAGGCAAAGGAATTTTTGACCATGATTGAATATCTATTTGGGTTTAGGGAGACACCTGATGAAATTAAGGTTATGTCTTAAACCATTATGCAGGAAGGATCAAGTAGGGGATGGTGGGACAATATTGTGATGATGAAGAATCATGGGGGATTAGATTGGAAAGGAATTAATGTTATTTTCAAGTACTATTTCTATCATGTTTTTATGATGTTGTCTAAGGATATGGAGTCTTTAAAACATGAGTAGAATGATAGGACCGTGACAAAGTATGTATACCATTTTGCTGCAACATTTTATTTTTAAACATATATTATATCAAATGAGAAGATGAAGAATTTAAGGTTCGAGTTGGGACTTCTTCCGGATATTAATTCTCATGTTTTCTTGTTGAAACTACATTCTTCTGCTATTGTGATAGATATATCAGGGATAGATGAAATTGACCTGGATGGAATTTCAAGGTTATTGGGATCTTCTTTCACTGTTAGTGTCAGATTGAGTTCCTTGAAAGGAATGAAAAAGTGTGATGATTTTCATAGTGTTTCTTTATAGATGGTTTATTCTACACCTCCATTAGTACATGGTAGAGACCCATTTATTTTCTATATGTGTGGTAAGATAGGGAATTATATTATGGATTCCACTAAGGCTCTCATGGTATGTGGTTATTATGTATTCCTAAGTGACCTATTTAAATTATGCCAGGTTTTTTCCACTTAGTGCAGTGGAACAAGATCATTAGATCCACCTAAAACCGTGGGGAAATCATATGCTCCATGTATAAAAGGGTTCCAAGAACATTCATCTAGGAAAAAGTTTCTTCACACTATGGAAAAGACTCATGGGGAAGTAGAGATGTGTCCAACCACCATGAGAGGGACCATTACTATTTATTCATCATTAGGGACTTCCTTATTTGATATTGGTGAATCTCATTCATTTATTTCAACCAGTATTTTAAATATTCCAAATATTTATATAGATGTTTTATCTTATTTTATATATCTTACTAAACACCATGGTACAAAGGGAGAGAATGGTCTTCATTTCACCTCTTGTGTATTCTCTCTATCAGATGTCAACATTCCTTAGTTATTTTGGATCGCAACATGAATCCTATTTATTTAATATTTATAATGGATTGACTCATTTCTAATAAGTCCTATATTTATTTTTATCATTAATGGGTCTCCTTTTCTATAGAAAATGTTGCATATTGTGTCTATCAAGGAGAATAGGACCCAAGGTCGAGTAGTGTTAGACCTTCTTATCTGGATTTGGGGAAAGTAATATTAGTGTTTTCTTTTGATCTAGAGTGGTAATATTTGAGTAGTGATCTCTCTCCCTTTTTCATCGAGTTTCTAAATGTGTTTCTTTATGAATTATTTCATTTGTTCTTGATAAGAGAGGTAGAGTTATATATTGATTTAGTGGGTGGTACTCAACTAGTTTTTATTCCTTCTTACACCTTGGAACTAGATTAACTGATAGTGCTGAAGACTAAGTTGGACGATCTTCTATAAAAACAATTTTATCCTTGAGTTTCTCGCATTGTGTGGCACCTATTCCATTTTTCATTAAAGGCGTTCATTCACCACACCTTTTTATTGATTACCAAATTTTCAATCAAGTAATGGAATAGAAAAATTATAATTTTGCAAAAACTTATGATCTCTTTGATGAGTTGAAAGGGGAGAAGTGGTTCCAGAAACTCGACCTTTGATTTGGTTACCATCCATTGAGGATAAAAGAATCTGACATTCAGAACACATACTATTTGAGTAGGTGAAACCATTATGAGTACCTTCTTATGCCCTTTGGTTTAACCCATGATCTATAAATCCTCATGTCTTAAATGAATAGTATATTCCATAAATATCTAGATACATTCATGGTGGTATTTGTGGATGAAATTCTTAGTTACTATAAATTTTAGGGGGAACATGTGTATTATATGTGAATTGTTTTGAATTTATAGAGAAATAATTGAATTTATTCCATGATTTCAAGATGTGATTTCTTGATTCGAGAAGTTAAATTCTTTGGACCCATGGTGTTGGAGCATGGTATTTCATTTGATCATGAGATGGAAAAAGATATTTATGTAAGGGAACTACCACAAAATGTTTTTTAGATTTGAGCTTCTTAGGTAAAGATAGGTATTATCAATGGTTCATAAAGTACTTATCAATGTTGGCTTCTCTAATGATTGTTATGACTTGGAATGGAGTAAACATTTATTGGTATGTATGATATCAAAGTTATTATTTTTTCCGGAAACATATTTTTAATACTGCTATAGTGTTGACTATTCTAGTGTCCGGGAGTGACTATGTTGTCTTTAATGATGTAATGGGTTCAGGATTGGGATGTGTTCTAAAATAAGGTGATCAAGTTAATACATATGAATATTTTCATCCTAGGACAATCAAGAAAAAGTTTCTATCCCATGAACTATAACATGCAATTGTGATTCACACAATGAAGAGATAGAGAAATTACCATTATGGAGAATGGTTTACCGTGTTTTATGGATATAGGAGCTTGAGTTATGTCTTCTCTCAAAAAATATTTAAATTTTTGTAAGAGGATTTGGGTGGAATACATAAAGTCCATGAACATTGACATCACTTATACCCTGGGGAAATGGAATGTCATCATAGATTACTTGAGCAAGAAACTTCTAACCCAGGTAGTGAATGAATTATCAGAAGAGTAGAGGTTGATGGATCTCATTGTGTAGTTGTATATTAGAGTCCTAGAATCAGGTAAATTGGTTTCTTTGAATAATGTTCGGTTTAGTTATACTCTTATTATTATGAATCATTTGGAAAAACTGCTTGATCATTTGTTCAATAGCAATAGAGAATCTCTTTATGGTGGGGACACCACTGTTGAGTGGTTGATTGCAAAGAGAGCAATCAATGCGTTTGAAAATGTTTTGTTTTGATGTTAGTTTAAAGAAACAATATGATGGGGGGTTTTCATATTTCCTACTGGGATGTGCACCCCGAAACCACTAAGATGTTTTACGGAATGCGGTGATAATTCAGGTGGCTAGGTATGAGATGATACATTGTTGATTTTTCTCCCATTGTTACACATTAAATCAGGTTAAGGTCAAGCCCCAAAAATTTTCAGGTTTTCATCAGCCACATCCAATGCCTACTTGGGAGTGGGATGGGATATCTATTGATCTATTGGTTGGGTTTCCATATAATTATAGAATAAATAATTCGTTATGGGTTGTGATCAATCGATTTGAGAAATTTTCTCAATTTATATCCATTCATGAGACAACCAATGTTGAGAAGCTACGATATCTATATTTGATAAATATGGTTTGTTTTAATATAGTTTCATAAGTTATAGTCTCTAATAGGGATCCTCAGTTCACTTTTTGTTTTTTACAAGCCTTTAAGAGGAATTGTGATCTAACATCTGTTTAAGAATGACATACCATCCATATTCAGATGTCCAGACAGAAAGAGCTATACAGATTCATGATGATATGCTTCACTCTTGTGTTGTAAACATTTTTGGGGAATGTGATAACAGTTTAGAAATGGATTATTTTTCTTATAAAAATATTTACAAGTCCTCCAATAGAATTTCTCATTTTGAGGGCTTGTATGTCCAGTGTTGCATATATCTATTGTAATGGATGGTTGTTGGTGAAAGTTCCTTGGTTGGACCATGTTTTTTGAATGATACGATAAAAAAGATTACATTGATTCATCATATGATGTTATTGTATGAGATAATATAAAGGTATTATGTTGACCATCATCATTGGACATTGGGGATTTCACTTGATGACCAGGCGTCCTTGAAGGATTCGCCTGGGTTGGGTCATCGATGGAATGGGAGACAAGGGAAACCTGCTTCACAGTTTTTGGGACCTTTTATGGTTTCTGGGAAGGTGGGAAAATTTTCTTATCCTATAACACTTCCCCACAATAGAAATTTATACATTACATGTTTCATTTGTCTCAGCTGTAAAAGTATCCATCTGATCTATATTTGGTTTTGAGATGTATTGATCTTTAAGGTGAACAAGATTTATTTGTGACTAAATTGAATGTTAGGATAGTTGATTTTGAAACCTAGGTACTTCACCAGGGGAAGATACATTTGTTTCACATGCTTATAATCACATTTATAATAATCCTAAGATATGGGAGAGGGAGGCACTAATGAGAGACTAGTGACCTCATATTTTTTATCATGGAAGATTCTTAGTAGGATCTCTATGGATATAAATTCTCTATGGTGGGGAGGTTATAACATCATATTATTTTTTTCAGGTATTCATAAACACATATTTTTTTACCATGATTTGTTTTGGTTTTGTTTGGTGTTGTTTCAGGTTGAATATGAAATGTTTTGGAAAAATATTGTCTTGTCCAAAGCTAGTACATAGTTTTCCCAAATCGTGCGCCCTCTTAAGTAAAACTGAGAAAACCCAAGCAGTTGCGTTTTGAATGGTTGGAATATGGTTAGTTAGAATGTACACCCAATTAATATTAACTATTAAGACCATTTAAAATATATGCTTTGTTAGACTAAAAGGTTTTCAAACCATGTGTCTTTTCCTAGCTAACCATGTACCTGATTTCATTAATCCAAAAATCCAACATAGAAATCCTAAACCCCTTAATTAGGTGTTGGATTGACCTAGAATAATCCCATATGACTTTTTCCTTTAGATGATTCAAGAGTATTTTTTCCTCTCGAAACCCACTAGGAGGTTATTCATAGATTGAGGATAGTTGTTCGATCTTCTCCCAGTCAGTTTCCTCACCCCGATCATTATCTCCCATGATCTCTAATCTCCCCCTTGGGTTCCGTGGATCCCTATGATGCTTTGTGGATCTAATACCCTTTTGGGATTGTAAACCTTGGTTTTATAGTTATTTATTATATTTCATGATCTTATTTCTTCATTTTACAAACACCAATTAGGGTTTGGCAATTCAATATCCATTGATCCCAATGTAGGTGGTTCCATCAGGATTCACAATTTATGTCAAACCTAAATTGATTTATTTAATTTATATTATCTTAAATAAATTATTTTTTTTATTTTTATTAAATTTATTTCAACTAGTTTGTAGAAAAAACCTAATTCCCTTGAATTTAGGTTTAAAAATTTTGGTTTTGACATGAAATTAGAAAAAACCCCCATTCCATTGAATTGGGGTGTGCTTACAGTAATTGATGTTATTTAAATTGTTTAAATTAAATTGTGGAATGGATTTGATGGAAAAAACTGAGAAAACCCCAATTCCATTTGTGTTAGTATTTATATCATTTGAAAAGTATTTTCATCATTTGGAATTAAAGAATGATTTGTAGAAATATGCTATTTAAATACCAAAACTCTTTATTTGAAAAGATAAAGGTAGTTAATTTGGTTAATATGATATTGGAATGTTTTTATGGAATCCTTGGTGAGACCCTACTGGTCATTTATCTGACAGCCTGCCTATGCCTTTAGGTGTTTTTAGATTGTCTCCTTCCAGGTTCAAGTATTGGCAAAGTACTATTTTGAGGTTTTTATAACTGTTGATACATAGACTTAAAGAGTTTCATCCATTGGGACTTGGGATGTTTATCATACTATTTTAAATTAGGTTGTTATAGTACTATGTATTTTCATACTTGTTTGACTTCTGGTACACATATCATAGTGGAGTTTTTCATGTACACATATTAATTTGTTTTCTTGCTTATGCATTTTAGTAAAAAACTCATTCCCCATTTCATTTTGTATGATTTCAAGTGAAATTCCTCAACCAAATGGGGATCAGGAAGTCCCATTGAGCTATATCTAGAATGGATCGATTACCATGTTACTCAGGTACCATCGATGGTTTGTGACAAACTTTCCCCATCAGAAACATAATTTGATTATGAAGTATTTTAAATTTTTTAGTGTATATTTCAATGTTATATAGTCTATGTGTATTAAATTACCATGGATTTCTATGAATGTAGTTACTCTAGTGGAATATTCACTAGATCCACATCATTCTATGGAGACATCTGTATATACGGGTTGTGTTATATATGAATTTAAATGTGTTTTTTATTTTTTTGATTAAGCGTTCAATATATGTATGAACATATATATAATTATATATGTTTTTCAGTATTATCTTACTCGACCTTTTATTCCACTCATATAGGCTTCCCTTATCAGGTGATTTCATCTTGGAATTCTGATATGACCCTTGAAATATTATTTGATGAGACAAATCATCCTATGTCAGTGGGTTCCCCTTTATTTATTTTTAGGTCGGTTCATCTCATATTTGAACCCCATATATTTCAATTGACTACCCATGATTAATATTTATACCTTCATGACACATTAGAATGACTGTAGGTGGAATTTCACATAAGAGGATAATTTTAGTGCCTTATCTATATTTAAATAAAATACTTACATTTGTTATAATTTTTCTTCTAAAATAGAATAATATAATAGTGTGACCTAATTATTTTCATCCAATTTTAAGGATAAAATTTCCAAAATTTTGGAAGGATTATAAAGTTAAAGTGAGGAGGGAGCAATGGGTACCAAATGTTGGTTGTACAGACATTCTCAACCGAGTCATGAGAGCTGTCCTCCCTTATCAGTGGCATGACATGGTTTATATAGGTTCATTTAGGTTTTTAAGGTGATCCAATTTATTTATTTTTTAAATATTTTGAATAATGTTTTAAATTTTACATTTTTCAAATTTAAAATAATAGAATATATTCATTGTCAGCACATTATTTCAAGAATCATGGGTTGCCAGGACCACCTAACAGGCTTAGGAATCAACATGTGCCTTGAATATTACAAAATGTAACTACCCTTTAATCATTATATTTATTATTTATTAAGCTATTTTACCAGGTAAAATATTATTGGAATTTTGTTACGGGTTAAATTTTCACCTTCTAATAAAATGTTAGTGTGAATGACGACTTGTGATCAATATAATATTGAGGTTTTTGATCTTATAGAAAGTTATTATAATAAGTATGAATACTTACATATATTTATATGTATATATGTATATATATATATATATATTTATAAAAAAGGTCTATTTATATTTATATATTAAAAATGATAAAATTGTTTTTAGGAGGGAAACAGTCCCACCCTGATGGATGATATATTTCATTTCACTATTGGTCTTGATGGAGATGGAAAAAAGTTAAAATTGTAATAGGGATTCCTTGTCTTCATTGTTTCATGAAACCAGGATATAGATCATATTTTTATGGGATGAAAAAACTAGTGAAATATTTTGAGTAAAAAATGCATACTTATGAGGATGAAAATGCAGAATTATTTTCTGAGGTCATAGCACTGTAGGAGTACATGTTCTGGGGAGATGGTAGAAGATATCCTACGATGTAGGTTTATACAAGAATTTTTATTACATTCATTATTTTTATTATCATAATTTTTATTTTTTATCCCTTTCCTCACTGGATGCAGTTAGCAACAATGGTTTACATGATGCAATAGATCCAGAAGATGTATTTTATTTAATATTATGGGTTAATAATCAATTTAAAAGTCTCATTTTGTTTTTCATTTTTAGTAAATTCAAAAATGACATATAAATTTGTATTAAAATGATGTTTCAGACAGGATGGATTCAAAACTGACTAAATAATTTTATATTGATGAGAAAACATTAGAAGATAATAATTATGTGGGGTTTATATTTATATTTCAACTGCTTGTCAATGAGATTATTAGAATGATCTTTGATTCACATGAAATATTAATATGGGGATATTTATGTCATTTAAAATCTATAACAATGATCATCATTTCAATCAGATACCCTAATATCCTGGTATAATTGAAATTGATTCTTGTGCCTTAGATTTGGAATTGACATGAAAACCTTGCAAAAGGGTCGAATGGTAAGTGAATTCACTTTTAATGACATAAATTCTGGGTTAATGATAATATATTAATTTTTGTTATGTGGTAATGAACATTGCATCCATTTGATGATTAGGTCACCAAATACGAGGGAGAATGATGGGTGATGTTGTCTAATTTTATTAAAATAAAATATCTTATATCAAGGGTTAAAAATTGATCAAAATAATTTTAATTAAAATAAATTAAATGAAAAAATTCATTAAATAATTTGTGATATGTTTGAACTAACCGCACATCAATCCGATGAATAGATTGATTGGTATGTATTAAGGTGTGATTAGACTTTTTTATGATTTTTTTAATAATGTGAATTTATTGTGTGTAGGGGTAAAAACTAACCAAATGAGCATTGATTAATATTAAATATTGTGAATAATATATTTAATTCAACTAAAATCTTTAGAAACCAATGGTACATCGACTAGATACCTTAATATCTCATTATGGTGTAATGTTTTTTTTCCTTGGATTTGGGTTAAAGTGAAAAATCATGTAAAAGGGGTTCAGAAAATTAAAAAATGTATCAACTATAAATAATATGGAATTATCCTTGATTCGTTTTCGATCTATTAGAATCAACATAACATCAAATTAGATTCTCAAGTTTCTCGATATGATGAAAATATTTGGTAAGCATTATAAAAGTTTATAAAAATGGAATATATGCCATTAAAGTGTAAAAATAAAAAAAACATCTAATAGAAATGAAAATATTGGATAACATGCCCCAAATAATTTGTGATATGTTTGAATTAACCACATGTCTATATGATACAATAATTGATCAGTATGGATTAAGGTATGATTTGACATTATTATCTTTTTTTACTAATCGGTGAATCTTGTGTGAAGGGGTCAAAACATCTTAAACAATCTCTTATTGACATAAAATATTTTGAAAAAGATTTCTATGTCTTTTAAAATATGTTGGAATCATCAAAACATCGATTGAATTCCAATATTTCATGGTAATATCAAAAATATCGTCCCTTTTTTTGGATTTTAGTGAAAATTCATGTTAATGTCTCAAATACTAGGAAAAGATATTTGGATTGATATGAAGTCATGAGAGAACAATCAAGTATTCATTTTTCATATGTGGGAAATAACATCACATCCATTAGACTCGTGTTCCACCTAGGTATAATAGAAAATGACGTGTAACATTATCTAGTTTTATTAAAATGGTATTGCTCTAATCCTTGGGAAACAATGAGCATATGAATTCAAATTTATGTGAAAATAATGGAGAACAAACATAAACTCATTTTTGAACTTTTTCTATCAACCTCATATCAATATAATTCCCAGATAGATTAGTATAACTTAAGGTATTATTTAGAATAATTACATTTTATGAAATATTTTTAAATTCACATGTTTATGGATTGAAATTGACTATAAAAGATTTAATTGAAGTAAAATATTATGATAGTGATCTTTATGGAATTTAAAATCTACAGGAATCATCAGCATATCTATCAGATGAATAAATTGCTCGTCATGATCAAAAGTTGTATTTTTTCCTTATATTTGGGGTCTATTGAAAAATAAAATCCATGGGAATAATATAAATAAATAACAAAATTATTGAAATCAAATCATTTTAGAATAATCATTGAGTCATTTTTGATCTATATTAATCAACACTATATCAATTCTTTTCTTGTTTTTCCCAGTATAATATAAAATGATGGGTAAAATTGTCTAGTTTTGTTAAAGTTGAATACCTTCATCCGTGGGGTCACCAATGAGAAATTGTTTTTTGATATAAATGGAAATAGTGGAGAGAAACCATCAAATCATACTTTTATCTTTTTTATTCCATCCTGTATTAATATGATCCTGTAGTGATGGGTATAGCTTAAGGAATTATATGTAATAGTTAACCTTTTTCTAATAATTGGAAAATCATGTGTCTTTGGTTCAAAAATGAACAAACATGTTTTGATTGAGATGAAATAAATCAATATATATTAGAATAATCATCACATTGATCATATACAAGAGTTTCTCATTATGATCAAATGTGAGGATTGTCCTAGGGATTTAGTGTTATGTGAAAAATAATTTAACATGGAACAATTATATGAAATATAACTTGGATAAAAAATAAATATTTGTATAATGATCACTGAGTCATTTATCATCTCTAAGAATCATCGCCACATCCATCAGATTCTCGTTTCACATGATATGTTAGGAAAATATAGGTAATGTTGTATATTTTAATTAAAATTGAGTATCTCTTATCAAGGGGTCAAAAAAATAGAAACAATTTTTAACTTATTTTAAAATGTTAGTCAACATTACTTAAAAATAATTTTTCATCTTTTGGAATTAACCACATGTCAATATGATGCTCAGATTGATAAATATGTTTTAGGGTATGATTTTACATTATGAAATTTTTTATAAAAATGGGAAAATCGTGTTTTTAGTGTTCCAAACATACCAAAATAGTTTTGATTAACATTAAATATTACAAAAATGATATTTTAGAAATTTAATATCTATATGAATCATAAATACATCAATAAAATGTCATAATTTCATGCTATGATCAATAGTGGTGTTTGTCCATTGTTGTTGGACTTAAGTGAAAAATCATATTAAAGGGGACAATACTAATTGAACATAAATGTATTAAAATGAAATTAAGGGATAACAAAAATGGGGTATTTTTTATAAATAGGAATAAATGCTACATCCATCATATACTCACATAACCTAGAAATATGAAACATTATAGGTAAAATTTTCTTGTTTTATTAAAATAAAGTATCATCTATCGGGTGGTCAATAATGAGAAAACTACTCCAAAATTAAAGTGAAAATATAGGATAACAGCCCTCAAATAATTTATGATCTATTGGAATCAATAATACCTCAATATGATACCCAGATTGATCATTATGGGTAATGTTTTGATTTTACATTATTACCATTTTTATAATAATGAACGAATCATGTGTATCAGGGTCAAAATGAACTAAACGAGCTCTGGTTAACATTAAATCTTTTTAAAATGATCTTTATGTAATTTAAAATATGTAGGAATCTTCATGTTGTCAATCATATATTCTAATTTATATTTATGGCTGAAATTAATATTTTCGTTTATATTTTTAGTTATGTGAAAAATCATGTAAAAGTGTTTTATACTTTGAAAAGACACATATATTGACCAAAAATATTAGTATAATTGCCAAGAATTCATTTTTTATTTTTATCAATAGACATTTCATCCCTCAGATGCTCATGTTACTTGATATGATGGAATAATATAGTTAATATAGTCTAGTATAATTAAATTTCCATCCCTCCCTTTAGGGGTAAAAAAATATAGAAAAAAATACAGATTAACATGACCCTCTAGGAGGTAATTCCTTAGATTATTTTTTAACTTTTGTAAACAACAATACAACAACCTACTGTATAGATTGTTCGGTATGGGTTTAAGATAGATTTAAAATTTTTATAATTTTTGTAATAATGGAAACATCACATGTTTGGGTGTAAAATATGACCTAATGAGCTACAATAGACATTAAATGTTTAGAAAACTAAATTTCTGTCATTTAAAATAAATTGTAATCATCCACACATTTATCGGATACACTAATTTCCCGGTATGATCAAAGATGTTGTTTGACCCACATATTTGGAGTTGTTTGAAAAAATATTTAAAAGTGGTTGATGGAATGAAAATAATATTTGATTTACATGAAATCATGAGATATTGACCAGAAAGTCATTTTTTTGTAACAATCATCACAACATCAAATCAGATGGTCATGCCACTCTATATTATGGAAAATGATGGGTAATGTTGTATTGTTTTATTAAAATTTCATATCTCCCACCAAATGGTCAAAATGGGAAAATGTCCTCTGATAGAAATTATAATCTAAGAGAAATTTCCTCAAATTATTTATGATCTATTGAAATAAACTATGAATCAATCTAATTCTCAGATTGAATGATATGGCCTAATGTATGATTTTCAAATTATTAATATTATTTTTCTAATGGGAAAATCTTTTGTGTCATCATCAAAACTGCAAGGTCTTTTTTATTTTCTATGTGTTATTTCTCTATTTATATTATTAATTATGAATATATCACTATTTAATAATTTTTTAATATTATATATATATATAAACAAAATAAATTTGATTTGAATGTAATGATTAAATTGTCTTGCTTTGTTTTATTGTTTTTGTATCATATCTGTAGGTTGAGTGGAAAAGTAGATTGGAAGAGTCTATAGTTGTTTTTACATTTGTTTTTTTATTTTTTGGATTTTATTTTTCTTGATATAAATCATAAAATGTAGTTTTTTTAAAATGTACATAATAAATAGAACCATAGATAGTTGCTAAAACTAGTTTTTTATAGAATCATTTGTGGTTGATTATGGTGGCTGCTATAAAATCTTTTTTCAAAGAATCGGTGACCAATTATAATAGTTGTTAAATAAATTTACCACTAATTATTCTATAGACATTATTGTAACCCTATAGTGATGTCCAATGGTGCTCTCTATTTTCTATTATCGACGGGGAAACAATTATTTCCAAAGTGGCCATAGGCTGGTCTCTAAAGACATTCAACAATGACTTCGGGTGGTCATTAATGGTCACATTTCTAGTGTTGTATTAATTTATTCTGAATTTTTATAATGTTTGACATATGGGTTTCGAACTCACGCTGTCAATTTCTAAAAAAATGAAAGCTATGATGTTCCCCCACTCATGATTACTCATTTTGTATCACATGAATGACACCAAAACATGTGTGAAAATATGAAATTAATTAATTAAAACAAAGATATAATACAATGAAAAATATTCCAATAAACCTAAACTAACTAATAATCTTATAATATTAAATTTATGATGATAAAAAATCCATAAAAATGAATATTTCAACCATTTATACATTCATATCCTACAAAATAATTAATAGAAATAAATATGATCATATTGAAAAAAATATATTGAGACCTTGATGTTCATGATCTATAACACATCCAAATCACTATTATAATTTTTATTCAATACATAAATAACATTTTTATGGGACCTATTTGGTTTTGTTTATTTATGAGGGTGAAAAATATTTGGAAATCCCACATTTGAAATGTTTTTATAATTCCTAAATCTCCTCCCCTATAAAAAGGGGCTTCGGGAAATAGTGTTTTAATTTTTAAAATATATATTCCAAAATTATTTTAAATAGTTTTTCAAAATAATTATTTATTAAAATATTTTGGTAAATATATTTATTATAAATGTAAATAAATACAAATGTATTTAAAAAAATTATATAAAAACACCTAAAAATGTAATTATCCTTAACGGTTGAATTTAGAATTATTAAAATATGAATGGGTTCCCCCCCACAAAGAGTAGACTATCTATGATTAAACTAAAGTACCTTATGATCTAAATAGTGAGATGAAATCTATGCAATTATCAATGTATTTTTATATAAATAGTTAGATGATGAGATAACATAATACGATAAATCTCTTTAGAATGAAATTCGATATAAATATTAGAAAAAATAATATGCTAGGGGATTTAAAACATTTGGTGTCTGATATTCCCAACATCTTAGGGAAATCCTCGAGTGAAATTTCTACTTATAACCATACACCAATTAGTGGGGGTTGATGAAACACTTTTGGTTAGTAAACAACATTCATGCTTCAAGATTCCTAATTGTTGTTGACTACATCATCTTACTTTTGATTCATACAAAATCAAATAGGTTTGAGAAAAATTAAAAACCAATATGACGGATTTTTAATCTATTAAAATGATGAACCAATACAAGGTTACGATAAAACAAATTATGGAAACAAAATCTCCCGGTCAAAAAACAAGATGGATTTTCTTCTTATAATGTTAAATATTTTTGGCATCTTAGAACCATACCTTCCTCCCATTATGGATGATTCCAGTCTAAATCGTGATGGTATAGACATTGACATGAATAAGGTAATGTATATTAGAGAAATGAGGAAGTAACATGAAGATGATTTGTTCTTGTATTGAGTAAATATTAACAACACATTTTCACATTGTCTTTATGGAAATTTAACCACCCACACAAAAATGTTGATTATGCACAAGCATTGGGAATTTTAACATTTATATATTCCAAACTAACCTCATATATTAAGGTATAGTATAGTGAAATTATGGGGTAAAACCCATAGAGAAATCATATAGAAAGGAAACCAAGAGATAAGATCCTTTTATATAGGAGTCATCACAGTCACTCTCAAATTTCAGCTTTGAAAAACTACATTGTTTTGGATTTAATTTGACTAAAGTGAAGGGGCCATGGACATTTTTTGGTCATTAGAAAATTATAACCCAAAATCCAACATGTTATACACCTATATATTATGTTGTAAATCTATATAGAGGACACAAATTGGTATTTATCTAACCGATAGGATCTACCAAAATAGGAAACAACTCCTTGGTACAGAGATAGAAGACTACTTATGTGCATGAAGCATAGCATATAGAAAGAAAGAATCATAGTCTATTAGTCCTAGTGTTAATAACTACAATTAGGTCAAGGATACATCATTTTTAACATATGATGGTGAGGGTAGTTGTAAAAAAAGATTTATATGAAATTTTTTTAAACTGATTACTAACCCTAGGGTTAATAAGTTTTGATTCTTAGATTCTTTAGGATCAAATCCACTAGTACTCTCAACACCTAACCCTAATCAGATTATCTATCAATGACCGAATACAATTAATATAGGGAAATTGACAACTTGATTGACATAATAAATAAATATTTCAAATTAATGCAATTCATTAATAAAATCAAATGAAAGAAACTAAAAACTATCTTTAATGAAGAAACAATAGATAACATAGATGAAATTTAATTTTCATAGAAATATTATTGGATTCAGACATTGGAACCTCAAATAATCAATGAATGAGTCTTAGAATCAAAATAGGTAACAAAATAATGTTTAAAAAAATAAAATAAAGATAGAAAAAAATGGTAATGAAAATGGGATAAAAATAATAGTAACATAGAAAAATATGTTTTGAAATCAATATCTATTTTCTATATATTGGGTCACTAGATATTTATAAGAATATAATCTTATACAAAGTGTAAATTATTCACATTTTTAACTCATTTACGTGGTTTTTTCATCTAGAATTTCATGGGGTTTAATTTTAATTCATGTCATATAATTCAGATATGTAAATTTCTATAAAGGTTTTGGATCTATAGATTAATAAGGTTGAATCTTTTTTAGAAATTATGTATTCTTACTTTTCACATAATGTACTGAGATCATGTCATATATCTCATCATATCTGAAATTTAAGTCTTTCATGATGTGTATTCAGAATTCACATCATCTACTTGGTTCACAACTTTCATTTTCGATTCATACCATATAATTTATCGGGAATGTGTTCTTCTATAGGATTACACGTCATGTATATGGGGTTCATGATATATAAAGTTGATTTTTTTGTAATTTATCATCTTCCCCTCGGATTATTGAGTCACAATTCCTTGTAAAATTAATCCAAACCCCATTGTATTATCAAATAAATCATGATTAATAATTTAAGAAATGAATGATATATATATATATATTTATTTATTATAAAATTCTACCATATGTGAAAACATTATTGTCCCTAATAAAAAATTATCTCAATATATATTCCAAAAAAAATTAAATAGAAAACATGTATTACTACTAGACAAATAAAAAAAATTCATGTGAAAAATTGAAGTACTCCAGAATCCATAATACATATAAAATAGTTCATGATACATATATAGTTAATTTATTTATTATGATTGTTTGTTCCTATAATTACAATTTTGTACTTGTTCTTCAAAAAGCAATACCCATTTTTAAATTTAACTCACCATACTTTTTCTCTCATCAGTTAAGGTGAAATGTAACTAGAGTTATTCCAATACCTTAAATACATGTTCTGAACCACATGATTGGATTGGTGATAAAAATCACCAAAATTTAAATAAAAATTAAAAATTAATCATGAGGGATAAGCTAATTAGGTTCAATTGACTCTATAGTTGAGGGAATTTGGATAGATGATAAAAATAAATCTCAAAAAGGAGGGTAAACTCTGAAGTATGTTGTATAATAAGAATTACCAGTATAATGAAGTTACTACAAGAAAAAAATCACTCCTTAATCCGTAAAACTCAAAGAGGATCCACGAATATTTCATGAAAACATATATAATCTTCCATCTTCATTTACCTTTTTCATTTTATTGATTTTTTAAATCTATAACTAGGAAAAATCACACATCTAATACCAAACCACATTTGATCCATCTTAAGATTTATCTTTATTGAAATGGTGATTCTTGAACTTCCTAATACACAATAATATGTTTATATTTTGTTTTTCAAGGGAATAGGGTATTCATTGAAAATCCCAAAGGTAATCATGAACCATGTCCTATCTACATGGGAAAAATTTCACCGTACATCACCTAATTATCAACATCCCATGTATAGAATAAATGATAAATGTCCCACACTTTTAAAAAATAATATCACAAAACGTACAAGAGTAGAATAGGAAGGGATAATAAAAATGAAAGGGATCTATCCAAATAGGGTTATTTGTGGATATTAAAAGGTAGTGAAGGATAGATGTTCATGTGGTTCTCAGAAAAAATGGATAAAAAATGATATCATAAATAATTTTAACAATTTATTTAGTTAATCACATCCTCATTAAGATTCCAATTCAAGTTTATATTGGTTTTCATTACTCATTTATCTATCTAGAAATGTTATTTGAAAATATTATGACAATATAGGACTATAATCCTCTTCGAACGTAGAATAGAAGGTAACTATAAATCACTCAGGTCATTGTATCGAGTAATATTTCAATTAAATGAAAATACATGAATATAAAATTTAGTTTTAAATTACTCATGTAATCTATCAAGATGAAATTATAAATAGAAATAAAAATTAATTTCATTAAACTCAGACCAAAATTGTATTTTATTTAAATGGGTCCACTGAGATAACATGTTAAAGAAAACATTCAAGGAAAAATTCATCCTAGACTAGTGAAAATATGTTATAATCCTTGTGTATCAACAATAAATACCAATAAAGAATCCCCCACATATAAAATGATATCTTCTACACACATCTCTAAAAAGTGATATGGGAGGGACCTCAGGAATGGAATGATAAAAAATGAAATGAATGTTTTGGAATTTTAAATAAGGAATCAACATATCCTAGTAATGAAAATAAGACAATTAGTGAAATTTTTGGATGTTGATGTGAAATTTGGATACCTATGAAAATATTTTAAAAACCAAAATACCTACATTAGATAAAATATTATTCCATAGGGGTCTACCAATATGTATGAAAAAATATGGGCTTGTTCACAATGTCATTATTATTAGAAATACTATTAATTATATGAGTAAATGGAATACAATTATTTTTTTGTGTGATTGATGAATAGAAAATTATAGAAAATAAAAAATAAAATATTTGAAGAATAAAATGAAAAAATAGAAACAAAAAATATAGGTTGCCAACCATAAATCACTAAAAATGTTGTCACCACCTAAAAGTATTGAAATAAATATCATTTTCTACCATCCATCCACTCAAATATCCTCTGCCTCCTATAAAAACAGATTTTTTTTGTCATCGAGATCACATAGACACTTTTTTGGATAAACTACCTTTGAAATTGGTCTCCCAAATTTCTCATGTGTAAGAAGTAAATCCCATTGAAATTGATGAGGGGGTCCTACTGAGTATTTATTTGCAGTTTCAGATCCCCAATATGTCTTTATATCTCAACCAGACACTGATAAATGTCATGAGGAAGCCCATGGGGTGGCCTGATAGACTAATCAATGACCATAGAGGATGAAAAAGTATGAGATATGGATTAATAAAACTATAAGTAAAATGAAAATCATTAAGACATGCTATAAAGATAAAATATTATCCCACCCATTTATATGATAAATAATACATGATGAAATATGAGATATAATGGGAATAAGGAAGATACACCCAGATACAATGTGAAATATGAGAGTCATAAAAGGACATAACTAAAAAGTATGGGAAGACTCATTGGTCTCTATATCAGATATTCCCTCTCATAAGATGGGGATATGGATCATCTCTTCCAAATATATCTCATTTATGGAGGTGGGGACTAGGATCATCAACCCTGATAGTGGCTGTTGTCGTGCTAGCCCTAGGTCTAGTTGCGACAAGTTTAAAGGAGGTGTTTGAAAATATTGTGGTCTTACATATGAAAACTAAATCTACCAGAGGATCCTCATAGGTATATGGAAGTGAGGGACCCCTAAATTATTGGTCCCTCTCTTTTAGAAACTCCTTATAGGTTAATGATCTTTTATATTTGTAGGGATGACTACCTATAAGGGATGTGGGGTTGGGATAAATGCTTAATAAAGTCCTATAGTGTTTGGTGAGTGAGTGGATGTACATGGTGGTAGTGGTACATGGTTGTGAAATTGCATGGATCGATGAAATAGATACTTATGTGGTGGAAAATCTATATTTTGTTCTTCTGTAGACACTATATATTTAACCAAAAATTCAAAGGAAGGGGTGGTGTATGTGTAGATGTGGTAAGTGTGGTGGTTCTATGGTAGTAGTAGGGTAAGTGTAAGAGGAAGGAGAATGATATATAGGTGTGGTACAGGGAATGGTGGTGGGAGTAGGGGTAAGTACTAGTGCACTAGTAGGTGAGGGTTTGGATATTTCAGGCTGATATAGATCCTTAAAAAGATCATGGAGATAATATGGGACCCATTGGTTGTTCCCCATGACCATCCTTAGGAACCCCATCTATTGATCACGAGGAGTTCAATCTGCTCCATTGTCTTAAGCGAGGAAATCTTTGGAGCTCTGTTGAAGGTTCTGAGATATTTTTCTAGGTTCATGATAATGCATCCTCCCATTAGGTCACCTCTAGCCTATCATACATGGGTCTTATAATACAAGGAGATATTGGGGTCCATGTTTTCGGCTAGGCTACCCATGGATGATGCGTGGATGAGCACCAAAATATGAACAATTCTCCTATTATAATCTATTTTTTACAAACTAGGAATAAGTTATTTCCTTACGGGGAATCTATATTATGGAATCCCATTGGTAGGTTCTCTTCACCATATGTTTATTGTAAATTATCTTTTAATCCAATATGATAAGTTTCAAAATCCCTACCAAAACCCTTGCTCATCTCTAGTCACATGGAATTGTAAACAGGGGAAGTGATGAAATCAATGGTGTAGATACTAAGCCCAAATCTGAGGTCCCTGGGGGTTATCAATGAACGCCAACCACCCAGATGAAAGTAGACATGTGCCATTTGAATCTCCAAATTGAACTGAAACTCAAGGACGAGCTCCCAACATTTATCCTTTCCCACCATAGTTATTATGGAAAGGATCATCTACCCTTAAATATCAAGGATATGCTTATTCACATTAATATTCTCAAGCATAACCAGGCCAGAACATTGGTTGGCGTAAATTGGATTAACCTAATGATGGAAAAAGAATACCTTACTCTCACGTGCAGAGAAGAGCATGCACGAGTGTTGGTATGGGTGAAAGGTACCACCCTAGGATGAGAAGGTTGTGGGATGTGAATCTTTTGAGGGTGATGGAGTGGCTGAAATGGATGTGGAAGGTGAGGGGAGATTCAACAACCAACTACATTGGTGGAAGAGGATCTTCATCACATTTGGAAATGAACTTGAATATTTTTTCTATGGGCTATGATGGAGGGTTTTAGTGGTCAATGAGATATAGAGGTGGCCAAAAGAAGGATAAGGAAGGGTAGTATGGGTTGGTGATGATGAAAAGGTGAATATTGGGTGGTGGTTGGGATGGTTGAGGGCACACATGTGAGGATCGAGCTGGGGGGGGGGGGGGGGTCAACCTTGAACCCTAGGTTCATAGTTTTAAGAATGACCTCAAGTAATTCACATCATTAATTTATTACATGACATTAAAAACTCATTTTTTTATTTTCATAAACCTGACATATTCACATCATTTTTTTCCTTTACACAACATGATTTTTGTAAAACAATTTGGATGTACATAACACTAAACAATCTTAAATGTTATTTGTCTTCCCAAATATATATTTTATCATATCCTAGGTTACCTCTTAGTCAGAGATATATTTATTATCAATATATCATTATGATTTCATTTAGTTGAATTTAAAATTAAGGGTATACTCATCATGGAATGGTTTATGATAACAAAGGGTATTTTCTGTGGGATTATATTACTCCTCAGAAGATAGGTTCATTTCACATCATTGTTATTACTTTATTTATCTTTATTACGAGGTATGGTGTCTTTATCTTCCTTACTAGTAATATGAACATTTTTTTATTTTTAGAATATATTTTTTCATAATAAATATTCTTTCTTCTTCTCTTAATTGATTTTACTAAATCGAAAAAAAAATTTCTTCCCTAACCCTTAACATTAAACTTAATTGTTCTACATCTATCAATTTCTTTACATTGGAAAAATGTATCCCTGGAATTATCGAAACATTAGAATATCCTTCCATATCCAAGATAATGAAATCAGTGGGAATGATGAATTTACCAACCATTATTAAGAAAACCCTAAATAGTTTATTATGGCTATTTATTGAGTGATTAACAAGTTAAAGTTCCAATATTTTTTATTTTCATTTCTCAAACCCATGTTTTTTTGAAAAAGTTCATAGAATGATATTGATATAGTCACCAAGATCAGACATGGATCATTCAAAATGATATGTTCCTATAGTGTATGGAATTTAGATGCTTCTAGGTTCTCACTTCTTTAGGGGATTATTAAAATTCCCAATTTTGTATCATTATTCATTTAATGAGTAAACTAAAAATTATTATATTTTCATCTATCTTGAGAGAATGTATTTCAAAAACACGACATAAGATGGAATACGAGAAACTACTTCTATAAAGAGGATATTGGTTTTCAATAACATAAACATTATTTGAATTTTTTTTAATGTACCCCTATTTTGGATTGTTTCATCCTCTAGGAAAAAGAGAGAGGTGGATTGTATTGTAGTAGTCCAACATAGACATCATTATTATTTTAAATCTCTTGAAATAGAGATTTTTTTAGGTTTTGATTCCATATTTTTTCCGGATCATCTTTATTTGTGATCTCATTTCCCTCATTTCTATTGATTGATGCATGTTTCTCAGGTTCTTCATGATTATTTTATTCACCTATGAAATAATATTGAAATTCTAATATCTTTCAACCACTATGAACTATATACTTAGCCTACTCTTGTGGATGAGTCTTGGTTTAACTGGAAACGTACACAGAAGTCTATTAGATAGGATCTCTGTGATTTGGGCCACTTGATGCTCGAGGTTTTGTAAGGAAACCCCATTGGTTTTTTATTTCATTTTATTGGGTTTTCATCCTCTTCTATGCTTCTTGAATGAATGTGGTGAGTTTTTTTTTCAATATTGGATTTAAGAGGTTGGGTTTTTTTGTGATGGTCTTAGAAAAACATGTTGGAATTATTGTTATTTATTAGGTGGAAACTATTGAGATGTAGGAAACTTTTATAAGAATTATTGTTTTTCTTGAGGATCAATAATTATAGGTGAGAAACATGGTGCCCCTAGATTTTGTGGGGTTACTATTCCACTACTCTATTGAAAATAACCATTGTATACCACGGTTGCGGAGCTGGACTTTTCCGGTAGCGTTGTTATTGATACTACTGGTGATGATAGTATTGTGGATTTTTTTGTAATTGATATAATAAAAAATTTAGTCTTTGAGGTTACTCTTTTCTAGAAATGTTGTCTTAATATAGGTGTGGGCCTCTGCACATATCACAAGATTGTATCTCCATAATAGGTGAAAGAGGTAACAAGTGTGGAGTATGTTACTGAAATGACTAAATCTATTTTTTATAAAGGATTCAACAAGGGTTGATAGGTTGTTATTATCCTCCCTCTAATATATTCCACTTCAGGGAGGTCCTCTATCACTCCTCTATATACTGGAAGTATATAAAATATCATCTAAAAACACTCTTTCAACTTTAGGTACCTTTAGTATGAGTCCTCCTTCAGTGACATCATCCACAATAGTGCGAGCGGTAGGTTGGATTCCATGGATTAATGTTTAAATATGAACCTACAAATTGAGTCCATGATGTGTGAATTTACGAGTTAGTTCCTTGAAATACTTTCGTTCTACATATTATGATTATTCATCTTCCTGGTTGAAATTTTAGATTTAATTTAATAGATTCCATGTTCAGATCAATGGGAATTAATTTTCTATACATTTATTTGTTCAGAATTCAAGGTCATGTTGGACTTGGGTTCTTGAATTTTAATGTAATCCTTTTCTTGGTTGTGCAAGGGGATTGGAAAGGCTCATAGTGTAATGGGGTCAGAGGATATAGATTCATTTCGAATGGCATCACAGTCATCATGAAAATTAGAAAATTGATCATGCACATCATCACATTGTAGTCCACTAAACATCCCCATGTTCTGGATCATATGAATGATTCCACGTTTAATTTCAGATGATTCTTCTAGAATATAAGGGCACAAAATGATCGATTCAACACCACTGATATAAATCGAGATATAATTAATTATAATGAAGACCTTCAACATCGATCCCTATTCCTAAAGATTAGGTGTCACATATTGACCATTATGCGGGTGTGGCATCACAATATCATTACGTTTGGAAATTTTTTAACATCATCATAATTTAATGTATCTATCAATGTTTTGATCGAAAAAATCATTTATTCTTCATGAAGACTCCTAGAATGAGTCAGAGGACCCTGGTGCATGCACTAATCTTGATAAAAGTAAACCTTGGTTATAGTTCATGAGTGAAAATTTTTAAAATAAAAATTTTAAGGATGAATAAAAAGGGGTGATGTAATCCCAGATTCATACCATAGGTTACTACTCCTAAGAAAATTTATCCTTTGAAATGTAACCAAAAATTTTCTAGCACACATTGTTTAACTAATTATATGAAGGAATTAATCAGGTTAAAATTTATATTTCTCAAACTACATTAAACTATTAAGGAATAACACAGTTTTAGTACTAAGTAGAACCCATTAGGAGATTTTGTAATTAGGAGACCAAGTGGTAAGAACCTGTTGAGAAGGAGCCCTCATGATCACTCCTAGATTTGTTTATTCTAAAACATTATAGCTTAGATTTTAATTCAAATAAATTTAAGTGTCTAGGGTCTATTTTAGTGTATAGGAAAAAGATAATCCAAAATCAATCTTTAAATAGACATATGTATTTGGCATCAAAGTGGTGAAAATGTCACCAATTGGTATTGATCCAAATAATTGAATCTATTAAATTTGGAAAGTAATCCTTGGTCTATAGAAAATCAACAACCTAATTAAAGGAATCTTACCTTATATGTATAAAAAATCATAAGCTATTGGTTATATCCTCTTCAATGCTAAATTGGTTTATAATCATTAATTTTCAATCTATGATAGGTAGTGTAGTCAAAAAATAATGGGATTTAACAAATTTTTGTCCAAATTACTATAAATAGGGTTACTAAATTTTGATTCATAGATTAATTAGGTTAAAATACACCCTTACTATTGACCCCTGATCCTCAGTGGATTATACACACATGATAGTATTAAAATAACCAGGGAAACTAGAAATATGGTTGAAATATTCAATAAATAGTTATAATCAAGTTAATATGCAATTGAAATAATATAGATGAAATTAAAACTGACATGAATGAATAAATAATTAAGAACACAGTTCCAATTGGGATTTGACGACAGACAATATTAGATTCAAGCATCAAAATAAAAAACAAGCAACAATTGAGTATGAGAATCAAAATTAATGATAATAGAATAAATAAAAAAATAGAAAAAATCAGAATGAAAACCGGAAATAAATGAATAATAATTTATTAAAATAATTTTATGAATCAGTATTTATTTTCTATGAATTGAGTTTCTAGATATTTATATTATTCCAATGTCACAATTTGTGTAAACTATTTATAAAATATAACTATTGAAAGTGGATTCTACATTGAGACTTTAAGAGCCTATAATATTATTTCATGTTGTGTACTTTTATTCCAAAAATTTCTCAAAATATCTTGTATCTTTAGATTTCATATCATAAATCATTTACATCAATTTGGATTTCAAAAATTGAATGTCATGCATTGATCTCATTTTGTGAATCTCATCAAATTTGAAATTCAAATCCTTCATGACATGTACTCAAGACTCATGTTGTGTACCTTGTCTATGGATGGTATATTGGATTCACGCCTTGTAATTAGGCTGGTAGGTGATCTTCTTGAAGAGTACACATCATGTGTTTGGGATTCACGACATGTAAAGTTTATTTTTCTTATTTTTCAACATTTTATCCTTTGTATCTTGTGTTCCTATTATAAGGACAAAGCCTTAAACATTAAATAATCATGAATTAAATTAATAATTAACATTGAGTGTCTTTTCAGATTTAGAGATTTAGATAATTAATTCATAACTTACCCATACCAACTTTAATATTACATCAGTACACTTCTACTCAGTATGAATTTTTTTCATTAAATAAAACTGTTAAAAACAATGAATGATTTTTAGTTCCATGTTTTAAATGAAATTACTTTTCTTTGATCCCATAATTATCACTATTACACTTTATGTCATGCGAAAAAAATTAATGTCCCGGTTCCTGAAGCCGCCCAGAGGCTCCCCATACCTAGTTCGACACATGGACTCATGTGTATTTCCCCAAACTCCAGAGGCTGTCGACTAGTATCGAGGGCCTTGGGTGTGATAGTGGAGAAACAATGCCCTCATTGGTAGAGTAATATAGTAGAAAAAAATAGATATACAGTAGTAGAAGCAGTAATAACACCATATAACTGCATACAACAAAATATTGATAGTAAGAAACAACAAGAGATCCCTAATAAATTATTAATGATACATGTATATAGGAAATGTAACACGCTGCGATTTTATGAAAAATATCCTTTTTAATTTCGTTAATGTCTTGTGTTGTACGCTACACCAAAAGGATCTTGCACAAAATGCATCCTTGACTAGCCTTGCATTACATGCAATCACGACCTTCCTCTATAGCGTGTGTAGTACGCAATACCGAGTTTCACTAAACAACGATATGCTATTAAAAAATTATTAGAACTAGCCATTATGAATAGTAATAACCACTTTTTTAAATTTTGTAAATATTATTTTTTAAAATGGAATTCATTTTTGGATTCGTAATATCGAAATTAGATTAGGGTAAAATTTTGGTAATTTTCGGATAACTTTCATTTTCTGATGAATAGTGAAAATTACTAAATTTTAATTAAAAACAACATTTTTAATCGAAATAAGTAATAGTAATAAATTATTAATTTGAGTGGTTTTAAAGTATATTTAGAATATATTTTTTCAATTTAATACAATGTTGTTCATTGGATGTAATTTCACATTTAAACCAGACGTAAACAAGTGTCAATCTTTTGATAGTTATTATCTCTTAAGAACACGCTTTTTGTTTTGACGACGAGAATTAATTTTTAAATTAATTAATGCAACGGATATGTTTTGAATTTGGTAAAATAGACATCATTTTTGAGTTCATAATATCAAATATAGCTTAGGCCTAATTTTTGGTATTTTTCTGGAAACTTTCATTTTTTGATGAATAGTGAAACCACTAAGTGGTACTTAAGAAAAAGGAATTTTTCATAAAACCTAATTTTACCGCTTCTGTGAGTGGAATTTAAAAAATCCGAGAGACACGGTTGATGTCAGTAAGTAAAATGTGGTTCAATGAGATAAAAATAATTTTTGGTGAATAGTAACTTTTTACTTTTTTTACCACGGTTAAAAGTAAATCATGTAATTAAAGGTAAAAATGATATTATTATTACCCTAACACATGTCCTAATTCTATTGGATAAGTGTAATTCGACCAAAAAAAACCTCAGGAGTAAAATATGACCATTTTGGCCCACTTGGATTAGATGAGGACATTTATTATTAATTTATTTAAAGAAGGGTTAAAATAGTTAAAATCAAAGTTTAATAAGTAAATAATTTTTAATATAGGGTTATACATAAGATAAATTCGACTATAAATAGTAATTAAAAAGCTAAAAAGATTTCCTAAATAATGGAATTTTATTTGTATTTTTTAGACATTAAATAATTTAATTTATTTATGACACAAAGATGATGCAGTAATTATCTTATTAAGGAAATATTGACATAATTGATGTTATAAATACCCAAATAAATGTAATTTCAGACTTTTTATGAAATAAAATAATTTTATATGTTAAAAAGACATATTATTATTGATTTATTTTGTTTTTTTCGAACTAATCATTCTGTTATGATTTTCAAAAAAATCAATTACAAAATAGTGTCAAAATTGACATAAAATAGTTTTTAAAACAAATATTATATTATTAATTGTTATTTTATTCCTAAAAATCTAAGGATCGGGAAAATGACTTAGATAAAGTTATATATATTAATAATAAACAACTTGGGGTTCTTTTGGCTTCTTATAGTATGTTTATTAACCTTATAGTATAATAACACAAGAAGACACGGTAAAAGTAAAATTATTTTACTTAATGTTAAATCTAAATGATAAGGTTAAAATAGGAACCTAAACTTGTCTAAATTCTATTAGATGAGATGATTTCGACCCATCCCCACCTTATCTTAGAAATGAATCAATTTGGAGCTATTTAAAACCGAATTGGACTTTATAATAAAATAATAGTTTTAGTTATTCCAAAGGTGCCCCTCTCCTCCCTTATAAAAGGGCACCTCCTCCCTCTCTTCCTCACACCACTTTGAGCCTTCAACCTCGGCCAAACTCTGCCAAATTCCCTTCTCCACTTCCCTAGAAACATCCTAGAGGTTCTGGTCTTCCTCAAAGACCAATTTTATTGCCCTAAAAGGAGATCTCAAAGAGGCGCTTCAAAGAAGAGGTAATGTCTCTTACCGATTCTTTCATCTTTATTTCTTCTTCCACATCTTCTTCTTCTTAGGTTGTTTCATTATGAAGTAATAACATCAATATCACTTATAAACTGATATGTTATTATAATTATGAAACAACCTTATTTCACCATCTATCCATCCTATGGAAAACGAATTCACCGCTCGTGCGTACATACAAAATACCGTCTCCACGCCGTGGTGTAATCTATTTTCCACCACCACCTTACTTGGATGGGTATAATGGTGTAGATAATAACTATATATGATTATTTTAAAGTGATATTGATTCTAAAATAGTATACAAACACTCTAACACAATTCCACTATCGTGAGAACGATATCATCGCTCGTGCGTACGTACGGACTACCCTCTCCACGACACGATGAGATTCATTCTCCATGTTAACCATTCATGAATGATTATAAAGTATATATAATAATTAATAATGAAATATATGACATAATAATGATTCTGGATTTATGTGTATATATATGTATGTCATCTACTTAATTCCATTCAACTCAATAAGGAAATGAAAACATCGTTCATGCGTACGTACGGTCTACCTTCTCCATGAACGATGTATTTCAATCCATTTACTAATCTATTATATATATATATATATATTCTGAATATATATTATATATAAATCATGTTTTATATTCTGGAATTAATTAATCACGATCTAAGTAATCATATGAATAATTACAAGTCAAAACACGGAAGACAAATGAAACGATTTTAACCAAAACGCTCTTTAACATGGAATTTACAAAAGAACGGGTAATATAAATCCATAAGTGAACCATATATGATATCATACAATGAGTATGATTCTGGAATAATTCAATGAAATTATTTAAATCATTATACAGGTGTTTCGGACACATATGAAGCAAATCAGACCTAAGGTAAGGGAAATATCACAATCTCATTTTTATCCGAGATTGTTTATACTTTAGTATTTACTGGGGTGTATTTTATCATCCAAATCCATGTTTCCTCAATATGTAGTATTATTTCAATCCACCTACAATTGTTTAAATCCAATTTTACCCTTCATTGAGTTTTTAGTAAAAGATATGAATGGAACCTTATGTCGTTTTTCGTACAAGGTACTTTTTTCACTTTTCCGACAAAAGTACAAGAAGAATGTTTTTTCTAACTTATACGACATGAAGGGATTTATAAAACATTATTTCCAAGAATCTTCCTTTACAGGTTTTCAAGTTTATTTTTAATCAACTTCTTTTAGTTTATAATTGTATGACATGTTAAGAAAGGAAAATTGTTTTTGAAGTAGAAAGGATGTTTTCCTCAAGAATGGAGTTCAAGTGTTTTATCAAAATTATTTTCCATCTAAGATAATAAAGGGTTATGTTTCTATCCCTATTATTACATGGATTTGATTTTGTTGTGATGGAAATATTTTTATGAATTCCTTTATCCTATATGAATTGTTTTATGATGTCATGATGTTTAAGATTCCCATTTTTATTATATGGGTTATGCAATGATGTATGATTTATGATTTTGTGGCACACATAAGAATGGTATCATTATGAGATGGGTGGGACCTATATATCCCTCCAATTAATTGGGTAAAGATTTTATATCTCATGAGATAGACATGGCTGGAACGGTAGGTTATACCGGTTCAGTGAAATAGGACTGAAACGAGGAGTGAACTCGGTTCAGAAAGGGACTTTGTCCACTAAGATAGTCTTGGCAATGAGTCTTGACTAACAAGAAATGATTCTCTATGATTATGTGTGTATGCCACAAAGTTTAATGTTTTATGTTATGACTATTGTTATTAAATTTCACTACTATGATTTATCCCATGTTATGAAATTATGATCTTTTTTGCAGGTTAATATTTCCAAAAGATATGTTCTTATGAATATGACATGATTGATATTTCTTTTGTTTACCCTTACTAAGCATTGAGCTCACCCATTTATATTTTCTTTTCCCCAGGACATAAAGAAAGGATTTAGGTTTAAAAAAAGAAGATCTTTATGGGAGATGTTGAAGATCCTTCACCATGATTAGAAGATTATATTCCGAGTTTCCAAAGACACTAAACTATTACGGACCTTGTGTGTGTGTTTTTGTTATGTAATAAGTATTCCCCAAAAGTAATATAATGTCCATGTACGTCAGGCTTCAGGTCTCTATAGTTGGTATCATAGGAAAGGTTTAGTCATCCTTTGGAAACTAGGATGTGAAAACGTTAGTGAGATCCCTAGAGATATTTCTAAGGTATGTTTAGGGATGCCCCTAAGGTTAAGTATACGTATAGGATATAGTCCTAGAACTATTGTAACGATCTTAGAATTTAACCTAAGATGTTATATATTGAAGTTACTCCCCCTTTATTATGATTTTTTCCTCTAACACTATTCTTTTTGGGTTTTAGAACATGGCTGGAAACAATATGATTCATGATAATGGAGGATATTATGGAAAATGGAATGATATTCTTCATGAGAAACCAAATGAAATAAGATTTGGAAGTCTAACCATCATTATTATGATGAATCAGCAATCTCATAATATTATCAATAAACTCAAATTTTGTAAGTTTCCGGACTCGGCTAAAAAGAGAAAGATGGATTTTCATGATGATCATAGAGGAAAGAAAGTTCAATTTTCCCTATGTAAATCATGTGGGAAGAGGCATCGAGGAGAATGATTCAAGGGAACTGGAAGATGCTTTGGGTGTGGAAAAGAGGGACACAAAGCCAGTAAGTGCAAAGGAAAAGGTTCAGTTAACACTATGGATGAGGATAATGGTATTCCTACGACATCAACAATGGTTAAATGTTTTAAATGTGGAATGTACGGGCATTATACAAACCAATTACCTAAGGGAAAGTCTCATGAAGAGAATCAGTACGGCCGTATGAGTAGTATTTATGTTGATGATGATGAAGAGACTACAAATGATATGTGAGTTGAAAGAATTGTTGAAGCTCAGTCAATGGTTTAAGAAGGTAGTGGAATGATTACATGTTTATCAAGTGTAATGCTGTATAAGTAATCTCATGGTACTATGGAATAAAGATACATCTAAGGATTGTTACACTACTGTCTTTCCTTGAGTTTTGAATGTGTATGATTAATGGTACTAGTATCCATTAAATGATATTCAGATATTTTTGGAATATAGATGATATGAGCATAATGAAGGGATAAAGAGAAAATTAATTGTTTGATAGTATTCATGAGCTCATGACTGATATAATGAGAATGTTATGTAATGGATTGAGTATATAGAATTTTTGGATTTTGGTATGTGGAAAGAGTTAACTTTTGACAGCATTCATGTTTTCACTAAGGTTTAATGGGTATTCATTTTTCAAGAGAATACATGATTAAGGTATTCACATGATTGGAATGTGACCAACAAGATATATGGGGGATAAATGATGGTATTCACATGCATGGTTGATGACATTTCATGTAATAATATTCGTTATATTATGAGCTTGGACTGAAGTATTTCCTAAATATTGGAATGTATTATGTTGGACATAAGTTAGTATTGTGATGCTATAGTAATGTAGTTTTAGAAAAAGGACAACCTGCAGGACGGGAAATAGTCCATCGCGTCGGACAAGGCTATGGGAATCGAACCCACAGCCGAAGTGTGACTAACCTTTATCGCCTACCGCTGGCCTACAGGAAGTCCCTGGTTATTATAAACTCGTTTTATTTTATTATGTGGTATGACAGATGATGTATATGTCCATTTTGGAATGACATACGATAGATGGACTTATGTATATTTGATAAATTTTTCTAACCTTTTCTTTGAAACAGATGGAATGACCCATCATTCTATAACATGATCTATTAACACTTCATGAATAACAAATTCAACTTCATTTATTTAAGAGATGAAATGAAAATTGTTCAAAGCACGAACAACAGTGAGATTGTACTAAAATAAAGTAAGTATTTATTCTAATTCAAAATCTTCAACTTTAGGGGAATGATCTTGAAAAAAAAACAAAAAAAATGTTGTCCTAGTGCCCTTATTTCCGATTAATTAGATGGTACCTTAGATCGTCACAAATTTATGGCTTTGTGATTGCTGTATTTTCCATAGCCATGTTCTCTACCACTCTCCATCTGAACATGATGGTTAGATTTCTCTTCCATATCCATATTTTCACCTATGTGGAAACCCAGTGATTAGTTTATTTGGGTAACCATTACTTTTCATACTTTTGTTTTTAAATATTGGTTTTGGTATTACTTTTTACGATGTGGTTTTCTATTAAAGAAACTTTTGAATAGTAAACCATTTATAACCCCGACGAATTTCGAGGGCGAAATTCATTTTATGGGGCGTAGAATGTAACACCCCGAGATTTTAAGAAAAATATTCTTTTTAATTTCATTAATGTCTTGAGTTGTATGCTACACCAGAAGGAGCTTGCACAACACGCATCCTTGACTTGCCTTGAATTACACGCAATCACGACCTTCCTTGATAGCATGTGTAGTATGCAATACCGAGTTTCACTAAACAACGATATGCTATTAAAATATTATTAAAACTAGCCGTTATAAATAGTAATAACCACTATTTGAAATATTGTAAATTTTATTTTTCAAAATGGAATTCATTTTTGGATTCCTAATATCGAAATTAGCTTAGGGTGAAATTTTGGTACTTTTCGGATAACTTTCATTTTCTAATGAATAGTGAAAATTACTAAATTTTAATTAAAAACAGCCATTTTAATAGAAATAATTAATAGTGATAAATTATTAATTTGAGTGGTTTTAAAGTATATTTAGAATATATTTTTACAATTTAATAAAATGTTGTTCATTGGATGTAATTTCACATTTAAACCAGACATAAACAAGTGTCAATCTTTTGATAGTTATTATCTCTTAAGAACACGCTATTTGTTTTGACGATAGGAATTAATTTTTAAATTAATTAATGCAACTGATATGTTTTGAATTTGGTAAAATAGACATCATTTTTTAGTTCACGATACCAAATATAGTGGAGGCCTAATTTTTGGTATTTTTCTAAAAACATTCATTTTTTGATGAATAGTGAAACCACTAAGTGGTAGTTAAGAAAAATGAATATTTCATAAAACTTAATTTTACCGCTTCTGTGAGTGGAATTTCAAAAATCAGAGAGACACGGTTGATGTCAGTAAGTAAAATGTGTTTCAATGAGATAAAAATATTTTTTGGTGAATAGTAACTTTTTACTTTTTTTTACCACGGTTAAAAGTAAATAGGGTAATTAAGGGTAAAAATGATATTATTATTACCCTAACACATGTCCTAATTCTATTGGATAAGTTTAATTTGACCAAAAACAACCTTAGGAATAAAATATGACCATTTAGGCCCACTTGGATTAGATTAGGACATTTAATATTAATTTATTTAAAGAAGGGTTAAAATAATTAAAATCAAAGTTTAATATGTAAATTATTTTTAATATTGGGTTATACATAAGATAAATTAGACTATAAATAGTCAATAGAAATCTAAAATGATTTCCTACATAATGGTATTTTATTTGTAATTTTTAGACGTTAAATAATTTAATTTATTTATGACACAAAGATGATGCTGTAATTATCTTATTAATGAAATATTGACATAATTGATGTTATAAATACCCAAATAAATGTAATTTCAGACTTTTTATGAAATAAACTAATTTTCTAGGTTAAAATGACATATTATTATTGATTTAATTTATTTTTTTCGAACTAATCATTCTGTCATGATTTTCAAAAAAATCAATTACAAAATAGTGTCAAAATTGACAAAAAATAGTTTTTAAAACAAGTATTATATTATTAATTGTTATTTTATTCCTAAAATCTAAGGTTCGGCCAAATGACTTAGATAAGGTTATATATATTAATAATAAAAAACTTGGGGTTCTTCTGGATTCTTATAGTATGTTTATTAACCTTATAGTATAAGAACACAAGAAGACACGGTAAAAGTAAAATTATTTTACTTAATGTTAAATCTAAATTATAAGGATAAAATAGGAACCCAAACTTGTCTAAATTCTATTGGATGAGACTATTTCGACCCATACCCACCTTATCTTAGAAATTAATCAATTTGGAGCTATTTAAAACCTAATTTGACTTTATAATAAAATAATAGTTTTAGTTATTCCAAAGGTGCCCCTCTCCTGCCTTATAAAAGGGCACCTCCTCCCTCTCTTCCTCACACCACATTGAGCCTTCAAGCTCGGCCAACCCCTGCCAAATTCCCTTCTACACTTCCCTAGAAACATCCTAGAGGTTCTGGTATTCCTCAAAGACCAATTTTATTGCCCTAAAAGGAGTTCTCAAAGAGGCGCTTCAAAGAAGAGGTAATGTCCGTTACCGATTCGTCCATCTTTATTTCTTCTTCCACTTCTACTTCTTAGCTTGTTTCATTATTAAGTAATAACATAACTATCACTTATATACATATATGTTATTATAATTATGAAACAACCTTATTTCACCATCTATCCATCCTAAGGAAAACGAAATCACCGCGTGTGCGTACGTACGGAATACCGTCTCCACGCTGTGGTGTAATCTATTTTCCACCACCACCTTACTTGGATGGGTATAATGGTTTACATAATAACTATATATGATTATTGTAAAGTGATATTGATTCTTAAATAGTATACATACACTCCAATAAAATTCCACAAACATGAGAACGATATCATCGCTCGTGCGTATGTACGGACTACCGTCTCCACGACGCGATGAGATTCATTCTCCACGTTAACCATTCATGAATGATTATAAAGTATATATAATAATTAATAATGAAATATATGACATAATAATGATTCTGGATTTATGTTTATATATATGTATTTCATCTACTTAATTCCATTCAACTCAATAAGGAAAAGAAAACAGCGTTCATGCGTACGTACGGTCTACCGTCTCCATGAACTGTGTATTTCTTTCCATTTACTGATCTATTATATATATATATATTCTGAATATATATTATATATAAATCATGTTTTATATTATGGAATTAAGTAATCATGATCTATGTAATCATACAAATAATTACAAGTCAAAACACGGACGACAAATGAAACGATTTTACCCGAAACGCTCTTTAACATATAATTTACAAAATAACGAGTAATATAAAGCCATAAGTGAACCATATATGATATCATAACAATGAGTATGATTCTGGAATAAGTCAATGAAATTATTTAAATAATTATACTGGAGTTTCAGACACATATGAAGCAAATCAGACCTTAGGTAAGGGAAATATCACAATCTCATTTTTTTCCGAGATTGTTTATACTTTAGTATTTACTGGGGTGTATTTTATCATCCAAATCCATGTTTCCTCAATATGTAATATTATTTCCATCCACCTACAATTTTTTAAATACAATTTTACCCTTCGTTGAGTTTTTAGTAAATGATATGAAAGGAACCTTATGTCATTTTTCATAAAAGGTACTTTTTGACTTTTCCGACAAAAGTACGAGAAGAATGTTTTTTTTAACTTATACGACATGAATGGATTTTTAAAACATTATTTCCAAGAATCTTCCTTTACAAGTTTTCAAGTTTATTTTTAATCAACTTCTTTTAGTTTAGATTTGTATGACATGTTAAGAAAGGAAAAGTGTTTTTGAAGTAGAAAGGATGTTTTCCTCAAGAATGGAGTTCAAGTGTTTTATAAAAATTATTTTCCATCTAAGATAATAAAGGGTTATGTTTCTATCCCTATTAATACATCAATTTGATTATGTTCTTATGGAAATATTTTTATGAATTCCTTTATCCTATATGAATTGTTTTATGATGTCATGATGTTTAAGATTCCCATTTTTTTACATGGGTTATGCAATGACGTATGATTTATGATTTTGTGGAACAAATAAGAATGGTATCATTATGAGATGTGTGGGACCTATATCTCCCTCCAATGCATTGGGTAATGATTTTATATGTCATGAGATCGACATTGCTGGAACGTTAGGTTATACCGGTTCAGTGAAATAGGACTGAAATGAGGAGTGAACTCGGTTCAGAAAGGGACTTTGTCCACTAAGATAGTATTGGAAATGAGTCTTGATAACAAGAAAAGATTCTCTATGATAATGTGTGTATTCCACAAAGTTTCATGTTTTATTTTATGATTATTGGGATTACATTTCACTACTATGATTTATCCCATGTTATGAAATTATGATCTCTTTTGCAGGTTATGATTTCCAAAAGATATGTTCATATGAATATGACGTGATTGATATTTCTTTTGTTTACCCTTACTGATCATTTGAGCTCACCCTTTTACGTTTTCTTTTCCCCAGGACATAAAGAAAGGATTTAGGTTTTAAAAAAAGAAGATCTTTATGGGAGATGTTGAAGATGTTTCACCACGATTAGAGGATTATATTCTGAGTTTCCAAAGACACTAAACTATTACGGTCCTTGTGTGTGTGTTTTTGTTATGTACTAAGTATTCAAAAAAAGTAATATAATGTCCCTGTACGTTAGGATTTGGGTCTCTACAGGAAATCATCCAAAAATGTCACAATACAGAAATACAGTAAAAAACCAATGTACAAAAGAAAGAAGAGAAAACTCCTCTGCATCGCAAGACTCATTTTGGTCCCATGCTCTCCATCTCCACAATAGTCAAGTACCTAAAGTAGAAGGGTGCTTTCACTTATCTATACCTACAATAATATAATCTGTTTGGGACCAAAATCATGACCTAAATAGGGTGGGAGACTAATCCTAGTAGGTAACCATCAAATGAACTGTGCCTAAAATTAAGTGAATAAATATGGTAGGCAATATGTAAAAGGAACCAGTATACTAGGAAGTACGCCGCAGTAAACATTCTTACAGTTCAACGAATTCAATTTCACATAATGAGTAAGCATCTAATAAAATAAGGAAACCATATAGGAATTAATGTCATTATAACCCCTCTGGTTTAACCAAAACAACACGAACAACCCTTTGGGAAGTTCACACAGACTAACCCCTCTAGTTCAGCTTAAGTATATACTCTCTAAGGAAGAACTTGCCTTAAATTCCAACTATAGTATCATATCAGTAACTCAAAGGCGCTCGGGGGATGAAATTACATCACATTCCCCCTATGGCCTGAATTGAAGAACTACATAAACTTTGAGGATGCACGTACGTCAATTCCCCCTATAGTCTCACATCGTAAAAGTAAAAACAGAAACTCTTGGAAAGAGTTTATGTCCATTCTCCATATGGTCTACTACAGGAGGTCCTCATGGCCCTGTGTAAGTTAAATGATCGCAATAATTAAATACGGCCAATGTAATCTTCATGAAGTATTTGGATAACAGTCTACCACATAACAACATGTCAGATAAATAAGCACTCCATCCTATAGTACTATGCACGGTGAAAAACAAGGCATCCTAACAGGCTAAGTAGGACTAAATAGTCATAAACAAACATGCATAGGAAAACACTTCCAAAGAATAGAAATTTACCCAATTCACATTCGATTAGCCTCTATTCCAGCATACAAGCATATCAAGAAATTAGCAGGGCTACAATATGAAACATGCAATACCCCATTCAAGGGTATTGGGAATATTTTCACATATAACTCAGATACATTCTATATAAAGGCACAAACCACCAACCTCGGTGTTGTAGGATCGTTATACGTGAACCTCAGGCCTTAGATTTCCCACGATCACCGTAGATCTATAAAAACATCTAAGTCATTCAACTGAGGATAACTCTTTAAAGAAGAGGAATCAGAAAACAATGCTCTAGAATAAAGAAGTTCGTATAGAGGTGATTCTAATTCAATCGAAGATGGTCGTTTTAGAGAATGGATTCTCCATTGGGGGCTTGGGGAAGAATCACGGCTGTACGGATGCTCTCAGGCGAACTATGTCGAGAAGGAGGGGGTTCTATCTATTAGATCCGACCATGGTATGTTTAATAAAAATGTACATGGTGTGTAGTTTTGAGGTACACTGTGTCTACATGACCTTACCGAGCCCCGTATTTGGTGGCCTCCAGGTCACCACACCCATCCATGTGCATAGCCATTACATGGCCAACACACAGCTACATGCGGTAACCGAGTACACGACATGTAATTATAAATTACACTGTGTGTACTTCAAAAATTTCCAGAAACTCATATTTTCATAAAAAACACCTAAAAAAGGAAAACATACCCGAAAATAAGATTTGAGTTCTTAAAAACTTCCCCCCTTGAAGAAATTCATCCCAGAACTTTCTTAAAAAGGAGGCGTAAAAGAAGAATCCCTAAACATCTCCAGCCACTATGATCGTACGCCGACCTCCCTCTCCCAAGTAACATCATGTACTCTCATGTGATTCCATAATGCTCATACTAGAGGAACATACTATCCATGGAGAGAATTTGTACTTTGATCAAAAATCTAGATAGGATGCTCCTCGAAATATACATCCACCTCTTTGTCAACTTCCTCAGGTCGAAAAGCTTGAGACAACTCTGAAAATTAATGTCGAAGTTGAGAAACGTAGATGGCGTAGTGCATTTCCCAATACCTATGAGGTAAATCCAACCGATAGGAAATCGAACCAACTCTCTCCAACACTTTAAATGGACTGACATACCTCAATAAAAGCTTAACCTGCCTCCTAATCCTCCTATGTCCCAACCTCGGTGTGACATGTTGGAAAACTGGATCTCAGACCTCGAACTCTAGAGGTCATATCCGTTGATCTGTATAAGACCTTTGTTATGATAGTGCAATATGCATCCTCTTCAAAATCAACTCAATCAACTCCATGGTCTCCTGGACAAGATGAAGTCCCAGTATAGCTGCCTCTCCAGCCTCCATCAAACATAATGGTGATCGGAATAGCCTATCGTACAAAGCCTCATAAGGTTCCATCTGAATAGTTTCTTAAAAACTATTATTGTAGGAAAACTCCACAAGAGTTGTGTGCTTCTCCCAAGAACCTCCAAAACCCCAGATACATGCTCGAAGCATGTCCTCATGCACCTAAATCATACACTCGGACTATCCATCTGTATGGGGATGGAAAGTTGTACTCAAAAGAACATGTGTACCGAAAGCCTTTTGAAGCCCTTACTAGACCCAAGAAATAAAACATGCATCCATGTTTGAGACAATGTATTGTGGGACCCCATGCAAACATAAAATCTCTCAGATGTAAAATATTCCCTGCACACTAACACTTATGGTACTTGATCAGCAAGAAGTGAGAAACCTTTGTGAGTCTGACAATGAAAACCCATACCACATCATTCCCTCTAGGATACCTTGGAAAACATGTCATGAAATCCACTGCAACATCATTGCACTTCCACTCGAGAATGGGAAACTGGTCCAAAATCCATGTTATTCATTAATTCTCCACCTTCACCTCCTGAAATGTGGACCTCCTCATGAAAAAACCAACAATATCTCTCTTTATATATGGCCACAAATAATGATGGTGTAGATCACGTTACATCTTCATGACACCAGGATGAACTTCCCAAACTGAGGAATGAAAGTCCCGCATCAGCTTCACACGTATGTCAACTGACACCCATACACGCTCATGAAAACGCAAGATCTCGTCCTCACCTATTATCTCTCTAGGAATATGGTCCTCTCTTGACATGATTTATCTTAGGACTAGGCCTTCAGAATCTGATAACTGCATCATTCACACTCGATCTAGAAGAGTGAAGGTAATAACTATAGAATATAGAAACGTCTACCCCTTTCTGTCATGCACCTCCAAATGCATCTTAGAGAATAGAGCAATGAGCTTCCACTCACAACTGGCCTCATGAACTGCCTATATTTGAGTCCTCCAGTTCAGGGCATCAACCTCTACATTTCCTTTCACCGGCGTATAGGCTAGCTCAAAGTCAATGGACTGAAGGTACTCAACCCACCTTTTCTATTTCAAATTTAGGTCATGATGAGTGAAGATTTACTCGATACTTTTGTAGTCGGTGAAAAAACCAAATTCCATCCTAGAAGATAATGCTTTCAATAGCATAAATCATGAACAACTGCAGCCTACTCGAGATCATGCGTTGGGTATTTTCTCACATGTGGCCTCAACTGCTGAGACCCATACGCAATGACTCCATCTCCCTACATATGCATAGATTACAACCCAAAACCTAAAGCATCACAGTAAACATTATATCTATTTCCTGGCTCTGTAAATACTAGTATCGGTGCTGAATTCAAACTCCCTTTCAGCTCCTGAAAGGCTGACTCAGAAGAGGCTAACCACAAGAACTTTGAACCCTTCCTAGTTAGGCTCGTTAGTAGAATTGTGACCGTGTTATCGTGACATGTCAAATAGTTTATGTTTTTAAGGTTGATTTATTGTCTTGGGTAGACCATAGGTTGTCTCTCAATGAGAGTTGGTAGGTTTATAATTTTTATTTTTAATAAAAATGACTATGAGAGGGGATGGTTTTAAAAAGAGTTTAAAATAATGACTTAGTTAAAATAGCTTAAAAGTTGGGTGACCAAGTGGATTTTGAAAAATATGAGATAAATGGTTAGATGCGATTTCACTACACACATATCAAGTTCATTGTTCTTAGAGATTAATCTTAGGATTAGAGTAATTCTTTGGTTGGAGTTAATTGGAATCCCGATTAATTCCTAAGCTTTTATTTCAATGCTTTAAGGACCCAACCTTGACGTAACAATCATATTGTCAATGTCCAGTACTTATGCAAGGAATAAGAGCTTCTAAAGACGATTTAAATCTCAAAAAGGTGGGTATGAAATGTATTCTTGTGATGTCCAATCAGAACAACACAAGTCACGCACTCAAATCCTCACACCGATCGGTTAGAAATTTAGAGCATAACACTCAAATGCATCAAATCAAGCATTCAAATCAGAAATAAAATAAGATACATGGAATGAAATGTTTAAAAATCCCAATTAATCAAAACCAGAAGCTAGTGTATGCATCAGAACTCCCTTGACCTGTGTGTAGCTCCCTCACAATGAACACCATCCATTTAGCCCGACATCGAGAGGATGATGAAGCTCGAGTGGATCTCCTTCTTCATCCTTGATGCCCATATGAGGATAGGGGCCTCCAGAACTTCTTGGATGGTGAGGGGACTTATTTGGGTCTCCAAAATGGCAATGTGTGGCTCCTGGTTCGAACTTAAAAATGGGGAGCCCAAGGTGTCATTTTATAGGAAAATTGGAAGGTGGTTTTAGGAACACAGATTTCATCAATCCACTTGTACCACATGTTTCGGGCTTCATACAGTCTTATCTCGCTTTGGAGAAAATATAAAAGCTGTAGCCCTACCTCTTTACTATCTCCACCGAAATTTTGGGTCCCGTTGGACAAATAAATATCATGATATTGATAAAATACAGAACACTGCATTTGACTTGGTCCAAATTCTGTGGCTTGGACAGATCACTTCGGATGGGCCCTATAGAATCCAAATAATGATTTGGTTACATAATAAGAAATGTATAAAATTAAATAGTGGGTAGGACCAGAAAATTTCATCCCATTTTTATGCGCGGATTCCGTGTACTATGAAAAACAGTGGAAAGATGTCCATGGATCCATGGAATTTTGGACCATTTTTCTTCCACTTCATCAAAGGCCATCCAAATCACCTCCACCTACATTAAAATAATAAAAACAAGTAACATTGCCCATTATAATAATTATTAAAATTAATTTATTTATTCAAACATAATGTACAATTTATTATTATATTTGGAATATTTATTACAAAACTTGTTTAAAACTGCAGCGTAAGGGTGGAATAAAACAGTGAATCGTGGTATGATCACACCCCCACACCTAAACATTTTCACTCCTCAGAAAAGTTACATATCAAAATACAATGATTCATATATATATATATATATATATATATATATATATATATATATCCAACATCCGGAAGATTTAGCGTTTGAGGAAATTTTATTTAATGTAATGTGATCAATGCACGAACCACACCAAGGAGTTCTTCCTAGTGAAAATAGAAAAAGATGTCTCATAAATCATATCATAGTGAAATTCAAAAAGATTCATGACACCAAATTGAGAAAGGAATTCAGAAGTAAACCATGACACTAACTCTCCATGTGTTTGTGTGAAAATCATTACATGCTATTCTTTCAACTTGCTATCCAATAAATATATGTTATTTTAACATTTTTCAGATTAAATGATTTTGTCACCAAACCTTTCCTACATCCTTTGCAATAATATTTCAAGACCCACTGTTTTAAGCATTCACAAAAGTCAAACCAAAATCTCCTGACCTAAATATCCCCATATGTTGCACATTTCATCACTCCCCTCATTTATTATATTTTTTTGAAGTTGCAATTGGAAAAAATATCACACTCATCTCTCAACCCCTGTTTGATCTCCTCACGACACTAATTGAAATGTTTATAACCAGATAAAAGGTTGAGGAGGAGTTGTTTTTTACCTTCCAAGGAATTTTTTTTTGAGGGCGTACAACAGTCGGACATTATGTACACATGCATAGGTCAATCTGGTACATTAATGAAACAGATCGGATAAGGAATGAATGTATGGAAATATAATTTAAAGTTGAAAAATATTAACCCAACATATATTTACCTTCAATTAAGTAATAAATAATCACACATTGTGGTTTGGTGATTTTTTTTTCGATATATTAGTGACACAGTTTTCCAAAAAACTACTCACACAAAGGGCATCAATCATCTCAAAGTTTTCACATACATTCAACCATTTATATCATTGACAGAAAACCAATTCACTAATAATCACTCCCTGATGTTAAATTCATAAAAAAAAATTTTTATCCTTCATTATGGTATTTATACTTTCCCCCCTTTATGGTCAAAAAATAATCAAGCTTCAAAATTCTTGATGGGGAAAAATGAAAATACCATAAATAAGGCTAAAAAGTGAAAAAAAGGAGAAACCGATGAAAATTCCTAACTAACCCAGGAATGTATCCACCCCCCCACACCTAGAGTATACAGTGTCCTCACTATAGTAACAGAGAATGTGGGAAGGAAGGATAAAACCTAATGGATTTCATTCATAGACTGCTTCTTGAACTTGGAGTTCCTCCATCGGAGACTCTAGAATGGATTCATGGAAGTGCTTGAGCCGATGCCCATTGAAAGTGAATGTTTTCTTGGTTTATTCATTTTGAACCTGGACACCACCAAATGGAGAGATGTTAGTAACAGTGTATGGTCGAAACCTGCAGGAATGAAGCTTACCTGGATGAAACTTTTGCCTTGCATTATAAAGGAGGACCTTCTGCCCAATATAGAACTGACGATGAAGGATAAGACGGTCATGGGCAGCCTTGGTTCTCTCATTATAAATCCTGGAGTTTTCATATGCATCACTTCCCATTTCCTCTAGCTCTTGAATCTGCAACTTCCTTTGAGAACCTGCACCAGAATGGTTAGAAGAGAATTTTTTAATGGCCTAGTAGGCCCAGTGCTCAATCTCAATAAGGAGGAGACAACTCTTTCCAAAAACAATCCTATATGGTGACATTCCAATGGGAGTTTTAAAAGCAGTATGGTAAGCCCATAATGAATCGTCGAGTCTAAGACTCCAATCTTCCATATTGGGTTGGACGGTTTTTTCAAGAATTTGTTTTACCTCTCTATTTGACACCTCAGCTAGACCATTAGTCTATGGGTGATATGCAGTAGATACTCGATGACCGACCCCATACCGACGCAAAAGTGATTGCATTGTTCAGTTGCAGAAATGAGAACCCTGGTCACTGATGATGAACCTAAGTAATCCAAACCTACATAAGATCTGAGTTCTCAAAAATTCTACAACTGTTTTGGAATCATCTGTCCTTGTGGCCTGTTCCTCTACCCATTTTGATACGCACTCAACGACCAAACCAATGTAAAAGTTTCCAAAAGAATTGGGAAATGGCCCCATAAAGTCAATGCCCTGAACATAAAAAATGTCATGAAAGAGCAAGGGTTGTTGTCACATTTCTTTCCTTTTAGGGACATTCCCCATTCTTTGACAAAGAGGACAAGATTTAAAAAGTTCATGGGCATCCTAAAAAAGTGTTGGCCAAAAGAGACCAGAATCCAGAACTTTGCCAACTGTCCATTGGGGAACAAAGTGGCCCCCACAAGAAAGAGTGTGGAAGAATCTAAGGACAGACTGAAACTCACGATCAGGAACACAATGCCTAAGGACCTGATTGCTACATGTGCGCCAAAGGTAGGGGTTATCCCAAATGTACCAACGAGATTCATGTTTTAGACGATTGGCTTGGTTTTTGTTAAAATTAGTAGGATTTCAAGATTCTACCAAATAATTTACAGTTTCAGCATACCAGGGAATAACATCTTGCACTTTGTACAATTTTTCATCAGGAAACATGTCATTAATGGGAATATAGGGGGAAGAGACAATGTCTGAGGATGGGATGATCCTACTGATATAGTCTGCCACCACATTCTCTGCTCCTTTTTTATCTCTAATTTCTAGATTAAATTACTAAAGCAAAAGCATCCAACGAATGAGACGTGGTTTGGCTTCCAATTTCTTTAGGAGATATCAGAGGGAGGAATGGTCTAAGAAAATAATTACTTTGGAACCTAGAAGATACGACCTGAATTTATCCACAGCAAACTCAATGGAAATAAGTTCTTTTTAGTGGTGGTGTAGTTTTCTTGGGAAGGGTCCAAATTAAGTGAGGCATATGCAATGAAATGTGGAGCTCGATCAACCCTTTATAATAAGACTGCCCCAACTGCATAGTTATAGGTGTCACACATGAGCTCAAGTGGTTAATCCCACCGAGGTGGTTGGATTACCGGGGGTGATGTGAGACTCCATTTTAACTTATTAAAATCTTCTTCACATTCCTTATCAAAAACAAATTCCTTTTCCTCTTAGAGTAAGTGGGAGAGGGGAAGTGCAATATTACTAAAATCACGAATGAAACGACGGTAAAATCCATCTTGACCTTGGAAAGAACACACATCACGTTCATTTTTAGGGAATGGTATGGAAGAAATGACATCCAATTTCGATTTATCTACATGGATACCATCCCCAGAAATGACATTCCCCAAAACTATACCTTGTCGCACCGTGAAATGGCATTTCTAATAATTTAATACAAGATTCCTTTCAATACAGTGACGTAGGACTGAACCAAGACTACTTAAACATTCATCAAAAGAGGATCAATAATTAGTAAAATCATCCATGGAAACTTCCATGCAATTCTCCAGGTAATCTGAAAAAATACTAACCATACATCACTGGAAAGTACCTGTTGCATTGCACAGGCCAAATGGCATCCTTGTATAGGCAAATATGCCAAAGGGGCATGTGAAGGTTGTCTTTTCCTGATCTTCAGGGGCAATATGAATCTGAAAGAATCCAGAATACCCATCTAGAAGAAAGTAATGGGACTTTGCCGCTAGCCTCTCTAGCATTTGGTCAATGAATCGAAATAGGTAATGGTCATCCTAGTGTGTTGGTTTAGTCAGTGATAATCTAAACAGACACGCCAACTATTCTGCACCCGAGTTGGAACCAATTCATTGTTTTCATTTTTAATTACCGTTAGGCTAGTTTTTTTAGGAACTACTTGAACGGGACTGACCCATTGGCAGTCAGAGATGGGTTAAATGATTCCAGTAGCCAATAACATTGTTACATCCTTTTTATCTACTTCAAAGAGGTTTGGGTTCAGTCGAAGTTGTGTCTGCCTCACTGGTTTAGCCTCATCAGTTAATAAAATATGATGTGAACAAATTGATGGATAATACCAGGAATTTCTGAAAGTGTCCATCCCAATGCTTGTTTTTGCTCCCTCAAAAGTTCAAGCAGTCGCAATTCATGCTCAGGAGGGAGTGAACTAGCAATGATGAAGAGAAAGCTGTTTCCATTCTCAATATATGGATATTTTAAATCTTGAGCCATTTCCTTTAGTTCTAATTCAGCTAGATTTTGGATTGATGGGAGTGTGTGTGAATGTGAGAGGTCACTAATCTCATCTAACTGCTCAATGGTATCATCCTCAGATGAGGAATTAGATTTTACAAGCGTAGCAGTATCATTGATGGTTATGTGATCCTCCGTGTTCAAGAAATTAACAATTAATAAACATGCATGACACTTTTCTAGACCACTACAATAATCAACACATGATTCATTACCAAGAATTTCAATCAAAGAGGAAAATTTTGAAAGGGGGTCAGGGGAAACAAATGAAATGATTTTAGGGGAAGGGAGTACATCAATTGAATTTACCGAGAGAGAGGAATGTTCTTCTGAGGGGTGCTTCATGGCATCAAGGATGTTAAAATGGACTATGTCACCAACAAATTCCATAGATAATGTACCATTATGGTCATTAATTATTTATTTGGAGGTTATAAAGAATGTTCTCCACAATATAATTGGGTCGTGTCCATTCATCCTATTATCTTCCATTTTTAGCATATAAAAATCAGCAGGAAATATTAAATTTTGATCCCTCACAAGAACATCCTCTAACACACCAGAAGGGTGTGCTGTACTAAAGTTTTCTAGCTGAACAACTATTCTTGTGGGCTTTAGTTCACCGACCTACAATGAAGAGTATATGGAGTGAGGCATCACATTAATAGAATCACCCAAATCAAGCATAGCATTAGAGAAAGAATACTCCCCTATAGATCATGGAATCGAGAATGTTCCAGGATCGTTGAACTTGGTGGGATGTGATGGTTGTATCAATGCTGAGACATTCCTCCCTAGGATCATCTTCTCATCACCTCTACGTCACCTTCGGTGGGTACACATCTCCTTTAGAAACTTGGCATATCTAGGAATTTTCTTGACGGCATCAATCAATGGAATGTTAACCTGCACATTTTTGAAAGTCTCCAAGATTTCTTTATCAAGTTCAGTTTCCTTTTGTTTCCTTGGTTGGGTAGATCTTTGGGGAAATGGAAGTGGAATGCTTGGGCTAGGTAACTAATCAATACACACACTCTTTCCTTTGGTAGGACTTCTCTCAAGACAAGGTTCCACCTCATTTGAGACTTTTCCAGTGGTTAGTATGGTGGTTTCCTTAGGAGAGGATGACTCTAATAGAGGGTTAATTTGGATTTTACGTTGAGTTCCACTCCTATGGGTGATGGAACTAACATTTCCCTCATCCCTAAGGATGAATAGTGGTTGAGGTTGTAGTTTACCAGAATCATGGATTTGGATTTCACGCACTTAGTTAGCTAGTTTACCTAGTTGGGTTTTGAGATCTTGTATGGATTCTTGGGTGGATTGTTGGAACTGGAGATTATTGGCATCCATTTGTTTCATCATATCTTCTAGGATAGGCTCAACTTTTGGAGGTGGCTGTTGGAAAGGCCTTTGGGGTGGTTGAAAATTTATGGGTGGTGGTGGTCGATGACTACTTTTCACTGGTTAGTTCCTTGGTTGATGTGGCTGGTTTGAATACCCCCCTTGCCTATAGGATTGGTTGTCTTTCCACCCAGGGTTTGATGGATAGTAAGGTTCCTTCCTAATGGGTTGGTTATAGGGGCGTCCTGGGAATGTTGCCTCACAACTCTCAGAAGTTTCTCTCAATTGGGGGTATTGGTAAGAATAGTGGGTATCAAAAGAGAATATACCACAATGTTTTGGAGGAGGAGACTGGAATTTTCCTTGGGAAAGATCAAGTTGTCATAGAAGGGTACTCACCTCTTCAAACATTGTGTCCACCTTCTTCTCAGATTAAGTACATTGCACCTCAAGGACACCTTGAATGGGTGCACTGGACCTTGAACTGAATTGTTGAGTTTTCTATGCTATGGTCTCAATTTGGGTCCTTGCAGCAATTGGGGTTTTATCCACTAGTGCACTACGTGCAGCAACATCAATCATGTTACGATCTATTGGAATTAAACCTTCATAAAAATATTGTATTAAAAGTTGATCACTTATTTGGTGGTGTGGATAACTTGAACATAATATTTTAAAGCATTCCCAATATTCATGAAGGGTTTATCCTTGATATTTTCTTATCCCGCATATTTCTTTCCTTATTGTTGTAGTTCGAGCGGCTGGGAAGTATTTTTCAAGAAAAAGTCGTTTCATGTCCGCCCAACCTCTAATAGGTGAATTAACATAACACAACCAATATTTATCCATGTCGTCTAATGAGAATGGAAATGCCCTATGATTTACATGTTCTTCATCCACATTATCATGTTTTAATGTTGAACACAATGTATGAAATTATTTTAAATGCTTATGTGGATCTTCTCCAGGAAGTACATGAAATCTTGGTAATAAATGAATTAAACCAGATTTTAGTTCAAAATTGGGTGCCTCGCCTTGTAATTGAATGTAAGTTGGTCGGATATCAACATCAGGTGAGGTTAGTTCCTTAAGTGTTCTATTATTTTCAGTCTTGTTATACAAGTTATATTCAGTTTGAACTTTGGTTTCAGAAGAAGAAGAAGGATGAATAAGAATTTTAAGATGTGATGACTCCTCCTTCAAAGTGTTTTCTTGTGTGTCTCGGTTTCGTTGATATATGATCCCATTTGGTTCAGGTTTGAAAGTATGTAGGTATCCTGGAGTAGAACAAATCATACACAAAACCTAGATAATAAATCAATTAAAACACAAAAATAAAGGAAAAGGTATAAGATAAAACAAACAAATATTAACAAAAATTACAAAAAAATTATAAAAAACACGCACAAAAAACCAAAGCGCTCACTGGAAACAGTGAAAAAATTTGACCATGTTGTCATGACATGAAAAATTGTTTATGTTTTTAAGGGTGATTTATAGTATAGGGATACCTTAGGTCGTCTCTCAATGAGAGTTGGTAGGTTTAGAGTGTGTATTTTTAATAAAAATTACTAAGAGAGGGGGTGGTTTTTAAAAGAGTTTAAAACAATGAATTAGTTGAAACATCTTAAAAGATGAGTGACAAAGTTTATTTTGAAAAATACGAGACAAAAGGTTTGATGTGATTTCACTACACACATATCATGTTCGTAGTTCATAGAGATTCATACTAGGATTAGATTAATTCTTTGGTTGGAGTTAATTGGAATCCCGATTAATTCCTAAACTTTTAATTCAATCCTTTAAGGACCCAACCTTGAAGTAACAATCGTATTGTCAAGGTCCTGTACATATGCATGGAATAAGAGCTTCCAATACAGATTGAAATCTCAATAATGTGGGTATGAAAAGGATTCTTGTGATGTCCAATCAGAACAACACAAGTCACGCACTCAAAAACACACACCGATCAGTTAGAAATTAAGTGCATAACCCTCATATGCATCAAATCAAGCATTAAAACAAGAAATAAAATAAGATAAATGGAATGAAATGTTTTAAATCCCAAATTAATCCAAAACAGTAGCTAGTGTATGCATCAGAACTCTCTTGACATGTGTGTAGCTCCCTCACAATGAACAACCTCTGTTTAGCCCGACATCGAGAGGAGGAGTAAGCTCGAGGGGATTTCCTTCTTCATCCATGATCCCTCTATGAGGATAGTGGCCTCTAGAACATCTTGGATGGTGAGAGGAATCCTTTGGGTCTCCAAAATGGCAGTGTGTGGCTCCTGCTTCGAACGTACAAATGGGGAGCCCATGGTGTCATTTTATAGGAAAATTGTAAGGTTGTTTTAGGCACACAGATTTCATCAATCCAATTGTACCACGGGTTTTGGCCTTCAAAGAGTCTTATCTCGCTTTGGGGAAAATATAAAAGTTAGATCCCAACCTCTTGACTATCTCCACCAAAATTTTGGCACCATTTGAACTACTACAGCTAAAGATATTGATAAAATACATAACACCACATTTGACGTGGTCCAAATTCGGTATCTTGGACAGATTAGTTCTGATGGGACCAATATATGACAAATCATGATTTTGTTCTTGAATATGAAATGTATCCTATAAAATTATGGACTGGCCCCCAAAATTTTAGCCCATTTGGATGAATGGATTTCATGTACTATGCAAAACAGTGGACAGATGTGCATGGATCCATGCAATTTTGGCCCATTTTTCTTCCACATCATCAACGACCATCCAAATCACCTCCACCTACATTGAAATAATAAAAACAAGTAACATTGAAAATTATAATATTGATTAACATTAATTTATTAATTCAAACATAAAGTGAAATTTATTATTATATTTAGAATATTCATTTCTAAACTAGTTTAAAACTGCGGTGTAAGGGTGGAATAAAATAGTGAATCATGGTACAATAAAATTGCTAAGCGTGAAAAGTCTTGTATGAAATGTCTATTATATTCAGCCAGCCCTAGAAAATAGCACACCTAAAAGACGTATTTTTGGATGCTCCCAGGATACTACTTCTCTCACTTTCCTTGGGTCTACTAATACTCTTTTCTCTGAGATAACATGAAACAGGAAGAGAATCTGGTCCATCCAAAAGTGGCATTTTGAGATATTAGGATATAACTGATGCTCTATCAGTGTACTCAAAACGATCTCAATATGTGAAGCACGGTCGTGTCATGTTTGAGAGTACACTGAGATATCATCCTCAAAGACTGCCATGAAAGAATACAATTATGGATGGAACACTCGGTTCATCAGTGCCATCAAAACTGCAACCGCGTTCATGGGACCGAATAGTATAACCACATACTTGTATAGATGATACCTACTCTGAAAGGCTATAAGGGGTACATATGATGGTCTAACATTCAAATGACTGTAACCATATCTCAATTCAATCATCGAGAACACCCAGGATCCTCAAAGCTGATCAAAGAGATCATTAGTCCTCGGTAAGGGATATAGGTTCATTACCGTCAACCAGTTCAACTTCTGATAATCCTCAAAAAGTCTAAGGGTAACGTCTACCTTCTTCACAAATATGATGAGAAATCCCAAAAGATATGTAATGGGTCATAGAAAACCTTTTCCTGCAACTCCTCCAATGTCTTCTTGAGCTCCTGGAACTCAGGTGTAGCCATCATATAAGGAGGGATAGATACCAGTGCCGCTCCTAGAGCTATCTCAATAGAAAAGTACACCTCTCTCTCTAGAGAAAAAACTGAAAATTACCCAATAAAGACATCCATGAAACGATCCAACACTAGAGGAAAGTATATATGTGAAGTCCCCTGGTCAACCAGATATAGACAAGAAATCTGGGCTATAACTCCTCCCATCCCAAGATGCTCAGGTCTCGCTCTAATCGCCTGGACATCCCATTCGCCCATATGAAGAAAAGATCCGCCCTCCAGTGATGTGTAACTCACCCTACGATGATAGCAGTTGAAAACTGCCTAGAGGAGATCTAAACAGTCTATTTAATGAATTACATAATATCCTATCATCTCTAGGACATAATGGTCCCACAAGAAGTGACAACCACCAAACTCTAGAGGGAACTCCTTGCACTGCCGTACACTAGCCGTTCTTGTCCCCAACAGTGTGTCTAGCGTCAAGATAACAACATAATAAAAGATACAGAGCCAAAGGCTCTCCACAAAAATAACATATATAAAAGTATGGAAGTACCCCATATCGAAAAGAGAAGAAGCTAAAACTGAGGAAATTAATATCATACCACGAACTCTAAAGGATTAGGGATCTCGCTCTAGCTCGGTCTGCTCCACTACAATATTTTAACCTACATTGTGGCCCTATGACCCTGCTTGACCACTCTGAGCTAATCCACCCTATTGACGCTGAAATCCTGGTGACTGGATACCATGTCCACAACCTCCTCCTTGGCCTGAACGGCTGGAAGAACTGTAGTTCCCAAACTGTTAAGAAACTGGTGGTGCTTCTCACAAGGAGGAGTCATAGAAGAACCCCTGTCACCAGCTTTCAGTGATGAAAACTGATAGAAATGCTAAAGATGGCCCATCATTCTGCATGATTAGCACTCCACTAGGTCTCTATAACAATTTGGCATCATATTCCCTCTCTTCCTGCACTGGTATCACACCACCTTGCTTCTGGAATAAGTGTATCGCCTCCTTGGATCACCATGCAGATACCCCCTATGGCACTTAATACTATTAGTAGGAGGGATACTAAGTCATGATGTCGAGACTCCCTGGATCATAACTCCATAATACTTTATATTACGCTTCGTTATTATCACCTGGTTGACTATAGATGTGATGGAAGTCAGCCTGAAGATATTTACCTGTGATCATATGTCAGTACTAAGACCATCCTTGAACGTTAATTCCAGAAATAACCCATCACCTCCTAGGATGGGTGTGAATCATTGCAGCTCTGTGAAGTGAGAATAATACTCTATAACATAAAGGGTACCCTTCTCTAGAGTCATGAACTCTCAGACCCAATTGGATCTCAAAGTATCTAGGTAAAAGTAGTCATAGAAGGCATGCCAGAACTCATCCCAATCAATAACCTGCTAGCGTCCCACCTGTGAGATCACATCCCACCATCTCATGGAGGAATCTGGAAGATTGTATGTATCTAGCTTTACCCTCCTCTCTAGAGGCTTCTATAGATGCTCAAAGATAGAAATCATGAATTCTAACCCTGACTCTGAATCCTGAGGTCCTCCTTCCCCTGTGAAGGTGGGAGGATGATACTGCTGGAAAACCCACATCAACTCTACCATAGAATGGGCATGATACGTTATGTCTAGGATGGTCTGCATGAACCTTATAAAGAACTCTCAGAACTGTGTGTTAGCAGCTGCATCCAATGTGATGGCTGGTTCCAGGACTAGAATAACTAGACGATCATCAAGAAGTCTCTAATTAGCCATGTCTAGTCTCTGATCACTGCCCAGTAACTGGCGAACAACCGGAGGACGTCTCGGTGGCATGACTCTACAAGGTCAAGTGCACACCTAAGATCAACATTTTCGAGGACTGAAAACTAGAATTTTAGGAAGGTAATAGGAGAAATAAATCATTCTTGTTTATCAAAATGTGGATTCACGATGTGTATAATGCCTACGCGATGTGTTGCCTTAAGCCTTCACATGGGTGTGTAGTTCAGCCAACCTAGGTCGCGTAACACCCAACACACACGATGCGTTTTCCTAGAACACGATGATTACTTGAATCCAATTCCCCTACCAGATTTCTTCTACATGACAAACCCCCATGATTCTCCTAAAACATGACTACATGACATGTTCTTGCCAAAAAAGGCATTTACTAGACGAGATTCGCTGACTCGTGTAGTTTGTGATAGAACAGGTTACGCCACATACTCTACATGGTGTGATTGGGCTAGACACGACATGTACAAGGATATTTCACCATCCCATGTTGTTCGTGACATGATCAGATAATTCATTTACACTAAACGACATGTTCATTATTGACACGATGTGTATTAGAAATGACTCAACTTACCTATGTTGTTAGTCACATGACCAGTTACACGGCTCTACAACACGGCCTGTACATTCGGTAAATGAATGTCCTACTAGAGATTTCCCAACCCTTTGTCTCTGCCCACAAAGTTTGTGGCACAGTTAGAGACTACACAGTGTGCATATAATGTACACAATGTGTAATTATAAAAAACAGCTTCTTCCAGAATTGAAGTACACATGGCAGGTATTCATCATTACATACCGTGTATTCTGTGTTTTTCCAGACAGTAAGCCTCAAAAAATTCTCTAAAACCCAGAAAAACACTAAAACAAACATTAAAGTGCAAAATTCTGATATGTGAGGGCCCATACTCCCTGTGAATCAAATCTTGGTATCTTATAAATGTCATAAACAAGGAAAACAAGGCAATGATCCACTAAATTTAAGTCCATGAGGGCCCATAACACCTCAAGAACCAATGTTTGGTCTTCATTCAAAGAAATCCTTATGCAACGCAATACCGTATCAATAGAAGGTATTCTATCAAGGCATCAATCACCACAACATGCATATCTAGCACAACATCTATCACAACAGCATGCATATCCTGCACAACATCTATCAAAACAACATGAAATCACTAATTCACCCTAATTGGCATGGTAAGAATGAATGATAACGTGATTTCTAGCAAGTAACTATATGATGCATGAGATGGAATACCCTCAACTAATCGGGTTGCAATAGAAATAGAACCTCAATAATATCAATGATAATAACACAAAACATTTGAATCACACAACGGTGAAATCAAATCAATAGTAAAATTTCAAAAATAAAAAATTGAAATAATGAGGTAGATTGGATTTTTCATATACATGGGTTAGCTACTCCTGGTCATAGCTTATTAACAAGTACCTATTCCATTCTTTCCCTGACTATAGTCTCCAAATAGTAAGTCAAAAAGAAAAGAAACGATTTGATACCACTTTTTAACGTTCGGGTTCCGAAATCCGCCCAGAGGTACCCTGTACATGGTTGGTAACAAGGCCTCAAGTGCATTTCCCCATATTCCAGAGGCTTCCGACTAGATACGAGGGACATAGGTGTGATTGTGGGGAAATTATGCCCTTATTTCAGAGTGACACAATAAAAACAAAATAGATCTATAGTAGCGGCAGTATTAAAAACATCATACAACAATATATACCAGAAGACTGAAAGTAAGATTCAATAGGAGCACACATATAAATGATTCATGATATATGTGTCTAGGAAAGTATCCAAAAACATCACAACACTGAAATAAAATACAAAAAAAAAGTACAAAAGAAAGAAGATAAAACCCCTTAGCATCGCAAGCCTCAGCTTGGTCCAATGTTCTCCAGCTCCACAACAGTCAAGTACCTGAAGTAAAAGGGAGTTTTACCTTATCTATACCTGTAGCAATATAATCTATTTGGGCCCAAAATCATGACCCTAAAAGGGTGTGAGACTAATCCCATTAGGCAACAACAATATAATCGGTGCCTTACAGTCAGTGAATATATATGGCAGGAAATAAGTAGAAGGAAGAAGTAAACAAGAAAGTACTCAGCAATAAACATTCTTACAGTTCAAAGAATTCAATTCCACATATCAAGTAAGTATCTAATCAAAGCATGAAACCCTCTTGAAAGTACTCTCTACCAAACCCCTCTGGTTTAACCAAAATAACACAAGAAACCCTCTTGGATGTTCACATAGTCTAACCCCTCTAGTTTAGCTTATGTATAGACTCTCTGAGGAAGCACTCACCGTCAATTACCCATATAGTCTCGTATGGTTAACTAAAAAGTTATATGGGGAAGCACTTACATCACATCCCCCCTGTGGCCCACGTTGAGGAACTACAAACACTATATGGAAGCACTTTTTCCAATTCCCTATATGGTCTCGCATTGTAAAAGAAAAAACAGACACTCTGGAGAATTCCTTATGTCCATTCTCCCTATGGTCTACTAAACCAGGTTCTTACGGCCCTATGTAAGTTAATTGATCATATCAATGCAATACGACCAACTTAAACCTCATGAACTACTTGGCTAACAGTCAACAGCATAACAACATGTCAGATAAAAGAACACTCCATCCTATAGTACTAGGCATGGTGAAAAACGAGGCAACCTAATATGCTAAGCATGAACAAATGTTCATAAAGAATCATGCATTGGAAAACACTTCCAAAGCATTGATATTTACCATAGTCACATTCAATTAGACTCTATTCCATCATACAAGCATAACAGGCAATTAACAGGGCTAAAACAGTAAACACGCAATACCCCGTTCAAGGGTTTTGGATAAATTTGAACATATAACTGAAAGGCATTCTATAGAAAGGCACAAACCACCAACCATGGTGTTATAGGATAGTTATAAGTGAACCTCAAGCCTTTAAAAACCCATGAAAACCTTAGATCTGCAAGAAACATCTAAGATGTTCAACCGAGGTTAACTCTTGAAAGAAAAGCAATCAGGAAACAAAGATTTAGAAGAAAGAATAGCATACAATGGCGATCCCAATGAAATCAAAGATGTTAGATTAAGAGAATTTATGCTCAATCAGGGGCTTGGGGAAGAATCACGGCCATACAAATGTTCTCAGATGAACACGGTTGAGAAGGAGGTGTTTCCTTCCATTAGACACGACCCTCAAATTTTTATTTAAAAAAGTACATGGATTGTACATTTGAGGTACATGACATGTACTTGCCCGTACCAAACCCCACATTATGAGGCCTCCAGGTCACTACACACGGCTGTGTGCACATCTGTTACATTTCCAACACATAGCTACCTGTGGTAACTGAGTACATGACTTGTACTTGAAAAATTTCCAGAAACTCCTCTTTTCCTAAAAAAATTAGAAAAAGGAAAACATAGCTGAAAAGAAGATCCGAGTTCTTACAAAAACATTTCAAAAACATGGGATGGGCATAAAAATCTCAGTAAGTGATACATAAAGAAGAAAAACTATTTTTTCAAAACAACATGTAAACCATTAATACATTATCATAAAGTAATACCTTTCACCTTTTTAAATTATTAAATACTCTTCAAAAATAAAATTTCATTTATCACCCTTTTTAACCAAAATATTACCATAAAACCCATATAAAGAACCCATACAATATAAAAAGGTAAACATGGGACATATACATAAATGTAATAACCATACTATCAACTAACACAAATAATTATTACCAATGGAATAACCAAATGGACGAATTCCATAACCAATGAATTTTTTGTTATAACATAACCACCCATCCTTGTTTTATCATGGAACCACCCATAATTTGGTTTATCAAGTAACCACTAACAAAATTTATATATACCATTATATAATCAACACACATAAAACATTTCCAAGATAAAAATTTTAGTCATAAAATTTAATTTGTAATCACAAGAAATAATTTCAAGATATTGAAATTGTAAATGCAAATTCAAAACCATTTTCAATAAAAAAATATGTAAAAATTTTATATCGTGTTTATTTTCAATTTAAATAACCTCACATCTTGTTAAGGAAGCCAAATATCAAATAATGTTTCTAGTGATGGAAATGTCATTGTCACCACATATATTAAAAACATTCGTTTTATAATTTATTTAAATAATTGGTTGAAAATAGATCCCCTTTTAATGAAATTAAATGGAATAAGGGGTTTATTATACACTATGTAATAGAAGGAGGTGTATATGATCAAAACATGCCTCAATGAAAGGTTATTGAGACAAACTCCCTTACCTCAAGTCCAACATGTATTGTATGTTCCTTGTTTTTCATTAATAATAAAAATAAGTTAATTTATAATGATTCAGAAAATTTTCAATTTTATTATTCCTTTTCTTTTACTTGTTACATTTATAGAACAATTAGTGAATTATTTATGTTCATATCGGACATTTTGTCAATTTTCAGAACATGAGTCAAAAATAAACTTTTTATAAATTCAAATTGCACATGTGGTCAAAAGTACATTATCTCCAGAATGATATTAATGATTTGGATATTATATATATAACATATAACCAGTATATATTTATTTATAATAGTCCCTAGAATTTGGATATAATAAATGAAAAACACTATTCATGGAGACGGTAAGCCATACGTACACATGAGAGATACTTTAATTTATTTTTAATATTCAAAGGAATGAAAAATGAATGATACATAGTTATAATATAATTCTATTATAATATCTATGTTATATATGTTACATATTTTCATTAATTCCATCATTTATACATTCCATGTATAGAATGAATGAGTCATATCACTTTGAGGGGGCGGTAGTCTGCACTTCCTCAAATGAAATTATCGTATATATACAACATGAAAAGCATAAAGGTATATTATAAAAGAAATTAAATAAGTATACAGGTCAAATAAATATCATAAATATCATATATAATTTCATTTATATCATAATTTATTCCATAAGGGGTGGTAGGAGAATATTGAACAATCATTGTTTCATGAATCAATAGTTCTCCATCTAAAAAATGTATGTTCTATTCCAATTTGACAGAGGTGTGTGTAAGTATAGTTCAAATAAATCTCATAACAGAATCATAGTATATTTAAGATAGTGTTGTTGCTATAAAATAATTTAATAATGATAGTTCAGGGGGTTGGACAAGGAAAATAAAAGAAATAATCTTGAGAGAAGATATTACCTCAAACCGGTTTTCTCCATTTAATTTAAACCAAAAGGCCTTCTTTAATTTCGTTCTGACTAATGTAAGGTTTCTAGGAGGAAAAGGGGGATGTTGGGAGATTAGTTTTGTTGAGTTTGGGTGAGCCAAGGGGGATTGAGAGGTGTGAGTAAGGTTTAGAGGTGGTGTATTTTTTTAATAGGGAATCTGGGAAATTTAGGATAGTTTGATTGTATTCTTTTATTATTAATTTATTTTAGATTTATAATAACACCTTAGTGTTATATTTGAAATATCAGATGATTTTGGGTCAAAATCCTCTCATCCAAATGGATTTAGACAAGTTTAGGTCACAAAATTGAACTTATCTTTTATCTTTGACACTTCGTAAACTTATTTAACTTTTACCTTGTCTTCTTGTATATTCAAAATATATGGTTTCCATAGTAACTATAAAATGATAAAAGACAAAAAATGGATAATTAATGAAATTTATAACATCATATATGTTAGGGGGCCAAATATTAGATTTTTAGGACTATTACATAATTTAATAAAAAATTAATTGATTTAAAATCTCATTTATGTCAATTGTTTACTATTCATTTAATGATCTTAAAAATCCATAACAACATGATTAATTTGAAAAAACGTCATTTATTCAATGATAAAATGTAATACACCTCAAAAAAATTATTGGATGGTATAAAATGTTTCAAAATAAATTTATTTTATTATTTATAATCTCATTTATTTAAATCACTTATTAATAAGGTAATCAGTACATCACCATTGTGTCATAAATAAATATAGTTATTTAATCTCTAAAAATTTTAAACAAAATACCATAATGTAGGTAAGGTTTTTATATTTATAATTAGTTTTTATAGTCTAAAATATAACATATATAACCCCATATAATTTTTTTTACTAAAAGATACATGTTTAGGTTATATTTTACTTAACTTTACATTAAAAATAATTAAATTTCATTTTCACACACAAGTGGCCCCATGGGTTCCTAAAATCTACCCAAGGATTGCCATGGTAAGAAGGATATCATCCAATAGGGTTAGGATATGTTTTAGGGTAATTTATTATTATTATAATATTATTTTTTACACTTATTTACCAGATTTACCATTTAACAAAGGCAAATAAAATATTTACTGAAGTTACTATTCATAATATCTAAAAATAAAAGTTACCTATTTATCAAATTTGGACCCCCTGATTCCAAATATGGAATCCATTTTTCCAAATTCAAAACATAGATGTTACAAAATTTAAATTTAAATTAATTCTCATTGTCAAAACCCAAAAGCGTGTTTTTTAGAAGTAAAAACTACAAAAGATTGACATGTATTTATGTCTAATTTAAAAATGAAATTACTTCAAATGTCCAAAATTGGATAAATTCGTAAAAAATAATCTATTGACACTTTAAAAAAAATAAAAAAGAAAATCTAACCATATAAATAAATCAGAAGAAAATATATTTCTGACATAAATTCTGTATTTTAAACTATTCATAGAAATGAACTTTATTAGAAAAACACAAAAAATTTAACCAAAACAAATTTTTATGTCCAGATTCTAAATATGGTGTTTATTTTTTCAAATTAAACATATAAATGTTAAAAGAACTATTTTAAAATATGTTTTTCAATCAAATAGCGGTAAAACTACCTTTACAAAATAATATAGAATATATGCTTAAAATAGGATAAATTCTCATTTTAAGCATCTAAAATTTATTGAAAAAAATGTAAATACATTTAAGAGACATTAATATTTATAATATGGTTAGTTCTATTCATGCCCGCTAATATATCTTCTAGGTGTTAACTACCATTTAAAATAATAATAATATTATATTATTTTTTGGTATAACTCAACATTGTGTGTTGTGTAAGATTTTGTAGAAATCCATTGTTGTGTGTTGAGTACCCTATCGGACAGTGCGTCCCCTTTAAAATAAAATTAATATCTTATTTATAAGTATTAATATAAATCAAAATTATTATTCTATAAATACATGGGTCATCTCATCCTTCCCCTCTTTTGGTAATTGTGTCCCCGCAATTCTATTCACTTATCAAATAAGTGGGGGGTTTTTTATCCCTCATAGAATTTCAGATTCCCATATTGCATCTTCAACCATATAGGTTTTCCACAAAACCAATACCTTATGAATTACCTAATTCTACAATACTTTCTCTCTTTGGTAAAGAATTTGGACTGGTTGTTACTCATAAGAAAGATTCTATTCCAACTGAACTAGTTCTGGACTCAAAACATTATATGGATCTGGAATATACTTTTTCAGCATTGAAACTTGAAAAACATTGTTTACCTGAGATACATTTGGAGGTAAAGACACTATGTAGGCCACTAATCCAACTTTCTCTTGGATTTCATGGGGTCCAATGATATTTGGACTCTACTTTACCTTTTTACCATAATGCATCAGCCTTTTCCCTAGAGAAACTCTGAGAAAGACATGATCACCTACCTCAAAAGAACGATCCTTCCTCTGGCTATCCACATAACGTTTCTTCATACTATGATCCATTCTCATGATCTTCTGAATCAACTAAACATTTTCTGCAATCTCTTTTACCAATTCTGGTCCCATCAACATTCTTTCACCTACATCATCCCAAAAATCTAGGCTTCGACACCGTTGTCCATATAATTCCTTAAATAGAGCCATCTATATACCAGATTGAAAAATATTATAATAACAAAACTCAACAAAAGAAAGATATTGGTCCCAAATTACCTGTTAATCCATTGATGAAGTGCGTAGCATATTTTCCAATGTATGAATTGTTCATTCTGACTGCCCATATGATATTGGATGAACAGTTGTACTTAAATTTAATTCAATACCCAATGAATACTTAAGCCCCTTCTAAAAGTTAAAAGTTAACCTGGGATCATGATCGAATACAATGGAGAGGGAAACCCCATGTAACCTAAATATTTATTTAATATACAATTTAGATAGTATATCTAGAGACAATGTATCTCGAATAGGATGTAAATGAGTAGATTTAATCAATCACTCAACAATAAACCATATTTCAGTATTACCTCAAGATGTCTTTGTTAATCCCATAATGAAGTCCATGGATATATTTTCCTATTTCTACTATGGCATTAGTAATGACTGAATCATCTATTTCAGTAACATCCACTCTTCTTTAACGTTTTGAAATGTCAACCACTTCACAGTAAAGTCAACAATATTTTTTTTTCATTCCATCCCACCAGTAATACTCCTGATGGTCTATGTACATATTAGTACTACTAGGATGAACTGAAAACAATGAACTATGTGATTCATATAAGAACTCTTTTATCAACTGTGAATCACAATGCACACATAATCTCTTCCCAAATCTCAAAACAAAATCCTTATCAATGTAAAATTATGGAATCTTACCCCTATGAACAAACTCTACCTTTTTCTGCAACTCACTGTCTTCCCTTTGTGATTGCATAATTTTTTCTGATAGAGATGATTTCTTACACCAACAAATTCTATTCCAAAATTCATGGAATCGTTAATCAAAGAATTTTGTTATAAATAAAACATTGTTAATATAGCATCAACTTATTGACTCAAAGAATCAAACACTTTATTTGATTTTCCTAAATTGTAATGAATCGTGCATTCATTATCCTTGATTAATTCTAACCATATACTCTATCTAATGATGAATTAATTATGGGTGAATATATACTTTTAAATTTTGAAGTCATTAAATATTTCACAATTTACTCTATACATATGATGCCTCGAAATTTTAAAAGAAAAAACAACAACAGCTAATTTCAAATCATGTGTAGGGTAATTAAACTCTAGAAGTTTCAACTAACATGAAGCATAAGCAATTTACTGATCATTTTTCCTAATGAAACAACCATGTCTTTTTAACTAAGAATCATTGTAGATATCAAATTCAATATCAAGGGAAGGTTATTCCAAAACTGGAAAAGTCACCTATCTTCTTTTCAATTCCTGAAAACAATCATTAGTTTCATCTATCCAGATGAACTTAACACCTTTTCAATATTACATAGTTAGTGGGCTAGATTACCATGAAAAATTATCAACAAAATTTCTATAATGCCCTTCCAAACCAAGAAAAATATGAATCTCAGTTATATTTGTGGGTCTCAGACATTATTCAACTACTTTTGTTTTAGAATGATCAAATGTTATGCCATTTTTCAAAACAATATGACCAAAGAATGAAACTTGTTTTAACCAAAAATCACAATTTCTGAATTTCACATATAATTTATTTTATTTTAAGGTTTTCAAGATAACCCATAATTTAATTTCATGTTCCTATTTAATTTTGGAATAAAATAAAATGTCATCAATAAACAGAACCCCAAATTTAACAAAGAACATACAAAAAATTCTATTCATAAGACTATAGATACAATGGGTGCATTGGTTATCCTTAAAGGCATAATTAGAAATTCATAATGGCCATATATAGTACTAAATGCGGTCTTATAATGGTCTTATTCCATTATATTCAATAGATGATAACCCGATATTAAGTTAATCTTTAAAAAATATTGTGCTCCACTGAGATGATCAAAAAAATCATCGATATGAGGCAAAGGATACTTTTTCTTAATAGTGATATTATTAAAGGCTCTGCAATCAATGAAAATCTCATCAAAATACCTTCCTTTTTAACAAACATTACTGTATCCCCCTACGGTGATGTTCAAGGTCGAATGAAACCTTTATCTTAAAACTCATGAAATTGATTCTTTAAAACTAAATGTTCAATTTGAGCCATACAATAGGGGGTTAAAATTGGATTTGCATCAGGAACTAAATCAACATTAAATTCAACTTCTTGATTAGGTATAATACCTAGAAACTCATCAAGAAAAATATCAAGTTACCATTTACCAACTAGAACATCATTAATCTAAACAGTTTCTTTGTTTTCAGAAATATGTACAGGATCACATTCATTTCTGTATTTCACTTGTTTCTCAGCTTCCTTATATGTTATCAGCGATAATGATTCCTTATTGGATTGAAAATGAAAGTCTTTGTAAAAAGAAACCTTTTTTATCTATAATCAATATTAGCATGGTAAACCGAAATCCAATCCATTCCCAAAATAACATCAAAATATACTAGAGGAAAAACAATAAGTTTTTAGGAAATTTTTTCCACAAATAAGGATTGGAAGATTCATATAATTTATTTTTTACTGAGCATTTCCCCCATATGTTTTTAGAAAATGTTATGGATTCATTTCATGTGGTGGAATTCTAAATTTACCAGAAAATGTCTCAAAAATGACAGAATGTGTAGAACCTAAATGAAACAATACATTGGAATAATCTAAAAAACAAATGAAGTACCTGATACCACTTCATTTTATGGTCCCAAATCAACCGTATTAGTCGCAAAAGATTTTCCCCACCTTCTAATTTTGATATGTCTAGTTTCCACCCAGGGTAATCAACTTTGGACACACATTGGCATAATGACCAAACTCATTACAACTAAAACATCTTACCGCTAGATTTTCATTTCCTTTTTGATCATCTTCCTTAAAGTTTTGAGCAATATGACCCATCTTACCACTCTAGAAGAACTTCCCAGACTTTGAGGAACATTCTCCAAAATGATTTTTACCACACCTCACACAAGATGGAAATTTAATTTTATTACTTCAAAGCTTCTTTGAAGAATTATTTCCATTTTCATGCTAACTGGAACTCTTTTTTTCTTTCTCTCTTGAACCAAAAGACCATCAGAAAACTCCCTTTATACCATCTCACATATCCGACATGTTTCTAATAGATTTTGATTTCACGAGAGGATAATTCACTTTAATATCACAACATCAGTCCTATGTGAAATAAATTTATATTATTATCATGATATTAGATGAAATTTAGAGCATTCCTCTAAAATTGAGAGTACTTTTCTTCATATGTAGCCACTGAGTCATACTCTTTCCTCAATTCCAATAATTTTTTTCCATCCTAAGTCGAACCACCTTAAAAAATATTTATCGAAGAACATTCTTTTGAATTCGTCCCAACCAAGAGCATACATCTCCTCACTATCCCTATTATTTTTATCCATCAACCACTATTGATCTTATTATCCTAAAAAATTATAAACAACATGACTAACCTTTTGATTGTCTATAAAAACCAATACATTGAAAATATTTTCTGGTGCTTGGATCCACTCTTCAGCTTGAACAAGGTCAGATGATCCTCGGAATGATGGGGGATGTTGCCACATGAAATACTCCACTACCGAAATGTTCATCTAGGGTTGATTTTGTTGAGCTCATGCATGTATAACACCATAATTAATATCCTGATTCAACTATTACATTACTAGAAAAAACTATTCAGTTCAAATTCCAAGAACCACGGGATGCAGATTTAGAAGGTTATTCTCCTCTGTATTCCTTCATAGCACTACTGCCCTATTTATTTGGTGGAAAACCATTATGAAAAAAATATATCCCAAAAATCAACATGATAAAATTCAAATTAAATATCATTTAAATTTGACAATAATTTAAAAATTATGGTTATTCTATGAACAAAATACTAACTCCTAATGTTATCTAAATAGAACTCTGATACCAACTATAAGAACCCAGCCATAAAAGTTAAATAATCATGAATTTAGTTAATAATTAAAATTGAGAATATATTTAGGTTATGATAATTATATAATTTGGTCAAATCATATAGATAAAAACATGAATATTACATATAGACCCCTCTACTCAGTATCCAATTTTTTCATAAAATAAAAACTCTTAAGAACAATGAAAATGTTTAGTTCCTTGTTTTAAATGTCATGACTTATCCGTGATCCCATACTTGAAACTATTCTACTTTATTTCTTGTGAAAAACATTTCAATAACATGGGATGAGCATAAAAAACATAGTAAGGGATACATAAAGAAGGAAAAAAATTATTTTTCAAAACAACATGTAAACAATGATTATTTTTTCAAAAAGCAATACTTTCCACCTTTATGAAGTAGGAAATACTCTTCACTTAATAAAATCTCATTTATTACCATTTTGTAACCAAAATATTACCATAAAACACTTTGTAATAACACATACCATATAAAAGGTAAACACGATACATATAGTTAAATGGAATTACCATATAGTCTACTTCCACAAATCATTCTTACAAATGGAATAACCGTACAACAAACATCCATAACCAATGCATTAGAGGATATAACATAACCACCCTTCCTGGTTTTATCACAAAACCACCCATCCTTTGGTTTATCATGTAACCACCTGTCAAATTTCCAAGTACCATTATATAATCATCACATATAAAATATTGCAAATTTCAACATTTTAATCATAAAATTTCATTTGCAATCACAAGAAACAATTTCAAGATATTGAAATAGTAAATAAATTTTAAATACCATTTTAAACACCAAAATATGTTAAAATGGTATATGGTATTTATTTTCAATTTCAAAAAACATCACATCTTGTTAAGGAATCCAAATATCAAATAATGATCGCGTAGGCGGAAAAGGTCTCCATCGATGCATATGTCAAAAAAACTTCTTCTATCATTTAGTAAAATTATACATAGAAAAAATATTCCCTTTAAATTAATTTATAAGTAAAAGGGTTTTAGTATACACCATGTAAAGGAATAAAGTGTATATTATCAAAACATGCCTCAATGAAAGGAGATTGAGACAATGTCCCTTACCTCGAGTATGACTTGTCTCATATGTTTCTTGTTCTTCCTGAATTATAGAAATAATTTAATTTATACTTGATTAAAATAAATTTTCAATTTTATTATCTCTTTTATATCACTTATTACCTTTCTATTACAATTATTTAAATATTTGAGTTCATATTGGATATTTTTTCGATGTTCGGAACTTGAGTAAAAAATGAACTAGTTATAATTACAAATAGTCCACGTGGTGAAAATTACATTATCTCAAGAATGATATTAATGATTAAGATGACATATATTTCATATATAAATACAATATATATTTATTTAGAATAGTCTATAGTATTTGGATATAAGAAATGAAATACACTGTTCATGGATATGGTAAGTCATACGTACGCATGAACACAAATTTCATTTTTTTCATATTTGAAGGAATGAAAAAAATGATATATAAGTATAAAATAATTATAATTTAATATATATGTAATATATATTTAATAATTTCATTAATTCCAACCTTTATACATTCAAAGTATAGCAAGAACGAGTCATATCACTTTGAGGGGGCGGTAGTCCGCGCTTCCTCAAATGATATTATCGTATATATACCACATGAAAAGCATAATGGTATGTTATAAATGAGAATTACATATGTATATAGATAAAATAAATATCATAAATATAATATATAGTTATATTTCCATCATAATGGCCACCATAAGGGGTGGTAGGAGAATGTTGAACAATCATCACTTCGTGAGGCGGTAGTTCGCCATCCACAGAAACAAAATGTTCTATACCCATTGGACGGTGGTGTATGTTAGTGTAGTTTGAATGCATATCATACAAAAAAACTAGTATATTTAATATAATATTTTTTATAAATTAATTTAATAAAGAGAGTTAAAGGGGTTAGAGAAGTAAAATAAAAGAAAGATTATTGAGAGAAGGCATTACCTCAAATTGGGTAACTACTTTTGATTTAAGCTAATATGCCTTATATAATTTCCTTCTGACCAATTTAAGGCTTCTGGAAGTAATATAGGGATTTTGGGAGCATATTTGGGAAGAGTTTGGATGAGACAATGGGGCTTGAGAGGTGTGAGTAAGGGTTAGAGGTGGTGTCCTATTATATGAGGGAGGATGGACACTTTTGGAAAGTTTAAAAGTATTATTTTTTTATTAATTGATTTTAGAATAATAATATCACAAAAGTAATTATATTTCTAAGATAATATGTGTATGGGTCTAAATACTCTCATAAAATGGGGTTTAAAAACGTTTATTTCACAAAAGTAACCTTATCTATTAGCTTAAACCCTTAGTAAACTTATTTGACTTTTACCATGTCTTCATGTATATTCCTAATATATGGTTACCATATATACTAAAAAATGCTATTAGACTGACAAATGGATCATTAATGAAATTTGAAACATCATATATGTAATTTTTCTGAATCACTGATTTTTAGGACTATTATATCATTTAATAAAATATTAATTGATTTAAAAACTCATTGTTTTCAATTTTCATAATATTCATATCACGACTTCTTATAAATCCATAACAACTTCGCTAATTAGAATAAACATCATTAATTCCAATATAAAATTTCATATTAATTGATAAAATTCATGTATGGCATTAAAATTTTGATAATAAATTTATTTTAATATTTATAATCTCATTTATTTAAATCATTCATTAATTATGTAATCACTACATCCCCATTTTGTCATAAATAAATTTATTTATTTAGTTTTGAAAAATTATAAATAAACTACCATGATGTAGGAAATATTTTTATAATTCTAATTAATATTTATAGTCGAATAGATAACTTACATAACCCCAATTTTTTTTAATAAAAGATACATGTTTAGGTTATATTTTCGTTAACTTTAAATTAAAAGTAATTAAATGTCATTTTCACACACAAGTGGCATCACAGGGTCCTAAAATCGACCCAAGGATCCCCATGGTCATAAATATCTCATCCAATAGAGCTAGGACATGTGTTTGGGTAATTTAATATTATTATAATTTTATTTTTTACCCTTATTTACCATATTTACCCTTCAAACATGGTAAATAAAATATTTACTAAAGTTACAATTCATAATGTATAAGAATAAAAGTAACAAATTTTCACAATTTGTACCCCTTGATTCAAAATATGGAATTCATTTCACCATATTAAAAAGAAAAATTTTTTAGAAATTAATTTAAAATTAATTTCCGTTGTCAAAACCAAAAAGCGTGTTTTTAAGAAGTAAAACCTACCAAAAGATTGACATTTACTTATGTCCAATTTAAAAGTAAAATTACCGCCAATAAAAAACATTGGATTAAATGGTAAATATATAATCTATTTAACAATTAAGACTTATTAAGATGATATTCTTACCATATAAATAAATCAGTTGAAAAAACAACATTGACATAAAATGCAGTATTTTTCACTATTCATTAAAAATGAACATTATCAGAAAAATGACAAAAATTTACCTAAAGTAAATTTTTATGTACTTATTATAAAGAAGAGGTTTTTTTCAAATGGAAAATAAAAAATATAAAAAAGTATATTTAAAAACAAGTTCATGGTCAAAAGGTGGTAAGACTTCATTTTAAAAATATTAGTGTATTTATGCATAAAACTGGATTCATTCTCATTTTATGCCTCCAAAATTTTGGAAAATTGTAAAGATAATTAAAAAACATGTATAATCATAATATTTTTATTTCTATTCATTACCACCAATAAAATATCTATGTGTTAACTACTATTTAAAATATTAATAATATTATATTATTTTTCAATATAGCACAACATTTTATGCAGTATAAAATTTCAGAGAAATCCGATATTGCGTGTTGAGTGAGCTATTAAAAAAAGCATCCCATTTAACATAAAATTAGTATATTATTCATAAGTATTAAAATAATTCCAAAGTATTTTTCTAAATATACCTAGGTTATTACACCTATTACTTTAAAAGACAAAAAACCTATTGTATTTTTGAAAACAAGGATGATTAGACATAAAAAATGGCATCCAATTCACACAAACATGAACACACACACTCACTCACAAACATATTTGGATTATCACTATTTAAATCAAATTAATTCTTATCATGAGATATGGGTTGAAACCAAATTGAAGTAAATATTTTTGTATAAGTTACTAAAAAATTCTAATTTAAAAGTATCTTAACTTCATGATTATTGATAAAAACCTTGTATTGGAGAAATTTCATGAAGACTATGTTGTTACAAAAAAATACTGCTTTCCCTCCATATTTCTAAACCAAATAGTTTCCATCATTCTGTGATTATATCAAAATTTACACCTAGGTAGAAATAGATTGACAAATAATGAATTAATAATATTGAGGATATTTCCTTAGAACAATTTAAAAAAAACATCACGTTGAATAAGAATCCATGTTCAGAGATGTGGGTACAGATTCAAAATTTGTTACATATGTAAATATTGTAAATAGAATGGTTCCATTTAACTCGTTTTTTTCATTCCAAGAAGGAATTTCAACAATTTAAGAATAAATAAAATTATTCCAAGATGAGTGGATAATATTTTTATGGATTACTTATTCATTTCTCAAGGTAATTTCACTAAAAAAAGACATTTGAAAAACCAAATTCAAATATTTTGTTTAAATAGAATCCAGTCATGACGATATCTACAGTTAATATGACATTGATAAAGATGGTATATTGGCTTGATTTTGGATCAATGGTTAATTTTTTAAGGATCACATGATGTTAAAAAAATTAAGATTGTACTATTATGAAAAATGTAATCATTTGGTATGATTAATGCATTCATGTAAATAATAATAGAATAATATAAATAGAATTTACTCCCCAGATTAATTTTTCACTTCTTAGTGAATCATATATACTAATAATTAAAATGAATTTAGTTTCTATTTATATTCAATGTAAAAAAGAGACTTCGGGTTTCATTTCAATTTGAACAAGTTTTATCATTTAAGGGTGGAATGTTCATCAGGAATGGGTACCCAAATTAGGGAATGTTTCAATAATCAATTAATAATATTATTAAATCATCAATTTAATTGATTGAGTCCTCTAATTTATGGGATAAAAATGTAATAAATATTTATTATTATTAATTAAATATTATGATAAAGTTAAATAGAATTGATGTTTGAAATGAATTTATTAAATGTGAAACATGTGTATGATATAAAATAGTTAATAAAACATTTTAATGTTTGGAATGAAATTTGGATATATTAAAAATAGTAGATTATTATTTTTTGAATAAAATGGTTTGTTAACTCATGGAAGAAAATTTTGTTTTTTTACATTTTTCGATGACAGTATTAGATATTTATATATATATCTTGAACTTAATATAGTTAAAATACCATACCAGATAAAAAATATGACTCTCAAGATGAACCTAAATCGTGTATAAGGATTAAGAAGGAGAAACATATTCAACCAAATTTTATTCCCTTGAATTCAATAATTTTCCTTATGGTGGGAGATCAAAATAATGATATTTTTAATAAGTTTTCTATTGTATTATATATATAATGTGATAAAAATAGTTTTAAAAAACCTATGAGTTCAAGAGATATTTTTTTTCGGAATGAATCTATAAATGTTGAAATGGATTCAATTCTTGGATATGATACTTGGTTAATTATTTATTTACCTAGATATTCAAAACCAATTGGTTGAAAATGATATTTCAAAAATAAGAACGATTCAAATGTTAACATTCATGATTTTAAAGCTTTATTGAAATAAAAAGGAATGAGACAAAAAGAAGGGATTCATTATTTTGATATGTATTCTCATGTATGGTAGATTACATCAATATGGATTTTATTTCCTTTATCATTAATTAATCATTTGTATGTCCATAAAATTGATATTTAAACTTCCCTATTAAATAGATAATTAAATTAAGAGATTTAAGGGGAACAACAAAAAATTATTGTTTTAAATGTTAATGGAATGATAAAAGGTAAACTAATAAAATATATCTATCTTCATAAACATGATCTGAAGGAATGGAATGAAGAAAAATTGAATAAATAATTTTATTTAATGTATTTTTCATAGAAATGTGGATAAATGTGTTTATTAACAATCTTGAAAATATTATGGAGTTATTTTGAATCTTTACATTGATCATATAATTATTTTTGGAACCAAAATTATTGGAATAATTGTGACAAATAATTATTTATCCTCATTGTTTAAAATTAATGGTCTGGTTTACATGATTCTACTCTAGGTATTAAATTTATAAAATAGAATGGGGGTTATTCTTTAAGTCAGTCTCATTACATAGAAAAAATGTTAAATAAATTTAGTCATCATATTTTAAAGCATTCTAATACTTGAGTTGATTCTAGTGTTTAGCTGTTTATGAATACGACTAGAGACATAAGGAAAATTGAATATTATAGTGAAACTGGTTTCTTATTGTATACAATGCATTATACAAGACCTGATATTTATTTATTTTTATGTAAAATGAGTAGATATACTACTAATATTGATGGGGATAATTGTATAATTATACTGAAAATCATTGAATAATTATGAAAGAACAAATAATATTTTCACACTATAATGATTATCCGTCATTATTTGATGGATACACCAATGTGAGTTGGATTACTAGTAATAGTGATAACCAATCAATATCTAAAAGGTTTGTTACTATAGGAAGTTGTGTTTTTTATTAATAGGTCATGAAACATACACTTATTTCACATTCTTATTGGGATTTATATATTATCTCCTTAGTTTCATGTGGAAAGGAATCTGAATAGATTATAATGATATTATTGGATATCAGATTGTGGCCTAGTTTGAGGCCTTATATATCTATCAATTTTGATAGTGAAGAAACTTTATAATAATTATATAATTTCATTTATATTTAAATGAATAGAAATATATGTTTGACACATGATTATGTGAGATAATTGTTACAAGATGGTACTAGAGCAATTAATTATGTGAGATCATGTAAAGATATTGTAGATATGTCTACAAAATATCTTTTGAGAGAGATTATTCATTTAACTAATAATGATAAGGGGTTAAAACCCATATAATAATTATTTTTTGTAATAGAAACTGAAATATTTCTTTAGTTTTATCCTAATCAATGTGTTTAGTTGAAAAAAACATTTCACCAAGATGATTGTAGATATTGAAAATTAAAACACCATTGACTTGGTGTTACTGCCTTCCTTTATGAATATAGGTTGTGTTATAAGCTCTTATTTTTTATGTCTTAACGAGTATTGTGTTTTAATATTGGAAAACATTGTAATATTTTTCCTAAGTGATCTTAGAGGTGGAATTTCGTCGTATAAGATTTTTGAGTAGAGAACATAGATAGTTAATAAAAAGGATATAAGAATATGACTGTACAAGTACTAAAAACAAGGTGTTTTATGGAAATATCATCATATAAATGTTATATATTATTAATATTAAATATGTAAATGTTTAATATTTCATAAACTTGTAAATAGGATAATAATTTGAGATATTGACACTAGGAAAATTCTTAAATCGATAGATACCATTATTTTGTATAATGAATCAATTTTGATCTTGAGAGTTCTTTTTTTGAATGAAAGTGGAGAATTATTATAATTTTTATTCATAAAATAAATATTGTTTTTTGGGATCTAGTTTTAGCTAACGACTGGTGAGTTGGAAAAACTTTTCGGAATCCCATATTAGAAATATGGGTATAGAATTATCAAAGATCATCCATTCTATAAAGGGGATTAGGGAATTGGTTTTTTAATTAAAAAATTTTTTATAATAAATTTATTTTAATGAGTTTTAAAAATATATATTCTTAGGAAAATGATTTGTAACATTATATCTATATATATATATCAAATTTTATGAAAACATATAATAATGTGGTTAGTGGTAATATTTGAATTTAATTTCATTGAAATCTAAATGGGTTCCCCCCACCATTATGTTTCTCACTTCGATCAAACCTATTTATTTTTTTGATCAAAATAGTGGGATCAGATAGGTGAGACTTAGAATGATTTTGATTTATAAATAAGTGGATGATTAGATTTCTTTTTATGATCAATATCCATATATGAAATTATTCATAAATATCACCCCAACATCAAAGGTGTGAGATTTATTAAATTTGGTGTCCAACATTCCGAATTACTTATTTTAATCATAGAGGTAAATTACATCAAGAACCCTATACTAACTAGTAGGAGAGGATTAGATCCTTTTGGATGTTGAACATAACTTATGAATCAATATTCAAAATTTTCAACATCTACATGGTATGTCTATGGATTCTTACAACAATCAGTCAAAAAATTATTGGAATACTAATGTGAACCATTATGTACATTGTTGATGCACATGAACTAACTTCCGAAATTAATGTATCATGAAACATACATAGAATGAAAATATCCAATGAATATCTCACATCTTAATATTGAAAATGAATCATTGATCATGGTCATGATATAAAAAACTATTCTTCCTATGTTGTGGATGTTGAAGGGAAGACATAATACTAATAAACGTCAATATAATTTAAAATTACTAATAATAAGAACAATAATAATGAGAAAAGTGTAGGAATTGGGAATATCCTTTGTTAAGAATATATTAATAAATGAAAAGAGATGATGTTACAAGGTTGATTTACATTGCTGGTTGTAAATTTCACCCCAAAATTTGAATCCACCAAGGATGAATAGAAGTTTGGGGTCTTAAAGGACCACATAGACTCAACATTTACAATATATTTCATCTATAATGACTCCATAAATTAATTTTCATCTATATAAGCATGCACATGAATGCTTAGTTCATTAAAAACATAGTGTAATTTAAACTAATAAAAAAGTTGTTTTCATATTTTCTCACTCGAATCATCACACCAATTTTTTATTTATATAAAAATACATTTCCAATGTAATGAAAGAAATCCCTTGAAAAAGACTTTATAGGTTGGAAACACAACTCCACAAGACAAGGGGATTGGTGAACCTAAATCCACGACATTTAGAATCGCCTTAATCTAGATTCGAATGGGTGGAATCAAATGGATTGACATCATCATAAGTAACTTTTTTTCATTTAAGTAAAGCAATAATGTTCATAATTGTTAAAAATATATATAATTTTTCATTGAAATTATTTAAATTTTGGAAGATAATTTTACTTATCATTGAATTATAGTATACCTTTATATAATGAGGTAATATTGGTCATCAAATAATGTTACATTCCAATCATTACTTGGGAATAAAATTTCCAATAATGATCTTCTAATTGGAGACTAAAAATATTCTCACTAAGGGAAGAATCATTTATAGTTCCACGAGGTTAATTTTTTTCTTAGGAACAAGTTGGAATAAAACAAATTTTATATGTACTAAAACAATTTCATACCAATGAATCAATTTTCTAAAATATCTTATAGGTTATCAAGAACATAAGGAACAGAGTACTCTATATGGAATTTTTAATTCCAGACTTTTGAAGATAATCATTAATAAACTACTATAGATCGTGGTTTTAATACCACTATAAAATGAAATTATCAGTGCTAAAAAGTGTGTTTAATTTATGAATCATTAAAATAATACCTTTATATTCACAAAATAATGATTATAATGGATAAATTTATCAAATATAAAAAAATAACTGATAAAGGATACCCTTCTCAGTGATTTTTTATAGTGGTCATAATTTTTTTAAATTTTATTTACAGCTCTCACCCTCCACCCTTTTCCATCTCTTCTACACCAACTTACTTATTTATAATTATATAAATTAATATTTATTTAAAATTTTATACATTAATTTTTATTATTATATTCTTAAATTAGTTTTTATGAGTTCGTTGTTATCACTCATATTGAATTATTTTTATCAGCTATAAAAAAATATTGATAAAACATATCTTTATCCACACTATAATTTTGGCACTGATAAAGATATATTTTATAGTCCCTTGTAATCTCTGATAACGATTTTTTATTAGAGCTTTATATTTTAGCACAAATTATACCACTATTTATCTATTCTTTTTTATGATTTTGATAAAATTAATCTTTATCTTTTAAAAATAACCTAAAATATGTTATTATTTCTCTAATTGTTCAAACTATTATAGAATATAATACTTATGATCATTTCTCCCAATGAAATATCTTTTTCTGTTTTTATTATTTGCAAATGGTTTGAACGACTTAAGCAAAGAGTGATCTCATTTGTATTCATAATTAAAAAATACCCTATAATAAAATAAAAACATCATGCATATTATCTTTATTATCCAATCTAAATTATGGTTATACAAGTATCTCACATCAAAGAGTCACTTTATAATCACAAGCAGTTGAATAAGTTGTTATAATCAACTCCATGAGGTAGTAATAGACTATGCGGCAAACCCAACTACCATAGAAATCATTTTTCATCAATGTTTTTCCATGGTGTAGCCTCAATAGCTTCACCAAATCCCAAAAAAAATAATATAAGACTTATCCAGTTTATATAGTGTAACTATAATATAATGTATAGATCTCCTCAAATCATCGAAATTAGCACTCTTGAAAATCTAGGGATTCCATGGTGTATCGAAAAATCCTTCAACAAAAGAAATTTTTACATATAAAATAATATTTTTTACAAAAATTCATAAATGGTTTTAAGGTAAAAATAATTATTGATTTCTAATAAGTACCCTCCATCAATGGAATTTCAAGAATGTGTTTTCTTAGAAATAGACTTGCAAGGAAATAAAATAATAATGGATCTTTCTTTCATTGCACCTTCATCAAGTGTCTAATGAAGAAGGCTCTTTCAATGAATTTTCCCTCTTCTAATCCAACAATAGAACATATCCCAAACACATCATAAATTTATTTCTTCTCTCATCAGCAATCGATAATGTTGAATTTTATTTGTGTATCACATTTGGTGAATCCTGGTCCAACATCCATGAATTGATATCCTCCTTATGGGAATCAATATCCTCCTTATACAAAATGTAAGTGATCATAATAATGGCATGGAACCTATGTAATATATCTTAATATACTAGAATAGTGTTTCATCTCCATGTATGGTAAACCAAGATTCATATAACATTATACATTATTTTGTGAAATTTCATAATTAATCTAGTTCTGATAAGTTGAGTTTCATTTAGACCATAAGCTATAGAGTTATGTATATGGTGACTTAGTGGTTAAAATATTTTATTTTATCTCTATCATGAATGTGTGGATATGAAAATAACCAAAAGATAATTTAATATTTTCCATAGTTGTCTACTCACACATCTCATGAGGAAATGACATCTCATTGATGTATATAATAATGAAGATAGATTTTACTGGGAACACCAAATAAAAAACCAAACCCACATTTTAATATTTTTTTCATAACCAAAAAAAAACATTACAAATTACACATATTTCAAAAAACCATACATCTAATCCCCAAATAATTTCAATTTAAGTGAATTTTATCTTCATGCATGATATACCTCTCATGTAAATATGATCTCTCCATGTTAAATTTTTTTTAATTTATTTATAGAAATATAATTTATCAATAACTTCCATTACTTATTCCTCATTATCATATTTATCATATAATTTAAAATTTTCCATTTCTAATATATTATCATATGAAACATAAATTTATAATTTTTTTGTTATTATTATTTTATAATGATTATTTCTGTTAGAATTTATTTATTAGTACAATTCTATTACAATGATCATATATATATAATTCCTAATATGCATAGCTTCCTATACACCCAATATCCCTCACCTAAATCCATTGTAGGTCCAACCTCTCCATTTCCATCACATTTACCCTTACTCGTTTATCTATATTTTTCACCATGACTGCATGGAGCTCCTAGCTACACACCAAAAAAACCCTGCCCAGTGATCCTGTAAGGTGGGGACTGGAAATGATAATTATGCAGAGTTCTAATTGATTATATATGGTTATCGGCTCCATGTTTCAAGTGAACCTCCTACTCCAATGGATGAATATCATAAAATTTTCAAAATTTTCATCCATTACCAGGAAGAAGAACTATAATAATTATAATATATCATGGATATTTTTAATTTTTATAAGAATAATAAAATGCATTTAATTAAATTTTTACGCTTTGTTCCAATATTTTAAATTTATATCTCTTCATAAAAATTATTTCATGATAATTTTGATACTTATACACATATTCATTGAATTAATCTGACACAAGATCTATGTGTTATTCAATATATGAAAATTTAATCAGATTATTTATTACTCTATAGATATCATACATTCCTTTCCTTACATGACTTCCTCTACAAAAAAATAATTTTAATACCTATCATTATAAACATATTATATTAGAAAAATAAATTCAAGTACCTTAAATGATTCTTTAGGAATTCCATTTTATGGGTTACAAGCTCATGAATTGGGTGTATTTATTATGTTTTTTAATTATTAATATTACTAAATATAATAGTGTGTATATGAATCAAAAATGGGTGGATTCCAGTCATATGATAAATGTGTTTGTGGATGTGATGAAAGAGTTCATCCTTTTTTAAAAAGATCATGCATATGAATCTTCTCAAATCCTTTCTCCATGATTACAATGTTTTTATTCAAGACTATTTAGTCAAGATGAGTTATAAGAATTCCTGATATAATCTGTATAAGATCAATGTTATAAATGTTGGACTAAAAAGCGGGATAAACTAAATGTATCTAGTGACAATGATAATTATAAATTGTATAGATCTTATGATATGATTAAAAGAGTTTACAATTATGAAAACCAAATTGGGTATGTGATTATAGGTGTGAACAATGATATAGATCGTATTAAGGAAATTATAACTTCTATTGAAGATGAATATTCCGAATATCTATATTTTTTTGAGATGTTAAATAGTTGTGAAAAGAATCTTTTGTATGATTGTTCTAGTAAATATATATAATTTTTAGCCATACTAATTCTATATAATTTAAAACAAGTAAAATGATGGAGTGATACTATTTTTTGAGGACTAATTTCTCTCTTAAATGATATGCTCCCAGAAGATAATGAAATTACATGCCAAAAATATGATGCTAAAAAAATTCAATGTTCAATGGGTATGATCTATAAAGGAATACATGTCTTTTTAATTCTCAATTTAATATAATGAAATAATAAAAAATTACATAAAATTATAAAATGTGACACTTCTTAATACAACAAAGATGAATCAAGTCCCATGTGTGTTTTATTTTACTTTATAATCATTCCAAGTTTTAGGTGACTATATTGAATTGAAGAGATTGCAAGAAAATCGATCCATAACATAGATACATGAAATAATGATAGAGAACATAACCACCCAATAGACTCACCTTAGTAAAAGAGAATTCATCAATAGTATCTTTAATTGGGAAAAAATTTTAGAAACCATTGTCTTATTCTATTTATAGATGGTGTGAATACTTTTGTTTTCCAAATATTTTATCAAAATAAATTTTCAATTATGTTGAAAAATTATAACATTCCTACATTTTAATTATGCATGAAATAAATATAACATTATTCTATCTTTATTTATATTTTCAACAAAAAATAGGGTAATTATATTGATGTTTATTTATAACCATTGATTTAATATTTGAAATTATTTTAGGATTAGGGTGTTATATTATTTTATTCTTATATAAATTAATATTTCTTGCTGAGAATTATGTTCTAAATGTTGATAAATGAATTTATTACTTATATAAAAATTCCATGTTATAGATTTTAAAAAAACATAGGGTGTCCCATTTGTAAATAAGGTATAAAATCAACTAGGGTGAAACATTCATCAAGTAATTTATTTCTAGGATATCACAGATTTATAACTTTGTGACATTAGTACTGATCTGTGATGACATCAGTCAGTGGGAGTTCATATGAACATACAACACCATATCCACTAAATGGTGATAAAATATTTTATAAATTAAATGATATATAAACTACTATTGGTAAAACTTTTTCAAAAAAGATTACAAAAATAGGTTGGAAAATGATATCAAAATTTTTAAGTACTATACTAGAATAGTTTTTTTGTCCGACATTTTCTTCAGGTTATACATTTTAAAAATAAATTATTTGAAAGTTTCATTGGAACATTACAAAATCCATATGAATAAATTATATTCAATTAAGGTAGTTTGGGAATTATTAACATGGGAATATGGGAATAGTTGGCACTAGTGAGGAGTGGAAATATATTTTTCTCCCACTTGCTACATATACTCTTTCAAGACAAGTGATATATCAATTTTTCAACATCTTGAGTGATGTAATGGTTCCATAAGGGTATTTATAAAATATCAATAATATCATTTCAATGATTGATTTAATGTTAAAGGGCCTGAAATCACATGGATTCATGTTTTAAGGTAAGTTATAATGATTTTAGCCTTACGTTACATGTTTTCCACTACATTTTGACATAAATTAACCAACCACTATTTATTTTTTAAATTGATAAATAGAAAATTTATATACATGGTGAAATATTTAACTATAGAAAAGGATATTTATTTCATATTATGAGAATTAGATATGTTCTTCTAATTGAAATTCATTGATAAGATGGTTCACTTGATCAATTTCATGGAATATTAGATTTAAATATGTGTTCATGTACATTATAGATGGATTTACCCCCATTGAATGAGACATGAATATTTTTAAAGGGTATGTCAAAAATAGAATTCATCTAGAAGGTTGTATTATTGATTAACTTGTTATGGAATAATCCATTAGATTTTGTACTGAATACCTATCCAGTGTAGAAAGCATTGGTCTACCAAAATCTCATCACGTTAGGAATCTTGGGTGTTATGTAATTTGTAGAATAGATGTTCTAACAATTAAAATTATAGAGTTGGAGCAGACCCAAATTTATTTTTTGAATAAAATTTTAGAGTTTTTTCCATATATTGAAACCCAAAAAGTTATTATTAGGCATTTCAATCCATCATTGGAACAAATGTGGATATAAAGTGAAAAAAATCCATAGTTTATAAGGTATTTTTAGACTATATTATTAAGGATTAAAATGAAAATACAAATTCAATTTCAAAATGACTTTGAAGACTATTTATATGACTATGTTTTAGTGTATTATCTTATAATGGTTATGAAATTAATGGTTATACATTCTTTAAAAATGAACTTTATGAATTTTGTGCCTTATAAAATTTGGAAGTTAAGCATGTGGATGAAGTAATTCATGTATATAGTCCCAAGATTATAAATCCAACTTATAATAATATTTCATACTTTGGAATCATAAAAAAATATGGGTTTGGGAATATAAACCATTAAATGTTCATATTTTTCAAAAGTGGAGGGTTGATAACATGATTTCATCTAAAATAAGTGAATTTTGATTTGTGAATGTATATTTATGTATGGAAGGGTATAATGAAAGGCTGCTTAAAATGGAATCATAGGTTTTACACGTATTCTATGTTCTATATGCCACAAACAATATAATTTCAATTTTTTGAGTTAATAAACCGTGATAGATAATCATTCCCTAATTAGTGGATGTGAAACTCTGAGGTACCCCTCCTCTTCTTCTGGCTCTTCTTCTTTACCTCAATATTCCTCTTTTTCCACCTATTCATATTCCTCTACCGATACCTCTAAATATTTGTCCACAATATCTGGAGAATTTGTTGATATAGAAAATTTTCCCGAGTTTGTATAGGAATAATACTTTGGAAATATGGAAGATAAAGTAGCTTACTCTAACCATACATAGGATACATGGTTTCATTAAAGCCTTGGAGAAGAGATTATGGATAGAGAAGGAGTATCACCACTAACTCATAGTGAAAAGAAATTTTTTGGATTCATTTAATTGGAAACAGATCTGATGAAGCTCATGGGATGAAAGGAAATAATTTTTACTAAAGCCTTTTCAAAATCTCAGATGGTCAATGATTTTTTTAGCACTGTCAGGCTCAGTATTCATGACTCATATTTTGAGGGTTTCTGAATATGTACTCAAATTTTGACTTATATGTTTGATATGATTGATTGAAAACACATATTCTTCACTAAGCTACTTAAAGGGATAGTATGGGATAATTTATAGTCCATTTGGGGTAGTGAACTAGGATACACCGTTAGTCATGAGCTATTTCCCATCACTCTGGTTTAATACTACATCAATGTATTCCAATTTTTTGGATTCGAATAGAGAATTATCACTATGAAATGTCAAAATTTTACCATTAATGCAACAACTAAGACATTGGTGGTATAATGAGGGGACTTCAACATGTTGATGAAATCATGTTCTTCATAGAATAATATTGAAGGCCTTATCAATCCAAAAAAACAAGAAATTTTGACTTTAATGTGAGTTACATATACTACGACACATGCTAGATTCTACTGAGGAAATTTCTCCAGCTTTTTTCATAACCCTATAGCATTATGGGAGACCAGGATTGGTTGGCCTCATTATATGCCAACTAATGATGTTTTTGGACTAGGAAGTGGATGACATTTGAGAAATTATGAATGAAATCCCATCTGATATCAACGTCATTTATCTTTCTAAACACATAAAATGTCATGATGTGTCCCTATATTATAATATCTTTTTCTTTCTCCATGAGTGATATAATCATGCGGCATTCCACAAGATCTATCTGTACATTATATACATCAAAATTTAAACCACATATTGAAACTAAAATGGACTTAACAAAACCTCTACGCGTGCATCCCAATGGTCAGTAAATAAACATAGTGTATCCAAGATCAACAACTTGTCCATAACTGAGGCCAATTTCATCAAAATGAAATACTTATGGGCTAGAGGTATATGATCTCCATCATATTTCCACTCTTTCAAAAGTGCTTTAGGAGATATTGATCCTAATGTAGGTAGATTAGACCTCAGAATTTGATTTGAAGGAATCTTGTCTTGGTGGTTTATACTAAATAGTTCATCCATCATTCGGAGGTTGGTTGGAAAATTTCACCCCCTTTAGTCGATATTTTATGTTGATTGTGTTCGGGTGAATTTTAGAATGTGCGGTGTAACTTCCATGCTTCTATTTTTCTCATTTGAGGGATGTCACATGAGTTTTGGTTGCAAAGATCGTCATAGCAGGGACATGGCCAAAATATTTTTCTTTGTCTCAATAACATCTTCTTGTGTACCAATGGCTCATACGACCTCTCCATCTAGTGCCAAAATTAGTTTCAATAAACATTGGTAAAGGATATTATAATAATTGAATAATACATCCATTAAATGAATGATATTAAAGGAACTATAGATTAATTATTCATCTGATTAGGATTCTCTATTGCATATCAACTCTTATAGTAGCATTTGGTGGGGTGGTTCCCTTATCTTCTAGGTTGGAGGCATCAAATATTTGATATTTAGGGATATTTTTTGGCATCAGAATAGGCTCATAATAATTTTCTAGATTTTTATTATCTAATTATGGCACTTCTTAGAGGACAATTTTGTGGAGGACTATTGAGTAAATCTTGTTGTATGTTGCACAAAATGGGAAATTGTGGGTATAATAGGTTGATTCAACTTGACATTGAAGAGAGAATGAGTTTGATTGATTTTATACATTTAAATTCAATAATTTAACTTCTATACATCATAACTACCGAATTCATTATACTCACCCTATTCCACGGTCGTGGTAACAAAAACACTTTCCACCAGTGTTGGTGGTTTTACCAACTTCTCTTTCCTAGAGACCATAATTTTTTATGGAACTTAATTGAAAACAATGAATTCCTATATAATGTTCTCCAAAATCTGGTGTAAGTGGAAATAATTAGGGATATTATCAATACCAAAATGATCATTTCTCTTGGGAAATGGAATTTTCAACAACTTTTTCTCTAATGAATCTATTAGGTATCCAGGAGCATTCTCTTCTTGTAACAAATTATTTATTTTCCTCTATTTCCCAAACTGAATTTTACTCTATCCCTTCTACACACTCTAACTATGAGAGTTTTTTGATGCTCAGGATGGGTTGGGACATGATATAATTTGAGAATTTGAGCTAGAGATAGTGTATGTGTTAGATTTTCAATGATAATGACAACATATAATTCAACTATTATCTTCCCTTAAGTTGAAATAATTAGTTGAGACATGACCTTGAATCACAATATCAAATCTTCCAATCATTGTGCAACTACAAAAATTACCTAAAATCCACATTAATATTTCTTATCAATAAGAGGTCTTCACAATACATCATAGATTTAATTTTAGGGGTCGCTAATTGTTTTATTCTATAGTGTAGTTTGGAATTTAAATATTTACTTTCAACATATATCTTCCCACCCCGTAATTGAATTTTCAAAAAAATAGTTTACCATATGAAGGCCAGAACTTGAAATTTTTGTACAAAGAACCACAGTTTCACCGCTCTTTTTTTAGCAGGGGTTCCCATCATGAGATCACAATGATAAATGAAATTCATGGGATGCTAATTTGGGTATCCCAAACCATTAAATATTATAAATTAGGGCTCCCAATGTTTTTAGGGGGAAGTTTCATATCTTCCCATTTGAGGTAAGGCTCCTTTTCTAGATGTACTAGTGTGCACTATTCATCAACAACTTCCAATCGGGATGTCAATGACTATATAGTATTGATAATCTTGGAGGGGATGTATGGATGAAGATTAACTTTTACTGTCACAATAATAGGTTGTTCCTGATGGTCTAGTTACACTAATAGTTGTAGTTAACACCCAAAATGGGGTAAAATCTGATAGTTTTCCCAGTTCATTTCCAGTTGTTTTATTAATGGGATGAATTTCAGATACCCCACTAAAATTGGGTGTAAATAAATAGATTTTCTGGTTCTATGGTTGAACGAGTAGTCTAGATCCACTCTGGTTGATATTTTTATTCCTTATTGTTGATGGGTATCGATTAGGATGGTTAGATGAGTATATTCTTGAAGGAAATATGCAGTGGGAATATTTCCTCTAAGTAGCTATGCATTTAATATCCTCATCTCCGAGATTTCTATCTCATATTTCGTGAACCTATCTTATATCATGAGTTATTTATGTATTTTTGGATGATTGTGAGACATAATAACCCCCTTAAATTTTTCATAGGTAGAAGCTCATCGAGGGGGGTAGCTATGGAACAATCATAGAAGCCCCCAAGTGTTTGGAGGGCTTTTGATTCCTCATGTAGACAAATTTTTTGTTTATCTCAGTGTGGACCATGTTCTTAATGGAAATAACCACTTATCAATTATCTAAGTTGGATCCTTCTTTTTTGGTATCCATAGGAGTTGTTACAATGAAATTAAATTATTCGTAATGTTTTATAGGTGTCATATTTTTAGTAGAATGATAAGAGGATATATTGGCCGCCTTACATATACTAAGGTTACTATAATCTTCAGTGATTGTTGTACTCTAAATAAATTTCTTAGGTTTTTCATTATTACTATGAATCTTCCATTATTTCTAGGAATAAATTTTAGATTTTTGGTAACGTGTGACTCAAAGGGACATTCGACACACCTTTTTCATAAGCACTCATAATGAGGGAACAGAGTCTCATGATATGAGAAACTGGGTTGAATCATTTTTTAGTGCTTATATTCCACTAGAAAAAACTTATTTCCATTAGAGAGGGTTTCTAGGTAAAAACCTATTCCATCCATGTGGTCTAGAGATTCTCATGTTCTACTTTTATCATGTTTTGAGTTGAATTTGATGGACCTGAATAGAAAGACTGTGTTAAAAATTCCTCATCTTTGTGGGTTCGAGCTACTCCTATATAACAGTGGTAGATACTGTGATGGCTTATATATTGATCTAACACATCCTTGTTTCATCATGATATAGGTAAATATATGGTCTATAGATGATCAACTTTCTTCGAAGTAAATAAGTGGTATTCGATGATTGGATTACCTTAGGAAATAAGCTTAATCCTTGTTCTCAGACACTTGGTGCATGAGTATGTTGGTAGCTGTATCTCATTAGTGATGATCCCTTTGAGTCTCTTTCAGGTACAATTCATTCTGATCATTCCATATTTCTTGATAAATTTTCACATATGAGAACTATATATAAGTATTAACATTACATGGTGTCACTTCTTTTGTATTTTTTTTTATCAAAGAGTGAGGTGAAATAAAATGTTTTGTGTTTCCACCTACCCCTAATATGGACATTGAGGAGAGAGTTAATCGTCAGAAGATATAATTCATAAAATAAATTTGAGAATGTGTATTGAAGATACTTTCTATTATTTATTAGTGTTGGGTGTTTTTAAACTATAAGGTCTACCAAGTAAACATGGCATGAAGTTATTTTATTACCCTCACATTTTTTTCATAACATTTACAATGAAAGAAATTAGTTTTTAAGTGGTTTAGAGTTTTACCAAGTATCGTATGAATATTTTTTTATTAATTAAGCTAATATTTTTTTGGAAATTCAAAAACTAATAAATAGTTCAGGGCCAAAATAAGATGGGTTTATTATCCTTATCTAGTTCCCCCCACATTAGTAAAATACTCTCATATTATTCTTTATAGAGGAGTTCGTCATACACATATGACCAAAGTGGAAATTTCCCTACCACATTACTATAAATATATGTGCTGACTGGGATTTTTTATATTTGATAGTAAGTAATCCAAGGATGGATCGAAGAATGGCCATTTACATTAGATTTATTCTAGTTGAGAATGTATGTCATTTTTTATTGATGAGGATTCTAGCATGACTGGCCTCATCTTCCCATGTACCTAATTATAGGATGTCATTATCCCAGGTGATTCATCACAGGGAGGACCTTATTGATAAAATATAGTGTCAATGTGGGGTGGAATTCACGATGATTAACATCATGGAGAGGACTACCATCATAGATCGATGTCTGAATCTAAGGGGAATTCCATTATAATATACACTAAGGAAAACCTTTTCGGTAGATCGTAGAAAGAGGAGGGAATTATTTCTATTAGATATTTTGTCCATGAGGTGGGTTTCTATGAAACTCATTTGGATATGGGTTCTTATGATCCTTTGTATTGTGGGAATGAATTATGAATTAATGGTAATATGTCTGGGGTGTACCTCATGAACAATTGGTAGAAAATTTACATGAAAGACATTAAAAATTGAAACTTAAACCTCTATAATATGGTAATGAGTGATTATGATCTTAATAAACCATAGATAAAATTATAGGTGCCTCAAGAAAACCATAATTGAACCAATAGGGTTCATAAATAGGCTCTTTAATTTCACATCTTTTTTTTGAGGATTATTTATTTGTTCTCTCTTATGGGAGATTGAGGAAACTTTTTATGGATAGATGATTTCATATATGGGGTCTTATTTGAGTATCTCCTATGTTTTTGCTAAAATTTTCTGACAGATTTATTAACCTTTTCTGGGGATATATGCTTATCCTAGAGTGGCCATTGGGATGGAACGATCACTTCATGTTGGAATGAGGATATAGTCCTGATTCAGTTTCCCATTTATCATTGGATTTTTTTAAAAGATCCTCCTGGACAAAATTTAAAATACTTTATGCTTTAGAGTGACACTCTCTTTATGTGGAAGAGTTTCCATTATTTTGGGGAAGGATTTTAATATCCTCACTTCAAAAACTACTACTACCATCATTATATCTTTGTAGGTTTGTATGACAAAGGAAGAAATTTGGGTTTACCCATTTATTATTTTCGAGTTATATTGAATGAATTTAGTGGATATATTAGGGATATATTCCCATTCCATTTTTGGAGTAGGGATTCATGCATAATCATGTCCTCTTTTTCTGGTTGGTATATACTGATATTCTTCATGTATGGGAGAGAAGACATGGGATTGTCATCAGTTTTTTGAAAAGAATTGATGATAGTTTGCACTGAGTGATACTAGGTCATGATTGTAGGCTTGATATACATGAGAAGGGATTCTAATCTTCTCACGGGTTTGCACCATATTTTTTTTGAGAGGGCCCTTTGGTTTCTACCAATCCATGATGGAATGTTTGAGGGGGTACGAGTATAACTTTTTATCTTCTCATAAGTTTCCACCATGTTTGTCTGGAACGATTCTTTAGCATGAACATGAAGGTGATCCTACCCCTATTGTTTTATTTCTATCATCAATGGGATTCCCTTTTTAATCATGTTGGAATGACACATACTGGATCCCATGGGGTGGGGGGGGGGGGCTATTCTCATCATGTTGAGAATTTTGTTCCATGTGACCATGATGGAAATGATGCTGGAGGAAGCTACTTGGTAGGGCCCTTGCACTGTCTAAATGAGGTTGTTAGTGACCTCCTTATCAAAATCCATAAGATAAGTTAGGAAGTTATTGATAGGTTCTAGGTGATGGATACAGAAACCATTCAATATAGCGATGAGATTCATCAACTTCTGGGCCACTAGTCATCACTAAATAGATAGTTTGTGGGGATTTATGTGCTTGAGGTCTTGAAAAGTTACATCTAAGGTTGAGGTGATACCATTCAAGTGGTAGTCCAAAACTAGTGTATTTTTAACTTCACATTTGGTTGGTGATGGTGTCTATGAGTTATACAAGGAACCAAATTGTGAAGTAGCTGATGCATACATTTGAGTCAGCTAGAATGACACTATTAGGTTGAATGGAGATCTTGATGAATGTATCTTTATAATCAAGACAATATACAATAAAACCATCTATTTTTCCCCACTTTTACATTTGAGGAAACAAAAGGTGTATGACATGTGGGAAACACAGTCCTTTTGGTTATAGATTCACATCGAGCATAATTTTTTTTAATTTCTTTATAAAATTATATTTCATTTCATCCGGGAAATCAATTTTGGGGTTTAAATGGTTTTTTTTGGTGGAGGTGGAGCAAACCTTCATGATAAACAAACATTTTTTTCCAGGTCTTTGAAATGTGTTTTATAATGGGTTTTATTCATGAAATCAGAAACACCAAAAAACTCAGTTATTGGATATGTATCATAATCCTTCTTCCGAAACACAATTGGTTATTTAATGATGACATCAAAAATTCATAGGGACTCACATTGTTAAAGAGGATATATGTTCAAGCCCATAAAAGAATTTTGGGCTTCAGAAACTGTTATTGATTCAATACATATTCATGAATACTTTATTAAATTAGAAATATGAAATGGTTCACCATTATATTAACAATCAATTATTATCTTGTATTGGATTTGAAACAGCATATATGTATATTAATTTTATCACTGATGGAAAAATATGAATGTATCTGAGGATATCCATTGATGTTACCATTTATATGAATTATATATTCTTATATCATTTATTATCATGCTATTGGTTTTAACCCGTGTACTGTGGTGCTTTGGAATTCTTCATCATCGAGGAAGATGGGAGTTTTGTTGATGTCAGGATTGGGCCCATGACATGAGATTAATATGTATCCTAATGAATCGAATCACAACCCCTATTGATCAGTTCCACTTAATTGGACACATCATAACATTTATAGTAATTTGTCAGGACACTATCAGGTCTTTTAATGTCATATGACAAATATGTATAGGCAAAAGGTACCTAGACCGGGGCTAGTGTGTGACATAAGCTAAAGTAGTTCTGGGTATCTAGAAGGGATATATCTTACAAGGTTGGATATGACCATAATAAGGATATTGACAAAATATTATTAGGTTTAATTTGGGGTGATGGTTTTGTACCAAAGGGAGGCTTACTATATATTCCATTTGGATAGGAATAAAAGACCACGTAGTTCAAATGGGTTGGAGCTTACACTACTGGAGGAGGAAATTTTGTTTATTAATTGAAAATATAGTCCTTTTAAGGCATATATTGTATGTAATATGACCATTTGAGAGGATGGTAGTATGGTTTTGGGTGTTACACATATTAAGAGTCTGATGTGGTCATACTGTGGTAGGGGATTATAATGGATAAGAGTCCCATGTCAAGGTGAGAAGATAATTTGAAAAAATTGTAAGGACCCAGGCCCCCAAGTTCCCGGAGCCGGTACCCATGAGGCATGATGTACTATAACAATAATTATTACATCACATTCATTTACAAATATTACATAATGTCTCATGCTACAGAGTATCTTGAGGTTTAGGTTCTAGGAAATCAACTGCATTCTGAAACTTCATTGAATACATGAATGATACCTTCAATATTTTCATTTAAAATGTATGGTGTGCATACAAATTCCTAGTAAGGGGTTTTAAAATAACCGTTAAAACATTGGAAAACATTCTTTAAACAATTTCACAAAACATTCTTCTTAAATAAAAGTTATATCACATGTTCACATCATAAAGGATATCAATTAAAACATGATATTAGAATTATAAGGATACACCATTCAAGTAGAGGCATGCTAAATAAAAGAATTTATAAACTTGTATGTCATGAGATTATGTAAGAACAAATTTGAATTCTAAGAGTAATGAATAATCTGAGTTACACATAAAATAATAACTTCAATTTCATACACTGAATACTAAAATCACTGAGTGTTAAGCATGTGTCATGCCATAAATATACAGGATATTTTAAAATATATAGTCATGTCCTTGGCCAAGATGGAAAATGATTTAAAGCCTTGGAAAAAATCCATAAGCTCATTTAAAAAAATATTCTACTAGATTAATATTTTTCCTGTTAAATAAACTACATATTCATAATGAGGGAAGTGCATATGTCGGACCGTTTCAAGGCCTCGTGCCAAGACCTAGGGGATAACTATAACTAGACCCCAACCCGAAGAGACTCTATAACCGGACCCCAACCCGGAGGGCACACTTTTACTGGTCCCCAACCGGGAAAATACTTGGTCTAAATGCATTCCTCATATCAATAAATCAAAGTTCACATTCCACTTCTATTTATTATATTTCATATCATATATTAAACCAATTATACAATTTACTTGGTTATACAGTTCCTCTTTCATTTTATTTAAGGTGTCCCACACCACCTTGAACAATTATATCTATAAATTCAGAACAAGTTAAATATTACAATCATCCACTTTTTTAAGCATAATTAGTGAGTCTGGCACAAAACAATTGAATTGTGTGGTTAAGACATTAATTGGTACATAGGATAAAGGTACTTGTGGCAACAAACATAAAAGAAGTACTAACTTGGTCACATAAAATTCCAAAGACTAGAATTATATTATTCAATATCACACATAATTAATTGATGATGTGAACTTTAACATAATAAATAAAGGAATAACCTAACCCTTCATATGGGGTACCAAACTCACATTAACCCCAAACATTACACATTCAATATTATAAGTACAACACACAACCTTAAACATTATCTTTTAACATCAATAGTAAAGGTTAATTAGAACACGTGCCTGTGAAGTTACAAGCTATGAAAATCTATACCCATGAAACATGCATATTAAAAGGAAACATTTGGAAAACCACGATTAGGGTTTCATGTGGTGTATAACATTCCTTCAATGGGGCATGCATAAAAGTAGTTATTAGCCAAGACGAAAACAATTATACTCACTAATTTCTTTTAAAAGGAAACATAAGGTTTTTATAAATAAAATGGGAATCCAAGTTGACATACATATATCTATATGTATGGATATATTAAGTATCCACATGTTGCACCCTATCTTTCTTTAAAGATTATTGTCATCTTTAATATCATAAAAATGGATTTATATTGAATTATGTATGTATGTCAGGTTATAACCTAAGTGTACAATGGAATCTATAATTATAAATTAAGTAATTTTCATCTCATGTACTCATAATAAGACATATTTGTATACTGTAATGTGGAAAAATTAATCCTTATGTATACATGTACTGAAAATTATGGTTATAATATAACTAAATATCTAAGAGCATTCCTAATCAACTATTAAATGACTCCATGCATTTTTTCTTTTCATTAACTCAAACTTGGAAAATCATTACCCCGGGCATAAGATGTTTATTAAAAACTGAGGGTTGTGTATATTACATTTATATAGTTTCATATATATATATATATGTATGTGTATATAACCGTATATTCGTTTAAGGAAAAAGAATAAAAATAAATTCCTTTGCATGGGATGTTCATGCTTAGGGTTTTTTAATACCCTATAACTCAAGATCAAGTAACACTTAATTAAGGGGAGAATTAACCTCAAACCACCAGTTGATATGTATTTATTTTACAAGAGTATACATATACATATTCATACAACATAAAAATAAGAAACTAAGAAATATAAATCCCCTACAAAACATTATTTATACTATGTATACATTTTCAATAGGACATAGACGATTAGATATAAAATCTTTCTTTCTCAAGTATATATGTCTATACATATTTTTTATAGCATTAAACCGAAATCAGGACAAGGATAATACCTTACTTTAGCTTGAGGATGATGAGGAGGAGCTCAGGATGACACTGGAAACCTAGGAGGAAGAGTCTAGGTCTGCTGAAAGATTGGTACAAGGAGCTGGGAGGTCCTTTGAATGCCTCGGATGAGGTTTTCTAAATTATATCTATAATGCATGAAGAAGGGATCTGATCCCACTTTCCTTAAAAAATAACGTGAAAAGAGACCTCTATGGAACCTGGGAGTGTGGAGGGTCTAACGGCTGTAGGAGTGAAGAAAAAAAAATGGTGCAAGACAAATTGTAGGGTACTGATGCAGCGCACACGGCGGGAGGAAGAAGGCAATGCCGCTTGAGAAAACCAGGAGGAAAACAAATTGATGGTGAAAAACGCGTCTGACTTTGATCCGAGGGCTAGAGTATGACCTTGATTTATAAAGGTAAGGAAAAATCACATTTAATCTAAGCCTGATCGAACGGCTCACATAAATGAGGTGATATTCCTTGATTGCTGAAAGTTGGACGTGAGATCGAGATCAGCGGCTCAGATCCCGCGCGACGCAATCCAATGGCCATGATATCCTTTCGAATGAAAACATTTTCCCCACATTGAAACGGGTATCTGATTTCTCCTCCCTTATATGCTTTGGCCTCCCTCAATGCTGGTAATATCACAGCACACACACAGGAGGCCTTATACATAAGCCTCTACCTCCCCCGGAGGCCTCAGCCTACCTATGCATACACGGCCTTACGCCCGCACTGCATGCACACACGTCCTCTTGCGTGCTCCCATGCACACCACGACATCACGCTCGTGCTGCGTACACACATGCACTCCTCTAGAGACCCATGCTCGATCACCGGATACCCCAAGCTTGGGCTGAGGGCCAGGCATGGCCACCTTGAGTGAGCTGCCTCCCTTGGTCTGTCCAATAAAGGGCTGGCCCTTATGCGCCCATTTTTTTAAAAAAAAAAATTAACCTAGAAGCATGAATTTTATGGGAATTAATACTATATAGAAATTTATCTTTTTAAAACATGGCTTTTATTAAACATTATAAGGTTAAAGTTCAATTGTTAGATTTCGTCTTTGAAGTATTTTTACGGTTTTTTATAAATATTAAACTGTTATCATAAATGTTCATAAAAGGTCATAAATTCATTGATAATTCATATTCTATTTTCATTATTATAAAAAAATAGTTCCATTAAAAAAAATTAAACATAACTTCATAGCACTGAATGAAAATCGTTCCAATTTACTTTCATTAATTGAAACATGTTTGATTTCCTTATTCCTTTTTCGAAAACACCAATATATTATTCAAAACATTTCATTTTACCCTTCTAAAGTTCATGGTTGGAGTAGTTTTATAACTTTTCCAAATTTATAACTTAATTACACGATGGAATAAAATATACTTATATGTTTTCACTTAATTGACCAATGTGGCCAACAACAATATCAATATCCATTAGAGTTCCATGGTTTCCCAAGGCAATAATAACATTAGTGTCCTATAAATCTAAGATATTGGGTGTCCTAAAAGTCAATTTGATTGAAGAAAATGGTTTACATTATACCTTTGGTGCTTGGTGTGGCTGTAGTGTATTTGGACATTCTTATGTTCGTTATAATGGATACTATGTACCCCTATCATCTTCTCAGGGTTCTCGTTGTTTTGAGTGGCCTCCCTATAATCTTCATAGGGTTTTTAATAGGTATATTTGGTTAGGTTTATTTCCCTTTTTAATCTCGGTTTATTGTAGACACTACGGTGTTCCTATTTGAATAAAGAACCTTAAGTCCATTTTGTGTGTTTTCTTCCATTCCACCATATTATTATTTTTCCATAAGAGAAAAGTTTTGTTCGGGTAAAAGACAACATAAAAAAACATCAAAAATACCATTACAAGAAAAATAAGTTCTTACGGTGTTTTAAAAATAAAATCTACTGAGATAGGTATTTTATCTTGTTGAGGAAGTGATCTACACTAACCTCTAAATTCACATGATTCATGATTGTTGTGTGAATTAAGGGACGCGTAAGATCCAATAATTCACACAATCTCATTACTCTTCTGGTGGATGAGGGTTTGACAATGGAACAGATATAGATTAGAAGTTAACATATCATATCTTGTGTAACACCCCGACCCCAGTTACCCAGAGTCGGTGCAATATTTTAATACATTGGAATGATTACAAGGAATCAAGTCCCGAAGGACTGATCGGTTTAGCAGTCTTGGAAAATAGATTACATACATGATGGTTACATTACACTTCATAACATAAAAAACAACATAAATAATCATTCACAAACACCATTATTCCCTTGGTTTAACCCTACATATCCATCACAATACAATTCTTTGAATCCTGGGAAAAATAAAACATAGAAAGGGGTGAGCTCAGATGCTCATTAAGGATAACAATACAACGGAAATTTTCATAAAAAATCATAATCATTTATTGCAATGTATAACTAAAAAATCCTTTTAAAATTGAACATCGGCATAATATGGAAATGATAAAATGAAATAATGCCATTTAAATATTCACATTTATATTCTACTAGATGAATAATCACATTCAATATCACTAAAAACATTCATAATGATGGAATGCATAATGTCGAACTTTAATTTCTGTGTCAAGGCCTCGTACCAGGACCTAAGAGATAAGTGTAACCGGAACCCAACCAGAAGAGTCTCTGTAACCGGACACTAACCCATAGTGACTCTAATAACTATACACCAACCCGGAGTGCCTCTAATAACCGGACACCAACCCAGAGGGCTTACTTTTACCGGTCCCCAACCTGGAACATACTATTCCAACACATTCAACGTAAGAAGAAGATGAAATATAACATGAACATTCGTATTTAAACTAGCATACGAAATTCCAAAATATTAATCATAAGCCATTAATGGCATAAAAATGACTCATCTATAGTCAATCGTATCACAAAACCTTAAATACAATATGGAAGATTTGTATCATATTAAATCAACATCAAAGCAGTGTAAAATTTATCAAAGGATGATGACATAGATGAAATCAAAACTATTTGAGAGAAATATCTATTTTTTCATGAAAACATTTAATACTCACATGATTTGGAAAATAAGTCATTTAAATTCATTTTTGAATCAAAGTTCCCCCTACCACTTTGAAACATTTGAATGGAATTATCATTTTAAAAACATTCATGTCCATATAAATAAATCCTTAAAAACCATTTTGAAGACATGAACATTAATGAGAAAGATATAGAGGAATAAATATTTAAAACATTTGAAATGATGTTTTAGTAAAATTTACCTTAAAATAATCCCTTCTAAAACTTTTTCATAAAACATGGACATGTATGATAAATATGTCCCAGTAGATACTTATGTAAAAACAACCTCAGATAATAAAGAGATTGTGAAATTAACCCTTACCAATTTGGTAACTTACGAAACATACACCCCATGAAAGAGGTATCATACAATGAATATGTAAATACACATAAATTAAAGTGTATTACATAAATAATACAATTATGTGCAGTACATACACCACAGAAAAGGTAATAGTGGCAATATGGCATGAATCTCACGCGAATATGGAGTGAGATGAAAACCCCTTACCTTGCACTTTCCTTTAGTCGAGGGAATGTTTAGCCTCCTGTATGAAGACTATAGTATGTTATTAAATAATACCATAACCACATTAATATTTATGTTATCATACATTAATAATTTATGACTTTATTCAACCCATTTAATAATAATTTCCATGTTATATTAATACTTCGGTTAATAATCGCTTTCTTTATCGTACGTGTTTCAACTTGTTACTCTTGATTGTATCACATAAAACATGATTTAAATATATAAAGAATAGAAAACATGATATATTTATCATATATATTTAGAATATAAAAATTTATAATAGACGTATATATGAAATGGAAGACACAACTTATGGAGACGGTAGTCCGTACGTACGCATAAACGCTGTTTCCATTTTTAAATAGTATTGAACAGAAGTATGTGAATAAGATATATGTAAGTACATAAATACTTATATATATAAATATATATATCTCTAGGAGAATTATTATGTCATATATTACATACTTATTAGTAATATTTATTTTTATAATCGTTGATGAATGGTGAACTTGGAAATTAATCTCTTTGTGTCGTGGAGACGGTAATCCGTACGTACGCACATGTGAAAATATCATTTTTTTGATATTAATACAATATATAATTGGATGTTATATAATATATAAATAATCCTTATCATGTTATATTTATTATTTACATCAAATACACATCATTATTATACCCATCCAAATACTAATGCATTGAATAACAATTACACGACGCCGTGGAGACGGTAAGCCGTACGTACGCACGTATGGTGACATGTCATTCAAAGGGTGGATAGAATAATGAATTTGGTTGTAAAATAATTATAATAAAATCACAGTATATATAATATACTGGAGTTATTATTTTATAACAGAAACAACAAACAAAAAGGAAGTGGAAGAAGAAAGGAACTTGAAAGGGGGTGGTGGAATCATTACCTCTTCTTTGGGTTCTTCCTTTTGATTTGATCAAAAGGGTTCCATAAGATGGATTTATGATCAAACTATAGCCTCTAAGATGAAGGGAGGATATTTTATAGTGTATTTGGGTAGTATTTGGCTGAACCAAATGGCTTAGAAGGTGTGAATTAGAGAGAAGGGGGAGTGACCTTTTATAAGAGGGGCGAGGGGTACCTTAGGAAAAACTTAAAATATTATTTTATAATAAAATAATATTCGGTTTATAATGGCTCAAAAGTTGATTATTTAAAGTATAAGGTGGGGATAGGTCGAAAAAAACTCAACCTATAGGTTTTAGACAATTGTAGGTTACCATTTTAACCTTATCATTTATATTTAACTCTATGTTAAATAATTTAACTTTTACTGTGTCTTCTTGTATTCTTACACTATATGTTTAATAATCAAACTATATACTGCCAATAAAACCCCGATTTGTTACTTAATATCATATATATTATTATATATGTTCTCTGGCTGATCCTTATATTTTTAGGTCCATTATATCAATTAATAATATAATATTTGATTTAAAAACTATTTTATGTCAATTTTGACACTGTTTGGTATTTGTTTTTTTGTTAAAATAATAAAAACATGATTACTTGAAAAAAATATTGAATCAATCCTAACATGTCATATTAACCTATAAAATTCTTGTATGTCATAAAAACTTTGAACTTATATTTATTTTAAAATTTATAATACCATTTATTTAATTCTTTCATGAACAAGGTAATTACTGAATCATCATTGTGTCATAAATAGATTTATTTATTTAATGTATAAAAATTATAAATAAAAGAACATGATTTAGGAAATATTTTGAGCTTTCTAATTAATATTTATAATCTAGTTTGTCTTATGTAAAACCATATATTAAAAATGTTTTAGTTGTTAAATGTTGATTTTAACTCTTTTAACTCTTCTTTGAATTAAATAATAATAAATGTCCTAATCAAATCCAAGTGGACCTAAATGATAATATTTTATTCCTAAGGTATTTTTTGGTCGAGATAAACTTATCCAATATAATTAGGACATGTGTGAGGGTAATATTAATATCATTTTTACCCTTAATTACCCTATTTACTTTTAACCGTGGTAAATAAAAGTAAAAAGTTACTATTCACCAAAAATTATTTTTATCTCATTGAACCAAATTTAACTCCTTGGTATTAACCATGTATCTCAGATTTTTTAAATTCAGCTAACAGAAGCGGTAAAATTAAGTTTTATGTGAATTTTCAAAAGCTCATAGGAGGTGGTTAAAAGACTGTGAAAAGTTCAATAAAATTTTTATATGTCTAAAATAATTGTAAACCGACTCCAATGAGTTACATTGAACTTATATGGGAATTATGTATCTATTCTGAAATTAAATAATTTAAATTAAATAAATTATTATTTAAATAAAAATTTGGTTTTAAACTACAACTCAGTGTTTTTCACTATTCATCAAAAATTAAAAGTTTTCAAAAAAATACCAAAAATTTACACTAAGCTAATTTTGATATTCAGAATTCAATAATGGAGTCTATTTTACCAAATTAAAAACATAAAATTTGAATTTAATAATTTAAAATTAATTCCCAATGTCAGAGAAAAAAACGTGTTTTTAAGAAACAATAACTATCAAAAGATTGTCACTTGTTTATGTCCGGTATAAATGTGAAATTATGTCCAATGACCAAAATTGGATTAAATTGTAAAAATATATTCTAAATAAAATTTAAAACCACTCAAATTCATAATTTATCACTATTAATTATTTCGATTAAAAAAGATGTTTTTAATTAAAATGTAGTAATTTTCACTATTAATCAAAATATGAAAGTTATCAGAAAAGTACCAAAAATTCATCATAAGCTAATTTCAATATCCCAAATCCAAAAATTAAGTCAATTTTGAAAGATAAAATGTATGAAATTTCAAAAAGTGGGTATTACAATTCATAACGGCTAGTTTGATTGGTTGTGGTGTGTGTTAGAACTCCAAGTTGTGTACAGCACACGCTATTGTATTATTCAAAGAGAAGTGTATCGTGGAAGAATGGGATGTTACATGAAATTTATGCTCGGTATTGCAAACTTGGGGTTGATGTTTCAAAATATCTTAGTTGAAATCCCACATCGAAAAATGAATTAATAAGGCCTCTATTTAAAATAAATAGTGGTAAGTATGAAGTTTACCAAAAATAACACATACTAGGGTTCCATGTAGGAAAATATGGATATGGAAGAGAAATTTAACCATCAATATCTGATGGAGAGTGGTAGAGAACATGGCTATGAAAAGGCCAACAATCACAAAGCCATAAATTTTTGATGGTCTAAGGTACCATCTAGGACAACATTTTTGTTCAATGTTTTTTTTCATAATGTTGAGGAATTTATTTAGGAGATTTGGTAATATCATAAGGAGATATACTTACTTTATAATTAGAGTTTTATCCATTAATAAATTTCTACGACAATCATCTTTCACTATAAAACATAATACAACTAAATAATACTCTATTTATCATAATCGTATAGGGTTCCAAATCTAATGGAATTATAATTCACATATCAGACCCATTAAAAAAAGAAACAACATTATACAATCCATGGACTTTACATAGTCCATTGGTATGCGATAAATCCCAATCGCACTATGGTTGTGGGTTCGATTCTCACAGCTTTGTCCGACGTGATGGGTTTTCACACAGTCTACGTGTTGTCCTTTTATAAAAATCCAAAAATAAACTTTCAAACTTAATCCATTCCAACCTTTAGACTTATCAAAAATAATACTATCCAAACTCACAATACAAAATTTATAAGGAAGTTAAGCACAATGAAGATCTTTTTTTCCATGTAATAACATGTGAACACGTTAACCATGTATTATTTTAAAACATGGTAACATCCCGAATTACCATAAAACCTTATTGATTACATTAATGCTACCTTATTCTTTATAGAATACTGGATATACTCCTTCTATGAAAAATGTTGTAAACTCTAATGTTGAAAAACCATTAATCGGTTTCAAGGTATTCAAGAATATCCAATATAATTTACCAAAATAAACCATATATTATTCCAAAATCAGTACCTCAATATTAGGACCATATTAAGGTTTATCTTTCCTTCAACCATGTATTTTCCAAAAATCATGACTCGCTATAGAATTTCTTTTCTTAGTACCATAAAATCTCAAATCCTCAATGAAATAATACGACAGTAAAATACTTATTTATTTCCAGTAAATCATTGATACAACACTTCAATGACATAATTCCAAAACAACATAAGATCACTAGTCTTTCCTTTTCATCTGTGGTAGTATCATAACTTGATTATCATCCAATAACATCATTTGTGGCATAGTCTGAGGACATGGATATTGGTGTGTGTTGTATCCAAATTCCTTGCAGATGAAGCATTGTACATTTGAATCCTTTTTCTTACACTTGCAGTCTCATACTTGGTGTCATTTTTCTCCACACTTATAACATACTCCCATTCCCTTCATGCATTTTCCTAGGTGATTCTTTCCACATTTATCACATATGGAAAAATCCTTCTTTACCATCTTCACCTTATCTGTCCTTCCATCAACTATCCTTTTCTTCTCTGGCTTCCCTTCGAAGCCATAAGACTCCGAAAATTCATTACATATCTTATCAACACATGATACTATTTCTTCATATGATGATAATACATGGGAGACTATTTACCTTCTAAATTCTAGCTTAGGACCATGAATGATATGACCCTTCTTACTCTTTGGATCATGTGTATTGTAGGAGTTCTCATTCCTTCTACGAGGTGCCATTTCTATACAATGGCATACAATAGATTAGTTTATGAATACCAATACCTAATCCAAAACTTGTAAAAAACTTAACATAAATTAAACAGTTTGTTGATATAATCCATATTCATAAGAAAATTTTCTTTGGGTATCTATATACTCATAATCCCATCATAACGGTTTGTAAAAAAAATGGGAATTATCCTAAGCATATCCCCCGGGATTGTCGTAAACAAGAGTGCAGTAAGGACCGTTGTCATCCACCAGTTCTCATTCGAGTCTAGCTGAATGTGGTGTTTTTGGGTTTTACCCCTAGGTACATCTGTCCCAGAGCCACCTGTACCTACTCGTATCTAGACAGGGATGCATTTTCTAGGAAATCACACAAAATCTCTACATTACCAAAATTCTAGGAATTTCTTCTATATTAATCCTCAAAGTATATCTTAGGGTAATGTACTCTAATCAGAGTTTAGCTTAATCTAGTTTCAAAGGTTATTTATAAACATCATCTGATACCAACTGTAACACCCCGACCCTAGTTACCTAGAGCCGGTGCATTATTTTAATACATTGACATGATTATAAGGAATCAAGTCCCGAAGGACCGATCAGTTTAGCACTTTTGGGAAATATATTACATACATGAACGTTAAATTACACTTCATAACATAAAAAACAACATAAATAATCCTTCACGAATGCCATTATTCCCTTGGCATAACCCTGTATATCAATCACAATACACTTCTTGGAATCGTAGGAAAAATTAAACATAGAAAGGGGTGAGCTCAGATTCTCAGTAAGGATAACAATACAGCATAAACATTCATAAATAAGCATAAACATTTATTGCAATTTATAATTAAAAAAATAATTTTAAACTTGAACTTCAGCATAATATAAAAACGATAAAATGAAATAATTCCATTTACACATTCACATGGATATTCTAGTAGTTGAATAATCTCCTGCAATATCACTAACCACTTTCATAATGATAGAACGCATAATGTCGAACATTAATTTCTGTGTCAAGGCCTCGTGCCAAGACCTAAGAGATAACTATAACCGGAACCCAACACGAAGAGCCTCTGTAACCGGACTCCAACCTGGAGTGCCTCTAAAAACCGGACACCAACCCGAAGTGCCTCCAATAACCAAACACCAACCCGGAGGGGTTACTTTTACCATTCCCCAACCCGTAACATACTAGTCCAACACATTCATCTTAAGAAGAGGATGAAATTTAACATCAACATTCATATTAAATCTAGAATATGAAATTTCAAAACATTAATCATAAGATATTAATTGCATAAAAATGACTCATCCATAGTCAAACATATCACAAAACCGTAAATACAATATAGAAGATTTGTATCATAATAAATCAACTTCAAACAAGTTTAAAATTTATCAAAGGATGTTGACATAGATGAAATCAGAACTATTTTAGAGAAATATTTGTTTTTACATGAAAATATTAAAAGTCAAACAATTTTGAAAAGAAGTCATTTACTTACACTTTAGAATCAATGTTTCCCATACCACTTTCATACTTTTGAAAGGAATTAACATTTTAAAAACATTCATGTCTATATAAATTAATCCTTAAAAACAATTGTGAAGACATGGAAATTAATGATAATGATTTAGAAGAATAAATATTTAAAACATTTGAAAAGATGTATTAGTAAAATGTACCTTAAAATAATCCCTTTGATAACTCTTTTATAAAACATGGGCATGGATATTAAATATGTCCTAGTAGATACTTATGTAAAAACAACTTCAGATAAAAAAGAGATTGTGAAATTAACCCTTACCAATTTGGTATCTTAAATAACATACACCCCATGAAAGAGGTATAATTCAATTAAAATGTAAATACACATAAATTAAAGTGTATTACATAAAGAATACAATTATGGTAAGTACATACACCACACAAAAGTTAATAGTGGTAGTATGGCATGAATCTCACAAGAATAAGGAGTGAGATGAAAACCCATTACCTTGCACTTTCCTTTAGTCGACGGTACGTTTATCCTCTTATATGAAGACTATAGTAAGTTATTAAATTATAAAAAAACCATATTAATATTACTGATATCATACATTATTCATTTATGACTTTATAATACAAATTTAATAATAATTTCCATGTTATATTAATATTTCAGTTAATAATCGCTTTCTTTATCGTACGTGTTTTAACTTGTTACTCTTGATTGTATCACATAGATCATGATTTAAATACTTCCAGAATATAAAACATGATTTATTTATCATATATATTTAGAATATAAAAATTTATAATAGATTTATATATGAAATAGAAAACACTGCTTATGGATACAGTAGTCCGTACGTACCCATAAACGCTGTTTCCGTTTTTACATAGTATTGAACGAAAGTAAGTGATTACGATATTTGTAAGTACATAAACACTTATATATAAAAATATATATATCTCCAGTAGCATTATTATGTCATATATTACATACATATTAGTAATATATATTTTTATAATCATCGTTGAATGGTGAACTTGGAAATGAATCTCATCGTATTGTGGAGACAGTAATCCGTACGCACGCACGAGCAAAAATATCATTTTTTTATATTTATATAATATATAATTGGATGGTATATAATATATAAATAATCCTTATCATGTTATATTTATTATTTATATTAAATACACATCATTATTATACCATTCTAAATAATAATGTGTTGAATAACAATTACACCACGACGTGGAGAGGGTAAGACGTATGTACGCACGTATGGTGAAATGTCATTAAAAAGGTTGATAGAATAATGAATTTGGTTTTACCATAATTATAATAAAATCAAAGTATATATAATATACTAGAGTTATTATTTTAGAATGGAAACAACAAAGAAGAAAGGAAGTTGAAGAAGAAATGAACTTGAAAGGGGGTGGTGAAATCATTACCACTTCTTCGGGTTCATACTTTTGATTTGATCAAAAGGGCAATTTACGATGGCTTTATGATCAAAATAAGTCCTCTAGGATTAAGGGAGGATATTTGAGAGTGTATTTGAGCAGGGTTTGGCTGATCCAAATGGCTTAGAAGGTGTGAATTAGAGAGAAGGGGGAGTGCCCTTTTATAAGTGGGGTGAGGGGAACCTTATGGAAAACATAAAATATTATTTTATAATAAATTAATATTCGGTTTCTAATATCTCCATAGTTGATTATTTAAAGTATAAGATGGGGATAGGTCGAAAGAAACCCAAAAAATAGGTTTTAGACAAGTTTAGGTTTCTATTTTAACATTATCATTTAGATTTAACTCTAAGTTAGATAATTTATCTTTTACCATGTATTCTTGTATTCTTACACTATATGGTTAATAAACATACTATATACTACCAATCAAACCCCAATTGGTTCATTAAAGTCTTATATATAATTATATAAGTCTTTTGGCCGAAAATTAGATTTTTACGACCATTATATCAATTAATAATATAATACATGTTTTAAAAACTATTTTATGTCAATTTTGACACTATTTGGTATTTGTAAATTTTTTAAAATAATAACAACATGATTACTTCAAAAAATACATTGAATCAATCATAACATGTCATATTCACATAGAAAATTCGTGGATGTCATAAAAACATAGAAATTATATTTATTTTAACATTTATAATACCATTTATTTGATTCTTTCATGAATAAGGTAATTACTACATCATCATTGTGTCAGAAATAGATTTATTTCCTTAATAATATTTATAATCGAATTTATCTTATGTAAAACCCCATATTAAAAATGTTTTAGTTATTAAAATTTTATTTTAACTCTTTTAACTCTTCTTTGAATTAAATAATAATAAATGTCCTAATCTAATCCATGTGGACCTAAATGAAAATATTTTATTCCTAAGGTTGTGTTTGGTCGAGATAAACTTGTCCAATAGAATTAGGACATGTGTGAGGGTAATATTAATATTATTTTTACCCTTAATTACCCTATTTACATTCAATCGTGGCAAATAAAAGTAAAAATGTACTATTCACCAAAAATTATTATCATCTCATTGATCCACATTTTACCCCTTGATATTAACCATGTCTCTCGGATTTTCGAAATTAGGCTCACAAAAGCCGTAAAATTATGTTTTATGTGAATTTGCAAAAGCTCTTAGGAGGTGGGTAAAAGACGGTGAAAAGTTCAATAAAATATTTATATATCTAAAATTATTATAAACCGACTCCAATGAATTACATTGAACTTATATAGGGAATATTTATCTATTTTTACATTAAATAATTTAAATAAAATAAATAATTATTTAAATAAAAATTTGGTTTTAAACTATAACTTAGTGTTTTTAACTATTCATCAAAAATTAAAAGTGTTTAGAAAAATACCAAAACATTACCTTATGAAAATTTTGATATTTTGAATTCAATAATTAAGTCTATTTTATCAAATTCAAAACATAGAATTTTCCTTTATTAATTTAAAATTAATTCCCGTTGTCAAAGAAAAAAGCGTGTTTTTAAGAAATAATTACTATCAAAAGATTGGAACTTGTTTATGTCTAGTTTATATGTGAAATTATTCCCAATGACCAACATTGGATTAAATTGTAAAAATATATTCTAAATATAATATAAAACCACTCAAATTCATAATTTATCACTATTAATTATTTCGATTAAAAAAGTTGTCTTTAATTAAAATTTAGTAATTTTCCCTATTCATCAAAATATGAAAGTTATCAGAAAAGTACCAAAAAATTACCCTAAGATAATTTCAATATTCTGAATCCAAAAATGAAGTCAATTTTGACAGATAAAATGTATATAATTTCAAAAATCGGGTATTACATTTCATAACTGCTGGTTTGATTGGTTGTGGTGTGTGTTAGAAATCGAAGTTGCGTACAACACACGCCACTATATTATTCAATGAGAAGCGTACTGTAGAAGCTTGGGGTGTTACATCTTGTTTCAGACCAAGGGTCCCATAATTATACCTAAGGATGGTATAATTTACACCATAGGAATGTATAATTGAGAGAATTATAGGGATAATTTCTGTTAGGTATGATAAATGTGGTACCTATATTAACAAATAAATGTATAATCAATAGGGAACGATGATGTGAATTGTTCTATAATCATACTTATATGAAGTCATTAGAGGATGTATTGTCTTGTCCCCCGTAGATGGTGGATATAAAGAAAGAGGTTACCTAAAATTGGCGGGATAAAAAGGGTGGAAATAGATGGTGGTTCACGCAGATGAGGACTAAGTGAACTAATGGTGGATCACATAGGGTGGGCTTGGGATAGTTGAAGCTGCTTCATATTTATGGGGCATGTGCATGATTAAGGTGTCACATCCATGGTAGACTTGGGAATGAGGAATATTAAACACATAAGGTAAACCTAGGAAACATGAATATGTATCACGTAGGGTAGAATTAAGAAATATGAATATTTACATGGGAGATGGACAACCTAATCAACATCACTTGGGAGAGACATTAATATAGGTTTCAAGGGTCTTTAAAAAAAAATTGGATACATAAAATTCATGTTTCGAGTAATGGAAGGTTACTTCACCCTCTTATATTTGATTGGGGGGATTTACTATCACATTTATTTGTTTTATAGACTATTAAGGACCACAATCCATTGATCTTTGTATGATCCAGGATCTTCGTTTTAGGTACGACTTTCCTTTTTCTGGAGTTTTTAAGAAAAATGGAGTTTCTGGAATATTTTTGAGTACACACCGTGTACTTTCAGAGTACACGCCGTGTACTCTTCTCTGGCTCGAAGCCATATGCTGGCCATGTCCAGGCCACACACACGGTGTGTAGGGGTGATGTGGAGGCCGATTTTGGCGCAGTATGGAAAATCCTAGTACACGTCGTGTACTCTAAAGTACACGTCAAGTATTTTTCTTTTTTTTCACTAAATGAACCGGAGTCGCAACTGATGGAAAAAACATTTCCCTTCTCTAGGTTCTTCATCCGAGAGCGACCCGTACTACCGGATCTTCCCTGAGCCCCCACATCTCTATTCGTTCTCCGATTCGAGCACGGTCGATTGCGTTGGAATCACAGTGGTGAGTTCTTACTTCTTCTTGGGCCTTGTTTTCCAATTCCTCTTCTTTCCCATGTTATAGTTGTTTACATGTTTCAGGCGTTTTCTCATATCTACGATGTTCTAAAGAGAATCAGTCATCTTGGTTCAAGTATATTGATCTCCTAGGATTGAGGTAGGTGGTTTGTGCCTTTATGTAGAAATTAAATGAGTATTTTGTGAAAATTCCACCAATACCCTTGAACGTGGTATTAAATGTTTTTGTCTTTCCCTTGTTGTGTTGCCTACTTTGTTTTATTGCCTGAGTAGATTTAATTTCCTATGAATATGGTAGTTTTTACTGTACTCTGGATGTTTTCCTTGCATGTTTCTTGTTTGTCATTTTTCTAGTTTCCATACCTAGTTTTAGGATAGTTTAACTGATGTACTGTATTTCTGTTGTGCCTTAGAATGATAGCAAGTAGTTCTTGATGTTTACTAGGATGTTACATGTGCACTGAGCATGTTAGTTTCACACAGGACTTTGAGAACCTAGTGTAGTAGACCACAAGGTGAATAGACGTAAGGGCTTCTCCAGGGTGTCTTTTAATACGATGTGAGACCATAGGGGGAATTGACGATATGTGCTTCCTCAGAGAGTATGAAGATCGTCGACGTGGGCCACATGGGGAATGAGACGTTTAGTGCTTCCCCAGAGAGCCTTTAGCACAATACGAGACTATAGGGGTAATTGACGGTGAGTGCTTCCTCAAATAGTCTATTCTTAGCTGAACCAGAGGGGTGAGACAGTGTGTGCATCCTAGAGGGTTTCTAGAACTTGTAGGTTGAACCATAGGGTTTAGGATATGAGAGCTACCCATAGGGATACATGTTTTCTACATCTGTTGGTTGTTTAATTGTGTACTTTATATGCTAGAACTTTGGACTGTGATTGTTGTGTGCTTCTCTATTTACTGCTTCCTGCACTTTAACTTTCCTTGTTTTCATTGACTATTAAGAACAGATCTTTGGGTGATTTCCTAGTGGGATTTTATCTCACACCCTGTTTGGGACATGATTTGGGCCCAAGAAGATCATGTTGTTGCAGGTATAGATAAGGGAAAGCGCCCTTCTACTTCAGGTTCTTTATTTCACTGGAGCTGGAGGGCATGGGACCGAGCCGAGGCTTGAAATACAGAGGTTTCTCATCTATTTCTTTTGTTGTTGTTTTAGTACTTGTGTTGATTTGTATTTCAGCTCATTGTTGTGTTTCCTTCTTTCCATAGATAATTGTACTTGCTGCATCATTATTATCATTTTCTATATATTTATTGTTTCCTCTGTTGGGATCCAGTTGTTGAGTGTTGTTTACTGCTTCAACTATTTTTTTTTGTTTTCCTTATCTTTTATACATTACAAAATGAGGTCATAACTTACCCTATAACATACCAAGGCCCTCACTTCTTGTTGATAGCCTCTGGCTTTTGGGGAATTGCGCTTCAGGTCATGTGGTGAACCGGGTACGGGGCACCAGTGGAGGGGCTCCGGATACAGGTCATTACAAAGTGGTATCGGTGGTGTTCTTTTCGATTTCATTACTATTTGGAGTCTTTAGCCAGGGATAGGATGGATTCGTTACTTGGTGTTAAGCTGTGCTCGGGAGTAGCTAACCCATGTACACGTAAAAGCCATACTACCTCGTTAATTGCAGTTTTCTAGTTCTGAGATTTTACGATTGATATTATTTCACCTATAGTGATTAACATGCCTTGTGTTGTTATTTTCGTGATGATGGTGGTTCTATTTCTATCGCAGCCTGATGAGATGAGGGTATTCCATCTCATGCATCATATAGGAACTTGTATAATCACATTCCATGCATTCTTTCCATGCTATCTAGGGTGAATTAGCAATTACATGCTGTTGTGATAGAATTTGTGTAGATTATGCATGCTATTGTGATAGATTCTTGATAGAATCTTAAATTCCTTGTTAGAGGATTGTTTGATTCCCACATTGCTTGAATGAACGCCAAATTTTGATTCTTGAGGTGATATGGGCCCTCACGAATCAGAAATTGGTACCTCTCTGCCTTGTTTCCAGTGTTTCTGGGCTTTTGTGCGGTTTCTGAGTTACTACACAGAAAAACCCAGAATACAAGGCATGTACTTTTCAAATACACGCTGTGTAGTTTTCAGGCCGTGTCACTGACTGTGTGAGCAGGGACACACTATTGTGGAAGTAACTCAGGAACACGCTGTGCATGGTAGGTACACGTCGTGAAGTTCGGAGCCGTGTACCCGGCCTTGTCACTAACAACACGGGTCGGGGAAGTTTGAGTAGAACACGCTGTGTTATAAAGGAACACGCCATGTAGTCTTGTCCAGGTACCCATCCATGTCACGAACTACACGGGTCAGTGTTACCTTCTCTTAGACACACCGTGTTGTTTTCAGAACACGTAGTGTACTCTTGTTCAGGTACCCGGTCGTGTTACGAACAACACGGGACAGTGCCAATTTCACCTATACACTCCGTTTTTGTTTGTAACATGTCGTTTAAGGTTCATCCATGTAGACGACTGTGTGTTTAACAACACGGTCCACTGAGGCCTTGTCTAGTACACATCGTGTGTGTTTAGAACATGCCCTGTAGTCTCTGGTTAAGTTGGACCGTGTGGGTTAGCCGTGTAAGGATACTCGGGCATGGGAATAGTTTCAATTACACGTCGTGTGTTGGATCAACACACCGTGTAGGTTGAGGTGTTTCACGACCTGTAGGGAAGGGGTACACGCCCATATCAGTGGATTGGGAAGACCGGCCGTGTTGTTTTTATACACGCCATATAGTTGTGTTTTGTAATTTTGTGTGTTTTCCTACCCTTGTTCCCGTTTTGTACTCTTCTATTCCCTGCCCTTGTTTTTATATTCTAAGGTTTGCTTTTTATCTTTCAGAGATATGCCTCCGAGACGTCCTCCGGTTGTACGTCTGTCATCAGGCAGTGATCAGACGCCAGATATGGCTGATCATGGACTTCCTGACGATCCTCCAGTTGAGCCATCCTTGGCACCGACTATCATAACAGTTGTAGGCGCTAATTCATAGTTCCAGAATGGTTTTACAAGGATGATGCAGACCATCCAGGGAGAACTGCCTCCTACCATGTCTATGGTAGACTTGACGCATGTTTTTCTGCAGCAGCATCCTCCAACTTTCTCGAGGGAAGGAGGACCTCAGGCTGCAGACTCATGGATGGAAGCCATGATGACTATCTTCAATCATCTAGAGACACCTTGAAAGAGGCGAGTGATGATCACCACCTACATGCTCCAAGACTCTGCCAAAAGGTGGTGGGACATACAGGCGGTTCACCAACAGGTCATAGCATGGGAGGAGTTTCAGCGCGTCTTTTATGACTACTTCTACCCGGAGACCCTGAGGTCCGACCGAGCCCGGGAGTTCATGAGGTTAGAGCAAGGTACTCTTTCTGTCATGGAGTATTCCTCTCGTTTCAACAATCTGTAGCATTTAACACCCCTCTGAGATGGGAGTGGGGTGTTCATGGCATGGAAGTTAGAGGATGGTCTCAGGCGGGACATCCGCTCACAGGTGAATATCTTTCAGTTAACTTCAATCACTTCCATAGTCAATCAGGCACTGATTTTAGAGTGAAACATGAGAGACTCCAGAGCTGTGATCCAGGGCAGTTCTTCTTCTAAAGCTAGTTTTCCTCCAGATGATAGCAGGAAGGGCCGTATAGAGTCTACGTGTGGTGATCCGAGGAAGTGAGATGTGTCTTCAGGCAGCCAGGTGATATGCTACCAGTGTGGCCGGTCCGGGAACACAAGGCCATAGTGCCAGAGGGACCCCATGGAGTGTCGATCTTGAGGCAAGATGGGTCACCTTTAGTGTTTCTTCTAGTTTTTCTCACTGGCATCGGGTGACCGGGGTTCTTCCATGAAACCTTGTTCTGGATCAGCACCACTAGTTTCTCACCAGTCAGGAAACTGGAGTTCTTCAGGCCATTCAGGCTGAGGTGGAGGTTGAGGCAGTGGCGGTCATCCACCATTCCCTCAGCACCAATAGGGTGGATCAACTTAAAGTGGTCAGCCAGGGGCGCAGTACCGCGGTGCAGGCCAAACATTCACCATGGAGAAGACCTATCAGGAGCAAGATCCCGTCCCTTCTACAGTTCGAGGTATAGTTTTAGTAGCCTCAGTTTTAACTTCATCACTTTTCGATACTAGTGCTATGCATAGTTTTATCTCTGTTTCTGCTGTGGATAGTGTTTGCTCTATGTCTTTTCTTCTGCTAACTCGTTGACACTAGACACACCATTGGGGACGAGGACATCTAGTGTACGCCAGTATAGAGAGCGCCCTCTTGAGGTAGAAGGATATCATTTCTTATGGGATCTCAATGTACTGGAGATAATAGGATACGATGTCATCCTCAGGATGGACTGGTTGGTTCTCTTCCAAGAAATCGTTGACTTTTATCACCGTAGAGTGAGTTTTGTTTCACCATAGGGTGAATCTATTCTTCATAGAGGTGGATGGAATGTTTAGGCGAGTCGATCTGGAGTCGAGCATCATGGGCTAGGAAGGGTGATGGTCCAAATTTCTAGTATTTATCTGGATGATCATGGGACTTCATAGTTTGAATTTTTTCTAGTGGTGGATCATTTCAGGGATGTCTTTCTAGAGGACTTTTCAGGTTTTCCTCTAGAGGGTGAGGTAGAATTTCTTATTGAGCTCGTGACAGGAGGAGCACCGGTGTCTATTCCTCCTTATAGTATGGCTACACCTGAGTTTCAGGAACTAAAGAAGTATTTGGAGGAGTTGAAAAAGAGGGTTTCATCTAAACCAGTACATCTCCTTGGGGTTCGCCAGTCCTTTTTGCGAAGAAGGCATATATTACCCTTCAGATTTGTGAGGAATATCGGAAGCTGAACCAAATGACGGTCAAGAACCGATATCCATTGCTGAGGATCGATGACCTCTTTGATCGACTTAGAGGATCCTGGGTGTTCTTGAAGATCTACTGGAGGTCTGATTATCATCAGTTTCATGTTAGACCATCATATATACCTCTACCATCCTTCAGGAGCTAGTATGGTCTATACGAGTATACAGTCATGCCGTTCGGTCTCACGAACACGCCTGCAGTTTTCATGGAATTGATGAACCGAGTGTTCCATCCTTACATAGATTCCTTCTTCATGGTCTTTTTGGATGATATAATGGTGTTCTCTCACACTCAACACGACCATGCTACCCATCTTGAGATTGTTTTTAGTACACTGAGAGAGCATCGGCTGTATGCTAAACTATCGAAGTGCCACTTTTGGATGGATCAGATTCACTTCTTGGGTCACGTCATCTCAGAGGTAGGAGTGTATGTAAACCTAGAGAATGTGAGATATGTAGTTTCCTGGGAGTAGCTGAAGAACGTTTTTGAGGTGTGGAGTTTCCTAGGGTTAGATAGATACTACAGACACATCATTTAATACTTTTCACACCTTGAAGTATCTTTGACAGGTCTGACCAAGAAGGGGGAAAGGTTCTTATGGTCAGAATCTTATGAGTCAGCCTTTCAAGAGCTGAAGGGAAGGATGATGTCTGCACCAATACTAGTCTTTCCAGAGCCAGGCAAGATCAAAACTGTTTATTTTGATGCTTTAGGTATCAGACTAAGCACTGTGCTTATGTAGGGAGATGGAGTCATTGCGTATGGGTCTCGGTAGTTGAGGCCACATGATAGGAACTAACCTATGCATGATCTGGAGTTTGCAGCTGTTGTTCATGCCTTATGCTGTTAGAGACACTATCTTCTGGGAGAGCACATTGTGGTCATTACTGACCACAAGAGTCACAAGTATATATTCACTCAGTGTGATCTGAATCTGAGGCAGCGTAGGTGGGTCGAGTATCTTAAATCTTTTGATTTCGAGATTGCCTATATGTCCGGAAAGGGAAACACAATGGCAGATGCGTTGAGCAGGCGAACTCAGGTTCATGCAGTTGAGAAGGCCAGTAGTGAGTGGCACCTTATGGCTATGTTCTCTAAGATGCATCTGGAGGTGCACGACACACAGGGAAAAACTTTCCTATATTATCTAGCAATTACCTCGACACTACATGATCAGGTATAGATGAGGTAGCTATCAGACTCAGATGTCTTAGTCTTGTGAGAGAGTGTGTCTGGAGAGGACCCTCTTCCTTGATGAATAGTTCGAGAGGATGAGATCCTTCATTTCCAGGGACGCGTATGGGTTCCAGCATACATACATGAGAAGATGATACAGGATTTTCATTCCTCAGTTTGGGAAGTTCATCCTGGCATCACCAAGACGTACCAAGATCTTCATCGCCAGTACTGGTGGCCAGGTATGAAGAAATACGTTGCTAATTTTTTCATGAGATGCTCTACTTTCCAGCAGGTGAAAGTGGAGCATCATCAACCATTAGGCCTTTTATAGCAGTTACCCATTCCATAGTGGAAGTGGAACGATGTTGCGATGGACATTGTGACTGGGTTTTTGAGGTCACCTTGGTGGAATGATGCTATTTGGGTTGTCTTCGACAGGCTCACGAATGTTGCTCACTTATTACTGATCAAGGAGACCTTCAATGTTGATGATCTGGGACATCTTTACATCATAGAGATTTTTTGTCTACATGGAGTTCCACACTCCATTATTTCAGATAGGGATGCATGTTTCTCCTCTCGGTTCTGGCAGGGACTTTAGAAGGTGTTGGGAGGACATTTACTTTTGAGTACAACATACTATCCCCAGACAGATGGCTAGTTCGACAGTACGATCTAGGTGCTAGAGGATATACGGAGAGCTTGCATTCTGGACTATGGCGGTTCATGGGAGAAGCATATCCCTCTTGTGGAGTTTTTCTACAAAAAATGTTTTCAGGAGACTATTCAGATGCCACCATACGAGTCTCTCTACGGTAGTCCATGCTGATAACCCTTATGCTTGATGGAGGTTGGAGAGGCAGCTTTTCTGGGACCACGTCTTGTTCAGGAGACTTCAGAGCAGATAGAGCTGATTCGGAAGAGGATGGATACAACACAGTCTTAGCAGAAGTATTATGCTGATCAGTGGAGATGACCTTTGGATTTCGAGGTTAGAGAACAGGTTTTCCTGCGTGTCACACAGAGTTTGGGACACAAGATGATTCTGAGGCAGGGTAATCATTCACCACGGTACGTCAGGCCATTTGAGGTTTTGGAGAGAGTTGGTCCGGTCGCCTATTGGTTGCAGCTACCCCAGAGGTACTGGGCCATGCATGACTTTTTCCACGTCTCTCAGCTCCGACGTTACTTTTTAGACACGTCTCATGTATTTTAGGCCGAGGAGGTTGAGCTCAAAGCGGATGCATCTTTTGAGGAGCATCCCATCCAGATTGTTGATCATAGTTCTAAGGTTCTCCGTGTGCGATCTATTCCTCTTGTACGGGTGCTATGGAAGCATGGACGAGTACAGGATGAGACCTGGGAGAGGGTGGCAGATGTGTGGCCGCAGTGGCTGGAGCTATTCAAGATTTCTTCTTCTACGGCACGCTAGGGAAATTCAGGGATGAATTTCTTTAAGGGGATAAGTCTGTAAGAACCCAGATCATATTTTATGGTACGCCTTTCTATTTTCATTAGTTTTTATGAAAAGTGTAGTTTCTAGAAAATTTTCATGTACACTCCATGTACTTTCTGAGTACACGCCGTGTACTCTTCTCTGGCTCAAAGCCATGTGCTGGCCGTGTCTGGGCCACACACACGGTGTGTAGGGGTGACGTGGAGGTCAATTTTGGCAGATTATAGAAAAACCTAGTACACGTCGTGTACTCCAAAAGTACACGCCATGTACTTTTATATTTTTTTCACTAAACGCACTGGGGTCGCGCCTGATGAACAGAACACGCACCATATCCAGGTTCTTCATCTGAGAGTGACCTATACGGTCGGATATTCTCCGATCCCCCGCCTCTCCGTCGGTTCTCCGATTCAAGCACGGTCGATTGCATTGGAATCGCAGAGCTGAGTTCTTCCTTCTTCTTGAGCATTGTTTTCCAATTCCTCCTCTTTCTAATGTTATCGTGGTTTACGTGTTTCGGGAGTTTTCTCATATCAATAACGTTCTAAGGAGAATTAGTCGTCGTGGTTCAAGTATATCGATCTCCTAGGATCAGGGTAGGTGGTTTGTTCCTTTCTGTATAAATTAGATGAATATTATGTGCAAATTCCACCAATACACTTGAAAGGGGTATTGTGTGTTTCTATTTTTCCCTTGTTGTATTTCCTTCTTTTCTTGATTGCTGGAGTAGATGTAATTTCCTATGAATATGGTAGTTTTTAATGTACTCTGGATTTTTTCCAGGCTTGTTGCTTGTTTGGAATTTTTCTAGTTGCCATGCATAGTTGTATGATAGTGGAACTGATGTAATATATTGTTGCTGTGCCTTAGAATGATAGCCAAGTAGTTCTAGATGTTTACTAGGATGTTACACGTGTGTTGACCATGTTAGTTTCACATAGGACTGTGAGATCCTAGTGTAGTAGACCATATGGAGAATATACATAAGGGGTTCTCCAGAGTGTCTTTTAATACAATGCAAGACCACATGGGGAATTGATGATGAGTGCTTCCTCATAGAGTCTGTAGATCCTTGACGTGGGCCACAGGGGGAATGAGATGTTGAGTGCTTCCCCAGAGAGCATTTAGCACGATACAAGACTATAGGGGGAATTGATGGTGAGTGCTTCCTCAAAGAGTATATACATAGGTGAACCAGAGGGGTGAGACTGTGTGTGCCTCATATAGTGTTTCTAGTACTTTTAGGATGAACTATAGTTGTTAGTAAATGAGAGCTACCCAGAGGGTTTCCTATTTTCTACTTCTGTTGGTTGTTTACTTGTGTACATTATATTCTAGAACTATGGACTATGACTGTTGTGTGCTTCTCTGTTTACTTCTTCCTGCAATTTTACTTTCCTTGTATTCCTTGACTGTTAGGCATAGATCTTTGTGTGATTTTCTACTAGGATTGTATCTCACACCCTGTTTGGGCCATGCTTTTGGGCCCAAGAAGATTATGTGGTTGCAGGTATAGATAATGGAATGATCCCTTCTACTTCAGGTTCTTGATTTCAATGGAGCTGGAGAGCATGGGACCAAGATTAGGGTTGTGATTCTGAGGAGTTTCTCATCTGTTTCTTTTGTTGTTGCTTTAGTACTTGTGTTCTGTTGTATTTCAGCATGTTTTGGTGTTTGCTTCTTTCCTTAGATACTTTTACTTGCTGCATCATTATTTTCATTTTCTATATATTTATTGTTTATACTGTTGGGATCTAGTTGTTGAGTGTTGTTTACTACGTTCGTTGTTTTTTGTTTTTATCCCTACTTTGTATACCTTACTGAATGAGGGCATAGTTTCCCCAATAACTTACCAAGGCCCTTGCTGCTAGTCAACAGCCTATGGCATTTGGGGTAATGCGCTTGAGGTCATGTGACAAACCGTGTATGGGGCACCGGTGGAGGGGATCCGGATTCGAGTAGTTACAATCTCTACTAATTTTCCCTACTTTTGTAGGCATAAGGAACTACTTGATAGTTTGGAAGAAATTGAATAATGTCTTGGGAAAGAAAACATATATCAGTCTCCACATTATTCAGTCATATGAAATGAGTAACCTAATAATCCTATTTATAGGAAAAAATAGGGCCATGGGTTATGTAGACCACTCACATAGTTCTATCTCACAATTTCCTCACACTAGAACCTCGTTCATCTATAGGTTACTCATGTTGGGAGACACAAATAGGGCCTATGCAGGACTCTTGGTGCGCATGTTAACATGGGTGGGTTCTTTAAATCTTGTTATATCCATTACAACTAGAGGTATTTCCAAATAAATACGTCCATCCCCACATAAAAAGGGAGTGTACACAATTGGGATGAAACAATAGATGATATATTTGGAGGCAAATATGCATACTTATGTGGTGGAAAATGAAAAACTATTAGCTGAGGTTAGATCACTGTAGGATTATATATTCCAGGATAATGGTGTAGGAGAGCCTATTTTGTATGGTTTTAGTGGATTTTAAATTTGATCCCTTATTATTATATTCACAATATTTATTTTATATGTGCCGCTGCCACATGAGATATAGTTACCAACCATTTTTTTATATGATGCATCAGATCCAAAAGGTGTATTTTTTTTTCTATAATTCTTGTTCAATTTGAATGCCTCCATTTTTCATTTTTATTAAATTCACAAAAAACAATTATATTTTTAATAAAATGAAATTTAACTAAGAAGGGATTCAATACCAACTGAATATATCTTGATTCCTGAGAAAAAAATAGGAAAATAATCATTAAGTAATTTTTTATCTTTATATTTTAAAAATCTGTCCATTAGATTCATAGAATGGTTAGTAATGTGAATTTAGAAAAATATTTTTGTTGTAATAATATAAAAATAATGTGCATAGGGTTCAAAAATGACCAAACGAGCTTCGATTTATGTGAAATCTTATGATAACATTATCTATGACATTTAAAATCTACAGGAATCATTATAAATTCAATCAGATAGCTTCATTTCTTTGTAGTCTTTAATGTGGTTTTTGTAACACCCCATGATTTTATACTATGTCACATTTTAAATAAATTTAATCTCTTGAAAAACCTTCTTTTCAAAGAACATTGAGCTGAAACAAACACCAAAATATTATTATGATAAACCAACCAATATAACCTAGATGTTAATTTTTTTGGAATGAATAGTACTAACCAAATTAGGAAGTATAAAAACATCAAGTACATAATTAATTATTTAATTAACTAACTGTAAATATTTAAATAAATTTTTATGAATTTATTTAATTCATTAAATATATATTTTCATCAAAAAGTGATTTTCATTGATTTCTATGCGAAAATAAATATACTTAATATCAGAAAATATTAAAAAAATTAGTTTATGATATAGACATAATTTCTTGATTCAACATGTCCAAATTATATTAGGATATGTTTTTTTATAATTTTTTAAAAGGATTAATGTAACACCCCAAGATTTCATAGTGTGTTATTTCTTCAAAATAATTCAATAACTTGCACTACACGCAACACCGAGTTCAAGCGCACCATGACTTACCAAACAAGCCGTTCAAAAAAGGTTATGAATAGTATTAACTAAATTTTAAACTTTATATAATCCTTATAATTTTAGAATCCATATTATGAGTTTCTTAGACATAATGTAAGAACAAATTCATCTTCAGTATTGTAGTTTTACCAACTTTTAATAGTGAACCCTTTTTAAATAAAATATTTTAAACTTTTTGACTAAATGGGGACATCAAAAAATTTAAAATAAAACATCCCAATCTTCCACGGTACGCTTTCCTTTGAATAAAACAGTAGCGTGTGTTGTACGCAACTTCGAGTTTTAACACACACCACAACCGATCAAACTAGCCGTTATGAATAGTAATACTTAATTTTTTGAAATTATATATATTTTATATTTCAAAATGGACTTCATTTTTGGATTCGGAATATCAAATTTAGCCTAAGGTGAAATTTTGGTACTTTTCGGATAACTTTCATATTTTGATGAATAGTAAAAATTACTAAATTTTAATTAAAAACAACTTTTTTAATCAAAATAATTAATAGTGATAAATTATGAATTTTAGTGGTTTTAAAGTATATTTAGAATATATTTTTACCATTTAATATAATTTTGGTCATTTGAAATAATTTTACAATTAAACCGAACATAAACAAGTGTCAATCTTTTGATAGTTATTATCTCTTAAAAACACGCTTTTTGTTTTGACAGCGGGAATTAATTTTAAATTAATTTCTGCCACTTCTGTGTTTTGAATTTAGAAAAATGGATTCCATATTTTTAATCAGGATGTTCAAATTGTGTAAATAGGTAACTTTTATTTTTAGAAATTTTGAATAATTACTGCGGTAAATATTTTATTTACCATGGTTAAGGGTAAATCCGGTAAATAAGGGTTAAAAAATAATATTATAATAATACTAAATTACCCTAAAACGTGTCTTAACCCTATTGGTTGATACATGGTCGACCATGGGCATCTTTGGGTCAATTTTGGGACCCCATTGATCCACTTGTAAGTGATAATGACACTTTATTTTAATTAAGTTAAAATGAATACAAAAATGGCATAAGGTTACATCTTTTAAAAGAACAATTTTTACATAGGGTTATACATGTTGGATTTTCGATTATAAATATTCATTAGAAAGATAAAAAGATTTTCTACATAATGATATTTTATGTATAATTTTTAGACATCAAATAATTTAAATTATTAATGACACAATAATGAAGCAATGTTTACCTCATTAATAAATCATTTAAATAAATAAGATTATAATGATTAAAATATTATCTAAAACCTGTCCAATTCTTATTGGTTGATGTTATTTAGAATATGAGTCATCTTATCTTCGACCTCAATGATTTTTGGACCATTATAAACCGAATATAATTATATTATAAAGTAATACTTTCACTCTTTCCTAAAGAGCCCCTCCTCTCCCTTATAAAAGGAGACCACTTCTACTCATTCCTCACACCTCTCAAGCCACTTGGCTTGTCCAAACTCTGCCCAACTAAGCTCCCCACATCCCTATCCTCCTCCTTGAAGCTTCCCCTTAGGCAGAAAGCATTTCAAGAAGTCCTTTGGTTCCAACCAAAGTGAGTTACCTAAATTAAAGGTAACATTTTCTCTTAAATTATTTTCAATTATTTTGCTTCTCCAACCCACAAACTCTTTTTATTTCATTTCTTTTGTAACAACACCAGTATACACAATATACTAGGATGTTGTTATAATAAGTATTCAAACTACACATTCACACAACTCCATCTAGTGGATGATGAACATAATGTTTCTGTGGATGGCAAACTAACGCCTCACGAAACGATGATTGTTCAAATACATCTTACCGCCTCTCATGGTGGCCATTAGGATGGCACTGTAATTAAATATGATATTAATGATATATATTTTATATATAAGCTTCTGTAATTCCATTTTATTTCATACAATTATTCGTTTCATGTTGTATATACATACGATAATTTCATTTGAGGAAGTGCGGACTACCGCCCCCTTAAAATGATATGACTCGTTCATACCACACATGGAACGTATAAAGGATGTTTTTAATGAACTTAAGTAACATATATAGAATATTATATTTTACTGGAATAGTAATATACCTATGTATCATTTGGATTCGATTCTTTTAAAATAAAAATTAAATGGAAGTAGCATTCGTGCGTACGTACGGACTACCGTCTCCACGAACGCGATGTGATTCATTCTCCATCGTATCCATTCAAGTATAATTATCATTTGATGATTTAAAAATGATGTTTAAGGACTTGATAACATTCTGGATATGAATAATATACATCCCATTAATAACGAATATGGCTCACATAACAAAGAATATAAAGTAAAATGAACCCGTTAACACCTGAAATGACGATAATTCTAAGATATTATTAACAAATCAATGTTAAAAGATCATATATGATATCATATTAAAGTAACTGATTCTTGTATTATTCAATAACAATTATTTCACCATTATACAGGAGGTAAACCTACCATCGACCAAGGAAAAAGTACAAAGTAAGGGATTCTCTTATCTCACTTTCAATTCCGTGAGATTTCAATTGTTCGCTACTAAATTATTGAAAGTGGTGTATTGTGTACTTCCATTTGATATATATTATCATGATTCACTTTATATTCATGTTATTCTGTAAATAATTTGGTGGTTATTAACTTTTGGCCATGCAACTCAGTTGATTAACGTGGTAAGGGGTTTCTTGTCTCACTTTTAATTCCGTGAGAATTCCATTGATCACCACTTAATTATTGCATGTGGTGTATGTGTACTACCCATGATTGTATTCATTGTGTAATATACTTTATTTTATGGGTATTTACATCATCATGGTATGATATTTCTTTCATGGGTGTTTGTTTCTTAAGTTACCTAATCAATAAGGGAATTTGAGATTTCAATTTCCACTCATTTGGCTTTACGCATATTTCATTGATTATATTACCCCAAGATTATGTGTGGAATGTAACACCCCAAGCTTCTACGGTACGTTTCCCTTCGAATAATGCGATAGCGTGTGTTGTACGCAACCTCGAGTTCTAACACACACCACAACTAATTAAACTAGCCGTTGTGAATAGTAATACCTACTTTTTGAAATCATATATATTCTATATTTCAAAATGGACTTCATTTTTGGATTCGGAATATCAAAATTAGCCTAGGGTGAAATTTTGGTACATTTCGGATAACTTTCATATTTTGATGAATAGTGAAAATTTCTAAATTTTAATTAAAAACAACTTTTTTAAAGAAAATAATTAATAGTGATAAATTATGAATTTGAGTGGTTTTAAAGTATATTTAGAATATATTTTTACCATTCAATTTAATGTTTATCATTGGACATAATTTTACAATTAAACCGAACATAAACAAGTGTCAATCTTTTGATAGTTATTATCTCTTAAAAACACGCTTTTTGTTTTGACAGCGGGAATTAATTTTAAATTAATTTCTGCCACTTCTGTGTTTTGAATTTAGGAAAATGGATTCCATATTTGGAATCAGGATGTTCAAATTGTGTAAATAGGTAACTTTTATTTTTAGACATTTTGAATAGTTACTGTGGTAAATATTTTATTTACCATGGTTAAAGGGTAAATCCGGTAAATAAGGGTTAAAAAAATAATATTATAATAATAAAAAATTACCCTAAAACGTGTCCTAACCTTATTGGTGGACACATACCCGACCATGGGCATCCTTTGGTCAATTTGGGGACCCCTTGGAGCCACTTGTATGTGGTAGGGACACTTTATATTAATAAAGTTAAAATAAAAATAAAAATGGCATAAGCTTACATCTTTTAGAAGAACAATTTTTACATAGGGTTATACATGTTGGATTTTCGATTATAAATATTCATTAGAAAGCTAAAACGATTTCCTACATAATGATATTTTATTTATAATTTTTAGACATTATATAATTTATTTTATTTATGACACAATGATGATGTAGTAATTACTAAAATAGTGAAAAATAAAAATAATTGATCTTATAAATACCCAAATAATTATAATATGAAACTTTTAATGAATTAAACTAATTTTATATGATAATATGATATATTATGATTGATTTAATTGACTTTGTTCGAAGTAATCAATCTGTTAGGAGTTTCACAAAAATCAACTATTGAATAGTGTCAAAATTGACATAAAAGAGTTCTTAAAACAAATATTATATTATTAATTGATATTAAATTCCTAAAAATCTAAGGTTCGGCCAAGAGACTTATATTATGATAGGTTCCTCATTAATGGACCACTTGGGGGTCTCTTGTATGTATATAGTATGTTTATTAATCATATTATATAAAAATACAAAGAGACATTGTAAAAGTGAAACTAATTAACTTAGAGTTAATACTTAAAGATAAGGTTAATATAAGTACCCAAACCTGTCTAAATTCTATTGGATGAGTTGTTTTCGACCTATCCACACCTCATCCTTTGAATAGTCAACTTTGGAGCCTTTTTAAACCGAATATGAATTTATTATAAATTAATATTTCTAACTTTTCCAAAGGTGCCCCTCACCCCTCTTATAAAAGGGCACTCCTCCTTCTCATTTCTTCACACCTTCAAAGCCTTTTGGTTCGGCCAAACTCTGCCCAAATACTCTCCCAACATCCCTAAATACAACCTAGAGGCCTTAGTTTGATCAGAAAGCCAACCTAAGGAGCCCTTTTGATCAAATCAAAAGGAAGAACCCGAAGAAGAGGTAATGATTTCACCACCCTTTTCTAAGTTCATTTCTTCTTCCACTTCTTCTTCCTTTGTTCTTACCATTCTGAAATAATAACTCCAGTATCTCACATATACTGTGATGTTATTATAAATATGGTACAATCATATTCAGTATTCTATCCACCCTTTGAATAACATGTCACCATACGTGCGTACGTACGGCTTACCGTCTCCACGTCGTGGTGTAATTGTTATTCAATATAATATTATTTGGATGGATATAATAATGATGTGTAACTCATGTAAATAATAAATATAACATGTTAATGATTCTGTATATATGATATACCATCCATTTATATATTATTTTAATATCAAAAGAATGATATTGTCGCTCGTGCGTACGTACGGACTACCGTCTCCACGAACGCGATGAGATTCATTCTCCATCGTAACCATTAAAGCGTAATTATCATTTTATGATTTAAAAATGATGTTTAAGGACTTGTTATCATTCTGGATATGAATAATATACAACCTATCCTTTACAAACATGTCTTACGTAACAAAACATATGAAAGAAAACAAGCAAGTTAACACCCGAAACAACGATAATACTAAGATATTATTATCAAATCAATATTAAAAGATCATATATGATATCATATTAATGTATATGATTCTTGTATAATTTAATAACAATTATTTCACCATTATACAGGAGGTTAACCTACCACAACCAAGGAAAAGTACAAGGTAAGGGTTATTTCACAATCTCATCATTATCCGAGGTTGTTTATATGTAATAATCTACTGGGATCTCTTTATCATCCACATCCATGTTTCTTAAAAATGTATTTCAAAACATTTTTACTATTTACAAGAATATGGGTTAAAGTCATTTATACCCTTTTTTGACTTTTTATAAGAGGTTTATAAAGGAATCTTTCCGTCGTTTTCAAAACAAGGTCCTTTTTAACCTTTTCGACAGAATTGAGGTAAGAATGTTTTTTTAACTTATACGGCGGGTGCGGTTATTTTACGCCGTTATAAAATCTTCAAAGATTTCCTTACAAGCTTATAAGAATATTTTCAAAGAAAATGTTTTATTTTATATGGATCTTAAATGATTTCAAAATAAAAGGAGATATTTCTTTAAAAAGAATTTTGATTTCATCTATGTCAACATCCTTTGATGGATTTTAAGATTATTTGAAGTTGATTTATTATGATACAAAACTTCTATATTGTATTGAAGGTTTTGTGATATGTTTGACTGTGGATGTGCTATTTTTATACCATTCATAGTTTATTGTGAAAGTATTGACATTTCGTATGCTAGTTTTAATACGAATGTTTATGTTATGTTTAAACCTTTTCATATGGGAATGCATTGGACTTAATAAGTGACGGGTGGAGCCCGCTATAGCTCCTCGATGCATCGGTAGGTCTCATGAGACAAACTAGTGTCTTGGCACAAGGCCTTGACAAAATCTTATTTGTAGTCTTGGCACGAGGCCTTGGCTATGTGGTTATGATAGTCTGGCATTATGCATTCCAACATTATGAAAGTGGTTATTGATTTTTGCATGTGATTATTCGATTAGTAGAATATCCATGTGAACAAGTAAATGGCATTATTTCATTTTACTTTTGCCATACTATGTTGAAGTTCAATTTTAAAAGGCTTTTGTTTTAGTAATTCATTGCCTTAAATGTTTATGCTTATTTTGAATGTTCCGCTATATTGTTATCCTTACTGGGCATTTGAGCTCACCCCTTTTCTATGTTTTATTTTTCCCAGGTAGTGAAGAAGTAAATTATGATTGACTTGCAGGGATATTACGAGGGGTTTATAGTGTGGATTATGGAGACAATTTGTTGTTGTAGTAGTTTTTCGTTTAATGATGTAATGTAAAACTTATGAATATATCTAGTGTTTCCAAGGCTACTAAACCAATCGGTCTTTCAGGATTTGATCCTTCTTGTGATCATGCCAATGTTATGTAATAATGCACCGACTCTGGGCAACTGGGGTCGGGGCGTTACAGTTGGTATCAGAGGAAGTTTAGTACAAACCTTGGAAGCTAGATTTAGATAAACTCTGATTAGAGCACGTAGACCTAAGATGAACTTTGAGGATTAGTATAGAAGAACTTCCTAGAATTTTGGTATTGTAGAGACTTTGTGAGTTTTGCGAGCAATACATCCCTGTCTGGATACGAGCAGGTAGAGGCGGCTCTGGCACAGATGTACCTAGGGGTAAAACCCGAAAACACCGCTTTGAGCTAGACTCGAACGGGAACTGGTGCACGACAACGGGCCTTGCTGCACTCTTGGTTACGACACTCTCGGGGGATATGCTTAGGATAACTCTCACTTTCTTTACAAATCATTATGAAGGGTTTATGAGTATATACTTCCTCAAAGAAAACATATTTATGATTATGGATTATATCCATAGATAGTTCAATTTATGTTAAGTGTTTTATAAGTATGGGATTATGTATTTTGATTCATAAACTGATCTAGTTTATGCCATTGTTTAGAAATGGCGCCTAGTGGAAGAAATGGAAACCGTATCAATGCACGCACTCCATGTAGGGATTGCCCTCCTGCTCAAGATAATTATAGTGGGGCTGGTGATGCAACTGGTGCTGATCAGCTAATCACCGTACTGGGACAACTTACTCAGGTTATGAATAATAACCTTACCCGTATGGAGCACCCTGATCCGCAGCGTGGAGGATCAATGTTAGATCGATTCATGAGACAACAACCACCAACGTTCAATGGAAGTACAAATCCCTTAGTAGCTGAGCAATGGATATTTTCCCTAGAGAAAATATTTCAGGCTTTGGGGAGTAGTGAAAGGGAAAAAGTTACCATGGCAGTTTACCGCCTCACTGGAGATGCTGATCAATGGTGGTCATTGATTCAAAACATGAAGGAAGATGATGAAGTATCAAACATGGAATGGAGGGAGTTCAAAGATCTGTTTTTAGAAAAATACTTTCCTCGCGACCATCGAGAAGATATGGAAAGGCAATTTCTGAGTCTGAGACAAAAGGAGGATGAGAATGTCACAAAGTATGAGGCTAACTTTACAAGGTTAGCGAGGTATGCTGGAGATTATATTCGCAACCCAAGAAGTAAGATTGATCGTTTCTTTGATGGGTTAAAACCATTTCTCCGTCGAGCATTAGTCTCACAATCCTTTTCATCGTACGAAGACATTGTCTCATGTGCTATCAAGACCGAAAAGGAATTCTCTAAGTCTTATGAATTTAAAGCAAAGCAAGAGAAGAAGAGACCTGCTGATCAATCTGGGAATGGAAATAAGGGGAAGAAGGGAAAGGTTGAATATCCATCTTGTGGTAAGTGCGGGAAGAAACACCCCGGTGCTTGCCTGAAGGGAATGGGAGTCTGTTACAAGTGTGGTGAAAAAGGCCACCAAGCTCATGATTGCAAGGGGAAGAAGGAAGCTACCAACGTTCAGTGCTACAATTGCAGGGAGATGGGGCATTATGCAAATGCATGTCCTAAGCGTCAGGAGAACTTACCTCAGAAAAGGCCAAGGGATCAAGGCCAGGCTTATGCTATCACTACTGCTGAGGTAGAAACTCCGAAAGACGTGGTGGCAGGTAATTTAATGGTTTCCTCAAGTTTAGCAAATGCATTATTTGATTCTGGATCATCGCATTGTTTCATATCTTCCCAGTTTGCTAAGAAAATTAGATATTTCCAATTTGATTTAATAAGGGAGTTGTCAGTTAAAACTCCTAAGGGAAGTATCGTTGCAACAAAGTTTTGTGAATCAGTCCCCATTAGAGCACATAAATTTTCTTTATCTGCTGATTTCATCGTCATACCTATGATTGAGTTTGATATAATCCTCGGTATGCACTGGCTTTCGGACTATGATGCGAAGATTTATTGTAAGAAGAAAGAGGTTACGATTCTTGATGATAATGATAAGGAACACCTTATTTTTAGAGCAGAATCGTCACCACCTAATTCTTATTTAGACCCACCCCCAGTAGCTCAACTTAATTCAATTATTGGGGAGGAAGAGAATGAAATAACTGTCGGTGAGGAAAGGAATGTTCAAATAGAGGATGTACCTGTTGTGAAAGAATTTGTAGATGTATTTCCGGAAGATTTACCTGGACATCCTCCAGAACGAGAAGTTGAGTTTTCTATTGATTTGATTCCTGGATCAAGGCCTATATCGAAGACCCCTTATAGAATGGCCACTGTAGAGTTAGTCGAACTAAAGAAACAACTAGAGGAATTGAGTAATAAGGGATTTATTCGCCCTAGTGTTTCTCCATGGGGAGCCCCTGTTCTTTTTGTTAAAAAGAAAGATGGATCTATGAGGTTATGTATCGACTACAGGGAGATCAATGCTATAACGATAAAGAACAAGTATCCCCTACCTCGTATTGATGATTTATTTGACCAACTGCATGGAGCTCAATACTTTTCAAAGATTGACCTTCGATCTGGATACCATCAGTTGTGTGTAAAGAAGGAAGACATTCCGAAGACAACATTTCGAACCAGGTACGGGCATTACGAGTTTACTGTAATGCCGTTTGGATTGACTAATGCACCCTCTGTATTCATGGATCTGATGAATAGAGTTTTCAAGGAGTATCTCGATGAATTTGTGGTGGTATTTATTGATGATATCTTGGTATACTCCAAAACCTACGAAGATCATGAAAATCACTTGCGCATTATCTTGAAGACTCTGAGGAGGCATGAATTATATGGAAAGTTTAGCAAGTGTGAATTCTGGCTTCAGGAGATTTCTTTTCTTGGCCATATTGTCTCTAAAGTTGGAATCTCTGTTGATCCTTCTAAGACCAAGGAAATCCAAGAATGGCCAGCACCTACGAGTATAATTGAGGTACGTAGTTTTATTGGCTTGACAGGTTATTATCGACGTTTCGTCCAGAATTTTGCCCGATTGGCTAACCCATTAACGAAGCTCACACGTAAAGGGGTTAAATTTGTTTGGACAAAAGAGTGTGAAGAATGTTTCGAAGAACTGAAGAGAAGATTAGTCAATGCTCCTATATTGACTCTACCATCGGGGAATGATGGGTTCGTTATTTATAGTGATGCATCAAAGAAAGGACTTGGCTGTGTCCTTATGCAGAATGATAGAGTTATTGCCTATGCATCACGACAGTTGAAAATTCATGAACAAAACTATCCTACTCATGATCTTGAGTTAGCAGCTGTGATCTTTGCTTTGAAGATATGGAGGCACTACCTCTATGGTGAAAAATGTGAGATTTATACTGATCACAAGAGTTTGAAGTATATTTTCTCACAAAAAGAACTCAACATGAGGCAAAGGAGATGGCTTGAATTACTCAAGGATTATGATTGTACGATACACTACCACCCGGGGAAGGCAAACAAGGTGGCAGATGCTTTGAGTAGAAAAGACCATTGAGTTTTGAACAATATGAGAATTGAAAGGGATCCAATTTTCATGGATCTAGTGAAAATGGACATGGGAATAACCAGGGAAGGTGAAACATCAATGCTTTTTCAAATGGTTGCCAAACCATCTTTACTAGAAAGGATTAAGAGTTCTCAGACCGATGATGACGAATTCCAAAAGAAGATTAAAGCTGTGAATGATGGGAGATTGAGAGACTTTGTGTATGAAGATGGAATTTTGAAATTCGGGAAGAGACTTTGTGTTCCCAATATACCTGATCTAAAAAGGGAATTGCTGGATGATGCTCATAGTTCCAATTTCTCTATACACCCTGGGAGCACCAAAATGTATAGAGATTTGAAGGAACATTTTTGGTGGGACAACATGAAGAGGGAGATTGCTGATTTTGTGTCAAGGTGTATGGTTTGTCAACAAGTGAAAGCTGGAAGGCAACAGCCTGGAGGAGTCATGCAACCTCTTCCCATACCGGAGTGGAAATGGGACAATATTACGATGGACTTTGTCATGGGGCTACCAAAGACTCCTAGAAGGAATGATGCAATATGGGTTATTGTTGATCGTCTTACCAAGTCAGCACATTTTCTTGCTATAAGAGAAGATCTACCCCTGGAACGTCTAGCAATACTATACATTAATGAAGTTGTGAGACTTCATGGAGTTCCCCTATCGATTGTTTCTGATCGTGATCCCCGTTTTACTTCAAGATTTTGGAAAAGTCTTCAGAAATCCCTGGATTCTGAACTTCATTTGAGCACTGCTTACCACCCTCAGACAGACGGACAATCAGAACGGACTATTCAGACCTTAGAAGACATGTTGAGATCTTGCTCACTTGATTTTCAGGGTATGTGGGATCAATATTTACCTCTGGTAGAATTTTCCTATAACAATAGCTTCCATTCGAGTATACAAATGGCACCATATGAAGCGTTATACGGAAAGAGATGTCGTACACCAACCTGTTGGGATGACGTTGGTGAAAGAAAACTTGTAGGCCCAGAACTGGTGGAGGAAACGGTGGAAAAGGTGAAGGTAATCCAAAATCACATCAAAGCAGCTCAAAGTAGGCAGAAGAGCTATGCCGATAATCGAAGGAAGGATTTGGAATTTCAAGTCGGTGATCATGTTTTCCTAAAGGTATCTCCGTGGAAGGGAGTCATACGTTTTGGTAAGAAAGGTAAATTGAGTCCCAGGTACATCGGACCTTTCGAAATTCTAGAACGAATTGGGGCTGTAGCTTACCGATTAGCAATGCCGCCAAGTCTCTCCAAAGTTCACGATGTGTTCCACGTATCTCTGTTGAGAAAATATATGCCTGACCCAACGCATGTACTCACCTATGAGGAATTAGAACTGGAACCCGATCTGTCTTATTGCGAAGAGCCCGTCAGGATTCTTGATACAAGAGAACAAGTACTGAGAAACCGGACGACGCGTCTGGTAAAAGTTTTGTGGAGAAATCATAAAATGGAAGAGGCAACGTGGGAACCCGAGGAACTTATGATGAAGAACCACCCGAGTCTTTTTATGCAGTAATACCCTAGAAATTGCGAGGACGCAATTATTTGAAGGAGGGGAGAATGTAACACCCCAAGCTTCTACGGTACGTTTCCCTTCGAATAATGCGATAGCGTGTGTTGTACGCAACCTCGAGTTCTAACACACACCACAACTAATTAAACTAGCCGTTGTGAATAGTAATACCTACTTTTTGAAATCATATATATTCTATATTTCAAAATGGACTTCATTTTTGGATTCGGAATATCAAAATTAGCCTAGGGTGAAATTTTGGTACATTTCGGATAACTTTCATATTTTGATGAATAGTGAAAATTTCTAAATTTTAATTAAAAACAACTTTTTTAATCAAAATAATTAATAGTGATAAATTATGAATTTGAGTGGTTTTAAAGTATATTTAGAATATATTTTTACCATTCAATTTAATGTTTATCATTGGACATAATTTTACAATTAAACCGAACATAAACAAGTGTCAATCTTTTGATAGTTATTATCTCTTAAAAACACGCTTTTTGTTTTGACAGCGGGAATTAATTTTAAATTAATTTCTGCCACTTCTGTGTTTTGAATTTAGGAAAATGGATTCCATATTTGGAATCAGGATGTTCAAATTGTGTAAATAGGTAACTTTTATTTTTAGACATTTTGAATAGTTACTGTGGTAAATATTTTATTTACCATGGTTAAAGGGTAAATCCGGTAAATAAGGGTTAAAAAAATAATATTATAATAATAAAAAATTACCCTAAAACGTGTCCTAACCTTATTGGTGGACACATACCCGACCATGGGCATCCTTTGGTCAATTTGGGGACCCCTTGGAGCCACTTGTATGTGGTAGGGACACTTTATATTAATAAAGTTAAAATAAAAATAAAAATGGCATAAGCTTACATCTTTTAGAAGAACAATTTTTACATAGGGTTATACATGTTGGATTTTCGATTATAAATATTAATTAGAAAGCTAAAGAGATTTCCTACATAATGATATTTTATTTATAATTTTTAGACATTATATAATTTATTTTATTTATGACACAATGATGATGTAGTAATTACTAAAATAGTGAAAAATAAAAATAATTGATCTTATAAATACCCAAATAATTATAATATGAAACTTTTAATGAATTAAACTAATTTTCTATGATAATATGATATATTAGGATTGATTTAATTGACTTTGTTCGAAGTAATCAATCTGTTAGGAGTTTCACAAAAATCAACTATTGAATAGTGTCAAAATTGACATAAAAGAGTTCTTAAAACAAATATTATATTATTAATTGATATTAAATTCATAAAAATCTAAGGTTCGGCCAAGAGACTTATATTATGATATGTTCCTCATTAATGGACCACTTGGGGGTCGCTTGGATGTATATAGTAAGTTTATTAATCATATTATATAAAAATACAAAGACACATTGTAAAAGTGAAACTAATTAACTTAGAGTTAATACTTAAAGATAAGGTTAATATAAGTACCCAAACCTGTCTAAATTCTATTGGATGAGTTGTTTTCGACCTATCCACACCTCATACTTTGAATAGTCAACTTTGGAGCCTTTGTAAACCGAATATGAATTTATTATAAATTAATATTTCTAACTTTTCCAAAGGTGCCCCTCACCCCTCTTATAAAAGGGCACTCCTCCTTCTCATTTATTCACACCTTCAAAGCCTTTTGGTTCGGCCAAACTCTGCCCAAATACTCTCCCAACATCCCTCAATACAACCTAGAGGCCTTAGTTTGATCAGAAAGCCAACCTAAGGAGCCCTTTTGATCAAATCAAAAGGAAGAACCCGAAGAAGAGGTAATGATTTCACCACCCTTTTCTAAGTTCATTTCTTCTTCCACTTCTTCTTCCTTTGTTCTTACCATTCTGAAATAATAACTCCAGTATCTCACATATACTGTGATGTTATTATAAATATGGTACAATCATATTCAGTATTCTATCCACCCTTTGAATAACATGTCACCATACGTGCGTACGTACGGCTTACCGTCTCCACGTCGTGGTGTAATTGTTATTCAATATAATATTATTTGGATGGATATAATAATGATGTGTAACTCATGTAAATAATAAATATAACATGTTAATGATTCTGTATATATGATATACCATCCATTTATATATTATTTTAATATCAAAAGAATGATATTGTCGCTCGTGCGTACGTACGGACTACCGTCTCCACGAACGCGATGAGATTCATTCTCCATCGTAACCATTAAAACGTAATTATCATTTTATGATTTAAAAATGATGTTTAAGGACTTGATATCATTCTGGATATGAATAATATACAACCTATCCTTTACAAACATGTCTTACGTAACAAAACATATGAAAGAAAACAAGTAAGTTAACACCCGAAACAACGATAATACTAAGATATTATTATCAAATCAATATTAAAAGATCATATATGATATCATATTATTGTATATGATTCTTGTATAATTTAATAACAATTATTTCACCATTATACAGGAGGTTAACCTACCACAACCAAGGAAAAGTACAAGGTAAGGGTTATTTCACAATCTCATCATTATCCGAGGTTGTTTATATGTAATAATCTACTGGGATCTCTTTATCATCCACATCCATGTTTCTTAAAAATGTATTTCAAAACATTTTTACTATTTACAAGAATATGGGTTAAAGTCATTTATACCCTTTTTTGACTTTTTATAAGAGGTTTATAAAGGAATCTTTCCGTCGTTTTCAAAACAAGGTCCTTTTTAACCTTTTCGACAGAATTGAGGTAAGAATGTTTTTTTAACTTATACGGCGGGTGCGGTTATTTTACGCCGTTATAAAATCTTCAAAGATTTCCTTACAAGCTTATAAGAATAATTTCAAAGAAAATGTTTTATTTTATATGGATCTTAAATGATTTCAAAATAAAAGGAGATATTTCTTTAAAAAGAATTTTGATTTCATCTATGTCAACATCCTTTGATGGATTTTAAGATTATTTGAAGTTGATTTATTATGATACAAAACTTCTATATTGTATTGAAGGTTTTGTGATATGTTTGACTGTGGATGTGCTATTTTTATACCATTCATAGTTTATTGTGAAAGTATTGACATTTCGTATGCTAGTTTTAATACGAATGTTTATGTTATGTTTAAACCTTTTCATATGGGAATGCATTGGACTTAATAAGTGACGGGTGGAGCCCGCTATAGCTCCTCGATGCATCGGTAGGTCTCATGAGACAAACTAGTGTCTTGGCACAAGGCCTTGACAAAATCTTATTTGTAGTCTTGGCACGAGGCCTTGGCTATGTGGTTATGATAGTCTGGCATTATGCATTCCAACATTATGAAAGTGGTTATTGATTTTTGCATGTGATTATTCGATTAGTAGAATATCCATGTGAACAAGTAAATGGCATTATTTCATTTTACTTTTGCCATACTATGTTGAAGTTCAATTTTAAAAGGCTTTTGTTTTAGTAATTCATTGCCTTAAATGTTTATGCTTATTTTGAATGTTCCGCTATATTGTTATCCTTACTGGGCATTTGAGCTCACCCCTTTTCTATGTTTTATTTTTCCCAGGTAGTGAAGAAGTAAATTATGATTGACTTGCAGGGATATTACGAGGGGTTTATAGTGTGGATTATGGAGACAATTTGTTGTTGTAGTAGTTTTTCGTTTAATGATGTAATGTAAAACTTATGAATATATCTAGTGTTTCCAAGGCTACTAAACCAATCGGTCTTTCGGGATTTGATCCTTCTTGTGATCATGCCAATGTTATGTAATAATGCACCGACTCTGGGCAACTGGGGTCGGGGCGTTACATGGAATCACTATTCATTTGATTATGTCATAATTTCCACTCCCCTTCCTGTGGATATACTTTTGATACACATAATCACTCCATTGAAAATTTTCAAGTCATTGATATGAATTTGATAAGAGTAATTTTAACTCTTTCACCATTTGTTGAGTTAAACATCCAATTCGTTGGTGTTGTTTTTACAGGAATATGTGTGAATAAACTTTGATTGTTTTACACTGAATATCCAATCATATTTAGTGTATTTATATTTTTCACACATAATTATGTTGTTGATTTATCCTTAACCTAAGGATATGGCCTTTATGAGAGATTTCATCTCAACTTACAATCCATTGAGACTTCTTTGTTGATATACACCAAATCACTTTTATGTGGTGTATATAATGTACTTTGACATAGTATATCATGAATTCCCTTTATTCTCATGATATTACAATGTTTTGATTACCTCAATTATTTTCATTCAAGTGTCTCTCTTTTGGTTAGAATCTCTAACTGAAATACCATTTTTAAATGTTTTAAAGACTTATTCATCTAAATCTTTCTCATTAATGTCCATGTTTTAAAAATGGTTTTAAGGATTTATTTATATGGACATTAAAGTTTAGAAATTAAAAATCCTTTTAAAAGGTTTCAAAGTGGTATGGGACACTTTTATTCAAAAATCTATTTTTAAATGGCTTCTTGACAAATAGTGTGACTTTTAAATGTTTTCAAGAAAAGGGGGATATTTCTCTCAAATAGTTTTGATGATTATTTTCATCTATGTCAACATCCTTCATTATTCATGATTGAGGTTAATGTGATACAATACAATCTTCCATATTGTATCAAATGAGTTATATTTGACTGTGGATGTTCTATTTTTATACCATTCATGGTTTGTGGTTAAAGTATTGACATTTCGTATGCTAGTTTTAATACGAATGTTTATTTTATGCTTAAACCTATTCATATGAGGAATGCATTGAACATAATAAGTGACGGGTGGAGCCCGCTATAGCTCCTCGATGCATCGGTAGGTCTCATGAGACAAACTAGTGTCTTGGCACAAGGCCTTGGCAAAATCTTATTTGTAGTCTTGGCACGAGGCCTTGGCTATGTGGTTATGATAGTCTGGCATTATGCATTCCATCATTATGAAAGTGGTTATTGATATTGTATGTGATCATTCGACTAGTATAATATCCATGTGAGTAAGTAAATGGCATTATTTCATTTTATTTATGCCATACCATGTTGAAAGATCAAGTTTCAAAGGCTTTTGTTTTAGTTATAAATTGCCTTAAGTGTTTATGATTATTTATGAAAGCTTCTGCTATAATGTTATCCTTACTGAGCATCCGAGCTCACCCCTTTCAATGTTTTTTTTCCAGGATTATGAAGAAGTAATTTATGAATGACCTGCAGGGATAGTATGAGGGGATATGAAGACAAAATGTTTTTTTTATGATGTAATGTAAAAATTTATGGATGTATCTAGTTATTCCAAGGCTACTAAACTAATCGGTCTTCCGAGACTTGATCTTTATCATGATCATGCCAATGTTATGTAATAATGCACCGACTCTGGGTAACTAGGGTCGGGGCGTTACAGTTGGTATCAGAGGAAGTTTAGTACAAACCTTGGTAGCTAGATTTAGATAAACTCTGATTAGAGCACGTAGACCTAAGATGAACTTTGAGGATTAGTATAAAAGAACTTCCTAGAATTTTGGTATTGTAGAGATTTTGTGAGTTTTCTGAGCAATACATCCTTGTCTGGATATGAGCAGGTAGAGGCGGCTCTGGCACAGATGTACCTAGGGGTAAAACCCGAAAACACCGCTTTGAGCTAGACTTGAACGGGAACTGGTGCACGACAACGGGCCTTGCTGCACTCTTGGTTACGACACTCCCGGGGGATATGCTTAGGATAATTTACATTTTCTTTACAAACCGATTTAAGTAATATATACATAAGATGAGAGTAAATGACCTTGGTTAATCCTAATATGTTTCAAATTGAGAATATGGTGACATTTTAATCTCTAAATGATTTTACGACTACTATTACTCACACAATGCTTTCTGGTTTTAGTCAATGGATGGATTCCAAGGAAGTCATAGTGACTTTGAGAATGATGTACAAGGTGGGAATGGTGGTGGAAATGAGCAACAAAATGGAATGTTGATAGGCGTAAAAGATATCGTCTTTATGCCAAATCAGTTTTCCAAAAATATGATCAACAACATATATATTAACCAAATCCCAGACTCAACAAGGAAGAGAAAGGTGATAAATGATAAGATCTCCAGAAATTGAGACCATGGAGAAAAGAAAACTCAATTTTCATCATGCAGGAATTGTGGAAAGAGACACCCAGGAAAGTGTCTCAATGGGACAACGAAATGTTTTACGTGCGGGAAGGAAGGACATAAAGTGAAGAATTGCCGAAGAAAAATGAAAAGTACTATGGAAGAAGATAAAAATGGTCCCAAGAGTCCATTTACAGTCATTTGCCGTAAATGTAGGGGACCTGGCCATTACCCGAGTGAATGTCCTATTTTATAGGATATTTTCTTACTCAAAGAAGAAGCTATGTGGAAATAAATGGTTGGAGAAAAATTTAAAAAGTATTAGCACTCCTTGTTGATGGGTTTACTTTGGAATAATTTTCTCTTGTATTTGTAACCCCTCAGTTTGCCATGTGAGAATGATATTTGAGGAATAATTGTCTCTTCTCTTGTGGATATAGGTATAAATAACCATTTGGTTTTATATGATCATTGGGGTTTGAGAAAATGATAAGTTATTATAATTTGGGATGAAAATGAAAAGTATGATATAACATTTGTGGTTAAATTATGTTATTTTGAAAAATTTATCTCATTTTGGTAATATTATAGAATATAGTTTTTGAAAAAGGACAACACGTAGACCGTGTGACAACCCGTCGCGTCAGACAAAGCTGTGGGAATCGAACCCACAACCAAAGTGCGATTGGGATTTATCGCCTACCACTGGACTACGTGATGTCCCTGGTTAGTATGACTATTTTTTTGTTAAATGATTTTATTGATCAATAATAAGATGATTTGGGTTCTTATGTCTTATCAAATGAATACCCTTGGTATAGGAAAATGATTTGGTGATTAAGTGATAAATGTTATTTTGGAAGATGTTCGTTTTGTTAGGAACACTATATGCCCAAGGAAAATAGAATACAATGAGGTTTCATTTGTAGAGTAATGGTGGATTTTTATCTACATTTTTATTGTTGATTTATAGTGATTTGGGTTATTTATGGAAATGATTAACCTATAACAGAGAATATGTGATGATGTTAATTACTGTTAAGTATGTGAATTTAAGAGTATTTGATGTCATTTGGAGATACAATGTAACATGGGAGACTACATAATCAAATTCTTCTATGTTTTGGGTTTCAATATTAGTTTGGATTATATTAAAGGATTTTTAAGGACAATTGGTTATTGAATGGTATCTATTTAACTTTGGGGTATTGTTGGTTTAATTTTAGAAATTAAGATTAGTGCATATTTATCTCAATGAATATCCTTTTGGGGGATCATTAGATCATTCACTAACCATTTTGGTTTTGATTAATCTTCAAAGACAATGTAAATATATGGTTTATCCTGCATGGATCATGTGATTCTATAGAAGTTTTTTCTAGCTCTTCCAGTGTGACCAAGTCTTCTTGAATGCTCATCGTTTAAAAAAAAATTGAGTTAGTGGTGGAAATTTATTAAAGAATGAAAATCTACTTAAAATTTAAGTATATCTCATAATGTTCTTAGTCAATATCATAAATGAATTCCTCTTCCTTATGTAATGTAACTTTAAAAAAAAATGTTGTCCAAGATGGTACCTTAAATCATCACTAATTTATGGCTTTGGGATTGTTGGCCTTTTCATAGCCATGTTCTCTACAACTCTCCATCAGATAATTGATGGTTAGATTTCTCCTCCATATCCATATTTTCCTACATGGAACCCTAGTATGTGTTATTTTCGATAATCTTCATACTTTCCACTCTTTATTTTAAATAGAGGCCTCATTAATTCATTTTTCGATGTGGGATTTCAACTAAGATATTTTGAAATGTCAAAAATGTGTGATCCCAATACCCTATATTTTGTTGAACCGATGGTACTTCAAATCATCATAGATTGATGAGTTTAAGGACCTCAATTTTATACTTGTTTGTGATTGATGACCTCAACCACTACCTATAAATATTTACGTTTTTCCTCCAATTATATGTCTCTAATTGCCACCAATGTTCTCCTAATCGAGATCATAATTTGGTGGTGACCCTTTCATTTCTCTTTTCCTCATATTAAGACTAAATTTTAGTAAACCAATTTCCGATGTGGGTTTTCCCACAAATATATTTTCTATTTTCAACCTTTTATTTTCGAAGAACAATTTCAAATTGCGAGGACGCAATTTATTGAAGGAGGGGAGAATGTAACACCCCAAGATTTCATAGTGTGTTATTTCTTCAAAATAATTTAATAACTTGCACTACACGCAACACCGAGTTCAAGCGCACCATGACTTACCAAACAAGCCGTTCAAAAAAGGTTATGAATAGTATTAACTAAATTTTAAACTTTATATAATCCTTATAATTTTAGAATCCATATTATGAGTTTCTTAGACACAATGTAAGAACAAATTCATCTTCAGTATTGTAGTTTTACCAACTTTTAATAGTGAACCCTTTTTAAATAAAATATTTTAAACTTTTTGACTAAATGGGGACATCAAAAAATTTAAAATAAAACATTCCAAGCTTCCACGGTACGCTTTCCTTTGAATAAAACAGTAGCGTGTGTTGTACGCAACTTCGAGTTTTAACACACACCACAACCGATCAAACTAGCCGTTATGAATAGTAATACTTAATTTTTTGAAATTATATATATTTTATATTTCAAAATGGACTTCATTTTTGGATTCGGAATATCAAATTTAGCGTAAGGTGAAATTTTGGTACTTTTCGGATAACTTTCATATTTTGATGAATAGTAAAAATTACTAAATTTTAATTAAAAACAACTTTTTTAATCAAAATAATTAATAGTGATAAATTATGAATTTGAGTGGTTTTAAAGTATATTTAGAATATATTTTTACCATTTAATGTAATATTGGTCATTGGACATAATTTTACAATTAAACCGAACATAAACAAGTGTCAATCTTTTGATAGTTATTATCTCTTAAAAACACGCTTTTTGTTTTGACAGCGGGAATTAATTTTAAATTAATTTCTGCCACTTCTGTGTTTTGAATTTAGAAAAATGGATTCCATATTTGGAATCAGGATGTTCAAATTGTGTAAATATGTAACTTTTATTTTTAGACATTTTGAATAATTACTGCGGTAAATATTTTATTTACCATGGTTAAGGGTAAATCCGGTAAATAAGGGTTAAAAAATAATATTATAATAATACTAAATTAACCTAAAACGTGTCTTAAACCTATTGGTTGATACATGGTCGACCATGGGCATCTTTGGGTCAATTTTGGGACCCCATTGATCCACTTGTAAGTGATAATGACACTTTATTTTAATTAAGTTAAAATGAATACAAAAATGGTATAAGCTTACATCTTTTAAAAGAAAAATTTTTACATAGGGTTATACATGTTGGATTTTCGATTATAAATATTAATTAGAAATCTAAAAAGATTTCCTACATAATTATATTTTATTTATAATTTTTAGACATCATATAATTTAAATTATTAATGACACAATAATGATGCAATGTTTACCTCATTAATAAATCATTTAAATAAATAAGATTATAATGATTAAAATATTATCTAAAACCTGTCCAATTCTTATTGGTTGATGTTATTTAGAATATGAGTCATCTTATCTTCGACCTAAATGATTTTTGGACCATTATAAACCGAATATAATTATATTATAAAGTAATACTTTCACTCTTTCCTAAAGAGCCCCTCCTCTCCCTTATAAAAGGAGACCACTTCTACTCATTCCTCACACCTCTCAAGACACTTGGCTCGTCCAAACTCTTCCCAACTTAGCTCCCCACATCCCTCTCCTCCTCCTTGAAGCTTCCCCTTAGGCAGAAAGCATTTCAAGAAGTCCTTTGGTTCCAACCAAAGTGAGTTACCTAAATTAAAGGTAACATTTTCTCTTAAATTATTTTCAATTATTTTGCTTCTCCAACCCACAAACTCTTTTTATTTCCTTTCTTTTGTAACAAAAACAGTATCCAAAATATACTAGGATGTTGTTATAAGAAGGATTCAAACTACACATTCACACAACTCTATCTAATGGATGATGAACATAATGTTTCTGTGGATGGCAAACTAACGCCTCACGAAACGATGATTGTTCAAATACATCTTACCGCCTCTCATGGTGGCCATTAGGATGGCACTGTAATTAAATATTATATTAATGATATATATTTTATATATAAGCTTCTGTAATTCCATTTTATTTCATACAATTATTCTTTTCATGTTGTATATACATACGATAATTTCATTTGAGGAAGTGCGGACTACCGCCCCCTTAAAATGATATGACTCGTTCATACCACACATGGAATGTATAAAGGATGGTGTTAATGAACTTAAGTAACATATATAGAATATTATATTTTACTGGAATAGTAATATACCTATGTATCATTTGGATTCGATTATTTTAAAATAAAAATTAAATGGAAGTAGCATTCATGCGTACGTACGGACTACCGTCTCCACGAACGCGATGTGATTCATTCTCCATCGTATCCATTCAAGTATAATTATCATTTGATGATTTAAAAATGATGTTTAAGGACTTGATACCATTCTGGATATGAATAATATACATCCCATTAATAACGAATATGGCTCACATAACAAAGAATATAAAGTAAAATGAACCCGTTAACACCTGAAATGACGATAATTCTAAGATATTATTAACAAATCAATGTTAAAAGATCATATATGATATCATATTAAAGTAACTGATTCTTTTATTATTCAATAACAATTATTTCACCATTATACAGGAGGTAAACCTACCATCGACCAAGGAAAAAGTACAAAGTAAGGGATTCTCTTATCTCACTTTCAATTCCGTGAGATTTCCATTGTTCGCTACTAAATTATTGAAAGTGGTGTATTGTGTACTTCCATTTGATATATATTATCATGATTCACTTTATATTCATGTTATTCTGTAAATCATTTGGTGGTTATTAACTTTTGTCCATGCGACTCAGTTGATTAACGTGGTAAGGGGTTTCTTGTCTCACTTTTAATTCCGTGAGAATTCCATTGATCACCACTTAATTATTGCATGTGGTGTATGTGTACTACCCATGATTGTATTCATTGTGTAATATACTTTATTTTATGGGTATTTACATCATCATGGTATGAACTTTCTTTCATGGGTGTTTGTTTCTTAAGTTACCTAATCAATAAGGGAATTTGGGATTTCAATTTCCACTCATTTGGCTTTACGCATATTTCATTGATTATATTACCCCAAGATTATGTGTGGAATCACTATTCATTTGATTATGTCATAATTTCCACTCCCCTTCCTGTGGATATACTTTTGATACACATAATCACTCCATTGAAAATTCTCAAGTCATTGATATGAATTTGATAAGAGTAATTTTAACTCTTTCACCATTTGTTGAGTTAAACATCCAATTCGTTGGTGTTGTTTTTACAGGAATATGTGTGAATATACTTTGATTGTTTTACACTGAATATCCAATCATATTTAGTGTATTTATATTTTTCACACATAATTATGTTGTTGATTTATCCTTAACCTAAGGATATGGCCTTTATGAGAGATTTCATCTCAACTTACAATCCATTGAGACTTCTTTGTTGATATACACCAAATCACTTTTATGTGGTGTATATAATGTACTTTGACATAGTATATCATGAATTCCCTTTATTCTCATGATATTACAATGTTTTGGTTACCTCAATTATTTTCATTCAAGTGTCTCTCTTTTGGTTAGAATCTCTAACTGAAATACCATTTTTAAATGTTTTAAAGACTTATTCATCTAAATCTTTCTCATTAATGTCCATGTTTTAAAAATGGTTTTAAGGATTTATTTATATGGAAATTAAATTTTAGAAATTAAAAATCCTTTTAAAAGGTTTCAAAGTGGTATGGGACACTTTGATTCAAAAATCTATTTTTAAATGGCTTCTTGACAAATAGTGTGAATTTTAAATGTTTTCAAGAAAAGGGGGATATTTCTCTCAAATAGTTTTGATGATTATTTTCATCTATGTCAACATCCTTCATTATTCATGATTGAGGTTAATGTGATACAATACAATCTTCCATATTGTATCAAATGAGTTATATTTGACTGTGGATGTTCTATTTTTATACCATTCATGGTTTGTGGTTAAAGTATTGACATTTCGTATGCTAGTTTTAATACGAATGTTTATTTTATGCTTAAACCTATTCATATGAGGAATGCATTGGACTTAATAAGTGACGGGTGGAGCCCGCTATAGCTCCTCGATGCATCGGTAGGTCTCATGAGACAAACTAGTGTCTTGGCACAAGGCCTTGGCAAAATCTTATTTGTAGTCTTGGCACGAGGCCTTGGCTATGTGGTTATGATAGTCTGGCATTATGCATTCCATCTTTATGAAAGTGGTTATTGATATTGCATGTGATCATTCGACTAGTAGAATATCCATGTGAGTAAGTAAATGGAATTATTTCATTTTATTTATGCCATACCATGTTGAAAGATCAAGTTTCAAAGGATTTTGTTTTAGTTATAAATTGCCTTAAGTGTTTATGATTATTTATGAAAGCTTCTGCTATAATGTTATCCTTACTGGGCATCCGAGCTCACCCCTTTCAATGTTTTATTTTTTTTCCAGGATTATGAAGAAGTAATTTATGAATGACCTGCAGGGATAGTATGAGGGGATATGAAGACAAATTTTTTTTATGATGTAATGTAAAAATTTATGGATGTATCTAGTTATTCCAAGGCTACTAAACTAATCGGTCTTTCGAGACTTGATCTTTCTCATGATCATGACAATGTTATGTAATAATGCACCGACTCTGGGTAACTAGGGTCGGGGCGTTACAATTAATTTTTTAGTAGATACCTAAAAAATACAAATTTTTATAAAACTCCTATTATATATATACACATAATTTTATGATTTTAAATTGATCTTATAATAACATAATTAAATATTAGTTAGATATAATCTATTTAATTACATTTAAAAGTAATTATACTTTATTTTGGTGTAATTACATTTTTTGGCTTAACAACAATTTTTTTTAAATACAGTTTTTCATTGTGTTTTGGCTATTTAATTTTAAATGTAAATTTTCAACTTCTGTGTTTTCAATTTTATAAAATAGATTTCATATTGTGTATTATGATGTTATATTTAGGTAATAAGGTCTTTTTAATTTTTTTTCATAAAAAATTTACAATGGTAAAAATCATATTTATCGTATTTCAGGTAAATTAATGTAGTTGGTTAAAGTTAATGGGTAAAAGCATAAAAATACTAAAAAATATAGAATTACATGGGTGGTTTATGTGTTTTATAACCTTAAATATACATTATAACATTATTTATCATCCATATTCAACAAAATAATTTCCACCCATAGGTGGTTGGCTTTAAATATAAAATAATCATCATTTAATCACATAAAAAAACCCTCCTCATGTATAAATACCATTTATAATCACCCCCTTTATCTTGAAAATACTTGATTCAGTTAAAATCTATACCAAAACATATTAAACCCACTCACCCCACGTATATGTGATGATCATCTCATGAAAAGTCAAATCCCACGTTTCTTAAGGGGTACTTCAAAGTGGTGATATTCAAGAGGATGTAAAAGTACAAAAAAAATAAATAAATTGAAGATTGACGTAATGGTTTCTCATCTCACTTTTAAAACAGTGAGATATATTCCTTATTCAAAACATATTTTCTTAATTTGGTGTATATAATTAACTTTAACATATAATATCATAAAAATCATTGTATTAATGGTATTCAATGTAAGATTTGATAATTAATACTTTTATGGGGGTATATTATTCTACTAATTATAATGAGTTAAGAGATTTTTTACCTCAATTTCCATTCATTGAGTTAAACTTATACTTGAATGATTATTCCATGTTAATATTATGTGTCATATGGATTTGGATTAACTTATGTTTTGTTTGTAATTTTTATGTGTATTTATAGCTGATACACTTAATTATTTCATTTGATTATTGCTCACATCAATGATAATATATTTATAAGGGAATATCATTTAAAATTTTCTTTTTCAGGTTTCCCTTAAAACATAATTTTTATTCCTAGTATGTGTTCTATAAAAATTTTTTCAAAACGGTTTTCAATATTAATTTACAATTGTTTAAATTCATTTCATATCATGATTAAAATTTTAATTTTTTTTGGAAAGGATTATTTTTTTTCATTTTCTAAATGAGGATCATTGTGACTTTTTAGACAAAAATACTCATGGAATATTTTTTCAACTTATATGGGATGAGATTATTTTCCCATTTCCAAGATTCCATAATGTATAGAACTTTACATTAAGAACATTAAAGGTTATTTTCAAATAAAATTGTTTCATTTAAAATTGTGTATCCCTTAAAAATGGAATAACTTAAAAATGGAAATGATAATTTTTTCAAGAATTGTATCAAGTGATATTTCAAAATTATTTTCTATCTATGATAACAATAATTGATTTTACTTATGATTTACTAGGGATTATATTTAAGGATACTACCCTTATTATTTTTATTTTGAGTTTATTTTTATGATGACATGATATCTATGAAACCCATATCATTTATATAGGTTATGATATGATGAAATGTTTATGAAACCCATTAATATTCATGGGTTCAGATAAGATAAATGATTTATGATAATGTGGAACAAATATGTACGGTTATAATTATGTGATTGTTTGGACCAATATATCTCCCAAATAAAATCATAAAATATTTATATCTTATGATATAATAATGGGAAACAAGTTTATGGGCTTTTTCTACTATGGGAAATGGGTGAATCCTGATCCACTATATGAAATAGGTGTGTCTTGATCCAATATGTTGATGGTCCTGGAAGATAAAATTTAAATATGAATTCTTTTTCTATATTTCTAATGGTTCAACACATATTTGAAATTATATTATTGATGATGATTTATTTATTATGATTTCTCACTCTTGTGGTCCATTTTTTCAGAAATGATAATGTTTATTCCATGAATCATGCTTCTGATCTATGGATGGTTAGGTATGAACATCATAAGTTAAAGGCATGATTACATTATTATACTATTATCTATTATGATCATGGATGGATATATCTTATATTTATCATTACTAATCATATGAGATGACCCACTATAATGTTTATTTTCCATAGGATATGAATAATGTTATTATGTTTGATATGTGAAAAAGGGTTCTAGTTATAAAGTAATGAGAGGGGGATGCTGTATATGTTTTATGAACCCATAATTTAGGTTTCCATGCTTCTAGAAAAACTAAAATATTATGGTTATATTGTATTTTATAAAGTTATGTATTGAATATTTATTTATTTAGATGCAATATCTATATAGGAAACGAATGAGTCATTATTGTGGGTATGAGAGTAAGGTTTAGATAACTGTTGGAATAGAGGATGGGAAACCATAATTAAGATCCATAAGGATAAGTATAATTATAGGTTACAGTCTTATATTATTGGAAATGATCATGAATAAAAAAGTATTAAACCTAAAGAGTCATAGAATAAAATTCGACAAGAAATTTTTCTTTATTATTTTGTTTCCCACTATGATTATTGTTACTCATGCTATATATTTTGGGTTTTATAAAAGGGATAGAAGAAAGGGGATTCATGATAATCAGGAATTTGATGAACCATGGAATGGTCTCCCTCATGAGAAACCAAATGAAATGAGAGACATAAGAAGAAACATTATTATTATTCCTTATAAAAAATATCACAATAAAATAAATAATATCAACATTTTTTAGTTTTATTACCCATTTAATAAGAGAAATATAGAGTATCATAGTGACCATAGAGGAAATAATGATCAATTTTCATCATGTAAATCATGAAGGAAGTGGATTCATAGAAAATTATTCAAATAAACTAGGAGATGCATTGGTTGTGGAAAACAAGAACAGAATGTAAGTAATTTCAAGGGAAAGGTGAAAGGTTTGGTTATCACAATGGATTATAATAATGGTATTCCGAATTCATTATTTACAATTAAATGTTTTAAATGTGAATGGGTTGGAATTAAGAAAATAAAATACCTAGGGTTAATTTACATTAATATAATTATTAAGGTTGTATCAGTATTGGTTATATTGTAGATGATAAAGAGATTATGAATGACATATGAGATAAAAAAGTGTAAAGGATAAAATAATGGCGAACAATTAATGATCTAAGAAGAAAATGGAATTATTGAGTGTTTATAAGTAAGAATTAAAGAAACACATTACATAGTACGTTTATGTTATTATGGAATAATGATACATAAATGTATTTTTACAGTATAGTGTTTCGTAATAATTTTAAATTATATGTTGAATGTTACTGGTAATAATGAAATGGGATTTAGGTGGTAAGGAGATATTTTTGGGAAAACATGATTAAGATAAGGTTAACCCATAATATGTTCATGATGTTGGTATAATAATTATACAATAATATTTTTATTAGTATTAATGACCTTGTAATAGATTATAAATATGACGAAAAGGTTGTTTTTGGTTTGAGTTTCTAGAATTTTTGGATTTATGGTATGAAAAAGTTGTTAATTTTTTTGATGTACACTTATTTTAACTATTGTTTTATAATAATTAATTTCATTTACATGTTTCACGAGAATAAAAGATAATGATATCCAAATGTATGGTGTGTGAAAATTTATATCTACATTAATTTTTTGTTTGATTAATGATAAATTGTTTTTGAAAATATAGTGGCCTTCTTTAGATTATTTTTTATTTTAATCTTTTATAAGGTTAATAAGGGTAACCATTTATTAAATTTTTTTACATTGAACTACGAATTAGGTTTTCATTATTAATGTATCACTTTACTAAAAGAATATTTATGCATATTTGACATCATATTATAACTATTTTATAATGATGATAAATAGATACATAAAAAATGACTTTTTAATCTACTATGGATCTTATGATCCACCAGTTCTTTTGGCATTAAAATTTCATCATTATTTCATGGAGTATGTAATGATGTGGAAATTGAAAAAATAATAACCAAAGGTTTGGATTGTAATTATGAAATGAAATTTAGTAAGTATATATTATCAATGGATTTTGTAATAAAATGGTATCCTATTATCATTATTAATGAATATATCAGTGACCTTTTTTCAAACCTATTTGGTCTGTTGTTTTTGTGCTCATTAACCTTATCGTCACCATAATATTTACCATTCACCATAATAAATTTATAGTTTTAATTATATTCCATGTCCATATTTTGACACTCCGCCAATGGTCTCCTAATCTGAATCCTAATTTTGTAGTGACATTCTCTTTTTTCATTCCCATTTTTATGTGGATGTTCTGTGAAACTTTTTATGATGTGGGATTCCAATAAAGGAATTTTAAATTATCAACCAACCAATTTTATGTGAAATTTAAATTTGAAAGGATGTAATTATTTTAAATTATTGATCATATCGGGACAATATCTTTTCAATTGGATCTTCCATTGAATATCTCTCATTTTCCTGAGGTGTTCAATATCTATATCCCATTGACGTATATACCTTATCCTTCATATGTACTAAAATCATATGTCATTCTATTAGAGAATTATTTTCCTTATGTAGAATAATTAATATGATTCTTGATTATATAGATAATGTTCTATGAAATAAGACCACTCCCCAGGTTAATGTTTTATGGAAAACCCAACAATTTGGGGAAGTTACATGGGAAACTGAGGATGTGATATGTTGGAGGTGTCTTCATTTGATAATATCAGAGAGATAATTTTTTTGGGAGAAATTAATTTTAATAGGGGTAAAATGTGACACCCCATGAATTTATGGTATGTATCTTTTTGAATAAAGATAATCTCTTCAATAGCTTACATTTCATGGAACACTGATCATAAACGAAATCCAAATATTATTATTTTAACATGAACATTATAATGTGGTCAATAAATCTTTTGGAATTAAAAGTACTAGAAAAATTATGAAATATTTAATTTTCCAAATCATTTTTATTGTATTAATTAATTATTTGTGAATATTCAAATAATATTTATTAAATCCATTATATTCTTTAAATATTTTTTCCTTTAAGAATATATTTTTATTTAATTCTATGAGGCAATACATATAATTAATTTTTGATACTATTAGATTTTTTTTGAAAAAATGAACATCAATTTTTTATGCTTCAATTAAAAATTTTCATAAGATGAATTTTTGATTATTTTTTGAAAAGTGAACTTTTGTTGTTAAATTTAAAAAATATCTATATTTAAGGAAATCTTGTTTTTTTATATTTAAAAGTAATTTTATGATTATAAATTGACCTGAAACTAACATAAGTAATTTTCATTTTATATAATCTAATTAAATATATTAAATATAAATTTGTTCATTTTTGGGTATAAGTATTATTTTTTGTCATAAAAACACATTTTTTCAAGAAATCGATTTTCATTTCCTTTCGACAGTAAAATTTTAAACATAATTTTTCAAGTTATGTGTTTTTTAGTATTTAAAAATGGATTCAATAATTATAATAAATTGGTCCAAATTAGGATAGATGTTCATTTTCATTTTTATCCATAAAAATGTATCTGGGGTTAAAAATTGTTTTACCCTGGTAACATAAGATAATGTAGTGGGTTAAAGGTAAAAGGTAAAAACATAATGTACCTAAAAACTAAATCATTAAATTGGTGTTTGATATGGTTATAAACTTTAACTAGAATTAGAAAATATTAATTATCATCTATCGTTATTGGAAATAATTCAACGCACATGTGGTTGGATTTAATTTTAAAATAATCATTAATTAATCAATTAAAACCACCCCTACTCAAGTATAAAAACAAATCATCAATACCCAATTTGTATTTAAAATCCTTGAATCATTTCATATATCTTTGAATCCAACTCCTCACCACTCTCCCCAAATACAAGTGTTTCTGGTCTCACCCGAATACCATTTTTATGTTCGATAATGGATCTTTCAAGGAGGTGATATTCAAGAGGAGGTTAAAGTATGAAAAACTAAATGGAAGCATGGGGTAATGGTTACCCATCTCAATATTACATCTATGAGATATATTCTTTATTCAAAATGTATTTATTTTATATGGTGTGTAAACATCACTTTGATATTTCATATTGTAAAAATCACTGCCACCATGGTATCAAATGTTTCATTTTATAATTCTTAAATTTATTGGGCATATGATTTTACTGATAAAAATGTGGTAAGATATTTATCTATTCCATTTTCATTCAATGGGTTAATCTTAAAATTAATTTATTATGATATGTTAATATTATGTTTGAGATGGGTTTTTATTATCTTATGTTTTATTGACACATGTTTTATATTGATTTATATCTGAAATACCTAATGGGTTTAGTTGATTAATTATCAGTTTAATGATATGATATTTAAATGTGAATTTCTTTTAAAAAACATCTTTTTATAGATTCCCTATAAACTAAATTTTTCTTTCGCTTCCATGCTACCAAGAATTGTTTCTAATTTTTTCTTATTCTACTATGATTGGTTTAAAATAAATCCAACTCATGTTTTACTATTTATATAATGGTAAGAATATATTCCTTTATTCATTTTCCAAATTCTATCCCTTGTGAATATTTTGGCAAAAAAGGGATGGAATGTTTTTCAATTATATGTAATGAGTTGATTTTACTGATATAATGATGCCAAAATGTCTTTAATCATCCTTTATAAGATAAAAATATTATTTACAAAGAAAATTTTTTCTTTTATAAATTAAAATCTCTTTGAAGAGAAATTATTTGAAAATATAATTGTTATTTCGTTCAATAAAAATTTTAGGTGATCTTTAAAAATTATCTTCATCTAAGACAAATTTATTTGATGTTTCATATCATTTAATTGGGATATTATTAAAGTATATTATATTTAATAATTATATTATTTGTTTATATTTATAATTATATTATATTTATGAAACCCCTTTCTTTTCCTTTGGTTTTGTTACGATGACATTTTTATGAAACCTATTTTTTTCATGGTTTTTTATATGTTGAATGATTCATATTATTATGAAAAAATATGTAAATATGTCATTAAGTGATGAGTGTTTCCTATATCTCTAATCAATATAATTTGTAAAGCTGTATATCTCCTAATATAACAATGGGAAACAAGACAATGGGCTTGATCCACTATGGGAAACATGTGCATCCTGATCCACTATGTTGATGCTCTGTGTAGTCAACCTTGACCTTTGAAATAGGATACTAAATTTTGGATGGTTCGATACATTTATAAAATAAACTTATAGTTCATTATTTATATATAGTTATTTATCACTCTTACAGTATATGTTCTTTGAAATGATAATGTTTATTCCATGAATAATGTTAATGATATATTAATAATAGGGTATAAACTTCGTAAGTTTCAATTATGATCACTTTATTATATTAAATTTGATATGAAAACGGATTGATATCACATATTATTATCCTTTTTGATCATCTGATCATAGCTATTGTTAAGTTTCATTTCCCAAGGATATTATTTATGGTATTAAGTATGATATGTCAAAAATATTTTTAATCATGAAGATAAGAGCATGAGATGATGTAGATGTTTTTTGAACTAGTTTTTTATGCTTCCATGATTCCAATGAAACTATAACCATACAGTTTTGGTTTGATTTTTATGTATTTAATGGATATTCATCAATTATGTTGTAATATCAATGCTTTAAAATAATGGATCATTGTAGTGTTTGTCTTTTAGATTTGGAATTAGGTGGAAAATTACATAAAAGGTCCCAATACATTGAAAATGCACTTGGAATAATATGATTTTTTTTGTAGAATGATCATTGAGTCATTTGTTATCTTTAGGAATTAATGCTATATCAATCAGAATATCATGATACTTAGTATGATAGAGAATGATTGGTAACACTTTCTAATTTTAGTAAAGATTTATATCTTACATTAGGGGGTCGTAATAAAAAAATGAATACTAATCATCATGAAAGTATGGGAGAAAATTCCTTGAATTATTTTTTCTCTACTTGAATCAACCATACATCTATGAAATTCATTAATTGATTGTTATGACATAATGTATGATTCAAAATTTTTACCTTTTTTTAGATAATGGTAAAATCTTGTGTGTAGGGTTCAAAACTAACCAAACCTGATTTGATTGACATGAAATATTAGTAAAATTATATTTAGGTCATTAAAATATATTAGAATCATCTTCTCATCAATCAAATGCCAAAATTTCTTAATATGATCAAAAGTGGTGTTTTCCCCTTAGATTTGGTGTAATTTGAAAATCAATCAAAAGCGGTTAATACCATGAATGCACACCTGAATTAAAATTAAATAATAGATAATAATCACTGAGTAATTTTTTATTTATATGAATTAATGTTACATAAAATTATATTCTCATGTCACCAGATATGAATGAATAATTTTTATAACATTTTATTGTTTTATTAAAATTGAATGTCACCCAGTAGAGGGTGAGAAACAAGAATTCAAATTTTGATATAAGTGAAAATATAAGAGAATCTATCTTGAAGAATTATCTATTTCAATCAACCATGCATCAATTTGATACCTAGATTTATCAGTATGTATTAATATTTTATATTACATTATTCCCATTTTTTTAATAATGGTAAAATCATGTGTGTAGCGTTTAAAATTGACCAAAAAATCATTGAATGACATGAAATATTAGGTAAAAATACCTATGTCATTTAAATATATAATAATAATCTAAACATTGATTGAATAACTAAATTGCTCGGCATAATTGAAATTATTGTGTGTCCCTCAGGTTTATAGTTAAGTGGATAATCACATTAAAGGGTCCAATACCAATAAAAAACACTTGTGTTGATATGAAATCATTTGATAATAATTCAAAATTAGTTTTTGATAAGTAGAAATCTACTCCCCATCCAATGGATGCATGTGTTACCCAGTATAATGGAAAATGATGGATAATGTTTTCTAGTTTTAATAAAATATCATATCTCCTATTAGGGGGTCAAAATGAGAAATTTTTTAAAGATTTAGTTGAATAGATAATAGAATATTCCTTGATTCATTTTTAATTTTTTAATCAACTACGAGTTATTCTGATGTCTGAATTGATCGATACGATTTACCATATGATTTGAAATTATTACCACTTTTTAATTAATGGTAAAATCTTATGTGTATGGGTAGAAACCAAATCACAAAGATATGATTGAAAAGAGATATAGGTAAAGTGATCTATTAGTAATTTTAAATCTATAGGAGTTATTATCATGTCAATTAGATTCTATAATTTCTCTATATTATCACAATTGGAATTTATCCCTTATATTTTCGGTCAAGTGAGAAATAATTTAAAAGGGTAAATTAATAATAATAAAAACTTATAATGACACTAAATAATTCAAAAGTAATCAATGAGTCATTTTTTATCTCTAGGAATCAAAATTGCATCCATCAGATTCTTATGTTTCCCAGTATAATGAAAAATCATCACTAAAATTTTCATGTTGTTTTAAAATAGAATACCTTCAAACATGATGATAAAATAATGAATTTGTTTCATTTAAATTAAAATATATGGGAACATTCCTCAAGTTATTTTTTATCTTTTGTAATAATCCACATGTCAGTCTGATTCATAGACTTAATGGTATGTCTTAAGGTATAATTTGACATAATGACAAATTTTGTAATAAATGGATGATCATGTGTGTTCAGGTGAAACCAGACCAAAGCACCCCGATTTAGAAGAAAATAGCATGAAAATGATAATTACATCTTTTAAAATCTATATGAATCATCAAAAAATCAACAAGATATTGGAATTGTATTGTATAATTGAATGTGGAAATCCTCCATCAGATTTGGAGTCATGTGAAAAATAACATAAGAGGTAAAAATAAAAATAAAACACACTTTTATTGACATTAAATCATGGGATAATGATCATAGAGTCAATTTTTATCTTTAGTAATCACCTTTACATCTATCTGATGCTCGTCTCACCCAATATGATGTATAATTATGGGCAACATTGTGCAGTTTTAGTAAAATGTCATATCTCCCTCTAGGGGGCCCAAAATAAGAAAATGAAATATAATTTATGTGAAAATCTTATAGAAAATTCCTGTAATCATTTTCGATATATTTAATTAACCACATGTTAATATGATGCATATATTGATTAGTATGGATAAAAGTATGATTAATCAATGTTATAATTTTTTGTAATAATGGGAAAATCATTTATACATGGGTCAAAACTGACCAAATGTGATCCTATTGAAATGAAATATTTGGAAACAGGTATTTAATTTATTAAATTTAGTAGGAATCATCAACATAATAATCAGATACTCCAATTACATAAAATGATCGAAAGATGAGTCTGTCCCTCTATTTGGAGTTAAGTGAAAAAACATATAAAAGAGGAATGTAAAAAAGCGTGTGGATATACATGAAATATTGGGATAATGATAATGAGGTATTTTATTAACTTTAGGAATTGTTGTTGTATCCATCAGATGCTCAGATAGCACGGTACGATGGAAAATGATAGGTAACATTGTCTAGGTTGATTGAAATTGAATATCTTCCATCAGAGGGTCAAGAAAAATAAAAGTAATTCAAATTTAATTGAAAATAATCTATAAAATTGCTTAAATTATTTATGACCTTTTTTAATCCATCGTCTATCATCCTAATACCCGAATTTATCAGTATATCTTAATGTATGATTTGAAATAAATACCATTTTTATAATAACAAATAAATCATGTGTTTCAGGGTAAAAACCAACCACAAAATCTATAATTGACATGAATTATTATTAAAATGATCATTATTTCATTTAAAATCTAAATGAATCATTTCCATATTGATCAAATAATCAAATTTCACTATATGATTCAATTTTTTGTCCCTTAGATTTTGAGTTAAGTGTAAAATCATAAAAAAGTATCCCATAATAAGAAACCACAACAAGATTTAACAGAACTCATGTGAGAATGATATGAATTAATTTTTGATATATAATAATCAACAGTGAATATATCAGAGTCTTGTGTAACCTGATATAATTGAAAAGATGGGTAACATTGTCCAGTTTTATAAAAATGGTATATCTACCATTAGGGGTTCAGAAAAGAGTAAAAAAAATTCTAATTGATGTGAAGACATAGGAGAATATTCATCAAATAATTTTTGATCTATTGTAACCCACATTTCATCAATCTGATTTCCTGAATGATCGGCGTGACATAATGAGTGATTTTACATTTATTTCATTTTTGTAATTATGTGAAAATCCTATGTTTAGGGGTCAAAGGTGAACAAAAAAGATCTAATTAACATGAAATATTATTAAAAAGTTATTTATTTAATTTTAATTCAATAGGAATCATCTTCATATTGTTCAAATACACTAATTACTCAATTTATTATAAATTTATGTTCGATCCTTAGATTTAGATTTAACTGTAAAATCATGTAAAAGGGATCAATGATACTAAATCAAAAATTGATTGAAATTAAATTGTGGGATAATTATCACAATTTAAACTTTAATATGTTAGAATCAATACCATATCAAATCAGATTCTCAGGTTTCTTGGTATGATAGAAAATTATGGGTAACATTGTGTAGTTTAATTAAAATATCATATCTTTTTCCAAGTGTTCAAAAAAAGGGAAATGAATTCTAATTGAAATTAAAATATATGAAAATATTCCTCAAATAATTTTTGATTTACTAAAATAATTAAATTGTTGATCTGATTCTCAGATTGAACGGTATGGTCTAATGTATGAATTAGAATTATTATAATCATTATACGAATTGGAACACCATTTGTGTCGATGCCAAAACTTTTCAGTATTTCATAATTTATTAGTATTTTATATTTTTTATACAATTCTCTATATATGTATAACTATATAGAATATTTTTACTTTTTTATTTAAAAATAAATAAATTTTATTTGAATGTAAACATTATTTTTTATTGCCTTGTTTGGTTGTTTTTATCATATATTTAGGTTGATTAGGAATGGATAATTGAAGGATCTATAGTTTTTTGTATCGATTATTTTTTATTTTGTGGTTTTTCTTATTCGATATCTATTTTAAAATGTATCAATTTTTTTTAAAAAGATATTTAAATTATCAAGAACTATATGCAGCCTCTAAGACATGTTTTTCACTAGAATCATTAGAGGCTAATTATGTCGATCACCAAAACCTCTTTTTTTAGAATAGCTTTTGACTTCTTCACATGGTCATTAAATCCATTTTCGAAGACAACTTCTATGGTTCTCAGTTGAACTTTATAGCAACCAATATGGGTGGGTTCTATATCTCTTTAGTCATAGGGAATCTTTTATCACCAAATGAAACTATATTTTCATCTCAAGATACATTTAGAAATCAATTCTAGAAGTTACTAGAGGTCATATTTATAGTGGTGTATTAATTTATTTTGAACTTTTTCATGTGGGACATATGATATTTTCATTTAAATGATCAAATTCTGATCAAATGAATTCTATTATGTCCACCAAACCATGATTACTCATTAGGTATCACATAAATGGAACAAAAAAATTTGTGAAAATATCAAATGAATTATTTAAAACATAGATATAATTCAATGAATGAAAATTCAATTAACATAAACTGACACTCAAATGTATAAATATGACATTCAATTTATTTAAAATCCAACATAATGAATCTATCATCCTATTAGGCATACACGACAGGAAAAATAATGAATTGAAATAAATATAATTGTGTCAATACAAAATTCATAACAACTCATTGTTCAAGATAAAAAATAGATCCCCAATAATTTTTTAATTTTTTTCATAAAATAAAAAATATGTTTTTTCGAGGACCCATTTTAAGATGAGGATTTATGTAGTGAAAATCCTTTGGGAATCCCACATTGGAAATGAGGGTATAATTTTCAAAGCTCCTCCATGATATAATGTGTCATTGGGAATTGGGGTTTTCATCAAAAAAATATATTAAAAAATTGTTTTAATGTGATTTAAAAATATATAACTATAATAAATTGTTTATATATAAATATTATATATATATATATATATTAATAAAATCACTAATAAGGTGATTTTTCATAAAAGTTGGATTCAAAATTTTGAAATCTGAATTGGTTCTCCCCAACCAAGAGTTATCTCACTTTAATCAAACCAAGATATCTTTAGATCAAAATGGTGATATTAAATTGGGGTGATTCACATTTATTTTGATCTATCAATAAGTGGATGATGAGATCTCTTAATATGTTCAATCTATCAAATTTAAAATTCTTTAAAAAATTTACCCCAACTTTGACACCAGGGGATTTTTGAAATTTAGTGTACGCAAATATGAAAATCTAGGTGAAATCTTTGATATAAGATTCCACTAAGAACCCCTAAAAAATGAGTGGTGGTGGTTGAAATTATTTTGGATAGTGAACGTTATTCCACATCAAGATTACAAATTTTTGTTGGCTTTATCATCTACAATTGGATTCTCACAACAATCAAAAGGTTTCGACATAAGGTATAACCCATAAAATGGATTCTAAATCCCATAAAGTGAAAAATCGAGACATAGTCAAGCTTTACCAATTGGACTGAAACAATTTCATCAAATGGAAATAAATTACAATGTTTATTCTTACACTTCTTATTATTCATTTCTTCCTAAAACAAAACCTTCATCCCATTACAGAGGAGTGTAATCCAATTCCTAATGGAACACCTATTGGCCTGACTTAAGTCAAGCACATTCGATTAATGAGGAAGAACATGAAGATGATTAAGTTTTTTTTCGATGACATATTTTTAAAAAATTATACAATCATCTTTCATAAAAATTCAATAAAATTAAGTCATCTCGAGAGATATGGGATGCACACTAATTAAATTATTATATTTAATATGGATTTACCAACAAATTACTTAATTTAATATATCTTAAATTCCTGATGGTTGAAAACTATATGGTGTTTTAGAAATTTTATAAGCTTCATATTATTTTAAAGAACAACTTTTCCTTAAGATTTATATACCAGAAACATCGCATGTTGGAGAAATTATTGAAAATGTTTCATTAATTTGGAAATAGTTTGGTAAATAACTCATTAATAATATAGAGGGAATTTCATTATTGAAATTCCAAAAGATTCTCCAAATTAAATAACAATCCATGTTCAGAGATATGGGAATGAATTCTCAATTTGATACCATGTTAAATACCATTTATAGAATGTCTCTATAGAATTGTTTTTACTTGTCAAGAAGAAATGTCGAAAATTAAAAAATAAAATAAATACATACAAGAAGAAAAGAGGGTGATTTTTCTATGGAAAACTTCGAAATTTTCAATAAAATATATCTATTGAATGAAAGTTGATGAACCTAATGCAAATATATAGATAGAAGAGAATCTAGGTGCGATGATATATATAGTCAATATGAATTCAATGAATATTAGATGTTTAATTGATTCTAAATGAATGGGGAATATGTGAAATGATCATTTGATGTTTAAAAAATAGGAATATTATTCTATCATCATGTAGGTAGAATGGTAATAATGAATGCTTTGATGTCATTAGCCATGGAGTCATGGAAATAAACATTTCTTCTTGGAAGAAGTTCATTGTACTTAATTTGTTATATTTACCTGAAATTTCAAAAAAATTAGTCTTTATCGATCTTTTATGAAAGAAAGTATTTTAGGTGTCACATGAACCTGACAACATTATCTTGTCTATGGGAGGCATGTTTGTGGGGAATATGCATATAAATTATTTCATGTATCAAATATCCATTAATAATATGATTGAATATTCTACTTACATGATTGATTCCTCTAAATTATGGCATGATCATTTATCACATGTTAACATCAATTTATCAAAATTAATAATTAAGGTAAACATAATTAACTATGTAAATAATTTTAATAAATGAAAAACATGTGTAGAATCTAAAATAGTTAATTAACCTTTTTAAAGAGTTGAAAGAAAAAATGATTCACTTGAATTATTACATTATGATATATAGGGATTAAATATTTTATTAATTAATGGGGAAAAAATGTATGTTACTAATTTTTTGACGACTACTGTAGATATTTACATATATATAACCTATTTAAAAAAAGGATGAAGCTTTCAATCTATTTGAAAAGTATTAATGTGAATTTTAAAACCAAATATATAGAAAATTTTTAAGTATTACCACCAGATAAATGAGGTGAATGATTTATAAATTAGTTTAATGTGTTATATGAATAAACATTTATAATTCATCAAATTACTACTCATTACCCACCTCATAAAAATGGACTTATTGAATGGAAAAATAATACTTTGGTATAAGTTGTAAATTTTTTGATTAATAAATTTAATATATCATTAAATTTATTTGGTAAAGAATTATTGGATTTTTCTCATATTCAAAATAGGATCTCCTCTTAGAAATGTTTTCCCACAAAAGAAAATTTTAATGGTGGATACCAAATATTTCATATTTTAATATTTGGGGCTTTGAAAATAATATAAATTTCATGATCCTAAAATAACTATAATTAGACATTGAGAAACTAATGGTAATTTTCTAGGATTTTTTGAAAACATAAAATCATATAAAATTATGTATTGGGAAGGTAATGTAAATTTTCATTCAATTGATGTATAGTATTTTAGAATTTTTTTGAAGATGATATGGAAGAGGTTATTCCTCATAACCCTATATCTAATACTATTTCAATTTCAAATAAAATAGTAGGGAATAATGTTTATTCTCAAGTGTAATGTAAATAAATTAGAATACCTAGGAAGGAGAAACATCTAAACCCATATCATTATTATCCTAGATTTTATGTTTCTATTTGTTAATGGAGATAAAAATAGCCATCTTTGGAATAATTAACCTATGTTATTTTCTATAGAATATGAAATACAGGAAAATAATGTAGCTATGGATTATAGAAAAGTTTATTTTGAGAAAGAATAAATTAATGCTGAAATGTATTCAATAATGGGGTATAATATTATGATCCTTATAGATTTACCAAGAGGTTAGAAACCTATTGGTTATAATTTTTTTTCATAAATAAGTATGATTCCAGTAGTAAAATTCAATCTTTTAATGTTATCTTGATTTCCAAAGGATTCAAACAAAATGAAGGGATTTATTATTTTTATACTTATGCTTGTGTAACTCATATTATTTTAATAAAGATTTTAATGTCATTATCATTAATTAAAATTTTGTATGTTCATCAAATGTATGATAAAAGTAAATTTTTAAATAGATACAGAAATGAAGATATTTAAATATAACAAGAGGTAGTGTTTGTTTTACATTTTAATGAATGGAAAGTAGGTAAACAAGTTAAATCTCTTTATCGTCACAATCAATATATGATGCAATGGCCTGAAAAAATTGATTCTATTAATTTATCTAATGTATATTAACATTAAATTTTTGATAAATGTGTTTATTAAATGTTTACAAAACAATATATATATTTTTTCTATATATTGATTATTTGTTAATTTTTTGAACCAATATGATTGGACTAAATGAGACAAAGAATTGTTTATCCTTTCTGTTTAAAATGAATGATAATGAAATAATCGATACTATTATATGTATTATTGTTGGAAAAGATAAATATAGTTATTATTGGAGTTAGTATCATTACATAGAAAAAATTTAAAATAATTTTGATAATCTTAGTTTCAAGGATGCTAATAATCAATTTGATTCTAGTGTTAAAATGTTTATGTATACGTGCAGAGGAAAAACATAACATGAATATAATAGTGAAATTGGTTCTTTAATATATGCAATTTATTGTACAGGGAATAATATTGATTTTTTAATTAAAAAATGAGTAGATATATAACTAATCATAGTGTGGATAATTGGATAAGTATAACATGAATTTTGGAATACATAAGAAAGACCCATAATTTATTTTTATACTACAATGATTATCCAACTATATTAATGGATACACTGATGTAAGATTGATTACTAAAATTGGTTATAAATATACCACATTTGGAAGCTCGATTACTATAACACCAAGATATTTTTTGACTTATTAATTTTCTGAATGAATTTAATCTTTTTGTTATTTTTGATTTCACACAACATTCGGAATAATTTATTTTATCTTCATGCACCATCTCTAGATTGAGTTATACACGAAAAAAATTCAATCTCACACTAAACGTAATATAAATTTGATCTTTATATATATGGAAAACTGATGTTAGCCTACATTACATGCTAGACTGAATTTCCTTGATGGCTAGTGTAACATGAAAGACAATGTTTTACCAAATAGTAATATATTATTAAAATATTTTTATTTAACATAATATGACATCCCCTAGCCATAAAATTAACAGTTATGAATATAATTATTTATTTTATTAAAATATATTATCTGGAAAAATATAAAATGAATTTGTAGGTTACCAGTTAATTAAAAATGAATATGAAAACTGATTGAAAATAAAAGAAAATATTATATTTTTGATGGTCACAAAGTTGTTTTACCCTAATAAATTAAATTAATTATTGTTAGTGTGTGATATTAAATTAATATTTATTTTATATACTAAATGAAATGTTTTTGATAATAATACTATGGATGTTATTAAAATAATATAAGAAAAAACCCCCTTTTTTCCTAAAAATCAATATTTTTATTAAGTCATTTTACTACCTTTTAATGAAAAACATATTTGAATAAATTTTTTGGATATTTTAAAGATTTAATATGTCCAAATAAACATAATATTTGAAATAATAACATAATAATTTGGTTATGGAAAAGTTTTGGTATTTTTTTACGAAGTTTCATTTTATTAATGAATAATGGAAAATAGAAAATTTTAGTTCAAAATTTCATCTTCATCTAATTTATTTGTAATTCTAAATTAAATTTTAAATTGATTTCAAAGTATAAATAGATAATATTTTTATCATTAATCCCAATTAAGGTCATTTTAATCAATTTCACTTTAAAATTTAATATTAAAACTATACCCCCCCCCCCCCCCCGACCCCAGAAGCCCAGAGCTGTTGTATTATTTTAATACATTAGCATGTTTACAAGGAATCAAGTCCTGAAGGGACGATCTATTTAACTATCTTGGAAAATATATTACATACCGGAATGTTTCATCACAGATTAAAACATAAAACAAAATATAAATAATCCTTTGATAATTTTATTATTCTCCTATCTTAACCAGGTATATCAATCATTATACACTTCTTGGAATCCTAGAAAAACAAAACATAAGAAAGGGGTGTGCTGGGATTCTCAATAATTGTAAATAATCTAGCGGAATCTATAAACATTTAAGGAAAGATGTTTAATAAAATAAATAGCCTTTTAAACATAAACATGAACATAATTTGGAAAAAATAAATCAAATATTACCGTATTTATATATATGCACATGGATATTCTAAATGTCAAATAATCACATGTAATAACTAATTTCATAATAATGAAATACATAATACTGGACATCATAACCACAAATTCTAGGCCTCAGACAAGGACTATAGATAAATTATTGTCAAGGCCTTATGCCAAGACACTAATTTTTCATATAAGATCTACCGAGGTTTCGGCTGGCTATAGAAGGATCCACCCATCACATACTAAGTCCAATTCATTCCTCAAATGAAAAGGGGGAAATATAAAATAAACATTAATATTTAAACTAGAATATGAAATGTCAATAATTTAACTATAAACCATGAATGGTATAAAAATATCACATCCACAGTCAAACATATCATAACTCATTAAATACAAAATACAAAATTTTATTATAATAAAAAAACATCAATCATGAATAATATCTAATAAAGGATGTTGACATAGTTGAAAATGATTAGTAAAACTCCGAGAGAAATATCCATTTTTTATGAAATCATTTAAAATTCACAAAATTTTGAAAGGAAGACATATAAAAGGAATTTTTTAATCAATGTTTCCCATAACAAATTGAATCTTCTCAAACGAACTAACATTTTAAAACATTTTTTTTCATTAAAATAAATCCTTAAATCCATTTTGAAAACATTGACATTAATTAGAATGATTTAGAAGAATGATATATAATCTATTTAAAATGATGTTTTATTTAAAAAGTCCCTTAAAAATAATCATTCTGAAAACACTGTTATGAAATATGTAATAAATAATATATATTTTCTAGTAAAAACATACACATAAATAATCATAGATAATAACGAGATTGAGGAATTATCCTTTACATTGTAAATTCCTTTGGATGTGGGTATGTTTATCCTCCTGTATAATAACAATAGTATGTTATTAAATTATTCCAAAACAATATTAATTTTGATGATATCATACTTGATTCATTTATGAATTTATACAACCCTTTAATAATAATCTCTTTGTTAAAAAAACATTTTGGGTAATAATAATTTTCTTTATCGTATGCGTTTAGACATGTTATTCTTGATCATATCACTATATCATGATTTAATTGCATCCATAATATAAAAAATTATTTATGTATCATATATTTTCATAATATAAATATGTAATATATATAGATATATGAAATAAAAAAAACTTCTTATGGAGTTGGTAGGACATATGTACGCATAAATGTCGTTTTCATTTTCATATCGCATTGAACAGAAGTAAGTGAATGAGATATATGTAAAAAACACACACATATTATATATGTATATCTATATATTTCTAGTAGAAATATTATTTCATATATTAATACTTACTAATAATATATATTATTATAATCATTGTTGAATGGTGAATGTGGAAATGAATCTTATAGCGTTGTGGAGACGATAAGCCGTACGTATGCACGAGCGATGATATCATTATATTCATGGTGAAATATTTTGTAATTGGATGTTATATTATATTTACAGAATAATTAACATGATATATTTATTATTTACATCAATTATACTAATTATTATACCTATCAAAAAATTTAAGTGTTGAATAACCAACAACATCACGATGTAGATACGGTAAGCCATTCTTACGCACATTTGGTGACTTTTTTATTCATAGGATTAATAGAATAATGAATATGGTTGTACCATATTTATAATAACATCTCAGTATGTATAATTTACTGAAGATATTATTTTGGTATGTAATCATCAAGGATATAGGAAGTGGAAGAAGAAAATAACTTTGAATGAAGTGATGAAATAATTACCTCTTCTTCGGGTTCTTCCTTTTTATTTTAAAAAAGGGCACCTTAGGTTAGATTTATCATCAAATTAAGGAATATAGGATTAGTTTAGGGTATTTGGGAGGAGATATGATCTGGTTTTACCAAGCCAAATGGCTTTTGAAGTGTGAATTTGAGAGAAGGGGTGTGCTCGTTTATAAGAGAGGTGAGGGGCACGTTATGAAAAGCTACAAATATTAAATTATTATAAAATAATTTTTTGTTTCTAATAGCTACAAATGGATTCATTTAGAGCCTAAGGTGGGTATGCGTTTAAATACTCTCCAAAAAATGGTTTTATACAAGTTAAGTCACAATATTAACCTTATTTTTTATATTTAACTCTTAGTTAAATATTTTAACTTTTTCTGTGGGTTCTTCTATTTTTATATATAAATGTTTAATAAACGTACAATAAAATGAAAATATAACCTAAAGTTGTTTATAAATGAAATATATATTATTATAAAATTAATATGGTAGAATCCTAGATTTTTATGAATATTATATCATTTATTAAAATAGTATTCATTTTCAAAACTCATTTTTGTCAATTTTTATAGCATTTAGTATTTGGTTTTTTTGAAAATCTTAAAAATACTCTTACATCAAAGAAAATAAATTTAATACACCCTAACATGTCATATTCACATAGATAATTTGGGTATAGAATCAAATGTTTCAATTTACATTTATTTTAATATTTATAATATCAATTATTTTAATATTTCATTAATAAGGTAATTACTCCATCATCATTGTGTAACAAATATAATTAATTATTTAAAGTATTAAAATATTAAATTAAGTACCATGATGTAGTAAAACTTTTTACCTTCCTAATTAATATTTATAGTCAAATTTATCTTATGTATAACTCTATATTAAAAATGTTTTATTTATTAAAAATTAAATTGAACACTTTTAACTCCTCTTTAAATAAAATATAATAAACATCCTAATATAATATAAGTGGATAAAAAGGATTATATTTTTGTTTGAAAGTCAATTTTGGTAAAAAAACACTTTTCCAATATAATTAGGACATGTGTTAGGGTAATTATAATATAATTTTTACCTTTAATTACACTATTTTCTTTTAACTGTGGTAAATAAAATTCAAAAGTTAATATTAACCAAAAATTATTTTTATTCTATTAAACCAAAATTTACATATTTATGTCCATAATGTCTCTACTATTTTTTAAATTCAATTCATAGAAGCGATAAAATTATATTTTGTGCAAATTTGCAAATGTGCGTTGAAGGTTGGTAAAAGAAGGTAAAAAGTTCAAAAAAAAAAATATCTAATCTATTTATAAAATGACTCAAATGAATAAAATTGGACTAATATTGGTATTATTTATATATTTTTACTTAAAAAATAAATTAAAAAATATTTATTTAAATAAAATGTCAGTTTAAAACAATAACGCTGTGTTTTTTACTATTCATCAAAAAATAAAGTTTTTCGGGAAAAATACCAAAAATTCACCCTAAGATAAATTTGATATTCGGAATCCAAAAATTATGTTCTTTTTGAAAAATAAATTTTATAAAATTTCAAAAGATGGGTATTACTATTCATAACTGTTTTTTTAAACGGCTAGTTTGAATGGATGTGGTGTCCTTGAACATGATGTTGTGTATAACATTGGCTATTGTATTATTCAAATATAGGCATAATGTGGAAGCTTGTGGTGTTACATTATCCCCTCCTTCAAATAATTTCATCCTCAAAATTTATACTTGGAAACAAATATTAGGGGTTTGACATTTTGACACTTCTTTGTTGAGATCTCACATCAAAAAAAGAGTCATCAAAGCCAACACTTTAAAATAATGAAAGAGAATTACAAAGGTCACCTGAGAAAAACCATATTTGGGTTAAATGTAAAAAAAATAGATATGGAAGGGAAAAAACCCATTATGTTCTGATGGAGAGTGATAGAAAAATGATCAGGAGAAAGTTAACAATGAAAAAACCATAAACATGTGATGGGTTAAACAGTCTTCGATTTCCTAGTAGGAAGAGTAAACATACATCATTTTTATTTTGTGTTCCTTTTCATAATGATGCGGAATTTATTTATGATATTGACTAAGAAAATAAGGATATATACTTTACTTTCAAGTATAGTTTCATCCTTTAATATATTTCTCCTATTAACCCATCTTTTCACAAAATGATGAGTATTCAAGATGAATTGGTCACACCTGATGCTCTAGAATAAACATCTAGATAATAAAATATTCTATAAAAGATAAACAATATATTTTCCATCCCTTTAGAGATTAACCAAAAAAAATTGTTTAGTTAAAGATCTGATGATCCCAAAAATGGAAAATCCTTTATGGAAATAAATTCAACTCTTAATATCCAAAATTAAACAAAAAATAACCAAAGTTTAACAAAGAGCATTCAATAAAAAAATTTCTTTAAAATTATTCAAAATAAAAATAACTATGTCTAAAACCCAAAATTCAGATGTATTTGATCACATAGTCTTCGACGATAAATCTTAACATTTATCTCCAAATAACATCGACTACTCTTAAAGTCACATACTTAAATGTAATTAACCTAATCACATATTCTCTATGACAGGTTAATCATTTACATAAATAACCTAAATTACTATAAGTACACAATTATAAAACAGATTCTTCCAAAAAAAATCCACCGTTACTCTTCAAATGAAATCCCATATTTTATATTTTCCTTAGGCAAATATTGTTCCCAGAAGTGCGAATTTATTCCAAAATAAAATTTATCACTTAATCACCAAGTCATTTTCTATACTAAGTATATCCATTTAATAAATAATAATTTCACAAAATCAACATATTCTTGATCTGAAAAATCATTTTACTAAAAAGAATTAGTCATACTATCTTGGGACATCATTTAGTCCAATGGTAGGTGATAAATCCCAGTCACACAGTGGTTGTGGGTTCGATTCTCGTAGATTTGTCCTACACAACAGGTTGTCACACATTATTAGGGTTGTCCTTTTTCAAACACTATATAATTTTTTAACATTCCAAAGAAATTGAGATAAATTCCTCAAAAATAATCATAACATATTTTAACCACAAATGTTATATCATTGCTCTCATTTTCATACAAAAATTAATAACCTATAATTGCCTCAAATTCAAGGATCATATAATCCTAAATGGTTCTTTATAACTATATCAACCAAATAAATGATAATTCATCCGAAAATAAAAATTTCACAATACAATCATCTGAGTTACACATACAATAGAAATGTCTTCCAAAGTAATCCAATCAACAAAGATCAATAATATTTTAAACCATTTTTTCATCCATTTATTTCCACATAGGTTCTTCCATGACATAGTGGTTATTCTATTGAATAAGGCATTGACTTGGGAAATGCCTAGCTACCATATATTTACTGAAAATGACTATAAATGGATTCTTAGGAGCATTTTTATTTTCATCTATAATACTCATTGTTTTTTCATGACAATTCTGTACTTTATGTCCTTCTTTCCAACAAATAAGTAATTTCTCTCTTCTATTGAGATACTTTCCTCGGTGTCTCCTTCCACATTTATTGAATGATAGATGTTGATATTTCTTTTCCCCATGGTCTCCACTAATAGACCTCTTATCATTCTCTGCCTTTTTGTTCATTGTTGTTTTTGGGAGTTGGTTAATGTATATGTTGTTGATCATATTTTTGTAAAACTGAATCGTTATGAACACAATATCTTTTTTGCCTATCAACATTCCATTTTGTTTCTCATTTCCACCACAGTTACAACCTTTCTCATCATGTCCAATGTTACTATGAATTCCTTGGAATCTAACCATTTACTAAAACCAGAAAACATAGTGTGAGTAACAATAATCATAAAATAATTTAGAGAATTTCAAGAAACCTAATTTTCAATATAAAACACCATAGGATTAAAAAAAATTATGTATAGTCATATTATATAAAAATCCTTCAAATTAGTTTGTAAGGAAAATTTGAATTATCCTACATATATATCCCAAGAGTTTCAAACCAGGTTCACAGTAAGGCCCATTGTGATGTACTAGGATACCCCAGGTCATGCCCAGGACAACTATCCAATGTTTTCACTCCTTTGATCATTTGTGCAAGAATTAAATCTACTTGTAGTATCCAGACATGGATTTATTGCTTGGAAAACTCAAAAAATCTCTACATCACCAAAATTACAAGAAGTTATACCGTACTAATCAGAAATTTCTACCATAGGGTAATGTTCTATAATCAGAGATTTTCTAAACATATTTCCCAAGGTTAATACTAAAATTATTCGATACCAACTATAACGCCCAACCCTAGAAGCCCAGAGCCAGTGCATTATTTTAATACATTAGCATGATTATAAGGAATCAAGTCCTGAAGGACTGATCAGTTTAGAAGTCTTTGAAATAGATTACATATGTGAATGTAACATTACACATTCAAACCTAAAAAAACATAAATAATCCTTTGAGAATTCCATTATTCCCCTATCTTTACCCTGAATATAAATTATAATACACTTATTGGAATCCGAGGAAAACAGAATATAAGAAATGGGTGATCTCAGATGCTCAATAAGGGTAAATAATTTAGCAAAAGCTATAACAATTTAAGTAAATATGTATAATAAGACCAATAACCTTTTAAAAAATAACATGAACATAATATTGAATAAATAAATGCAAAATTTCCATATAAAAATGCACATGTATATTCTAATATTCGAATAATTACATGTAATAACTAATTTCATAATGAGGGAATGCATTATGTCGGACGCCATGACCACATATTCAAGGACTTGTTCCAAGACTACAAATAAAACCTTTTTCAATTCCTTGTTCCAAGAAGCTAATTTATCTCATTAGACTTACCAATGCATCAAGGGGATATATTAGGCCCTGCCTGTCACTTATTAAGTCAAATGAATTCTAATATGAAAAAGGGGAAACATAACATAAACATTAATATTAAAAATAGCATACGAAATGTAAATACATTGACAGTAAACCATGATTGGTATAAAAATAGAACCTCCGTATTCAAACATATCATAACTCATTCAATACATTATAGAAAACTATATTTTAATAAATATACCATAATCATGAATAATATCTAGTAAAGGATGTTGACATAGTTGAAAATTATCAGTAAAAATCATTGAGAGAAATATCTATTTTTCATGAAATCTTTTAAAACTCACACAATTTAGAAAGGAATAAATTTAAAATAAATTTATTAATCAATGTTCCACATAACACGTTGACACTTTTGAAAGTAATTAACATTTTAAATCATTCATTTCCATATAAATAAATCCTTAAAACTATTTTGAAAACAGGAACATTAATGAGAATCATTTAGTAAAATAAATCATTAAACCATTTAAAATGATGTTTTAGTTAAAGTTTCCCTCAAAAATATTCCTTTTGAAAACCCTATTATAAAACATGGACATGGATAATAAATATTTCCCAGAAAATACTTACACATAAACAATCTCGGATAATTATGAGATTGAGGAATTAACTCTTACCTTGTAATTTCCTTTGGTCGAGGGTTTGTTTAACCATCTGTATAATAACCATAGTATGTTATTAAAATATACCTGAACCATATTCATATTTACGATATCATACATGATTCATTTAGGACTTTATACTACCTGTTTAATAATAATTTCCATGTTAAAATTACATTTTTGTTAATAATCACTTTCTTTATGGTACATGTTTTAACTTGTTATTTTTGATCTAATAACTTATATCCTGATTTATTTTCTTCCAAAATATAAAAAATTATTTATTTATCATAGATATTGAGAATATAAATATATATAATAGATATATATATGAAATAGAAAACACAGATTCTGGAGACGGTAGGACGTACGTACGCTGAAACGTCGTTTCCATTTTCATATCGTATTGAACGGAAGTAACTGAATGAGATATATGTAAATAAACACACACACAAATATATATATATATATATATATTTCCAGTATCATTATTATGTCATATATTACATGCTTATTAATAATATATATTTTTATAATTATCATTGAATGGTGAACGTGGGAATGAATATCATCGCGTCGTGGTGACATTAAGCCGTACGTATGCCCGAGTGACGATATCATTCTTTTGATGGTGAAATAATTTGTAATTTTATGTTATATAATATATAAAGAACAATTAACATGTTATATTTGTTATTTAAATCAATTATACTCATTATTATACCCATGAAAATAATGAAGTTTTGAATAACAAACTACACCACAATGTAGAGACGGTAAGCCGTATGTACGCACGTATGGTTATTATGTAATTCATAGGATGGATAGAATAATGAATATGGTTGTACCATATATATAATAAAATCTAATTATTTATATGGTACAATAGTTATTATTTTGGTATGGAAACAAAAAATAAAGAGGAAGTGGAAGAAGAAAAGAACTTTTAATGAGGTGACGAAATAATTACATCTTCTTCGGGTTCTTCATTTTGATTTGAAGAAAAGGGCTTCATAGGTTGGCTTTATGATCAACGTAAGTCCTATATAATTATGTGGAAATAGTTTTGAGGAGATATGATCTGGTTTTGGCCGATCCAAATGGTTTGGAGGTGTGAATTTGAGAGAAGGGGAAGTTCCCTTTTATAAGAGTGGTGAGGGGCACTTTAGGAAAGGCTTGAAATATTAATTTATTATAAAAAAAATATCAGTTTATAATTGCTCCAAATGGATTTATTTCTAGGATAAGGTGGGTAAGGGTTTTAATACTCTCAACCAATAGGTTTTATACATGTTTAGGTAATCATATTAATCTTATCTTTTAGATTTAACTCTTAGATAAATATTATAACTTTTACCATGTCTTCTAGTATTTTTATATTACATAGTAAATAAACATACTATAAAATTACAAGATAAACACAAGTGGTTAATTAATTACATATCTATTATTATATATTTCATTTTTTCAAGTCATCAATTTTTATTAATATTATATCATTTAATAAAATATTAATTTTTTAAAAAACTCATTTATTACAATTTTGACACTATTTTTTTTTTTTTCTGAAAGTCACTAAAACATTATTACATAGAATGAAATACATTTAATCAACCCTAGCATGTCATATTCACATATAAAATTATTTTATGGTGTCAAAAGATTCATTTTACATTTATTTTAATATTAATAATATCAATTATATTAATCTTTCATTAATAAGTTATTTACTTCATCATCATTGTATCATAAATAAATTTAATTATTTATTGTCTAAAATTTTAAATAAAATACCGTGATGTAGGAAATATTTTTATCCTCTTAATGAATATTTATAATCAAATTAATCTTATGTATAACGCTATGCTAAAAAAAAATTTGTTATTGAAATTTGAATTGAACAGATTTAACTCTTCTTTATATAAAATATAATAAATATCATAATCTAAACCAAGTGTAAAAAAAAGGATCATATTTTTGTCCTATGGATTATTTTGGTCAAAAAAAATTATCCAATACAATTAGGACATGTTTTAGGGTAATTATAATATAATTTGTACCTTTAATTACCCTATTTAATTTTAACGGTGGTAAATAAAATTCAAAAGTTACTATTCTCGAAAAATTATTTTCACCCTATTGAACCAAATTTTACATACTGATATCAACAGTGTATCCCAGATTTTTGATGTTCAAATCACAGATGTGGTAAAATTATGTTTTATGGAAATTTCTAAATGTTCATAGAAGGTGGGTAAAAGAATGTAAAAAGTTCAATAAAACATTATATATCTAATCTTATTATAAAATGACTCAAATGAATTAAATTGGACTAATATAGGTATTAGGTCTCTCATTTTTACTTTAAAAAATATTAAATAGAAAAATAATTATTTAAAAAAATTACCATTTTTAACAATAACGCACTGTCTTTCACTATTAATCAAAAATGGAATGTTTTCAAAAAAAAATACCAAAAAATCACTCTAAGCTAAATTTGATATTCCAAATCCAAAAATGAAGTTCATTTTGAAAAATAGAATTTATGAAATTTCAAAAAGTGTGTATTAATATTCATAACAACATTTTAAAAGATAGTTTGATTGGTTGTGGTTTGATAAAACGTGAAGTTGCATATAACACAAGATAATATATTATTCAAAGAGATGGGTACTGTGGATTCTTGGGGTGTTACAAAACATATCAAAATATTAAACGTTTTAACTTTAAAACCCCCCATTATTGACCAGACTGCTGGCATAAATTTAAATTAATTTATTCCACTTATGTGATTGGAATTTAAGAGAATAGAATCCATATTTGTAATCAAAATAATTTATAATTTATAATAAGGTAAACCTTATTTTTGGTAGAATACATTAGTGAATGTAATTAAAATTAATTACATCAATTACGGTAAAATTAAGAAGAACTGAAGACTAATCCTTAATCATAAGGGCCCAAATGACCTAAAATATTGTCCAAAAGGCAATTTATGTCCATGTTTCCACCCTATAGTCACTTTGATATACTGTGCACCATTATTTGATCCAATGTATATTGGGAAAGCATTGGTGGAATTCCCTTTAACTAAAATTATAGGAGTGCCACTCCTCCTCAACTATTAAAAGGAATATTCTCCTCCCACTTCCTCCCACCTCTCATGAAACATAGGCTCGATCATGATCTAAAAAAATAATTCCCCAATATTCATACCCTCATCCTATATAGATTCTATTTTATATAAATAAATCTACAGAAGCCCTTCGCTTCAAACCAAAAGGAGTTACCCGAATTAGAGGTAACATCCTTCCTCAAGAGTTATATACATTATACACCACCATAAATTCATTTTATTCCTTTATTGTATAAAAAAAATGTCTCCTAAATTTTGTATTATTATTATATTTTTTTACCTAAACATAGGCACACTTTCATATAATGGGTAACAAACTTATTATTTATGTGTCTGGAAAACTACTACCTCATGAAATGATGATTGATCATTTTTCCTTTACTACCTATCATGGTGGATATTATGAGGTAAAATCTACTTATATATGTTATATATTATATTTATTATATCATTATTTTTATTAAATACTTTTACAACACATAATTTTATACTTTTCATTTGGTGTAATTATGATAATTTCATTTGAGTGAGTGTGGAATACCGTCCGATCAAAGCAATGTGATTTATTCACACACTACATGTAATGTATAAAGAACATGTTTAGTGAATATATATGATACATATGATATTATAATCTTAAAATAATGGTATTATATATATACGCAAATTCATATGTTTCACTTATTTTCTTTCATTTAATATGTCAATAAAATAGAAGTAGCCTTAATGCTTACGTACGACCTACCATCTATATGAATGATGTATTAGATTTCAAACTTATAAATATTACTATAATAGAAATATAATGAATAGTAATTATGTTTATATCATTTTTTACATTATTTATATAATTATCTTATTCTTAGGACCATTGATATAACATACTAAGACACATGTGAAAAACAAAGTAAATTTTACCCGAAGTATAGCCATAACATTGAATTGTTAACAAGAGGGTAATATTAAGTCGTAATAAACCCGTATATGGAATTATATATAAGAATATAGTTATAAAAAATATTAATACTGAACTTTTATTTATTATACATGATGTTCTTATTTGTACAGAGAGAATAAAGACATACATTAAGGTAATTTCATATGTCTTATAATTTTTGTGAGATACATGCGTTATTCTCCACCCATTACTTTTGTGTGGTGTGTATACGACACAGGGATGAATTATATGATTATTATTTGTAAATTTATTTATATTTACATATCCCTTTTGTTATATTTATTTCATGGTTTTATGTTTCAAAAGTTACCAAATTGTTAATTGAATTTTTTTCTCGGTTTCCCTTCTTTGACGGACATGTCATTTTATGAACTTATATGTTTTTCATATGAAGTATATCTTTTTAATTTGAAATGTTCTTTGAGGAATATATTTATTTTAAAGTTATTTAAAGCTTCATTTAATTTCATTTTCTTACATGTGGAGTATAGTGAAAATTTAACATGTTGTAAGAGTTTATTGAAAAAATCTCACCGCTTATCGAGATTGTTTATGTTTAGGATTCCTTTAATGAAATATTATCATTAATCTCTGAAGAACAGTATTGAATTTTATTTTCCTCAAAATATTCATGATATATTCAAGTATTTGCACCATTATTCCACTATTTGGTACTCAATATATTTAAGAATGTGTTATTATGAAAGCCTTACAATACCCTCTCTTTAGTTAATAATATGTGTTCTTTGAAAACCATGTTTTCTAAAAATGGTTTCAAATAATATTCTACTATTATACAATTATTATTATAATACATTTTCTCCTTTTGTATTTTAAAAATTTATTAAAGGGTATTTTATTTTCCCATTATGATCAATGCATTATTCTATCCATTCTACTATGCAAAAGGAATGTTCGTTGTACCTCACATGTAAAGTATGAATTAACAAACTATTATTTCTAGGATGATTCCCCTTGAGGTTTATAAAGATATGTTTTATGAATTAATTTTAAAATTAATTTTAAATTAAATAGTTGTGAAAAAAATTTCAAGATATATTTATAAATTTTGTATGTATTTTTCAATTAAATTGTTTTCATACTGTTTTCAATATTCTTCTAAATTTTTTCAAGGAAAATAATTTTTACAAGGTTTTACATTTTGAAGTGAATTTTCCAAATAAGAAAGGGTATTTTACTCATGAATTGTTTTTAAAATATCAGTAAAAGTTATTTTACATCTTGGATGACATTTTTTTATGCTACTGATGCCCTGATAAGAAATGATCCAAAGGTTAAAAAACGATTTCTGGAATGGTTTACATTTTTATTGAATGATTCATGCGAAATTTTTTTTTATTCCATGGGTTATATGATTATAAAATACTCTTATTTATATGGGCTATGATTTTATTAAATTATTTGGAATACAATATCATTTATGTAGGTTATGATGTGGTGAAATCATAATGATACCCATATAGTTTCATGGGTTATGATTTCATGATTTTAGAACCCATTTTTTTTTGCATTTCATGAGGTGATCATTGTTTAATAATCTTGTGGCCCATGTAAGAATTATTATATTATGATATTGGTAGGACATATATCTCCCTAATATTATTTGGGTAATGATGTGTCGTATTTGATCTCCAAGGGTACATGTTTTGTAGACTAAGCCTAAAAAATGAACATAGGTTGTAGCCCAAGACTAAAAGTAATGGGGTACATAGGTTGTAGCCAAAATTATAAAACAATAAAGTACATGAGTTGTATCCAAAACCTAAAAATAATAAGGTAAATGGGTTGTAGCCTAATACTAAAAGTAATAGGGTACATGATTTGTTAGCCCAAGCCCGAATCAGGTACATAGGTATAATCCCATGAATAACATGTATTAAATATCGTTATTGGTAGCCTTGAAATAGTATTTTATATTATCATATATATTCCAAAAATTCTTTGTCTTATTCCATAGTTATGCTTTCATGGATTATGATAATTATCTCCATATGGTTCATTTCTAATGAACTTCTACGATTTATTCCATAATTCGTTTTTATGATATTTGATTTACAGTGTATGATCTGTTAATATTATGGCCACATTATTATACCATTATGATATGTTTGTACTTAAATATCTACATTGACTTCCCTTATTATTCGTCTATGCTCACACATTTTTATGTTTCCTTAAATATTTTATGAAGATATATTTCATTTATGATATGTGTAAGAGGGGTTATAGTCTTTGAGAACCTTGTGGGGGATAATTTAGCTCTCCTCTATACCATTGTTTACATTTCTATGTTTCCAAAGGCACTAAACTAATATGGTCTTTGGGTGTCTATTTTTATAATGTTATTAAGTATTCAAAAAATTTTATGTGATGTTTATATACAATATAACATGGTTGGTATAGTTGGAATTAGTGTGATGGGTAATAAAACATTTGGAAAAAAGGATGAGAAAACCTTAGCGAGATCCCTAGGTATAATTATAAGGACATGACTGGCGATGTATATAAGGATATGTATAAGGATGAGTCAACATTTAGGAAAATTTCTTATAATTTTTTATTGGATAAAATCAGTGGTTTTCTAAATATACATCCATGTATGGATACAATAAGTGGACGTGGCTCGAGAATAGATTTACATAGGGGTAAATAATCTGACAATATGTTCTAAGATTGAATCGTGGTATTATGGAACACGACAATGGGACTTTCTGCACACTTGGTTTGACACACTAGGGGGATATTCTTTGGAAATTTACAATCTCTATAAAAAACATCATGAATAATTTAGATTGATGTTCATTATGAAAAAAATATTATAAACCTACGGTTTCATATATTAATGAAGGTTTCATAATTTAGAAATTTTATTAGTGACTTTTCATGAATATGTGGTGCCTCATTGGGATAACTATTTATTGCTCTATGATATTCATTTTAATCAATGGATGTAACATGAATGAACCACATTAATGGTGGTTGTGATGGAAAATGAAATGATTATCCTCTCGAAAAATAGAATGATATTCTAGTTTTAATTAAAAACCTTGTTTTTTTACTCATATAGTGTTTTCAATATATGAATAATGATGTTCTTCCAAGTGAACAAAGGAGGGAAAAATGTTCTATTAATCATGTCATAAGGAAAAATCTACCTTATTTCATTGTTCCTTACGATCCAATTGTTTATGAACTATATATCTATACAAATAAAAATATAGTTTTTTCATTTTATGGTGTTCATATCATGAAAAATAAATTCTAGATATTTATCTGTTAGAAGGATTAGTGGAAAAGTGGTGGATTATAATGAATAATATGAGGAAGTAAGGTGAAATTGAATCCATGTATTAGGATGAGTGAAATAACTTATTCTTCAATAAGTACTTTCCTCATATTCTTCGTACAAAAATGGAAAAGGAGTTCCATGAGTTGAAGAAAAAGGATGATGATTCTATCAGTACTTATAAAGCTAGCCTCATAAGTGTTGCGAGGTAAACTTTTGGACTTATCATCCAACCAGAATGTAGGGTGGATAGGTTCATCGGTGCCTTAAATCAATGTCTAGGAATGGAATTTTCCATAAGATACTTTTGTGTCTATGAAGAGATTATGTATTATGAAATCAAAGATGAAATAGAGGTTGGTGTTATTTATCAAACTCATGGTTTTGAAAAGAAGAGGAAGATGATGTTCCAATGAAAATCTAAGAACCATAGAGATAAGAAAACAATATTCCCTTTTTCATCTAAATGTGGAAAGAGGGATGGATCCAATATTATTAATGGTACTAGTAAATGTTTCAACTATAGAAAGGAATGAAATCATGTGTATGAATTAAAAGTGATTGGAAAAAGTTATATAATGGTTAGAATAATGAGGAAACTCCATAGTATATACCTCCCACACATTAGTGTTTCAATTTTAGGGAGTTTGATAATTTATCCAAATTGTTCTCAAACCAAATGGTTAATAATGGTGATCATATCCAACATCCTCTAAAGATAATGTAAAAAGGGAAATAATATTCAATCACAATGGATGAAGTGAACTATGATAATTGGGGAACTCTATTGGTGGAGAATCTCCTTTGGGATTTTGTAAAAATAAGATCTATGAGAATGTTTTTGATACTTTAGTGTAACTTCACATAATTTTAATCATTTATTATATATATCTACTTTAATTTTGGATCAATATAATCATGTTGATTTTCAATATTTACAAGGATATACCAAAACATCCAATAGAATATTTTTCAAGATAAGGGCCTATTTTATGAATAAAGGGTGAATTATCTTTTTTATGAATGTATATTTTCAATAAGGATTTATAGAAAATCATATAATGACCATGTTTTCTAGAGAATATATTATGAAGGTATTCAAAAGATAGGTTTTTTATAACACATGGGAGATCAATATTAAGCTGATTTCATGTCCTTCTTTCTACTATTTTTGGATTTTCAACTTTCTGAAGTGTTATAATGTTAAACATTTATTGAATATTTAAGTTAAACATTGGTTCAATTTTTGTGACTAATGTATTATCACGATACATTAGGATTTATAAAAACTGGATAAACTTCTCTAAAAACCATGTGTTAATGGTAACTTAAAAGAGATGGGATGACTTATCCTGGATCTCATGATCTGCTAGTGCTTTATAAATTAAAAAAATTCACCTTTCATTTGGAAAAAATAGGTGAAGTGGAAATTGTTCATGAAAAGACTAGGAGTTTATCTTTCACTTAGGAAAGGGAATAAAATCAAGCAATTATAAGTTCTCATAAAAGTTATTCAATTCTAAAGAAATAATCTTGAAACTAAAAATTATATCCTGGTATCTTCTTTTCCGACGAATCAAATGGTCCCTTAGGTAATTATAGATATATAGCTTTATGATTGTTAATTTTCTCATAGCTTTATTTTCTATCACTATCATCCAAGACATGATAGTTATATTTATAAGGCCCCAGCCTTAAACCATACTTAATCTTGAGTTATTACAAGATTACACGTTGAGGATCTTTTCAGGTTTAGAGTTTTAGAGAATTAGATCATAAAACTTGCATTACATTCCACATATAAACAAAGTGGTTACATAAAGATAGTATTCTTCATTCCCATCAATGGAAACACATTTAAAATAAAACATGGATTATTTCTTGACACATCCTTGACTCTATCATCTTATCATGTTCCTTTCCCTTGACCTGTGAAAAACATTTCAAAAACTTGGGATGAGCATAAAAACTCAGTATGGGTTATAAAAAAAACATGGAAAGGAAACATGAGTTCATATATACATAAGAATGAAATCATACTTTACCCATAAAACATAGGCACTTTAACATACCTCATAAAATCATGATAAATCATAGAAATCATAAGACATAAAGGTAACTTGAGGCATTCATAACATTCTTACGTATGGAGTAACCCTCTTGGTTACGTTTGGAATACCCATCATAGTATATTCCTTAAATTCTCTTCGGAGAAACCTTAACGTTTCACTCCTTCGCATTAACCAATGCATTGGAGATCTATAACGGGCTCACCCGCCCTTAGTTTATCACGGAACCACCCGTCTTCATAATAATGCCCAAGAACCATAACATAATCATATCACATAAAACATGCATAAAGGAAACATAACATTTCCACATTTCAATCACGAGATATCAATACAACACATTGATATAATAAAAACATTATGAAAACCATTTTCAATACAAAAGTAAAACTTGGTATTTATTTTTCTTTTAAAAAAGAAGGTATGGCTTGTAGAGGAAGCAGAAACTCAAATAACGGTTACGACGGCGGAGAAGTCGTTGTCGCCGCATACGTATGAAAAAAACATTCCCTTTTTTCATTTAGTAAACGCTTCGTATAAAAAAGATTCCTTTTGAATAAACGTAAAAGTCAAAGGGGTTTATAAACCGTATAAAAGAAAGTTGTGTATAAAATAAAATATGCCTCAATGAAAGGAGATTGAGACGAAGTCCCATACCTCGTATCCGACTTGACCCGACCGTTCTTTAATCTCCTGAATAATAAACTTGAGTTAATCTCTACTTGCTTAAGAACCTTTTTCAAGTTCATTATTCCTTTTATACCATGTTATGAACATCATGTAATCTGTTAAGTTAACAATGTTCATTTTGTCGGTATTTGGTTCTTAAGTCAAAAATAGACTTCTTACACTTACATGTTGTTAATTTGGTCAAAGGTTCATTATATACAGAATGGTATTCATGATTTAGATATCATATATTTCATATATATCCAGTACATACATGCATTTATAATATTACATAATCATTTAGAGGTAAGAAATGAAATGCACCGTTCATGGAGACGGTAAGCCGTACGTACGCATGAACGCTACTTTCATTTATATTTCGTATTTTATAGAATGGAATCATAATGATATATAGGTATATTATAATTCCAGTATAATATCATATATAATATCATAGTTCCATCCTTTATATGTCCCACATATGGTATTTAACGAATCAAATCACTTTTAGGGGGCGGTAGTCCGCACTTACTAAAATGAAGATATCGTGTTTTACCCATAATAGAAACCATAAAGGTATGCCCAAAATAAAAAAAACAGAAGCTTAAGGAAAACATAAACATATTATATATCATATATAAAAATAGTGACATCATAATGGTCACCTTTTAAGGTGTTAAATGAGTGTTGAACAATCATCGTTTCGGGAGGCAGAATTTCGCCATCCACGGAAACCGTATGTTCTTTAACCATTTCATGTAGTTGTGTGAGGGTGTAGCTCAAATAAATCTTATAACAACATCCTAGTATATTGATGATACTGGTGTTGTTACAAAAGAAATAAATAAAAAGAGTTTAGGGGGTTGGAGAAGCAAAATAAAACAAATGAACATGAGAGAATGAATTACCTTTAAAAGTGTAACTCCTTTTGAGTTGAGCCTAAAGGCTTCCTTTGAAAGGATTCTTCCCAAAGGGAATCCTCTAGGATGAGGAGAAGGATGTGGAGAGAGAAAATGGGCAGGGGTTGGCCGAGCCAAAGGCTTGAAGAGTGTGTGAAATGAGGTAGAGGTGGGGGCCTTTTATAAGAGGAGAGGAGGGGCACTTTTGGAAAGTAAAGAAATATTACATTATTTGAAAATGTGTTTCGGTTTTAAAAGGTCCTACATTGATATAATTCGTGTATAAGGTGATAAGGGTTCGAAATCCACTCATCCAATTGGTTTTGGACATGTGTAGTTCATAGAGTTTACATTATCTTTCTATTTTATTTAAATCGTCAAATAATGATGTCATCACTGCATCATCATTATGTCATAAATAATTAAATATATTTAATGTCTAAAAATTATAAAAAAATACAATGATATAGGAAATATTTTTATCTTTCCAATGACTATTTATAATAAAATTTTGGACTTGTATAACCCCACTTAAAAATTGTTTTCGTAAAACATATTATGTTTGTGTCATTTTCACTTTAACATTAAATAAAATGTAATTTATGTCATTTCCCAACAAAAGTGAATCCATGGGGTCCCCAAGTTGACCCATGGCATTTCATGGTCGTCCATGACACAACCAATGAGTTTGGGACATGTGTCTAGGTCATTTCATTTTATTAAAGTATTATTTTTACCTTAAACTACCCTAATTACCACCAATCCTGATTAAGAACTTAATAAGTTACTATTCACCAAAAAATTATTATAATCTCATTGAACCACATTTTACTTCTTAATGACAACCATGTATGTCGGATTTTCAAAATTCAATACACATTAGTGGTAAACTTTCATTTAACTGAAAAATCAGTTTGCTTGATTACCACTTAGTGGTTTCACTATTCATCAAAAATTGAAGTTTTTCAGAAAATTACCAAAAAATCACCCTAAGCTATATTTGATATTCTGAATTCAAAAATGAAGTCTATTTTACAAAATTCAAATCATATAAGTCACATTAATTAATTTAATAATTAATTCCCGCTGCCAGAGCAAATAGCGTGTTTTTACAAAACAATAAGTATCAAAAGATTGACACCAGTTTAAGTCTAATTTCAAAGTAAAATTGATTCCAATGACCACCATTGGATAAAATGGTAAAAATATATTCTAATTTCACTTCAAAACAAATTAAAAACATAATCTAATCATATAAATAAATTAGATTAAAAAGCAGTTTTGATGTAAAATGCAGTATTTTTCACTATTCATTAAAAAATGAACATTGTCAGAAAAATACCAAAAATTCACACAAGGTAAATTTTGATGTCCCAATCATAATGGATAAGTTTATTTTGACAAACATAGTTTATAAAATTGTCAAAATATAGATTCAAAAATGGTTTGCCATCAAAAGGCAATAAAACAATCTTTTAAGAATATTAGTGTATTCCATGCATAAGATTGTATTTATTTTCATTTTAAGCCGCTATAACACTATCCTAATCATTAATAGACATAGATAAAAATATCTATTATTCATTACTTACTTGGGATGTTACATCCTTCCCCCCTTTAGAAAATTGCGTCCCCGCAATTTATTTACTTATCGAATAAATGGGGGTACTTATCCCTCATTGCATTTTCAGATTCCCATGCTGCCTCTTCAATCATGTGGTTTTTCCACAAAACCTTTACCTGATGAATCACCTTATTCCGTAACACTTGCTCCCTATGGTCAAGAATCTGGACTGGTTGTTCCTCATAAGATAGGTTCTCTTCCAGCTGAACTACCTCTGGGCTCAAAACATGAGATGGATCTGGCATATACTTTCTCAACATCGAAACGTGAAAAACATTGTGTACCTGAGATAAACTCGGAGGTAAAGCCACTCGGTATGCAACTGATCCAACTCTCTCCAGAATTTCGTATGGTCCAACAAACCTTGGACTCAACTTTCCTTTCTTACCAAATCTCATCACGCTTTTCCAAGGAGAAACCTTGAGAAAAACATGATCACCTACCTCGAAAGATAGATCCTTCCTCCGGTTATCTGCATAACTCTTCTGCCTGCTCTGAGCTGTTCTCATGTGTTTCTGAATCAGATGAACTTTTTCTGCCATCTCTTCTACCAATTATGGTCCCATCAACTTCCTTTCACCCACTTCATCCCAGAAAGCTGGAGTTCGACATCGCTTCCCATATAATGCCTGAAATGGTGCCATCTGTATACTAGAATGGAAACTGTTATTATATGAAAATTCAACCAAAGAAAGATGTTGGTCCCAACTTCCCTAATAATCCATAGAACAAGCTCGTAGCATATCCTCCAATGTCTGAATTGTTCGTTCTGACTGCCCATCTGATTGAGGATGGAAAGCTGTACTAAAATTTAATTCAGTACCCAATGACTTCTGAAGGCCTTTCCAAAAGTTAGAAGTAAACCTGGGATCACGATCCGATACAATGGAGAGAGGAACTCCATGTAACCTGACTATATCTTTAAGATACAAACAAGAAAGTTTATCAAGAGAGAAAGTATCTCGTATAGCAAGGAAATGAGCAGATTTGGTCAAGCGATCAACAATAACCCAGATTGCATTATTACCTCGATATGTCTTCGGTAATCCAACAACAAAGTCCATGGATATATTCTACCATTTCCACTCTGGCACTGGTAAAGGCTGAAGAATCCCTTTCGGTTGATGCCGCTCTGCTTTAACCTGCTGACAAGTCAAACACTTCACAGTAAAATCAGCAATGTCTCTTTTCATTCCATCCCACCAGTAATACTCCCGCAGATCTCTATACATCTTAGTACTGCCCGGATGAACTGAAAACGGAGAACTATGAGCTTTACATAACAACTCTCTCTTCAACTGTGAATCACAAGGCACACACAATCTCTTCCCAAATCTCAAAACACAATCATTATCAATGTTGAATTCATGAAACTTACCTTTCTGAACCAGCTCTACCTTTTTCTACAACTCACTGTCTTGCTTCTGTGCTTGCTTGATTCTATCTGATAGAGAAGATCTCACTGATACCTGAAACAAAACAGAAGGACTTCCTGCACCAACAACTTCTATGCCAAAGTTCATCAAATCGTTAACCAAAGGATCACGTTCCAAACGCAACATTGTTAATGAAGCATTACTTTTTCGACTCAAAGCATCAGCCACTTTATTTGCTTTTCCCGGATGGTAATGAATTGTACAATCATAATCCTTGATTAATTCCAGCCATCTCCTTTGTCTCATGTTTAACTCTTTCTGAGTGAATATATACTTTAAACTTTTGTGATCGGTATATATTTCACACTTTACTTCATACAAATGATGCCTCCAAATTTTTAAAGCAAAAACAACAGCAGCTAGTTCCAAATCATGTGTAGGGTAATTTACCTCATGAGTTTTCCACTGTCGTGAAGCATAAGCCATTACCTAATCATTCTTCATTAGGACACAACCAAGTCCTTTCAATGAAGCATCACTGTATATAACACACTCACCATTCCTGGAAGGTAGTGCCAAAACTGGAGCATTCACCAATCTTCTTTTCAATTCCTGAAAACAATAATCACATTCTTTTGTCCAGATAAACTTAACACCCTTCCGAGTTAGCTTAGTCATTGGACTAGATAACCGTGAAAAATTTCTAACAAACCTTCGGTAATATCCCGCCAAACCAAGGATGCTACGAATCTCAGTTACATTTGTGGGTCTTGGCCATTCTTCCACAACTTTTGTTTTTGCAGGATCAACAGTTATTCCATCTTTAGAAACAATGTGACCAAGGAAAGAAATTTATTGTAACCAAAACTCACACTTGCTGAATTTCCCATACAGTTTCTTTTCTTTTAAGGTTTGTAAGATAACCCTTAAATGTTTTTCATGCTCCTCTTTACATTTAGAAAACACCAAAATATCATCAATGAAAACCACCACAAACTTATCCAAGAACTCATGGAAAATTCTATTCATTAAGTCCATGAATACAGCAGGTGCATTGGTTAGCCCAAAAGGCATTACTACAAATTCATAATGGCCATATCTCATACGGAACGCGGTCTTCGGAATATCTGCCTCCTTTACCTTCAACTGATGGTACCCTGATCTCAAGTCAATATTTGAAAAAAACTGAGCTCCCTGGAGCTGATCAAACAAATCATCGATATGAGGCAAAGGATATTTGTTCTTAACAGTGATATTATTCAAGGCTCTATAATCAATGCAAAGTCTCATAGAACCATATTTCTTTTTAACAAATAAAACAGGAGCACCCCATGGTGATGTGCTAGGGCTAATGAAACCTTTCTCTAATAAATCTTGAAATTGCTCCTTCAACTCTAAAAGTTCAATTTGTGCCATTCGATAGGGGGGTTTTGAAATTGGCTTAGCATCAGGAACTAAGTCAACAGTAAACTCAACTTCCCGATCTGGTATTATTCTAGGCAACTCATCAGGAAAAACATCAGGATACTCATTTACCACCGGCACATCATTAATCTGAACAGTTCCTTTATTTTCAACGATGTGTGCAAGGTAAAATTCATTTCCATCTTTTACAAGTTTCTCGGCCTCTTGATATGTTATCAAAAGTAAGGGTTCATTCTTGTAAACAAACTGAAAGTCTTTCTGAAAAGAAACTTCTTTAGCTCTACATTCAATCTTAGCATGGTAAATAGAGAGCTAATCCATACCCAGGATAACATCAAACTCTACTAGAGGTAGAACAATAAGGTTTGCAAGTAGGTTCTTTCCACAGATAAGGATAGGAAGATTCTTATAAATTCTTTTTGCCTCGACACTTCCCCCAGGTGTTTTTACCAAAAGTTCAGGAGTCATTTCTTGAGATGGTATTCCCATTTTACTAGAAAAGGTTTCAGAGATGAAGGAATGTGTAGACCCCGAATCAAACAACACACTGGCATAATCTGAAAAAACAAACAAAGTACCTGATACAACTTCATTTGATGGCCCGACATCTGCTGAAGTAGTTGCAAAGGATTTCACCACCCCTTTCTGCTTGTAGTCTAACTGCTTCCCATCACTCAAGCTCCTTGTCAGACACTCGTTTGCATAGTGACCCATCTCATTGCACTTATAACATTTCACTAATTGTAAGTCAAATTTGTTCTTACCTTCACCTTGATCCTTTTCAGTGCAATCACGAGCCTTATGTCCCATCTTACCACATCGGTAGCACTTCCCAGAATTCAGAAGACATTCCCTAGCATGCCTTTTGCCACACTTATCACAAACTAGAAACTTAGTTTTCTTACCATCAGACTTTTTTGAAGAATTCTTACCTTTCTCCTGCCACCTCGGTCGCTTCTTCTGCTGGTTGTTATAGAAAACTTGGTCATCGGAAAACTCCATTTCCACCTTCTCGGCACATCGAACAAGCTTTTCATAACTTTTAAACTCACGAGAAGCTAATGCCCTTCGATATTTTGGCTTTAATCCTGAGTAAAAATGATTTATTTTACTATCAAGGTCCCTGATAAAATTTGGAGCATACCTTGCCAATCGAGTGAACCTTTCTTCATAGGCAGCCACTGAGTCTTCCTCTTGCCTCAATTCCAAGAATTGCTTTTCCATCCTAAGTCGAACAGCCTTAGGAAAATACTTCTCAAAAACATACCTTTGAATTCATCCCAGTCAAGAGCATCAATCTCATCGGCGTCCCTGATATTTTTAACCATAGACCACCACTGATCTGCTTCTCCCTCCAAACGGTAAATAGCAAGACTAACCTTTTGATTGTCTGAACACCCCATGACATCAAAAATCTTCTCCAGTTCTTTAATCCACCCTTCAGCTAGAACAGGGTCAGATGATCCTCGGAATGATGGTGGATGTTGCCTCATGAAATGTTCCACCACAGACATGTTCCTCTGCGGTTGATCTGGCTGATCTCGTGCATGGATACCACCGCCATTTACCGCTTGAGTCAACTGCGCCATTACTGCAACAAACTGTTCAGTTCCAATTCCGACCATTTCTGGATGCTGATTCGGAAGGTTATTTCCTTCTGTATGCCTTCCTAGCACTGTTTCCCTGTTTCCTCTGTGGAAAACCATTCTGAACAAACATGTCTTAGATGAAGCAACATGGTAATCTTTAAATGCTAAATCATTTCGAAAAAAAATATTTTTGGATAATCATTTAATAGAATTCTAACTCCTAAAGTTATCTAAACCGACCTCTGATACCAACTATAAGGCCCCAGCCTTAAACCATACTTAATCTTGAGTTATTACAAGATTACATGTTGAGGATCCTTTCAGGTTTAGAGTTTTAGAGAATTAGATCATAAAACTTGCATTACATTCCACATATAAACAAAGTGGTTACATAAAGATAGTATTCTTCATTCCCATCAATGGAAACACATTTAAAATAAAACATGGATTATTTCTTGACACATCCTTGACTCTATCATCTTATCATGTACCTTTCCCTTGACCTCTGAAAAACATTTCAAAAACTTGGGATGAGCATAAAAACTCAGTATGGGTTATAAAAAAAACATGGAAAGGAAACATGAGTTCATATATACATAAGAATGAAATCATACTTTACCCATAAAACATAGGCACTTTAACATACCTCATAAAATCATGAATAAATCATAGAAATCATAAGACATAAAGGTAACTTGAGGCATTCATAACATTCTTACGTAGGGAGTAACCCTCTTGGTTACGTTTGGAATACCCATCACAGTATATTCCCTAAAATCTCTTCGGAGAAACATTAACGTTTCACTCCTTCGCGTTACCCAATGCATTGGAGAGCTATAACAGGCTCACCCGCCCTTAGTTTATCACGGAACCACCCATCTTCATAATAATGCCCATGAACCATAACATAATCATATCACATAAAACATGCATAAAGGAAACATAACATTTCCACATTTCAATCATGAGATATCAATACAAAACATTGATATAATAAAAACATTATGAAAACCATTTTCAATACCAATGTAAAACATGGTATTTATTTTTCTTTTAAAAAAGAAGGTATGGCTTGTAGAGGAAGCAGAAACTCAAATAACGGTTACGACGGCGGAGAAGTCGTTGTCGCCGCATACGTACGACAAAAACATTCCCTTTTGTCATTTAGTAAACGCTTCATATAAAAAAGATTCCTTTTGAATAAACGTAAAAGTCAAATGGGTTTATACACCGTATAAAAGAAAGTTGTGTATAAAATAAAATATGCCTCAATGAAAGGAGATTGAGACGAAGTCCCATACCTCGTATCCGACTTGACCCGACCGTTCTTTAATCTCCTGAATAATAAACTTGAGTTACTCTCTACTTGCTTAAGAACCTTTTTCAAGTTCATTATTCCTTTTATACCATGTTATGAACATCATGTAATCTGTTAAGTTAACAATGTTCATTTTGTCGGTATTTGGTTCTTAAGTCAAAAATAGACTTCTTACACTTACATGTTGTTAATTTGGTCAGAGGTTCATTATATCCAGAATGGTATTAATGATGTAGATATCATATATGTCATATATATCCAGTACATACATGCATTTATAATATTACATAATCATTTAGAGGTAAGAAATGAAATGCACCGTTCATGGAGACGGTAAGCCGTACGTACGCATGAACACTACTTTCATTTCTATTTCGTATTTTATAGAATGGAATCATAATGATATAAAGGTATATTATAATTCCAGTATAATATCATATATAATATCATAGTTCCATCCTTTATATGTCCCACATATGGTATTTAACAAATCAAATCACTTTTAGGGGGCGGAAGTCCGCACTTCCTAAAATGAAGATATCGTGTTTTACCCATAATGGAAACCATAAAGGTATGCCAAAAATAAAAAAAACAGAAGCTTAAGGAAAACATAAACATATTATATATCATATATAAAAATAGTGACATCATAATGTCCACCTTTGAAGGTGTTAAATGAGTGTTGAACAATCATCGTTTCGGGAGGCAGAATTTCGCCATCCACGGAAACCGTATGTTCTTTAACCATTTGATGTAGTTGTGTGAGATTGTAGCTCAAATAAATCTTATAAAAACATCCTAGTATATTGATGATACTGGTGTTGTTACAAAAGAAATAAATAAAAAGAGTTTAGGGGGTTGGAGAAGAAAAATAAAACAAATGAACATGAGAGAATGAATTACCTTTAAAAGTGTAACTCATTTTGAGTTGAGCCTAAAGGCTTCCTTTGAAAGGGTTCTGCCCAAAGGGAATCCTCTAGGATGAGGAGAAGGATGTGGAGAGTGAAAATGGGCAGGGGTTGGCCGAGAAAAAGGCTTGAAGAGTGTGTGAAATGAGGTAGAGGTGGGGGCCTTTTATAAGAGGAGAGGAGGGGCACTTTTGGAATGTAAAGAAATATTACATTATTTGAAAATGTGTTTCGGTTTTAAAAGGTCCCACATTGATATAATTCGTGTATAAGGTGATAAGGGTTCGAAATCCACTCATCCAATTGGTTTTGGACATGTGTAGTTCATATATTTTACATTATCTTTCTATTTTATTTAAATCGTCAAATAATGATGTCATCGCTGCATCATCATTATGTCATAAATAATTAAATTTATTTAATGTCTAAAAATTATAAAAAAACTACTATGATATAGTAAATCTTTTTAGCTTTCCAATTACTATTTATAATAAAATTTTGGACTTGTATAACCCCACTTAAAAATTGTTTTCGTAAAACATATTATGTTTGTGTCATTTTCACTTTAACATTAAATAAAAAGTAATTTATGTCATTTCCCAACAAAAGTGAATCCATGGGGTCCCCAAGTTGACCCATGGTATGTCATGGTCGGCCATGACACAACAAATGTGGTTGGAACATGTGTCTAGGTCATTTCATATTATTAAATTATTATTTATACCTTAAACTACCCTAATTACCACTAATCGTGATTAAGAACTTAATAAGTTACTATTCACCAAAAAATTATTATAATCTCATTGAACCAAATTTTACTTCTTAATGAAAACCATGTATGTCGGATTTTCAAAATTCAATACACATTAATGGTAAACTTTCATTTAACTGAAAAATCAGTTTGCTTGATTACCACTTAGTGGTTTCACTATTCATCAAAAATTGAAGTTTTTCAGAAAATTACCAAAAATTCACCCTAAGCTATATTTGATATTCCGAATTCAAAAATGAAGTCTATTTTACAAAATTAAAATCATATAAGTCACATTAATTAATTTAATAATTAATTCCCGCTGCCAGAGCAAATAGCGTGTTTTTACAAAACAATAAGTATCAAAAGATTGACACCAGTTTAAGTCAAATTTCAAAGTGAAATTGATTCCAATGACAAACATTGGATAAAATGGTAAAAATATATTCTAATTTCACTTCAAAACCAATTCGAAACATAATCTAATCATATAAATAAATTAGATTAAAAAGCAGTTTTGATGTAAAATGCAGTATTTTTCACTATTCATTAATAAATGAGCATTGTCAGAAAAATACCAAAAATTCACACAAGGTAAATTTTGATGTCCCAATAATAAAGGATAAGTTTATTTGGACAAACATAGTTTATAAAATTGTCAAAATATAGATTCAAAAATTGTTTGCCATCAAAAGGCAGTAAACCAATCTTTTAAGAATATTAGTGTATTCCATGCATAAGATTGTATTTATTTTCATTTTAAGCCTCTATAACACTATCTTAATCATTAATAGACATAGATAAAAATATCTATTATTCATTACTAACTTGGGATGTTACAATATTTCTCATCTATGACTATGTTTTCACTTTCCTCCTATGATCTCCTACATGGAGACCTAGTCATATGTTGCATTCAGTAACTATTATGTTTCCAACTTTCCCTTTTATGTCGATGTTTTAGTATTCATTTTTACAATGTAGCATTATATGATAGAAATTTTCATGAATTTAAACATTAATAACCTAGAATAATTTTTCAGATAAAATTCAACTTAAGGGGGCTATAATGTAACACACAAAGATTTTGTGAATTATTTTTTTGAATTAATTTAACGGTTTGTATATTTTTCATTTCAAACAACACTGAAAATCATTTAGTTTATAATAAATCACCAAGCCTAGATTATGTTATACGTAACACCAAGTTAACCATGCTTGAATCATAACATATATTTTAGCTTTTTCTACAAGGAACACTAATGTTAGATTATGTTACATGCATGACTGACATTCCTCGATGGATTTTACAATATGTAAGACCGAGTTTTATTGAACAATATTATTTTATTAAAATTTCATTATTTAATATAATAAAATATAAACTATCTATTAAATTAGTAGTTATGAAGATTATTAACTAATTTATTAAAATGTAATTTTTACAGAAATATAAGATGAATTCATAGGATACCAATTAATTAGAAATGAATATGAAAAATTATTGAATATACAAGAAATTATTATTATTATTATGGTTCCCAAATATTTTTGACTCTAATAAATTGAAATATTTACAATTATTGAGAAACATTAATTTAATATATATGTTATAAATTCAATAAAATATTTTTGATGTTAATCCAACATATTATATAGAACTAAGATATGAACAAACCCAATTTTATGCTTAATACCTATATTTTAAGGCATTTTACCGTATTTTAAAGGAGGAACCATCTTAATTTTTTTTTGGAACATTTATAAATTTAATATGTCAAAAAAAGTTTATATTTGAAATAAGAAATAATAAATTGGTTTGGGTATATTTTTGGTATTTTTCTATGATGTTTCATTTTTTATGAATAGTGCTAAATACTAAATTTTAGTTCCAAAATTCTATTTCAACTTATTTATTTATAAAGAGAAATTAAATTTTAAATTAATATAAAAAATTAATTGGATACTATTTTTATAAATTAAAAGAATTTATTTTATTTTAATCAATTTCACTTATAAATTTAATATAAAAACCAAGAAAACTTTTTAACGTTTTAACATTAAAATCCGGCATTTCTGACTCGACTGTGGGTTTAAATTTAAATCAATTTATACCACTTCAGTGATAAGAGTTTAGAGAAATAGAATCCATTTTTGGAATAATAATAATTTATAATTTATATTAATGTCATCATTGTTTTTGAAAAATTATTAGTGAATGTAATTAATATTAATTACATCAATTAAGGTAAAATTACTCTTAACTAAGGACAAATCCTTAATCTTAAAGGTCTAAATAACCTAGAAACTTGTAAAAATCAATGTTATGGAAATATTTTGACCCAATAATTACTTGGATCGAATTTGGACAATTATTGGTTCATCTTCACTTTGGATAAACATTGTTGGAATTCCATTTCCAAAAATTTATAAGAGTGAAACTGCTCACCCACTATAAAAAGGACTTATCTCTTTCCAATTCCTCACACATCTCATGACATGTTTTCCAAACTATTATATGAAAACATAGATCCTATAAATTCCTCCCCTAATCTAATAATCTTTGCCTTTGGAATAAAGTAATCCACTAAATCCCATTAGTGGAAACTAAAAGGATTTACCCGAATAAAGGTAATATCTTTCCTGATGTTCTTGTATATTATTTAAATTATTTGGCCCCCTAAACTCTTCTTATTCTATGATATTATAAAAAATACATTATCCAAAATATAATATATTTTTAAAGATAATTTTTATAAATAAACATCCAAAAACATCAATTTAATGGGAAATAAACATACTATTTACTTATAAAGCGGACTATTACCTCATGAAATGATGATAGTTCATTTTTCTGTTGTATCCTGTCATGGAAGACATTTTTATGGAAACAATATTTATTTATGTGTTATATTATATTTTTTATTTTATAATCATATTTAATACTTTTACAACACGCTTCTTTGTACTTTCTAGTTGGTGTAAATATAATAATTTTGTTTGACGATGTGTGGACTACCGCCCCCTCAAAGTGATGTGATTCGTTTGGACACTACATGAAATTTATTCCGGATATATTTAGGGAAAATATATGAACCATTTGAAATTGTAATTATAAATTAATTTTATTATATATGCACATTAATATAAATATATGTCAGTAACTTTTTTTCTTTCAATACGTTAATAAAACGGAAGCATCGTCCATGTATATGTATGACATACCATCTCCATGAATGGTGTATTCCATTTAATAATTCTATAGATTATTATAACAAAAATATATTGAATATTAATGACATTTATATCATGTTTTACATTGTATAAATCACGATTTAAGTATAAGGAACAATGATATAAAAAATTAAGACAGATGCGAAAAACAAGCATAATTTTACACGAATCAGAACCTTAACAAATAATTGTTAACAACTGAGTATTATACTATCAAAATAAACCCATATTAATATATAAATATCTATTTTATGATATTTATTTCATGGGTTCTATGTTTCAAAAGTTACCATATCGGTAATGTAATTTTATATCATACATGGTGTGTAAGGTACATAGTTACCAATTATTATGTGTCTATTGAAACAATCTCATAGAATATTGAGATTGTATATGTTTGTACTTCCTTTGATGAAATATTACGATACAACACTCAAGAATATTTATGGAATTTTTTACTCTGGATATTCAAGATATATTCATGAATTCATACCATTATTAAAATATTTTTTACACAAGATAGTTAAGAATGTGTTTTTATGAAAGTCATACATTACCCTCACTTTGGCCAAAAATATATGTTCCTTAAAAACCATGTTTTCTAAAATGGGTTTTAAAGAATATTCAACTATTCCACAATAATTTTTAAAATATATTTTTACTATTTTTGTTTTTTACAAATTATTTTAAGGGTATATTATTGTTTCATTTAAACAATGAGTTTTTCTAAGCCTTTTACCATGTTAAAGGAATGTTCTTTCTACCTCACACAACATGAACTGATTTACCCACAATAATTTCTATGATTCATCCTCGTAATTTTTAAATGGAATGTGTTTTAGAAAATTTTTACAAAAGTAATTTTAAAATAAATGGTTCAAAAAATATTTCAATATTTCATTATATGTTTTAAAATTATTTTTTATGGAAATTGTTTTGAAAAATATTTCAAGATTATTTTGTATTTATTCAAGGAAAATGGTTTTCAAAATGTTTGGAATATTTTTTCATGTTTTTATGGAAAATGGTTTCCAAAAGGTTTAATGTTTTAAAAAGACTTTTACATATAAGAAATTGTAATTTCCTTATGATTTTTTTCAAAATATCATTTCATGTTATTTTCCATTAAAGATGAAATCCGTCGATACTTATCATGACTTTATAAAAAAGGTTCTAAAGGTTCCATTAGTATTATTTCGTCAATGATTTATGTTTTTATGTAATGATTCTTAAGAAATCTATTTCTATTCTACATGTTATATTCATTTGAAACACACTTACATTCAAGGGTTATTCATTTATGAAATGATTTTGAAACTTATCGCTTATCCCTAGGTTATGATGTGATGAAATATTAATGATAAACTTTTCTTTTAATGGGTTAATATTTGATGTTTATATAACACATCTCTTTGTGAGGGTAATTACTTGATGATTATTTTATCTTCTAATAGAACATGTATGTATGATTTTATTATTATATAGGTGGGACCTATATATCCCCGTGACACATTTGATAAAGATAAGTTTTATATGATCTCAAAGTGTACACTTGTTGTAGCTCATGCCAGAAAACATGAAGTTAACTGGGCTGTATCTAAATCCTTAAAGGAAAAGGGTAGACGAGTTGTAGCCTATACCCGAAAATAAGATGATGCATGGGTTATAGCCCAAGTATTAGAACAAGAATGTACATGGGATATATCCCAAGCCTAAATGTAGGAGGAAAAATGGTTTATTATCCCAAGATCTAAGAAGTTACATCTATCATAGCTCAATCCTATCATGTTATAAAGTACTTGGAAGGTAGCCCTGACATAATTTTTTTGGATGTTATTGTATGCCAAAAATTCTATATCTTATTACTCAGTTATTCTTTCATTAAATATCATATTTATTTCTTTATGTATTATTTATAATGAACTTTAATGTATTATTCCAAGATTCATTTTTATTATCTTTGATAGTCATGGTATGATATGTTAACATTATGATCACATTCACATACCCATATGCTGATGTTCATACTTACATGTCTCTATTGTTTACCCTTTATGAGCATCTGAGGTCATCCCATTTAATGTTTCATTTACCAGGTTATGGAGATATATTTCATGTATGATAAGTCCAATAGGGGTGATATTCATGTAAAAATTAGTGAGAGATAATATAGCTTTCTTATGAACCCGTATTTACATTGCCATGTTTCCAAATGCATTAAACTAATACAACCTTTAGCCGTCCATTTTGGAAATGATTTATGTCAAAATATGTTCACCCTCATGGAATCCATTTTTAGTCAAACGAGGGGTTTCAGATGTATGGTGTAGGGATGAGGGATAACCATATATGTTGTATTATTTCGATGTGTGACTACTATTTTGTTTCTCAGTTGGCTACCTCACCACCCTTTTTCCTTTATAATCATATTTGGATCCTCAAAATCTTAGTTAAGGTCAAGATATAATTTTTATATTGTTATTCTGATATTGTTACTATATAGTGGAATGTACAGGTCTTTGGATCATGTTGTTTCTGGGTAAATTTGAATTTTTTTACCTTCAGTGAGTGGGACAAATATTTTCTTAATTATAAAAAACAAATTTTGATATTTTCATTGAATAAAGGATACAAATTAATTAGGGTTTTATGTATCAAAAATTTCATCTAGGTTCATAAGGGTTTTATGAACTTCATCATTAAAAAACTCCTTTTAGGAAATGTGACGATAGAGGATTATGGTTTGTAATAGATAGGATACCACCCAAGTGTAACCATACCAGCCTCTAGATAAACAATTAAATGTTTTTAAACTTTTCTAGAGGGGGTGTACGTTTGTGTGAGAACTCTAAAATTTTTATATGTGATTCACATAGTCTGTACACAATTTGGGAAACCGTGTTCCATGATCTTGTGTGAGTGGTTCTTAAGAAGAGGGAGACGTACATTTGGTAGATGTTTAACCAAACCGTGTAGCCCAAAATTTAAGTTATTTAAATAGGTAAAATTATAATTTTCGATTTCCCTTATTTGATTTTATTCTCCCACTTCCCCTCCACTTTATGTATATAGTAGGGGAGCACCCCCCATTATTATATTCCCTGGTATGGTGGGAGCTTCCTTATATGAGATTTGATCCTAAATCAAATTTTTGGATATAGATTTTTCATGATAACATGTTCTACATTCTTGATTATATGTTTTCTTTTTCTCTCTATAAATATTACTAAAACTGTGTGATCCATTTTTACCTATTTTTATGGTGTTCATCTAAAATACATGTATCTACCGATTAGGCTCGTGTTAGAGGTCGATATTGGATGAGCATATTCATATGAGTATAGGGCAGGTGGTTCCAATATTTTTCCACATTTTTTCTTTTTTTCGAGACTAAAAATTAAATTCTCCATATGGTTTTCTAAGAGGGACCCTAATTAAGTTTATTCCAATGTTTAATTTGATTGATGGATGTTGTGGGATGATTTTGGGAATTCCCTATTCCAACTGAAAATGGTCAAGCTATGTAAGGGCCTTAGACAAGCTTGGGAATATTAGGATAGGTGTATGTTTCAATTAAATTGATTTTTTATGAAATTTCTTGTTTCATGGGTATGTTCTATTCTTGGACTGAGGAATGAGGTGGTGCTGATCACCTGGACTAAGGTGATGTGATTTTTTTGGTTGGGAAATACTTGAAGAATATGGGTGATGTTGAAAACATGGGTGTGTGAATTTGTCATCCGGTTGACACACAAAGGTCATCAGGTTGAGGGAAAAACCCATTTCATATGAGATAATCATTACCATTAGGATTAGAGACATGGTCACTAGGGAACAAGGTTTGGGAAGATGTGGCATAGGTTTTTTGGGCTATTTCCACTCACCGTAATTAACAAATGTTTTGTTGTTGTTGTTTCATCATAGATAAGACTCAGAATATGAGGGAATGTTGACCCATTATATGTGTAGAATCCTCCATTAGGTTTCAATTTGGGATGGTGGTGACCATCAAGGATGATGGATGCTATTGTCATAGAAAGACACATGGATGGTAGTGGACCCTAAGTTGATGGTAATGTGATCATCAGTTGGGGGATGAGGCTCGATATATTTCATGAGACCATTGGGCTAGCTTGTTGAGGGGAAAACATTGTTCTATCTCTTGATGGTAGTCTTCCAGCCAATGATGATGATTTATGAGAGGATATATGTAATTTTCCCTTAGGCTCCAAGCTTTGTGAAGATAATCCTTTCATAGATGAGGCATGAGGAACCAACTACTAGTTGGGTGTGCTATTTCAGACACTTGTGACATGATTGGTTATACAAGTTGTCAGTTGGCATGAGGATCCATTGATAATTTTATACTAGGTTCTTGAGGTATCTTTAGATTATAGATCACTAGGGGACATGTTGAGATTAATTTTAGTTGTATCACCACTATTATTTTACATACAAAGACATGTGTTTTATTCCATTTGTATGATTAGGGGAAATGATTCATAATGAAATTGGATTAAGTAGGTGAACGTTTCCTTATTGAAATTGAGAACATGTGAATCCGGATAATTTTATGATTTTATGTGCTTCCTTCATATTTATATTTCATAAAAACATGAATCCTATGAGATGTAAGACAAGAACACATTGGTGGTTCCCTACTATGATTTATTGTCACATCCTACACACTCCCTTGGGATGTGTGTAGACTTTATGTATCAAAAATTAAGTAAAGGGCCCAACTCATGAACTAGATTATTGTACTCTAGTTGAACCTTTTCAGGGAATCTATGGAAGGGTACCTTAAAGGTTCTTTCATCAATTATAGAATTATTTTGGGTTTTCTTCTATATTTGCATGATTATATAAATGTATTGAGTTCATCATTGGGTTACCCTATAGGATTAATGTATTATGTTAATTTACTTGAATTAAGGATAATATAAGGTGTATCATGATTTTTAGTAGCTATAAATGGTATGTTTGGACTTATCATTTATTACTAATGTTTTCTATTTATGCTTTTGCGGTTTCTTTCTTTTGCATCTGTTGTGTTATGGTCTTTCATACATTGTTTTATATATGTCTAAAATTATAATTTATCACCAATGTTAGTTATTTTATCCCAAATAACACCTCTTTAAAAAATAGATTCTAGTCATAAGCCTTTAGTGTGTGTGGAAGCATGCTTAAGGCCCAGTGGTCAACTGGCCCAGAGCTCCATTTAAGGTTATATCTGGGTTGAGGTTCTATAATTGGTATTAATTGTTGTTTTTTCTACATTATTTTGTATAAGTTTTTGGATGGATACTCAGGGTATCAAATGATATCATTTAAATTTGTGTCTCACTATTTGGGGTATGGTAATGCATATACTAGGATGTTGTTGGAACTGGGTTTAGATTTCCTATTTGGGTTCTTATGGCCTCATTCTTGGGAAAACAACCACGTATCCAATGGTGGGAAATTGATATTATTTTTTCACTTATTATATTTTATTTATTTCCAGATAATGTTGCAGACTTGGGTCTTCTGTTTTTCTATGTTATTGACATTAAACCTTTTCCCGATGTGGAAAGGGGGGATTGGATTTTTATATTTGTAGGAACATAGGTTGTTTTGATATTTTATGTGCCAATAATTTATTATCAATTAGATCATAGAATTAAATAATTGTTGTTGGAGTGTTTAAAGCATCATCAATGCTATCCAAACAGTTTTTACATGTTTGGCCTCTCCATGGTGGCATTCTTATCAGCTAGGCTAGGCATGTGGTTCCAATGAGATATGTGTTTTCTTCTATGTAATAAGATATATATATATATATGGGCCTGACCCTAATAAGGGAAGGAAGGTATGATGATTTGGGGTGAGTTGTTTAATTTTTCAATAGAGGAGATAAATTGTGTTTTCCTTCTTAGCCTCTTTGGAATTATTCTACTCAGCCACCTTGGAGTTATATATGATATGTGATGCCCAACCCTATTATTGGATGAATAGTGGACATGAGGCTGGATGATATGTGATTCTTGACTCTGATGTGTCCAGGTAGGGGTCCATGAGGCTGGGTTACTTGTTATACATGTCCTTGATAAGGGAAGGAAAGGTGGCTTAAGGACGGATGTCTTATGACATGGTGTGATAAAGGAGTGTATTTATGAGGATATTTATAGACTGCATTCCCTAGAAACCAACATCGTTGTACATTATGATAAAAATTTATTGAGTAAATGAATATTAATAAATTCCTTATCACATCATGATTATTCTTATATGTGACATAGTTCTTGATAATGTCCATAGAATAGTTATCGCATTAAGAGGTCGTAGAAGATCCCTACTATGATGAGAACCAGGAAGTGCCATGGCACTATTCTTGAATATATGTTCTATGGCCAGATGACATCTTTTTAAGGGACACAAATGATACATGTAATCAAGTGTGGGGACTCATGAATCTTTGATGCACCTTCTTATGGTGTGCGCCCTTGGTAATATTGAAGAGGATATTCTAAGAAAAAGACCCACAAGTATAAAATCCACATTCATGGACATTCTAATATACAAAATGGTGTATTGGTCCTTAGACTTTATAATTATTATTAACAGGTATTATGACTCATGGACTTACATGTATTGACAAAAACTATGATGAAAGATATTCGCAGTGAAGTAGGATATGTTGGGTGAGTCACGAGTAATACTACATTAATGAATAATGTGAGAAATGATTTGTGATTTATATGGAAGTAGACATCTCATGCCCTTATATTGAAATGACATACCATAACCAAATTCATGGCCATTGTTTCTCTAGGCTAGTTCAATTCTGAGAAGTCAATGAATGAGAAATCAAACACATGGGTTGATCAGACATGCATGAAACTTGCTGGATTTTAAATATCAGGAAAAATGGATTATATTACATGGTAAGCATTTTTATGAGGTGATATGTCATTGTGACTTCAACTTCATTCTATTGGGTGCCTTGACCTGTTTCTAGATATTAATCATGGAATTTAGGCAAACCCGCCTAATGCCAATGAGAAAGTGGATTAGAGGGTCACACACTAAGTGTAGATATTATCTTAGTTAAATAATTTATTATTTAACATATTGAATAAATATTATTACCAGTAGTGGTTTATCAATTATCCAAGTATGCCTGATTGCATTTATTTCATCGCTAGTTATTTTAGAGAATATATTGCAGATGAAATATTTATTTACCAAAAAATAATGATGTTATATTTATTTAGTAAATAAATAGTCATTATTCAAGGCCTGGTAAATATTGAGGGGAAATGACGAACCGTGTTATGGGTCTAGTGAGAAATAATTTTAAATACTATTTTGTTAAAAAATATTTAATTATAACATGTATGTTATGTTAATGTCATTGAAATAAAAACATTTATATTAATATTTGACATGGGGTTTCACATAGAATAGTAAAAAAAGTAACAACACATGTGTTAATTATTTATTATTACCTGGTGAATTGGATTCCCAATTATATTATTATTCTCTAAATTAGCCAAGAGGTTATTCCCCCAACTATCCAATTGAGGTGTGCGTAACATCCTTGGTGAAAATCACTTCAGCCTAGGGAATTATACCTTCTCCAATAATTCTCTCAAGAATGGGATTGATCCTCCTACATCGGATCTAGGATAACTCTTTGGAATCTATTCTAAAGGTGACCAAAGGCAGACATCACAAGTGAAAGGGTCTTCAAAACTAGAACCCATAGACTCCTTTAGCAACATCCAATGATACATGGAGCACATGTGCATCCACACGTGAGGATTATTATCCTTGGATTCTACATTACAACGAAGCTGGACCTCAAACCTATAATTGAACACATCAACGAATAAATAATCACCTTGGAGGTAATTATTTAATATAGTTAAATTAATTTTAAACAAAATTTCTTAATCATCTCTTCTCAGTTTTGAGTTCTATGCTTTTTCATTTATCTTTGATTCAATTTTGTGGATACTAGTGATTATCGTCATATAGATCCCAGATTAATCATCGATCATTTAAATTTTTAATGTTGGGTATGCACCTATCGTAAACTTCAGCTACACCTGGAACCTATATTTAGTATCAATGGGGTCATATTTTTATTTATCATTATTTCAATAATTCATTAATTATATACAATTTAAATATTTTGTTTTTCAATTCATGTATAATCAATCATGTAATCTGAATATTGAGATCAATTCTTCCCCTTTAGTTTCTCACAGATCTAATAGAAAAAAATAATTTTATGATTAACATTAAATCGAGGTTCTCATCAAGAGTTTTTTATGATTCTTTCTAGGTAACATGACAATACACGTCGTGTACTTGGAATTACATGCCATGTAATCTTCCACACACACACTATGTAATCCCGATTACAGACCATGTATTTTTTTTAAAATTCACATGCTGTAATTGGAAAATTACTCAAGTTGTGTGCATTAATGGCATGTGGTGTAGTTAATTCTTGTACCGCCTGTTGACCAGGATAGACTAGTGCACAGTCAGCGGGACTACACACCGTGTGGCCTAATGGACATGGGGTGTACTCCCTTCGGGTCCAAGTCAATAGGTGTATCCCATAGAAGGCTTTCCTAGCTGGGGACCATATATCACAGAGTCTACATGGTGTATGGTACACTGGACACTATGTTTACTATAATGATTTCCTAATTACACCTCATACGCTGTTTCCCAAGGAATGTAATTCAGATGGATGGTGAGCAGGGTACACACCGTGGAGTCATATCAACATGATGTGTACTGTTTCCACATTAAATATATTCAAAAAATTATTATTATATTATAAGACCCTTGAGACATGTCCCTTCATGTGGGAGGAAAGCTAGGACATAACATGTGATATGTGATTGATATATATATATATTAACATCCACATAATGTTCGAAGATCTACACATCATGTATAATTAGTATTACAATTATAATTCTATGTGCATGCTACATATCACAAAGAATAAAGTTTATTAAAGTATAAATAAAAGTTGGGTATTTTTGTATGTCTATTCACTGGGTTTCCTCATAGGTACAAGTTATGTTCAAGGTTATATATATTAATCTCAATGATATTCGAAAAAGTATTATGATAATGAGAATTGATTAATTAAAGATAATGATTAATCTATTCAATTATAATTTATCTTAATAATAATGATTAAATAATTTAATGCTATTTTTATTAAATGAATAATTCATTGCATGTATGTGGATTATGTTGATCTAGACCAGACCTTCTTATGTGATTGGTAACATTTTAATTTAGTTGTTAAATTAAAATTCTTGGCCGACATACCTTATCTTCATTAATATATAGGGCATGCATGCCCATGGTTTCTTTTATGTAAACATCTGTTTACCTCTCACTTGTGTGTGAGTTAAAAGAATATATAATGGATGGAGATCCCAATCTAGAGGAGGTGGTTCATGTTAGGATCCATGGTGAAACAAATACAAGGACATACAATGTTGGATAGGTGGAAAGATGTAAAAAAACCTTAAATGGTTTAAGGTGTTTCCCCAAAAGGTTAGGGTTAGTTTATCAACTGCTAGATAACAAAACCAATAGTAATGGTCATGATCAAACCCTTTAATGATTTCTATCAGTTTTGTGGTTATTCATTATTGATTTTTGACGCGATCACATAATTAATGAACTAACAAGCATACAATGTGGAAGTAAAATTAAATTTCTTATGAGAAAATATTTTCTATATATGGTTAATCAATTAATAATATCCCACATAAAATTAAAAGTAATGTGAAAATATTTTATGTGTAAATGTACAGATAAATGATAAAAACCCTTAATTAAATATTATGTCGGTACATCCTTCCATTACAACAGTTATAATCAAATCATAGTTCAAAATGCTTGACCATCCCTATTTTGGGTGATTTTAATTATCATAGAATTCTAATTTGAGGTTTTGGGTTTACTTTATATAGATTATATCATGTTTGGACATTCCTAGAAGGACATGGTGTAACTAAGAGGTAAGGGTTGAGGAACTCCAAAATTAAGGATTTTAGGATTGAGGAGTCCACTCAATAGATCAAGGATGTGTGAGTTAATGTAGTTGGAATTTGGAATGCCTACCTAAAACCTTTCATGTTTCTTGACCAACCATAGATTGGGTAATTAAAAGGTAAATATGTACCTTACCACTAGAATTTCCAAGAATCATGATATTCTAAAGCCAATGGCCCGGGATATTGGGTTTCTAAAACATAGTGGGGTAAAAATATTTATTCATATATATATATTTCTATATTCCTCATAATAATGTTATGATACCATGCTCATGTTATTTGTATAAACAACATAAAAAAGGTCATGAAAAATATCATTGTGATCCATATTTGAGAAATAAATCCTTCTCACCTACACTAATTTATGAGTGTGGAAAAGGCTCATTCAGGTTATCCATTTCCATGGTTGGAATCATTATGTTCTCGAAGATCCTTTACCAGTTGCACCTGTAAATGTGGCGAGTGATGAGGAACTCTATGTGTACGAGAATCATCTGAATGATTCTACAGATGTTCTGTTCCTCATGATATCATCCATAACCAATGATATCTTGAAGAGACATGGGGAAATGGTTAGATATAACATGATGTCCCACATTCGAGATCTCTATCAAGAGAAGGGGAGTCAAGAGAGGAAAGAGTTACCTAATATAATTTCACTACTAAACATGGAGATTCTATGCCAGTTGTAACATATGTAGTCAAGCTTATTATCTATATTAAGCATCTAGACATATTTGGGATTAAATTCTTAGATGTGATGCATATAGATATAATATTATCATCACTACATAAGTCCTTCTCTAATTTTATTGTGAATTATAATATAATAAATAATCAGAAGAGAATATCATAGATTCTTACCATGAATTAATAAGTTGATAAGGACATGGGGAATGGAAAACCCGTAGTCAATAATGTGAATAGAGAGATTAAGGAAAATGAAAAGGGGCCTAATATTTACAAACAATCTAAATCATCCATGAATTGTTCGACGAAGAAGAAGAAGATCTAGAGGTAGGGTAAGGAAAAGAAGGCAGTATACATTGCATGTGGCAAGTCAGACAACTGGAAGAGGAACTGCACCTTGAGGCAAGGGGTTTATAATGGTGCATCCATTATCGATTGAAATAATTCTATTTCTACACATTGGTTATTAGTTATAGCATGGGGGGATCACATCTATATTTAAATTTAGGAACCAATTAGATTCTAGAAGACTTTCAAAGGAGAGGTGGATTTTTGAGTTTCTAGTGCTGTGAGGATGGATGCTCTTTCTATCAGTGACTACCACATTACTTTTCCAATGGGAATAATTTTGTTTTCATAATTCTTTTATTATGTTCCTTGTTTCATCAAGGACATAATTTAAGCATTGAGTTTAGGTACAAATGGATTTATTTTAACCTTCAGAAATAAATGTTATTAATTTTATAAATACAACATATTATATGGTATGACACATTTAAATTATTGTATGTTTGTATTAAATTATGCAAAAAAATTATTTTCAATTGATAATGAACCATGTTCAATTGAATCATACAACACCCAGTTGTGACATCACAACCATGGTCATGTAAATGAGAAGCGCCTAACAATGACATGTCAATATTGTTATTTAGAAACATCTCAGTTAAAACCACTTGATAAATGTCACACATTTTTACAATGGAAAATGAATAAACCACCATTAGTTGGAGAGGGGGAAAGGGAGACAGAGCATCTACGAATGGTATACACTATTGTGTATGGAACATTTCCAGTATAAGTTAGAAGAGGATATTCATACATCATTAATTTTATAGATGACTTGAGTAGATATGGATATGTCTACTTGATGAGGTATAAATTTTATTCCATTGAGTAATTCAATGAGTTCAAGAACAAAGTATATAATCATCCTAGTAAGTAGATAAAGAAGCTTTGATTAGATGGTGATGGAGAATGTCTAAAGCTAGAGTTCATCGACCTTTTACTAGAGTCTAATATTATATATCAACTCACACTACCTTATAAACTACAGTGGAATGTTGTTAGTGAAATGAGGAACCATACCTGGTTGGACATGGTATGGTCAATGATGAGTCATCAATATAATCCAGTATCCTTTTGGGGAAATTCATTACAAACAAGGACATAAAAATCAAACCAATTACCAACTAAGGTGAATAATGGGATTCCCTTCAATCTATGGAGTGGAATGAAACCCACTTTTTCAGAAACATGTGTATGGGGATGATATTTTTTTGTTTAGGAATTCGTAGGAAACAAACTAGAAACCTGGGGCACGATGTGTATCTTTATATTGTATCCCATGTAAACTATGGGATACTACCTATACAACCCCTCAGACAAGAAAGTGACTATTTCTAAATAGGATTTCTTTCTTGAGAGGGACCAAATCCTAAAAATGGATAGTGATGTAAATATTTTCTTTCATGATGTTTATGTTTAATACATACAATATTTGGTACAAGAACATTCTCCATAGATCCCCATGGAGGAGGTAGTTCTTGAAACACAAGTACTGCTTAGGGGTACAAAGGAGGTAAGGGAACCATAGAGATATGGATTCCTTTTCACTAAGCATGGTGGATCATAATAATTGGACAATGATGAACCTATCCCCTAGAAGTTAGTAGTAGAGAGATAATAAGCTTTAATATGGCTAGGAGGTATTAATTCTATGATTGATTCCATGTATCAAAACCATGTCCGGGTTCAGTTCGATGCACCAGTTGACGTAAATCCTACTGGGTGTAAATGGTAATTCAAGAAGAAAAAAGAAATGGAAGGTCAAGTTAGTATATATAATTCATGGATAATGGCTAATGGTTTTAAATAACATCAAGTAATTGACTATGATGAATAATTTTTTTGAATTTCCATGTTATGATCCATAAGAATCAAAATTTCCACAATAGCTTTCTAGGACTATGATATTTGGAACATGGATGTAAAAACTACATTCCTTAATGGGAACCTTCATGAATATGTCTATATGACACAACCAGAATGGTTTGTGACACCATGTGATACTAAATTGTAGGAATGTTTTAGAGAAACATTTATTGATTAAAGAAATCATCCATGTAATGGAACATTCGATTCAATGAAGCGATAAAATAATTCGGTTTCATTAAAAATGAATGTGATCCATGTGTTTAAAAGTGGTTTAATGGGGAAAATTCATTATCCATGTAGTGTATTGTGATGACATATTGATTATTTGAAATTATATACTAGTCTTGCAGTCTTTCAAGGATAGTTTGAATAAGTTCTTCTCCATGAAGGACTTAGGAAAAGAATCCAACATTTTAGGGATCAAGATCATTTGTGATAGGTCCAAGAGGCTTCACGGACTAAGACAAAGTACATACATTGACTAGATACTAAATATATTTATTATAGAACAATCCATGATGAGATTTTATCCAATGTCAAATGGTATACATCTTTCCACGAAAATGTGTCCCCAGACACATCACGAGAAAGATTTGATGAGTAAGATTCGATATGCTTCAATGATAGGATATGTCATGTATATCAGGTTATTTACCGTACATGATATCTCCTGTGAGGTGAGATTGGTATTCAGATATCAAGGAGATCCAAGAGAACAAAATTGGACTTATTTCAAGGCTATCCTTAAGTATATGAGAAGAACTATGTATATATTCTTCATGTATGTAGGAGACGAGGAGCTTGTCATCAGATTATATGATGATACTAGTTTTCAGATAGATCAGGAAAATCTGATGTCACAATCAGGATATTCTTTCTGTTTCAATGGAGGAGCTATGATCTTGAAAATTTCAAAGAAGCTAGTTATCACGAATTCTATAGTGGATTTTGAATATATAGTAGCATCTGATGAAACCATGTATGCTATATCGATTTGGAACTATGTACAAGATATTGATGTGGTACATAGTAATAAGGATCCCACTAAACCTTATTGTGATAACACTATAGTAGGGGATCGTGAAAAGGATCCACGGTCAAATCAATGGACACAGAACTTACATCAAAAGTACCCCCACTAGTGGGATTTATAACAACGGGGTGATGTTACAGTGATAAATGTGTCCCCAGAATAGAACATGGATGACCCCTTTACTAAAGGCATATCCTAGTAGATATATGAATATCATGTGAGAGCTAGCAGACTAAAGGTTTTCTGTAGTTGGCTCTAGTGTAAGTGGGAGCCTGTAAGATTTGGTCCCTTAGAAAACAAATTCATAAAAAATTATGATAATACATTAATTATTGGATGAAAATAATAAACTTTTTACCACATCATGATTTTTATTTTGAGTGATATAGTATGTGAATATTTTCTGATAATAGTTACCGCACTGAAAGTTCATTACAGATCCATGCTATTATGAGAACCCAGAAGTGCCCTAAAATAATTCATGAATATTTTTTTTATCTGGATGATATAATTTGATGGGAAAAATTAATGAGGATCTCAGGGGTCAGGGCTCATGAAGCTTTGTGGCGCCTTCTCATGGTGTGCACCCTTACTAATATCCAGGAGGATATCATGAGAACAAGACCCACCTATAGGAAATCCACATTCATAAGTGTCATTGGATGTTCTTATATGTGGATGTGTGTATTGGTCCTTATACATTAATATTATTATTAATGGGTATTTTTACTCACACACATAGATGTATTGATGAAAACTGTGATGATAGATGTTCGTGGTGATGTAGTATGTGTTGGGTGCGTCATGAGTAATACTGCATTAATGAATAATGCATGAAATGATTTTTTTCACTTCTATAGAATTTGATATCTCAGGACCTATGATGGAAATGATTTATCCTAACTAAATCCTTGGACATGGTTTTAATTAGGAATGTTTAATATTTGGATGTTAAAGATTGGAAAATTGAGCACATGGGTTGATGGAACTTTCATTCCAGCTACTTGACTGAAGATATCAGGACAATGGGATTATATTACAAGGTAAGAGTTTTAATGAGGTGAAATGTTGTCGTGACATCAAATTATATCTCTCGAGAGCCTTGACCCATTGCGAGATATTAATATGGGAATTTAATAAAACCCACATAATTCCAATGAGAAAGATGGATAGAGGGTAACTTAGTAAGTGCAGCTAGTATCTATATTAAATAATTTATTATTTAACAAGTTGAATAAATATTATTATAGTTTGGGGTTTAAAAATTATTCAAGTTTTAAAAATTTAATTTATTTCATAGCTAATTATTATATATTATATATTTTGAACAAAATATTTATTTAATGGAGAATTAGACAGTTATAATTATTTAATAAATAAATAGTCATTATTTATGGCCCGATAAATATTGAGGAGGATTGGTGGACCATGTTATGGGTTCAGTAATATATAAATATAAAATTCATGTTTATCACATGTCATGTAAATAACAACATTGCAATTATTATTTTACATGGGTTTTCACATGGAATAATAAAATCAGTAATGGAACTTTTGTTAATTATTTATTATTACCTAGTAAATTAAATTCCCCGTTATGTTATTAGTCTCTAAATTAGACAAAGGGTCAATCCCCAGGATAACCAAACATTTGGTTCCCAAAATCATTTGAGAAAATCTCTCGAGCTAGGAGAACGAATCCCTATCCAAGAATGCTCTCATGAATGAGAAATATCCTCCTCTACTGGATCTAGGAGAATGATTTGGAATCGATTCTCATGGTGATCAAAGGAGGATATTGCAAACATAAGGGTATTTTGTGCTAGCACCCAATGACTCCTTCATAAATTTCCAAAGATACATGGAACATGTGTGGATCACCATTAGAGGCTTTCTATCCTTTTCATATACATCATAATGAAGTCTCACCATGGACCCATGGTTGAACAAATCAACAAAGAAAAAATCACCTTTGAGGAAATTCTTTAATTTAATTAATTTATTTATAAACAAAATATATCGATCCTATCTTCTCAATTCTAGGTTCTCTCCATTGTACGTTTTCATTGATTCAATTTCATGGATACTGGAGTTTATCATCATATTGATCCTAAATTAATCATCGGTTATGAAAATTTTCAAAGTTGGGTACACGCCCATCCTACTCTTCAGTTATTCCCATAACCTACGGAGATGTGCAGCCTATTATAGATTTCCCTCTATATGATATAAATATCTATTATTATGGACATCTAAACATGATATTGGTATTTATAGGGATATCGCATATATGAGTGCTAATAGAGAATCAATAGGACGATGACATGGTGTTGCATGAGAATGAAAAGTATTATTTCCATAAAGTTTGATATAAGGTCCCTGAGGGTGAGTCTAATCATGGACCACATGGACAACAACATGTGAAGGCTTAGGTATATGTTGAAAAACCATAGGATATGGATTATTTTGGGCCATGAATTTGTGATCATCTTAGTTAGATTTGGGTTCTGGTTATCCTGGGTATCGACAGGGGTGGCTTTGGAGCTTATCCCCTAATGGTGTACATGATTTGAGAGTTCTAATAATAGAACACAAAACAATTTTGATGTTAGAGTGGATCAAATGAGACAGAAAACTGGATTGAGTCATTTTGAAATATCTTGGACCAGATTGAGACACCCTCGGTCGCAGTATGATGATGTCAACATAAATGCTAAGAGAACAAGAAAAGAACTGGATGGGGTTAAAAGTATTGGAGGACATACATAATGGGATTTCAGTGAATTATTTCAAGGACAATTTCTTCAATAATTTATTTCAAGATATGCTAAGGGAGGGCCAACCTAGGGCGTTTGTGAATCTTCAGTAGGGGTATAGTTTGATCATGGAATATGCTACAAATTTCAAATACCTATTCGAATTTTCACCTGTGATGGTAGGTGATGAAATCACTAGGGTCCACCATTTTGAGGATGGCCTAAGGCATGCCATCAAGGGGTGGTTCAATATTTTAAGGCTATATTCCCTTTCATAGGTAGTAAAATAGGTGATGTAAGTAGAGGGAATCTGATGGAATGGTCTTATAAGATATGGGTGATGGTATCTTGTGTTCTTAAAGGTGATGCTTCATGTGGGAGGAAATAGGTTTAAGAGGAATTACATTGTGGATGTTAGCGTAGGGTCATAGGAAGACCACAAATGAGTGGGTCTTCAGTATTGTTATTCTAGTACGACCATCCAGTACATGTATGTAATCAATCCGAAGAGCCTCAAAATTATTTCTGGGAATGTGGAAAGATGTTCAATCTCTAAAGGTTCTTCAGAGAGACTTATTTAACATATAGAGGCCATGGAATGAGTCAGACACAAGTTCTTATGGTAGGACCAGTAGAGGTACCATGAGCTAGTATATGGCAGTCAACTACACGTGGAGGATGTGCCATAGATAGTGAGTCCTAGTAGTGGGGTTAGTGTCCAGTAGCTAGTGCAACCCCATAGGGAGGATAGAACTCAAGTAATCATGATTTATTCTATGTTTACACTATTGATCTTCCATGTTAAGATTAGGATGAGAACAGACTATAATCAGTAGTATGCTATGATGAAGGGCATGACTGAGGTTTTCCTTTTAATTTCTATTTTTTAGTTTTGATGCAAGAGGTTCATGTGTAAGGTTTTTGATGTAAACTAATTTTATTTGGATGTGTAGGTTTGATTATAATTTATGATATATATATATATATATTAGTTCTATAGAAATTGTGACATGTTTTGGGAAATGATAGTGTGTATGTTTTAATTTAGGTGGATCGGCATCAGGGCATCAAAGTGATGTAATTGATAAAGGAGTTGTGTCACACTGATACTTCATACAAGAATATGATAAGATGTGGTGAATTATTGGTATAATATATAAACTTGAATTATTTGAGTTCCAGATGAGGTTAATGAGAGAAGGTGCACCATGAGAGGACTTACTATGTCTAGGGATGGTCAGTGGACCATCATATTATTTGAGTTTTGGGTTGGGAAGTGACCAGGTAGGTAACTCCTAAGGTGGGGAGTGCATTGAGGTGAGTTTAACTATGAATTAATTGTTGAGGAAGATTGGGTTAATGGGTGGGTATATTTTTTACCATCTCTAAGTAATTATTTATATCTCAATGATGAGATATGTATGGTGGGAGGTTGTAATGTTTGGGGTTTTCAAATGGGATGTTTTCCTTGTAAATTTTTATTTTCTTATGTTTGGTGAGAGGGACTATTATTTTGATGATTATCAAAAACAAATTATTAGAGTTTATTTAACATAAGGCCATATTTTTAGAAGGATTCTAAGGATATATAAGTTTCTCTTGGTTTGGATGTATTTTTTGAGTTTTGAGGTGTAAAAACCAAGTTTTTATTCTACGCAAATAGAGGTGTATAGTTTTGAAAAGCCGTGTGTCCTCCCAAGAGTAAAAATGTGGCCCTATAGATTCACTATTCATAATTTGTAATGACATTCTATAGGTATCATAGTTCTATGAGATACATATTAAATTTTTAGTATAGGGGATTCACACTTTCTATGAATGGTTTGTGAAACTATTCACAATGACCATGCATGTGTCGTTATTAGGGAGAGAGTGCCACACTGTGTTCACTTGATTATGCAAACCATGAATCCAAACCATGTGGGCCACTTAGAGAGGTGGAATTATGATTTTTTACAATGCCCCCAATTTTTTTAATTATCCCATTTATCCTTCTCTTCATGAAAACATCATGGGATCTTCTCCCATTCTTTTCCTCACTATGTACAGAGGGATCATCTCTATCAAATATCAAATATTCAATCCATCGAGGGAGTAATATTATCCATGGTATGAATTTTTAATCACTTGATTGTATTTCTGTTTTCTCTCTCCATATGGTGTGCTAGATCCATGTGAGACATTTTACCTTTTTTCTAGGGTGTTAGACTAAAATGAATATTTCTTCAAATTGATCTTGAGTTAAAGGCATGTATCAAATTACTATATTCTAATGAGATTGAGGTTTGTGATTATGAAAATTTCCTATAATTTTGTCATGGTTTCTGGGGGAATCCTTTAAATGTTCCATTTGATTTTCCAAGAGTGACCTCAAATAAATTGATTAATATGTTTATATTGATTATATTATGTCATGGGAAGTCGTTGCGAAATTTCCTTGTCCAAATACAAATGGTCAAGCCAGGTAAGGGACTTGGATCAGCTTGGTGACTTTAGTTAGAGATTTTATTTTATTTAAATAGAATTGTTTTTGTTAAATTTCATGGATTCAAGGGTACATGATAGGATTTGATCGATGATTGAGGTGATTTTGATATCTAGGATTAGTGACAGATGATTTTTTAGGTTGGGTGAGCCTCAAGGCATACAGATAATGTTGATCATAGGTTGGGATGACTTAGTCATTAGGTTAAGGTGACAATGTCATCATGTTGAGGGAAATTCCCATGTGATAAAAGATAGTGATGATAAAGGGGGTGAGTAAAATAGTCATATGGTTTCAAGATTCCAGTATGACGTATATTAGGTTTTTGTTTCGGTGATTTTCACTCACCTTGATTGGTCGACGTGCCATTGGAGATGTGTGCACACATATAGGAATATGATGATGAGGTGGTGTAGACCAATCTTACAGGTAGAGCCTCAATTAGGTTGGGTCATTGGATGGTTTTGACCATCTGGGAAGTTAGAGGTTATTTCCATAGAAATCCATGAGTATGGTGATGGTCTATTGATTGATAGTGATGATATCATCAATTGGTGGATGAGGTTCACCAAATATCATGCGACCATTGGCCAAGGTTATTGGGAGGCAAAAAATCACTATTCATTCAAATAATTATTTTCGACCAAAAGGTGATTATTTATGGGAGTATAAATATCATTGTGCCTCATAAATTGAGGATTGAGTCAAATATAATTTCATAGAAGAGGTTTTAGGTACTAGGTAATTATTTGGTATTCTATTTTGGTTGTTGGATACATTATTGGTGAAATAAATTTCTATTTGGAATGAGGTGTGAATGATACATGGACCGGAGATGCCTACGTGATCTCTAGCTTGTATCTCACTAGCGGTTACTTGGTATTTTCAAAAGGATCATATCCAACATATTTATTCATATGAAAATATATTCTAAATTATATATTTTAATTGGGGGAATGAGGTATATTAACATTTGTTGATGAAAGAGAACATTTGATTATGGCTGTTGAGAAAAAGTGAAGTGTGTTATTTGTAGGGTATTCTTATACGTCATAGTTATTTATATTTTGTAAACAACTACATATTAATGGATGTAATATATTAAAATGTTGGTTGGGTCCCATTAAGATTTATTCTGACACACTACATAGCTCATTGATCAGGTAATGGGATGATCTTAAAATCTAGACCTCTGTGGTTTTATTGGACCTTTTACTAAGATGGATAGAAAGGGAACATGGAGGCTCTTACATCAGCTGGAGTTTTCTTTTTTGTTTTATTCTATATCATCATATTTGTATATATGTATTATGTTCAGCCACATGCGACCCTCATTGGTTACGTTTTTGTATTACATGACTTGTATCATTTATTTTATAAATGGTATCATATTATTTAATACCTACAAATGGTATATTTCGAATTGTCATTTTTTCCAACTGCTATCAATTTTTACTTCAACTATTTCTTATTATTACTTCCACTATGTTATTTTCATTCATAAAAAATTATATATATATGGATCCTTATAATTATTCCCAATTGATGGTATAATATCCACACTATCACCTCTTTACACTATATAATCCTTATCCATTTATATATATTACTTCATGATTTTAAGCATAATTTCCATTTAAATACATACCATGGATCGTAATGTCTATTTTCTTGTTATGATTTGGTAAAAAATTAATAAAATGAAATGTGAATGAAAAAACTCTTTATTAATATTCCATTATGATATCCTATCTTCTTTTGAGATCTTTAATCATAATAGGACAAACTCAGAAATACCTAGACAAAAGGGATGAGCTAAAAATAACTATAGGTGAATAAACGTGGGAATGAATCATATCACATGAGTTAGAAAGACATAAAATTATAATATTAAAAGGGATGGATAATAAGTAATCATATGGAAGAATGATATATAGAATAATGAATGATTTTATCATGGAAATATTGGAATGTGGAAGTAATATACAACATGACATAAGCATGAATCAAGGCCAACTACCATGACTATATCACATAGTGGCCAAAGTCTCATAATATATTAGATGTCCTTCTTAATCCCACACATGACATCTCATGGGACTAAACATTACCAATTAATTGTATTTTTATTTGTGTGTGTTCATTAATACATGTTCATTAATATGTGTGACACATTAAGAACAAAAAATTAGAAATACAAGTTATGGTTATCCATGAAATGAAATGGGTTTCATAGTAATGTCACAAGGCATATCCAAAGGGTGTATCATAATGATATTAAAGGAAATAAAATATTAAATAAATTTTATAGAAAATAAAAAAATAATTGATCATGAATATTGATGTAAAACTAAATTTATTACTTGATTTTTTTTTCTATAAAGTTGTAGACATTATACTCTTCAGTACGCTTTAAGGGAAAAGAATAAAGAGTTTTTAAAGAGGATAAATTAATAATTGGATTCATGAAACCAAAAATGAAAAAAGATATTTTTTTAATGATATGATGAGTTATTTTAGAAAATATTTTGGGTTATAAAAATTTATAGGGGGTGTACATAAATTTTTTTACGAAATGGACAATTTACCTTTAATTTCTTTTTCTAATAGTGCGGAATTGAAAATAGAACCTTTTGAAAACAAGTAATTACCTAAAAAACTAAGGTTAATTGGGATAGATACATATTTTTTCTATATAAAAATAGAATATAGTAGAATAATATAAAAATAATTAATAAATAAATTGGGTAAAGAGAGAGAAAGTATAACCCCAAGGTAATATGGAGGTCCAAAGAGATGTCTTACCTTATGTCTAGATGTGTGATGAACCGAAACGTAATATATTTGATATTAAAATTAGATTCATTAATAACTTAATTCAATAACTATTACACATTTTATTATTATAATTTTATTATGTTCATTTTTAACCTATTGTTTGAGTTATGAAGATAAATTTCATCATTCCATGAATGTTCGTTTCCCAAAGTCATGATTATTTAACTATTTTACATTTATGGAAGTTCTTTCCAAATGGGAATAAAACACCGTAAGTGAAATGAAATAGTATTAGTAAATTTAATTATGATTAAATGTTTCCATATATTATTTTATTTTCCCACATGATGATGATTCATTTGATAAAACATTAATGATAAATATATAGATTATTTTGGTGGTATTTCGATCATCACGAACTTGTTTTGTTTTATTTTTTAATATTACATCTATATATTATTTCCAGAACATGATAAAACTTGTCATATATGTATTGAAATCTTATTTAACCATAATAATTATTTTATGACACATCTAGAATGCGGTAAGGATAAATGAGAAATTATTATTACCGAAGATAGTTAACCTCTACAATTAGGAAAATGATTTATTTTCAATGAATAAGAGGAAATGAGAAGGGAAGGAAAAAATGCATGAAATTATAATTATAAAATTACTACACATATATATTAGTGGAGTTATTATGATTTTATGGATAAATTAGGTGAGTGTATGGTAGAAGAATAAATCTAATTATGATAGGGGGTTTAAGAATCTTACCTATTGAATATCACCTACTTGAAAGATCACTGGAGGATCTTGGAATTCGTACTTTAGTGAGGCCAATTATGCTTTTACATGAGTAGAGTGGAGAGGATAGTTTTTTTTGTGAGATCTGAAATTCTTAACTTCTTGGAAGGTGTGAAGAGACGGGGTTTTATGGGGATATATTTAAAAAGAAGGAGATGGTTGTTTTTTTTGAAATTCTCAACATATTAAATTATAATAAATTCATTTTCAGAATAACTACCATAAAAATGGAAATAAATTAAAATATTATATTATATATCGTTTTTTGTATCACAAAACAATAAAATTTGACTTGTTTTCTTTTTAATATAAACCATTTGATTTTTATATACCCTTAACTAACACGTTTTAATTTTAAATTTCATAACATGATTTTTAATATTAAAAGGATATATTTCTTAATTATGTAGATTAAGTGAACAAAATATGTTACATTAATGATATTTTAGATCATATTAATCTCAATTTTATTTTTTGGATATTGTTTTGGATTTTAATATAATTTAATTATTTATGAATCCCTTAAAATATCTTTACTGTCAATTTTGATATTATTCAATAGTTAAAATTATAAAAATATCAATAAAAACCAATAACATCCAAATGAATATTTAATAAACCTTAAATATGTAATCATAATCAATTAAATTCTTGGATGAGCTTAATTAATTCTAATTACAATTCCTTTAATATTTTTAATATATTTATTTGATATTTCATTAATAAAATAATTACTACAAGAGTGTTGTCTAAGAATTTAAGATTTTTATTACATCCATAAAAATTATAAATAAATTAAAATGATTTATATAAATATTAAACAATATTGAATAATATTTATAGTCTATTATACCTTGTGTTTTACACCATGTTAAAAATATTATACTTATTAAAAATTATTGTGTGATATTTTTGTCACTCCCATTTATTTTAATAATATCTATGTAATTTTCATGGCTAAGAATACATTATATGATTAAATTTCAACCATTAGGTACTATTTTTATAATTAAACTTATCCATTAATATATCAGGAAATATTAGGGTAATTTTATAGTCCATGTCATACTATCTGTTTAGACTTATTACAAGATATACCCTTAACCATGGTAAATTTCATTTCAAATGTTACTATATATATTTTCCCAAAATAAAAGGGATATATTTAATAAATTTATATCTAATATATATAAAAATAAACCAATTTTTCAAAATAAAAAACACAGAATATTCATATTTAACATTAAATTTGAATCATAAAAATTAATTAAAAAAACCGTTTTTGGAATAAAGTTATTATAAAATAGAAAACGTTTTTATACTTTATTTAAGTATTAAATACATTTATAAAAAATAATTGGTTTATTTTAAAAAAGATTGTTCTAATTAAAATTAAAACTAATTCAAAAAATAATTTTACCATTTAAAAAAACTAAAAACAAGATAAACTTTTTAATAAAAAATTGTATGTTTCACTATTCCTTAAAAATGAAACTTATCTGAAAAATATAAAAATTTAAACATAAGTTAATTTTATAATTATGATTTCCAAAATTATATTAATATTTTAAATTTAAATTATTAAAAATATCAAAATTTAATTTCAAAATAAGTACTCTATCAAAAGGCGACAAAACTACCTTTATAAAAATATAGCTTTTTATGTGTAAAATTGATTTTATTTTTATAAATTGAATGGAAATATCAAAGGACAATTTTCTAAAATTATATTAAATAATATAAAAATATATATATCACATTAATATATTCAAAAAATTATGTCATTTTTTCTTTTATTAATATAAAACACACTTGTGCACATTGAAATTGTTTTTCATAAGATTATTTTCTACTATTTTAAAAAGGGATTTATTTTTATTTATAATTTGGGTTAAAAAAAACTAATTACATATAAATGTGTAAAAAATATTTTTATAATTCAGTTAATCATATTTGTACCCTCTATTCCAACAGCTAGGTTATAGATGTATATTTAAAGAATAATATTTAGTTTTTCATTTAAACTCAATGATGTTTGTTACACAAGTTACCAATGAAATTAAATTATATAAAGATAAATATTTTATAAAATATTATGGTTTCAAAATATTCTCCCCTTTTTATGATTTTCCTTAGAAACTTCATTTTTGATACTATGGTTGAAAATTGTGAGGGTAATTCTCCTTCATCACTTCTTTTGATTCCCTTTTTGACTCTTCATATTTGTTTTTCCGCCATAATACATTAACCATGTGAGTGGTCTTATTGCATACAATGTTGTCTATATATTCCAAGATCATAACTAGTTTCTTCTAATAAGAGAGGTCATTGTCTAATTACATCACCTCTGGATTGAGTGTAAGTGAGGGATCTGGTATGTATATCAACAAGAGTGATACATGGAACACATCATGAACATGATCCATACATCATGGAAGTGAAGGAAAACAGGCCACAACTCATATATTACCAATGATCTAATAAAGGAAAATACACCTTGGGTTAGGCATCTTGTTCTTTCCAAACAACATGACTCTCTTCCATGGATATATTTGATGATGAAAATTATCTCCAACAGTGAACTTGAAGTCCCTTTGAGGGTTGTCAATATAATTTTTTCTTCTAAATTTTAGTATCTTTTAATTCATGCTAGACGGATTAAAACTCATATATCACCTTTTTTATAAGATCAAGTCCAAGTATATATCGTTTCCCAACATCATACCAACAAGTGGTAGTTATAAATATCTTCCCATATAGATATTCATATGGATTCATTTGAGTACTTGAGTAGAAGCTATTTTTACATGAGAACTCAAACATTGGGAGATGTTGATCCCACAAACCATTGAATTCCAATGATAAGGCTCTTATCATGTCCTCAAGAACATGAATAGTTATTTTTGATTAGAGATTACATTGGTGGTGATAATCCATGATGAAATTAGTTTTAGTACCCAAATAATGCTGATGACTTCTTGTGAATATAGATGTTAACCTTGGGTCATGAAAAACGATAATCTAAGGTGGAACCCCCTGAGAACATTCCAATTCCCTCATATATATATATTGTCAATATTTCAATTAATAAAACATCCCACATACCAATTAATTGAGTAGTGTTGGGTAGAAGATCCACTAAAATCCAGGTAATATTATTTCCTTCAGAAGTCTTTGGGAGACCACTAACGAAGTCCATAGTGACATTATTCCATTTCCATGAGGGTATATAAAATGGTTGAATCATACCTTTGGAATTGTTTCAATAATAATTAAAATACTAAAAAATTAAACATCATGATATATACTCAACAATATCATTCTTCATGTTCTCCCATTATTAATTCTCTCAGATATCATGATACATCATGGTACTTCCAAGATTGAAAGAAAATTGTGAGCTGTGTTCCATATCCAATTGATCCTTCTTTATCTCTGGATATGAAAGAACAAAAATTCATTTTCAAATCCAAATCAAACCTTCATGGTCAATGTGTAACTCTTGTAGCTTTCATTCCTTTAATTATTTAACCTTCTATTTTAGCTCTAGATCATCCCTTTGTGCCACCTTGATCTTCTCCTGGATAGATGTTTGTAAAATCATTTCGAAATGGATGGAATTTTTCTCTACCATTATGATCTCAATATCCATCCTTTTAATATCCATGAATATAGATACTTTCTTAGTCTACATCAAGGATATACTAGTATATTTTTTTTATAAAGGCTATAGTTACCTTATTAACATTTTATTGATGGTAGTAAATAGTGAAATCATAGTCCTTGATTATATCTATACATTTTCCTTGATAAATGGTAAGATCCTTTTGTTTGAATATATATTTTAGGATCCTGTGATCTATATATATACACCAGTTCTCCCCATATTGATAATTTCACAATAATTTCAATGTGAAAATCACAAATCTGAACTCTAAAAAATTCATATGATAGTTTTCACATGATATTTTGGCTGCATTGAGGCATATACTATCACATTATAATTTTTCATAATATCAAAACCTAATACCTTATTTGAATCATAATATTATACTACAAAGAGTTTCATAATTTTTTGTAGTGTAAGTAATGGTGTGGTGAAGTGACACCTTTTTAGCTCTATAAAGTAGTCGTTACATTCATTGGTCCAGATAAATATTACTCCCTTTTGAGTCATCTTGGTTTTTGTTTTTTAAAATTGTGATATGTTCTTCAAAAATCATTTGTAATACCTATCTTGACCATGGAATCTATGAATCTCCACTATAGACATTGGTTTGGGCCACTCCTCAAATTTAATTTTCATAGATAAGTCCATATATATCACTTTTCTAGTGATAACATGTCCAAATAATCATACATCCTCCTTTCAAAACTAACATTTACTTTACATTTCATATAATTTTTTCCTTTAAATGTCCTTTAAAATAGTATTCAAATTCTCCTCATGCTTCAAATTTCTTTTAGAGTATATTATAATATCATATATAAAGACAACCAAAACTTTATCAAGGTAATATATAAATACCTAATTTATTATGTCCATAAAAATTTATAGAGAATTATTTATTTTATAAGGAATAAATATGAACACATAGTGTCCCTAATTTACTCAAAACATTTTCTATGGAATATCTACCTTCTTCACCTTTAATTGGTTATATCCAAACCAAAAGTCCACCATAGAGAAATATTCGTCATCCATAGTTGATCGAACACGTCATCTACCTAAGTAAAATAATATTTTTAATTTTTTTTGTTAATCTCATGATAATCAATTCATAGGTGCATTGATCCATCCTTCATCTCATAAAAAAGGAAAGATCCAAACTATAGTGAATCACCAAGGCATAAGAAACACTTTTTCATATTATCCAATAACTGGTTATTCAATTCATCCAAATCAATGGTGGCCATTCAATGAGGTGTCTTTAATATAAGATGTGATCCTAGTCTTAGATCAATTTAGATCATAACCTATTGGTCAGGAGGAAGACTATGATAGTCTTCATGGGACACATTAGTGCATTCCTTAACAAGGAGAATGACCTCAAACAAGATCCTCTCCTCTCTATAAATCCTTGAATCATGATATGCTTTCTCATAATGAATTAATATTTACACCTAAGTAGATGATTCTGATGTATAATCAACAACCACCATAAATTTTTATTGAATTGGAGGATTCCATAGTGTGTAGAGAGTGATCTACCTCTCCCAATAGTTGACATTTTTTATATAAAGATAGCCAATCCATGACTAGTATATTATCAAAAACCACAAAAGGAATTAAAATGAGATTTTATGGATGATTTATTAAAATGTAATTATAGAGGAAGATATATATAAATTATATGATATAATTTCCCTATTTTATTTTCTCATAGATAACCTAACAATAATATTTGCAGGTTGTGTTTGAAAAGTTGTGAAAATATTTAAATATAGGAATGAATGCATAGTACCAGAATAAAATATTATGTTTTCTATTCATGAATTAATGACTATAATACCCTTCAACACATTATTTTTAAGATCCATCTAAAAAATTATAATATATGATTCCATTCATTGCTCCCTTTGGTGTTTTTATTATTGATCATCTCTGTAAACCTTTGGAAAAGGGCATAGGATCAAATAATTTCTGAGTTATTTATTGTTAAAACACTACAAAAAAGGCATAGTGTTCATATGAAAAATCTTTTCCACCTCCTAGATATTGGTTTTCTTAATTTCAAATTATAATTTATTAGTTTGGTGACCTTATTTTCCACACATAAAGAATCTTTATGTTCCCCTTAAGTATTTTCCAGAATGCTTCATCCCATGATTTTGACAAGTGAAATTTTAGGTTTTCCTACCCCCATGTTATATTTTTATTGGCCCTCCTAATGATAATTCAATATTAAGTTTATTATGACATTTCATGTTAGACCATAGAGTGTCATCAATCTCCATATCATCTTTATGGGAAGAGTGATCAATCTCTATATAGATTTCAAAGACTTTAATTGATAATTATTTTCGTTGTTTCCCCATTAATAAACTAATTAAAATATTATGAATTATTTTACTGTTGAAGAATAATTTAGAATCATTCCATATCATCCATGTGATATTTTCTTCATATTCCCTTATAAACTCATCTTACATTTACATCAGACTAAGGATCTCCCTCTCCATCATAAGGAGGAGTGATTAGGAAAAATATTCATTGAAAAATATTTTCATGAATTTTTAGAATTAAATGGAAAAAATTTTGTATTTATTATTCAATTTATTTTTCCTTATCCACCACTGATCTTCTTACCAATAAAAATGGTAGACCCCAGGCGTGATTTTCTCTTATTCTGATCGTTAGAGGATAGAGGATATTTTCTCAATAGAGTTAATCCATTTTTTCATGATGAGAGGATTAAAAGATCCACCAAATATAGGAGGCATTTTTTCCCTAATGGATTCAACAACAACATGATATTTTATAGGATAAATCATTTTTTCCACATAATTCATGTTATTAATCAAATATTTATCCAATTTAGTGAGTTTTTTAATGATGTTTTAATGTTCTGTATCCATTAGGTTTTCTAGATCATTAGGGAAATCATCACTTTTCTAATAACATTGGTTGTTTTAATGGGTTTTCCTACTTCCATACCTTAACAAGAAAAGGAAAAAATAATAGGGATTTAATACATAGGTAAATATAAGAAGAAAATTATGAACATTGATGGATAAAAAAAATAGTTTAAAACAATATTCGAACCTATAATTCCCTAACTTTGAATATTTTTTATCCATGATGATAGGTAATCCTGAGGGTTCTTACAATTGTTTTCTAGTGTCAGTCCCAAAAATAAGTAGACCATCGTATGATACAAACTATAGAACCCTATCCTTTTATATATATTATTGTGTGATTTTTAAGAATATTTATATGTGAAATAAAAACCAGAGATCAAAAAGTCTAGTGTATTTATAAAAATATGTAAATAAAATAAAATATGAAACTACAATAAAAGATATATTTATTAATATTCCATAAGGAAATACTAGTTTATTTTTATGTTCTAAATCTGTATAGGATGACCTAGTAAATACATAGAGAAAATGGATCATCTAAATAACCCAGTAAGGGAATAAACATGGGATTGAATCATATCACATGAGTTAAGAAGACATAACATGATAAAATAAAAATAATGGATCATGAGTGAAGATAAAGAATAATTACATATATAACATGGAATAATTTGATACTGAAAATATTGGAATTTGAAAGAAACATAAAATGTGAAACAAACATGAGTCAATGCTAACTACCAAAACTATATTATATGGTGAACATAGTCCCATATTGGATTAGGTTTAATCCAGGATCCCAACACTGCATATCATGGGAATAAAAATTTCCTAATAAATTGATGAAATATCTGGGAACACTCATAATAATATATTCCAAAATATGTGTTCTATGAGAAGAAAAAAAAATAAGGGATACACATAATGGTTACCCATGAAAAGAAGTGTGTTTCGTAATCATGTTAGAAGGAATTACAAAAGGGTTTATCATAATGATATCTATAAAAGTTGAGATTAAATATATTATAGAAAATAATAAAATGAAAATAAGAATATTTCATGTATAATTTTGTAAAAATAAATTTAATACATAATGAAGAGTGTTTAATAATCATTAGAAATTATCCAATTAAGTGTGGTTTAAGAGAAAAAAATAATGAATCTTTAAAAAGGATAAAGGGATTATCGGTTTCATAAAACCCAAAATGAAATAAGATTGTTCTTTTGATTAAAATGACTTATTTTTTGAAAAATATTTCTTTGATATAATTTTTAATGCGGTATACTTGAAATGGGTAAGAAATAGATAATTTTACTTTAATCGGGTTTCATTATCAAGAGGAATTGAGAGGGGATCCTTTTAGAAACATGTAATTCATCAGAAATGGTAGATGAATTAGGTACATAAATATTTTTTGTATATTTAAAGGATATATGATAAATATTTAATAACTAATAAATACTTTTGGTAAAGAGAGATAAAGTGTAACCCAAAGGTAATTTGGAGGTTTTGTGAGTTCCCTTTCCTTGCATCTAAAAGAATTCTACTATTGTACTTAATTTTCTGGAAAATAAAATTAGATTCATCAATCACATAATTTAGAACCTAATACACATTTATATGATTTATTATAATTCCACTAATTTCATTTATGACCATATATATGAGTCATAAAGATAAATTTTTCAGTTGTGGGAGTGTTCGTTTTTTTTGTTTCGTGATGTGTTAACATGGGTATAATTTTGGAATTTCTTGTAGAATGGGTATAAAATTTAAAAAGGTAAATGAAATGGTGTTAATAAACAAAAATAATTTTAAAAGGTTTCATACTTCATTTTATATTATCACATGATGATTATTATTTTGGTAAACCATTAATGATAAATGATTAGTTTCTTTTGGTTGTTTTGCGATCATCACAAACAAGTTTTATATTATTATATTATATTATGTATATATATTTTAGTTACAAATCATGAAAAAATTTTAATATACATATTATAATCTTATTTGACAATAATAATTGTATCATTAATCATATTGAATGTGGTAATGAAAGATGAATACTCATTAACTATAGAGTCGATTAATATATATAATTTGGAAAATAGTTTATTTTGATTGAATAGGAGGAGATGAGAAAATGGTGGATAGAGTATAATCCATTAGAAAAATATTAAAATTTTATATAAATTATACTATTGAAATTATTATTTTATTTATGGAGGTATTGAGGATACGGTAGAAGAATAAATGAAATTAAGAGAGGTGGTTTGAGAAAATTACCTCTTGAATATCACCTTCATGAAAGATGACTTGACGATCTTGGAATCGGTATTTTTGTGAAAAAAATAGAAAATGGACATGTGTAGAGTGAGGATGATAGTGTTTTATTGATATTTTTATTTATTTATTGATTAAATTCAACGATGAGAATGAGTATTAGGGGTGGTATTTATAATGGATGAGAGGGGTATATTTTGAAATTTCACAATAGATTAAATTATAATAAAGTAATATTCTATCCAAATACCAAAAAATGGTAGTGGATTCGAATATTAGATAATATATTATTGTAATATCATCAACCAATAAAATTTATCAATTTTTTTAATCTTTATCATTTTCATTAATTCATAATTCACCAATATTAATTTTAATTGTTGTAAAAGTGTTTTTAATATTAATAGGATATAATTTTTACTTATGTGCTATAATAGGACAATAAATGTCCAATTGATGAAATTTTATATCTTATAATAATTAATTTATTTTGTTTTAAATATATTATGATTTTGAAATAATTTAATAAAATATAAATCCCACGAAATATCATTATTTTAATTTTTGATACTATTCACTATATTTACATTATAAAAATCAATACTAAATTATAATTTATAAATAAATTATTTCACACACTCTTAATCTGTCATAACCCTCTATAAACTTTTGGGATCACCTTGATTAATTTCAATTATATTTCTTTTAATATTGTCAATAAAAAATGTTTCATATTTCTATTAATAAAACAATTACGACATATGTGTTCTCTTTGCATTTAAAGTAATTATTTCATCCAGAAAATTATAAATAAATTAGCTGGATATAGATAAATATTTTTATATTTTGGTTGAATAATTTTATTGGAACATACCTTCAATTTATACCAATATTAAAATTAATATAATTATTAAAAATAAGAATGAAATTTTGTCACTTTATGTGATTTTAATAATATCTGTATCATTTTCAAGGAAAAGTATATTAAATATCAAAATTAATAATATTATGTGTTAATGTTATAATTTAATTAATCCAATTTTTTTTTTGTTATTTTTGGGGATTATTTTATTATCATTATCATATATTTTTTACTCTTAATTACGGGATTTACCTTCAACTGCAGTAATGTTTTTTACAAGGTTACTATTTATATTGAAAAAAAATAAAAGGGGTCTATTTAATAATTTATTTCTTCCTTATTAATTATTTTATCATTTTATTAAAATTTAAAAACATATAATTTGAATATATAATATTAAATTTGGATCATAAAAAGGAAAGAAGAAATTTTTTTTATAAAAAAATTAGTATAATGTATTAAAAGTTTTTAAAGTATATTCAATTATTCAATCAACTTAGAAACCAATAATTATATTATTTTAAATACAATTTATCTTGTTACAATTTAAAATAATTTAACAGATAATCTTATTTTTTAAAAACATTAAAAATAAAGTAATATTTTCAATAAAAATTAATTTTTTCACTATTCATTTAAAAAATGAAACTTATTAGAAAAATATCAAAAGTTAACTCTAAATTATCTTTGAAATTATGATATAAAAAATGATGTTTATTTTTTCAAATAATAATTATGTATTTAAAAAAATTAACTTTATAATACTTTCGCATTCAAAAGGCTACAATACTACCTTTAGAAAATTATTGCTTTCTATGAGTAAAAATGGAATCATTTTTATATCATGACTAGAAAACATATAGGATATATTTTAAACATTATATTGAATAATATATATATATATATATATTTAATTAATATAATCCAACATGAGTGATTATTTTATATTTTTAGAAAAAACCCACTTGTTCACATTTAAATAGATTTTCATAAAAAGACTTCATTTTATTTTCAAAAGCGTTATTTATATATTTATATAAAACTGGTCACAAAATAGTTCATTATATATATATTGGTATTCAATATTTTTATAAATCAGTTAATTCCATTCATTCCAATCATTTTAATGGCTATTTTATGATTGTAAGAGTCAAATAATAATATTAATATGTTCATTTAAGCTCGATGAATGATGAAACACAATCTACCAAAGAAAATTAATTTCATATAAATAAATATTTCACAACATATTGAAGTGTAAAATATACTTTCACTGCTAGTCATTAGAATTTTTTATAGGAAGGAGATCTTATGAAACAATGGTAAAATACCCTAGAGAAAAGTTTAAACTGGCATTTGGGTTTGAGAGCTACTGGTAGGGAATAGGGTGTGCATATGTAGTGAAATAACCCTTTTAATTCATGTTTAATATCATCTAGGTAATTTCTCTGTATTTATAAAAATTAAGAGGGATTTATAATTTTCTATTTTCTATGTAATGATTTATTTGAAAATTTAAATATTTATATACATAAAAGTTGTAGTTTAAAGAATTTTTTCAAGGAATGATCATTGTTGTTTCTACCAAATTATTAAATAGCAAAATTATATTATTTCATTCAAACATGTTATTATGATATTTTTTTGGGAAAGTGAGTGTATGAACTCTATGGAACATAACCATGGATATATTTTATTATCACACCCTACTTTTTTCACTCAATATATTGGTAGACATTAGATATTCTGTAGTTTCTATTCTTGGTTCTCATTCTCTCATACTGTGGGTTAGTTTTATAGATGTTAGATAACCTTTGATTTCACAAATATGTGATTTATGTTCATTATATTTATTTTTTATAATAGATATATCAACTAGTCGGTGCTTCTGTATATGAATATTTTTCTATTTCTTATTTATGAGTAGTCAATTTTTTTATTATGCCCTATTTTAAATCATCTTGTATTTAGTTTGGTTCACATATCTATACAAGGACTCTGGTTTATAGGATTACCATTAAAATATTCTCATAGAATACCATGATAAAAATAAATTTATTGAGTGAAAAATTAGCTAATGATTGTGGTTTCATTCCCATGATGATTTTCATTACATCGCGATTATTAGGGTCTCCCCTCTGGTATTCCATGGGACAACTCAGTTACCCAATATATGGGTTATTCGATGATGGATCATGAATAAATGGCATCATAATGGCCCTTTTTTCTTTGGTATGTTATGAATATTTGAGTAGGAATGTCAGACTGTGTATGGTAGGTGTGGGGAGTGAGTCAGGGAATCCTACACATTCTGAGCCTTGAGTTTTTATGGGAAGTCAATTTTTAAAATTCATATTGTGATTCTTTTTATTTTTGATTATTTTATGTTTTTTTATTTTTGGGAATTATTATTTTAGGTAAAATAGTGTCACATGGTGATATCAAATGGCTAAGTATCCGATGTGGATAATGAGTTCACTCTTCAGTGAGACTCCCAATGGTAGATGCGTTCTTAGAACATGGCATGCTAAACCTTGTGGGAAAGTCCTAAACCACCATATGTTCCACTTAATGAATATTTGGATAGTATGTGATGTTATTTATTTGATATTGGTTGGTGTGAGTTATTTTCAATGAAAATAATGTGTTGGTTTTGAAAAAAGATAGTGGATATTTATTATGAAGATGTTGTTTTAATGTAAAGTAATTGTTTTAATATTTAAAAATCATTTCATTATAAATTAGAAAAGTTTTTTTATTAGGGTTTGGAATTTTGAATGGAAATATTTGTCTTAAAAAGGGTAATTTATATACACTTTTTGTGTTATGACATTGTGTTATGGAATTTATATTTATATTTCTTACATTATATTTGGTTATATTTGGATTGATATTAACTTTTCCAATTGTTCAATTTTGGATTTATATGTCATATTTAGTGTGCTACCAAGAAAGGTCATGAATTATACTATAAAGTCTCTCCAAATGGGAATACATACCAAGGATCCTAATATAATGGTGGATTCAGTCTATTTTTCGTTTCTTCCTATATGACATAGTGATAGACATCCACTATAGTCTATAGTGTGGCCAAAATAAATTGACAAGATATTCATGTCTCATGGATTTCCAGAAGGCTTGAGGGAGAGATCTGTATTAGGTATATTTAGTGGTCCATGTCTATATTATTGGATCTTGGTCGATATATACTCCTTAATTGATAGAATTATGTGGGAGAAAGAAACGACCACTTTCATCTAATGGTTAACTCTTGAGGAGGTGATATGAGGAATGTGGAAGAGCTTATGATTATTCAGTTGAGCCAATATAAAGTGTAAAAGTTTATTGATTACATTAGTGATCCTTCATCATTTTCTTCTTGGATCATATAATGTGAATCATTAAAGAAACATTTTTTTCATAGATCTTCATCGAGATCATAGTGGTCATGTTTCTCATTTGGACAATTTTTATTAAAGGATTTAATGGATGAGGCATTTTAATATGAGTTGGTTTTCAAAGTGAAACCCATCTGGGGTGGTATAATTATCTCCATTTGTGTAAAATAAGTCTCCCATACAGTGAGAGTTTTAGACTACTGTAAATAATCATAGAGTATAATCCTTATTATGTTACAACTTATTTTGAAAGGAAGTGTTTTCTCATAAAATTTTAGTTTGTTTGATTGAGAAATTCGAGTATTTTTTATATATTATTTCTAAGTCTTTTCATCATTGTGAAAGTATGGTAAATTTCATAAATACTACAAGATGTGATCTTGGAAAAATAATGTGAAGTTGATTCCTACCTCGAAGTCTTAGTATAACTATTATTAATTTTATTACAGCATCCCGTAGTAGCTTCATCCCCATTTATTTCCCCATTTTCTATTTTATTTAATTTTATTGATCTATACATTCCTTTTGGGGAATCATATATTCAATTCATGATTTGAAAAATATGTTTATTTTAATTTGTATAATTATAATATTGTGTCTTTTATATTAGTTATTTGATTTGATTCATTGGTGGTATTTGTGTTAAACCCTTTAAGTTCATTGTCTAGTGGAACAATAATTATAGATAATTCATAAATGTTGGGGAGATCCAAAATGGATCTATGTTTTGTTATATTATGTGATAGTAGAGTGTAACATATCAAATTATATATCAAATTGGATTTTGAAGATCAATTTTGTTTTGGTGGAGTCTGGAGTTGATTATTTTGGATGTTATTTATTTTGGGGTTGAGGTATCCATTTTTTTATTCCCTTTATAAACATAGTGGCTCTCTAGGGGAATATTGTTTAATGGATGGGAAAATTATCCCTCCTAAAAATTTACTTTCATTATTATTTAATTTATTCCATTTAAATTGATTTTTAAATTCAATTTTAGGTTTAATTCTATTTTGAATATGCATGTTTTGAGTTTTTTTGGAGGTTTTTACCTTAGTGAAAGGATTGTGCACACAGTTTAGGGGAGATTACATGGATACCTTTTTGTATGGGTGTTTCTAGTTAATTTTATTCATGAATTATTTATCTTACATTGGTAGTACATGGTTTATTCTAAAGTGGACAAGTCTTAGGGGGAATCATATGAGATCTTATAATGTCTTGTATCTGGTTCATAACTTATGTAGAGTTAGAGGAAACCATACGATAATAATGTGAGAGTGTATATATTTTTGAAAGAAATGTTTTTCCAGGTTGATTCATATATTATAAATTGTGTAAAGGTGGGTTTCCAATCTAGTTGAGGATGTACGGTTGGAAAAATATTTTTTAAACCATAGAGCCTGAACAAGGAAATTTCCCAAAATATTAAATAAAAATGGTTTTCCCTTTTTACCATTTTGATAGAATAACCCAAATAGAATTTTACCTCCTCAATTTAGTGTTACACATTCATATGCAACCTCTATTCCCTCTCCCATCATCCTATCTTCGATTTCTATGTTATCTCCTTTAACTTTTTCTTGAAATCTATTTAGGCAATCCTTCATTATTCCATCTTCTTCCTTTAATGTTCTATATTATTCAATTATATATGGATTTTTGGTGAATCAGTAGGTGATGTTTTGATGATAAAAACATGATTACTGGATCATAGAGTATTTGTTTTAGTTCTTGGGTTTTTTCATAACATAATTGAAGACTCAAATCATTTAAAAACTCCTGATGTAGGTTTTGATATCCATTTACATTATTTAACATTCGAGATGATACTTGAAACATTGGAAATACATTTTAAATAAAATATAGGTTTTAATTGAATTATAAATTCATTTATGTATTCTTTTTTATGTCAGTGATTTTATTGAAAATATGTTTTTTAATTATTTTAATAGTCATTCCAATTTTTTAAATCATATGGATACATGTCATTTTCTAACATTCCGATGTTTATTTTTTAAATGATATATAGTTTTTTAAATAATGAACTTTAATTGATAAAATTATATGAGTTAGTTCTTTAGGTTTTTTTCATTTCAATTGGATTATTATAATTTTTTATGTTTTGTTGTTTAGTTCATGTTTATTTGTGTTGTTGAGGGTTTATAGATATTTCACGGGGAGAGAGTTACCCTCTAATATTCCATAAAAAAATACTAAAATAAACATCACAATGTCAAGGATAAATTGTAACAAATATAAATATACTACATATGTTATAAAACAATCCTAAGAGACTCACATATGACTTATAATTAATCCATACTCAGAAAAAAAAGTCATGTATCATTACTAGATCAATAAAAAAATATAACGAAAATAAAGTTCTTGAATCCCTCAACAAAGATCCAAATGAGGAAATATATATCTCTAATAAGACTTGTAATGACTCCTTTAATGTTATAAAGTACTATCTCTTTAACAAAAAACATTATCTATACATTCATTATGTACACAATTTGTGTACTTATATTATAATGGTCCATGAAATTATCAACCCATAATAACATTATGTATAACAAAAATTTTACATACTTAAATTTATCTGATATTTTTAGTTTATTGTATTAGAGAATTAGTTAAGAAATTTCAAAAGAAATTGGAAACTTAAACAGTGTATAACTTTGTTTTATAAAAACAAATATTTATGTTTACACTTATCTTTCCTTCGTGGAAAATTTTATTTAATTAAGATGTTTCACCATAGTGGAAATGTTAACATTAAAAAAATTTATAATAATCCTTAGATCATTTAAAAAGCATTTAAAAATTTGGGGTGAGTAAAACACATCATAGAAAGGATTAAAAAAATTTAATCCAATTACTCTTATAAAAAAGCTGACAACCAATGATGTTCATTAAATTTTTCATAATTAAGAACAATGAACATAAATATAACATATACACATGAGGGAAAAAACCATCCATGCAATAAAACCATTCAAACCCATTATAAATTAGTGGAAATGACCGTACGTAATCTTGGTAATGGAGTAATAACAGGTAAAATTTCATGGGAAAAAATCAATTCACCTTTAGAAGTTCAAAACCATCCTTACTTCATTAAATGGATTAATTTCTACAACAAACCCTTTTTTCAAGAATAATATTGGTAAATGGTATTATGATATTCATAACCCAAATTCAATTATGTTTAATACATTTTATAATAACTAAATATTAGTTAATACCACTTGAGTAACTGATATGGTTATCTCCCTCATTTCAATACCATTGAAGAGTATTCATTACCCAATGCATAGGACAGATATCATGATAACCATATATCATGAGCTATATCAAGCTCACAAGTCATCATCTATAATTATAAATTAATACATCATAAAATAATCATATTGTAATCCTATTATTTTTCATTATAAAACCTCTAAAAAACTCCATTGAATCCATAGAGAAAACACATTTCATTTTTATATAACAATAATGAGAAATATCATTTTTATTTAAATTTTTTTAAAATTAATATATTTTCATAAGGTAAGGAATATTATATAATTTAAAAAAAATTCCAACATTTAGATGAATATTAATAATAAATAATATCTATAAGAATGGGAAAAGATTGTGAAGTCATATACATTTTCATTTTTTTTCAAGTTTGGTAAAAAGTCTAAATAAACTATATGATATAATTTTAAAAGATTCCTTTTTAATCCTTTATAATTAATGTAAAAATTATAATGAATTTAATTTTAATAATAACTTATTTATAACTTAGAACATTCTTGAAAAAATTTTAAGAACAAAAATATTGTGGTCATATAGGTTCAAATATTTTAAACAACATTCTGAATGAAAATCCCTTTCCTAATGTAATATCATGGTTTTTATGTTCTATAAATCCTCAATAAAAATATTATATTAGTTTTATATTGTGTTTAAAACCATTTTAAGGTTTATTTCATCATTATTGGTCTTTTATTTCATTTATTACCAATTTTTATTTTGTTACAAAAAATTGTTAACTTCACATAGGATGTTTTTTGGTCTTTTGGTTAATTACCTCAAAACAACATCATTGTTATGACTGTGGTAAAATGTGTTATTTTCTAAATTACCAATATAATCTTAAACATCTTAAAATTTGAATATTTATACATTAAATTACCTTTTAAACCAAATCATATAAGGTGGAAAAGAAAAATTAATCACATCATCTTATGGATACAGTAGTATGCATATGCACATGATTTTTTTTCATTTATTTAATGACTAGAAAAGAAATAAATTATTTTATAATTTAATTTTATAAAGTCATAAATATGTTATATATTTCAAATTACTTTATTATTTTCAAACTTGTAATACATATTGTGAGTTGGAAATAATAATGATCAACATCAGTTCGCAGAGGTGGTATTCCACAAGTATGCATGAGCAACCTTGTCAATTTTCAATGTAAGGAAAGGGAAATAAGTCATGTAATGTATTATATTTATAGTATTATAATTATAAAAAAATTCATAGATATTTATTTAATCCATCATTCTTACTATCCATATAATCCGATGGTGAAATGTGAAACACATCACTTCACGGCTGTTGTAGTGCACACAAATGCATGAGAGATGTTTTCATTTCTCATAGAATGGAAAAAATAGATGAAAAGGGTTTTTTTATAATAGTAAAATATCTTTATTTGTAATATATAAGTTCTTATTTTATCATTGTTAAATAATATTTGAAATAATAAAATTTATACATCTTCTTTGGGAAACCTCTTATAGATTATACATTAATGCTTCTTTGTGTTTTCAGTTGTTGAATATATGGGATATAATGGGTGGGGAGGTATTTTAAAGAGATATTTGTTTAGTTATTGGCTGATATAGAGTGCTTAAAATGGGTGAGATAGAGAAAACAATAGATTCTATTATATAATAGAGTGTAGTGACATGTGTAAGTTTATATAATTTTAAATATTATAAATGACTTACTAATGGTCATGTTGATAAAAAACTATAAAATTTAGAGATGAGGTGATAATATTATAAATATCACAATCCAATATGATATAGGGTGATTTTTCTTGAGATTATCAAAAATTATTTTTCATAATAAATTTATTTTATCCTTTACCATGGTGATAGATTAGTACCATGGCTACTATTCATAATAACCAAAAATGAAATTGGCTTAAATAATAACTTTAAAATCATAAATAATGATATTTAATCCATTTATCAATATTAAATTGGTAAAAGTGTAATAAATTACTTATAATATAAGTGACCAAAATGCAATATAATATAAATTTTTAGAAAATTGCATTTTATTCATAAAAATGAACATATTTCCATAGATATAATATTGATTCCTTCAGAATTATTTATATTATGTTTAATAAAATTTATATTATGTTTTTTTTGGAAAACAAAACCTTTATTTGTAATATTAAACTAACCTATTTAATGAAATGATATTATACTTTTGTAAAATTGCTATTAGTTTATTATTCACTCAAAAATAAATCTTTTGTGAAAAATACAAAAATGATCATAAAATTATTAAAATTAGTAAACAAAATTAATCTCATTTTATAAATTTCTATTTTCGGAAAAAATAAATTTATCCTTTGAATCAAACCATTTATTTTATAGGAAAAAATTCAGCTAAATAATCTTTTTTTACTGAAATCATTTATAAAACCATTTATAAAAAACTTTATAAAATAATGATAATTATGAAACCGTAAAATAAATCTGTATAAATCATTATATATTTTTTATAATTACCTTGTTTTTAACATTGGTACCACATTATGAAATTGCATCCTCAAATAATTCTTACTTATATAATTATTAGAGATTAGTTTCCCCTAATAAAATTTTATGATTCCACGGTTGCAACCTCAATCATGTGATTCTTCCATTAAAGATTGACATATTTATTCAAAATATATTGTAGTAATATATATCTATTATTTTAAATATTATTCATTAATTCAACATAAGAGAGATTCTCCTCTTACTGTATGACTTCATAGTGTATAATATGAGATGCAGAAGGATTTTTCTTCTATAGAAAAGAAACATGAAACACATTATGTACCTAAGATAAATGTGGATTTTATAAAAAATAGTAAGAAACTAAAAAAAATTTCTATAATTTCATTTGATATAATTAACTTTTTTATTAACTTTCCCATTTATCAAAACATGTAACACTTATCAAAGAAGATACTTTATGAAAAACGTGATTGCCTACCTCAAGAGAAATGAATATCCATTTGTTTTATGCATAACTTTTTTTTAATGTAATGCTTTGGTCAAAGACCAAAGCACGAATTATTGATAAACAAAAAAGGATTACAAGAGGCGAAATGATGGAATTTCTTTACAATATCTATCATAAAGGTGTAGTAAGTCAGAAGGAATAGAGTCCAGCCAAGTCATGCTCTGGTGAACTCCTTTGTTGGAAAGAGCATCATCAACAGAATTTGCTTCATGGTAGGCATCATTAGCTATATAATCGATCCCATGGAGCATGTTAAGACAATTCATCCAACGAGCGGTGAGTGTCTAGGCCAGATGGATGTTGCCATTCTAGATGGCATGAATGGTAGTGGTTGAATCAATTTCAATCCACTTCATTCTCTAACCTATTTGAAGCGCAATGTCAACTACATGAATGACCCCCATCATTTCCACCTCTAGAGATGAAGAGTGTCCACATATAACATAGAAACATCCCTAACACTGGCCGGCTGAGTCTCAGAAGATAGAAACACAACTAGCAGGGCCTGGGTTGCCTTTAGAAACACCATCAGTGTTTACTTTGATCCATTTTGTCATTGGAGGTTGCCAGAACACTTCAGGGAAGTGTTTGGGCTTTGGGTAGATGCCAGGAACACGAAGATGACGAAGGATCTCAAAGTCACAAACTGAGTTTTTGCAACAATCTTTTTGAATTGAGGCAGCTTCATGAATCATAAGAAGAATCCTACATTTGCCTGCATTAAGATTGAGAGAGTGATTATTGTGAATAAGATCATTTCTAACATACCAGATCTCATGCAGGGGTTCCACCACTGCCGCAAGGAAAAGATTTTTAACCTGCAGAGAAACATCATGTCTAGTGCAGTTTTTAATAACAATGAAATTGAGTCAGTAAAGAACCATTTGCAATTAAATAATTCATAAATATAATTCCATAGGGCAGAGGACGTCACACAAGATAGAAAAATATGATTGGAATCCTCCCAATGCTAATTACACCTGTGACATTTAGAATAGAGTTGAACACCAAAAGTTTGAAGACCAATTTTCGTTGGTAATATATTATGGGCAATGTGCCAAATAAGGGTGATCCTATAAGGTTTAATCCAGGGTTTGTTAAAATGATTCACCTAAAGGAAACTAGATTCATTTTCATAGAAATTATGCTTATAATATTTTTTAGAATCTAAAATTCCATTTGTAGATGTTTCCCACACAAGGAAATCACCATCAGAAGAAAAAGATGATTATCAATAATTTGTGCAATATTATCAGGGAGATCATGATGATTAGATTGTAAGACCTCATTTATAGTCTGATTAGTATATTCAGGGTGATTATTATGGGGTAACGAAGATATCAGAGGGTTACCACACCATTTATCACACTAGAAATTTTTGGAGGAATCAGCACTGACTATCCATCTAGAATTTTCCATGATCTTGTGATAAGATTCCCGGATAGAAGTCCATATGGAAGAGTTGATGAAATTAAAATTCCTTTTTAAAAGCTTAATGAGGAATCTATGGTACATAAATTTAGTATCTTTTGAAGTAGAATTAATAATTTTCCAAGTAAGGGGGGCCTGAAGAGCATCATTGAACAACTTTAAATTTTTAATGCCAATTCCACCATTAGCAATGGGTTTACAGGAATATTTCCAAGGTAATGTAACATGTTTCTTTTTAAAAATGATTCCAGACCAAATAAAGTTTTTATAATATGTATTAATTTTTTTAAAGATGTTGATAGGCCCTTTTTAGATCAAATGGGAATAGACCATTTTAGAAACAATGGTCGATTTAACCAAACAAATTCTCCCAGCCATAGAGAGGGATTTCCCTTTCCATCTAGAGAGTTGGTTTTTGATTTGATCAATGATGATAGCAAAATAGGTTGCTTTGGGCTGACCCCAAAATATAAGAACACCCAAATAAGTGAAAGGTAAAAGACCCTCTTTAATACCCAGATAAGTGGTGATATTGGCTTTATTTCTTATAGGAAATTTCTTTCTAAAAAATATATGCGATTTGTTCCATGAAATTGCTTGACCTGAGACCTCCTCATTGTGAGAAATAACGTTCTTGAGAACATGAAGGTTTTTTTTGATCCCCTTTTATGAATACAATTATATCATCAATATATAAAAGGTGGGTAGGGGCATTTAAATTCCTAGATACTTGAATAGGTTTATGTATGTTCTGATCAACTAGATTGTTAAGAAGTCTACTTAGGTAATCCTTAGAAATAATGAAAAGGATGGAAGAACGCAGATCACCCTGCCTAACACCTTTTGAGCAATTAAAGAAACCTATAGGGGTACCATTTATAAGGATAGAGATGAAGGATGAGTGAAATAAAGTCTTAATTCTACCAATGAAGCAATCATTAAAGGCAATGTTTTTTAGATCTTTGAAAATAAAATTCCAGTCTATGGTGTCAAAAGCCTTTCTGATGTCTAGCTTGATGGCCAACAACCCCCTCTTGTGTTTTTATTTAAACTATTGGTACATTCAAAAGAATTAAAAATACAGTCTTGGTTAGACCTTCCTTTAATAAATCTAATTTGGTTCCAAGAGACGATTCTATTTTAGATAGGAGCAAGTCTATTTGAAATAATTTTGGTAGTGATTTTATAGATTGTGATAATAATATAAATGGGTCTTAATTGATGGATATCAAAAGAATACTCATCCTTAGCTATTAAAGTTAAAAATTGAGCATCGATTCCATGAGGAAGTTCTCCATGAGTGAAGAAGATCTTAACAAGGTTACAAACATCATTGTGATCCCAATGTTTTTGGAAGAAACCATTATTGAATCCATCCGGAACAGGAGCACTGTCTGGATTGAGACCAAAGACCGTGTCTTTAATTTCATTATCAAGTAGAGTACTTAAAAGAGACTCGTTGCCTCTTTCATCCACCATTATAGGAATAATTTCATGTTTAAGACCAATGTTTATATCAGGACCATTAAAGATGTTATAAAAATACGAGGTGACATAATCCTTAATGGCTTCTTTAGAATCAATGATCAAGTAATTATTAATGAGCATAGTAAGAGGGAAGTTGGCCTTTCTAATTCTTTGAAGACAATTATAGAATTTTGTATTGCGATCACCATCTGTAATCCATTTAGTCCTAAACATTTGTTTATGAATATTGTCCGTTAATGTGAGTAAGGAATTAAGTTTAGAAGAGATATTAGCTTCCAAGTGGTGATCCATATTAAAATATGAATTAGTTTTCTGAGTTTGGATGCGATTGAGTTCATATTCAAGAAAAGAGATATCAAGATCTATTTGAGAATTTTTATTTTTACACCATCCTTTTAGAGCCTGCTTGTGAATTTTCAATTTGCGTGGACAAGCAAAAGAATCTTGGAGCCATTTATATATTGGAATGAGATATTTTATTATTTTTAAATTAAACTAATGATATATGTTGATCTATAATTTCATGGTAATGAAATGATCTTTCTTGAATGATATTATCCAATATGTTTATTATTCATTTTTAATATCAATTAATTGATGAGGAAAAGAAATTGTAAACCACAACTATCTACCTATAGACATTTGAATCAGGTCAAAAATTTTAATATAATTATAGGATCACAATTATATACCATAGATATTTGGACCCCAATTAATCATACTACCCCACTAATAAAAACTCTATCTTGTTGAACTGAATACATATGATCAAAATGTAGGAAGAAAATTAAATGATTTTTTAAAATGATAAAAAATACCCCAAATAACATTATTAACTTGAGAGTTTTTGGATATAACAACAAAAAATATATGGATATATTTTCCCATTTTCATTTAGGAACTAAAATATGATAAATAATCCCCATATTTAGTTTTTAAATCGATTTGAATTTTTCATGGCCCAAACATTTCATTGTAAAATCAAAATATCTTTCTTCATAAATGTCCACCTATAATATCACCAAATATATCTAAATACCATAATTTATTATGATGAATTGAAAATGGGGAGTGATGATCTTGACTAAATAATCGTTTACTCAACTAGGTATCACATTGCATAAAATAAAACATTAAAAACAATTTAATACCTTCTTTATCAATATTAATCTGAGGAAATTTAACGTTGTTAAAAAATTAAAACTTTTCATTCCAGAAAATATATTCTTTATAAGCCTCCAAAATTCCATATAACATGGTTGACTATACTAAAACCTAATGAAAAATTGAATTTATAATATCCCCAACTTATTTCTCTAAATTGTGACCGAGACGGGTCTTCAAAAGACCACATGAATGACTCCCTATATGACAAAAGTTTCTATAATGAATTTTATGACTAATAAATATATTTGAGAGACTTTACCCTCTAGTAAAAAATTAAAAAAAATTGATAACATAATAATAAATTCAATATAAATCATCAACAATAGTTAAACTAAAATAATCCAAATTAATCCAACAAAATAAAAACATAAAATTTTGGGATAAATTTCATGCTACATGTCATACGAGAATCCCACATAAATAAAGTGTCTAAAATAATGATTAAATAATTTTTCCTGAACACAATGAAATGTCCTATCTCTATGATCTTGTCCCAAAGAGAAAATCAACCTATTAATAAAATGTCAAATTTCCCTTGTAAATACATGTATCCATGATGTTTTCCTAGGTAACAAATGATGACATAAACATTATTTGAGTAAAACTCAGTAGGTGACCAAAAATGGTTTCTAAACAAATCCATTATGAGAAATAATTCATGAAAATGGGTTATAAATAAAAAAATCAATATGAATTTAAATATAGAACATATAAATAAACTATCCAACCCTAGAGCCATTGGTTGACTCATGGTCTACCATACCTACCTTATCTTGAAGTCATATGACTCTTCTAATATGAACAAATGAGTCAAGTCTCTATAAAAAAAATATACCTACATGATAACTCACAAAAAACCCAAGGAAAATCCTCACTCTAGTGGTTAAATTTCACATTAAAATCACAAAAAACCCATGGTCGGGGATAATTACATTTGTATTTACAATAGACTCTTGGTAAATTCCCATGACACAAAAAAATAAATATTACATACACCAAGTATGTAAGAAAAAATGAATACCAATATTCTAAAATAGTCCAAAATTGTAAAATATACTCCATTATATCCAATTCATGAAAATTGTATTTTTTCAATTTTTGTAACATAAAATATTCTATTTGTTCATGTTAAATTTTAAAGTCAATTATTTGACATTATTCCTAGTTGAAGTTCAAAATTAAATCGTTCCCAATTACCATTTAACATGGGAAGAAAATTTCATTATCAATTAATTGTCCCAGTAGTGACATCAGATCAAAAATTAGTTTCACGGATTCAAGGTTCACATATTTCAGCTTCAATCCTAGGTTTAGAGGCATGCACACCACGTAGGTGGTTAAAAGTATAGGGTCTCAATAACTGATAGATTTGATGAGATCTCGATAATGTATATGGATGTGGATTCAATGAATATGCGTGAAAAAAAATTGAAATAAGTCCATCACATAGTGTTGAAAATCCCACATGTCACATATTATAAAAAATAAAATTATACCATATAGAAATGATTGATAACACATAAGTTGAATGTTCTGAAGAAGGATCAAAGTATCAAGAAATTAGATTAAGAAAAAACACAGAATACACCAAAAATAAAAATTATAAATCCAATATATCAGGGCTGTAAGAAGAAGAATCAGGGAGAAAATAAAACGATTCATCAACCCTGAGAAAAACATACCAAATCTAGATGGTTAAAATGAACAATAAAGCAGGTAAATAAAATATGGAATTGGAGAAGTCAATAGTTCCCCAATTATCCCTTCATGATTGTAAATATTTATTTAGGGTCGAAAGGGATGGTTTTGAATATTAAATGGGGGGTATTAGGTTTAAAAAATTATTCATTACCCTTGATTTTCCTAGCCCAGATTAGTATCTAATATAACACCTTGAGACCTTACAATATTTTATTTTAGGAATAATATAAATTTTTTTGCATGATTTATTTTTATGAGACACAACATTAAGCTTATTCAACATACAATAATTAGTTGGCTTGTGTTACATGCAATTCCATGTTTTACCGAACAAAAAATAAATTAATATAATTATTCAATATATGGTATAACATAGATGTTAAGTAAGAATTTATGAAATTTATTAACCAAATTTTAAATTTTATATATTCTATATAAATTTAACATCCATATTGTGCATTTTATAGTAATTATATAAGAAATCAATTTAATCATTCTGATAAAACATTTATTTTTGAAAAAAATGTAGTTTTACCGCGTTTTAATGGTGATTATTCTAAATAAAATATTTGAAACTTTAGTGTATTAAATTTTAAAAAATAATAGTCTTATTTATAATTATTAAATAAAAAATTAGTAAGTACAATTGTTTGGTTTTTTTCTAACTACTTTTATATTTTAATGAATAGTGAAAAATACTACAAAGCTGATTTTTCATCAAATTTATTTATATAGAATGATTATACATTAATTTCGTTTTTTAGTGCAATTATGATATTATTTAATCATTTAATTCAATTCATGTCATTTTATTCATTTTTAAATTTAAATTGGACTTACATTTTAGGTTAACGTTTGAATATTTCACTTTAAAACCCCAATTTTTAGTCATGCCTACAGAGTTAATTTTAAATAAATTTTTCCTAATTTTTTAAATTTAATTAGCTAAAATGGATTCCATATTTAGACTAAAAAGGAAAAAATAAGGTTTTAAGGCCAATTTAATTTTTATGTATAAAAAATATACAATGGGAAAAAATTTATTTACCCTAGTAAAAGTAAACTTTTTACTATGCTTAAAGTTAAAAATTAAAAGATTAAAATAACTAAAAAATGACAACATTTAATGGTTGGTTGAGGTGCATATCAAACCTAAAAATACCATAAAAATTAAATTAGAATCCAATGTCGTGTAATTTAATTACACCTCAATATGGCTGGCTTCTAATACAAAATAATCAATAAATTAATTCGTAGAACCGACCTCTCCTCGAGTACAAATAAGACCTCTCAAACATCCTATTTCAACACAAAATGGATATTTGCTCCAAAATCGTCTTCTAAAAAATACTCTCCTCAATATCCCCATGAAAATATTCTGATGGTGACACCAAAAGACCAAATCCAAGGCCCTCAAGGGTCTTTCAAAGAGTTGATACTCAAGAGGCAATTTTCTCAAAGTACTTGTCTTAATTTCATTTCCTTTTTTACATTCTACTCAAATAATTCATTAATAAAAGCTTGATAACTATAGAATCACGAATATACTGGTGTATTATGTTTCTAATGGAATATATGAAATCCATATAATTTTTCACCTCCACTTATTCATTGAAACAACGCTATTGACCATGTTATGTCAGTTAATCGTCTCTATGAATATTATTTTGTTCTTTTTCTATTACCACATTCATATATGGTCATAAAACAATTATTGTGGTAAAATAATATTTTAATATTTAAATTATAACCTATTTAGTATTCTTTTACATTTATATTAAACATAACCTCATGCTTTCTATATTGTGGATATATGATAACATCATATGTGGATGTGTGGAGTACCTCCCCCTTAAAGTGATGTGATTCGTTCAGGATATACACATAACTTTTTAAGGAAAATTTTAATAAATATATTTAATGTATATGAATTATATATGATACAAAAATTATAATATAAATATTTATCATCCTCTTTTTAATATTTTAATATGACAAAGAAATTAATGTAGCGTTCCTACGTATATACATCTTTCTATCTCCATGAATGTTTCATTTCCTTTCGATATTCAAACTATATAGATTATTAAAAATAAATATTTACTCAATATATAAGATAATTATGTCATGGAATACATTATAAAGAAGATTAAATCATGATCAATGTAATATAATAACCCAAAAAATTCAAAACATACTTTAGAAAACTAAGAAATTACCAGTCAAAATAGTGAAATAACGAATGATTTTTAAAAAACATGTAATAAGATATTATAAGAAGATATTATAAAATTTTATAAACATTATTATGGTTATTTAATTAGTTATTAAAACGCTTTAAACCATTATAAATTATGTTAAATGATGATCATTCTTAAAGTAATAACAAAGTAAAGGTTAATTTGACAATCTCTTTTTTATCCAAGATGGTTTATTTATATGTTTCTATTGGGAAATATTTATCATACGTGTCCAGGATTCCTAAAAATATAATTAGAAATATTATTTTAATTCTTTTAATGTTTTTAATGTCATTTTTATACATTTTTGACATGTTATAAAATGTTTGTAAGGAATATTTCCATCATTTTTAAAACGAGGTACTCCATGACATTTTGGAAAAAATTGAGGAAAGAAAGTTTCATTAATCATATACGGTGTGAGTGGATATTTCTTTCCTCATGAAAACATAAAATTTTTAAGAATAACTTATAATATTACATGATTATTTTTAAAATAAATGTTTTCTTTTATAATATTATGTCTTTTAAAAGATTTCAATGTAAAAATGGATATTTTTCTCAAAAAGTAATAATAATTTTAATAGATTATTTTCATCTATGTCAACATCCTTTTTTAGATTTTATACTCAATTGAGTTAGATTTATTATGATACAATCTTGCATATTGTACTGAACTTTTATGATATATTATACTTTAGATATGATATTTTGATACAATTCATGGTGTACGGTTAAAATATTAAAATTTTGTTTGATAGTTTTAATATGAATGATTATGTTATGCTTTACTCCCTTTATAAGAGGAATGAATTGGAATTATTATGTGATGGGTGGGGCCTTCTATAACCTCTTGATTCATCGGTAGGTCTCATTAGAAAAACTTTTGACTTGGCACAAAGCCTTGATGGTATCATTATAGTCTTGGAACGAGGCCTTGGAGGTATGGTTATGATGTCTGACATTATGGATTACATCATTATGAGATTAGTTATTTATATTACATGTGATTATTCAACTATTAGAATATCCATTTTAACATTTAAATTTTATTATTTTATATATTTTTTTGATATTATGATTAATATTATGTTTAAAAGGCTTGTGTTTCATTTTTATACCTTCCCTAAAATGTTTATATTTATTTATGATAGTTTCTAATATATTTTTTACCCTTACTGCGAAAGTAGTATCACCCAATTATTTTGATTTATTTTCTTAAGAAGACATGATGTGTATTATGATTTATATACAGGGTTAATCTAGGGGACTAATGGTGTTCTAAAATTATTATCCATGTTTTATTTTATGTTTCAAATTTTAAAGTATGGTTCATGAATGTTGTATATTTTAAAAGACTACTAAATTGATCAGTCCATTAAGATTTGATTCCTTGTAATCATGAAAATGAATTAAAATAATGCATTAGCTCTGGGATTTTGGGGTCAACGTATTTCATGAATAGCTATCCACTCTCTGAAATAGTATATCTAGTGGTGGAAGGAAGAATGTATGCAATCCTTCAAACTGTACCAACCGGTTAGTGGGTCTCCACCTATAGGACTATAAAATTCCTAAAACAAATCACATTATATTAGAATTACATCACCTAGCCTATAGGTTTATTGAATATTTTTTTGGATATTTTATTTTTCATTGGTTTGCGAGTGGCATGATAGTAGTTACCCAACATCATGTGGATTTATTATCATGCTAGTGTGGCTCCTATAACACTCTGAGAATATTTTAAAAAACCATTTTAACTTGTATAAATCCATGTTTAAATAATTTAATGGTCCCAAATTAAAATTAAAATAAGAAATTACCATGATAAAGTATGGATTCTAACGGGAAATATATCACCCTGGAATGTTAAATGGTTTAAATAATGACTGTTACTACCATTTTAAACATAGTTCAAATTTATTTTTAGGAACCTATATAATTAGAACTCTCTATGAATTTTATATAGGCATGATTTAATTTTAGGATTGGTGATATATTTTGTCGTTTCTAAAAGTGTATTTTAGAATTGGAAAATTTCACTAATAGAACATGTCATGGATTTAAAAGGAAACAATTAGTCTAATTATCTATTTTGGAACATGGGTGGGCCTTAGGGAGCCGAAATACTTGTTTAGGGGGTAAATGATGGTTCTTGGAGAGACTAGAATGGTGTAAATTATAAACAAATATGGTTTCCCTATGGTATCAATGGAAACCTATTATTATATTGTTATTTCAAACAATAACCAACCAAAAGTGTAGTGAAACTACCAGGATATAAATGTAGTGGCCATAATAGAGATGTTGTGATCTTAAGTGGAAAAATAATAGCTCCCAATAATGTCATAGGGTTAAAATATGAATTTTTACTAACTAAATAAACAAGGTTAGAAATTGTTTTTGGATCCCTACTGATTAGAACTCCATAGTTAGGTGATCTTGGAATGGTGTTGTGTTAGGATGGGTGACCTTTGATATGTTTTTAAGGCTATGTGTGAGTGAGAAAAATGGAAAATTAATGAACACTAATTGGACTATTGGTAAAAATATTAGTCTGATGTTAAATTTTTGTATGTGTGATGTCACCAAATATAGGGTAACGCATTGCTATGAGGTAAATGATTGTTCTTGGAAGGAAATTAATTGATGCCCATATCAAAAAGTAGGGTTCCATGTGATATTGGCATATCTCAATAATGTTCTAAATGTATCATGTATCATGACACATTATCTTTTTGACTAATGGCATTGATACATTGTTTTATCAACAAAAATGATATTAAATTTTGGAATCATAATTGTTTACCTATTCAGAACATGTTTTATTCCTCATGTTCGACAATGCTTGAGTAAATATATAATTTTAACTTTTAGCCAGTGTAAATTCAAAAATTTACCCACAAAAAAAGAATCCTCCTAACGTTTAATGCAAAAACCAATGATGTTAAAGATCAAATGAGATGTAATTTTCCCCACAGTGTTTCAGTTGGTGTTGAAAAATGTAATTACATAATCATAATTCATCAAAACACAAATAAGTCCCTTGAATTAAGAATCATTGTAATTATAAAATTTAAAATTTCTTGTTTGAAATACTGACACCAGAGCATTAAATAAACTCCTTTATAACTCTTAGAAACAATCATCACATTCCATTTTTAGGGTCAATTTACCTCATTTTTTAGTTACCATAGTCGGTGGTCAACATAAATGTGCAATTTTTAAATAAAATATTTTTAGTAACCTATTAATATATGAAAAAATTTAATATTAGTGATTTTTTTGTCATTGGACACTTTTCTTACCAATTTATATTTATCGAGGCAAAATATTCTTTCATGTTTTGAAACAATATACCCATTTAATGAAAAATGTTTTAGAAAAAAATCACATTTATTGAAATATCCATATATATTCAATTATTTTAAAGTATATAAAGAAATCCTTAGGTGACTCTCATGTTTTTAATAACCATTAGAATATACTAGAATACCAATAATTAAAACCACTGAAAATTTATCCCAATAATCAAGGAAAACTATCCTCACATGATCAATAAATACAGTAGGAGAAATTGTTAATCTAAATGTTACAATCACTAGATAATAATAACCATACATTGTATGGAATGTCATCCTCAAAAATTTTTCCCTCCTTCATGTTAAACTAGTGACACCTATACAAGAGATAAATCTAAAAATATAATGACTACCTATGAAAAAATCAATAAAATAATATATATGTGTTAAAATATAAGTCTTATTAATAATTATGTTATTGAGTGCTCTATAATTTGATTCAATTATCATGAAACCATCCTTATGTTTAAAAAAAATTGTAGAACCTCAATGTGAAGTTGAAGGGAATGAGAAAAACCTATCAACAATCCCCTATAATAACTTTTTCCATTGAAAAAACTGAACTAATGCTAATAAATTTCTAAATTACTATTTCATTAGAAACTAAGTATATGGTAAATTCAACAACTCGATCTATAATAAAATTAGAAAAATCATTAGGAAATTCATCAATATACACATTTTCAATTAGTACATCACTAATTTGAATACTTCCTTTCATTTCAATAATTTTTAGATATAAATTTTCAATTATTTGTTTATCATATTCTTGATTTTTTACTAATTTTTTTAATTCATTATTATATATGAATTTAAAATAACTCTCAAAATTGAATATAACATCAATTGCAATTAAATTTATCTTAACATTATAATCCAAAGAAATTCTATACCCAGAATAACATTAAACATTATCATTGAAAAAATAAGGCTTGAATGAAAAATAAATCAATAAAAAATAGGGAAAATATTTATATAAATTCAAATAGACTTTATAATACACTGATGAGTTTTTAAAAAATGTTACAACTTTATTTCTTGAGGTGAAATTTTGAATCAACATAAAAATTTACAAAACCTAATTTGATTCATGGTTCGAAAATAGAAAAATTCATAGGAATAGTCTAAATAAACTAGTAATACACATGAATATTATTCATTTTATAGTTAAATATCTTCTATTGTTTTTGAAAAATAAATTCCCACACCATTAAATATTTTTTCAGAATGATTCCCACCTAGAGTAACTATCTTTATAAAAGTATTAGAGTAAATAACTAACTTATTGTAACTAAAAAAATCACTACTTATTGAAAATTTATTTTACATATTCGTGTACAGATTAGAACAAATAACATTGTAGTGAAGAGCCTAATGATTGAGCTTACGACATAAATAAACCACTACTAATATTACAAAAAATTATTTAATCTGTTTTCCACATTTTCAAAATTTCGGGTTCTAACCTCAATATTTATTGGATTATTTATACTATGTTTATTTCCAACATGTCCAATTATTACATTTTTTTCCTGAAGTATATAAGTGTCACCAAATTTATTATAAATATTATCTAAAAAAAGAAAATCTTCCTAACCAATTTAAAATTTAAAAGAATCAAAATCTCCCCATAATGTTGGATTTCGAATGTTGTAAAATTTTTGAATTTTACTCTCATGAAGTTGAATGAAGTATGACACATATATAGAATGTGAGATAAAATTATCCTCAAAATCTCCCATTTAGTCATATTCATTTTTCATTAACTATAAATATTCTCTTTACATTCTATGAAAAATACATTATGAAAATATTTCTAAATAAAAATATATTTATAGTTCAACAACTGCATGAAATTGATATCATATTTTTTCCTTAGTATTTGTAAAAAAATTCCTCCATCAATTATGTTCCCATTTATAGAAATAAATATCACGACTTACCATTTTAGGTTCCATAAGTCCCAATATATAATATATATTCCCTAGTGATGTTATCTATCCTTCAGCATTCACTTGGTCAAATTATACCCCAAATTTTGGAGGGTTATATTCATTGAAATTAATTACTAAATAAATCATACTATGTCAAGAATTGGATTAATCTCATTCATGGGTGCCACCATTATTTTCCTATGAATTATTCCTAAAAAAACACAAAATTATATATTCGAATCATTGTTGGTTTTTTATTTAGAATTTTATTATCCCATTTATTTTTTTCAATATTATAATGCCTTTATTCTATATAGAAAATAATTTTCAACAGAAATGGATTAGATGAAGTAACATAAATTTTTTTAAAAGATATCTCATAATAATATAATAAAAACATTTAGTCCCCTTAATGCGTCCTTTAAAATAATCCTTAACTCTAAAGGTATGAATAACATTCATTTGATAAAAATTATGAAAACCTATGACATAATATTTTTAGAATTACATGATTTATAATAAGGGTTATAACTTCTTATGTTTTAAGGATTATTTCAGTTCAAGGTTTTATGAATTAGGTTAAACCATTATATAATAAAATTAAATATTTCACACAGAATGGATTTTTATCAAAATGAAATCATTAATATCTCACCCATATTGGATTTTAGAAACTTTTTAATTATTTAATAAGATTCAACTTATTATAAATATTTACCTTTCAAAAGTTTTTACTCACCCTTTAATATTTTTTAACGACTATAAAAATTTGGGGTGATAAAAATAAATCATAGTAATGGTTATAAATATGGAATCACATTATTAAATTGAGAAATATGAAGTCCCACCAAATAAATAAATTGAATCCCATTAGTAGGTTAATAAATTAATTATGGAAACCGGAGGCACATGGGTACTCATGAAAAAATAACTTTAAAAAACAATGGTTTCACCTACAAAAGCATAAAAAGTCTCCTTCCACGTGAAATGGAAAGAATCACATAAAAACCCATTTCAAAAAGTTTAATATAGGTATCATGAAGAATCATTTTCATATCCAATGTTCATTCATTTTTAACGAATGTTAGAATAACTGATGCCCGATTAATTCCACAGGGGTAACATATCCTGTTAACTCCCTCATTTTTTAGATTTAAAGAATATTAATTATAAATTTTTATTAAAGTGTTATTATTAATACACCAATCATTATAATATATATGGGTCCCACCCATCAACATCTATAATTTTAATGTACAATATCAAGAACAAATAATTTTTAATCTTTTAATTTTTTTAATAAAACCACCGAAAAAATCTTTTAAACTCATAAGGAATTTTTTTTATATTTTGACATTTCCATAATGAGAAATATTATTTTTAATAGGAAAATAATAAAATTGAAATATTCCTTGAAGGATTGGAGTTTTGTATACTTTGAAAAACATTTTTAACATATATGAAATTATTGATAAAAAATAATGAATATGATTTAATCAAATGGAGGTCAAGGAGTATATTTAAAAAAAACCATGTTCAATTTTTTAAAAATAAATAATGTAATGTTTTTTATATATTCAAAATATTCATTTTGTTAATTTAAAAATAATATCAAAATAAATTGAATACCATTGTTAACAATCTTTAGTCTTTAAATAAGAAAATTATTAGAGTATTCATCATACATTTTATAGATCCTTGATAATAAAATTATATTAGTTTAAAAATTCCTAATAAATATTCTCATGGTTATTTCAATATTATTATTCTTTTTTTTTCATTTTTTAACCATGTTTTATTTTTTTACTAAAATGGTTCAGTTCACTTTGGGCGTTTTGGGGTCGTTCGGTTTATAACAACCTAACAACATAAGTGTGTTGACCGTGGTGAGAGGTTATATGGGTCCATTACTTATAAAATATAAATAATATTATAATTATCATATTTATAAATTAATTACACTTTAAAAATAAACTATATAATAAAATAATGAAAAATTATTAATGTTATATCATGGAGATGGTATTCTGTATATACGCATAATGTACGTGATCATTTTCTTATATAGTGGAAAATAAATAATTTAGTTAATATTTTACTTTTCTAGAGTCATAAATATGATATAAACATACTATTAAATAATTATTTTCTTCATTATGTATATAATTTGTAGGGGAAAATAAAAAATTAATCACATATCTTGGTGGAGGTTGTATTCCACATGTACGCAAGAGTGACACTATTAATTCCAAAATATTGAAATTGTACGAAGGTTAGTAATATGATATCTTTATAAAATGATTATAATTAAATTTATATAACAAATATAAATTTCAACCATTATTTTAACCATCCATATAATCTATTGATGAATAATGAAACACATCGCTTCCTGGAGGTGGTATTCTTCACATACACCCAAATAATGTTTCCATTTCCCATAGAATGTAATTGGAGATGAATAAATTGGTGTACCATAATTATTAAAAAATTTATGTATATGGAATATAATTATATTATTATTTCAGAATTACTAAAGTATATTTTATCATGATATAAGGATAAATAAACATGAAAAACATTGTTAAGAGTAATACCTCTTCCTAAGAGAATCACCTTTCATTTAAACATTATGATTTATAGGGTTAGTATATTAGAATGAAAAAACTCTAGGAAATTTGGAGATACTTTAGGGAGAGATATAGTTATTTCATGGATAAGATAGTATTCTCAAAAGCTGTTAGAAAGATAGGATATGTTGTTACCATTTAAAAGTGAGCAGAGGGGAACACATGTAATTTTTATAAACATTTAAATATTATAATTGTCTTACCCACGGTAAAGTAGGTGAAATAATTTATAATTTTTTAGATTTTTCTATAAGATCAAAAATACTACCAAAAAATTATATTTAGGAACAAATTATTCGGCCTTGTAAAAAAATATTTGTCTAAAGTAATATGATTGACACTTCGGCGTGTAGATATATTTTTTCCGTAGAAACTATTCATAGTGGAAAAAAATAATATTAAACTCATTAATAAATGTAAACTTCATTATTATTTATATGAAATCACTGTTTCATGATTTTAGTTGTATAATTAGAATGTTTAATATAATTTTATTCTTTGTGGAATTATTTAGAATACTTTTAGTCAAATTTATATTATGTTATTATAATGCCTATTCTAAAATTTAATGAAGACATTAAATTAATTTCATTAATGGAAAATATAATATTTTATTCCAATAATTGATCATTTAACTATTCTCTAAAAAATCCATTTTTTAAAAAAGTCATTTAAATTCATTTTAAAGTAAATATCATATACTGGTATTAAAAATAATTCTTTATTATAATATTCAATTTATATATTTTTAGAATTTACCTTTTAAATAAAACCATGTAGTACATGTGAAAATAATTTAGTTAAATAAAACAATTTCTTTTTCGAATGTAATGTTTTATAAAATTATTTAAAAAACTATGATCATTATGAGTCCATAAAATAAATGCTTAAAAATAATTATATTGATTTATTTGTAGAATTTACTAGGTTTTCACATTCATGTAGTGAGAATAAAGCGTCATTAGAAACCATAGATAAACCTTGTTGTTTAACATGTATCTATATATAGAGTATTACAAATTAATGTTATTTAGAAATTAAATTTTCAGCCTGAAAATAAAACATAGGTTTTTATTAAGTAACATAAATATTGTTATAAATATATCAACCAATTCTTTTATACCTCAAATTTCATGTGTGATATAAAGTATACAAACACATGGATCAAGTAATACCATATTTGAAAAAAAATAAAATCTCATGTAAATGCATATCTACCTAAAAGATAATCAGAAAACAATTCACAAATATATATTTTTTCATTTTAAATCCTATACTATGTATCGTTATATTTTTTTTAAAATTTATTTAATTTTTTCAATAATCCGTTTTTTTATGGGTTGAAAATGAGGATGGTTTTAATATTTTTCAATTATAGAGCACTTCATTTTTGAGACCCATTTTCTTAAAATAATACAATAATTTGGGACCTTTAAAAGATATGTTTTTTTGGTAATTGGTGAAGGTATATCTATGATTCTAAAGGAGTTATGGTAGCACAGGTGTCAGAAAAGGCAATTTGAAGGACTACATAGTGAGCAAGGATTGCTTGTAAACGTGCAGCCCACAGTAGGAAACCACGTGGGCTAATGTCGGTGGGGTATAGGAATTACAGATAGATTTTTAATGGTTTTATAAACCTGTTCCTAGACACAAAGTTAGTGTATTTAGGAAGTACTTCTATAGTGTTCATCGCACATTTTTCACAAGGTTAGGCCAACCGTGCAGGACAAAATATAGATGGGTAGTTTCTCAAACATGGGGTGATACATGTTTGGTGCAATGTTTTCCAAACTATGTGGATTAAACCATGAATGGTTTTTTATAGAAACTCATTTAAAATAAAAGGAAAAAATAAAAATAAAAACCTAAACTAATGAACCCCCTCTCCCTCACATGTAATGCAATAACCCCCAGGGGTTTTTCTTCGATGTGTGGCCCTCGTATTCTATTCCTCCTCCCCTCTCATCAATCTGTTTAGATTTGTTCACGTTATTCATCTAAATCATTGATGTAGCCTATCTACTTCCTTATCATCCATATTTACAGGTGATTTTTGTTATATCCATATCCCTATGAATTTCGGCCAAAACCCAAGGTTGCAGCTTAACACTGATTTCAATTTTATTTTGTTTTAGAGTTGTTAAAAAGTTATCCTGAGACCTATTATTGTGTATTATGACAGCCACCATTGATAGAGAAGTGTTTCTATTCTATTTAGGCATCCCCATACTTATGTCGTGAGTTTTTTACCCCTTATTCTTGGTTTTACACCATCTTGTTTATGATCATTAATTATTTTATGGTTCCTAGTATTTATTGTGTAGTGTGTTGGACCCCTCCATGTGATTTTCAGTTTCCGAGTCCACGGTGAATCACCTGGATATGCATAAGTAAGTATATTTATATATGTAGGTTCTATTTTTTGGTGTATATTAATCCTTGGTTTTTAATATATATATATGGGGCTAGGAGTGCTATGTATATATATAAAAATGAATATATAGGTGACTGGAGACTATTATATGAATATAATCCTAGGAGAAGGTGAATATGCTCAGTGTGGATGTGTGAATAGGGGATACATGTCCTTATATATAGGATAAGGTGAATATGCTCAGTGGGGATGGAAAAAAATACCAGTTAGAAAACAACCAAGCGTCGATGTTTTTGACTTGGTTTAATCTGAGGTAGGATCCCTTTCTATTCCTTTCAAATTTAAGAAGGCATTAGTTAATTAATTTCATGTCCATTCACCCTTATTAATTCGTTTCCTTGTATTGTAGTTTTTTATATGGTTTCTCATTGGTGAAATGAAAGAAATTATTAAATTATACAAATGAAATTTGTTTTAAAAAATACATGTTTTTTGAATAAAACCCCTCGAATGGAGGTGCATTTCCTTCAAAAAAATGTAGAGATAAATATATATGATTTCCTAGAATATTGCCTTTATTTTTTTGTTATATTTGCGTTATAATTTATGTATGAATTTTTTAGGAGTTTGGCCAATTTTGTATCATTTTCCCAAGAGGGAATTTGCTTAATTTTCATAACACCTCTCCTCTACACTTGAGCCATTGAAATATAGTTTCCATGTATTAAGGAGTGAAATGAATTAGATAAGATAAACATCAAGTATAGGACTAATTATATAGGATACCGACATCATATATATATATATATTTATATAATTGAACATGGTACTTTTCATTGACCTAGAGATTAAATAATGGGTTTAACTTGTTTTTGTATAAACCATGAAAATGATAATAAATAGAATATCCTAAATGTATGGTAAGACCATTCTATACTATTATGATATATAAAGAAGGAAGACATGAGTTGGAATTTTTTAAATGAAATTCTTCCTTTCCTATTTTGAGACATTAGAAGTTATGCCATATGTGTTAGATTATGAACACGACCATGATTGTTGAAATGAATAAGAGGCTTTGATTTATGCATAGTATTACAATTGATTATGGATTGGATGAATTCTTACCCCATTCCAGCTATATAATTGATTATGGGTGGGAGATATTTCTAATCCTTGATAGTGTTATTAATTATTAAATATGGGAGGCATTCATTCCCCAGGCTAGCTATATAATTGATTATGGATGGGAGGCATTCTTACCCTATTCTAGTGTTATAAATAATTATAGATAAGATTAATTCTTAACCCATACCAGTGATAAAATTGATTATGGATGGGAGGTATTCTTACCCAATGCTAGCTATATAATTGATTATGGATGGTAGGAATTATAACCCCATGACAGAAATATAAATGATTATTGGTTGGAAGAAGTATGACCCCATTCTAGTTAAATAACTGATTATAGATGGGAGAAATTCTTACCCCATTCTAGTATTATAAACTAATATGGAAAGAAGGCACTCATACCCCATTCTGGTACAATATAAATGTCAATATATAGAAATCTATCTTACCCATAATATTTGACTTCTATTTATTGGTTTATGGTATTTTTACACATTTCCACTTATGATTTATTTAAATACATATATTTATTTATAGAGACTTTCTTAGACTTAATCAGGCTATGAGCCGAAGTGGGTGTCACTGTCAGGTGTCCCTTAGGAACATATATGGTTTTTTGTTTATTTATTCCATTATGGTGTTAAATAAGTATACTAACACAATATTTAATTTACATTGCACTATCTGGATTGGTCTTCACACCATGGGTGTCAGCCTAATGATATATCATATCACACCCTTCTTGGGTACCCTTGATACCCAAGTAAAAACATATATTTGTAGTACCTAGGTAGATTTCTATGTTTCATATAGAATGGAGTTAGTAGAAAAGGATTTAGTGTGGATATCAGAATGCTCATAGTGATCTCCCTTGGGGATTTTCAATCCACTCCTTATTTTTTATTATATTGAAGAGAATACAATAATATTTACTAGTTTCCTATATGTATCATCACCAGGTCATGTATTCAAATGTTTTATAAACTGTCGTTGGCCACTTTCAGTAAATTATTAATATTTTTCCAGTTGATGTCTTTTATTTATTTACTAAATCCACTATTATCTCTGATTTAGTTTCTATTTTATCAATTTTCTACTCTAATATAAGGGTATAATATCCCCACTGTCACATCCTAATACCCTCACTATGTTTTGGAAGCCTCTAGAATAGAGGGAGAGGCTCTTGGGGCCAGGTGACACACCGACCCAGCTACTAGTTTGATGTTTCATCTTGTTGGGTGCTTATAAATATTCACAATTAAAAAATTATAAAAGAACATCCCAAACACCAAATTAGTATTAGTAAAACATGTTATAATTTTATCCCCAATTTATCCATCATAAATAACTTATTTATTGTTTTAATAGCTAGTATGAACCGTTTATTCCAATCACATTTTCATGTTCTAAATTACTAATTTCAGAAAGATAAAATATAAAAAAACCACAATTTAAATTCTCTTAAACTCCCTTTTAAGTGAAATTAATATTTATTAGCAATTTTTAACTTCCCAAACCATAAACCCCAATCATGAGACTTGAAAAAATCAAATTTCATTCACTAAAGTATTATATAAATACTCATGTAATCAAATATAATTTACCATATTACATATATAACTTTTATGATTTATTGTATGACTTCAACCCCCATTTGACATGTATTATTTTTGAAAAAAAATTATTCATATATGATCATCAAATAAAAAAATGAGTAAAATAAATGTTTTAATCCCAAAAATACTGTCACTTTCTCGAAAAATAATATTCTTATAGTATTTATTGTTTTGAAAAATACAAAAAATTAATAAATGGACATTTTTATATAAAATTAAAAATAAATTAATCACTAGAATTACCATTGAGAAATATTGATTCTATGTTGAAGGCAATTTATCCAAAAATCCATTAGAATAAGGAAATATGAAATTAAATATAAAATATAGTGGTTAAGAAAAGAAAATTTCCCTTGTTATATATAAGCTACCCAACATCCTATGAAGTACGTAGTATAGAGTCATCATGTACTTAGTATCCAATCCAAGAGCACCATCCAATATCACCTCAACAAGTATATAGTACCCCTCATCGGGTACCCGATATCTTGAGATATTTAAAACACATGAGGATACACATAATACACCCCTCTAATACTCCCTCATTTACCTTAAACCAAAAAATTTGTTAAAAATTCCACGATAATTTTTTAAACCTCAAATTGAATTCTTAAATTTCCTATCATATAACATGACCCTTGGAAAATTTACATGTAATTTCTGAAGTGGAAGATAAATGTATTATGAAAATTCATTAAATGGAGATCTAGTGTGTAAAATGGGATCAATTTAATGATGAAATGAATATTAGTGGAAATGGTAGCATGAAAATTAATAATAATTTGTTGAAATTGTATTAGATCAAGGGAACATTGTTTGATAAGATAGTGTACATGACACCATTATATAATTATGTGGTGATATATATGAACAAAAAATTCAATAATAGAGTCAATAATGGATTAATTTTATTTTTTCAAAAAAATATTTTGTAGAAGTAGTAGATATCATGATTTATGTGATTAATAGATGTCAGTCTATTCAAATGTAGATAGATATTCCCATTGAAAATTAGAGAAAAAATCTGGTAGATATACCCTACCAGAAAGTCTTCAGATGTGACATCATTATATTTTTTGATTCTATTGAGGAGAAAAATTAAAAAGCTATGTTCCAGAAATTTTTTTGGAATATGATGTTGAAGACATTGAATTTAATCTTCCTGGTAAAAATGAATGGATAATAATTAAAAGTTAGAATGTTATCTTTAATAATGGGATCCTATACAGTTATTGAATCATAAATGAAAATGATTTTTAGAAAAATTAATCCTTAGTACATGACCAAATTTAATAGAAATAATGATAATTCATACAAATATGTATATTGTGTATAGATTTTTTAGAGGCATTGGATTTTCATGATAAACAACTAAAAGATCATATTTCACAGGTACTAGGAAGGAATGATCTAATAGAATCATCAAAATATTATAAATGTGTGGATGTGTTTTCTAAAATGACGAGTTGATCCTATGATTCAATTGAGGTTTTCTTTTAAGGCATATAAAATAGTTCGTAGGTTTGTATAAAACTTATATTATTTTCTAGTAATCGATGTTAAAGAACCTGAATTCCCAAAATAGGGGAAAATTATATGTTCATTAAAATAGTTGGATTCTATAATAAGGAATAGAGATATTCCTTTCATGTGATTGAAATATGGAATCCGATGGATCTATCACATTGAAATTGAGAAATTCATAATCAATGGGTCTATATATTTAATAATGATTTTCATGGTAGGAAATGGTATAATGAGAGCTTTTATAAATGGACTTCTATACAAGAAAGAGATTAATTTTTGAAAAATAATTTCACAAGTGGGGGATCAGAAATATATATAGATTGTATTTAAAAGTTACATATCAAATGTTCCAAATATTCCAGAATTATATATAATGATGGAATTCCTTAATGATTATTCAGAGGAAGAAATTTTCTTGCAGAAAAATATATGTTGTAATTAAATTAAAATGTAGGATATAGTGTGTATGAAAAAAAATGTTTTTATATGATATAAAACAAACCAATATAATTAACTATGTGATTTTATGTTTTCATAAAATATAAACATTTTATCAACTCTTAAATCCCTGTAACTATGAATCAATGAATAGTGTTCAAATATGGATAGAGAATAATTTCCATGGTACTGAATAAACTATGTAACACTAAATGGGATAATTTAGTAGTGATAAAATTTATTTAAAATATTATTTAAGAAATATATGGGAATTCAAACACATGGACATTAAGTGACCATTATCCCTTGGGAGATAAGGCCTTTAGACAACTATTAAATGTTATACGGATTTTCTAAATAAACACATACTAGTGGACGAAATTTTTTAAATGAAATTAAATGAATATTATAGAGGTATGATTCTCATCTATGGTACTGGTATATAATGTATTTAATTTCTATCATAGGACACCAAAATAACTAACATGGGGTTGAATATGACACATTATAGACAAGAAATATGAGCATTAGGATGGCCTAAATGAGGGTTGTGTGATGGGATATTACAAAATAGATCATAGTAATTATAGGACTTAATTTAATTTCAATTATATCCTTTTATCCTCTTGTAGTTTTTTATATTTACATTTTCCCTTTAAACCAAGTTAAAAATAGACATTTTCATGATTGTAAAAAATATGAAGGCCTCTATTCCGAGCACTAAATATAGATCATTTAACTTAAATTTGGGTTAGTGATGGAGGAATTTAATTATAATTATATATTATATAAAATATATTTTATTTTCATGAATAAAAGATAGAATAAATAGTATGTCCAGAGTGGGAGCTAACTGGAATGCTCATGATGAATGATCCTGGACTGAGAAAACTATTTTCAGGATGACAATTAATAGAAATTATTAGAAATGATGTATGAATTTTTAATAGTTTGAATATTTATAAAGGGTTATTTAAATATTCAAAACATGTAAAATTAAAACTCTTTCAAACTTATTACATTGTCACTACATGTTGTTCATCGAGAAGGAACCCCTAATGAATGATGAGGAAATGTACATGGTAAGTGTTATATATTTTTATGTATATAAAATAGTGGAGTCTTCCATGGTTATAATTATGTCTATAATATCAATAATAATGGGTTGTATTAGTCATTTTCTTTCAAATATAAGGAATGAACATTGGGAAACGCTTATCATGATATACTAGTATCTTATTGGTTGAGTGGAACTGTCTCTATTTTTTAATGGGTATGATTCATTAAAGGGAAACTTTTATCCAAACTTTCGAGGAGATAACGATAGAAATATAAGAAACATTTTATATGTGATCACTTCTAGAATAATGATAGTTAGATGAATGTCAATATTATACATATTCATTTCATTATATACCAAATAAGTGGACCATATGATTTATGTTTTTTTTTAAGTTGGTTATATAGATGAAGGGTATGTTAAAGAAAATTCAAAGCAAATTGGTGAACATAATTTTGATCTTGTATTTTCATAATGTATTCAATAATTTAAATACTACAATAATTAATTAAAAAAAGGAATATTTAGTGGAAGAATCAATTCATAGAAATTTTATTTAATCTATAGTGATGATCCATATAAGATAAGAGGTAGTTGAATTCCAATTGATTAATTTGAAATTTCTATTGTCTGGGAATGTCAAGGGTAGTGTAATACCTTAGTGGGACTTGAATAAATATATGTTGGAAAAATATAACTATTATAATGGAAGAAAATGAGAGATTTGACATATGAACCAATGTTGGATAAATAAAAACCTCAAAAGAGTCTTCCTGTGGGTGATTATTATGGTTTGAAGTTTCATTCTTGTCAAAGACACTATTGGAAGAGAATTAAAAAAAATAGTTGAAGAACTATTGGAGTAATCATGATTGTGACGTTAAATATCGACATGATAAGTGACATTGATCACTTAGTTAGTGTAACTAAATCAGATCAATAACTTCATGTTATAAGGAAGTGAAACTACGTTTTCATTAGTATCAGTATGAAATTTTGTAGACCTAGTTCAATAATATTCCATTAATGAAAGAGTACTCAAATAATATTTATTGAACTAGAATAATGGTTTTGAACTTTTTTTTCTGTTCCTACAAATAGGCTCCCCAATGGATTTCTAAGACATTATTTTTTTCAATTGAGTATATATTAATATGTTCAACTAAATAATAAGAGTTTCTCCCAACACTATCTTCTAGGGTATAAATGATTTTTCCATGGATGTTGTTAATTTATTATTCCAGGTCTCATTCATCATATATTGATCATATTGTTAATGTGACATATTACACTGTTCTTTTACCAATAATTTATTAAATTTAAATTTTTTATATTTTTGGATTATATAGTTTATAGAGTTGTTCTTAGAAGTGAAATCATCAGGATCCGTTGAATATTACATTCACGTTCCCTATTTAATTTTTGATGTGTAGAATCATTTTTTAATATAATAAGATTAATATCTTCTTATAGATTGTTTAATGTGTTTAATACTCTTCCTTACCTCCAAAGAACCTAAGAAAATACTTCATTATTTTCTATAATGAAACATTATTCTACACTAGAATCCAGTTACTCAAACCCAGAGGGAATTGGCATCTACTATTTATAGTCAATGAAATAGAAACATATATCCATGTACAAATAAATACATGCATAATGGATCCAATTTATCTTGTATATGGAATTTCAATTTTCTTCTTTTCAAACATGTTACATTGATCCTCTATAAGATTTATTCAATGTAACATTTGTAAAGACAATTCCATGGAGTTATTTATGTTTAAAATATTTATCACTTTATGGATATATATATTTTTACTCATTTCTAGTAATCTATTTTATTTATATCAATAGGTATTCATTCTAGAATATTTTTTAATTTACCTATGATATTCATTGAGGGAAATTAAACTATGTAAAATTAGGATATAATTTTAAATAAGCTATATATAATATATATATGAATCTAGAAATAATAATAAACAACAACTAACCCAATTCTACACAAAAGAATCATCCATATTCTTATTGATATTGATATATTTATTTCATCAACGTACTAGATGATCTAGATCCTAGAATCCATATTTAAATTTTAAATTGTCTTTTCAAATTTTTTTCATACTTTAGAAGTACTCTTTGTATACTCAAAACCATTAAGACATAGTGTAAATATTTACTGAACTAAATTACTATTATAGGGAATTATTTTGATATGCTTTTTAAGAATCTAGTATTCATAATTAGTTATAATCGAATAAAATATTCTTAGGCACATTGTGTTTTCAATTTTTATAATGGTATCTTCAATGTCAAAACCATTGATTTATTTATAACATTTTTATACCAGGTATGTTTTATAGGTATACACTTTAGTACCATTCTTATAATTGTTTTTGAAAATAAAATTACAACATATTGGTATCACCCATTTAAGTGAACCCTCCTTGTTTCAAACTAGGAAAATGTATCCAGAGTTTGTATCAAATGTCATGGATTCAAACCATTTGTGAACATCAAAAATCTATCTAGTCTCTTGGTATGTATTATTTTCTTTCTATATTTATTTTAAATCATTATCATTTTATACATGAAATCCACATCTATTATTATACTGAATAATCCTACCATTCCATCGTAGTTTTTTATATATAGTGTTTTTTCACATTCCATAACATATTGTCAACAAAATAACTTTTATCTCATGAAAATTATTATTTATTGGGTTTTAGCTTTAAAATGATAATTTTCCTACTTCTTAATCATGAGGTGATATATTCCCTCTCTAAAAATATTCAAATTGATGCTAAAAAAATAATTTCACCTAAATTATATAAATAATATCACTTATTTTCCTATTGATAAATGATAAATAATAACTATTTTATAAGGATTCATATTTATTTTATAGAAACCAAATTTCGTGTTCCCTAAAAAACTATATTATCTTTAAATTATAATTTATATACTGAATGATAAAAATTTTATATGGTTTCATTGGGATTTCACAAGATAAAATACATTTTAAAATAATTACATATATTTCTAATTTATATACCTGTAATGATTTTAAAAATTACCCAAAGAATCATAATTAATTGAACTATATATAATCTAGTGTGATTATTCTTATTCAATATATGATTCCAATAATATTTTCCTAGGAATGTGTATCATGAAAATAATCCTCAATCTGTCAGATAATCCCAAAATTCCATACTCAGCTATTTATTAACATTATTTTATTAATTCAACTTAATAATCTATCCATATTTATTATATACATATTTTAAAAGTATTTTATCTTCCTTAAGGATTAAAAATTGTCTATTATAAGAAAAAGAAAACCATATCTACCACAGTCATTAATAATGGCTAAGAAGTACATATTACCAAAAAATATTTTCTAATTAGTTCATATAAAATGTAATTTATTATTGATAAGATTTTACTAGAAATATAACATTTTATTATAAGAGGTGGTTTTGTTATTTCTGGAAAAAATAATGGGTCATATTTTTTAAAAAATTAATAATCTAATAATTTTAACAACTGATCTATATTGAGTCCATAGATGTATATCAAATTTATTTTTCCAATGAAATAGTGTGAAATATAGGTGGTGTTGAAATCAACATACTTTGTTTTTATATCTTGAAAATGATGGATAATAGTTTTCATATCTAGAATTAGTAAACTATTAATCACATTTAAAATTCCATAATAATTTTCATTCACGTAAGTATTTGGAATTTTTTTCCTAATCTCGATTGAAAATAGTTATTTTCTAATAAGTTATAATAATAATTTTTTGATTTACAGATAGAGAATAGTAATAATTCTCAAATTCTCGAACTTATTCAATATGTATATATAGATCCAGGTGACTAAAAGTAATGCATCAATTCTTTCTCCATTTATATAAAAAAATCTACTTATAATTTTTAAAATCCTATTATATTTCTGATTTTTTAAAAATTAATTTAAATTATTGATTCACATTTTATGAACAATACTCATGAGTTATAATTGGAGTAAAATATTTTAAAAACATTAACATACTTATTTTTCTAATTTATAGCCCTGAAAAAATTAAACATTTAAAAAAAATTATATTTTTGTTTAAACATATAAACAATCCTTAAATTATTTTTATTATTCATGACCAAATCTATAACAAGGCATGTTGAACTAGTATTATGTCTCATATTTGTTCCATATGGCCTATTGTTGGAAAAACTCCTATTGTAAATTTGAACTCATATATATTATCTATCATTGATAAATGGTCTATATTTTAGTAAATATAAAATATCTTTTTAATTCCCTAAAAATGATTCTATTTACATTGATACTTCATTCAATAATATCATGTATAACTCTAAGAATGTAATGTAGAAAACCAATTTCCAAATTTAGGATATGAATTTTCAGAACGTGATCCCAATGTGATCCTAAACCATTTATGGTCATCTAAATAAGTGTAACCCATGTGTCACAATTTGATAAGGGTATCTAATCCTATTAGGGTCACCCTATCCCATATAACATACATAAGATAATCTAAGGGCACCCGGCTTTAACATGACCTGACTATTTGAACAATTGAGGATATGACCTACATTACCTTTGGAAGGAATATAAACATTATAATTACTAGATATTTTTTTCCCTTACCTTTTCTACTTTATTACCATGAATATATTTATGTATCATAAAATAATTATATTCATGCATAACATTAATGATTTCTTTTCGTATAATATACCTTCGATAATAGTAATATATTCATGAATCTTTATTTAATAAAACATTTAACAATTTCAGAGTTGTGTTTCCTTGTAAAAACTAATTTATAGTTATATATACACATATCAAAACGAAACTAATTCATATGGAATATAGAAGACTTTAATATAAATTTTTAGAACCATACAAAACAAATATATACATAAGTAAAAAACATAGTGTGACATGTATCCATCCAAAAAGTTTCATGAATAGATCCTAAGATCTTTGGATAGTGGAAATTACCTCCAATATATCCATTATACATTGATAATTTTTCAAGAGGCCTTAATTAAAATAAAATTAAGATAACTAATATATCTTATTAATAACAAAACATTATTTCTGAATTATTAACTACATAAAATATCTTATCCCCAGTTGGAAAAAATATATATAATATCATACCAAAAACAAAACTCCTTATATAAATGGTATACCAATTATAAGTATAAATTTAAAAAATTAAAATTAAATCAAAACCAATTTAATATTATAAATATTATGCATAAATTTATTTTAAATATAAATTTATAAAAATACTTTAAAATTTTTCAATCTACTAGGAAAAATTTTAATTTTATTCATTGATCAATTCTATCAAAACATCTTTTTATGAAACCAAAATTAATGCTCATGGTGATGACTGTTTATGAGAATATGTTTTTAAATAATTAGTAAAACCATATTGAAGATCAACACATTGGTTCCTTTATATAATAAATAAAAATAGATTTTTTCTCAAAGGACATGACCTGTATACTGAGATGGTTTCATTGCACAATCCATTTTGGGAAGGGACTATTTGAAAGATTATACCATGAACCATGACATTTTTCCATCTATACCTGAAATGGTATTCACCTAAAAATAAAATTTCCATAAAACCTAACTATTTTAATCAAATGTATAATGTAAAAAATGTGAATTTATGATGATATCTTTTTTGATAAGAATAATTATAGTATATTTCTAAAACCAGAAGTTTAAATTTAAATTTAACATAATCCTTGATATGGTTATTCATAATACATCTTTGTTCAGGATAATTCCATACCATATCATGTATTATACCTTAAAGGACACCTCCTGGACAAGAATCAAAATAATGACCATCTATTTAATACTTCCTCTAATGGGACAAACTTTCATTAATAAAGACAAGGGTATAAAACCAAAAAGATGGGATACATTACAATTATTTTATATAAACATAAAAAATATCCAAATAACCTAAAAAACCAACATCAATATCTCATGATCATATAAGCAGGAGTAATATATGTAAATAAAACCAATACAGTCCATAATCAAATACAGGAAAAAATACAAGACTCACCCCACTTCTATCCATATAACCTCTTGCTCAAACATGATTTGTATGAAACTACCATTAATTTGATCATATAAGTCAATTTTTTTTATAAAAACATATGGTGAGTATAGAAGCATACATTTTACGATTCTCCCATAACCTATAATTTTTCATTATAATATACTTTTCCATACAATAGACAGAGTACAAACTATAAGGACCCAACATTAAAACATTTCAAAATCATGTGTTCTTTGTTATGAATTAACATTCGTAAATTTTACTATTATTCCTGGTTTATTGCTTTAATGATTTAGGTCGACTTTTATAGAACACACCTATTAATTAAAAAGTGGAAAATTTACTAATTATCCAATTTACCCAAAATATAAAACTTTTTAGACGAAATACATTTTCTTTTCATAAATAACCTCCATAAATTTCTAAAAGACTTATTGTTTTTTCTTAATCATCCTATAACCTTATAGTTAACATTTAAATATGATGTATACGACCAAAAATCACAATAAGGGACACATAATTAAAAAATCTATTTGTGTACTAAAAATATTAAAACTCATAAAATGTTTACCATTGTCTCAATATTCTATGAATTTGTGAAATAAATAATATCCACATGAAAATTGCAATCTTTTTTCCAAAGAAAATATTTAAAACCCATATAATGGTAATAAATACCATTTTATAAAACTTAAATAATCATATTTATAGACCATGAAAAATATCATGATTCTAACTAAATAAATATTGAAAAACTACTTGGTTAACTACATTATTATTATCATTAAATACAAGGAATGATTCCTAATTTATTGATTACTTATATAAGGCTCACTCATCAAATTAATTTTATCAAGCTCACCCATTTTATAATATGTATTGAGATAACTGAACAGATAAGCTATATTGATCTCACCAAAAATCATCTATAATTATAATGGACCATATCATTTAAATAACATTTTATTGTTGAACATTTTTAAATTTAAACACATGAAAAACTATTTTTAATGAATAAATAAAACAGTTTTTGGATATCGAAATATATTATCAATTTAAAAACTGATTTTTAAAAATAAATACCTAGATCAAAGGGTTGAAAGGTTTTTATTTTAATAAAACATGGATTACAGCAAATGGAATAAAAAATAAAATATCATTTTTTGTGGTAGTAAAATCTGTTGGCATCTTATAATTTTAAATAGAACGTTTCATTTTACATTTGAAAATAAAGTCAAAATGTTATATAGAAAATATGTAAAAAAAATTATTTCTGGAAAATGTTTTTATAAATTAGAATAGAAAATAAATTCCAATTATAATTAAATTATATCGATAATAATTGATCTATAAAATCATTTTATGATTATGGATAACGAATAAAACAATTTGGATTATAAATCATTAAAACCATTAAAATGGAGTTTAAGTGAAAGTGTACAATAATTAAAGTCCAAATTGACATAAAAAATATTTATATTTTTAAATAATAATCATATTATAATTATTTAATTTTTAAAAATATTTTTCTATTTTATTATTCCTTTTAATGAACATTTTGTTTTCCGATAATGTTTAATGTTCATGTTAATCGTCTTAATGATATTATACTCATTTGTACAAAATGATTTCAGTATATTTTATATGGTTAATGGGGTAACTGAAACATAATATGAATAATATTATTTTGGTAATGGTAATCAGTTTTATACATTAACAATAATTTTATAATCATCTAAGAAAGGAAGACATGAGAAATGAATCACACTGGTTCATGGATGTGGTAATCCCTTGGTACGCATGAATGACATCATCATTTTCTAACAGATAGAAAGGAATGAAATTATATAATATATTATACATATAATATATTATACATATAAAATATTATAATACCACTAAAATCACACACACACACATAGATATATATATATTAAATAAAAAATTATTAACTACCATGAGTGGTGATGATTGAAAATGAAACATATTGTTTTTTGGAGTCGGTTATCCACAGGTACACATGAGGGATGATTTAATTTTCCAAAGGGTAGAAAAGGAGATGAAAAAGGGTTTTAAAATAATGAAAATAATGTTTAAGACAATTTATTATAATTATTTTATAATTTATTTATTTTTAATGAACATTTTATGGTGGTGGAAGTAGAAATAAACATGAAATAGGTCGGTTAGGATTTATACATTATAATAGGACAACCTCTTAGAATACATATTTAGACTTCTAAGTTTTGTATTTTTGTGGGAAAAAGCCTATAGAATGTAATTAGTTAATTTGGGTAGGGATTTGGGTAGTTATGGGATAAAATATAGATCTTAAAATTTGTGAGGAAGAGAGGATTCGAGATTCCCTTTTAAAAGTGAGGGCATGGGAACTCTTGGAATCACTTAAAGTATTAAATTTATAAGAACCTGTATCTTTGATTTCAGGTTTTTCATTCTTTTTTGTGGATTTTTTGAGAAAATAGGAGTTTCTGGAAAATTTTAATGTACATGTTGTGTACTTTATGAGTACACGCCGTGTACACCCTTGCCGTGCCAGGCCGTGTTCTGGCCAAGTCAGGGCCACATACAGGGTGTGTAGGGGCGAAGTGGTGGCCTCTTAATGCGGAGTACAAAAAATTATAGTACAAGACATGTACTCAATAAGTACACGCTAGGTATTTTCTTTTTTTCATTAAACAGACCGGGGTCGCGCCTAAGCGACAGATCTGTCTTCTTCTCCAGTGCCTTCGAATGAGAGTGACCCATACAACCGCATATCTTCTCCAAGTCCCCGACCCTCTGTCCTTTCTCTGAATCGACTGTTGTTGATTGTGTTGGAACCACAGTGGTGAGTTCTTCCTTCTCATAGAGCCTTGATTTCCAATTCCTCCTCTTTCTTAAGTTATCGTGGGTTGAGATTTTTGTGCGTTTTCGTAGATCTATGCCGTTCTGAGGAGAATCAAGCCTCGTGGTTAAAGTATATCGATCTCCTAGGATCTAGGTAGGTGGTTTGTGCCTTACCTTTCAATGTATTTGAGTTTTATGTGCAAATTGCACCAATAACCATGGATGGGTTATTGTGTGTTTACCTTTTTTCTCTTTTGGTTATTCCTACCTTGCTTGCATTCTTGTGTATAGGTAAATTGATAATGTTTGTGGTTAATTGTCATGCTTGGATGTTTTTCCGATGCTTTTTTCTTGTTGCAACCTTTGGGTCTCTTTAGCCTTTAACCGTTTTCCTGTTTCCATGCCTTGTGATTGTGGGATGGAATGATGTGGTTAACATGCTTGTTGTTCTGTAGACTGTTTAGCAAAGTAGCTCTATAGGTGTACATTGGGTATCCAAGTAGCTCTATAGGTGTACTATGGCCTTATAGAATTAATATGCACTGACTGGCATGAGACCATGAGAACCCGATTCTATAGACTATAAGAGATTGACCGAGTGAGATTCTCAGTGAGTCTTTGATATTATAGACTATAGGGGAAAGACCTAGTGAGCTTCCCATAGAGACTTAGTTATTATATACTATAGGGGATAGACCGAGTGAGCTTTCCAAAGAGTCTTAGTTTTTATAGACTACAGGAGGGTAGACCGAGTGAGCTTCCTCAGAGAGTCTTTACCTTGTTTGAATGTTTTTAAAACCTTCCCAGACTAGAGGAGGAATTGACCGAGTGAGCTTCCTTAGAGATTCGGTGGTATACCTGAGGCTATAGGAGAATTGACTTAGTGGTCTTCCTTAGAGAGTCTCTAGAACATGGGGACATGAGGGTTAGACCGCGTGATCTCCCTCAGAGAGTCCCTGACTACCATATACTATAAGGGGGATTGACAGAGTGAGCTTCCCCAGAGCATCTTATAATTTTGTATGACCAAACAAGAGGGTTTAGGCTGAGTGCACTACCCAGAGGGTTGTGGAACTTCTTGGATAGAACCAGAGGGAATGGCTGCGAGTACATCCCAGAGGGTTTCTGGTTTGTATTACCTATTGGTTCACAACTACTTGTTGTTCTGTGGATTGATCATTGTTGTATATCATCCTGTTTACTGCTTACTGATTACTTCCTTCTATTGCTGCTACTGGTTACTACTGTTTGTACTATTACCTTCCATATACTCACTAACTATTAGGCACAGATCTTAGAGTGGTTGCCTACTGGGATTATTCTCACACCCAGTTAGGGTCATGTTTTTGGGCCCAAACAGACTATGTTGTTACAGGTATAGACAAGGGAAAGCGCCCTTCGAATTCTGGTACTTAGTTGCTTTAGAGAAATAGAGCATGGGACCATGATTTGGCTTGTGATGCTGAAGAGCTGTTTACTTTCTTTTGTAATTGTTTTGGTACTATTGTATTTTTCAGCATTGTGACCGGTTTGGATGCTTTCCTAGATATGTATCATACATAATTTCATATATATACATATGAGCTTCAGTTGTTTGCTGATTTAGTGGTTCCGTTGTTTAAGATTATTAGTTATTTACTGCTTCCGCTCTTTCATGTTTATTTACATCCACTGTTTACTCTTCCAATAAGGTCATAGTTTCCCCACTATCACACCAAAGGCCCCCGCTGCTAGTCGGCAGCCTCTGGCATTTGGGGAAATGCGCTTGAGGCCATGTGACCAACTGGGTACGGGGCGCCTCTATATGGCTTCCAGAACCAAGACATTACAAAGTGGTATCAGAGGAAGTCTTTTCTCTTGATTTACTGCTTGGATCCTTTAGCTAAGGATATAACGGATTCGTTACTTGGTAATAATCTATTCTTGGGAGTAGCTAACCCGTGTACCGGGAAAATCCATACTACATCATTTATTGTAGTTTTCTGGTTTTGAGATTTTACAGTTGATATGATTTAACTTAGAGTGATTCAAATGACTTGTGTTGTTATTTTTGTTACTGTTATGGTTCTATTTATATTGCAACCCGATGAGACGAGGGTATTCCATCTCATGCATCATATAGTCACATTTTAGAAATCGCATGACATGCATTATTTCCATGCCATCTAGGATGCATTAGTGATTGCATGTTGTTGTGATAGACTTTGTGTAGATTATGCATGCTGTTATGATAGACTCTTTGATAGAATCTCTGATGTTTGATAGAGGACCGTTTGTATAGTACCTTGGTTAAAGGAATTCCAAATTTTGGTTCTGGAGGTGTTATGGGCCCTCTTGAATCGGAAATTAGAGAATCATTGCCTTTTTTCTTATAAATGACTGTTTGGATTCCAAGATTTGGTTCGTGGGGAGTATGGGCCCTCAAGGATCGTAATTTGGCACCTTCAGGCCTTGTTTTCTATGTTTCTGGGCTTCATTGCAGTTTCCGAGCTACTTCTAGGAAATACCAAGAATACACTGCGTCCAATTTATGACTACACGTCGTGTAATTTCAGACCATGTCACTGACTGTGTGAGAATGAACACGGTTTTGAAGAAATGTCTTTAGGATCACGCGTGTTTATGGTAGGTGCACGCCGTGTAGTATAGAGTCGTGTACCCAGCCGTGTCACTAACAACATGGGCCGGGGGAGCTCGTGTTGAACACGCCGTGTTGGTAAAGAACATGTTGTGTAGTCTTGTTCCAGGTACCCGGTCATGTCACTAACAGAACGGGTCAGTGTTATCTTCCCTTATACATGGCGTTTTTGTTCATAACACGCTGTGTAAGGGTCAGCCATGTACCCGGCCATGTAAATAACAACACAGGTTGTCGAAACCTCATCTAGTACACTTCGTGTCCTTAGTGAACACAACGTGTAGTCTAGGGATACGAAGATCGTGTGGGTTAGTCATGTAAAGAGACTCAGGTAGGGGAATAGAGTTCAAGTACATGCTAGGTGTAGGGACACCACACCATGTTCTTGGGGTGTTACATGACCAAAGGTGGCAGGAGTACATGCACTTATCTTTGGTTTAAGTGAACATGCCGTGTATGTAACGCCCCGACCCCAGTTACCCAGAGTCGGTGCATTACTTCGTAACATTGGCATGATCACAAGAAAGATCAAATCCCGAAAGACCGATTGGTTTAGTAGCCTTGGAAACACTAGATATATTCATAAGTTTTACATTACATCATAAAATGAAAAACTACTACAACAACATAATGTTTCCACAATCCACACTATTAACCCCTCATAAAATCCCTACAGGTCATTCATAACTTACTTCTTCACATCCTGGGAAAAATAAAACATAGAAAAGGGGTGAGCTCAAATGCCCAGTAAGGATAACAATATAGCGGAAAGAATAAACATTTAAGGCAATGTATAACTAAAACAAAAGCCTTTTAAATATGAACTTTCAACATGGTATGGCATAAATAAAATGAAATAATTCCATTTAATTATTCACATGGATATTCTACTAATCGAATAATCACATGCAAAAATCAATAACCACTTTCATAATGTTGGAATGCATAATTTCAAACGTTAATTTCATTGTCTAGGCCTCATCCCAAGACCTAGGGGTTACTTCTAACCGGAACCCAACCCGGAGTGCCTCTAATAACCGGACACCAACCCGGAGTGCCTCTAATAACCGGACACCAACCCGGAGGGCATACTTTTACCAGTCCCTAACCTGGAGGGCTTACTTTAACCAGTCCCCAACCTGGAGGGCTTACTTTTACCAGTCCCCAACCTGGAGGGCTTACTTTTACCAGTCCCCAACCTGGAGGGCTTACTTTTACCGGTCCCCAACCCGGAACATACTTTTTTAGCACATTCATATGAAGAAAAGTTTGAAATATAACATAAACATTCGGATTAAAACTAGCATACGAAATGTCAATAATTTCACCATAAACTATGATTGGTATAAAAATAGCACATCCACAGTCAAACATATCACAAAACCTTCAATTCAATATAGAAGTTTTGTATCATAGTAAATCATCTTAAAATCCATCAAAGGATGTTGACATAGATGAAATCAAAATTCTTTTTAAAGAAGTATCTCCTTTTATTTTGAAATAATTTAAGATCCATATAAAATAAAACATTTTCTTTGAAAATATTCTTATAAGCTTGTATGGAAAGCTTCGACGATTTTATAACGGCGGAAAATAACCGCACCCGCCGTATAAGTTAAAAAAACATTCTTACCTCAATTCTGTCGAAAAGGTTAAAAGGACATTGTTTTGAAAACGACAGAAAGATTCCTTTATAAACCTCTTATAAAAAGTCAAAGAAGGGTATAAATGGCTTTAACCCATATTCTTGTAAATAGTAAAAAATGTTTTGAAATACATTTCGAAGAAACATGGATGTGGATGATAAAGAGATCCCAGTAGATTATTACGTATAATACAACCTCGGATAATGAAGAGATTGTGAAATAACCCTTACCAATTTGGTAACTTATGAAACATAAAACCCATGAAAGAGGTATCATGCAATGAATATGTAAATACACATAAATTAGAGTGTATTACACAAAGAATATAATTATGGGCAGTACATACACCACACAAAAGGTAATGGTGGCAATATGGCATGAATCTCACGGGAATAAGGAGTGAGATGAAAACCCCTTACCTTGAACTTTTCCTTGGTTGGGGTAGGTTAACCTCTTGTATAATGGTGAACTAATTGTTATTAAATTATACAAGAATCATATACATTAATATGATATCATATATGATCTTTTAACATTGCTTTATTAATAATATCTTAGTATTATCGTCGTTTCAGGTGATAATCGATTCGTTCTTCTTAAATGTTTGGTTACGTGAGACATGTTTGTAATGGATAGGTTGTATATTATTCATATCCAGAATGATATCAAGTCCTTAAACATCATTTTTAAATCATCAAATGATAATTATACTTTAATGGTTACGATGGAGAATGAATCTCATCGCGTTCGTGGAGACGGTAGTCCGTACGTACGCACGAGCGACAATATCATTCTTTTGATATTAAAATAATATATAAATGGATGTTATATCATATATACAGAATCATTAACATGTTATATTTATTATTTACATGAGTTACACATCATTATTATACCCATCCAAATAATAATATATTGAATAACAATTACACCACGACGTGGAGACGGTAAGCCGTACGTACGCACGTATGGTGACATGTTATTCAAATGGTGGATAGAATACTGAATATGGTTGTACCATATTTATAATAACATCACAGTATATGTAAGATACTGGAGTTATTATTTTAGAATGGTAAGAACAAAGAAAGAGGAAGTGGAAGAAGAAAGGAACTTAGAAAAGGGTGGTGAAATCATTACCTCTTCTTCGGGTTCTTCCTTTTGATTTGATCAAAAGGGCTCCTTAGGTTGGCTTTCTGATCAAACTAAGGCCTCTAGGTTGTATTGAGGGATGTTGGGAGAGTATTTGGGCAGAGTTTGGCCGAACCAAAAGGCTTTAGAGGTGTGAAGAAATGAGAAGGAGGAGTGCCCTTTTATAAGAGGGGTGAGGGGAACCTTTGGAAAAGCTAGAAATATTAATTTATAATAAATTCATATTCGGTTTCTAATGGCTCCAAAGTTGATTATTCAAAGGTTAAGGTGGGGATAGGTCGCAAACCACTCAACCAATAGAATTTAGACAGGTTTGGGTACTTATATTAACCTTATCTTTAAGTATTAACTCTAAGTTAATTAGTTTCACTTTTACAATGTCTCTTTGTATTTTTATATAATATGGTTAATAAACTTACTATATACATCCAAGCGACCCCCAAGTGGTCCATTAATGAGGAACCTATCATAATATAAGTCTCTTGGCCGAACATTAGATTTTTAGGAATTTAATATCAATTAATAATATAATATTTGTTTTAAGAAATCTTTTATGTCAATTTTGACACTATTCAATAGTTGATTTTTGTGAAACTCCTAACAGATTGATTACTTCGAACAAAGTCAATTAAATAAATCCTAATATATCATATTATCATAGAAAATTAGTTTAATTCATTAAAAGTTTCATATTATAATTATTTGGGTATTTATAAGATCAATTATTTTAATGTTTCACTATTTTAGTAATTACTGCATCATCATTGTGTCATAAATAAAATAAATTATTTAATGTCTAAAAATTATAAATAAAATATCATTATGTAGGAAATATTTTTAGATTTCTAATTAATATTTATAATCGAAAATCCAACATGTATAACCCTATGTAAAAATTGTTCTTCTAAAAGATGTAAGCTTATGTCATTTTTATTTTTATTTTAGCTTTATTAATATAATGTGTCATTATCACTTACAAGTGGATCCATGGGGTCCCAAAATAGACCCAAAGATGCCCATGGTCGACCATGTATCAACCAATAGGGTTAAGACACGTTTTAGGGTAATTTAGTATTATTATAATATTATTTTTTTAACCCTTATTTACCGGATTTACCCTTAACCATGGTAAATAAAATATTTACCGCAGTAATTATTCAAAATGTCTAAAAATAAAAGTTGCCTATTTACACAATTTGAACATCCTGATTCCAAATATGGAATCCATTTTTCTAAATTCAAAACACAGAAGTGGCAGAAATTAATTTAAAATTAATTCCCGCTGTCAAAACAAAAAGCGTGTTTTTAAGAGATAATAACTATCAAAAGATTGACACTTGTTTATGTTCGGTTTAATTGTATAATTATGTCCAATGACCAACATTATATTAAATGGTAAAAATATATTCTAAATATACTTTAAAACCACTCAAATTAATAATTTATCACTATTAATTATTTTGATTAAAAAAGTTGTTTTTAATTAAAATTTAGTAATTTTCACTATTCATCAAAATATGAAAGTTATCCGAAATGTACCAAAATTTCACCCTAGGCTAATTTTGATATTCCGAATCCAAAAATGAAGTCCATTTTGAAATATAGAATATATATGAATTCAAAAAGTAGGTATTACTATTCACAACGGCTAGTTTAATTAGTTATGGTGTGTTAGAACTCGGTGTTGCGTACAACACACGCTATCACATTATTCAAAGGGAAACGTACCGTGGAAGCTTGGGGTGTTTCATTTTAAATTTTTGATGTCCCCATTTAGTCAAAAAGTTTAAAATATTGTATTTAAAAAGGTTTCACTATTAGAAGTTGATAAAAGTGAAATACTGAAAATGAATCTGTTCTTGCATTATGACTAAGAAACTCATAATAGGGATTCTAAAATTATAAGGATTATATAAAGTTCAAAATGTAGTTAATACTATTCATGACCTCTTTTAATGGTGTGATTGAACTCAGTGTTGCGTGTAGTGCAAGTTATTGAATTATTTTGAAGAAATAACACACTATGAAATCTTGGGGTGTTACATTTTCCCCTCCTTCAATAAATTGTGTCCTCGCAATTTGAAATTGTTCTTCAAAAATAAAAGGTTGAAAGTAGAAAATATATTTGTGGGAAAAACCACATCGGAAATTGGGTTACTAAAATTTAGTCTTAATATGAGGAAAAGAGAAATCAAAGGGTCACCACCAAATTATGATCTCGATTAGGAGAACATTGGTGGAAATTAGAGACATATAATCGGAGGAAAAACGTAAATATTTATAGGTAGTGATTGAGTTCATCAATCACAAACAAGTGTATAATTGAGGTCCTTAAATTCATCAATCTATGATGATTTGAAATACCATCGGTTCAACAAAACATAGGGTATTAGGATAACACATTTTTGACGTTTCAAAATATCTTAGTTGAAATCCCACATCGAAAAATGAATTAATGAGGCCTCTATTTAAAATAAAGAGTGGAAAGTATGAAGATTACCGAAAATAATACATACTAGGGTTCCATGTAAGAAAATATGGATATGGAAGAAAAATCTAGCCATCAATTATCTGATGGAGAGTGGTAGAGAACATGGCTATGAAAAGGCCAACAATCCCAAAGCCATAAATTAGTGATGATTTAAGGTACCATCTAGGACAACATTTTTGTTCTAAGTTCCTTTTATTAATGATGAGGAATTTATTTATGAGATTGGCTAAGATCATAAGGAGATATACTTAGTTTATAATTAGAGTTTTATCCATTAATAAATTTCTACCAAAACTCATCATTCACTCGTAAAAAAAATTCTATTTATACTATTCATAGAGGGTTCCAAAATAAACGAATTTATAATTCATCTACCAGATCTTTTAAAAAAACTACTTTATTTAATCCAGGACATCTCGTGGGATAGTGGTAGGTGATACACCCTTGTCGCCCTTTGGTTGCGGGTTCAAGTCTCGCAGCCTTGCCGGACGCGACGGTTGCCGCCCGACCTCCGGGTTGTCCTTTTATGGCAATCCAAAATAATCCAAACTAGAACTATCCAAAATACTTCTGTCTAAACTCACAGTCCAACATTTATAAGGAAGGTAAACATAATATAGATCCTTTTTACCCCGTAATAGCATATGAATACTTTCATCATGTATTCTTTTAATACACTGAAACATCCTGAATTACCATATTCTTTATTGATTACATTCATTTTCCCTTATTCCATATAGAATGGTGGATATACTTCATCAATCCAAAAATGTTTTAAACCCCAACAAAATGATGGAATATACAAATCATTAATCAGTTTCAAGGTAGTCAAGAATATCCAATATAATTTATCCAAATCAATCATGTATTATTCTAAAATCACTAACTCGGTATCTGAACCATATTATGATTTATCATTCTCTCAACCATATATTTTCAAAAAATTTATCCTGCTATTGAGTCACTTTTCTTTGTTCCACACAATCTCAAGTCCTTAATGAAATAGTACTGCAGTACAATCCTTATATACTCCATGATTATTGTAACAAGTACATTGTTGATACAACACTCAGTTGACATAATCAACATAAGAACTCTAATCATCCCTCTTCATTTGTGGTAGTATCATAACTTGATTATTATCCAATAGAATCATTTGCGGCATAGTCTGATGACTGGGACATAGGTTTGTGTAGTGTCCAAACTCCTTGCAAATGAAGCATTGTACATTTGAAACCATTTTCTTACCCTTGCAGTCATGTACTTAGTGCCCTTTTCCTCCACACTTATAACAAACTCCCATTCCTTTCAGGAAAGTTCCAGGGTGTTTCTTTCCACAGTTACCACATATGGGAAAATTCTTCTTTTCCCTCTTCCCTTTATCCATTTTTCTCTCTTCCATCCTTTTCTTCTCTTGATTCCCTTCAAAGCCATAGGACTCAGTAAAATCTTTACTTATCTTATCAACACATGATATTATTTCTTCATATGATGATAATACATGGGAGACTATTTCTCTAATAAATTATAGCTTAAGACCATGAAAGATATGATCCTTCCTTCTCTTTGGATCATGTGCATTTCTGGAGTTCTCATTCCTTCTACTGGGCGCCATTTCTAAACAATGGCATACACTAGATCAGTTTATGAATCAAAATACATAATCCCATACTTATAAAACACTTAACATAAATTGAACTATTTATGGATATAATCCATAATCATAAGAATGTTTTCTTTGAGAATTATATACTCATAAACCCTTCATAATGATTTGTAAAGAAAATGAGAGTTATCCTAAGCATATCCCCCGGGAGTGTCGTAACCAAGAGTGCAGCAAGGCCCGTTGTCGTGCACCAGTTCCCGTTCGAGTCTAGCTCAAAGCGGTGTTTTCGGGTTTTACCCCTAGGTACATCTGTGCCAGAGCCGCCTCTACCTGCTCGTATCCAGACAGGGATGTATTGCTCGGAAAACTCACAAAATCTCTACAATACCAAAATTCTAGGAAGTTCTTCTATACTAATCCTCAAAGTTCATCTTAGGTCTACGTGCTCTAATCAGAGTTTATCTAAATCTAGCTTCCAAGGTTTGTACTAAACTTCCTCTGATACCAACTGTAACGCCCCGACCCCAGTTACCCAGAGTCGGTGCATTACTTCGTAACATTGGCATGATCACAAGAAAGATCAAATCCCGAAAGATCGATTGGTTTAGTAGCCTTGGAAACACTAGATATATTCATAAGTTTTACATTACATCATAAAATGAAAAACTACTACAACAACATAATGTTTCCACAATCCACACTATTAACCCCTCATAAAATCCCTGCAGGTCATTCATAACTTACTTCTTCACATCCTGGGAAAAATAAAACATAGAAAAGGGGTGAGCTCAAATGCCCAGTAAGGATAACAATATAGCGGAAAGAATAAACATTTAAGGCAATGTATAACTAAAACAAAAGCCTTTTAAATATGAACTTTCAACATGGTATGGCATAAATAAAATGAAATAATTCCATTTAATTATTCACATGGATATTCTACTAATCGAATAATCACATGCAAAAATCAATAACCACTTTCATAATGTTGGAATGCATAATTTCAAACGTTAATTTCATTGTCTAGGCCTCATCCCAAGACCTAGGGGTTACTTCTAACCGGAACCCAACCCGGAGTGCCTCTAATAACCGGACACCAACCCGGAGTGCCTCTAATAACCGGACACCAACCCGGAGGGCATACTTTTACCAGTCCCTAACCTGGAGGGCTTACTTTAACCAGTCCCCAACCTGGAGGGATTACTTTTACCAGTCCCCAACCTGGAGGGCTTACTTTTACCAGTCCCCAACCTGGAGGGCTTACTTTTACCGGTCCCCAACCCGGAACATACTTTTTTAGCACATTCATATGAAGAAAAGTTTGAAATATAACATAAACATTCAGATTAAAACTAGCATACGAAATGTCAATAATTTCACCATAAACTATGAATGGTATAAAAATAGCACATCCACAGTCAAACATATCACAAAACCTTCAATTCAATATAGAAGTTTTGTATCATAGTAAATCATCTTAAAATCCATCAAAGGATGTTGACATAGATGAAATCAAAATTCTTTTTAAAGAAGTATCTCCTTTTATTTTGAAATAATTTAAGATCCATATAAAATAAAACATTTTCTTTGAAAATATTCTTATAAGCTTGTATGGAAAGCTTCGACGATTTTATAACGGCGGAAAATAACCGCACCCGCCGTATAAGTTAAAAAAACATTCTTACCTCAATTCTGTCGAAAAGGTTAAAAGGATATTGTTTTGAAAACGACAGAAAGATTCCTTTATAAACCTCTTATAAAAAGTCAAAGAAGGGTATAAATGGCTTTAACCAATATTCTTGTAAATAGTAAAAAATGTTTTGAAATACATTTCGAAGAAACATGGATGTGGATGATAAAGAGATCCCAGTAGATTATTACGTATAATACAACCTCGGATAATGAAGAGATTGTGAAATAACCCTTACCAATTTGGTAACTTATGAAACATAAAACCCATGAAAGAGGTATCATGAAATGAATATGTAAATACACATAAATTAGAGTGTATTACACAAAGAATATAATTATGGGCAGTACATACACCACACAAAAGGTAATGGTGGCAATATGGCATGAATCTCACGGGAATAAGGAGTGAGATGAAAACCCCTTACCTTGAACTTTTCCTTGGTTGGGGTAGGTTAACCTCTTGTATAATGGTGAACTAATTGTTATTAAATTATACAAGAATCATATACATTAATATGATATCATATATGATCTTTTAACATTGCTTTATTAATAATATCTTAGTATTATCGTCGTTTCAGGTGATAATCGATTCGTTCTTCTTAAATGTTTGGTTACGTAAGACATGTTTGTAATGGATAGGTTGTATATTATTCATATCCAGAATGATATCAAGTCCTTAAACATCATTTTTAAATCATCAAATGATAATTATACTTTAATGGTTACGATGGAGAATGAATCTCATCGCGTTCGTGGAGACGGTAGTCCGTACGTACGCACGAGCGACAATATCATTCTTTTGATATTAAAATAATATATAAATGGATGTTATATCATATAAACAGAATCATTAACATGTTATATTTATTATTTACATGAGTTACACATCATTATTATACCCATCCAAATAATAATATATTGAATAACAATTACACCACGACGTGGAGACGGTAAGCCGTACGTACGCACGTATGGTGACATGTTATTAAAAGGGTGGATAGAATACTGAATATGGTTGTACCATATTTATAATAACATCACAGTATATGTAAGATACTGGAGTTATTATTTTAGAATGGTAAGAACAAAGAAAGAGGAAGTGGAAGAAGAAAGGAACTTAGAAAAGGGTGGTGAAATCATTACCTCTTCTTCGGGTTCTTCCTTTTGATTTGATCAAAAGGGCTCCTTAGGTTGGCTTTCTAATCAAACTAAGGCCTCTAGGTTGTATTGAGGGATGTTGGGAGAGTATTTGGGCAGAGTTTGGCCGAACCAAAAGGCTTTAGAGGTGTGAAGAAATGAGAAGGAGGAGTGCCCTTTTATAAGAGGGGTGAGGGGCACCTTTGGAAAAGCTAGAAATATTAATTTATAATAAATTCATATTCGGTTTCTAATGGCTCCAAAGTTGATTATTCAAAGGTTAAGGTGGGGATAGGTCGAAAACCACTCAACCAATAGAATTTAGACAGGTTTGGGTACTTATATTAACCTTATCTTTAAGTATTAACTCTAAGTTAATTAGTTTCACTTTTACAATGTCTCTTTGTATTTTTATATAATATGGTTAATAAACTTACTATATACATCCAAGCGACCCCCAAGTGGTCCATTAATGAGGAACCTATCATAATATAAGTCTCTTGGCCGAACATTAGATTTTTAGAAATTTAATATCAATTAATAATATAATATTTGTTTTAAGAACTCTTTTATGTCAATTTTGACACTATTCAATAGTTGATTTTTGTGAAACTCCTAACAGATTGATTACTTCGAACAAAGTCAATTAAATAAATCCTAATATATCATATTATCATAGAAAATTAGTTTAATTCATTAAAAGTTTCATATTATAATTATTTGGGTATTTATAAGATCAATTATTTTAATATTTCACTATTTTAGTAATTACTGCATCATCATTGTGTCATAAATAAAATAAATTATTTAATGTCTAAAAATTATAAATAAAATATCATTATGTAGGAAATCTTTTTATATTTCTAATTAATATTTATAATCGAAAATCCAACATGTATAACCCTATGTAAAAATTGTTCTTCTAAAAGATGTAAGCTTATGTCATTTTTATTTTTATTTTAGCTTTATTAATATAATGTGTCATTATCACTTACAAGTGGATCCATGGGGTCCCAAAATAGACCCAAAGATGCCCATGGTCGACCATGTATCAACCAATAGGGTTAAGACACATTTTAGGGTAATTTAGTATTATTATAATATTATTTTTTTAACCCTTATTTACCGGATTTACCCTTAACCATGGTAAATAAAATATTTACCGCAGTAATTATTCAAAATGTCTAAAAATAAAAGTTGCCTATTTACACAATTTGAACATCCTGATTCCAAATATGGAATCCATTTTTCTAAATTCAAAACACAGAAGTGGCAGAAATTAATTTAAAATTAATTCCCGCTGTCAAAACAAAAAGCGTGTTTTTAAGAGATAATAACTATCAAAAGATTGACACTTGTTTATGTTCGGTTTAATTGTATAATTATGTCCAATGACCAACATTATATTAAATGGTAAAACTATATTCTAAATATACTTTAAAACCACTCAAATTAATAATTTATCACTATTAATTATTTTGATTAAAAAAGTTGTTTTTAATTAAAATTTAGTAATTTTCACTATTCATCAAAATATGAAAGTTATCCGAAATGTACCAAAATTTCACCCTAGGCTAATTTTGATATTCCGAATCCAAAAATGAAGTCCATTTTGAAATATAGAATATATATGAATTCAAAAAGTAGGTATTACTATTCACAACGGCTAGTTTAATTAGTTATGGTGTGTTAGAACTCGGTGTTGCGTACAACACACGCTATCACATTATTCAAAGGGAAACGTACCGTGGAAGCTTGGGGTGTTTAATTTTAAATTTTTGATGTCCCCATTTAGTCAAAAAGTTTAAAATATTGTATTTAAAAAGGTTTCACTATTAGAAGTTGATAAAAGTGAAATACTGAAAATGAATCTGTTCTTGCATTATGACTAAGAAACTCATAATAGGGATTCTAAAATTATAAGGATTATATAAAGTTCAAAATGTAGTTAATACTATTCATGACCTCTTTTAATGGGGTGATTGAACTCAGTGTTGCGTGTAGTGCAAGTTATTGAATTATTTTGAAGAAATAACACACTATGAAATCTTGGGGTGTTACAGTGTAGTTTTTATACACGCCATGTAGTTGTGTTTTGTATACTCAAATGATTCCTTCTCTTGTTCCCTTTTTGTACTCTTGTGTTCTATGTCTTTGATAATCCTGATTTGAGATGTGGTTTTGAACTTTTCAGATCTATGACTCTGAGACGTCCTTCGGTTGTACATAAGATTCCATATGGTGATCAGACACCAGATATGGCCGATCAGGGACCTACTGCAAATCCTGTTACTGTGCCAGCCTTAGTACCAGTAGTCATACCCGTTGCTAGCGCCGATACACAGTTCAGGGAGGACTTCCTGAGGATGATTCAGACTTTTTAGGGAGCACCGCCTCCTGCTCCATTGATGGGAAAATTGAAACGGGCTATTCAGCAGAATCCTTCTCCTACTTTCTCAGGGTATGGGGGACCCAGTCTACAGAGTCGTGGTTTGAGGCCACTCTGATGATCGTTGAGAATCTGGAGATACCCCCAGAGAAAATGATAAATATGGCCACTTATATACTCTATGACACCACCTAGAGGTGGTGGTAGGTGATATCATAGTCAGGGCGCCAGCAGAGTATGTCTTGGGACATGTTTCTCTACACCTTTTATGACAAATTTTACCCAGAGACCTAGAGAGCCGACTGAGCCTGGGAGTTTAGGAGTCTGCATGAGGGTACTCTTTCTGTTATGGAGTGCTCGTCCCGCTTTACCAAGCTGCATCGCTTCACGCCGATCCTTGAATGTGATGAGTTGTTCCTTGCTAGGAAGTTCGAGGATGGTATTAGGTAGGATATCCATTCCCAGGTGAATATCATCAAGTTGAATTAGATATCCTCTATCGTCAACCAAGCATTGTTCACTGAGCGCAACCTGAGGGATTCTGGAGCTGTGAGCTAAGGCAGATCGACATCCAGAGCTGGTGTTCCTCCTATGAATAGTAGGATGCTCTGCAGAGAGTCTACTCGAGGAGATCAAGGCAGGCATGATGTATCTTATGGCAGCCAAGTTGTATTCTACCAGTGCGGTAGGAGTGGGCATACTAGGCCTCAGTGCCAAAGCGACCCAATGGAGTGTCGATCTTGTGAAAAAACGGGCCATCTTCATCTCTTATGTAAGATATTCTCACCTTCGACTTGTGGTTGGGGTTCTTCTATGACCCCGCGTTCAGGAGATGCTTCACTTGTTTCTCACTAGTGTGGGAACCGGAGTTCTTCTGGCCGTTCGGGCCGAGGTGGAGGTCGCGGTCCCAGAGGACAGTCACCAGGTTACCAGCGTTAGTAGTGTGGGTTAGCTCAGAGTGGTCTGCCAGGGGCGCAGGGCCGTAGTACAATCCAGACCTTCGTCGTGGAGAAGACCTATTATAAGCAGGATCTCAACCCTTCTAAAGTTAGAGGTCCGATCTTAGTAGCCTCAGTTTTATCTTCATCCGTTTTCGATACTGGTGCTTCGCATAGTTTTATCTCTATTGCTTTTGTGGACAGCCTTGGGCTCTGTATCTTTTTGTCTTCCGACATGTTGACTCTTAACACGCCATTGGGAATGAGGACATCTAGTGTACGTTAGTGCAGAGAGTTCCCTCTTGAAGTTGTATGGTGTCATTTCATATGGGACCTCTATGTCCTAGAGATGACGGGCTATGACGACATTCTTAGGATGGACTGGTTGGTTCCCTTCCAGTCAGTCATCGATTTCTATCGCCATAGAGTGAGTTTTGTATCACCAGAGGGAGAATCTTTCATTCATAGAGGCGTTTTGGATATCCAGGCAGGTAGATCTAGACCAGACTATCATGGGCTAGGAGGAGTTACAACCCATATTTATATTATTTATCTGGATGACCAGGGGACTTCACAGTTAGACTTTCCTTCAGTGGTGGATCATTTCAGGGATGTCATTTTAGTGTAATTTTCAGGTTTGCCTCCAGAGCGTGAGGTAGACTTCTCGATTGAGCTCGTTCCAGAAGTGGAACCAGTGTCCATTACTCCTTATAGGATGGATACACCTGAGTTGCAGGAGCTCAAGAAGCAGTTGGAGGAGTTATAGGAAATGGGTTTCATCAGACCCAGTAATTATCCATGGGGTTTGCCTGTCCTATTTGCGAATAAAGTAGACGACACCCTTTAGATTTGTGTGGATTATCAGACGCTGAACCAGTTGATGGCCATGAATCGATACCCCTTGCTGAGGATCGATGACCTCTTTGATCATCTTTGACGAGCCCAGGTTTTCTCAAAAATCTATTTGAGGTCTGGTTATCATCAGTTGTGCATTATACCTTCAGATATACCTCTTATAGCCTTCAGGAGCAGGTATGTTCTATAAAAGTATACAATCATGTCGTTCAGTCTCACGAACATGCCATCCATTTTTATGGAACTAATGAACCGAGTGTTCCATCCGTACATAGATTCCTTTGTGGTGGTTTTCGGGGATGACATCTTGGTGTACTCTCACACTCGACATGACCATGACACACATCTTGAGATCGTTCTGAGTACACTGAGAGAGCATCATTTATATTCTATTATCTTGAAATGGCAATTTTGGATGGATCAGATTAACTTTGTGGGTCCTTTTATCTCAGAGACATAAGTATTAGTGGACCCTAATAAAGTGAGAGTTGTATTTTTTTGGGAGCAGCCGAATAATGTCTTTGAGGTGCAGAGTTTTCTAGGGCAGTCTGGATAGTACATGCATTTCATACAAAACTTTTCACGCCTATCAGCACCACCCACTGGTCTGACCAAGAAGGGGGAGAAGTTTTTATGGTCAGATTCTTATGAGTCAGCCTTTCAGGAGATGAAGGGGAGGTTGACATCAGCATCGATACTGGTCTCTACAGAGCCAGGAAAGGGATCTACTATTTACTGTTATGCTTCAGGTATCAGGCTGGGAGTTGTGCTTATGCATGGAGATGGGGTTGTTGCTTACGGGTCTCGGCAGTTGAGGCCACATGAGGGGAACTACCCGACCCACGATCTGGAGTTGGTAGCTATTTCTCATGTCTTACGCTATTGGAGACACTACCTTCGGGGAGAGCACATTGTGGTTTTCACTGACCACAAGAGTCTCATGAATATCTTCACTCATCATGATCTGAATCTAAGACATCGTAGCTGGTTCGAGTATCATCAGTCTTTAGACTTTGAGCTCGCCTATACATTGGGAAAGGGCAACGCAATGGAAGATGCGTTGAGGAAGAGAACTCAGATTTGGGTAGTTCAGGAGGCCAGTAGTGAGTGGTAGCATATGGCTCTGTTCTCTGAGATGCATATGGAGGTTCACGATAGACATGGATATAATTACCTATCTTATATAGCATTTACCTCTTCTCTTCTTGATCGGGTACGGATGAGGCAGCTATCAGACTCAGAAGGCTTAGTCTTATGGGAGAGTGTGTCCGGAGGGGACCCTCTTCCTTGATGGACAGTGGTAGAGGATAAGATCTTGCGTTTACAGGGACAAGTATGGGTGCCAACAAACATAAACGCGGAGATGATGCGGGATTTTCATTTCTCAAATTGGGAAGTTCATCCTGGAATCACCAAGATGTATCGTGATCTACAACGCCAGTACTAGTGGCTAGGTATGAAGAGAGATGTTACTGGTTTTGTCATGAGATGTTCTACTTTCCAGCAGGTGAAAGCAGATCATCGGTGACTAGCAGGGATTTTACAGTAGTTACCCATTCCCGGGTGGTAGTGGAATGATGTCGCAATGGACATCGTGACCAGGTTACCGAGGTCACCTCAAGGGAGTGATGTTGTTTGGGTTGTTTTCGACAGGCATACGAAGGTTTCTCACTTCTTACCAATCAAGGAGACCTTCAGTGTTTATGATCTGGGACGGTTGTACATCTAAGAGATTGTACATCTACATGGACTTCCACACTCCATTTTTTCAGATAGGGACGTGTTCTTTACATATCGGTTCTAGAGGGGACATCATAAGGCTTTGGGTACACATGTACTTTTTAGTATTGCATACCATCACCAGACTGATGGTCAGTCCAAGCGTACTATCTAGGTGCTTGAGGATATGCTCTGATCTTTCATTCTAGACTTTGGTGGTTCTTGGGAGAAGCATATTCCTCTAGTGGAGTTTTCCTACAACAACAGCTTCCATGCGACTATTCAGATGGCGCCTTACAAGGATTTTTATGGTAGGCCATGCCGATCACCCTTATGCTTGATAGAGGCAAGAGAGGTAGCTTTTCTGGGACCTCGTCTTGTTTAGGAGACCTCAGAGATGATATAGTTGATTAGGAAGAGGATGGAAATAGAACAGTATCGGCAGATGTCTTGTTCCGATCAGTGGAGACGACCTCTGGAGTTCGAGGTCGGGGATCGGGTTTTCCTACGTGTCGCACCGAGGTTGGGACACAAGAGGTTTTGTAGATAGGTTATGCTTTCACCGTGGTATGTTGGGCCATTTGAGGTGTTCGAGAGAGTTGTACTAGTTGCCTATCGGTTGCAGTTACCACAGAGGTTTCAGGATATGCACGGCGTCTTCCACGTTTCTCAGCTCGGACGTTACTTTTCAGACCGATCTCATGTATTTCAACCCAAGGAGGATGAGCTTGAAGCAGATGCATTGTTTGAGGAGTATCCCATCCGGATTGTCGATCATAGTACAAAGGTTCTCTATGGGCAGTATTTTCCTCTAGTATGGGAGCTGTTACAGCATGGGCGAGTGCAGGACGAGACATGGGAGAGGGGGACCGATGTTCGATCGTAGTGGCCAGAGATGTTCAAGGTTTCTTCTTCTATGCCTCGCTAGAAACTTTTAGGGACGAATTTCATTAAGGGGGTATGTTTGTAATAACCCGGATCTTCATTTTTAGGTATGTCTTTCTTTTTCCTGGAGTTTTTGAGAAAAGGGGAGTTTCTAGAAATTTTTGAAGCACACATCGTGTATATTATGAGTACACTCTATGTACTCCCTTTCCACACCAAGTCGCGTGTTGGTTGTGTCTGGGCCCCCCACACGGTGTATAGTGGTGAAGTGGAGGCTGCTTGAAGTGGATTATGTAAAAGTAGAGTACGTGCTATGTAATCAATAAGTACACATCATGTATTTTCTTTTTTCATTAAATGGACCAGGGTCATGCCTAAGTGATAAAACTGTCTTCTTTTCTAGCGCCTTCGACCGAGAGTGGCTCGTACAGATAAAAATCATCACTAAGCCCCAAGCCTCCTTCCGTTCTCCGAATTTACAGCCATTTATTGCGCTGGAACTGCAGCGGTGAGTTCTTCCATCTCCAAGAGCCTTGATTTCCTATTCCTCCTCTTTCTTAAGTTATAGTGGTTGATCATTTTGTACATTTTAATTTATATATGTCATTCTGAGGAGAATCAGTCCTTGTGGTTTAAGTATATCAATATCCTGTAATCGAGGTAGGTGGTTTGTGCCTTACCTTTCAAATTCTTTGATTTTTATGTGAAAATTACACCAATACACGTGGGCGGGGTATTGCATGTTTACATATTTTCCCTTGTGGTTATTTCTTCCTTGCTTGAATGCTTGTGTAGAGGTAAATTGATCATGTTTGTTTTTAATAGTCATTCTTGTATATTTTTCCCATTCTTTGTTCTTGTTTCAACCTTTGGGTCTCTTTAGCCTTCGATCACTGTACCTTTTTCCATGCCCTGTGATCGTGGGACAGAATGATGTTGTTAACATGCTAGTTCCTCTGTAGACTATTTATCCAAGAAAATCTATAGGTGTACTTTGGTTATCCAAGTATCTCTATAGGTGTACTCTAGCCTTATAGCATTAATATGCACTATCTGGCACGGGACTGTGAGATCCTGGTGCTATAGTCTAGAAGGGATAGACCGAGTGAGCTTCCCAGAGAGTCTTAGATATTATAGACTATAGTGGATAGACTGAGTCATATTCCCAGAGAGTCTTAATTTTTATAGAATATAGGGGATAGACCGAGTGAGCTTCCCAGATCATCGTAGTTATTATAGAATATAGGAGGGTATACCGAGTGAGCTTCCTCAGAGAGTCTTTACCTTGTTTGAATGTCTTTAAAACCTTCCCAGGATAGAAGAGGAATTGGATGAGTGAGCTTCCTCAGATATTCCGTGGTATACCTGAGCCTATAAGAGGATTGACTGAGTGATCTCCCTCAGAGAGTCTCTATACCTAGGGGCCAAGAGGGTTAGACTACGTGATCTCCCTCAGAGAGTCCCTGACTACCCTAGACTATAAGTGGGATTGACCGAGTGAGCTTCCCCAAAGAGTCTTATAATTATGTATGACCAAACCAGAGGGGATAGGCTGAGTGCACATCCCAAAGGGTTGTGGTACTTCTTGGATAGTAACAAAGGGGATGGTTGTGAGTACTTTCCAAAGGGTTTCTTGTTTTAGTTATCTGTTTCTTCACTACTACTTATTGTTCTATGGATTGGTCAATTTTGTATATCATCCTGTTTACTGCTTACTGATTACTGCCAACTATTGCTGCTACTGTTTACTATTTTTTGTACTATAACCTGCCATATACTCACTGACTGTTAGTAACATATCTTCGGGTGGTTGCCTACTGGGATTAGTCTCACACCCTGTTTGGGTCATGTTTTTGGGCCCAAATAGACTATGTTGTTTCAAGTATAGACAAGGGCAAGTGCCCTTCGACTTCTAGTACATGATTGCTTTGGAGCATGAGATCATGGGACCAAGCTTTGGCTTGCGATGATGAAGAGATGTTTACTTTCTTTTGTAGTTATTTTGGTACTATTTTATTTTTCAGCATTGTGATTTTTTTGGATAATTTCCAAGATATGTATCAAGCATCATTTCATATATATAAATATGAGCTCTAGTTGTTTTCTATTTTAGTTGTTCTGTTGTTTATTATTGTGGGTTATTTAATGCTTCTGCTCTTTCATGATTATTTACTTCTACAGTGTACTCTTCAAATGAGGGCATAGTTTCCCCACTCTCACACCCAAGGCCCTCGCTTCTAGTCGGTAGCCTCTGGAGTTTGGGGAAATTCCCTTGAGGCCATGTGACCAACCGGGTACGGGGTGCCTCTGGGTGGCTTCCGGAACCAGAAAGTTACAAAGTTAATATAAATTAATTTTCAAATAAAAATGGAAATAAATTAATATATTTAAAATATAGGATAAATATTAGACTATGTAATATCATAAAATAAAATTTTGAGATGTTATGATTTTTTTTCACTTTATATCCTTTTAATGCCCCATTAACCCTTTGGATGATTAACACAACATCATTGTTTTTTTAAATATAGAAGTCACTAAATTTAATATAAAGTAATTGTGATGCATAAATATAATTTTTTTGATAACATCAACCATAAATGAATTACCTATTTTATGAATTGATTTTTATTAATTTTTTAGTGTTTAATGACATATTTATTTTACAAAATAAAATTAATATCCTTTTGGAACTATTAAATTAGTTTTCCTTTAATAAAATTAATACTATAATGTAATTAAAATATAAACCTATAAAAAATCCATAATATGTTATATTTTTTTGATAAAAATACTTATAAACTACAACTTACCCAAAAAATATTTCATTTATGGTTTTTAATATCATTAACATCATTTTTCTACTCCACAAAAAAGCACTCCTTCAACCTTGTCTAAGAATTTAAGTTATTTGTTTTATCAATAAAATTAAAAGTAAATTATAGTGACAAAAAATTATTTGTATATGAAAAAACATTTAAATTTGAAAATAACCTCTTTTATACCATTGAATTTGTTTAGATATAAAAAAGGTCGTGTCATTTTTCTTTTATTTTTGTTTAAAATTATTTTAATGTCATTATGAATAGAAAGTAGGAAGAAATTGAAATAGTATAAAAAACATTATGTTTATGGTAGAAACACACTTATAAAATAAAACAAAGAAACATTTTATGGGGTTTTTAGGCCTTATGAGGTTATTTTTATACATAATTACATAATTTACCCTTATTCAGGTGACAAATATGTACTACATCTACTATTCTTAATGAACAAAAATTAAAATAATTATTTTAAAAAAATTCCCCAGGATTATAAGTACTGATTTAATTTTATTGTATTATAGTTCTAGAATTTTTTAAATGAATTTAATAGAAAAATTCAAAACACAATGTAAACTATTTTTTTAGAAAAATACATTTTTAGGACCAAAAATGAACTTATTCTAATAGAATGTGTAATGATGATTCATATAAATGTAGTTATGTTATTTCCTTAAAAGGAGACTTATATTAATTTTATATAAAAAAATATTTTTTAATTAATTTTTCTTATTAATATAAATGAAATTTCACCCAAAATAACAAATAATTTATACTATTCATTGAAAAGTAAATCTTTTTTGGAAAAAATAACATTTGAAACCAAATATTGAATTAATATGATGATTTAAAAAATGAATTTTATGTTATAAATTTTAAATTATAAATTTCTTAAATTAATATTTCAATCAAGATGTTTTATGATGGTATGATGAGACCTTGTTCAGATGGAAAAGACTCTATTATTAGAAAATAATGGAAAACTTACCAAAGTCTGAAATGATAGTTTTATATTAATCCCACTAAATATTAGGTAGTAGGTCATCAAGAACCTCATCAGACCATATATATTCAATACCATTGGCACCTTTATTAGAAAGTCCATGTTTCACAGTATTGGAATCACTGTTGATATTAATGATGATAAGATTCCGAGATTATAGATAATCCATAAATTAAATCCCCTAATTAGTAAGATTCCAAGATAAAATAGAAGAGACACTATTGATACAATAGACAATAATAGTGGAGTCACATTGAAGACAAATAGTTTCCAATCCATGATGATGGGATTTATCCACTATAGGGATAACACCTATCATTTCATCTTCAAGATAAGAAACAAAGCCATAGTAACCATAGAGGAATCCATGGAAAACATCCCTAAGATCCCTAAAAATGGATCTATTACTAGAGGGACCTAGATTACCTCTTGATACACCATCAAAAATCATTTTAATCTAACCAGCTAAAGGTGCCTTCTAAAAACCTCAATTAGGCCAGGAGAAGAATGAAATTTTCCTCTATGACCAATCTGATTGAAAAGAGAGAAATCATGAGAGGAGTTTGAACAAATGTGTTTCTTTGTCATTATGTATTCCCATATAATAGAAAGGATTACACACTAGGTTTCCCCAATAGTGAAATAAAATCAATCATGAACCAATTTATACTTGTAAAACCCTAAATAATGAATGAGATCCTCCATAAAAACCTAAAAGAGATCCATGATGAGGGGAGAGAGAACAAGATCATGATCGCCATTGATGGAGTCATATATGAAATAAAAGTGAGGTAGTATCAGTTCAAAAATTTCAAATATGGCTTAACACATTAAACAAGAAGTTGAATAACTTAAAAAAAGTGTTCAATATCTTTTCTATGTCGATGAAAAAAGACATAGTGTGAACCTATAAAAACCAACATAATTAAAGGAAGCTATAATTTGGAATCTTACTAAGCACCAATATGCTTAAAATAATAGAACGAGAGGATCTGATAAAATTTATGGTCATATTTCCTTGACACTACATGTCAAAAATGTTGTAGGTGGAATTCCTATAAAAAATTTTGGATGTCAGGATATCATTGGAATTAAGTTACCATTCCCATAAATCATCTTAGTATTAGAATATATAACTAACTATAATTATTATGATGTGATTTGAGAGGGTCTCCATGTTACAAATTGGAACCTTAATAGGGATATAAATATTAAAATTATGCTCATAACCCATGATTAAATAATTTTAAAGGGGTTTTAGTCCACTTTTCTTTCCATAATTCAAAAGAATAATCCCAGGAGATAATCCATCTAGAGTGGGAATCAATTGATGCAATAAGAGATTTGAAGGTAGTACAAATCAAGGAGAAAAATTAATTGAAATTTCAAATCTTGAGTCTATGCATCAATATACACTGAATAAACCATGTTCCTTAAAGTTACTATTGATTTTTTTCCATATAAATGATGCCTATAAGGAATATTTTTTTGTGACCAATATTATTAATTCATAAACCCGCAGTTTCATATGGCTTAAATTAAGAGTTCCATTGAACTATGGCAAGATTACATTACATTATTATACCACTATAGAAATATTTCACAATTAAAATAGTTATCCTTTAAAAAGAGTAATAAGTAATTTTTAAACCATAAAAGAGTTAATAATGTTAGAAATAATAACTTAATTCATCATGAAAACATTACCATCCATTGATAATGAATTACAATTCCAATAAGAGAGATTCCTTCAAATGATTCTAATAATGTAAGATAAATAATATTCCTTCTATCATCACCAACAAATAGGAAAACCAACATAAATAAATAGAAGATATCCCTTATGAATACCCATCTCCCTAATAATGTCATGTTTACTATTATTAGAGATGTTCCTTCTGAAGTAGACAACATATTTTCCCCAACTAATCAACTGCCCATAGACCTTCTCATAGTGAAATAAATCCCTCCTAATGTTTTCAAATTCCTCATATCCCATTGTGTAAAATTAATAATATCATCAACATACAATAGATGATTGGGAGATAAAATTCCCCTACCAATACAAATAGATTTCAACTTTCCATTTTCGTCCATGATGCAAAGTAGCCTGCTGAGACAGACCTCAACAATGGAAAAAGGAATTTAAAATAAAGTATCACCTTTTCTAACACATCTAGATTAGTTAAAATAGCCTTTAGGATATCCATTAATGAGTATAGAGATGGGATTATAGCTTAAGATGATTTTATCCCATGATTTTAAAAAACTATGAAATCTGAATAAAGAGAGAATGTTGATAATGAATCTCCAGTCCATCATATCAAAAGCATTTCATGCATCATTTTTAAAAGAAATATTGCTACCTCTGATTGGTTTCTTAAGAATATTAATACATTATTGGGTAGTTATGATACAATCCTGAAAGAATCTTCCCTTAATAAAACTAAATTGTTTGTAGAAACTATTTTGCAAGAAATAGGGGTAGGCATGTTATCAATGATTTTTTAACAGTCTTGAAGATAAAATTCACTAGAGATACAATACTATAAAGAAAAACCTATTCAAATTTATCCACTTTTGGGATAAGGGAATGAAATTGAGAAATCAAAACTTGTCGATGTAATACTCCTTTGAGGAATTGAAGAACCAACCTACAAACATCATATTCAATAATATCTAGAATAGTTTGGAAAAAGATGTTTCCAAAACCATATTGTCTAGGAGAACATTCTGGTTTGAGGCTGAAAATAGCCTACTTTACTTCCAAATATAATAAAATAGAGATGATATGGGATTTTTCTTCTTGTTTAAAAGGCCTAGGAATCATTCTCTCCCTTGGATCTATAAGGTAGGATGTTCCAATAACTAGATTTTTGAAGTAAGAAATAACATGCTCTGAAATATCGTTCGTTGTATCAAAAAGATTATCACCATAATTAATCTAGGGTGTTGGCCTAGAAACCATAACAATTTTCTGAAGGGAATTAATGTACATAGAATTTCTATCACCATCCTTTAACAAATTCACATTAAAATCATCTCTTTGTAATGAATCAATGAGGATGAGAAGTTTATTTAGCTTAGAGGCTATCCCAACATCATCCATGATGTCATTTCAGAATTTTTTGTGAGTATTGTGCTCTTGAGCATGCTGAAGAGAAATATCATCAGAGGAAATATCAGACTCAATATAACTAAATCATTTTTTCTCCTAATTTACAAATGGTTAATGCGCATTTTTAATTTTTGAACATAATAATAGGAATCATTTTTTTAATTCACTAAGATATATAAATTTAGGATAATATCCCAAAGACTATGATGATTTACCCATGATTTTGTCATCCTAAAGGGAAGAGGAAGTTTGAAATCATTACCAACCAGATCAAAAAATAGGATGATGATGAAAGTTAAGTCTTGAAAGAGTTGTGTGAGATTGGTATCCCATGAATCCAAAAAGGAAATTTTGGGAAATGCCTTGTCTGTTCTACTGGAAAAAACCTATTAAAATATATCCTCTATAAGTAAATTTTCCCCAACCAAATTAATATCAATCTACCCATTATTATCAATGTATGATTTAAATTCTATTAAAGAAATAGAATTATTCATAGAATCTATATTCATGTCTGGATTCATGATGGAATTGAAATCCTTCAAAATGATCTAGGGGATAATGATAAAAAATATAATAAAACTAATATCTATCCAATCGCTTCATTGATCCTAATATTTATTGAGAGAATAAATGAAGGGTTAAGAGTGTTGAGTTCAACAATAATTATTGTCACACATGACATGTCAATGACTAAAAGAAACCAATGAAATATTAAATATAGAGGAATGAACCAAAACCCAAAGGCACTTAATCTCTATAGAGTATCTATTATTTTCAATAAAAAGGAATATTTATAATTTAAGTCTAGAATTATTAGAGGAAAAGATTACTTTGGGATCAAATAATCCCATAAAAATAGTCCAATTAGTATAAATGAAAGGAATGAGGGACCTAGTGGTGTCATAGTTGGGAAAACCCTATCAATTCAAAAATAGGATCTTCATTTTAACTTAAAGACGGGGTTTTAGCCACCTTTATTGATCACCAATATCTTATTTTTAGATAATTTAAGAGGTATTACCACATTCTTTTAAAAATATGGGTGTTTTGGATAAGATTATTTATATTATAGGTATCCTCTCTAGAACCAGAATTCCCGCCACTACCAATGTGACAAGGTTGTGCACTATCCTCGGTGTTGATGTCCTTGTACCTGATCCTAGTTTCAGGTTCACCATGTGATGTATCACCTAAACTATGACTCATGAAATCATTATTGTGTAATTCATCCTTGCAAGGAAGGAAGGCTATATCAGTTCTAGAATTATAAGCTGTTAAGGTATCCTTTCTAGGTCTAGCACTAACGAAACTACCAAAGATACATGGATGTGCAATATATTTAGTGATTATTTCCACGTGCTAGGTGTCATTAGTAGGTAAGAAAAGTGTCATATCCTCTAAACATGGAGTTCAGAAGAATTTTATTGGTTCTGTAGCCTTGGAAAATTGGTAGGCTGCTTTAGCTCCAAAATTACTGATAGATGTGATAGACACTTCCACATAGAGTGAACTGGCATGAGAATTTGAGTCCACAACAACTAGTTGTCTTATATATTTTCTAATTTCATTGTCAAACCCTGTTATATTAGTATTGGACATATTACTAGAATCATGAGAAGTAAATTTGGTCAGATCATCAGAAGCCTAAGAATCTCTTGGATTGGTTTTCATAGAATAATAACCTGCAGAATTGGGATTCAAGATGTGGTCTTACAAGGAACCATAGAAAAATTCTCACCTCCCTGTAAGGAAATAAAAAATCATTGATTCTCTGAGGTAATTCCTGAAAAAAACATTAGCACATACATTTCCTTTTTTCATACTAATAACTAAATCATAGATTTCATTTTAATGTTCATAACTCAAATCATTGTCCTTAATGTGGTCCTTTTGTCTTATGTTTTTAACCCCATCAGCTATTGGTAATGGAGGGATAGTCAAGGCATGATTACCTTATTCCTCTTCACTAGATATATGAACCCCAGAATTGTTAGGAGGTAATGTACTATTGGGTCTATCATGAGTCATCCCCCTCCTCAACAATAACACTGTTATTCTTACTATTTCGGTTGACCACCTTCAATTATGAGTCTTTGGATCCTTAATTCACCTTCTTTTGGATCATTCTATAGTAGAAAATAACGTTTCCAATAATCATATAGACATCACCAAAAAGGGGGGACATTTTCATATTATATTTCACATCAGATTTTTTACCATTAGCAAGATAAGAAAGGTTATAAGGGAATTTTACTTCCATGTTGACATATACTATAACTCAATAAAAAACCCAAGATCCCTATATAGAGTTTATTGATCCATCCTGATAGGGGGACAATTTAAGATGCATGATCATTAAGGATCATTGGATGCTCGTACATACAATTTAATCCATGAAGTCAAAACAAAATCTGATCGTTGTATTACTTTTAACTAAAAGAATTGATTTTTAAATCCCATTATGATAGCCTTAAAATTATACTTTTGAGTTGAGGATTTCCAAAATCCCATGATTTTTTAATGACTTCCATAGATTTAAAAATAATTTCATTGAATACTATCTTGATTGAAATAATGCTCTAATTTCTATAACGCCAGAAATGGGAGACACTGTTCTTATAATCGACATATGACTATGGTCTATCTAACTTGGAATAAATAACACAACTGAAGATCAAAAAAATGAATATATTAATATTCTTTTTCAATTCCTCTGGGTCAGCCACCACTGAAAACCCACCATTCATGAGTCTATTAATGTTGGAGGATGGACCCTACTTGGTCAGATCTGATGAACCAGATAAGGATTCTGGTAAGGAGACACCCTTCATCCTCAATGAATAAGGATCCTGATCATTAGAGATCCTATCCCAACCCTACAGTAAGGGAAAAACATAATTGAAATAAAATATACAATTAGTATTAAATTAATCTATTGTGCAAGTCAAGAATGAAATCATGATCATTCATTTTCTCAATCAACAAGATCCATGAAAAATCCCCCCACTTTTTTTCATTTTCAATAGAACATATAATATATATAAAAATAAGAATAAAACTATTTACTTTTGACTGAATAATTTTTTTATATTCTTCTATTGGATATAACTATATAAATTTTTATTAATTAATATTAATAAGGCATGAAATTTTTATTAAATTTACTTGGGTTATCTATGTTCTTCCTCACTTTTTGAAAATTATTTATTCATAATTTTATTCATTACTTAATCATGTGGGAATATTTTTCCTTTATAGTATTTTCTAATTCTCATGTTCCTTCTTCAACCGTATTTTTCTCCAAAAAACCATAACATGAGGAATTAACTTATTAAAAAACACTTATTCTATAAAGTCAATAAAATATAATGGATATTCCTTATAAAAAAGATATCTTCTTTCAAAAATAAATTAGGGATTAAAAAAGAGATGAAATTAACAAATATTTTTCTAACAATGAAAACTTATGTGCAACTTGCTTGGGAGAGAAATTTAGAGGTAAGGTCACTCAATAAGGAAACAAACCCAATTTTTTCTTGGATTTCAATTGATTCAATGAAATGTGGACTCTAATTCCCTTTTTTACCAAAACACATAATGATTTTGCAATGGTATTCTATATGAAAAACTTGTTAACATACCTTGAAAGTTGGATATTCCCTTTGGTTATCCACATATCATTTATTTTAAATATAATAATTACTCATATCTTCCTAAATTATATTTACATTCTTGACCATTTGTTTTACCCAATATAGTCCCAATAACTTCCATTCACATACCTCACACCAATAATCTGGATTCTGAAACCACTATCTATATAATGAATCAAAAGGGTCCATCTATATACAAGAATGAAAATTTTTATTATACTAAAATTCATGAAAGGAATAAAGCTTATCAAAATTCCCTAGTAATACATTGTATAATAAAGAAGAATATCTTATATGGTATGAATCATTTTCTCATACTATCAATCAGGCTGCGGATGAAAATTTAAACAAATATTTATTTTAGTACCTAATGACTTAGGATGACCTTTCCACCTATTATATGTGAAATTGAGATCATGGTAAGATATAATTGAGAGAGGAAAACCATTTAACCAATCTCCTTGAGGTATATCTAGGAAAACTGATCTAAATACACAACAGGATTACAATGAGTTTAATGTGATGATTTAGTAAGTCGATAAATAATTAAACAAATTTAAGTATTACCATGAGGTGTCATTGATAATACCGTAATAAGAACCATGGCTATACTTTTTCCATTTTCATTTCGACACTTGAAAATAATAAATTACCTATTTCACAAATTTTTGTTCTGTTTTTAGTTACATACATGTAAAAAAATTATTTGTAAAATTTATGATATCAATATTCATTCCAGCCCCCCATTAATACAATCAAAGGTTTCTACAAATTATTATAATTCTAAGATGAAATGAAAATGGAGAGTATTGATATTCAGTCAATAATTCATTTTTCGAATGTGAGATATCTGTTACACAAAACCATTTCCCATATATGAAAACACCTTCACTTTCAAGGCTAAATTAAGGTAACATACCTTTCGGTACCAATTATAAACTTCCTTTTCAATCATTCTTTTTAATTTAATATTACTCTATTCTATATGAAAATTATTAATTCACTAAAACCATATTTAATATAGATAAGTTCATGCATGCATAATTTATAGGACATAATTCAATAAATTATTTTCCAATGGATCATTTTCCAAGTGTACCATGGTTAATGATTTATCTATTGAAGAAGAAAATTATATTATTTGTCTCATTTTCTATGATGGTTGTAAAATTTTCAATTATAATAATCAGTCATCAATTCCATTTTCTATGTTTCATGTTCAACACATTATATGTGAATATATATTTCAGACATTCATAATTAGTATATATTTTAAACATTAATCAATATAAATCATAACTCTAAATTTCTTAAGAAAAAAACTAGAAATGAAATATATATCATATGCAGTATGATTTTACACATTAAGTTTTCATTAATGTAAAGAATAAGAAATTACCTGGTCATTATATATTAGAAAAAATGAATATACCTTTAATGATGAATTTTTGAAGAAGAAAAATTTTCTTTTTATAATGGGAAGGTCTAGTAATAGATCATTAACCAATATTATTTTATTATCATGAATGTAATCATCACAATATTTAATCAAAACAATTTTATATTATTTTTTAGTTAACTAATTAAGTGGGATACATAATTGAGTAATTTGATCAACAAATTAACAATATTAACTGAGTAATATAAGAAAACTATGAATCTATGTGACATTTATAGGTATTTTCTATTCTTAATATACATTAGTTTTAGGTGGGTCAATATATATTCCATATTTAGAATTATTATAACAAATAATTGATATTTTTTTACAAAAAAAATTCATAGTTACTAAATGTTCTATTTATTTATTTTCTTTCAGGGTTTTAAAAACATTCATTAGGTGTTTCTGAGGACCCACTAGAGTTTTATAATATACCAACAAATTCTTAATAAAAATAATTTTTTTAAATTATCATGAAAAAATGTATACATAAGATATATGAATATATATGGGGAATTAAATATCCTAATGTAAATAATTACCGACTCGTAATGATTGTATCTAGTCAAAAACATTATCTTCAGAATATATTCCTCATTTACCATCAATTGATGGAATACCGACTAGAGATTTGTATTTGAAAAATATTGCACTCCTTGGATCAGATAAATGAAATAATTTAGATGTGGAAAAAGATAATTTTTCTTAAAAATTAGGTTATTTGTGAGTATTAGATATATTTATTACCTCATTAAACTACCATTCATTTTAGAAATAAAATATGAACACCCGATAGTGAATTTATTGGATAGAAGAAACCATTTTCTATAAAATCATGAAAATACTTTTTCAATTAAAAAAGATCTATATAAAAATTTAAATAATAGAGGGTTTTAAATTGTCTTAGAATTAGCGACCCATTAAATTATAAACACTAACAACCAATTATAAATAAAAATAAAGAAATCATCAAGAAATACATGAATATAATAATTAAATTTGGAAAAATATATAATTTTAATATTTTTTCAATGAGATAAGGTAGGTATCTGTCACTTTCTTCTCAAAAAAAATTCTATGCATCCTAATATGTTATCAATTCTATAGAATCACTGAATATTAATTTTGAACATATGAAATATATCCTCTCAAGATAAACAAAAATATAATCCCTAAATAAAAATAATATCTAACTCAACTATTTATAGTTCAATAATATTTCCTAGAAGGGAATCCTACTAATAACAATTGGATTATTCTTATTTGTATTGGTTGTTTCAACACTTCATCTTAGAGCTTTCACCAAAATTTCCTTATTCTTTTCATGAGGTGATATTACAATTTTACATTCAAATTTTTGAGAAACAAATGATTAATATGACCCAAAGTCAAACATTCCATAGAAATAAATTTAGTAAACAAGTATAATATGGGCCACCACTTCATTAAATGTCCCAATATTAACCTTAGTAATATAAAATGAACATATAACACATTTTTTCTTTTCATCAATATTATTTCCCCTATGATCAACTCACTTCATACCCGAATTATCATAACTCCCCAAATAAATGTTGGAAAGAAATATCACCAATATGTAAATATTTATTACACTATTCATGGATTGTTTATATCTCTTTTATATATATTAACATGTATTGTGACCAAATTTACCACTGTGGAAACACATTCTGGATCCTTTTAAATATCTGATAAATTATTTTTACTTCCCCTGTAACATGTTGGGGGTATTAGATCAATATTTCCTATGTGATTACATATACTTTGATTTCAACCATTATAACTTAAAACACTTTTCATCTCAAGTAACATAAGTTCCATAAAACTCAATCTTAACTTTCTCTTCACAAGAGAAATTTTTTTCAAAACCTTTAAGTTTTCATGAGGCCAATGATCTTTGTAATCTTGGTTTCAAACCTGAATAAAATATATTAGTTTGTCTATAAATATCCAATATAAAATTCAGTGGATTCATGGCCAACCCTATAAATGTTTATTCATACACAACAATTAAATTTTCCTCTAGCCAATATTTTAAAAGTTATTTTTTTTTGAGTCTATAAACATAGGGAACAATTTCTCTAGGAAAATATTTTTGATTATATCTTATTCCATTAAATCTAGCTCATCTCTCTCATTTATAATTATAAAATTATAAGCGTTAGTAAATTTCACCTTTAAAATGATAAATTGCCTGATTTACATTTTGATCATTTATCCATTGACAAACATCCATTATATATAATGTTACATAATAAGATAAAGAGATATGTTTTATAAAATGATCATGTTTGGAAATGTTTCTTAATTGTAAATATGGTTTATCTCCAAAATTTATAGAACCAAAATTTATAGCCTATAATAACTAAGACAATACTATAATAAATTGCTCAGCTCCCATTCCAACCATTCCAGGATACATATTTGGAACAACGTTTTTCTCTTAATATCTACCAAAATTAGCTTCCCTATTTATTATATGGAAAACAAATCTAAATAGATATATATTAGGGGATTCAACATAGTAATCTTGAAATAATGAATCATTTCAACTCAACAATAAACAATAATATCATAAGGGAAATTTATTAGCAATATAATAACCCGTAAATTCACTTAAATGTTTCCTCTAACACCACCTACAAGGACATAGCCTTAAAAACTTACGTAATATTTATTTAATTTTTCAAGATTTTATTTTCTTATTTTTCAAGGATCATTATTGTCAGATTTTTGGTAATTTTTTCAAAAATTACAAATGACAAAACCATTATTACAATGTGAAAACTTCTACCTAGTTTCAATCATTCTCAAAATATTAATTAATTAAAATTATACATTTTTTATATTCAAGAACAATATTTTGGACTTCTACTTCCATTTTTTTATTCTTACTCATCCTCCAACCCTATGAAAATAATTTTAAAAATTACTAAGAGAACAAAAAGACCAGTAAAGGACATAAAAGCATAAAATCATCTAGTCTTGTGAATGAGATTAAAGATGATTAAATGTTTTTATTTACCATAATATTCTTTTAGAACATGAATGAAATCATATACACTTGAATAAAGGAATCGTTTTTCCCATGGAAATCCTTTAAACCCCATAAGTGGGAAAAAAACTTTTTTTAGGTTACTTTGAGAATTATAATCATAAACCATGTTAGAAATTTCTAGATACTAATTAATAAATGGGTAAAATATAACCGATTAACACACACATTTATTTTGAAGTGAATGAACATTACTGAATATAGTGAAGAGAGATATTAAGATCAATCATTGTATAAGTTGTATTGGGATCCCTAATCATATAAGTTATATCCAGATAACATACTGGATAACCAATACCTAGATAACTAATCATCATCTATAATTCCCAAGTACCCTATTGTAAATTCTACCTTTTTAAAATAAATAACATAAAAATACTTTTGATCCCATATGAAACACATTTTTGGATATTGAAATACCCATTCAATTAAAAATCTAATTTTCAATACTAAAATACCCCAAACAAAGAGAATATGAATTTCTTTCAAGAAAAAATTAAATATTATAATATAATAGAAACATTAAATTAAATCTATTTTGGTGGAAAAATATGATGAAAACATATAAATTAAGATACTACTTTCATCATTTTTTTTGAATAATTTTAAATTGTTACATAGTCAATACATAAAAATATTCCTTTTTGAAAAATTATTATGAAAATAATAAGATTTAAATTTTACTTTATAATTTATTTATATCCATACAAATACATCGATAAAATAGTTTTAATAAATTTGGCATAGAGGAAAATGATTTAGAAAAGGGATAATTAAGGAAGTTAAAATGATGTTTTTGTTAACGTGTCCCTTGGTCCACTTTTGAGTCACCATGTATGTTCTTTATTATCTCTAATTATAATCATATATAAATTATTGAATTATATAAGAACCTTTATCAATATTTTTATTACATTTATTTTATTTTCAACAAGTAATATTCTATAATGTACTACACTTTTATAAGACCTAAAAATACATAATTTAATAAAAAAACAAAATAATTTTTATATTAATGAGATTAGGAGGACATAGAGTGGTTTATGAGATTTTTTGGATCATTCGGATCCCAATTATCTAAATTTTTTAACGAAAAATTATGTCACATGATTAGTGCTAACAATGTGAATAAACCATGTAGTTAATACATAAAACTATGGAGGAGAAAATAATTAGTTCTAACCATGAAACTTAGGATACTTGACCATGAGAGGATTTTATATAGTTTGGAAGTTGCCGCATGGTCTTCCAAAACCATTTAGTCAGGGATTTAACTTTAGAGAAGCATAAGCAATATATGCACATGGCTGGGCGAACAATTTCAAAAACCATGCATCCAACCTATTCTCCCATTAAAAATGGTGTATAATAACCGCTAAAAATAATTATATTTTTTCCAAAATGGGTATTTGTGTTGGTGAAATTTCATTTTATGATGGTATAGAGTTTTACCAACAAAAATTTCATTGTCACTAAATTTCTGGTAAAAAATATATTGCTAAATTTTATTGCAATAGTTAATTTTTTTTTGCAATTATAGTAACACCAAATGATAATATATATATTTTAATGTTTTTTAAAATATAATCATATTAAAAACATATCTATTAATAATAATATTATTGAAATTAGTATTTAGAACAAAAATATTTTAAGCAATTCCCAATATTATTATATTCTTATAAATGATTTTATATAAAAAATTATGCATGAATATTTATAAATTTATTTCTAAAATATAATATTATATTTGTTAGTGTATTTAGATATATATTTTTTATTAAAGAAAATTGTCTTCATTAAATTTTTTACAACATGAAAAAAAATTAAAACCACGAGACTTCTAATAAAACACCAATGAGACTTCCAAAATGTAAAACAATACAATATATAGTATGTATGGGAAGGGGTTAAATCGAAACAAGGATGAATACATTCACTATTTAAATTAGATACCCCCAACACACCACCATAGGTAAAACATGTAAGGAACCACTAAACTGCTCCCTATGAGTTGATTCCCAACACAATACAAGAACTTCCAAAGAATAAAAAAAGATACAATTAGAAAACATTATTTATATTCATTAGTGTACCGATGTCAACTACCATTCACTAACTGAATCAAGTAGAAGCTTCTCCCCAATACTCTGTTTTATAGCATTCACATCCATTCCGCAAGACTTTTCTATTTTAATTATTATTTGATATATATGACCATAATCTGATCCACATTTATTCACAACAATAAGCCTTATAGAATCATTAGCTGCTCTCCTCAAAATCACTCCCTCCCATGAACAATGAACTTATTCTTTATTTATTCAATCCCCTTATGAAATTTTAATCGAAATATTCTCACTATAGGTATCCATCACATATCCACAAACATTAAAATAAATATCCATGAAAGTGGAAGAATTAAAATTATTGATTCACATAATGTATGATCATAATTCCAGTCATCACTATCACCTTCCACTAGCTAGATCATGAAAACAATTTCATTGATGCAATAAAGAAAAATCAACAAATGGGTTCCACTGAACCAATTTCATAGATATAAACATTGAAGTAGAGATGAACTAAGAAATGTGAATACATTATATTTCAATGAAATGGATATTTAATGATTGAATCATTGCTGAAACATTGATGATGTCAAAATTTCATGGATTTTTTGAGAATGGTTCAAAACTATAAACCTTGAACCTATGAAACCCCATTTTTTATTGTGTATTGTTCAAATGTGAACCTGTATATTTCAAGGTGAAAACATATAACCTATAATCGTAAAAATCATGAAAACATAATTGGAAAACTTCTATATCCATAAAAATTTACACTTAAAATTTTAAACCTATAAAAATTTAATAAACTATTCTATAATATTATTACATAAAACATGTAAAAAAATAATGATGTATCTTACAAATATTTAATATAAAAATTTAAAAAACTAAAACCTGTATATATTTAAATTTTATCTAGATAACATAAAAACTAGAAAACCTATAAATTTTAATCCATAACATGGATCCCCCTAGAAACAAATATAAGCACTAAAACCTATTAATTTAAACTAAAAACTATTTAACACCAAAACATAAAATCATGTAAACCGTAAACCTTCAATTCATAAACCTTTAAACTGAATCGTAGAAACCTCTATCCTAAAATTAGTAACACAATCTGTCATGAAACCTGAAATCTTATCACATGAAAATAATGAAATTTATAATTATGAAAACATTTTAATAGCTATCATGCATACCTAAAGAGTAAAATCCCCATTTGATCATCCACGTATGTATTCCAAAATATGTTTGGGTTTTCTTCTTCTTAATAATCCTAAATGCCATGATAAATAATAATGGATGAAATCAAATTAGGGTAATAATTTATTAGGATAAAACTAAAATTAATTTTAGTATAATAATAATTGAATAATTTAAAAAATAACATAAAAAACAAAACAAAAATTGGAATAAATTCAAAATGACTCAGTACAAAATTACAATCATTTTTTAATTGTTCTTATTATTTTAATGGAGAACAACACATTATTTATGAATTGGGAGATGGAATCTTTATGAGTTATTTTGTAGTTATTTTATTTTTTCATGGGTTGGAATATTATTTCATCTTAAAAAATAATAATCAATTTGGAAAATAATTAAATTATCATTCTATTACATTTTGGATAGCATTGGATTGAAATTATTAGATAAATTCTCACTCACAGAAGAAACTAGTTTTTTATAATACCATGACTTATAGACAATCATTTTTTGTCACATATGGGAAAAAATTAATAGAAATTCAATTATATTGAGTTATACTATAAACTAATTCTTTTTTGGTAGTCTTTTTCAATTGGCTATTATGTTAGTTTATGATCAGTTTTTTATAATTCTAATAGTGATAGTTAATTTTAGCATCAAGTATCTATTAAAGCTACAATATTGTTTGTGCTAAGGTGGAGTTGGATTCAGGGATGGCTATGGTGGTACATAAATTTCATTTTTAAATCGAAGTGTGAGAATCTATTCAAAAAATGGAATGTTATATTGTGATCCAATTCATTGAGAATTTCAATTTTTAAGAAAATGAATATATCTTTAAGTTAGAATAAACAATTATAAAAAAAATTAAAATAATAAATATTTCATATTTTCATATAAAAAATGAATCTGTTTTAATAATGTTATAGTATGACAGATTGATCATAACCCATGATTTGGGAATGAAATTGAATAAAAAATAAGAGACTAGTGGTTATCTGGCTCGATAAATCCTTAAAACAAGTGTTATTGGTGAATTTAATTTCGGAATAAAATTACTATTTTCATTTTTGCTAATTTTTTTAAAATGTGTTGGATTATTTAAATATATATATATTTTTTAAAAAATTATTAAAAATTAGAAATATATTTTTATCACCAAACACACCCCGAATAACAATATTTCCAACTGCTGAGTGAAACTCATGTTGTGAAATAAGATAAACGAGATAAGCAATAAACCACCATATATTACATCTAAATAGCTAAATAGTTACTTAGATAAACCAAAAAAATTAAATATTCATAACATGCACTTTATATCAATACATTATGGATTGGAAGCTAGAAAATAACATTTCTAGAACTACGGGTAACAAACTATAGTATAGAACTGTTTAAAAAAACATATTTGTAAATTTCATTTGGAAATTATAACTTATGATTCGCAGTTAAAATAATTTAGTGTTATTTTAGAAATGATTTGTAAAAAACACTTTTCAATTATATTCTAGCAGAAGGCCACTAAAATAAGTGGCATATGACAATTTTCAATAATAAATATTGACACACATATAAAAATATCTTTTCAAATGTAATTATTTCCATAATAATTTTTAAAATAATAGTGTTTGAAAAAAATTATATTAAAATGAATATAAAAAATCATTTATGATAAGTCATAAGTGTTGAAATTATTTCTCCAATAGCTGTATTCGATAAATATTATTTCAGAACCAATGGAAGAAAACTATAATATAGCTATATTTGACAACACTTTTTTGGATACTAATATACAATGACACTTATCAGGTGTAATAAATCATATGATAATTCCTCAATTACTAGTGTTTGAATATTCATATTTTCATAACTAAGGGATGAAAACTGTATTAGGTTAATATTAGGATGCTCTTGTTTAGAAACAATATCATTGATTTTTTGACAACAATTGTCTATAAAAGGGTATAAAAAATTACTTTTCATGAGCAATAAATGTTATGAGAATTTCTAAATTATTAGTGTTAGATGCCACTTAATTGGAAACACAAAAATAAAATCACTTCTAAAAAATAACATCAGGTATGAAGATTTCCCAATCAGTATTGATGGTAAACTTATAGACCATTGTACGAAATTTATAACCAAAAGAACATGAATAATACAATAAAAACGTGTGGCTAATCAAGTGTAAAGAAAAAATAAAACATTGATGACAGAATATAATATTATACAAGAATAAAGATGTCAAAAACATGGTTTTTATCTCTTAACATCCATAAAAAGGCTGATTCTGAAAGGAAACTAAATTTTGGATGTATTAAAATATCTCATCTCTTTTAGGTTCATTTTTACTCTATGTTATTTTTATTTTGAACCATGATAGAATTATATTTTTCAGAGATGGAGCACCATTATTAGGGGAAATGACATAAATTTTGTTGATGTATGCATGACTGAATTAACAGAGTCCATTTATAAAAGAGTTAACTGTTAAAAATGGATTCCAGGCTAGTTGAGAGACTTCGAAGGGAATGAGTCCTAAAACTCAACTAAAAATTAATTATATGTTGTGTAAGGGTATTACACATCATGTAATTCTTCATGTGTTTTAAATAAATAAAAAAGAGGGGATGAATTTTTCTTTAGAAACCTTTAGAATGTATTTCACAACATTTAACAGGATAACCTACCCTTTAATTCTCAAAACATCAATTTTAAATAAGATGTGCAGATAATTCTCCCAAATGTTTTTTCTACAGCCCTATCCTCAACAAAATTTTATTTTTGTTGATTTTTTAGTCTTACGAATGGATTCCAAGCATTCTTGACCATAGTTCTTGGTTGATGAATAGAAGATTGCAGATTTCACCACAAGGTGTGTAATTTATTCTCATTTATACCTATAACTATATTCCTCTTCTCTTTTTGGATAAACTAAGGGTGTTAAACTACTGATTGGATCTAGATCAAGATATGAGATTTTTTACCCTTTTATTTGTTTCATCTTGAATTTTTCATTTGAATCTAAATTCATTATTCATTCTTTCTTGACTGATATACCTTAGTTGGAGATACTTCTGTTGGGTAGCATTGTCAACAAATTGAGACAGATGGTCTAAAATTAAAATCCAATAGTCATGATTTTTTTTATCTATAGGCATGTTGTGAAATTTATAGAGTTGTTTAGCTATTTAAATCTCCAATTTAATTAATTTAATGTGATAAATTAATTATTTTCGAAGATTTTCAAAATTCCCAATTTTGGAGCAATAAATGAGATTATCAACTATTAAACTAATTATGGGATTTTTGTAATTGAATAATTTGGGTAATTAATCCTTTAATTAATTATCAACTTGTAAGTTGTGGAATATGGGATTCGATTGCATGTTGGGAAATGTGGAATCAATATAATCAATTTATAATTTATTTATCAACATATTGAATTGGGAATTTGGGGATAATTAATTGTTGATTTAATTATCTAACTATTGAGTGGTTATTTGAGAATTGATAATTGGAGAATTAATTATTATTTTCTGAGTATCTGAATGGTAAATTAATTTTTTAATTAATTTATAGAAAAAGATATGTGATTAATTAATTTTTTACCAAATTAATTAGTTGGATTTATTAATTTATGAATTAATGAATTGTTGATCAAAGTGGAGTTGTACATTAAGATCTAAGTTGTGGATGATATACATATATAGTTGATAAATGTGGGATAGAAAGAGAGATCTATTCAAAAGATAGATCTATCTGTATGATGAATAAATTGGGTGCTATACATGATGAACTACACTATTGATATGTCTACACAATTAGAAATTGGGGTTTTAGACATAATGTTCTATAATAATGGTATATATTATTTTTAGGAATTGGGAGGCTAGATATAACATTTATTCCCACGAAAAATATATAATTTTATGAATGTTTGATAAGTGGAGTATTAGATATGGAGTTCTATAACCAAAACATTCTAAAAGGAATATGGGGCTAGGTGGGTAAAATAATAAAATATGAATTGATTGGGTCTTATGGATTAGGCTCTGGTACATGTTTCAGAAAATGTTGAGATTTGGGTGTCCAAATAAACCAATGGGTTTATTTAGTTAAATAAAGATGAATAGATAATGTAATATCTATTTATTTATGCATTGTAATTTTTTATTTTTACAAATTCATTCACTATTACTTTACTATATTTATTTTTGAAACTATTGGTAGTGGCCTAAAGAGTTATACTGACACACTATTTGGGAATCTTGATCAGTACCAAAATAGAATTTTGGTTTCCTAGAGAGGTTAAGGGAAAGGGCCGTGAGTAAGATGTTTGAGTTGGAATAGACCATTGATGATGGAAATAGATGTGATTCAGGACCCATTGGGAGTATTCAATTTTTTTGGGTTTTCATTTTAGACAATGACTCGTACATTAGCATGACATTTTTTCTGATTCTATTGGATATTTTATTTCGTCTGTTGGTTATCTTTAGATATCGGTATCATTTTTTATTATCTATGAATTTGAATTTGTTTATTTATTTCTTCTGGTTTATTACTGTTACACCTCAACCAAGAGGCCCGGATCTGACACATTATTTTAATACATTGGCATGATTACAAGGAATCAAGTCATGTAAGAACAATCAGTTTAGTAGTCCTGGAAAATCAATTTTATGAAAGAACATTAAATTACACATTCAAACATAAAACACATCCTAAATAATCTGTTGAGTACGCCATTATTCCACTTGCATATCCCTTCATGTCAATCACAATACACTTCTTGGAATCATAGGAAAACAAAACACAAGAAAGGTGTGAGCTTAGATGCTCAATAAGGGTAAATAATTTAGAAAAAGCTATAAAATTTTAATTTAATAAGTGTAATAAAAAAACAACCTTTTAAACATAAACATGAACAGAATATGGAGAAAATAAATAAAACATTACTATATAAACATTAAAATGTATATTATACTAGTCTAATAATCAAATGTAATTATTAATTTCATAATAAAGGAATGCCAAACGCCGGACATCATTACCGCATTATCAAGGCCTCCTACTAAGACTATAAATAAAATTTTTGTTGAGGCCTTGTGCCAAGAAACTAATTTGTCTCAAGATACCTACCAATCCATCGAGGAGCTATAGAGGGATCCAACTGTCACTTACATAGTCCACTATATTCCTCATTTGAAATTGTTGAATCAAAATAGAAAATTCATATTAAAACTAGAATACAAAATGTCAATAATTTATCCATAAACCATAAATGATATAAAAATAGAACATCCATAGTAAAACATAACATAACTCATTTAATAAAATATTGAAGATTGTATTATAATAAATCAATCTCAATCAAGAATAATATCCAGTAAAGGATGATGATATAGTTGAAAACGATCAGTAAAACTAATTGACTGAAATACCCATTTTTCATGAAATCATTTAAAAGTCGCAAAATTTATAAAGGATGGTATTCAAAATATTTATTTGAAAAAAAAAATCCCATACCACTTTGAAACTATTTAAAGGAATTAACATTTTAGAATAATAATGTCCATATAAATAAATCCTTAAAACAATTTTTAAAACATGGACATTAATGAGAAAGATTTATAAGAATAAATAATTAAAACAATTAAACTGAGGTTTTAGTTACAAGTACCTTGAAAGAATAATTTTTAAAAAGTATTTTATAAAATATGGACATGGATAATAAATATTTCCCAGAAAATACTAACACATAAACAATCTCAGATAATAATGAGATTGAGGAATTAACCGTTACCTTACAGTTTTCTTTGTTCTAAGGGATGTTTAACCTCCTATATAATGACCATAGTATGTTATTAAATTATACCATAACCAGAACATATTCATATTTATTATATCATACATGATTCATTTATGACATTATAATATCCATTTAATAAGGATTTACATGTTAAATTAACATTTTAGGTAATAATCGCTTTCGTTATCATTGGTGTTTTAACTTGTTATTCTTGATCATACCATTTAGATCATGATTTAAATACTTACAGAATATAAAAAATAATTAATATGTCATATATATTTAGAATATAATATGTATAATAGAGAGATATTTGAAAAATAAAACACCATTTACGGAGATGGTAGGTCATACGTACACATAAATGCAGTTTCCATTTTCTTATCGTATTGAACGGAAGTAAGTGAATAAGATATATGTAAGTAAATACATACACACACACATGAAATATATATATATATCTATTAGAATTATTATGTCATATATTACATAATTATTAATGTTATATATTTTTATATTCATTGTTGGATGGAGAACATGGAAATGAATCTCATCGCGTTGTGGAGACGGTAAGCCGTTTGTATGCACTAGCGACAATATCAATTATTTAATGATTAAAAGGTCTGGAATTGGATGGTATAGTAATTTTAAAGACATATTTTCATGTTATAATCATTATTTATAAACATATAACTCAACATTATATACATCCAAATAACATAGTGTTGAATAACAAATTACTCTATGTCGTGGAGACTGTAAGCCATACGTACGCACACAGAGTGAAATTATCATTCATAGGATGTATAAAAAAATGAGTATGGCTGTATAATATTTATAATAACATAAATATATGTAGAAGGAACTTGTGTTATTATTTTTTTATGGAAATAAAGAAGAAAGGGAAAGTGGAAGAAGAAATGATCTTTGAAAGACGTGTTAAAATAATTACCTCTTCTTTGGATGTTTACTTTTTATTTTCACAAAATTGCTTCTTAAGTTGGATTTATTCTCGAAAAGGGCCTCCAAATTTATGTGAGAGATGTTGGGAGTTGATTTGGGTAGGGTTTGGCCGAGCCAATTGGCTTTGGAGGTGTGATTTTGAGAGATGGGGAAGTACCCATTTATAAGAGAGGTGATGATCAGATTAGAAAATGTTTGAAATATTATTTTATTATAAAATCATATTTAGTTTCTAATGGCTCAAAAATGATTTATATAGAATCTATGGTGGGGATGGTTCGAAATCCACTCAACCAATAGGTTTTAGACATGTTTAGATCACCATATTAAACCAATATTTTATAATAAACTCTTAGTAAAATAGTTTATCTTTTCCCATGAACTCTTGTATTATTAAAATAAATGGTTAATAAAAATACTATAAAAAGACAAAAGAACTATAGGTGGTTCATTAATGAAATATTAATCATTATATATTTCCTTTTTTTGAACCTCATATTGTTAGAAATATTTTATCATTTAATAATATAGTATTTTTTTAAACTCATTAATGTAAATTTTCTCACTATTTAGTATTCAGTTTTTGTGAAAGTCATAACAACATGATTACTATGAATTTTTTATGAATCAAACCTAACATCTCATATTAAAATATAAAATTCTTGGATGGCATAAAAAGCCTCAATGTACATTTACTTTTTATATTTATAATGTCAATTATTTTAATCTTTCATAGATAATGTAATTACTGCATCATCATTATGTCATAAATAAATTTAATTATTTAATCCCTTAAAATTATAAATAAAACAAAAACCATGTGTGAAATCTTATTATCTTTCTAATTAATATTTATAGTTAAATTTATCTTATGAATAACCCTATATTAAAAATGGTTTAGTTATTAAAATTTCAATTTTACACTTCTAACTCTTCTTTAAATAAAATAATAATAAATGTACAAAAATAATACAAGTGGACCAAAAGTATCATATTTTATCCCTAAAGTTGTTTTTGGACGAAATAAAATTATCCAATAGAATTAGGAATTTTTTTGGGATAATTATAATACCATTTTTCTTTTAATTATCCTATTTAATTTTAACCACAGTAAATAAAAGTCAAAAGTTAATAATCACCAAAAATTATTTTGAAATTATTGACCCAAATATTACATATGAATGTCAACCGTGTCTCTCGGATTTTTAAATTTCAATTTACAGAAGTGGTAAAATTTATTTTTATGAAAATTTGCAAATGTGCCTAAAAGGTGGGTAAAAGACGTTAAAAATTTTAATAAAATTTTATACCTCTAATTTTAATATAAAAAGACTCAAATAAATTACATTGAACATATACATGTTTTATACATCTATTTTTACTTAATATAAATTAATTTAAAATAAAAAAAATAATTAAAATAAAATGTCTGTTTTAAACAATAACACAATTTTTTTCTCTATTCATCAAAAATTGAATGTTTTCAGAAAAATATCAAAATTTCACCCTAAACTAATTTTGATATTATGAATTAGAAAATGGATTCTATTTTACCAAATTAAAAACAAAGAATTTTCATTTATTAATTTAAAATTAATTCTTGTGGTCAAAACATAAAAGTGGATTTTTTAAAAAGAAAAAACTATCAAAAGATTGACATATGTTTATGTCAAATTTAAATGTGAAATAACTTATAATGAACCAAATTGTATTAAATGGTAAAAATATAATCTAATTAAAATTATAAACCATTTAAATGAATAATTTGACACTAAAAATTATTTATATTAAAAAAGCTGTTTTCAATTAGAATTTATTATTTTTCACTACTCATCAAAATATGAAAGTTATCAAAATAGTACCAAAAAATTATACAAAATAAATTATTATGTCCCTCTTATATTGAAGAATTTAATTTCATAAAATTGAATATAGAAAAGAGTCAGATATTGGTTTTAAAAAAGGTTCTCCATTAAAAGGTGGTAAAATTTCATTTTTTAAAAAATACTTCATTTTTATAAAAAATTGAATTTCTTCTTATATTATGTCTATAAATCACATTATATAGATTCTATAATTATACTGCGTATATAAAATTCAAAATTCATTTAATACTATTCATAATCGCTTTTGAACTGCATGTTTGGCAATTCATGGTGCACTCGAACTCGCTATTTTGTGTCACACATGTTACTGAATTACATTGAAGAGATAACGTACGTTGAAATATTGGGGTGTTAAATTGTCACCTCCTTAAATAAATTGTGTCCTCAAAATTTGAAATTGTTCTTTGAAAGAAAAGGTTGAAAATAGAAAAATACCTTTCAGGAAAATCTACATTGGAAATAGTGTTAATAAAATTTATTCTTAATAAGAGTGAATGATAAATGAAAAAGTCACCACAAAATTATGTTCTCAATTATGAGAAAATTTGTGGAAATTCAAGACACATAATTAGAGGGAAAACATAAACATTTATAGGGATTGATTGAGGTCCTCAATCATTACCAAGTTTAAAATTGAGGTCCATAAATCCATTAATTTGTGATGATTAAAAATATCATCTGTTCAATTAAACATAAGGTATTAGGATTACACATTTTTGGTTTTAAGATCCCTTCCATAAAGTTTAATAATAATTTTATTCATAGAATAACAGGAAGAAATATAGATGACATGTAGTGTTTAATCCTTCAACTAATTCCTACCACAAACTCATTATTCACTCCAAAAAATAATAGAATTCAAAAATACTCTATTTATATTAATCATATAGGGTTCCAAAAAATAATTAATTTTAAATTAATAAGTAAAATTGTTTAAAAAATACTACATTATAAAAAACAGGACATCATGTAGGCTAGTGGTAGGTGACTCACCCTTATCGCCCATCGATTGCGGGTTTAAATCTTGCGGCCTTGCCAAACCCGATGGGTTGTCACCTAAAATCTGTGGTGTCCTTTTTAAAACAATCCAAAAAAAATCTTATGAAATGCATTAACCTTAACAATAGTATCCAATGTTAATCTTAGTCCATTCCAACCTTTAGACTTATCCAAATTATTTCTTTCCAAACTCACAGTCCAAAATTTACAAGGAAGGTTAAAACAATGTAGATATTTTGGTCAAAGTAACAACATGTGAATAACCACATCATGTATTCTTTTAAAACATAGTAACACCCTGAATTATTATAAAACCATTTTGAATAAACAAACACATAATTAGTTTCAAAGTAGTCGAGAATATCAAATATAATTTATCCAAATCAATTATATCTTATTCCAAAATTACTACATCAATATCAGAACTATATTAAGGTTTATATTTACTTCATCCAATTATTTTTAAAAATGATTAACTTGCTATTGACTCACTTTTATTAGAACTATATAATCTCAAATCCACAATGAAATATTTGTGTAGTATAATCCTTATTTATTTCCATAATTCATATAACCAATACAACATTTATAAACAACTCAAATAATTCTTAAATAATATCATAAGAACACTAGTAATTCATATTCATCTGTGGTAGAATCATAACTTGATTATTATACAATAGCAACATTTGGGGCATACTATGATGATTTGGACATTGATATGCATAGTCTCCTAACTCCTTGCAGATGAAGAATTTTACATTTGAAACCTTTTTCACACCCTTTAAATCATGTACTTGGTGTCCTTTTTCCACACTTATTACAAACTCTCATTCCATTCAATAATTTACCAAGGTGATTTTTCCACAGTTATCAAATATGGGAAAATCCTTATTTACCCTCTTCCCTTTATCCATCATTCTCTCTAACATCCATTTCTTCTATTTCTTCCCATCAAAGCCATAGGTCTTGGATAATTATTTACATATCTTATTAACACATGAGAATATTTCTTCATATGATGAGAATACGTAGAAAACTATTTCCCTTCTAAATGTTGGATTAATACCATGAAATATAAGATCCTTATTACTCATTGGATCATGCGTACTGCTGGAGTTCTAATTCGTTCTACTGGGCTCCATTTCTAAGCAATGGAATACAATATGTTAGTTTATGAATCTCAATGCATAATTCCAAACTTGTGAAATACCTACTGTATATTGAAAAGACTATGAATATAATGAATAGTCATAAAAAAATTCTTCAAGGATGTATTTTCTCCTAAATCCGTCATAATGTCTTATAAAAAAATGTGAATTATCCTAAGCATATCCCCCAGGAGTGTCATAACCAGGAGTGCAGCAAGGCCTGTTGTCTTGTACCAGGATACCCCGGGTCAAGCCTGCAACTCCTTGTCGGAGTTTTCACTCCTACGTATATTTGTTCCAGAGCTTCCTATACCTACTCTTATATATAAACAAGGGTGTGTTGCCTGGAAAATAATCAAACATTCTACATTACCAAAATTCTAGGAAGTTATTCTATACTAATCCTTAATTTCTATCTTAGGGTAAAGTTCTCTAAATAATGTTTTTCTAAATATAGTTTCCAAGGTTTGTACTAAACTTCAACTGATACGAACTATAACCCCCCAATCCCAGAATCCTGTAGCTGGTGAATTATTTTAATACATTTGCATGATTACAAGGAATAATTTCCCAAAGGACAGTTCTGTTTAATAGTCTTTGAAAATAGATTTCATACATGAATGTTACATTACACCTTCAAACATAAAACACAACAAAAATAATACATTGGTCTAGGGTCTGTTTAACCTATTGTATAATGTCCATAGTATGTTATTAAATTATATCATAACCATATTCTTATTTTTTGTATCATATATGATTAATTTATGACTTTATACTACCCATTTAATAACGATTTCTTTGTTAAATTAAAATTTCAGGTAATAATCACTTTCTTATCGTTGGTGTTTTAACTTGTTATTCTTGATCATATCATTTAGATCATGATTTAAAAACATACAGAATATAAAACATGGTTTATATATCATATATATTTAGAAGTTAAAATGTATAATAGATAGATATATGAAAAAGAAAACACATTTCCTAGAGATGGTAGGTCGTACGTACGCATAAACACAGTTTCTGTTTTCATATTGTATTGAACGTAGGTAACTGAATAAGATATATGTAAGTACATACATACATACATAGATATATATATATAGATATCCAGTTTCATTATTATGTCCTATATTATAAACTTATTAATAACATATATTTTTATAATCATTTTTGAATGGTGAACGTGGAAATGAGTCTCATTGCGTCGTGGAGACAGTAAGCCGAACGTACACACGTGCGACAATATCACTTCCTTAAAAAATAAAAGGTGTGTAATTGGATGTTATAGTAATTTTACCAAGAAATTATCTTGTTAGATTCATTATTTACACACATATTACTCATAATTATATCCATTCATATAACATAGTGTTGAATAACAAATTACTCCACAACGTGGAGATGATAAACAGTATGTACGGATTCCTGGTGACATTATCATTCATAGGATGGATTGAATAATGATTATGGTTGTAAAATATTTATAATAACATCAGAATATGTATAAGGTAATTTAGTTTTTATTTTGGTTTGGAAATAACGAAGAAAGGTAAAGTGGAAGAAAAAAAGAACTTTGTATGATGTGATAATATAATTACCTATTCTTTGGGTGTTTCCATTTGATTTTAACAAAAGGGCACCGTAGGATGACATTCTACTTAAGGGTAGGTCTCCAGGATAAAGTGAGGGATGTTGGGAGTAGATTTGTTCTAGGGATGGCTGAGCCAAATTGATTTAGAGGTGTAATTTTTAGAGAAGGGGAAATGCCCATTTATAAGAGAGGTGAGGGTCACATTAAAAGAAGTTTGAAATATTATTTTATTATAAAATAATATTCAGTTTATAATGGCTAATTTTATTTAATTTTGATGCAAAGGAGGTGATGGGTCGAAATCCTCTCAACCAATATGTTTTATACTCTTTTAGCTAACCATATTAACCCTATATGTTAGATTTAACTCCTAGATAAATTTTTTATCTTTTACCATGTCCTCTTGTATTATTATAATGAATGGTTAGTAAATATATAATAAACATCTAAGAGGAACCCAAGTGTCTTTTTATTGAAATATTTATCATTATATAAGTCCTTTTTCTGAACCTTATATTTTTAAAAATATTATATCATTTAATAATATAGTATTTGTTTTAAAAACTCATTTATGTCAATTTTGACCCTATTTAGTATTTGATTTTACTGAAATTCATAACAGCATGATTACGTCGAAAAAAATTAATTTACTAAACCCTAACAAGACATATTGGTCTATAAAATTCGTGGATGACATTAAAAGCATCAAATTTCTTTTATTTATATATTTATAATATCAATTATTTTAATCTTTCATTGATAAATTAATTAATGCATCTTCATTATGTCATAAATAAATTTAATTATTTACAATTTAAAATTTAGAAATAAAATACCATTACATAGGAAATATTTTAATATTTATAATGAATTATTATAGTTGAATTTATCTTATGTATAACCCTATATTAAAAATTGAGTAGTTATTAAAATTTGAATTTAAAACTTTTAAATCTTCTCTATATAAAATAATAATAAATTTCTTAATTTTATACAAGTGAACTAAAAGGATCATATTTTATTCCTATTTTTGGTTTTGGTCAAAATACAATTATCCTATAGAATTTGGACATGTGTTGGGGTAATTATAATATCTTTTTTAAATTTAATTACCCTATTTACTTTTGACTGTGGTAAATAAAAGTCAAAAGTTACTATCCATCAAAAAAATTATTTTCAGCTTATTGAACCTGATTTTACTTAATGATTTCAACAGTGTCAATGGTATTTCTGAAATTCAAATCACAAAATCGGTGAAAATTCATTTTATGCAAATTTTCAAATGTGTCTTGGTGGTGGGTAAAAGATGTTAAAAATTTTCAATAAAATTTTATACATATAATTTTATTATTAAATGACTCCAATGAATTGAATTGAACTAATATTGGTATTGTATATCTATTTTTTAAAAAATAAATTTAAATTAAATAAATAAATACTTAAATAAAAATTCAGTTTCAAACAATAACAATGTTTTCACTATTTATCAAAAATTTAATGTTTTCAGAAAATTACCAAAAAATAAAATTAATATAATTCTGATAATCCTAATTCAAAAAGTAATTATATTTTATCAAATAAAAAAATTATAAGTTGCATTAATTAATTTAAAATTAGTTCACATGGTCAAAACCAATAAGCGGGTCTTTTAAAAAATAAAAACTATCAAAAGATTGACATGTTTTTATGTCAAATTTAAATTTGAAATTAATTATAATGACCTAAATTGTATTAAATGGTAGAAATATAATCTAATTATACCTATAAAACATTCATATTCATAATTTAACACTATAAATAATTTTGATTCAAAATGATTTTTTCAATTAAAATTTAGTATTTTTCACTATTCATCAACAAATGAGAGTTATTAGAAAAGTGCCAAAAAATTAACCAAATTAAATCATTATGTCACACATCAAAATAATAATTTAATTTCATCATATTGAATATATAAAAGTTTAAAATATTGGTTTTAAAAAGGGTTTTCCATTAATAGGCGGTAATATTTCATTTTTAAAAAAATAGTTATTTTATCTTAAAATTGGATTTGTTCTTATATTAGGTCTAAGAAACAAATAAGATGTATTATACAATTATAAGGAGTACATAAAATTCAAAATTCAGTTAATACTATTCACATCCTCTTTTTAACAGCTAGTTTGGTAAGTCGTGGTGCGTTCGAACTCGATGTTGTGTGTAACACAAGTTATTGAATTACTTTGAAGAGATAATGTACAATGAAATCATAGTGTGTTACTATTACACTAATAAGAGAGGGTATATTCTCCTCAGGATTGACTTACTAGAGCCTTTCTGCTAGTGGGTAACATCTAGCATATGGGGAGGCACACTTGATATCATCTGACCAACCTTCTTGGGGAACCATTGTATGGAACTCAATTTGGGAAAATATGAAGTGGTGTTAGAGGAGTTTTATTTTCTTAATTTTTATCATACTATTTAGGATAGTTATATAGGAGAAAATTAAGAGTTTGAGTTGGTAATGAGCTCATTCATGGGAGTTGAAAACCCATATGTGGGAGAAAACCCAATTTCTCAGATTAGGATCGTTAGTATAGTTGTTTGTTGTTATAGTTGAATTTTATTTCACCTTTGGTTACATAGTTTTTGTGTGTTGTGAATTTTTTTTTGATATATAGGAGAATTTAAATATGTCCTGGAATAGCCCGACAGCTATGTCTTCATGCATCATTATAGGAAGTCATGATTATTTGTTGACACGCTTCATTTTAGGAAAGCATCGGGAAATAGGTTTTAGTTGAGAGTTTTAACGTAGACTATTTATAATTTCTTGTAAAATTGAATTTAAAATGGTTTCTAACATGAAATTGAGAATATTAAAGTGATAAAAAATGATAAATAATGGTTTTGAAAATGAAAAACATGAATGATTAGAATTTATTTGCCCTTGTAAACTAGGACCTAGGTGTAAGATAGTTTAGGGTAGTCATAGTGCCTTAGTTTTGACTGGGTTGCCAAACTTGAGGAAAATACACGTGTTGACTGGTTTTATTTTTTCCCTTTATGTAAATGTGATAATGTTGTTTAATCATTCTAAAGACATTTATTTTGCAGTGTAGTGATATGCCTATATGTCGATGCATTTTGAGAGGATAGTTAGAGGATATTGATGGAGATGGTTTACCCAAAGTGGAACCTAAGGGAACTACATTATAAAGTGTTGAAGCATGGGATAATTTTTGAAAAAACATGTCTTGATTCATGAAATTCATGGGAAGGTAATCGTAATAGTTTTTTAATAGTATATATAATTTTAAAGGGAGTTTCAATTACAAAACCCTCCTACATTTTCTAAAGTTGGTAGACCCGAGGGAGTTGAGTTTTGGGTTGATTCGGCCGAGATGATACATGAAAAATTTGAAACTCTTATAGAGAAGTGGGTAATGTTGACTACAAATATTCTATGTGGATCAGTGAATCATTGGATGGATTTCCAGGCTCGGAATAGATAGAATGACAGTATGTTATGGAATAAATTCTTGGAGATATTCTTGGAATACTTTTACCTAGAGATCCTGAGGTAGGAAAGACAAAAAAAGTTCATGTCATTAAACTAGGGGAGAATTTATATGATGGAATATGATGCAATTTTATAAATTGTCACCACTTTTCTCCTATAATGGAAGAAAATGAGCCCTATTTAGCAAAAAAATTAGGATGGACTTAGATGTGAAATTATTTCATAGGTGAATATTGTTATGCTGAGGATGTTATTTGAAGTGGTGAATCAGACCCACATATCAGAGGATAACTTGATATAGGAATCCAATGGTGAGCATGTGGTTATTTCATGATGATCTAGAGGTAGTGTCACGAACCATCCTGGGTACCCTGGTAACCTGATAACTTAGCCGGCCTGGACATAGCCCGAAGGGCATTCCCAATCCCCAAGGAACTGTGACTAGCACCTAGCACCACACAACTTGCTAGTGGGAATGATTTTTTCACCATCAATGTGGAAGAAAATAAAAAAGACAGTATGCATAACAATAAGAAACTCCACTGTGAGTAATTTACCAGAAAAAAAAGAGGCATAAAAAGCCCAAAGTACTACAAACCAGGTACTAATAATCAGAAAAATAGTCCCAAGTTCCCTAAGGACACAACTCACCGAGACTAATGATCAATTACTGGATCCACCTATAAGATATCCCTTCCCTTTGCTCGAACCTGGAAGAAGAAAGTCTAAAAACACTCGATGGAAAAAGTATGGTGTTAGCATAAGTCCAGTAGGATACCACCAAATATTCCGTTACAGATGCAAAATATAGATTATCTTAAGAAATTATTTCAATTTTCAAATAAATAGGTTTTGCAATTCAAAAGAATATTTTAACAAAACATGCTATACATTTTCATATGATGGAAATAAATATTTTAGGCAAGGATTTACAATGATAGAATATTTCTAAAACAACGGCTTAAATAAAACCATTATATAAAACAATTTATACAAAATCAGTAGGCATGTAATGTAGTTCAAAAGTATTTGCATACATTTATATCTCAAATATAAATAAACAAGCGACAAACATAGTCATCTGCCTAAAGGTAAGATAGTATTATCTAGTTATAGGATTCCACACTCTCTATGTGAACTCATAAAAATTTGTTTACACACATCCCTATGACACCAGACAATGGAGACTCATCACCAACCTGTCTGGGATGTGACCTTCCTCAAGTATGTTTTAGAACATTGTCGTAGCGTAGAGTGTACCCAAATAACTCACTAGATACCTAAGGCTTTCATGCACTCTTACATGATGGATGAACTATTTTAAGAATGCTTAAAAATACAATCAATCCCATTCTTCCATTTCAAAAGTTCCAATTTTATTCCCTTTAAAACCTAAATAGTTTTTATTCCAAAAATTATTTATTCAGAAGATAAAACTAATGGGTTTCTATCAAATCATTTTAAGCCATTTTCTCCAGTTTGAAATCCAATCAAAACTAATTCCATCATTACACAATTTAATTCCAAAATTAAATTCAACAAATTAATTGAAATAATTTCCATCAAATCCAAAATTTAAATTAAACAATTTAAATCATCAAATTTACATTAACAAACCAATTTCAATGGAATTAAGGTTTTCCAAATTTCCATGCCAAAATCATTCCAAATATCTCGATTCACTGGAAACAAGTTTTTATCAATTTAAATGACATAAAATTTTATAAATTTAATTTAAATAAACAATTTAAATAAATCAAGAATTTAAAATGATAATCCATTTGGTATGTCGGGACAAAACCACCTACTTCAAAGGTTTTGACCAAAACCACAATGGTCGACAATGCTCATGAAAACCAGATTGCTTCTTCAAGCACCCACCATAGATCTCTTATACTTGAAAGATCAAGCCCAAATCTCATCATATTTGGAATCCTCACACATATATCTACCTATAACAGGCATAGATATATGAAACCGAGAGAAGAGGAGAAGTAGATCTAGGTAGATCTAAGAAACCGATCATGAATGATGAAGAACGATAACATACCTTATGAATCTAGATTCGATTCACCAAGGGAAGCCTTTAGATAGCCTCCAGAATAATGGAAGAAACTTTTCTAACCTTAGGAGAAGAAAAATCCCAAGATAGATCCACATAGGAGGAAAACAAGGCACTTAGAGTCAATAATGAGTGAGATCCACTTTTATAGGATCTCATTTATGTGGACGCACGGTTTTCCCACACGGTTAGACAAACAGTGCGCTAACCGTGCGTTAGACACTGCCTTGAAAGACACTCCACGCATGGTTTGGCCACATGGTTAGACAAACTGCGCACCGCCTATACGGAGGCTGCTGCCTCCAAGACCAACTACACACGGTTTGGCGGTACGGTTTTGACAACTCATGTGCCATCCGTGCAACTTCTCCTTTTCCTAAAAACAACTTTTAATGTTCTTATGACTCTCCCATTCATCACTACTCCAAAAAGGATGTACTTAGAAAAATCAAAAGAACCAGAAAACATAATGTGATGTTACAACCTCCCCACCATAAGATCATTCTACCCCCAGAAGGCCTATAAAGAAACCACCATGTAAAAAAGATAGTCCACTTATCTCACATTAGTGCCCCCCTTTACCATGTCACATGATAATCAGAACCATGCTTCCATAGTACATGGACCAGAGGTATCATTATCCCACGAAGTACCTTGCCCTCCGAATCAACAACCCTAACTTTTCGTTCAGTCACAAATAAATCTGGTTCAATCTCAAGATCACTCTGTCTCAAAACATGAGATGGATCAGAGAGATAGTTTTTCAGCTGCAATACATGTAACATGTTATGTATTGACATCATCTGTGGTGGTAGATATAGACGGTATGAAACTTTCCCTACATGACCAACAAACATAAAGGGTCCCACAAAATGAGGAGAAAGATTCCCTTGCCACCCAAGCCGTCGATGAACTAATTGGGGTGAAACATTATAGAACACATGGTCAACAACTAAGAACTCTAAAGTTCAACGATGATGATCAATATAAGACTTGTACCAACTATGTGCTATCAATAGTTTCTGATGAATCAATTGGATCGTAGTAGTCATCTCTTGGACCAAACTCTGTCCTACCAAGGAACATTGACCAATCTCCGACCAATATAAAGGATATTTACACGGACGACCATACAATGCCTCAAATGGAGCCATTTTGATCGAAGAATAATAACTGTTGTTATAAGAAAACTCAACTAGCCCCATATGATCATCCTAAGACCCACCCAAGTCAAGAACACTTGTGCAGGGCATATCCTCAAGGATATGAATAGCTCTTTCTATCTAGAAATCTTACTATGGATGGTAGGCCATGCTCAAAATGAACTGAGATCTCAGTGCCTTCTGAAGGCCTCTAAAAAAGCGAGATCTAAACTGAGGATCCCTATCAGAGACTATAGCAGACGGAACTCCATGAAAATGAACAATTTCTTTCACATTGATATTTCCCAACTCCTCAACTTTGGTTATATCTTGAATAGCTATAAAGTGAGCGGACATGGTCAGCATTCCGATCACAACCCATATCGCATTACTCTTCTTCTGGGTTTTAGGTAACCCAACCACAAATTCCATAGAGATTTCATCCCACTTCCATGTAGGGACTGGAAGTGGTTGAAGCAAACCTGAAGGTTTCTGGTGCTCATCTTTCACCTACTGGAATGTATAGCATCGAGATTCAAACTCTACAATTTTCATCTCATACCTAGACACCAGAACTATCGCCACATTTCATAGATCATCTTCATGGTTCCTGGTTGCATATCCCACTAAGAGTTATGGCAATCCCCCATCACATCTTTCCTTACTGATAACGGCACAACGTAATGGTTTCGATAACACAGAACACCCTCTTTAGAGAACAACCACTGGGTGTCAGTCTCCCCACCATAAAGAGAGTCCCTAATGATATGGAATTCATAATCCAGTTGTTGTTCTTGAAGAATTAACTCGAGAAGAGCAGATGTCAACTGGAAATTGGCTACAGAAATGTCATTACCCTTCCAGTAAACTCTAATATGCTACTGAGCAAAAATATCCATCAAACACCACTCTTCTGAAAATTCTTTCACAGCCTATGATGTAACATTCTTAAATAACGCATCTGAAACTACATTTCCATTCCCCGGGTGTCAAATTCGAAAGATTGCAGGTACTCCACCCAACGACATTGGAAGAGATTCAAATCTTTTTGAGAGAAGATATAACTCATTCTCTTATGGTCTGAATACATAGTAAACCTTTCTCCATAAAGGTAATGTCTCCAACACTTAAGTGAGTGCATTACAGCTACATGTTCTAGGTAATGGGTAGGATAATTCTTCTCATTATGTTTAAGCAGACGATATCCATTGGAAACAACATGATTACCTTGAATAAGGACACATCCCAAACCTGAACCTGATGCATTACAGAAGACCTGGTAATCCATCCCAGCCTTAGGAAGAGTTAACACTAATGTAGTAGTCAGAAGGCACTTTAGCACAACAAAAGAACTCCAAAATTTATCATTCCAAGAAAATTTTACTCCATTTTGAGTCAGAGAAGTAATTGGAGAAGCTATATTTGAGAAGTCTTTAACAAATCAGTGATAATATCCGGCTAAGACCAAGATGCTCTGAATCTCGAAAACATTTCGTGGTTGTTCCCTTGTCATAGTAGACTTCACCTTCTCAGGATAAACTGATATTTCTGGTTCTAACATGACATGTCCCAAGAACTTTACTTCTCGAATCCAGAAATCCCACATTGAAAGCATGTCATAATGTCTGTGATTCCTCAGAAGACTTAGAACTATTCTCAGATGATGCACATGTTCCTCCTTAGACATCAAGTAGAGAAGAATTTCATCCACAAAGACTACTAAAAATGTATCTAGATACTAATGAAAAACCTTGTTAATAAAATCCATGAAAACAACAGGAGCATTTAATTGGGTGAAGGGAATAAAAAGGTACTCATAACGGCCATACCTTCTCCGAAAAGCGATCTTATGAATGTCATATTCTTTTATCCTAAACTAATTGTAATCAGATCGAAGATTAATTTTCGAAAATCAATTTTCCCTTTTCAATTGATCAAAAAAATCATCAATTCACAGTAAGATATACTTGTTCTTTATCATAACTCGATTGAACTATCGATAATCAACACATAAGTGAAGAGAACCATCAACCTTCTTGGCAGAGAGAACGGGTGCTGCCCAAGGTGACACACTTAGGCATATAAAACATTTCTCAAGAAGATCTTCAAACTGAGACATGAGATCTTTTAGTTTTGCAAGATCCATTTGGTAGGAGGGAATATAAACTGGTTTTGTATGAGGCATTAAGTCAATAGGAAAGTCAACCTACCTTACCAGTGGAAAACTAGAGATGTCAGAAAGAAACACATCAGGAAACTCAGCAACAACTAGAAGAAGATCACCAAACATTTAATCTCTCTCTAGATCGAAATAAAACACTGACATAACTTTCCCCAACTCTAGATAAGAGGGTCCAGCTCTAGTTGACCTTGGGTCCCATTCTCCTTGAAAAACAAGAGGCACACCACTGGGTGTATTAATTTTGAACCATTGAAGATAACAATCGATACATGCCTTATTAGAAATTATCCAATCCATTCCAAATATTATGTCAAAATATTTAATGTCAATAACCAAAAAAATAAATGTTTGATCAACATATAATAGATAGAAGACACATTTAGGACTACAGAGACCCTTTACTCTAATTGTACCATGGGTTGTAGTAATATCCATCACACAAGATAAAAGCTCCATAAGTAGATTAATCATATTAATAATATGGGTTGAAATAAATGAGTGAGATACACCAATATCAAAAATGGTGGTCACTAAAGATGAATCTATAGTAATGGTACCTCTCACAGTTGCAGGACTTGTATCAGCTACCTATTTGGACTCTTCCACTATGTGAAGAAGCATCATTCCGGATGCCTATGGCAGGAACCCTTTTGTACATGAATCATTTGATTTCCCCACTGGTTTTGGAGGTACTGATGATCCTGTTCCGTTATTTGAAGTAGAAAAGTGATGGAAGAATCTCTGTAAGTGCCCAAAACATCCGCATGAGCTACAGTTCTTGGGTGCCTCAGTGAAAACCCTATTAGAGTGTCTGGGCTTTCAACACTGATAGAAATTCAATGAAGCCCCTCCTAGGGCTACCCAAGGTCTGGAATGACTCTGTTGTCAAAAAATACCATGAGAAATGTCACACTTATGTTTTCCTTTAAAAGAACCAACACTGCCACTATAAGGGAAAGGAACTTCCTTCAACAATGACTTTCCTGCCAGGTTTATCTCAACCATCATTGCCCTATCCATCACATCAGTGTAAGTGAGTAGCTTCAGTATGAAACCATGAGAATGGATATCTTATCAAAGTCCCAAATAGAATCATCAAGCCCTCATCTTCTCATTAGATTCAATCTTAGGAGCAAACTGTACCAACTCAGAAAAGAATTTTGAGTACTCAGTCACGGTGTTGTTGGACTGCTCAAGTTTGAAAAACACCACAGCCTTTTCCAACACCATAGATTCTAGATAGAACTGGTTAGTGAAAAGAATCCTAGAGTCTGTCCACTCCAAACCCTCATGTTTCCCAGTCTTCACCATTGTGTCCCACTATGTCATACTTGGTCCCTTCATCACGAAGGTGGCACACTTCACCTTGATCACATCAGGTGTCTCCATGAACGCAAATTGAGGTTCAATATTACTCATCAATTCCTTAGCATGTTTAGGTTCAATGGAGCCTTTGAAAATTGCTGGCTTCTGGTGTAGGAACTCTTGGTAATGGCATTAGAGAATATCACTATGAGGATCTATAGCTAGAGTCTGAACAGGAACTGGAGGTGGTGCCTATCCTAGAGCATGGACAGTGCAAACAATCACCTCCACCAGACATTGATCCACAATATTACTCTCCTGCTATGATTCAGCAGCAGCCTCTTTTTGGATCAGATTCCCACATCTTCGTGGAGGTATAATGCTACACAACATAAAAAGACACTAGATCAACACTAAAACAAAGTAACAAGGATCAATATTCTTAAAATAATGGATGAAAAGATTTGGATTCCACTCTATCCAAATAAAAATAGGTAAAATACTATAACTAATCCACAAGTAATATTTCCCTAAGCAACCCTGGTGACATATGGTTCATTATCGTGAGAGCTGTCCAGACACTCAATCACAACAACCTCCAAAGTCCTAACAAGAATACTCAATGCATACTGTCATCAACACAAGATACTTAACAAGCCCACTAATACCATTTGGTTATGAACCAGCTCAGTTACCCTGGTAACTTGATAACCGAGCTGGCCCAGACATAGACTGAAGTGCCTTCATGATCCCCACGGGTCAGCGACTAGCACCTGTCATCACACAACATGCAAGTTGGAAGGGTTTTTCCTCTATTAATGTGGAAGAAAAGAAACAAGACAGTATGCATAACAATAAGAAACACCACTGGGAGTAATGTACCAGAAAAAAAAGAGGTATAAATAATCCCAAAGTACTACAACCTAAGTACAAAAAATGAAAAAAATATCCACAAGGTCCCTATGGACACAACTCACCCAGACCAAAGATCAACAACTGGATCCACGTCTAAGAGATCCCTTCCCTTTGCTCAAACCTGGATGAATAAAGTCTACAAAAAACGGAAGGAAAAAGTAGGTGTGAGCCTAATCCCAGTAGGATACCACCAAAGATTCCATTACAGATTCCAAATATAGATTATCTAAAGAAAATCTTTCAATTTAAAAAAAAACAGGATTGGCAATTCAGAAGTATATTTTAAAAAAAACATACTATAAATTTTCAAATGATGGAAATAAATATTTTAGGAAATGCTTTACAATGATGGATTATTTTTAAAAAAATGGATTAAATTGAACATTTATATAGAATAGTTTATATAAATTCAACAGGCATGTAATGAAGATCAATAGTATTGGCATAAATTTATATCTAAAATATAAATAAACAGGTGAGAAAAATGGTCATCTGCATAAAGGTATGATAGTATTAACCAGTTATAGGATTCTACACTCTTTATGTGAACTCATAAAAATGTGTATACACACATCCCTATGACACTGGCCAAATGAGACTTGTCAGCAACCCATCTGCGATGTGAACCACCACAAGTATGTTTTAGAATGCTGTCGTAGAGTAGAGTGTATCCAAAAAACTCAATAACTACCTATGGCGTGCATGTGCTCTTACATGATGGGAGAACTATTTTAAGAATGCATAAAAATAAGATCAATCCCATTCTTCCATTTCAAAAGTTCCGATTTCATTCCATTTAAAACCAAAACAGGTTTTATTCAAAACATGCCTTTCATCACAAGATAAAACCAATGGGTTTCTATCAAATCATTTAAATACATTTTCACCAATTTGAAATCCAATCAAAACTAATTCAATCGTCACAATATTTATTTCCAAAATTAAATTCAACAATTTAATTAAAATCATTTCCATCATATCAATAATTTAAATTAAACAATTTAAATCAGAAAATTTCAACAAACACACCCAATTCAATGGAATTGGGGAATTCCAAATTTCCATGCCAAAACCATTCAAAATATATCGATTCACTAGAATCTAGTTTTTATCAATTTTAATGAAGGAAAATTTGAGAAATTCAATTTAAATCAATAATTTAAATAAATCAATCAAATAAAATGATAATCAATTTGGTAAATCGGAACCGTACCACCTACTTCAAAGGTTTTCACCAAAACCACAACGGTCGAGAACGTTCAAGAAAACTGAGTTGCTTCTTCAAGAACCTGCCTTAGCTCTATTATTCAAGCAATATAAAGACCAAATATCATCATATTTGTCATCCACACACATAGATCTACCCATAACAGCTGTAGATCTATGAAACCAAGATAAGAGGAGAAGTAGATCTATGTATATTTATGAAACTGATCAAGAATGATGAAGAACAATCCCACACCTCATGAATCCGGCTTAGATTCACCAAGAGAAGAATTTATATCGCCTCCATAATGATGGGAGACCCTTCTCTTGCCTTAGGAGAAGAAAAATTCCCATTTAGGCCTGCTTAGGAGAAAAATGCAGCACTTAGTTGAAAAAACGAGTGATATCCACTTTTATGTGATCTTATTTAAGTGTATGCATGGTTTTCCTACACTGTTAAATGAACTGTGTGCTAAACATGCGCTAGACACTACCTCAAAAGACACTCCATTCACGGTTTGGCCACATAGTTAGACAAGCCCTACACCACCTGTATGGAAACTACTTCTACCAAGACCAACTATGCACGGTTTGGATGCATGGTTTAGATAACCCGTGAGCCACCCGTGCAACTTTCCCTTTGCCTAAAAAATTATTAAAGTTCATCCAACTCTCCCATTCTTCAATTTTCCAAAATAGGGGTACTTAAAAATATCAAAAGTACCTAAAAATGTTACGTGATGTTACAGGTAGGTCTTATGAAATCTAGAAGTGTCACTATGAGAACTTTTGACGGTGAAGTGGTGAGAAAAAAGAAATTTCAAGAAGATCACTTGATCAATATCATTACCATGTTCATTTCCACCTGTGAGGTAATATGGAACTCTATTATAAACATTTTCTCCAGCCACTAGTAGAGTCCGGAGCTAGCATCATGATAGGGAATCAAGAAAGGTTCTATGGGAACCTGAGACAGAAACGTAGTGATGGACTTACTGGATAGAATCAGAGTGTTGGAAGGGCATCTTCTACACATTATCAGTATTGAATATAATTTTGTAATTGTTGAGGAAGTGTAGAAAGTAGATGTGGTGATTATATGAAAGTGTTCCCATATAAGTAAAGTGGTGAAACTGGAGGTAGCTAGGTGACACCACAGGGAACAATGGAAAGAAAATTGCATGTGGTGCATCCTACACTTGTGGATAGTGAGGGTGGAGCATCGATTGTGAGATTCACTAATCTAGTGGATTAAAAATTATCTAATGTCAGGTTTGATACTAGTTCCTCTAATTCCTTTATATCACCAATTATTGTTAATAGTTTAATCCAGTTGGTGGTGTTTGTGAGTGGAATGATGACAATAGATACACCATTGGGAGTGCGGTCTAGAGATATATGTTTGTTCAAGGGATGTTCACATGATATTTGGGAATATGATTTTCTATGGTGTCTCTATATTCCTGATGTGTAAGGCTTCTATTTGATTATGGGTATAAACTAGACAGTCACATTCCAATCCCACATATACTATTACCAAAGGTGAGTGATGTTTACTTATCTTAAGGGTGACTATCATATTCATTGTGGGTAGTGGGATATCTAGTCCGGCTAAGCAGGGAAAATTACTCAAAAACATGTAGAGCTCAAAACCCATGTTTGTAGTTTGTTATAGATGATGCAGGACTAAAGAAAGTTATCTCTCCTCCACTTGTGGAATTATTTTAGGATGCTTTTCCTATGGACTTCCTAGGTATTCCACTTTAGAGATATGTGGAATTCACCATTGAACTCATATTGGGGGCTGAGACAGTATCTATTACACTGCATAGAATAGCACTAAAGAAGATTCTAGAATACAAATATCAATTAGAGGAGTTAGATTTTATGGGGTTTATTTTTCCAATTATGTCACCTTAGGGTTATCTTGTGTCATTTTCATAGAAGGATGATGGTAGTTTGATATTGTTCATTGATAAATGCATTTTGAACCAGATTCTTGTAATGAACATGTATCTTCAGCAACATGTTCATGATATTTTTACCTGTTGAGAGGGTCTTGTGTTTTCTCAGTGATTGACATGAGATCATGGAATCATAGGCTATGAATATTGGCTTCTAATATATCATGTATTTATTTTATAAGTGGATACGAAATATATGAGTTTTTCGTAATGTCTTTTGGGTTAAGAAATGCACCAATAGTGTTTATGGACATGATAATAAAAATATTTCATCTATATTTGGATCATTTTATGGTAGTATTCACTGAAGAAATCATGGGGTAATCATTGACTCATGAATATCAGGCCCAACATATTGTCATCATCTAGAGTACCCTGAGAAATCATCAACTATATTCCAAGAAATCTATGTGTATGTTTGGAATTATTGGGTACAATTAATGGGGAAAATCTTCTCGATGGATGGTGTGTTAGTGGAGATGGAGATGGTTCAGACATTGGTTTCTTGGGGGCATCCCATGAATGTGTTCAATATCCGTAGCATAATAGGGGTAACTGGTTATTATCATAGATTCAACCAACACTTTTCATATTTGGAATCTCCACTTTTAGGATTGACCTAGAAGGGGGTAAAGATTTAATGGATGGAAGCTTGTGAGAATAACTTCCATTTTTTAATGAAGAGTATGATATCAACACTAATCTTGATCCTACTTGAGCCAGGTGAGGAGTACAAAATGTATTTTGTTGGGATCAAACATAGATCTGTGTTAATGCAGGGAGATCGAGTTTTGGAATATAGGTTCTGATAATAGAGGCTTCATGAATAGAACTATGCTACCCATGACCTCAATTTGTTAGTGTTTGATTATACTCTGAAGTGTTTGCGACACTATCTATTTGGAGATAATTTTAGAGTGTTTAAATATCATAAGATATTAAGGAATATTTTCTCACAATTATATTTGATTCTTTAGACATGAATATGGATTGATTATATGAAGTCATTTAACATTGAGTTAGAATATATGCCTGAGAAGGGAAATAGTGTGTTTGACCTCTTGAGAAGAAAAACTGAGACTCATATTGTTCACATTTCGGGTGATGAGTATAAAAGTAATGGTTTATATAGCATTAGTGTACTTTTCCTATAAAAACATTTATCAGGAAATTATTTAGATTTCACCATAAGAGGTTCTATATGGTAGGCCATGAAAAAACAATGCTATGTTGGATGGAGGCTGGCGAGTCATAGTTTTTTAGACTATGTCTCTTGTCAAAGGCATTGGTGTAGGTACAAATAATTTGGAAATCTATGGCTATAATTTAGAATTGGAAGAAGTCATATCTTGATAAACGGAGATGGTCCAGGTGTTTCCATGGTTTGGTCACTACAGGATATGGATACAGGGAATGTTAGAACATTAGATTTTGGGATTGATTGATGTTTTTTACTGAATTGGGCTGGTAGTATACTAATTAGATCATCCGTAGAAATACAACGCTATGAATAGTTTTTTTCATATATGAAAACTAATTTGATTCACCATGACCCTTATCAGGAGGTTAAAATGGATGAAATTGATCTTCAGATATATGGGTCCTTTAAGGAGTATCTAATGCGTGTGTTGGATCATTGTGAGAATATGTATCAGGAAAATACCTAGCTGATAGTTCACGTATTGTAGAAACATGGGAATATACAGGAGGAAACTTGGGAAATGGGAATATTCATGTAGGCACAATGGCATGTGATTTTTGATGCAGAATCATAGATATGTTTGGAAGTTTAGCTCAAGGATGAGCTGTTATAAGGTGCGAAGATTGTAGGATCCTATATTTTTAGGTAATTATTTTCTATAAGTTTGTTTTTTTATTCCATAATGACCCAGTCTTGTTTAAAGATGGAGATACCTATTTATCTATAAATACCTAATTATCAAGGAAGTATTCATTTTTTTTATTTATTGGTGTCTGGGTATAAATGAGTTATGTGTTAAAAATGTGTTTGGGGTGAGTTGAGGGGATGTGATGGAAAATTGGGATGAAACTCAACATCATAATACTTACACATCATGTAAAGGTATTAAATATCATGTAATAGTTTGTGGATTTTAAACAAAGAAATATGATGTGATGTATTTTTTAGTATAAACATTTAATAATAATTTTAAAACATGTAAGTGGATTATGAACCATGTGATTCTCTGACCTATAGTTTTAGTGATTTTGTAAATCTTATTTTCCCAATGTTATTGGCATCAGACCTCCCCTTGAACCCTAGGATCCCTTTGACTATTTTGGATGCTCTCGGATGGATTCTATGATTTCCCGACCACCCTTCCTGATAGATCAGGAGGTCAATTAAGGATTTCACCACCCGGTATGTGCTTTCTTTTCATTGATCCCTATAGTTATCTTTCTTTTATCATTCAAGACAAAACAAGGATGCTTAACTAATGATGGAATATAAATATAGATATAATATTTTTAGGCATTGTTTTGTTTGATCTTGAATTTAGAATTTTGATCTAATTTTTTTTCACCATTGAATTCTTGACTGATCTGCCTCAGTTGTGGATTCTTCTATTAATGAGCATTGACAACAAATTAAGGTCAACTGATTAAAATTTAATTCCCATAGTAAGGATTTTGATTACACATATGAAAATTTTATAATTTCTAGAGTTGTTTAAAAATTAAACTCTCTAATTTAATTAATTAAACAAAATAAATTAATTTATTGATGTGGATGTCAAATTTCAAGATTTTTCAATGAGGAATGAGAAAAATAAATTGAGAAATAATTATGGGATTTTGGGTGTTGAAGAATTTATATAATTAATCAGAGAATTAATTATCAAGGGGTCAAATGAGGAATTTGGAATTTCATTGTGTATTCTAAATTTTGGAATCAATATAATTAGTTGATGATTTCATTATCAAAGTATTGAATTTGGAATTTGTGGATAATTAGTTATTGAGTTAATAATGGAACCGTTGAATAGAAAATTGAGGGTAGTTAATTGGTGGATTAATTATTTTTTGTTGATTTTCTAAATGGTTAATTATATGTTGAATTAATTAATAGAAAATGTAGGAGATAAATTAATTTATGAAATAATTAATGATTTGCATCAATTAATTTGTGAATTAATTAATGTTTGATCAAAGAGGCTCTAGAAATGGTGATCTAAGCTGATGATGATATAAATGTATAGTTGTTCAATTTGGACAAGGCAAGACAATTTATTCCCAAGATAATTCTATCTGTATGATGAATAAATGGGGTTATATACATGATGTTATAAAAAATGATAGGTGTAAACTATTAAGAACTGGGGTTCTAGACATGATGATCTACACTACTGCTATATATGCATATTGGGAATTTGGAGGCTTGACATTACATTATATGTCAGTTATAGACATTTAGATATATGAATATTTGATAACTGGGGTACAATATATGGATTTCTGTACCCCAGTCATCTAAAATAGAATATAGGGCTTAGTGGCCAAAATAATGAAATACGAATTGATTGTGTCTTACAGATTAGACTTCGGTATGGGCTGAAGTAGGTATTGAGATTTGGGTGTCCCTAGGATCATGAGGGATTATGTAGCTAAATAAATATTAAATGATAATGTGAAAACCAAATTAATTTATGTATTTTAATTATTTATTTATACAACTATATACACTATTAATTGACTTGATTTGTATTAGACACCATTAGTGGGGTCGTACTATGTTGTACAGACACCCTGTCTGGGATAAATAATCATTTCCACAATGGACATTGTGTTTTCTTGAATGGTTAAGGGAATGGGCCATGTGTTAGATGGTTGAGTTGGGATGAAGTGTTAATGAGGTAAAAAAACATGATTCGGGACCCTCTGGGAGTATCTAATGTCTTTATTTGGGGTTATCGTTTTTGACACTTGAGATAAATTATCATGAAAAGTCTTATGCTTTAGTAGGATATGTTTTTTCTTGATTTAGTTATCTTGAGATATTTCCATCATTTATTTATTATATATTCATTATCATCTGTGTATTTATTTCATCTTGTGTATTAGTTAGATAAAAGAGGGTATATTCTCCCCATTATCGACTTACCTATACTTTACTTCTAGTCAGTAGCCCCTAGAATATGGGGAGACATGATTGAAGTCATGTGGCTGATCAGGTTGGGGAACCATTGGGTGTCACCCAGGTTAGGATGTTAGAGTTATTTTTTTTTTCATTTTCTATTTTTTAATATTTAATATAATGTTTGAATATGTAAATACATGCACAAAATTTAAATTTACCCAAGCAGCTTCCAGATTTCTCAATTTTTTTGGATTCTGATTTTAATCAGAATGAAACGCATGCGACATCAGGGAATCCAATAATGATTAAAAGGGAAAATAAAAATTTAAAATTTGAGGAAAATTCAAAACCATAGTCCATTGAGCGATAATTTGTTTAAGGAACTGTTTAACAACACCAATTGTTTTTTCTCCAAATACATTAGATCTACATGAAAATGATATTTTACATATGATGAAATATAAATAATTCTATATTTTTACTAATAAATATTTTAATTAATATTATTTATCGTATTTATGTTATTAATTTAAGTGTCGATAGTTTTTATGAATTGATAAAACACTACATATGATATCAAGAATCATATCACATGTTATGAGTGGAATTTAATGTTATAAAGAACGTTATCAAACAAAATCTCAGAGCACGCATGTTTGTTTAGGTTTTTAAAATATACATTTTAAAAAAATTTAGTTACAAGTTGTTTTATCTAGATATATATAGTCAATGATTATAAAACAATGAAACAAAACCCTTATATAATCACTTATATAATAATAAATAATAACCCCTTGCTCTATATTAGGTTTGGGAAAAAGGTGTATATATATATAACATATTAAACATAATCAATTTATTTCATCAAATCAATATAATAAACAACAGTGTTAAAAAATAAAAAAATTGACATTTTAATTTGATGATGATACATAAATTTTCATAAAATGATTTATGAATACAATTTTCTAATGATGAAATACTCAAACATCCCCTAATTTTGTTATATTATTATAATTTTTAATATATAATACTATATTTATCACTAAGATATGTAAGTTGTATCAATATTTTAATTTTTTTCTAATTATTCAACTTTAAAATATATATAAAAAAACTAAATAATTTTTTTTGAAAACCAAATAATGAAAATAATGAATATAGAAATAGTATAAGGAGGAAAAAATGTGACCCCAATGTTTGGAAACAAACTACTATAGCAAGAAAACATAGTTTCAAAATCCCCAATAAATCACTCTTTAACCATGGTGAAAATAATTTTTCAATAATAAATTTTGTAAATACATGCACATAATCACTTATCATAAGTGGAAAGTACTATAAGTAGTTATTAATAAATGTTTTATATAGATACATAACAAAAAATTAAAAAGGATTAAAAATATCAAAATTAAATATTATAATTTATAATAGAATTTATTTTAAAGACAAGGGAATTCCCTTAAAATATAGATTTTATGTGACTTAGGAGAAGAATCAATAAAATTTGGAGATCAACGATGTTATTGACATAACAATGCAGTTCCATAGTAGGGGAATGCAGTCTATTTTGAAAATTATTTAATAAAAATATTTATAATAAATCATTGTCCACATACCATTTAAAGATTTGATGGTATCATAACATTTCCCTTATAATAAATTAGATTCTCTCATAAATGAATTCTTGAGATTATCCCAAATTATTTTTACCTACCTTCAAGATCCTCTAATCACATTATGATGGAACTTAGATTTTAATATAGATTTAATAACTAGGAACTAAAGACTATAATATTTTCATAAGACAAAAATCTTGTAATATAGGATCCTAATTATTAATGATAATGATTACCAACCACTGGAGACACTTTTTTTGGGGAACGTATAGTAGAGGATGTGTGGGGAATGATTGGGATAAGGAGGAATGATGGAAAATGAAGGGGTGAAAAACATAGTCATTAGCGATCATTGAGGCACTTAACTAGTAGCTTCAAACTCCTATATTAATAGTGACATGAATCATGATGTTAGACGATGCTGGCATGTTTGACTGATCATCAAAGTGATTATTGGTAGATAGTCAAAACATCAGGGAAGAATTGATGATTCTAAGGAGGAGACGGTGTTCCTATTTGGTGTTGATGGCTCACAAGAGTCTTTTCTGATTTGGGTACGACATCAAGCAGTGATAGGGATATCTTGTTGAAATTTATCCACCTAGTGTTTCTATGCATCCAGACTGATCTTTGGGAATAATAGATTAACTTCAGGTTATGAATTTTACTTTATGATAGTAGGTCCATGGGAAATAAACATTTTTATGTTCTTCCAATCCTTTTCACAGGTTTTGGGTTCCCTATCGACACAATCAAAAAAATTATAATTTTCTCTTATTTTAATAAAATGTTTTAAACACAATGCCTTTCAACCTAACTAATTTTTTTTTGAAATTATAGATATTGAAATATATATGTTACACTATAAATAATTTTACACTATTTATTATATATATTTCTATATATATATATAATTAAATACTAATAAATTATTAATTATTAATATTTTAATTCAACTATTTAATATATATATATATACATATTGATATAATATTTAATGAAAACTTTTTAAATTATAAATACTTTAATTGAATCCCTAATCATATATATATTTTTGATAAAAGATATATTAGGACTAAATGATGAATAAATATTTATATATATTCAATTATTTATTAAATATTTAATGCCATTATGTTATTTATTGTAATGAATTTTTCTTATCATGAGAGGTTTTTTTATCTTTGTTGACTAATAATAATATTTTAATTTATTATTAAATCAATTCTCAGGGTTAATATGATTTAAAAAAACATTCAGTTTTTTACAAGATATCCATGTGTGTAAAACACTTCATTTTGACCAATATATATTTTTGTATAGATAACAGTTAGTGTCTCTAATTAATAATAAAAAAGAAGAAAATATATTCAAATTACTCATTTTTTCAAACATATATAATATTTGTTACTATATCTTTGTTAGTAGAAGAAATTAATTTGTATTAGGTATTTTTTCCCTTTTATCTTTAAAACATCAAACTCCTCCTATTACCATTGTTTTCACCATTAGTCTACTAAGTTTGGACCACCTACCTTATATTTCCAAATGATTTTTACTCTAATATCGGTTTGAAATGGGATTTAACAACAATCAGTTCTGTATCATCCCAACCCAGATTCCATGTAACTATTCCCCAAGACGGTGGCCATAAGACAACAAGCACATCCCCCAGAACCCGAGAGGCTGCTAACTAGTAGCGTGGCTCTTTGGAGTATCCTGGGGGTGACTATTCACTAATTTATTATCATAGAGCACAAAAATATAGGTATATAAAAAGGTGATAAACCACAGAAGAAGAAACTATATGACAAAACTAGTAACCCTCCGTAGAGGAAGTGGTAACAATAGAGAGATAACATCTTAAACAATTATAAATAAACATTCAAGATAAATAAATAGTAAGAGGAATCAGAATAAAAATAATAAATAATATGAAGATGATTCTATGTCATGTAGCAATACAAAAATGAACATTCAAGGGAAGTGTATACATGAATATTCAAAATAAAAACAAAACACACCAAAAGGACAATAACTATTGAGATTTAAATATGGAGATTAGTCTCATTCATCCACCTAGGACTCCATTCTACAACTGAAATTGAGGGCGTGGATGTCGGACACTTACCATTATCAATTCCTACTACTGTAAAGTCTTATTGGGTACCAAAAGTGGCCAATGTAGGATGTGAGATACATTCTCAATAGGCCATAGTGTCTAGGACAATCTAATTCGTGAAATATAAAATAAATTGTATTCCATGTTAATTAAATGTGGAACAAAATTAAATAAAAAATTTCATTGCATTGGGATCCACCTTCACATCCATCGAATTTACATTCTCTAACATAAGATGGTGACTCTAATCCAAAGGAACATACAATAATAAAGTTATTGGTTAAAGGTGTTCGGTGATGGACTACACATAAACTTGTGGTTATTCCTGGAGGACATGTCCCTATATTTCCAAATCTGTAAAGACCCTTCAATTTCAAGGAAATTTTTTTCTTAAATTATTTGGGATATTATGAGTACGCAGTTTCTGACGTCACCTGATTCCGAGTCCTGGTGTGCCTGGAATCAATTTTTAAAGTTTTTCTCGGGTACGTTCACTGAACGAACGTGCGGGTTTTCTAACTTTTGAACCGGTGCCTGGAATTGAAATCTGAGGGCACCGATGAAACTGCAGTGCCGGTAATTTCTTAAGAGAACTTTCACTGGAGTTGCGTTTGTTTAGAAGGTGTTATTAAATTTCATGTGGTTTAATTGAAGAGTGAAATAAAATATGTGTTACAATTTTATTTCTACTCTATGTTAATATAACATATGTGTGGAAGTTGAGGTGGGACGCACTAAATCCTAACTCAACATGATAGGATATTATTGAGGTGGTCCCCACATGATCCCCACATTTTCAAATCCCACTAACCTCTCTTAATGTTGGGAAACCCCCACCATAAATTTGTAACTCACCCACTCTCCCTCTTTAATTTCATGTCAACTATCGCATTAAATTGATTGATTAAAGTTATACAATTATTTTAATTTTGAGATTGAGTTTTTTTAAGATTTTAAAATTCATGGCATGTGTTAAAAAAATAAGGAAGTCCTTATTTTATTTTGGGGTTTTTTAGTTGTGTGAGGATATTTGGAGAGAATTCTTTAAGTCTTGGAGAATTACATCATCTTCATTGACAAACATCAAGCACTCGATGAAGAACACTTACACCACAAGGAGAGATTGACGTGTCATCTCTTCTCTTCTCTACAGCTGGTGTGTCATGCCTTTTTCAAATAACAATGACACACCATTTTTAGATCTTCTCCACGAATCAATGTAAGGGAGACATCGTTTCCTCCTCGAAATTTCTCTATCAACATATACAGAGCTTCACCTCGTGATGTCGTTTCGTGCGACGATCATCGTTCGACAACTTCCTTGAGGTAGGGGTTATGTTCAAATTTAATCAATTAAATTTGTGCTTATTTTGTCTTTGTGATTACTCATTCTTGGTATCTTGCTATCGTTATTACGGGAGGAGGTCGGACCGCACAAACACGGCCAGGAGTGGGCCACGGCGGAGGAGCGCGGAGCCATCGTGCCTCGCCGGAACACCGAGAAGGGTCGCGGCCGAGGCGGAGGGGCGCGACGCCATCGCACCATGCCAGACGGGGAGGATAAATGCCCTATGGCCATGGAAGTTCAGGTAAGTGTCCGGCTGAGCCAGCCCTTGGAGCCAGCTGGAGGCAGGACCCCGCGGGTCCAGCGGGTTCAGTTAAGGCCGGCCATAAATGGTCGACCGTTTGTCAATCAAGGGGGCAGCCCCCCTCCCCCCCGCCACCCCCCTCAGAATTCCGATCGGCTGAAGGCCGGGCCGTGGGCCTCGTGGGCCATGCCACTCTGTTGGGCCGGGACATGCCCAAATGGGTCGGACACAGACCCGGTTCGGGCCGACCCAGGGGCTTTTGGGCCGGGTCGGTCTAGCCCCAAACCCCCTAATTTCAGACAGATCTGTTCAGACACCCATAGCGTGGGCTACAGACCTTTGATAGACTTACCGTCAGTTGTGTAGTGATCCTTGGTTCGAGACGGTCATTTAGGTATATTACACTCAATGTTTCTAAGAAATATGGGTATGGCAGGGTTGGTTCGAACACGAAACCAACTGGACCCTCAGAGCAGAAACACATAAAACTTGAGCTATGGATGTCCGTTGGATGTGTCGTCGACATTGTTGGTTTCATCATAGTGATATGGTTCTTTTATATTACTTCTCTTGAGTTTTGGATGCTGTTGGAGTATGGTCGGGTTGGTTTTTTCTTAAAAACGAACCGGGACCCTGGGATGAAAAAGCCAATAACTGTCAGACCGGACATTCGATTGACGCGTCGTCATTCACGTTGAGTTCCTTTTGATGAGACGGAACATTGGGATACATCAACTATGTACATCATGTTAGTTGATGTATTGAACCTCTTTTCTCATGGAGCGGACCCTCCCGGCATCGAGCGTGTTGTGTGCGGGAACCCTAGAGCTGGCGTTGACGAAGTTGACTTCCGTACTAGGATCCTTCGTGGGTGAGACGAGGATGACTACCAATTTGGGATCCTCCGTGGGTTTGACGAGGAATACTACGTACTGAGATCCTCGGTGGGTTCGATGAGGAAGACTATTGTACTACGATCTTTGTGGTTTTGATGAGGACGACTACTGTACTAGGATCATCCGTGGGTTCGATGAGGACAACTACCATACTGGGATCCTCCGTGGGTTTGACGAGGACGACTACCGTACTGTGATCCTCTATGTGTTCGGTGAGGATGAATAACATACTTGGATCCTATGTGGGTTCAACGATGACAAATACTGTACTCAGGTCCTCCGTGGGTTCGACTACCGTGCTGGGATCCTACGTGGGTTCGACAATGATGACTTCTACACTTGAATCATTCATGGGTTCGGCAGAGGAGATGATCAAGAGGCTCCTTCTAATCATCTCCACCCTTCTATTTAATGGTTACCTGTGTGAGATGAGTCTTTTCTTTCAGTCATTATCATTGATATGATTGTTGTGCTTTCCTGTGTGTATTGGGTTGTGAATTCCTATGTGGAATGGGTTATGTTTTCCTGTGTGGACTGGGTTGTACCTGGGCTCGTGTACTGGAGCAGAGCTGGAATTGATGACTTAGGTATATGTATGGAAATATACCTATGTAGAGTTGGTTGTTACTTTGTGATTATATTTTTCCATTGTGGAATATCCTTTGTTGATTTTGAGAGACCTTCGGGTGTCTCAGGGTCCCTACTGAGTAGCGTATACTCACCCCTGAATGGGCTATGCCCGCACTACGTTGTATTGGATGTAGACGACAGACATCGCTGATCAAGGTGGGAGCTCGTGGAACTGGACTATACGAGGAAGTGGATCACTGGACGAGACATACTCGGAGTGGACAACTGGATCCGTGGAGCATAGGTGACTATCTGTACCCACCCTTCAGGTGGGATTACTAGAGGACGGCTCAGAGTTGCTTCTTTAATTTTTTTCTACTGTACATTCTTTTTAGTTGTACTTTACTTTAGTTCGGTTTGTATTCTGGCTCATTTACTTTTCCGTCACTTATATTTGTACTTTTTACTTCAGTTTGCATACTCTGTGGTGATTGTTTACTTTATAAAACCAATGTCTTCCCTTTTATCGAGATTTATTCCTTTGGTGCTAGTCTCTAGCTCCTGGCCTATGGAAGGCGGGATTTGGGTAGTCACGGCATGGGCCTTGAGGACGGGTTGTGAAAAATTGGTATCAAAGGAGTTCAGTTCTATTGAAGAACTCAGGAATCTGATTGTTCTTCTATGTGAGGCAATAGTGTTAAGGGTATTGAGTGTGGTTATCACTCCTGGGAGTATATTGTTGGTGTGGCGGCCAAAGTATCCATACACCAGGACGCTGACTTCTGATCTCTGACTCAATGCACGAAAACATTGATTTCATGTGTGTTTCAGAATTTTTCTTTGTGATTACTTGTGTCATCTCACCAGGTATATTGTATTGACAATGGCGAACTTGTTTCATTTCAGGATGGCCCCACGATGGTAGCCATCTAGGGTTCCGAGTTTTGTGCGAGACGACAGCCCACCAAGTGACGAGGCCTCGGTGCAGGGCCCCTTTACATCGGAGGCATCGATGGTACCACTACCCGCCGAGCCACCGAGACTACTTGCACCAGTAGGTGAGAGTTCACGTCACCTGAGTGCATTAAACAAGTATCAGTGTTAGAGACCGCCTAGGTTCCGTGGAGAGACGGACCCTCAAGAAGCCAAGGATTGGATGGAGGCTGTCGTTTGTGTCTTCAGGTTAGTAGGGACACCAGCTGACCTCATGGTGATCCTTGCAACATGTTTCCTACACGCAGTAGCAGGTATATGGTGGAGCCTGATGCTCTAGGTGCACGACGAGGCATCACTTCTTTGTACGGACATCGAGAGACTCTTCCGCTCGGAGTTTGTTCCAACCACACTCCGCGCAGTGCGCATTCAAGAGCTAATACAGTTGTGGCAAAGCATCATGATGGTATCCCAGTACTCGAAGAGGTTTACCGATCTCTCGCGCTACTCCACGAACATGTTACAAGACCAATTCTTTTGGGCCTGGACCTTCGAGCAGGGACTGAGGCATGAGATCAGGTCTTTGATGATCTCCCTCAACATCCTGAAATAGGAAGGGGTGCTGGAGAGAGCCCTTCTAGTAGAGAGTTTTCTCGCTTAGCAGTCACCAGTGGCGAGACCCTCCGCAGGACGACCCAGAGCAGAGTCTTCTGAAGCTGGCAGTAGATAGTTGACGTAGAGGTCCAAGCAGGCCAAGCCATCAGATTAGAAATCTCAGGATGCAGATTCAATTGTATGGGGTAGACGAAGGAGATCCAGCCACATGAGGAGAAGGCAGTGCTATGCATGCAGTAGGCATGGTCACATGGCTCGAGACTGCCCGACCAGCCCGGTAGATGAGCAGCAGGCTGTAGTGGGACCTCCCAGACATAGATTCGACCGTGGCGGTCCGCAGGGAGTAGGCGGACGAGGTCGAGGTACTGGCCGAGCAGCAGATGGTGGGCGACGCTTTGAGGCCCTACCACCACCACCACCAGGAATACCACCCCGACCACAAGGAATGGGTGGACAAGGGAGATCTCAGCTATAGGCAGCTGAGGCCTATGACCATGGAGCTCCAGGAGAAGATAGACAGGAGAGGGACTAGCTCCAGTCATGGAGACTTTTTTTCATGAATCATCTAGCTTTGTTGATGTTTTTTTTTGTGGATGCTTTGTGTATTTTTACATTGAGATGTAGTAATAAAAGACACATGTTCTTGTGACTTATTCTTCCCTGTCCTTTCTAGGTAGTTGATACTGAGTGGTTCTGGTTAAAACCGTTGACTTGACCCTCACTTCTGAGAATCCTTCTGGAGGAGACCTAGTGACCACACACTACTGCCGAAAGTGTGACTCAACTCTTGGAGGTGAGAGTAATAGTTGTATCTCATGGTAGTAGTGTCGAGGCCTTACGACGTCGTCCATGGCATAAAATAGTACCGTTCATGTCAGGATTTACAGTATTAGGCAAAGAACGTGGTTCTTCCAGGGGATGAGACAAAATTTCTTTTTTCAGTAGAGGAGGAATCTCAACAGCTCTGGTAGATCATAGATGAAGAAGGGTGTATATGACTACTTACAAACGGATAGTCTCACCCATTGTTTGTCTAGAGAATGGTTTACGATTCTCACCAAATCATTAGTCTCAGGTGTATCCCCTCTCAGAAGGACATGAACCTTAGATAGCGGTAATGGCTCGAGTTCCGCCAAGACTATGACTTTGAGATAGGCTATACACCTGGGAAGGGGACCGTAGTAGCTGATGATCTGAATAGGAGGTCGGGCATCCAACAACTTGGAGTGGAGACGGAGCAGCTAGCCGATTTTCAGATATCTTTTGTGGATAGTGTTAATGTTAGTACGTGTAGAATTTGAGAAAGTGTAGATCATCTAGGAGCAGATCAAGACTGCACAGAGTAGACTAAGTCCTATGCTTATAGGGTATGGAGACCACTGGAGTTTGAGGGTGGCGACCACGTTTTCTTACAGGTCTCACCTCGACATGGATTATGGAGATTTGGCCGGGTGGGAAGTTATCTCCGCGCTTCATCGGACCATTCTAGGATCTCAGTAGGATATGCAAGGTGGATAATCAACTGGCGCTACAACCTCAGTTGCACTGGGTGCACGACGTCTTCCACGTATCTCAGTTGAGGAGATACGTGGACGAACTGATGCATATCATCGACCATGGGGAGCTGGAAATTGATGATGGGGTGACTTTTGCGGAGGTCCCGGGGGAGATCGAGGATCGACAGGAGCGGGTCATATGTGGGTGGTCGATTCCTCTAGTGGGAATTTAGTGTCAGCATGGGAACCTCCAGGAGAGCACTTGGGAGATAGAGGCTCAGATGCGTGCTCAGTACCCCGATTTGTTCCCCTAGTTTGTGATGTATCTTTATAGGGACATAAATCCCTGAGGTGGGAGTAATGTAAAGACATGTAAATTTCAAGGAACTTTTTTTCTTAAATTCATTGAGATTTTATGAGTACGCAGTTTCTGACGGCACCTGATTCTGAGGCGCGGTGTGCCCGGAATCAATTTTCAAAGTTTAGCTCTGGTACGTTCAGTGAACGAATGAGCGTGTTTTTCTAAATTTTGAACCGGTGATCAGAATCGAAATCCAAGGGCACCAATGAAACTGCATTGCAGTGCCAATAATTTCTTATGATGACTTTCACTGGAGTTTCGTTTGCTTGGGAGGTGTTATTAAATTTGAAGTGGTTTAATTGAAGAGTGAAATAAAATACATGTTACAATTTTATTTCTACCTAAATAATTATAACCTACGTGTGGAAGTTGAGGTGGGCCCCAGTAAATCCTAACTCCTCTTGAAAGGATATTAGTGAGGTGGGCCCCACACGAGCCCCACCTTTTCAAATTCCTCTAACCTCTCTTAATTTGGGAACCCCCCCCCCCATTAATCTGTTACTCACCCACTCTCCCTCTTTAATTGCATGTCAACTCTCGCATTAAATTGATTAATTAAAGATGTTCAATTAATTTAATTTTGAGTTTGAGGTTTTTTTTGAAGATTTGAAAATGAATGGAATGTGTTAATAAAAATGGAATACCTTATTTTATTTGGGGGTTGTTTAGTTGTGTGAGGATCTTTGGAGAGAATTCTCTATGTCTTGGAGAATTCCATCATCTTCATTGAAGAACATAAAGCACTCGATGAAGAATGTCGGCACCGCAAGGAGAGATTGATGTGCCGTCTCTTCTCCTCTTTGTAGCCGGTGTTTGACACCATTTCCAATTAACGATGACGCACCCTCTTTCGATCTACTCTTCACGGCAATGGAAGGGAGACATCATTTCCTCCTCAGATGTTCTCTGTGAACATATATGGATCTTCCCCTCACGATGCCATTTCCAGCGACGATCATCGTTTGGAAACTTCTTTGAGATAGGGGTTAAGTTCAAATATAATCAATTAATTTTGTGCATATTTTGTCATTGAGATTAATCGTTCTTGGCCGCTTTCTATCGTTATAATGGGAGGAGGTCAGACCGCACAAACACGGCTGACCCTCCTCCCCCTTTTTTTATTGTTCAACTTCTACGTGGCTTGGAAACGGAGGCGACGCGGTGCCATTGCACCGTGAGGGAACGAGATAAACCATGGAGATGGAGCGCGGCGCCATCACGCCATGCCGAAACACCAAGGAGGGCCGTGACAGAGGGCCGCGGAGCCATCTCGCCAAGCCAGATGGGGAGGAGCTGCGGCCTATTGCCGTGGCAGTTTGGGGAAGTGGCTGGCTGAGCCGGCAGTTAGAGCCAGCAGGAGGCGGGACCCCGCAGGTCCCGCAGGTTCAGTTAAGGCCACCCATAAATCGCCGGCCTTTTTTCAATCATGGGGGGCAGTGCCCCCACACTCCCCTCCGAATTCAGGTCGGCCGAAGGCAGAGCCGCTGGCCACGCGGGCCACGCCGCGCCGCTGGGCCGGGCTGCGCCACTGGGCCGGGTCGCGCTGCTAGGTCGGGCCGCACTACTGTGCGGAGCCACGCCGCTGGGCCGATCTGCACCAACCGGGACAGGCCGCAGCCAAATGGTCCAGACTCGGCCCCGAGTCGGGTCGACCCAGGGGGTTTTGGGCCAGGTCGGTCCGGGCGCAAACCCCATAATTTCGGACAGACCTGTTCAAACGCCCATATCATGGGCTAGGGACCTCCTATCGACGCACCATTAGTTGCGTAGAGATCCTTGGATCGAGACGGTCATTTCAAAATATTACACACAAGGTTTCGGAGAACTTTGTGAAAATCTGGGTTGGTTCGAACACGAAACCTACCGGGCCATCGGAGCGGAAATGATTATAACTTGAGATCCGGACATCTGTTTGACGTGTCATCATCTTTTGTGTTTTCCTCTGAGAGAGATGGTTATTTTGTCTTACTTTGATTGAGGATTGGATTCATTTGGAGTGTAGTCAGGTTGGTTTCGACTTAAAAACCAACCGGTCCCCCGGGACCAAAGAGCCAATAACTTTAAGGTCGAGTGTTCGATTGATGCACCGTCAGACACATTGAGTTCTTTTTGACGAGACGGAACATTAGGATACATTAACTCCAGACTTCGTGTCACTTGATGTATCGACCCTCTTGGCTCGTCGAATGGACCCTCCCATAATCGAGTGTGCTGTGTGCGGGGACCCCAGAGATGGCGGCGATGAAGATGACTTCTGTACTAAGATCCTCCATGGGTGTGACGAGGTCGACTACCATACCGGGATCCTCCATGGGTTCGATGAGGATGAATAATGTACTGGGATCCCTCATTGGTTCGACAAGGAAAACTACCGTACTGGGATCATCAGTGGGTTCGACGAGGAAGACTACCGTACTGGGATCCTCCGTGGGTTCGACGAGGACGACTCCCTTACTGGGATCCTCTGTAGGTTCAACGATGACGACTACCGTACTAGGATCCTCTGTGGGTTCAACGAGGACGAATACTTTTCTGGGATCCTTCGTGGGTTCAACTACCATGCTGGGGTCCTCTGTGGGTTCAACGATGATGACTTCTATACTTGGATCCTACGTGGGTTCGACAGAGGAGATGATTCAGAGGCTACCTCTAATCATCTCCACCCTTATTTTTAATGGATACCTGTGTCAGTTGAGTCTTGACTTGCAATCATTATCATTGATATGATTTTTGTGCTTTCCTGTGTGGATTGTGTTATGAATTCCTTTGTGGAATGGGTTATGTTTTCTTGTGTGGATGGGGTTGTACTTGGGCTCGTGTACTGGAGCCAAGTTGGAATTGATGACTTAGGTATATGTATGGTCATATACCTAAGTAGAGTTGGTTGTTACTTTGTGATTGTATTTTTCCTTTTTTTAATATCCTTCGTGGATTCTGAGAGACCTTCGGGGGTCTCGGGGTCCCTACTGAGTAACATACACTCACCCCTACACGGGCTATACCTGCACTACGTTGTGATGGATGCAGACAACGAACAGCGCTGATCGAGGTGGGAGCTCATGGAACTAGATGGTACCAGGAAGTGGACCACTAGATGAGACGTACTCGGAGCAGACGGCTGGAGCCGCGAAGTAGAGGTGACTATCTGTACCCACCCTTCAGGTGGTATTACCAGAGTATGGCTCGGAGTTTCTGCTTTACTTTTCTGCTGCTGTACTTTCTTTTCAGTTGTACTTTACTTCAGTTGGGTTTGTATTCCGGACCATTTACTTTTCCAGCACTTACTTTTGTTGTGTTTACTTCAGTTTGTGTACTCTATGGTGATTTTTTACTTTATAAAGGTAACACCTTCTCTTTTATCAGGAATTATGCCTTTGGTGCCAGTCGCCGGCCCCTGGCCTATGGAAGGTGGAAATGGGGTAGTCACGGCACGGGTCCTGACGATGGGTCATGACAAAATCAATGTACCAATTCTTATTTTGAAGTAATTCATTATATTTTTCATTAAATCGATTAGGAAACAACATTATAAAATATAGGTAGAGACCCAGAGACCATCTATGTAAATATTACGAGACTTGAAAAGTATCACTTGAGGGCCTCAAATTATAAAAACAATTCCAAGAGTCCATACATGGTGACCCAAAGATGAATTAGCAAATATCAATCCATGAATGGTGTAAAAATCATTTAAAAGACTTCATGTCCATACCAGGTATTGCATGTAGGGTCACGAGTCTCTCTCAAGGCATGATAAAACCATTATATCAACAAGTCAATCCAATGGGTCTCCCCTTGGGAACCATTGTCACTCGTCGAGAGGTAAAAATAAATAATATCATACAGACCCCATCCCATGTATAGCTATTGTCAACACTATCTTGTTCATAAAGCATTACTAATTATATAATGGATCTCGGAGTGTCCAACCAAGGGGTCCTTATGATAGAACCAATTGATTGACACTCAGATGTAAGACGAAAGTATCAAACACTAATTACATATATAAATGTTCTACTAAAATTCCATTATATTTTATTCATGAATTTTTATGGTAATAAGAACAATGGTTAAGGAGATCTAGTCCTAAAACCCTGTATCTCAAAAGTCTCAAGTCAGTAAACATGAAATACATATATGATAAGTTTAGAAAGAGGGGTCACTTTATTTATTTCTAATAATTTATATCCCAATTGGCATATTATTAACACAATAAATTAGGAAACTATTTTAGTATCATGGTTGATGGGAACATACAAATTACCGACTCACATGGCTTATCCATTTCTGTAAGGACTAGTTTGGGATATTCATAACATTTTGAGGGCTAGTGAACCAGTGTTGCTGGATTTTTAAACAAATTATTGCATTATATCTCTATACAACTTGGACTTATTAGGAATATGATTATCTTATTCTCTTTTCTTTTTGAATGCATGTATATGAGTTTAGTAAATATAGTACACATTATTTTTACAAGTAATTTTAATAAACAAGAGAATATACATCCTTGGCATGTTTAGATATATTCTTGATCAGACAGTCGACAAAAAAACAATCCTTCTATGTGGATTTCAATGAGTAATATATGACCTTACACTCATGTAGCAATATCTAAACAATCTAATAGTGCATGTTTTATAGTTTTTGGGTGTTTATTTATACAACCTATTAATAAATTCTTCTCCATGTTGATAATGTTTTGTAACCCCAAGAGAGTCCACCACCTCTTTATTCTTGTCTGATGTTACAGTTCTGCTTTGTTCATCCCCCACATTATTTTTAACTTTTTTTCCTACACAACAAAATGAAAGAAACTCAACTTATCTCTTACCAAAAGAAAACATGATAAGATGATGATTTTCATCTTCTATCAGTCACAATAATATGAATGTAGTATAATGACGATCATAATTCCACCTGTCCCAAATTATAATCTACTAATATCAATTTGTCCAGTCACATCCTCTTACGCACTTCAATCTTCTCCTTTAGAGACAAATCAACTATAATGTGATTTCCTTTTCTAATTCTTGTTGGAATCAAAAACATATTATGATTTTATTAAGTTAATGAATATTAGGCCAACATAGAGTAATCATAATCGATATGGCATGGATAACTGAATATTCATTCGCTACTCTCTTCTTCTGGACACACTAGAATAAGGAGTTGTGCATTGGTGTCTTCCCAAGCACTGTTTCAACTAAAATAGGTATTTAGAACTTATTTTCAATGAGAACCCTCATGAAGCTTATAGCCTTTTAGAAGGAAACTGTCTTCATGGAGAAAACTGCCACTGTGAAGCTAAATACCTTAGTAGAGCTCTCTACCTTCACATAGCTCACTGCATACACAAACCAAACTGAGTCAATGCCAATATCCCATCACTGCAAAGCACCCAACAATTAATAACATTGGCACCAGTCAATAATTTAGAGGTCATTTTTCTGATTCTCAAGCTCACCTAGAAATAGAAGTTCCTAGAGATCTTTGAACTTTGGAAAAGTAGAGCAATTTTATATTTTATACGATTACTTCTAAAAAATTAACTAGGGGTCACCTCATATTTATAGGCTCACCAGTACTCATTGCTCCAGAACCTCCATTTAATTTTTTGCTTCACACTAAAATAACATTATAATGACCATCCATTCATGATGGTCCTTTGATATTTTATGTTTTCACAACGCTCCCCATCAAACCATTGTGTACTCACGATGCTCCATTTATCTTTATCACAAAGATCACCATCAAAATATTAATGCCTTCACAAACCATCTTTTGTGTAGCCCATATTTAGGAAAATCATAAATTTTCTATATTTTTCATGAGATATTCAAGTAAATCCATTTTTCTAATTTCTCATAGTCATCCAAATATTGGAACACAATAATTTGGAAATCACCAGGAAATTAAACCACCTTAAAATCTAATTCAGTAAACCGAACCACATTGGTTCATAGTAATCCAATAACATCATTCATTTGAATAAAAATTTAAAAATGAATGGCATCACCTATTATCCCACTTACATCCATAAGGCTTTCATCATAATTTCTCTATACAACTTTTGATATTTTTGAAATACACACCATCAAATCATTATTATATTTTTAAGAATGTAATTTAACTTCATTATATTATAGTAACATCTTTACTTTCAATCTAACCATAAAATTATAGGATGAATCTTTTCCAGAAAAATAGTTCTCTCCATCTAAAACAAAATATGATTGGCCGAACAACTTATCTTTCAATCCAATTCTCCGTATGATTTTCAGACCAAGATCTATCCATTCTGTCAAACCATTTTTTAATGATCATATTTTTTTGGGATCCACGATGAACCCAATTCTTATCGTTATTACAATAATAAAATCATTCATAACCTAAAGGATTCATTGATGAACCAATATTAAGGTCTTTCTTAAGAATTGTGAGCCCGATTTGATTTCAAGACAAACAACCTCATACATCCAATCACCTTCTCCATCCATCACCATTAAACAAAACACCTTCAAACCATTCACATGATTAATTAAATTTCCAAGCATGAGGACTTCATCAATGATCCGTTAACTTTGGAACTACATCAATATATTGACCACATTGATATCTTCATATCTTATTTAACACCATTTTCTACCAATGAAACTAATTTGAGAAAAAATACAGTCCATACACAAATTGTGCTCTTAAATTTCATAAATGGAATGATTTATGGTGCCCAACTAACAATTAACAATTGAATTAAACTAAAATAATAGGCTCAATGAATTGTTTTGTTTGAAAACAATCCTTAAGGGGGGTGTTGGGCCATTTTAGAACAAACGGGAAATGGGTCTCTATGGTGTAGCTCAGCCAATACATTGACACAAGATATAGAAATCAATCCAGGGGTGATTCAACACAAGGTTGGGTATCCAATGTCTAGGTGAGGAATTCAATTTAACTTAATTTAACAAATTCATGAGGATTCCAAAATGATCTGGCTCGTGCAAGAACAAAATATTTCATAAAACATTAAAAATGATGGAAAATTAACACATACCTTATCCTTATATCATTTCCCTATTCCAACACCAAAAATTGATTCTATCTAGTTTAGAAAAAATATTCAAAACTATTAAATGTCATGAAAATAGGGAAAATGAGGTTACAACCAAATAGTGAAAGTGATGGGATGTGTAACAAGAGATATAAGGTATAAGGTTAATGATAATACCACCGGTTTTATTTTAGATCTAACAGATAATTATTCAGTGTTTTATCAGTGGATTTGTATCAAAACTATTGGAGGAGGTGTATATGGATTTGTATGGGAGGGGAGGGTGCTCAATCATGGGAGAAATAAGGGGAAGAAAGAATAAAGGATTAATTTTTTTTAAGAGGTTTAAATTTATAATTTCACCCATAATGAAATGTTAGAATGGTTTTTCCAGAAGATAGGACAAATTGTGCACAAAATATGTTCATGGATATGTTTGAAAGGAGAACATGACATGCTTAGTCAGACAATATTTCTCAAACTTACACAATCCATCAAAACTAAACTTTCCAAAAAACTATACATGGGTCACATGGTCGTGAACCATGGTCAAATAGTGGTAGATAAATAGTGTGGCCCCATACACCAGACTATGTACAACGGTAGGATTTGGGGAAACAATGTGGCATGGGTATCACTATTTATCCTAATCATGTAAACCATTCATTTCATCCCATTTTTGGGATTCAGGCTGTGACCATGCCCTGGATAAACCACAAATATCGTTTATCTTTTAGTAAATTTTATACTGTCTATTTTAAAGAATTTAAAACAAAATTATGGTCCTTACCATTGGGTTAATCTAAGATGTTACAAACTCCCCTCCTTAAGACTACTCATCCTTTAGTTTCCCCTCTAAGGGAATTATAATGTCATAAAAGATGCATTTTTTCAACTGTGAACATACATTAGCTTCTCACACCCATGTCTCATCCTATATGTGTCTTTTCTTCTATAGAACATGGACCATATGAATTTACCAGCATTATAGAGCCTTCATGCTCCAATAAATAACATGTATAGGATTCACCTATAAGGAAGTATCTACCTCCAATATAATATCCATAGGGTCGAAAAAGGATACATTTCATGATGATACTGTTGAAGTTGTTATATAAGGAAGAATTCTTGCATGGAATGGTTCCACTAAAGTAACAACAACTAATATTCTACTAGACCGACACTCTACACAAATGAAAAAGGACAAACATACTGATATGGATACTTTCCAGTATCTGAATTCATCTGTGACCCAACCTATGAGATACATGATGAATGAAATAATCTCTATCCTCAAACTCGAAATGTGTAAAATGAAGAATAATATAAAATGTTTTCTGAGACTGAGTTATTTCCATATTATTTTGACTAAGCTGGATATTCTATGATGTCACTTAAATGAGATGAGGAATCAATGGAGCTGCCTCACCTACCTCTAGAAATCATAGAGGTGAGGGGAATGTTCTATCATAGAGGACCTCATACAGAGCCGTATTAATTGATTCATAAAACTATTTGTTAAAGGAAAACTAATCCAGAGTGATATTTTTTTCATGAACCATTGAAATCTAGGATACAATCCCAAATATTTTCCCCTAACACCCTTATCATCAACTTAGACTTCCCATCAGTTTGATGGTGAGATGCTGCACTCAATAGAACCTCTGAACCAAGTGACTTTTTCAACGCTTACCAGAACTATGATGTAAAATATGAATCCTAATCTGAAATGATTGAATAGGGAACATCATGATGTTTCACTATCTTCAGGATGTAATGCCTTCATAGATCATCAATAGATAAGGTCTTATAAATAGTTAAGAAGTGTGCGGCTTTGATCAACCTATCTAATATCACAGATACTACATTGTTACCTCAAGAGGATCTCATCCAAACCTCACAAAATCCATGGTGACATCATTCAATTTCCGCTCAGGAATGGAAATTGGCGGTTACAGGTCACTGGTGTTATTCCTTCACCAACATACAGTTGGATTACAGAGTGACAAAGCCTAAAATCTTCCTCTTTATACTTTTGAGTCATGTGATTCGCTTATCATCTCTTCTTATATATTTGAAGGCACCCATATTCAACCATGAAGGATCAGGGTTTCACTATCATCAGAAAGCTACATAGGAGGTACGTTCTCTCATATGACACTACCTCAAAACTAGGACCCTAGAATCAGATAACGACATCATCTAGACCTACACCAGAGCAAAAAATGTCACATCTAGAGCTTCTAGAACTAATTTCCCATGATTCTCTAAAACCTCAAGATGCAACATTGAGAAAAGATCAACAAATTTACACTAATGTCTGACATATTTGATTGCTTGAGTTTGATCCTTCTAGATAAAGGTTCACTACTACAAAAAGGGATTTTATCAATGCAAGAAAAGGGAATTAACAGTGATAGAAAAGCGCTATTAATCGAGGCGAAGATGGGGGGTCCCTTTTATCAGAGATCAAAAAAGAACTAAAATGGCCCCTTTTATCAGTGCTCAAAAAGTGCTGATAAAATGTGTATTTTATTAGTGCTTTTTAAACCCTGATAATAGTTTAAAAAAATAAAAAAAAAATAAAAAAAAATTTATTCAATTCCGGGAGGGGTTTCAACAGTGCCCCACCCCCAACACCCAAGCTCGAACACCCCAACTAAACCCCAAGTATTTTACAGCAGCCCTACCCACTTTAACAGTGCTATGAATTACTCGCCACCCACGTGTCGCCCTTGCCTCCCCTGATATTCAAACACAGGACCCCTCACATGCGCGCCTAACACTATTACACTCTTCCATTTCTCTTTTCTCACATTGTATTGATATATATATCTATCTATCAATATATTGTTATAGTTATTCATATATAAATATTATATATATATTCCTATATTCCTATATTTATATATTAATATATATATACATTCATATATATATATATTAATATTTTAATATTTGAATATTTATTTTTATATTGGTATATATTTATATCTATTTAGTTATATTTCTTATCCGGATATTAATTCATATATTAATATATATTTATAAGATCAGCTTTAAATACATTTATAAAATATGTTTTCTTGTGTGTGTATAAATAAATAAATAAATAAATAAATACATATATACAACATGCATACATACAAAAACATATATATATATATATATATTATATGTGTATCAATAACTATAATTATACATACTTATATATATATATATATTTATAAATATTATATATTAAAATGTATATAAAATTGTTTAAAATATATAGATAATATTTATCAGTTTGTCAATACAGACGCACACAAATACACACACACACACACATTATATAGGTATATAAATATTCAAATATTTATACTTTAAATAAAATGGATATTAGTTTCATTTTTAGATAAGTCTTATTTATTTTAAAATATATTTTAAATGTAAATTTGATTAATTATTTATTTATAAAATTGAATGTTTATCTGTGAATATATAAAAAATTTGTATATATTGTCATATATATGATTATAAATAATAGTACATTCAGAAATATGATAAAATTTCAAAGCCATAATATGAATATGAATGGAATGCATTTATATAAATTCATTCCTCACTGAAAACGGATAAAAGACCACCTTAAACAAGGATGTAATTCCATCGAATATTAAAAAATCAGGGTATCCCTACTAAAAACCTAGTTTTAGAGGCCTCTTGGGACTTTGTTTCCTCGAAAAAAGTGACGGAAGGTTTTTTTGGGCCACTAGAGCATAGATCTCATAACATGTATCGATTCAATATGAAATACTACTCAAACAGACACTTGGATCAAAAGTTAAGGTCGTTTGATGTTTGATTTACATTTTCAACTTATTTTAGATTTTTTATTATTATTATTTTGATTTATTATGTCTTCAAATTTTTATTTAATGATTATTATTAAATGTTAATTAAAAAATATTAATTAATACTATTTTATAAAATATTTTAAATCCATTTTCACTAAATTTATTATATATTAAATTTAATAGTCTATTTTTAGTTATCAGAAACATATTTTAAAAATATATATCATATTTATATCAATATAAATATACTTATATAACAATATATTATTTTTCATTATTATTTTTAATATTTATTATCACTTGTAAAAAGTGATGATAAAACCCCCATTATCAAATCTACTAAAAACCACTGATAATGGTGTCCCCTTTAGCTGCGCTAAGAAAAGCGCTGATAAAGGGGGGGGGGGGTGCTTTATCAGCACTAAAAAAGTGCTGATAAAGGCCCACCCCTTTATCATCCCTTTTTTAGCTCTGTAAAATGGTGGCACTGCAGAAACCCAGTTTTGTGGTAGTGGCATCAATTATGACATTAAACATCCCTGGCATGTATGAAAGCTCAGAGTCGAAGGATAGTAGGTATTCCACCCACCCATGCTGCCTCAAATTTAATACTCACTGGTTGGAGATGTATTTGAGACATTTTTTTATTAGTGTAAACAATGAATTACTCAACCAATAAGTATTTTCTCAAACAAAATAGAGCTTGAACCACAAATTCTTTCTCAAGGACATGCATAGCATAATTCTTCCCATGAGTTCTAATATAGTGGAACCCATTTGCTACAACCCAATCCCCTTGTTTTATAATGACCCCTCATCCCATTCCATAATGAATCACAATAACTATAATACCTTTTCCCAGGTCATGAAAACTTAGCATCAACCCACAAACGAGTCTTCCGATTTACTTTTGAGGAGGTGTATCACAAGTTTTAGTGCATTCGGACATCACACCCTTCTGGGTAAATATCATAAGAAGCACTTCTAGGCACAAGATGTCCTGGATGAATTTCTTGTAATAGCCAACCATCCCTAAGATGCTGTATATACCCATCAAATATATGATATTTTCCTAGTAAACTACGATGCTCAACATCTACGAGTCAACTGATACGGATTATTCATATATGATATGACTGAAGAAGTGAACCTTGTTGAACTATAAGTGAATTTATTGAGAAACACATATAGTTTAAGCCCTTTTAGTATACACACCTTGAACTCATGAGGATTGGAAGGTTTGTTTCTAGTGATAGAATACTGTAAGATTTTTTTATGGATGCAACTATGGATGAATCAAGATATGGGTGGAAATCAAGATTCATCAGAGACATTAGGACTATCCACACATTATTCATACCAAATTGAATAACCAGATACTCATATAAGTTGTACCTACATTAGAACATTGTAGATGGTATTTAAGATTGTCTTCTATGCACATGATGGAACCCTAACCTCAAATTTAACTTGGAGAAAATAGTTTCTCCTCATATCCTGTCAAGAAGGTCCTCTATCTAAAGAAGTGGATATCAGTTCTTTAATAGAATCTAGATTAATCGAATTTAATCTACTGATAATATATGAGTACAATACACCTTCTTGGAAGAAAGGATTGGTAAACCCCACAGAGATGTGTTGGGTCTGAAAAAAACCCATATCCTCTAAGTATTCAAGCATCTTCTTGAGTTTTTGCAGTTATGTTGGTTCCATCATCTAGGGAGGAAATGACACATGTGCCAAAAATGAAACAAGATCATTGGTGAACTCATTCTCAATCCAAGGAGGTAATATAAACAAATTTTTATGGGAGACATCCTTGAAATGATCAACAACATGAGGGAATTCCCTGAGCTACATTCCCTAATCACCCATAAATATTCTTTCCTTCTAGGATATTAATCTCTCTATCCCAGTACGCTTGAGTCCTACATGACTATCCTTGATATAACACTCTCCCTTATGGATGTACAAATTCCCATCCAGTGATGTTAAAGAGACTAATGAAGAGAGTAATCCATCTAGTGTTGATATGGCACATGCCAGTTCATACTATGAATAATGTGAAAACCAGTCATCTCAAGGTTGGAGAAACTCCATATAAAATGGTACCCACATATTTTAAGGGGGATATCCTTGAACTGGAGTATTCCCTATACTCAAAATACTAACATCGCATCAAGGATAATGACAACATATAATTACTCTATTACTATGCCCAAAATTACTATAGTTGTAGTTGATAGAAAAGAGTCTGATACACCATTATCGAAAAAGGTAGATACTATTGTAGAAGCTACAAGAGTAGTACTTGTAAATTTATATGGACCTATTATATCATCATCTAGCATAGGCTTGACCACATAGCCATGACATGGACTGTGGACCAGATATATTGCATGTGTAGCCTTAGTAGGTGAACTCTACTAATGTTCAATGTTTGAAGGCTGATGGACTCGTCTATAAACCCCTTCTCATCCCAAAAATTCGAAAAAATATCAAACAACTACCTGGGGTAGAGCCACACATCTTTCCCAAAAATGTGGCATTGGAACAAAACTCTACTCATGTGGTACTGGAAGAAAATATTAGCAGAAATAAAGGATGTTCTCAATCCTTCCATATGGATGACACTCTACCAGGTTCCTCATACACTGGGGATTTTTTTACTAGACTATATCACTAGTGATACACAAAAAAAATTCATTGTGTTCCACCATACTAGTACTTCGCCCACATGCACCAACAAAAAACATCTTACTGGATCTAGTGGAACCGCTTCACTTTTTTGAACTAAAAATGAACTACTTCACAGTACATGATTCCTTATATTTTCTCTCAATGATGAGCGTCTCATTCATTATCTATGAAATAGTTGTCTAATGAAAGACATTCAACATCAAATGTATTGAGTAATCTAGCCTAGACTAAAATTGAATTTTGTTAGCTAGCTCGTCACTGATCATGGTTTCTGTGAAGTTATATTATTTATTGAATTGATATGAGTATTCCATCATCAACATGTCACTTTTTAATGGTAAATTAATTACTAAATTTGATCTTTTCTCAGATTCTATGAGTGGAACTAGTAGTATAAGGCTATCCAGAAGTCCACCCATACAAAACCTTGATGTCGACCAGCCTAGATCATAGAATCACACCAATGATTTGGATAGTCTTTTAAAATATAGATCATGATATTGGCCCCTACTATGGAGGAATGTCATTGTTATTAAATAATTAAAAAAATATCCCTTATTGGAGAATAAATAGGATGAGGTGTGCCATCCAATGAGAAGGTGAAATGATGATTTTTCTGGAACATTGTAGTCAGCTTTGTCATAGAAGGGATATATTGAGGTTCACCCTAAACTGATTTCATGAAGCGATGGGAGGTATCATGAAACTGGGAATCAACACCCAATGGATGATCTGAGGTAGGTTCCTCAGGTGGCACTACTAGAGGTATCATAGGTGTCTCAGGACAAATCATTTATGGAGTATTCTCATCCCCAAACTCCTCACATATAGCATGAGGTCATCGTAGTGTCATTTCTCTTGAAATTCCAAGAGAATTAATTAGATATGATTTGTAACATATTGGAAAAGTGGTAAAGACGCATAGGTACAAGAATTCCTAAGGATTCCTTAACCCTAGGAAGCTCCAATAGTGAGTTATGGGTGATAAGAGTGAGCCATATATGAATGCATAGAAGACACAGTCTACTACCCAGTACGAGGTAGGGACTGGATCTCATTCTCATTTTACATACATATGTGAACATTTCAACTTAAGAATCATGATCATTTTACTTATTTTATGTAATTATATTTCAATTAAGTTATTGAATTATATGAAATTATATCTCAAATTTATGAAGTCCCATACACCCAACAAATTTTATGGTGTTTCCCATTTTATCCAAACCATAACATGTTCTAACCCATGTGACTGATGGTCCATTTCTCAATGTTCCATAATTGGCTACTCAAGGCATATTCATTAACTAATGTAGGACACACTATTATGTTTTGTAAGATGCTTTAAGTTAAAATTGTGTTGTCTTAATCTTGTATGGAAAAATAATCACATTGATGTATATAATAATCATGAACTAAAAGCCATAACAAAATAAGAAACCAACATAAATATCAGTCAATATATCTAATGCTCGCTGAAAAGGAGATATGGCATGAAATAATATATGGAATTTTAAATCATAAGGTTTTTAGTATGATTCATGAGTTTTAATATTCCATTATATCATAGGGATAACTAGAAATGAAAACCCATAAAGATAATTTTAATGCCAATAGTATGCATCACCCTATGGTGATGTCCAAGAAATTATAATAGCCTAGAATATAACCACATTTCCCATCTCAAGAAATTTTCATTTCCCCTATACATGGGTTAGTTACTCCTAGGAATAGGCTCATGAGAAAATTAATATATCTTCACCTCCCATATAATTCCCAAATAGTAATAAATGGGAAAAAAGTTCTCTGATTCCACTATTAAAATTTCCCCCTAGATTCCATGTAACTATGCTGCGAGATGGTGGGCCAGAAAACCTCATGCACGTCTCCCTAAAAAAGAGGCTTCCAACTACCATGTAGGTCATTTGGGGTGTTCCTTGATTGTATGTTCTGTTATTTATCAATTTGGATCACAACTAAAAAGTAATATACAAAAAGTGAGAAACAGAAGTAGTAGAAACCATTTGATAGGACCAGTAACATGTTATTGGGGAATCAGAAATAATATATAGATGATACACAAAATTATAAATTAACATTCAAGCTAAAAAATAGTATGAGGGAGCTGAATTAAAATATTAACGGATACCTATTATTAATATATGTCATCAAGATATACAATAATGAATATAGGTTGTACATACAAGCGTATACCAAATGTGAAAAAAACATAATAAAATACCAAAAACAACTTAGACTAGAATCTCAAGTATTGGATCATTCCTCAACTACTGTCTCCATCCTAGAACTAAGATTCACGAATTAGAAGCTGGATACCTCCCATTATCAATATCTACGACCATAAATTCTTCTTCAATGCCAAGGGCATCATAATATTGGTGTGAGATACAATCTCAGTAGGATACCACCCACAATGTCTAGGACAATTCATTTCATTCATTTTAAAATAAAAAGTGCACCTTAGAATTTAAATATAGAAAATAATTAAATAAATAAATTCATTGGAATGGGATAAAATTGGACACCCATTCAATTTACCTGATTAGGACTAAGATGGTGAGTCTGAACCAAAGGAATATTCAATGTTAAAATGTCACGTATAAGGTAACAGGTGATGGATTTTCCACAAACCTATTCTTGGGCGTGGAGGTTATGTCCCTTCATTTCCAAAATGAATCCATCATTTTTCATTTTTGAATAACTCATTTTTATTTCTTTAATACATATTAATGACCACATTATAAAATATAATGAGACACTGTGAGCCTATCCAAGGGAATCCCGATGAGATTTTCAAAGTATTTCTTGATGGCCCCATCTTATAACCAATTCCATATAGTCCATCCATGGTGACCCAAGGATGAATTACCACATGTCACTCCAAGAATGACATGAAATGTTATGTTCAATCTTCTTAGTCCTTACCTGGTATCACACAAAGGGGATCAAGTCTCTCTCGAGGAATTGTACAACCATCATTCCTTCGAACCCATCCAAGGGGTCTCCCCAAGGGAAATGGTGTTAATCATCTGGGGATAAAAATAAGAAAACATATAGTCAGATAGTCATAGGAATTGTTTATATCTCCCATATCAGGTTTAAAAATAATTATAAATTCTAAATAAATGGAACAAGAGTCCATAAAAGGGGATATTTAGTTGAGAAACCTTGATTCACCCTCAACTCTAAGGTGAATGTGTCAAACAATCATTACATATATAACAAGTTCAATTGAAATTCTATTTCATCTGATCCAAATTTTTTTATGGAAATAGGAATAATGGTAAAGAAAATCCAAATTGGAAAACAATGTATGTCATAAGGTATAGGGAATTCAAAAATAAATGCATTTCTGATAATTTTAACAAGAGGATTCAATTCATTTAATTTAATCATTTCTATCACAATTGGCATATTAGCCAAGTCACTCAATTAAAATACATTTTATTTCTCATGGGTGATGGAAATATGTCATTTAACAACTCACATAGCTCTTCCAATTAATTTATGGAATGATATATGGGGTCCAACTCAGGGTTCACTCTTCCATTAAACTTAAAAAATGGGCTCAGGGAATTGATTTTGTGAAAAAACACCTCTAGGTGGTGTTAAGACATTTTGGAATGAAGGGGTTATGAGCCTATATGGAGTAGCTCTACATTATGGTGGAAAATGACATCTTAATCAACCCAAGGGGTTTATTCACTTCTAGTATGTGTCTAAAAAGGCTAGGTAAGGCATTAAATTTAATTTAATTTGAAAAAATTAAGGCAATTCTGGAAAGGCCTGACTCATGTAACAGTTTCACATTTCGTAGAACATAACAAAATGATAGAAAAGGAACTAGAAAAGATACAATAGCTATACAAAGCATCCTTCATCCATTGTTAGCATTTGATTTGGGCTAGGTTAGGAGAAATTAAAAAAACTATCAAATTCTTTGTAGATAGTGGAAATGATTTTTCATCCATATCACCCATGCAATGGGATGAGTTACCCAAAATAGAATGGATAACATTAAAGACATAACCTATAGATTATCATTAGATATGATAGACAATGATTCAGAATTCATAAATAGGAGTTGTATCAAAACCTATGAAGGAGGTGGATATGGATTCATATGAGAGAGGAGGGAGCTCAGCCACTAAATAAATAAGGGGAAGGAATAATAAAGGATTAAAATCATTTAATAGGGGTAAAATTTTAATTTCAGCACCAATTATATGGGAAAATGTTTGGGATGCTTGGTTGACCAAACCGTGTCCTAACCCTGTTCAAAGATTTGGTTCAAAGGGGAACATCACATGGTTAGTCACATAGTTTGTTTAATCATGCAAAAACTATGAAAAATACACCACTTAAGAACTAAAGATGGGTTTCATGGTTTCCCATCTTTGGTTTCATGGTTATAGACAAATTGTGTTCCCCCCTTTTAACCCACTCTTTGTAACTTCTTGGTTTAGGGAAAATATGCGGGCTGACTAGTAGGTTTTAGTCTAACCATGTGACATACTATTTTCATCAGATTTTGGGGCTCCAGGCTCTGAATAGGCCCTGGACACACCCAATACATCCGTAAACCTTAAGGAATCATTGTAATGGCCTCTCTTAGTATTGTACACAAAAAATAAATATTCCTTACCTTTGGGTAAATCTGGGATGTTACAAGTTGAGTTAGATGCATATTGGTTATAGCTTCACTCTACCTCCTTCATTTCTTCATTTATTCCACCATCTTCAGCATTAATTTTGTGTGAGATTTTATTCCCCATTTGAAGGTCATTTTTCAATTTATTTTATTTTATCTTATATATCATGAATTAATGGATAAAAATTTATGAAGGATTATCTACATCCATTAGGTTACTGGTATATTATTTTTTCCCAAAATGAACGTCATTTTATTTTATGAAATGTCATGCTATATTATGATATTTCATCATTTTACCTTAAAAAATAGATTTCCTTTTAAAAAATTCCTTCCAGTGTACTAAATTTCTCTTTGTAGAATTGTTTATGGATGGAGGACCCCCGCATCAATAATTTACACCCCATAGGGTGTGCTTTTTTGATTCCATTATATTATTATATTTTTTATATAGAAAATCCAATTTCCATGTGGTCTTCGAATTGTGCCTAAGTGAAGGGACTACATTAATTAAATTGGAATGTGTGGAACAATAACATAAATTGAAATCCTTTTTTATAATATATATTACCATATATAAAATGTCATTTTAAATGAATTATAATTCATCCTTATGCTTGTATTAAATAATGTTTGGCCTTTATAATAAATTGTGATATGTGTGAATGATATACGTAATTATATATAGGATTTATGGGAATTGCATCCCAAAAAATAATTGATATAATATAATGTATTACCTAATGAAATGTGGTATACAATCATGTAAACCCATATAAAATGTGATATAAAAATTGGAATCCCTTGTTAAATGTGATAATCAAGAATGGCATCCCATATGTTTGTGATACATAAGAAATGATTACAATCAATTCGTTATCCACAGGCATGGTGTGCCATGTTAAATTTAATATATGGGAATGGAATCCTTAATTAAATGTAATAGATGGGCATAGAATCAAATAAATTTGTTATTATGAGGTAATGAATACAATCTACTTATGATCGTTATCAATGGATCCCCGTTTTAAATGTGTTATACATGGGTGGGGTTGCATGTGAATGTGATAACTGGGAATGGAAACCCATATGGTTAATGTAACTCAAGAATTTAATCCATTTATATTCATTGATATTCATTAAAATACTCTTGGAAGCCTGAGATAGACAATAGGTCATTGATAATAGTAGTATATATATGACTACAAATCTCACTACATATATAGACCATATATATATATATTCTCTCACTTATTAAGATACCTCCCATATTAGGTAGACACATTTGGTTTTAACATGTTGTCCTTCACGAACCAAAGATGATCCATTTCAATTTTTTAGTTTTTTCTTCCATTATTATACATGAACATTGCTCATTTTATAGGCATAAGTGGGATTTTACTAGACACCATTGGTGGTGGACTACTGAGTATATTTCACTCAATGTTAAGGCCGATAGATGGTACCTAAATAGACCTTATGGATAGAATTAGGGATAAAGGGGAGTATCCAATTATGGATGCTTGATTGTCTACTTAGGATGGAGTATAAGAGCAGAGTAAAGAGATTATGCTTACGATTGTAGTGGAGACTATTTTTGGCCAATTTTAAATTTTGGTAACATGACATATATGTCTACACCCCTATGCATTCATTACCTATCATGAACTGAAAAAAAAATTGTATGATTTTGATTATGTTCTTTCCTGTTTATTACACATGGATGATTTATTAACCAATTACTAGTTATTTAGTATTACATTTGATATCATTAATTATTGTATACCAATGTAATTCACTTTAACCTCAATAAGTTGTATCCTCAATAACACACCATAGGACCCCATTTCTAGTCGACCATCCTGGAATACATGATAGGCATATGATTCCATGTGGCCCATCAAGATTATTTTCAAATGGCAGAAGGAACTTCAAGACACTATAAAGTGATATCAGAACTTCTTTTCCAATTTTCATACTATATGGATATTATATAAAAGAATAGAAGTGTATAAAAATTTGGTAATGATATTTTCCATATGGATAGATATTCCACGTATATGCGAAAAGAAAATTACTTAGTTTGGGATGTACCTATTTTAATGTGTTCCTATTATAGTCGTACAAATTAAACAGTTTGTTGAAACACATGTTATATAGTGTTAATATTGTTGGTGTTATTATTATGTAATTCCATTTCCATGACTTATTATAGAAAAGAGTTATCATATTATGCATCATTGTATTCACATCATGATTCACATGTAATGCATTATCCATTACATACAAGTGTATCTCATTTCCCTCATTGCATGTTTTCCTCTGATTGTTGTAAGTTCATTACCTAATATATTTTAAATGTTCTAATGTATCTTACATGGATTGAATAATTAAACTAATTAATGTATCTTCATCAATATAAATGGTTTTTTCTAATATAGATATATTATGGAACCTTAATCAACCAATTGTGCCCTATTTGAGACATGAAACACATGTTCTATGGGATCAAACAATAATTTATTTGATTAAATGAATGGAAGTTGAAATTTCTGAAGAATATACATCTATAACGTGGGAATGGTAATTTATTTACCCAAATCATTTTATATGAATAGTTATATCCTAATACCAAATACAAGGGTCGAGTTAGAATTACAAGATCCACCAACTGAAATTTAAATGATCATGTACCTTTTTAAATTAGAAATGTTGATGCATATAAAAATACAGTGATATATAAATAAATATAAATTATTATGAACTTAATTGAATTTATAATCATAAATAAAATTTTTAATATTACACCAGGATGTAAATTAAAAATTAATGGAGGTTTTCCTCTTTAACTAGAAAATGATACCCCATATATCTAGACCTCTATTATGTGATCTGAGACCTTCACCCTAGCGTGAAAATAGTAATGGGAACTCTGTAGTGGCTCTTCTGACCTATGTAGACTTTATTTTAATGGAAAATTGGATTTAAAAGCATGTAAATAGGGGTGACTCATTTATAGGATGCTTATTCCTCTATAATTTCCTATTATATTTACCATATTTATTGATTTTAAAATTTATAAGGCATGAGTTTGGTAATTATCGAAGTATTTCACCATTTAATCAGTTAGTGGTACACAAGGAAGGTGGTGAAGATCTTGGTTTAGAGGTGGGGGGGATTGAGCAACCAAAATTACCTCTAGTAATGCCATAGGTTTCACCTTATGTTATTCTTAATCTGAGTGATGGGTCTCAGTTCTAAGAGAGACTACTTCAGTTTATATATTCTATGAAAGGATATATGCAACCTATACCTACAATGGAAGAGTTGATGTAGGAAATCTAGAAGCACCATCCACTGACCTTCCCAGCAGATGTTGTACCCTAGGATACTGATTTATGGTAAGAGGCCATGTTATCCATCTCTGAGCATCATGATACTCCTTCATATAGGACGATAAAAATATCAACTTATCTTCTCCACGATTCTGTAATGAATTGTTGTGATGTGATAATATAGGTTTTTCATCAACCAAGTATGGTCTCAGAAGGCTTCTAGACCACATTATATGATTACATCATCTAAAATATATTGATATTTGGACACTCTAGAAATTTTATGATCCAAAAAATACTGTTATATCTATTATCTAATATTGGGATAATTTCAGCAAATTTCTGTAGTTCAAAAAGAATATTACCAATGATTACTTGACAACATCATGGAGATTCGAGTATGGGATTGTATACATAATATTTTCACATGAGAATGTATTTCTATTAACCAGTATTTTTTTGATAGTGTTTGAATCCCTCGTCATCTAGATGACCATGATGGAAGCTAAAAGTGTAGTTCAATGAAGTTCTGTGCTGAGACAAGGAAGTAGTTGTTTGAGTACTAGGAAGAGTCTCTGCAATTATGCGTGCAGGGGTAGCAGATGTCAAATGACACATACTAATAGTTACATAGTTTGACACAAGTGTTCAATACTAGGGAATAATTACCACCATTATCCTTGAGAACCTATTTAATGAAAAGTATTTGGTAGGTTTTATTATCTTACTCTATTTTGGGGGGCCAATACTTATATTCCAAGTGGTAAATGATCTAAATTAGCTCTGCCTTTGGGTATAGGATCAGCATAACCAATCAATTTAGGTAACTACAGTACTACTGGCCATTCAGGCTAAGGAGGTGCTCATGACTCCAGTTTCCATGCTCCATACAATATGTTCAAGTAGAGTGAACCAACAAAGGGTAGGTAGGTTGAATCTACAGGTCACATATATGATCATATACCTATAGTGAATCCTAATAACAAGGAGCATAGTTTTGGTAATTCAACTATTAAAGGTACTATTCTAGAAGCATCCTATTTATAATCTTCCTTATTTGAAATAGGTTCTTCACACTACATTACATTTTTAATAATTATGGAATTTTTTGGATAACAAGTAGTGTACATCAATGGATGATAATAATTTACACACCACAGTAGTGTACACTAGTGAACAGTGTTCCCTGTTGAGATATGTGGGCACTAATAATGTAACAAAACAAACTATTTGAATGATATTTGTTTCATATAATTTGTGTTATATTATTTTGTACTCAATAAAACTTTATGAGATTAATAATGAAGTGAGTATAGTTGAAATAAAACTTTTGGGTTCAAATGGTCATATTACTATTGGTTAATTATTACCATTGGTCAATATGAAAATTAGAAACAATACTCTTATAAATAATTTTAACATTATAGTTAGTGTTATAAATTGGAATTGTAATTGTTAATTAATTAATAATGGGGAATGGATGGCCTGAAATATATGAGTCATGCCGTATGAAGACAATTTGATTGAAAATGGTAGGGTGAAATGTCAATATGCTTCTCTCTTATCCAATCTGAAACTAATCTTCACTATGTTAACTTGGATGAAATCTGTTATGGGTGAAGTTCGTTTTAGTTGAAATTTCCACATGATAAATATTATCTGATCTGTCCCACGATTTTATCCTCATCTCATTAATCACCTTTAGGTCATATCCGGGTGTTATTAGGGGTTATGTGTCGATTACATAGTTACATAATGGTCAAATACTTTTTATTAATAATATATTTTTTCCATCATTTATTTTGGAGAATATTTTTTCAAATAAATATGTTGAATTTGATAAATTTATTTTTTCGATAGAAATTGTAATTTTAAGAAAAGATATTAATATATATAATAAACATAGAAATTATAAATTATAATTATTTCAATTACCTATCAAGATAAAAAAACTATTATTTCAATTTAAATGACAAAATAATTTTATTTTTTTTAAGTGTGAAATTTTATTATACACTTTACTATGCATTTTATATCCATTTTTTAATAAATAAGGATATATAAATTTAAAACATAAATTTCAAATACATTGAGAAATATTACATTAAAATCAAAATAATTTTTTAAATTACCATATCAAAATTATGTTAGGGTGAATTAATGAGAATTTTCTAAAATATTGTTTTGGTGAACAGTAAATGTACAATTTGGAATTTTCAGTATGTTTAATGAAATGATAATGTTGTATTATGTAATATAAAATTACGGTCATATATTCTGGATTATAATAACATAATAGTTGTCCCAAGTTTCCAATATTATGGTAAATACCATTGGCAAGCCCCTGGTATTGAAATAACCACTACCCAAGTTTCCAAGGAAACTATTAAAAAATCCTCTTCTTTTTCTATAAATACCCATCCATTTCTATATTAACATTAATTTCCGATTAATAATCCATTATTTTTTTGATATTTTTAGCTCCCAAATTTTATCCATATATTTACTCATGCCCATAATCCCAATTATAGTGTTTTAGGATTTACACTTCATGTTAAGTGAAATATAACCATCCCTTTTCCTTTCTAGTTATTCTTTTTTATTTGGCATGTCATTAAAATATCTATAATAAGTTACATTTTTCATTTTATTATATACCCATACTATATTAACTAAATTTTATTAATTAGATACCCTTTTCTCAAATTTTTTGTAATGTTTTTAAAAACCATGTTAAAAACTAGTTATGCTATCAAATTTTCTTCTTTAAATTTGTCTCTTTTTCTCAATAAATTTTCTTATTTTATTTTATGAATACCCAAAACTCATTATTTTTTAGTGGTATTCACATATATGTCAAAATGATATATTTTATTTTAATATTAACATATATGAGACCCTATTTCCATTTACATGGTTTTAAAAATACATTATGAACAAGTTATTAAATACTTCTTCAAAACGTTTCAATTTTGATATGAAAGTAGTTTCTTTTATACTACATGGGTTATTTGTGAACTTTTTTCTTATTATTAATGTGTCTCTAATTAATTAGGAAATAAGAAGGGTTTTTACTAATAGTTCTCGAATGAAAAATTTGATAAATTTTATCCCTAGAGAAAACATGGTTTGTGATACCATGGTGAATAACCTTGGTATTTTTGATGAAAAAATAGTGAAAAAACATGTGGATATGATTATGAATGTATAAAATAAATATTTCATCCACATTTAAATGTTATTATTCATGTTATTTTAATTTTTATGAATAATTTTCTCTTTTTTATTACATAATTTTATACGTAATGTTCATATCAAATTTCCTCAAGATATTATATAAATTGTTTCCCCTTGCCTTCCCTTACTAGGAATCATGATCACCCTTTCATTTGATATATAACCCAAGGTCATGAGATATTGTATGTTTATATAGGATGAATCCTGAATAATCATTTCATGTCTAATTAAACAATGTATTATGTTTTCATGAATTATATACCTTTTTCATGGGAACTAATGATGAAAATATCCTCTGTTTGTATAATGTAATTAAAATTTATGTAATTAAAAATCGGTATTCTATAGTTCATATAAAATGAATGTTAGGTTATTTGTGAGAAATATTATTTGAAAATTTTAGGAAGAATCGTATAATAAACACTTAAATATTGGAAAATCATACTAGTTTTTTGGTCAAATATAACATAAGTCGTTTTGAGCAAATAAATACCTATCTTGAAATGAAAAGGTGGATGTGGCTCTGGAATAGATGTACCTAGGGGTAACAACTCTAACAAGGTGGGTCGAGCCTAACTCAGCCAAACCAAGTAAATGACATTGGTCCTAGATACACTGCTAGTTTAACACTTTAGGATGATATGTTTGGTTAATCATAAGCATTTTATGGACCATTATGATGGGTTTATGGAAAATTTAATTATTATTAAAGAATAACATATTTTTTCATGATTATTTAAGAAATGATGTTTCTATATAATTACCATAATAGTATGTTGAAAAAAATTCTCAGTAAGGTTTTCTTCTTTTTGAAAATATAGGGAAATTAGAGAAACCGCTTAAATACTGAGAACAATGGACCAGGAAATAATGACCTTATGATATAAGATATAATGGAAAATATCATGATAATTATGAATCTTTAGAATCATGATATGAGATATAAATTGAATCAAGACGAGAGACCAGATTTACCATCATGGAAATAACATTCTATTGAATTCCTTATGCTTCAATATCCACCTTCTTTCAGTGGATCTACAAACAAATTTATAGTTGAACAGTTGATAAGTTCAATAGAAATGACCTTTTATGTACTCTATTGTTTGGAATAAGAGAATGTCACAATGGCTTTGTATAAGTTAGAGAAGTTGATTATTGGTGGAAAATAGTTAAAAACACAAATCCAAGAGTGGATATTGGAGTTATGTAGTGGGAAGTGTTCAGGAGAACATTTTTCGAAAACTATTTCCCCTATTGAATGAAAGATAAAATAGATAAGGAAGTATTAGAGATGATGGAGAAGGAAAATGAATCTATCAGAATCCTTGAGATGATCTTCACAAGACATTCCCATTAAACTTATATAATTTTCATGGTTATTAATGTGAAGGTTTATAGATTCTTTGGTTGACTAAGACCTCATCTACGGGAGAATCATGCATACATAGACTATGAATACTATGATGTGATCATAAGGAGTACTATAAAATTTGAAATGGAGTTTGAAGAGATGCATTGTTCCCATATATTGAATGAAAATAATAGAACCTTGTAGCCATACATAGGGAGGAACTTTGATCAAGGAATATGTGGAATGAAACTAAAAATTTCCAAATTCAGGGAACTACTTTTCTAGGAGAGGGAAATGTTACATGTATTGAATAAAAGTTAATGTTTCTTAGAACTATTATTTTTAGGTGAAGCCCCACCTTCTCAACCCTAATGAAAAAGGGAAGATGGTGGAGGCCCTACATAAAGTCCAATTCTTCAGGTGTGGAAATCTTGGACATTTTTTAAATCATTGTCAAATTCTAATGTTAAGGGAGGGGAATCACTATCAACATCAAATATAGAATAAGGGTGAATGTTAATCCTTTAAATATCATGATGTATAATTTTGATGCTCCAAATGATGTGGTGGTATGTACTCTCATTGTTCTATCAAGGCTAGAAATTACATTGTCTGATTTTGGTTCTATACATTCCTTAATATACATTATGTTATCAAAGAATATATAATAAATTACTAATCTACTAGAATTACATTTATCAATCAATAATATTGGAGGGAATATCCAAAAATCAATAGTGTATAAAAACTGTAGTATTCAATTTTGTGAGAATAATCTCTTCCCAGGTCGAGTATTCATTCACATGTTAGTACTAAACATTATAATAGGGATGGACTTTATCTCAAATCATAATACTTAGATCGACTACAAAATAAATGAAATATTTGTAGATTTAATGGAAAACCTAATGTTATTTTCAATATATAGATATTTGAAAATGATATTTATCTTGAAGAACCATCTACAACCTTATTTATGGAGATTATTAGTGAAGATGATGAGGGAAATAAAATTATAAAAATATAGAATGTATACATATTTTAGGAAAATAGTTTATTATTTTTTTGAGGAGTTACCTAGACCTCCCCTTGAAATAGAGTTGTATCTCACCATTGAACTCAAGACTAGATCCCAGCCGATATCCATGACCTATTATTGAATGGAAATGTGGAGTTAGAGGAATTAATGAAGTAAATCCAAGATCATGTAGATAGGGGGTTTATCCAACCAAGTGTGTCTCCTTGGGGAATTATTTTTCTATTCCTTAAAAAGAAGTGTGGATAAATTAGGTTAGACATTGATTATAGAAAACATAATAGGATCATAGTGAATAACTTGTACCCTCATTCAAAGGATGATGATTTATTTGACTAGCTTCATGGGGATCAATTCTTCTCCATGATTGACCTTAAATCTGGTTGTCATCTTTTGAGGGTGAAGAGATAATATATTCCCAATTCCGCCTTTGGATCATGATATTAGAATTATGAGTTTTTTTTTATACTCATCATATTGACTAATACTCATCCTATTTTTTGAGATTTGGTGAATGGAGTCATTAAGGACGAAATTGATAAAAATATTTTAGTTTTCAATGATGATATTATGATATATTCCAAATTTTGTGAGGAGAATCAGGAACATCTAAGGGTTATACTGAAAACTCTAAGAAAGGATAATGTATTTTTAAAGTTTAGAAAATTCGATTTTTGGTTACAAAAAGTTTCTTTCTTGGGGAAAATTATTACCAATGAAGGAAAATCAATTAACTATGCCAAGATAATGGTTTTGGAGTGGGGGAATCATCCTTCAATAGTAACTATGATTCATAATTTCTATGGTTTAGAAATATATTATAGGAGGTCTGAAAACAAAATCAAATATTTCTAATCCACTAACCATGATAGCTCAAAAAGGGTTAAATTTCCTCATGAAAAAGGATTGTAAAGAATGTTTCAAGGAGTTCAATAAGAGATTTTTTACTAATACCTTGTTTACCCTACCATCTTTCAGTTATGGATTAAGTATTTTTAGTGATGCATCACAAGAAGGTATTGGGTGCATCGTCATCTAAAATGACAATGTGATTGCTTATCCATCTTGATAGTTGATGTCTGAGGAAAAGAATAATCATACGCAAGACCCGGTGATGGCTATGGTTTATTTTCTATGAAGATATATAGGCACTATGTTTATGGGGATAAATGTGATATATAAAAAGAACATAAAATCTTTATGTATATTTTCATGTAAGAGGAATTGAACATGATAAAGAGGGTATTGTTAGAACATCTTAAAGACTATTATTGTTCAATTAAATATAATCCTCGAAGAGAGAACAAAGTTGCAGATGCATTAACTATAAAATAACCAATTGGTTTGGCAATGATGAAAATTGACAGAGATCCTTTGATCAATGACCTAGTAAAACTGGACATTATAATTGTATGGGAAGGGACATCATCGACCCTATCCCAAATAAACTCTCATTTATTCTTACAAGAATTGTTCAACAAATCTAAAAAAGAATAGCCTTTTTTTAAAATAAATTTAGAGGCTGTAGAGTTGTGAACTTTCTTATGTTCAATATTGAACAATAATGTGTACCAAAATTTCATACAAGGATATTTGTTCACAGTGTTCTAGAAATAAATGAGCTGTTTGATGAAGCTCATATCTTTACAATCTCTCTATATCATGGAATCCCAAAAATATTTAGGGACCTCCATGATCATTATTTGTGAGATAATAGGAAAATGGAGATTTCCAACTATACTTTAAGGTTCTTGGTGTGTGAACATGTAATGAAAGTGTGAAAAATTCCTAAAGGGGTTTTAAAACCACTACCCATACCTACATGGAAGTGGGATAATATCACTATGGAAATTGTCACTAGTCTCTATAAAACATCCCAAGGAAACATTGCGATGTTGTTTTTACTGGACCATCTCAATAAGACATCCCATTTTATCTCTATTAGGGAATATTTCCCACTTGATAAAAATGAAATTATATACAGAAAATAATTGGTAAGGATACATTGAGTTACAATTTTTATAATTTCATATAATAATCCAATGTCCACCTCAAAATCATGGAGAAGTCTTCAATATGATATGATATTCCATAATCCTTCTCGTTATCAAAAGGATGAACTAATGCTCTTGGGATTGATTGCTACTCCGCACGCGATCTCCTGACAATGACCTAGGTGGCCGATGTCGGCCGCGACAGCCCCTCCCCCGCCGACAGGGGTGGGGGGGATTTATTGCTGCTCAGTTCCGTCTCCCTATTTTGAATCGGTGCTCAGAGATTCTGGCCATCGATATAGGCCCGATGGTTCCTGTATTCTCATTGGTTCTTCCAGTGGTGGAAATATCCTCATTGGAGTTTTCCCTCACCTCGGATCAACTTGGCTTGGCGCTGGTGGCCTGCTTCGAGAGAAGATGTCCATCCTTCCGTAAATTTTCACTACATGTCAGGTCGTCTTGGGGTCTGAATAACTTTTTCTCGATTTGTATTCTAAATTAGAAATGTTTCATGCATCTATTTCAAGAGGAGGAATATTTTCTGGGGGCTTGGTCACGCGAATGCTGAGCTTTTGGTTCGTTTTGATTCATTCTGTTTCGATGGTCAATTGACTGTCACATGGGTTAGGATCCGCCTTCGGCAGCGGTGTGGGTGCGCCTTCTAGGTGTACCCCTCCCATTTTTCAATTATGCAATTTTACCCTTGGTAGGGAATTCTTGTAGTGGATTCTTGTGCTCTGATATCCTTTCAAAATTGCTGCAACATCCTACTTATGCTCGCCTTTTTGTGGAAGCTAACCTATCCAAACGTCTCCCTGATTTCATTTGGATCAGTATTTTAGGGAAATACCATTTAAAACAATAGGTGATTTATGAAGTACATCCTACTTTATATGAATTCTACTGCTGGAAAGGACACAATACTTCTATGTGTCACACAGCGGTTTGCAGTAATCCTCAGGCCGCATCCAGATGGAGGAAGAGCAGCGAGGTGGGCATGCCAGTAAGGTTGGGGATGTCTCATGTGCCCAACCGAACACCCTTCTCCCTATAGATGATATCTGTTTTGGTTCGTGGGGAGACCCCAATCCTCCTGTGAGTAGTTTCCTCCAAGATAGTGGAGTGCTGATCAGTAGGACATTGATTCCAATAGCTTCTCGGTGTGAGCAAGGGGCACCTAGTGTGTCTGGATTTTTTATTGGTCAGGTAATAGACCTGGGTGGAAAAGTTGGGCTGTCAAAGAACATGATTTCTCAAGTGAGTACTACATGTATGGATGAGGTGCCAACAGTTAGGGGTGATCTAAGCAACTCCCATGTGGAGTTTTTATGCCCTCTCATGAAAAAGGAAAACATGGGCATAGAAAAGGTATGTCTTAATATATAACCGGATGTAGAGGGGACCTCAGTGCCTCTAGGAGAGGTTTTCCCTAACTCCAAAGAATACAATGGTTGGGTAGTAGTGAGATCCAAAAAGAAGACGGAGCATGTTGGAGGTGTTGACGAAAATCAGGTGATGGATAATATTTCTTCTCCCGGAAGGTTTTTCATTAATGGAAGTGAGATTGATGAAGTTAATACTTCGTCTTCTGACTAGGAAGCAGATACCCTTGTTGATGGTTCTTTTCACTCAGGAAGGCAGAGAGGGAAAAAAGACTCTACGGATTACAAGGACTTTCCAGCACCTACAAAGATGAAGACCAAGAAAAATAAAGACTTTTCCTACCTTCGAAAACCAATTCGGACTAGAGCCGCGGGAAGGAACGACATTTCTCAGGGGGGCCATGAGCCAATGTTTTGAGGGAACCATTACTTCAGAAGCTATCTCAGACTCCATCCCTGCAGAGGTTGATGCATCTTTGGGTGATCAAAAGGGATATATCGAGAGACCCATGGTTCTTAATGGAAAGATGATAGTGGGATTCAGTTAGTTTGGGAAGGATAAAAAAGAATAGATCAGTAGGTCAAGTCTTGGGGATGATGCCTTGACAGCAGAGGAGTGGGAGAGCCTCGAGCAGGGGAGGTATCCAGAGAATCTGAGCCTAGAACAGATGGTGTGGTACCCATCTCAACTTTATGTTTTGTTCCTAGATTTTGTCTCTTCGGTTGATATGGACTCATTCCGGGAGTTGATGGATTTTATTGCAACCAAGTTAGAGGGTTTTGTCATCACACACCCAGATACCGACATAAAATATTTAGCGTGGATGTTCTGGGATGATCAAGATGGGAAACCAATCTAGTGAGGTATGAATTACTATTGGTTTCATGGTTGTTTTTTTCTTTAGTGTATTGTTTATTTTGTGAGGTATAACGATTTACCCCAAGTGGGATATTTTTAAAATGAAATAAAAATTTAATTTGGAGGAGGAGGTTCTGAATACTAAATTGAATTTCTGTATGGCCTATCAACCTGAAAATGATGTCCAATCTAAAAGAACTATTTAGACAATCAAGGACAACTTGAGAACAAGTTCAATGGCATTTAAAGGTGGATGGGATCAACAACTCCCATTATATGAGTTCTCTCACAAAAATAGCTTCTATTAGAGTATTCCATTAACAACCTATAAAGATCTAAATAGAATGGGATCTAGAAAATCTACTTTTTGGGATGAATCTAGTGAGAGAAATCTTCATGGGCCTAATCTTGTATATGAGGTGACATAAAATGTTTGTTCCATCCAATAATATATAATGGCTTCTCAGAGTTGGTAGAAGTTCTATTTGGAAACTCGTGAAGGGACATAAATTTTGATGTAGGTTACAAATTCATCATTTGAATTTCACCATAGAAGAGTCATTCAGTTTGAGTAGAATGGGAATCTTATCTCTAGGGACATTTCCTCTATGACATCCTTGATATATTGGGAGAAGTGTCCAATAATCTTTCACATCCACCAAACCATGAACTTGTTCTTGATATATTCAATGTATCTCTCTTATAGAAGTACATACCTAATTCTTCACATGAACTGATTCCTAAAGAGGTATAACAAGAACAAGAACTCTCTTATGAGGAGCATCTAGTGGAGATATGGGATCATAGATAAAAGGCTATATGCAACATGGATTCCCACCATGGAAAATTGTTTTATAAGAACAAGAAATTTAAAGAAGTCACCTGGTTACAAAGGATACTATGAAAAAAAATCCCTTAGCTTTCCTCAAATGAGAAAATGAGTTGAAATTTTGGGGAAAAAATCTTAAGGGGGAAGAATGTAATGACTTGAACATTTTGAATGATAATTTTTACTGAATTTTTGAGTTATATTATGTTTTACTAAAAAACTATATTCCATTAATAATGAAGATAGAATAATTGAAATGAGATGATCGAGTTTCATCCATTATATGAGAGTTGGCTAGTTATGACATTAGGTCTATATGACAGTTTGAAGCAATAAGCTAAATAATAATTTTAATGTTATTATTGTTGTTATAAATAGGAATGAAAGTGGTTAATTAATACAGAAAAGAGAAACCATACTCTCAAATAGTAGAGTTCTTTCATATGAATCCCATTTTTTAAAACAAGGATGGAGGTAGCATAATTGGAATTTTCTCTTGACCAGAAACACCCGAAGATTCCATAGAAAGTTATTTTCTTTAATGAAATTATATAGGTTGCACTACAAGAAACACTGAGTTCGAGCACACCACAAGTTACCAATCCAGCTGTTCAAAAGCAGTTATGAATAATATTAACTAAAATTTTAATTTTATGTACTGAATATAATTTTAGTATCCATAATATGTGTTTCTTAGACATAATATTAGAAAAAATTAATTTTTTCAGATAAAAGAAGTATTTTAAAAAAATGCAATTTTACTACCTTTTAATGGAAAACCCTTCATAAAACCAATATTTGACACTATTATATATTGAATTTAATGTAATTAAATATTTATTTAAAATTGGATAAAATAAATTAATTTTGTATATATTTTTGGTACATTTCTAATAACTTTCATATTTTGATGAATACTGAAAAATACTAAATTTTATATGAAACAACTTTTTTAATAAAAATAATTTATAGAGTTAAATTATTTATTTTAATGGTATAGAAGTATAATTAGATTATATTTTTATCATTTAGAATAATTTAGTTCATTATTAGTAATTTCACATGTAAATTTTACATAAACACGTGTCAATCTTTTGATAGTTTTTACTTTTTAAAAAACAAACTTTTTGGTTTTGACAATGGGAATTAATTTTAAATTATTTAATGAAAATACTATTTTTTTAATTTGGTAAAATAGAATTAATTTTATAAATCATAATACCAAAATTATCTTTGGTTAAATTTTTGGTATTTTTCTGAAAACATTATATTTTTTATGAATAGTGAAAAATACTACGTTCTAGTTGAGAACCGACTATTTATTTAAATAATTATTTATTTTATTTAAATTAATTTTAGTTAAAAATAGATATATAATACCAATATATGTTCAATTTAAATAATTGATGTAATTTTATAATAAAATTAGATGTATAAAATTTTATTGAACTTTTTACTGGCTTTTACACACCTCCTAGGAGCATTTTCAAATTTGCATAAAACATAGTTTTACAGCTTCTGTGAGTTTAATTTTAATAATCCAAGAGAGATGGTTAATATAATTAATTAAAATTTGGTTCAATAAGATGTAAATAATATTTGGTGAATTGGAAATTTTGACTTTTATTTACCACTGTTAAAAGTAAATTGGGTAATTTAGGGTAAAAATGACATCATAATTACACAAACACGTCTTAATTCTATTAGGTAAATATAATGTGACAAAAATACCATCGGAATAATTTATGAAACTTTTTGGTCCAAATTGATTAGATTAGGACATTTATTATTATTTTATTTAATGAAATTTTAAAAGAGATAAATTCAATGCTTAATAACAAAACTATTTTTGATATAGGGATACAGACAATAAAAATTAGAATATAAATATTAAATAGGAATCTGAAAATATTTCTTACATAATGGTAGTTTATTTATAATTTTTAGAGAATAAATAATTTAATTTATTTATGACATAATGATGATGCAATAATTACCTTATTAATGAAATAATAAAATAATTGATAGGATAAATATCCAAATAAATATAAATTGTGAATTATGATAAATTCCACTAATATTATAGGTTAATATTATATGTTATGGTAATTTTAATAATTTTTTTTGGAAGTGATAATTTTTTTTATGGATTTCAAAAAAATCAAATACTAAATAGTGTCAAAATTCACATAATTGAGTTTTTAAAACAAATATTACATTATTAATTGATATAATATTCTTAAAAAACTAATGTTCGGCCAAAGGACATAGATAAAGTTATATTTATTAATAATAAACAACATGGTGTTCTCTTGTCTTATTATAGTATGTTTATTAACCACAGAATTTAAAAATACAAAGAGACATGGTAAATGACAATCTATTTTACTAAGAGTTAAATATTAAATATAAGATTAATATGATGGAAAAAACCTATCTAAAACCTATTGGTTGAGAGGTTTTCGACCCATCAACACATTATCATCGAAATAATTCATTTTTGATCCATTAGAAATCGAAATTTATTTTATTATAAAATAATATTTCATGCTTTTCCTAAAGTGACCCTCACCTCTCTTATAAAAGGTCACTTCTCCACCCCATAATTTCACACCTCCAAATCCTTTTAGGCTGGACAAACCATGCTCTAATATCCTCCCAAAATTATTCACATTATTCTAGAGGCATTCCTTTCATTAGAAATCCAGCCTAAGGATCCCTTTTGATCAAATCAAATGGATGAACTCGAAGAAGAGATAAATATTTTGTCACCACTTTCAAGTTATTTTCTTCTTCCACTTCCTCTTTTTCTATTTTTTCCATTATAAAATTATAAATATACTATTTTATATATAGAATAATGTAATTATGAAACTTTTACTACCATATTCATTTTTATATCCATCATATTAATGAAAAAGTCACCATACGTGTGTACGTACGACATAACATATCCACGTCGTGGGGTAGTTTGTTATTCTAACACTTCATTATTTGGATGGGTATAATAATTAGTATAACTGATTTAAATAATAAATATAACAATTTAATGATTATTTATATATTATATACCATCCAATTAAATACTATTTCACCATCAATATAATGATATTGTCACTCGTCCGTACGTACAGATTACCGTCTCCACGAACGTGATGAGATTCTATCTCCATCATAATAATTCGAGAATAATTTTCATTTTATGATTGAAAATAATTTTTATGAACTTAATATAATTCAAGATATTAATAAAATATATCATATACATAAAAAACATGGCATACATAACCAAGTATATAATTGAAAACAGATCAGTTAACACCCAAACTGATGAAACTACTAAAATATTATTAAAAATGAAATATTTGAGGATCAGATATGATATCATATTTATGTATATAGTTATTTTATATTTTAATAACCATTATTAAACTATTATACAAGATTTAAACATACCCTAGACCAAGGAAAATTACAAGGTAAGGGTTTTCATCTCACTTTTATTCCCGTGAGATTCATGCTATATTTGCCACTACTACATTTTTTTGATTTATATACTACACATGATTGTATTTTTTTCATAATATACATTAATTTATAGGTATTTACATCATCATTGGATGATATTTATTTCATGGGGTATATGATTTGTAACTTACCAAATCGGTAAGGGAATTTCAAATTTAAATTTCCACTCAATCAGTTTTACACAAACTTTATTGATTACATTACTCCAAGATTATGTGTGAAATATCTATTTATTTACGAATTCAGTAATTTCCACTAACCTTTATGTGGATATAATTTTGTTACTCATAATAAATCCATTGATAAAATATCAATTCATTGATATAAACTTGATAAGAATTATTTTAACTCAATTTCTATTCATTGAGTTAAACATCTAAGTCATTGGTGTTATTTTTATAAAAATATGTGTGAATGTACTATAATTTATTTACACTAAATATCCAATAATAATGAGTGTATTTATATTTTTCACACATAGTTATTTCACCGATTTATCCTTAACCAATGGATACAGTCTTTAAAAAGGAATTCACCTAAATTTACATTCCCTTGAGACTTCATTGTTGTTATGCGCCAATTCACTTTTATTTAGTGTATATATTTTACTTTGACATATTATATCATGAATCCGTTTTTTCTCATGATATTATGAAGTTTTTATTTCCTGGATTACTTATATTCAAGCATCTCTCATTTGGATAGTAACTCTAACTAAAATATCATTTCAAATGTTTTAAAAATTAATTTTTTGAAATATTTCTACTTAATGTCCATGTTTTAAAAATGGTTTTATGGTTTCATTTATATAGACATTAATGTATTAAAATTGAAATCTCTTTTAAAATTTTCAAAGTGGTATGGGACACATTGATTCAAAAATCTATTTTAGGAAACTTCTTGATAAATAGTGAGACTTTTAAATTTTTTCATGAAAAGGTATATTTACCTCCAATATTATTAATGGTCATTTTCAACTATGTCAAAATTATTTATGGGATATTATTCCTGATTGAGGTTGACTTTTTATGAAATAAATCATTCATACTATATTGATGTTTTTGTGACATGTTTCGTAGTGGATGTGTTATTTTATATACCATTCATGGTTTATGGATAAATTATTGACATTTTTTATGATAATTTTAATACAAATGAATTTTTTATGTTTAAACCTTTTAATATAAGGAATTAATTGGACTTAGTAAGTGATGGGTGGAGCTTGCTGTAGCTCCTAGATGAATCATTAGGTCTCATGAGACAAACTACTGTCCTGGCACAAGGCCTTACCAAAATCTAATTTGTAGTCTTGGCATAAGGCCTTGACTTTGTGGTCATGAAGTCTGGCATTATGCATTCCATCATTATGAAAGAACATTTTGATTGTTCATGGGATTATTAGACTACTAGAATATCCATGTTAATAATTAAATTTCATTATTTTAGTTTATATTTTCCATATTATGCTGATGTTTATGTTTAAAAGGATTTTCTTATAGTCTTATACCTTTCCTTAAATGTTTATGCTTATTTATAAAAGTTTCTACTGTATTTTTATCCTTATTGAGAATCTGCAATCACCCATTTCTATGTTTTATTTTTATGATGATGTGAATAATTCTTTTAGGGTTGACTTGTAGGGATAGGCTAAAGATATAAGTGTTATTAAATAGGGGATACATGTTGCTAATGTTTTTATTTCATGATGTAATGTAAAACTTGTGAATGTATCTATTACTTCCAAGGCTACTAAACTAATCGGTATTTTAGGACATGATCCCTTGAATCATGAAAATGTTATGTAATAATGCACTGACTCTAGGTAACTAGGGTCGAGGAGTTATAGTTGGTATCAGTGGATGTTTAGTACAAACCATGGAAGCTAGATATAGAAAAAAAACTCTGATTAGAAAACACTACCCTAAGATAGACATTGAAGAATTATATAGAAGAACATCCTAAAATTTTGGTAATGTAAATATTATGTGGGTTTTACATGAAATACATCCCTCTCATTATATGAGCAGGTAGAGGCGGTTCTGGCACATATGTACCTAGGAGTTAAATCACCGACAAGGAGTTTCGGGCTTGACCCGGGGTATCTTGGTACACAACAATGGGCGTTGCCGCACTCTTGGTTATGACAATCTCGGGGGAAATTCTTTGGATAATTCACATATTGATTAAAAAATTATTTTATGGATTTTAATATCATATTATAATAAATAAACTTGGTTAATAATAAGGTGTTTTAGATTGAAAATAAGGTGTTATGATATTCTATAAATGATTTTATGATTCACACTATGCTTTCTTGTGTTAGTCAATTGCTGGATTCGAGGAAGTCATAATAACACTAAACATGATGTATAAGGTGGGAACAATGATGGAAATGAGAAATGAAATGGAATGTTGATAGATGTAAAGAATATCATGTTCATGTCAAATCAGTTTTCCAAAAAGATGATCTAAAACATATATATTAACCAACTCCAAAACTCAACAAAGAAGAGAAAGGAGATTAATGATAAGATATCCAGTAGTGGAGACCATGGAGAAAAGAAAGCTCAATATCCATGATGTAGGAAATGTGGAATGAGACACCTAGGGAAGTGTACAAATGGAACAATGAAATTATTTATGTGTTGGAAATAAGGACATTAAATAAAGAATTTATGAAGAAAAATTGTGAGTACAATAGAATATAATAAAAATGTTTCCAAGAATCCATTTACAGTCAATTTCCATAATTGTTGGGGACCTAGGAATTACCCTAGTGAATACCAAATTATCTAGGATAACTTATTGGTCACAGAAGAACCTATGTGGAAAAAATGGATGGTGAAATGTTTAAAAGTTTTAGTGCTCTTTATTGATGACATTGCTTTGGAAGACTTTTCTCCTGTATGTGTAACCCTGTAGTTTGTTATGTAAAAAATCTATTTTAGATATAATTGTTTATTCTATTGTTAATATAGTTATAAATAACCATTTTGATTTATATTATCCTAGAATTTGAAGTAGTTACATGTTATTAAATTTTGGGATGAAAATGTGAGGTATGAGATAAAATTTGTGGTGAAATTATATTATAGTTATTTTGAGGAATTTATCTAATTTTTGGAATGTTATAAAATATAGTTTTTGTAATAGGACAACACACATACTGTTGGACAACTCATCGTGTTGGATAGAGCCATGGGAATTGATCCCACAACTAGAGTGCGATTGGGATATATCGCATACCACTGGAATATGTGACGTCCTAGGTTAGTGTGACTAATTATTTATAGTTAAATTATTTTATTGAACAATAATAAGTTGAGTTCGGATATTTTGTCTTATCAAAGGGATATACTTAGTTTTGAAAAATGATTTGGCGATTATGGGATAAATTTTATTTTGGATGATGTTCGCTCTGTTGGGAACAGTATATGCCTTAGGAAAATAGAATACTATGGGGTTAAATTTAAGAATAATGGAGGATTATTATCTATGTTTTTATTGTGCCTTTATAGTTATTTGTTTATTTATGGAAATGATTAATCTGTCAAAGAGAATATGTGATTAGGTTAATTAATTTTATGTATTTGAATTTAAGAGTAGTCTATGTTATTTGGAGATATAATTTAACTGGTAAGATTACATAATGAAATTCTTCTATGTTTTGGGTTTAAATATTATTTGGGATTATATTGATGGAATTTAAGGACAATTTTTTATTGAATGGTATTTATTGAAAATTGGGTATTGATGGTTTAATTTTAGAAATTAAGATATGAATTTATTTCTCTAAAGGATTATTTTTTTGGGGATCATCTGATCTTGTATTAAACATTTTGGTTTTGGTTAATCACTAAAGACAGGGTAAATATATATGGTTTATCCTTTATGGATTATGTGATTCTCTAGATGTTGATTCTAGAACATCAGGTGTCACTAGATCATCTTGAATACTGATCATTTAAAAAAAATGAGTTAGTGGCACAAATATTTTAAAGGATGAAACTCTACATAAAAAGTAAGTGTATCTATTTATTTTCTTAGTCAATCTCAAAAATAAATTCCTCAACTTTATGAAATGGAACTTAAAACAAAATATGTTATCTGTTTACTTTTCCTACTAGGAATCTAATCATTATTTATCCCACCACAAGTTTGTGGTTTTCTTGTTGTTAACATTCTATTGATCATGTTTTCTATCACTCTCCACCAGAACATGAAACTTATTTTATCTTCCATATCCATGTTTTCCTACATGGAATCCAAGTACGGGTTATCTAGGGTGACCTTTATACTTATCATTCATTCTTTTAAAGAGGTGGTTTTATTGACTCTTTTTTGGATGTGGGACATTCAATAAAGTTCCAAAAGACCAAATTTAAAGTTTTGAGGATTCAACTTCCAAAATGGGGGAATCATTTAACACCTCAAGATTTCATAGTAAGTTATTTTCTTTAAATTAAGTCAATAGATTGCACTACACGCAACACCGAGTTCGAGTGCATGGTGACTTACCAAACCAGTTGTTCTAAAGGGGTTATGAATATCATTAATTGAATTTTGAATTTTATATTCTCCATATAATTTTAGAATCCATATAATGTGTTTTATAGACATAATATAAGAACAAATTCATTTTTTCAGATTAAATAAGTATTTCTAAAAAATAGAAATTTTAACACCTTTTGATGGAAATCCCGTTTTAAAACCAATATTTGACACTTTCATATATTCAATTTAATGAAATTAAATTCTAATTTAGAATTAGTACATTGTAAATTATTTTGGATAATGTTTTGGTACTTTTCTGATAACTTTCATAATTTGATGAATACTCAAAAAATACTAAATTTTAATTGAAATTAACTTTTTTAATCGAAATAATTTGTAGTTTTGAATTATTAATTTGATTGGTTTGGAGTATAAATAAATTGTATTTTTACCATTTAATACAATTTTGTTCATTATAAGTAATTTCATAATTAAATTTGACATATTCACATGCCAATATTTTGATAGTTTTTACTTTTTAAAAACATGCTTTTTGGTTTTGACAACTCAAATTATTTTTATATTAATTAATGAAACTTATATGTTTTGAATTTGGTAAAATTGATTTCATTTTTAAATTCTGAATATAAAAATTATCTTAGGGTATATTTTTGGTATTTTTCTGAAAACATTCAATTCTTGTTGAATAGTGAAAAACAGTGCATTATAGTTGAAAACCGAAATTTAATTTAAATATAAATTTATTTTAAATCAAATTATTTTATGTCAAAATAGATATATAATACCTATATAAGTTCAATTTAATTCATTGGATTCATTTTATAAAAAAATAGAGATATAAAATTTTATTGAACATTTTACAGTTTTTACCCACCTCCTAGGAGCATTTGCAAATTTGCATAAAACATAATTTTACCACTTCTGTGAGTTGAATTTAAAAAACCAAGAGAAATTTTTTATATCCTTAAGTAAAATTTGGTTCAATAAGATGAAAATAATTTTTTTTGAATCGTCACTTTTGACTTTAATTTACCACGATTAAAATTAAATAGGGTAATTAAAGTTATAAATGATATCATAATTACCCTAAAAATGTCCTAATTCTATTAGATTTTTATAATTCGACCAAAACAACCTTAGGAAAAAATATGAACCTATTTGGTCCACTTGGATTATATTAGGACATTTATTATTCTTTTATTTAAAGAAGAGTTAAAAGTGTTAAATTCAATATTTAATAACTTAACCATTTTTAATATAGGGTTCCACAGAATATAAGTTAAACTATAAATATTAATTGGAAAGATAAAACTATTTTTTACATAATGGTATTTTATTTATAATTTTTAGACATTATATAGTTTAATTTATTTATGACACAATGATGATGCAGTAATTACGTTATTAATGAAATATTAAAGTAAATGATGTTATAAATATCCAAAAAAATTAAATTGAGACTTATGATTAATTATAAATATTTTTAGTATAATATGACATGTTAAGGTTATTGTAATAAATTTTATTCGAAGTGATAAAGTTTTTATGGTGTTCAAAAAAAATAGAATACAAAATAGTGTCAAAATTGAAATTATTGAGTTTTTAAAACAAATATAATATTATTAATTGATATAATATTCCTAAAAAGTTATAATTCAGCCAAAGGACTTAGATAAGGTTATATATATTATTAAAAACTACATGCGGTTCTATTTTTTTATTATAGTTATTTTATTAACCATATAAAATAAAAATACAAAGAGACATGGTAAATGAAAAACTATCTATCTAAGAGTAAAATATAAAAGATATGGTTAATTTGAGGACCCAACCTATCTAAAACAAATTGGTTGAGGTTTTTTAGATCCATCCCAACCATAGCCATAACATAATTAATTTTTGAGCCATTAGAAACCAAAAATGATTTTATTATAAAATAATATTTCAAGATTTTCCTATAGTGACCCTCACCTCTCTTATAAAAGGGCACATCACATTCCCTTAATTTCACACCTCCAAAGCCTTTGGGATCGGCCTACCCCGGCCCCAACATCCTGCCAAATTTCCTCCCTTCATCCTATAGGCCTTTCATTGGTCAGAAAGCCAACCTATTGATCCCTTTTTATCAAATCAGAAGGAAGAACCCGAAGAAGAGGTAAATATTTCATCCCCGCTTTCAAGTTCTTTTCCTCTTCCATGTCCTTATTCTTTGTTGTTTAAATTATAAAATAACAACTTCAGTATATTCTATATAATTTAATGTTTTTATAAAAATGGTACAACCTTTGTTCATTATTCTATCCATAATATGAATGACAAAGTCACTATACATGAGTACGTACGAATTACCGTCTCCATGTCGTGATGTAGTTTGTTATTCAAACACTTAATTATTTGGATGGGTATAATAATGAGTATATCTGAGGTAAATAATAAATATATAACTTTATAATTCTTTGTATGTGATATACCATCAAATTACATACAATTTACCCATCAATATAACGATATTTTCACTCGTACGTACGTATGGATTACCGTCTCCATGAACGCGATGAGATTCATTCCCCATCGTAATAATTCAAGAATAATTTACATTTTATTATTAGAAATAATGTTTATTAACTTAATATCATTATGGATATAAATAAAATACATCTTATCCATAACAAACATGGCTTACTTAACTAACTATATATCAGAAAACAGATCAGTTAACACCAGAAACAATGATACTACTAAAATATTATTAACAAAGCTATTTTAGAGGATTATATATGATTTCATATTTATTTATATAGTTATTTTATAATTTAATAACAATTATTTAACTATTATATAGGAGGGTAATTTACCCTCGACCAAGGAACAGTACAAGGTAAGGGGTTTTCATCCCACTTTTATTCCCATGAGGTTCAAGCTTTATTTACCACTACTGCCATTTGTGTGGCGTATGTACAACCCATGATTGTATTTTTGTGTTATGTACATTAAATTATGGGTATTTAAATAATAATTGGATGATCCTTCTTTCTTGGGGTGTATGTTTCATAAGTTACCAAATCAGTAAGGGAATTTTAAATTTCAATTTCCACTCATTCAGTTTTAGGTAAACCTCATTGATTATATTACTCATATATTATGTGTGAAATAACTATTTATTTACTTATATAGTAATTTACACTACCCTATTTTTGGATATAATTTTTAAACATGTAATCCCATGATTGATAAATTCGCAAGTCCTTTATATAAACATGAAAAGAGTAATTTTTACTCAATTTGAATTCATTGAGTTAAACATCCATGTCATTTGTGTTACGTTTACAAGAATCTATGTGAATGACCTATGATTGGTTTACACTGAATATCCAATCAAATTTAGTGTATTTATAGTTTTAACACATAATTATGTCATTAATTTATCCTTAACCTAAGGATGCAGTCTTTAAAAAACAATTCATCACATCTTACATTCCATTTAGACTTCTTTGTTGCTATGCGAAAATTCACTTTTATTTCGGGTATATACTGTACTTTGATATAGTATATCATTAATCCCATTATTCTCATGATATTATAAGGTATTTATTAGATAAATTATTTTTATTCAAGATTCTCTCATTTGTTTAGGATCTCTATCTAAAATATCATTTTAAATGATTTAAAAATTTATTCTTCTAAATCTTTCTCTTTAGTGTCCATGTTTTAAGAATGGTTTTTAGGTTTTATTTATATGGAAATTAATGTTTTAAAATTTAAATTCCTTTTAAATGTTTAAAATTTTTATGGGACACTTAATATCAAAAATCTATTTTAAACAACATCTTGATAAATTCTGTGACATTTAAATATTATCATGAAATGGGATATTTCCCTCAAAGATTTTTACTGATCATTTTCAACTATGTCAACATCCTTTACTAGATATAATTATTGATTGAGGTTGATTTGTTATGATAAAAAATATTTTATTCTGTATTGATGGTTTTGTGATATGTTAGATTGTGGATGTGTTATTTTATATACCATTCATGGTATATGTATTAATTATTGACATTTCATATGAAAGTTTTAATAATAATGTCTATGTTATGTTTAATGATTTTCTTATGAGAAATGCATTGGACTTAAAAATTTATGGGTGGAGCCCGCTATAGCTCCTTGATGCATCGGTAGGTCTCATGAGACAAACTAGTGTCTTGGCACAACGCCTTTGAAGAATATTATTTTTCGTCTTGGCACAAGGCCTTAACTATGTGGTTATGAAGTCTGGCATTATACATTCCATCATTATGAAAGTATCTTTTTATATTTAATGTGATTATTCAACTAGTAGAATATCCACGTGAATAAGAAAATGTAATTATTTGATTTTATCATTTCCATATTATGCTGAATTTTATTTCTAAAATTCTTTTGTTTTAGTCTTATACATTTCATCAAATGTTTATACTTATTTATTAATGTTTCTTCTATATCAGTATCCTTACTGAGCAGCTGAGCTCACACTATTCTATGTATTTTTTTCCTAGGATGCGAAGAAGTAATTTATGGTTAACTTACAGTGATAGGCTAAGTATATAAGTGTGTTTATAAAGGGGACACAATTTTGTTGGTGTATTTATTTAATGATGTAATGTAAAACTTATGAATGTATCTAGCACTTCCAAGGAAAATAAACTGATTGGTCTTTCAGGACATGATTCTTAGTATCAATCTAATGTTATGTAATAATACAACTACTCTGGGTAACTAGGTTTGGGGTGTTACATGACCAATCCAGTTCCACACCTCTTCATTTTATACTTGCATGAAATTTCCAAAGTGATAAGTTCATGTTAGTTGAAATTACGACTCAAACAATATTATCTAGGCCACCCCTAGAATCTATCAAAATTGAAAAACTCCTCCTTAGGTTATTTATTATTGTTATAAAGGGTTATTTTTCAAACACATAGTCAAATAATGTATAATTAAAATGTATAAATAAATGTTTTATTCCATCATTTCTGTTTTGATAAAAAAATTTCATAAAACTATGATGAATATGATAAATTGATTATTTTGGATATAAATAATTATTTTAAAAAATGTTAAATATATATATATATAATAAACTAATATATTAGTAATAATTATTATTTCAATGGAATAGTATTATTAAAACACAATTATTTAAAATTTAGTAATAAAATAATTTTTTTCATGTATTATAAATTTTACTATGCATTTTTCTATGCACTTTCTATTTCCTATTATTATAATAAATGAGAATTTTTATATTTAAAAAATAAATTTATAAAAAATAGTGAATTAATATGATAAAATAAAAATAATTTTTGAAATTTGCACATCGAAATTAATGTAATGAATATTTACGATAATTATATAAAATATTTTATTTTTTGGTTAATAGTAAAAATACAATTATGAGTTTTAGTATGTTTAATGCAATCATAAGGATGTATTTTGTAATATAAATTTTTTTTACTCTTTTTTATTTTAGTAACATTATAGTTGTCCTATATGGCCATTTGCGTGGGAAAATACAATAGAAAAACTGTTTTTGAATTTATCACTACCTATGTGTCCAAGGAAATATTAATCATATCTTTCTATTTTTCTATAAATACCAATCCATTTCACCAGTATAATTCATTCCTAATCCGAAAATCCTGAATCTATGATATTTTTTAATCCCAAGGAGTTTGTAAATGGTGTCTTCAATCACATATGTTCCCAATCTTCTAGTTTTGGGATCCACTCATCAAGGTAAAGGAAATCCAAACTTCTCTATTTTATTCAACATAAATTTTTATATGGTATCCATTATAAATTTACAAAATATGTTCCTATTTAGATTTATGATATCCCTATACATATTTTAGGGTATTTTATTAATAGGTTAATCTTTTCCCCTCTCTTTTAATGTATTTTTAATCCATGTTTCAAGCTCATTATACTACCGGATTTTGTTCTCATATTTCAATATTTTTCTCAGGGAATTATTTTATTTTATGTTTGTAATACCAAAAACACTTTTGTTTCTACGGATATTCACATAGATTTCAAAATTACCTATTTTATTCGGGGATTATAATACATGAGACCCACTTTTCCTTCTTGTGGTTTTAATAATAAATGATGAACTTGTATTATAGAACTTCACCAAAACAACATGATTTTTATATGAAACCCATTTCATTTATTCTCCATTGGATATTTGTGAAATAATTTATTATAATATTTTTTGATCAAATTAATTAATAAATATTATGTGTGTTTTTTGATATCTCTCCATTACATTGGTTAATAAATTTAATCTCAATATATTGCATTTTTTATGATACCTTGGTGAATATGCTTGGTAATTTTTATGACACCTCGATGAAAAGACATGGTGACATTCTTATGAATGAATTAAGTAAATGTTGCAGATGCATTTAAAATTCATGATTCATGTTATTTTAATTATTATATTCTTCATGTTCTCTTGATTATTCCATAATTATATTCTTCGTGTTCTTGTCAAATTTTCTCAAGATCACATTTAAACAACATCCCTTGTATTACCTTACTATTCCTCCTGATCACCCATTCATTTAATGTATGTCCCTACGATATGAGATGAAATAAATATAATTAGGGTGGTCATTGAAAAAAAAAATTAAGTGGAATAGAATAATGATTTATGTTTTCATGTATTATTGACCTTTTTTCCAAGATAGAAAACATTAAAAGATCCTTTGTTGGAAAAATGTAATGCAATTTTATGTAATAAAAAGGTGGTATGGAATAAATATTTATGGATCCGTATTTTCCTTAAGATAAACCATTTCAAAATCATACTCAAGATAGATTTTTTAGTACCATATTGTGCTCTTATTGATTTATATTACTAATGTGAGTCCTTCACATCACATGAGGTTATTACCAATATTTATAAGGGAGAATGGGATGTCCATGTGAGTGAAGATAGACCTATGTATCATTGCCTAGGTAAAGTGGAAACCTATATGTATAGTTTATTTATGTGAAATCAAGGAAAATGATGTATTTAATTCCCTTTTGGTTTGGACTAATCTAGGTATGTCTTACCTGATATCATTTTTAAGTTACCTCATGTAATAGTGGTAGAGTTCACCATTGGGATAGTGATAGTGATGAAAATGGATTACATTAAACCTTGTAGGATGGAAACTATTAAGGTTCCAAAATATAATATATAAGTAAAAGATTTTGGAATCTAAGGGTTTCATATGACCCAATAATTTTCCATATGTTCTTCCTATTATATTGACCAATAAGTAGGATAATACCTTCAGTATATTTTTTTATTATCAATGGTTGAACTAGATTATAGTTAATAACTGGTATCCAATTCCATAAATAAATGAACTCTTCAACTATATCTAAGGATTATTGGATTAATATAAATTGATTTGTGGTTAGGATATCATGAATTTCATGCCAAAACATTAGACATAACATGTACTACATTCCACAATAGATATAGCCAGTATAATTATTTGGTAATTCCATTAGGTCTCATGAATGGGCCCATAGTCTTTATGGAATTAAGTCATCATGTTTTCCACCCATATATGCAATCATTTGTTGTTGTGTTCCTTGATGATATGTTTTTGTATTCTCATAATTTAAATGAACATGAATAACATATTGAGATATTGATGGATACACCAAGAGTCCATCATCTATATTCTATACTTTGTAAATTCTACTTTTGGTTCAATATATTTCAATTTTTGGGTCACATAATCTCAAAGTCATGAATGTTTGTTGTCCTAGAGAAGGTGTGCACTGTGGTTTTGTAGGAACAACCCAAGTGTGTCTTTAACATATGCAGTTTCTTTGGGATCGTTAGGTATTATAATAAATTCATTTAATACTTCTCATTCCTAGAAATGTCTCCTAGGGGCTTGGATAAAAATATTGTTCAATTATTATTGTTAGAAGCCTTCAAAGAATGATTTTAGGATTGGAGTGAAAGATTTACATTAGGAATGATCTTGGTTTTTCCAGATATAGGATGAATCTATATAGTTTGTTGTGATGATTTAGGAATCATTCTATGAGTAGTTATAATGTAGGGTGATCGAGTTATGGTATAAAGGCACCACTATGTGAGCCCTCATGAGAAAAATTACCCAATAAATAACCACGAACTGACATATATGATTCTTTCCCAACATTGTTGGATGCATTTAAATTGGAGGATAAGTTCAACTTTTACAATGACTATAAATGTATCAAATATATATCCACATAGTATTACATGAATTAAAGATAGTTTATCTACATATAATACCTACAATAATTTGAATTTGAGTTCACTTATTCTCTAGGGAAGGGAAATGTGTTGGCTAATTCCCTGAGATTGAAGAATCAGACATATTTCATCTAGGAGGCTAGTAGTGAGTGGCTGTTCTTGGCCCTATTTTATGATATTTATCAGGAAGTTCATAAATATCTTGGGTATACAAAATTAGACGATTGGATAGTGATATCCTCTCTTCTATAATAGTTAAAAATTATATGAATTTCAGATTATGAGGGACTATTTATATGGTATAGTGTTAGGTGGGGAACCATTTCTGGAATAGGTTAATGATGAAGAATGAGATCCAACAATTTGAAAATCATTTTTTGGTTCCTGTTGTTATATAGGAATATTGGATGTGATAATATCATGCCTCTATTGGTCAAGTGCACAGTTACCAAGTTGTACTGAGATGTAAGTTGTCAATATTGGTGTCTAGGTAAAAAGTGGAAGATTACCGGTTTTATCACATGGTGTTCCACATGTTAGTAGGTGAATATTGAGAACTTGTTAAATGTTGGACTTATACAACATCTCTCAATTCCTCTGAGGAAATGGGATGATATCAACATAGATTTCGTAAAGGGGTTGTTGAGATTCACTAATGGAATTGATGAAGCATGGGTGATCATTGAAAATTTGAACAAGGTTATGAAAATTCTTACTATGTGGAAGGAAATTTATGTAGAAAAGTTTGGGAGCATGCATATTTGAATATTTTATTCCATTATAAAATTATCAATTCGATCGTATCAGACAGACACAATTAGATTACATTGTGATTATAGTAGGTTTCTCACAATATACATGGTTCATAGTTTATTCAGAGTATAACGTACCTTGATTAGAGTGATGATCATCCCCAACATATGATATTACTTTTAGAGGATATGCTCTTATCCTACATCATTGGTTTTTGAGGTTCATTGATAAAAAACCGACCACACATCTAGTTTAACTACTATTAAAGCAATCACAAGAATAATTAGATGGATAACTATAAGGCATTATATGGTATTCATTATAATTAAACACGGTACAAGTTTGAGGAAGGCAAGGAAGATCTAATGAGACCTCATTTCAGTCATGAATATTTTGAACATGTGAAACAAATTTAAAAGCGTATGGATAAATATTAGTATAGGAAGAATTAATATACCAATATCTTTATTGAGATATAGAGTGTAAGGCGGGACATAATATATTTTTATGACTATCTTTTAGATTGTTTCATAGATGTATTTTCAAATGGGCAAATCTACCATCTGATTAGGTTGTGGGTTTTGAGGTCTTGGAGAGAATATGGATGATAACGAATTGGTTCACCTAACCTCAGAGGTATCGGGATATGCACAAAATAATCCATGGATTAAATATTATTTTTTATTACTCAGACCCATATCATTTATTTGATGCTATGTATATTGATATATAGATAGATTCCTACATCAAGGATCATCTAGTATGTAATATTTATTGTAGCATGAAGGATCTCCAAGGTAGGTCAGTTTCTTTGGTAACATTGCAATGGTAACATGACCATTTATAGGATGAGACCTTTGAGAGAGAGAGGCTAACATATGTACTCACTGAAAAGAAAATTTCCTAGATGATATTTTAAAACCCACTGGAGGGAAACTAGAGGATGATTTGTTTTATAGGGGTAGTTTACAATGTACTGACCCTTTTATAATGGAAAATATACTTAATTTATTTTATAAAACAAATTGTTATGAATATAAATTTTATTAAGAGGATAAGGAGTAGTTTAGGATATTCTTGGATACATTTAGAGCCCAAATCAACATTTTTTGGTTGGAAAGAAAAATCCACCTGGTTAGCACATGGTTAGTGCTAACCATGTGACTCAACCATGTGGGTGCTATAGAGAATTGTTGAGGGTTGCATGGTTAGTTCTAACCATGATCCTCAAGATGCAAGGTCATGTGAGGAATTCTATAGGGATAGAATGGGAATCATGGATTACCCAAATTCTGTTCCCAATTCCATACTCTTATTTCCACATAACCATTATAAGTGCATGGTTAGGCTCATGGTTTGGGAAATTGTGCAGCCAAACCATTTTTGTCTTTAAAATGGGGGAAATGACCATTTTCCCTTTTCACCTTAATCCTATAACCTGTCTTTTCCCATATTTTCTCTAGTAGTAGACCATATAATGAGAGATTCCATTACCTCTAAACTATAATTTTGATACCATCTCCTTATGATCTCAGATTTCATCATTCTTAGTTGTGTTAGATGTATATCCAAAAGAGTTCACTCCCATTCCATCTTTTCTTCATTTATTCTGCTGTCTTCTATGCTATTTTGGTGCGATTTGATGTCCCATATTTTTAGTACATTTTTCTATTTCCACAGTTTCTCCATTTAAAATAAAATCAATTGAAAAAAATGGATGATGGGTTACCAACTTCCATTATGTAGGTGATATAGTTATTTTTTAAATGTTATTTGATTTTATAGCATGCATGACCGTTCTTCATAATAGACTTTTCCTATGTTAATTTAAAACTATACATATAAATTATCTAAATTCCTAAAAATATTATAAAATTCTCATTTTACCCATGTTTATGGTTAGATACCAGCCACCTCGACATGTTCTACACCTTACAATCTTCTTATATGATTCCCATGAATTGTTGAATTTTTATATTTCTAAAAAAAACCTTCCTTGATGGCTTGGATTGACTCTTATGTGGAGTAACTACCTAAATTAAATTATAATGAGTGGTGTGAACTCTTAATATGAATCCCTTATGTATAAGGGATTTACCTTTGTTACATGTTATGTCAAATGAATTTTAATTCTTCTTTGGAATGGTATTAAAGCATGAACGACCTTTGTAATTGAATGTGATTTTTAGGAATTACGTCCATATTTACTTATATGATTTACAAGAATGGAACTCCAAATGATATGTGATATATGGTAATGGAGTTTTTAATGAAATCTGATATATGGTCATGGTTTACAATGTGAAATGTGTTATACAAGAAATAAATCCTTAATTAAATTTGATAACAAATCATGTTTTCCAATATGTTTGTGATATTTAGGAAAGGTGTCACATCTAATTTTGATCCTAAACAATGAAATACAAAGTGAAATTTGATATAAGATCACAATATTCATAATTAAATGTGATAACAGGTCATAGAGCCTCAAATTAATTTGATAACAAGACACAGAGAACTATATAGTTCATGAAACATAGGTGTGTAATCCCTTGATATTCCTTGTTATTCACACTACTACCCATGGATTCATATGTTATGACCCAACACATTTTATTTATTCCAATGAAATAATTATTTTCATCAATGGATGTAAACAGAACGTTCTTATCCTTAATAAGGCCTTATCCCATTATGAAGAGGTTTCAGGGAAATCTATCAGTTGGAACGAATCATTTATTTTCTTTGTGAAATCCTTCCCCCTCTCCTAAAAACATCACATTATAGATAATGTTGGCATCAAAAAATGTTCTTTTCCTTTTAATTATATTGGAGTTCCCATATTTTGGGGCAGACATAAAGCTATTTATTTTAGTACCCTGGTTGATCAAGTGATTAATCCTCTTACTTCCTGGAGAGGGAAATCCATGTCCATTGCTGGAAGGATTGGCCTTGTGAAATAGACCATTATATCCATATTGGTTTATTCCCTCATGATCTATAAGTGGCCACTTGGTCTTCTCAACAGAAATAATAATTATATTAAAAAAATGGTATGGACCGAAATCATCATTGAAAGGAAACTTGTTACCATCCACTGGTCGACCTGCTGAACCCCTCTTGAGAAGGGTGGCCTTGATATTAAAAATCTCAAGTTGTTCAATGAGGCCCTAAATGCTAGGATCACTTGGAGACTGATCAATAACACATATGACTTTCTTGATTTCCTTAGAAATAAATTTCTTATGATGTTAAAAAATGGGAATCTAAACTATATCCAATCTTCTCTTTGGCCCTCTTTAAGAAACTCGTTTGTCTGTATCATGAATAACTCCAGATGGTTGGTAAACCTGGACTCCACCATTCATTATTGGTAGGATAACTTGACTGGATCCCCACATATCTCCATGCTTACTCATAATACTTCCCCTGATAGCATTAAATTCACTATAAAGGATGTGATTCATTCCAGAACCTTAGAACTTCCTGACTCCATCATGCTGGTGGTTGATGGGTACCCTTTCTCTACTGATGATGACTTTCTGGTTTGGGAACCAAACCACAATGGTATTCTTGACTCTAAATTTTTTTACAATCAGTATTTCTTAGACTCTAAATATGAAATTTCTCGGTTAATTTTTTTAAAAAAAAACATGGATTAAACCTTCCAGGCTTAATCTTATTTGGTGCTTGGTGTACAAGAGTATCCCTACTGAGACATGTCTCCAATATTTTTCCATTCACCTAGGTTCTAAATTCCTTCTCAGTCATTAACATCGAGAAGATATAAACCATCTATTTTTATATTTTTCTAAGGCATTTCCTATGTGGAATTTTATTGCGGACATATTTGATTGCAGATTTCCTCCTTTTGACAATATCCTCTTTCTGCTACAACATTGTGTGGAGCTTGAGTTATCACCACAAATCAAAAACCTCTTCATATCTGCCATGGCAGAGCTTCTACACATTATATGTTATGATAGAAACGACACTATTAACTATAATCACACGCCCAATCTTATTACAGGTCACACGAGAATCCTGATTGCTATTAAAGATGATGCCTCAATCCTGAAACCTAATTGTGACAACACGATCAGTGACATTGTGATCCTGCGACATATAAAGATTGAAGGAATATTTCCCCATCCAAAAAGTTTTGTTGAAGTATTCTAGAATTCCCCACTTCTTGGATGGATCAAGATCAATGTGGATGGGGCTTCCAAAGGAAATCGAGGCCCTGTTGGTTGTGGGGAAATCATCAGAGATTCCAGAGGTCACTGCCATGGTTGTTTCTATGGCAGCTGTGGGGTCAATTCCTCCAATGAAGCTGAGATGATGGATGTCATCCATGCTATCAAATTTTTCAAACATAAAGGCTGGAACAATATCTGGATCGAAAGTGACTCCACCACCATTGTTCAAGCAATTTGGAATGGGGATGTCCACCTCTCTTGGCCACATACAGCGAGTTGGAAGATTTTCCTGAACTCGATTTTGGAGATCAGATATATTTCCAACCATGCCTACTGAGAAGCTAATACTGTGGAATATGGTCTTGCCAACATGAGGATCAACCAATCTATTATGTGGATTGATGATTTTCTGGATGATCTTCTCCCCCTCCTTACTAATTACTGTAATAAAATGCCCTCTTTCAGACTTCTGTAATCTTCTCGCTTGATTATAAAAATTTTCGTCTTGGTCATTGACCTGGACATTGCCTCCAACATAAATAATTATATATATATATAAATGTTCACTTGTTTTTATATATACAGGTTTAGTTTGATGTTGTTTTTGTTATCCTGGTGTCACATAATTTTCTGTTACACATGTAGGGAATCCCATCTACCTGCGATCCTTGGGCCTGGAATCTTTGGTGTAATATGATATATGGATATGAAATACCTAATTAAATTTGATATCTAGGCTTGGGGTACCCTTTTCATGTGATACTTAGGAAATTTTCCCCATATACTTATGATCCTCAGGATGGAGTCCCTTGTGAAATTTGATATATGGGCTTAGAGTCCCATATGAATTTGACAGATAGGAATGATGACCCAAATGGTTCATGAAACCCACACATAGACTCCCTTGATATTCAATGATATTCATATAAAAACATATTATTCTTGAGTTTCTCCTTTTGAACTGGATAATAGTACTATATATATGATATAAATATCACTACAGATATTGACCATATATTTATACATATGTTCACATGTTACTAGATATCCAAACTTAGGCCAATGAAGGTAATGTCACCCGGTGTCCTTCATGAACTTGAGATGACTTGTTAACATATATTATTTTTTATTACATTACTATATATTAATATTAATCATTTCATATGAACTTGTTGAATTTTATGAGACACTATTGGTGGTGTCCTACTGAGTATATCTGACACCCTATTCGAGATACCTTTTGGTTCCCAAAAAGAACTTATGGTTGTGGGTTGGGACTAAGGGAAGCTTCTAGCTATGGATTCTGGATTTTCATCATTGGATAGATTACATGAGTAGGGGACCAAGATTATTCATTTGATTCTAGTGGGGATAGTTTTTTTTTCATTTAGCATTTTTGTATATAATGATGAATATGACTATACCCATGTTAATTTTTTTTGAATATCTATTGACATTAGAATTAGTTTTTATATGATATTGATTCTATTCTATATGTTTTATCATATTACGATGATTTATTATTCTAGAACTCGTTATTTAATTCAGATTCTACTATTTTTCATCAGTGTGTATTATTGCACAATACTATGAAATGAGAGAATAAACTCCTATCTAATGAAATTTAGGCCCTCATTACTAGTAAGTTTCCCCATACGCATGTGGGGAATTCTTGAGGCCTTCTAAAAAACTTATTTTGGTAACATATGAGTGAACCCAGGCCGGGATTATTCTTTTTTAATTTCTTAGTCATTTAATTTCATGTCTTACATTTTGAAGATATTAAGCACATATGTCCAAAATGACATCAGTACATTTGATTAGGTAAATTTGTTAAATTTTATATCATATAAGAATAATTATTATTAAAAAATAATTTTTTTGTATTCACCAATTATAATTTTATTACCATATATGAATTTCATACATGATAAATGAATAAAATATCTTTATGGAGGTGGATGTATTAACAAATGAACCTATCATTTTCAAAAGGATAGAAAGTTATGAAATTTCATGATATATTATCATTTTATAAATTTAAAAATTTAATTAATATCACACACACACACACATATATATATATTAAATAAAACATTGTAATTGTATGTCAGTGACATTTATGGAATATGAAAACCTCACTACATCCAGGTGTTAATCTAAACATATGGATGACTGATGATTTCATTTCCCATAGGATGTAGAAAGAGATAAAAAACAGTTGTACCACAATAATAATAAAATTAATATAGATATATATATATATATGTTAGTTACATATTATTACCTCATCATGGTAAAATACAATTTTAAGGATGTTGAAGATGAAATAAACTTGAAATAGAGAGGTTAGGATTTATACCTTCAATTCGATAAAATATTTTGATTTCACATTAAGACATATAGGATTGGTATTCTAGTGGTACTAGTATCTCTATGACATGGAAGTTAATTTTGGGAGATATTTTGTTAGGGTTATTTATTAATAGGAGTTCCTAAAAGGTGAGAGGAAAATAGGAGAGGAGGATCCCGTTTATATGTTAGGCAGGGGGAACTATTATAATTATAGAATGTATTAATTTAATAAAAATTAAATATCATGATAAAATGTATCCAAATTTATATATATCAATTATTTTATAAGGGTGGTTTGAAATACCCTCATCTAATTATATTTTATCAATTTATGTGATCTTTTCACCCTTATCTCTTTGTTTGAATGCTTGTTAACCATTTTGATGATTACCACGTAATGAGATTTTTATTATAGTAAAAGAGTAATGAAAAATACTATAAAAAGAAAAGTGGAACATAAATTAACCATTGTTCATATTATAAATCATATCACATTCACTTTTAGGAGGATACTATTTTTTTATTATAAATTATTTAGTGAAATATTTTTTTATAAATTATCATTAATATCATTTTTGGATCTATTCATTAAATTTTACATTAATCTCATCAATATAATAATTAATTTAGAACATAAACCATTTCAGAATCCCTAACAGGTTATATTTGTCAATAAAATTAATAATACATTATATGTTACCTGAAATATTACTTTTTTTAAGAACTTACATGATTTTTCTAAAGCTTTCATGAGAAAAATATTACCTTTGCATAATAATTTAAAGTAATAATTTAATCTGAAAAACTATTAATAAATTTTCCTGATAAAAAATAATTATTATTTAAAATAACTATTTATGAATGAACCTGACATCTTTTTTCTCAAGGAAATTTTTTTAATGATATTAAGAAAAAAGAGTGACATTTTGCTTTTATTATTTATTTGAAATAATATTAAGATCATTGTCTTAATAAAGTGGAAATAAATTTCCATATTTTACAACATTGGAAGTTAATTATTTTAAATTATAGATCTACTAAATTAAATTCTTGTTTTATATATATTTTTAGGAAATTTCACATTATTTTTAAAATTAATCCACTAATTTATCTTTAATAAGGTGCCAAATAGTCAGTAAAGTACCAATTCATAATGAAAAAAAATAAAAGGAAGATACTAACCAAATTTGAACCTCCCAAAAAAATATGGAATTAATTTTTTAAGATTAAATTTCTACAATTGGAATAAATTACATCAATATTTTATCATAAAATGCAATAGCAATCTATTTTTTAAGAAACAATCATGATAAATACCCAATATGAACATATAAAAAATCAGGTATAATAACTAGTCCTATATAATTAATTATATTATTTGTAAGTAAATTATACTTAGGTTTCATTAATATAAAATTTTACAATAAATTACATTATTTAATAAAAATAAATGACAATTTTACAAAAAAAAATAAGTATATTTAACTATTAAATTTGAAATGAATCTTTTCTGAAAACACTAAACATTTAACCCTATGATAAATTTGATATACCATTTTCAAAAATGATGTTAAGAATAAAAAAATATAATTAAATAATTTATATATAATTTTATTAAAATAAATATTATATTACATGAAAATAAATTAGAATAAAACTATTTCCATATTGATTGAAAAATTACTAAATGATATTATAAGGAATGTAATCTTATAAAATCTAATAAATGAATGTTAATAATTATTGAAATGGATTATTAATTTTATATGGGTTGTTATATTACAACATCGAATGATTTATATAAATATTAATCAATTAGTAATCTGTAACGAGATAATATTTTTTATGAGAAAACCCCCATTAAATGTCATTCACCACCCCCTCCACATAACCACCATCAAAAAACTTCAATCAATGCAATGACCACTACATCTAACTCTCCAAACCAATAATGATAGTATAAATACAATGAAAATATCAATCTATCATTATGATGAGGACTATATAGCTCTAGAAACTACTTCTTGGTTATACAACTATGAAAACAATAACTATAGAAATGGATAGAATACCACATCCTTCATATTTATAATTATTTTTTAATAACATTTAACCCACATAAAAATTATTAAGGAACGTATTTTACCATTTATAACCACATTATAATCCTTATAAACAATTATAAGACAATTACATACTATAAAATCCATGTTATAAAATTTAGCGGATATATAAACTCAAAATCCTGACCATAACATGTGAAAAATAATATATCTTGAAAATAATTAAAAAAAATCATCTCCAATAACTATTACCATTCTCCATTTATATGAATAAAATATTAACCAACATTCTCATTTTTTTAGGAAATATACTTTAACCATCCACAATGAAACCACAATCCAAAATAATTATATCACCACCTTGTAACCGCTAAACCTCTAATACACCTTATGTTCTAAAATTAATACATTACTATTTGGGTTTAATACATCATATTTAAAAATAGGAAAATATATTTCACATAACCTAACAATGTTTGTATCCATAATATGCTTCCATTTCAAATTATCCACATTTTCCCAACATCTCATTCTTTTCGTTTTATTCACAATATATCTCTAGGACAACAACATTCCTTGTGGCTTATGGTTATTACTAAATTTCTTTTTAAATTATTATTAAATTATGATTTTTGACCACTTCCAAAAAAATTAAAATTTTCTATATATATATATCATTATTTCAGTGAAATTTAATGAAATTACCCATCACTACATCAATCATACTCTTCCACTTCCCTAAACACTCATAAAAGTGATAGTGGAATCCCTATCCTCATAAAAGTACAATATTTAAGGAAATGATTTTTCAATCACATCCTTAAATTCTCAATTATTTATTAATAAAAATTATCACATCATCTTATCATTAATTATTATCATCATTAAGAGAATATATAGATGGATAAGACTAACCAATTCAACAATGAAATTTGGAAAAATATTCTACTCATAATTGATCCATGTTTTTATTTGGCCATCTTATTGAGTAAATTGGTTTATCAATGTTAAATAACATTATAAATATCCCTCATTTTTTCTAAAGTTTATCACATGTTTGGAGGAGTTGTTATGAGAGCTAAATAACGAGTTATGATCATTTCTCTATAAATAAATATTTTTTGGAAATGGATGACATGGTTAACATAAATAAAGTGTGGTTTAGTAGATCAATGAATTAATAAAAAATTGTGGTGTTAATTTAATCCATCTTTATATTATATACATGATGTATCGATTTCAATTTATATTGGTTTGAATATATCCATGACGTGGTTTAAGTCACAATTCCATTGGAATTTATGTTCCTCCAAAATTTGATATAAAAAAATGTATTTTTCTCACCCAAGTATTTTTAAAATATATCTCTTGTAAATTAATTATAAACAATGTGAAAAAAATCAATTCAATTCTACCACAATGAATTTTTTCTGAAAAATAACTTTAAATGACCACTTAATCCATGCCAATATCCAAAAAACAATGTTATTATATATCACGTCATGTTTTTTTTGTTTTACTCATTATGGAATCCAATATATAAATCAATCAATATCCTCTAAATTGTCTCCCAAACCATGTTAAATCTCAATACATTATATAATGAGAAAAAACCATGAGCTGGTTTTCATTAAACTCATATTTTATTTCAATTTATTTTATTTCATTTAAATACATCTCCAATTCCCAAAACATTCATATTGTAAATAATAATTATTTTTTTACTTATATATAAGATATCGATAAAATGGATTTTTTTCGTTTAATATCTATTGAATATAACATAAATTGAATAATGAAATCACTAAAAAATATGAACCCCCACATCAAAACCCCTATAAAGCTCCCACATAGCCAAAAACAGAACTATGAGTAACCTCCATAATTCACCTTTAATAGTCCCTAAGGATTTAACTACCATAAATGGCACTAGAAAAGAAATATTGAATACATTTCTCTTATTTTATGTGAAAAACAAATAACCACTATATTACAACTAAATAATAAAAACAAGGTGATGAAACATATACAAATATAATTAAAAATACAGAAATAAGCTATCATTCATGAAAGTAATCCCAACAAAAGAATCATTATACTCCCAACTAAATTATAATCATTTGTAAACTATAATAATCTAATAGTAACCTCAATATGATCCTATAAATTTGATGGAATGCTAAATTTAATAGTTTGAGTATACAATAATAAATAGTTGGTTCCGCCATAAAAATATATTCTATTATATTGATATCCATAATAATTTATCATTGAATGAAATATATAAATTCCAATAAAATAATCAAACAATAAGTGAAAAATATTATTAGTTGCAAACCCCACCACATGTCATCCACCACCTAATCCTTATAACAAAGACCAAAGTACCCCAATTAGTGATCCAACCAACTAGTTTCATTTCCTATAACAATAATTACTAAATAACTAGAATTAAAATAATAATAATTTACTATAATGCTAACCTTATATATAATAAAAATAATTTTATATTGTTAAAACTATAATAATAATATCTATTAATTTTTATATAACATGAAATCCCTTTTTTAGCATCCTACACAAATACCACATTCCCCCCATCATAAAAATATGAGAGAATACCACAACCCTAAAATAACCAACTCATCATCCATATAAACAATGTTAACATTGTTATGTAGTTTATCAAAAATAATATATTACTCCATCAATTTTTCTAACCATAACCTCATCCATAATATGTAGCAACAATAAACAAAAAATAATATTCACAATGCATTAAATGAAAAAACATATAGTATATTTAGTTTATTCAATTTAAATATACACTAAATTTATATGTCATAATGAAATATACATCATCAATCAATATTAAAACACATACTCTGACTAGTATAGAACCAATATATTTCAATAAATAATCTATCATTCACTTATTTTTAAGATTATAAAGAGAACTATCTTAATTTATAAAATCATAAAATCACATAAGGGAACAAAATTCACAAACATTTACCTCATGAGTGACCATAAGAATTATTCAATTTTCATTCATTCCCATATTCTATAATAAACATTATTATTTTCTTATTCAAATAAATGAAGTAAGCCAAAATCCTTTTTCATGAACTATATTTATTACTATATTTATTTTACATTCATTTTTTGTATTATTATTCGGTTACTATTTATATTCAAGTTACCATGTATTATGTTTCTCTATTATATATTCCATGTAAATCAAACAAAATACTAGTCACCATATCCACTGAACAATAACGAGTTTCCAAACATCTAAATAAGAGAAGTTAGAAACCCCTACATCATCAAAGTACAGAAAATCTGATAATATTCCATTAGTTTAATTACCGTATCATCAATTTAATATTCACAATAACATTTTCCATTACAAATCATGTCCTTAAAAGAAAATAAATCTAAAATTATTTCCTGAGACTTTTAAATAAATCTTCAGAAGATTCCATCCATTATCAATAATTTCGTTTAAGACATCACTCATTTTAAAAATCTATAAAATGGAAATGAAAAAAAAACATATGTATACCTAAATTCAATAAAAACCCCTAATTGTATTGAAGGGAATTTTATAAATCTAGAATAGAGATTTTGGGAAATATCTCAAAATATTATAAAATTTCTCACAAAATAATATATAGTTTACTCAATAAATATATTATTTGAATTATAATAATTAATATGAAAATCATGATTTACAATTAGGCCGTCTTAATAATATCTATGTAATTTTTATATTTCAATTAATTATATTTTTATAATAAAATGTTGAGGTTTAAATAGAAAGAAAAGTGTTATCTAAATTCATCAAAACTATTGTAGTGAATAAAGGTTTTTTCTTTACCCATGTCATTTCCAACTTTAATGCCCCACACTGGTTTGTGTTGATAGCGTTGAAAAAATTTCAATTTTAGTGCATGTGGAACCAATGTTTGTTTCAATTTTTTATTTTAAAATAGGGAAATTGAACTGTAGTTAAATTTGATATGGATAATTAGATATTTATCTAGTGGTATATTTGGTGGTGGAGATCAAAAGTGTGTTTTAGGGGTCTATCAGCCTAGATGGTGTTGAGTGTTGGTTGTAATGTTTCCCAAACACCCAATTTCTTGTTACTAGTACTTGGTTGGGTTCTTGGTGGTGCATGTCCCCTACATGGGGCTACTAGGTGGCTAATGCAAGGTCAATATTAACCAGATTAGATAAATAATGTTAAAAAATAGCTATTAGGGCTTTTGATAATTTGAATAAAAAAAATTTGGGTTCTCTCAATATATTAATCCAGTACCAAGGCGAAGTCCCAAAATTCCTCTCATATCATCCTCCCTTATTCTCTTTTTCTGAGTATTTATTTGGAATAAATATTTATTAATAATTTTGAGTTATTATTTCATCACCATAGGCTCATGATATATCCATTATCATTGTGTATAATTCATAGTATTGATTTAGGGATTCAGAAAATTTTCCACAAGATCTTATTAGAATCATAAAGAGATGAAAGGGATCATATTGCTAGATTTTAGGGGGGATGAAAAATATTGGACACTCTATGATTAATGTAGTTTTATTTGATTAATCAAACTTTATTTATTTTAATTTTGTTTATTATTGATTTTAATGAAATTAAAGGTTTAATTATTATATGATCAGGGTAATTTAGAATGTTAGAGGCCTATATGGGTTTCAAGACATTCAAGGCTATGGTTGAAAATTAAACATTCTAGAATTATGTTCTCTAAACCAAGTGGGATGTATCCTTGGTTGGTCACGTAATATAGGATATGAAATGTGTTAACATAGCTTCTAATTAGTTGAGGATGTGTATTTTATTTATATGTATCTTTAGGATTCACCTGAATTTAAATTTTTTGGTTATCTTGGGGCTTTATCTAAATAAATTTTTTGATTCCATATTACCTTTTAGTTTATATAACCAATGGTTGGGATGTGTGTTCCTCCGTATTTTGATATATTTAAACTATTTAGTATCTCCATAAGTATTATATATGAATAAAAATTCACTATTATATGAATAATAAGGATACAATATTATGAGATTTTTATATTATTACTACCAAATTAATCATATTTTTTAAGATAATAATTTATTCTTTTATGTGATTGTAAACTTTTCATGAGATTCTATGCATAATTGTATTATTTTTATTATGACATGGAAGCGATTCCCCATGATTGATATGTTCTTGATGTCTAGGACACCCTAACTAGTCACATTAATATGGATTTTTGAATGATATTATATTGAAATTATGTTATGTTAATGAATGAAATATATGAATTGTCACACGTGATATTGATATATGTGTTATGGGGTAAATTATCTACTTAATGTATAACTATGTGTTCAAGGAAGCTATTCAAATTATATCATTAGATCAATAAATGTGACATTAAACTCATTATAATAACAATTAATTCACAGCAGGTCATGGAACATAATCCCACATTGCCTTGATGATAATGTTAATGGGACGTCATTTGAATGTTATTTTTTATTTATCTATAGAAGGGGGATTTACTACCCATGATGTGATACATACATGGAATGAAATGAGATACCCATTTGTGAATAGTTATTATGGGGGCATGATGAAAAAACAATAGATATAATCCATTAATTGAGATAGTTTACCCTCCTGTGTCTAGACTCATATCTAGAGACATTATTCCCTCTTTTGATGAATTAGTTGAGATCACATGTATGTTTGTAAATTATTTCTAGCTATGACATACTATATGATGATTTTATATTCCAGATATGATTGCCTCTTGAAAATTATATCTCAATGTTTCTATTACCATGTCTGGGAATGTGTTATTGGTATTGAATATTAATTTACTGTTGATTATTTTGTCCCATTGATGTTATGACCACTATTACTGTTTTTCGACTTGGATATATTTCAAATATATGTTTTTTTAAATATGACATGATGTTTTGACCATTTGTGGAAACTTATGAACTAATGCCCTATTGGTTTAAGTGTGACATGTTTCTAAATACCATATCATCTCTTATACCTGGTATGGTAACACTGATGTTGATTTTAGTACCAATTCCTATGATATAATTATTACCTCCCCCCTTAACAATTTATATTAATTTATGAGAATATAAAATTTTATATATATCTTCTAAATCCTGAATTTTTCAGAAACTATTATTGCATGGATAATAAATTTTCCACATACCCTATTTTAAAAAACTATTTCTCAGGAAACATAATAGGATTGAGGTTTAGGAAAGGGAAAGTGTCCCTATACTAGTTGGTTGAGTAGTGGAAAATTACAGGAGTTGGGGGATGCGATTAGGTTTGGACTCATGATTAGTATATTGGGTGATCTTGGATTTTTTTTATTTTTTTCATAATTCTTATAACCAACCAACAAGTAGTCTTATTATTATTTTCTTGACTATATAAAATTACTAATACTCATTATATTATGGAATTGGATTTATTATTATCATTTTCTAACATTATGAAATAATGATGTTACATTTTTTGTAATTATTCACTATTTTTCATTAATTGTGTTTCTTAATTATTTTTTCCAAGTATTGTACATTGTCGTCACTTATTACATAGTTTTTCACTACTGCCTAGTCGCCTATTGAACATTGGAATGTGTTCTTGTGGTATGTGAATCCTTATTTGGTAATGGTGGAGGTCACTATGATTTGGGATTCTATAATATGGGATCATTATTTTCCTTTACATTTTATTAAAATTTTTGAGATGGTAGATGGATATAGTGTCTTTAAAAATAGGGAATTGATTCTTTGTATTTTTCCATTATAGCACATGCAGGATCATAAATTCAAGTATTAAAGGAGTTAATATATTTATTATGAACTTTCTATTAAAATTTCTTTTATTTATGTCTATTATAATGTTTTCAGATTTTTTATTTTATTATTTTATTATTAACACACGATATAAGTAGTTTTCAATTATGGACTATATTAGCATGTAATATTAACAATAAATTTTAATTCAAGGTTATGTTTGATAAAATTGAAAATTTTTTGGGGTTTGATATTTTAATGTGTTAACTATAACTCATATAGTCTTCCCCAATTTAACCTGATAGCAGAATTTCACTTAATGTGTATTTCATTTTAATTTTTTCATAAATTCGTGTAATTTATGAGTACAAAACTAATTTTATCTAATAACTAACTTGGGAAGTGTCGGTGTTATTCCTATAAAATTTATAGTGATCCTCAATGGGGTTTTCTGATATGTGTTTACTCACTGAAGATTTTCACCCTTGAATGGTGTAATTATATAGAAACAAATTTATCACTATTGAAAGGGCCTGAAAAAAGATGACAATACATGATTTTTATTATATTATTATGATTGAATTATAAGAGAAAATTTACTAGTATCAATATAATGGTATAAAGTCTATAGACTATTTTCGGATGTTCTAGTTATGTTTTTTGAGGATAAAGATTATGTTGAGTTGAGTTCTCTCCCTTTTATAGGGAACTATTTTATTATTATATCTAGGTTGGGTTGTGATAATGTGAGGGTATCCAAAGAGGTAAGTGAGACATAGTAATGTGATGGAATTATAGATAATTATAATGTGTTGATTCCTGTATAATATGTATATTATGGGTGGCATATAAGAAATGTGTTATAGGATTTTGGATCAACATGAGGGATTCCTTGAGTTATATTGATAGGTAAGAACATGTGATTACCAAAGGGTTATCTAACCTATATAAATGTGAGTAAAATTCTATAGTAAATTATAATAATTTTCTAAATATCACTGGGATAAAACACTCAATGATATGAGTTGGTTTATTATATAGAAAACACTAATGTGTGTTCTATTTTTGGTTTTGTGTTGTGATTAATCATAATGGTTGTTTTCATGATAACATGTATATATTTATGAATCATTCTTCATTTTTGTTTAAGTGGATTGTAATCTATGAGTCAAGTGAAATATTTGTGATGGATATTATCTAATATTCGACTCATAATGATGAGCTTAGTGTTTTTGTAAACCACAATAATCATTTCATTTCAAGTGAGATATGTTAATGGACGGACCTTAGGAAACTCTCCCACTTTGGGAGAGTGTGAATGCAGCTTAAATATCATTAGGATTTTTCATAGAGACCACATTCAATGAAATGGATTCTATATTATTCCTTACCAATTTTTGGTTTGAACATTCATTTTATCTATTGATAATTTTCATAGTGTATGACATTATGACATGCTCATGTAGTGTGATGAGGTCTATAACCCATTTCCATTACAGAATATTGAGAACTATGTTGATGATTTCCACAAGCCTTCAAGATGATCTATTTTATAGAGTGATAGTCAATTATAATAAAATAGAATGGTGTGAGATGTATTTTATTTTTAGGGGTGTCGAACATTGATATTGTATTTCTTATTAGCCAACAAAGGGGAGTTATATAAAACCTCTTAGGTGATATAAGAACTAGTTAGATACAATATGTATTTAAAATTATTTGAGGGATTTGATTGGAATGGATAATTCTGTGACACCTTGGGTGGTTCTTCATATATTTGTAGGAGTTGGTTACAAATGAATTGAGAGTATTCTAGTGGATTTAGATATAATTTTAATTGTGAAGGTATTTCAGAATAACATGATAGTGAGAGTGGTTACTAGTTTTAGGAATATTTCCAACGAGACTATGCGTTTTGTGATGGATTTTCAATGATCATTTATATTAGATTCATTGGTCCCTGCATTTTTTGTTGATGTTGAATCCAGGATTATTTGGTGGTTCTGTTGGGATGAATGGAGCAATATATCTTGTGTATTAGAATTATATTTATTATGCGTTGTGATGATATCATGATATAGGACTGATAAAGTAGGATATTATATTGGGGTCATCAACTATTGAGATATATTTTATTTTGAATCTTTTTTATTCAGTTTTTGTGAGAAATAGTTGTGACACATATAGAGAACCTGTAACTATAGTGGTCATGGGTTCTATACTGGATCTCTGATACAAGAGGCCTATATATTTACATGGTTTGTTATAGAGCCCCAGATTCATATACTTGACCATATATGTAGAGTATCTTATTTATTTCATTGATTGGTTGGTGGGAATATAGGTTTCATCATTTGGAGGACTAGGTAAATGGATATCGATACTCTTAGGGAGTATAGTTCCCTATTTTATGGAGTGATACTTTATGTTATGGTCAAGTCTCATGTGTGAGAATGTTATTCTGAGGCCCAAATTATTTAGAGGTACTCTTGGGTAATATCAAGTATGTCATGGTCTATTTTAATCCTTTTCTATAAACACCATATGAAATAAATTAGAGATTTTTTAATCCACGAATGTCTCCATGGGAATAACATCATTATGTAGTTGGTGGGTTTGGCAAAAAATGGATCATTCTCTATAATGTCTTTTTCGTTGGTTAGCGGAGTAATATACAAGATATTTCATTTCAGTTTTAATCAAGTGACATAACACAGATAATGATCTATATGTATCATTTGATATATTATATGAGGTTTTTCTAAATGGGATAATATGGTGTTTAGGGTGTTAGATAATTTCACATGTTCATATGAGAATTAGGATAATTAGAAAGTGGGAAATCAAAATGCTTTCTGCATAGCATGTTTCAAAGAAAATGTTATAAACAACGGATGCATGGTTACACTTCAAGGGGATAAGAAGTATTAGGAATGTGAGGTTATAACAACATAGGATGGATTATATCAGTAGAGTCAAAGTAAACCTAGTATATGTTGTTGTTGAATTAGGGACAATTTTTTTTTGAATTTACAATTTTCATTATATACACAATTGAGATTGATAAATTGATGTTTAAAAGGTGTGATCTTCAGTGGAGGAGGCTCAAATAATGTTTTACGTGTTTGGGAATCTATATGGGATTGAATGATGGATATTGGGGTCCATCAGGAAACATGTTGGGGTGAATTGGGTACCCAGTTGGGTGCTTATTTGTTCAAGACAACTTTATGGGGACCTGAGTTGGATTTTGTAGGTGAATAACATACCTAATACGCCCATTTAATGATTTCTTGTCAAAATGATTTGATGTTATTTTATATTTTTGAAATAAAATATCTTTTTATGGTTCCCTCATTTCATTCCATGAAAGCCTTGTTGGTATAATCATATCCAGTTATTCCATGTTACAAAAACACATCATCATGTAATGTAGATCCCCATTCTAGTAATATGTATTTATAGGTTTTTAAATTTTCAGTTTTTTTAAATTTTTCTGTGTCATCTACAAATTTTCTGAAATTTTTTAATGTTCATGGGATTTATCATATTTATTCATGTTTTGTAGGAACCAAGTGATTTCCAAGAATCATGACTCCAAACATGATTTTGAAATTCTATGTGTTCATGGCATGGGTACTCAAACCCCAACGATCAATCAAGAAATCCATGTGCATTGTTTTTATCATTGGAGAGACTTTTTTTGTTAGCACATTGTTTGGAGTAAATGTGTGGCCAATCCATGATAGTGAAAAGTGATTTTCTAGTCTCAACTACATCGTTAGAGTATGATGTACCAAACAGTATGACTTAATCATCATATCATCATAAGTTCTTAAAAATTTGAATTTCCATATTTTCCCATATTACTGTTTTAGGAGTTTTGTCTCCTTTACCTTCCCACTCATCAGATAAACATCTTATAATATTATTTGAGGCTCTCCCCACACTTTTTATTGATTTTTAGATCCTATACCTTGAATTCCTTTTGGATTCTCTAGGTTAACCCCTCCTTTCAACCTATAACATCTTCTCCATAAATTTTTTCTGAATTTACTAATTGTTATCACACTATACAAATATCCTTAGTTACAATAATGGTCATATTTATGTTTCAAGATGACATAGAAATTCATTTCTAGTTTTTCATTATTTATTAGGGTATTCCTTTATTATTTTATTTCATTCAATGGAATATGACACATTACAATTTGTTTTTAGGTGGGTTGAAGAAGGTGTTTCAATTCCATGAATTAATATTGATATTCATGGATTATTTTGTGTCATAATTTTTTTTAAATTAAAAGATATCCATATATGGTGCATTAATCTTTATAACATATGTATCATTTGGAATAATATATTAAAATAAATGGTTATTAAAAAATAATTATTGTTTTTATATGGAAGAAATTACTTAAATTTTTAATAATTACTGAAGTAAATTTTATAGGAATTATATGTATTGTTTTAATGGAATATTACTAATTAGGAATTTTTATAAAATTTAAATGAAACCTACCATATTTTCATGAATTATCAAATAAAAAACCTAACATTTTTCTTCCATTCTGATTGAATAAATTTCTTAATAAGTAATGTAGTTTTAGAAAACCCCTATACAACTTTTGTTATTTTGGAAAACTATAAAATTAAACGTATTTGATTTAAAAGAACATTAGTAATTTTAACCATTGATATTATGTCCATTATACAGTAATAATTATGATTATTATATATTAAGGGTTATAATAACATCTGATTCACACTGATGGAATATGTGAATACCTAGATTAGTAGGATCATTCACTATGAAGGCCATTAAACAATGATTCCAATAGAGATGACATTACAAGGGTTTTCCTTTGATTATGACCATGCCAGGATTCAATAACTGAAGCCAAAGGGAAATTATTTATGGGATATGTTCAGGCTTATTGAGATCATAACCCAATACATGTTCATTAGACCACCACAAGGACACACTATAATCACAGACCTTACCCTTAAGGCTACACTAGTGTAATGAGGTGTTACATAATTAGATGTTAGTTATATTCCAATAAATATTTTTGGATTCTCAAATTAATATTTTAAATTTTAAGTGTAAACCTAAGTAATTAAATTGATTAAAACATACAAGAAGAAATCCCTGAATAAACTAATAGGAGTTCCCCCTCACCAACAGGTATATTGATATGTTAAACCTCCACCTTTACATGACCACTGGACTAGATATCCCAAGTAGAGATGCACATTCCGAGTACTAATATAAAATCCATACCATCTCATCATCCAAATATGAATGGCATGTTCTGGTTGAAGCATCCTTCTCTAAATCCTCATATGGAGCTGGTCCATGTAGAGTTATGGTAGCTTCCATGATCAAAATTCAAAACAAACCAAAAAACAATGAATACATACTAATAAGCCCCTTACATAATTAAAATCCCACCATTTTAGAATTCAAAAGCCACCGAATGAAATTTCCTCGATACCTAAAAATCACAATTATCAACTCCATCAATTCATTAAGGAATAACCTCAGATTGGTGGCCAACCAAATACCACAGATCTGGAACTGAACCGCAAACCCCAACCCACAAGAATGAATCAATGCAGTGGGGTTAATCCATATAAAAAGTCAATTCATGTTGTTGAAAAATCAAGGATTAAAATAATCACCACAATGATGGCCACCAGAACACAAGAACATGCCATATGTGGCCTTTCCACAAACTAGATCATAGTTATATTAATTTTTATATTTTCATTTTTACTAAAAAATATTATGTATCTATTTTTATCTTTAATTTACTTATGATTATATAGTGATTTTGATTTAAATGAGATGTTTATATGAATTAAAAAAATATAATTTTTAGTAATTATTTAATTTAAAATAAAACAAAGTTTTTGATAAATTAATTTTTTTGAATTTTTTTTCATCATAAAATAATATTAATATTAATTAATATATATATGATAATAAATATTAATTAAGTCAAATGTAATTTTTATAGGTCCCAAAAGGATGTTATCATTCTAAGAAGAAAATATTTCCAATAAATAAGGTTTTTTATTTAAGTGTTTAAATTATCATATAATTGAAATATTTTTAAAAAATAAAATCTATTTTTAAAATCATCAAATTGAAATTATCTATAAGTCGTTTTTTCATAATTTTTATCAAGAATAAAATTTTTCGGAAAAAATTGAATATGATATTAATATATGGTACCTATTATGACATCCTAATAGCCTGAAAGTGATTTAATAAATTTTATAAATGGAATCCGTGGAAAAAAATTAGATTCGTGCTATAAAATAATGTTTTTTAATGTTATTTTGATTAATTTTATAAATATTTCATTAATACTCCAAAAATTATATTATATTTTATTGTTTTAAAAGGAATTGATTTCGAAGATGACTAGCTTCCACAGAACTAATGGTATTATTTTAATTCATTTGTTTAATTTTCATATAAATTTTTTAAAAACATTCTCCTTTAAAAAAAACTATTGGAAAAAATGATTGGAATGTTTTTCGTTCTGAGTATTTTATTATAAATTGTTTGAAACCTATGTTTATAAATTAATAAAGAATTGAACTCTATTTTTCTATAATCATCCACCCATCCTCCGACTCCCCTTTACTAAAAAAAAATTACACATGATGTTTCTCTCTATATCCCTCTTTAAATTTTTCTATATGTTTTCCATTGTGATAATGACCACCTCAAAATATTTTTGAAGGTCCATCTCAAGGTAAGTGGGATTTTCCTCATCCACTTTATTTGTGTACATTATTTATATTATAACATTTTATTTTCAATTGGTTATATTGGAATATGTGATTACACATTCTTTTAGAATCCTTATTATACCCATATAATGAGAGATCCAATTTTACTCTCATTAAACCCATCTATGAAAATTATATACACCTATTATGTTGTTAATTTTATCCAATGATTATCCATGATTAATATTTGTGTTTTTTATACCAATAATGAATTTCACTCAAGGGTATTAACCTTAATGTAACAATACCTAATTGATTTCAGAATCCTATTTCTGTAACCCACACTTCATAATCATGGGACTAAAATTGATGAAATACATTTTTATGACTTATGATAAATGTGCAACAAAAATTCAAGTACATGATATGAATGTCATGTGTGGGCCTAGAATTATATATCCCTCTAGTTCATTAGGTACAATTTTTATCTCTTGTGATACCGTATATAGTGCATGCAAGGAAATCATATGTATAATATGTTATGATGTGTAGATGGTTATCCTTCAAAAAATCTTATAATGTCATTTTTTGTTGATTCTATATTCCTATTCTCCCTTGATCTTATCATGTTATATCAGGCATTAATATTAATAAATTACTATTCTCACCATTTTATATCACCTTTATATGCCTCATGATTCACATGTAATACTTTCATCATGTTATTCAATAATTATTTCTTTTCTATGAATTATTTGTCACCACTTTCTTATTTTCTTTCCAAGGTTATATTTTATAGTATTATAAGATCAATAGATTCAAAAAGAATTATAGTGAGTTTTAAATAATTCATTTTTATCCCTATTCCATACTAATTCTCTTTGTATCTAATATCCTAATGACACTATGAAATTTGATAATTATGGATTGTATTAGGTAAATCATTATGTAATTAATCATTTAATAAGATATATAAAAGTTATGGGATATAATAATCAGTATTAGAGGAAATACATAACTATTTTTTGGATCAGGATATGAAAACCCTAGGGAAATCCTAAAGGATATAATTAATATTATAAAAACATCAGAACATTTTGGTAAATCATATAGTAAGTCGTTTATAAGTAATAAAATCTCTATCTTGATATTATAAGTTGTTGAGGCTCTAATACAGTTGTACCTAGGTGTAGTGAATTCGAAAAGTGCTTATTGGGTATTAACATGATCATTAAAATGCTCATGAAAAATGGGACATGAATACACAACTAGTTGACTCTCCTAGGAGATATGAGTCGGTAAAATGAAAATCCATTTACCAACCATTACTAAACGAAAAACACCAATAAATAGTATTTTATGAAATAGACCATGGATTTCATTGGTTTAAAATATCCAATTCATATGATAAATAGTTTGTAACATTAGATATTTATTCCATCAATGTTCATAGGTTACACTTTTATGGGTGTAATATTTCGATAATTATCATGCTTAATTTTCCCTTTACATTAGTAAATTTATAGAAATAGGAAGAACTACTTCAAAAACCAATGGGATGGGAAATTTGATTGTGGCTACCTGCACTAGATTCCTAGAGCTAGTGTACATTACAATTACATTGGAATGATTAAATGGAATAAAATACCGAAGGATAGAAGAGTTCATTTGTCTTAGTAAATAATATTATATACATGATACCCTTATTACATTAGTAAATATAAAATAAAACATGTGAAATAATAAAATTAAATGAATTGTAGCCTTGAATTCTCATTAAAACATTTATTCATCATATATTGGTGGGTGGAAAAAATAAGAGTGAGCTCAAATACTCAGTAAGGGTAAGTACAATGGAATAATTAATCAATTAATGATCATAATATTTTTGTAATGGTTAATTACTGAGCTCATATTCCATATAAATACACCAATAAGGCCTAACAAAACAAAACTGTTGATAACTAAAACACAAGGCAATTAATCTATAAATTGAGAATTAAAATGAACATAAAGATATGTCAATGGAAAAATATAATGGATAATAAAATAATTATCTTCTAAATTGAGGATATTCCTAATTATTGGACATCATGTTTCCTAGGAATATGATACCATTATTGTCAATATTTATTCTCAATATAGTTTAATCGACTATGATTTGTACAACTGATTCGTCTCATGATACTATAAATTCAATGAGCGAATTTCATTAATAAATCTCCAAACTGTATAGTGAATTTACAAATCAATCGAGTAATATCAAACAATAAATATAATTAATGAATAACATGCCTTATTAAATATTTTTATTGATTAATTATTACCGATATATCAGTAATCCCCAATTAATCAAAAAATCATCAAAATGAACCTTATAGGTAAAAAAACGAATTTAGATTAAGAAATAATATTATCCATTAAATGATAAAATAGATATGTAATGTACAATAAAAATCATCATAAGGATGTGATTGTTTCAAGAGAATGTTAACAATCAAAAAAGAAAGTGATATTACAATGATAACTATTACCACATTGTAATTTTCAAGTCAAGACATAGTGAATTAGATAGGTAAATATAGAACTTAAAATTTCATTATCTATGAAGGAAACGTTATATTAAATTATAAAATATAATTATTTATACCACATTAATTTGAATTGGGGTATAATAAAAAATAAGTATAAGTGGAATGTTATTTGAGATGAAATCAGTTATCTTGCATTTCATTTTTGGTGAACATCCTTTAAATTTCGGTAAATAATTTTTAAACATGTTAATGACATATAAAAGAACCATAATAATATTCCTAATATCATATATTATGTTATTATAATATCGTACTACCTTTTTAACAATCATTCATTATTTTTACAATTTTGGGTGTTAATTGCCACTTTTTGGAGTATTTTTTGACTTATTACTTTTTGTTATTCAAACATAGATAATTATTTCATAATCTCCAAAATTTAAACCATTAATTAATTTTAATATATAAATCTATTATTATATAAATTTATAACATCATAAAATCACATAAGGGAACAAAATTCACAAACATTAAGCTCATGAGTGACCATAAGAATTATTCAATTTTCTTTCATTACCATATTCTAGAATAATCTTTCTCATTTTCTTATTCAAATAAAATAACTAAGACAAAATATTTTTTAATGAACTATATTTATTACTATATTTATTTTACATTCATTTTTGTATTATTATTCAGTTACTAATTATATTCAAGTTACCATCTATTATGTTTCTATATTATATATTCCATGTGAATCATACAAAATACTAGTCACCATATCCACAGAACAATAATGAGTTTCCAAAAATTTAAATAAGAGAAGATAGAAACCCCCACATCATCAAAGTAAAAAAAATATAATAATATTCTGTTAGTTTAATTAATGTATCATCAATTTAATATTCACAATAACATTTTACATTCCAAATCATGTCCTTAAGAGAAATTAGTCTAAAATGATTTCCTGATACATTTAAATAAATCTTCCGAAGATTCCAGCCATTATAAATCTTTTCTATGAAGACATCACTCATTTTAAAAATCTATAAAATGGAAATGAAAAAAAACATATGTATATCTATATTCAATCAAATCCCCTGATTGGATTGAAAGGGATATTATAAATCTATAATATAGATTTTGGGAAATATCTCAAAATATTATATAATTTCTCACAGAATAAATATAGAGTTTACTCAATAACTATGTTATTTGAATTATAATAATTAATATGAAAATAATGATTTATAATAGGTCCATATTAATAATATCTATGTAATTTTTATATTTCAATTAATCTATATTTTTCTAATAAAATGTTGTGTTTTAATTTGAAATAAAAGTGTTATATGAATTTATATAAACTATTGTAGGGAATAAAGGTTTTTTCTTTACCAATTTCATTTCTAACTATAATGCCCCGCACTGGTTTGTGTTGATAGAGTTGAAAAAAATTGAATTTTAGTGCATGTGGAACCAATGTTTGCTTCAATTTTTTGTTTTAAAATAGAGAAATAGAACTGTAGTTAAATTTGATATGGATAATTAGATATTTATCTGGTGTTAGATTTGATGGTGGAGATCAAGAGTGTGTTTTAGGGGTTTAACAGCCTAAATGGTGCTGAGTGATGGTTGTAATGTTTCCCAAACACCCAATTTCATGTTACTAGTACTTGGTTGGGTTCCTAGTGGTGCATGTCCCCTACATGGGGCTACTAGGTGGCTAATGCAAGGTCCCTGTTAACCAGATTAGATAAATACTGTTAAAAAATATCTATTAGGGCTTTTGATTTTTTTGAATAAAAAAAATTTGGGTTCTCTCAATATATTAATCCAGCACCTAGACGAAGTCACACCCTTCCTCTCATATCATCCTCCCTTCTTCTCTGTTTCCGAGTATTAATTTGGAAGAAATATTTATTAAAAAATTTGAGTTATTATTTCATCACCATAGACTCATGATATATCCATTATAATTGTGTATAATTCATTGTATTGATTTAGGGATCCCGAAAATTTTCCATAACATCTTAATAGAATCATCGGGAGATGAAAGGGATCATATTGCTAGATTTTAGGGGGGATTCAAAAGATTGGACACTCTATGATTGATGTATTTTTATTTGATTAATGAAACATTATTTATTTTAATTTTGTTTATTAATGATTTTATTGAAATTAAAGGTTTAATTATTATATGATCAGGGTAATTTAGTATGTTAGAGGCCTATATGGGTTCCAAGACATTCAAGGCTATGGTTGAAAATTAACCTTTCTGAAATTATGTTCTCTAAACCAAGAGGGATGTATCCTTGGTTGGACATGTCATATAGGATATGAAATGTGTTAATGTAGCTTATAATTAGTTGAGGATGCGTATTTTATTTATATTTATCTTCGGGATTCACATGAATTTAATTTTTTTAGTTATCTTGGGGCTTTATCCAAATAGATTTTTTGATGTTATATTACCTTTTAGTTTATATTACAAATGATTGGGATGTGTGTTCCTACGTCTTTTGATATATTTATACTATTTAGTATCTCCATAAGTATTATATATGAATAAAGATTCACTATTATAGGACTAATAAGGATACAATATTATGAGATTTTTATATTATTCCTACAAAATTATTCATATTTTTTAAGATAATAATTCATTATTTTACGTGATTGTAATTTTTTCATGAGATTCTATGTGTAGTTGTATTATTTTTATTATGACGTGGAAGAGATTACCCATGATTGATATGTTCTTGATGTGTGGGACACCCTATCTAGTCACATTGATATGGATTTTTGAATGATATTATATTGAAATTATGTTATGTTAATGAATGAAATTTATGAATTGTCACACGTGATATTTCTATATGTATTGTGGGGTAAATTATCTACATAATGTATAACTATGTGTTCAAGGAATCTATTCCAATTATATCATTAGATGAATAAATGTGACATTATACTCATTATAATAAGATATAATTCACACCAGGTCATGGAACATAATCCCACATTGCCTTGACGATAATTTTAATGGGATGTAATTGAATTTTATTTTTTATTTATCCATAGAAGGGGGATATACTACCCATGATGTGATACATCCATGGAATGAAATGAGATACCCAGTTGAGAATAGTTATTATGGGGGAATTATAAAAAAACATTAGATATAATCTATTAATTGAGATAGTTTACCCTCCCGTGTCTAGAGTCATATCTAGAGACATTATTCCCTCTTTTGATGAATTATTTGAGATCACATGTCTATAGGTAAATTATTTCTATGGATGATATACCATATGATGATTTTATATTCCAGATATGATTTCCTCTTGAAAATTATATCTCAATGTTTCTATTACCATGTTTGGGAATGTGTTATTGGTATTGAATACTAATTTACTATTGATTATTTTGTCACATTGATGTTATGACCAGTATTACTGTTTTTCGATTTGGATATATTTCAAATGTATAATTTTTTAAATATGACATGATGTTTTGACCATTGGTGGAAACTTGTGAACTAATGCCCTATTGGTTTATGTGTGACATGTCTCTAGATACCATATCATCTCCTATACCTGGTATGGTAACACTGATGTTGATTTTAGTACCAATTTCTATGATATAATTATTACCTTCCCCCTTAACAATTTATCTTAATTTATGAGAATATAAAATTGTATATATATCTACTAAATCCTGAATTTTTTAGAAACTATTATTGCATGGATAATAAATTTTCCACACACCCTATTTAAAAAAACAATTTCTCGGGAAACATAATTGGATTGAGGTTTAGGAAAGGGAAAGTGTCCCTATACTAGTTGGTTGAGTAGTGGACCATTACTCGAGTTGGGGGATGAGATTAGGTATGGACTCATTATCAGTATATTGGGTGATATTGGATTTATTTTATTTTTATCATAATTCTTATAACTGACCAACAAGTAGTCTTATTATATTTTTCATGACTATATGAAATTACTAATACTCATTATATTATGGAATTGGATTTATTATTATCATTTTCTAACATTATGACATAATGATGTTACAATTTTTTTGTGATTATTCAATATTTTTCATTAATAGCTATTATTATACCTAGGTTGGGCTGTGATAATGTGAGGGTATCCAAAGAGGTAGGTGAGACATAGTAATGTGATGGAATTATAGATAATTATAATGTGTTGATTCCAATATAATATGTATATTATGGGTGGAATAGAAGAAATGTATTATAGGATTTTGGATCAACATGAGGGATGCCTTGAGTTATATTGATATGTTAGAACATATGATTCCCAAAGGGTTATCTAACCTATATAAATGTGAGTAAAATTCTATAGTAAATTATAATAATTGTCTAAATATCACTGGGATAAAACACTCAATGAGATGAGTTAGTTTATTATATAGAAAGCACTAATGTGTGTTCTTTTTTTGGTTTTGTGTTGTGATTAATTATAATGGTTGTTTTCATGATAAAATGTATATATTTATGAATCATTCTTCATTTCTTTTTAAGTGTATAGTAATCTATGAGTCAAGTGAAAAATTAATGATGGATATTTTCTAATATTCGACTCTTAATGATTTGTTTAGTGTTTTTGTAAACTACAATAATCCTTTCATTTCCAGTGAGATATGTTAATTGATGGACCTTAGGAAACTCTCCCACTTTGGGAGAGTGTGAATGCAGCATAAATGTCATTAGGATTTTTTTTGAGAGACCACATTAAATGAAATGAATTCTATATCCTTCCTTATCAATTTTTGGTTTCGCCATGCGTTTTATCTATTGATAATTTTCGTAGTGTATGACATTATGACATGCTCATGTGGTGTGATGAGGTCTATAACCCATTTCCATTCTAGAATATTGAAAACTATGTTGATGATTTCCACAAGCCTTCAAGATGATCTCTTTTATAGAGTGATAGTCTATTAAATTAAAATAGGGTGGTGTGAGATGTATTTTATTTTTAGGGGTGTCGAACATTGATATTATATTGCTTATTAGCTAGAAAAGGGGAGTTATATAAAACCTATTAGGTGATGTAGGAACTAGTGAGATAAAAGATGTATTTAAAATGATTCGAGGGATTTTATATGAATGGATAATTCAGTGACACATTGGGTGGTTCTTCATATATTTGTAGGAGTTGGTTAACAATGAATTGAGAGTATTCTAGTGGATTTAGATAGAATTTTAATTGTGAAAGTATTTGAGAATAACATGGTAGTGAGAGTGGTTACTAGTATTGGGAATATTTTCAACGAGACTATGCATGTTGTGATGGATTGTCAATGATTCTTTATATTATATTCATTGGTCACTGTATTTTTTGTTGATGTTGAATCTAGGATTATTGGGTGGGTCTATTGGGAAGAAAGGAGCTATGTATCTTGTGTATTAGAATTATATTTATTATGCGGTGTGAAGATATCATGATATAGGACTGATAAGGTGGGATATTATATTGGGAACATCACCTATTGAGATGTATTTTATTTTGAATCTTTTTATGCAGTTTTTGTAAGAAATAGTTGTGACACATATAGAGAACCTGTAACTATAGTGGTCATGGGTTCTATGCTGGATCTCTGATACAAGAGGCCTATATATTTACATGGTTGGTTATTGAGCCCCAGATTCATATACATGACCATATATATAGAGTATCTTATTACATCCATTGATTGGTTGGTGGGAATGTATGTTTATTCAGTTGGAGGACTAGTTCAATGGATATCGATACTCTTAGGGTGTATAGTTCACTATTTTATGGAGTGATACTTTATGTTATGGTCAAGACTCAAGTGTGAGATTGTGATTCTGAGGCCCAAATTATTTAGAGGTACTCTTGGGTAATATCATGTATGTTGTGGTCTATTTTAATCCATTTCTATAAACCCCATATGAATGAAATTAGAGATTTTTCAATCCAGGAATTACCCTATGGGAATAACTTCATTATGTAGTAGGTGGATTTGGAAAAACAATGGATCATTCTCTATAATGTCGTTTTCGTTGGTTAGCAGTGTAATATACAATATATTTCATTTTAGTTATAATCAAGTGACATAACACAGATAATGATCTATATGTATCATTTTATATATGATATGAGGTTTTTCTAAATGGTATAATATGATGTTTATGGTGTTAGATAATTTCACATGTTCATACGGGAATTAGGATAATTAGAAAGTGGGAAATTAGAATCCTTTCAACATAGAATGTTTCAAAGAAAGTTTTATAAACAACAGATGTATGGTTACACTACAAGGTGATAAGAAGTATTAGGAATGTGAGGTTATAAAAACCTAGGTTAGATTATATCAGTTGAGTCAATGTAAACATAGTATCGGTGGATGTAGAATTAGGGACAGATTTTTTTTTTCAATTTACAATTTCCATTATATACACAACTGAGATTGATAAATTGATGTTTAAAAGGTGTGATCATCAGTGGGGGAGGCTCGAATAATGTTTTACGTGTTTGGGAATATATATGGGATTGAATGGTGTCTATTGTGGTCCATCAGGTACAATGTTGGGGTGAATTGGGTACTCAGTTGGGTGCTTATTTGTTCAAGACAACTGGATGGGGCCCTGAGTTGGATTTTGTAGGTGAATAACATACCTAATACGCCCATTTAATGATTTCTTGTCAAAATGATTTTATGTTATTTTATATTTTTAAAATAAAATATCATTTTATGGTTCCCTCATTTCATTCCATGAAAGCCTTGTTGGTACAACCCTAACCAGTTATTCCATGTAACAAAAACACAACATCATGCAATGTGGATCCCCATTCTAGTAATATGTATTTATAGGTTTTTAAATTTTCAGTTTTTTGAAATGTTTCTATATCATCTACACTTTTTCTTAAATTTTTTAATGTTCATGGGATTCATCATATTTATTCATGTTTTGTAAGAACCAAGTGATTTCCCTAAAACATGACTCCAAACATGATTTTGAAATTCTATGTGGTCATTGCATGGGTACCCAGACCCCAACGATCAATCAAGAAATCCATGTTCATTGTTTTTATCATTGGGGAGACTTTTTTTGTTAGCACATTGTTTGGAGTAAATGTGCGGCCAGTCCATGATAGTGAAAAATACTTTTCTAGTCTCAACTACATCGTTAGAGTATGATGTACCAAACCGTATGACTTAATCATCATATCATCATATGTTCTTAAAAATTTGTATTTCCATATTTTCCCATATTTCTGTTTATAGGATTTTTGTCTCCTTTCCCTTCACACTCATCAGCTAAACATCTTAGAATATTATTGGAGACTCTCCAAACACTATTTATTGATTTTTAGATCCTATACCTTGAATTCCTTGGGTTTTCTCTAGGTTAACCCATCCTTTCATCCTATAACATCTTCTCCATCATTGTTTTCTGAATTTACTAATTGTTATCACACTATAAAATGATCCTTAGTTACAATGATGGTCATATTTATGATTCAAGAAGACATAGAAATTTATTTCTAGTTTTTCATGATTTTTTAGGGTGTTCCTTTATTATTTTATTTATTTCAATGGAATATGACACATTACAATTTGTTTTCAGGCGGGTTGAGGAAGGTGTTTCTATTCTATGAATTAATATTGATATTCATGGATTATTTTGTGTCATAATTTTTTTAAATTAAAAGATATCCATATATGGTGCATTAATCTTTATAACATATGTATCATTAGGAATAATATATTAAAAGAAATAGTAATTGAAAAATATATCTAGTTTTTATATAGAAGAAATTACTTATATTTTTAATAATTATTGAAGTAAATTTTATGGGATTTATATTTATTGTTTTATTGGAAAATTAATCATTGGTAATTTTTATTAAATTTAATTGAAACCTACCATGTTTTCAAGAATTATAAAATAACAAACTTAACATTTTACTTCCATTATGATTGAATAAATTTCTTAATAAGTAATGTAGTTTTAGAAAACCCCTATACTAATTTTGTTATTTTGGAAAACTATAAAATTCATCCTATTTGATTTAAAAGAACATTAGTAATTTTAACCATTGATACTATGTCCATTATATAGTAATAATTAAGATTATTGTATATTAAGGGTTATAATAACATCTGATTCACACTGATGGAATAAGTGAATACCTAGATTAGTAGGATCATTCCCTATGAAGGCCATTAAACAATGATTCCGATAGAGATGACATTACAGGGATTTTCCCTCGACTATGACCATGCCATGATTCAATAACTGAATCCTAAGGGAATTTATTTATGGGATATGTTCAGGCTTATTGATATCATAACCTAATAAATGTTCATTAGACTACAAAAAAGACACACTATAATCACAAACCTTACCCGTAAGGCTACACTAGTGTAATGAGCTTTTACATAATTAGATGTTAGTCATATTCCAAATAAATTTTTTTGGATTCTCAAATTAATGTTTTAAATTATAATTATAAACCGATGTAATTTAGTTAATTAAAACATACAAGAAGAAATCCCTAAAAAATCTAATAGGAGTTTCCCTTCACCAACAGGTATATCGATATGTCAAACCTCCACCTTTACATGTCCATTGGACTAGCTATCCCATGAAGAGATTCACATGCTTAGTACTAATGGAAAATCCATACCATCTCATCATCCAAATATGAATGGCATGCTTGGGTTGAAGCATCCATCTCTAAATCATCGTATAGAGCTGGTCCTTGTAGAGTGATGGTAGCTTCCATGATCAAAATTAAAAAAAAAACCAAAAACCAATGACTACTTACTAACAATCCCCTTACATAATTAAAATCCCACCATTTTAGAATTCAAATGTCACTGAATGAAATTTCCCCGATACCTAAAAATAACAATTTTCAACTCCATCAATTCATTAAGGAACAACCTCAGATTGGTGGCCAACCAAACACTACAGATCTGGAACTGAACCGCAAACCCCAACCCACAAGAAAGAATCAATGCAGTGGAGTTAATCTATACCAAAAATTAATTCATGTTTTACAAAAATCATGGATTAAAATAATCACCACAATGATGGCCACAATAACAAAAGAACATGCCATATGTGGCCTTTCCGCAAACTAGATCATAGTTATATGAATTTTTATGTTTTCATTTTATCAAAAAAATATTACGTATCTATTTTTATATTTAATTTACATATGATTATATAGTGATTTTGATTTAAATGAGATTTTTATATGAATGAAAAAATAGAATTTTTAAGAACTATATAATTTAAAATAAAACAATCTTTTTGATAAATTATTTTTTTTGAAATTTTTTTCATCATAAAACAATATTAATATTAATTAATATATAAATTATAATAAATATTAGTTAAGTAAAATGTAATTATTATAGGGCCCAAAAGGATTTTATCATTCTATGAAGAAAACATCTTTTAATAAATAATGTTTTTTATTAAAGTGTTTAAATTATCATATAATTGAAATATTTTTAAAAAATGAAATCTATTTTTAAAATCATCAAATTGAAATTATCTATTAGTCATTTTATCATAATTTGTAGAGAGAATAAATTTTTTAGGAAAAAATTGAATATGATATTAATATATGGTATCTATTATGACATCCTAATAGCCTGAAAGTTATGTAATAAATTTTATAAATGGAATCCATGGAAAAAATTAGATTTCAGCTATAAAATAATGTTTTTTAATGTTATTTTGATTAATTTTATAAATACATCATTAATCCTCCAAAAATAATATTATATTTTATGGTTTTAAAAGGAATTCATTTTGAAGATGAATAACTTCCACATAACTATTAGTATTATTTTAATTCATTTGTTTAATTTTCATATAAATTTTTTAAAACATTCTCCTTTCAAAAAACTATGGGAAAAACGATGGGAATGTTTTTGGTTCTGAGTATTTTATTATAAATTGTCTGAAACCTATGTTTATAAATTAATAAAGAATTCAACTCTATTTTTCTATAATCATCCACCCATCCTCTGACTCCCCTTTACTCAAAACACATTACACATGATGTTTCTATCTATATCCCTCTTTAAATTTTTCTATATGTTTTTCCTTTGTGATAATGGCCACCTCAAAATATTTTTGAAGGTCCCTCTCAAGGTAAGGAGTCTTTTCCTTATCCAATTTTTTGTGTACATTATTTATAATATAACATTTGATTCTCAATTGGTTATATTGGAATATGTGATTACACATTTTTTTAGAATCCTTATCATACCCATATAATGAGAGATCCAATTTTACTCTCATTAAACCCTTCTATGAAAATTATATACACCTATTATGCTGTTAAAATTATCCCATTATTATCCATGACTAATATTTGTGTTTTTTATACCAATAATTAATTTCAATCAAGGGTATTAACCTTAATGTAATAATACCTAATTGATTTCAGAATCCTATTTTTGTAACCCACCCTTCCTAATCATGGGACTAAAATTGATGAAATACATTTTTATGATTTATGATAAATGTGCCACAAAAATTCAAGTACATGATATGAATGTCATTTGTGGGCCTAGAATTATATAGCCCTCTAGTTCATTAGGTACCATTTTATCTCATGTGATACTATATATAGTGCATGCGAGGGTATCATATGTATAATATGTTATAATGTGTAGATGGGTAGCTTTCAAAAAATCTTATAATGTCATTTTTCTGTTGATTCTATATTCCTATTCTCCCTTGATCTTATCATGTTATATCAGGAATTAATATTCATAAATTACAATTCTCACCATTTTATATCACCTTGATATTCCTCATGATTCACATGTAATACTTTCATCATGTTATTCAATAATTATTTCCTTTCTGGGAATTATTTGTCACCACTTTCTTATTTTCTTTCCAAGGTTATATTTTATAGTATTATAAGAACAATAGATTCAAAAATAATTATAGTGAGTTTTAAATAATTCATTTTTATCCCAATTACATACTAATTCTCTATGTATCTAATATCATAATGACACTAAGAAATTGGATAATTATGGATTTTATTAGGTAAATCATTATGTAATTAATCGTTAAATACGATCTATAAAAGTTATGGGATATAATAATCACTATTAGAGGAAATAAATCACTATTTTTTTAGATCAGGATATTAAAACCCTAGAGAAATCCTAAATGATATAACTAATCATATAAAAACATCAGGACATTTTGGTAAATCATATAGTAAGTGGTTTATAAGTAATAAAATCTCTATCTTGATATCATAAGTGGTTGAGGATCTAAAACAGTTATACCTAGGTGTAGTGACTTTGTAAAGTGCTTATTGTGTATTAACATGATCATTAATATGCTCATGAAAAATGGGACACGAATACATGACAAGTTGACTCTCCTAGGAGATATGAGTCAGTAAATTGAAAAACCATTTACCAACTATTAGTAAATGAAAAACACAAATAAATATTATTTTATGAAATAGACCATGGATATCTTTGGTTTAAAACATCAAATTCATATGATAAATAGTTTATAACATTAGATAGTTATTCCATCATTGTTCATAAGTGAAAATTTTATGGGTGTAATATTTCAATAATTACCATGCTTAATTTTCCATTTACATTAGTAAATTGATAGAAATAGGAAGAACTACTTCAAAAACCAATGGGATGGGAAATGTGATTGTAGCAACCTGCACTAGATTCCTGGAGCTAGTGTACATCACAATTACATTGTAATAATTAAAAGGAATGAAATACCAAGGAATAAAGAGTTCAGTTGTCTTGGTAAATAAGATTATATACATCATACCCATATTACATTAGTAAATATAAAATAAAACATGTTACATAATAAAATGAAATGAATTGTAGCCTTTAATTCTCATTAAAACATTTATTCATCATATATTGGGGGGGTGGAAAAAATAAGTGTGAGCTCAAATACTCAGTAAGGGTAAGTATAATGGAAGAATTAATCAATTAATGATCATAATCATTGTGTAATGGTTAATTACTAAACTCATATTCCATATAAATACACCAATAAGGCCTAACAACACAAAACTGTAGATAAATAAAACACAAGACAATTAATCTATAAATTGAGAATTAAAATGAACTTAAAGATATGTCAATGGAAAAATATAATGGATAATAAAATAATTATCTTCTAAATTGAGGATATTATTAATTACTGGACATCATGTTTTCTAGGAATATGATACACTTATTATCAAGATTAATTCTCAAAACAGTTTAATCTACTATGATTTATACAACTGATTCGTCTCATGAGACTATAAATTCAATGAGGGAATTTCATTAAAAAATATCCAAACTGTATAATTAATTTACAAATCAATCCACAAATATCAAACAATAAATTTAATTAATGAATAACATTCCTTATCAAATATTTGTATTGAATAATTATTACTGATATATCAGTAATCCCCAATTAATCAAAAAATCATCAAAATGAACTCTCTAGGTAAAAAAATGAATTTAGATTAAGAAATAATATTATCCATTTAATGATAATATGGATATTTAATGTAAAATAAAAATCATCATAAGGAAATGATTGTTTCAAGAGAAAGTTAACAGTCAAAAAAGAAAGTGATATTACAATGATAACTATTACCACTTGGTAATTTTCAAGTCAAGACATAATAAATTAGATATGTAAATATAGAACCTAAAATATCATTATCTAAAAAAGAAACATTATATTAAATGATAAAATAGAATTATGTATACCAATTAATTTGAATTGGTGTATAATAAAACATAAGTATCAGTGGAATGTTATTTGAGATGAAATCACTTATCTTGCATTTCCTTTTTGGTGAATATCCTTTAACTTTCGGTGAATAATTTTTAAACATGTTAATAACATATAACCAAACCATAATAATATTCTTAATATCATATATTATTTTATTATAATATCTTACTACCATTTTTTACAATCATTCATTATTTTTACAATTTTGGGTGTTAATTTCCACTTTTCGGAGTATGTTTTGACTTATTACTTTTTTTATTCATACATATATAATGATTTCATAATCTCCAAAACATAAACCATTAATTAATAATAATATATATCTATTATAAATGAATTTATAATAATCCATTGTATTTGGAGATAATAAATGAAGTGCACCATTCATGGAGAGGGCAGGTCACACATATAAATGAATTCTACTTCCATTTCCTGGTCATATTTAAAAGTATGAAAATAAGTGATATATATGTATATAATAATTCCAAAATAAAATTTATGTAATATATTTTATATATTTTAATTTAAATAATCCTTTATAGATTCCATGTAATTTGTGAACATATCACATCATTTTGAGGACGAGGTTGTCGAAAAATCCACAAATGATGTTGTAATATATACAAAAAATAGAAGACATTAAGGTAGGTATTGTTAAATAATATGAAAAGTTTTAAGGGAAAATAAATATTGCATATTTGATATATGAATATTTTTCTTGTGATAATTCCCATCCATTTGAGGTGGTAAAGGAAAAATAAATGACATTGTTTCGTGAGGCCGTAGGTTATTGTACATGCAAATGGTATATTTGTTTGACATTTGAGAGAAGTGTGTATAGTTTTAAGTCCAAAAAAATAGTATAAAAAGATCTATGTATACATAATAATTTAATTTCATTAAATAATCATGACATAAGTTGAAATTAAGGGATTAGATGGGGGAAAAGTATAAATATTAATATTGGATGAAAGTTACCTTTTTTCTGGGAAAATTATTTTGGTTTTAACTAGATGGCTTATTGAAAGAATTTATTAAAAAATAAATGTATCTAGGGATATTTTAGGGATTCTAAGAGATTATTTGGGATTATTTTATTCAACCCAATGTTTGTGATATGTGTGAATATGTTGGAGGGGTCAATACCTTTTTATAGTGGGGAATAAGTGGCATTAACGTAAATTTCTGGAAAGGGAATTCCACAGACGTTTTTTACAAGACAGGTGGATTAAATAATGAACCAAATAGGATAAAAAATAGGATTAGGTAGATATATGATCAAGCTACAGATTTTGGATTAGATTCTTGGTTATTTTGGACTATATATTTAATGTTTAGTACCTTATTAAGATAAATTTTCTCTTAATTAGTGTAATTAATTTTAATTAATTTCATTAATTATTTGAATAAAAAAGTTGAATTTATTAGAAATTATTCTTATTCCTAATATGAAATAAATTTTCATAAATTCCAACCAAAAAGTTGTAGAAATTAATTTAAATGTAATCCTATAGAATGGATGGCAAAGTAGGGTTTAAAATTTAAAATTTTCAAAAGTTTGCAATGTTTTTATATTAAATATCAAAGTGAAATTGATTCCAATGACCAAAATTTTATTAATAGGTTTGTTATTGATATAATTTATCTCTAAAAAGAATTTATGATATTATTTATCAATGTAAATAAATTAGATGAAAAAGATGATTGGATTTAAAATCCAGTATTGATCACTATTCACTAAAAATGAAAATTGTCATAAAAATATTAAAAATTCTCTATACAAATTTCTTTAGGTTACTCCTTAAAAATGAATTTTATTTTTTTATTTTAAATTTATAAATATGATAAATTTATATTTAAAATAGGAGTCCAATTAAATTGTTGTAAAATTATATTTGTACAAATATAGTTTTGTATGTGTAATATTGTTCTTGTTCATATCTTAAACTTATGAAATATATTGAATGAATGTAATTTGTTGATAAATATATAATATATATATATTAAATTAATATAACTAAATTAATTTAATTTATTTAATTTATTTGGATAAAATGACATTGTGAGAAATATATTTTTTTATAAAAACAATCATTTTTTATTCAATTGGTTCTTATATTCATTTATAATTAATTTATAACCAATGAACTAATAAATATAATTTCAAAAATTAGTTCATCCTATTAAAGACCATAAATTTATTTCTTGGTTTTATGATAATTTATTAAATAATAAGATCTTAATAATATTTTGTTTCCGGTAAAACACAATCTTGCGTGTAACAAGAACTACTGTACAAAGTTGTTCATGCATGTAATAGAAGATAACTCAGTTTTTTATGAATTATAAAATATATAATATATTTATTTAATATATTAAATGTATACTGAACTCTGGGGACATTATATTCCTTTTCACGATTCGTGTTTAATGTCATACACTTCATTAAATATAATGTTCTTATGGTAGAATTTTGGGGTAATACATTCTCTCCACCTAAAATAAATTTTGTCATAGAAATTTAAATAAGATATGCATTTTCAAGGGATAGATATATTCAAATACAACTATTTAAAATACCATATCATTCATAGGGTTATTAACACATCTTTTTAATAATATGTAAAATGAATCTCTATGGTCACCATAAAATGATTCTTTCAAATAGGAGAACATTTTTGAAAACAATGACATGGAATAGAAATCTAACTGTCATGTTCCGATGGAGGGTGATAAATAAAATTTTAATGATAAAGTTGTTATCTAAAAATACATAAAATATAGGTGTGACTAATAGTCATCAATATATACATAAATAATGATAATTTAATAAATTTTTTGTTTCAATACCCTTTTTAAAATTTTAGAAATTCATTCACAATATTAGAAAAAAGGGAAATATAATTACATGATACATTTATATTCCATAATAACTATCTAATCTTATGTTTTTCTCTTGAAATATATATAATTATTTCCCTAGTGGAGGTTCAATCATATTATGATTTAATATCTTAATCTATAAACCCTAATCTAAAGTTCATCTTAAACCATTTTATAAATTGTATACATTATAAACCATCCAGGTATTATGATCCAAAATATTATATTTAGTTCAATTATAGTTATTGGTATCCAATTCAAATTTTCTATATCAATCATCCCTTTATCTAGACATCATTTTCTCAACATTAGGAATATATTAAGTGTTATTTTTCAATTATCCATGTGTTTTCACAAAAAAATAACTTCGTAATGAAATACTTTTTCTAGTACCATTCAACATATGAAATAACTTTTTAAATGAAAATTTAAAACATCTAAATCAATTTATATTTAAAAAATAATACGATTAAAACATAATAAATATAGTATTTTTACAACATATTTCATATAACCAAATATAGTATCATGATAATCTTTCCACATAGGTTGTTTTAATAACATCTGATTGAACATGATTACATATATTCTTCTAAGTTATATTCCCTTCACTCATGGGAAATTCATTTTCAATGTACCCTATATCCATTACATTGAACACTTAATAGTAATTTTTTACTTATTATCATTGAATTATTTTTCATGGTGATCCTTTTATCCCCAATTATATCAAACTCTAAAACCATTTATTCATTTCCTAGGGTGATTCTTTTTTATGTTATCACATGTTGGAAAATTCATCTTTCAACTATTCCCTTTACATATTATTTGATCTTCCATAATCGTCTTCTCTTTCTTCACATTGAACAATTATACTTGGATAATTCTTTTATTATCTCATTAAAACACAAATCTATTTCATTTTATGAAGAAATTGTTTGATACACCTGCAAACTTTGAGTAATTTGCTATGGACCTTCAAAAAATGACCCATCATGATCCTTTTGTCATATATAAAATCTATAGCATACCATGGTAATCTTTTAAATGTTTCTTTATACATTAATACTCTTTATTTCTCAGTTTAATTTTAGCTAAATTACTTTCTATTATTCTTAATTTTTTTCAATCAGAGAAATATTTATTGAAGACTGTCTTATTAAAAGTTTTCTATTATATGAGTTTTAATTCTTCTTCTCCTAAGTATTATATATTTACGACCACTATTGATCTTCATATCCATTGAGACAATATTGTGTATATGTGACATTTATCATTCAACTACATCACAATTCCATTAATATATTTTCTAATGATAAATCCATTCCTCATATACCTTGGGATCTATAGTCTCATTCATCCTCTATCACAAAATGTGATGTAATATGTTATATTCTTACTGTGGAACATATTACTCCATCTGGGTAAGGTTATGTTTCATAACCAAATTAAATGTTCTAAAATATCTATAACTTTCTCAGTTCCAATACAATCTAGATCAGATTTATCATTAGAGAAATAGCTACATTATCATTAAATATTGATTCCATTTTTCCATAGAGGATACATTTCGATAAAATGGAATAAACTTGGATTACATGATAATATTATGTAACATAATTTAAAATCCCAAAAATGTGAAATACATAACATTAATTGAAAAATATATATCTATCAAATAATATAATAATCTAAATTGTTTCTTTGGGTATATCTTTACCTTCAAAACCTATATAATGGGTTTTTATGAAATTTGAGTTATACTATGAATATACCATTTGAGTATCAAACGTACTGTGTAATAAGGTCCATTTTCATGTACCTGGTTACGCTTGAGTTAGGCCTGACTCACCTTTTTAGAGTTGTTACCCCACGATACATCTGTGATGTAACACCTGAGACTTTTATGTTATATAAATCATCAATGGAATATTTTTCTACACAACACTTGCTTGGATTTCTTTACACGAAATCGCGACCTTCCCCGATAGCTTATGTCGTACGCAATACCGAGTTTCACTAAACAACGATATACTATTAAAATATTATTAAAACTAGCCATTATGAATAGTAATAACCACTTTTTGAAATTTTATTAATTTTATTTTTCAAAATGGTCTTCATTTTTGGATTCGTAATATCGAAATTAGCCTAGGGTGAAATTTTGGTATTTTTCTGAAAACTTTCAATTTTTGATGAATAGTGAAACCACTAAGTGGTAGTTAAAAAACTGAATTTTTCATAAAACATAATTTTACTGCTTCTATGAGTGGAATTTACAAAATCCAAGAGACACGGTTGATGTCAGTAAGTAAAATGTGGTTCAATGAGATGAATTTTTTTTGGTGAATAGTAACTTTTTACTTTTATTTACCACGGCTAAAAGTAAATAGGGTAATTAAGGGTAAAAATGATATTATTATTACCCTAACACATGTCCTAATTCTACTGGATAAGTGTAATTCGACCAAAAACAAACTTAGGAATAAAATATGACCATTTAGGCTCACTTGGATTAGATTAGGACATTTATTATTAATTTATTTAAAGAAGGGTTAAAATAGTTAAAATCAAAGTGTAATAAGTAAATCATTTTTAATATGGGGTTATAAATAAGATATATTAGACTATAAATATTAATTATAAAGATAAAATGATTTCCTACACAATGGTATTTTATTTGTAATTTTTAGACCTTAAATAATTTAATTTATTTATGACACAAAGATGATGCAGTAATTATCTTATTAATTAAATATTGACATTATTGATGTTATAAACACCAAAATAAATTTAATTTGACACTTTTTATGAATTCCACTAATTTTCTAGATTAATATGACATGTTATTATTGATTTAAATAACTTTTTTAGAACTAATAATTCTGTTATGAGTTTCACAAAAATTAATTACTAAATAGTGTCAAAATTGACATAAAATAGTTTTTAAAACAAATATTATATTAGTAATTGTTATTCTATTCCAAAAAATCTAAGGTTCTGCCAAATGACTTAGATAAGGTTATATATATTAATAATAAACAACTTGGGGTTCGTTTTGCTGCTTATAGTATGTTTATTAACATTATATTATAAGAACACAAGAAGACATGGTAAAGGTAAAATTATTTAACATAATGTTAAATCTACATGATAATGTTAAAATAGGAACCTAAACTTGTATAAATTCTATTGGATGAGATTATTTCGACCCATCCCCACATTAGCCTCGAAATAAATCAATTTGGAGCTATTTAAAACCGAACATGACTTTATAATAAAATAATATTTTTAGTTATTCCAAAGGTGCCCCTCTCCTCCCTTATAAAAGGGCACCTCCTCCCTCTCTTCCTCACACCACTATGAGCCTTAAATCTTGGCAAACCCTGGCCAGTTTCTCCTCTCCACTTCCATAGAGAAATTCTAGAGGTTCTGGTCTTCTTCAAAGACCTATTTTAGTGTCCTAAAAGGAGATCTCAAAGATGCACTTCAAAGAAGAGGTAATGTTCGTTACTGATTCTTTCATCTTTATTTCTTCTTCCACTTCTTATTCTTTAGTTGTTTCATTATGAAGTAATAACATCAGTATCAATCATATACTTATATGTTATTATAAGTCTGAAACAACCCTATTTAACCATCTATCCATCCTACGGAAAAAGAAATCACTGCGCGTGCGTACGTACAGAATACCATCTCCACGCCGTGGTGTAATCTATTTTCCACCACCACCTTACTTGGATGGGTATAATGGTGTAAATAATGACTATATATGACTATTATAATGTGATACAGATTCTGAAATAGTATACATACACTCCAATACAATTCCACGATCATAGGAAGGATATCATCAATCGTGCGTACGTACGGAATACCGTCTCCACGATGTGATGCGACTTGTTCTACATGATCTTCATTTAATAAAGATTATATAAATGAAATGAATTGAATGAATGAATATGATATATATTACACTAATAAAATTCTGTAAATGAGGTATCTATAACCTAAAGAGAAGAATAAGAATTTATTCGACAAAACACGCAAAAGAACAAAAAGTTATAAACACCCGAATAACAAGTAGCAATGAAATATTAATATTAAGAAGCTAATAATATGACCAAATATGATATCATAAAAATAAGTATGATTCTAGAATAAGTCAATAAAATTATTTAAATCATTATACAGGAGGTTCGGACACGTACAAAGCATATCGGACCTAAGGTAAGGGAAATATCACAATCTCATTTTTATCTGAGATTGTTTATACTTTAGTATTTATTGGGATCTATTTTATCATCCAAATCCATGTTTCCTCAATATGTAAAATTATTTCCATCCACCTAAAATTGTTTAAATCCAATTTTACCCTTTGGTGAGTTTTTAGTAAAGGATATAAAAGGAATCTTTTGTCGTTTTTCGTACGAGGTACTTTTTTACTTTTCCGACAAAAGTACGAGAAGAATGTTTTTTTAACTTATACGACATGAATGGATTTTTAAAACATTATTTCCAAGAAGCGTACTTTAAAGGTTTTCAAGATTATTTTTAATCAACTTCTTTTAGTTTAAAATTTTATGACATGTTAAGAAAGGAAAATGTTATTGAAGTAGAAAGGATATTTTCCTCAAGAATGTAGTTCAAGTGTTTTATCAAAATTATTTTCCATCTAAGATAATATAGGGTTCTGTTTCTATCCCTATTATAACATTGATTTGATTATGTTGTGATGGAATTATTTTTATGAATTCATTTATCTTATATGAATTGTTTTATGATGTTATGTTGTTTAAGAATCCCATTTTTATTACATGGGTTATTCAATGATGTATGATTTATGATTTTTGGGCACACATATGAATGGTATCATTATAATATGGGTGGGACCTATATCTCCATCCAATGCATTGGGTAAAGATTTTATATCTCATGAGATAGACATGGCTGGAATGGTAGGTTATACTGGTTCAGTGAAATAGGACTGAAACGAGGGTGAGTCTGTTCAGAAATGGAATTTTTCCACTAAGATAGTCTTGTCAATGAGTGTTGACTAATAAGATATGATTCTATATGATTATGTGTGTATGCCACAAAGTTTCATGTTTTAAGTTATAATTATTGGGATTTCATTTCACTACTATGATTTATCCCATGTTATGAAATTATGCTCTCTTTTGCAGGTTAAGATCTCAAAAATGTTATGTTCTTATGAATATGATGTGATTGATATTTATTTTTTTTACCCTTACTGAGCATTTGAGCTCACCCTTTTGTATGTTTTGTTTCCCCAGGTCAGGAAGAAGGTTATTAAGTAGAATATTCCAAAAAGGGACTCTAGATATGACGAAATAAATGGGAGTCAAAGTAGATGCTTTATGAACCAGTTGTTATGTTTCCCAGTTTCTAAAGACACTATACCTATACGGTCCTTTCTTGGTTTTGTTATATGTTGTAATAAGTGAGCTTCAATTCTGAATTAAAAACAATGTATGTAAAGTATGGGTCGTTATAGTTGGTATCAGAGGAAAGTTATAGTCAACCTTTGGAAAATAGGATATGAAAGCCTTAGTAAGAACCCTAAGGATAAGTCTAAGAATAGAACACAATCATAGTGTTTTATAAATGGCCATTAATAACCTAGGATAAGACCTTAATTGTGAAATTTTATTCTTGATTATGTGGTTTTCCTATTATAATTAGTGTTGCTCACACTATTCTTCTTGGTTTTAGTCAATGGCTGGAACCCGAAGGAACCGTGTTAAGGCGGAATACGACGGGCAATGCAATGATTGTACCCCTGAGCAACCAAACATTATGGCAGTTGGAATGAAAAATCTTATAGCCATGCTCACACAACATTCTCAAGATATGAATCATGCAGGACTTCCAAACGAGCAAAGGAAGGAGCAACATTCTGTTGAATCCTTCATGAGACAGCGCCCACCTTCATTCAGCGGGTGTACTGATCCATTAGTTGCTGAACAATGGATTAGTACTATTGAAAAGATATTTTCAGTTCATCAATGTTCTGAACATGATAAAGTCATCTTAGTAGTGTATCGTTTGGAAGGTAATTCTGATCAACGGTGGAATCTTATTAAGAATATGAGGCAGAGGGATGAAATTGAGTCCATGGAATGGGACGAGTTCAAGAACTTATTTTTCAATAAGTACTTCCCTCGTATTCTTCGAACAAAGATGGAGAAAGAGTTTCTTGAACTGAAGCAAAAGGATGATGAATCGGTTGGTACCTATGAAGCAAATTTTACAAGACTTGCAAGGTACGCTTCTGGTATTATTATCCAACCTGAGAGTATGATCGATCCATTATTTAGTGGCTTAAAACCAAGTCATCGAAGGGCCTTAGCCATAAGGGACTACAATTGCTACGAGGAAATCATTCGATGTGCTCTCAAAGTTGAGATGGAGATTAGAGTAACCCATCAGTCATATGGGTTTGATAAGAAGAGGAAAATGGAATTCAAAGGAGAATATAAAGAGCACACTGAAAAGAAGATGAGCATTCCCTTATGCTCAAAGTGTGGAAAGAAACATGGAGGGAGTTGTCTTAAAGGGACAAGTAAATGTTTCAAATGTTGAAAGGAAGGTCACCGGGCATTTGAATGCCGCGATGATGGGAAGAAGATGTCTAATGATGAAAACAAAGGAAGGGATACACAGAATGAACCTACTACCCTTCAATGTTTAATGTGCAAGGAGATGGGACATTATGCCAATAAATGCCCTAATCCAAGGGTTGATGATGATGGTCGATGTCAATAAACTCTTAAGGCTAAAGACAAAGGAAAGTCACATGCAATTTCTATCAGTGATGTGGAGTACGATAAGGATGTGGTGAAAGGTACACATACCACCCACTCTAAAGTAGCAAATGTTTTATTTGATTCTGGATCCACCCACTCCTTTATTTCTGAAGAATTTTATAAGGGTATCACCGTATTACCTCAACAATTAGATTTTGAGTTAGCTGTGACAACACCTAATGGCACAACAGTCGCATCAAAAGTTTATAATTATTCTCCGATTGAAGTTTATGGGATAGTGCTTCCTGCAAATCTTTTGATCCTTACTATAGTGTAATTTCATTTGATTCTTAGCATGGATTGGCTTTCTCTACATGGATCTCATATCAATTGTCAAAGAAGGGAAGTCACATTTCATATTCCAGATCAATCTATGATCGTCTATCGATGCAAGGATGAACATAACCTTCCAGTAGATATTCCTTCCATCTTATGGGTCTTGATTCCACTAAATGAATGTTATTTATCTCAAATGGTTGGTGAGAAACTCACAATTAAGAATATTCCCATTGTATGGGAGTTTGATGATGTCTTTCCGGAGGATTTACCGGGTCTTCCACCGAATCGTGAAGTTGAGTTTTCAATAGAACTCATACCGGGTGCTTTGCCTATTTCAAAGACACCTTATAGAATGGCCCCAATTGAGTTGCAGGAATTGAAGAAGCAACTCCAAGAGAATCTTGATAAGGGGTTCATATGCCCTAGTGCGTCACCTTGGGGAGCACCTGTTCTGTTTGTTAAGAAGAAAGATGGATCAATGAGACTCTGTATTGATTATCAAGAACTTAACAAGATCATTATCAAGAACAAATATCCTCTCACGTGCATTGATGACCTATTTGACCAACTACGCGGAGCTCAAGACTTTTCCAAGATTGATCTTCGTTCAGGGTATCATCAATTAAGGGTCAAAAGGGAGGATATACCAAAGACATCTTTTCGTAAAAGGTATGGACACTATGAATTTATAGTGATTCCATTTGGTCTTACTAATGCCCCTGCTATGTTCATGGATTTGATGAATAGAGTCTTTAGAGACTATTTTGATCAGTTTGTGGTAGTATTTATAGATGATATTCTTATCTATTCAAAGAGCAAGGAAGAACATGAAGATCACTTGAGAATTATATTTAAGACCCTGAGAAAGGAGAAGCTTTATGCCAAATTTACCAAGTGTGAATTTTGGCTTCAAAAAGTTGCATTTTTGGGTCACATAATCTCAAAAGATGGGATATCTGTCGATCCAGCAAAAATAGAGGATATCGAAAGATGGTCGAGACCAACAACTGTAATCGAGATCTGAAGTTTTCTTGGTTTAGCTGGATATTATCGACGTTTTGTGAAAGATTTTTCACGATTATCTAATCCACTCACCAAGTTGACTCGGAAAGGAGTTAAGTTTGTTTGGATGGAGGAATGTGAAGATAATTTCAAGGAGTTGAAAAGAAGGTTACCTAGTGCACCTGTGCTCACACTGCCTTGTAGTGGAGAAAGGTTTGTGATCTACAGTGATTCATCCAAGAAGGGATTGGGATGTGTTCTTATGCAAAATGATATGGTGATAGCTTATGCCTCATGACAGTTGAAAATAAATGAGAAAAATTACCCAACTCATGATTCAGAGTTAGCTGCGGTAATCTTTGCATTAAAGATTTGGAGGCATTACCTTTATGGAGAAAGGTGTGATATTTATACTGATCATAAAAGTTTAAAGTATATTTTCACACAAAAGGAGCTGAATATGAACCAAAGAAGATTGTTGGAGCTGATTAAGGATTACGACTGCTCAATCTATTACCACCCTAGGAAAGCAATCAAGGTGGCAGATGCATTAAGTCGACAAGACCACGCTAGTTTATCGATGATGAGGATCACAAAAGATCCAATATTTATGGATTTACAAAGGATGGATCTTGGAATTATAATGAATGGGGAAAATTTGTATCTTTCTCAAATGAATGTTCAACCATCTATACATGTGAAAATTAAAGAGGCACAGAAAGAAGATGTCGAGTTAAAAAATAAGGTGAGAAATGTTCCTGAATTCAACCTTGATTGTGATGGGATAATAAAGTTCAGGAACAGGGTTTGTGTTCCTCCCATCCCAGAATTAAAGAAGGAGCTGCTGGATGAGGCTCATAGTTCTTCATTCTCTATTCATCCTGGAAGCACGAAGATATATAGGGACCTGAAGGAGTACTTCTGGTGGGATGGCATGAAAAGAGATGTTGCTGAATATGTCTCTCGATACTTGGTTTGTCAACAAGTTAAAGCTGAGAGACAGAAGTCTAAGGGGATGTTACAACCATTACCCATACCCGAATGGAAATGGGAAAACATCACTATGGACTTTGTCACAGGACTTCGTAAAACATCCAATGGCAATAACGCTATCTGGGTCATAGTTGGTCGTCTTACAAAGTCTGCACACTTCATTGCTATTAGAGAGGATTTCTCTCTAGATCAGCTTTCCATGATATATGTAAAGGAGGTGGTAAGATTACATGGAGTACCACTTTCTATTATATCTGATCGGGATCCGAGATTTACCTCGAAGTTCTGGCGAAGTCTTCAGCATACTCTGGATACAGAGTTGAGTTTTATCACTTCTTATCATCCTCAGACAGACGGTCAGTCTGAGAGAACAATTCAAACTCTAGAAGATATGTTGAGAGCTTGCTCTATGGATTTAAAAGGTGGTTGGGATCAACACCTACCTTTGGTGGAATTTTCTTATAATAATTGATTTCACTCTAGTATTTAGATGGCTCCTTATGAAGCTCTCTATGGAACGTAATGCAGGACTCCAACTTACTGGGATGAAGTTGGGGAAAGAAAGCTATTAGGACCCGTTCTCATTGATGAAATGGTAGAAAAGGTTAGATCTATTAAAAAACACATAAGAGCAGCTCAGAGTCGACAGAAAATCTATGCTGACAACCGAAGAAGACCTAGAGTTTGAAGTGGGTGATAAAGTGTTCTTACGAATATCTCTCTGGAAGAGGATCATGAGATTTGGAAAGAAGGGGAAGTTGAGCCCTAGATATATCGGTCCTTTCGAAATACTGGATCGTGTTGGGAAGGTATCTTACCGATTGGCGCTTCCACAGAATCTCTCTCAAGTTCATGATGTGTTCCATGTATCTCTCCTGAGAAGGTACATACCTGATCCTTCACATGTACTCTGCTAAGAAGTTGTACCGCTGGAGCAAGATCTTTCTTATGAAGAACAACCAATAGAGATTCTGGATCGTAGCGAAAAAGTCCTACGAAAAAAGACCACTCGATTGGTGAATGTTTTATGGAGGAAAGACTAGTTAGAAGAAGCTACATGGGATCTTGAGGATGTGATGAGGGAGAGGTATCCTCATCTGTTTGTTACAAAGTGACGAATTTCGAGGGCGAAATTCATTTTACGGGGGGGGGGGGGGGGTAGAATGTAACACCCAAGAGTTTTATGTTATATAAATAATCAAAGGAATCTTTTTATACATAACACTTTCTTGGCTTGCGTTACATGAAATCACGACCTTCCCTGATAGCTTGCGTCGTACGCAATACCGAGTTTCACTAAACAACGATATACTATTAAAATATTATTAAAACTAGCCGTTATGAATAGTAATAACCACTTTTTGAAATTTTATAAATATTATTTTTAAAAATGGACTTCATTTTTGGATTCGTAATATCAAAATTAGCCTAGGGTGAAATTTTGGTATTTTTCTGAAAACATTAAATTTTTGATGAATAGTGAAACCACAAAGTGGTAGTTAAAAAACTGAATTTTTCATAAAACATAATTTTACCGCTTTTTTGAGTGGAATTTCAAAAATCCGAGAGACATGGTTGATTTCAGTAAGTAAAATGTGGTTCAATGAGATGAAAATAATTTTTTGTGAATAGTAACTTTTTACTTTTATTTACCACGGTTAAAAGTTAATGTGGTAATTAAGGGTAAAAATGATATTATTATTAGCATAACACATGACCTAATTCTATTGTATAAGTGTATTTCGACAAAAAACAAACTTAGGAATAAAATATGACCATTTAGGCCCACTTGGATTAGATTAGGGCATTTATTATTAATTTATTTAAAGAAGGGTTAAAATAGTTAAAATCAATGTGTAATAAGTAAATCATTTTTATTACGGGGTTATACATAAGATAAATTAGACTATAAATATTCATTATAAATATAAAAATATTTCCTACATAATGGTATTTTATTTGTAATTTTTAGACATTAAATAATTTAATTTATTTATGACACAAAGATGATGCAGTAATTATCTTATTAATGAAATATTGACATAATTGACGTTATAAACACCAAAATAAATGTAATTTGACACTTTTTATGAATGCCATTAATTTTCTAGATTAATATGACACGTTAGTATTGATTGAATTTACTTTTTTCTAACTAATAATTCTTTTATGATTTTCACAAAAATTAATTACTAAATAGTGTCAAAATTGACATAAAATAGTTTTTAAAACAAATATTATATGAGTAATTGTTATTTTATTCCTAAAAATCAATGGTTCGGCCAAATGACTTATATAAGTTTATATATATTAATAATAAACAACATGGGGTTCGTTTGGCTGCTTATAGTATGTTTATTGACCTTATAGAATAAGAACACAAGAAGACACGGTAAAAGTAAAATTATTTAACTTAATGTTAAATCTACATGATAAGGTTAAAATAGAAACCTAAACTTGTCCAAATTCTATTTTATCAAAGTATTTCGACCCATCCCCAACTTAGCCTCAAACTAAATCAATTTGGAGCTATTTAAAACCGAACATGACTTTATAATAAAATAATATTTTTAGTTATTCCAAAGGTGCCCCCCTCCTCCCTTATAAAAGGGAACCTCCTCCCTCTCTTCCTCCCACCACTTTGAGCCTTCATGCTCGGCCAAACCCTGCCACTTTATCCTCTCCACTTCCATTGAGACATCCTAGAGGTTTTGGTATTCTTCAAAAACCTATTTTAGTGCCCTAAAAGGAGGTCTCAATGAAGCACTTCAAAGAAGAGGTAATGTCCATTACCGATTCTTTCATCTTTATTTCTTCTTCCACTTCTTCTTATTTAGTTGTTTCATTATTAAGTAATAACATCAGTATCACTCATATACTGATATGTTATTATAAGTATGAAACAACCGTATTTCACTATCTATCCATCCTACGGAAAAAGAACTCACCGCGCGTGCGTACATACAGAATACTGTCTCCACGCCGTGGTGTAATCAAATTTCCACCACCACCTTACTTGGATGGGTATAATGGTGTAAATAATGACTATATATGAATATTATAAAGTGATACTGATTCTGAAATAGTATACATACTCTCCAATACAATTACACGATCATAGGAACGATATCATCACTCGTGCGTACGTACGGAATACCGTCTCCACGATGTGATGCGACTCCTTCTACATGATCTTCATTTCATAATGATTATATAAATGAAATGAACTGAATGAATTAATATGAAATATATTACACTAATATCATTCTGGAAATGAGGTATCTATAACCTAAATATAAGAATAAGAATTTATTCGACAAAACATGCATAAGAACAAAAAGTTATAAACACCCGAATAACAAGTAGCAATGAAATATTACTACTACGAAGCTAAGAATATGACCAAATATGATATCATAAAAATATGTATGATTCTGGAATAAGTCAATAACATTATTTAAATCATTATACAGGAGGTTCAGACTCGTACAAATCATATTGGACCTAAGGTAAGGGAAATATCACAATCTCATTTTTATCCGAGATTGTTTATAATTTAGTATTTACTGGGGTATATTTTATCATCCAAATCCATTTTTCCGCCATATGTAATATTATTTCCATCCACCTAAAATTTTTTAAATCCAATTTTACCCTTCGGTGAGTTTTTAGTAAAGGATATGAAAGGAATCATTTGTCGTTTTTCGTACGAGGTACTTTTTGACTTTTCCAACAAAAGTACGAGAAGAATGTTTTTCTTATCTTATATGACATGAATGGATTTTTAAAACATTATTTTCAAGAAGATTACTTTACAATATTTCAAGATTATTTTTAATCAACTTCTTTTAGTTTAAAATTTTATGACATGTTAAGAAAGGAAAATGTTTTTGAACTAGAAAGGATATTTTCTTTAAGAATGGAGTTCAAATGTTTTATCAAAATTATTTTCCATCTAAGATAATATAGGGTTCTGTTTCTATCCCTATTATTACATTGATTTGATTATGTTGTGATGGAATTATTTTTATGAATTCCTTTATCATATATGAATTGTTTTATGATTTCATGTTGTGTAAGAATCCCATTTTTATTACATGGGTTATGCAATGATGTATGATTTATGATTTTGTGGCACACATATGAATGGTATCATTATGAGATGGGTGGGACTTATATCTCCCTCCAATGCATTGGGTAAAGATTTTATATCTCATGAGATAGACATGGCTGGAACGGTAAGTTATACCGGTTCAGTGAAACAGGACTGAAATGAGGGTGACTCGGTTCAGAAATGGACTTTGTCCACTAAGATAGTCTTGGAAATGAGTCTTGACTAATAAGATATGATTCTCTATGATTATGTGTGTATGCCACAAAATTTCATGTTTTATGTTATGATTATAGGGATTTCATTTCACTACTATGATTTATCCCATGTTATGAAATTATGCTCTCTTTTGCAGGTTAAGATCCCTAAAATGTTATGTTCTTATGAATATGATGTGATTGATATTTATTTTGTTTACCCTTACTGAGCATTTGAGATCACCCTTTTGTATGTTTTGTTTCCCCAGGTCAGGAAGAAGGTTATTAAGTAGAATATTCCAAAAAGGGACTCTAGATATGATGAAATAAATGGGAGGAAAAGTAGATGCTTTATGAACCAGTTGTTTATGTTTCCTAGTTTCTAAAGAAACTATACCTATACGGTCCTTTCTTGGTTTTGTTATATGTTGTAATAAGTGTGCTTCAATTCTGAAGTAAAAACAATGTATGTAAAGTATGGGTCGTTATATGTGACGTAACCACTTCAACAAGTAGTATCAACACTAGGATGTATTCCTTGGGATACCCATATAATATATACCATACCAAAATTATAAGATGATATTTAATACTTATCCTAGAAGTCTATATTAGGCTTATTTTCTATAATATATGTTTTCCAAAATCTATTCCCCAGAATTTCAACTAAACTTCTTTTGATACCAACTCTATAAACCTGAACCTATAAGCCTAAAGTTAGTTTTTACTACCATTACATTATCATGATTACAAGGAATGAAATCTAGATTGACCAAAGTGTTTGATAGTCTTGGTAAGAAAAAATTACATATATGATTCCCATATTACATTGGGAAATATAATATAAAACAAGATACATAATAAAATGAAATAAACAACATTAGGTAAATCTAATTCAATGATTTCGTCTTCATATCACGGGGGATAAAAATAAGGGTGGGATCATATAATCGTGACGGATAATTAAAATGTAATAAATAATTAATAAACTATATTAATCATAATGGTAAGGTAAATAAATGGTCACACATTTCAGACAAATATCTCGATAAGGCATTATTAATTTCACATTCCAGATACCTAAAACTCATGCCATATAATCAATAAAATGAGAATGAAAATGAATCCATATATATATGTAAAAGAAAAAATCATATGAATAATAATGATAACTACATAATAAATAAAGTAAATGATTAAATATTGGATGTCATGTTACCTAGGAACATGATACCTTTACCAACATGATTTATTTTTATGATAGTTCAAACAAGTCTTACTGGGCCAAATGATTCGTCTCATGAGATTACCGATGAATCTAGTGGCTTGCATTAATATACCCTCAAATCCTCTTGTTTAGGTCCATATAATTCCTCATATATAAAATAATAAATTTAATTAATTAAAAATATTCCTTATCAAATATCCTTTTTGTATTAAATATATGGATTTCTCAATAATTCCTCAATTAGTCAATGAACTATAATTATGAACTCCTTATGTAAAAATGGTATAAAATTTATTAAATAATAAAAACAAATTTATAATATTATGGATAATTATTGTATAAAAATAATGATTATGAGGAATTTATTATTTAAAAAAATGTACCAATCATAATAGGATTTTGTATTACAATGATATATTTTACCACTTGTTAATTTCCAGGTCAAAACCCCTGGAATGAGAAAATTCAATGTGAAATATAAAACATCAAGAAGAATGGGTGAATCATGATATTAAATGGAAATGGTATGTATATACACAACATTGATGTTAAATGGTTTATAATTACTAGTTATGCTCAATGGGATGTAAATTGAGACGAAATCCTCGCATTACATTTCTATTAGGGTGAATGACCATTAACATAATGTATATGGGTTTTAAAAATGTTAATAACTTCTATAAAACAATAATCATTTTCATAATATCATATTTTATCTTCTTATAATATATTATTACTGGTTTTCTTACAATACTTCTTTATTTATACTATTTTGGGTGTTAATTATCTAGTTTTTAGAGTATGTATTGACATGTTACTTATTGCACTTCTTACATCGACCATGTTTTAGTCATATATATAATTTAAACAAAAATTTAATTTTTATATATATCTAGTATATATGTTTTCATAATAATGCATAAAATTTTAGATAATAAATGAAATTCACCGTTTATGTAGACGGTAGGCTGTATATATGCATGAACTCTAATTCCATTTCATAATCATATTCAAAAAAATGAAATGAAAATGGGATATACATATATTATAATTAATGTATAATTTTTGTGTCATAAATCTCACATATTTCAATTAAAACCATCATTTATAAATTCCATGTAAGGTGTCGACATATCACATTGTTTTGAGGATGTGTTACTCCACACATTGGACAAACAATGTTATCATATTTACATAATGTAAATCCATAAGGTATGTTTTATATAAAAATTAAATATGTATTAAGAAATAATTAATATCACATATAATATTTATAAACATGTTTTCCATTATAATGACCATCCATGATAGGTTTTAAAGGAAAAATGAACGACATATTTCCAATAGGTGGTAGTTCTCTGTTCACGGAAACGATAAGGTCAAAACCCATTAGATGGATGTGTGTGAAGGTGTAGGCCAAATCCTCATCCTAAAAACAACTAACTATATTTAAGACACCAATATAATTATATAGTGATGAAAGAAAGTGTAATTAATGGATTGTAAAAGTAAACAGAATAAATTTTTTGTATTAATAGAAGCCATATCTTAGCCAGGTATGTCTTTCTGGTTTACACCAAAGGATTCGTGGTTTACCTTATTATCAAAGGGAGGAATCTATGAAGATGGGAAGGATTTTGGGAGACTATTTGGGAAGATTTTGGGTGAGACATAGTGCTTGAGAGTTGGGAATAATTTAGAGGGGTGGGATTCTTTTTATAGTGGTGGACTAGTATTCTAGTAAATTTTATAAAAGGTAATTACACTCATGTTAGTTAGATGACTAGTGTCCCCAATAATAAAAAAAATTCATTAAAATTGAGGATAGGGCCAAATTATGGAAATTCAGTTTTTTTTAAACATCATTATATGTAATTTGGGACCTTGTGATTAAGGTTTAGTCCTTTGTTAAAATAATTTTTCTCCAAATAGGTGTATTTAGTTTTAAATATTTTCACTCATATTTTTGGTAAAAATCATAGTAGGCCATATTAGACATTATATATAATTTTGAATAGAAATATTGAATCCATTTTATCTGTTTATAATAACTGATGTCTCTGAAATTACTTTATATTTAATCTCACATACTAGACGATAATATAGGGTTTTGATGTAAAAATATTCAAAAGTTTATATGTTTTTATATTCAATTTCATAGGAAAATAGATTCTAATGACATAAATCAGATTAATATATTTATTATTGATATAATTTTACATTAAATAAAATTTAAAATATAATTTATCTATATAAATCAATTAGATGAATAGAAGTTTGGATTTAAAATGTAGAATCATTCTCTATTCATTAATAAATGAAATTAATAGAAAAATATATAAAATCACTAGAATATAATTATTATGTTACAAATTACAAAAATGTACATTATTTTCTCATATTAAATTTATAAAATTTTAAAAATATTGATTTAAAATAAGTGTTTTAATAAAATGCAGTAAACATTCCTTTATAGAAATATAGATTTTTATGCATAATATATGAATTTTTTATATTATGCTAATCAAATATAGTGGTTGAATGTTAAAATTATTTGAATAAAAATATAATATATTTATTAAATTATTACCACTAACCAATTTTAATTAAAATAATTTATTATGATTAATTGACATTGCAATAATAAAAAATGTTTCTTATAAAAATATTCTTTTTTTATTCAACTGTTTTTTATATTCATTTGAAATTAATTTGTAAAAAATAAATTCTCCCACATATTTTCATAAAATAGTTAATATAATAATAACCATAAATTTAATGTCTATGTTTTAAATTATTTTATTAAATAAAAATATCTTAATAAAATATTTTTGTTTGGTAATACTTGGCCTTGCATGCAACACAAACTACAAATGTAAGATATTATTGTATGTAACATAAGATAACTCATTGTTGTGTGCCTTATGTGTGATAGAATAGATTTTTTTTTAAAATATTAAATTTATCCTAATGTATTGGGACATTATATTCCTTTCCATATAATGTTTTTTGTGACCTATACACTATTAAATACAATGTTCCTACTTTTTGAATTTTGTGGTGCTATAATGATGATGAACCAAATGAGATACCCAAACCAATAAGAGACGAAGTTAGGAAATTAATGAAAAAATAAATACTCGACTAACTCATGTTTTAAATAAAAACATAAAACTATGGTAAAAATAAAATCCACTTAAGAAAGAGTATGTTTCAATTGAGAAATTTATGTGAAAAATACCTCTATAATTTTGTGGAACTTCTAGTCCATTAACCATGGATTAATGGAACACAACCATTGAAAATATATTCTACATAATTCAATGACATGAGAATGAGAAATTAGTGTGGTATGTTTATCACATGGAAGCAGAAGTTGATCAATGGTATTTCATGATCAGAAATATGAATCCTTATCTAGATATAAATGTGATATAGTCGAATTAATTCCAAGAAATGTTTTCAAAAAATATTTTCTTTTCACTCTCTCTTATGAAATTGTGGATAATTTCAGAAGACTAATGGTAATGTAAGATAAAAATATCGGGGTATATAAAGTGAACATTATAAGACAATCATGATATGATTCTAAATTTTAATTTACCATCAAACTAATATTATACTATTCATTAGTGTTCCAAATATGAATACATAAATATATTTTGTGATTCAAGAATTTTAATGTTATAGTGAAATTTTCAAATGTTCCCTCAATTTCACAATAGTTTTCAACAAATATGAATGATATTAGAGCTGTAGATATAGTTAGTAGTGAATGTATCTTAGTTATGTTGGATTAATGGAGAATATAATGGTAGAATGAAATTATAACATCACACTAGTTAATTGAGGGAAAATAATATTCCTTGAAATTCTGTTAAGTGAAAAATGAAATTCTTTATGTTCAGGAAGGAAGGGAACCTATCAGGTATCAAACACTTATGGGTGAAACTAACATATATAATCGAAGAATGTAATGATCCATTCAAACCATAAGATATTTTACAATTATTAAGCATTATGAAACATTGTCACTATGAGAACCAACACACTACACCATGGGTTTTTTATGAAAACTAATGACAACAACCTCTAAGGCCCAGAGTTAAAGGGGTAGAAAATTCCACCACAACCGCATGGGTTGATTCTATAATTGACAAGGTGGTAAGTATGATAGTTATTAAATAAAGGATAATGAATATAATATTTTTTTATAATTGTTTATATATTGATTCATATCACACAACAGTATAATATATATTGAAACACCTCCTCAAAAAATTAATGGAGAGCTATTAGTGAGAATGAAAAATGGGAAAATTATTGCATGCATGTATGTAACATCTCCATTGTCCATATTAATGGGATAAATTACCAAATAAATCTTCTGACATTAATTTATTTGAATTGAAACTATTATTTGTATATATTGTATATTTACTTACATTACCATCTTAAACTGTTGATTGATTGAAATTTCCCAACGTATCAATTATCTCACATTGATTCTACTCAATTTCAAGGTGGGGGATGGATCAGCTCTGGAATAATCATATCATGAATGAATAATTATAAATTATGAGAAATAGTTTATAGATCAAATGATTGTGACAAAGGAAAATTATGTTGATATATTTCTCCTATAATTCATAGAATTTTTCTTATCTAGGAGGATGACTTTTTAGTCGATCTTATACCTAGAGATTATCCAATATTCAAGACAACATAGATAATATGAAAAATTGAACATGAAGAGTATTATAATCTACTATAAGAAAATATTTATTATGTGTTTATATTCCTAAGTGCTTCAGCATGGGGTGCACTGACCCTATTCCTCAAATATAATGATTTTTGAATACACATGAACATTAATTGTCATGTGCTCAAGAGAGTCATTATAAAGAGAAAATATCCACTACTACGGATTGAGTACAAGTTCAAATGGATATGTGGATAAATGTACATCTTGAAGGTTGATCATAGATTGGGATATCATAAGATAATATTTAAGGAGGATATCGCCAATACCTATTTTCATACACATTACATGATCTACAATTTTATAGTGATTCTAGTTGAACTCAATAATGTTCTTACTATATTTATGGACATAATGAATAGAGGATTTATGGTTATATTCGAAAAAATTGGTATTATTTATAGAATATATTTATATATAATCTACAATAATGGAGTACAATTAGAAGAATATAAATGTTGTATGAAAAAAATTGCGAAAGGTAATGTTATATTTGAAGTAAAAAAATTAAAGTTTTAAATGGTGAATGTAACCATTATTTAGAATGATATCACCTAAAAATGGATAGATGTGGATACATTGATAAAATAGTAAATTTAAGGATGTACCATGACATAATTTTTTATGGAGATCTATAGTTTTATTGGATCAATTAGATACACTCATTGATTTCTGATAATATTTTCAAAATTTTCAAACTCACTATCCCAGATTACAATGAAAAAAGTGATGTTTTTATGGAATGATGAATGTGTGGTGCCCATAAAAGTGTAAAAATCATGGATAATAACTGAATAAATGTTTATATTACCCACTAGTAGTGTATGGTTTGTCATCTAAAATGATTATCTCAAAAAATGATTTGGTTGTGACCTCAAACAAGATGACAAATTGACAGCCCATGTGTTCTACCACTTAATTATACATGAGAAAAATTCCCAACCATGATATTCACATTGAATATTTGATGAAATTTTCTCCAGGGGTATTAGTGTGAGATATATTTTGATAATTAAATCCTCAACTATATATTCACACAAAATTAGCTCAATATTCACCAGAAATGGTGGTTAGATATAACCAAATATTATGACTGTTAAGTCCATTACCGTCATGGGATGGTAATCAAAGTGGAAGATTCTCCATGTACAAAGGATCCTAAATAATATACACGAATTGGATTAAAAGGAATCCAATACTATTAGGCATAAGATTAATAAAAATAACGATAATAAAAGGGACCTCATCATACAATTTTCAAATAAATTATTACCCATCCATTCTTGAGGGGATTAAGGTGGGCCAAAAATATGATAATGGCATAAAAAATAATCCAAATATAAAAAAATAATAAGATAGATATTAAATTTTTAAAAAAAAGATACGTTTCCCATAAAACAAGTGCTAAATAGGGAACTTTTTGATGATTCATAAAGATCATACTTCTATATTAATCCAAGAATCATTAAGATATATAGAGATATAATGAAATACTTATCATGATATAACATTAAGTGGAAGATGGTTCAACTTCTATCTTGATTCATGGCTTGAAAATATTTCAATGAAAAAAAATATAATTATATGGGTAAATTAATCCTTTACCCATTCTTATATAGAATTGGGAATAGATAACCATTGATTTCATCTTATGAATTCCCGTTACATCTATATGAAATAATGCTTTCTGGGTTGTCATTGATCAACATCCAATGTCAGTGAATTTCATAGATATGAAGTAAAATTTTTCTATTAAAAAAAACTATGATATAAATAATAGTAGTGGAAATACATTATGGATTACTATTCTCTATTATCAATTATTTATGTTTGAGTTTTACCTCGAGGTTCAAGAGAATCCTTTAGGAAGCACTGGAAACACTCCGAGTTTCACACTTCATATCACCCTTAGATAGATGGTCACTCTTAAGAAACTATTAAAACTAAATAGGAAATTCAAATATCATGTGTAATATTTCTCTAAGACTATTGGGATCAACACCATGAACTATTGGAGATGTCATATGACTAAAGATTCATTTATCAAATTCAAATGGAACCTTATGATACCCTGAATAAGAAGTGGTGTCATGGAATAAAATACAAAGAATAAGTTCATTAACGGAGGATTATGGGAACATATATAATAGATGATATTAAAAAATAAGGACAAAATAATATTAATTCACATTTGACCTCACAAATTCAACAAAAATCAATGTAAAAAATCATTGATGAGACATGGAGTTTGAGCTCATAGATATTATGTTCCGTTATATATCACCCCGTAATAATGTAAGGAGTTATATGAATAATATATTGATTATCCCATGATATATAATCCAATTTTATTGTTTTATATCCTTTCTGATCCATTGAACATAAACAACATTTCTATGACGACTACACGTCCCATGGAAGGGTAGTTTTTCTTACTAATCAACATATTCCTCACATTATTTACTTTTGTTTTTTGAATTAATATAAAAATTTAATTCAATTAATATGAAATATGAATTTAATTTTAACCTAAAAGAAACTAATCCAAAAATTTAACAATCAATACAGATCACACAAGCTAAATTAATGCGTTAATTTTTAGGGACATATCATAATCTGTGAAATAAAACAACACAGGTTCACTTTATTGAGTTCAAATAAAGTTTCATTACAAAAATTAATCCCCACAAATACTATGGATATGTGAAATAATTCACAATATACTATATGATTTCCCCATGGTGACCATGAAATCATGGTTTTATGATAACATGTTCTGAAGATAGCTTGGGGTTCAATTAATTTCATATTTCAGGTCGAGGTAAATTCTCATTGGGTTTATGGGATAAATATTTATTGGATCACAGTTCAGTTGATATTAATTTAAATGATAATGATAAATAATTAATTTAATTTTTATAATCAAATAAATTACATTTAAAAATTTCATTAAATAATCATTTTCTTTTCTTATTTTACCTTATTTATTTCAAAATGAAAATAACAACCATCTTCCGACATAAATATTCATTTTTTATAAAAATTAAATAAAACCTAAATCCTTTTGTATAATGTGATTATTTTATATTATTTTGCTTTTCAAAATACCTTTATTTTGTGGAATTATGTACTTTCTCTATAGGTAATGACCTTGGTCAGACACTTCAATAGAGATAAAACCCAAAAAAACCAAACATCATTTGAGAGTACACATGATATAATCTTTTGAATTGGTTAATTTTTTTGGGATGTAATTAATTATTTCAACTAATTAGAGGATTTTTTTTATTTTTTTCTTTATCATATTGTCTTTTTAATCTTCTATCATTCAATTTTATAAACATAACATTTTTTTTATTTTTTAGATAATCTATTCAAACTTCATAACTTTTAATTCAGGTCTGAATTTTTTTATATTTTAATTGCTCATTTTATATCATTATGTCATGAACTAATCTTGAAGTTATCTTAGAGATTTTTCCTATAATTTAATGTAGCCTTAGGGGATTAATTATATAGTATCAATTTATATGATGTTTCAATATTCATGCAGTTAGATAATTAGACCAATATAGGAACATTGAAATTTTAATAACTTATGAGTCTAAAATAAAAAAAGAACCAGTGGAAGAAAATAATAAAAATGGACATCATAGAACCATTATATATATGGATTCAATAAAAATTAATTACCCACTAACATGTATTGCATACAGAATCCTAGAATAAAATTTTGAAATAAAATATATATTGAGATCCCTTTTTCCAAAATATCATGTCCTATTAGAAGAGAATCCAAAAAAATATAATATAATATAATGTAGTTCTATCAACCCTGAAACAATGGAATTTCTATAAATACCAATGTGAACATAGAGTATTCCTATTCTCCCATGATGAAAATGAAAAATATTGGATGTATTTTTTGCAACCTCAAGATGTATCATTTTGGAATTATATGAAATAACTTTTTGAACAAATGATTTTATATAATTATTAAATAAATCAATTTGGAAATATATCCTAGGGATCATGAAAGAACAAGGGGAGTAAATTTATGAGTACAATGTACGATTTATGATGTTTTATAAAATATTCATACATCAACAAATCATTGTGAACCTACTAATCCAATACTTCATTAATTAACTCATACATAAGAAGAGGATAATGAAAGATGTTTAGATAGAGGGGTCTTTTTTGATAAAACACCATAAAATACTTGTTAATTTATCTAAATGATGTCACAAAATAGTAAAAACTTGTATAATCTAGGTGGATAACCAATTAGAGGATTTCATAAAGGAAGCCCTTATTCTTATGAAAATGATTATATTGATAATAATTTAGTTGAGTTGAACACTATGGAGAGAAAAGTTTCATTGGAACAAATTGAGTCCCAACCCACTCCTATGTGGTATTATGTCATTATCACTTAAATAAACATAAAAACTATTTCCCCCAATTACTGGAGAAGACACATTACACTTCCTCATTCCTTGGGAGACAATATGAGAAACAAAATACAACCAAATAAAAAATTATTTATTTGAACAAATATAAAATTAATGAGGGAATGATCATGCAGACCATAGTTATTACTCTAGATAAAAACCTAGGTACATACTTCAAAAAACCATATGGAATCCCCTGACCTACCAATGGGGTATTCAATTACATGAATGGATTTTTTTAATCCCAAGCATGTATAATTAAAAAACAATAACTGAATTTTAAAAAAATGGTATATTTAAATATTGATGACCTTTGGAACAATTTTTTCTTATGCAATAGAATAAGAAAAAGAGTGAAGGTTATGAGTTGTTGTATTTGAAGGAATAAATAAGATGTATTTCCATCTCCATTGATGAAAGGGTAAGTAATAACTCATGAAATATTTATTCCCATGTTAATCCAAATCCTTAAGTGAATATCAGTTCCATCCCATTATGTATTGTAAAAAAATGATTTTCTCGACCTATAATTTCACTGGGATCCAACACAACTCTAGAGAATCCCCATTCAAAATTTACTGATGAGAATCCCAAGTATGAAGGAAAATGTAAGTAAAATATTGAATATGTTAGTACTAAAATCCATAAATTTCAAAATTGAGTTGTAAAAACCCATAAGATGGTTAAAGTGGTAGTGAAAAAATAATTTTTGGATACATTAATGTGAAATGAGTACAACATCCCTATACATGAGCTATAAAAAAATTCCAGGTTATTGATAGAACTCTATAAAAATTAGATAGGGATAAAAGGAATTGAGGAGATAAAAATTTGTTTGAATTTAACTTCACTCATCATGCCATCATTGGTGATTCCGACAATATGAAAATACCCTAGAACATTTACAATTACATGAAAAATATGGGAATCTAATTTTTATAATGGTTTAGTTGATTTAGGTGACTTCAAAATTATAATTCCTCACTCTATTTTAATATACTTGACTATTTAAGAACTAAATAAGGAGAGGGATATCAAATAATTGGAAAATAATTCTAAAACACACCTAATGGGAGGACCTAAGCATGTATTATGTTGTGTGAGAGATGTGGTCATTCCAACATATTTCTATATGTTAAATCTGTAGGATGATCATATTTGTACTCATGTTCCCACCGTTCTTAGTAGAAACATCATAAACATCCATGAAAATCATTAAAGTAGATGATCATATATGTTAAATGGAATATACAGTTGTTATACTATGTTTTATTATTTCAAAATCCATGATGCACTCCTTATAGTACCATTATATGTTCTTTATCTCTCATTCTGATCCATCTTGTAATGAATCTCCAAATATTGATTTTAAATTTTTTAAAATGGGGATTATTCAATTATTAGGGCAACATTTGGGAATTATTGTTTTTTATTTTGGAAAAATTATTTCCCACCTATATCTCATGATCAAACAAACCTTTTTTTTGATTCATCGGTGTCTTGTTTTTCTAATTATGGGTATGAACATTTTATTATGCCATGGCTATTGATTCTACAGATGGATTTAGTATATTATTTATTATTTTTGATGATATAAATTTCCCCCCAAAGCATATTGTTCGCGAATTTTAGTTCCCACAACATTTTGATTAATAAGAACCATCCCATCTTGAACTCAAACAATTACTACTAAACATAAAATATTCATACCTATGGAATTATTCTAGTTTTAATTTAATAACTACTAATAATATTCAAATTGACTAATAAACACAACATTGAAATCATTTAATTGGTAATATTAATAAAATTGTGTAGAGCATAGTATTCATAAAAGGTATTATCCCATATAATTCTGGGCATATGTTTTTTTTGTGAATACGGATAAACTATTTTGATAGCCACAAAGGAGACGTAACCCCGTATTTTTATAAGTTTTAAATAAAGAGGTGGAAAATTTCATGAGGTTGGTATTTTTTACACAATTTATGAATCAAAATAGATTATCCATATCCAGGTTGGACTAATTTAAACATGGTTCACTGTTATAAAAAATAAAAATGATGACTTAGTTCCTATGAGGGTACAAAATAGTTTTTATGGGTGTAGTGATTATAGAAACTAATTTAATCCACTCATACAGACCATTTTGACCTTCAATTAATTCAATTGGTACTTTAGATACTTATATGTAGAATAAACTATTTTATCTTGGATGGTCTCTCATGCGATTTTCAGGTTCCTATTGCAGTAGAGGATTATGATGAGATAACATTAACCAACATTTTTGGTACATTTACTTATTGTAAAATTCCATTTAAACATTTTTACTCCCATGTTACCGTACTGGGATGCATGGGGAGTAAATTTTGTTATTTAGTTGAAAACATTTATGGAATTATTTATGGATGATTTTAAATTGTATGAATCCCTATTTAGGGATTTTTTCTTGGGTTTGGGTAATGTGTTGTGTCGTTCCATTGAGAAAAATAATGGGTAGAATGTTGAAAAATATCATTTTTTTGATAAGGAATGGAGTTTTAATAGGACATGTGGTGTTATAGAATATAATTGAGGTTGGTGGATCTACGGTAGATAATATTTGATCCCTTATATATCATATAATTAACACGATTTTTCATAATTAATTAGACCTGTTGGTTTATATCAATTATTAATAAGATATTTAAGTAAGATCAGTCTACCCTTATCTCAATTTCATTAAAAATTTGTTGACTTATTTTTTGATGATTAGGGAATGGTATCATCTAATGAGAGCCCCCATGGATGGACCACCCAATTTATCTTAACTACAATGATTAAAACATGGATATTGGAGTAGTCATATCTTGTATGGTGGAAGAGAGGTCCCATGTGATTTCATATGCATCAAGGACCTTGGATTCAAGAAAATAAAATTACTCCACCATGTAAAAAGATTTTCTTAATATCATATTTCCTTTAAAAAAATTCAAATCATATTTTTTGGAATCAAAACTGGTTTTTTACTCAGATCAAATAGATTTGATGTACATACTAGATATTCTAGATGAAAAGGCATTACATATTTTTTTCATTCACATTCTTCAATAATTTTAAATTATGAAAAGGGATAATAATTCATCATAAAACATAGTGGATGACATAATGAGTAGGATCAATCACATGTGGGAGCATGATACCCCAATCCTAGTACTAAATCATGACAGTTTCCCTAATGAGTATCCCTATCAATTATTAGGTATACATCCTTGGTATGATGACTTAGGTATTTTATTCATTTCCTATCAAATTCATGGAAACATAAAGAAACAACATGATAGAAATTTTAAAAGGGAATCTAGGTTTTATGTGTGAGACGGTCTTTATCTTTGGATCATTTGTATTAGACAATTAATTATGATATGTGTGGCACCTCATGAGTTTGAGTCTATTCTATATTTTTCAAAAAATTAATTGTGTTGGACACATTAGAACCAAAATGATATCTTATATGATTTTATTAACTAGATTATGTTGCAATACCTTGTTTCATGATTCCTATGTATTTATTATACCATGATCTCATTTCTAACACATTGGAATCATTTTTAGGAGATAGAAGATAACCCAACATTCAATATTACTTTTTAAATTTTATAATGTAATGGTAATTGATTTCTTGGGTTGGGTTCCATGATCATTTTTTCCTTGTAATTTATTATTTTATTTAATTATGTTAGTAAATGGGAGGATTCCGAGGACATAGGGACCACTTATTATAACGTTATTCTTTAATTTTTTCAAGGAAAAAATTTCAATATGGTTAAATTACCAAAGGATATAATTATTGAAAAGGGGAAAAACATTTAAAAAAAATTGGATTCCATATTTTTAAATAATGGGGTGACACACAACAAATTAACATCATACCACATGCAAACAAATGGACAGGCTAATGAATACAATCTTGAGTTATATAAGATAATTGAGAAAATGGTGCACCAAATAAGATGTAATGGAATAAACACATGGATGATTCGTTATCTTATTATAGGATAAATGTGAAAACTACCATTAGTATGTCCCCCTTCAGGATAATTTTTGGGAAGTAATTTCATCTTGTCGTAGAGGTTGATCAACTGCAGTATTAGTCTATAATGAAATAAAAAATGGATTTATCACTAAATTATTAATAAAGGATTCTATAAATTCTATATAATGAAGAGATTATATTATCATTATATTAGAACTCAAGTCCTAATTAGTAATGATCAAAAGAGGATCATGATGGAATGAACCAAAAATTGGAGTTTCTTTTAGTAGTAATGATCATTCTATATAGTTTCAGATTAAATTTGATACCCCATAAGATAAATTATATAAGGATGGAAACTTATGTTGTGTCTCATGTTTTTAGTTATGGTGTAGTGGTCATAACTCTATAGGATATAGGATGGTTAATTATAGTAAATATGTAGTGGTTGAAGACATACACATAGGGATTCCAAAAACTTTATGAAAATTACATCATACTGAATACACCTATTATCAAATTTAATTATCATGTTTCCCCTTAACCTCTCACATTTATGTTATGTGACGAAATTATATTTTTTTATTTAATTTCAATATATTTTATCATAGAGTCAAATTTTAGAAAATGTAATATTTTATGTGTGGGGGAGGAGACAAAATTTTGTGGAATGATATTTAATATTTTTATTGGTGTCTTTTTTGTGTGTGTATAGATAGTTTTTTAAAAAATAGAATAATAAATATTATTAATATAAAAATACATCATGTTACATGATCATTTACTGGTGGATCATTTAGGAAATTCATCTATTCAAAATACATTGGTATCATGATAAGAATGAGGGTGGTTTCTTCTTTAAGGGTTGTTTTTTATAAAAAAATAAATGTCATCATGGATATAATTGGCTGTGTAATTTGAAAATATATCCTATTATGACTCCATTCATTGTGATATTTATTCATGATATAATTTTTCATTTATTTCTCCACACAACATTGCACATAATCATGAAATGTAAAATCATTCCTACCCAATTGATTTTATTGCTATATTAGATAAAAATGTTATCTTACATCCATTGTTGATCTATACATTCATTTATATTCTAGCTGGTTTCATTATTTTACCTAATATACCTATGTGTGTGTCTCTGAAATTAGATACTTTTAAATGATAATAAAAATAAAATTGATATGTAAAAAATTAATCCTAATAAAAAGGGGAGTTATGAAATGTATAACATGTGGTGATTTCTTGGTCCCAAGAATAAGGTATGACTTTTTTATGCTATAAGAGGATTTTTTAATTTTATTGAAAAGGAATATAGAATATGTTTTGTGGAATTATACCATGAAAAATAATTATTTTACTTGAACCAAATATACTGAATAAATAGTGGAGATATAAGTTTTTCATTGTTGTCACACATACATGTTAGAAATTTGTGGAATAGTAATCCCAAACATGTTTCTCAGTGATTAGTTTCATTAATCTTACTGGATTTTTTTGTGAAAATTTATCATAAATTTAATCTAAAATTTATGGTGACTGATTGTGGATGTGATTATTACTTTTCCTATATTTCCACTATGGATTGGGTAATAAGATCATGAATATCATGTGAAAATTTTCACCAATACATAAAATGATGCATTATATAGGAAGTAAAAAGGGAAATTTGTGGGAGTTGGTAAAAAAAATTCATACCATATTTTATTGATAATAGATGAAATAATTTCTTCACATTGTGTTAAATGGTTTTATTTATGAAATATTTTGAATTAGATAAATCATTTTCAAATTTTATGAATATTATAAAATTTACCATTTAAAGTTAAATGTGTTATTTTGTCTAAAAATATTTTTATTTGGAATAAATGAACATAAAGTATTGTGAATTAATTATTCTTTTAATGTGATACAATATTCATTTCGATATTCTGTGTTGGATCGTTCATTTTGGGAGTAAATGAACCATGAAATCAAATATGGAGTAGAATCTATAGATTAACAAAATTCAATATTTGAGTCATATATTTGACATCAAGACATGTATTGGGATCAAAATTGGATAGTATATATAGAACCCAATTCTGTAAAAAAAACCCTTTAGGAAGGATATTTTGTTCATTATTATTAGTAACTATAAATATAGTGAATATTGAATTAAATTAGTTATAGTAAATTCACATTGACACAAATAATGTCATAGAACCGTATAATCCCATCACCTCTATAAAATTTTATTTTTATCCTTAAAAGGTGGTGGTAAAGTCATTAGTATATTTTGGGAAGAGGGTATGTGGTTCCCCTTCATTTATCCAAGATTTGAAAGAGGGGTAGATCTTGAAGCTGGGATCCCCTCAATGGAGTCTCCTCATTCTTCACAATGTTGTCTTATTTGAGTTATTGTAATAAAATATCCATATCTAATCCATTTTTGGAGCCAGTTTATTTTTTTCTCTATAGTTTCCACCTTATATAAGGAAATCATGAATATAACTATGACTATGATATACCATTTATATATATTTTCTATTGAAAAATGTTTCGACGATGACCACACCACCAATGGAAGTGTTTTTTTCTTTGTAAATAATCTACTTCTCACCTTATTAAATTATTTTTATTGAATAAACGAGATTCTATAGATAACATCATATGTTCTGTTAGTTTTTTATCATAAAAGAAATTAAGAATGGAAATGAACTATTAACACAATCCCCATGAGGTTTAGTAATGTGTGAATTCTGAGAGAGATATATTAATCCATAAAAAAGGATTAATTTTTATAGTTAACATATAATCCATAAACTCAAATAATCCCCACTTCTTGTATTTATATGTTCCCTAATTCACTAATGGCCATAATCTATCCTTGAAATTAAAATCAATGGAGGGTGATATAGTGGGATTTTCTGAATCTAGACGTGGGTTTAAATAATAAAAAATTTCCTTTTTTAGCTGCGTTTATTTTATTTATATTTTTACAAACACTTTTAATAAGTGGTCTTAGGTACTTCATTACTAGATAATGACCACGGAAAACCACTTTAATGGAAATAAGAACCAAAAAAACACATCATTTGACATAACCAATGAAAAATTCATTCATTGGTGTAATGTCTTGACATGTTCAAAGAGATGAACCTGAAAAGTAAGTTATTATTGGTTAGCCTTGGGTTCTAGAATCCAATTAAGGACTATATAACATTAGGAACAAAGGTTTATTCCTCGAAATTTCTTCCTTGATTTTCATTTACATTAATGTTACCCAATTATCTAATTATTTTATTAACTTTTGTCCTATTATTATATAAACATATTCAATTATTTGTTCTATTATACTCTGTTGACATACTGGCGCATATTTTTTTTATATTCATACATTTAGCTGAGCCTTTTTTTCAAAATTAATTTAACATGGCATAAGAAAAATGGTTTTGGTTTGATATAGTATTTAGAATTGATATTTATAAATTATAAATTATAATTTATAATGGGGTTTTAATTGTTTTAAATAAAACTGAGGTTTGGATTGTTTGTCATAAAATCAATGGTTATTGTTTTTTATTTATTATAGTTAAATATATTTTTGGTTTAAAGGAAACATGGTTTAACCTTTATAGAATAAAAATGTGATATATTTTCATTATTGACTCATGGAATGGATGTTTATTTTTTTTAATGTTGTTTCAAAGAGAATTATTGAAAATTTTAAGTAATTAATGGGATAGACTCATTGTGTGATTCTACTAAGACATATTTCTCAAATCCATCATACACACTACTGAGTGTTTATTTTCTTCCCATTAATCCATACAGGTTCTAGGGTTCCATCACATTTGATATAGTTATCTTAAGATTATTATGTTGATTTCAGATATAGAGAGAAACCTTTGGTTACATGTAAATTGTTTTAGCGTGTGGTTTTGTTTTGGATTGTTTTATTTTGATATATTTGGATAATTTTTGAAGAAAAAAAATTCAATTATTGGTATTCAAATTTTATTTTATTGTATTATTTTATATTACTATTCATATATGTTGGATGCAAATTGTTTTATTCAACGTTTGTTTATTTGGGAAACATGTTAAATTATTATTCAATGACACTTTTTTATCTATATGGGTTTGTTTACTTATGTTTTTTAATTGTTAATGGTTTCATGGATGTTCAATATTGGGAAGATTAATTGTGATCTTTTTGTGAAAGATAATAAAATTAATAAATTTTATTTAAGGGACAAACCATTTCAAAAGAGATTTTTAGATTCCCATAAAACATGTTCTAACAATATAAGAATTTTGAATAGCCATTTATCCTAGTGGCAGGATGGTCATGTAATGTGATGGGACATCCGTATCCAATTCAATACATGTATAAATGATAATATGGTGTACTTTCTCAAATATGATAGGAATAATATGATGATATTTATTTAAATAAAGTATATAAACCATTTATTTCGATTATTAACACCACTTACTGAATGGTAAAATAGGATTATAGAAAACAAATTAATACATTTTATATTTCTTCTTAGTTTCTTGTTTTCTATAATATAGTTATCAAAAGACAGGTGTTACTAATTTTACATGTATGTTTTCACAATTAAATAAAATGTTAAATTTTCAAATTTATATCAATTGCTTATTTATAGTTTAATTTATTGTATTTACTTTAGATATGGAATTTTTGTAGAAAATATTTATTAGTGTTATGATAAATTATAATTTCTCTGGATTAACCAATACATATGTATAAGGATTTTTGGAAAGACTTCTCACTAACATGGGGTTTATGAATAATTCTATAAATATGGTGTCAGCTCTCTATGAACATTCCAAGTAGAAATAAAAGTGGTAGGCTTGTGATCAGTTTTTATTTTTGATCGGTTTCATGGGGTAATATCTAGAGAAATTGAATAATGAAACCTTTAAATTTCAATTTTATGATATATTATATTTATTTTATATTTAGCATATAATATTAATTACCTTGAGTGTGTTATTATACTAGATCAATTTTGATGACAATTATTTCATGTCACAACTATGGGGAATAATTAAAATGAGGATTCCACTAGTTGTATCCTCATGCGTATTTGAAGTAATATTGTAATTATTTTCCTAAAACACATTAATTCTTGAGAGGTCATTCATTATTATTGACACCTATATTACTCTAAAATTATATTTTTTTGAATCAATACATAGGGTAAAAATTTTATAATTGGGCTATGTCACATTATCAAAAAAAAACTATGTTATTACCGTGTATATTTATAGTAATATTGTAATTATTTTCATGAAACACATTTATTTAAGTATGACTTATTAAATAAATAAACATTTATCTATTTAAACGATAATAATTTGAATATATTGTTTTTATCTTGCCCTTGACTCAGCCTATTAATCTTTTAAACTTATTAATCATTGAATAATTGAACATATATTTAACTAAATATTTTTAGTTCACTAAATAATTAAAAATTATATTGAGTAATATATAGAACGAATATTTATTTTAATATATATGCGATTCAATAAATATATATTTATTAATTGATTCACTAAACTTGTGAGTAAATAAATTCTTATAATTTACCATGTAATTAATAAAATGATATTAAATTAAAATAAAATATTCTATTCTAAAATAATTGGTTGATGAGTTTATGTTATTGGATTGACATAAAAATTATTATTTCAAATTATAATAATAATTTTTATTCTTAATATTAAACTTCATGTATATTAAGGATATTTATTATACCATTTGTGTGTGAAAATCAATGAATTTTTTTTAATTGTATTACGTAAACATTTTTAAATTTCAGTATCAGTGTATGAAAACAATTAAAGTAACCCATATGGAAATAAGTTAATGATTCCATGAAAAAATCTTTCATATGTAATCTACTATGTAACATAATCCTTTGGTCTTGTCATCTTATCAATCTAGTTACAAACTTATGTCACCACACATCATGTTTGATTAATCTTTTTTACCTATTGAAATAAAATCGATGATGAAATTATATGAAAATGGAATAATTAGATAATTTCATATCATTTAATTGGTCAAATATATATCCATTAATTAACATAAAATTGAAAAAAATAATTACATATTCAATTCTAGTTATATCACTTATGACGTAGCAGATGCATGCTACCACACCACATACATATACCATCATTGTTTTAATCCATAAATAAAAGTACATGAATTGTGATATATATTAATAATTATATAAAGAATACAGAACATTAAATATTTCTATAAAAAAGGAATATCCAATGATTTCAAAACATATTAAATGAGTATTGGAAATTCCTTCCTTTTAACTTCTCTTCTTGATGTTTACCATGTTCAAAATTTATGAGAAGATTTTTCATTGTCTTATGAGCCTAGAACACATGATTGTAAAACATTATATATTTGCCTTTTGGAAGATCAAATTTAGATAATAATATTTATATATTTATATATATCCATACCATCTATTGGTTCTCATTATTATGATGTACTGCTATATCAATTCAATGTGAGAAATACTCTAATGAAATTATCATATTAAGTTTGTGCAATAGAAAAACCATAATGTGATAATTTTTTTAATATTATGTCAAGAAAAATGTTTATTGGTTATAGGGAACTAAATCTAATAGGATGCCAAAATCATTATATAAAACTATTATTAAATTTTATTCTTATTTTTCATAGATTATATTCATGCTTCTACTAGGATATGGATTATGTCAAGGAGTCTTTCTTCTTATCTTCTATGGTTACTCAAATTACGTCAAATTAACCTATTTGAGAAAAATTATTTAACTCATGATACATATGGAGTATATTTTTAGTCAATTTATATAACCTGATATCATTGTGCTTAACCAACATAGAAGTATCATCACAATATAGTGGGCAAAAAACTTTTCTTGTTGTTACACCGCAAACTCTTTAGAAGATGTTATATATACAAAAATCTACATTAACTACATCAGAGAACAATATATTATCAATGTGTTCAATATAATTCCAACCAATGGATTTAAAAAACTCTCTTAACTCATTGCTTCAACATTTTTTAGAAAAAAATATATCCAAACATCAGTTTGAGTTTATATTGGCCTGCATAGAAATTGGCATCTATGTATCCCCTTAATACTCGTTCTTCATCTTCTCCATTGTTTTGGAACTTATCAATTATATTACTCATGTCTATTAACATAGTAATTATAGATAAATAATGTGAATTTACAAGGTTTTGTTATATTTTCCTTTAATATTCGATATAAAAACAACATTAATCCAAGTATATAATATTAAAATCAATTTTTGAACCCCTTCAGAGAAACTATAATGAACTCTAAGGTTCCATTGAATAAATTATGTGAAGGGGTATGGGGGTTTCATTTTTGTGAATTAATATTTATTATTATATTAGTATTAGGTTGATATGTTATTGGAACTAGAAAGATAATAGGAAATTTTATTAGTGGACACACATAAGAACAACTCAATCCTTTAAAATGAAGAATAAAAAACACCATGATTTTTATGTGCTAAACCAACATTCGAAATATCCAATTAAAATATATCAATGTTTTTTTGATATAAATATTAATTACTACATAAGTGGTTTTGATTATAAACATTAGGAAATTCTCAAGACTCATCACAGGTCAGGGAACACTATCTATCATTTACTCACTTATTCTGAAAGGATAACAAAAAGGATAATATTTTTTTATATGTATAACAAATCATAAAATTAATCAATGATGTAATAAAAATTTAAATTGGGTTTCTCTCCATGATACATTATTATTTAATTTAAATTATTTATATATATCTACAATAAATCTTTCTTTAAATCCTACTATTTAACTAATTCTACAAATCTTCTTGAATTTCAATATGTGTTGTAGTTAGATACGTAGAACACTGAAAAAACAAATTTAGTGATTCTAAATAACAATAACATAAACTATAAAATTAAAATATTTATTTGTGGAAAGAAATCATATAGTCACCCATTTAAATATATTTTAGGATTTATCATATTGTGGCATGACATAATTTCCACAACATTAGCATATTTACATTTCTTGAACCACTGTATTCAATGAAAAATTTCATAGGGAATAGAATTTTTATTTATAGAGTGCATAAAAAATACAAATAAACTTTATTTTTCATAAATATAGTATCAATACATAACAATTTTCCTCAAAGTGTGTCTTATTATTTAATATTATAGTAAATTAATCTTATGTGTTTCTCATAATTATCAAAAAAAATTCCGACCTACAGTGACCCCTTCTTAGAATTTAATCTAACATGATTCATGGAATTGATCCAAGAATTTTTTGTATTTATATATTTTCAGCATGGTTACCATTATGCACATAACAAATAAAACTTATGAATTACAACATATAGCTTGATAGATAGAGATAATTCTTCTCATCTGATGCCCTATTTGAAACGACCAATAACCATTATATTTTTGGTACTTTTCAATTTTCCTAATTCAACTGAATTACTAGAATTATTATTTTAATCATTATGTGACATGATATAACACTAGAATTAATAACATTTATCTCTATGTTTTTCCAATATACTAAATATAATGTTACATAATCCAAAAATCATTGGATAAAAATCTAGTTGATAGAAAATACAACCATTAAAACCATTATTGACAATAATATACACCTTTGTTTTTTATTATAAATCATTAATTTCCCATATTTAATAATTATAATTTAACTCCATAAATATATCTATACATTCTTCTACTCCTTTTACAATAATATTCAAAGAGTAATATTATTCCAGTTCTATCAAGAGTAATCATACTTGAATCATCCACATCTCAAGACACTATGAAATTTTATTTTAATAAACTATTTAATCGAATGATAATAATAGATCATTTTATGATAAAAGTGATATAATTTGTCCCAATAATTCTATCCACTTGTACAAATTAAACTATCTTATCTCCTCATTGATAGTATCATCAGTTTATTCTTAGAAACAAAAATTGATTTTTTTTCAACAATGAATTAAAATATATATATATATTCCATTATTTTTAATGTGGAACGGGGAATATGAAGGCCTACAGAGTTTATTGAAATTGTAAAAAACTTATTTTGAAACTATAATTTTGGGAAACAAGGGAAACCAATTACTCTGTAAATATATCAATTAATTAATTCCATAATTTAATAAACTCTCACTTCAGAGTGTTTTCCATTAACTTTTCAGTTATGAAATGGTACTGAATCTCAATATCCATTATATTTTTGTCGAAAATAATGTTCAGAATTAGTTAATTGGAAAAAAATTTGTCGCATTGTATCACCATTGGTTGTGGTTAACATAATCAAGATCTTCTAACTAATACTTCATTCGTACGAATTGCGTACATTCCCCAATACCGAAAATATATTCTACCACATCTTTACTCAAGGATACTCATTATTATTTCTACTCATCTAACAAATAATTTCTTTTTCAATGAAAAAATCTTCACCATTGGTGGAATTTTTGTCAAAAATATTACCCACCTAATTAGAAACATAAAAATCCATTAAATTATGATCTTCCCCAACTGTAAAGACCATACTAAATTCTATAGTCCTTGAATATTCCTTATCATTGTCTACACATATATGAGGAGTTATTTATTTAGGAAACAATGACATCTTTTTTTCTAAGAACAAAACATAGTGCATGTCAGGCTTGGTTAAAGAATGAAATAGAAAACATCAAATTTCTCTTCTATATAATTTATTGTATATTCCCTCATCATTGTCACTCATCCAATAATTTTTTTTATGTACAATTAAACATGAAACAAATTTAAATTCGTTAAAAATGGATTTATTTAATAGATCCCCTCAAAATTTTACCTATGAGATGAATTTATACAATTTATCTTTATGAAAATTCATACCTTGAGAGTATGTCAACTCTCAATTCATTGTTGTATAAGATTCATAAATCATTATTTAAGAAACATTTTCAAATAAATTCTTCTTGAGGCCATTTAGGTGACCCAAGCATAACAAATATAAATATTATATCAATTTAGAACAATATTCTATAATTATTGTTAATATACTTATCTAAGAACTGTAAAGTATTAGTTTAATTAAAAACTAGATAAATAATAAAAATAAAATATCTTCAATATATCCCACATATATCATCATATCAGTACAATTATTGATATATCGCACATCAATCATTCTATCATAACCTAGGGAAGGGATATATAAGAATGTTTGATCTCATATGAATTGTAACGATAAACTTGTGAGATATTAATAGTAATATAGTATTAGATTATCATAGTTTTTTGAAAACATAATAAGGTTTATGTTTTAAATATAAATTTTTTACCCAGAAAATCAAATATCATAAACAAAAAAACAAATTCACATCCATATGCATGGTCAATAAGGGTGTCAAAACAGTATTCATCATGAAAGAGTCATAAAATATTCATGTGTAATAATAAGAATTTGAAATCATTATCTTATGTGTATTTATAATCATAACCATGTCCTAAAATAATATTGTTAGTATACCTAGATCATGAGTGTACGCATGAATTAAAATGTGCACAGAGAAACTTCAAATCATGTTCAAACATAATCTTATGACTATAGTTACAACAAATCATAATCAAACAACAAATTTGGAAAAATATATTCTCAATCATGTCCAATATTATCATAATAATGTAATGAGATATAAATATCAAATTAAAATATTAATTTTTGGGATATTACCATACCTAACAATATAATTTCATCATCACAATCAATAACCATATGGGAAAATAATTAGGGTATTATGATTTAATCATACCAAGAGAAGAATAAGTAACATGAATGAATGATTTAATAGATAAAAATCCACTGAAATTATTGTAGAACATTTCTTGATGAAAATGGTTTTTTCTTCTTAAAAACATATTTTTAAACTAAATGTTTCTATAGTTATTGGACAATAATTTAATTTGAAAATAAAATTTTTTATATATTAATGTAATTTTTAATGAAAATTGTACTAATGATGTCTAAAAAAGGTATTTTCATTGGATGCGTTAAAATAAATATTTTATTCACTCATTTAGTAAAAAGTACATCATTCAGAAAATGAAAAGATGATTTATTTTTAACCTTATAATAGAATGTAATATATTTGTAGAAATTACATTAACAAATCACTATAGAATTTTAAAAACATTCATTATTTTTTTTTGAAGAATATTATTTTTATTGAAGAATGTGATTCTCAATCAATGAGAAAATAATGTCATCATTTTATTAAAAACATTTTATCTATCATTTTAAGTACCAAAGAGTATAAAATGAAACTATTATAAAAAAACTATAAAAACCTTAATAAAATAAAATAAAATCTTGTTATTATAAAATTATATTATAATTTCCATCAATTTATATTATAGAATAAACAATCCGAATGAAAATTACATTGAAACCTAAATCCCTTTCATTAATTGCCATGTTGGTTCATATGACCATGAAACTATTTTATATTAAATAATGATTTATTAAAAATATATTTCATAACCATAATCCCATATAGAATACCATATAAGATGTACCTATAACATATTATCACTTATTTATCAACAATTATTTATTAAAGTAACTATTGATGGTGATAACTACTTCATTTTTTGAGAATGTCTCAGTTTAGTAGTCCCATTAATTTTTATTTGATCATATCCCAATAGAATAAATATTTTAATTCATTTTTTGAGTCTCACACTTTATAATTATATTTTTTTCTATTCATATGAAGTGGTTCTGAAAAATGAATAACATTATGTCATGGAGATGGTGGTCTATACCTATGCATGAGTGATGGTTCCTGTTATGGAAAGAATAATTGAAACAAAAGTTACAAATATTTTACCTTTTAAAAAATTTCATTTATTTTATATAAAATATTTATTTTATTAATCAATGTTATATAATGATGTAAAATGAATCACATTATATTATAGAAGTGATAATCCACTTGTACACATGAGTAGAGTTTTATTTTTCATATATACATGAAATTAGGTGGATAAAGGTTGTTCTATCATAATAATAATAATAAATTATATTAATGATATATAATTCATTATTTATAATGGATACTATATATTTATTGGAGGATGAATAAGAAATATAATTAAAAGTACATATTTTATAGTTATACCTCTTTATTGAGAAACCTCCTTGGGCTTAAACCATATTCCTTAAAATGATGATATTTTTGAATAAAAAGTAGAATATGTTTATCAGTGGGGGGTATATCTTATGGTATTATGGTATGTCATAGTTGAGCTAGTATTATTTAACATTTTTAATAAGTGAGATGATGCGGTACTATTTAATAAGTAAGGCAAATTCCACACTTATAATTTAATAAAATATTTAATTATAATATTTAAAATAATTTGGTAAATTGATAACAAGGGAAAAATAAATTATAAGATATTATAGAGTTGAAATAATCTAGAATTGCCTCATTTAGATAATTTTTTGAGGCATTTTAATCCTTATCTCTTAGTTTATGTAAATTAATCCCAATTAAAACTTAATAGTGATAACCTATTTTTACCCTGATAGCTTAAATATTTGAAAAAATTTATCGGAAATTTTTTCAAAATTTCTATGATCAGATTACAAAAATTTAATCCATTTGATTATAATCAATTTCTATATATTCTCTAACTTAAATCAATTATAAAATAAAAAACATGAGTAAAATATTTTTTTAAAAAATACAATATTTTTTTGTAAAAATAATTTTAAAATGAGATCTTTTGAAAATATGGATTTCATGATTTTTTATTTAATCAAATGAATGGTTTTTATACTTTAGGATAAATAAAAAACTTATGATAAAATTACAACCATACCCTAAAACAAAAATATGAAAAATATCTATTTTGAATAAAATATAACTTATCTTCAAAAAAGTCATATGTGGTTTAAAAAATATAAAATAATGTTTTAAGAAACATTATTTATCATTTTAAACATATATTATGTTGAAATACACTCACATAATAGGATAATAGAATGTGTTAGAGATTTTTTAATGTTTTCCCCATAGGGTAAACCTACATTCACATATTTTTCCCTAACCGAGGTGATAGATCTCTGTCATTGATACTATTCATAAGGACCAGAAACTACATATAACCTATTAGACTATATAAATTATTATTATTCCAAATATGGAATTCATTTTAAATGAATCAATTTATATGTGTTGAATAAATTCTTTTTCAAAAACTATATAAAATAAAGAAATACTTTTTTAAACAACAGTTTTCAAGAAAAATAAATTTATTCTTATTTTATTACTTGTAAAAAACATTATATGACTGAAAAATCCTATTTTATAAATAAAAAATATTTATTTCCATATAAAATTATGTTAATTTATTAAAATAAAAAGCCATTCCAAGCTCAAAAATTGTTTTTCAAATAATAATCTCTTTCAAATTTAAATTCAATTATATTAATTTCTAACCACATTATTAACAATTAATATATTTTACTAATTTTAAATAATAATTCATCATAACAAAGTCAGTACTATTTATACATCGAATCCAATGGCTAGTCAATATTTTTCAAATTAAATATTAATATTTTAATTATATATCATGGTGCATTTAAACATGGGGTTGTGTGTTTATAATACTATTAATGAAACCATATAAATTTTTAAGTAAATATATCATAAATTCAAAAGGTGTCACACTCTAAAAACCTATTATAATTTAACTCTTTAAATTATATCACTCCAATAAAAACAAGTGAGGATTATTCCACCCCATCAAATACTTAGGCTCCCACATAACATCATCATAGTTACAGATTACCCAATGAACTCAAAAATGGGAGTGTTATTATTCCACACTACATTTTCTATTCAATCTAGAATCTATATTGGTTACTAATCATAAGATATATAATTATCCCGTGGTATGTTATCTCTGTTCATTACCTTTGAAGGATTTTTTACCTACTTCCTCAATAAGGATACATGAAAGACCTCAAAAAGATGACACAGATTACGTGAATGTGACAAGTGACAAGAAATCATCGATAAATGATCAATAATTTTAAAGGTTTTAATATATATATATATTGGAGAATAATTTCCCATATTTCTAAATGTAATAACCATATTTTATGGAGATGTTAATAATAATATATTATCACTATTTTTGAACTAAATATCTCACTAATCTTAGTTAGAAAATTTTTTCTATCATTTTTGAGTTACCTTGATGTGATGAAAAATAAATCCTATGTTCTCTACGATTTCATCAATTTTCCTAGTTCCTAATAAAAATATTTTTAAAACTTAATCCCAACAAATTATATTTATTAAAATCCTATCATATGGTGCATCGTTATGAAATATTTGAATACTTCAATGGAATATATTACTGCAATAAAAATTTACTCAAGATCTGTGTTGATCTCCAAAACCATTGAAATACATATAAGATTATTCCAACATATCTTCTATGGGTTTAATGATCCTATAAAACTGATCATATATCTAAGGATGATATGTAGTTCAAAAACTGAACCCTATATCTATAGGATGTTAAATAATTTTCTAGAAAATCAAGTTAAACCACACACCCTAATCAAATACAATAGAATGTGGTACTCCATTAATCCTTACATATCCACTATAGTGTATCCTAGAAAATAGGTCAGTAGAAAAATATTCAATTATTGAAATGAAATGTGTTGAATTCGTAAGGTGGTCAACTAAAACCCCTAAAACAGTATTCTCTTCTAATGTTTTTAGGAGACCAATGACAACATTCATGGTGATGTTTTCTCATATATATATTATGGTATAGGTAATGGTTTTAATTTACCCATATACTTATATCGCTCAACCTTAACCTTCTGACATACACAGGACCAAGATGCATACCTTAGAGAATCCCATTTTTGGTTATCCCACACAAAATACTATTCCATAAATAAATACATCTTTTTAATTCCATGATGGATAGAGAATGTTGAACTATGAGACTAATTTAATAGATCCTCTATTAATCATATTATTTAAGGTACATATACTCTATTCTTAAATCTTATGGTTTTTTCACAATAACGGTTGAAATATAAAAAGCCTCACCTTCATCTATAAATCAACATCTTCCATCTATAGTATCTTTATCATAACATGTATTTATAGATGAACATTTATCCATGAAAGATAAAATATGTCCCTATAACACATAATTTCAAGATCTATATTTCTAAAATCATTATGTATTAGATCACTTTAAATCCTCGTAATGGAAAAACTGGCATGGCCTTTCTGATATAGAGTATCATCCACTGTGTTCACCATCCCAAGGTGATATTGTATTGAGTAGTGATAATCATTAATCAGCTCCAATAATCTCAATACGAATATATTTAACTCCTCCTTGGTTAATATATACATAAATATTTAATTATATATATATTTATCTCATATTTAACCATTAATATAGCTCGTTTATGTTTTCAATTGAATAAATTACTACTACCAACACTAAATCCTGAGTTAGTTAATTTATCATCAATTTTTAATTAGTGGGTGGCCTAACCACCCACCATATAATAGTATATTATGATTCTTCCCATTCCCTTCATTTATGCGTCATTATAGACAACCGAATCGTCCCTAATGAGTAGTTTCATAAACACGTCTGTGCTAACCAACCCTTTTTTAATCATCATGAAATTTTCCACACATTACTCTATCAAATGAATCATGGATCCCTTTTGAGTAGACCTAACTATAGGATTATATATTTGTGAAAAATACATCATTAATAATTTTAGTATCTAGAAAACACATAAAAACTATATCTCTTAGTCACCATGGATAGTCTGTTCTATTGTTTAATTACATCCATCTTTGAAGGATCCATAGATTTACCTTCACTAGAAATTATATGACCCATGAATGAAACATTATTTATGAAAAATTCACACTTTTTGAATTTGGAATACATCTATTTTTCATTAGTCTATTAAATACAATAATAAAATAAACTTCTGTATCTTTCTTACTCTTGGAATATATAATAATATCATCAATAAATACTATCACTAACTGATCAGGGTTATATCTAAATTTTATATTCATTAAATTAGTAAATAAATTGGGAGAGATTTAATAGGTATGTACAAATAGAATCGTTATAAATTCCTAATGACCATACCTCATATAGAAAGTTGTCTTGGTTACATCCTCTTTCTTAACCATAAATTGATGATATGAAAAATTTAGATAAAATTTCGACCAATAATTCTCTATGTGTAGTTTATCAATAATGTAATCAGTATGGGGTAGTATATATAAATATTCTTGATAGTTATCTTATTATGTTCCTAAAAATAAATTAAAATATTCACTGATCCATCTTTCTTCTTAAAAAAGAACAATTACACGCCAAGGTGACACATTATTTATGATGTTTATTTCTATCATATTTACCAACTAATTTGTTTATATATTCATGTAAAATGATAAACATATTAAGATATTCAGTTATATAAACAATTAAGGACATTAAAAATTCACTTATAAGTCTAGTTAATGGGAATATTTCTTATAAAACATTTTTTAGGTATTTGGGGTAATATAATAAAACAAATTACCATCAAATAGAATCTTATTCCATATATGTAATCTAGTATTTTTTCTATAGGAGACATAAAATTGTGTATATTTTAATTTTATGGGGACTCCTAGATTTATAAAGCCACCCAATTCATTTGGTATTCTTTTCATATCAATATATATAAATTATTGTTAATGGTAAACAATCCCAGATCACAATGTTATGTTATTCTACTTTTTATCCTTCCCTTATTCTTATGATGTCATATTTCATATAATTTAAACATTTTAATGATTTGGAGATCGAATGATACAGTCTCCCATATGTGGTTCTTCATGTGATTATATTTAATCCTCATATTCTATAAAATTATGTTACGCCTCAATATTCATATGTTTCTCTTCTTTGTCATATTTTTATCCCATACTATACATGACAAAATCACCCTTTCCATTTATTTAAATCTCTCAAATTTCATAGGTTTTAAAACATGTTCAATGAGACTTAGGATCACATTATAGATATTTAAATAAATATCATGTATATTTTTTAATTCATTTATCATGTATACAGTCTACCAAAGACACCAGACCAAAATATTTTTAAATTTAATGGATATTTATATAAAATATATTTTATTAATATGTCTATGATAATTGGGTGGATATAGTTGGTAGTATTTAATTTTATTGTTATTATTGGGGGATTGTGTTAAAAAACTTATTATAAATAGACATGAATTAACTATATTGAGAAAAATAAATTTATAAGTTGGAATATAGATTTAATTTATGAGTTTTTTCTTCTATAATTAGTGTATTCCCTTTTATATGATAATTAATTTCTATATTATCACCTTTAATTTTCAATTTTTTATTCAATATATTGAAAAATGAGAATCCATCTTTGCAAAAAAAGTGATAATCAATTTAATGGTATCCTAAATGATGTTATTAATATCATAAGGGTCGTACTTGTTAAATTCAGGATTTTACATCAACAAATAACACATGTTTTAAATAAATTCATGAATAACATAGAATTACATCCCCCTAAAAAGAGATAAAAATTGTTGTTATTTTTTTATGTGTCAATGGAAACCTTCATTAGTTGGATATTTTCAATCCATAATTAGTGAAAAATGAAATAAATATGTTTAAAATATATTTTTCCCTCAAAATTCATTGATAAAGAGGAGTTTTTATTACTTTTCTATCACTTATAGGTTAAAGATATAGAGTGGAATATACATAAAAAAATTATTCCCAATGTTGACTTAAAATTAATTTAGTTTGATAAATTTTGGAAAATATTTTTAATATAATTTTTATTTTCACTCTTTCTCATAAAATAGAGGTAGAGTTACTGGGACTCATGGTATATGAGTTTGAATCAATCAGGTATTCTGATTATAACATCACAAATAATGAAATGTATACTTCTCTATTTTCCTTGACTATGAAGGTAATATTGATAAATATTTTATTTGAATAATAAAGAGTCTTCAAAAATTAATCGAATTCAAATACATTAAAAACTAATCTAAATAGTTTTAAATTCCTATAAATATAAGGTGGTGATTATTTATTCCCAATAATCTAGTAGGGATTGATAATAATAGGCGGAATAGAGTTTAATTATGGAATATTGAAAGAAAAAATTTAAGGTTATTTTGGGAACAAAAATTTTATAAAGAACATTACATGATTTTAGACATAATTAACTATCATATTACAAACCAAAGATCATAAATTACAATTTCATTAGAATACTATGTTCATAAAATTGAAAACATGGGGCTAAAAAACATTCCATTATTTATCATCAATTATAAACTCCTAACATAAATTTATCCCTTAAATCTAAATTGAAAAAAAAGGATAACATGAAAAAAGGGATGATATTAAAAGAATAGTACGGGAATAAACATAAAAAAAGGTTAGCGCATGGGTTAAAACGAAAAACATAATGATATAAAAAGGCATAGAATATGATCAAATATAATCAATAATAACCTATAGAATATGTGATAATATAATCATGAAATATTCATAATGTGAAAATAATATAAATAATAAATTTAGAATGATTCAATTCTAGTTTCTCATGGAGGAGTACGAGTCCAGGCTAACCACCAAGACAGTTGCACAAGGAGCATGAGTAATGGCTTACCACCAAGACGGCTGGACGTAACGTCTCATGAGAATAAACATTTCCCAATTAATTTTAGTGATATCTAGGAACAACCATCATTTAATGTTCATGAATATGTTTTCTAAATAAAGATAAAAACATTATAAACCAAATAAAAACATAAGGGTTACCCCTGGAAATAATTGGGTATCATAATCATGTCAGAAATCATAATAAATGGACATATCATTATAGGGTCTTTATAAAAAATGATCTATATCCTATATAGACATGAATAAATTAAAATAATTATAGATCTTGATTAGTTATGTAAAACTGGAGTTATAACATGTTAACATAGTGTTTAATATACTTTAGAATTATATTATTTCAGTGTGATTTAAGGAAAATAACAAAGGAAATTTAAAGAAGAAAATAGAATTATCTATTATAAAAACACCAATTTTATCAAGAAATATTCAATAATAAATTGTGTGATTTTATAAAAAAATGGTTCCTTAAAAAATATTGTATAGTGAACTTGAAATTGGGTAAGAATTTGTGAATTTCCTTTATGTTTTCCATTCTTATCATGAATAATTGAGTAAGAAACTTCTCAAACCCTGTTTATCCCTGAAACAAAAGGGTGAATCGATCTAGATATATGCTTTTGGAACATAAAAATATGATTTAGATCATGTACATATAAGTAAAATGGAATTTAATTTCAGTAAAAATGTAGAAATAGTAACCCAAATGAATAATGGAGGTTCGGGAAGAATCCCTTACCATAACTATAATTTTGTAATTTACATGATATTAATTTCCACGAGAATCATATAAGATTTTTTAATTAATAATTATATAACCATTTACACATGTGATTTAATTATTATAACTCTTGTAAGTTCATTTCTAGGTTTTTTGATGGGTTAATAGATTCAATTTCATCATTTGGGAGTGTTAGTTTGCTTCGTTTTCATGATCAGTTTACATGTATACATGTATGAATAGTTGGGTTGAGTAGGTGTAATTATCTAGAATAAAATTTATATGATATTAATGATATTATAGTGGTTAAATTTTTCTAATATATACTTTTTATAGTATGAGGATGAATCATTTAAAGAGTAGTTTCTGATAATCATTTGGGCTTATTTTGGTGATTTTCTGTCACAATGAACTCATTTTGTTTTATAAAGTAAAATCATTTGTAATAAATTATTACATAACATTAAATAAGATATAATACAAATATTATAATCTAGTTAAACTATAAAAATGGATTTTTTACCATCCTTAAAAGAGTAATTGAATTATAAAAGCATATCATCCATGATGGTGGTAAATCAGCACCTCAAAGATGATATTTTAATTCTTATTATTAAATGTTTTTGGAAAAAGAGATGATGATAAATTATTACATTAAGATGAAAATATTCTAGTATTTTTATATTATTTGAGTAATTATTTCATTTGGATGAGGTGAGGTGAGGAGTGAAAAATTAAAAGAAGGGACGTGAAAGGAAATTAAAAGAAAAGGAATGGTGTTTACTTCCTGATTCCATCTTCTTGAGAACCACCTTAGGGGATTGGTTTTGGTCCTCTGTTAAGACAAAAATCACCTAAATGTAGAAAAGGGTTTTGAGAGGAGATATGAGTAGAATTTGTTCAAGGACCATGGCTTTAGAGGTGTTAGAAGAAGAAGTGTTGAGGGGTTATATTTATAGTTGACGGGAGGGGTGTTTTCTCATTATATAATTCATTAGATTTTTATTTTTCTCAATACAATAATTAGTATTGATTCATGAGAGTAAATATATTAATTAGATCATGTGAGTTTGAACCAAGGGCTATTATATAATCCATGACTCTCGTAATACTGTATCTAACTTGTAATGTAGTAATACTATAAATTATTGTATTTTACAACTCACCAAAAATAACGTAATTTAGAAATATTCCAAAAAACCACCTAGTGTCTTTTTATGTGTAGAATTAAAAATTGAACCCCATTTTATGAAAATAAATTTCTAATATGTGAAATTTAATTTTTAATTAAAACCGTAATTTAAATGAAAAAATATTTTTTAAAATTATCAATGATTTTATAAGACTTTAAAAAGGTAAATTTTATTTTATAAATTAAATTTATGAATGTAAATTTATATTTAAATTAGTAAATTAGTTTTAATATTGTAATTAAATAGTTTTTACACCCAAAAATAGAAACCCATAGTTCATAATTATTATAAAAATTATATACTTATATTATGATATAGTTATGTCATATTATCACTTATAAGATGGATAAATTAAATTTATAATTTCATTAGTGATATTACTATTCAATTATGCATTTTACAATTCATAAGGGTCATGTTACTATTCCAAAGTTCACATTACTATTTCTTTTCTATATCTTCATTAACTTTGAAAAGATCACTTTATTTCATTAATTCATCATATGTGATGTTTTTATTATGTTCTCTATGTGATTCGATGTGATTATACCATATGAAATAATTAAAATAAGGTAATTTCCATTGATAGAATTTACAGTCATTATATTATTCCTCCCTTATGAAATTTCTCCCTCAAAATTTAATTTTACATTTAATGCCTAAAATAGTTGGGGGTAAATTTCCTTCATCACTTCATCTATTTCCCATGTTTCCTCTCCATAATTACGGTTCCACTATAATTCAATGACCAGGTGGGTAGTATTATTTTATTGAACATTATCCATATGTTCTATGATCTTCACTTTTTTCTCCTTCAGGGAATATTTATTCTCTAACAGTACCACCAAAAAATTCAGTAAATGTGGAGGAATTTTTAAGTACTTTTGAAAGAGGGATGTGAGGAATACATCATGTACTTTAGACATAGTAGGTGGATGTTTTAGTTGAAACGGAACTATTTTGACATGATAATGCATCTTGAAGGGGATGGTGTACCCCATACAAAGCTTCCCTTTCTTCCAAAATATCATGATCCTCGTCCAAATAGATATATAGAGGAATACCAAGTCTCCGAATTTAAACTCCATATCTCATAAATGATTTTATACATAGATATTTTGTCGACATTTGATGTAATTGATGTGATGCTGAATGGTTTTCACTTTTTCCACCATCTCATCAACCATTTTAGTTTATACAAGCTTACACTCACCAGCCCCATCTCATCATGCTAGTGTTCGGAACATTTTCCCAATAGGGATTCATATGCACCTATTTAGATTTTCTAGTGGATACTATGGATGTAAGAGAACTCAACCATAGGTAGATGATAATACCATCAGCCTTTTTTGTCCATAGAACTTGCTCTTAACATTTCTTATATTGTCTGAATAGTTCTCTATGATTTTCCATCAGTTTGAGGGAGATAGGATGTACTAACATTCATCTTAGGGCATAAGGCGTATTGGTGGCATTTCAATTACCTTTTGGTGAATCTCTAATATCGATCTGATTCAATTGACAATGCTATACCATGGATCCTTACCAATTATTTGATATATTTACATTCATGTTGATATAGTGAGATGTCATATCAGATTTAAATAAAGTGAATTTTCTTTTTAAGGTGATCCATAGCAACCCATATAACAATATTTCCTTCAGATATTTTTGTAATATTTTCACAAAGTCCATGGTGATAATTTCCCACTTCTACATTGGTATGGATAATTGATGCATCATTACATTAGAATTTATCCTATTATCCTTCACAATCTCAAAAAACAAGAAAAATGGTGTATATTTAGGCATCTCTTTTTTCATAATATCGATCCAAAAGATATCACATTGATCTCAACAAATCATTATACTCCCTGAGTGAGTAGTGGAGGTTGATTTATGTGTGTTATTCAGAAGATCTTGCTTTATCATTGGAGTGAAGGGTACACATAGTCACGACCCAAATCAAACAACTCCATCCTCATCAATCATGAACTCAATAGATATCCAATTTTTGATAGATTATACCTTTTTATTAACTTACACAACATTTCTTTGATCATCGTTTATTTTATCCATAAGGTATAGTTGAGAAAAAATTTGAGAAAAAATTTATGTTATTATTTCCATAATTATTCTTGTTTCCATCCTTTGTAATTCTCTGAAGATTGTTTAATTTTCAACTCTCATCATTGATAAAGACGTGGCTTCCTATCAACTTATTAAAACTGCCACCTTATATACATTACCAAGATAGTATTGGATTTGGAAGTCATAATCTGTGATGAGCTCAAACCATCTCTATTGGAATATATTACGCTCTTTTATTAATATATATTTTAGACTGTTGGGATCAATATATATCTCACACGTTCCCCCATAGAGATAATACCTTCATACTTTTAACATGAATATCATATCCACTGACTCTAAATCATACATATGATAGTTTTTCTGATTAATTTTCAACATCCTTGAGTTTTATGATATAAATTTACCATTTTGAATTCGTACATAATCTAAGGAATAATTTGATGCATTTATCTATACCAGAAAGAGTTACATACTTACCAGAAATGTCGGTATTGGAATAGTTATTATACACTTTTTGAGCTCCTTAAATCTTTCATTAAATTCTTGACATTAGAAAAAAATTCACTCCCACTTATGACTGCTTGGTTTTTGGGTTATACAATCATGTGAAGTTCTTCAAAAATCATTAGTAATACCCTGATTGGCTAATGAATCTACATATATATATTATAGACATTTTCATGGGCCACTCTTTTATTACCTTTATCATTGAATCGTCCCCCCATATACCTTTTCTAGCAATAACATGTTGTAGAAATGATTCTTTCTTCATAAATTACTCACATTTACTGTACCTTTCATTGAGTTCATACGTTCAAAATTTCTAAAACTCAGTATTCGAGTGGTCATCATGTTCCTCCTTTCTATTGATGTATATAATAATATCTTTGATAAATACAACCAATTTTTTTGAGCTAATACCTAAAGACTCTATTCATTAAATCCAAGAAAATTGATGGATCATTAGTTATTCTTAAAATAATCCCTATGAACTCATAGTTTCAAAACCTTTTTTCAAAGGATTGCTTGGGAATATCTTCCTTCCTCACCTTTAATTTATGAAAACCCTAATGTAGGTCCACCATAGTTAAATAAATGGCCCCATCCAGCTGGTCGATGGTTTAATCTATACATGGTAGGTGATACATGTAATTTATCATTATTTTATTGAGCTCACGATAATCAATCGAGAGACACATTGATCCATCATTTTTCTTAATGAAGAGGACTATTGTACCCCATAGTGAAGCACTCATGTTTATAAAACCTTATCCCAAATTCTCCTGTAACTGGTTCATCAAATATTCAAACTCAATGGAGTCCATTCAATAAGGTGTAGTTGATATAAAAAGAGATCCAGGAATAAGTTCAATTGAGAACTCAACCTCTCGATCAGGTGGAATACTAGATAAATTTTTAGGGAATTCAATAGTTTAGTCTTTATTAATGGGAATATCTTCTATAATGATGCTATCCATTGTTTTAATCATTTTAGTGACATATGATTGCTCATAAGGCAGTAATATCAACACATGAGATGATGATTCTGAAGGATATTCTACTTCCTCCTTACACATTTACTGAATTGGAGGATGATTTGGGATTTGAAGAGTGATCCCCCTTCCTAGAATATGATTTATGGTTTTTAAATAGATAGACAATCCATGGCCAAAAAATCATCAAACTTCAGAAAAGGAATTAAGACAATATCTGATGGGAGGTTCGGTCCCCAAAAATTAACAAGAGAGGATTTATATACTTTGGATGCACTAATTTCCCCATTATTTCATCAAAAAGATAACTCAACCACCCTATTTTGAGGTGTTATTTAAATAGTTCTTCTAAACATGAAAGATATGAAAGAATGAATAGGACCAAAATCAAATAGTAGGTTCTATATTCTTTAAGGAATAACTAGAAAAACAATTGATAAATTACTTTTTGGATCCACCTCAAAAGTATTGATAGACTAAGAACTTCATTGTTTCTATAGAGGTTGTTATTGATTTCTAATGAGAACCCAGATCATAGTTTATTGGCTTGAAAAATCCCACTTTCCTGGTAGTTCAAACACTACACTATAAGAGGAGTGTTGAGATGAACCTTACATTCTCCCACCACTTTGGTGGATATATTAATATCTCTTCAGCTGTTCATAGGAAGATGCCACATTCTTCGATAATTGAGTCATTTTATGGTTCCCTATAAATAGTTCCATGGATGATTCTTCCCATAGGATTCATTTTCTGATCCACCCAAATTAGATGGCATCAAATGATTTTTTTAATCCATCCTAAAAGGCTATTGAGAGTCCCTGATATTCATTTTAACCACGAGGGGAAACCTGATAATCTCTTCATAAATATCAAAGTCTCGAACCACAACTCATTTTGTAGACTCAATATTAGTCTACTGGAGAAGTGATCCACTTTTCTTTCGGTGTTCATGATAAAGTCGAAGGTCTACCATAAAAGACTTGAAATTTTATGTTCATATACCCTAATAGAAAATCATTCCTTATACTTATGTCTATGGAACTCTCATTACATTTTGGGATGGAGGGTTCATAGAAAATTATTGTTATAAAAATGTTTATTGGATTAGTCCAAATCAATGAAATAAATTTCCTCATGGACATTATATTTTTTTATCATTTTCCACCACTAATCAGCTTCCCCATAAAAAAGATAGACCACGAGAACATCATTCTATTATACCAAGTACTAGAGGACATAGAATATCTATTCAATAGATTTAGTCCACTATTCTGAGAGAAGGGGATCAGAAGATCCACACAAAATAGAGGCCATTTCAACAAGAATTATTCTTTTAAAATATGATCTTTCCTTAGACAATGATGGAGTTCTATAAGATTCATGTAATTACTCATAACTTGAGCTTGCTGAGCAAGTACTGTCATAATGTTTTGAACACCCATTCCCATTATATATTTCATATAATGAGGGAAATCATCCCATTTTCTATTAAATTGATTGATGGAATAGTTTCTTATATTTCATTACATTAACTAAGAAAAAAATAGTGTAATTAGGGGACTTGAATACGTAGAATAATAGAAGGATACTTTCGTCATAAAGTGATAAACATGTAAAGGAAAAGTATATCCTATCTATTGATTCCATAATTAACAATGATGGTTGTCCTTAATCTGTTTCTTAACATATATTATTATGGGTATTTTCTATATTACATTAATTATGGTTGTAAAGAGATAATGAATTTAACAAAGCATATCCATCGAGAGTGACAAAGCAGATGTGCAGAAAGGCCCATTATCTTGTACCACATTACCCCACATCTGACCCAAAACACCATTTCGTAGTTGTGACTTTTATTTACAACTGTTTCTGAACCACACCCACATATAGTATCCATAAAATGATGTATTTTCTTAATACTCCACTCACACTATACATTCCAAAATTTATGTATGTTTTAACAGACATAGTCATGTCCCTAAGGTTCTTACTAAAGTTCTTTTTTCCTAATCTCCAAAAATAAACAAACCATTCCACTAATACCTACTATTGAAACCATATTTTTTACACATATAATTACATGATTTTAATCATAATTAACAATCAAATTACAATCCAAGGATCAGAAATTCTAGCATCATTAAAATATTAGTTTCATAGAACATAAAGCATGAGACTAAATAAAAATTTTCCTTAATTTTCATCCAATGTGGCCCGATAAAATCCTTGGAACCCTTACATCTATATATTATAATTCCAAGATAAGATGAAAAAAGAGATGACCAAAAAAACTAGTATGTTTATAAACATTAATTTAATGCTTAGCACATTGGATAGAAAGGATAACATAATGATATAAAAATGAATGGAACATGATCAAACATAAATAATCAGAAAATATAAAACATGGGATCATATGATCATAGAATAATATTAATGTGGTGGAAAAATAAAATATGAATTTATCATGAGTTAGGTATTGTTTAACATATATTTTTACTAGTAAATGTTAACCACAAATACCATTAGTCATGGAGCATGAGTCAGGGCTAACCATCAAGACTATTGCACTAAATGTATCATGAGAGTAAACCATTCCCATTTTATTGGAGCGATATCTCGGTGAAACAATACTAACTTGTTCATAAATATGTTTTCCACACAATGAATAATTTATAATCCATGATTTATAAACATAAGGTTACCCATGGATATAATTGGGTATCATAATCATGTTATAAAGAAAAATAAATGGTCGTATCATAAAAGTTTCCATGAAATAATGGAATTAAATCATAAGTTAACTTCCATAAAAGAAAATATGAATATATCATAAAATTATCATTTAATAATAATAAATCAAAATAACTTTTTATGAACACATTTGATGAATGAAAATTTTCTTTTAATTTATTATGTTAGTCATAAAATTATAATTAAATATTTATGACATAAAAATACTAATAGTTAATTAATAATTTTTAAGATATATATTTACCTATACAAAGATATAATTATATAATTTTTCCTCTTATAATATGGATACAGTTTGTATATAATTTCATGGTTGAGGTTACTATTCAATTTTCAAGTTTACTATTCAAAAGCATCTTGTTACTATTCTAAATGTCATGTTACTATTACAATGGTATATGTTCTTTAACTTATAGAAATTTATTTTATTTCATAAATTATTCATTTATAATGTTTCTTTGTGTGATATTTGCGATTTTATGTGATTATACCATATGAAATAATTAGAATAAGGGAATTTCCATTGATAGAATTCAGGGTCATTACAGGGGAAGAAAATACAATTCCCTATATGTTAACAGAGTGGAAATAATATTCTAGGAAACATCCTTAGGGAAACATTTATATGATTATTCTGTGGAATTAAATTAAATTAGGATTGTGAATATAGATAAAAGAATAAATTCCAATAATTGATAACAATGAAAACATTATCAACTAATATTCCTATCATGATGCATAGGAAGAGAATCATATTTTTAAGGGCAGTTAGAGTGGTATTTTATTTTTTATGGATTAGTTAGTGTAAACTCCATGTGGAATTAAAATTTCATCGTCAACTATTTTTTATACTCAAATAGAATAACCTGAATAATGATCTTGTATCATGTTATCATTTAGGGAAACTATATTCCATCTAAAATGAGTTCTCATTTATAGTATTACTACACAAAATGGTTGACCTATATATGCATATAACCAGGAGATAAATATCCAATAACCTAAAATATAATTGTACTAAAAATATTATGTATTATAATAAATAGACCATACTTTTAGTACTTTTTCATGTTTAGTGGGTTTTTGTGAGTATTATAGTACAATTAGAGATGCACCACCCATGAAGGAATATTTTGATATTATTAAAAGTTATTTTTTTCATAGATGATGATGATACATATGAATGGATTTTGTATATGAATTATTGTGGTGCTATATATGATTTGTTTAGTATAAATGAATAAAATCAAGGTGTTGTGTCTCCTCTAATCAGTAACATGTTTCATCAAACATTCAATCTCATTTAAGAGTTATATTTTTATATTGATGGTTCTATGATGGGTATTAATGTCCATATTTTATGTCAAGATATTCTAAAGGTCTTGAACAGTAGATTTTATATTTTTAGAGGAACATTGGACATATGGTACCATCTATCTCATGGGTGTATATAAAATATTGATTGATTTATATACAATATGTAAATGAATTGTTGGTGGAGTGTGTGACCAGTGGGGTTGATATTAATTTTTTTTCTACTCATTCATTATAAGTTTAAATTGAGGCTACAGGGTACAATCACTTCCCCAACATACATCAGTATAAATATATATTTAATTACCAAATTAATTTGGATACAAGGGGTTTTTTATATTTTTTAGAAATTTAAAAATCTAAAAACTATTAAATCATATATAGTACGTGGGATTAAAAATGGAAGTTAGTGGATTGGGTTATTATAACAGACACCTAGAGATAAGGGGACCCATAAATATATTGTCTTACTATTAATGAGTTGTTTACTTTTCTGGATGACGTATTCTCAACACATAGTTGTCACACTTTCACTTTTAAAAAATTTCAATTGCTGATGTTAGGGGACTATGTTTTTTATCAGTTTAGATATTGTGTTTCATTATTTTAGGGTCTACGTATTTACTTATTTAATTATTTCATTAATAAATTTGATATATCATTAAAATAATATACATTTTGAAACAAAATGCACTATAAATATAGCATGGATGATCTTATACAATCATTACTTTTGATATGGCCAATAAATACTATATATATATAGGTACACATCTTCTTCATTAATGAATAGTTAATTAACTATTTGATTTGGTTCTAGAGAGTATTTCCTATTATTGAAATTTATTATATATATTTAAATTAAACCTCAAGACATGGATTAAGTATTTGAGGAGAAGCATGAGTGATGGTCAGTTTTAATAGTGGAGGAGAGGGGTGATTTTGGAATATCTTGTTCATTATTTTACTATTTTACTCACGAAAACAAATTCTATTGATTTATGTGACCAAAATAGTAATAGATGAATATGAGTTTTCGACATCTGTCAATACATCTGTGATGAGTTAAGGAATTGTGAATTTTTATTCTAATGTATTCATATTATAAATTACCATATTTTACTATTCACAAAAAATTCATGAATTTTAGAAAAATATATAAAATTCATCCTGACCATTTATCAATGTGTATAATATAAAAATGGACACCATTTTATAATAATAATTTTATAAATATTTGAATTATAATTTCTAAAAGAAAATCATTATTTACATGAAATATAATGATTTTAAATATAAAAAACATTTTATAAAAATTTCAAAATTTAATTGAGGTCATAAAAAATAATAAAAAATTAATAGGCAAATAATATATTTATTTACTAATATAGTTAATGAAAATTAATATTTTAACTAAATTTTTTAATTTAAAATTATTATTAAATATTTATTTCTTACAAAAATACCTACAAATAATTAATAATTTTTAAAATTTTCAATCTCATTTATTATGTTCCTAAATTATTTTTATACATACATTGTTGACCTTAAGGGTCGTTTTACTATTCATAGTGGTATATTACTATTCATAAGGGTCAAGTTAATATTCACAAAAAAATGTTTTTTGATCCCATTAGACTGTAAATATCTTACTGATCGCAACTTTGTATGTTAGTTATTCAAAATTCAAAATAAAGAAACGGAAAAATTATGTTTAATGTCTAGGTTATAACATTCTCTTATAAAAAATTATTTTTTAATAGATTCTTATTTTTTCATGAATTATATATTAAATTTATTTTTAAATCCTCAGGGTGTAACATTCTTCCCTCCTTTCAAAAATTTCATCTTCAAAATTACCTAAATGTTACAATCATTAAACGGTTTGGGTAGTTCTTTTTTATAGGCAGCTCAGGGTACCACATCTCCTCTTCAATTTTATGATTTTTTCAAAGTACAATTACTAGCCATGACGTCCCATTATTCAACACATATTCTTTAGTGTGAAGAATACAAAAAGGCTCATCACAGTATGATAAGTCAGGTTCTGATTCTATAAATTCAAAAGTGAGTACATGTGTTGGGTCTGCTATGAACATTCTAAAAAATGATACATTAAACACATTGTGTACCTTATAAAGGTGAGGTGTAATTTCTAAATGATAATCCAATTCTCCGACTCTCTCTATATTTTAAAAATGATTGATGAACATAGTATTGAGTTTCCGTATCTTCTGAAATCTTATAACACCCTTCGATGGAGATACCTTAATGAAGACATGAAATACCACTTTACAATAAAAAATCCATCCATCAATTATCAGTATAATTTTTTTCTAGCTTTGGGATACTTTGATATGGGTTTGAATGATATTTACCTTCACAGTTGTTTCCTCTATAAGATATGGGGCTAAAAGTTTCCTCTCACTAACTACATCCCAACATGTTGGTGTATGAGATACATTTTCATACAATTCTCCATATGGTGACATTTAAATACAAAAATGAAAACTAGTGTGGTAAAAAAAACTCCTACAAAGGTAAATACTGACCCCAATTACCATGAAAATCAAGTGATCATGATCTCATCATTTGATATAATGTTTGGATCGTTCTTTCTGATTGACCATCAGTTTGATTATGATAAGCGTTTCTCAAATGATGCTCAATATCCATAAGATTTTATAAAATTTTCCAATATTTTGATGTAAATCCAGGATCATGAACAGAAAAAATTCAGAGAGGTTCTCACTGAAGTCTCACAACATTAATGATATAGAGTTTTCCAAGATGATCTAGTGGAAAATCTTCCCCTATATAGAGGAAATGTGAATATTTGGTAATATGAACCATAATTACCCATATTGCATCATTCCATCATGGTGTTTTTGGTAATATAGTGAGAAAATTCAAAGTTATTTCATCCCATTTCAATGTAGGAATTGGTAGAGGTTGAATGAAACCAGTATGATGTTGTCTTTAATCCTTCACCAATTGACAGACGAATGATCTTGATACATAATCAACAATTTCATGCTTCATGTTTCCCCACCAAAAATGATCTTTCAAATCACTATGCATCTTATTGCTACCAGGGTTTATAGAGAAGTTTGAACTATGGGAACAATCCATTAATTCTCTTTTTACCTCGGGTATATAGGGTATAATCAACCTTCTCCCAAATTATATAATTCCATCCACACATACAACGTATGGAATAATCCCATTATTAACAACCTTAATTTTATTTTTTAATATTATCATCATCAGATTGATAAAACATAATTCCTTCAATGAAATATGTTTGGGAAACCAACATAAAAATTAATGGTGCTTCACCTTCTTTGAAAATTACTATATCTAACCTTGATAGATCCGTGCACATAAGATCATTATTAATCCTCATTTTTTAGAACCCTATGATTCTTCCAGCTCAATGCATCTTCCACCTTATTTTCCTTCCCTAGTTTGTAATGTATAGAACAATAATAATCCCTGAGTATTATGAACCATCAATTTTTCCACCTGTTGAGTTCTTTCTGCAAGAAGATATATTAGAAACTCTTTTGATCAGTATATATCTCACATCATTCATCATAGAGATAATGTCACCATATATTCAGAGAAGCGATTATAGCTGCTAACACAAGATCATGAGTTGGATAGTTTTGTTCATGAATTATTAATTACCTAGATGTATAGGAAATAACAATATCATTCTTCAATAAGGACACAACCATGTATTTAATTTGATGCATCACTATAAGTCACAAATCAACCATTTCCTTATGGTAGAGTCAAGATTCAATTATTCACTTACCACTTCTTCAATTATTAAAAAAATAACATCACATATTTTTTTCCATATAAAGTTAACCGCTTTGGGAGTAATCTTGGTTAACTAGTTGGATAATCGGGTGAAGTTATGAAAAAAATTCCGATATTAACCTAATTAACCAATAAAAACATACCTTACTTTTGTTTGTGGGATTATTCCATTCGTGAAAACCCGTTTTCTTCGCTGAATCAACTGATATTCCATCCATAGAGTCAATATGGCCATGAAAAGAAGTGGATTGATTCCAACCACCTCAATTGATAAACTAATTATATAATTTATTTCAACTATGAGTCTTCAAAATAATTCTCATGTTATTCTCATGAACTTAATATATTTTAGAGTCGACCAAGATATCATCAATAAATATAACCACAAAATCCTGTAGATATTCCTTGAAAACTTTATTCCTTAGATATACGAAAACATACCATGAATTAGTCCGTCAAAAACGCATTATTATAAACTCAAAATTCCCATACCATGTTTAAAATATTATATTTAGAATATATTCCATCCTCACGTGGAACTAATGATATCCAGATCATTGTTCAATCTTCAAAAAATATAGTTCATAGTGATGTTTTCAAATAAATCATCAATCCAAGGCAAGGGATACTTGATCTTTATTAATATAGAATTGATTTATCTATAGTCAATGCACAACCTCGTGGATCCATCTTTCTTCTTCAAAAAGTGAACATGGGATCCCCATGCAGAAATAGTAGTGGAGATAAATCCTTTATCACTCAATTCCTCTAGTTATTTCTTTAACTATAATAATTCCAATGTGGCGATTCTATAGGGGGTCGTTGAAGTCATCTATTCACTAGGGATTAAATAAATAATGAACTCAAATTCCTGCTCTAGAGGATGTCCAGGTTAATCCCCTATAAATACATAAATATATTCCTTCACAATAGATACATACTCAATTTGAAGATTTCTTCCCTCACCCCCTGATATTGTATGATATTCCTCCCCAATAATTGTATTCAGTAGATCTACTGGTGGTTAGTATAGATAAAAATCATATCGGTATGTTTCTACTCTAATGATAATGAATTAAATAACTTCCTTGTATGCCATAATTTCCTTATTATTGCAATAGTTTTTTGCATCAAATTGTGAAATCTTGTTCATGACAATGATTATGTCAAAGTAATCCATAGTCATGACTATAAAATCTACATATAAAGAGCATGTATATTCTATAATGGGGACAACGAAAAAAATAATTGATGCGATGGGAATTTCATTAAGGGTTTTGACTGAAAACTACCTTGTTAGGGAGAATTGGAATATCTAATTTTTAAAAGAAAATTGGGAAGATATAATGTCAGGTGATGATCCAAAATGAAATAATTAATTGGACATGTTTTAGTAATTGATTATAGTACCTGCAACCAAATATTTTGAAAAATTAAATTTAGAAGTTGTGATCTCATAAGATTTTCTTCGCTCCCTTAGCCTCTTTGGGGAATGATTCTTTAACTCGTAAGAATATCATTGACATAATGCCCAATATCATTAAAATTGTAGCACTCAAAATTGGTATATTCATTATTTCCATTGAAATCAAGATATGAGTGTCCTTTTTCTCCATATTCATAACAGACTCCTGTCTCTTTTCAGAAGGCTCTAGGGGGATTCTTTCCACAAGTATCAGATGTTAAAAAAAATATCCCTTTTATTCTAACCTTTATCCATTCATTCCTCTGCTACCCTCTCCTTCTCTTTCATTCCATTAATGTGACATGACTTAGAGAATTAATTATCATTTTATATTTCACACGAGACTATATGTTCTTATGATGAAAAAGTTTGGGAAACCAGTTCCCTTTGGAGTAATTGTTTTAAACCATCAAAAAATTAGTCAATCATACTCCTCAGATCATGTATGGGGTTTACAGCTTTCATTTCTAACCATGTAAAATTGGCATCATACTTCACAATTTTTTATACTCTTTTTTTAAATCAAGAATTTCCTCTTCATATATTCTCACTGCTCTCGAGGAAAATATTTTTCTAAGAATATTTCCTTAATGTCCCTCCATTCTGTTTCTTATATTTATACCTCCAACTTCCTGATTTGAATTAATGATAATCATTTATCCACATCTCTTGATAGTTGATGATCCTATAGGATAACAAAATCCCTTTTAATGCATCCCAATGTGAGAAATATATTCTATAAGGAACATATTAACTGCTCCAATATGAATGGTTTTGTAGTACAATTGAAATGTGGTGGCTCTTATCGCATAAATCAGTCTGACATTTCTCCTCAATATTGTGGATATGGATGATTCATATGGGTAAGGTTGTTATTCATAACCTGATTCATCTGTGATAGTATATTTATGTTTTTTTCTACACCCATAATAGCTTCAAAAAAACATCATTATTTTGTATAGGTGTGAAATTTCTATGAGATACATGATTTCGTTCAGTTTCCATTTCTTCCACTAGGCACCATTTTTAGTAATGGAATTCTATATGTTTTGTTAGGAATCATTATTTATATTTTCTATCTTACAAAACACTCAATATATATTGAATATTTTATGTATATATAATCTCAAAATCATAATCATTGTTTCATTGTGAAAATATTTACTATTAATTCCCTAATAATGGTTTTTAATGAAAATGTGAATTTTTAAGAATATATCCCAAGATTGTTAACTAGGGAAACATGACCTATCATGGCCTCCAATCATTAAGAAAATCTAACATTTAATATTTTCAATGAAAAAACATTTTGTAGGATCCACCAACCCACCCCTCACATTTTCTTCCAATCCCATCATAAAAAATCATCACCACAAGTCTCTCTAACCATGGATCATACCATGTAATTAAACTAGTGGGCTCATAAAAACATAATGTTATTTCCCAATACATTAACAAAACTCTCCCCAATCATTCATATTATATAATTTTATGGAGATATATATACTCATCAACAGATGAAATACCGTCTCCACCACACAAAACATTACACCGAAGACACACCATATTTATCCAATACAATAAGAATCTCCAAAACTAGAAAAATATTTCCTAACCACTCATGATACACAAAATTTTCTCTCTCATTATTACATTTCCCCAATCCTGTCATGTTTTAAAAATATATCTATGATCCCAAACTAGTCTATTATAAATTAAAATCTCTCCCTATAACCAACCCAAGGCCTAAAATTAACTCAAAAAACACTATCATCCAAATGAAATATAGTTTTATTTCAATCTTGATCACAAAGTAACTTAGAAGAACTTATCCAGGGCCTTTGAGACAAACACCATATCATCACATTTACCCAATATACTATTTTTCCTAATTATATAACTAAAACAAATATTGTTTTGTTGGAATGCACAATTGTTGTTATATAATAATTTAAATTTGTATTATATGGGTGTCATGCATCAATAATAGAGTCATTATAGATTTCATGATTCTTTTTTCCTAAACCAATTCTATTGAAACTCATAAGAACCATTATAATTCCACATTAACCAAATAAATATTAATGAAAAATAATAATTAATTATTAAAATTAAAAAAAAATCATAATTTAACAAATAAATCCTTAGGTATTACCATATCAATGAAATGAAGAACAACCAAAATTGAAATGTTGATGGAATACCTATCACACCATCATGAGAATAATCCCTCACCACTGATGCTAAAAAATAGCTTATTTCATTTATTTTATTCAAAATAACAAATAAATTAAGTTTGTGATGTTCTTAAATTAATATAAGGAATGATGATATGAGAACATCTACCTAAGGCCTTTTTTATCCCCTTCACATGGAGTATACATGATACACACCAAATGAAACCATAATTTTATGGAATACACATTGAAACCTTGTCCTAAATTACCACAAAAGAAGTAGTTGTTAATGTATAAAAAAAATTAAAGATGAGATACCAAGAAAAAATCACTGAAGAAATTATATAGAGTTATCATAATCTAATAGTTTTTAAAGGATGTATCTGGATAATGTAGATTCTATCTGAAATACCTTCTACGAAATTCCCTCATACCCAAAACTCTCAAACGCCAAAAAACAATATTACAGAAACCACATGTTAACAATCCAATCCCTATTAATAGTGAGACTAGGGGTCTGAGAATGATGATCACCACTACTAAAATATTCAAAGATCTATATAGGGGTCATGGTGTGAGTCACTAACATGGTGAGGAGAATGAATTTCCACCATTGTTAAAGTATGAACCCTTTTTCCTAGAACACTTCATGTTGAAAATTATACCAGACAGAGGGCCACCTAGGTAAGGTATTAATGTTATTTTACCTAACTCATTCACTTATTAATCTATTATAGTCTAGTAAAGGTTAGTTTCTAGATATCCAGACCCATATCTAATGATCACCTGGGTTCCAAAATCACTAACTAGGCCACATTATTCATTTATACACGCCTTTTGATAATGTTCCAATGGTAATATTGAATATATAAGACCCAATCTAGGGATTTTACTCTATATTGGGACCAAAATTCACACTCTGATCAAAATATAAAAACCGGAATGTAATAATTGGATTTCAGAGTTAATGAAGATTCATTCAGTTTTGTAGATTATAAATTTTATTTAAGATTAGTAGTTTTTCTAATGTGTTTAGGGATTTCATCCTTGTTCATAACAACCAACATTGATGGTATTATTTTGTTCTTTAATGATATGGTGATGTATAATTGTGTATCTAATAGAAAATTTTTTATAATATGTTATTATGATGGAGATATAGTTACAGTGCAGATAAAATATGTGCATATGTTGATATGTTGTTATATAAAAGGAGTTAGAGCATCATGATGTTTATAATAATTGAATGAGAGAAAAAAATTAGTGGGGATAAGGCTTTTGGTAAATTATATATATATATATATATATATATTATACTAAGTTAATATAATTTGGATGCGATATAGATAACTCCGCCTTAGTGAGGTTGGGTGTTAGTTTACCTATCATATAATTTTGGTGGTTCTATTTATTTTTCGCTATCAAATTAGTATGAATCGTCCTTGTATTATTGAGAGGTCCTAAGGAGGAAATTTCTATGTATACATTTATTATCATACCTATAAACAAATATTGTATTAGGCTATCAAGAGGGATTTAGGTACAAATCTATAAATTGAAAGCTATATGATTTTTGTCGCCATCAAAGCCATTATTTTATGAGGTTTCTATTTTTTTACTTTCTATAATATATATGATTTTTATGAAATTACATGAATTATAGAATGTTTTATTTGTTTAATATCAAACTGTTTACTGGTAATTTTCATTATTTATACCTTAAATTTCATGGAAAATACATCCATTTGAATGGTTTATGTAGTTGTTTCTTGTTACTAAGTCATTTCCCATTAAAGGTGTTCTTTGAGGGTCACTCTCATCTTAAATATATGAACAAGATGGGTTCTTAGCATGATTAGGATAAAAAAATTCATATTAGTTTTTCTTACTAGTGTTATATAGACGTTTATAGTTTTGTAATCATGATTATTACATGGGTTAATAGGGAAATATTTTCCATCAAAACTATTTTCATATTTTAGATGGAATAATGACTAAAAATGGATTAAAGGGACGCCAAAATTTCCATTGGAAGGGCAACAAACATTTTTAACAAACTATGTGTGGTAGTTTTGTTTTTATGGTTGATACTTATGAATAGTACATGTATCATGTTTTTTTAACTTTTTTTAAATTGATAGATATTCTATATACATGAAGTTAATATTATGAAAGGATATTAATTGAATTTTATACATTCATGCATTATAGATTCTTTTTTTCCTAATGATGTATCCCTTGGTCATTTTTTTTGTGTTGTTAATATTTCATTGGAAGGATATGATGATATGGTTGACCATAATTGGATTTAATAGGTTAAGTGTGATGATTCATCTATGAGAATACTTTTTTGACTCTAGTTTTAGATATTTGGGATTTCAGAGAAGAGTATTTATGGTTTGGAAATGGATCACTTGTGTTAGAATTTGAATTTATATTTTAGATTTATCCCTTATAGAATATAGTAATAATTCATCTTTAAATTTATTAACATGAGTGTTTTAATAATTAAATGGTGGGTTATTTTTATCATAATGATCAAGGTGTCAAAAATTTATTTTGAAAATATTAAAATTATTTTTGTGTAAAGTTCCACAAAATGATTTTAAGGATACTGAAGTGCTAGGAATAATGTCCTTCTTATAGAGGATTTGGAACATAATGGAGACTATGATTTAATTGAAGGTCATTCTCTTAATTTCTAAATATTGTTTACCAATGAGGATACTAGAGGGTGATGTTTAGAGGAGGCGATTCATCAAAATAATTATTTAGTTGTTACACAATTTATGTTTCTTATTTATAAATAATAAGAAAATATTGAGGAAATATAGAGTTTAAACATGTAATAATTATTTTCTTGATAATTTAGTAACAATAATATTTATAAAAGTATAAATGTTTATTGAGGGTATTATATTTCATGTCAAACCATATACTTACTGTTCGAGATTCCATATCAACTATATTAAATGCATTTCTATATATTTGGACGTTCTTTTTCAACCCATAGGAGATATGTAAGAATTTCTTCCACATATTGAAGTTTTGGTCATTTATAGTTCTAGTGGATGATAATTTTATATCTCTAATGTGGCATTTGAGGTGCTTTTTTTCTTTATCAAGTTCATCATTATCTTGTTAGGATTCATATGCAATTGATTATTGTATGATTTTTCCCACCATGGGGAAATGGACCAAATAGTTGATATCCTCTGGTTATTCCACATCCATAATGTTAAAGGACTAGTCAAGGTCATGATGGTTGTCATTAGTATGATCATTGTGGAAGAGGAAACTTGTGTATTCTGTTTCACACTATAATTTTGATGGTTCCTAAAGATAATTATATTTTCAAAGTTATTTTATATGCATCTTCTCCGATTGATATTTCATTATAATATTCATGATCCTTAGGATAACTAAACTCACCCACCTTTTTCAACATGGATATCAATATAGAGTGGTTTATAGTTTATATAATTTACCTATTCTATTTAGAGTTCATATTTATATTCCTGATGAGTCTTGTGGTTTTGATATGTTTATTAGGAGGAATTAGTTATTTGGTTGTTTTTTCATACAGTAGATACAACATTATATTATAATTAATTACATTGATTTGATGTGTTTTGTGAATTATTCATCAATTTCTACCAAATGAGCTATTAATTATATGATTATTAGGGATAGTTTATAATATTCATTGTTTAGAAGGAGCATCATATTAGTTATAGGTATTCAAAGTGAAGAACCTAAGAACCACACACCCAAATTTTGGGTTAAAAAAACATTCTCAGATTAGTGGATTTCATTCAAATAATGATGAACATGCATTTAAATTTCATTATTAGTATAATTTATATATTACACCCTTCATAAAATCACATAATCATTGGAATGAATGTTTAATATCATATAGTACTAGTTAAATACGTATCATATCATACCATAATCTTAATAAATTCTCTATAATCGATCCAAATCTGACTCCCTTCTATATTTATCATATGGTATACTCATCTAAATGACTTATTGAATGGAAACTAAAGAATTGGGTTAAATAAAATACTCAGTAGTGGAAAATCTCAAAAATAATTCATTATGGTTTGATTTTATATCCTAATAAATTATACAATAAACAATTTTAATATTTATTAGTATTACTGAACTATGTAGTTTTTTTCAGTATAAATATATTATGTAATTCATAAAATCAATAACCAAATTGTTTTATTAAACACATTTCAAATATGATTTTATTTAAAATTTTGATTTTAAAATTATAGAATATTAATTTGAAAAAAATGAATTTATTTTTAATAATATTCTCTAAATAATAATAGGAACAATTTTTGAGAATTTTTTGAAAATATTTATTTTTTATTGAATAGTGAAAAATACAAAAAATTTATTTAACAATGTATTTTATTTTAATGTATTTATGTTTCAATATTATTTTTTGGATTAGTTTTAAATTTTAATTTGTTTTATTTTATTTTAAATGACCCGATTAAGGTTTTTCAAAAGGATTTTATAATCTAATTTATTATATAAAAATATTTTATATTTTAAAAGGGATTTATTACAAAAATCTATTTTCAGTTCAATTTTATTAAATTAATTTTAAATTTAATTCACCAAAATATATGTTATTATTTTTTAAAAATAGATTCTATTTTTGGAATTGGAGTGTGGAAATTTATTTAATATGTCAATTTTTTGTTTTTGGTCTAAATGAATAGAGATCATAATAATTTTTGTTACCACAATAAAGGGTAAATTGGATAATTTTTCTTAAAAAATGATAAGAACAATTAAATGACTAAAAAAGAGGACTAAATTTTAATATATGAACATTTCTAGAAAAAAATACAATGGTCAAATTTATTACCTTCTGGGGAAACTAGTTTGAGATAATGACGATTATAGAATGTTTCTTAAAGAAAAAGAATTCGTGTCTCACTCTGGTTTTTAATAAGGGTAACATTATTAATATGGAATTATAAAGAGGATATGCTAGACAATTAAAAGTATATATATATGTAATTGATTTATCTTCTTTATTGTTAGTTTTTTAAAAAATTTAGAAAAAATAATTATAATAAATGCTTTTGAAACACACATGTAGTAATTAATTAATTAACGTAAAAATCAAATATAAGATATTAAAAATATTAAATTAATTAATATTTGAAATAAATAATGTTATAAAATAAATTAATAGAATAATTTTACATCATATAAATACAATAATTTTTTTTTGTCTAATTATTACTGTTATCTTCATATTTTCATAGTGATTGTAATGAGTAGTTCTAAAATGGAAAATATTGGTTTTAATAATAAAGAAAAAAATATCAATTATTTAAATTAATAAAAACATTTTTGTCCAAACTATTAGGATAAAGTTTAAAATATCATTAATTTTCCATTTATTGTTCTTTTTCACTTTATAATTACTATGTCATCCCTCAAATTGTGAAAATCCTTGTTGTCACGATAAGATTTAATTGTGAAAAATAAGGGTTAAAACCAAAAAATTCGGGTATAAATATATTTAATACATGTCTAATTTTTATTATATGATATTATTTCAATATAACATCATATTATTATAGCAATCAACAGCTTCAGAGCCATTTTTTATAAATAATTATTATATATTAATTTATTATTTTTTTAAATTTCAATACAACAACTCCCATATATTATAAAAGGTTTCTTTTTCTTCTCATTTCACTGTACATATATAACCCATTTTATCCCAAAATATGAGATCAAATACTATCCTAGAATCTATACCATCATTATTGAGTTCTTTTGAATAATAAAACAAACAAGATGGCTATTAATTTTTTAAGAAATAGAGATTTTTTGAAGAATAAGTTTCTTTTTTTAATCCAATGTTATTATTTTGTATATTCATAACCATATGTAAAATATTCTTTAAACAGTAAAAAAATCTAAATTATCCTCTATATATTAAGTTGTAATTATGACTACTTAATATCCTATGTGGTTATAATAAAGGATATAATATAATATTAATGAAATCTTTTTCTTTATAGAAGATTAATATTTCATTTAGGTTCTTACATTTCCATGCATAGAAAAAATTTAACATCATTCGTGAACACGTGGGGATTACCACCTCCACAAAGTGATGTGATTCTTTTTACTTACCACATTACATGGATGATATATGTATTTATTTATATAAGAAGAATTAATTTGACGTATATGATATTATTATCATTATGTTAAGATAAAATAATACATACATTATTTTCATAGTGATCACTGAAAAATTGAACTATTACAAATGAATTCTTATAGAAAATTTGACTCCATGATTGTAAAATAGTTCATTTTTCATATAAATATTTAATAGCTGTATTAAAATTCAAAATTTAGTTGCAAAAATTTAAAATATTACAAGAATAATATTCAATAAATTATAGAATGTGGTCTCTTTGAAAATAGTAAATCTACTAAAGCAATTATTTACCTATTAACAAAATATCATCAAAATTGAAAATGATATTTTAAATGATTGTGTAATTTTATATAACAACAAATTAAGTGATGTAAAATTAATAATAAACCCAAAAAGGTTATAAAAATTTACAAATTAATCTATGTTTTTTAGTTAGCTATATCAAGAACTTACATATTATTTAACACTCAAGGTAATATTATTTATTTTAAAAACCCTCTTTTAATGTTCCTCATTCAACTCTATTTACAAATTTCAAATGGAATTTATTTTTTCTACATATAAGGTATGAAAAAAAATTTTGAGGTTGTAACAAATTAATTCTTTGAATTTTCATCTACAAGTTTTCATATTTATTTGTAATTAAATTTCTTATTATTATTCGCACATATATTTTATTTTATTTTTTTTAAGGAAAATGGTTTTTTTGTCATATTTATTTCACATGGGTGTAAAATAGATATCAAGGGTTATATTCATGATATGTTATGTGGATATTTTTTATTAAGTGTTTAGACCCATCATATCTCATGGATGATCTTGATATAGCTTATAAAAAGGACTTATCTCTAGTATAGAACATGAAAAATGGGTGATCCTGATATAGTTTATAGGAAGGGAGATACCCATTATAGATCTCATAGGAATTGGGTTTTGTATAGGTGGATTAAGCAAAATAGTTATTCCATGGTTAATAATGATTGTAAGAGTAATATCAAAATTATTTCCCAATATACATACATGTCTTTTATTATATTTATATTGACCTTTCATCAAAATTGTTTGATTTCAAAAGGTAAGATAATTTTTTATGGGAAAATTATTATATTCTCTGTTGAAATGGTATATATTTTAAAAAAAATTCATAATGAGTTTTCTTGTTTTTAGCATAAAAATTTATTTTATAAATTTATTTCTATTATAGATCCTTTTTTCACATCCCATGTTAAAATTATAAAAGGGTATTAGAAAAGAATAATTCGTGTTGATATACATGAAAATTTTGCATAAAAAAACAAATTTCCTTTAACAAAAATATATTATAAAAAAATTGATACTGAGTAGTAGTTCCCACTTTAAAATATATGGGGTTTCTATTTCTGTATTTTTATTAAATCTCTAAAACATTATATATAATATCACCTCACAATTGTTTGAAAAAAATTATAGTCCAATGTCATTATAATAAGTAATTATTAAGGTTATGTCCTCAAAATGGGTATCTAAGAAACATTTACAAAAAATTTGAGAGTAGAATATTTTCAAATAGGTTATATTAAGATATATGGATACAGTAATGGGTTTATAATTATTTTTCTGTTAATATAAAATTATCAGACACCGCTTTTCATTTTATAAGTGGCTTATAAATAAGAGGATACAAATTATTTTTGAGAGGAATTTATTTTTATACAATTATTAGGTTTATATATATTTTTTGATATATTGTTATATGAAGAATTATTTAATTTTTTAGACATATATTAAAAGTTATTCAAATCTATTAATGTATACATGATATTGTATTTTGAGTTTATTATGGGTCATTTCATTTTCAGATAAATACATGAATGTTATTAGATAACTTTTGAAGTTTAAAAATTTCATTAATGTTGATTATTTTATGATTAATTTAATAATATTTATTAAATTTTTGGAATTTTATTTGGATTATATTAATAATTATTTTGAAAAAGGAAAACCCACTATATGGGAAAAACCAATGGCATCTGGAAGGGATGCATGGATTTAATTCAAAATCAAATGGGGAAAATGGTGCATCACCTACCACTAGAATATGTGATGTCCGAGATATTATTTTTTATACAGGTAGTGAGTCAATCGCCCTATATTAATCACTAAAAAATAAAACCACTTATTTAAACTATGTATATTGGTAACCCATAAATAAGGCACATAATCCTTAATGAAACATAAACTAAAGGTCCACACATGGTCCCAACTATCCAATAAGAATAAAACATCATGAAAAGAAATAAAAAATCCATGCATCCCCCTTTAAAATAATGAAATTGTTAATCTATTCTATGATGAAATGTCACCACCATCTAAGAATTGGTTCCATGATGGACCATAATAATAAGGAAGATAACTCCTCCAACCAACATATACATGGGGGGAGGACCCGATGATAGGTTCTATCACACCTATCTGTCATTTGATCAACTCGCCTAACAATTATTGTGAGGGACTCGCTACATTATAAACCAAAATCACTAGAAAAACATACTAAATACATAGTGAAAATACAATGGTAGGGTACCCATCCATCTATCATGAAATGATGACATATATATGAATGAAGATTTTCTACACACCCATCCCTCTTTTGAGGATGCGCACCCAAAAGTACCTATGAAATTTATACCACCTTCCAAATGAAATGATACATGTGTAAAATCCTGTAAAGATGTCATCTTCAGAACAAAAAATTGATGCCAGAAATTAGTGAACATTCTTGTTGAACCATTCCTGAGACCATCAACCCTAATTTCCTCCTAAACAATAAAATACTAAAAATTGAAAAAAAAAATCATTCAAAAACATAACCCATCTAATTCATCCTCAATATATGTTGTCTTACATCAACCAATACCATATCCTCCAAATTAAATAACTATTCCTCTGAAAAATAACCTCTTCTTTGTACCATTCCAAAAGATCCAAAAGATCCACCATGATAACTCAGTTTCGGACAACATCTGATGGATTTTAGAGAACTGGGCACCACCACCTGACATATAAAGACTGCCACAAGATGTAACCAAGCCTCTAAACTAACCCCAATAATCAACAACCAATTTAGTTCAAATTTTTATTATTTATTTATACTCTCTGATGAATATTTGTTTTCTTAATTTTGTGAAAATATGATTTCTCTGAATGAAAAAAATGAGAATATAAAACTGATTTTGTGACTAAGATATTAATGTTATTTTTTATAGGATTCTATATTTCAGGAACCCTAAAATATTAATATAAATAATATCCTATTTAATTTTATTTTAGGAAAAAAAAATTAAATTATATTTTGGAATAATTCATGATTTTGTTGGGGATTTATGTTGATTCTGTTTATTTAGAGAAATGATTAGAATATAATAAAGATTATCTAATTTGTGAAATTGAATTTTGGTATGAGACTCGAATAATAATTTCTATAATTTGGAGTTAAATATAATAATTATCATGGAATACTATGTTATAATTGGTTTAAATATTAGATGAAAATATTTTTGAGGAATGTAAAGGATATTTATCTTTTAAGGATCTATATTGAACTTAGGGTGTTACTATTTATTTTTGGATATTAATGTCGTTTTTCTTAAAATAAAGGATCATTATTTTTGAGAATTATCATATATATCCCTAACTATTTTGGTTTTGGTTGATTAATAGGTATAGGAGGAATATATTGTTTTCATTTTGAGGTTTTTTATCTAAAGATGTTGATTCAGACACTTCATAAATTAAATATTCTACTTGGACCATAATCATTTGGAAAATAATGATTTTGATGTGGAAATTGAATAAAAAATTAAATTATTCTTATCAAGAAAGTACACATCCCTATGATCATATAAATATACCTAAATATATCCCTTAACCCTTGAAAATGTATCTTCATAAAAACATTATCCATTTAATTTTCATATTATGAAATTAATAGACTTTTAACCGATAAAATACTTATGGTTATATGATTGTTATGTTTATCATGGCCATGTTCTCTGTCAATCTCTATCATTCCTTGTGCATTTTATCTTATTTTCAATATCCATGTTTTCCTACTTCAGAACCTAGTATGTGTTACACTAGATGATATTATTAATATATTTCTCTTAACATGGAAGTTTTGTAGATACATTTTATAATATATTATTTAAACCAAGGTATTTTCAAAATTTCAAACCCTTGTTACCAAGCCAGACTTCAAAATTACAAGGTTAAAATTTCAAAAATGGGGGAAAATGATACAATATAAGTACTTTTAGTGAAATATACTTAATATTTAATTTCATTTATGATGTTTATAGTTAATTACATTATAAATAAATTATTCAATTCTTAAAATAAAGAAGAAAATGTTTTATTAATCACAATATTAAATGATTTTATGTAAAATATTTTTTTTAAATTTATTGAATTTTAATTTGATAAAATGAATTTAATTTTTAATGTAAAATGTAATATTTATCTTGGGGGGGATTTTTAAGAATATTTTGAAAGAATATATTTTTCAATGAATATTGATAATATTTATTTTTCTGAAAAATATATTTTATTTTAAATTATTTACAATGTGAAATTATATTCCAGATTCAGTTTGTAATTAGATTAGTATAATGTTATGTATAATTATCGAATTATTGTTTTTAAAATGAATTTTATAAATGAATATAGGATTCAAGGTTTATTAGATATTAGAAGTGATTTTTTCCAAAAAAAATTTATTTTAGTTGCATTATTCCATTTTAATTTTAAATTAATCTATGAAACAATTATTATTTTATATTTTAAAAATGATTCAAAAAATTTATTCAGTGGGTCCAAATTTATTAAATTGTTCCATTTTATTTTTCTCGTCAATATGAATTGTAAACATAATAATTTTGGTTTCGATGATAATTTTTAGGTAATTTATGTTAAAAATTAATTGTGTGAACCCTAAAATGACAAAATAAACATTAATAAATCATAATATATGAATATATATCAACCATAAATATAAAATTTTATAATTTAAATTCTTTTGGGGCTACCTAGATGAGATTATGACTTTAGAAGTGTTTTATTATTGAAGATGTCAAACATCTCACACTATAATTTTTAACAAGTCTAATATTTTTAATACGGTACTATATAATTGGAATGTTCAACTATAAATAATATTTTCAATTATATAAAATTAGTCCCTATCATGGAAATTTATTTTTAACATTTAGGGAACAAATTATTTTCATAAATTCATACAAAATGCTGATGTAGTAATAAATTTATTAATGATAAATAGAATTAAAGATATTAAAAATATTAAAAAACATATTCTTTGAGATAAATAATATGAAAAAATAATTTTATAATTGACCTTGATATGTTATGGATATAAAAAAATTTCATTTCAAATAATAATTGATATCATGGTATTAATAAATTCAATCTAATGATCAGTTCTAGAAATTCACATCATTGATATTTTGTACGGAAAATAATATTTAATTAAATGATATAAAATTAATAAAAATTAATATGGGAACATTGAATAGAATATGGTTTAAAATATCAACAATATAACATTTTTTATAATAACTATATTTACCCCCATATTTTAAAAATCCAGGTTTTCATTGTAAGAGTTAATAAGGTCGAATAAGGGTTAAACTGGAACGACAATTGAAGAAATATTGTCAAAAAATATCCAATTTTTATTTTAGCAGGGTATTTATACAGTTAAATTTATAATATTATAAATAAAAATATTTTGATCTATTTGGTTTTAAAAATTATTTTATATTAATTTATTATTTTGAGAAATTCCAAGAGTCCACCTCCCCACTCTTATAAAGGGGGCATCTTCTTCTTATTTAATTAAAATTATAAACCCATTTTAATTAGACAATACCAACTTAAATACCATCCTAGAATCCATAACCAAATTTTAATTTTCTTTTTTGATGTATAAATCCATCCTTAGTTATCTTAAGGTGTTATATTATATATATTGTCCAAAGAATATGTATCATTTTTAATGAGATATTTTTATCTTTTTTATTAAACCACATACATGAATCCTTATTCAAAAAAGATAAATATAATATAAAGTATAATCCATATACAAAAATTTTATTATATTAGTTCAACAACCTATATCCATCTCCACTTCAATCAAATGGGAATATAATTCTCTCTTGTGTGTACAAAATCCTATGACCTCTTGAACCAACTTAATTATTTTTCCAGGATAGTCTCTCAGGGATAGTTTTAATTATATAATTAAAATTATATTCATGTAACATTTTTCATTTTTTAATGATAAAATGTAATTAAAATTTTTACCATTCCATACATGGAGAATTGACAATGTCCTTCGTGTGTACATGTGGACTACTACCACCATGAGGCGATGTGATTTGTTTTTTATCACCACATCATAGATATAATTTATATGATCATATCATAAAAATTAATATTATATTTATGATATAATGATAATTTGGTAATGATAAAATAATACATTACTTTTTTTCGTAATGATATTCGAAAAATGGAAAATGTTATTAATCTGTATGCATGGCCAACCATATCCATGATTGTATAATACATCATTTTTCATAATGATATTGGACTGTTGGAATTAAAAGAATAATTGTTTCATAAAAATGATAATTGAATCATGAATATTATTCTTGGGATAATGGAAAGATGATCTCTGTAATCCCACCAATGTCATTATGGATTAATGAACCTAATATCATGGAAACATTAGATTTGATTCCAAATAGTAATGTAATTATATATATATAATAGGATACAAAGTGATATAAACTAATAATAAATTTGAAAAACATCATAAGTAATTATAAATTAATATGAAATTATTTTTAATGAAGTTAAATAATGTATGTGATGATTCATACTCCTTATAAGTGTATTTATTTTAAATATATCTTTTTCAAGAACATCAATCGTTGATTTTGAAAAAATTCAAACAGATTTTATTTGTTTCAATATAAACCATGAAAAAGGCATCCTGCTATCATGATTAATTAAGGATTTTAATATCACAATATAATTTTATTATTTATATTTAATTAAAATGGGGTCTTTTTTATGTGAGTAGTTTTATATTCTAAAATGGGTTTTTAAGGAAATATGTATTTTGATATGAGAAATTAATTTCCACAAGGTTTTAAAATAATTTTCAATGATCTTATTCATGATATATTTCAAGGACTTATTTTATGAAGATTTGATCTCAAATATAGATCACGAGTGACCCAATCATTCCTTTTGTGAATGGATAACTCCCATTGTTTCTCATGAAAAATATGTAATCTTGATAGAGCCTATATGAATGGTGAAATCTATTATAGACCTCAAATGAATTTGTTTCTATAGAGGTGGAATTCATCCATATGGTTATTCAATTTTAATGATAGATTGTAATATTGATATTAAATTGTTTTCCCAAGGATCCTACATGTATGTACTATGCTTGCTAATGACTATTTATTTAAATGGTGGTATTCCAAAAGGAAAGATAATTCTTTTATGGATATTTTATTTTATTTTTTAATGAAAAGGAATGTCATTAATAAAATTATTTTAATAAAATTTCATTTTTTTCACTAGACTAACAGTTTTCTTTTTTTATGTCCCTTAATGGTAGTTTTTTGATCATCCTATGTTTTAAAAACAATTTTTATAGGGTATGAGGATATTTATGAACAAATAATAGTTCATGTAGAATGGTATGAAAATTTTTCATGAAAAGAAATTGTCACGACCCATCCCCCAGTGCCCGTGTCATGGCTACCCCAAGCATACCTTCCATTGGCCAGGGGCTAGTGACTAGCACCAGAAAGGCATATCCGTAAAACAGGAAGGCATTGTATTTAAACCAGTACAAATCTACAGAGTAGAACGCAACAAGCAGCAGCCACTAATTAAAGTACTGTAGTAAAAAGATTGTTGAAAGTAAAGGGGTAAAAATACCAGCCCAACTGAATGTAAGAGTACAAATAATAATTACAAATACAACTAAAAAGTGAAACCCAACTACTGAATCGTCCAACACCGATCCTACCTGAAGGGTATGTACAACTCATGATCTGTAGTCCTGGAATTGAGTCACACCAAATGGTCCACCTCCAAGTAGAGTCTAGTCATGGATCCTACATCCTCAATCAATGTGGTACTTCATCTACACAAGACACAACAACGTGCGAGTGAAGCCCGTGTAGCGGTGAGTATAACAATACTCAGTAGGGACTCCGAGACCCCATAGGTCTCCTAAAGTTCAACAAAGGAAAACCCAAAAGCAAGGCATCACCACTACATAGTTATATTCCCATACATTAACCTAAGTTATCAAGATATACACATCTCATACATGAGGATGAATACCACAAAGGCAACACCATGAAGGTAACACCACAAAGGCAAAAGTGACACACAAGTAACACTACGAAGGATACACCACAAAGGTAAAAGTACCACACAGGTATCACCATGAAGATAGTGCCACAAAGGTAAATGTACCACATAGGTATCACGACGAATATAGTACCATGATGGTAAAAGTCATAGTTCAAACAGAGTCTCAGATAAAACCAAATTTTCAGTGAAGTATAGATGCACAGATGATTAGCCGCAAATCTAAATCATAAAATTATTTTAAGAGGCACAAATTCTGACCATACTGAATCTGACCAACAAATGATCGATAGGTACTAACCCCTACAAGGATCCACAAAATATCTGATCCATCCATGATCTATAGGTAACTATCACCCACAATGACCCACACAGGATCTGATCCGCCCACAATTGGTATATCGCTGAACCCCGACAGGCCACTCTATGGATGGTCCTCATCAGGTTGCAAGGTGTTGATCCCCACAGGACCGCTAGGTGATAATCCACACAATAATACTAATTGATGATCAACATAGGGCCACTAGGATCTAACCCACACAGGTCCTCTAGGTGATAACCCACAAAATATTGCTTTTTTACTATCCTCCGTATGGTCAGTCACTAAACTTCGCCTCACTACCTGTCACTGGATTCCGGCTCATAACACACATGATTCTTGGAGAATCGCTCCTTGAGCCATAATTCGTTTTTCAACCTGAACAAATCTCTAAAAAGGGGGTAACCTAAAGGAACTCCATGTCATAAGAGTTACAACGCAACAGACATCGCGTCAATCGGACACCCAGACTGTGAGTTATAAGTGTTTTTGTTCCAGGGGCCTAGATAGATTTGGGTTCAATCCAACCCTACTATACTCCAACTATATCCAAAAATCAAGTTGAGTATTCAAAAAAGGACTGTCTCGATCCAAGGATCCCAATGTTGTATATGGTTCATCAAACAGACGTATGGTTCCCATGATATGGCCCTTTATGTTTTTCTGGGTCTAGTGAGGCCCGGGTATAGTCCGACCCAGCCCGACCTGTGCTGGGTTGGGCTGCGGTGGGCTCGGCATTCTGGGTCAAGGTCCAACCCAGTCCACAAATGTAGTATCCCACAATGGACGACCCACAAGGGGCAGCCCGCATGGGGGCTTGTCCCATATTGGACGGCCCGCTAGTGTGGTAGCCCGGCCGTAGTAGAGTGCGGCCCACAGTGGGGATTCCCTAGCAGGCATAGGGGGTATGACCCCCGGCCTCTAGAACTATCGAACAGCCCAGAGGTTATTCCATTTGTGAGGCGGCAGTGCTGTGTGGGAACTGACCGGTAGTCTCCGAACCCACCGGAGGTGTGGGTTCAGCCACTAGCACTGCATCGGTTGTGGATTCTTATCTGCCAGAAGTGCGCTGGCTGACCCAACTTCTGCTTTCCAGTGGTGCATTGGTCAGGCCGCCTCTCCTTCCACGGCTGGCCGATGTGTAAGTCACTTCCTCCGTCTATTGTGGCTGACAATCCATGACCCTCTACTCACTAGCGGCATATGACATTCCACCACACTCCCTTCACGGTCGGCCAGTGCTTTCCATTTTGATGAACATTGCAGCATTGTGCTGCTGCAACCTATTTCAGCGTGCGTCGGCGCAATCCTTCCTTGTAGCTGGTCGATGTCACTAAGCCGACCGTCTTCCATGGAGGTGCAAGGATATCAAGATAGCAGAGGGTCTGGCCTGTGTTCATTAAGACTTCACCCTCGACATTACCTCATAATCACAAGGGTAGATAAAGGGGTTTAAGAATTCATTTGAAATAAAAAATAATTTAAAACCCATAGAATGATTCCTCGCAACAACGTCCTGCAAAAACAAATGAATCATTGATCAACCGGTTAGTCGGTTGGTCTGTTTTCTTCATATTATTCTCGAAAAGATAAGACTAAAATCATTTAAAATGTATAAATGAATAAACCCCCTTCCTTAAGAATGATGGTGAGCATGCATTTGTTGAAGTGAGTTGGTGTTTCCTGTCCTCCTCAACGAGATTCCAACTGCGCCACTCGTATGTAGATCTTCGGTTCGTGGTTCTGTGTCACCCGTCACCTCCCTCTAGGATTGAAATCATCCTCTAAGGGTTCGTCATCTCGTAAATTTACCAGAACTTCACTACTTGGTGAAGTTGTGTCGGAATCTTCCCCCAAGCTCCATATATATAGGATAGGGGGAGGGTAGGTAACGAAATTAGGGATTAACTGGGCAAATTAATTAAGAAGCTCCCCAATTTCCCCAAGGTTTTTGTTTCTTATATTGTAGGGACATGCCATTTAATGTCTTGACACACCTCTGGCCCCAGACACCACTTATTCGTTGGAGGTTATGAAAGAAAATAAAATAAAAAAATAATTTTGTTTCATTTCTTTTAAAAATTCTAAAAAATAACTTTTTCTTCATTCATACTATGGTCCTAGTGAAGTCTCCCTTATGAGAATTTCAGTGATTCAGATTCAATGGTGCCCTCATATTTTTAATCTGAGCAGCAGTTTAAAAGATATAAAACACCACTCACATGTTTATTTAACGTGCCCTAAAAAAGTTCAATTAATTAATAAAATTCACCCTCGACTCACGTCGGTCGAGGTTATACTCTAGCTAAGAATAACACACCCCAATTAACTAAATGTTAATATAGTATTTTTTTTAATTATAGTTACCGTTTAGAATTTATGGATTTTACAATAAAATAATTGTCACTTAATTAATTTATTTACGACCAAAAATGAACTTTCATTGGGGGAACGTGTCGGCCAATGTTAGTATCATCCAAATGAAAGCATACCCCCAAGAGTTCAACAGTGGTATCCGATTTTCAATCAGAGTAACCATTCATGAGTTATAAGCATTTGAAAAATAAAATATTTTTATTTAATTATTTTATTTATAGTTATTTTTTTATGTTTTATTCCACTTTTTGAAGAAAACCACTTACATACAGTAATTAATGTTCAAAAAAACATTGATGGATCATTTTGGGAACTCCGGGCCTTGGAATCACATGCCATCAGATTCCGCAGCCTCGAAATATTTCTACATACTTAAAAAACATTATACAGAAATTCTGAGACATTACAAAAAACATACATCCTTTCAAAATATTATATTATGGAAAAATGGATAATAAGAATAATATTCCAATTTTTCATATAACTATTTTTATCTAATAGTTTTTTCTAATTCTCAAAAATATTAAATAGAAGATATCCTCAGGATTTTAAGAAATATTCATGATGTCTATAGTAACTGTAATATGTATTGATTAAGGATGTGTTCTTAATGTTATATCATAATCCAACGAGAAAATATGATAATAGTAGAAATATATTAATAAAAAAACCAAGAAGAAAATCATTATTCTATAAGTATTGATAAAAATAAATTTAATATCATATTAGTAAACATATACCATGGAAATAGGGTGTGATAGAAATAAATGAGCTATAGAACATAATATTTGTTATAAAACACAAAAAATGAATGATTTTGTAGATAGATATCTTAATAAATAACTTCAGAACAAACATTATCATAGGAAATTATTTAATTATGTCTGTGGTATTAAAATCATATTCCTAATTACATAGTGGCTCTATAATCACATATTATTACACAGTAATAAATCGAGAATTATAACTGATGATCCATTTTTATATCAGGTATAATAAATCATCAGATAATATTGATTTTTATATCATAACTTGTGAAACATTATTTACTTGAGTATGTAGACACGTTGACAATTATTATCACATGAGATAAAAATAGATAAAAATATATATTTGAGGGTGATATATAACCCCACTTGTCATAATTTATTTTATTTGAACATTAAAACATTTATACCAAAAACATCAGTTAACTATCCCATATAAATGAGTGGGGATTCATGAAAAACATTCTTATAATATTCCATAATTCATTTTAATGATTATTCAGTTAAACCAACAGAAAAAAGTTTTATAAAATCTAATTGCAATGAAAATATTCTTTCCAAAACATTCACGGAGAATATATAAAAAACTAAACACTTAATTCATTAATAAAAAATCAATAAAAAAATAATTAAAAATTTGTAATTAATTTTTATAAGAAATATTTTCAATTTAGAATATAAGAGATTTTTTTTCAATATCATTACATGTTAAAATGTGTTTAAAATCAATTTTGAAACATTGAATGGAAATTTTATAATGAAAACTTCTCATAGGTTTTTAGAAAATGTAAAATGGTTTTTTGAAAAGTATTTTATAATGCTAATAAAATTCAGAGTTATGTGTCACTTTTAAAAGTCATTTTAAAAATTGTGAATTGAAGAATATTAAATATAATTACATTTAAAAATAATATTCAATAATGGATCCTGTAAAATTATATATTGTGTTTTTGAAGAAATATATTGTGAAATTAAAATATAAGATCATTAATGTAATAAACCATTTTAATATTTTAAAAATAAAATATTAAAAAACTGAGCATAAAAGGGATAATAAAAAATCCTTTTAAGAAGAGGAAACTTCATATGTGACGATCCCAAGATATAGAAAATAGTTGGGATTCCATATAAAAAGTATAACATTGGATATAATTTAAATCATATATTTGGAAGACCATCAGATAACGTCAGAAGTATGGGAATTATTTTAATAGTTTCATATATTTATGAGAATGAAATTCTTCATGTTGGATGATTTGAATAAAAAATGTATTTCCTATAATGGTTAAAAATCTAAAATAAAATAATAATGTGGAGTAAACCAATAATATTAGTACGATGTTCAAAATGAAATATTATAATGCCATGAATTGGGGGTTTAGTTACAAAATCCCATACACCCCAATTATCTTTGGAATCAAAAAACCACTATAGTTAAAAAAACATATTTGATTTTTAATATAATTACATTTCATTAATAATTGTGAAAATTGAAATTAATGGCCAATATATATACCATAAATATGAAAATAATGTGATTACACATTATATCACAATGATGTAGAATGGAGATGAAAAAAACCATAGGTTTAATATTATATAGTCATTCATATCTAACATTATTTGTAAAAAAAGTACATATAATAATATATTATATCTAAACCATATTAAAACCTATAAACTTTTATATAATTAATTTTCAATAATTTATATCAAAAATATTTTTTATCTATATATTTGTTTTTATAATATGGTGTTATTAGCTTTTATTTATTGATTCGTACTATTTTTAGTTTTGTGGTGTATATTAATAATTATATATTTAAATATCATAATCTTAATATCATTATAGGTTCATTAATATATTTATTTTAATTATTTATAGTTTTCTAATATCATTTCATAATTATTTTAGTTATGATTGGAAATTAGGATGTTTGTGATGATCTTATATTGTAAATTAAATATTAAAAGGTGTAATGAAATTATAATAAGTTAAATAATTATATAATTTTTCCAAATCCATGAAGAAATAATAACTTTCTCATTTAAAATAGATAACATTAGTATTGGTGTTCACATAGTCATACATGATATAAATTCATATCATTGTTTAGGAGGGTGGTTAAACTGACCAAAATAAAAACAAGTCATAATATATGGGTGACTGTGGAATGGAAAGTGATTATTTTTCCATAATATCATTATTACAGTAGAATGAATATATTATTTATAAGTTTTAAATTTGATAAAATATATTTTAATAGTTTTTTATAAAAAATAAATTACTATTGTGAAAATGGAAATATGTCACTTTTGTAGAGCCGAAACTCTACACATACACCCAAGATAAACATCCATTTACCATAGATTGGATGGAATATATGGAATTATTTATAACATTACTATATTAATAATTTCATAAATTATGTATTAAAATATTAAATTTTCTTTTTGGATTATATCTTTATGATGTCGAAGAAAAATCAACCATATTTTTCATGGAAGATGTTGTTCGCATGTACGCATGATGACATCTTCATTTTTATATTTTTTTTGTAAAGCGTCGAAAAGTGATATTCTGTTAGTATGGTAAGATTATATAAAATTAAAAATAATTATTTTATAATAAATTATTTCCTATAATATATTTTTGGGGTGAAGAGAAGCTCATAATTGTGATAGCTCAGTTGAGAACATTACCTCTCACTTTGGAGGTACTTTGTTTCATAACACCTTATGGATCCTTAGATTGGAATATTTTAAATACTGAGGGTTTTATGAAATACTGAGAAATTTTAAAATATAAAAGGATTGTATTTTAGTTGATATATTTTTTTTTATTTTGAGTGAAATTGTTGTTGAAGTGTTCCCATTTTAAAATAGAAGAACATATTATTTTGTTAAATACCCATTACATTTTCAATGACAAGAAGACACTATTCTTAGGTTAATAACTCCAAAAGATGTTAATAATGCACTATGAGGTGAGATAATTACATGAAATATGATAAAAATTATTTTCGAAAATATTCATTATTTTTCTATCCACTTACAACCAATTTTCTATATTTTTCCATTTTGGTTTTTAACTTGGTAAATTGTATTCTTCCAGTGTAATATATTTTATAAAAAATTTAATGTATCCCCTCCTAAAAAGTTTCATGTTATAAACGTATATTTAATCCTTATTTAATATTATTCTTCTCTTAAATATTGAAATATTATGTATTATTTAAATTAATTAAAATATTGAAATACAATTTTGTAGAATAATTTGTTTTACAATTTTATGTTTTCTTTATGAGGAAGAAAATTATTTTTGAATTAAATGAGTTAAAATATATTTTTATAGATATGTAAAAATAATATTTCTCTCATTATTAAAAATAAAAAATTATACTTTATTATATAGAAATTAAACAAAATTTATAAATTAATTCACTAAAAATTAACATTTCACTATTATAAAATTCATTACCATAAATAATTGTAATCATTCTTTTATAGATTAAAATAAAATAGATCTTATAATAGTAATTACTTGTGTATCAATGATTTATTATTACTTTAGGTGTTAGATCTAGTGGTGGATAATGGATAAATATATATATATAGGAGCTTCTTTCATCGTAATTGGTTTTTCAGGAAGTTAATGTAGAGAATTAGGTTCCTTGGGGGTTTTTACATCCATTGGGTGTCCTTGAGTTGATGTTGGGGGATATTGTAATGAATATTTTACTGTGATTCATTGACCACATAGAGTATGTGACTCTATTTTTCTTATTATGAATTAGATAATGAATTCATCACATTTAATATTGATCAAGGAGATGTGTGTCATTGATTTTTTAGAATAGTGATATATAGATGAGATAGATAATTGTTATAACATACCAAGGAATAGTATATATTATCAATAACCTCATTTTACATCATGATCTTATGGAGTTATTTATAATTATTTTTACTCCAATATATTCCTTAGTACTTCCATACAAATATAGACTCTCGATAGAGTGTATAAATCAGAAAATAGAGTATTTTATGATTCATGTATTCTAAATTACGATGGATCAAGTGTGAAACACCTTCCCTTTATTGTGTTTTCATTTAATAATAACTATAATTAATTGATTAGTATGGAATTTTTGAGGCATTGTATGGGTTCACTTGGGGATATTCACTATACTGGACATAGGTTGTATATTCTCTTATCCTTCGAATAGATGTTGTGTATGGCATGCTAAAAAATGTGATGATGATTTGAGAGTTAATAATGGTTGGTAAAACTATTAGAATAATTTTTTTCATTGATGGATTATTCCCCTATAGACTAATGTTATAGATCATAAATTCTAATGGTTTACCCACAACATGGGATGAAAAGTGTCTCTATGGAGTGTATGAATTCACTTTACTTTATCATCCTTTTTAATGAATTTGAGCATCTTGAATAGGTAGTCTGTTAGTTAGGACTTCTATCATTTCCGTATTGGATCCATGTTATTATTAGTTGTCATAGATTCATCAATATCTTCATGATAATAAAGATTTCCTTTATGATAGATACCAGAATATAGAGAATAAAAAAATATGTATGATCTGGGCGTGGTAGAGTCTGTTGTTGCGACCCTTAAATTAGAATTTCTTTTAATTTATAGATTTTAGACACCCTATGTGTGGACCATTCTCATTAAATTTATAACTGGTTTATTTAGATTAGGTTGTTATTATTACCTCATTGTAGGATCCTTTCATTGAGTACATTGTTTATATTCTAAATACGCATTCAGATTACCATTGTTTCATAATAAGGATTCATGTATAGAATCCCAACAACAGAGATCCGCACTTGCTCCTTTGATCTCTGATAAATACCTATTTTTTCTAACATCCTTTGTGGTCAGTCCAATTTTTTTTTTTTAATCTTGATCCCTCCATGATATTTATCCTTCAAGAAGTTCTTCTTCATATTGTTTCGAAGATAAGTTGATTTTAAGATATATATATATATATATACATATATATATATTGTACGTAGTGATTCTCTATTCTCAAAATTTTATTTACCCTATACAATAGATGTAACCATCTATTTATGGGTAGAGTGTTATGGTTAAAATATTCATTAATTTTTAATGGACCATAAATAATATAGTAATATTCAACAATCAAAATTCTATATTATAATAATATTATTCATATTTTTTATTTAATTTTCTTACTATCATAATGAAAAATGTACTATTACTATATCACCCATTAATTTTTATCAATGAACATTGTAAGGTTCTATTAACCACAGTATTTATTAAATACTCAAAAAAACCTTTCATTCATAAATAAATATTTCTACCCACAAACATGTGTGTAAATATTTATTATATATCAAATAAAATAATTAATTAATTTTAATTCAATGTTGGGTGACTAAATATTTATTCAAGTTAAGAAAAAAATTAAAAAATGAATAAAATGACTCCTCATTCAAGGGAATAATATTAATTCTGTTAATTAAATACAAATATAATTTAATCTCAATCAATAGAAATACTTATTTTGTGACCCTCTAGAATTATTTCTCATTAGCATTATCCAAGTACACCAAATATCCATGAATACTATATACCAATTAGTAGTGGAACACAATAGAATGAATTTAATGTCACAATTTCTACAACTACATACAATTGTAAACTGTGTAACATAATCATCTTTCTCAATATATCATCTACTTTTGATCACTTCTATAAGACCCCCTATATGGTTGATATGTATTTCTTTGAATATATGAAATAAAAATGTTGTTTCCACCTAGACATGGAATTTTATGATATGGTTATACTCCAATCAATGGGTAATGATATCTTCCCCATAAATATTGAATGGAAAAATTATTCCTCACCTAATCATTTAATAACATGAAACTCATGATGGAAGCAATGAATCCAATAACTCCATGAACTATAATCACCAGGTTTTACAAAAAAAAAGTCATGAGTCATAATATTATTTTATAATAATCTTAATGTCTAAGGACCCTTTCACATGTTTATAAATAGGAATATCACATAACACAAAAACATGTTGTATTCTTACTAGAGGGTAAATTTTCATAATATCTCTTCTTAGATTTTACCATGTGATAAATTCATGAGAATTACCTTCATCAACTTATGACTATTCAAACCAGATGGACTATAAATTTTATTCCTTAAAAGAGTATGTTATATAAATATAGAAATATATTTAAGAGATATCATAAAAGCATCCCATGTTTATCATCATGTTAGGGAACTACTATAAACATTTTAATGAAAGATATACATTGGAACATTATCAAATCAATTTTATGAAGAATAATAATCAATAAGTGGTAATATGTTTATATTAATATTCACATGTTTTAGTATACACATATTCCAATGTACAAGTAGTTGGTTCTATGGAACAAACTCAAGAAAACTCCCGCATTTAATAGAGGAATCTTATAATAACCATTCAATTATCATATTTAAAAAACATGATTCTACTGAGAATGGATACAAATGTTAGGCCTATCTTATTTCTAGAGAGAGGGTTTCAAATCAACAAGAATTTTTGTTGTTCCTATTTAAATTATCATTACTATCCTAAAAAATCCTTAATGTCGTGATATAATCGAGAATCCACCTGTTATCCCCATATTAGAATATGAAAATTGAGACTAAATCCATAAAAAATATTGTCATTACATAATGAAACTCATTCGTTTGGTTTAACTAAATATATGAACATCAAATTTCAAAACTGATTCATAGGCTACATCAGAAGCCAAAATAAACATACATACTATAGATGTGGAAATAACTGGTTGTAATATATAATTTTTTGCATATTATCATAGCCTCATTTTTTATAAACAAATAAAATTGAACTAAATTATGTAAACTATTTAATTCCCTCAATCACTATTATTTCTACTTCTCTATAGACTAATAACATGTCCAATTAAACAAAAAATTTATTGTATGATTGTTTTAATTGATATTAATTATAGCTATTTTGGATCTATTTATATTACCATAACATTTATCATGGGTTTTTTAAATCTAACGTCAATATATATCATGGAACATGATATAAATTCCTAGCACTTAGGAATGTGAAATATTATTAATCTCAAAAATCTCTTCCTTTGCCTATGTATGCCCAATTAGAATGATTGTTTTCTAACAAAAATTCATCTATGATGTTTTAAAACTTATATTTTTTAATAAAATATTTTTATATATACTATGAATAAATTGAGAAACCCCACGGATCACAATTTTATATCTGGATCCCTCAAACAACATTCATCCTTAATGTCATAATGGAATAATTTTTCCCATATTATTAATAAACTAGTAAGATGAAACATTTTATTTCTATGTTTTATCCATATATATCCTGAAAAATTATTGTTCTACACAAAAAATGATACAGAAAAATGTCACTCATTTATTTAAAAACTAATATTCTATTCTCATAGGTAATTATTGATTTATAAATGAATTTATGTAATCTATATATCTTGTTTTAATTTATTAATTTCGTTGTCCCTTTTATGTGATTCATTGTTGTAATATACCACATGTTATACTTTTGGTCGAAACATATATAAATATATCATAAGGTTTCCACAATGTGTGTTGGGATAACAATATATAGACCAACATGAAGATAAAATAAATATGTTATGACAATTTAGAATACATGAAGTAATTTATTCATGGTGGTTGGTGTATAGGTTTTTTTATAGACTAGTCCTTTTAAAATTAAATCTTTATTGATAAGAAATTTCTTGTACCATCCTTGTCTAGTTTATCCCAAATACTCATCAGCAATATCAAATATTAGAATCATTCCAAATATTGACCCTCAAATCTCCGTACATAGAGTATATTATCAGATTACATAAATATTTGTCAACCTCAATTGTTTATTATTTACAAATTCATTGTAGGAATTTTTTAATAAATAATAATACATTAATCATCTATTGTGGTGAATAAAAATGACATATTTGGTTATAAATTACTAGGTAGTGTGTTTCTCAATAACAACTCCTCCCACTATCCTTAGTTAAGTCCAATATTCTATTGTGAATGCATGTGCATCTAGATCTATAACTCATTGATGTTATGTCTTCACCCACAATCAATAAGGACATAAATTTCCATTGGAAATATATAGTTATTCAAGACTTGAAATTAACTTCCTTAGTGACTACATGACATTTTACCCATATGAAATTTAGTGTTTTGAGGTTGCTTTATAGCTAAGGACAACTTTTAACAATTATTTTTCAACAAAAAAATTGGCTTTCCATAATATATTCTTAAAATATCGACATTTATATGACATCCATTAAAAAATAGTTTTGTAATGTGGTTGATGATTTTATGTTAATTTTATAAAATATTATTTAAAAAAATAATTAATTATTTTCAATATATATTATGAAAATCATTGATCTCCCATTTGCAACCATCAAGTAATTTATGAATACATATAAAATTTAGTTATTTCATTACCATTAATCTATATATATGATCAAAGAATACTTGGATAAAAATATTCTACAAAAATATTGTTCAAAGGTTTATTTATCTTCAAAAAATTTACTCTTTTACTTCACTTATAAATTCTAAAATTTATTAACGGAATCTCATGAATCATATAAAGTGACCTTTAGAATTTTAATAGTTCATGTGGACTTTATGAACTATATTTAAAATAATTGTGACAAACAATTATTTATAAAGGTTTCATTATCAAGAACATGATACATAGTTTGTTTGTAATCCCATTATCTTAGGTCTATTGATAAAAAACCATATTTTTTGTATAGATAATATGATTACATTCTTTTTTATTTGATAAATAAGTATCGTTACACATTTCGGTATGTGTTTCATATTTTATATTCATCAGTGTGTGATGGATTTGCGAAAATCATTAGATACTAAAAAATTAGTTTCATTTGAAATACAAAAAAATATTTTAAATTTGAAATAGTTTCTATTTTGGAAAATATATAGAAAAATAAATATATTGGTAACAAAAAAAATGAATAGTTAGGTAAAAAAATTTGGAAATAACATTTTTAGATATACCCTTTTATAATATATGAATAAACCTTTCTCAAAACCATTTTATTTCACTCTATAACCATTATATTCTTGTTAATTTTTTATTCTAATACATTTATTTTGTAATAATATAATATTGAATACAAAATTGGTCATTAGAACTATGATGAATACAACTGAACTGCATGAAACTTCTTGATTCTTCAATCCATTTTAAGATACTTTAGAGTTTCCACAATTTACACATTAGAAGAATATATATTCATGTTCATTCTCATACCCTAGAATTATTTTTCTCATTGAAGGTTGTTATAATGAATCTATGGGGATTATGTCTGTAATGATATCTTCAATCGTTTCTATCAAAACAGTTACCAAAAGTGATGGATAAATAGGTTTTAACCAATCATAATCTATTTGGTGAAGTATTGAATTTTTTTTCCTAAATTAATATTCTATTTCATTTATCTAGTCTTAGACAAATAAGAAAAATACTAGTGGTATGTATAATAAGATAATATTAATGGATAAATTATAATCCATTTGGAATCCTAATTTCTCCAACTAATCACTATACCACATAAATTTAAAAGAATGATGAGTTTTTTGTTTGCTTCATCCAATTTTCACAAATATTATGAATTTATACAATTATATATTTCTAGCATATTATTTTATTTCAAAATAAAATTGAGATGTGAAAGTATAGTATAATAATCATTATAATTATGTTGTATGAGCAACTCTCTAGAAATATTTAATAATATAATACCACTACCATAGGAAGCATCCTAAACATATCTCCAGTAAGAATCCATTTAACCATCACCCACCAATTGGGGTGTGATAACGTGAATATTCCATTTTAACACATAATATAATTTTTATGATAATAAAAAATAAAATAAATTATTTTATTATATCTTAAAATCGTTATTTTTAACAACATATCCTTTTTTAGGAAATAATACATTGATTTTTGTGGTTTTGCGTTAAATTTTCAATTGTAATTAATATAGTTGATAATACTATACTTGTTTAAGTATTATGTGGTAAATAATAATAAATAAAAATATAAATTCTATAACAATATTATCATATCTCAAAATCCCTAACCATTAAACTTGTAATGTCTAGTTTCTCTCACATTCTAGTGGAAATGATCTATATTTACCTTAATTATGATCTATAATTTGGTCATGGAAATCATAATAAGTCATTTGGGTTTTTTTTCTTACCAAATATTCTATTTTAGCTCCTTTATCGATATAGTGGAACCCCAAAACATAAAATCATTACATGGATTTATTCAACACATACATCAAAAAAATTGTTCATACATTGTAAATTTTATTCGATTCATGTTTGTTTAAGTCAACAAAAAAATATCATGTGAACTAATAAACTAATAAATGTGTTTAGAAAATACACATGTAAATAATTATATCAATTATTTCAATCCCAATAATATAATTGAATACATAGTCTTACTCAATATTATGTTGAGTGATGTTAAGATTTTATTCATAAATTTTATCATTTTTTATACATAACATTACTTATTAATATTATTTGAGTTTGACATAATTAATTAACCATTTTGGATAAATAATTTATGCATAAACTATTTATTTAACTTATATATTATAACATAAACACATAATTTTATTTGAAAGAGGTATTATGTGCATAAAATAAATAATGACTGTTAAAGATAGAAATAATTAATTAATTACTTAATCATGAGCTTATTAGATGATTGATTTATTGTACTAAAAATAATTTAATATGTGACCGAAGTGTAAATATTTTGTTATGGTCATGGAAAATGTTTGATAATTTCACATGTATGCATGTGCATCACCTAATTATGAATCATTATGGTCCCATCTTGTTCCACCTCTACATGATATGTGATACATCATTTATTAAAATTATTTATTACTCACACACTTGTGAGGAGAACCAAATAATTGGTTAAAGGGAATTACATAAATAAATTTGGATATGTATATAGTACATAATAATAGAGAGTGGTAATAAACAATAACTATTATTTTATATAATAATAGATAATTTAAAACTCATGAAAAAAATTAAATTAAATAAATCCAACTCATACATCGGCCCGGGATAAGATCATTAAGAATCATTCACATGTAAGAAATTTGAAAAAGTAAAACTGGTTAACAATAATTTACTATTCATTGTTTATTATTAAGAGAAATGTTCTTATATTAAATATATATATATATATATATAATCAATAAATTTATTCCCAATCTTCTTAATAACAATCTTATTTCATTTAGATAATCCCTTCATTAAATGAAAACACAAAAAATTAATGGATGATACAATTATGAAATGTTATAATAATAGATTAAATATTAATTTTAGTAATACATATGAACAATACTCAAATTATCAAAAAATTGATGAAATCAGGGAAATGTAGTTTTAATACTATAATTATATATATATATAATGTAATTAAATTTATTCCTTAATTTGGATACTAAATGTAATGTACATACAAGTTACACACCATTTATCATGATTTACATTTACTAAGATTACCCGCATGTGGCTAAGATATGTCAATTGGTCAAACAAAATGACCTATAGTGCCATCTATATCCCATGTGAACCACTTTCTATACATCCATGCAAGCAACAAGAGGTCTTGGCGTTTACATTGAACACAGTACAACATGACAAGTACAAGATAACGACACACCATTTATATGAAATTCCATCTATCTGCAGGTTTTATTGAATTTCATGTAATCTACTTTAGTATTAGGAATAAATGTGTTACATGTGGTGTATAAACCACATGTCATGTGCTCAATTAATTAATTAGGCTGTGAATCTCATTCGGTTTTGACATTATATACAGACAACAATGTTACAAAAAATTTATCTACTCTAATGTATAGAAAACAATGTTTTTACACCATCCACCCATCCCATAATCGTACATGTCTTTTTCCAAGGTTTCTTAATATTTATGTGGTGGGTAACAAAATAATCATGTGTAATTACTTCACAACATGTCATGTATCCCTTGACATAGTCAGGTGTAGTGAACATGGGTACATGACATGTACTGTAGTTGCACACTAGGAAATTCCATGTTATTATGCCAGATTCCTCAACACTTCATGATGGAATCATGGATATTAATTCATCTTTTCATGGAAATAATGAAATTGGTAATATTGAACAAAGAAATTAAAATTTTATTTTTTAAATAATTTTTCATAAAAAATTGAAAAAAATGAAATGAAAAATTCATCCAAAATTGTAGAAACTGACCATCAATAAAATATATTATAATAAATTTAAAATGTAGCCACTCTGATAAAAATTGTAGGTTTTAGGCAAAGAAAAAGATCATTTTGTTGTAATTGTGTCAAAAATTAATTTAATTTAGTGTTTCTTGAATCCCAAATAGAGGTTCATTCATATTATATTTATAATTAATTAATTTATATTGGGATGAAATTATTACCTCTTCATAAGATTCTTTCTTTCATAATGTTTTTGATATTCCTAAACGCCCATAATCTTATCATTAATACATTATAAGGATTAAATTATAGGAACCCTCTAGTGGTGATACACACATGCTCTTTTGAACTCTATGTAATGATAATGTATATTAGATTGCTAGCATGGTTAAACAAATTCCTTGTGTTGTTCATCCTGATAGCTCCATGATCATTTAGTTGTGAATGGGTTCTCTTTCAGGAGTTGAGGATATGAGGAATTACATAAATAGGGAGAGAGATACATAGAAAGAGAGAGATAATATCCATAGTGAAAAAATATTATCTATTCAGAATTTTTTATTAACCACACATAATAGAAAAATCCATCAATTTATATATGTAGGTTTTATGTTAAATTATTATTTAATTGTATAGAAAACTATAAATAATATAATAATCATTTACCAAACCCATGAAATCTATTATTATTACTATTATTATTATTTATGGTGTGTTCTAACATGAACAAAGGTATTTATTTTTTCATCTAAAAAGTGATTATTTGTCAACAGACACAGTCATTGATCATTCGTCATCCTTATAATTTATTTAATACCTAGAAAAATATTATTCATAAGTAAATATTTCAATCCAAATACAAGTGATTACATATTTATTAATTAAATATATATATTATTAATAGTCATGTGTACAAATTTTAATTTATTTTATATTATAAATCAAACATGAATACTTTTACTACACACTATTATGAGTAATATTTATTCCATTATTTTAATTTAAAAATAATTTAATCGATATAAATGGAAACACTAAGTATGGAACCCATGATAAATAATTTATGGTCACAAAATTGAAAAAAAATATGGATTCCCGCCATGTAATATAATAACTTTGTCCCAATATCTCATGAAGCATTTTGTAACCCAAGTGGTTAACAAATGTTTTAGGTAAAACATTCTTGGAATATTTGAAATAAACTTGTCATTTCACCAAGGACATTGAATTGAGTTCAATGTTTCTTCACCAATTAGTGGGTCAACATATCAAAATAAATAAGGATGGAAGGTACAAATCCTTCAATGATATATCCAATAATAACATGTCATGTGTGATATATGAAACATATAAAACATCTCCAAAAGTTTTTATTTTCATTTATTATTAGATACATCTAATCGTGTGAGTAATGTCATGCATTAAAAATAATCAAAATTATAACAACAACCACACATGTTTGCATACAGGAATAGCTTATGACACTAGAATATATGAAATTTCAACAGGATGGTCTATTCTTATAATCCCCCATCATAGAGTGTACTTAATTATATGTTCTTGAGTAGAAGCCTAGTGTAATTAATAGTAGTCACTCTTTTTAGCCTATATGCATTATTCCCTATCATATTATGTTGTATTACTATCACTCTACATTTAAGATATTTTTCATATCATCCCAAGGTTCTCATCATAGCGGGAAACTTTTTTGACCATATGAATATGATATATACATTGTTAAATTATCCATAAATGTTAAATATAAGAAAAATTATTCAGTGATACGAAATTTAAAATAATATTCATTTATTTTGATATGAATGTAATTCAATGTAAAATGTTATTGGTTCTGGGTCAATAACAACAAAACAATATTTATTGTGTGTACATTTATATATAGGAACCTTTTATGATAGTGTAGAATGAATGTTTTTTCCATTTTTCACATTCGGTAGAGTAAAAATCTCTTATTGGAATTTATATTATAATATCAATCATAGATGTGTGACATTTTGACCATGTTTTTCCTTGACTTTATGATGATTATTGTGATCTAAATTATTTGATATTATTTATTTCTGATCTTCCATAATGCTTTATTGAGCGTATTTTTTCAGTTATTGTGGTATCCTATAATATGTTTTAGATTGTACTTGTTTGTAATCATTATGGTTTTATTTTAGATGTTAAATATGAGAACCATTTGTGAGGTAACTAATATAATGAAATGGGACTTCTTATGCCTCTACATTATGGATTTATTATATTAGAGGCTTTCATAATAGTATGCAGATAGAAATATATTTTTAGAGTTGATATTTTTATCAAGAGGTTTTTTGTTGTGTGGTTGTGTATGGGGTTATATGATTTGTCTCTTGTAATTTTTTTTGTTCATTTAATTTTAGTATCATATTTTCTATTGTGAACTAACAGTTTAATGTAACATTACAGGTTGTAATAATCATATTTACAGTGTAATGGGTGTTTCTTTTCACATAAAAAACATTGATAAATATAACAAAAGGGTATGTGAGGTTTTGGGTTCATCCTTAAATAATATTCACTATATATGTTAATTTAATTGGGAAACATGGAGTTATCAAAGGCTCATTTCTTTGTTCTATATTACATGGTGTGGTTTCATCATGGTTCTCAACCTTCACTATATATTTGTTTGGGGTTGTAAAGTTATTTTTAGAGGATCAATTATTATTACTTGAAACTATTAATGCATAGAGGGATTCAATGTACTTAAATGGATAACATGATTTTGTATGTCAGATTTATTGTCAGATAAGGGAGATCATTACATGACGTTTATTGGTGTCCTGGACATGGCCACATTATAGTATAACCATGAAGAATCATTCGATCATTTTATAAAATTCTAGATCATATATAAATTTTGAAGGACGTTAAAAATCTATTTAGACAATTAAATTCATCTAAACATAAGGTGCCCAATGTTCCATCCATGGAGATTGTTTAGCACATATTGGATTGAATATATGCCTCTGATTCCAAACAAAAACCTCTTTTTGATAAAATGTGTTTTCCCTTTTCCTTTACTTTATTTATTCTATTATTTCATTCTAATGGTCTCTATGAATTAAATGTGGCTTCTATTTTTTTATTTTGTGGTTCATTGAATGATGAATTATTTATCTTTTTTTTATTATAGTCTCTAGTTGGAGTTTTTCCTTATCCTAAACAATGATTGTGAAGAATCAAATGTCAATGGTGATTCTAGATCATTCCATCATTTAATCATTTTTAATTATACAAATATCATAATTCTATTATCATTTCATATATTTTTTTGTTTTCATAATAAATATTTTAAATGTATTAATGATATTGAATTTTGGATTTTGTGAATCACATGGGTATTATGTCAATTCTTATTATTTGTGTATATTTTAAACCATTAATTATGGTGTCAAATCATAGAGGAAATGTTTAAGATTATGGAGTGTTGAAATAACCTTTCATAATAGGATAATAATTTATTTTTTGTAATTAACTAGATTCCTATAAACCTATTAATTTTTAAATATTTATATTCTGTCCACTATTGGTTAATGTGAAATGTGTCATTAAAGAGAGTTTACAAGCAATGATTCAATAAATGTGTTATTCTGATATATTATTTGCTAAATTTGTTTCAGTTTCTAAGGATAGAGTGTTATCTATTGAGGATTTTATTTTCTTGTTTTGGGGAGAAGGAATTAATTGTGAAACAGTAATAGTGGAAGGATTTCCATGGTTCATCAATGTATTTATTGTTTTTGATGTGTAGGATGAGGGATGATTTTATGCTCTAAGTATTCTGATAAAGTAGTGTATTTTGAAATATGGTTGTGTGTTTTTTCATTTAGTAATTAAATGAGTATAATAATTCATTTTTTATAGGAACTTTATGGTGGACAATATGGTTCTCATTTTTGAATTTTAGAATGGGTAGTGGAAAAATGTTTAATAACAACTGGTTAGTTAATAAACTATTTATGGTCACAAATAATGGTTACTATATGAGGTTAACATCATTAAATTCTTATGAATATGTGGAAATCAAATACTGATAAACATATGGCATAATGACTTTAATAAAGAAGGATAAGGGTAATTCCAAAAAAAATAATGATGGCGTGTTAATATAGAAGGTTAACTGATATTTGTTAGATATATTTTATAGAATGGTGTTTATAGGTGAGGGATAATGTGGAAAGATATTTTTTATTATGGTAATGGTAGTTCATTATTTTTTATTGGTATGATTTTTATTATTTGGGAAAGAACAATTGGACTGCCTATGTGTGTGAAATTGATAGATGTTGACCTTTATTTGTATTTTTTATGCATAACCATCATAGTTGGTTATCCTTATCGATGCCAATTTTTTGCATTTATGCTATTTTAAAAAATCTATAGGACGTAATTAGAATTAATGGATAAATAATCTCTCTTATATATAATCTATTCCAGGGGATTTATCGACTATAATATCTTAAGGACATGAAAAATAGTGTAAAATGGATTTTAATTTGAGTTCCAAAGATGTGGGGAAAATGTGGTTACTGTGATATGATAATGGGATAGTGATGTGATAGTGATTTTTATACATGGTGGTGGTTATTCATGTTATGTATCTCATTTTCTTGATTTCTGATTTTGATATTTATATATTATATTTTCCATTTCTAATAAATGTAATACTGTGCTAATTATTTCCTCAGAAATTGGATAATTATTGACACTCCTAGTACTGGATATATTTTATATAAATTTTGAATGTATTTATTATGTTCTTTAAAATTAGTTTTCATGTAGAATGGTTATTTTTAATCAAAATCTATAATATTCTTGAAATCTATAATGATAAAATCACAAACATAAATTATCCAACATTATAGATTTTAGATAGTTTAATTTTCTAACATTAGACCTTTTTAATGTTAATTTTAATACATGAGGTCTTTTTCATTCATGAATTTTGATATGTGTTAAATTATATTAAATTTAAAAAAATTAGATATGTAAATTTTTTTACCTAGAATATTTCTGTTAAATTTTTTCATTTAAAATATTATAAAATGTCATATTTAGAGAAATTCACCTATGTTTAAAGATTTTATTTTTTAAAATATATATTTTTTAATCATATCTAACACATAATATAAATAATTTTTAAACATAATTAGATTTTTTTGAAAAAAATTTATAATTTATTTTACTATAAAATACATTTTATAATGAATTAAATTCTCATCTATGTCATGTGAAATACTTTCCTTTGTGATCAATAAAATTTTATATGATTTACTCAATCATTGATTTAAATATTTATTATATATTTGTATACCTATATCTCTTACAATATTTTCCCCATTATTACAAATTATTTAAATTATGAATTGTAAAATGAATTTCGAATTATTTTGGATGATTTACTTGATTATCATGTAGTATTAACATTCATGTTTCATTTAGTAAAAACATGAGTCCTAAATTGGAGTTATTTTCAAATATTATGAGTTTTTGTTTTATTCATTGTAAATGTATTTTAGGGAAACTTAAAAATGTTTTTTTGGAATATATAATAACTATAACATCCCTGTTAAATAAATAATATTACATTTTCATATTTTTTTACTATTTTTAAATTAAATATTAATTTTACTTTCAATGGGATGCTATGTTCGTTATCATACCTAACACGCAATATTGAGTTTCTTTTAAATCTTACCTTGCACCCAACATTGAGTTATACAGAAAAATAATATTATATTATTATTGTTTTTATTGGTAGCTATGGTCTACACATTGTATTGATGAGAATGATTAGAAATAACTAAAACATTGTTACACATGTTTTTAAATGCTTTTAATTTTATCAAATAAATTTTAGAGGCTTAGAATAATAATGAATCTTGTTATAAGAATGAAATACTCTACTATTCATTAAAGGTCAATTTACCAAAATTGGATAGAGAACCCTTGTTAAATAATTTTATTGTCTTTTTTATATATTTCATTTGAAAAATTAATATTCTTCTTTAGAATCATCACATAAATATTTATATTGGGTAAAATTTTGGTACTTTTCTAATAAAGTTCATTTTTTTGTGAATAGTGAAAAAGACTTCATTTTAATTCAAAACTACCTTTTAATGTAATTTATATATATGATTATACAGTACTTTTAATTAGTTTTACCATGTAATTAGATTATATATTTTTCATTTAATCCAATTTTGGTCATTGAAAGTAATTTCACTTGGTAATTTGACATAAACACATGTCAATCTTTTGGTAGTTTTTTCTTCATAAAAACATACTTTTTGATTTTGACAGCAGAAATTAATTTTAATTCAATTTCAGAAACATAAGTTGTTTGAATGTGAGAAATGTATTCCATATATGTAATCCGGAGGACCAAATTGTGTAAATAGGTAACTTTTGTTTAAAGATATTATAAATAGTAACATCAGTAAATATTTTATTTACCCTTGTTAAAGGGTAAATGTGGTAATTAAGGTTAAACATTAATAATTTAATAATATAAAATAACCCTAACAAGTGTACAGACAATATTTTCTTATACATTTACTATCATTGGTATCTTTGGGTCGATTTATGGACCCCATGGAGCCACTTGTAAGTGAAAATGACATTTTATAAAAACTAATTTAATGTTTGGGATGATGTAACATAAATAAAAATATTTTAGTAAAAACATTATATGGGGTAATATAAGTGATAATTTAGACAATAAATATTCATTTTAAGGAAATTTTTTTTAATAAATCATGTTATTTTATTTATAATTTATATACAATATATAAATAAATTTAATTTTGACATAATGGTGATGCAATGATTGCTTCATTAATGAAGGATTCAAAAAATTGATATTATAAATGTTAAAATAAATGTAATTTTCTTTCTTTGATGTCATCCAAGAAATTTTTAGATGATAGTTGCATGTTATATTTATATTAAAATTTTTTTATATATTCACTCAGGTTGTTATGGAATTTTAAAAAGTCATGTTATGAATGGTGTCAAAATTGACATAATTCATATTTTATAACATAAAATATTTTATTAAATAAAGTAAAATTAAAAAAAAATAATTTTCGAATAAATGGATATAATAAGTATAAAATTTAATTAATGACTCTGTATTTAGGTATTTTTCATGTTTGGGTAACTATTTTTACTCTCAAAGAGTTAAATGCTTGATAAAACAGAAAGAGTAAAAGATGTGTTAAATAAAAAATGACAAGGATTGAAATATATCAAAATACATTATAATTCTTATTAGATTATTTTATTTATACCTATATTCATTTTATATTATAATTTTATTAGTTTCAGACATTTTGAAATAGAAAATCCTTTTATAATAAAATAATACTTTCAAAGTTTCGTAAAGAGCCCATCCTCCATATTATAAATGGCCACCACATATATCCCATTACACATGCCTATAAAGCCCCTTTTATCATCCAAACACTACTACATGAATCTCCCAACATCCCCCTATTCCTCATAGATGATTTCCTCTAGGCATAAGGAAATTCCAGAAAGGATTCTAGCTAAAATCAAAGAGGGTTACACGTTTTAAGAGGTAGCGTCTTCTCAAAAATTACATTCCATTATTCTACTTCTTCAATACCTATAATATTATTTTTTTATTAAATAAGAAAAGAAGTATCCTAAATATACTATTATTTTTATGGGAAGTATTTGAAATACACTTACACACACCTTGATCTAATGGATTTAGAACATACTATCTATGTGGATGGGGAACTACTGCCTAATGAAATGATGATTGTTCAATTATCTCCTATCACCTATCATGGTGGATATTATGATGGAATTTTAATTATATATGATATATATGATATTTATTTTATCTATATACTTATTTAATGCTGATTTAGAAAATACCATTATACTTTTCATGTTGTATATATATGATAATTTGATTTGAGGAAGTGCAGACTACCGCCCCCTCAAAGTGATATGTCTTGTTCATGCAATAAATGGATCGTATAAAGGATGGTATTAATGAAATAATGTTACTTAAAAAAGATATTATATTATACAAAAATTATAATATAACTATGTATCATTTTTTAAAATTCCTTTAAAAATAAAAAATGAATGTTGTGTTCATGTGTACATACAGCTTACCGTCTCCATAAAAGGTGCATGATATTTTCATATATTGAAATGATATGGAATATTATAAATACATATATAATTTATATATAGGATATATATATGAATACTATTATGGAGATAATGGAATTTTGACCACATGGAAAATTTTAAATATTACATTTTCATTTTTTACTCAATTACCAAATATCAAAAAAATGACCGATATTAACTTAAATAATTGTGTAATGTTTATAACATGTTAATAAGAGATATAAAGGGATTAATAAACATGAAAAATGATCTGAAGAAATTTTAAATTAACATAAGCTTATTATTAAACAAGAACAAGGAAAAAACGTTATGAGTCAGACTCAAGGTAAGGGAACTCGTTAACATAATTTCCATTCTTTGGGTTAAAATTCTACTTCATGATTATGTCGTGATATGATTATATGATAAATAAATTTTTATACCATATCTTTTATTTGTATTTTATTTATGTGTACTTATATTGAATACAAAAAATTGAACTCTTTATGTACAAAATGTTCTTTGGAAGGTAACCTTTCATCCTCCTCTTTTAGTCAAATAATTCTTCATGTTATATATTTTAATTTCCATTTTATTATCTTGGGATATGTTCTTATATATCCTTATTGTTGAAAATTTTATTTACTAGTAATGGGAGGTAGTTTTCACTCCCACCAAATCATTTTATGAATTTTAATGTGACACGGTTATGCTACCGAATTTTCATATGGGACTATGTCTCAATCTCCTTTCGTTGAGGCATATCTTGATATTGTGCACCTTTATTATCCTATAATGGGTATATATAACTCTTTTGACATTTTATATCATGAATTTATATATTATAAGGATATTTTTTTTGAGGTCATTCTTTCATTATTTGTATTTTATTTTTTCTCAAGTGTTATGAGACTCTTTAACCAAAATATCATTTTAAATGTTTTGGAGAATTATTTTTATGTATCATTCACATTAATTACAATGTTTTCAAAATGGTTTCGAGGATTTATTTATAAGGATATTAATGTTTTAAAATGTAATTCCTTTAAAAGCTTCAATGGGGTATGAGACACTTGGATTCCAAAATCATCATTTTAAATGTTTTAAATGTATTTTCTAAGTGATTTTATTTTGACAATATATTTATATTGATATCTTGTTGTTTCAATGATGAAAATTTATCTTTCCATTATGATTGTTTTATGTGTTATGAATATGTTATGGTTCATGGACATTGTATACGTATACGAGTGGCTCTTAGATAAACCTATGGTGGGTGAGCCCTAGATATCTCACCAATTCATTAGGAAACATGATGGAGGTAAACTTTAATGTTTATCCTAAGAGATTTAGTGAATATACTATAAAGGGTATTCCAAAAGTAACTCCCTTTATAGCTGCGAAAGCTAAAATGTATGTATTTTATTAATGTGACAAGTTTCCTTTATGATATTAAATTACTATGTGTAATTCATAAATATTATGATTTCATGATGTGTGTTAAAGATATTATGTTTTATGGTAGAAAAGTATGATTTTGTTGATTTATATGTATTTATGGACTAATGTTTTCATTCCTTGTTTTGTAACCATTACTTTGATTTTTATGCTCATCCCATGTGTTTGAAATGTTTTTATAGGGTATAAGGAAGGGTAAGAGAAAATAAGAGATCAAGAATATTTATATCAAGAAAAGAACCCTGATTTTCTTTTAAGAGATTTTATTTTATGAAAAAATGCATTTGGAGTAGAAGTGTCTCCATTGTAACATTTGAGATGTAATGTAATAGTTATGGCCTAATTCTATATAACTCTAAACCTGAAAATATCCTCAATGTTAGGAAAACATTAGGGATTATGAGTTTTTTTATACACATGGTTATTCTATATGTCTACTCATTAAGTTAAATCTTTATTTTTTAACTTTTTTAGATCATGGAATGTCAGTTACAAATGAATGGAGGAGGATCTCAAATTAAATTCATATATCTTCCTGATTACTTACATTGAATAATTATTGAAATAAATTATATTCTTATTTATATATTATTATACAGAAATTTTTTTTATTTACAATTCTTATTTTAACAAACAATAAACAATATAATAATATTTATATTATTTAAAATTACTACCTTCATTAATAAATATTCTTTTAGAATGAAACATCATTTATATCTCTACAAAACACTTTTAACATGATCTTGATTATCAAAATATTCTAAAAATGATCTCACACAATTTTATATTTTAGTAAATATTGGAATCAATTGATTAAAAATTCTTATTGAATGAATTTAAGTTTAGGATAATCACCCATTAACATAAATAGATTATTCCATACATATTATTATGAGTCAATATGAATATCTTAATGAGTTTTACAAATATCATGTTAATTTTTACAGGTAGTTATTTGAATATAAACATTTATATTTATAATACATTATAACAAATTTATCACTTTATATTTTAACACCTACATTACAACATCCTTACCATCTATTGTTTTTTTTCTCATCATCATGTATTTTATGATTTATTACCATGATACACCAATAATCAATTATAATGAGTATTAAAAAGGTTTACATCCATGGTTGTCAATGTTCATTGTCAGTTCCAAGAAAATGAAATGTTCATTGAGAAAACCCTTCACTATTTGAACTATTTCATTCTATATCTTATATATTATTTCCCATTGATGGTTATTTAAAGAATTTATTAGCATATAAAATATTAATAATGAAATATCTATGAGTCACACTTTAAGGACAATTGATAAAGATTAGTTGTGAGATATCCAAATGATTCAGAGTGTCTGAATTGAAATTTTCTTAAAATACCACTGATTATATCATTTGGAATTTTTAATGAATTCATTTTATTAGGATATTATTATATATGGAGAAAATATAGTGTAATGGGGTTGTGACACAAGGTTTGAAAAAAAATGTGTTCTGAATAACAATCAATAGTAAAATATTTCATACCTTGTGACTGCCATTTATTTGTATGATTGAGAAAAGAGTATAGTAGGATTTGGATAAATTTTATTTCAAAAACAATCAATGTCACTTTTTCCATTATATATTTTTATTTACACTTCATTAATAATTCAAAATGATAAAATCAATGGTATTTTAAGAAAATTTCAATTCCCTCACTCTTAATCATTTTTCTATCTCACATATAATCCTTATCAATTGGTATCAAATCTTGATTCATAGATATTTCATTAGTACTATTTTATAAGATAATTAATTCCATACATAACCTCCAACGAGAAATGATCTATATGATATGCAATGAAATACTTCAAATAGTTAAGGGATTACTCACTAAACATTTCATTTTATTAGAACTAACAATGAACATTGACAGCCATGGATGGAATCCATATTAAAACTCATTATCATTGATCATTCAAGTACCATGGTAATAACACATAAACTATATGATGATGATCGAAAATAGTAGCGGGTAAGGATGTTGTAATTTATGTCTTAAAATATAAAGTAATGAATTATTTATAATGTATTATTAATATAAATGTTTATATTTAAATAACTACATAAAACAATTAACATGATATTTGGAAAACACATTAATATTTTCATATTGACTCATAATACCATATATGAAATAATTTAGTTATGTTAATGGGTGATTATGATGAATTAAAATTCATTTAAGAGGAATATTTAATCAATTAATTCTATTATTTACTAAAATATTAAATTGTGTGAGTTTATTTTTTGATGCTTCTGACAATCCAGATCATGAATAAAGTGTTTTTGAGAGGTAAAAATGACGCTCCATTTTGAATGGAAAATTATTAATGCAGGTAAATTTTTTGAAGAATATAAAAATTATAATATTATTTATTGATTGTTAAAATATGAATTGTAAATAAAAAAATTTATAACAATAATACATAAATAATAATATATCTTATTTTAAGAGTAATGTTTTGACTAATTCATCTGGACATAACTTGAAATTGAGTGATATGAAAAGATTTTTTCAAGTAAAATGGGGGATATTGATTGAAGAAAAGATGTTCCAGAATATCTCAAAACGAAAAACAAATAGATGATTACAAGAAACATAAGAATGGTATGGGTGATTTTAAGGATTTTTTTTATTGTAGGAAAATATGGAACATTGTGTCCTATTACTCAAGGTATCTTTTTTACAACACAAGTATAAATAATAAAATTAATGGAATAAGGATATATAAGATTTAATAATGAATACCTAAAATTTTAATTTTAATCATTTTATAGAAATTAATCACTAAGTCATTGTCATATGGATTCAGTTAAAGTAGAATATAAATATGATTGTTATTCATTTTTCATCCTATTTATTCTCCAACAATTGATAAAATGCTTAAGGAAAATGAAATTATAAACAAAACAATTGATAAGGTATCTAGTTTATTTAATAATAAAGATATATATAATAATGTTCATAATTAAAATTAATATATTTATAAAAATATAAAAGATTGTTATAATAAATAATGTTCTAGAAATATGTTTTCTTTGGGCTATACTCAAGGTACATCAAATACTTTAGAAGATAAATTTAAACATACACATTCTATGATTTACAAAAGGAAGGATGATAATGAAAGAATTTTTTAATTCAAATATCTCAAAATTTGGCTGATGAAGGAAATAGTAATGTCCCTCTAGATGTTAATGAAAGGAAAAATTTTAAATTTTAAATTTTGAAAAAAAAATTCAATATTTTTCAAATTTAAAAAGTTTTATATATGATTATCATATTAGACAATGAAATAAAATAAAAATTCAATAAGATAATATTTTTTAAAAGATATAACATATATTATTTATTTAATGCCCAGAAGGATGTATATCAAATGTTAATTTTTTTAAATAAAAAATTAATTCTCATTATTCAAATTGATGTCCCATGAGACTTCCAAAATCATTATCGAACATAAAATATTTTATTTTAAAATAATTAACTTATATATTACATTAATATGTACTTTTTAATTTATTTAAGGTTCCCAAAAACTCATACGTAAAACCCATGGGACAAATGTTTTCATTTATAATAAGACATTATTATGTACATCATTATAAAAATTATTTTTTGGAAGTGTTATGAAATAAATGCTCTATATAGATATGACATAATCAAGTCCCATTATAGTTTATGTTTCAAATATTATATCATTCCAAAATTTTGAAAAAGGAATCCTTACCTTTGACTATAATTGAACAGGAATAGTAAATGGTTTTTTTGGCGTTGAAATTTCAAATTTAGTTATTCCATCAAGATTGATATATATTCAAGGATCAAAACGCGATATTATACATACTTCACAAATATCATATGATGAAATTCATGAAAAATTTAAAAATACTAAGTGTATTTTTTTATGAACAAATATTTCATGATTTAAAAAAAATGAAAAAAATCATTTATTTATCATAATTAATTAATAAAAATAAAAAATTATTAAATGATGTGTAATTTGATAATACATTCATAAATAAGAGATTAGGGAATATCAATTACTAGTTGATGACTAATATATTTGAGTCATACCATATTCTAGACTTTCCTAAGAAATATTTGGGTAACATATTTATTATTGAATCTTACAAGAATAGAAAACATTAAATATGCTCTTCCAAACCTGTTAAATAGGTGAAAATTTTAATTCCTCTTCATCTCATTCATTTAGAACATTACATGTCTATAATATATACTATATTAGGTATTAGTAATTTTATTGGATAATTTTTTTAATTTAGTAAATATAAATTTCTTCATTTATTTACACATATATATAAATATTTATCTTGTATTGTTTAAAATTATAAATTAGATAAAAATAAAAATAGATACATAATTAAATCATTTAGATGTTATAGTTTTTTATTTCCATAATCATGAATTTATATTAATTTATAAATAAATAGATATTATTGTAAGTTTTCAACTCAAAGATCACTGAAATTATGGTAGTGTTTAATGAAAAAATAGAAAATTAATGAACTGTATAGAACCATATTAAATTAAGTTAATCTTCATAAATATTTTTTTAAAACAATATGTGAATATATTATCTCACATTAGTCATGGAGTTATTCATATAAACTATTAAATAAAAATTTATATTAACATTTGAAGGAAACAATGAATAATATCTAAAAGAATTATGTTTTTGTTTGTAAAGAACTTATCCAAAATATAGTTTATTCATTATATCAGTTTGAATTAAAATAGTGATTATGATATTTTATATATTTATTCAAATAATAATAAATCATATATTGTTGATAACAAAATAAACATGGTTTCTAAAGAATAATTTCATGTAATCTTTGATGAAAAATAAATTACTATAATGGAAGATTATGTAGATCAACTTGAGGATAAATTTCATGATTTTAATTATGAAAGTACAAAATATAATGATAGGGATGTGCATATTGATGTGGGAACATTTTTTTAAAATATGCACTTATTTTGGGTAAGGTCATTGATGAATCATAGTGATTTTACTTTATATAATGTAATTGGTATTATTGAATCAAATACTATAATATGGCTATTATCTTTTTATATTTCAATGTATACTCATTTCATTATTTATTTTTCAATATTAATTAAAAAAATGTTTAAATGATTATAATTAATATAAGGCTATAAAGGATGAGATAAACCAGTTTTTGTAAAATTATGTGTGGTCATTGGTTCTTTAGACTATTTTTACCACTTCATTTTTACCAAATAGATATTTTGAAACAATCTTAATGATTCCAAATCTGTTGTAAAAATTAATCGTGGATTAGTTTTTCAAGGATATTCCCAAGATTATGGAATTTATTTTAAATATTCTTCTTCATTTCATTATAGGTAAGATGAAATTATAATATTATTTTCCTGTACTTCAATTAATGGTTTCTGTATGATTGAAATCCATATTGAAAAATATTTTAAAAAATTTTATATTTCACACCATATACATGTATGATATTCCACTTGATTTAAAAATAAAAACCACCTTGATAATTTTTTAGAGTTTCTTATTGCATTATATGGTCTAAAACATCCTCCATTATTTCATATGAGAGTTTATAATTTTTTTCTATATAAAAGTTTTTTTGAAATTAATGGTTGATATGAATTTATTGATTAATAAATGATTGAATGATACCTTGATTATTCAAAACTTTTTATGATATGATATATTTATCTTCTTGTAAAAAATATTTCTAACCAATATTTATTATTAATGACTTCGAAATTAGATATTATTATGAAGGGAGAGCTATAATATTAATGGGTATTTATTTTTTTCAATGAAATGATGGAATATTTCGTAATAAATAAATATATACTAAATATTTAGTTAATTTTCATTGGATATGAGTAATTTAAATGTATTAATATCCATATGAATACTAATTTTAAATTTTATTTAGTTGAAGATTAATTATATTTTCATATAAGATTATATAGATGAGTTATTGTTATTTTATTATAAATAACATCTTCATGGCCTAATTTAATGTTATTATTTTTCTTTTTTGCTATGTATCAGAGAAATCCTAATTCAACTCATTCAGTGTCATTTAAAATGATTATTAGATACATAAATAGAATCATAAATCATTACATATTTTTCTTTTCTAAATTTTTTTACTTTTTTAATTACTCATAATCTAATTTTATTTAATGTCAGATAGATAAAAAAATAATATTAGGTATGTTTCATTTACATTAAAAAATTTAATTTATTAGATTTTAATAAAAAATATTTCTCTTTCTATATCTAAAAGTAAATAAATATATCTTTTTTATCTTTTTTCTCATATTCATTATAGATTAAACAAATTAATTATTATTTTGTCTTAATATTCAAAGGATACTTATTTATTGTGATAATAAATCTCTTATTTTAATACAAATAAAAATTTTGTAGATCTCTAAGACAATCTATAATTATTTTAGATATAATTTTATTAGATATCACATTAAAAAAATATACCTCGATGATCTATTTCTATTTAATATCATCTTGATGATATTTTGATTATTGTTTTTAATTTATCTAAATATATTTAAAACAAATTCCATCATTGAATGATGAAACATTATATTTATAATATATATTTTATGGAAATGTTTTAGTTTTTTTACTAAATCATTCTAAATTGATATAATCTATAATATATTTAAAGCTAAAATATAGAAACTTTTATTAAAAAGTTTCTCACTATTTTAATTCTTTAATTTATTAAATTTATTTCGATTAAATCTAATTATTTTTAAAAATTTCATTCTCTTTAATTTTCATTTTTGAAGGAATTTTCTATATTTTCATTATCCAGTTATTAAAGTTTTCACAGGAAAATTGAGAATAAAATTTCTCACTATATTAAAAATTTTATTAATGAAATTTATGCTGAAATGAATGTGAATAATTTTGTAAATATTTAATTTATACTTTTAGAACTGTAATTTTCATTCTAAATATTAATAAAAAATTAGTGGGACTTCATCAATAAGTTTCTGTCAATAAAAGGTTATAATTTTTATCCATTAGTATTTTTGATAATTTCAAAAATGGAGAGTTTTTTTTAATTATAATTTTTTATTTTAAATAATCGAAAGGGGGATACTGTTAAGTTGTTATTTGATACACATTATGTTCTTGATAATTAAAAAAGAAAAATTATCTCTAATATTTGTATTAGTTTTCTAATTATTTCATCATAAATTGGATAATTATAATGTATCATGGTATATAAAATATTATATACCCTGTTAAAAAGTTATATTTATGTATATTATCATTTAATTTATTTAGAAAATTTATTTTTCATCATTTTCTTGATTTTTTATAATATATTATGTGATCTCTTCTTTGTGAATTTTTTTATGAGATGGATCTTGGGTATATGAAATTTATTATGTATGAATATTTGATATATAAATTTTGAAATACTAGTAGTTTTTACACTTAAATTATTCTAGGTAGATATTAGAATATCAAAATAAATTATATATACAAAATTAAAATATGTAAGAAAATTTCGTTACATATATTATTTTATCATACATTAAAATAACAAAAAATGGAAAAATTATCCCATGTTGTATTATTTAATTACATGATATATGTATATATTTTTTTAAATATATTTCTTTGAAATTTCTATAAATGAAATTTGAAAAAAATTAGAGTGGTTAATTTTTTTTGTAAATTTAATTCAGGAAAATGAATTTTTTTTAAAAATTCTAAAATTTTCCTTTTGAAATTCATTCTTCTGTGTTACTAAAAAATATGTTATGTTTTACTCATTCTTTGATAGTCTTATTCACAATATGTATCAATTTAGTTAATCCAAAATTAAATAAAAATTAAATTTGAGTATTTCAAATAAGGATTGGAAGTCTTTTGGAAATATTAAATTATATATCATGTGTTCTAAACATTCATGTTGCATATGGGAATAATAAAAGATTCAAATTTTAAATAATTTTGAATAAGAAGTGTTAAAATCATATATATTGTGGGATTTTTTCAAGGACACTAATTTTTTTTCTAAAATAATAGTATGAAAATTATTTTAATTATTTATTTGGTTTCTTTTTTTGGGATATGATGTCTATTATTTTACATAGAAATGATTTTGGATATTTGGTAAATTAACATTTATAGTTGATTTAAATGTCACATTCATGGTATGATGTTGTTGTATGTATGGAAAAAATATAAATCAATTTTGACATGTCCTTTTATTATATAAAAAATTTACCATTGATGGAACAATCATTTTGATGAAATAAAACATACATTTACACTAAAATATTCTAATATTTTAGAAAATTTTATACTGAAGTGAACCTTGTTGCATTGAAATTCCATAAATCACTATATAAACTATTTTATATAGTGTAACTTTTTTATATCCATGTCGGTGTTCTTAATTTTTCCATTTTTTAGTCATTAAAGTTTGGGTTTTTATAAGTTTTTACTCCAAAATAAATTTTAGTCATCGACAGTTATTCGATGTAGAAAAATTCAAGATAATTTATGTAGTTCCACAATGTATAAAAATTAAGATTTGTTTTGGTCATTCCTCTATATGGGAATAATGAATTTTCTTTGTGTTCTAACACTACTTGTGACAAATTTTGATTTCTTTTTGTGAATACTTGTCAAACGTAAATTATTTCATAGTTAGTGCGTTATTTTTCACTCTATGTTTAAGAAATGTGAATAGTATACATAAGATCACATTGATCCAAACTACTATAAAAATACATTGTGAATTTATTCTTTCTTATTTCCACTTCAATAGTAATTAAATCTTAATTAATCATAAAATATTTATAGTAGGTCAATTGAAAACCTTTATTGATCATTTGGTCATATCGTACCTGGGATATATTTTTTCATGGTTGTACATTAACATAAGGATTTTGTCATTAATATTCAGGATACTCTATTACAATGTGGAAGTAGGATGGGGGTATGATGTGATGATGTGGAAAGTAGTTTTGATGTGGTGATGTATCATGTGGCTATAAATATTAAATTATAGATAAGGTGTGGTATATGATTATATAATCATGATTATGTGGATATGATGGAGTAACATGGAAATTATCACTAGGTTGTGAGAGAGAAAAGTTTGCTGTGAACTTGTTATAGGTTATTATTATTTTATATTCATTGGATAATATTTTATTATATGTGGATATGAAATTAGGTTAACGAGGATTTTTTATGTTGGGAGATAGTTGATAGGGAATATTTTGTTATACTAATTTTTTATTGAGACATTTGTATTATCCATCTATATTATGTTGGATTTTTTAGAAGTATCCATCTATTAAAAAATGTATTCTTATCCTTATACATGTAATTATATTTTTTTTATTTTAATATATCGGTTTGTTGAGTTATATGTATATTAAAATATGGAGGATTAGAGTTTCTAATGGTTTCTATGCCATATGAGTATTACTTTATTGTATTTCATATTTTGATAAAAAAAATTTGTATTTAATTTACAAGAATGTTGGAATACAAGTTGTTATTTTATATTTTTCATTTCATTAATATATTTCCATATATTATATATGGATTATGATGGTAATTATTTACTCAGTTTTCTCATAACCTTGGGGTGAGTATCAAACCCCTGGCCTATTGTATTATTCCTTTCGGGGTCGAACTCTTCTTCACTGTTTGACTAAGAGGGGTTCCTAATTTGGTTGATTTTTGATAGTTTAAACATTCTAGATAATTTTCATCTATATATTAAAAAATGAAATCCTTATTTTCATTATTTTTCATGAATTCAAAATATTATTAGAATCATTTTTCCATGAATAATGAAGTCAATTTAGTATCATATTTATTTAACTGTTAAGGATTTATGAAATATTTTAAAATAACATCCTTTATTGAAAATTCATGCATAAGAAACATCATAGAATACAGAAATTTTTTACATTTTTCTATGAATTAAATATTTAAATGAATTTTCCCAACTAATAAACTATAATATATACGTAAATTAGATAGGATGTAAAATTCATGAGTTAAATTTCAACAACCAGATATCATTCCATAAATCTAATTTGCCATGTGAAAATCTTAAACCATTCATATATACATTATAAGATCCTCCATTATCAAAGTATAATAATAAATTTAATCAACAAATAAAATAAAATTAATTAACATTATAGTGAAATTATCAATTGATATGTAATATAAATAAAGTTGTTACATTAAAATCTAAAAATATACTACCAATTAATAAATAATTCTAGTGAAGAAACTAAACAAATTTATAAGATATATATTTATAATATAATATATGTCTAATGATAGTGATATCATAAATGAATCTTTGAGATATCCCACCTTTGGATTTCTAAAATAAATCATCTTTTAGTGTATGAAATTATGATACATTACTATTACAATACTAATCCATTTATTACGTTTAGATCACCGTAAACTTCCATCTTCCTCTAGAGAGAAAAAAGGTTCCCCATTGAAATTGGGGAATTACCATGATGATCATATACTGCATAATCTACATCTCACAACTGGGTTAAATAGATGAATTTTTCATGTAATACCATAATAAAATCCTTTGAAACATTAATAAATACATCTACCTTATCATTAAAGGAGAAAATAACTCAAGTATTGGATGATATATAATTATCAATAATTAAATCTATCTTTTCCACAAATAAATATCTATTTCCAAAATAAAAATCCATTGAAGTCCTTATATATTGAAAAAGGTAACTCTTTATCATTTGAAATTAATACACTATTGCATATAAAACAACCATTTTATGCTACGTTTGATATAATTTTGTTGTGTCTATAACAATAGTAGTCTCTGTGATAATAGGTAATTACCATAATTATCTTATGACCATGACTAACTATAGAAACCTTTTCCCAACACTTTACTATAGTATTTTATGTGAGTGGTCATTACAGATAATAATGTATACTCATATAAAATGATTCTTTGGTAGATGTTATGAATTAATATAAATTGCCATTTTACCCATAAAGAGAAGCATGTTTTGTGAAAATAAAAATTATTCCTTCAACCACTTCTTGAAAATAATCTCCATGAACATACACATATTAGAGTTTCCTCCAACTAATCCATATATATATTCATCCAAATATCAAGAAACTACCTCTTCTATAGTCGCCGATTGCTCCTAATGAATGTTAAGTACATCTATAATCTTCTACAATATGATATTCCTATGTTTGTAGTCCAATCAATATTACATCATCTTAATAATGTAGATGGTAATATTAAAGAGGTCAATAACACTTAGTACCTAGTTAGCCAATAGTTATGATCTACTAGGGTCTAATTTGTTTATTTTCATAAAGATGGAATTAATTATATTGATTATTCATGAAATAATGGGAGAAATTTAAAATTAGGAATCTTCCAATATAGGGATATGTATTACATATTTAAAAAATACAGTATTTGACAAAAAGAACATGGTGAAAATTATGCAAAAATATCATCTACAAAGAAAATAACTACTACCTAAACCATATATAATATAAGCATTCCAATATAATAAAATATATTTAATATAATAGTTTTGAGTCAACAAATTATTCATCCACTCTTATATTTCAAATTTCTCACAAATAGAGCATTTTGAAAATATTTTATAACCTTAACAAAAACCATTGGGAAAGGATATTTGAAAATGATTAGTTCTGAACATATAAACAATAATTAAATTAAGTTATTTTCTTAATATATTTTGGAATGTTTAAATTACATAAAATTATAAGTATTATATGGGAAATATTTTTGAATTGATCCTTCAGTTGAGCTATATTGATCATGGAGACATATCAATCCACTTAGAATCGAGTGAACTATTTTTATGTTAATCATCAGAAAAATCTATCCTGGTGGAATATGGTACAAATCCTTTGTATTAATCAACTATAACTATTAAAAAATATCTATAACCCAGTGTTCTATATCCATGTTACCTATAAAAACATTTTAATTTTTAATATATTTTATTTGGAATTCATCCAAAATTTATTTCCACGTCTGTATATATTTTAATTTTCACAAATATACTTCCTATATTGTTGGTAACTTCTTTTATAGATCAAAACAATGAAAACAATATATAGACACCGTAGTTAATTGTAGAAAAAAATCTTCATCCTAGGGATATAATAGGATTTCTATTAACAATTTCCCATATATGACACCATATAAACCATCATCATAAACACATCATAAGTTAGCATCATGATATCAAACATTATGATTCATAAACCCATACCATTTAAACCTATAATATATAATGTTTCCAAGGGTGATGAGTACAAAAAATTAGAGTACTCACATAGAGGTTTATGTTCCTTCTATATCAATAACCTTTTTTCATATATCTACAAATAGTTTCAAAAAACTATTACCATATAATATAAATACAGTCCTCACCCAGTATTACTAAATCATGAATATTAATTTATTAAAAATGAAACATTTTTTAAAACATACCATATAAGAACCTTACCTTTTCCTCTAAAGATATCGGTAAAAAATTTCACGACCCGACCACCGGGTCCCGTGCCATGACTACCCCAAGCCCGCCTTCCATAGGCCAGGGGCAATAGACTAACACTGAAAGGCATATAACCTAAAATGGGAAGGCATTACCTTTATAACCTGTAAACTCACACTAACCGAGCACACAACAAGATACGAACACAAGTAAACAATATTTGAAAAAAAGTGTGTACAATATGTGAAAGGATACAGAATACAATCCCAAATAGATAGTATATGGAAACTGAAAAGGTGCAAGTGAAACTAGGAAGTACAAGTAAACTGAAAACAACTCCTGTGAACACCCGCCAAGGTCCCTACCTGAAGGGTGGATACAGCTCTCGAACAATAGTCTCTGTTGTTCGCCTCGTCTAATATCCACCTCCGAGCTATCTCCAATCCTGGTCCCCTCATCCTCAGTCAGCTTTGTACATCGTCTACACCAAACACAACAAGGTGAGGGTGTAACCCATGTCGAGGTGAGTGTAATGATAATCTGTAGAGACCCCGAGACACTCAAAGGTCCCACAAAATCCACAAAGGAAAAATTAAAAAGCATATAAACAACTAACAACCCCACTTAGGTATATTCTAATACATATACCTTAGTTTCCCTATAAACCTAACTCAATCATGTGGTTACACAAGGCCCATATCGAAAGACCAAAACACAACTGTCCCATGAAGGAAATAATACCATGAAGGTATCACCATGAAGGTAAGTACCACAATGGTAATGCCACATAGAATAATACCAAAAACCTATCACCACGAAGGTATGAACCACTAATTTATGCCAAAAATATCATTACCACAAAGGTAAACACTCGGATCAGACTGGGTATAACATAGGTATGGTAGTAAAGAATATAATATTTAACTACTAAATCATCTTACTCTGATGAGAGAAAGAACCATGTAGGATCCTACATTATCAGACACACATAGGATCCTAAATCACCATACCGACATAATATCCTAGTACAGTAGACCCACGTAGGATCCTAGAGTAGTCCCACGTGGATTCCGAGAGTGGATCCCTGTGGGATACCAGAACAAAGACCCACATAGTATCCTAAAGCAAAGAACCACATAGGATCCCTTTCTCATGTTATGACCAGCTACATGGTTCCTACACCAAGCTCACTAGATTCTGGGAGGATCCACTCCTCAAGCCATATGTTGATTCTCCAACATTCAGTAAGTCCCACAAATAAATATCCCAAAGGACCGCAAATTAATAGGGGTCTCAACACAATAGATGGTTCGTCAACCAGATGTCTGGTTTTTACGTTATTGGCATTTTAATCCTAAGGGCCCAGTTTGATTCAAGATTCATCCAACCCGTCCATGACCCAACTTTACCCAAATCTTAATGGGGTATACCAAAAGTAGAATCTCGATTCATGGTTTACATAACTGCAAACGGTTCTTCAAACGGACACTCGTAGCTCAATTTATGGCCAAAACAACGAAAAAGGGTCAAAGTTGGTCCTGGTCTGGTATGACCCGGTCAGATCGACCCAGTATGGGCTGACCCAACCCAGTTCAAGTTGACCCGACCTGACCTAGGTTCGGCCCGATGGGCAGCCTATACTAGGCGGCCCATTGGGTGACCTGTACTGGGCAGCCTGTTGGGCGGCCTGTAGTGGGTGGCACACGGCTGGGCGGCCCCTAGGTGGGGTCCTCCCTAGCGGCCACCCATGGGGAGGTTCCCCTGGGTACCCCGAGTGGCCCTGCCATTCAGGTTGGGTAGTCAACTAGTTGGTGCCACATGGAACCAGTTTATGGAACGCGGGACCTCGTGTCTCACTCGACTACTCGGCTGGCCGGACAGCCTGCCCCCCTCCGCGGCGCAGTCGCGCGCCGCGCCCCCACCGGAGGGTGATATCGAGCCGGTCACCCTCTTTCGTCGTTGCAACCTCATATCGTGGAATCTGTACACTAGTTTCAATGGGACACGAAACTTATCTAGTAGCGAGGTTGTGACACCACCATTGTCGCGGCCCACCAGAGTTCTAGCTGCCACTTCTGAGCCCCTCCGGTACTAGTCGTCCGCACGGTCACCGGTGACGTTCTTCAAGTCACCAGGTAGGCCCCAGTGGCCTAATATTCATTCCGAAGACTCCCACACTTGTATCGGGATGTCGCCATTCATTCAAAACCATCAAAATTTTCAAAGGTTGCTGATAGGTCGGTCCATATTCATTTGACCCGCATTCTCCATGTTAGAACGATAGCAATCAGCATAGATGTTCTTAATTTAAGAAGGATGGCAGGAATAGGGTAAGGGGTGTTCAAAACCAAAAATCCATACCTTGATTTCTCATTGAAGTCAGTGAGGAGAGGAATGAATGGATATCGGGTTGTCTTTATTGAAGATGTTCCTCGTTGGGGATCCATCGAAGGAGTTATTCGTTGGACTAAGTGTTTTTCATTAGAGATATTGTTTCTCCAAATTTCTCCCAATTTATCTTTTTTCCAACCAATCCTCCAACCCAGAAAATGAGGAGCCAACCTATTTATTTATGTTTTTTAATTTTAATTTAGTTTTTCACAATTAATTAATTGATGATGGTACAATTAATTTAAAAAGAAACCAAGCGTCACCACCCTCATTAAAGAGGGAGTTCAAAGGTCGGGTGGACCCCACCATTGAATTCAAATCTAGAGGATTAAAATCCATAAATAAAATAATGCTAATATATTTTATTTTCTCCAATGAGAATCCAAAAAACTAACATTCACCCTTGACCTACTGTGTTCAAGGTGATGGTCTCCTTAATCAAATATCGATTCTACGAGTTCAATAGTGTCCTTGTATTTCAATTCTGAGCACCGATTCAAATGTTACAAAAATATGCTTTCACATTTACTAAACATACCTAAAAAAACTTCATAAATTATTTTTAGGCACTCTGGGACTCAGAATCACACGCAGTTAATTTCCACGGACTCAAAATATTCAAATATAATTAAAAAATAACATGAAAAAATGAGGTCATTACATTCTCCCCAGCTTAGGGATTTGTGTCCCCATAATCCATAAGAGAAACTAAGAAGAAAAGTGGGGGTACTGAGAATGTATCTAAGCCTCCCACTCCCATGTTCTATCCTGGAGGTTCCCATGCTTCCAATGAATGTGCACCAATGGTATCAATCACCCAAAAAGGACTGACTCCTAGCGATCCTCAATCTCTAGTGGAACCTCTGTAAACGACGCCCCCTCGTCGATGACCAGCTCACCCTAGTCAATACAATTAGAAGGGTCATGCACCTATCTCCTAATCTGAGATACGTGGAAGACGTCAAGAACCTAGTGAAACTAATGGGGAAGTGCTTTGGGATATGCCACCTCTCCAAATATGCTAAGGAACTGAAAGGGTCCGATGAACCTTAGAGATATCTTGCTGCCCCGGCCAAATCTCTGCAAACCTCATCCGGGTGAGACATGTAGAAATACCTAGTCACCGTCCTCGAACTCTAGAGGTCTTCATCTCCTGCCGGTATAAGACTCTTGCCTGCTCTATGCAGTTTCATCCTCTCCTGGATGATCTGTACCTTCTATGTGGTTTCCCTTACCTTCTCTGGTCCCATGAGTGCTGACTCCCATGGGTCAGTCCAGCAGAAAAGTGATCTACATGGTCGGTCGTACAGAGAATCAAAAGGTTCCATCCCAAACATGGAGTGATATATGTTGTTGTATGAAAACTCCACCAAGGTAAATTGATCCTCCCTTCTACGACCAATGTCGAAGAAGCAAGCACGCAGCATGTCCTCGAGGGTCTGAATGATCCGCTCAGTCTTGACATCCTTCTGAAGATGGAAGATGGTGCTCAAATGAAGCTGCGTTCCGAGATCCTCCTGTAACCACTTCCATAGCTCGGAAGTGAAACTTTCATCACGATTGGAGACAATCATCGAGGGTACACCATGTATCTACACAATCTCCGACACATAGATGTGTCCCAAGATCTCTATTGATCCCGGCTATCTAATTGGTAAGTAGTGGGCCGAATTGGTGAGTCCGTCGACGATCACTAAGATAGAATCATGACCCCTGGATGTACATGGATTTCCTATCACAAAATCCAAGGATATCCTATCCCACTTCCACTTTGGAACCTATAATAGATGAACTAATCCTGTTGGTACTTGATGCTCTACCATCACTTTCTTATAAGTGAGGAAAAGAGAGACAAACTCTACTACTACTTTCTTTATTCCCAACCACCAGTGTTGTCATTGGAGGTCCGTGTACATCATAGCCACTATAGGATGTACCTCCAGAGGGGACGTATGGAACTCCCTCAACACTTCCTCTTGTAAAGTCATTGGTACCATAGTATGCTCTCTTAAGAGGATGACATGCTCCCCACCCTCAGAAAATCCATCAGGTGAATGCCTTGTGGACATCTGAACATGTCAAGCCTCATAGTCAGTGTCCCTTCATTACACCTCCCTAACTCTCAAAAAAGTAGGGGAGTGAAAATAAGAAACTGATGAAAATATGACCCATCTCATTCCACAGTGGATATCTTCAAAGTGGCCAGTTGCTCTGTCACCTCACCTAGCAGATGTATACCAAATCTCCTGCTGAGTGCATCAGCTACAACATTCCCCTGATGAGGAGTATAAAATCTCTAAATGACATAGTCCTAGAGGAACGCATGCAAATGTCGCGGTCTCAGGTTCAGGTCCTTCTACGAGAATATATACATGAGAATCTGGTGATCATAGTAGACTATAAAATTCTCGACCCTCAGATAGTGTCGCCACATATTTAAAGGGAAGAACACTGCTGCTAACTCAAGGTCATGGGTAGCGTAGTTCTGCTAATGTTGTCTCAGAAGTCGAGAACCATATGTGATAACGGCTCTCTCTTGCTTCAAGATGCTTCTGAACCCGGTCCCTGATGCATCATAGTAGACTACAAACCCAATTCCCTCCTTCGGAAGCCTCAAGATGGGGGCCCTAGTCAGCCTCTACATTTTCTCCTGAAATCTCTAATGGAATCTCTCAGACCCCATGAAGGGTTTTCCATTCTTATTTAACACTGATAAATGTGATGCAACTCTGGTGAAATCTGGGATAAATCTTCGGCAGTATCTGGCCAACCCCAGGAAACTCCATACCACTCTCACACTCCTAGGTGGCTCCCATGCATGTACCTCTTCAATATTCACATTATCCACCACAACTCCAGCCACCAAGAAGACATTTCCTAGAAAGTGAACTTCTCGAATCCAGAATTGGAACATCAAGAGCATACCATAAAGTTGGTTCTCTATAAATGTGTCCATGAATATTTGGAAATGATAGGCATGTTCCTCCTCAGTAGCCGAGTAGATCAAAATGTCATAATGATGTCCACCACAAAGAAATCAAGATATGGATGAAAGATCATGTTCATGAGTCCCATGAACACTATTGGAGTGTCGGTAACAGCTAATGTCATGACGAAAAATTCATAAAGGTCATACGAACTTCTGAAAACAGTATTCTGCAAATCCTCACACCATACTCTGAGCTGGTCATAGCCAAATATGAGGTCTATCTTCGAGAACCACCATGCCCCCTTTATCTGGTCAAAGAGGTCTTTAATCCTCGGGAGTGGGTACTTCTTCTTCACGGTCACCTAGTTCAGGAACCGATAGTCAAAAAAAATGTCTCAAGCTCCCATATGCATTCTTGTCGAACCAAATAGAGGCTTCCAATGGAGAAACACTAGGCCAGATGAAACCCTTCTCCTGTAAGTCCTCTAACTGTACCCGTAGCTCACGAAGCTTCGCGGGTGCCATCCGATATGCTGGTGTAGATATCTGTGTCATTCCAGGATACAATTCAATGTAAAAGTCCACCTCTCTATGAGGAGGTAGACCTGGAAAATCATCAGGGAAGACATCTGCGTACTGGCCCACCAATACAGGATAACTTGGACTCTCCACATAAACCACTCCGAGGGTAAGGCTATCCAACAGATGAGTGATCGGCTACACTCTCCTCCGGGTAAGTCTATCATTTTCTGTGAAGGCTCCCTTCACGCCAATGAAGGTAAACCTACTCGAATCCTCATGAATACACCATAATTTTCACCAATTATAGTTGATCTGGGAATGGACTATAGATAACTCATCCATACCCAAGAGGACATTTTAAGGCCTAGATGTCACTACTAAAAGATCCCAGCCGAAGTTCTCCTCTCCAAGAGTAAGCTCACACTGCTAGAACCAGTGTGTAATTGTTGAATCCTCTCTCGTATGAGTCTCTAGCAGTAAGGATCGACCAAAAAGTACCACTGAAATCTCTGATCTCCTAATGAGAGCATTGGAAATAAAAGAATGAATGGATCTTGTGTGTATCAGTACTAAAACTAAGATGGAGTTGACATAGATCACACCTCATATCATCTACGGAGCATCGTGTTTATAGATCTTATCTTCCTGGAGCTAAGCTTTCCCATGTCCACCTGCTCCCTGTGGTCAGAGTGGACCACCGGGTGGTGGTTGTGGCAGTAACACCTCGAATTGTCTCCCACCGCCAGCTACATGGAAAACTCCTCTGCCACGTCCACCTGCTCCCTGTGGACCCCCTCGATTGAACCTATTTCTCTGCCTGGGTGGTCCTTCAACCATCTGTTGATCATCCATATACCAAGGCAGTATTCAAAAGCCAAGGGACCACGCCCGCCACATGCGTAACACTGCTTGCTCCTCGCATGACTGGCTCTATCTCGGGTGACCTACACAACCGACCATGAATCCTGCGGTCATCTTCCTATAGGTCTGGTCCTCTTGGGACTCTGTGACATCTGTCTACTTCCAGCTACAGAAGACTCCACTTCATGACACTCGGTGGTGGGTCTCTCTACTAGTGACTTCTCATCAAGAAAACTCTCTACTATGAGGGCTCTCTCTAACACCCTCGCCTGCATCGGGATGCTGAGATAAATCATTGAAGCCCTGATCTATGCCTGAGTCCCTGTTCGAAGGTCCGAACCTGGAATAATGGGTCTCACACCATATTAGAGGACTAGTGTTGGAGATTGGTGAACTTCACTGAGTAATGAGCCACAATCATGTTTCCCTACTATAGATGAAGAAATTATTGTATGCGCACTGCACGAAGGGTCGCTGGGAAAAACACTGCCTGAAACAGGTTCTCAAAGGTTACCCTGAGAAGTGTCACCTCATTTTGAACCAGGAGCATCAAGCGCCACCATATGTATGCTTCTTCCTATAGAAGACTAGCGGTAAGGATTACCATGAAATCAGTTGGTGTCCCTACTAGTTGTAAGACTCTAATCATGGCCTCCAGCCAATCCTCAACCATGTGTGGGTCCGTCTCACCTCTGAACCTGGCTGGCCTCTAGTGCTGGAACTCATGAAACACACTCAAGTGGCATGTGCACTCCGCTGTTGGGGATAGTGGAATCGGTGGCACAACAGGTAATAGTTCCGCTACTGCATCCGTTGGTGGCTCCATTGCTAAAGGGCCCTACACAGAGGCTTCGTTGCTCGGGGGGATATCGTCACATACTCTTCTTGGAACCCTAGATAGTTGTCTACATAGAAGCATCGTGAAATGAAATAGGTGTTCCATGGAAAAAAAGTTATACCTAGTCAGCTGACTCAATGAGATCACAAAGAAAACTTTTCAAAACACACATGCAATTAGTGTTTTCATGCACTGAGTCAGAAATCAGATGTCAGGGTCCTGGTGTATGGATACGTCAGCCACCACACTAACACTAGATTCCATAAACTGATAACCATACTCATAAAACTTAACTATATTTCCGTTAAATGATTATATTCCAATGTTATACAGTTTAACTAACTCCTCTGATACCAATTTTTAACGACCTGACCCCCAGGGCCCGTGCTTTCACTCCCCCAAGCCTGCCTTCTATAGGCCTGGGGCTGGTGACTAGCACCAAAATGGGTGTTCCATAAAACAAGAAGGCATTTCTTTTATAACATATAAACTCACACAAACCGAGCACACGACATGAAACGAACACAAGTAAATTGTATATTAATAAGAGTGTGTAAATTAAGTAAAAGGGGCCAGAATAGAAGAAAACATGAATGTTGAAGGAAATCCAAAAAGTAAAAGTAAAACTGGGAAGTACAAGTAAACTGAAAATAGCTCCAATGAACACTAGCCAAGGACCCTACCTGAAGATTTGATATAGCTCTTGAACTGTCATCTCTATGGTACGCCTCATCTAATATCCAACTCTAAGCTATCTCTAGTCCTGATACCCTCATCCTCTGTCAGTTTTTTATGTTATCTACACCAAACTCAGCAAGGTGCGGGTGTATCCCATGTAGGGTTGAGTACAACGATACTTAATAGGGACCCTGAGACCCTCAAAGGTCTCACAAAATCCACAAAGGATAAACCAAAAATATTGTAAACAACTGACAACCCCACTTAGGTATATTCGTATACATATACCTAAGTTATCGAGTAAACCCATATCAATCATGAGGTAACACAATGAACAACTCAAAATCCCAATGAACAACTATCGCACGAAGGAAAGAATACCATAAAGGTAACACCACAAGGTAAGTACCTCAAAGGTAATGCCACACAGAAGAATACAGAAAATGTATCACCATGAAGGTATGAACCACAAAGGTATGCCACACAGATAATTACCATAAATTTAATAACTCATCTCACACCAGGTATAACATAGGTATGGTAGTAAAGATAATTAGATGAAACTAATGAATCATCTTACTCTGTTCAGAGGCAGACCGACGTAGGATCCTAAATTATTAGACCCACATAGGATCCTAGTATAATTGACCCAGCTAGGATCCTAGACTAGTACCACGTGGATTTCTAGAGCAAATCCAAGTGGGATACCAGAACATAGGACCATGTGGGAATAAAAAGCACAGACCCACATAAGATTATGTTCTCATGTTACAACCCGCTACAGGGTTCTCGCACTAAGCTCGCTTGATTCTGAGAGGATCCGCTCCTCAAGCCACGGTCTGATACAAAAACATCCATGAATTACCAGGAAGAAGTATCCCAATGTACCACCATTTAATAGGGTTTTCAACATAAAAGATGGTGTGTCAATCGGATGCTCGGTTTGTAAGTTATTGTGCATTTTGTCCTGAGGGCCCAATTAGATTCGTTTTCGATCCAACCCAGCTGTACCTCAACATTATCCAAATCTCAGGTGGGGTATAACAAATGGACTGTCTCGATCATAGGTTTTTGGTTCCATAGACGGTTCTTCGAACCGAAACTCGTAGCTCATGTTATGAAAAAAGAACGGAAAAGGGTTGAAGCTGGTCCGGGTCTGGTCCAACCCGGTCTTGGCCGACCCAACCGGGGTTGGGTCGCCCCAGCCCGGCCTGCCGGCACAGCCCATGTTGGGCAGCCCGTTGCAGTCCCATGGCTGGGTGGCCCCATGGTGGGGTCCTCCATAACTGTCACCAAAAGGCAGGCACCCCTTGGTTCCCCGAATGGCCCAGCCGTTCGGGTTGCGTATCCGACCTGTCAGCGCCTTATGGAAATAGAAGCTAGCATACAGGACCCCATGTCCCACTCGGATCCCCTTTTGTCTAGATGACCAACCCTCCTCCATGGCCCGGTCATGCACCACACCACCACCGGTGGCAGCCAGCAATCCTTCCTCCCTCCTTCGACGTCGCAACCTCATGCCGCAGCCCGTGGACGCCGGTGGCACAGACGCTCGCTGCCACCCCCTTCACGTGGACATCCATGCACATGCCACCCCCCTTATTCCGTCATGGACGATGGGTCACGACACTTCTCTGGTGGTGCAGTCATGCAAATGTTGTCGCCACCAGTTGCCAGTGTTCCGGTCACCACTTTCGAGCCCCTCCAATGCCTATCAACAACACGGTCACCGACAACGTTCCTCAGGTCACTGTGTGTGCCCTGGTGGCCCGATCTTTATTCTAAAGACTCATTCACTTGTCTTGGGACATCTCCATCAATTCAAGACCATCAAAATTCACAATGGTTTTGGAGAGGTCGGGCCATGTTTTTTTGGCCCTCACTCTCCGCATTATAATGGAAGCAATCGGCATAGATTTTCATAATTCAAGAAGGATGTCAAGAACGGGGTAAGGGGTATACAAAAAAACAAACATCCCTACCTTGATTTCTATTTGACGTCATTGAGGAGAGGAAATAATGAACATTAGTTCATCATTGTTGAAGATGTTCCTCATTGGGGATCCTTCGAAAGAGTTCTTCGTTGGGGAGAGTGTTCTTCATTGGAGAGACTGTTTCTCCACAATTCTCCCAAGATCTCCTTCTCCAACAAATCCACCAACCCATAAATGAGGAGCCAACCTATTAAATTATGTGTATTAGTTTAATTTATGGTTGGAAGAATTAATTAATTGAAATTCACAAAATTAATTAAAAAAGAACCCTTGAGTCACCTCCCTCATTAATGAGGGAGTTCAAGGGTCAGGTGGTCCCAACCATTGAATTCAAATTGGGAGGATTAAATTCCATAAATAAAATAAAGCTACTTTATTTTATTCTCTACCACGAAAAGCACAAAAATTAACTTTCACCCTTGACCTATAGCAGTCAAGGTGAAGGACTTCTTAAAAGAATATCGACGCTCCGAGTACAACGGTGTCCTCAAATTTCAATTCCGAACACTAGTTCAAAAGTAACAAAAACCAACATTCAAATTTACTGAATGTACCCAAAATAAGTTCAGAAAATCATTTTGGGCACTCTAGGCATTGGAATCGCGGGCCGTCAATTTTGGAGGACACGTAATATTACCATGTAATTAAAAAAACTAACATGGAAAATCGTGTCATTACATTGAACACTCAATGTATTGATTCAAAAGAATTAGTGGTTCAGATTAAAATCAGTGTTCTAGTCACTCGAAAATAAAAATTATGATTTAATGAAGAAATTTTTATCACCAGATGATATAAAAAATATATATCTAAACAATATATAAGTTGTAAAATAAATAATCAATAAATATCATGTCATATATACAAACCATACGTTAATGGTTATTGAAAAACCTTAAAACATATCTTCTTAATATTATAAGAAAACATTAATGTTCTTGTAACAAATAACATGGAACAACTATAGATGATAAAATCCCACCCAAAACCAACTTTTTCGTTAAACATAAATTTAAAAAATGGAAAATAATTTTATTTACATTATATTAATATATTAATAAAATTATAACGTAATATCAAATAAAACTTCCAATGGTGTGATCAAAATATGACTTCTATATTATTGTGGGTGATCAGATAAGAATTAATGAAGGAAAATATAAAGTATATTGAAGAATTAAAAGGTTATAATAATGAGAATAAATGGTAGTGTTCCACTTTATTACACCCTATAGACTGGCGACCCGTCTCATTCACAATCCAATGATTTCTTCCCTCACGCCCCATTTAGTTGTGTTGACCCTCATTCCTTGTGTAGTAGTGATATTTCTCGCACATTGTCCCATGGTAATGGGAACCCAATGTTTTATTATGTGGAACGTATTGTGCATTCCAATAAAAAGAACCCAGTCCTTATATATGGGAGATGATAAATACCAGTAACATATAAACATTCAAAGGGGATTCACATTACTTAATATATTCCCATTAAATTTATTTTAAAATATATATTAATGTGATTTAGTAGAAGGATTTTGTATTTGATTCCTTAAATGAACAAAAAAATCACAAATGAACACACATCGCTTGTCAATGCATTGACCAGGGTGATGGAAACTTCCCAAGAGGTACTCAAAAGTGATCAAATACAAATATTTTAGTAAATTGTTTTGTTAAAATGGTAATCGTGACCAGTTTATACATAAGAAACCCATGCATAGTATTTCTAAAAATGAATCTACCTATCTACCTATGTTACACACATTGAGAACTAATTTACCAAAAATTCATTACATGTGTCACCCAAAACATTGAGATATTAAAAATGTAATGAAAATGTTTTAACAATTGGATGCATTCACTATATGAAAAAGCTAGTACCTAATTCTCCAATCCAAGAAATTGGGCACCCTCTCACCCAACAAACCATGCCAGTTTAAACTTTTCCAAGTTCCGAAAATGTGTTTCACTCCCAAACCTCAAAATTCATCCACCATTAAATCTACCGAGACCCATTAACTCATCTATATTACATGGGATAAGAGAGTTATCCAATGGATATTAATTACACCCTACAGCCCAAATCAAGTCGATGAGGAGGATTGCATACCCAAACTACATTTAAGACCCCATAATAGTTGTGGATTGGATAATGAAAATATCATGATTCATTTTTAACCTTTACTAATTATATATTTCTAATTTTTTAACCAATATTAGATCTCTCAAAACTTTTCTTGGAATATAAATATGAGTATAGGATATAATAAATCATGTTTTCTAATAATTATGAGGACTCTATATTTTACAATATTTGTGTATGATTCTCTATCCCAACCCTCATGGATATCCTACCTAAATTGATCTAAATCAGAAACATTTACACTTTGTATATGTCTAATCTTTTGATCATATACCCTAGTCCATTTCAGAATCCATAAAAGTCCAAACAGGTCTCCAATCCATTGTGAGCCTGAACATTACTCACCGTAGTCATTTTATAATTTAAACACGAATGGGGCATTAGTAATTAATGTATCAAATAAACCAATCATTGGTCATTATCATCATGATTATACATAATATATACATTAGTCTATCTAAAATTTGACTTATTCATATGAACAAAAAGGAAAAGGAATAATGGTACCCAAATCACCACCTAAAAGGAATATCATTTTACTAGTTTTGAATCCTTAAAAATATCTTCCTTAGTCATAGATTCATTAAATTAAATGGAAAAACACTTTCCCTAGAATCATGGCCTTATATTGAATATAGTTTTTCCTACATAGAAAACCTTAAAATAGGCTTCTTTTTCAAAGATACATGTAATTATAAGTAATTATGTAGGTTATTATAATGAAACCTAAAAATTCATGACGTGTATAATTAAAATGAAATAAACTATAATGTTATTTATTAAATTCACAAGGATGAATAGTTATTCATTTTTATGGGTGAACCATTTAATCTTCTGCACCTATCCCCACACTTGATGAATATAAATTCAAGAGTGACTGTCTGTATCAATTTAAATTAGACATAAACTAACCCATGAGGGTGAGTGATAAGGAACATATAACAAAAATATATGGATTAAAATTGATATATACCAATATTAACAATGATTAATGGTATCAATCAAACACTATCATCTATAAAGAAACATTTATTATTACTAGAAAAGTTTTTACAATCTTATCCTCAATATATTACAATCTGTCAAACAATGAAATTAGACACCTCATTAGATGACCTAACTACCCATCCTATAGAATTAAACATTCAATTAAAATTATCCTAATCTAATTATAATGACCTCAAACTATTATTACTATACCCCCTCCGAAATTTAAACAATGAATTTAAAATAGTAGGGAAATATATATGAACATAATATAAAACAAATTCCGTGAAAAAGAGATTTAATGATCATGAATTTTATATTGTGGAATTATACTAAATGGTGTGTTATATATGGTTTTCGCAAAAAATAAATATTTACACATCCAAATTAAATCATTCAATAAACAATAATTTTGTATTACTCATTGGTTGTGAATGGGAATCCCATCATACACCTTAGTTTGTGATACAACATTAGAGGATCGATAATATATACATATATACTAGCATATACACTACAACCTAGCCACGAAGAAGAAAATTTTATACCAACTAGTTCCTTTAACATCTTGTGGTGAATGAACTAGTTTGGAAATACAAGATCAAATGTTTTTTTCTAATTATTCAAGTATCAAGTTATGGCACCATGGATCTCAAATAATCCCAAATATACCACCAAAAATAGATGGGATGGGAGATGGTGACTTGTTTAAATATTTTAAACTTGTTCATAATTATTTTAAAATAAATTAAAAAAATTCAATCTTCCTTACTAATGGGAACTGGAGATCTATGTAATTCATATCCCTACTACTACTTATGATCGACCTTGGGTGGATATCACCATACGCCATCATCTCAGACATCTCTTCACCCACACTCTATGGTAATCCCATAAAAATTTTGTATTGGAAATTAAAACTCCAATGGAATGAAATAGGACATCTATGAGGTGTACCCACCATGGATAACCATCCACTAACACCCATTATTAGGTTAATACCCCTACTACAACTATATTCTTGAAATAAAATCTAGATATTATTGAAGCAACTCAATAATTTCACAGAAGATTCCTTTAGGGGAAGTTAAATGACATCATGTGGATGATATTTAAACATTATTATACAAATAGATTCAAATATAATATATATACCCTATATGTAGTAAATTCTATTTTAGGATCCTCATGGTGGAGACCACAACTCTCGATGATAAATTCTTTGGACACCACTCTAACCAATCCAGATGTAATTCGTTATAAAATTCCTTTTTTTGTTCCATAATTGATTTGTTTCATGATAATCCCTAGTTATCCAATAATATAGGTCCTACCCATGATATCATAAGTACCAGAAATTAATGTCATCTATATGAAACTAAATATATAATCATCTGTCACAGTGTTCATCATTATGTTTAAAAAATAAATCTAATATAAAGGTCCCCACACATATAGAGTCCCTATTGTGGAGGAATGCTGAATAGTAACATGATGATAGGTCTTGGATATATTCTATATGTGGTATTTTTCAAATATTCCCAAGATAACATTAAAATTTATTTACAAGTACGTATCCCAATTATTAAACTTTTAAAATCATAGAAAAGTTAGACTACGCTTAGTGAAGTCTAATAGAAAATTATCAACATGGAGGATCCTCCCATGAGGGAAACCAATAAAAATAAAATTCTACTTTTCCTCCCTAAATTAAACATTATAGAGATTCTAGGTGTGATTAAATTTCTTATAGTTGTGTAGGTCATCCCATAATATTTAATTGATTATTAATAATAATATAGGTCATTCATGAGGAATTAATTATGAATCCCCTTCCAAGTGTGGTGAATATATTCAACATGAATTATCTCACTATATATAATATATTATGGTGGTTTCATTGGATCTAAAGGAATATGAAATGTTGAATCTAGAAACCCAAGGAATATCATAACATATCAATAATGTTTCATCATTGTAAATGTGAAATTTGAGGAAATTATCATCATCACTGCCCCCTTAATTTGAAGAACCCTATATTTTTATGAAGATATTCAAAAAACATCACTCCTTAGGTGTAAACAATAAGAAAAATAATATTTTAGTGATAAAAAATTGAAATTATTTTAATGAATGATAATAAAATCACTAATTTGATATTGAGATAACTAGATAAACATAGAATACAAGTAATATTGAGTCCCATTATCACTCTTTATTATGATAGTCCAATAACGTTTATGTGGGGGAACATCCATAATCTATAATAAATCCTATGGGGAACATTTAGTTGTCTATATTCTATGTATCTACCAAATAGGGAGTTCTATATCCATTATTTTATCAAGAAATTAATATTTATGAATTCAATGAACTTTCCTCCCCACATAAATGGAAATATTTTAAATAATCTATGATAAACCAATAAAATAAATGCTCACTATTCCATTAAGAATTAATAATTATTTTCAATTAGTGAATATTTATGGGGATTAGTTGTTCTATTTTCATTGTATATGACATTTACCATAATAAAATATAATTTAATGGTCATGCTTGGGCATTTATAATTTTTGATAGAGCATTCTAAATAATGATCAAGATGAAATTTCTATTCATATCACTCATCCAAGGGTGTTCACTCAAATTTTTAAAAATTATTTTCATGAAATTAATGTAATCGACGCCACAGTAAATTGAATTGAATCCTCACCCTAGTCAATTGATGATAAGACCAGTTTGATTTCTCCCTTATTGGTGTGTCTTTAAAATCGAATTCATCTATAAGTTCCATTAATCATGGAAGACATCATTGAATTTTTTAAAAATTTAACACATTAATATGGAATTAAATATAAACATTTTCTCAATAAATGAGGCTTTTACATGGTAAGCATTATAATCACTAAAAGAGCATAGATCATAACTGTTATACAATAATTACACGTTGGAACATCTGGTTCATATTAATTAATAATGGAGCACATAAATGGGACCTTTTGGTGTGAATATTATTTGACATAAATGATACTTGGATCTCGAGAATTTATCAATAATCTCTATGCATTTATTTAGCTAGCCAAATTTATTCACACCCCATAGAGTTTCCACCAGATATTAAATATCAATCTCTATTTATTTTATGGGATTCATACTTTACAAGTCTATACCCTTCATCAATAGTTACTTATTTTTATTTTTATCCTGTTTTATACTAAAGAAATCTCAAAATTTGTAGAATTTGGGACCAATAAATAGGATAGAAAAATTGTTTTCAATAACATCATGATTTCTAATATCATTAAAAAAATTCCAAAAACCCAATATGTCTCTTATGGATATTAAAAAAAATTTCCCCTATGAATATGAAGTAATAATAATATTAAATATTATATTCAATATTTAATCCTATTGTTATGTAGTGTAAAATAGAAAAATAGTGGATTTTAACAAAAAACTAATCCTATATCCTTGAAAAGATGGTGGAAGAATAAATTAAGTCCCTTACAAATAATCATTGACTAATATGATGGGATATTTTCACCATGTCAAGTAAAATTCATCTATAATTTTGAAAATATTTTGTATGTATATCACATTACTTTTTAGGATCACTAATAAAAATTTGAGAAATCTCAAACACAACATGATGAGTAAGAGAGACTCAATGAGAAATGATTATCAGAATTTCATAACTATGAGATTTATCAAAATTTTACCAATTGAGAATTGCATTGGAATGTATGAATTCAATTTTTAAAAAAATGATAATTAGCATTGGCACTAAGAAATACTATGAAACCATCAACTAATCCCCCAAAAACAGATAATATTTGAGAAGGGGCATATATAATACACAAAAAATAACTCTAGTGGATCATAATTACTAATCAAAATGGATAGGGAGTGCATAAAAAGGCTAATATTAAATTATTTTTAAAGAAATATTTTTCAATGTCTTATAAAAATCTCTTGTATATATTTATTAATCTATATAGGATAGGTCATTTTTTAGGAACTTAGTCATTATAGGGTCTAAGACCTTGTCATGTAGAATTTACACTCACAAGATATCATCAACCCACAAGGAATTTAAAATTCATTGGGTTGTCTATTTTAGGGAACATAATCCCAATATATAATATCTCGGTCTATGTAAGATTCTAACTATGTAGTTACATAAATGAAAAATAAAATTTTATGATAAAAATTCCCCCATGAATCATTCCCAATAACACATATAGATTCATTCATATATTCAAAGCATAATTTCTGATGTATGGTTTTCTTATTTTGAGTCAATCCGCAAATCACATCAACAATATTACATGTATGAGTTCCCATGTTATATTTGGGCTTAAAAAATAATATATATATTTTTATAGATACATTTTCATTTCGTACTAGTTTGTGATTGTATACCAGGAAGATACACCTTTTTGAACTACAAAATTATTGATTCATTTTTTTTTCTAGTATGGTAGGTACATCTAATTCATTTATATTTGACCACCATAAATTCGATTTTCATCCTATCTATTCCCACTATCCCATAATATATCTCACCTAATTCACATTATGGTAACATATATATATATATATTAACTGATTTTTAATATGGGAATTTTTATTTTATTTTGAATAATAATTTCTAGATGGATTTGTATCCTTATACAAAAAATATTGAAAAATTGATTTTCATATCCTAGGTCTACAAAAAAACTTATAAATTTCACCCCATATTAAATTATAATTTTTATCCCTTTATTTCAAATATTGATTGAATATGGTCATTTATTAGTGGAACATGATGTTATTTTTCCTTTGTGTTGAGGCCTATCCCCATTAAATTTCCATCACTATGTCAACAATAAAACCATCCAACCAACGAAAACCATTAAAACTATATGTGAGTATGATATATGATGTTATATTATATAATTAATCTATGTGTCTAAATTTCAATCATTTCAGGATGTATAATGATTTTCAAATCACATATCTTTGAGCAAGAATTAAGTTTAATCTCAATATCATTTTTTGTTTGAAAACCCAACAATTAGAAAATAACAATTCATGTTTAATTTTCCAGTAATAAAACTAATAAAAGATAAGAATATTAATATCTTTCTATATTATTATATGTGTAATGATTCCTACCATTATAGCATTCATAGTGACTTTTGGAGCATTGATTTAATGTCTAACCATAAATCCTCTTCTACCACACTCGAGCCTCATGCACTATAACAGCCCCATCATTGGATGTAATAAAAAATATTATCCTAAATAAATTCTAAATATTGTCTTCTATTATTATATAATTTTTTTAGTCATAATTTGAATTATCATAAATCCTCCATTGATACATTTACAAACTATATCATATTCCAAACGATCCCTTTAATTTGTTTTTTGGAATCAACTATGTATATGTCCTTCCAAAAACCATTTGGAAACAAATTTCATCTAAAAAAGGATATTATTTATCTGCATATTCAATCAATATAATTTCATTTGAGCCCACCATTAAAATTTGGTTACTTTATATCCTTTTTATTCTCTTTTATTAGTTTTTTGTAGTTGGCCCATATTTTTTAATATATTCAGTTGTTACCCAATAACATCCAACTAAATTACACCATTTCACAACATTGAAAACTCAAGCTAGGAATTATATATCTTTTCCATAATGTAAATATTTTTAAATGCTTATATCTCTCAAATCTTCCATTTAACCTATTTTATTTACCTATTATCCAAAATCACTATGACATTTAGTTGTATAAAAGAATCCAATAGGTTGTTTATATTACTATGGGGATAGGAATTCCTATATTATTTAATTTTTGATTATTTCAAAATAGACCTCCCCATGTTTCTATAAAATATATCAAAACATAAAATCTAAACACATTTGATTAGACTAATCAACATTAAAAATTATCCTAATTTGTCTAGATTGCATGAAAATAAAATATTGAAGGAATGTGAAATATTAACCCTAAATTTGAATGCCCACAGTGGGAAACATGATAAAAAATTTGGACTCAACATAGAGGTTATAAATATTGAATACCCTATAAAATATTTAGTGCACATTAAAAAAAACATTCACAAATTGTCTCAGGGTGAAAAAATGAATATAGTGGCATGATAAAATTACATGTTCCTACCCAATAGTTACATCACTATAATAGATTAGGAAGAATTTAAGGTTGTGAAATAAAATAAATAATTAATTTCTTGTATCACTATATGTGGCTAGTAAATTTTATTCCATTCACTCTATGTTTAATGATCTAGTAAAAATTTGAATAATCCTTTTTTCCTCATCCGAATTAGCTCAGGAAATATATGAATAATTAACTCAGTTGTAAAATTAAGGTAATTGAACCCCCTTAAGATATTACTCACTATTAAAAACCCCATTATTATTTTAATATTTCTAATTTATTCACTTCAATACTACCCAAATGGGATAGCCAAGATTTATATTGTTGGTTAACATAGTTTGTATCAAATCTACTAATATTTATCCATGTCTATATGTTTCTGAGGAAAATAAACAAAAAAATTATTCTAAATGATTCATATTCTATTGTGGTTATAGTTAATTCATATAATATCCATCTTTCTGATATCTGTTCGGTAGTATTCTTCTTAATGATGATGAATTTATTCAATATCTTTATGAATTGAGACAAATTATAATGAATATTTAGTCAAATAAAAAATTAATTTATTGAAATTAGAAATAGTATGAGATATATAATTTTTTCATTCATTAATAAAAAGTTAAGGATTATCCACCACTTGAGGGTATCTTCTTAATTAGTTAAAAATTCATTAAAGTGAATATTTTTAAATAGAATAATTAAACATATTTTCCTTTGAATCTCAATGTAGGATCAGTGATCACTCTCAAGAAATATTGGTGTCATTGGATTTTCATCATTTATCACTAATAGTATATTTTATCTCTCATAAAAGTATAAAATCATTCTATATTATTGTCTTTAAAAAAACAATTATATTCTCTTATATTGTACTTAAAATATTCTAACACTTTATACAGGTGATTTACCAAAGGCACCCATTCATTGTAAAATTTCCATTTCTCAACAAATATATTAATATTTATCTTATACACTTGAAGTGTTATATCCATATGTTCTATAAGGAAATATCGAATATTTTCCCATGGGATATCTAGTCCAAAATTCTCTATTTTCCCTTTACTTGTAAAATATTTTATTTATAGAGGAAGAAACATATCTACTGAAAAATATTATATACATAATGGTAACAATGATATGTTAATACTTGTTCATTTTATAACATATTTTTAAAATAGAAGTAACATTTTTTGATTTCTAAATAACACACAAAAATATCATTTTAACAGTGTTTAATGAAAAAGGGACCCTTGAATGTATTAGGAAGCCACTAGAATGATTGGAATGTAGTAAAACATTGAGACTATTCATAAAAAGAGTATTCCAATAAATTTATTGATTTCTGATATCACTAATTATAGGGGTACTAAGAGAGTATCATTATATTTATGTTACAATATATTTTTTCATAGAAAATTTATAATAATATGTTGGTATATATATTAGTTTGAAAATATTTTGGACAATGATTACTATTATGTTTATTTACCTCCACTACATGAGGTATAAATTTCACCATCTCATGTTTCTCCATGGGATAAAATAATGGGATTACACTATGTCACTATCATAAAAACCAAAACTACCATGTTGTTTTTTAGGGAGATAATTTTTTTGTCTGTAATTAATTAGCCAAAATATTGATATATAACATCTTGGGGGTTTCATTTTAATATTTTCAATCAAAATTATTAATAGGATATATATTGATCCGTTTTTTATTTCAAAAAGAATTATAAGTTGTTGAGAATATGTCACATCAAGGTGGTTGATATAATCATACCATTTTTAGAAGATTCAATATAATATACTATAGTGGTTTGTCTCTTTCTAACAAAATGTATTATGTGGGAATATATTTATTGTACCATTCAATTTAATCTAAGGCCCTAAATGGGTAACAAGGTTTAATAGAGAAAAAACATCCCCTTTAATGACTTTATTGCATATGTAATAAATTGTAGCCTCCTTAGTGGTGATGATTGGTACATATTGGGACACTAGAGTTTTTTACATTAATTAATACTACTACCCAGGTACCATGAGGATTTATTGAGTCCTTGAACTCACCTTCTTCTTTACATAAATATTAGCGTTGTTATGTTTTCAAATAATAGTCTAAATAATCTAAGGAAATATATATAAATTGAACTAATTACGATCCATGATGTAGTTTTGAAAAGGGGTTAATTGGTTAATGGGATAAATTTTTATACTTCAATTTTATTGATTTCATAATGTAGAACCCTCTCTAAAAATTGATACTCAATAATTCATGTTTTAATTCTCAATATCCAAATGAAAAAAAATAAAAAGTGGTGTTTGAAAACCATCCCCTTTATATTTGTATGTATTTGTGACAAGTATATCAGACAAGCACTAAAAAATTATTTGTGATGGTGATTTATCATGAATCATTTGAGGGATAAATAGTCCCAAAGTAGATATGTTATATTATATATCATTTACATCAGCTTCTATCATCCCCATGAAAACCAGTGATGTCTCCTCTTCCACCTAAGTCATTGATCTGGCCATGAATCCCATGGAGGTTCTAACATCGGTATTGGAGAAATACCTTGTAAATGATTTATCACATTCTTTATATACAAGAATAATGATGTTGAGTAAATAAAAAATACCATTAAATTAACGAAACAATTCTCATAAAGTCATTATAATAATTCCTTAAGGTCATGGTAATCAACACAATATTCATTAGTAGAATAAGTGATTACACATTTGATGTTTTCATTATCTGATAATATATATATGTTCTTGGTATTTGGGGATATATCATCAATAAATTCGATTCATGTTTACAGTTTCCTAATGAACATATTATCATCTACTAGGATATTTTGAATTATGATGTCAAAGGTAGATTTCATATTCCCTATTTGTGGTATTAGTTCACAACCTTGAATTTAACCCCATAGGTCATCATCTCAATTAGTTTCTACCTAGTTACTCCAATATGGTTCGTGAGACTACATAATAATTTTATATATACACATTGAGTCTCTTCCAACAATCTGAGGAAAATTTTTAATCACTTCATCTTCAATGTTTTTTTCAAGATCTTATCATCTATAAGGTTATCACTTCATAGAATCAAACATTATCATCATTAATTCATCTCATACTAAATTGGTTCCAAAAATAATATCTATTTTTATGATTTTTTGAATGTTTTATATGGACCATTTTATATAATTCTTCATTGCACTACATTTATGAAATCATGGGGACTTGATCACTTTCACTATTTACAGCTCATCTACCATAAAAAATAACATTTAAGATATCATTTAAAGGGTATGTGTAGAAATTTACACTTTTTCATAAACCAGATATATCCTAATAATGGAATTTAAGGATGGAAATATAGTTTTATCATAGGTAGTATCTTGATTAATAGTAATAAACCACTATCATTCCACTATTGGTTGTTTCACAATTATTATATAAATTTTTGGTAAAAATAATTTTCATTTTATAAATTAAAATATGAATAAAAATCCATATAATGAATATAATTTATAAATGACACCATAATCTAATCATGTTGACTAGTTTCTATCCATTAAATCTTGTATGTATTTGAATTTCAATAACATAAAACAATGACTGTTGACAATTATCCATATTATTATGCCCCTATAATCACATCAATAATAGCCCAATTATCCTTTCTCTAGAGGGAGATGATAATGGATACCACATTTATTTATATACTAAATAATCACCATAGAGTACAAAGAGTTATTTAATATTTATATGTGATGATGTGTACTAAAACCACTCCTAAAAAAACTAAAATGTTCTTGAAATAGATAATTAATACATTCTGTTAAATACATACATCACATGAATTTATGATTATTAACCAACACTGGAACTTATAATTGAATAAGAATACCATCAACCAACATAGATACCATCATAAATGTTCTTATTCTCAATCCCATATGTTATTTGTATGTTGGAAATATGTAAGCACTAATAAATATCACAACAATGTTTGAAAGATTAGATTAGGAGATTATGTATATAGGAACACTATATCACCAATATTAAAATTGACCTTATATCAAATTAGGATCTAGGTACCTAGAGTTCACCATTTTTTCACTATGGGGAATACTATTTGATAATGTTATGTTGGCCCATCACCATTTCTTCCAATGAAGATATTTCTGATTGTTTTAAGGCTAATTTATATCTATGGAAGTTGGTAATTATTTATATCCAATAAATTTTCCTTTAATATTTCGTAATAAAATAAATTTGTTCTTAATAAATATATCTAGAAAGAATATTAGGATATAACGTCATCATACATATCCCCAAGTATCGGTTCCACGAATTTTATACATACATTCTAATAAAGATCCCTATTTCTCTAACTGGAATGTGGAAGGTTTTTGTTCAGGGACTCTAATATTTTGATATCGCAAGGTTTAAATTGGAATGTTTCTATACATACATTTGTAACACCAATAAATACTCATATATCATTTCTATTATCAATTAACAATACAATTAGAGGCATTTATTATTCCAAATATTCCCTTATATATTTAGGCTTGAAACATCCACCGGGGCTCAGATCCCAACCAATTTAGATAATAGATTGTGTAATTTTTATACTTCTAAGTCTCCAGATCATATAAATGATTTTATTAGTTACTGTTGATTACCACAAAATTCATGTCACATCATATAAACCCCTTTTTATATATTCCAATTTATTATATATTTAAGATTTTAGTATTTTTATAGTTATTACTCCATCAATATAATATATTTTATCTATTTTGGGTATCTCAATTTTTTTAGGATTCTATTTACATATAATTAAATTAATTCTAACAATGAGTAATCTTGATGATATTCTAGAAAATTATATGCATTATATGAAAAATTTGGTCTATAATTTTAATCATATTATTGTTCTATATCATTAAATTATGGACAAATACGAACATAATAGTCTAAATTAAGAATATTATTTGGGGACATAAAAATATTCCTATAATGATATTTTAAAAAAGATTATATTATAATATATGAAAATTTATCAATACAGAATATTCTTTTAGGTGCATGAAATGAGAGATGAAATTTAATTATCAAATATATGAAAGGAAACAAATATCAGATCATCCTATGTCAAGACTAATTCACGAATAATAGCATGCTCTAATGAAATTTCACACTATATAGAATACATAGTTTCTCAAACCCAGTTATATATATATCCATATTATCACACACATTAACCTCCTTGATAATTTTTTTTCATACATATTCATGATTATAATTCTTATAGAAAATTCCCCTAAACATACGAGTGTTGAAAAACATATATGTGTGTGTGTGTGTATTAAAATTTTTAATCTCATGTGTTGGATTTCCCAAGGTCATTAATGTAGCTTAATGAAGAGGTACCCACTTATCTATAAATAATTAAAACATTCATTGGGTTTCCATCATCTGATATCTTTTCACCTAGTTAGTAATAGGTCCATGAATCCACCTGAGATCGTGAATTTTACATCAAAATAACAATTTATTAATAACCATACTCTTTCCCAAGTCATATTCTACATATCTTTTATTTATCTTCATACAGATTGAATCCAATTCATTGGGGATTATTTCTTTATTTGTGAATTTTAATATAGGATGGTCCCAAAAAGTGTATATGTAAACTAAAATATGTTCATAAGGATTATGTATATCATGGTGTCCTTTCATCCCAACTTTTTGACATGAACCCTATAAATCTATTTCATACCATTAAACATGTTATTCCATTCCATTTTATACAGCACGATTGAATGATCTTGGTTACCAATGTTATTACAATTTATCATTGGGTCTCTTACCTCCAACTATATTTATTAAAACCCCAATACTACTAAATGTGACTGTATAAAACTTGGTAGCTTTTGATCACATGAAGAACACACTAAATGCATATAATAATCCACACTTTGTGATTTTACATACCATTTTAATAAGTTATGAAGGAATTAATGGTACCTTTGTCGTTGAATAACACTAATAACCATAAGAGGACATTTTTACCATGTCATAATATGAATTTTTTGAATGAAAATTCTCAATATGTACTCCCAATTAGTATAATTATAGAAATATGGTTCCTAGTTTATAAAAAAGTGATCAATACACTATTTTATGTAAAGGGACTCGTACCTGGATTATAAATAAAGGTATTTCCACCTCTTCATATAGGAACAAAAATTAGGATATCATTATCCCAAATTATAAATTTGGATGGAAATCAGCGTCAATGTAATTAAAAAAAATAGGGACCTTGATTTTATCATTAAATCCTGTAAAGACTAAGAATTTCTATGTAATTTTTTTAAATAAATGGGATTTTTACGAGTTTGTGAAAATTGACGGAACAAGATTCTGAGGCCTGGAGTGCCAGGAATTAATTTATGAACATTTATTCAGGTACGTTCAGTAAATGTGTGAGCTGGTTTTTCAAACATTTGAACTGGTGCTCAGAATTGAAATCTGAGGGCACCGTTGAACTCACAGTGCCAGTATTCACATAAAGAGACATTCCCCTCAACAACAGTTGGTCGAGGGTGAAAGTTAGTTTTTTGGTTTTTTGTTGAAATAATAAAATATAATAAAACCACCTTATATTTTATTTTATTGTAACCACCCTCCAATGTGAGTGTCGAGAGGTGGGGTCCAGGAGAACTAAACCTCCATGTGGAAGTTGGTAGTGGGGACCACCAAACCATAACCTCCCATGAGAGGTTATGGTGGTGGGGACCACCCGAGCCTAAAATCCCAAAAGAGGTTATGGTGGTGAGGACCACCAGGAATTAAACCCCCTTGAAACCCCCCTTTTAATTAGGAGAAAAACCTAAAATCCTTCATTAATGTGGAGGAGCCTCCTGAGCTTCCTCCAAATAAATTATGAAAACCCACATACCTTTAATTGTGCCAACTATGTTGATTGGCATGCCCCGTTTTTAATTTAAGTAATAGCATCATAGAAATTTAGAAATATTTCTAATAAATGAACCATCATAAATTCCACAATCTTTACCTACCATTCCCCATCTCATATATATATGGATCTTGGGAGAAGGATTTGGGATGGCTCCTCCAAGCAACAGAGAACTGGTAATGTGATGCGACGCCCAACACTCAGAGGATTACGCTCTCCAATGAAGAACGCATTCTCCAATGAAGAATGTGCTCCCCAAAGAAGAACACTCTGCCAATGAAGAATGGTGACATCCTTTGACCATCTTACACAGGACTTCTTCCAATGTGGAACGTCCTCATCTATGGCGAATTGATGACCGTACTACCTTCATGCACCAATGCTATAAAGTGAACATGTAATCGGTTTATTTTGTGTAAGATTATATTCCCATGTTCTTCCTATCCTTAAATCAAAGAACGTGGATGTTTTCATTTGTGGGCGGGAAACAGTCATTACGGGAGGGTTTGATGTTCCTCACTCTTATTTATGATGAGCCTCTTGCTACCACCCTAATGTGGAGAGTTCGGGCCTAACTAAAATGGCTCGTCCTCTCGGTAATTTGTGTGTTGAATGTAGGTGTTCTTTTAAATGGAGGAAGGAGACAAAGGTAATGACGCTCTGCCACCCGCAGCCTCCGCCGCTCCACAATACCGCCAAACCGTTGTTATGTCGAGCCATAGAGTCAAGCCGGCACCCTGATCTGAGCCACCTCTATGCCCTCGCGGCACCCCGGACGAACATGCCCGCACCCCCCGCGGCACCCTGGCCGAATCGGCCCTACGCCCCCCACAGCGCCCTAGCCGAATAGGCCCGCACCCCTCACGGCTCCCAGGCTGAGCCGCCTCTGAGCCCTCACGGTGCCCCGGTCAAACCATCTCGTGCCCCTCGCGGTGCTCCAGCTAAACTGGCCCGCACCCCTCACGGTGCCCCAGTCGAACCGGCCCCGTCCCTCGTGGTGCCTCAGCTGAAGCATCCCATGCCCATCGTAGTTCTGCGTCCGAACCAGCACGCGCCCCATGCGGTGCCCCGGCGAACCGGCCCACGCCCTTCACTACCCCCTGGCCGAACCGGCCCCGCTTCCCTCATGGCTCCCCATCCAAACTGGCATGCGCCCCCACGACGTCCCAGCCGAACCGTCCCTACGCTCCCATGGAACCTCGGTCGAACTAGCCTCGTACCGCATGGTTCCCCGACCGAACATGCCCTGCTCCCCCGCTGCGCCCCTCACAAAAGGGCATGCGCCCCCTTCGCGGCACCCCGGCCGAACCGGTCCTTGCCACTCACGGCCGAACCGGCCTACTATACTTGCGGTGCCCCGAACATACCATCCTCGTGCCCTAGCGGTGCTCCGGTCAAACCGACCATAGCCTCGCGGCACCCCCGCAGCACATACGGTCTCCACGGCCCCCCTTATGACCATTGTGACTTTCTGGACACCCAACAGACCGGGCCACATCACGGTCCGAGCCTGACCCAGCTGGTCAGTCCAGCTCGACCTGAATAGGGACGACCCATGCCGGGTCGGACCGGACTCGGGCCCACTACGACCAATTTTCGCTCCTTCAGCCATATCTTTGGCACCAAACGTCCATTTGAAGAACAGTTAGTGGCGCTAGAATTCATGGAGCGAGATGGTGCCTTGGAGAGATACCCCACTAATTTTTGGATTGAGGTGGGAAATGGTCATGTTGGATCGATCACAAATCTAACTAGGGCCCTGGGACTAAAATACTAATAAATAACAGATCATGAATCTGATTAATGCGCCGACTGTTACGTTGAGATCCCTATGATGTGGAGGACCGTTGAGATAAATCTTCAAGGGACATCGTGAGAGGTGGAGTATCAAACAGTATCTCATGAAGAGGATCCTCCTAGAGATGAGAATGTAGAGTGTGGAGACCTAGTAGCTGGCTGAGACCTGATGACTGCTGACTATTTCAACTCGGAGTGACTCAACTAGCCCACTGGGGAGTGCCTTGGTGTTGTGGAAGACACATGGTGGGGAGCACCTTTGTGTCATGGTAAACCCATGGTACCTGACAAGAGGAGTACATTAGTATTCTATGTGGGGGAGCGCGCTACGTGACGTGACATGCCCACAGTGGGGAGCACGCTTGGTGACGTAGCAGATCCATGGTATTTTACAGGAGGAGTACCTCAGCAGTCCAAGGTTTGTGGGAAGTGCATTTCGGGTTACAGTATCCCACTGTACTCAACACAGGAGGAGTTCTCCCACAACTAAGGTTTTTACAATGTGACTAGATATGTTACTTGATACTACCCCTAGAATAAAATCCTGGTTCAACTGAGTCATTTTTTCTGTGTTTTCCTAATGATTGAGATGGATCACTTGATAACATAGGTATATGTATAGGAATATACATAATTAGGGTTATTGGTTGATTTAATTATTTGTGGTTTATCCTTGGTGGATTTTTGTGAGTCCTTGAGGGTCTTTGGGTCCCTACTGGGTATTGTTATACTCACCCCTGCATGAGTTATGCCCGCACCATGTTGTGTTGGATGCCAACAACGGACAGCGCTAACTGAGGCTGAGTGTACCAGGACTGGATGGTACCTAGAGGTGGACCATACGACAAGACGATATGCAGAAGTGACCGATAGATATGGAGTGCTGAGGAGGTGATTTGTACCTACCCTTCATGTAGGAACCCCGCAGGATGATCTAGTAGCTTCTTTTCATTTTTCTTTCATTTAGATTGTATCTCATTTGTACTTGTACATTCTTGTGGGGATTTTATTTTGGCCCCTTTTACTTTCAGAACTCTTTTTTTATACAGTTTACTTGGGGTTTCGTATCCATCTGTGTGCTTTTTTGTGTGTGTGTGTGTGTGTTATAGGATATAAAGGCAATGCATTCCGAATTTTATTGAGTTACACTTTTTGTGTGAGTCACCAACCCCAGACCTATGTATGTCGGGCTTGGGGTAGTCGCAGCACCGGCCCCAGGGGACGGTTCATGACAAATTGGTATAAGAGGAGTCGGCTCTACCACAAAACCTAGGACTCAGATCTTTTCTGTGAAGCAATACTTTTATGTGTAGTGTGTTCAGTTTTCAGTTCATGGAGTCCAGTGTTGGTGCGGCACTCGACGTATCCATACACCGGCACCCTAACTACTGATTTTTGACTCAGTGCACGAAAACACTGATTGTGTGTGTGTTTTAAAATATTTTCTTTATGTCAGCTCACCAGGTCAGCACACCACGTATATCTTTTTGACCATATCATACCAATTTCTTTTCTGAATGCCTCGACATAGACAGCCAGTTAGATTTCCATGAGTTGTACTCACAGATAGCCCACTATGTGACGAGGCCTCAGTACAGGTCCCTTTTTTAGAAAAGACATCATCAATACCACTCCACATTGGGCCACCAATTCCACCCGCCCCAACATCAGATGATGCATCCTGCATGAGTGCATTTTAAGACTTCTAGTGCCAGAGGCCACCTAGGTTTAGGGGAGAGACGGACCCATATAAAGCTGAGGATTGGATGGAGGATATGGTGAGTCTTTTTAAACTGGTAGGGACACCAGCTGACCTCATGGTGATTCTTACTTCTATCCTTTTACCATTAGCAGTAGGAATAATGTATAGATTGATTTTCCAGGTTTATAATGAGGTGACGCTTCTCTGGGCAGAGTTCGAGAGCCTGTTTTTGGCAGAGTTTGTTCCAGCAACTCTTCGCGTAGTGCGCATATAGGAGATACTTCATCTATAGTAGGGGAAACATTACTGTGGCTCAGTACTCAGTGAGGTTCACTGACCACTCACATTACTCCACTGATATGGTTTGGGACCCATTCTTTAGGGTCCGAACATTTGATCAGGGACTTAGATCGGAGATCTGGTCATTGGTAATCTCATACAACATCCTGAAGTAGGCAGGGGTGTTAGAAAGAGCCCTCCAAGTGGAGAGTTTTCTTGTTGAGCACTCTCTAGTAGTGAGATACACCACCAGTTCACACGTAGAGAAGACTTCTACAGCTGGCAGCAGATAGATGTCATAGAGGTCTAAGAGGACCAGACCTACAAGTGGACGGCCTCATGACTCAGGATCAGTTGTGCGGGGCACCCGATGTGAAAACAGACATTCCCAGAGCGGGCAGTGTTTCACTTGCGGCGGGTAGGGTCACATGGATCATGACAGTCCAACCCAACATTCGGATCATCATCAGATGGTTGAAGGACCCCCCAAATAGAGACGGAGATTTGACCAAGGAGGTCTGCAGGGGGCAAGTAGACGTGGCAGAGCAACTGGTTGTATAGATGGCGGTGGGCGAAGATTCAAGATGTTACCACCACCACCACAAAGAGGTGCACCCTAACCATAGGGAGTAGGAGGACAAGGGAGAGCTCAGCTCCAGGCAGCTGAGGCTTACCATATTAATGCTCTAAGGATGATATGAGATACATTCTGTGTCAACCCCACCTTAGCTACAGTACTTATAGACACAGGTGTCAGTCAGTCATTCATTTCCATTGTCCTCATTCAAAGCTCATAGATTACGACAGAGTCATTGGCTCGATCCTTATAGCTAGATACTCCTATGGGTGCAGATTCGATGATTATGCAATAGTGCCGATAGTGAAAGTTTACTCTAGGAGGTGAGAGATTCAACTATGATATCCTAGTAGTGGCATCGAGGCCTTGCGACGTCATCTGCGGTATAGACGGTTTATCTATAGTCCATGCTCAGATTGACTTTATTAGGTGCAAAGTGCGGTGTATCCACACTGATGGGGCTAGGTTTACTTTCACTAGAAAAAATGGAGCCTTTGTAGTGTAGGATGTACTTACCCGGAGGAGAGTCCAGCCGATCACTCATCAGTTGGCTAGCCTTACCCTCGGAGCTCTTGATGTGGAGTGTCGCAGCTATCCTATAGTAGTGGACCAGGATGAGGATGTCTTCCCGGATGATGTTTCAGGTAAACCTCCGCATAGAGAGGTGGAATATTACATTGACTTGTACTATGGGATGCCAATGTTATCTACAACAGCATATCAGATGGATCCCGCATAGCTTTGTGAGATGTGGGTACAGCTAGAGGACTTGTATGGGAAGGGATTCATTCATCCCAGGGTTTCACCATGGAAACCCCGATTCTATTCACCAAGAAGGTGGATGGGAGCTTGAGGCTTTGTGTTGAATCTCAGCGCCTGAGCCAAGTGACCGTGAAGAACATGTAACCACTCTTGAGGATTGATGACCTCTTTGATCAGCTGAAGGGAGAACGGTGGTTCTCGAAGATAGACCTCAGATCAGGCTAACACCAGCTTATACTTTGAGACGAGGATGTGCAGAAGACAACATTCTGATGTCGGTATGGCCATTACGAGTTCATTGTTATTACATTCGATGTGACCAACACTCCAGTAGTGTTAATAGGACTCATGAAGAGGATATTTCATCCATACTTTTATCTCTTTTTAGTGGTATTCATCAACAAAATTCCGATCTACTCGACTACTGAGGAGAAGCATGCCTATCATTTGTGGGTACTACTGGACACACTCTGAGAGCACTATCATTATGGTAAGCTCTCGATGTGCCATTTTTTGATCTGAGAGGTTCAATTTCAGGGATATGTAATTTTGGAGGCTGGAGATGCAGTGGATATAGCAAAGATTGAGGTGGTACTTTCTTGGGATTACCCAGGAGTGTGGTGGAGGTATGAAGTTTCCTACGTTTGGCTAGATATTACTAGAGGTTTGTCCTAGACTTCTCAAGAGTTGAAGCACCACTATTAGCCTTGAAGAAGAAGGGGAATCCATTTGTGTGGTTGGAGAGATTCCAGTAGAGAATTTATGATTAGAGATAGAGACTGAATAGTGCCCCATATTGAGTCTTCCAGAGGAAGGAATAGGGTATGTAGTCTACTGTGACACATTAGGGACTGGAAACGGATGTGTACTAATGTAGGAGTGAGTAGTGATCATGTATGGTTCTCAACATTTAAGATTGAATGAGCGGAACTACACTACCCATGATCTGGAGTTAGAATCAGTGGTCTTCACCAAGAAGATGTGGTGACACTATCTGATGGGTAAGCGTTTTACAGTGTACTCTGATCACAAGAGTCTCCTTTATATCTTCCCTCAAAAGGAACTGAACCTGAGACATCGACATCGGATCGAGTTCCTGTAGGTCAATGACTTCGTGATAGTCTATACTCTTAGGAAGGTTAATGTTGTTGCAGATGCACTCAGTATGAGGTCTGGTATATAGATGCTAGGCGAGGTGAAAGAGCAACTAGCTACTTTGAAAATAATGTTTGTAGATCGAGATGGAGCATATTTTCATTAGTCTCTTATAGTCACTCCCCCACTTCATCAGCGAGTCAGGGAGGTGAAACGTGGGGACACTGACTGTGAGGCTTGATGTGCTCAGATATCCACAAGGTAGGCACCTTATTGATTTTCTGAAGATGGGAGGACATCATCCTCTTTAGGAAACGTACCGGGGTACCAGTGTCACTTCAAGAGGAAGTGTTGAGGGAGTTCCACAGATCAACTATAGTGGAACAACCAGGAGTGGTGAATGTGTACCAAGATCTCCGATGACAGCACTGGTGGCTAGGAATGAAGAAAGCAGTTGTAGAGTTTGTTTCTCGGTGCCTCACTTGTCAGTAAGTGAAGGTGGAGCATCTGGTACCAGCAGGATTGGTTCAGCCATTAGAGGTCCCAGAGAGGAAGTTGTATGGGATTTACATGTATTTCGTGATAGGGATCCCATGTAAATCCATGGTACTTGACTATATCTAAGTGATCATCGACAGAATCACCAAGTCGGCCCACTTCCTACCGATCAAAGATTAGGGTTCAGTAGAGAGCTCAAGACGCCTCTATGTGCAAGATATTGTGTGGCTATATGGAGTCCCCACAACCATTTTCTCTGATCATGATACACATTTAACTTCTCATATATTTAAGGGGTTTCATAAGGCTTTCGAGATGTAGCTTCGTTTGAGTAACGACTTCCACCCTCAGATGGATGACCAGACTGAGTGGACCATTCCATCCCTTGAGGAAATGTTGTGTTCTTTAATCCTTGACATCAGTTGTAGATGGGTGGATCACTTTCCTTTGCTGGAGTTTGCATAAAACAACAACTATCACTCCACCATTGGGATGGCACCTTTCAGGGAATTGTACGAGCAACCTTGGAGATCTCCTTTGGGCCGGACTGACCGAGTGGAGTCAGCACTCATGGGACCAGAGATGGTATGGGCTACTACTGAGAAGGTGGAGATCATCCAGGAGTATATGAAGACTGCACAGAGAAGTCATCAGTCGTATACTGACAGGAGATGAAAACCTCTGGAGTTTGAGGATGGTGACCACATCTTTCTATGGGTCTCACTCGACGAGGTTGGAGGATATTTGGCTGAGGTGTAAAGTTATTTCCAAGGTTCATCAGACCTTTTCAGGTTCTCATCAGTATTGGCAAGGTGGCATACCACATAGCTCTTCCACCTCAGTTGCACTGGCTGCACGATGTCTTACATGTATCCTGGCTGAGGAGATACTTTCACGACCCTTATAACATCATCGACCATGGAGAGCTGGATGTCGATGATGGGGTGACTTTTACAGAGGATCCAGTAGATATTGTGGATCGACGGGAGCCAGTCCTTCATGGAAGGTCGATAACTCTGGTGAGAATTTACTGGGATCACGAGAACCACTAGGAGAGCACATGGGAGCGGGAGGCTCAGAGGCGTGCTTAGTACCCCCATTTTTTTACTCATTTTAGTTGTATCTTACAGGGACATAGAGACCTGAGGTGGGGAAAATGTAAATACCTAGAATTTCGGTGTAATTTGTTTTAAAATAAATGGGCTTTTTACGAGTCCACAAAAATTGACAGCTTGTGATTCTGAGGCCCAGAGTGCTCGGAATAAATTTCTGAACTTTTGTTCGAGTACGTTCAGAAAACATTTGAGTGGGTTTTTCTAACATTTTAACAGATGCTCGGAATTGAAATATGAGAGGAACATTGAACTGGCAGCACCAGTATTCTCATAAAAGGACTTTCACCTCTATGGCAGTTGGTTGAGGGTGAAAGTTAGTTTTTCAGTTTTTGGTGGAAATAATAAAATAAAATAAACATACGTTTTATTTTATTTTTTTGTAACCACCCTCCCATGTGGGTGTTGGGAGGTTGGGTCCACCAGAACTGAACCTCCATGTGGAAGTTGGTAGTGGGGACCACCAAACCATAACCTCCCCTGAGAGGTTATGGTTGTGGGGACCATCCAATTCTAGCTTCCCATGAGAGGTTATGGTGGTGGGGACCACCTAGGATTGAACCCCCTTGAACCCCCCTATTAATTGGGAGAAAAACCTCAACTCCGTCATTAATGTGGAGGAGTCTCTTGTGTTTCCTCAACATTAATTGAGCCAACACTCATACCTTTAATTGTGAGATCTTAGATAATTGGATTGCCCGATTTTTAAATTAAGTAGCAATGTTGTTGGAATTTAGGAAGGTTCCAAATAAATGAAAGGTCATAAATTCCATGACAGTTACCTACCATTCCCCCTCTCCTATATAAATTCCATGACAAATAGCGTGTTTTTTATGAAACAAAAAGTATCAAAAGATTGACACTAGTTTAAGTCCGATTTCAAAGTGAAATTAATTACAATGACCAAAATTGGATTAAATGGTAAAAATAAACTCTAATTTAACTTTAAAACCAATTCAAAAGATAATATAATCATATAAATAAATTATATTAAAAAGAGGTTTTGAATTAAAATACAACATTTTTCACTATTCATTAAAAATGATCTGTATTGGAAAAATACCAAAAAATTACACAAAGTAAATTTTGATGTCCCAATTCTAAAGAAGAATTTTATTTGGTCCAATAGAATGTATTAGAGTGACCAAAACTATATTTAATTAATTTTTTCCATCAAAAGGCGATAGTTCGACTTTTTAGTGAATATTAGAGTATCTATGCCTAAAATTGAATTCTTTTCGTATTTGAAGCCTTTATATTTTATTGGATAAATTTAAAAACTTTTAACAGACATATATAATCATATTTTAGTTATTTCTATTCATTCCCACCAATACAACGTCTACATGTTAACTACCATTTAAAATAATATTATTTTATTACTAGTGTGAAACGTAAGATTTCAAAGAAACTCATTGTTGCGTATCGAGTACGCTATCGAATATAGCAACACTTTTAATGTATAATTAATATTTAATTTGAAAATATTAATAAATATGAAATTGTATTATTCTTTATTTACCTGGGATATTACATCCTTCCCCCCTTTTGAGAATTGTGTCCTCACAATTTTATTCACTTTCAAAATAAGTGGGGGTATTTATCCCTCGTAGCATTTTCAGATTCCCATGTTTCCTCTTCAACCATATGGTTTTTCCACAAAACCTTTACCTGGTGAATTACCTTATTTCAAAACACTTTCTCTCTTCGGTCAGGAATATGGACTGGTTGTTCTTTATAAGAGAGATTATCTTCCAACTGAACTACCTCTGGGCTCAAAACATGAGATGGATCTGGCATATACTTTCTCAACATCAAAGCATGAAAAACATTGTGTACCTGAGATAAACACGGAGGTAATGCCACTTTGTATGCAACGGATCCAACTCTCTCTAAAATTTCATATGGTCCAATGAACCTTGGACTCAGCTTTCCTTTCTTACCAAATCGCATCACACTTTTCCACTGTGAAACTTTGAGAAAAACATGATCACCTACCTTGAAAGATAGATCCTTCCTCAGGTTATCCGCATAACTTTTCTATCAACTCTGAGCTGTTCTCATATGTTTCTGAATCAACGGAACTTTTTCTACCATATCTTCTACCAATTCTGGTCCCATTATCATCCTTTCACCTACTTCATCCCAAAAAGCTGGTGTTCGACATCGCTTCCCATATAATGCTTAAAACGGATCCATCTACATACTGGAATAAAAACTGTTATTATATGAAAATTCAACCAAAGAAAGATGTTCGTCCCAACATCCCTGATAATCCATCGAAAAAGCACGTAGAATATCCTACAAAGTTTGAATTTTTCATTCTGACTGCCCGTCTAATTGAGGATGAAAAGCTGTACTAAAATTTAATTCAGTACCCAATGACTTATAAAGGCCTTTACAAAAGTTAGAAGTAAACCTGGGATCACAATCAGATAAAATGGATAGGGGAACTGCATGCAACCTAACTATCTCTTTAAGATACAATCTTGAATGTATCTCTAATATGAAGGAAATGAGCAGATTTAGTCAAGCGATCAACAATAACACAGATTGCATTATTACCTTGAGATGTCTTCGGTAATCCCACAACAAAGTCCATGGATATATTTTCCCATTTCCACTCTGGCACTGGTAAAGGCTGAAGAATCACTTTCGGTAACTGCCTCTCTGCTTTAACCTGCTGACAAGTTAAACACTTCACAGTAAAATCAGCAATAACCCTTTTCATTCCGTCCCACCAATAATACTCCAGCAGATCTTTGTACATCTTAGTACTACTATGATGAACTGAATACGGGGAACTATGAGCCTCACATAACAACTCATTTTTCAACTGTGAATCACAAGGCACACATAATCTCTTCCCAAACCTCAAAACACAATCATTATCAATGTTAAACTTAGGCAACATACCCTTCTGAACTAGCTCCACCTTTTTCTTCAACTCACTGTCTTGCTTCTGTGCTTGCTTAATTCTATCTGATAGAGATGATGTCACTGATACCTGAAACAAAACAGAAGAACTTCCTACACCAACAAATTCTATTCCAAAGTTCATCAAATCAAAAACCAAAGGATCTCCTTACAAACATAGCACGGTTAATGAAGCATTAATTTTTCGACTCAAACCATCGACCACTTTATTTTCTTTTCCTGGATGGTAATGAATTGTACAATCATAATCCTTGATAAATTCAAGACATATCCTCTGTCTCATGTTCAATTCTTTCTTATTGAATATATACTTTAATATTTTGTGATTAGTATATATTTCACACTTTACTCCATACAAATGATGCCTCCAAATTCTTATAGAAAAAACAATAGCAGCTAATTCCATATCATGTGTAGGGTAATTTACCTCATGAGTTTTCAACTGACGTGAAGCATATGAAATAACCTGATCATTCTGCATTAGGATACAACCAAGTCCCTTCAACAAAGCATCACTGTATATAAAAACTCACCATTCCTGGAAGAATGTGCAAAAACTGGAGCATTCACAAATCTTCTTTTCAACTCCTGAAAACAATCATCACATTCTTTTGTCCAGATATACATAACACCCTTATGATATAGCTTAGGCATTGGACTAGATAACCATGAAAAAATTTCAACAAACCTTCTGTAGTAACCTGCAAAACCAAGAAAACTACGGATCTCGGTTACATTTGTGGGTCTTGTCCATTCTTCAACAACTTTTGTTTTAGCAGGATCAACAGTTATACCATATTTTGAAACAATGTGACCAAGGAAAGAATTTTTTTGCAACCACAACTCACACTTTCTGAATTTCCCATACAATATCTTTTCGTTCAAGGTTTGAAAAATAACCCTTAAATTTCTTCATTCTCCTATTTTCTTTTAGAAAACACCACAATATCATCAATAAAAACAACCAGCATTTTTCACCTGATTCAACTGAGCCATCACTACAGCAAATTGTTTAGTTCTGATTCTGACTATCTCAGGATAAAGATTTGAATGGTCATTTACCTCTGTATGCCTTCCCAGAAAAGATATTCTATTTCCTATATGAAAACCCATTATTAACAAATATGTATCAGATGAAGCAACATGGTAATCTTAAAATGCTATATCATTTTAAAAAAATATTTTTGGATAATCATTTAATAGAATTCTAACTCCTAGAGTTATCTAAGCCGACCTCTAATACCAACTATAAGGCCCCGACCTTAAACATTACTTAATATTTAATTAAATGAATAATTCACATTGAGGATATTTTTAGGTTTAGTGTTTTAGATAATTAGGACATAACTATTACATCTCAAAAAATTACAAAGTAGACACTTCTACTAAGTTTCGACAAAATAAAAACTCCTAAAAAGAAACATGTCTACTTCCATGTTTTAGATAGCATGACATTCCCTTGATCCTATCCTTGACCCTATTCCACATTAAATCCTATGAAAAATATTTCAAAAAACTTTGGGTGAGCATAAAAAGCTCAGTATGGGATACCCAATGAATAAAAACTGTTAGTTTTTCAAAACAACAAGTAAACCATGTATACTTTATCAAGGTAATACTTTTCACCTTTATGAAGTAGTAAAAAATATTCACTGAATAAAAGATCATTACTTACCATTTTTTAACCAAAAGGTTACCATAAATCCCATATAAATATCACATATCATATACAGGTAACTTTGGAAATAAACATACATAAATGGAATAACCATACGGTCGACTTCCACACATATCACTTAATGGATTAGCTATACGGACGACTTCCATGCCCAATGCATTGGAGGTTATAACGAAACCACCTCTCCTGGTATTCACGGCACCACCCATCATATGGTTTATCATGTAACCACCCGTCAAATGTCCAAATACCATTATAAAATCATAAGACATAAAACAAATATAATGGAACGAAAACATTTCCACACTTTGATCACAATATATCACATAAATATATTGACATAAAAAATCCATTATAAAAATTATTTTCAACACCAAAATACATAAAAGTGTATATGGTATTTATTTCATTTTAAAAACAATATGTCTTGTTGAGGAAGCCAAAGACTAAATAATACTCGCGGCGGTGGAAAAGGTCGTTGTCACTAAGTACGTTAAAAGAAACATTCCTTTTTGACGTTTAGTAAAACACTTCGTAGAAAAAGATTAATTTTGTATAAAAGTAAAAGTCAAAGGGGTTTATACACCACATAAAAGAATGTTTTGTATAAAACAAAACATTCCTCAATGAAAAGAGATTGAGACGAAGTCCCTTACCTCGTGTCCGACATGACTCGATTGATCTTTAATCTTCTGAATAATAAACTAGTGTTAATTTCAACTTGCATAAGAACCTTTTTCAAGCTTAATATTCCTTTTATATCAATTACATCGATTTTATAATCATTATGTAATCATTTATGTTAATAATGTTTGTTTTTTCGATATTTGATTCTTATGTCGAAAGTGGACTTCTTACAATTACATGTTGTTTGTGTGGTAAATGGTTCATTATATCCAAAATGATATTCATGATTTGGATATCATATATATCATATATATCCATCATATACATGTATTTATAATATTACATAATCATTTAGTGGTAAGAAATGAAATGCACTGTTCATGGAGACGGTAAGCCGTACCTAATCATGAATGCTACTTTCATTTCTATGTCATATTAATGGAATTAAAACTAAATGAGAGATATGTATATTTTTATTCCAAAATTATATTAATAATTTAGATGTAACATAAATCATATATATCCATTATATATATGTACTTATAGTAGTACATTACATTTGGGGATAAGAAATGAAATGCACCGTTTATTGAGACGGTAAGCCGTACGTACGAATGAACGCTACTTTCATTTCTATGTCATACTTTAATTGAAATAAATAATAATGATATAAAGTTATATTATAATTCCAGTATAACATCATATATAATAACTTTAAATCCATCCTTTATATGTACCACATATGTCATTAACGAATAAAATCATCTTGAGGGGGCGGTAGTCCGCACTCCCTAAAATGAAATTATAGTGTTTACCTACAATGGAAACCATAAAGGTATGACACAAATGAAAAATACAGAAGCTTAAGTAAAACATAAACATATTATATATCATATATAAATATAGTTTCATCTTAATGACCACCTTTGAAGGTGTTATTTGACTAGTGTTGAACAATCATCGTTTCGTGAGGCAGAAATTCGCGATCCACAGAAACCGTATGTTCTTTAACCATTAGATGAAGGTGTGTGTAAGTGTAGCTCGAATCCTTCTTATATTAACATCCTGGAATATTTAGTATACTATTGTTATTACAAAATAAATGAATAAAAAAAGTTTAGGGGGTAGGAGAAGAAAAATAATACCTAAGAACACAAGAGAAGACACTACCTTTAAAACAGGTAACTCTTTTTGATTTGAGCTCAAAGGCTTCCTTGGGAAGAATTTTGCCCAAAGATAGGCTTCTAGGGGTAATAGAGTGATGTGTAGAGATACAAAGATCAGATATTGGATGAACCAAAGTCTTGAGAGGTGTGGTTAAAGAGGTAGAGGTAGGGGCCTTTTATAAGAGGAGAGGAGGGGCACTCTTGAAAGTTATAAAAGGCTACTTTATTATAAAATGATTTTCAGATAAAAAGGGTCCCACAATTATATATTTAGAGTATAAGGTGATAAGGGTTTGAAATACACCCATAAAATAGGTTTTTGACATGTGCAGGTCTCAAATTTTACATTATCTTTTCATTTTATTTAAATCGTTAAATAATGATCCAATCGCTGCATCATCATGGTGTCACAAATAATTTAATTTATATAATGTCTAAAAATTATAAAAAAAATATCATGATGTAGGAAATCTTTTTATATTTCTAATGAATATTTATAGTCAAAATTATGACTTTTATAACCCCATTTAAAAAATTATTTAGTAAAACATATCATGTTTGTGACATTTTTATTTTAACTTTAAATAAAAAGATATTAATGTCATTTTCCTACCAATGTTGATCCATGGGGTCCCCATGTTTACCCATGGATTGTCTTGGTCGGCCATGACACATCCAATAAGGGTAGGACATGTGTCTAGGTCATTTCATATTATTAAAACATTACTTTTACCTTAAACTACACTAATTACCTCTAATCGCGATTAATAAACAAAAAAGTTACTATTCACCAAAAAATTATTTTAATCCCATTGAACCACATTTTACTTCTTAATTACAACCATGTATGTCAAAATTTTGAAATTTAAAACACATGAGTGGTAATGTTTCATTTTAACGAAAGATCAGTTTTTTTATGTACCACTTAGTGGTTTCACTATTCATCAAAAATTGAAGTTTTTCAGAAAAATACCAAAACTCCACCCTAAGATATATTTGATATTCGGATTTCAAAAATTATGTCTATTTTAAAAAATTAAAAACCTATAAGTTGAATTAATTAATTTAATAATTAATTCCCATTGTCAAAACAAATAGCGTGTTTTTATGAACCAAAAAGTATCAGAATATTGACACTAGTTTAAGTCCGATTTCAAAGTGAAAATAATTCCAATGACCACAATTGGATTAAATGGTAAAAATATAATCTAATTTAAATTAAAATCCAATTCAAAAAATAATATAATCATATAAATAAATTATATTAAAAAGAGGTTTTGAATTAAAATACAACATTTTCACTATTCATTAAAAATGATCTGTATTGGAAAAATACCAAAAATTTACACAAAGTAAATTTTGATGTCCCGATTCTAAAGAAGAATTTTATTTGGTCCAATAGAATGTATTGTAGTGAAAAAAACTATATTTAATGACGGTTCACCATTAGAAGGTGATAGTTTGACTTTTTAGCGAATATTAGAGTATCTATACATAAAATTGAATTCTTTTCGTATTTTAAGACTTTATCATTTAATGGATAAATGTAAAAACATTTGAAAAACATATATAATCATATTTTAGTTATTTCTATTCATTACTTTCAATACAACAGCTACGTGTTAACTACCATTTAAAATAATATTATTTTATTACTAGTGTGCAACGTATGATTTCAAAGAAACTCAATGTTGCGTATCGAGTACGCTATCGAACATAGAAACCCTTTTAATGTAAATTAATATTTAATTCGCAAATATTAATAAATATGTAAATGTATTATTCTATATTTACCTGGGATGTTACATGCTATGAGGGGGAGGGTTCTTGGTGACACAGCAGACCCACAATGGGGAGCACACTTGGTGACACAGCAGATCCACGTTATTCGACACAAGGAGTACCTCAGCAGTCCAATGTGATTGGGAAGTGTTCTTGGTGTTGCTGCAGGCCCACTATACTCGATATAAGAGGAGTTCTCCAACAGCTAAGGTTTCAAAAATGTGACTGGGTATGTTACTTGATAGTTCCCCTAGAATAAAATCCTAGTTGAGCTAAGTCATTTTTTCTGTGTTTTGCTCAAGATTGTGATGGATCAGTTGATAAATTAGGTATATGTATGGGAATATACCTAAGTAGGGTTATCTGTTGATTTCATTCATTGTGGTTTATCCATGGTGGATTCTTGTTAGACCTTGAGGGTCTCGGGGTCCCTACTATGTATTGTTATACTCACCCCTGCATAGGCTATGCCCACACCTTGTTTTATTGGATGAAAACAACTGTCAACGCTGACTAAGTCTGAGAGTACCATTAATGGATGGTACCAGGAGGTGGACCATATGGCCTGACGATACGTGGGTGAGACAAATGAGGGTGGAGTTCCAAGGAGGTGATTTGTACCTACCCTTCAGGTAGGAATCTCGGTGGATGATCCAGTAGATATCTTTCCTATATCATTCAAATGTATTGTATCACAGTTGTACTTGTACTTTCCATTTGGGCTTGTATTTTGGCCCCTTTTACTTTTAGCACTCTTTTGTTATACAGTTTACTTGGTGTTTTGTATCCATCACTGTGATTTATTGTGTATGTGTTATAGTATTTAAAGGCAATGCCTTCCCGGTTTTAGGGAGTTACACCTTTTGGGCTAGTCGCCAACCCCTAGACTATGGATGGCAGTTTTGGGGTAGTCACGACATGGGACCCGGGGGATGGTTCATGACAAAGCCACACCAAAATCCCAAAATCATGAACCTAATCTCATAGTTCTCTCAATGGATCTCTCACTTACCAAGCTCAAAATATTGGGCACCTATTTTTTAATTACATCAATGTGGTTCATTTTTTATTTTGAATACCCATCAATCACGAATTCTGATAATAGAAACCCCTAATTAATTTTAATTACATTGTATAAAACATTTCTTAAAATATGTATTTGACACCCTATATTTTGGGAAATATAATAATAATCATTTCTTACCAAAACCTCCTTCAAAACCACCTAACATATATGAATGGTAATTATAAACATATGTGCTACCTTTTAATCATTTATTTTACTAAAATTTATATCCACCGGTTTTACCCCCTTATCAATTAGTTACCTGGGATATATCCGTTCAATTATTCCACTGATATTAATGAACCCTCCTTTTTTAAGGTTAGTGGAATATTATCAGGAATAATGTCCTTATATCCCATTTAATGGATGTTATGAACCAAATAATGACTTTCAAGATACATTACTATTATTTCATTAGTATCTCTTATCTAATAATTGATCTATTGAAATATAAATATCCATATAACTAGGTGTAATCCTTAACCAAGATTCAACTGATTCATATTACTTTCTAAATAAAAACCAAATACAATTGAATAATTCTAGCAAGAAATTTTTCTAGTTCCCAATAACCTATTAGTACATTCTTTATGACTTTTAAGGTAATGAAATAGGTATAATTCATATAAATATAAACTACAATATATCATGGTCCTTTCCAGGTCCTTAGAAGAACCATAATTAATCACGGTTGCACAACCTCAAAGGGGACATCATCATTCTATAACAGATGACAATAAAATATAGATTTTTGATCATAGATGCAAGATCATTAAATATATATCATTTTTCATTGATACTTTACATTAAATATTAAATTTATTTTACATGGATGTATGACCATAAAATTTATCATGATCACCCTTCTCACATAACCATAATTTGTTTACTTGCATCATTAAAATAAACTAAACAATATGGGTTTATATTTTCATTATACTTAGATATAGATAACCACTTTCATGGGAAATTTTTTATCATTTTTTCATGTAATATAACCATGGATATGGATTCCTTATAATGTACCTATATTTATGGATTTAAACTATAGTGTTACTAACTAATGATTGATGGGATTGAGAACCTCTCATAAATGAAGATAAAGAACATATGATACATATAGATATTTATGTTTATTGTTGGAATATTTTCATTTCATTTAGGTTAAGGGTAACTTTAATTTTTACTGAGAAGGATTTCATAAAAATTTAATAAATAAATAAATTAGAGTACCCTAGACTATGTTGAAATAACCTTAAGGGGATTGCCTGACCACATATTCCCTTAATATCAATGTTTAATTCAAATAATCAGTTGCTAACACTAAAGTACACATTCCATTGGAATGTAGGCCTGTATCCAATTATAAATTATTCATAGGAATTTTTTAGGAAAAAATCATATCTAATAAAAATCACATTCTTCATCCCACAATATAAATGTATATATATTGTATAACATGTTCCATAACCAAATAACTGGACCATAAATAACCATTTACCAACCAAATCATTACAAAACCATTGAACAACGAATGACATGTGTCTCAACCATTATCAGGAAACCAAATTGACAATCCAAACCATATCATCAAAAAAGTCATCATCATCACCATGAATGGGGAGGTGCTATCAATTAACCATACGATTGTCTCTCAAAATATAATTATTTGTCAAAGGTCACACAATATATAATAAAATTAAAATTATATTCTAAAATTAAATTTTTATTATATATTTCCAAAAAATGTGTAGTCATATAGAAATAAATTACCACATCACTTAATACACCTTTATCTGTTTTAAGAATATGCCGAAATCTATCATCTAGTATATCATCCATTCCTTCCCTTTCAGATATTAATAAAAAAAATATTAGGCATATAACCGCATATTAATTATTTGATAAAATGATACCACCTTGGTTAGGATCAATTTACAACCTATCTATTTTACATCATTATAATAATTCCACATAATCAATAAAATAAAAAAACATTCTTTTATTAGCTATAAAATTTTATAAAATAATCATTACATAATGAATCTGTATCTAAACATGACCAGATGTGAATTTTCATTAGTCCTTGGGTTAATTAATTAATTTTATTAAATATGGCACATCTCAACACCAAATTTTAAAATTAGAGCTAAATTGTTTTCTAGGTCAATCCCACATGGAATCAGAAGCTCAAAATGTAATAAATAATTATGTTTCATCACATAGAAATAAAATTCATATATTAATTATGATATTTAATAATTACTAACATTAAAATATTTAAAATTAATATAATATTGATTTTAAAAATGATAATAAGAAAATAAAATATCCATATTTAACTACATGATCTAGATTATTGTGTGATTAATTATATTACTAGTTTAACTTAGATCAAATTGTTTTATGCTAAAATAATTATTTCAACACAAAACGATCCAAAAATTTACTTTCACTAATATAAATTATCATTTAATTTCATATCAAAACATTAAATGAAAACTAATCTAGTATTCAAGTACCAATCTACAATATTCATCTTATTTAGAAGCCAATACATTTCTCAATGCAATAATATATAATGAATTATTTCAATTATTATCATTAAAATATTAAATTAAAATAATTTATTTATATGAAAACATTATTATTGAATAATATATTCATAATACTACTCTTTATTCCATAATCCATGAAAAATATTGGAAAAAATTAATAAAATGGAATCAATTATCAATTCATAACTCATATTAAAAAATTAAAAATAATAAACTAAATAGATAATAAAAATAATAACAAAGGAATGGTAGGAAAATATATCTTATGTAAACATAAATCCAAATAATTTAAGGAGTTATTAAAATAACCTGATTGTTTTTAGGACATAATGGTATTAAATTTACTTTTAACTCAAAATTTAAGACCCATAAATAAATCATAACAAACCACAAAATTTAAAATTTGAACACATTGGGATTTTTGTATCTTCATAGCTTCAAATACATTTAACACTTCTATTTAACATGTTTAAAAAAAATAATTCCCTTCCAAAATTATAATTTGGAAACCTAGATATATTTTTTTGAATATCTATGTGATTAATTAAATAGGTATCCCATTTAAAATAACTAAGGATAATAATTCAAATAAGGTATTATTCATTTATTAAATAAAATATGACATAAAAATGTCTTTATTTTTTATTTTCCATGTTTTACATTTAATTTAACTCATTAGATATATTTTCTCAAGATAATTTATCATGACACATCATCATAAACTCTATCTATAGGTCCTTATTTCCCTTTAATGTTTATAACTCCCAATATTTCAAAAAACATTGAAAAGTTAAATATTTATTTAAACATAGATTTTATATCTATATGGTAAATATATCATAATTATTTATTAATTCATAACTCTGAAAAATTCTATCCAATTTTATAAAAATCGAAATTGATTTGAATCTGAAAACACGATTTTTGAAAAAGTTTTCAATATTAAAAAACATACACATTAATAGATTATCAAAAACTGCATCTTTTGAGAAAATTTTTTCTTTATAGAAAACCATCAATATTCATCTCAATTAAAGTATATTTTAATAAGGGAAAGTATTTCTAAATAATTTTTAAAAGGATTAAAATTATAAATTATCCTATAATTAATTCATTATCATGTCAAATCCTCAATCATAAAATTGAAAATTGATTTCACAAGGTATTCTGCATTCATTACATCATTGATCTTATTATAAATAATATATAATATGATTTTGTATTCATATATGACTTATTTTACCATTTATAATTTATATTAATTCATAGATTCGTAATATCATTCAATTTATATCTATTTTTTCTCAATTTGTCACATTTTTTTAAATTATATTCTTATAATTAAAATGTACCTTGATAACTAGACCAATATTTCTTTCTATAATATCTTTAGACATTATTTAATAACTAAATCATGATAGTAATTTATTTATGAAGAATAAATACATCTTCCAAAACATCTAAAATTTAATGTAGTATTTACACAACTATCCCCACCATTGATCTCCTCCCAACATTATTTTTTATAGTTATGTTAATAAAAGTGATTATTCACCATCATTAGTTAATTTATAAGGACATCCAATTATTTAATTCCTCCATTATTTAGGTTTTTCAATTATTTTTATTTTTTGACAATATATTTTCTATTAATTTCCTAATCCTAATATCCATAATCTACCATCAAATAAAATCTTAACATACTGTGAACATGTTTTATTTATCATCATTTAAATTAAAATATTAAATTTGAGACGTTTCATTACACAACCACCACATCATCCAAATCTTATTTCATTAACAAAAATTTTATATATTTCCTCTAAAAAAATATGGAAGAATTATATTTTTACCCATCATATTACTATTTTCTAATATAAAAATATATAATATCTATGAAAAAATGTCTACAATGATTTTTATTACAATAAATAAAACATTAGTTCACAAAAATATCTCATGAACATGTCATTGTTGATATTTTTCTCCATTGTTTGAAAAATATAATGAAAGTGTAATGATTTCTTAATTTATTAGTCAATAGAAAATTTAATAAAAAATTTAAATTATGTATCAAAAAAATCTCAGTTTAATTAAATATATTAATATTCTATCCAAAAATTGATTTTTTGTTATTTATCAAGAGGAGTATGTTTTCCTAAAAATATTATTTTTAAATAAATCATGTCATGATTGTGGAATTACAAGACAATTTAGTATTGGAAGATGTTGTAAATGATTTATATTTAGAAGGATCCAATAATTGATGTCAAAAAATAACATACATTTCAAGAAGTGGGTTTCAATTTAATTCATTATAATAAAATCAAATAATATAATATATGAGTAACCTCATCCATTTTATGGAATATAGTGTACAAAATAAAAAAAATATCATACAAATCAAAGGAATTATTCCTCCTTGAGCTATTAATCACCATTTATTCATCCTCTCATGTAAGTTTCCACATCCTTAGATTTATTATCATTCAATATATTCTTTTGAAACTTATATACAATGTCAGATAATCTATGATGGTAATTCTTCTTTAGATGAGGTATAAGAGGAGGTATTATGATTTTTAATTGTGGGGGATTCCATATAGACGTATTTTTAGATAGACGCTGAGTTGTTTCAATAAGTGTGACCTTTGATGGAACTTAATCAGGTTATTCTTTCACTTATTATTTCTCTATTGTCAAATTATCCTCTTTTTATCCTCCCCTTTTGATAAAATTATTTGTTGTATGTAATTTCAAAAATTGAATAAACCCACAAGGTTTTTTATATTTGATTTTGGACATGGTGACGCCCTTTTTTATTATGTGGGTGGCTCATAATTTAAATTGACACATATTAGAGGATAATTAAAAATTATGATTTTAATTTTATTGGAATGAGTGTCATATGGAAGTTTCTATAAGTTCAGGGTTTTTATTTGAATGTTTAAATGTTTTTTTGGTTAAAATTGTGTATTTTTGTTAGCCAAGAAATTTTTGGATTCAATATTATCATTAGAGGGTTCTTTTGAATGATTTTATGATTTTCTGAAATATATTTTGTACTGTGAATGATTTCATTCTGGGTTTATAAGGAAATGTTTTGGGTGAAAATATATATTTTTATATAAATTATATAAAATAAATCTATTCAATCTATTTTTTTTCCAATTCGTAATTATGTACTGAAATTGGTATTAATTTGTTTTCAAATTGAGTGTGGTTTTCTAAAAATTCATTATTTAATGTTAGTTAGTTATAAGAAAAGAAGGCTTATAATGTTTGAATGAATTACTTTTGGGGGATCTTTGTACTTTTCGATTTGTAATGGGGTAATGGTTGTATGTTTTTTAGATATGTGTTAAATAAACTAGTTGATTATGTATCTCTTCTTATTTATAATTCTACCTCATATGATGATTTTGAAAAAAAGGTGGATTTTTAATCCCATGTGATAACACCTAATGTGATTATATTAGTCTTTTAGGTGTATTTCCACTATCTGGTGGCCTTGTCTTGGCATGTAATCAAGAGTTGGGACCGTAATATTTCTTAAACATTAATATATTTCAACTATTCTTTAATAACTATCATTCCTCTTTTCGTGGTTATTTTAATTAATCATGATTTCATTGGAAAGTCCTAGTTGTATGTCATATAAATTAATTGAATTTTTTTAGTTGGGAAGTTCATTGATTTGGTGAATTTTATATTGGTGGATTTGGATTTGGTGAGATATTTTAATGTGTATTTCTTTGGTTCCTTCATTGGGTGCCTTTTTAGGGTGATATTAGAATAGTGATTTTTCCAATTCCATGGGTTCTGAGTTGATTTATATTGAAATTTATATGTTTTATGGTTTAGTCATACTGGGGATTGATGTGTCATTGGTTTTTTGAATAATATTTGTTATGTGTTTGTTGTTAATACTGATAGAGGGTGGTTTTATAGTGGTTTTAAGATGGGATGAACTAGGAATTGATTATTCTGTAGTTATGAACCTTATAAAATTGGTTGAGAACTAGAGTGGTCAAGAAATTGTTTTGTAATCTATGTGATTGTTCTTATATAGTTATGGTCATTGTATAACATTATGGATCTTGGGGATCCATGTATTGGGCCCTTGTCATTTTTTTATGAAGATTATTATGTAGTGAGTTTTCTTTCAGGATCACTATTATACTTCAATAATGGAATTTTGGATTCTTCTATTTTACTATAATTGATGTTATTAGTGTCATTCCATCTGAATATATATATATTGTATGGTTATTTCATGTTATAAGTGATATAAAATGGTGGGGTGACCTAGGAAAGGTCTATGTTCTCTATAGGTTTCATAATATTTTTTATATAAGTTTGTTTAGTTTGTTTGGTTCTTATAGAGGTCTCATGATTTTGGGTGATCAATATGGATGTTATTGGAATTTAATTCATATATTTTAGATGATGTTTCATTTCATGTGGTTTAAATTTAATTGGTATTTTTTTAGTTTACATTATCCCAAAAATATCATGAATCAATATAAAAGGACCTATTCCTTCTGGTTCCTTATACATGAACTGATATACATCCTAGGGGTATAAAGTATCTTGGTTGGGAGACCTTTCACACTCATATTCGATGGTAGTTTATAATTCTATATTAATTAATTTTTTTTAGGTTTTGGTAATTTCAATAATTATAAATCTGAAATTTTAAAGGATTTTACAGGTCAAATTATTAGCCCACACTATTAGGAAAAGTTTATGGTAACCATATGTTTGATGCAATAAATTGATAGTGCAATTTTAAATTGTCAATTCATGGTTAAAAAATTTTATTGGGACATATTAGGAACAATGTTAGTTGATTTGAGGTTATAGTAGCATCCACATGGTTTACTAAAATGTTCTCCCAAACAATGTGTGTTGCCCAGTATTTAAATTTGACGAATCAATCCTTTGTTCCCATAAGAATTATTAATCATTTCCCCCCATATTTCCTCATATTCACACTTGTGATTCCCCTTGGGTAATACCCTTACTCGATAATTACTCCACATCATTCACATGCTCTGTCCAATTGTGATTCATCATGATTTCTCCTCGATTCATGGTCAAATAATCATGGTAATGACATTGATTCCCTATCCTTTTCATATTTTATTGTTTCCTTATCTCTATATAAATGTTCCCCTTTTTTGAAAAACCAAGGGTATGGTTCTGATATTATTTATGTGGATTCATTAATGTTACGGAATGATATTTCTAATTTTCAGATACATTCATCTATAATTAGGCATTCTTAACCATTCAGCATTGATCCGAAGTACGATTTCCAATTAATATAGCCATTAATTTTATAACCATTTGTGGCTAAATATAAAATTAATATATTAATGATTAAATGAAATTATTAATTATGAATATTTAATAGATAAGGATAAAGATTAATTTTATCCTAGTTTCAATGGAATCAGATGGGTTTCCATATTTTAAATAATGGCTTACAATTGTTTCTATTAAAACAAATTCACTAATTTTTATTATGATGCCCAGAAAGCTCATTAAAAAGTCAATTAAAGTTTTTAAAATGTTTTTATATTTCAAAAAAAAGTTCTAAATGTTTTAAATATCATTTTATGTGATACTTGTAATTCTTACTATAGATTAATTATTTAATGATGTTTTCCAAAAACTAAGAATTTTAATGTATTTCAAACCCATTTGTGTCATGTGATAAATAAAACAATATTGTAGGAATTATTTAAATGGTTTCATAATAAGGGGAGTTGATTTCGAACATGATATTCAAGGGTTATTTTATGTTCAATATATTTACTACATTATTACAAATCTATTGAATTATTTTAATAGTGAGAGACTTCCCGAGTGGTTTCATGTTGGCTCATTTGGAACTGTTATGTAGTTTCTAAAATGTATATGGTCTTTACGTGAGTTTGTTTGTGGAAAACTACTTATTCACATTTTATTTTTATTATCAATGATGGTGTCCAGTGGGACATGCTCTATTTTTTATAGGATATTATAGATTTGTGTTCAATGTTTTTTTGTTGAGATGGAGTTCATGGAAAGTGTGAAATTTTGGTTTATGATTACTATTATTTTGTTTCATTTCATGTTTTATCACCCATGATTTAATTTTTCAAAGAACCATTTTTATTGGTAAAATTAACTTATTATGGATGCGCTCCCTTTCCACTTGATACACTAGTTATGTTAATGTTACACTGACAGTGGCCTAGAAAATGGTACTATATAACACTAAATGATAGAAAACCCCTAGATAATAATTTTATTCCATGTTACCTAGCATCAGGAAACAAAGATTAGTTCCCATGGAACATATACATGGTATAATGTTTTTTCATTTGGGGATCCTCATAGCCTTTATTAAAGACACATTTTTTCTTGACATGTGTTTCACCAATGTTTTAATTCTTTTATTATGTATATTTAACTTTTTTACATGCTTCTTTTTCTTATTCACCGTTACATTTATACAATGTGCATAAAATTTATTGAGTATTTTAAGAAATGTTTTAATGGAATATGAAAAGTGTGAAATTTAGTTATTTGTCATAGAATGTGTGATTTATAAATGATAGTTTTTAAGTGAATATTTTTCTTTTAAAGACATGATATTTTTCAATCTTTTTTTTAGAAATTATATCATTTATTCATATTTATAACATGAAAAATGTGTATTTAATTAAAAAGTTGGCATAAAACAGAGATATTGGTGACCTATTGTGCATTTTTATGCTCACCCTTAATCTATATTTATATTTTACACTCTTGGTTCTACTTCTGGATGATCTTTGAGTAATGACTGATTTGGGAATTAGAGGTTAGAGTTTCTTATAAATTCTATTACTGTTATTTGTTGATGCATTATATATTTGGATATTGTGGATATTGGTGGTAGAAATTTCTATGAATGTATTTGGGGTGAGAAAAATGACTGCATTTTACATTAATATTTTTACCTACAATAATATAGTTTTGTTTTCCCTTAGCTATAGCATGGTCTTTCATCATATAGAGTGGATAATAACATTTTATTAATGATTATTTAGATTATTTAACTATTTAAATTCAACCCCAATGAATGATTTATATTCATATTAAACTATTAATTATACCTTCTGTATTTGAAAATCGATATAAGTGATTTATTGGTTGATTCAAGCGTAAGTTTGATTGATGGATTGGTCTGCTTCCTTACATGAGTAAACTATTTTGGGAAAATATCAAGATAATACCCCATAATATTCAAGTAATAAATGAATATTTTTTCCTTTTTATAAATATTTTAGTAATATATCTTTTCTTAGTAAGTAATGATATACATAAATGAGAAGGATTTTGTAATGGAGATTCATTATTATCCTTTAATTAGTATAAATTTTGATAACTTATTAGGAAATGGAATGATATTTCCCTCTATTAACAGTTGACATTAGATCTATATACTGAAAATTGTACCTTTACTAGTGAAAGATAAGAATTTTCCAAATAGGTAATCACTATATTTTCATAGTGATTCTTCATAAAAATGTTTTTGTGGAAGATTAAAATAATTAATAATTAGTAATTACACAACATGGTGTTTCAACTTTTTACACAACCTCTATAACATATGGTATTGTTTGGAAATTTTCATATAAATTATAATATCTGAATGAATATTTAAAACAATAACCAAATTGGAATTTATCACATATTGTATTAATAATAATTGTATATATTTTTTATTAGTTTTTATGAACCAATACAAAATTTGTAGTGGAATAATATCTTTTTTATCCTGTTTTTAGAGCTTCTTAACATCTATTATTATAACATCCCACACTAGGCTGACCGTTATAGTAAGGAAAAATGTTATGTGGGATTGTGTGTTCTCCTTGACCACTAAAGTATATATATTGGTTTCAACTTTTTATGATAATCACTTGGGGAGAGATATACTCACTAATGGCTCATCACATCTTAAAATATTTTTTCAACATAATGAAACACATTACAAATATATTCCAATAAATATAAAAAAAATTAAGATTAATTATAACAAATGCCTTATATTTTACATAATCAAAAAGTCTAAAAACACCAATGAATGAATTTCAAAACAAAATAACTAAAAAAATAACATAAAATAGAGAGAAACTCCTATTCACCTTCACAATACTCCATGTAAATAATAATAGTGAAAAATAAACCCCATAATTTACATACCAAGGGTCCCCAACCATAAATATAGGAAATTTTTTGTAATTAAACATCCTAGAAAAACATTGTGAACATGACCTATTTTGGGGGGAAAACCAACCAATATACCTCTTCATAGACCTACTCAATATCCTAATGGAATAATAAATTAGGTATAAAGATTTATCACAACATTTGAATTTCATTAATAATGTTTAGAATAAATAATAAAAAAATGATCACTATCCTCAAAATGTGGAGGTCTTTTCCTCCGAACATCATTAGATGTATGATATTGTTTACTAGAGATCAATTTATCACAAATCACATATACCATCTTAATCATTCTATGCTTTAAATCAGGACGATGTATATATAAATTTTTAACATCATTCAAGAACAATATATGTCTTAAATAAATATCATATATTGTCTTAAATTTTCTATTCCATTGGGAATTTGAGAGGTATTATTATAAGAAAACTCAACCATGGATATATTTTTCACCCATGAACTTCTATAATCCAATACACATGAAGAATGAAATCATTCTATAATATAAATTGTAACACCCAAATATTTCCATATTTAATTATCTCTTAAAAATTATATATTTTAATTAAGGAACATCCAGCAAAACCGACCTTAAACGAACCGTGATATACTCTCAAAATATTATTATTTAAACATTACCATTATAACCTAGTCATTTGTTCAGTGTGTATGAATTGGAATAATTATATTATGTAATATATGTATATATTTTATCATAAAAATACAAGGACGATCTCATTATAAATAATAACTTAACTTTATATATAGCCATATTATATTAAATGATACATTTTTTCAGAAATATTTTTAATATGAAAATTTTATTTTTACGAAAATAAATTAAATTAAACACTATAGATGATTTTTTATTTAAATTTATATATCATAAATTTCAAAATATCAATTAACACTCACTTAATGGAGGTAACTATATAAAGAATGAGTTTAAATACATTTTATACATCAACAAAACATTTTATTTACAAATGGGTTTTAATGCATTTTATACATGGATATTAGGATTAATTTATAAAACAATTATATATTCAATTACATTTTTGGAATCATCATTTCATAATAGGAACAAGATGTGTTTTTTAGACCTATCTGAAAATATTTATTTTTCTGTGAATAGTAGAAAAACGTTTTTAAAGAACTATAATTTTATTCCATTAAATAAATTAAAATTAAGATCCATTTTATTTTTTAATTGGTATTAAATGAAATTAATATCAATTTGATTAAATATGATCTAATCAATTCCATAAGGAATACTTATTACTTTTTTGTTATAAATTTATTTTTATGCAAAAGAATTCATTTTATAGAAACAATTTTCGGTTTATTTTCCCTACATATATAAGAATAAATTTTTGTAAGATCTAGGAATTTAATATTGAAAAATGTATCTCATATATATAATAATTATGTTTAAATTATATAAATAGTCCAATTTCATTTACAGTCACACTGAATAAAACTATGGTAAATATTTATCACCATAATAATGGGTAAAATAATTTAATTATGGTTAAAAAATTTGGATAAGGTATCAAAATCAACCCAAAAAATAATTTATTTCATTGGATGTGATTAATTCTACCATAAATAACCTAACATAAATAATATGTCTTTTTGTGACACTTTTTATTGATTATTATATTTATATTAAATTTGTTCATAAATGGCACAAAATGTCCCTCTCTTTCTATTAATATATCTAGCAGGATTTCATAGGTATAAAAATAATTTATAGAAGGTAATAAAGGATTATTTTAATTTTTATTATTTAATTTAGGGCTATTAATTTTTTTAAATTTTTAGAGATAATATAATTTCATTGAAATCCCATGAAATGCAGACACAATACTTGTTCATAGAGTATAAGAGTCAAATAGTTTTGTTTGAAAATTTAAAGTAATATATTTTGGATTATTTATGGTGAAATAATAATTTTTTTGGAATATTATTATTTATAAGGTATTGTGAAAGAATTTATATTCTAATTTAATTCTTTCCTTAATGCCTTTAACAAAAAAATGAATAGTAATTAAATTAATATTAAATGGTATTTAATGTTTATAAAATATTTTTAAATAGTTATAAATGAAAGATAATAATATCATTAAATAATATAATGTTATTTTTTTTAAGAAATTCCCTAATGTATCATGTTTTTCAACTTTATATTTTGAAAATTAATTTTATGAATCATAAATATTGAAAAATGTGTCCAAACGTTTAAGGTTAAATAGTTATAATCAGGTGATTAAACAAGAAAATAGGGTTTAAAATGACCGTTAAACATGAATGAATTTTATTTTTCGTTTTAATTCATCTATAAACTGTTAATGATCTAATATAAGGAAGTATGGATTCATTTTATATGGTTTAAAACATATTATCTATAAATATTTCTCGTATTGGAAATATTTCCACTGACCTCACATATAAAAGGAACCCTATGTCCTATCTTTCTCACAAATAATGGTGCATTTAGTTTAGTTAGGATCTACCCAAATACTTTAATATATTCCTTATAAACATCCTATTTCTTTTTTCTGTTCCCATAATACCTTCCTAAGATGGAATAAGAATTAAGAAAAAGAAGGATTTCCATAGAAATTTTTTTCTTTTAATTGTGTTCTTTAATTTTATTTATTATTATGCATCATTAAATTCAATCCAAAATGTGATTATATAATAAAATATATATAAACTGAAACCTTTCATGGATAAATATTATATATTTTTAGATAGATATTCATTTTATATCATTTCTACACACAACGTAACCGCAAAGGTTTAGAGTCTTTGTAAACATTGTAACATAAATTATTGGTACATAAAATATCTACATTAACTCCTACATAGTTCTTCACAAATAGAACCCTTATTATACATATCATACAAAAAAACAATTTTTTGTATATAGTTGTGATGGAAGAATAAGAATGACTGAGTTATTATGTAGTGTAAGGTTCAACATGGAGATATCATTAATTCATCAAAGGTAAAAATATGACAAGCATAAGGATATAAAAATATGAAGTTAAATTTTGAAATTTGTACCCAAAAATTCATTTAATAATTAGTCATGGAATAAATATTTGTAATACATAATACATTAATCCTAAACAAATCAGTGAAATTTTTTTATTCATGAATAACATTGTAATTAGATAATGTCATGAAATTTTGGCATAAATTGTTGCATAATGATAATAATAAAAATAATATGTCAAGAATAACCCCCAAGACATTGATTAAATGTTATTCATGAGTTAACCACCCATGTACCTATTTTGTTTTGGGATAAACTCTTGTGTATCCTCTTTTATCATAGTTATAAACTACTGTGTATCCACTTTTAGACATGGCATATCCTTCCCTATACACATTGATCTCATAAAACATTAATCCTTACCCAATTAATTAGAGTGATATAATAGAAACAGTCATCAAAAAACATAATCCATTAATATATATGCTACACGACCAAGAAAAAAATATCCTTACATCAAGGAATATCTTGTTTAATAGAAAATTGGGTTCATCAATATTTCATCATCATAAAGAAAAAGTTTCCAGAGAATGAATAAATATGGTTACAATATATCATATTCCTAGTAAATACTAAAAATATAAAATTATATTTGTATAGATGAAAATATCATTAAATGATCAATAGAATATTACCTAAGGAAAACGAATATTTCAATTTGAAATTAAATTAAAAAATATAAATACTTCAAAAATAATAAGGAAATAATTTTTAATGAAATTAACCATGGAAAAATTTTAATTTTATTGTAAAGTATGTAAAATTATTGCTAGTGGGAGAAACCATTTATGTGGTTTTTGTGAAAACAGATATACCTTTCACATTTTTCATAAAAAGTCAAAGGGTCACAAAATGGTAATAATATTAATTTTTAAATATTTATTATATATGAAAATATGTGTAAAAATTAGTGTATAAAATTATTTAGTAGTGGTGAAAAACAATATTCCAAAACTTTTAAATGACATAAGTATATGGAAGATAAAGATTTCCTACTAAGGAGAAAATGAATTTCTGTTTCCCATAATAGCATTATTTCAGTATGTTGATTAATTAAAGATTGTAAATTTAAATAAAATAATTTAATATCCATAATTAAATAAATGAGAATAATTTATATATTATTTGGGAGTGGCATATCATATAATTTAATCAAAGGAAATTTATGCATAAACAAAACATGAAAAAATTAGATTGTAACATTAATCCCTTACCAAATGTCTTACTTTTCTCATAATCACAGTATCTTATTTCATAATAAATTAAAATTTATTTTAATTATATATCATAGCTATATTTATACCTATGATATCGAATATACTTCACCTATAACATTTCTACACCCATTTAACAAGAATTGATTATTAACAACATCATTTATTGGTTTGAATTTTTTTCATCAATTTTTTGGTTCAATGTTATGGTCCATTTACATTGATCATTTTGAAATAATATAAATAATTTTAATTATTAAATAACTCTAATATTTAGTCAGTATAAAAAATTTATAATCATAAATACAAAATTATTATTAAAAATGAATTACATTGCTTCATGAAGATAATAGTCCGGATGTACAAATGAGGGTTGCTTTCCACTTTTTGATGGATGAAAAAAAAACAAAGCTAAATAATAAAAAAACATTAAAAAATTATTATTATATCACAAATATAATATTTATACACAAATTATATTATAATAACCAATGATTAATTAGGGAGATGGAAAATGAATCAAATCACTACGTGGAGGCTATAGTCCCCATGTATGCACGAGCATTACATTCATTTCCCATTTGAAATAGAAGATATGGGAAATGGTTGTTATATCACCATAATAAAAATTGTATTTATTTATTTTACAACTTTCATTATATTTTAATAGATAAAACTGTTTTATAGGGGAAGATAATTGAAATGAAATTGTAAGGGACCTATTATGATTTATACCTCTTCTTTGAGAGAACTCATAGGGCATAGACCATACATCATGAAATATTGATCCTATGAGATAAAAAAAATTGAACAAATATTAAGGGATGGAATCTAGGATGGTTTTGATTTATTAATGGATAACATAGAAGGATCAAATAGAATGAATAATAAAAGATAAGAGGTTTCCATATATATGTAAGGGGAGGGACATAGATAGAATTAATTAAAATATTTCAATAATATAAGATCAATTTAATTAGATAATATCCCCAAATTGCATATAATTTTAATTAATGAGAATATAGTTTTTAAATATCTTCAAATAAAATTAATTATAGTACTTTATGTGGCATTACTACTCTTATCTATTTTATTAACTCTCTCAGTAAACATGTGTTACCCTTAACCATGACCAAACAATTTTACTATTTTTTACTATTCATTTTGACCAGAAATTATGTTCAATATGATAAATTTTATGAATTATGATCTTTCAAATTTTTTAATCCAATTTAAAAAATTAAATTTATATATGTGTAAAAATATAATTATAAATAAACTCAAACAAACTATTTATAAACTTCTTTAGAATAATGAATATTTATAAATTAAACTAAAAATTATTCTATACATTGAATATTTATATATATTAGCATGTATATAAAAAAGATAAATAAAATAAATATTAATTAATTTAATTTAAAAATTAATTAATATATATTTAGATAAAAGACTTCTCATGCAAAAATTAGTTTTAGAAAAATTTGTTTTCAATCTAAAAATTGAACTTATTCCAAAATAAAATATAATATTAATTCTAATATAATTAATTTTATTATTTCATATTTAAAAATAATTATTTTACATTAAAACATAATAGGACATTTATAGTTTTTTATTTAATGAAAAATTTTATGTTTTATTAAATAATCGATATTTTTCATTATTCAATGAAAAATAAATATTTTCTAATAAGATCTAAAATTTGACAGTAGAAAATATAGATATAATGATTCGAAAAATAGTATTAATAAAATTATTTAAAATTTCCAAATTTTTTGAAATTAACTATAATATTCATGAGTAATAATTAATAAATACTATTTTTTATGAAATCATTCTTTTTAATCATAAAACATATTTACAGAAAATTAAGTACTTATTTAATAACCATTAATCTAAAAAGATTAATTATTCTAATCATTTATAGCTATTTTTTATAGTGTTGTTTTTAATATTATTACCTAACAATTTAATGGTAGTTTCTTATGGAATACAAAATCATGGTTAATTAATACATTGGTTTACATGTAAAGAAATCCGTCTAATATATTAAGTTTATTTCAAAGGAAATACTTATCATATTCGTGGGGTGTTATATCCCCCCTTAACATAAATTTCACCCTAGATATTCTTTCACTATAATATAAAAAATGGGATATATTTTCTTTCAAACACCCCTAGGTTACCATGAAGCCTCTTAGAATATTTGATTTGTCCAAGGATTATTAACTAGGTTATTATCCTTGTTCTATATAACATTATTTCACTATAATCAATGATTGATACTATTTTTTTAGCATAACATATATATTTCATTAGTTGTACAACATCTATGTTTAATTTACGTGAAGGATCTTGTATTTATATACTAATAATAAGTATCTGGAACTCATTGTCCACTTGAGAGAGGTTTGGTATAAGAGCTATGAGATGAGAAATGGTTCATACATGATAATTAATATTGAAGCAACAAATATATATATTTTTAAATATCCTATTCGTTCAAAATATCATAACTTTATTTTTTGAATAAATTATCAATAATATACGATAAATAATTTAAAATAATATATCTCACTAATGATTGATAGAATAACTTTTCATTCAACTATGATTTTCCATGATGTGTTTCTAAATGACTCCACCCTTAAATTTCATTTCCATTTCTGTATTAGGTCCCAATTGTATTTAATATTCAATATCACAAAATTATTTTGTTTTTTTGTACTTATTTCTATATAAGGATTCATAAAGAGTGATTTCAATTCTTGGCTGAAAGAAATTGTTTTTAAAAACTTATACAAAATTAATGTCTTGATCCAAAACACCATTAAAATCTATAGTATTGAATCACATTATATATTTAATGTTTAAATGGTCCTTTCTAGCTAATTATCTCTCTAATGATGATATGAAATACCTAAATAATAATTTCTATCTATAGATTACAAAATACATCCTTGGAAAATTTTTTTGAACATCAGATCTTTGTTAGATAAAATAGAATGTGGTAAAATAATACAATCATAACACCCTCATAATTTATATCCTATAAAACTAATGAAGAGAAAAAATACTCTCTAATAAAATGAAATATGATTTTTTAAGACAATTGACTACATCCCAAATATTATTTTGGAAATTATAGATTTTTTGGATACCTTTGAGGAAAACACTTGTGATTTCTTCCCAGTTGTATTCTAATATGGGAAATAATTATTACATCACATTAGAATTTTATCTATTATAATTAACTTGGTCACATACAGACCACAATGATAAATATTCATAAATATATCTCTTCACATTTTCCCATAATAAATACTCATTCTTGTCTTCATACATCATAAAACATCTAAGATGTATATATAATGAAAAAATATCATATTATTCAATTATATCCTTCTTTAATTATGGTATTGATAGGACAAATTAATGGTCCCTATACCATATAATTCAGTAAAAATAAATGTTAAACTATATAACATATCCCACCTTCTTTTGATGATTTACACCTAAATTCTATGCCTCTTCTTCACATGGATAGATAGATGAACACACATTTCCAAAATATAATATTTATCCCCAACCTTAAATATTTAATTTTCTACCCTTTCAAATTCCATAAGTAATGGATCTTTTATAATCATCATCATAGATATGATATCATGATCCATTAGACTCAATTTATCATCCACCTTCGTCACATTCTATAGTATGTAGTGAATTATGAATTCATATTCCTTAATCAATTTCAACCATATCCTTTGTATTATATTCATCTATTTCTAAGAGAATACATAATTTAAACTTTTATGATCAGTATATATATCTCTCATTTCACCATAAAGATAAATAATGTATATCATTAATGATAAGCTTCAATTAATAATTATAAATCACTATTTCGGTACATTTTATCATCAACATTAAATTTTTATGGGGCATAAGATACCACTCTATCGATTAGTATAAGATCACTTCCTAGAACCTTATTCAATATTTCACTAATGTTAAATAACCCTTTATTATGGTAATGTTGTTGAATAACATGTTACTAAGAAAATACCTCTCCAATTCCATGAAATTTTGTTCAATTCACCAGTATAAGGAAACTTGAATCCCTTCTGAGATTACATGTTGACTAAATTAGATATCCCTAAAAAATCCCTCATAAATAGTCTATAATATCAAAAAAATAAATCCAAACTATTTATCATAATAATCCTGGTAATTTAATGCAATTTATTAATAATATGAATCTTTGATGGATCCATATATATAGCCTTCTTGATATTATATGACCAAAACATAAAACCTTGTGTAACCAAAATTCACACTTGGTAAATGTTTCATATATCTTATCCAGCATAGTGTTTTTGTGAAATATTAATGTGATGTTCCTGATCTTCCTTGACCATAGAATATATATCAATATCATCCATAAATAATCTCACAAAATAATGAAGGTAATATCTGTGGAATATAGTCATCAAATTCATGTTGGTAGTGGCAGAATTATTAAGATAAAATTGAACAAATACAAATTCATGTTGTTCATATCATGAAAGAAATTATGTCTTCAGTGAGTATTTTTAATAAATTGGACCAATTATATCCACATCGAAGATAAATTTTTTAAAACTATTAATCTCCTTATGATTGATAAATAAAATAAACAATATGTGGAAATGTATAATTTATCTTGATCTTATTATTGTTATGTTCTTAATAATCAAGGTATTTTCATATTTATCTATATTTCAACATAAAAATAAATTGGTGCACCCTATGGTGACACTCCTGTTGAAATGAATCAATTATTAAAATTTTCATAATGTTTTATAATCTATTACTTCAACTCAAATAAGGACATTCTATATAGAATCATTCAAATACGTGTGGAACACATATGTGTTAAATTTAAAAATCAACTTCACGATTTTGAGGAAGACTATGAAATTGTTTCATAAATACATAACATACTACCATTAAAATTTCATATCCTCAATTTTTAGATTCTACCCCATGGAATGAGATATATGGCCCTTTGAATAGGAATAAAGACCCCCACAATGGAAATAATTTCTATAGAGAGTTAATGTATATCCATTCCCTAATAGAAAATCATAGGCTTATTCAGATTATAAAATACGACATCCTATATTTAGAAAATGATATTTTATTTATATAAAAAATAATACAGGGCCAAAATTACATCAAATTCAACTTGATGGTGAATGAATTTATTATTAGGAATCCCAATTGTAAAAATAACAACTATAGAAGAATAATAGACTTGTAATGGGGTCATTATAAAATTATAAGTATTTAATCATAATTCATTATATAATAACTAAGGTGGTAATGTGATATCATTAGAAAATTCTTCTGATATAAATGTGGGGGTATAAATAGATTCAATTAAGATATTATCCACTTTAGATTGGATTGTATGTGTACCTTTTACCACTTCATTTGCACACCCCACATCAGCAATAATGATCAAAATATATTTCTGATTATCTTTAGACATAATATGTTATGGGCATCGATCCTCGTCATATACCCAATATTTTCAAGAACTGGTTTGTATAATCGCATTAGTAATTGATTTTTTAACACTAGAGTTTGGAGGTTAATTTTATAGTTATTTCTATTCATTTTCATCAATTGCATACATTTTTCTATTTCATCTGAATTTAGTTTCTTAACTACCTTCTTTTACAACCATAATGATTTTTTATCCAATGTATGATAATGTTCTCCTTGTTTTCTTACTCACATCTATCATTAAATAACACTAATATTATTAACTATGTGGTGTTTGTTTCTAAAATTTACTTTTAATTCAATCATTATTTTTTATTCAAAACCAATGTATTAATGGGAGAAAAAAATATCTATTTCTACCTATATAACATGTCAAAAACATTCATCATAGATACATAATTATTTTTTGGATAATTCACTACATATTAATTTTTTAAAATAATGAAGAAGAGATCAATATTACTTTTTTAATCAATGATTACACATAAAGAATACCTCACTAGTATTGAAAATTATTCCTCATATATAATGATGGATTCATAATCCATATATTATAGATAATTTAATTCCATCTCTATTTTCATATGATGAATATGTGGAATGTAATTATTGTAAAATAACCACCTAATTCCATCCCACTTAATGGATTCAATTTCATCCAATTGAACATATTTTTCATATGAGTACAACATTGATCCACTATTAAATCCAAAAAATACGTAGCTAAAATAAAATTTTCTTTGTCCAAGAATGTATAATAGAAAATATCATTCTAGTGGAACTGATCTAATAGTCAACAATTACTTTATCAATAGAGCCTGAAAATATGATGGATGATGTCTCATGAAGGAATTATTAGGATATTGTTCCCTCCTTTTCTCATTTAGAATGTTAACATGATTCATGGTTTTTGAAATACTTGTATAAATAAAAATATTTCATTTCATTATTTATCCATTAATATTTAGTTACCTAGGAGGAAAACCATTGCATTGTTTTTCACAATAAATGTTTATAGAGTTGCATCTTGTACAAAAAATTGACAGAAAAAAACATAACATGTGAAATAATAATCATATTCAAAATAATATAGTCATGAAAATCATTTACAGGACTTATAAAATAAACATTTTCATTTCAATACATGATACCTATGTGTTATCCAAGATCAAACAAATTTGTTATCAATTAATAAAATTCAAAATGGATCATAATGAATTGGATAAATAATATAAGAATATCGACCAAGAGTGTATAGCCATCTATACAGCATTTGGAACAATCATGAACCATTAGTGAAAATTGAGTTAATACCCAATCCACCTCATTAAGAGTTATTACCCTTAATTAATTCCATGCCAAAACCTCATCTAGGTTCTAGTATCTATACATAGGATTATCCTAAGATTTATCAATTAAATTTTATCATATTCGTTTAAAAAAATAAAAAAACCATTCTCTCATAGAAACTATAGTGATACAAAAATAACATAAATAAATACAGCAAAACATAACATGAATATTCAAAACATATCATTATCATTCAAAACATAACTGTAAAGTTTTAGTTCCATTTAAAATATGGATACATAAACAAATCACACAAAAAATTTGTACATAATCAGTAACTTATTTATTAGAAACTACCATCCTATTATATAAATTATACATAAAACCATGGTAAATATCGTAGGGAAAAGAAAACATATGAAATGGTGACATCATATAAAATTTAAGGGTAAACAAGAGAGATACATATAAATGATTATGTGACAGTGTATCACAAGGATACAATCTTGAGAGAATGAGCATAACACTTTATATTTATTCCATAAATTCATATAATCCTGGGAATTATCATAAATCATGGTAGTTTATATTACATGAATCATAAAGGAATCATTGAATATGAGCCTTGAGAACATAAAAATTGAACATCATCACTAAAAAATTGATTATTAATGTTATGTATAATAATAATAATAGAAATATTATGTCAAGGCTACACACCAAGATATTCATAATATGTTATTATATGCCTAACCACTTTTGTACCTACTTCTGTCTTGTGATTATCTCTAATATACACTATTTTCTAGTTAAGATAAACTCCTATATACCCTGATTTGATACTAGAATAACCTATCATGTTTTCATTAATATTATAAAACAATAATCATTACCTAATGTTTTGGAGGGGTATAAAATAACCACCTAGGAAATATTCATAATTTATCCCTATATATTCAATAATATCCTCTAAATAATTATCATTACATCCATGCTTAACATGCAGTTAGGAAAACAAGTTTCGACAATATTTGATAATAATTATCATAAATAATTTATAAAATGAATAAATATTTCATTATTGGATTATAGACATATTAAATCATAAAAAAACATCAAATTATGTTTTTATAAATGAAAATTAATTAAAAATATAGATATAAAATTTCTTGAGTAAAATAACCTTTTTATTTGCAAACCAGTTATTAAAAATATAAAAATTATAAAAATATTATGATAAAAACTTCATTTATAATACCCTTGGTTACATTTAAATTGAGATTAAACCTAATAAAAATTCATGACAGTGGGACAATCCGTTCATGTGGTGTATTTTAAAACCATGATTCCTTTCACATTATTAGTAAAAAATTAAAAAGTACTTCATTTGTTAAATCAAAAGTAAATTCATTTATTTTTTATATAAATTGAATAACAAAAAAATTTCATTATAAAATAATTTGGGATTTGAAAAAACATTCTTGAAAATATTTAAAATAAAATAAGTATCTCAGAGAAAATGATACTTAAATGATGAAAGAAAAAAAGATGTTTTTTTAAACGTTATTTCATTTTATTGAGATAATAAAGAGAGAAAATTGAATGGAAAATAGAAAATATATAAAATAATATAAGGATGCGAAAATATGTATGATAGGGGAGATATTGGTCATATTATTTTGTCAACATAAACTAAAGCATAAAAAATCCTGATAAAAATGAGATTGTAAGATAAAACCCTTAACTCATATCTGATATTATTCATAAGAAGTCAAAAATCATATAAAAGAATAAATAATTATTTTAATTCCATAACAGAACAACAATATTATATATATTACCATAAATTTAAAATTTATAATATTTCAACACTTATTTTTTAATAATTAAATATTGAATTCTTAATTTCTAATTGTTATATATTTCATTTTTCAAGATAGTTTTGGATCATCAGTTATGTTCCTTGCACTTTAATCATGGTTATATAATATCTATAATCTTATTCATGTAAAAAGTATAATATATAATAATTATATAAACTTTTAAAAAACACACTTAAATATTGAATGAATGACGAATTATACATATATGATCTTGTCTGGTTCCATGTGCCTATCTCTCTATGTTTTTCATTAATTTTTATTTTGGATGATTTTTCCCAAATATTTATTCTTTGAAGGTCATTTTTCATCATGGATACATATTGTTCAAATAATCACAGTATTCAGTTGTGATGAATCTTGATAAAATCAGAGAGGATCCACATGTAGATCCTTTCTTGTATAAAATGTGTTATTGTTTAGAGATGTCTTTTTTTTAATTAATGGAGTCCATTTATAAATGGGTCATGTGTTATCATGGGTTTCTGGAAATTTGATAATCTCTAAAGGGGGGTTTTTGTTTTTTAGGAGGAAAATGGCCTGAAAACCCATCTGTAGAACATTTCTACACCATCTAAATGGATTAAACATCATTTAATGTTTATGTGTTTTTATATTCATCCATGGTGATGGTTTTTTCATCAATTCCCATTAAAATTAATTACACGATGTGTAATTATATTACACGATATGTAATTCCACAATCGTCTAATTTAAATTATGTTTTGTGGATAAATTTAAACTATTTTGTTATAGTGATCTCCACTCAACCCTATGGTACCTTCTTGGTGACTTTAGAGTGAGAACGTCCCTTTTGGAGGTCCCAATAATGCAATAAATCCCTATTAAGTGGGATTTCCCATTTTTCCTACTCTCTATTGTTTCTCTAGAAATTGTGGTGTAATATATTTATTGTTTGTGTTTTAGTTTTGATCATGGTCTATTTTGATCTAGGATCCTTCTTGAAGTTATCCATACCTTCTTCAACAAGATATTTTTCTATTGTATGCATTTTTTTATAATTTTTAAAAGGTAAGTTGTATAAATCATATCCCTTTGGTTTGATAATTTTCTGCAATTTAAAATAATTTTATTTAACCCATGTAATGGGTGGCAGAATTAATTATAAGATGAATATGATTATTATTTAGAACCTTTTCATTTCAACTAGGTTTTGACAATCCTTATTTCTACTATTTTATGAGAGAACCTTGAATATAATTGAATAGTATAATGGTGCAATGTGTGTTTATCGTGAAATGAGATCTTATGTGATTTATTGATATAGAATCCCAAAGATATTTGGTGATTCTTATTTCTTTTATTACTGATCAATTATATTATAATTGAAATATTTATTAAAAAATGGTAATTCACATAATTAGCCATTTGGGATTAAGATATGATAATGTGATATCTGTGCTATTAATAAATATCTTTTGTTCCATACAAAAATTATTATATATCAAGAATTTCCCTAACACATGAACACTTACATGTCGTAATACTGATATTGAGAGGGCTCGAACTGGTCCCGTGATATAATAATTATATTTAGAATGTTTGAACCAATTAATTTTTGTAATGCTTATAGAGATTTCTCTTAGATTTTCATGATTATGCCATGTTTATGGTTTTGGTTGGATTGGTAGTGAGTCATCATTAGAGACTTTTCAACAAGACTCCAAATTAGTATATTTTAGTACTGTTTTATTATTATTCTTATTATAGTTGTGAGACGATATATAATGTATTTTGACATGGATCTGAAGAACGTTTTTGTTTTATTTTATTAATTATTTAATTTATTAATACACATATTTATTACATTATTTCATTCACTTTTTATCAGGCTAGATTGTTTAGAAAAATTGGTTTTGACCTATTGATTTATAATTAGACTCTATTTAGACCACCATTTGGTACTTGAGAAGATTACATGGATGTAGGTTTAGAAAAGGTAAAAGGACTTTGATGATGATTTTTTTATACTTTATGGGATAGAGTTTGGAGGTGGGACCGACAAGGAATTCAATACTGGGGCTATTTGAGTCATTATTTTTTTCTTTTGGTATTTTTTATTTTATATCAAGCATGAAAATTAGTTATATTCTTTTACATTGTAAAATTATTTCTTATTTTCTTTTTGGATTATTCATTTTTATTTTATTATTTGATTCCTATATGTCTATACTCTACTTTTATCCATATAAATGGATTATTTATAATAATACGACACTTCATGCATGGTGGTATTTTCTCCCCACAATACATTTCACAACCCCACTATTAGTATGAATCCTATAGTGTGTCGGGATGTATTCTTTACGTCTCATAACCGACCCTTATTTCCCATAAGAGAGTGTTCTAGATAGGGGGATGTTACAAAGTGGTGTCAAAGGGTTAGGTTTTCCATTTTCTTCGTTACTAATTGGGAAGGGTATAAATTATTAAAGGATGTGTTTGGACATGGTAATGAATTGGTGAATTGGCATAGCTATGAAATATATATAAAACTATCCAAGTTCCTAGGGATGTTCTTGTTGTTTAGGATGTTAATTTGTTACATTTTGATGTTAATTCACCATGGGTGATTCAAATGTCATTTGATGTTATTATTTCTTGATATTTTTACTCATGGACTAGTGCAGCAGTATACGATAATGAATTCATTATAATAGGAACATAGGTAAAATTTGAAATTCGTTTTTCATGAGAGGGATATATTTATTATCATGTGATATATACTTATATGAATACAATATGATATAAGATATCTTTTTAAACTGATAAATGATGTGAATTTCCATGTCATGAAAAAACACTGTGAATTCTATGTTTAGAGATACCAAGAGTGATTGGTTCTCTATTGTATACACATATTGAGGATGAACTTGTTATTAACTAGTGTTCTTTGTTATGAAATTGTTTTTTAGAGAAAATAACTCCCCATCAACTTAGACATGACTGTGATGAGAGTGGAATTAATCATGAAATTAGTGAAACTAAAATGTATCTTCATATTGTTCTTGAGGATAAGATGGATGTTTAGATTTATAAAATCTTCCTAAGGATCATGTGATCCATGGGAAGGGTTATTGTTCATACTATGCCTTCGATGATTTAGCTGGCGGTATAATTTCTGCAACATCATCTACCTATGCTCGCTAGGGAGGGAGGGCCCTAGAAAGTAGAGTTTTGGATTGATTTATTCCAAGCATTCTTCTTGAATCATGATACACCCAAAAATAAAATGTATAATCTTGTATAATATATTCTTCATAGACCTTCTATGAATTGGTGGTCTGTTATGGACGAATTTGGGTAGTCAGAGAAGCTATCCTGGAAAGACTTTGATATGATGTTCCTGATCCATTTCTTTATTGAGATGTTTAGGGATGAAAAATATACTATTTTTAGGAATTTGATATAGGGACACATTTTAGTTATAGACAATTAAGTCTTTTTCACTGATCTATAATTCTTTAAATCATCTTTTGTAGGTGATGAGATCTCCAAGAAGGGGAATTTTCAGGATGGACTCTGTTATGAGATTAAGATGTAGGTGAACCTTTTTAACTTGAGTAGATATGAGGATGTGATGAACCCAACACTCATCACAAAAGGGAACATGAGAGAGGTACATAGTAATGGTTAGATAGATTTTGTAGGGTGAACTGGGAGCACATATTATAGTATAAATATTGGCCTCTATGATAGTTTCTACCAAGGTATTATTGGTAAGATAAGGAAGGGTGGTAGAAAACGATCTCAAAATTGTGTTCCGTTGTAGTGTTATCTGTGTGGAATGTTTAGAAATAAGAAGTTAAAATGTTTTTAATCTGTATTTGAGTGTAATATATATATAATAATAGGTAATATTTATTGGTTAGGGGAAAACATTTCTCCCACATACAAATGGTTGGGGATCAAGACATGCACTTGAGTCGAGAAGGGGCACAACTATTTCTCAGGAGGCTAGAATCTGGAGTTCAACTGATCATTCATTTAGTGGATGGGGACATGGTACCCTAGTGTATAAGAAATTTTACCAGAAAAGGGAAATTTCTCAATGTAGTTATATTCGATCCCAATGAGTATGGAATGGTTAGATATATGTTATGAAGACTAAACAAGCTATCATGGATGTAGCACTATCTACCATTATAGGTACGATTCTTATATAGTCTACCTTCTCTTGTGATTTTTTTGATATATGAGAGTCACAATATTTACTATCTACTATTTATTTAAAAAAATTGGGCATGGTTATTGAATTTATTTATGGTATATTGACCATCTACACACCAGTATGAATGTAATAAAAAAATATCAACTGTTTCAGGGTGTGTTCTCTAGAGATTTATATTTAACATTTATTTTGGGAACCATTCATGCTGTAAATGAATGGATTAATCTTTATTCTTGGTATGTATTGTTTAGTTCTATACTAGGCTCATATATACTCTTATTTAAGGAGAGTTATGATTATATATATATATATATATATATATATATATATATATATATATATATATGGAGGCCGCTATTCTGACCAAGGCGAGTGGGATATTCAAGCTAACCATGGAAGACAAATTTTTTGTATAACGGATGGTCTCATGGCTTATATAGCTATTCATTCTATAGATGATTGGAGAATGAATCATAATTATCTTACTATAGTGGAATACAATTTTTAGGATATTTTCCTAATTAGTCCTATGACTTACCACCCGAGTTAGATAATGTGATCACACTCGATTTGGTGTCAGGAGGAGATCTAGTTTCTCTCCCACCTAATAGAGTTCCGCCATAAGAGATTGGGGAGTGGAATGTTCAGTTGGAAGATCTAGAATCTAAAGGCTTCATAGGGCCTATTACATCTCCATGGTGTTCTCCAGTTCTCTTTTCTAAGAAGGATGATGGGTCCTTGTGCTTATGGGTTAATTATCAGAGGTTGAACTAGATTATAGTCAAGAATTGATATCTTCTTTATCAAATTTATGATCTTTTCAATAAGTTCAGATGAGATAATATATTCTCTATGTTTGATATGAGATCAAGTTACCATCATTTATGGGTGAGACTAATAGACATACCTTTAACTACATTAGGAATTTTGTATTCAATGTACGAGTTTTTTGTGATGTTGATTGTGTTAAATAATACACCAAGGGTATTATTGTCCTTGATGAAAAGCATGTTTGAACCTTATCTAAATTAGTTTGTGCTAGTTTCTGAAAATGATAACTTAGTGTACTCTTAGTCACTAGACAATCATTACCAACACCATGACATAATATTGAGTACATTGAGATAGCATTGTCTTTATACTAAGCTAAACAATTGTAATTTCTAGATTATTAAAGGGAACTTCATGGGCCATCATCTCAGAGGCTATAGTCTTAATAGAACCAAAGAATGTTGTAGTTGTGGTTTCATGGGAACATCTAAAAATATTCATTAAGAATCAATGATTTCTGGATTTAGTAGGATAATATCGGTTCGTTATCCAAGATTTTTCCCATTTAGTAACATTGATGTATGGGCTGATCAAGAAAGGTTTAAAAATGGCTTGGTCAAATACATGAGAGAGATATTTTCAAGAGGTAAAAGTTAGGATAACCTCAACACCTATCCTATTTTAAAACATTTTATTTAAAGAATATATTATTCAATCTATCACACTCATAGTTGGGATCGAAGATATTTTCAGGTAGGAGGATCTAGTGGTCACTTATGGATCTTGGAAACTGAGACTATATGAGAGGAATTACACAACTAATGATCAAGTGTTACCATTAGTGGTAAAATCCTTGATATATTGTAGACAATATATCATGGAATAGTGTTTTTTGATATACATAGACCTCAATAGGCTAAGGAAAATCATTTCATTGTGAGACCTAAGCCTTTACCAGAGGATTTGGGCCAAGTATCTATAGTCTTTCAAAAAAAAATAGTCTTATACACCACAAAACTGCAACATTATTGCTAATGAATTTTTTTGATCGATGTAGATGGATTTATTATGATAGTATTATGATGAGTGGAATATTATGGCACTCTTTTCCGACAATAATCAAGATTTTTAGGAGACTTAGGGGTGAGTATCTCTAAAATAAACATCTGTTATACCTAGGCTCTTGGACTAAAATAATACCGAGTAGTTATCTGATCCAAATTGATTTATTCTGAGATAAAAATTAAATGGTGAGGATACACCATCTAGATGGTCTCTTTTAAGTGTTTATTCTCTTCTTTAAAATGGTTGAGTATGGGTCCCTATGGGAATTTGTGAGATTCTTATAAGGGAGTTTCATGTTTCTATATAGGGGTTACCTCTTGGTAAGAAAATGATGTATACTGTTCAATGTATACAATATTTTTGTTCAATAATGATTATAAGAATAGTATGATGATTGTAAATATGTTTCACTTATCAATAGGTGAATCCCAAGAATTAGAGGTTAGCTCGCCTATTGTAGCCTTTTCATATTTCTGAGTGAAAATGGGATGATTTCACGATGGATTTTGTGATAGGATATCTATGAAATATGTAATCATGATGTTGAATGGGTGATTATGGATTGATTTACAAAGGAATCCCACTTCATACCTATCAGGTAGATGTTCACTATTTCTGATCTATGCCGTATTTATGCACGTGAAGTGGTTCGGTTTTACAACATTCTATTGATTATCATTTCAAATAGAGATCCTCATTTCACATAGAATTTCTAGAAGTATTTTTTGAAGGATCTACGATCATATTTTCTCTTGATAAAACCATATCATCCTCATACTGATGGTCAATTTGAATGGGCTATTCAAATTGGAGGATATGTTATCATCCTAATGTTTGGGATTTTGGTGCTTCATGGTAGCAACATATGGACCCTATAGAGTATGAATATACTAATATTTTCTAGGAATCAATCTAAATGGAACCTTTAGGGATTTTTATGATAGGACATGTTTTCCCCTCTTTATTGGCTTGTGGAAGGTGATCCCAAATTTGTTGGTCCTATTCTTTTATATGAGACATCTGAGGAGGTTTGGTTGATTAGACGGTGGATATTGACCACTTATTGTAGGTAGAAATGTTATGCTAACAATTTAATATGATCTCTGGAATTTAAGGTTGGTCATCATGTTTTCCTGTGGGTAACAACTAGATTATTGTAATGTTTTATTAGGAAAGAGGAAAAGATAGAACCTATATTTTATTAAACATTTGAGATTGTGGAATGGTTCGATCCATTGGCATACCGTTTATACCTTCCATAATGCTATAGATTCATTAATGTTGTGTTAAACATGTAACATATTTATTTATATCATCTTGACCCATCCCATGTGATAGAAATTGCATACACCATGATTTATGATGATGCATCTTTTGAGGAGAATCTGAAAAAAGTTTAAGATCATATTGTCAAATATCATTAGGGTTGAACTATATTTTCTATATTAGTATAGTGGAAGAATGGGATAATTAATTAGGATTACTATGAGAGGGTGTATGATATACAAACACAATGGACAGACATGTTCATTTGGTCCCCATAGTTATTCTTGGTGCAACGAAGTGATGAACTGTTATATGGTCGGGAGGTTGTATGATCTCATTATTTTCCAGGTTCGTCTCTCTCGGGGTTTTTTTTAATTTACATTTTATGTGATTTTTATCTCATATTTAAACATATATGGTGATGTTTTTTCATAGATACCGATCATTAGAATAAATAATGTCTGAGGTTGTGAAGGAATTTTGAGAAAGCTTGAGAGTATCTGCATGTAGATGCTTTGTTGTGGTAAATGACTTCATGTCCAGAGATGTCTGTTTTTTTTAATAAATGGAGTTTTAGTATAAATTCAAAAAGGGTTATTAATGTTTCGTGGATACTTAATAATATTTAATGGGGATGTGAGTTTCATATAAAAAAATAGGTTGAATGTAATGTTCTTATTTTTTTAATATTTAGTTGAGCGATGGGTTTTTCAGTGTTTCCCACTAAAAATAAATACATTAGGTGTAATTGTATTACACATTATTTAATTCCCCTACCTACTGTATGAAATTATTTTATGTGAATGAATTATATTTTAATTTTTTTTCAAAACAGCTCCTCTTAAGCCTAGGGTACCTTCTAGGTGACTTTGGAGTGCCGAACTCCCCCTAAGTGTCCATATAATGCATTCAATCTCTAGTAAGTGGTTTTTGTCCTAGTTTTTCTTCTCTCCAATATTACATCAAATTCTATGGTTTAATATCTTGGTATGGTGAATGGATAGTTTTTATCTTCTTTTATGCTGATATAGGATACTTTTTTCAAACATCGTTACCTTCTTCCTTATGATCTTTTGTCATTGGAAGCTTCGTTTCATCACCTGTTAGAGGTAGGAGTGTAAATCAAAACCCCATGGTTTCATTATTACCTAGTATATAAAATATAGGGATTGTACCAACATAATGTGAACCTAAATTAATTAAATAATGATTTTGATTATTTCATGTAGTAAACTGGTTTCACTTGGGATTAGTATTGACTTGTGACTACTATCGAGTGAGCGGACATTGAATATAAATTCATTAGGTAATTTCTTAAATTATTTTTAGAATTATATGAGACCTTAGGTGATTTCAGGATATATAATCCCTAGGATATGGATTACTACTTATTTATATGGAAAAATAATAAATTGTGATATAAATGAAAATGTAAATGAATGAAAAATGTTTAATTTCATAATTAAACAAAGGGTATTATGGTGTGAAATTGTGATATCAATTCTATTAGGACATATATTGTGTTCCTTGCTGAAATATTTATATATAATGAATGGCCCTCAAACATGCACACTTATATGTTGTAATGATACTATTGAGTGGGATCAGCCCATTGTTATACTGTAATTTTTATATTGAGTGGGATTGGCCAAGTCCATTGTTATAATGATCAAAGGAATTTGATTCAAATGTTGTAATCCTTAAATGGGGTTGAACTGGATTGTAATTATTATGAAATGTTCTTCATTTTGGGGGGCATCGTTATGATATAGGATTAGAGTCATTCCATAATGATGTTTATGTAGGTTATTTTACCATGTTTATATATTAGTGGTTGGCATGGTTGGGAGAAATTATCATATACATTCCATCATGAAGCCGAAGCAGGTAATTGTATTATTTTATTAATCATTGAATTTACTAATACACCTATTTTCAGTTTATTGCATACACTTTTTATCAATATGGATTGTTTAGACTCTCTAGTGTAGACCTACTAAGTTACACTCACAAAATATTTAGGATGTTGTTTGGTGCTTCAGTAGATTATGTGGATGCATGTTTGGGGAAGGGATAAGGACGTTAATTTTAATTTTTTGTAGTCGGATAGATTGGATATTGGAGGTGGGATTGAAAAGGGGTTTGGGACCAAAGACATTTGAGTTTTTAATTGATCCTATAAGTGCTTTTATTTTTTTACTTATAAATTGACATTTAGTTACATTCTACCATGTCATTATATTATTACTTATTTTTGTATTTAATTATTCAATTATATTTTATTTTTGTCTTCCTATATGTCTATACTCATATTTATCCCATCTGAATGACTGATTTCTACTTCAATGAAACTTCATACCAGGGTGTATGGTCCCCCTACTATATATTCCAGACACCCTTTACTTGATAGAAGCACTTGAAGTATGGGGTGGTGCACATGAGTTCCAGTTACCAACCCATTTTTTCCACGTGAGAGACTGTAGGATTGGGTGAGTTTACATGTCACTTCATGGAGATGGTAGTTCATATGTATGAATGATTATTGGATTACACTATTCAATGGATAGTCTAAAAGGAATATTAAAAAAATACTTATTTATATAATTATTATTGTATAATAAATATTATATATATATATATATATTGTATTTAGGGTATTCCCCAAGTGGTAGAGGATCCCCATAATTCTGCATCAGACCCAATTTCAAATCCAATTGGGTGTGGGTACTATTAGAGTACCATGTAGGTGGTGACGTAGGCAAGAGGTGACAATGGAAAGATGTAGGTAGGTGGTGAGGTTGAAATTATCAAGGCTTGGTGATGTAGGTAGAATGAAGAAATCATGACATTTCACTACGAATTTGGACCATGTTATGGGCTTCATGTCCACTAGGTCAATGGGTCATGTATTAAACAAATAAGTCCTGATGGGTCGGTTATCCCCTTGGGGGGTTATGCCCCACCATTGTAGTCAGTGTGTGTGGGGTATGGGTGTGTTTGAATTTAATTTTTCCCTAAAGAATATTATATATATATATATATTTAATCCATAATAATAACCAATCATGAATGATGGTGTGGGAAAATTATTCATTCTAGTATGTGGATGTGGTAGACGACACATATGTATGAATAATTATTATTTTTCTCTAACAAGGGAGAATATATGAGAAATGGTTTTTCTATCATCATATAATAATAATAATATATTTAAGATACTTTGTAATCATGTTTTTATGGATTGAATAGTTTAAGAGGATTGTGGAGATGTTAAATTTAATGATCTTTATTATGATTTAAAACACTTCTTTGAGAGACTGCATTTGGATTGAACCTCAATCCAATAGACATTTGTTCTATTAGAAGGATAGGGGATCTAGTAATATGGTAAGGAATATATGATGTTTTCATCATTGGTATTTTAACATATATTATGTAATTTATGTTTTTAATTATGGGGGATAATAGGTTCCCATTTTTAATGGGAGGGATACACATGGAATTACTTAAAATATTTCAATAATATAAGATCACCCTCTTGTGAATCAACTTCTAAATGAACCAAATATAAAAGGTAATATATGGTATTTTTAAATATATTTAAATAATTATTATTATTTATGTTTAGTTATAATCCAAACCTTAATCTATTGGTTTAACCCCTCATAATCCCGTTTTAACCCTTACCATAGTATCACAAATTTTAATATTTTTCTATTAATTTTGAAAAATTATTTTGTTTATCCTATTAAATTATATTAATTTATTGATTCCAAATATTTAATCCATTTTATCATATTTAAATTATATATTTTAAAATTTTTAATTTTCAATAAGCACCCAAAATGTAATAGAAAGCCTTTTTAGAATAATTCATTTTTGAGAATAAAATGAAATTAACATTCATTCAATACATTTTAAAGGTAATAAAAGTGGAGTAAAAACGTTTTAATATATATATAGTATATAAATTGCATTAATATTATCAATCAATTTGGATTTATTTTATTTATTCTGATAAAAACTCATTGCGTTCATAAAAATAATTTTTAGAAAAATTGTTTTTATAAGCCAAATGAAGAGCATATACTAAAATATGGTATAATTACTATTAATATGTAATTAATTATAAAATTTATTAATAATTTAAAACATTTTATTTTGAAATATAATGGTATTTTTTATTTACATGATTTACTTATATGAAATGAATAGCTTATAGAAAAGATGAAATTTTTCATTGATCTACCATAAATAAAAAATTTTAGACAAAATCATTCAAATGCAATATAAAATTATATTAAAATAACTATGAAAAAATAATATCCATTAAAAAATTAAAATATACAAAAATTCTAACATTAATTATAATTATTACTTGAAATTTGAAAAAAAACAATCCATTTTGGACGAATTTTTTTTAAGCTTGAAAGGACTTACTAAAAATTTATTAATTATTTTTTCTGAATTAATAAATATATTATAAACCTTTAAAACATATATAATTATTATTCTCAATTTTTGGGTAACTATTCATACATATATATTTAATGAGAATATTATTAAAAATTTCTTCATTATGGTTCATTTAAAATTGGGGTGGAAAGTAGTGAAATCTAATGAATACATTGAGTTTATTTCAATGAAAAAACATATAATATATTATGGTGTTCAAAAATAATTATATAAAATAAATTAAATGTTATTATAATGATTTCATAACCCTTCTTCAATAAATTTTCAATCCGATGAGAAATTATTATATAACTCATGGGTAAGTGTGTACTTCTACCACAAAATATTAATGTGTTTCATTTTTCATCACTGCTTTACAAGGAATGTTGTTATTATATATTTAATGAATATATATTATATTAATCAAATTATTAGGATTATTGATATAAAATATATTACATAACTTAATAACATTCCACCCATTAGAAAAGTATATTGTTTATCATGCATACATGAGTACAACAACCTCTATGAAATAATGTGATTTGTTTTTTATATTTACCATTTCTAGATGATTATATAATTTTATTTAAATTTGGAAATTAATTTTAAATCATGATTAACATTTTTGGAATTATAGAACCATAAACCCCCCCCCCCCCCCACCATGGTCAACCTAGAAATTATTTTTTGGGATCATTAAATGAACATCCTCAAAACGTTCGATGTAAACATAACTGATTTAATACTAAATAATTTAGGTTATTAAATGAAAAAAAAGAATATTGATAATTTAATAAATAAAAAATCTAAATTAATGAGGTATAAAACTAATATATGTTTATTATTCATGAGTTATATATGGTACAAAATTATATTGGATAGGTTGTTAGGTATTATCCAATAAAACCATATTTTAATGGAATCCTTTCTAAATCATTCTCCTACCAATCCATGTTCGTAAAAAGTTCAACAAATTTAATATTTATAATTCATGGGATTCCAATATTTATTTTTTACAATATAATATTTTCACTTTAAAGTATTAAAAAAATAATATTTTCAATGTTTTCCGTGCAGATTATTTTTTAAGTTAAAAAAAATGTATCAACAAAATGTACACTTTTAACATATACAACACAAATGTATTTTACTTCCATAATGATCCTTATTTTCATTGAACATACATTCTATTTTTACTTTCTTATTTTCAATGAAATCAATTTTTCTCAATATTCTCATATAATATATTTAAAATGTAATAAAAAATAATTAATATTTTTCTAATGTTTTCCATCAATGGTTTAAATAATCTTTTAAGGGTATTTTCATATATGACAACATCATTTAATGATTCATATAATTTATGGTGTTTATTCAATAAGTATACCATCCAATATATTTCTATTTATGTCCTATGATCTTGTTTTTCTATTTATTTTCAATGGAAAGTACTCACATATTAGATCACAGTGTTCGTTATAAATAATAATATTGAATATTTATTTTGTTATTATTAATTTATTTCTTATAATGAAGGGATTGGACATTGTAAATGATGGGTATGGAATGTTATACACGTCCTATGAATCATTAGAGAACATGATACAAACATGTCAATGTATTTTCTTTATTCAAAATTATTATTGATGACTTGGGATGTGCACATAATGATATATTAATGTTTTCTTGGAATAACCACTTAAGGGCCTGATTATGTTGTCCGATATTAGGAATTACATAATTAAGAAACCATTTATTGTTTTACATGTGATTATTTATATTTGTATCCTTGGATATATTTAATGATCAGGTTATTTATGATATATATGTATATCATTTATTTTTTAAGAATAATAAAATTAATATGGATTTGAGTGATATTTTATTATCTCACTTCAGTAAAGGGTATTTTCCATGAAAAAGATTTAGTTTTTTCAAGAAAACATCATTAATTATTATTATCCTCAATTTTTCCTATGAAATTATTTATGAAAAACATTGAGTAGAAAAGATTATTTCAACATTGTGTAATTAATTAGTTTAAAATAAATGTTATTCATTAGAAAATGATATCATTCATATAGTTTTTCATGAAATATAATTTTTTAACATGAATAATTCATTTTTATATCCCTTATAAATATCTTAATTTCACATTACACATTTAAAATTATTTCAAGATTGATTTTAAACATGTATGAACTATAGATATGACTATTTTCATTATTTTGATTTCTTATTAGATGAAGAGAAAATGTTTTAAGAGAAACCTGAGAATAAATTTAATAATCCTATTTTTTGATGAATAAAATATAATTATTGATTTTAGGTTTCCACTATGTATTATAAGGGGTATTCATGTAATATTATTCCTAATTATATAAAACACTAAACTCAAAAGATCCCTGATATGTAAGAAAGTGAAAATCATGTTATAAATCATGTAATTATATATTTTATAAGATAAAAGTTGTTATTTTTAGAATTAATGGATTGATATAGCCATGTTTATCACTTAGTATGATTTATATAAAATAATTTTAAGAGATTTAGATTCCATCATGGGTTGATGAATCTATGATTGATTATAAATTCAGTGTTATTAATTTCCCTTTTGAGGTTTTATGTTATAATATTTTAGGATGTATTACGATATTTTGGGAAATATTTAAGGTATTACAACACATTGTTTTAGTATGGTTTTTAAAGAAAGGTTTAATTTGGGAATAGTGATATTATATGTTGTGGACATATGTTTAATGGTATTTTTAACCTTTAGTGTTGTTATGATATTTGATGTTATGGTAATTGTAGTTTATTATATAACATGGATTATAAATTTTGGAAACATAAGTTTTAGAATTTAGATATCTATTGGATTAAAAAATGATTTAGTAAATTATTGATTAATTTTATTTTAAATAACATACCAATGTTGGGAACATTATATTATTTCTTTAGATCAAGATATTTTTGTCTAATAAGAGATTTTATATAGAGAATATATATTCAGTTATATTTTGGAATTATATATGATTTATTTATGTGTTTATGGTTATTTATGTTATTTATTAAAAAAATTAGTACACATAGTTATTATATTATTAGGTTCTACCAAGTTCTGGTATTCTACATTATGATTGAATAATTTTTATTAGAGATTAATGTTAAATTGATCTTTGAAAAATATTTCATTGATCCATTTATATTTTTTTAACCTAGTCGGTAATATTTTAAATTGTTTTACGGTGATTAATTTTTCTAATAATTTATGTTGATATTTAAGTGTTACTATTGAGTCTTGGGATATTAATATAGTATTAATTTTTATGAAGGATTATTCATGTCAGATATTATCTTTAATTCTGCTAACCATTTTTTATTAATATATATGAACATGAAAAGATATATTTCAATTTTTCATAGATCTTATGATCAGTTATAAGTTGTATTTAGAGCATCTAGTTTGAAAAATTAATTTATATTATTCATTTCATTGATAAAGAGATAACATAGATTTAAAAACTAATCAAATCCAAAATAGGGGATTAAATTCCATTTTTGATGTGTAAACAAATCAAGTACATATATTTCCATAAAATATCTAAATCATTGGTTAAATAATTTCAAAAATATATTGAGTCTTATGTGGAATGTAAAACTAAAATATCATGGTATTATTTTAAAAACATAGTTGAATGTATGATTCTTTTAGTGTAACATCCATTTATAGAATCCTTATATTGAACTATTAAAAAATTTCTTTTTAAAATTATATATTTTATTTTACTATAATGTTATAATAAATTCACTTTGAGAGAATAAAATTAAAATTGTGAGGATATACTTTTTGTAATAGGGGTAAATTTAAATTATAACACCCCATCACCCAAGATCCATAATCAGTGTCCCAACCATTAGTTTCTACTCACCTGATATGCACCTCCATATTCTACAAAGGCTTGAAACAAGTAGGAGGGGTATGTGATTTTGTCATGGGGAGACCATACACCATATATCATAGAACTAAATCATAAATAAATAACCAATCATCATTCTTACTAGAGGAAATAGAACAATAACCAAACTGAACAAGTTGTAATAAATAAAATGATGACATTTAGGCACACCAAATTAATCTCCCATTGCACCAATCACATACATAGAAAGTAATAAATGAAAATATTTGAGAAAAAATAAAATATAGTAAGACGTATTACAATCCTCAATGCACACATCGCCCCAAGCTCCAAATCTATTCTAGGCTACTCTAGCTTGATCATGAAACCTTTGGCCTCCTTCCAACCTAGAATAGAAATACTTGAGCTCTTATCAATCACCCAAGTGTAGATAAGGCTAGGGAATGGTGTTATTTTATAACAATATGGTGAGATACAATCATGGTCCCCTACTATATGGGTAATGTCATCACATGTTCATGTGACAAGCTCAGTGGTAAGCCATAAATAAATTACCTAATATAAATAAGAAAATAATCTACATTACCTTCATTGGGTAGATATAAATTTTTTTATGATCATTTTATTTTTAACATAAAAAATGATGTAAAATGTTAAAAAACTTTTTAAATCATTAGGTTTATAACCATGATTGACCATACCAAGTTCAACAGTTCTTAGGGTGGCTATGATGACTTCAAGATGACTGTGTCAACATAGTAAATAATGATCCCTAAATCTATAAGAAACACTATTGATAGCTTTAGAACTCAGGGGAACCATCACTCAATATATCAATCATATAATATTCTTTTCAATGGATGATCAATCACCGATAACAATGTGTATGGATTTTCTAACAAAATAATTTGGGTTATAATTACTTGGATGCCCCCTAAAATAACCCATTGACATTGAGGATGTGACCCACAATAGCTGAAACATTCTAGTCAGGCCTTTAAATAAATTGATGCTCAAAATAGTATAACCACAAATCAGAATCCATGGAATAACAAATAATTAAACTCATTATTCTATGGAAATAACCGATGAAAAAACAAATAGTATAATCTGGTCTCCAAATTCATGATATCACAAAACAGTGCTTCCTAAGATCCAAATACATAGAAACCACACTGATAAATGAATAAAGATCCCATGTGGGAGTTTTCTAAGAAATATATGACATAATAAAAAAATCTAGGGTGTTTTCTGTACCAAAATATAATAACCCCAAGGCCAATAATCTGGTCCAAACATAAAATAATAAAGGTCCATTTTTGTTAAATTCCTAAATTTTCACCTATATCCTTCCCAATTCACATCTTTGCATTAGTTTAAATAAAATATAGGTGTACAAAAGGGCCCCCTAGGTGAAAAAATGATCAACTCACTATAAAACCATCATACATTAGGAAATATATGTTTTTTAAAAAGATTTAATTTCATTGATAGCTTAAGTTACATGAAAAACTGAGTTTAAACATACCATAAAATAATATTAATTTTATTCTGTACACATTATGTTAATATAAATATATTAAACTATAAGTTACAAATAAGAATAAAAAATTTAATAAAATTATGTATAACGGTTTTTTATAAAGAAAATATATTCATTCATATGTACTTTTTTCAATTCCATAATATTCTTTGAAAATAGTTTTCCCCAATATTTTTTAACCAATGAATAAAAATTAAATTTTACACATCTTGAATATTTATTTTAAAAAATAAATTTCATTTTAAAAATAATAATTTCAAAATTATTTCAGAGTGAATTTTTGATAACTTTTTAAAATGGTAAAATTTTCAATGAATAGTGATAATGACTGATTTAATTTTAAACTCCCTTTTCATTTAAAGAATTATGAAGTTCAAATTTTTTATAAAATGGATTTGAAAGAACACATTGTTCAGATATATTTATATTATTCAAAAATATTTTATTAAGATAAATTTAAAATTGAATTTGGATATTAAAACATTCTATGGTCATTGAAAGTTTTCTATAGAAATCTATTTTTTCATCATGTATAAATGATCAAATTTAAATTAAAATCTGAAAAATAAGTGAATTAAACTTGATAAAATGGAGTTTTTATATTACGTAATAATTTTTATTATTATTTAATAAGATCAGAATAATTTTTGGGTATAATGAATAATAAAAATAGTAAAATTATGTTTCCCCAGTTAAGGAAAAAACATGTTTACTGGAAGTTAAACTAAAGGGATAAGGCCAATAATTTCCAAAAACCTCTTATAATTTCAATTTTATGGATGTAATTCTACCATATCCTATATAATTAATAAAAATTTAAAATTGTTTCCATATTTATAGGATTATTATCTATATAATAATTAATGTAATGAAAATAAAAAAATGTCACCCTCCTACATTAGAAAATATCATATGTATTTATATATGGATAAAAAAGTTATATTTTCAGATATAAATATAAAATTGAATGATAAATAATATTTATTATTCATGGAATTTTTTTTATTTTTTATTATGAAATTATTACATTGTATTCTTACAAAACACTGATGATGTAATTATTTGGATAAATGGAAAAAAAATAAATGATTTTGAAAAAATTAAAATTATTATATTTTCAACAAATTATTATGCTCCACAATTTTTTTTGAAAAATATAACATCTTAGTGAAGTGAAAATGTTATATATTCTAATTATAACATTTTGTTTAGATTTTTTAACATGAAATTATATTAATATTGTCCAAATTGACGTTATCGATATTTTATTAAAAAAACTATAGATTAAACAATTTCAAATTCCTAAAAATATTATATTTTTAAAATTGAATATCAAATGGTTACAAATATAACCCATGTTCCATGTATTGTCTTTTTACTTTTTTAGGATCAATTTTTGGCCTAAAATATAAAAAAATTATAATTAATATTGGTTAACCAATGTTTTTACATTACATGTTATTTTTTAAAAATACAATTACCACACACATAAGATTTTATTGATAAATTTTATTTAATATTTATAATTAGTGTGTCTAAATTATTTATTTATATATATTTTTTTTTATTCATAAATTATAAATTATCTTGTTAAATAAATAAAAAACTAGGTATGTTAGTAAAACCAAAAACTGTTAAAGTATGTCAAAATAAAGCTCTAGAATAACATGATGAAATAATAATTTTTATTTTGTTTTAGAGGTATTTTGGAACACATGTCAATGAAAATAAATTTTTTATAAGTTTGGAGGATCTTGAGTTTGGTGTGACTCCCTAATATTTACTAGTTTTGGGTATTTTGAAAAATGTCACACCTCTCCAATTATAAAAGGGAAACTCCTCCCTTGAATTCCTCCAACATATTTAGACATTTTTAATGATGCATCCCTAACATATAATGCTCCCAACATCCTTATACATGTATTAGAGATATTTTTTATTCCCAAAATACCAACCCTAAGGTCCTTAATAATAGATCCAAATGAGGTTGTTCTAAACGAATATAATTTTTTTCATTAATTACATTGATTATACTTATTATTATAACACATTAATTCATTTATTAATAATTATAATATAAAAAAATCATTTTCTACCAAAACATAATATTATTTTTTATTTTTTTAACTACCCACATCCATATCTTCTTCCATTAAATGGGAAATGAAATCGTAAATCATCTGTTTGACAGACTACCGCCTCACGAACCGATGTAATTATTTTTCCATAACAACCTATCACAGTTAGAGATAAAGAATTATTGAAAATATTTATATGATATTTAAGAAATAGTTATAAATATGTAATTATAAAATGTTATTCATCTTTTTTTTATCCAATCCTTTGGAAAATGATTACATCGCTTAGGCATATGTCTAGACTACTACGATAATGAAGTGATATGATACATTTTTCATTTTATTTAAAAATGTATGTTTATAAGAATATATTTAATGAATATATATTTTCCCTATAAGGGAAAATTTTAGTCTGTAATTTCGATATATTATTTACCTTTCTTTTATTTCTTCTATTTAGAAAATGGAAACAATGTTCATCAAAAATTATGGCTTACCATCTCCAGGAATATTGCAATTCATTTTCATAAATCTAAATATTATGGATGAATCTGAGAATTTATAAAATGATTATATATGAATTTTATATCGTGATTAAAATTCTGTAGAATATGGAACCATAAACAATGTACATGGACCAAAAGTACAGAACCAAAAAAAACATGAAAACAATGCAAATCTTACCTAAACTAGTGATTTTAAAAAATAATTTTTAATGAATGAGTGATAAAAGGGCATATGTATACCATATATAGTAATAAATATATTACTATTACTATTAAATAAATATATAATAAACCCTTATTTTTTATATTGGATTTTCTAATGAGTATGAAGAAAGTAAAGAAATTAGGTAAGGGATTGTTTTCTCAAATTGCCTTCTTTGGGACAAGCATTATGTTAAGAACCTCTCAAATTTGATGATTTTTATAAATATCCCATTTGAATTTTAATATCCGTAATTAAATTATGATAATGATATTTAATGATTCATTTAATTTTATACTTTACTAGGTATTATGATTCAAAACATATCATATTCTTAAAAGTTTCATGTTACAATCCCATTATTTGTCAGGATTTTTTATGATTATGTTTCTGATAATGAAATATTTTGAAAATATTAAATAAATACATTAAATATTTAATCGAATATTTATTTCTATATAATTCATGTATTAATTTCATTTTATTCTCTTAATAGATCGATGATACAAAAATAACATGTTTGATAAAAAAAATTCTTTATTTCTCCCTTCGCTAGAAATTATTGTCTGACATGTACTTGTTTTCAAAAAATAAATAAAATTAAATTTTAACAATCATCTGATGATTATTTCACATCATTTTACCCTTGTATTAAATTTTAATGATTTTTTAAAAATTAATATTATTTTCATTTTCTGAATAAGGATCTTTTAACTTTTTTACTTAATATATGAACGGAATATTTTTTTAAACATGTATGTCATGGATGATATTATTACCATTATTACCAATAAATAGTATAAATTTTCCCATAATGTTTTTAAGATTATTTTAAATGAAAAATTTATTCTTTAACATTTTATACATATTTAGATTTTAAATAGGTCATTTCAAAATGGAAAGGATATTTTCCTCAATAAATGTTCCAAGTGATCTTTCAAAATAATTTAACATCTAATATGACATTTTTTTATAATATATAACTTTTACTAAGGATAATATTCAATTATTCCATCAATATTCTTTCCCTATACTATTTATTTTTATGATGAAAATGTGTTTATTAAACTACTTCATTTACCCTAGGTTATGTAATAATGAAATGTATATGAAAACATTTTTATTTTCATGGGTTACTTTATGATGAAATATTTATGAAAAACATTAAATTTATATAGGTTGTTATATGATGGATATTTTATGATCTTATGTCACTCATCTATATTGTATTCATAATTTGATGTATGGGACCAATATCTACCTCTAATTCATTGGTTATTGATTTTTATCTCTTGAGATAAATACGACTGGAATGGGTAGTGATCCTACTAGATTAGGAGACTATGTCTATAATGATAGTCTTGGGAGATATCCATGTCTAATATTATGGTTTTTTATGTGAACCCATTGCACTATGATAGTTTTTAAAATGATCATTTACTACAAATTAAATGATTTTTTATTGTAAGTGGATTCCAAAAATGTTATTTTTTTTATTCCACAGTTATGTTCTCATAGATGATGTTATTTGATTATTTTATGATTCATGTCTTATGAACATCCATGATATATTCCATGAATAAATATTTTGATCATTGATATGATCATGTACTATTTTCAAATTTTAATATCATTTTATCATACCCAAATACTAATGTTATTATTATGTGATCATTGATATTTCCCTTGTTTACAATTACTAATTATTTGATCTCACCCATTCATATGTTTCCTTTACCATGTTTATGAATAAAGGTTTTATGTATAATCTATAAAATAATGGTTATAGTTATGAATAACATAGAAGAAGATGATGAATCTAACAGATGAAGTGGTTTTTTATGCATATATGTTTCTAATGTCACTAACCCAATGATTCATGGACATGTTTATCTAAAATGAAATGAATATTATTATATTAAAATTTAATATCAATGTATAAAAAGTGTGGTGATCATAGTTTTTATCAGAGAAAAGGATTAGTTATCCTTTGGAAAAAAGGATGGGAAAACATCATTAAATTTCCTAGGGATATGTCTATTTATACCTAGAAAAGTGTAGCTAGAGGAGAAACCCATGACCATTTATTAGAATAAAAGAAAAGTTCAGAAAAAAAGTACCACAAACCCTAAACAACTATTAAATATCCTCAAAATCAAACCCATCTCCAACTCCATGATAAGAAGGTTCTTCCGCAGTCACTGATTTCCACTCTGAACATTTGAAATGCTCCAAAACATTAGCAGACTTCCTTCTCATATTCAATCGCTCCAGTTGGAGAAACTCTTTAGGAGATTGCATATTCCTGGAAGTAGATCTGGTAGACATTGGATTTAACATATAGGAGTAGTCTTTCCTCATATTTCCTCATGGAGAAGAAATCATACATTTCAGGGTCACTGACAATATCTTGTTCCTCCTTGGACAATGTCCCCGTATGATGGTCTGACCATGTCACCATCATTTTAGTTACCACTATCAGAATGATCCCTCAATTTTTCAGGGATCTGCATCACTTGATACATCACTAAACAGTCATGCTAAAACTGACAATTCATGTCAATCAAAGCAAGAAATTGGAGGTGCTCCATCACTTCCGGATCAACACATATCTCATATTCCATTACTTTACTTACTATAGAACCCTCCCAAGGCTCATTCTTTTGTTTTCACCATCATGTAATGGAAAAGTATCCTCTGTAGTTGCAATCCCAAAACCTTGAAATTTATTCCCCTAGGGTATTGAAATCATTACACCACAATCATCATTAACCTGACTACTGCACCCGCTAGAAAAGACCTCTAAAACTCACACAGTTATATTAACATCACAAACAAAAGAATCCAGCTTCTTCACTACAGGATACCTCATGTGATCCTTGTTTGTAGCCATAGCAGGCCCTTGCCTGCCTATACTCATAGCACCACTACTACTCCCCTTCCTCTGATTAGCCACAGCATCCTCAATCTGACTGATGTCAACCAGAGGAATAACATATACCTCCTACAAAGTAGAGGCCTCTGGCTCCTACTGAATATATGTAACCCCTAGTTTGCCTAATGGGAATTCCACACAACCACCACCACCACCCCTGCTAACAAATTCCATTGGCCCATTCCCCTGATTCAGACCCTGTCTAAGCCAATTCCACACAACAGCACCAATGGATTCGAAGGAACTCCTGCAAATGTTTCAAAATTAATTCTATCCTGAGATCATAGACTAGTTTCCATGGCAGTCTCATCCACTATAGGCATCTTTTTCTCTGTCCTCATACTCGGCCCTAGTGGCCTCTCGGCCATGACTCCAGTATGACATATCAATCCTATGTGCCCTAATCTGTTGCTGATTAAGTAGTAATCAAACCAGGATTCTTAAAAGTGTTGAGTTATTTGATTATTAGAAATTACTTCCCTATATTGATACTACATGTGGATTTGATTTTGAAATACTTGTATATATGTATAATAAGTTAAAAATGGAAAATTGGGATTTGACTCACCCTTCACCTGATTCTTGAAAATGGGATTTACAATACACCTAATTTGAATCTCATGAGGTATATGTTTTGGAAATTCACAAGTTTTTTATAGTCCATCATGAAGGATATTAAATATATGATAACCATGAATGAACATCGATTAGGAAGAATGTGCCATTATTTTGATATTGTAGTGATAATTTTAATTTATTACATACTTTAACACAAGGAATATTATTTCTCATAACATTATTTTTGGGTTTAGAAAATGGAGGTAACATGAAGGAATATGGATAATAAGAAATATTATAGATAATGTGTTAATGAGAAACCAATTTCGATGATGACTTGATAAAAGGATATTGTGATTATTAATAATTCATTATCATGATTTATAATTAACAACTTAATCCTTTAACAAATCTTCGTCTCACCAAATGAGATAAGGATGGAGTTCTTTGGGAGCTCGGGTGTTGGAGACCCTAATGGAATAATGATTTTGTTTCTTATATATGAAAAATTTGGGAGGATTCACTCATGGTAATTTTTCAATGGAATGTGAAAAATATTTATGTGTAGAGAAGAAGGATATATAGAATTTAATTTTTAATGAAAAATGAATCATTATGTTAACATAGTGGAAAAAAATATGGACTCCCTAAGAAATCAGGAATAGTTGAGGGTTTTAATATGAAATTTATGGTAATTATATGAATTTATTTCCTCATAGGAAAGATCAAGAAGATTATATAAAAGTTTGTACGACTAATGGTTTTTTATAAATTATGATGTGACTATAAATGAAATATGAATGGATATAGGAATTATAGAATAATATGATGATACCAAGTTAATGGTTTATGAATTAAGTGGAATGATTAATATGTTCTTTTAGGGAACTCAATAATTATGTTATATGAATCATAAAATAATTGTTTTATATAATTGTTTCATGGAAGATTATCAAGAATATATAAAATAGTAATAATAACCTATAAATTATTTTAAATTGAAATGTGATATTTTATGGAAAAGCACATGACTAATGGAATGATAACCTCAAACTTATTCATGATGTCTATATAATTTGGATTATATTGGTTAAAGAGAAAATTGATATAGTTAATGTTAATTAAATCATAGTGAGGACATCAGAAATGGTAAATGATTTTATTAAATTGTGGTTTGTTTTATTATTGAAGGTGTTTATAGATTTCATAGATTTTTAGAATATATTAAATAATCCTTTTTTATTTAGGGAATAAAGAATGATGTTTTTTATCATTAATTATTTTTAGTAATTTCTATTGAAACCATGTCTCCAATGAATATATGACCAAGGAATTCCTATATTTGGAATATAACAATTAAGAACTAGTTTATGATATTTTGGGGAATGTTGTTAATTTTATTTTTTGGAAATTAAGAGAATTTAATTGTTTTTATGAATATTAGATGGGTATTAAGGTTAACCATTAAGGGAACAATTTAGTTTAACATTGGATACAGTTTTATATATTTATGAATTATTTTATAATATTAATATTTATTAATATTTGATGTATTTTGTCACGACCCGTCCCCAGGGCCCATGCCGTGACTACCCCAAGCCCGCCTTCCATAGGCCAGGGGCTGGCGACTAGCACCAAAGGGGTAAAATCCCTATAACTGGGAAGGCATTGCATTTATAAAAGAAAAAAAGCACCACAGAGTACAAGAGGAAGCAAAACACTAAGTACAAAAGAAATGCTGAAAAGTAAATGGGTCAGAATACAAACCCAAAAGAAAGTACGACTACAACTGAACAAGGTACAACAGCAAAAAGACAAACTGCTGGAAGTAGGAAGCAGCTCCTGGGTCATCCTCCTCGGATCCTACCTGAAGAGTAGGTACAGATGGCGCAGCTCCTGGTCGTCCACCACGGATCCTACCTGAAGGGTAGGTAAAGATAGCCTCCTCCATGCTCTCGTCCGTCAACCTCCTCTGTGAGTCGTCACGTTGTGTAGTCCACCTCCGGGTACTGACTGGTCGTGTGGTCCACCTCCGGGTACTGACTCGTCGTGTAGTCCACCTCCGGGTACCGTCTAGTCCTCGAACACTCAGCCTCCGTCCGCACTGCCCGTCGTCTACAACCAACACAACGAGGTGCGGGCATAGCCCGTGAAGGCGTGAGTATAACGATACTCAGTAGGGACCACGTGACCCTCAAGGTCTCACTAAACCAACAAGGATAACCACAATGAAGATCTCAACAGATAAACTCTACTTAGGTATATGCCCATACATATACCTAAGTTATCAAGTAACCCATCTCAATCATGAGGAAACCCAAGGATCATGAAATCAACGGATAACCACTACCCAGGTATATGCCCATACATATACCTAAGTTATCAAGTGACCCATCTCAATCATGAGGTAAACACAAAGGTCAAAAGTCTCAACTCAAACCAGGATTTTTATTATCGAAACCGTAACTGCTGAAGCGCTCCATCTCTAGAGTGTACAGTGGTCCTGTCACAACTCCGAGGTACTACTCACTAATCTAAGACTGCTGAAGTACTCCTCCTGTTGAGTACCGTGGGCCAGCCACCCAAACACAGTAGTGCTTCCCGCCAGGTATGTCACCCAAACACAGTAGTGCACACCCCCTAGTAGCCTGCTGAGGTACTCTCCGGACGAGTACTGCAGGTCTGCACTGTCACACAGTTAGTGCTCCGTCCGCCATGGGTCTGCACCTCTGAAAGTAGTTCTCCGTCCACTGGTCTTGTCGACTCAATCCAAGTCGAGTCGGTCAAGCAGTCGTCAGGTCTCAGCCAGCTACATAGTCTCCGTTTCCGCACGCTCACCTCCGGGAGGGTCCGCTCCACGAGCTAAAGGTCGATACTCCAAGTATCTCAAAGTCCCACAAAGAATTATCTCAAAGGACCGCCTCGTCATAGGGGTCTCAACACAACAGACGACGCATCAATCGGACGCCCGGTCTGTGAGTTACTAGCCTTTTCGTTCCAGGGGCCCGGCTGGTTTTGTGTGCGAACCAACCCGGCCGTATCTCAACTGTATCGCGAACTCTCATAGGGTATGCTCATAGGGACCGTTTCTCAATGTGATCACCAACGCCGCTGACGGTTCGTCAAACGGACATCCAGTCTGAAAGATATCAGCTTTTCCGTTCCAGGGGCCCGGTTAGATTTCAGGTGCGATCCAAACCGGCCACTATCCAACTGAATCCAAAACTCGGGCGAAGTATACCAAAAGTTCTGTCTCATCAAGAGGAATTCAACGAAACAGACGGTGCGTCAATCGGATGCCTGGTCTGTGAGTTATTGGCTTTTTCGTTCCAGGGGCCCGATTGGTTTCGTGAGCGAACCAACCCGACCCCACTCCGACGGCATCCAAATCTCGATTGGAGTAAGCCAAAAGATCCGTCTCACTTAGAAGAATCAATCAAAGTCGACAGCACGTCAAACAGACGTCCGGTACTCAAGTTACGAGCGTTTCCGCTCCGAGGGCCCGGTTGGTTTCATGTACGAACCAACCCGGCCGAACTCAAAGTTCTCCGAAACCTTGAGTGCGATATACCGAAACGACTGTCTCGATCCAAGGATCGCGTTGCCGCTGACGGGGAGTCGTTTGGAGGGCCTTAGCCCATGTTACGGGCATTTTACCGAAAGTGGTCTGAAAACAGGGGTCTAGGCCCGGGTCGACCCGGCCCGAGACCCCCCCCCCCCCCCGGGTCGGCCCGAACCGGGGCGACCTGACCTGGGTTTAGGTCGACCCGGCCCGACGGCCCTTCGCCAGCTCAGCTCGGCAGTTTGGCCGAGCGGCGGGTCGAGGGAACGGGGGGCACAGCCCCCCCCCCCCCCCCCCGTGTTAATGAAACCAACGACCCCCCACGTGGGGGGGGGGGGGCGCTCCAGCCAACCGGGGTTCAACCCCCGGGTCTTCAGGGTAACAGCTGGCATATGGTCGGCCGTTCTTCATACATGCAGAACCCAGAAGGGGTCCCACCCTGACCACCGCGGCCGGCTTTGCCGGCCGCCTTGAAGGCCACCGCGGCACTGCCGCGGCTGGTTTCTCCGGCGGCGCGTCGCCGCCGCCGGTCGTCGGTGCCGCCTACGCCAATGCTCTCCTCGGTTCGAGAACTTCACTACAGTGATCTCAAATCCTTACCGCGGTCCCGTTGCATCATCGCCGACAAAACCGTACAACAAGAGAAAATAGCGGAGGGTTGTCGGGCCGTGTTAGTACGGCCCGCACCCTCCGCGTTAGGAGTTTTCAAAAATGGAAAATAAGTATCAATTTCATAACAATTAAAATTGAAACAATCTTCCCTTGATAATCCACATTCATTATTTTAAAAGGGGGAAAACTAAGGGAAGAAGATGTCATTATCAAAAAAACCCCTACCTCGGTTTCAAGAGCGGAGCACGTCAATGAGCCGCAGAAGACAAGCATCACGGAGGTCGGGCGTAGCGGGAATCAAACATTGATTCCTTTGACGTAGAGGTACGTCTGAAGAGGTAGCGTCACTGGAGAAGCTTCGTAAGCTGACGAAGAAAGTCCGAGGAGAAAGCGGCGTCGTCGATCTTCGGAAACACATCGGCTACGAAGAAGAGATGTGGCGTTCTTCATCGGATCTTAAGTGTTCTTCGTGTTCTTCGTCAAGGATTGAAGAAGAAGAAGAAAGCCCCCAAATTCTCTCAAGGTGGAAAGATAAATCTAACCAAAATAAAATAAGTCTAAGGATTATTTTATTTACACAACTAAACCACTTGAATTTCAAAAGTTTGAAATTAAAATAACTCATCTCAATTAATAACCCAAGTTTTCAAGATTAATTAGAGAGGAGTTATTGGGAGTTTAAAGGGGAGATAAAGAGTTAGGGTTCATGTGGACCCCACCACACTTAATCTTATCAAGGGAGGTTATGTGGATGTGGGTCCCACCTTTAACTCCCTTTGGGAGGATATAACCAACATGGATAAAAATAAATTGTGTTTCCACAGTTTATTTAACTCCATTTAAATTCCCCAAAACTAACTTTCATTCTGCAAAAAACGGAACTTCAGAAAAAGTCTCTTTAAGCGAATATCGGTGGTGCGAGTTCATAGGTGCCCTCAGAATTCGATTCCGGGCACCGGTTCAAAAGATAGAAATTCCCGCTCGCTCGTTCACTGAACATACCTGAGCCAAACTTCGGAAATTAATTCTGGGCACTCCGGGCCTCGGAATCAGGCGCCGTTAGAAACTGCGTTCTTGTAAAATTCCAAAGAAAATTAGGAAAAAAATATCCTTGAAATTTCCGGGTCTTTACATTACTCCCACCTCAGGGTTTTACGTCCCCGTAAAGCTTCACCACAAACATAGGGAAACAAAGGCGGTACTGAGCACGCATCTGAGCCTTCCGCTCCCATGTGCTCACCTAGAGGTTCTGTACTGCCAAAGAAAGTGTACCCGAGGAATCAATCATCCTCGTAGGATCTGCTCCTGTCGATCCTTGATCCCCACTGGAACCTCCGTAAAAGACACCCCATCGCCATCGTCCATCTCCTCATGGTCGATGATATGCGAAGGGTCGAGCACGTATCTCCACAGTAGAGATACGTGGAAGTCATCGTGCACCTGGTGCAACTGCGTTGAATGGCTCAAGCAGTAAACCACCCCGCCTACCCAGCTGAGGACCTAAGAAGGTCCGCCGAAACTCAGTGATAACTTGCCGCCTTGGCCACATCTTCGTAAACCTCGTCAAGGTGAGACCCGTATAAGGACGTGATCGTCATCCTCGAACTCTAGAGGTCTCTATTTTCTGTTAGAACTAGAACTCGAAAGGCTGCTGCCATGAGGGTATGGTTGACTGAATCAAGAGTGGTTGTTCGCACCCTCCTGTGAAAGAGTTTATCCTGTGCTTCCTGGGGTTTCCTTTTCGCCGACCAAGGAAAACCCATCCCGACGTTTTCCTAAAACCGTCAATTTGAGTATGAACAGTTATTGCCCATTCCATACTCAAACTAACGTCGTAAGGCCTCAACGCTGCCACCAATATATTCCAACCAAAACTCTCACCTCGAGGGCCTGACCACACCGTCGGCATAAGTGTGAGTATCGAGTCTCCTCCCAAGGTATCTCCAGACGTGAGGATCAAGACCACGGCTTAACGGAAACTCTAGGTCTGGAACAAAATTTGTGAAAGCAAGGAATGATTCATATCGACGTCCGTTACTACAACAGCTAGTAGTGGACACAGACTATCCCTTGAATCATTTCTAGAGCCATTGAGTCACACTCCTTGACCGCATGCAGGCGCACTCTTCCTCCGCCCTCCATCTCCCTAAGACTGGCGGAAATAACTAAGGTGGGTGGTTGTACCATGCTAGGATGTACACCACCTCATGCTGCTCTCCTAGCTCTGCCTCCACGTCTGCTGCTTCGTAGACTCATCTATCCTTTAAGCTACCTCTTCTTTAACAATTAACACGCCCGAGTCTCTAAGACTGGCACTGGTTTCCTGTTTCTTACTATACTATGCAGTCTTCATCCGCTCCTGGATGATCTGCACCTTCTCTAGTCTCACAAGTTCTGCTATGATTTCTTCTTTGCCGATAAGAGAAATCCAGTCTCATCCCCTGGATGAACCACATTCGTTGCCTAATACAGTCAATCCCAACATGAATGATGCATTCATTCCATGGATGACGTCGTAAGGCCTCGAAGTAACTACCACGATATCCAACTGTCACTCTCGCCTCCAAGGGTCGAGTCACACTATCGGCATCAGTGTGAGGTCACTGGGTCTCCTCCAGTAGAAATCTCGAAAGTGAGGGTCAAGTCAACAGTTTAACCAGAACCCCTCAGTATCAACCCAACAAAAGGACAGAAAAGCAAAACAAGATAAGTGCCTTTTTATTATTGCAGCTCATAGTACAAAGACACGAATACAAAAGCAACATGGAAATAGAAGTACAAAGGACGTATCCACTAGTTCCTCTCCTGCCCACCTGCTCTCGGAGCTCTACTGCCTTGTCCACTACTCGGTTTTTGCTCAAGCACCAGCCGCTGCTTCTGTCTCGGTGGCTCCTCCAACACTCGCTGATCAACCGTACGAGGATTCGGACAGTCACGTGCCAGTTGACCCTTTCCGCCGCATGAGTAACACAACCTGCTTCTGGCACGCCTAGCTCTGTTCCCACCCCGGGTGCCCCGCACCACCGGTCCTAAAACTTGAGATTGTCCAACTGCTAGTCTGGTCCTTCTGGTCCCCTGAATCATCTGTCTACTGCCCACAGATGACTCGGCTGCTGATTGAAAAACACACAGCAAAGGCAGAAGCCCCTGTACACGCTCGGGGTGTAGATCTACTGGCACAAAATCCACCCTGAAGATGGTCTCGAAGTATTCCCATGCGAAAGTCATCCCATCACAAAACTGAAACAAGTGGCTCCACCACCTGCCTGCTGCTGCCTGAAGGAGGCTGGTAGCAAAGATACCCATGAAGTCTAATGGCATCCCCACTTTCCTGAAGACTCTCACCATAGCCTCCAGCCAAACCTCAGCCGCCTGCGGGTCCATCTCTCCCCGGAACCTGGGTGGCCTCTGGCGCTGGAACTCGTGCAGCGCGCTCAAGCGTCGTGCATCGCCTACAGCTGGGGCTGGTGACATCGGTGGCCCAACGGGTAGTAGTACCGCTGGTGCCTCCGCTGGTGCCTCAACTGCAAGAGGGCTCTGTACCGAAGCCTCGTCGCTCGACAGACTGTCAGCACGCACATCCCTCTGGGCTCTAGCTGGTCGTCCGAGAAAAGGCATCCTGAAAGAAACAACGTAACACGGTCAAATGATTATACCTGGTGAGCTGGCCTGGTTTGAGCTGTTTTAAGGGGAAACCTTAGAAAACACACACACAATCACTGTTTTCGTGCACAAAGTCGGAAATCAGTCGTCAGGGTCCTACTGTATGGATACGTCGGCCGCCCGCACCAACACTGGACTCCCTGAACTGAAGACCACACTCGGTACTCTTAACACTATTTCTTCACAGAAAGAAAATATCTGAGTTATATGTTCTGTGGTAGAACCGACTCCTTTGATGCCAATTTTTCACGACCCGTCCTCGGGGCCCATGCCGTGACTACCCCAAGCCCGCCTTCCATAGGCCAGGGGCTGGCGACTAGCACCAAAGGCGTAAAATCCTGATAACTAGGAAGGCATTGCCTTTATAAAAAAACAAGCACCACAGAGTACAAGCGAAAGCAAAAGACTAAGTACAACAGAAATGCTGAAAAGTAAATGGGCCAGAATAAAAACCCAAAAGAAAGTACGACTACAACTGAACAAGGTACAACAGAAAAAATACAAATAGCTGAAAGTAGGAAGCAGCTCCTAGGTCGTCCTCCTCGGATCCTACCTAAAGGGTAGGTACAGATGGCGCAACTCCTGGTCGTCCACCACGGATCCTACCTGAAGGGTAGGTACAGATAGCCTCCTCCACACTCTCTTCCGTCAACCTCCTCTGTGAGTCATCACATCGTGTAGTCCACCTCCGGGTACTGACTCGTCGTGTGGTCCACCTCCGGGTACTGACTCGTCCTGTAGTCCACCTCCGGGTACCGTCCAGTCCTCGAATACTCGGCCTCCGTCAGCACTACCCGCCGTCTGCAACCAACACAACGAGGTGCGGGCATAGTCCGTTCAGGGGTGCGTATAACGATACTCAGTAGGGACCCCGAGTCCCTCAAGGTCTCACTAAACAAACAAGGATAACCACAAAGAAGATCTCAACAGATAACCTCTACTTAGGTATATTCCCATACATGTACCTAAGTTATCAAGTAACCCATCTCAATCATGAGGACACACAAGGATCATGAAATCAACGGATAACCACTACTCAGGTATATGCCCATACATATACCTAAGTTATCAAGTGACCCATCTCAATCATGAGGTAAACACAAAGGTCAAAAGTCTCAACTCAAACCAGGATTTTCATTATCGAAATCGTAACTGCTGACGAGCTCCGTCTCTGGAGTGTACAGTGGTCCTGTCACGACTCCAAGGTACTGCTCACTAACCTAAGACTGCTGAAGTACTCCTCCTGTCGAGTACCGCGGACCAGCCACCCAAACACAGTAGTGATTCCTGCCGAGGTATGTCACCAAAACACAGTAGTCCACACACCCTAGTAGCCTGCTGAGGTACTCTCCGGACGAGTACCGCGGGTCTGCACTGTCACACAGGTAGTGCTCCGTCCGCCATGGGTCTGCACCTCTGAATGTAGTGCTCCGTCCACTGGGCTAGTCGACTCACTCCAAGTCGAGTCGGTCAAGTAGTCGTCAGGTCTCAGCCAGCTACACGGTCTCCATACTCCGCACGCTCGCCTCCGGGAGGGTCCGCTCCACGAGCTAAAGGTCGATACTCCAAGTATCTCAAAGTCCCACGAATAAGTATCTCAAAGTACTGCCTCATCATAGGGATCTCAATGCAACAGACGGTGCATCAATCGGACGCCCGGTCTGTGAGTTACTAGCATTTTCGTCCCAGGGGCCCGGTTGGTTTCGTGTGCGAACCAACCCGGCCGTATCTCAACTATACCCCGAACACTCATAGGGTATTCTCATAGGGACCGTTTCTCAACGTGATCACCAACGCCGCTGACGGTTAGTCAAACGGACGTCCAGTCTGAAAGATATCAGCTTTTCAGTTCCAGGGGCCCGGTTGGATTTCGGGTGCGATCCAACCCGGCCACTATCCAACTGCATCCAAAACTCGGGCGAGGTATGCCAAAAGTTCCGTCTCATCAAAAGGAATTCAACAAAACAGACGGCGCGTCAATCGGACGCCCGGTCTGTGAGTTATTGGCTTTTTCATTCCAGGGGCCCGGTTGGTTTCGTAGGCGAACCAACCCGACCCCACTCCGAAGGCATCCAAATATCGAGTGGAGTAAGCCAAAATATCCGTCTCACATAGAGGAATCCATCAAAGTCGACGGCACGTCAAACGGACGTCCGATACTCAAGTTACGAGCATTTCCGCTCCGAGGACCCGGTTGGTTTTGTGTACGAACCAACCTGGCCAAACCCAAAGTTTTCCGAAACCTTGAGTGCGATATTCCGAAACGACCGTCTCGATACAAGGATCGTGTTGCCGCAGACAGCGAGTCATTTGGAGGCAGGTATCCCATGTTACGGGAATTTGACCGAAAGTGGTCCGAAAACGGGGGTCTGGGCCCGGGCCAACCCGGACCGAGACCCCCCACCCCCCCCCCCCCCGGGTCAGCCCGAACCGGGTCGACCCGGCGCCAGCTCAGCTCGGCCGTTTGGCCGAGCGGCGGGTCGAGGGAACGGGGGGCACAGCCCCCCCCCCCTGTGTTAATGAAACCAACGGCCCCCCACGTGGGGGGGGGGGGGGGCTCCAGCCAACCGGGGGTTCAACCCCCGAGTCTTCAGGGTAACGGCCAGCGTATGGCCGACCGTTCTTCATACACATAGGACCCAGAAGGGGTCCCGCCCTGACCACCGCGGTCGGCTTTGCCGGACGCCGCGGCACTGCCGCTGCTGGTTTCTCCAGCGGCGCGCCGCCGTCGAGCTCTGCGGACCACCGGTCACGCACCGGTGGTCTGATTTGACAGCCGCCTGCGCCAATGCTCTCCTCGTGTCGAGAACTTCACTACAGTGATCTCAAATCCTTACCACGGTCTCGTTGCTTCATCGCCGACAAAACCGTACAACAAGATCAAATAGCCGAGGGTTGTCGGGCGTGTTCGTACTGCCCGCACCCTCCACGTTAGGAGTTTTCAAAAACGGCAACTAAGTATCAATTTCATAACATTTAAAATTGTTACAATCATCCCTTGATAATCAGCATTCATTATTTTAAAAGGGGGAAAACAAAGGGATGAAGATGTCATTATCAAAAACCAACCCCTACCTCAGTTTCAAGAGCGGAGCACGTCAACGAGCCGTGGAAGACAAGCGTCGTGGAGGTCGGGTGTCGCGGGAATCGAACGTTGATTCTGTTGACGTCGAGGTACGTTCGAAGAGGTAGCGTCGCTAGAGAAGCTTCGTAAGCTGATAATGAAAGTCCGAGGAGAAAGCGGCGTCGTCGATCTTCGGAAACACACCGGCTACGAAGAAGAGATGCGGCGTTCTTCGTCGGAGCTTAAGTGTTCTTCGTGTTCTTCATCAATGTTTGAAGAAGAAGAAGAAAGCTCCCAAATTCTCTCAAGGTGTCAAGAGAAATATAACCAAAATAAAATAATTCTAAGGCTTATTTTATTTACACAACTAAACCACTTGAATTTCAAAAGTTTGAAATTAAAATAACTCATCTCAATTAATAACCCAAGTTGTCAAGATTAATTAGAGAGGATTTATTGGGAGTTTAAAGGGGAGATGAAGAGTTAGGGTTCGTGTGGGACCCACCAGACTTAATCCTCTCAAGGGAGGTTAAGTGGATGTGGGTCCCACCTCTAACTCCCTTTGGGAGGATATAAGCAACATGGATTAAAATAAATTGTGTTTCCACAATTTATTTAACTTCATTTAACTTCCCCAAAACTAACTTTCATTCTGCATAAAACGCAACTTCGGAAAAGGTCTCCTTAAGCGAATATCGGCGCTGCGAGTTCATCGGTGCCCTCAGAATTCGATTCCGGGAAACGGTTCAAAAGATAGAAATTCCCGCTCGCTCGTTCACTGAACGTACCCGAGCCAAACTTTGGAAATTAATTCTGGGCACACCGGGCCTCGGAATCAGGCGCCGTCAAATACTGTGTTCTTGTAACATTCCAAAGAAAATTAGGAAATAATTTTCCTTGAAAGTTCCGTGTCTTTACTTCTTTTTCTAACCATTTTGGTTTTGATGATAACTAGAGATAGATTCAATGACTTATCATTATTTTATGGATTTTGAGAACAATTAATGTTCCAAGAATAAACAATTCATCTCCAATTCTTGGAGTATATGGTGACGTAGAAATATAATTGATGCGAACTAAAAGGATGAGATTGTGATTATGAAAGAAAAATAAATTAGGAATATAAATTTTATAAAATTCTATATTTTTATGGCAATATTTCACTCAACATGTTGAAAATGATGTTGAAAAAAAAATTCCTATTAAATTAATTTTTTCACTAAATGTTCCTTTAACTCATCCCAAATTTTTAGTTTGTGATGATTAATATTCTCATGACCCTACACTATACAACATTATTAATACATGGGAATTAGTATTCTCTTCTATGTCCATCTTTTCACATCCAAATAATGTAATCATAATTGGAAACAATATTTTTGGTCATTTCATATAACCAAATAAGTTATATTTCTGTCTTTTTTAGATTATGTTTCATAGGAAATTTTTATTATGTGGGACTTCTGTAAATTAATTTTTTATTGCCAAACCCATGATTTTTGTGAAAAAGAAAAAATTTAGAGGTTAAAATATTTTACGGGTTTGGCTGATGTAACACCATGATATTTTATGAAAAAAAATCTTCACATATGTTTAATTTCTATAATAGATCATGTTATATGCAAATTTGAGTTTTAACAAACCACAATATACTATTAATATTATAATTTAAAGATGAATCTCAAAACCCAACTACTAAACATGGAAGTATAAATTTGAATAATTTTTTTAAACTATTTATAATAGTTTTAAATGAAATAAATTTGGAATATAATGAATTTGTTTTAATAAATTATTTATATTCTTTGAAAATACAGTTTTCTCACAAAATGATTTTTAAATGTTTTATGAGAAAATAAAAAAATTATTTTCTACAAATTTTTTAAACAATATTTATTTTTATAATTTCTTTCAATTACCATGAAAAAAATATCATAAAAACATTATAAGATATGTTTTGGAATGGAGTAATTTTTTAATGAATATTGAAATATAATGATTTTTCTTACAAATTTGCTTTATTTTAAAGTATTTAAGTGATTCAATTTTTCTACTATTGTAATAAAAGTAATAATTGTCTAATTATTTTATTATTAATCATAATTAAGTCATTTAAATCAATTTCATATTGAATTATTATATTAAAAAATTTATAATTATGAAAACTTTTTCATTGACAACCCACTTTTTCATCTTGTTTTCATGTTTAATTTTAAATTATATTCTTCTAATTCCATGAATTTAATATGATAAAATGAATTCAAAATCTTTAATAATAATAGATAATACTATTTAATAAGTTAATCTTAATTTTTCATAATTATTATAAAAATTATTAAATACATTTTACCATAGTTAAGAATGAAATAGGATTTTCCAAGGTTAAGAAATTTTTAAAGCTTTATAATGACAAAAAAATTAAATTACATTGGATTTCTATTTTCAGATATATACAATATAATGCATGGTAATTTCCAATTTTGTAGTTATCTTCCCATGATTATTTATTTTATAATAATTTAATTAAAGAAAATGAAAAAATAATAATCTTTAGCATATAAAAATATATTCCATGATAATATTTGTATAAAAACATCGTATGGTTGGTTATAAATATTAATTTTATGAATAAATAATATTAATTAATAATGGTAATTTTTTTTTATTTTTTAGTGATCAAATAAATACCATAAATTTATAAACAAAACCAATGTAGTAATTAATTAATTAAAACATAAGAAAAATAAATTATTTTAAAGATATTAAAATCAAAATAAGTTGAATAATATTTTTGTATAAAAATATTTTTGACAATTATAAAATTTTATGGAATTTTTAATGGAAAATATTATAATTTAATCCTTTTTTTATTTTTCTTAAAGTCAAATTAAATTAATCATGTCAAAATTAGAATTCATGACATTTTATATTATATAAGGTTTTATTAAATGATTTAAATTTCCTAAAAATATTATTTTCTTATAATTCAATGGAAGGTGGTTGAAAATATCCTTAATAGTAAATTTATGTTCTTCTATAACATTAATTATAATTTCATTGGCCCTCAAGATTAAAAACATTAAGTACTATTGTTAATGTTAAAATGCTCTTTTTCACGTTACACGTGCCTATGTTAAAATTAATATTTCACACACTTACGATTTTTATTTATTAATTTTCATTTAATATTTATAATTATTAGGTCAAAATATAATATAATATTTCCGATTTTATTTTTATTCTTAATGGGTAAATTACCTTTTTAAATAAAAACCATGTTACCATGTTGGAGTATAAAATGATTAAAGATATTAAAAATAGGGGGTAAGGAATAAAATTTGTAAAGATTTTTTCATGTTTCAGTTGTGGATTAAAAAATCCATCAATACACTGCATAATTTATCAATTCAGGGTAAATGTGACTTCCCATTAGTGAATAGTTTTGGGTATTTATAGAAACATGGCTCCTACACAATTATAAAAGGAAACCTACACCCCTCGCTTCCTTAAAACTCTAAAGAAATTTAGATTGAGAAAAACCTATGCAATACTCTACCAAAAATCCTTTTAAAATTTATTGATCCTCTGGTCTCCAAATAATATCGTCCCTAGGGTCCTTAATAAGATTTCAAAAAGAGTTTTTTCAAAATAAATGTAATTTTCTTCACTAAGAAATTTATTTATGATTATTCTCCTACCAACTTCCTTAATTTGTTAATAATTAAAATATAATGACATAATTATCTAAATTATATTTATATGCAATTATTTAATATTGATTAAAAACATCTATAACTTGCTCTTTATAAATGTAAATAAAACTATCAATCATGTGTACGGTGTACTACTGCCTTGCGAACAATTGTAAATGATTTTCCATGACCGCTAATCAAATATGGATATAATTATAGATTGAATATATTAAAATTATATTTATGAGATTATTATACTTTTATAACTATAATATCATATCTACCTTCTTGTCTTTTAATCCATTTGAATATAAAAATTTCGTGTGTGCATACGTGTGGATTATTTTCTCTATAAAAGGATTTGATACATTTTTCAATTTATTTATAAAAGTATGATAATGTGGATAGATTTTCGGAATATATTTTATAGAATTTTAATTTAATTTTTTAGATGGTGATGTATTATTTAACTTCATTTCATTCTATCCTATGAGAAATTTTCATGAACATTCATGCATACATATAACCTATTGTCTCCTTGAATGGTCTAATAATTTTTCCTATATCTTATATTTATGGATGCTTATAAACATGGAAAAAATTATAATAAATGATAATTAAATTATTTTTAACATTCTTGAGTTTATGTAAACATAATCAAAGTACAATGAAAACAATTGCTGAACCAAAACATACCTGAAAAACAATGAAATTATTACATGAAAAAGTAATTTTGAAAAATAATTGTAAATTAATATGGGATAAAATGTTATAAGATAATAGTATAAGGTATTATATATATTATATGTTTCCTGATTAAATTTATAATAATTCAGTATTTATTATATAGTAGTTTTAAATTTTTACAAATAAATTCAATAGATGAGGTATGGGATTATTTTCTCTAATTGTCATATTTAAAATATACATTATGTTATTCAGCTATCTTCTTTAGTGAGGTGTATATTCAGACCATTTTGTGTGTTATATCAAAAATTCTTTTATTATCATGTTATTTAATGTTTTGTTAAATTTTATTTTTTTATCGTACTTATATTCTCTAATTTACCAAAGTGGTAATGATTTTATGTTACTATACAATTTGTTATCTAGATTATTTATCATTATTCTTCCAAGGATGAAATATAATGATATAACTATAAATATCTTCAGGAATTTTATTATCCTATATTTATTTTTATAGAATACAATTTTTATTCATTTTCCACTATCATTATATCAAAGAGACCGAAAGAATGTATTATCTTTTCTTAAGAAAAATATCATTTTTTATATCTTCGGTTAAAGGTAATTTTTATCCCATGAATATTTTTTCAAAATAAGTATTAAAGAACGATTTTAATATTATCCAATAAAATTTTCAATATATTTTTACAAATGTTTTACTGTAGGTATAATTTTTTAAAAGGAATCTATTTTTCTCTTTCTAAATGCAGAACATTTGAAATTGTATTAGAAATGTGATCTGAATATTTTTTTTAAAATTTATCACATGGATGATAATTTTAGTCATAATGAAAACTAATTAGTTTAAATATTTTTAAAAAAAGTTACATCGTTATTTTTAATGAAATTTATTTCATCACCCTTGGTGATATTCTTAGATTTCAAATATGTGATTTCATAATGGAAATCATATTTTCCGCATGAAATGACCAAATAATCTTCCAAAATAAGTTTCCATCAAAGATAGAATACTTTGGTGTTACTTGTATTTTACATAGGATATGATCCAATTATACTAATCATATTCATTAACTATATGGTTTATGTTTATGATTAAAATATGTTTATGAAATCCATTCCTTTACTATGGGTTATGATTTGATGAAATGATGAAATTTTTATGAAACCCATTTCATTTACATATGTAATAATATGATGAAATGATTATGAATCACATTTACTTTCTATGGGTTATGATATGATTAATGTTGTATGATCTTGTGGTAAAAATCTATATGATTTTAATTATGTGATGGGTGGGACTTATATCTCCCTCTAATTCATTGGTTAAAGATTATTATCTAATGAGATAAATAGTAATGAAATGGGGAGTGAACCTAGATCAATAAAGAACTTTGTCCACTATGATAGTATTGTGAGTGAACCTTGACTAATAGGCTAGTTTGGGGGTAAAAAGTTTCCACTATTTTTGTTATGATGATGATCCATTATTAAAAAGTAAATTATTCCCTATGGATATTTATATTGAAAAACTAGTTTTACTATACCAATTTTATGTTTTATAGGATCCAAATTTGTGATACCATTGTGATTAATGTCATATTAACATCCACGATTTATTCAATGACTCTTTATTATGAACATCAATATACAGAGAATTATTATCAAATGGTATTATCACGTTATCATGCACTCATGTTATTTATATTATCTAATTGACATCTCCCTAGTTAACACTTACTGAGCATATAATCTCACCCTTTCTTTTGTTTCCTTTCCCTAGGTAATGATGAATGGTTTTATGTATGATATGACTATGAATGGTTCTAGTTATGAGAAATTAAGTGGAAATTGATTTAGTTCACCTATAAACAAGTTTTTTATGTATCTATTCTTCCAATGATAATAAACCATTACAGTCTTTAGGAATGTTTTTATAAAGTGAAATAAATATTCATCTATTAAGAGGTAATATCTATTTATGAAATTTCTATGTCGCTATAGGCACTCTTATATGATCTTCCATACCACCACAATTCACTCTGCATATAATCTATATCTCATAAGACATCATTTCCCATAACAAGGACAAGATTTGATCATGTACACATTGGAATCTTATTGAAGCCTCACTAATGTCATTCTTGAGATATGGATCAAGGAACATCACTATTTATAGGGTAATCTAGGTTGATCAACTCTCCCAACCCATCACCAATTTCCCAATGGATCATACACCTAGGTAGAACATGTATCATGGGTTCTCTCCCAACCATCTATGGGATTCCATCTCCAGTCATGTCACACCTTCTCATGAAGGTGTACAAGGTTTCAGGCCTTGAACATTGTACACTAAGAAATTGGTCACATGCATGTGGTCTTCAATGTAATTTTAAATTTACTTAGTTTTGTTAGTTTTGAATGGATATGAAGAAGTCATGGGGGTGGTAATAGTGTAATTCTAAAAATCCCAAATAATTAAAAGTGTCCCTCTTAAATTATGGACAATGGCATACTCTCTCTTAAATATTATTAAGCAGTGGAAATTAAGTAAAGGAAATAATAGGAAACTATGATGTATAGTTGTTTGGGGTATATAAATCTAATAGTCAACTCCACCAATTACCTCTCCCCGATATAAGTGATTTTTACTAGTAGATCAATTTTTTAAGGACCTTTAAAACTAATTTTGTGTAGTTGACACCTTATAATAGGGATTTCACAGGGCCTTCTAGTTCTTTTTTAGGGAACCAAAATATCGATATCTAGATATGGGAATCAGACACTCCAATAATGTTTAGTATGAGTAGTCTACAGTTCAGTAGATAATAAATGATATGTAGAAGTTGAAAATTATTTCATATAACATTGGAATAGGTAATAAAATATGTAAATGATCTTCGATTAAGTGAAACATTAACAAAAAAATCTTCAATTCTAGATGAGGTTCCTTATTCATTATATAAAAGATTAAATTTCTTCTTCATCAAAGGATTCATTCTTCTTAGTCTTCTTAAAATTGTGATAAAATAGTGGATATATAATGTATTTCAATTCAATATAAAAAATTTTGAATAAATAAATGATGTTTTTTATTATGTAATTTATTTTAAAATTTTACATCTATTACCATGATTATATTTTTTTATTAATGAAATAAAAATATATATATATATATATATAAGAAAAATGAATCATTTATTGGGAATCTTTATTCATTGGAAAGTAAAAAAAATGATCTCAAGATGATTATAAAAATATCTCCATGAAAAATGAATCATTATTGTATTCATTTTATTAATGAAAATATCATCAAAAAGAATGTCCTTAAAAATAAGTTAATGTTATTTTGATATTTTTAAATTTTAATTTTATGATCCCATGAAATATATTTATGTTACATTAATATATTCTTTTAAAATAGCTAAAATCATTCATGAAAACTAGTTGTATGATCTGCATGTAAATTAAAATATTTGAATATAAATAACCATGATTCATCTAATTTAACTATAAAAATGGAATTGAAATTATGGATTCATTTATATATTTAAATAATAATCCAAAAACATCACAAATTTTTTTTATTAGAAACCCTATAATTAATAAGAATATGTCCATTTTATATGTCCTTAAAATTATTCAAGATAAAATATATCCCCATTTAAGTAAAAAATATGTAAATAAGATAAAAAAAACTATTTTCAAAATATCCTAAATGTACTGAATAATGTTCCCACTATTATTTCATAATTATAAATAATTTTAGAATCCTATTATTTTTAAATGATCTATTAATCACATTCTTGAAGATATAACACTCATAACACATTCTATAAGAAGAATGTTATACAATCAAGAGACCCTTATATCATAATCTCCAATATAACATGTTACTATTCATGTGGCGTTATCATTGAATGTTTTTCCACCATGGTATGTTATTTTACATTATGTTTTCTAATGGAACAGACAAGAGGTATTGATGCATTATCTCCTTTTATCATTCATTAAACATATGTAGTCCTTCAAGATGTTAACTATTTCATGTAAGGCATAATAATACACTATATTTGAGTTACAAACTTTGTACAATTCATTATATACTAGAATATAATGAGAAATAAAAATTACACTTCAATTAGAAATATAGAAGATGTAATTCCCCAGTTCCGAAAGCCACCGAGAGGTGCCTCGTACCCAGTTGGTCACATGGACTCATGTGCATTTCTCCGAACGCCAGAGGCTGCCAACTAGCAGCGAGGTCCTTGGGTGAGATAGTGGGAAAACTATTCCCTCATTGGCAAAGATCATAGAAGAAGTAAAAACACATACAACAGTGGAAGCAGTATATATACACCAACAATAATAGTGGAAGATGGCTAAATAAACAACTAAAGCAGAAATATATGTAAATGATTCATGATACATATGTATCTAGGAAAACAACTAAAAATGTCAAAATGTGGAATAAAGTACTAAACCAATGTGAAAAAGAAAAATAGATTAGCAACTCCTAAGCATCGAAAGCCTTGGCTTGATCCCATGCTCTCCATCTTGAGTGCAATTAAGGACCTGAAGTAGAATGGAGCTTTTCCTTATCGATACTTGTAATAATATAATCTGTTTGGACCCATAAGCATGGCCCAAATTGGGTGTGAGACAATATCCCATTAGGAAACCACCAAAATATTTGTGCCTAACAATTAGTGTATATATGGCAGGTAAAAGTACAGTAAACAGTAAACAACAAATAAGAATGAACTCAGTAGTAAACAATCCATAGTTCTAGCATATAATTTAAAAACAAGAAAAAATCCACACAATAAAGTAGAACAAACAGGTAATCTCTGGGTAGTTCTCAGAGCCTAACACATACGGTTCAAAAAACATTTACTAGAAACCCTCTCGGAGGCACACACAATCTCACCCCTCGGGTTTATCTATAGTAATAGACTCTTTGGGTAAGCACTCACCATCAATTCCACTTATAGTCTCATATCGTACTAAAGGTGCTATGGGGATGCACTCAACATCTCATTCCTCCTATGGCCCATGTCGAGGAACTACAGGTGCTCTGAGGAAGCATTCAATTTCAATTCCCCCTAAGGTCTTGCATCGTAAATTAAAGACACTCTGGAGAAGCCCTTACGTCCATTCTCCCTATGGCCTAGTACACTAGGTTCTAAAAGTCGTGTGAAAGTGAGAAAGTATCAAATCACGTAACAGCCAAAGTATCCTCAAGAACTACTTGGCTAGCATTCTACAGAATCTCATCATGGAAGAACAGTCACACCATCCTACAACTAGGCATAGAACTAGCAATAGCCTAACTGGAAAAGCTAGAGCAAACAGTCATAAACAGGAAAAACATGCATGGTAAAAACATCCAAAGCACAGTAAATTACCCTATTCACAAACAATATCCTCTACTCAGGCATATAAGCAAAGTAAGCAAACTACAAGGGAATAACAGGAAACACGCAATACCCTGTTCAAGGGTATTTGTGGAATTTGAACAAATTCTTAAGAAATTTCTACAGAAAGGCACAAACCTCTTACCTCAATGTTAGGATATTGATATACTTGAAACTCGATGCTTTATTCACCGTCTAATGTTGTAGATCTAAGAAAACGTCCAAAATGCTCAACCCATGATAACGTGAAAAATAGGAGGAATTAGATAACAAAGATCTAGGAGAAGGAAGAGCATACCACTGTGGTTCCAACACAATCGATGATGGTCGATTCGGAGAACAGACGGAGGCTTGGGGGCTCGGAGGAGATTCACGGTCGTACGAGATGCCCTTGGTCAAAGAAGCCAGAGAATAAGACCATTCTGTGGTTAAGACATGACCCTGGTGCATTTAAAAGGAAAAAATAAAGTACACAATGTGTACTTTTGAAGAACACGGCGTGTACTCACATTATCCTTACTCCGCTTTAGGCAGCCTCCACATCACCCCTACATGGCCGTGTTTGTGGCCATAACACATCCAACACACAGCCTCGAGCGGTGAGGAAGTACAGGGTGTTTACTCATAAAGTACAAGATGTGTACTTCAAAAATTTCCAGAAACTCCTCTTTTCTCAAAAACTCCAAAAAAAAAGAAAAAACCTACCTGAAAAGAAGGTCTGGATTCTTACAATCTTCCCCCGTAAAGAAATTCGTCCCCGAATTTCCCTAGCATGGCATAGAAGAAAAAACCCTGAACAACTCCAGCCACTACCATCGTACATCGGCCTCCGTCTCCCAAGTCTCGTCATGTACTCACTCATGCTACCATAGCACCCATACCAGAGTAACAGACCGACCACGGAGAACCTTCATACTGCGATTGACAATCTGGATAGGATGCTCCTCAAACGATGCATCTGCTTCGAGCACAACCTCCTCAGGTTGAAAGACATGAGAAGGGTCTAAAAAGTAACGTCGGAGCTGAGTAATGTCGAAGATGTCGTGCATAGCCTGGTACTTATGAGGTAAATACAACAGACAGGAAACTTTTCCATCTCTCTCCAACACCTCAAATTGCCCGACGACCATGGTGAATGTTTACCCTGTCTCTGAATCCTCTTGTGTCCCAACCTCAGTGTGACATATAGGAAATCCTATTCCCCGACCACAAACTCTAGAGGTCATCTCTGTAGATTAGTATAATACATCTATTGAGACTGTGCAGTTTCCAACCTCTTCTGAATCAACTCTATCTGTTCTGAGGTCGGCTTAACAAGACTAGGTCAAAGCAAAGCTGCCTATCCTGCCTCCAGCCAACATAAGGGTGTTTGGCATGGCCTACCGTACAATTCCTCATATGGTTACATCTAAATAGTTTCTTGAAAACTATTATTGTAATAATAATCCACAAGAGTTATATGCTTCTCCCATGAACCTCCAAAGTCCAGAATGCAAGCTCAGAGCATATCATCAAGAACCTAATTCATACGCTCAGACTAGCCATCAATATGGGGATAGAATGTTGTACTCAAATGTACCTATGTACCCAAATAATTTTAAATCCCCTTCCAGAACTGATAAGTAAAGAGTTCATCTCTGTCTGAAACAATGGAGTGTGGAACTCCTTGTAGATGTACAATCTTTCGGATGTACAACTGCCCCATCTCATTAACACTAAAGGTCTCCTTGATCGGAAAAAAGTGTGCAAACTTCGTAAGAATATCGATGACTACCCAAACAGAATCATTCCCCTGAGTTAATCTTGGGAACCTGTTCATGAAGTCCATCACGACATCATTACACTTCCACTCCAGAATGGGTAACTACTGCAAAAACCCTACTGTTTGCTGATGCTCTGCCTTCACCTACTAACAAGTGTAACACCTCATAATGAAACTAGAAGTTTCCTTCTTTGTACTTGGACACCAATACAAGTGGTGTAGATCACGATACATCATGTTGACACCATGATGAACTACCCAAACTGAGGAATGAAATTCCCACATTAGCTCCTCGCGTATGTCTTATGGAACAAATACGCATCCCTCGAAACGCAAGATCTCATCCTCTCTTACTGTCCATCCAGTAATAGGGTCCTCTCCTGACACGCTTTCCTGTAGTACTAGGCCTTCATAATAAGATAGCTGCCTCATTCGTACCCATTTAAGAAGTGTAGAGGTAACAATTACAGAAGATAATGAAGTCTGCACCTCTCTGTCGTGCACCTTCAAATGCATCTCAGAGAACATAGCCATAACATACCACTCACTGCTGGCCTCCAGAACTGCTTATATATGAGTCCTCCTGCTCAACGAATCATCCACTATGTTGCCTTTCCTCGGTGTATAGGAAATCTCAAAGTCAAAGGACTAAAGCTACAGGATCCCCCTACATTGTCTCATATTCCGATCACGATGTGTGAAGATGTACTTGAGACTTTTTTGGTGAGTGAAAACCAAAAAATGCTCTCCTTGAAGATAATGTCTCTAATAGCACAAGGCATGAATAATAGGTGCCAACTCCAGATCATGTGTCGGGTAATTCCTCTCATGTGGCCGCAACTGCCGAGACCCATACGCAACGACTCCATCTCCCTACATAATCCTAGATCCATGCCCGATACCTGATGTATTGCAGTAAATAGAATAGATCTTGAACAGCTCTGGCTGGACAATTATCAGTGCTGAAGTCAACCTCCCTTTTAGCTCTTGAAAGGCTGACTCACGAGAATCTGTCCATAAAAACTTCACACCCTTCTTGGTCAGAACTATCAACGGTGCTGCTAACCACGAGAAGTCCTATGTGAAGCGTTTGTAATATCCAGTCAGCCATAGAAAACTCCTCACCTCAAAGAAGTTTTTCGGCTACTTCTAGGAAACTATTTCACTCACTTTCTGTAGGTATACAGATACTGCAGTCTTTATGATAACATGACCTAATAATTGAATCTAATCCATCCAAAAGTGGCATTTCGAGTGCTTAGCATATAACTGATGTTATATCAGTGTACCAAAAATGATCTCAAGATGGGTACCATGGTCATGTCGAGTGTGAGAGTACACCAAGATGTCATCCATGAAAACCACAACGAAGGAATCCAAGTAATGATGGAATACTCAGTTCATCAGTTCCATGAAAACTACAAGCATGTTCGTGAGGCCGAATAGCATAAGCATATACTTGTATAGGCCATACCTACTCCTGAAGGCTGTAATAGGTATATCAGATGGTCTAACTTGCAACTGATGATAACGGGACCTCAAATAGATCTTTGAGAACACCCGGGGTCCTCAAAGCTGATCAAAGAGGTCATCAATCCTAGGCAAGGTATAACGGTTCTTGACCGTCAACTGGTTCAGCTTCTGATAATCCACCAACATCCTAAGGATGTCGTCTTCCTTCTTTGCATACAGGACAGGAGAACCCCAAGGAGAAGTACTCGAATGGATAAAACCCTTCGCCTGCAACTCCTCCAACTGCTTCTTGAGCTCTTGCAACTCAGGTGTAGGAATCTTATAAAGAGGAATATAAATTAGTGCCGCTCCATGCATTAGACCAATAAAAAAGTCTACCTCACTCTCTGGAGGCAAACATGAAAAGTCCTCTGGATAGACATCTCTAAAACAATCCACCACTGGAGGAAAGTCTAACTGTGAAGTCCCCTGGTCATCCAAATATAGACTAGAAATCTGAGCTGTAACTCTACCTAGCCCGTGATGCTCGGGTCCTGCTCTACTCGCCTGGACATCCCACTCGCCCCGATAGAGAAAAGACTCACCCCCTGGTGATGTGAAACTCACCCTGCAGCGATAACAGTCGACGACTGCCTAAAATGGAATGAACCAGTCCATTCTGAGAATGAAATCATAGTCTATCATATCTAGGACATAGAGGTCCCCTAATACGTGACACCCTACAACCGTAAGAGGGAACTCTCTTCACTGATGTACACTAACCATTCTAGTTCCCAACGTTGTTTCTAGAGTCAAAGTATCAGTATAGGAAAAGATACAGATCCAAAGGCTCTCCACAACAGCAATAGAGATAAATCAATGGGAAGCCCCTGTATCAAAAAGTGCGGAAGATAAAACTAAGGCTACTACGATCGTACCTCGAATTGTAGATGGTTCGGTATCCTGCCTCAACTAGGTCTTCTCCATTGTGAAAGCCTTGCCTACACTATGACCTTATGACCCTACCTGACCACTCTATATTGATCTGCCCTGCTCTCACTAATAGACTGGTGACTGACCACTCCGTTCACGACCTCCACCTCGGCCCAATGGCCGGAATAAATCCAGTTCCCAGACTGGTGGGAAACTGGCAGCACTGCTCCCAAACGAGGAGTCATGGATGAACTTTTGTCACCAGCTGCTGGTGAGAAAACATGACAGAAGCACTGAAGGTGACCCATCTTGCTACAAGATCGGCACTCCACTAGCTCTCTTTGGCACTGCAGCCTCATGTGTCTATCCCTTCCACACTGATATCATACCACCTGGCTACCTGAAGATGTTTCTCACCGCCTCGGATCACCACGCGTAGACTCCCTACGGCGGTTCCTGCTGTGAGCTGGTGAAGCACTAACTCTGGAAGTGGAACCTACCTATCTCTCAACTCCAGAATGTATTAGATTTTGCACTAAAATCAGTGTTTTCATGACAATGGAAGCGATGGAAGTCAGCCTAATGATATTCACCTATGACCGGATCTCCCATCTAATACCATCCTCAATCTTCTTTTCGAAGAACAACACATCTGTGTTCTAAAGGGGTGTGAAACACCGAAGATCAGAAAATCGAGAGGAATACTCCATGACAGAAAGAGTACCCTTCACTAGGCTCATGAACTCCTGGGCTTGATTGGACCTCTGGGTCTTTGGATAGAAGTAGTCATAAAAGACGCGCTGAAAATCCTCCCACGCCATAACCTTCTGATGACCTGCCTGTGAGATCACGTCACAACACCACTTCGCAGAGTCTCGTAGCATATAGATAGTGATCTTGACCTGCCTTTATGGAGGAATATTTAGTTGCTCGAAGATCTTCAACATGGATTTTGGTGAGGACTCTGCACCCTGAAGTCCTCCTTCCCCAGAGAAGGTGGGAGGATGTTGTTTTTAGAAAACCCGCGTCAAGTCTGTCATAGTCAAGGCAGGAGGTGGTGCTCCATAGAAGGTATGAATCATCCTCAGAAAACCTTCCCCAAACTACGCATTGCCACCTAAAACTAGAATTACTACTTGTTCCAAAGCTGGCATAGCAGAAGGATCTATAGGAGGTCCCTGATCAGCCATATCTGGCATCTGATCACTACCCTGCAATAGGCGGACAACCGGAGGAAGTCTCAGTGCCATAACTCTGAAAGTTCAAAATCACACCTTATATTAATGATTAAAAAGGACTGAAAAACTGAAGTCACAAGAACAAACAGGGAAATAAGGCATTCGAGTTTTTCAAAACATGACTACACGGCATGTTCTTTCCTTACAGGACATGTTCCCTTAAGTCATTCACATGGGCATGTACTACTACCTAAACTTTTAGTGTAACACCCCAAATACATGGTGTGTTGTCCTAACACATGGCATGTACTAGAATCCTCTTCCCTACCCAAGTCCTTCTACACAGTTAAGTCACACAACTACTCTGAGGCAAAGCTACACAGCGTGTTCAAGGTAGATGCGATGTGTACTAGACATGCCTTACATGGACTGTGTTATTAGTGACACGACTTGACACTACTCAGCATGTTCTAGACAGACAAGGCATGTACGAGAAAGGGTAACACCAACCCATTTTGTTAGTTACATGGCCGGGTACCTAGATCAGACAACACAACATGTAAGATTCAGACAAGACGTGTAGGTGAAAAGATAACACGACTTGTGTTGTTCGTGACACGGATGGGGTACCTATTGCATACTACACGTCGTGCTAATATTGTACAAAGCGTGTTACTACATGATTTTTCAAAACACAGTGTCCCTGCTCACACAGTCAATGACACAGCTATAGACTACACAACATGTATTCATAAATTACACACCGTGTATTATGGGTTTTTCCGGACAGTAGCCTTAGAAACTGCTCCAGAGCCCAGAAAACACAAGAAACCAGTGTTAAGGTGCCAAATTCCGATCTGTAAGGGACCATACTCCCCAAGAATCAATGTTTGTCATCTTATTCAAGTCATATCAAGGAAAAAAGAATTGATACACCAAATTCCAGTCCATGAGGGGCCATAACACCTCAAGAACCAAAGTTTGGTGTCCATCTAAGAAAATCACTACACAAAAAAATTTCCAATCAAACTGCAGGGATTCTATCAAAGGACCTATCAAAACATCATGAATAATCTAAAAATACTCTATCACAACAACATGAAATCACTAATGTATCCTAAATGGCAAGAAAAGAATGTATGGCACGTGATTTCTAACAAGTGCCTATATGATTCATGGGATGGAATACAATCATCTCATCGGGTTTCGAGAGAAATAGAACCTGAATAACAACAACAGTAATAGAACCAAGCATGTGAATCACCCAAATATTAAATCAAATCAATTGTAAAATTTTCAAACCAAAAAAATTTCAATAAACACGGTAGTATACATTTTCCCTATACACTGGTTAGCTACTCTTGGGCACATATAATTACCAAGTACCTATTACATCATATTCCTGACTATACGCTCCAAACAGTAAGTCAAGGGAAAAAACCCTCTAATACCACTTTTAACATCCCGATTCTGAAATCCAACCAGAGGTGCCTCGTACTCGGTTGGTCACATGGCCTCAAGTACATTTCTCTAAAAGCCAGATGCTAACGACTAGAACCGAGGGTCTTCGGTCTAATAGTGGGAAAACTATGTCTTCATTGGAAGAGTACCCAGATGAATTAACCAAACATACAAAAGAGGAAGTAATAAATATACATTAACAATAACAGTGGAAGACTGCTAATTAAAAAAACTGGAGCATAAATATTTGAAAATTATGCATGATACATATATGTCTATGAAAATAGTCAAACAAGTCACAATGCTGAATACAGTACTCAACCAAAGTACCAAAGAAAAAATTATGTGACACTCCTCACCATCGCAAGCCTCGGCTTAGTCCCATGCTCTCCAGTTCCAATGAAATCAAGGACCTAAAGTTGAAGGGATCTTTCCCTTATCTATACCTCCAACAATATAATCTGTTTGGGCACAAAAGCATGGCCAAAACAGGGTGTGAGACAAAGCCTCAGTAGGAAACCACCCCATGATTTGTGCCTAATATTCAGTGAATATATGGCAGTTAAATGTACAGTAAACAGTAAACATTAAACAGGAAAGCACTCAGAAGAAAACAATCCCTAGTTATAGCATATAATTTACAAACAAGAAAGAATCCACTCAAGAAAGTAGATCAAACAAGTAACCACTGGGTAGTTCTCACAGCCTAACCCCTATGGTTCAACCAAAAAGTACTAGAAACCCTCTGGGATGCACACACAGTCTCAACCCTCTTGTTCAGCTTTAGAAATAGACTCTCTGGGGATGCACTCATTGTAAATTCCCCCTATAGTCTCGTATCGTACTAAAGGTGCTCTGGGGAATCACTGAACGTCTCATTCCCCCTATGGCCCATCTCGAGGAACTACAGTAACTCTGAAAAAGCACCCAACGTCAATTGAACCTGTGGTCTCACATCGTAAATTAAAGACACTATGGAGAAGCACTTAGGTCCTTTCTCCCTATGGTCTACAACACTAGGTTTTCCCAACCCTATGTAATGTCAGCAAGTATCGAATCATGTAACAGACAAAGTATCCTCACAAACTACTTGGATAGAATTATACAACATCTAATCATGGAAGAAGAGTCACACCATCCTATAACTAGGCATGGAACTGGTAGTATCCTAACATGAAAAGCTAGACCAAACGGTCATAAACAGACAAAACATGCATGGGAAAAACATCCAAAGAATAGTAAATTACCCTATTCACAAACAATATCCTATACTTAGGCATATAATCAAAGTAGGTAAACAACAAGGGAATAACAGGAAACACGCAATACCTCGTTCAAGTGTATTGGAGGAATTTGAACAAATACTCAAAGACATTATAAAGAAATACACAAACCACCTAAATCGATGTTAGGATATCGATATACTTGAATCTCGAAGCTTGATTATTTGTGGAAAATCTTAGATCTAAGAAAAAACCCAAAATGATCAACCCAAGATAACCTGAAAAGGAGGTGAAATTGGAAAACAAAGCTCCAGGAGAAGGAAGAGATTACCATTTCGGTTCCAACACAATCGACGGCGGTCGATTCGGAGAACAGACGGAGTCTCGAGGGGCTTGGAGGAGATTCACGGCTGTACGGGTCACCCTTGGTAGAAGATGTTGGAGAGGAAGACTGTTCTAGGGTTAAGACGCGACCTGAGTGTGTTTAATGAATAAAATAATGTATAAGGCATGTACTTTATATGTACACAGCATGTACTCACCTTTTCCGTACTCTGATTTAGGTGGCCTCCACATCACCCCTACATGTCCGTGTTTGTGGCCCTGACACGGCCAGCACACATCCTCGAGCAGCAACAAAGTACAAGGCGTGTACTCATAAATTACATGGCGTGTACTTCAAAAATTTCCAGAAACTCCCCTTTTCTCAAAAACTCTAGAAAAAGGAAAAATGTATCTAAAAAGAAGGTCTGGGTTCTTACAAACAACCCCCTTAAAGAAATTCATCCTCGAATTTCCCTAGAGCGGCGTAGAAGATGGAACCCTGAATTGCTCTGGCCACTGCGATTGTATATGATCCTCCCTCTCCCCAGTCTCATCCCATACTCACCTGTGATGCCATAACACCTGTACTAGAGGAATAGACCGGCCATAAATAACCTTCATACTATGATCAAAACTCTGAATAGGATGCTCCTCCAACGATTCTTCCACTTTGAGCCCAACCTCCTCATGTTGAAAGGCTTGAGAAGGGTATAAAAAGTAATTTCGGAGCTGAGAAACGTGGAAGATGTCGTGTATAGCACAGTACCTCTGTGGTAACTTCAACCGATAGGCAACCGGTACAACTCTCTTCAACACCTCAAATGGCCCATCGTACCTCGGTGAAAGATGACCCTATCTCAGAATCCTCTTGTGTCCCAAGCGCGGTGTGACACGGAGGAAAACTAGATCCCTGACCTCAGAACTATAGAGGTCATCTCCACTGATCAAGATAAGGCTTCTATTGAGATTGTGTAGTATCCATCCTCTTCCAAATCAACTCTATCTGTTCTGAGGTCTTCTGAACAAGACAAGGTCCAAGAAAAGCTGCCTCTCCTTCCTCTATCCAACATAAGGGTGATCGGCATGGCCTACCGTAAAAAGAATCATATGGTGTGATTTGGATAGTTTCTAGAAATAAATTATTGTAGGAAAAATTCACAAGAGGTATATGCTTCTCCCAAGAACCTGAAAATTCCAAAATGCAAGCTCAGAGCATATCCTCAAGCACCTGAATCATATGCTCGGACTGGCCATCTGTCTAGGGATGCTATGTTGTACTCAAATGTACCTGTGTACCCAAATCCTTCCGAATCCCCTGCCAGAACCGAGAAGTAAAGCATGCATCTCTATCTGAAACAATAGAGTGTATATCTCCATGTAGATGTACAATCTCTCAGATGTACAACCGCCCCATCTCATCAACACTGAAGGTCTTCTTGATCGGAAAGAAGTGGGAAACCATCGTAAACATATCGATGACATCCCAAATAACATCATTCCCTCAAGGTGACCTCAGAAACCTGATCATGAAGTCCATCGCGACGTCATTCCACTTCCACTCTGAAATGTGTAACTACTACAAAAATCCTATTGGTCAATGATGCTTGGCCTGCACATGCTCACAAGTGGAACACCTCATAACTAAACCATAAACGTCCCTCTTCATACATGGCCACCAATACTTGTGGTGTAGATCACAATATATCTGAGTGACACTAGGATGAACTGCCGCAACTGAGGAATGAAAGTCCCACATTAGCTCCTCGTGTATGTCTGCCTGCACCCATACAAGTCCCTAGAAATGCAAGATCTCATCCTCACCTATTGTCCATCTAGGACTGGGTCCTCTCCTGACACGTTTTCCTGTAGGACTAAGCCTTCATAATCTAATAGCTGCCTCATTCATACCCGATCAAGATGTGTAAAGGTAAGAACTGCAGAAGATAGGAAAGTATTCCCCTGTCTGTCATGCACCTCTAAATGCATCACAGAGAACAGAGCCATAAGCTACCACTCACTACTGGCCTCCTGGACTGCATGTATCTGAGTCCTCCTGCTCAATGCATCAACCACTATGTTGCCTTTCCCAGGTGTATAGGCAAACTCAATGTAAAAGGACTGAAGGTACCCGACCCACCTATGATGTCTTAGATTCAGATCACGCTGAGTGAAGATGTACTTGAGACTTTTGTGGTTAGTGAAAACCAAAAAACTCTCTCCCAGAAGATAATGTCTCCAACAGCGCAATGCATGAAAAACAGTTGACAAATCTGGATCGTGTGTCAGGTAATTCCTCTCATGTGGCCTCAACTACCGAGACATGTACATAAGGACTCCATATCCCTGCATAAGCACATCTCCGAGCCCAAAACCTGAAGCATCGCAGTAAATAGTATAGCTTTTTACTAGCTCTGGTAGGACTACCATCAGTGCTGAAGTCAACCTCCCTTTCAGCTCCTGAAAGGTAGACTCATAAGAATATGACCATAATAACTTCGCACCCTTCTTGGTTAGACCTGTCAACGGTGCTGCTAAGCATGAAAAGTCATGTATGAAGAATCTATAGTAACAATAAAACCCTATAAAATGTCACATTGTAAAGACGTTCTTCAGCTGCTCCTAGGAAACTACTACTCTCACGTTCTCTGCGTCTATTGATACTACTATCTCTGAGATAAGGTGACCTAAAAAGTGAATCTGATCCATAAAAAAGTGGAATTTCGAGAGCATATCATATAATTGTGGCTCTCTCAATGTAATAAAAACAATCTCAAGATGGGTAACATGGACCTGTCGAGTGTGAGAGTACACTAAGATGTCGTCCATGAAAACCACAACGATGGAATCCATGTATGGATGGAACACTCAGTTCATCGATTCCATGAAAACTGCAGTCACGTTCATGAGGTAGAATGGCATAACCATATAATAGAATAGACCATACCTACTCCATAAGGAAGTAAGAGGTATATCAGATGGTTTAATGCACAACTGATGATAAAAAGACCTCAAAATGATCTTCGAGAACACCCGAGCTCCGTGGTGCTGATGAAATAGATCATTAATCCTAGGCAAGTGATATTGGTTCTAGATCGACAAATGGTTCAGCTTCTGATAATCCACACAAAGCCTAAGGGTGTCGTCTTCCTTCTTCACAAACAATACAGGAGAACCCCAAGGAGAAGTACTGGGTCGGATAAAACCCTTCACCGAAAACTCCTCCAACTACTTTTTGAGCTCCTGAAACTCAGGTGTAGCCATCCTATAAAAAGGAATGGACACCTATGTCACTCTTGGAACAAGCTCAATAGAAATTTCTACCTCACGCTCCGGTGAAAAAACTGAAAAGTCCTCTTGAAAGAAATCTCTGAAACGATCCACCACAAGAGGAAAATCTAACTGTGAAGTCCCTTGGTAATCAAGATATAGAATAGCAATCTAAGATGTAAATCCACCTAGCCCATAATGCTCAGGTCCTTCTCTACTCACATGGACATCCCACTCGCCCCGATGGAGAAAGGACTCACCCACTGGTGAAATGAAACTCACCCTATGACGATAACAGTCGACGACTGCCTGAAAGGAATGAGCCAGTCCATTCTGAGAATGTCATCAAATCCTGTCATCTCTAGGACATATAGGTCTTATAAAAAGTGATATCTGCAACCTCAAGAGGACACTCTCTGCACTGACATATAGTAACTGTTCTAGTTCCCAACAATGTGCCGAGAATCAATGTATAGGTAGAGGAAAAGATACAGAGCCCAAGGCTCTCCATAATAGAAATAGAGATAAATCTATGGGAAGCCCCAATATTGAAAAAAGTAGAAGATAAAACTAAGGCTACTATGATCATACATTGAACTGTAGAGGGTTCGGGATACTTCTCTAGCTAGGTCTGTTCCACCACAAAAAACTGGCATGCACCATATCCTTGTGACCCAGGCTGACCGATCTGAGCCAATTCACCCTGTTATCACTGATAAACCGGAAAATGACCACCCTAGCCATGACCTTCACCTTGGCCTGAAGGTATGGAAGAACACTAGTTCCCAGAATTGTGAGAAACTAGTGGTGCTTCTTGTGAATGACGTGTCATGGATGAACACCTATCAACATATGGTGGTGAGAAAACATTTCATAAGTGTTGAAGGTGACCCTTCTTGCAGAAATATCGGCACTCCACTGGGCCTCTCTGCAAATGCGGCCTCATATACCCATCCCTTCCACACTGGTACCATACCACATGGCTACCTAAATATGTGTCTCGCAACCTTAGATCACCACACGTAGACTCCCTATGGCACTTCCTACTTTCAACTGGAAAAGCACTATCTATGGAAGTGGAACCGCCCTGGCTCTCAACTCCGGAATCTCTCATATTGCGCTCTGCAATCAATTCCTGGTTGACGATTGAAGCGAGGAAGTCAGCCTGAAGATATTCACCTTTAATTGGGTCTCCATTCTGATACCATCCTCAAACATCCTTGCCAAGAACAACCCATTTCCACTCTAAGGGGGTTGAAATGCTGATTCTTGGTGAATTGAGAGGAATACTTCATGACAGAATGAGTACCCTTCTCCAGGCTCATGAACTCTTAGGCTCAGTCGGCTCTCAGGGTATCTAGATAAAAGTAGTAATAAAAGACACCCTGAAACTCCTCCCATTCCATAACCTGCTAATGACCCGCCTATGAGATCACATCTCACCATGTCTTGGCGGAGTCTCATATCATGTAGTTAGCGAGCTTGACCCACCTTTCTGGAGGCGTCTCCAGATGTTCAAATATCATCATCATGGCTTGTATCCATGACTCTGTAGCCTTAGGTCCTCCTTCCCCTGAAAAGGTGGAAGGATACTGATGCCGGAAAACCCATGGCAAGTCTTCCATAGTCTAAGTAGGAGGCGGTGCTCCCTAGAAGGTCTATATCATCCTCAAAAAACCTTCCCTAAACTGCGAATCAGCGCCTTAAACTCGCATAACTACTGGTGCCAATGCTGGAACCACGCAAGGATCTGTAGGAGGTCCCTGATCAGCCATATCAGGCATCTGATCACTTCCCTACAACGAGCAGACTACCGGAGGTCGTCTCAGTGCCATAGCTCTAAAAGGTCAAAATCACACCTTAGATTTAGGATTAAGAAGGACTGAAAAACTGAAGGCACAAGATGGAACAGGGAATGAATGCAATCCAGTTATGCAAAACATGACTACACGGCGTGTTCTTTCCTCACACGGCATGTTCCCTTATGTTATTCACATGGGAGTTTACTACTCCCTAAATAGGTTGTGTAACACCCCAAATACACGACATGTCTTCCTAACACATGGTGTGTACTTTAATCCTCTTCCATGCCCGAGTCCTTCTACATGGTTAAGTCACACAGATCCTCTAAGACAAAACTACACAGTGTGTTCATGGATGACACAACGTGTACTAGACATGAATTAACTGGCACATGTTGTAAAAATTATGGCCTAACACTACACAGAATGTTCTATATGGACACATCATGTACGGGAAAGGGTTACACCTACCTTTGTTGTTTGTGAGATGACTGGGTACCTAGATCAGACTACATGGCGTGTAATATTCATACAGGGCATGTAGGTGAAAAGATAACATGTCCAGTGTTGTTCGTGACAAGGATGGGGTACCTATTTCATACTACACAACATTCTAAACTCATACACGATGTGTACCTACAAGATTTTTCACAACCCCGTGTCACTACTCACCCAGTAAGTAACACGGCTATAGACTACATGGCGTGTATTCATAAATTACATGCTGTGTATTCTGGGTTTTTTTGGAAAGTAGTCAGAAACTACTCAAGAGACTAGAAAACATAGAAAACCAGCGTTAAGGTGCCAAATTTTGATCTTTGAGGGCCCATACACCCCGCGAATCAAATCTTTGCATCTTATATAGGTCATATCAAGGCAGCAATTAATGATCCACCAAATTCCGGTCCATGAGGGCCCATAACACCTCAAGAACCAATGTTGGGCATCCATCTAAGAAAATCACTACACAAACCAATTTCCTATCAAACTGTAGGGATTCTATCAAATGACCTACCACAATAGAATGAATAATCTACAAAGCGTCTATCACAACAACATTAAATCACTAATGCATCCTAGATGGCATCGAAAGAATGCAAGAAATGCTATTTCTAACAAGTGCCTATATGATGCCTGAGATGGAATAGCCTTATCTCATCAGGTTGTGATATAAATAGAACTGCAATAACTACAACGGTAACAAAACCAAGCATGTGAATCACCCAATGGTGAAATAAAATCAACTGTAAAATTTTCAAACCAAATAAGATTGCAATAAATGGGGTAGTATGGCTTTTCCCTGTACACGGGTCAGCTACTCCTGAGCACAGCTCATTACCAAGGACATATTCCATCCTATCCCTAACTATAGGCTCCAAACAGTAAGTAAAGAGAAAAGAAACCCTATGATACCACATTGTAACATCACAGTTCTGGAATCCACCCAGAGGTGCCCCATACCTGGTTGGTCACATAGCCTCAAGCACATTTCCATGAATGTGAGAGGTTTCCGGCTAGAAGTGAGGGCCTTGGGTGTGATAGTGGGGAAACTATGCCCTCATTGTCAGAGTACACAGCGGAAGTAACAACACATACAATAGCGGAAGCAGTAAATATACAACAAAAATAACAGCAGAAGACTTCTAAATAAAATGGGATTAGAAATATAAGTAAATGATGAATGATACATATATTTCTAGAAAAACATCCATACAAGTCCCAATACCGAATACAGTACTAAACCAAAGTACAAAAGAAAAATAGATGATCAACTCCTAAGCATCTCAAGCCTTGCCTTGGTCCCATGATCTCCAGCTCCCATGCAATCAAGGACCTGAAGTAGAAGGGCACTAGACCTTATCTATACCTGCAATAATATAATCTAGTCGGGTCCCAAATCATAGCCCAATCAGGGTGTGAGACAACATCACAGTAGGAAACCACCCAAAGATCTGTGCCAAATAGTCAGTGAATATATCGCAGGTAAAAGTACAGTAAATAGTAAACAGGAAAGCACTCAACAGCAAACAATCCACAGTTCTAGAATATAATTTACAAACAAGAAATAAGCCACTAAAGCAAGTAGAACAAACAGGTAACCTCTAGGTAGTTCTCACAGCTTAACCCCTATGGTTCAACCAACAAGTACCAGAAACCCTCTGGGAGGCACACACAGTCTCACCCTCTGGTTCAGCTATGGAAATAGACTCTTTGGGGATGCACTCGCCATCAATTCCCCCTATAGTCTCGTATCATAATAAAGGAACTCTAGGAAGCACTCAACGTCTCATTCCCCCTGTGGTCCACGTTGAGGAACTTCAGACACTCTGGGGAAGTACTTAACGTTAATTCCCCTTGTGGTATTTAATCGTAAATTAAAGACGCTCGGGAGAAGCCCTTATGTCCATTCTCTCTATGGTCTACTACACTAGGTTCTCACAGCCCTGTGTAAAGTCAGCATGTATCAAATCGGGTAACAGCCAAAGTAACCTCAAGAACTACTTTGCTAGCATTCTACAACATCTCAGCAGGGAAGAACAGTCACACCATCCTACAACTAGGCATGGAACTGGAAATATCCTAACAGTCAAAGCTAGAACAATTGGTCATAAACAGGCAAACATGGATGGAAAAAACATCCAAAGCACATTAAATTACCCTAATTGCAAACAATATCCCCAATATAGGCATATAAGTAAAACAGGAAAATAGAGAGGGCATAACAAGAAACACGCAATACCCCATTCAAGGGTATTGGTGGAATTTGCACAAATACCCAATGATATTCTAAAGAAAGCCAGAAACCACCTACCATGATGTTAGGAGATCAATATAATTTATCCTAGAAGCGTGATTCTCCTTGGAACATCTTAGATCAACAAAAACATCCAAACGCTCAGCCCACGATAACTTGAAAAATAGGAGGAATTGGAAATCAAAGATCTTGGAGAAGGAAGAGCTTACCACTGCGGTTCCAACGTAATTGACGGCCGTCGATTCCAGGAATAGGAGGAGGCTCGGGGGCTCGGAGGAGATTCTCGACCGTACGGGATGCCCTCGGTCGAATATGTTGGAGAACAATACCATTCTGGGGTAAAGACACAGCCGCGGTGCATTTAATGGAAAAAAGAAAGTACACGATGTGTACTTTTGAAGTACATGGCTTATACTCTCCTTTTCTGTACTCTGCATTAGGTAGCCTCCACATCACCCCTACATGGTCGTGTGTGTGGCCATGACACGGCCAGTACAGAACCTTGAGTGGAAACTAAGTACACCGCGTGTACTCATAATGTACACGGTGTGTACTTCAAAAATTTCTAGAAACACCTCTTTTCTCAAAAACTCCAGAAAAAGGAAAAATCTACCTTAAAAAGGTATGGGTTCTTACATAAGAACATAATATCAACATACAATATGTTTTTTTCAATGTGAAAATGAATTGGTAGATAGAATAAGACAACCACACCAATTTTTCTTTAAGATTTCAAAGTGAATATGCGTTCAAGAACTGTATCATGGAGCGTCATTTTAAATATGGATATAGGTTTCCAACATGATCTCTTAATTTCTAAAACTCATGTTCTTCTATATAGAGATGTGAGTTGAGTTTTTTATTTATGCTTAATGAACAATGTTAATCAAATTAAACCTCTATTTCAATTTAAATATTCCAACACACACGAACATCAAGGATGTCATCTTATTTGGATCAACTCATGTTTTCAAAAAACAATTAGCATGAAGTATGATGAAAGAGTGTTATTATTAACAAATAGATAGATATCTATTGTATCTCGGGTCATGTATAGTAATTTTTGTGTAGCAATATATAGTAGGTTTTGTTAAAATGTGTAAGTGGAAGACAAAGGAATCATTTTCCTACCGAACATAGGATTCCCTAAATTATCATATGGTTTATTTCATTATAATGTAAGGTAAATGAAACATTATTTTGATCCAATTAATAGTTTGATAAGAATAATATTGTCTCAAAATTATTGTTCCTAAAATATAGTGTTCCTAACATAGGGATCAAAAACCGTCTGATATTATGAACATCTTAACTTCGTACTTCACTAAATTTGTTGAGTATCATAAAAAATAATTAAATTTTTTTCCTAGTATCCTTATTTATATTAAAAACCAGTAGATATAAAATGGAACAATAATACCATCAATATGAACTCCACATCTTTGAATATCTTTTAAATATTGAATCAAGAAAATTTGGGAAAAAACATCTCACAAAATATGACACAAAACTTCATGTATTTTATTTACCATGATAATGAATCATTTGTACTTAAATGAAAACTAATGAAATAAATATTATTGTATTTTAATTCATTGTTACCATTCTTTAAAAAAATATTATATCTATATCACTTGTAAAAAATTAAAGATAATTGATTTCCAAATTTTTACATTATAGAGTTTCCAAAATGTTGAAGCAACTTTGGTTCACTTTTTAAGAACCAAAATATCCATTATAAACATCCCCATAAACAATGTATGTTTATCAAATAATATTTATATTAAATGTGTGACATCCAAAACCAAACCATCTATTCCAAGAAGAAATGACACATAACCTCATGTGTGGTTCCCTATATGCAAGAGGTTTCCAACTGGTTTTGAGGGCCTAAATCCTTCATTGGGAAGACTATAACCTCAATATAATGTCATTTCATCAATAAAAAAAATTGAAATATAATTAATAATCAGTGTAATCATGTAGAAATTAAATTTCATACATTCCACGAAATATAAAATCAACTCCAAATGTTCCTAACTTTTACATATTTAAATATATAGGAGATAAATAAATGAATTGTATGTTTCTCTATTTTTTCATATTCCACCCCATCTCTATGCTCCACCTACTTTTCCATCATCCATTGGTCCCTTTCCCTTCACCAGTTCTCGCCTAAAATCTACCAGTATAAAAAAATTTCCAAGTATGGTGTGAGTACAAGACTATGTTGGACACCACCAATATTTCCTTAACATGATGACATCATGTATATGTGTTTATGGAATAATAATAATAATAAATGTAGATTGGGAATGGACATAAAATCTAAAACTAATTGGTAGTGCACTATAAAAATTTCCAAAACCCCTTTTATACTTTCTTTGGATCCATGTCGGATGATATCTAAGTGAATTGGACGAAGAAAACCAGCCCTTGTATAGAGTCTTCGTTATGTTGTGGAGGTGATACATGGTGTCACATATCTCTCAAAAGGACCATGTCACCCAGATCCTCTAGAAAATAATAACAACAACTCACATAGATCAGGCTATCACATGGAGAATAGGACATGTAAGGACAAAAATGCTTGAAGAACACCCTCGACAAGAAACCAGGAAACCAGATACCTCCACACTGTTTTTTGGTAATTTTTCCTTATTATCTCAATCAAAAATTATTCCCCACCAGGATATGAATATGTCATGATGGCCCACCTATCTCAAATACCACTAACAACCGACAAGGTATGGTAACACATATACATGGAGGGCACACATGTAGGCATCATATATCACTATTAGTATATAGTGGCATAGACAACAAATTATTATAAATCTCAATCATGGATAAAATCTAAAATAATATCACTCATGGAATCACAATGAGATTTATGGGATACACATACAAACTCAAATGTGATCACAATCAAGTATTGTCACTCAAAATACAATTGAGTATAATCATCAAGGAATCAAGGGTAAACACATGTCTAGGAAGTTAAGTAAATTCCTACCATAAAATAATTTGATGTTAAAAAGGTGGTAATAAACCAGTTGTGAACAACACTTCATGGAATTTTTGTAAAAATGTCAACACTCGAGGTTTACTAGGTTTCATAGCACCAAAACTGATATTTTATTTGAAAAATGAAATAAAATATCTATGTGTTGATAATTTCCCTCTGGTCGATATTTTTCAAATTATTATGAACAAATCATATGTTATAATACTTCCCCTCTCCTGAGTAATTCATAAATTATCATATAGATTATCATATGCTATAAAAATTTATAATTTTGACAAACCCATTTAAAAAGTTACACGTGATGATAGTTATCATTCTTAGAAAATTTTGAGATTATTCTTTAAATTATCACATTTAGTGATAACATATAATTTTAAATATGTTATTTAGATTTGGACATGTCATGATAATTATCATTAAAAGATAATTTTAATTTATTGTTTAAATTTTTTTCAAAATTATCCTTCAATAATTTCACTATTGTAATTTTAATAAAAGTCTCATTTTGTAATTTACAATAATTCCACGATATTATAATCTTATAACTCTTCTAATAATCTTTCCATAATTTGAAAAAATTTATCTATTGATGATTTTTCATACATATCATTATAAAAATTCACCATACCAACCTTTCATAATTAATGGTTTTAACATTTAATACAATTAAACTATTGTTTTCATAAATTTATGATGGAAGAAATAATTGAAGAGTCAAATAATTAAAGACGAAATAAAAAAAACGAAATCTCACTTTACATAACTTAGACGAACACCATGAACAGGAAAAGAAGGAAGAACAAGTGCGATGCATGTGTGTCTAATTTCATATTGATTGATAGGGCATCATAAATGCATGAAAATGGATCCTAGGGTTTCTCAAACTTGAATAGATCCTCCCATAACCATAGTAATATTCCTAGGTTATTTAGAATCGCAATATGCATATGGTTCATCCACAAAAAAATTAGAACACAAATTTAATCAGTCATATCAACTAAAAATTGATGGTTGCGGTTTTTAATTTTCCTCATTTGTGATTTGGTGATTAAAATTTTAAAAAACTATTGGAAATTAATGGTTTTGAAAAACTCCATGCATCAAAAATTGTGATATCCCATTGAAAAAGGCAACCCGAACATTAAAAAATAATTTCCTAATAATTTAATTAATATGACTAATAAATTTTTTTACAAAAATATTAGATATTTATAAATGTTTATTGCACATTGTTGTTATGCCCGGCATAGGGTAAACATCATGTTCTAGGACCAATTGTGGTATCAGATATATCATTTGACATCCAGTTATAGATATATCTATTATTTAATATTTAAACAACAAATTAAATAATTAATTAAATATAATTTTTTTCAATAGAAATTAATTCCAATATCCATCACATAAAAATTTTATACCCTGCATGGAAAATAACTACATCTCAAACCTAACAGTGGTCTTAGATTTCTCACAGGACACATTTATTGTGAGAAAACAATTTTTTTAAAATACTACCAAAAAATTAAATTAATTATTTTTGTGAGTGAGGAACCCAAACATATACTATTTAAAAATTTCCTACCCATATAGGGTTAACACTATGCCCCAGACTAAACAACGGTCTCATATTTCTCATACAATGCACCATTCTGGGGTTATTGAGATATTTGGAATAAATTTTGCATGATTAATATAATATATTTAATAATTTTATTCCATATTTGGTGAAGCATTATGGCCTTATAATCCCTTAAAAACCTAGCATTCGACCCTAGAAATATTCCATTAAATATTTCAAATTTTTAATTACGGTTCTACCCTTACGAAAATTATACAAAACATTTATTATGTTATTTTAATTTTTAAATCATTTTTTCCACATAACACACTTATAATATTTAAAAAAGAGGGTTTTATTATCTTTGTAAAAATCAGGTTATTAAAATTATCCCCCTTTATCGACTTCTCTTCCTCCTGAAGTCTTTTTAGTGGTCTTTCTCGAACAACTCAAGCCACTAAGATTGAACATCAGACTCACATTTTCACGTTTCATCCAGGATCCCTAGGTGAATCCACAATATCTGAATTTGTTGTACCTTAATTACTCTAATCACCTTCTCTCCTTGATCTATGATCTTCACCAGACGCTCCTCTTAAGATGTGTATATTTCTTGCTCAAAGTCCTCTCAATCAACATCATGAATTGGGTTAGTTATATACCTTTATAGTTGTGACACATAAAACACATCGTGAATACATTGATAGTTAGATGGGAGTTATAGATTGAATTCCACTTCCCCTATACACTCAAGGATCTCAAATGGTTCATCAAAATGTGGTGCTAAAATTCCCAGCTTCCCCATTAATATGTTCCCTAAACAAGAAATCACTCTCAAGAAAACCAAATCCCCCTAGAAAACTCCAATGGTATCTTTATATGGTTATCATATGTCCACGTCTACTATGATTGGTGATCAACCATTTCCAGATAAATTTTACTCTATTAAAGGACACATAAACCTTATGGGAGCCAGCAATCACTACCTCAACTACCCCATTACAATAATGAGGTGAGTGTCAGATACTACCATAAAGAGATTAATAAGGTTCTATTTAAATCGAATCATGATTATTGTTATTGTATGAGAAATCAATCGTGTCTAGGTGTTCATAAGGTGCTCTGCCAAAATCAAGCACACAATATCAATGCAATCCACCGAATATGTGTATAGTCTACTCAGATTATATGTCATTTTGGTGATTGTATATCTTAAAATATCTCAGGTGAGACCCTAGAGATTTATGAATTCCCTAGAATAATAATGACATAAAACCTGAATCACTATCAAAAAATATTATCAAGGAAACTATATACTAGTGTAATATCTTCTGGAAATAGAGATTTCTATTCACCAATACAAAGTGAGTCTCTTTAATCAGTAATAAGTGTACAGACTTAATTAGTCATTAGAAAATCCCCTACATTATTTCATGATTCCTTAGGGTCTTGGGAACCTCCTCACAATTTCCATCTTGATATCTTCCAACCTCCACATGGGTAACAGGTTTTGATGCAACAACATACAAGGATGCAAGTGCTTAGCCTTCCAACTCTGAAAGATGTAGCGTTGATAGAAAAAACTAGTAGAGATCTAATTGGATCTGGTGCTTTATTGATGGTTTCATTTCACCCAAGGATTCAAAAAAGGTAATTATTACGAATTCATCCATCCTCATACTACTCTCACCCAAGAATTCATAACTACAGAGTGCAACACAAGTACTTCCCAAAAGGCCACCCTTCCAAACCGTACTCTCACACATGCATGCTTAACTTCATAGTACAATTTTAATACTTCTATCAAGATCAGCCATGATACCTCTACTCTCACCCAATCATGAATAAATTCATAGTACTAATGAAATCCCAAAAAAAATTCTTTAGATATTCATCCTAGGGAATCTACCTCAGATTCAGGTCCCTCTTTGTGATGATATAGAGAAGGCACTTGTGGTCCGTGTGATAAACATATCTCACTGAACAGGTAGTGTCTCCAAAATTTCAGTGCCTATACCATTTCTAATAAATCCAATCATGTGTACATTAATTACTCTCATGGTGTTGTATCTGAAAAGCCCCATAATATACTACCTACTCTTTTTGTATCAGTACCACTCCCAAAAAAATGGTTAATGTATCATACTACACTACATAGCCAAACCTAGGGTCAGAGTGATTCAATACTGGATATGTCATCAAACATCTCTTTAGCTGAAGGAAAATCTATTCACACTAGTATTACCATTGGAGAATCACTACTTTCTTCTTCAATATAGTTACGGACAAGGATAATTGGGATAAGTCCTGAACAAACATCCAGTAATATCCTTCTAATCCAAGAAGGATCCTGATATAAAAAACATTTTGGGGACATATCTGAGATAGGAAATTCATGACCTTATCTAGGTATACTCAGATACATTTTTCTGACCCCACATGTCCTTGTAACATCACCTCATTAATAAAAAAGTTATATTTCGAAAAATTGGCATAATGTCTGTGTTCTTGATGTGTACTCAAGACTATATCAAAGTGAATAGAGTATTTCCCCGATGATGGTGAGTATATATGGATATCATAGATGAAAACAATGATTAATGAGTCTATATAGAGATGAAATATCTTTTTCAGGAGGTCCATGAACATTGTTATTGTGTTTCTCATCCCCAGCACCATCCCCAAAATAGTCATACATTTCATACCTACATTGAAACACCACCATTAGAATTAACTCCTTCCCAATTCGTAATCGATGATACTTCTAACAATGATCAATATCATAGAACAACTAAGCTCCTCTTAGTTGATAAAAAATATGTTTAATCCTCATACATGAATTACATTTCATTACCATCACTTAGTTCAGAATTCGTTAATAAAAATATAGTGGATGAATACCATCTTCCTTCTTGTAAAAAAACAAAGGTAAACCCCATGGTTAAGTACATTGGTTTATGAATCCCTTTATCTCAAATTATTCCATTTGATCCCTGAGATTATTCATCTTGGTTGACACCATATGATAGAGTTTATGAAAACGTTTTTCTCCCAACACGATCTCAATATCATCTAATAATGTTAGTATTTCAGAGTCTCTAGTAGGTGTCAATGATTCCAAAAAACATCACATGCCATTATTCAGTATCTTGAGATCCTTTTATGCCCTGGAAGAATGAATAATGATAGAGTTGAAATCAAGGAATATTCAAATAAATTTTAGAACTCTTATTCTTAGGACGAACACTATGGGAAAATCATCAGGTTGAAGTGGACCTACTACCTATATTGTAGAACATTTTTTGGATAAGGCTCAACAACATTCTCCTACATATCCTGAGGTAATGCTTTAACCTATTACTTTGAAAATGTATTTTGGAATTCTTCAATGGTAGTTATATTAAATATGTCAAGGTTAAATCATATATAACACGTAGGAATCACTTTAGAAAAGAAACAAAGTCATTAGGATAAACCATAATCAGTCTATGGGATCACACAAGGTTTTTATAAGATTCTATAATCAACCCAATGTATAACCCTCCTATTACTAACCCTTCTCTCCATCCATATAAATTAGTCACAATATTCATATATATACTAAAAAAATCATGTTCTATTCAACTAATTAATTCCAATAATGATATATCACACAACATAGAAATACATATATTTCAATGAAGAGAAACTTTTACAAACAGATATCAGAAATCGAGGATATTTTTTAACAAACTACAATGTATCACAAAAACAACTCTATGTTTTTTATGTGAACCTATGTTCATATTCATGATGTCTTAACATAAGCGAAATATAATTAATAAAATACCAACATCAATTTCATCGACCGAGGTGATATTAATTAATAGTAACAACAAAACATAATTTCCACACTTTAGGGAAACTTGGAGGTCTACTATATAGTATTGTCTAGACATTGACATTGATCCCTTTCCGGAGTCCCAACCATCCTAAAATTGTTATAATCATTCCCAAACCATGTAAAGTGAATAAAACATTTAGTGAGCCATGATACTTATGATACCATTTTGTAATATCCACACCCAATCAACTGAGTCTTAACCAAAATGCCACATGACCTCTTATGTGCCACCCTATTTGCAAGATGATTCGAAATAGAAACAATGGACTAATGTTATGATATGGGAGACTATACAATTAATATCATGTTATATGATCAATAAAAAATAATTAAAATAAAATAATAAAATTAATCGTGCTGAAAGTAAATGATATAAAATGTCCTGCAATATAAAAGAAGATCCCAATGTGGAAATCCGATCTAGAATCAAATAAATAGATGAAAAATAAAAGAACTATAGGGTCCACCAGTGCCTGTCCTATTTCTCCCAATATTAATGATCCACCTTATCAACCATCTACCTTATCGCCCTTTCCCTTCACTTCTTCTCTCATGAAATCTTCAAGATCATTGAAATGACTGAGTAGAGATTGGGTTCGAGACAAAGTAGGACACCACCAATGAGGCTTTAACCTGATCTTCTTAACTATAAAAGTGTATTCCAAAATAATAATAAAATTTTTATGTGAATGAAAAAACAATCTATAGATGAGTGGTAGTGACGTAACCAAGCTGCTACCACCCCCGATCGTACATGTTTAGACTCTCTATCAGGAAGATAACTGAATGAATCTGATGAACAAAACCAGCCCTTCTACAATGTTATGATTGTGTCATGGAGGTGGTATCCAGTGTCATATATCCCCCAAGAGGAAAATGTAACCCAGATCCTCTATCCTGGTTAACAAGTACTAGCATTTCCAGGGCTGTCATGTGGTAAATGGAACTTGGAAAATCAAGGAAACTTAGAGCACAACCTCGACACAACGCTAGGGCTACCTAATACCTTCACCATATTCTAAGTTCATTCACCACAATCATCACTATGAATCACTCTCTCCCCCACTTGGGGATGAATATATTATCATGGTCCACCTATCTTAAATGTCTCTAATAACCAAGATGAAATGGTAACCGATATACAGGTTGAACACACAAGTAGGCATAGTATAACTACATGAGTATATAATGACATACATAGTAATATGTGATCACAATATAACATGGATAAATACTACACAAATATAACTTACAGAATGAAAATGTGTTTTATATAATACACACACACACAAAATGAGATCAACATCATGAATGGTCAATCAATATACCAGTAAATATAATCTTCAAGGAAACATGTGTAATTGTGAGCCCACGAAGTTAAAGAATTTCCTAACATAAAATTCATCGATTTAAAAATATGGGAATAAATAGGTCCTGAACACCCCTTCATGGAATTATTATAGAAATGTTGAAACTCGCGGATTGTCAAGGATTTCAGGAACCAATACTACTTGTTTATTCAAAAAGAAATAAAATATCATATCCAATGATACATTCTATCTACTAAATAATAATCTAACTATTATTATTTTATCATAGGGGATGATATTTCCTCTCTACATGATAATTCTCAAAATATCCTTTAGATTATCACAAGTGATGACAATTTATAGTTTTCAAATTTTCATTAAAATTATCACATGTGATGTTAATTATCTTTCTTAGGTAATATTATGATTATCATCTAAATTATAAATTTTCATTATAAATTATAACATTTTAATTTTTATTTAAATTATCACTTTCCATGATAATTATCGTTCTGGATAATTTTAATTTTTAATTTCAAATAATGTGTGTGTATAGAATTATACATCAATAATTGCACATTGGTATTTTCACAAAAACTATCATTTTGTAATTTTATCGAAATTCCTTGAAATTATCATTTTATATATGATATGAAAAGTAGCATTCATAGATAATTTTAATTTATTATTTCCTAAATATGAATGCGATGAAAATTATTTAGTAATAACCCTATTTTAATGTTAAAAAATTATCATTTTTAAATTTCTTATAATTCCATGTAATTATTTAGAACTCTTATAATCATCATTTGATACATTGATTAAATTATTAGTCGATAGTTTTTTTATACATACCTTCTAACATTTTCACAAATCAAACATTTTATAATTTAATGATTTAATGTTGAATAAAATTACACCAGTTTTTCTTAATTTTATGATGTAATTAATAAATGAATACTCAAATAAAAAGTTAAGAAATATAAAACTCAATTTACCTCTATTTTGGAACACACCACATAGAGGAAATGGAGGAAGAACGTGTTCATATACTAGGTATGGAATTTCAGATCGATTTTGAGGGATTCACTAAAGAATGAAAATGTTCCATTGGGTTTCTCAATCATGGATAGATCCACCTAGAACCCCAACATAATGTTTGGGTAATTTAGAATCCCGAACTGCATACAGTTCATCCACCCAAGAATTAAAACCCAAATTTAATCCACTTTTTCGACAGAAAATTGATGGTTAAGGGTTTCAATTTACATCATTATGTTTTTGGTGATTGAATCAGTCAAAAAATTGAAAATAATGTTTTTGAAATATCCCATGCATTAAAAATAATTGGATCCGTATTTCTGATTCTTTCCTTACGGTGTGCTACACCGCATTGTCTTTTTGACTCCAATTTGTGGTAGCATTGTACCCTGTATTCCCACATTCCAATGTTGAGAAGCACCCATCAACTATTTGGTGAATTTTTTCCCTTGATTTAAACTAGATTGTGGGATGTCAGTTCCCCCTTTCATGGATCCCTCCTCATATCCTTTCACCTAGTTCGGGTCTCCCTCATAGATTAAGACATTGTTCGTGAACACATTACTAGTTCAATTTCATTATGGATGCTAGATCATTATGATTCTTCTGTAAAGATATTCCTAGTGGTCAAGTTAGGGAAACAACCTATAGTAAGGGGAGTAGATAAAGTAATGAATCTATGCTATGTCCTGAAAATTGAACACTGAAGTACCTGTATTCTTCTTCATTAGAGGGATTCCCAGGGGCACCGAAACCCGAGGCCTCCCATAGGGATCACAAGGTATCCTATGTCATAGGAATGTCTATAAGGATTTCCTCAGCTTCCCATGTTTAACATGAGGTATTATATGATTTTATCATATAGAGGATATGGATCAGACATATCATAACACTGATGAGACTGGATCAGATTAGTACATCACTAGGAGGGGGCGCCAGGATGGTTACCAGATGGATAGATCAAAACACCCTAGAAGGGTTGATCAATGAGTGGTGCATACCAAAAAGGATTTATTCTCACCTTGAAGATTGGTTTGGATTCCATAAACGGTATATTAGAATAGGTGGGCCCTACAGAGGGGGACACCCATGTTTACTATTGTTTGGGATTGAACGTGATGGAGGCTTCCTACATACCCTTTTTTTTGGAAAGAGATCAAAACCCATGTAGTTATAAAGGGTGGTTTGGGGACTATAGATCATTAGATACCCTTGTGAATGTAATAATCCCATTGGGATGTGGTGGACAAGATAGTAATCATGAAAGATTATGGATGACTTAATGAAGTGGTTGAGTTGAATGAGATGGAACTAATGTGAAGATGGTGGTGGTGTCAGGATTGAACCTCAAGAAGGCTTACTAAAATCCCAGTATATGGTTATAAATGTCCATTTAGATTGGTGGAATGAAGGAACACCAAAATATTTGGTCCATGAGGATGGACCCATCGATGAGGACGTGTAGGAAGTAGAAATTATAGGTTGGGGAATGATATTCCCAAAAACAAAAGGCTCGAGGGAAAGAACAAGATGGTACATGGGTGATGAGCTTGAACCTTAGGGATTCTCCCTACATATCCTGGTGGATGGGAATAAAATTCAACATATTTTAGGATGGGGCATAGATTTATGGTGTAAACAAAGGACAGAGAACTAGAGACTTGTTTGGGTCTTACGCATGGTTAGAACCCAATAGAAAGAGGTACACTCTTTGTTGGAGGTGTATATAGAAGTGAGGGGATTATGAATGGTAAGAATCCCCAAAAAAATGGGTCATGTGGTTGGGGTGTACAAAAAGTAAAAATACCTCATATATGGTGGGGCTTTTGGATGGTTAGCGGCCCAAAATGGATGGATTAAAACACCCCACGGGGGCGGATTCGGGTGATGTGTCTCAAAAAGGGATAATGTCACATCAGGATGGTACATACCTAGAATAGAGCGCTAGGGTTTACCATTTGTTGGGATTTACCAATAGAGAGGCATCCAACATACCCTATCTAGAAGAAAAGAATCAAAACCCATGTAGTTCGAAAAGAAATTAGGGCCTCTAGTATAATGTCATGTGGGAGGAAATTGAACTGATATTCATGGTTCATGAAAGATGGATGTTTGGATTGTACCTCAGGGAGGCATTCTACGTACCCTATGGGAGTCAGAGATCAAAATCCACAAATTTACTGAAGAGAAAGGGGTATGGGGTGTTTACATAGTTAACGGACTAGAGACATACTAGGGATTAGGCATGGTCAGGTTCCCAAAGAGTTTTTTCTAGGTCTCTACTTTCTCTAAGCCTATGTGAGTCATGATTAGTGTGAGAAACACGAAGTAATAGTGGAACTGACTATTGTGTCATGAATGATGCATCCATGAGGGATGGTAAATACTGGGACATACTCTAGGAGGGAAACCCAATGAGGTTGACCTAATGTATGAAGAAGATATTCCCATCTTACATGGAACACCCAATCAAGGTGTGTCAGGGATTACGTAATGACTACCCAAGGTGTACATGGTGAAAAATACCAATGGGAAAGCGAAGGAGGGGGAGCTATGATTGTAATTATCATTAAAATACTCCTAGGAATACCACACTTTTGGTGATAATAGTTTAATGTCATGTGTTGAGGATGAGGGGTGATTCAATGTTTTGCCTCCTGCCACTCTGATGATGATGAAATCCTCCTCACCCCTTGTACATACATAACATCTTCCAAGCCACCGTTTGGGGAATAAAGGCAGAAGAAAGTCCTAGTGGTAGTGAGATTGAGGAGTGGTCACTTGAGGGGATTATATTAGCATGTATAAGGGAAGAAGAATGAATTGTTAGTATGTGTATGAGACGAACCATAAGGCAGGGTAATGAAACCAGGGAAACTGCTTAGGGGGTCAGGAAATCACTTCACACGAGCTTAGAGGGCCAAAAATGAGAGGTTTTTTTATGTAGAAGGCCTCTCTAGGAGGGGCTTTGTGAATCCATTATGCTTCATGAAGGTAGAGAGCTTCGTGACAAATGGTTCTTCATGAAACATGGAAACTGGTTTCTCTATGAAGGGAGGTGCATTGTTAGGAATGATGACCCAGCTAAGACATAGAGTCCACATGTGCTTCAAGGGTGCTTCACAAAGGATAAATTCTCTACAAAGTATTTAGTGAACAAAAGGGACTCTTAACTTCACGATAGACATGGGGATTCACAAATGGAATCCCCTTATGAAGCAGAGGGAAAATAGAATAAAGGGAAACATAGTTTGTGATGCTCAATTATATTGGGTGATGCATTTTCATTCCGGTTCACAGAGAAAAGGCGCTTCTCCAATGGGGATATCAGAAGGTAAATGGTTAGGGTAGTGATAGTTATAGGGGGTGAGCATTCTATTTTATGAAATTGGGTATTATAATACTCGGTGGTGCACCGCAAAGGAAATCATGCTTCATGGACATAGGTGGATCCGTCGGAGTCACAGAGGATTCCATCACAACAACACGAGGGTGGCGGAGAGCTCATCAGACCCATGGAGGATTATTTCATATCATCTTAGTGGCCATAGAGATTGATGTACTCCTAGATGATTCCATCACATATACATGGAGGAATCACAAAGTTTTCTATTTTTTCAGCTTCATGCCATTCAAGGTGATGGGTGGCTTTCTGATAGAGCATCATGAGGGAGACCACCTTTTGTGAATTTTTAGGCCCCATAAAGGTCCAATGTTTTCCAAAAAGGTATGAACCTTCCATGAACAATATTTGGCACGGATTTCAGTGACAAAAATCCCACTGTATCAGATGACCAAAAAATTAACAATGAATTTCAATTTATTCTAATTAATATAATTATTTAATTATTGAACATAAATATGAAACAATATCAAATTTCCATTGTGACTAGAAGATACACCTCACCTAGGGTAAACCCTACATCTTGAACCCAATGGGTCTTGGACTTCTCATATGACATTCCATTTCAGATATATTAATTATTTTATATTAAAAAACGGATGAAATAATTAATTAAATATAAAAGACATTTTTTTGTTAGAGAGGATTCTAAACATCAGACTCGTACAATTGTAATACCACGCCTAGGGTAAACACTGTATCCCAGACATTACAGTTGTCTCAGATTTCTCACATGACACACTGTTTGGAAGGTAAATAATGATTTTTCTAAAATTATATAATAAAAGTTTTTAAATTAATTAATTTCAAGAGTGATGCATCCATGAATTCAATGATTTCAAATATTATACCATTCATAGGGTAAACACCATGTCTCAAACCTAATAGTGGACTTAGAAGTCTCATCAGCCACGTTGTGTTAGTGTTAGTCAATTATTTTGAATAAATTATGCATTATTTATATAATATATTTAATAATTTTATTTTTTCACAAATGATCCATTACGAGCCTCATAATCTCATACCAAGTTAGCATCTGACTCGAGAAATATTTGATTAAATATTCCAAAGTGTTAATTGGGATTTTACACTTATTCGATGAATTTTACACATTTATTATATCATTTTGATTGTAAAATCATTTTCACTACCTAAGACACTAATAATTTATCAACAAGATGGTTTTATTATCTTTTTAAAGGTAGTATATTAATAAATGAGGAATATTTTATGTGAACTTAACATTGTATCTCGAGATATAATCAAAATACATAGGTGAATTTATGCAAATAAATAAACTCTTACCAAATAGCTTATGATAAATTTGGTGATTTTCTCTTAATCAAAACAATTGAACTAGATTTCATCATAAAAAAGACGAAATAAATAAAATCTTCATATATTCCCCAAAAAATAGAGAATGTATTAATATGATGAATTCTTCTTTCACTATAAAATAAATACCAAGGAATATTAAATATGAACAAATTAATAAATTTTATTATTAAATAGTGAATGATGTGTTGAATAAATTTTCAAAACCTTACCAATATTAGAATTGAAAATGAAACTAAAACATTTCACATTTTGGTATTTATAAAAACATAATTATATACCAAAATTGTATCCCCCATTATTTATGGATCAAATAGATGTATTTTATATAATTTTCAATGACATAATATAATTTCTAATTATATAAAGAATAGGGATTCATAATGTAAGTAGTAGTATCAAAAATATTTAACATTTTAAAAAAAATCATTATTATTTTTGAAATATCATAAATATGATTTCATGAGAAGAATATAAAAAATATTATTTCAATATATATAGTGAACTAAACTCACCCATAATTAATTTTTTATAGAAAACGATTAAAATTTATAATCAAGTAAACACTAAAAAATTTAAAATATATTTCAAAGAATAACAGGATGTTGTATATTTTTTCAAATTTAATCAGTAAAAAATGAACAAAAAAATTGAGTATAATAAATGGTGAAATGTTTACATAAAATTTTCGATTAACTATATAAAATAAAATTATTTTAACTAGTAATATATTAATCTCATGAATATAAGAAAGCTAACAATTTATATAAAATCTTATGAGTTTTCATGGTGATCAATCTTTAACTAAATAATTTAATTAATTAATTAATCTCATGAAATAATAGTGTGATAAATGACTTAAAAGTTTATATATAAGGATAAATAAATATTGAGGGAAAACATATAACATTAAAAAGTATTTCTCCCCAATATTAAATAGTTATTGCAATGAAATCATATATTAAAATGGAAATGAAATACTTCATGGATTAGCATTTCTAACACTATGAATTTTACAAATAATGAACTACTTCAGAGTTAGTTGTACATTTATGACTAAATGAATGAAAATAGAAGAATAGGAAATCTAAATATATTTAAATTAGTTTATTAATTATATAACAATGATGTATAGTGGTGAAAACCTATAGAATATCATATAAAAGAATCTTTTTGTACCCTATTGATTTTGGTTCTAATGTTATTCGTCACTAAAGGCTTTGGTATCCAAATATGTTTATTTTAAACATACATTTCAATTAAATATTCTGTTAAAAATAATTAATAATCTGCATGATTGAAACTAAAAAATTTAGGTTGTCTTTAATAGTAGTCATTACCATTGTTTCTATTAATAGCATAATAAAAACAATTAATAGTCAACATGCCTCTACGTTTAAAACCAGGAAGAAAAAATAATATATAATTTTGGATATCCTCCATTACTACCAATACCAATTTTGACAATATGAATTTTCTTAATACGCATACATATATTAATATATTTTTTTCCCACAATAATTATACTATAGAATACTTTCAATGTATCAATATCATCTAGTAGTTTATTAATTTTTGATTCATACATAGAATAATAAATTTTTTGTAGAGTTATATATTACATGATAATTTTTCATTTAGAAATTATTTTTATCAAGTGAAATAGAATCATAATTTTTTATTTGTTTATATTCTCTTTCATTAAGGAATCAAGCTTTTTCTGAGGAAAACAAAAAAAAATATTCTTTAATTTATAAAAAATATATTCATTGTTTGAACAATTGGAGTATGGATATTGTTCCTCATCATTATGATCCATAATATATATATATATACCATTTTATTTTTGTGATCATATTCAGATCTTGAAGGAGATTCATACCTAAAACAAAAATTAATAAATTCAAAAAAATTATTCATTAAAACATTTAGTTAACTATATAAAATCTTAATATAAATGTTATATTCAGTTTCTACTCGCTTCTATAATTTATACATCACAATAAACTCCTTTAATGCTTTATATGGTTAATAAATTAGAGATCCCAATGTGGTAACATCATTGACATAATTTTTCAAACTCAGTCGTCATATATTCTCAGTTACATCATTTTAATTTTTTTTATTAATTTCTAGATAAATAACTTCATATTAGACATCCTTAAAATCATACCACTTTTTTTGTTTTATAAGGATTTTAAATGTTTTAAATATCATTAAGTAAACATTGAATCAATGATTATTAAAATAAATAATGATGCATTATTTCTAGAATCCATAATTATCACAATTAAAAAATGACAAAGGATCATCAAAATACCTTCTTTATGATCATCCATTGTAAATATTTTTCATTCAAATATTTTAGAAAAATATTATTTTATCCAAAAGAAATGCATCTAATGTATCCCATCCTTTTATTCCAATTATTAATCTAGAATAACGATGACAAAGACACATGAGTGGGGGTGAATTGTGTCCTATTAAAAATATTTTCAAATTTAAGACATCCCTCTTGAATTATATTTAATATTTCGTTATCACTTGAATATGAGTATGTATTGGAATATAAAAAAAGAGAAAAATAATAAAATATTATGTATAGTGGTTTGTGGAAAAAATCCCTAGTCCAATCCACCAATGGTATCACTCTGGGCTTAGAGATTTTCACTATCAATTACTTTTTCCAAAATACTTTACATCTAAGTGGATAAGGTTGAAGCATTATGATAAGGCTTTTATAGTGCCTTATGGTTCATTTACATGGAACCAAAATATCTACATATTAATTCAATAATGATATACTACATAATTACTGATTATATTCGGTTAACACTTCAATAAAAATATATAAAATGATTAAATTTAATACTAGTTTAGATCATAGTTTTAATGGAAACGAACATATGTAGATGATCTTAAGTAAATAACAATAGAAACCAAAAAATAATCTTTAATGATGTGTAGGATTCGCTCATTATTAAAAAATAATAAATAAAATATTTCTTCTTTAGTGAAAACTATCTTCCTCTTATTTTTTTCATTGAGTGAGAGAATAATGGTTATAGAGATTATTTTAATTTTCTATTCCATATGTATAATAGATGAATTATTATTTTTCATAACTTTATTTTTTGTATGTATTTTTATGCCTCTGATATTTAGTGTACTTTTTCTAGCAGAAAAATATTTTTATATTGAAAGAATAAATATACAGTAGTTATAATAGCTGTTATATATCTGTATATTCAAAATATATGAATCAAATAGATTTAATTAATATCTCAATGAAAAACACAAGATTTTTTCCCAATTTTTATATATAAAAATAATTTTGAAATATTCATAATCAAATGAAATTAAATTCTTTTGATATTCTAGCATCATAGTTGAATGATCCTAAGAAAATTATTTAAAAACCGTAAAATGTTTCCACTAAAATATATTAAATAATTCCTAAAAAAAAGAAACATCATCCTATTGTAAATTCAAATTTTGTAATTTAAATAGCCATGAGTACATTGATTTCAATACAAAAATGGCATTGAAATAACAAAATTATTTTTCATTAAATACTACTCCAAATAATCTCAAAACAATAAATACTAAAGAAATGAATTAATTACAATTTATGTAATAGATTAAATATTGTATTTATTCATGATAAAATAATGAATAATTACAATACTAATAATATAGAATATAGGGTACCATAAACTGATTCCGAAATATCCATAATATATAGAATTCTATTCCTACAATTATTTATTTTTTATAAACTAATTATCTCATTATTACAAAATAATATAATATTGAAATTCCTGACGATATAAATTCCATGACTCATTTCGAAAGATGGGTGTTCTATAATCATCATATTTTCATATCATAGTATCCATCGTAACAAGATCATGTTCATGTGGAATAAACCTACAAGAGTTTTCCTTCATGTGAACTTATTTTCATGCATTTTGTATCATCCATATCACCATAGGAATTCACGAATAATCTAATATAATTATTATATATATATTTTTAGACATTAATATGATGAATATTTATATATTGGATAATAATTCTCTATATTTTAGTTGCAGGAAGTGTACAACGATTTGAGAATAGTTGTAAGATCATGCAGTAGTGTTTGGATTAAACAAGGAATACATCATACCATCATTTTATCATACAATATATTCTTATTTAGGAAAAAATAGAAGTGGTAGATTGATTATGAAATCTATATCCATTAATCATTAAAATTCAACAGCACATATGTGTAAAATAACTCTTTCTTACAAACTCATTTTACATATGGATGTATAGATCCAACATGCTCTCCTAAATACGTAATCCCTATTTCATAAATATAGAGTGGTGAAGTGATATTTCAAGTTAATCTCAAGGAACATTGTTCCACATCTTCAACCTCCTCCTCCATTTAATAGACCAGTAGGAAATAATCACAATAATTTCATATTTTCTAGATAAACTCATGTAATCATTTGTGATTAGTATAAAGTAAAGTATAAGATATTTCTTATAAAGTGGATATGGAAATATCCTACAGATAAAGTCTTATACAATAAATTTTATATAGAAGTGGAAAATTGGTTAACTTAAATACAACATCCAAAAATATAGAGATCATTTTCCTATGAATCGTAGGGACCCAAAAGCAGAATAGGGTTCATTTAATTCGAATGTATATTATATAAACTATAATTTTGATCCAATGTTTTTTTAATTATACTTTATTTTAATTAAAAAGTATTGTATCACAAAATTAGGGTATCCAATATTAGTATAAAAACCCATATGAAAATATAGACAACATACATTCCTGAATCACTGAATTTTTAGAGGTTCTTAGTAATAGATTCATAATTTTTTCAAGAAGGAATATTTTTTGAAAATGGCAATATGTTTACAACAGTTCAATAATAATGTTAAATTAATTTCAATATCACATTATATCTTCATAAAATAATAAAATTCTATAAAAACTGTAGGTCAGAAAAAATGTCAGGGACCATTATACATTTTATTGATCATAAAAACCACCATTTTAGACATCTATGATTAAAAATGAAATCAATAAAAAAATTATTTTCATAACACCATATTTTTATTTATTTAGATATCATTAGAATATGTAGTAAATTAATGAAACTACATTTCCAAATATCCACATGGTAGATTTTCCCTACTGTTAGAGGAACATTAGTGATGTTTTAGGTCACCAAAATCATTTTTTCAGACATCTTCACAGAGTAATGATGTTTTTATAGTCTTTCTATATATACAAATTAATGATTCAAAAAAGATTTTGATAACATTATCTTGAGATATAATTGAAATAGAGAGGTGATGTTATGATGAAAATATGTACTGTAACAACCCGAGAATTTATGAAAAATATTCTTTTTAATTTTATTAATGTCTTGTGTTGTACGCTACACCAAAAGAAGCTTGCACAACACACCTTCTTGACTTTCCTTGCATTACACGCAATCACGACCTTCCTCGATAGCGTGTGTAATACGCAATACCGAGTTTCACTAAACAACGATATGCTATAAAAATATTATTAAAACTAGCCATTATGAATAGTAATAACCACTTTTTTGAAATCCAGTAAATCTTATTTTTCAAAATGAACTTTATTTTTGGATTCGGAGTATCGAATTTAGCCTAAGGTGAAATTTTAGTACTTTTCAGATAACTTTCATATTCTGATGAATAGTGAAAATTACTAAATTATAATTAAAAACAACTTTTTTAATCGAAATAATTAATAGTGATAAATCATTAATTTGAGTGGTTTTAAAGTATATTTAGAATATATTTTTACAATTTAATACAATGTTGGTCATTGGATGTAGTTTCACATTTAAACTAGACATAAACAAGTGTCAATCTTTTGATAGATATTGTTTCTTAAAAACACGCTATTTGTTTTAACAGCGGGATTTAATTATAAAATTAATTAATGCAACTTTTATGTTATGAATTTGGTAAAATAGACTTCATTTTTGAATTCGGAATATGAAATATAGCTTGGGATGAAATTTTGGCATTGTTCTGAAAAACATCAATTTTTGATGAATAGTGAAACTACTAAGTGGTAGGTTAAAAACTGAATTTTGCATAAAACTTAATTTTACCGCTTCTGTGAATGGAATTTCGAAAATCCGAGAGACACGGTTAATATCAAGGACTAAAATGTGGTTCAATGAGATGAAAATAATTTTTTGGTGAATAGTAACTTTTTACTTTTTTTACCGCGGTTAATAGTAAATAGGGTAACTAAGGGTAAATATGATATTAATATTACCCTAACACATGTCCTAATTCTATTGGAGAAGTGTAATTCGACCAAAAACAAACTTAGGAATAAAATATGACCATTTAGGCCCACTTGGATTAGATTAGGACATTTATTATTAATTTATTTAAAGAAAGGGTAAAATAGTTAAAATCAAAGTTTAATAAGTAAATCATTTTTAATATGGGGTTATACAAAAGATAAATTCGATCGTAAATATTCATTAGAAAGCTAAAAATATTTCCTACATGATGGTCTTTTATGTGTAATTTTTAGACATCAAATAAGTTAATTTATTTATGACACAACGATGATGCAGTAATTATCTTATTAATGAAATATTGACATAATTGATGTTATAAACACCAAAATAAATGTAATTTGAAATTTTTATGAATTAAACTAATTTTCTAGGTTACTATGATATATTAATGTTGATTTAATAAACTTGGTTCGAACATTTAATTCTTTTATGACTTTCACAAAAATCATATATCAAATAGTGTAAAAATTGACACAAAATAGTTTTTAAATCAAATATTATATTATTAATTGTTATTTTATTCCTAAAAATCTAAGGTTCGGCCAAATGACATAGATAAGGATATATATATTAATAATAAACAATTTGGGGTTCGTTTGGCATGTTATAGTAAGTGTATTAACCATATAGTGAAAGAAAACAAAAAGACACGGTAAAAGTCAAATTATTTAACTTAGAGTTAAATCTAATTGATAAGGTTTAAAATAAGATCCAAACATGTCTAAATTTGATTGGTTGATGAGTTTACAACCCTATATCATCTAAGCTTCGAATATGAGTCATTTTTGGAGGTTTTTAAGTGGGGTTAGATTTATTATAAATTAATATTTTTAAGAATTCCTAAGGTGCCCCTCTCCTCCCCTATAAAAGGACACCTCCTCCCCCTCCTCCTCACACCAATTTGAGCACTCATGCTCGGCCAACCCCTGCCAAAATCTCTTCTCCACTTCCCTAGAAACATACTAGAGGTTCTGGTCTTACTCAAAGACCAATTTTAGTTTCCTAAGAGGAGGTCTCCAAAAGGCGCTTCAAAGAAGAGGTAATTACCGTTACCAATTCTTTCATCTTTATTTCTTCTTCCACTTCTTCTTCTTAGGTTGTTTCATTATGAAGTAATAACATCAGTATCACTCATATACTGATATGTTATTATAAGTATGAAACAAACCTATTTCACCATCTATCCATCCTACGGAAAAAGAAATCACCGCGCGTGCGTACGTACGGAATACCGTCTCCACGTCGTGGTGTAATCTATTTTCCACCACCACCTTACATGGATGGGTATAATGGTGTAAAGAATAACTATACATAGTTATTACAACATCATATTGATTCTGATATATTTTATAATCCACTCCAATTCAATTCAATATTTATAGAAATGATATCATCTCTCGTGCGTACGTACGGACTACCGTCTCCACGACGCGATGAGATTCATTCTCCATGTTAACCATTTAAGAATGATTATAATGTATATATAAGAAATAATAATGAAATATATGACATTATAAAGCTACTGGATTTATGTATATATATACATATGTATGTCATCTACTTACTTCCATTTCAAGACAATAAGGAAAGGAAAACAGCGTTCATGCGTACGTACGGACTACCGTCTCCATGAACGGTGTTTTTCATTTTATTTATCTACCTATTATATATATATATATACTGAATATATATGATATATAAATAATATTTTATATTCTGGAAGTAAGTAAATCATGATATAAGTAATAATGATGTCAAGAACAACAAGTCAAAACACCTACGATAAATGAAACGATTTTACCCAAAACGCTTATTTAACATGGAATTTACAAAAGAACGGGTAATATAATGTCATAAGCGAACCATATATGATATCATAACAATTAATATGATTCTGTAATAAGTCAATAACATGATTTAAATCATTATACAGGAGGTTTGGACACTTACAAAGCAAGTCGGACATAAGGTAAGGGAAATATCACAATCTCATTTTTATCCGAGATTGTTTATTCGTAAGTATTTACTGGGGTGTATTTTATCATCCACATCCATGTTCCTTCAATATGTAATATTTTTTCCATCCACTTACAATAGTTTAAATCCAATTTTACTCTTCGGTGAGTTTTTTAGTAAAGAATATGAAAGGAATATTTTGTCGCTTTTTCATACGAGGTACTTTTTGACTTTTCCGAAAAAAGTACGAAGAATGTTTTTTTAACTTAAACGGCATGAACGGATTTTTACGGTTTTATAAAGCCTTATTTTCATGAAGCTTCCTAAAAAAGATTTCATGACTATTTTTAATAAAATCTCTTTCTTTTAAAATTGCATGATGTTTTGTGAAAAGAAATTGATTTTGAAGAAGAAAGGATATTTTCCTCAAGAATTCATTTCAAGTGTTTTATCAAAATGATTTTCCATCTAAGATAATAAAGGGTTCTGTTTTTATCCCTATTATTAAATTGATTTGTTCATGTTGTGATGGAATTATTTTTATGAATTCCTTTATCTTATATGAATTGATTTATGATGTCATGATGTTTCAAGAATCCCATTTTTGTTACATGTGTTATGCGATGATGTATGTTTTATGATTATGTGGCACACATAAGAAAGGATTCATTATAAGATGGGTGGGACCTATATCTCCCTCCAATGCATTGGGTAAAGATTTTATATCTCATGAGATAGACATGGCTGAAATGGTAGGTTATACCGGTTCAGTGAAACAGGACTGAAACGAGGATTACTCGATTCAGAAAGGGACTTTGTCCACTAAGATAGTCTTGGCAATGAGTCTTGACTAACAAGAAATGATTCTCTATGATTATGTGTGTATGACACAATGAGTAATGTTTTAAGTTATGATTTCATTTCACTACTATGATTTATCCCATGTTATGAAATTATGCTCTCTTTTGCAGGTTATGATTTCAAAAAATGTTACGTGCTTATGAAAATTATGTGATTGATATTTCTTTTGTTTACCCTTACTGAGCATTTGAGCTCACCCTTTTATGTTTTCTTTTCCCCAGGATATAAAGAAAGGTTTTATGTAAAAAAAAGAAGATCTTTATGGGAGATGTTGAAGATCTTTCACCAGGATTAGAAGATTACGTTCCGAGTTTCCAAAGACACTAAACTATTACGATCCTTGTGTGTGTGTTTTTGTTATGTACTAAGTATTCCGCAAAAGTAATGTAATGTCAATGTACGTCAAGATACGGGTCTCTACAGTTGGTATCAGAGGAAAGGTTTAGTCAACCTTTGGAAACTAGGATGTGAGAACGTTAGTGAGATCCCTAGAGATATTTCTAAGGTATGTCTAGGGATGTCCCTAAGGATAAGTATACGTATAGGATATATTCCTAGAACTACGGTAACGATCTTAGAATTTAACCTAATATGTTAGATATTGAGGGTGCTCCCCCTTTACTATGTTGTCTTCCCTAGCATGATTTCGCCTCTCACAAAATTCTTTTTGTGTTTTAGTTTATGGAGGGAACCAGAAGGAATTCGGTTAACATTGAATCCAATGGACAAATTTGTGACTATGAGCAACAAAATTGTGTGATGCCTAGAGATAAAGATATTGTGATTATGCCGAATCAGTCATCACGATATATGATTAACAAGGTGAAATTTAGTGGTATGACTAATTCATCAAAGAAGAGGAACATAAACTATTATGCATGTTCTCATGTTGAGGATCATAAAGAAAGGAAGATTGAGATTTCTAATGAAGGGAAGAAGAACCTTGAGGAATACCTCAAATGGAGGGACCGATGTTATCTGTGTGGAGAAAAGGGTCATAGAGTGACAGATTGTTATGGAGTTCAATGTCTTATTTGTGGAGAACATGGGCATTACCCAACTCAATGCCCTGACCTAAAAAGATACTTCTAAATCAAGGAAGGACTTATTCCAGGACAGTCATTGAAGTGGATGGACTGAAGTGTTGGTATTCAAGAATAATGTTGTTGAGGTACTTTTATGGTGTATTGGAATATTTATGTATTGGTCTAATGTGGTATTCGAAGTGATTGAGGTATTTTTGGAAAGTATATGATATGCGCATAATGAAGGGATAATACGATAATGAGATGTTTGATTGTATGCATGAGCTCATGATTGATATAAGGACTAAGTGATATCATGGTTTGAGTATATAGAATTTTGAGGATTTTGGTAACTTTTAACTGCACTCATGTTTTCACTAAGGTATTCAAGAGAATACACGATTAAGGACTTTGAATGTTTGGAATGTGACCAACAAGACATATCTTATGATATGTGGGGATCAACGACAGTATTAAATCTCTGGTAATCGATGTCACTATATTATGAGAGTGGACTGCAGTATTATGTATAAGCCTAAAGATTAGACTGGATTATGTTGGACATAAGTTAGTATTGTTTAAGGATAGAAGATTTTCGATATTATTGATGGGATGTTATAGTAACGTAGTTTTAGAAAAAGGGACAACCTGCAGGACGGGCGACAGCCCATCGCTTCGGACAAGGCTGTAGGAATCGAACCCACAACCGAAGGGCGACTGGCCTTTATCGCCTACCACTGACCTACAGGAAGTCCCTGTTTAGTAGAAACTAGTTTTATTATATTAAGCAGTATGATATATGAAGTATAAGTCCATTTTAGGAACTATATATGATTAATCTCACTATAGAATGACTTATGTATATTTAATAACTTTTGCTTACCTTTTGTTTGAGACAGATGGAATGACCCGTCATTCTATCACATGATCTGCTAACACTTCACGAATAACAAATTCAACTTCATTTATTTAAGAGATGAAGTGGAAATTGTTCAAGGCACGAACAACAGTGATATTGTATCAAAATAAAGTAAGTATTTATTCTAATTCAAATTTTCAACTTTAGGGAAATGATCTTGAAAACCAAAAATGTTGTCCTAGTGATCTTATACCTGATGAATCAGATGGTACATTAGATCGTCACAAATTTATGGCTTTGTGATTGCTAGATTTTCCATAGCCATGTTCTCTATCACTCTCCATAAGAACATGATGGTTAGATTTCTCTTCCATATCCATATTTTCACCTATGTGGAAACCCAGTGATTAGTTTATTTGGGTAATCGTTACATTTCATACTTTAGTTTTTAAAGACAAGTTTTGGTATTCCTTTTTACGATGTGGGTTTCTATTAAAGAAACTTTCGAATAGTAAACTATTTATAACCCCGACGAATTTCGAGGGCGAAATTCATTTTAAGGGGGGTAGAATGTAACAACCCGAGAATTTATGAAAAATATTCTTTTTAATTTTATTAATGTCTTGTGTTGTACGCTACACCAAAAGAAGCTTGCACAACACACCTTCTTGACTTGCCTTGCATTACACGCAATCACGACCTTCCTCGATAGCGTGTGTAATACGCAATACCGAGTTTTACTAAACAACGATATGCTATAAAAATATTATTAAAACTAGCCATTATGAATAGTAATAAGCACTTTTTTGAAATCCAGTAAATCTTATTTTTCAAAATGAACTTTATTTTTGGATTCGGAGTATCGAATTTAGCCTAAGGTGAAATTTTGGTACTTTTCAGATAACTTTCATATTCTGATGAATAGTGAAAATTACTAAATTATAATTAAAAACAACTTTTTTAATCGAAATAATTAATAGTGATAAATCATTAATTTGAGTGGTTTTAAAGTATATTTAGAATATATTTTTACAATTTAATACAATGTTGGTCATTGGATGTAGTTTCACATTTAAACTAGACATAAACAAGTGTCAATCTTTTGATAGATATTGTTTCTTAAAAACACGCTATTTGTTTTAACAGCGGGATTTAATTATAAAATTAATTAATGCAACTTTTATGTTATGAATTTGGTAAAATAGACTTCATTTTTGAATTCGGAATATGAAATATAGCTTGGGATGAAATTTTGGCATTGTTCTGAAAAACATCAATTTTTGATGAATAGTGAAACTACTAAGTGGTAGGTTAAAAACTGAATTTTGCATAAAACTTAATTTTACCGCTTCTGTGAATGGAATTTCGAAAATCCGAGAGACACGGTTAATATCAAGGACTAAAATGTGGTTCAATGAGATGAAAATAATTTTTTGGTGAATAGTAACTTTTTACTTTTTTTACCGCGGTTAATAGTAAATAGGGTAACTAAGGGTAAATATGATATTAATATTACCCTAACACATGTCCTAATTCTATTGGAGAAGTGTAATTCGACCAAAAACAAACTTAGGAATAAAATATGACCATTTAGGCCCACTTGGATTAGATTAGGACATTTATTATTAATTTATTTAAAGAAAGGGTAAAATAGTTAAAATCAAAGTTTAATAAGTAAATCATTTTTAATATGGGGTTATACAAAAGATAAATTCGATCGTAAATATTCATTAGAAAGCTAAAAAGATTTCCTACATGATGGTCTTTTATTTGTAATTTTTAGACATCAAATAATTTAATTTATTTATGACACAACGATGATGCAGTAATTATCTTATTAATGAAATATTGACATAATTGATGTTATAAACACCAAAATAAATGTAATTTGAAATTTTTATGAATTAAACTAATTTTCTAGGTTACTATGATATATTAATGTTGATTTAATCAACTTGGTTCGAACATTTAATTCTTTTATGACTTTCACAAAAATCATATATCAAATAGTGTAAAAATTGACACAAAATAGTTTTTAAATCAAATATTATATTATTAATTGTTATTTTATTCCTAAAAATCTAAGGTTCGGCCAAATGACATAGATAAGGATATATATATTAATAATAAACAATTTGGGGTTCGTTTGGCATGTTATAGTAAGTGTATTAACCATATAGTGAAAGAAAACAAAAAGACACGGTAAAAGTCAAATTATTTAACTTAGAGTTAAATCTAATTGATAAGGTTTAAAATAAGATCCAAACATGTCTAAATTTGATTGGTTGATGATATTACAACCCTATCTCATCTAAGCTTCGAATATGAGTCATTTTTGGAGGTTTTTAAGTGGGGTTAGATTTATTATAAATTAATATTTTTAAGAATTCCTAAGGTGCCCCTCTCCTCCCCTATAAAAGGACACCTCCTCCCCCTCCTCCTCACACCAATTTGAGCACTCAAGCTCGGCCAACCCCTGCCAAAATCTCTTCTCCACTTCCCTAGCAACATACTAGAGGTTCTGGTCTTACTCAAAGACCAATTTTAGTTTCCTAAGAGGAGGTCTCCAAAAGGCGCTTCAAAGAAGAGGTAATTACCGTTACCAATTCTTTCATCTTTATTTCTTCTTCCACTTCTTCTTCTTAGGTTGTTTCATTATGAAGTAATAACATCAGTATCACTCATATACTGATATGTTATTATAAGTATGAAACAAACCTATTTCACCATCTATCCATCCTACGGAAAAAGAAATCACCGCGCGTGCGTACGTACGGAATACCGTCTCCACGCCGTGGTGTAATCTATTTTCCACCACCACCTTACATGGATGGGTATAATGGTGTAAAGAATAACTATACATAGTTATTACAACATCATATTGATTCTGATATATTTTATAATCCACTCCAATTCAATTCAATATTTATAGAAATGATATCATCGCTCGTGCGTACGTACGGACTACCGTCTCCACGACGCGATGAGATTCATTCTCCATGTTAACCATTTAAGAATGATTATAATGTATATATAAGAAATAATAATGAAATATATGACATTATAAAGCTACTGGATTTATGTATATATATACATATGTATGTCATCTACTTACTTCCATTTCAAGACAATAAGGAAAGGAAAACAGCGTTCATGCGTACGTACGGACTACCGTCTCCATGAACGGTGTTTTTCATTTTATTTATCTACCTATTATATATATATATATACTGAATATATATGATATATAAATCATATTTTATATTCTGGAAGTAAGTAAATCATGATATAAGTAATAATGATGTCAAGAACAACAAGTCAAAACACCTACGATAAATGAAACGATTTTACCCAAAACGCTTATTTAACATGGAATTTACAAAAGAACGGGTAATATAATGTCATAAGCGAACCATATATGATATCATAACAATTAATATGATTCTGTAATAAGTCAATAACATGATTTAAATCATTATACAGGAGGTTTGGACACTTACAAAGCAAGTCGGACATAAGGTAAGGGAAATATCACAATCTCATTTTTATCCGAGATTGTTTATTCGTAAGTATTTACTGGGGTGTATTTTATCATCCACATCCATGTTCCTTCAATATGTAATATTGTTTCCATCCACTTACAATAGTTTAAATCCAATTTTACTCTTCGGTGAGTTTTTTAGTAAAGAATATGAAAGGAATATTTTGTCACTTTTTCATACGAGGTACTTTTTGACTTTTCCGAAAAAAGTACGAAGAATGTTTTTTTAACTTAAACGGCATGAACGGATTTTTACGGTTTTATAAAGCCTTATTTTCATGAAGCTTCCTAAAAAAGATTTCATGACTATTTTTAATAAAATCTCTTTCTTTTAAAATTGCATGATGTTTTGTGAAAAGAAATTGATTTTGAAGAAGAAAGGATATTTTCCTCAAGAATTCATTTCAAGTGTTTTATCAAAATGATTTTCCATCTAAGATAATAAAGGGTTCTGTTTTTATCCCTATTATTAAATTGATTTGTTCATGTTGTGATGGAATTATTTTTATGAATTCCTTTATCTTATATGAATTGATTTATGATGTCATGATGTTTCAAGAATCCCATTTTTGTTACATGTGTTATGCGATGATGTATGTTTTATGATTATGTGGCACACATAAGAAAGGATTCATTATAAGATGGGTGGGACCTATATCTCCCTCCAATGCATTGGGTAAAGATTTTATATCTCATGAGATAGACATGGCTGGAATGGTAGGTTATACCGGTTCAGTGAAACAGGACTGAAACGAGGATTACTCGATTCAGAAAGGGACTTTGTGCACTAAGATAGTCTTGGCAATGAGTCTTGACTAACAAGAAATGATTCTCTATGATTATGTGTGTATGCCACAATGAGTAATGTTCTAAGTTATGATTTCATTTCACTACTATGATTTATCCCATGTTATGAAATTATGCTCTCTTTTGCAGGTTATGATTTCAAAAAATGTTATGTGCTTATGAAAATTATGTGATTGATATTTCTTTTGTTTACCCTTACTGAGCATTTGAGCTCACCCTTTTATGTTTTCTTTTCCCCAGGATATAAAGAAAGGTTTTAGGTAAAAAAAAAGAAGATCTTTATGGGAGATGTTGAAGATCTTTCACCAGGATTAGAAGATTACGTTCCGAGTTTCCAAAGACACTAAACTATTACGATCCTTGTGTGTGTGTTTTTGTTATGTACTAAGTATTCCGCAAAAGTAATGTAATGTCAATGTACGTCAAGATACGGGTCTCTACATGTACTATTATTGAAAAAATTATAATATATTTGGTAAATATTTTCTAATAAATAATAAACATAGATTTCAAGAAATAGATGACAATAAATATAGTATTCTTATCTTTTCAACTGAATATACTATGTGATGATCTAAAAAATATTTCTTTTGATATAACATAAATACTATGGATTATTACAATCTGAAACCACATAAAAACATATAAGAAAAAAATAATTTTATGGGTTGAAGGACTTCTCAAAACCATACCGAGATGAGAATAGAAATGATAATATCCATATTATGTCCTAGAAATTAAAAAAAGATAAAAAATTTAATGAAATTTCTTTATAATTAAAATTAACCAAAAAAATTCAATTAAAAAATTCCTTTTTAATTATAAGGTCAGTTTCTTAGGTGGAACGACCATGAATTACATGTATTATATAAACAATTAAATAATAATATAGTGTAATACATGAGGACAACCTTTCTTATCCAAAATGATTTTCCATTTATTTCAATATGCTAGAATATACTGCTAAGTCTTGCTTACGATCATATATTCCTACCTAAACTATCATCACTGAAAGTGTATCTTTCACTTTCCATATGATCCAATACAATTAATTATAATCATATTATAATTTGTTAAAAGATTTATTAAAACTCACATACTAAGTTATATTTAGTGTAAGTCTCACCATGTCATAACATCACATTAAAACCAATGACAATTTCCTAAGGGTGGTCCATAGTGGACCACCCAATACCTTCTCGGGACAAACTCCATAGCACCAAAAACATTTATTCAAATAATTTAATTTAATTTAAAACATAACACTTAAATAAATGAAAATGAAAATATAAAATTATCGATTCAATCACTAAAAAAATAGAATATTAGTAGTGGTTTGAACTATAACCAAATATTTTTAGACAGTTTCAAAAAACATGAACTAATGTTGGCATAGACATCCAAATTGCATCATTTCCTTACATTTAGTGGAATTTTTTGGGTACCATCAGAGAATGTTTCTTTAGTGTCAGTTTTTTTTGTTTCAGTGGTTTCCCCTCCTAAAACTGTTCATGAATATTGTGGCACATTAAACCCCCTCTATATTCTCAAGATTTTTTGGGAGTGTAAAAACTACTAAAAAGAAATAAAGATGCTAAAATAGTTATTAAATAGTGGAAGTTTAAACTGATGCTAATAAAATTGATTATCAAGGTTCATTTTAAACCTTCCCTAAATATTTCTTTTCAAAAAAATATCCTTCAAAATATAAATAAACAAAATACCCATAGAATATGAAGAAATCAATATATCATATCAAAATTTATCCATCCCACCTCCAAAACTGATAAACAAATACCCATTTCAAGTACATAAGAATCAATAAATTGCCTAATAATATCACAATAAACATGATTGAGAAAAAATGATAATCAATGAGCTAAATAATGTTGTAAACATTACCTTTTAAATAGTTTTAAATAATGATCCATATATGTAGTTTCACATCATCTCTAAATCCAAATTGAACCCTAAACACTATTTGATGAAATTTTCTCCAAACCCATTCCCTCATTGTCTCCACTTAAAGATACATGCACCAACATGAATATTCTATTTAAAATTATACTTCATTTTACATATAAATTTAATCTTAAAAAATAAATTTTTGTGTACTAAATTATTTTAATGTTTTGTGACTTACATGCACACTAATATCCGTTGATGTAATATCATCAAGGACATATAAAGTCATCTTATTATATAATTCACGCTAAACTTTCCGTAATTCGATGGAATTTTCTTATTTCATCTTTATATGATCCCCATGTTCATGTATTGTGGTTTTCCTGGAAACAAACTCCCTTCTTTGTATTTATTTCATTTAATCAAATTAAATTAAATTTAGAACAGATATTTCAAATAATTTAGGTAGAAAAAAAATTAGAAATGATAATAGATGCACAATACTAACAAAACAAATATATATATCTCTTATAATTAATGACTATACATATAACATAAGTGGTTTATATATTAATTAATTACTACACATTATATAATTTTTTCCTTCAATCATATCATTTTTATGATCCATCTTTATTTCAAATAATTCAACAACCCTAGAAAGAAAAATATTTTTATTATCATGATGGAAGAATAATTTCACTTATTTCTATTGATGAGATTCAATGTCCAAGGTCAAAACATCCACATCATCACCCATATCATATAAGTCTCTTTGTTTTACATGAAAAACTGCACTCCACCCTTCATCCATGAAATCTTCAATGTAATTTTCCATATTCTTTACCAATTATAAGATATAAAAATCATGTATTTCATGGTCATCGACATCCATCATGAAAGATAAGTTCACCTATGTAAATAGAAGGGAATCTATTTCAACACCCCTGATAATTTCAACCCATTATCATTTGAGTAAAACACATGAAAAATGAATGTGGTTGTTTAATTATATAATATCATTCAACATTATATAGTATCCCACTTCAAAAAAATATATCACTAATCATTATTTTCAAACCCTCTTCCTATTTGTCTGTATGGAATTTAATTTCATTCACATTGTAAGCATGAAACGTTTTATAATGTTTTAGAGGACCTTGATCCAAAAAATTTAAATCTTAGGAAAACGTATCTTGAGTATCATTATTCATGATCCACATAATGTATTATACATTATTTTAATTAAAAATATATATTTAAACATAATATTCATAATTATTTCAATATTTATGAACATAAATGTTGTGTAAAAACATTCTACAAGATCTTTATTAATTTATTTTGTTATATCTTTCTCATTTAATGTTCATAATATCATTCCTCTGTTATTTGGTATCATAATCCCCCAAATAAATGGATCTAAAATTTCACTATTCAGAAACAAATATCTAACGTCCTATAATAATTCCATTTATATTAGTGTATTATTTGAGATCCTCCCAACTGATCGACCGATAACATAAATTTTTTTTTATTTATCATCAAGTTGATATTATTTCAATGTATCTTCAACACATATAACTCAATTTAATTGTGTCACAATAACACCAAATTATCATTAACAATAAGAAATACACTCCTCATCCTAATATAATATTAAAATAGAGACATCTGGTTTAGCATAATTTTTCTAATATGATTTCAAATGGTCTAGATATCTATGAAATAAAATAAATAAAACATTATTTTTTTATTTAATAAAGTACCAATAATTTCATATTTGAGATGTAAAATATAAATAATGTTCCTCTAAATTGGATACATCCCTCGATAAAGTATAGGCCCTCTTTATTTATGTTTATCAAACAAATTCAGTTCTAAATACATCATGATAGTAACAAATGTTGGTGGAAATATCATCTCTATTGAAATAATTGTCAATAAAAATATCTCCTAACGGTTTTCAAGATCAAATGGTTCTAAATTTACCTCACTTAGTTTTCAAATAATGTTAATAATTAGGCTACAACATCAGCAGACTTTTCAGTTATTAATGTCCACAATGCCGATGGTTGCAACTATGGTAAAAAACATGTGAATAGTGGCTTTTCAATCCATGCAACCTTTTATGATTTACGTCAAAACACCTTTAGATGGTAATTTAATACGAATATGATGCCATTAATGTTTTTAAATTCAAATTTATGTATCTTTATCATTGTTTTTCAATGAAAATTTTTTGGAGAAAAAATTCCATTATCATATGGCCCAAGATCATAATTAATGTTCATTTTTGATAATTAATTTTGAGCATTGAGATGGACCTTAAATTTTAAATGATAATTAAGAAATATGAATATCATATTGTCACAAAAGTTATTCTCAATTTGAATAATATGAATATTATCCCGCAAAAAATTAAATTCCCAATACATATTTTTTGAGAATATACTTTTCATCATCAATTGTTACTTTTTGATTTCCCAATGATGCACTTTGAATTAATTTCCTCGAAACAATTGAATGGTGATCCTTCTCAAATAAAATTTTAACATTTTCAAATTATTCCCATATTTTAGAACATGTCGACATGATTGGAGGTTGTCTATGATCAACAGAACAATTGTATTTTGGATTGTTCAATAAAAATATATCATATGAATTGAGAAATATTTGATGAAATGAGGACCATTTTTTCTGTGAGATAGTCATTCGGGCTCAAAAAAATTTCCCATTAGGAAAATCCAATCTCATATAATTATTCCAACAAGATAAATTCCCAAGCCCAAGGATGTCACTAATGTTCTACATTATAGAAGCTTTCATTTTTAACATTGTTCAAGAAGATGATTCATATTTTTGAACATTATAGATTCATAAATCATATAATTATTCAATTATAGTCTATATGTAGACATCATTATTTTTTTAATTTATTTTTTCTAGGAATAATAATCAAAATGATAAAATAAATTTGTTTCATCCACATCCATGGTGGAAGATTTTATGGGATCAAAACAATCGGCCAATTGCTATAACTGGTGCTCAAACTCCAAAATGGCTTGAATACATTGGATGAGAATCCCAATAAAAAATTCCTAGGATCATATGGGAAATCTAGATATATTTAATCAAATTTATACTATGATTGTAAATCTCTTAGATTTTATATTAACCCATTATTCTTATTATCTATAGAATTCCACTTCATGTGATCAGAGTTTTTTTATGACATGATAATTATTTTCAATCGAGTCTTTGAATAAAATTTTTAAAAACATTTTTATGTATGTTTATTTATTTATTATTTATAGTAGTATGTTTTTTCAGAATTCAAATGTCTCCTATTGATTACCTTCTAGAAGGAGAAATTATTTTCAATCATGTCTACTAGAATCCTCTCCCTAATAAAGCATATAATTATAAGGATAGGGATGCATTTTTTATAAATCAGACCATTCTTTTTAAAAGTATTTATTATCATACCTTGATTCATGGATCATAGCTTCATGAAATGAATAACACAATAATTAAAATATCATTGAAATTTCTTTATTGTTTACTCCACATAGGCTTTTGATATGGTACAACATCAGTAAAAAATAATGATTATAATATTTCAAACATTCACCATAAGACTCTGGTTTTCCGTCATCATCTAAAATGTAAAACACACATATCTACTCATTCAAGTCTTAAATTACATTATCCTCCATATAATCAAGAGGAGGGTCCAATGATATGTTATATTCTTTATTTTGTTGTCTTATATTCCCAAAAAAATTAACTTATCATGTTGGTATTTGTAACAACCTCAAATGGTTGATCGAATATGTTTTCATGTTGATGTGGTCATGGTTGTCATGAAAAGATTAATGAATATTTAATAACGTATTCCATTTTATTTTACTTTGTTTAAACATTTTGGATATCATTCGATCGATTGAAATTAGTGAACGAACATTCTATAACGTTAAATTCTCTATGGAAAATCCAACACAAATATTAAAAAATGAATTTCTACAATATCAAGTGTTCATGAACTTCATCAGTCTTAAAACATCTTCTAAAATTATATTTAGGATCTGGAAATCTTATTCCCTATTAAAAATATCAATTGTAAATTGAATAATATAAAAAATCATCCAAACTGAAGCATAAAAAGGTGTATTCCTCTGTAATTCGATCCATTTTTTATCCATATACATCACCATGTGCCTAAAAATTATAAAAAAATTTAAAACACATATGTATTACTAAATCAAAAAAGAGATAAATGTAGGTGAAAAAAACATAACCTATGTAGTTATAAAAAGAGTCATATAATTACTAAAAAATTCAATATAAAACAACATAAAATCAATAATTGAGAGTGTTATGTTCAATAAAAGAAAAATAAACCCATACAATCATTAAGAATAACAGAAAGTTACATGAATAAAAAATATTTCCTCAAAGGATCAAAAGTATCCTTAGAAGTAATTATAGTCACATGAGGCTCAAGTGGGTCTCAGAAATTTGTAAAAATATTTTTCTTAATGTGTAAATTGGACTTTCATAAATTGATTCAGAAGAAAATCCATTTTAACACAATTTAAAACATACATTTCAAATGTTCTATAAAAATAAATATCACACCATACATTTAAATCCAATTTATAATTCAAAATTTTTCCATAAAATCACTTTGGAAGGAAAGATACCCATCTTTAATGAAATTCAACGGTTGTCATGCACCCATTTTTCAAGATCGAACTATCAACTTTTTAAAAAGTTTCAATGCACCATGTGACTTATGGTCTCATCCCCATTTTAAAAATGATTAATTTCCAACTACCATCAATTCTGAAATCATGCCTCTAAAATAATATACACACATTATAAAGACAAAACTAGGGTCTAAGACCCTTTTAAATAATTATTTACCATTATAAAATCCACTAGTAACTTTAACTACCCCATGGAATATAGTAATTAATGAATAAAAATTATACCTTTAGGTTGTAATACAATACCATATTTATTATGTGTAACCATGATATTGATAGGATATATATTCAATTTATTTTTTATATTAATTTTATAAATAGATTTTATCATTTATATTATGTTTATATAATTCTTATTTATATTTTAAAAGATATAAAATAGGAATGAAATTAATAATGAATGATAAGTTTGAGAGTTTCAATATTAGTTATGAAAATAACTCCTAACTAAAAATATGGAATCAGACCGACATAGGATAACAAAAATATTCTACTACACCCATATATGGGTGTATACCTTTACCCTAATATCATTTAAAACAACTTGAACTTGTATAATTTAATATATATATATATATATATATATATAGACCAGAGAGATGGAGAGTGCAATTGTTCTCGGTGATGGCGATGGATCTCGAGGATTGGCGACAAACCCTAGTTCATGAGTACAGATGAATTCCCCCCCCCCTCCCTGGAGGTGGGTGGGGGGAGGATGTTCTTCCATGGCCTACAAATCAATGACCGGTGTTTGTACCTTTCACTAACCCAAACATTCACCCTGAATATCATTCGATTTCATTCTGTCCGAAGGTTCCAAATATACATCTTGGGGACCCTCAACTCTCGATTTTTCTTCCAGAGGTCCCCATGGTGTTGAATCTTCTGAAAATGACCCTGGTGGATCGATTTAATCACCTAAGAACTTCAGTTGTTGATTTTGATAGGTTTGTGTTCAGTAAATGGGACGTGAATAATCACGTGATGGTGGGATTTCTTGAACGGAATCATCTGATGATACGATTCTCCTTGGGGGAAGATTTAGTGTGCGCTTGGTCTAGAGATCCTTTCTGATGAGATGGATGTTGTTTCTTTCTCCTATGATGGACTTTTAACCTTTATATGAATCAGGATTCATCCTTGGCTGCAACCTGGGTTAGTCATCCTCATCTTCATTTTCCATTTCAAAATCCATCCATAATTCATATGATAGGGAATCTGGTTGGGCGATTTCTCTACTCTGATGCTCGCACCTCGTCTTTATGTCATCCTGTCAAACCACGGCTTTGTGTAGAGGTGGATGCTTTGAAGATTCCAGTAGAATGGATTTGGATTAAGGAAGGTGAGGAATTCCGCTAGAAGTAGGGAGTGGTCTTTAAATCATGGGTTTATTATTGTTCAAGGTGCCATCGTTTGGGTCATCGGGATGGTCACTGTTATGGTGGAGTAATCTCAGCCCCAATTGAGCATCGTGGTAAGGATGTTGGCCAGGGGGAGAAGACTGGTGATGTTTCTAATGTTGGCAATGGCGTGGGTGGCTCGGCCTCGGGGAATCCAGCTGTTGAGGTTGTGTTTGAGAGGCTAAAGCAGGATCTCAGGTATGGTGCGTGCCAAGTGAATGTAGATGCTGGTATTCATGGAGGTGGTTCCGGGTATAATGTTTTAGTGGTGCAAGGTGGGTGTGTCTCCAGTGCTAAGTATGAGGATAATGAAATTAGGCATTGTGCTGTTAGTGATGTTGAAGCTATTGCTCGTCCAAAGGAAGGTGGGTGTGCTGATAGTGTTGTTGAAGTCACATCTAGTCCGAAGTAAGATGGGAGGCTGTTGAATTCTGATGCTGGGAAGCATCCCAAAGTTGCATATCCACCTGGTAAGGGGTCCAAGATGCAACATCAATCTGCTGTTTCTGGAAATTCGGTTGAGACATGTAATCAGCTCTAAGCATTGGCGACTAAAGAGGTTTCTAATAGGGAAGTAGGCTCCTCAATAAAAGAAGATAAATCTTTACAAATTATTCCAGCTGATGCAGTGAAGGAAATGAATGTTGGCCAATTTTTTGATGGAAAACCGCATTTCTTGGTGATGGTTTCCTGTAACATCATGTCTGTAGCCCAGGCGGTTGTTGCTGGTTCCCATGATGTCATTGCTGGAAATTGGGGGGATGTCTCGGACAGTGATAAAGAAAATGGAATCGTCAAGCCATCTTATAATGCGGTCCTAAAGGATGGGAAGGGGAAGCGTAGAAAGGAGGTTTCTGTCACAAAAAGCTGAAGGCTGTGGAATGACTACTCTGATTTGCAGAAGCCACTTTCTACTCAGTCCTCCTTAAAGAAATCCTCAAAACAGCTGATCTCTTTGTAGAAACTAAACCTCAGAAGGAATTAAGAAAAAATCCTTAAACACTATGAAAGCTCGGAATGGGAGTTAGCTGCTGCGGAGTAATTCTATCATGGGGGTGGTAATGGGTATGATATGTATGACATGTATTTGTATTTTTTCCTTATATTGCGTGTTTTATGTACTTTTCTTTTACTTTAATAAATATTCAGGGGTCCACCTCTGACCGCCTTCTCTGATATATATATATATATATTTATTTATTTATATTTATAAATCATTCATAGGAAACCAAAATTTTTAGTTTGGTAAAAACAATTTTAAAAAAATAACATTATCAAGTAATATAAATCAATTAAAAATAATAATTATTTCCAAATACCATTGTCTATCCATGTATATCATGCTCATTTAATCATTATGTATAAAATATTTATTTTTATTGAAAAGTGGTTAATATATCTTATGATTTTATATGGATACTATAAATTAGATTAAATAACTACTTTAGACAAAAACACATGTAGTTAAAACTAATCAATTAATAAACTACTCAAAATAATTGTTGAGAACATTAGTTTAAATGCTCTGAAATATTTAAATAATGAATTTAACATACAAAGTAGTAGACTTCCAAATAAAAATTCATATAAAAAATTGTATTAAAATCATAAATAAATATTCTACATAATATAAGAAAAATATTAACACCCTTGAAGTACTTTATAAGCATTAATTGTAAATAAAGATGTCAATAATGAATAATTAAATAATGTATTATTCAAATTAAAAAATCAAAATTATATAAAGAATTGTAAAATATAAATACAAAAATATATAATATGGTGTATTATATTAAAAGGAAATGAATAAACACATCTAATTGAACACTTAAAAAATATTTATTTTCTATGTAGTTATAAAACTCTCCCAAACAGAGGCCTCTACTCATTGTAAAATACCCCTATTAGTTTTAGAAAAACACACTATATGAGAAAGTTATAAAACCTATAAGGGTTAAAACATATTGTCAGTTTAAAACATTCTACAACTCAAAATAAATTACAAATCATATAAAATATATAAGGATCCAAATGTGATGAATTCATTCTAAGAAACAACTTATTTCATTTTTTTCAAATAATTAGGGCACATAAATAATTATAAAAAACTAAAACATGAAGATTACCCTTATAATTTGATACTCAAGTGATATATACAAGTAAGTGAATGCACAATCAATCCAATAACAAACCTTCCCTAACTAAACAATTGAAATCCACAAAAACAGTTCTTCCAAACAATTTTTAGTATTATGAAAAATTGATTTGGGTGAATGGGAATGATGGATAAGAAAATAAAATACCAATAAGGGAGGTATTACCACTTGGTATATTGGTCGGGGGCTAAGGATTGATTGTAGCTCCAACAAGTGTTTTTGAAAATGTGATGACTCGGGGGAGGGAGAAGGATTGAGCTTGGGGATTGATAAGGAGAGGGTAAGGGAGGGGTTGACCTTTCAGGGTAAGTGGAAATGCAATGCCAGTGACAGATCATGGGGGGTCGGCCTAAGAGGTCTTGGGAGATCCCCAGGAATAGGTTTGTGAGGAAGTATAATGGTTCTAGGGCACATGCTCAAGGGATCCTTGGGAAATTTGGGTCCTGGGAGAAGTTTCTTTTTTAATAAAAATAAAATATTTAGTACCAGTATTTAAAAAATATCAGATAAATCATTAAATTTTTTAAAATTGGTTTAATAAACCACCGAAAAAAACCCATAGTGAAATAATCTATTTTTTATTTTGAATAGATAGTGGTAGAAATACATCATCAAGGGACCTCATATACATATGATGAATTAATTTTTTGATGTAGTCATGAGATTTCACCACTCTACAATAAAATTTCTATTTTCTACATAAACCAAAAAACCCAAATCAGGGTGGTAATGGGGGAATGATAGTTGGAGTAGATGAGGAATCCCAAAAATTCCTTACTCTGTTGGAATTTCTCAATATCCCATACCAACAAGGGGGTGTAAGGACTAAATAAGAGAGATATTCATATATAACCATAAAAATTTGGATATAAAGGCTGGGAAGCCGTTGGAAAATGATGAAAAATATTAAATCCCCCCACAAACCAAAATAGTTATCCAGTCTTGTTAAACCAACCAACCGTTGTTTGGCCACCCACTAGCCAGTGAGCCTATCAGTGGTGGAATGTATTTTCTTAGGACACAAAGTAGCAGATGGCTATAATCAATAGACACTATATAGTCATTCAATTTCAAGATTCATTAGACACTCCATCATGCCCCCAAAACACAAAATTTATAAAATTACCCATTAAAAATACAAATTTGAAGGCCCATAAAGCATTATAATTCAATTATAAATCACTATTAAGAATTTTTCCCATCCACTAAATACAAAACTAGAATTATTTGTATTTTTATCCATTTTGAAACCATACGAACATTGGGAATTATACACACCCCGCCCTAACAATTATCATCCATGAGAAGTACTTGCGGTCATCTAGTTATGAATCCCATGCTACTTCTGTTATCAGTTCACAATAAAACATACTTTTCTAATTTTGGATCATTAAAAATGATTCTAAATAAAAATTATAACATAATACATTGAACCTATTGAAAAAAATCCACAATTATAATTCATCACAGAAACATTGAGAATGTTCTTACAAAAATCTTATATCCTAAGACCATTTTAGATTATCCCCCATTTGATCCCTTGGAATATGATGGTACATACCTTGGGACCCCACATAAAGAGATAAAATTCATTCAATAATACCCACCACTATTGGAAATTCATATCAAAAAATACTTATAGAAGTCCAATGACACACTGATCATGTTTTCCAACACAACATATCTCACTAAATACGAGATAACTGGTCCTATTCTAGTAATTACTATCAATTCCCATTTCCCTTCCCCAAAAGACCCAGCTCCATATTCCAATAATGACCTAATCATACTAGGCTTTTCTTGAGAATTCTTATAAAACATCTTAAACATACCCCTTTAATCAAGAAAAACATATCTGATGTGGTTTCCAGCTAACCATATCCAGTTACATGAAAACCCATTAGTTGATCCTCTCCTAGAGACCCTTTCTAAAAAACACATAGATTCCACCATCGATGCATTACCTGAATACCTATTCTGGTTTCCATTACCCCCATAGCCCCCCTACAATTTCTTGAAACATGAAATTGATGATTTAATCGGATCCCAATTTGGTTCCTTGACCAAAAAAATCCATCATGATTTTCCATGTCAAGAGAACTTACACTCTATGATCCAATGACACTCATATCACCTTGATAACTTCTTGATCCTGATGATGATACACAAACTCCATCAGATATTAAGACCAAATTTATAATATAAATTCACAAATAAATCCAATTGAATTAATTTTTAATAGTTCACCATCATCCAAAATAAAAAACAATTTTTTATTGACCAATCTCATACCCTTAATACCCTTTCCATATGGGTGAAATTTCACCGAAAACTAATTTCTCACTCCCCAAAAAAGATACATCTTCATCATAACACTATTGAACAAATCTACCAATCATTATGAACCACACCCCATCCATAATAGAAAACATTGACTTTCATTACATAGATTCATATTAACTGACTTCTAATAAGAAGCATTATATTTCAACTTTTTCCCTACTAAGGGAATTGTAATCAAGGACTCCCTCTAATATCCATACCATAATGAGGTTCCAAAGCCATCATCAACTATTTATTCCCAATCCAACATGTTTCCCCACATTTCCCACTCAAATATAACCACATCAATAATATCTAACACCAATGTTCAAATGATTCTCTTTCTGAGACACACTCACCAAATTCCTTAAAAAATATTCCCTTAAGAAACTAAAATATTTTAATCGGTCCTCGACTCAATCTTGGCCACCATTAGTTTGAAATATAAAGAAGAGTTGTTCCTAACAAGAATATATTGCTTAAATTTCATTTAAAAAAAACATGTGTATTATCCCATACCGAACGGTTACTAAAACATGACCCTTTCATTTGTGAGTCGAATCAAAAATAAATTTGATTTGTGTGACTAATTTAATAGCCAATCATATAAGGCCCTAAACTTAAACCTTACTTAATATTGAATTAAATGAATAATTCAAATTGAGGATCTTTTCAGGTTTATAGTTGTAGAGAATTATTTCATAAATCATGAATTACATTCCACATTTAAAAAAAGTTGATACATAAAAGATAGTATTTGTATTTTCCCATCAATGGAAACATATTTAAAATAAAACATGGATTCTTTCTTGACACTTCCATGACACTATCCTCATATCATGAACCTTTCCCTTGACTTGTGAAAAACATTTCAAAAACATGGGATTAGCATAAAAATCTCAGTAAGGGATATAAAAGTACGAAAAGAAAACATTAGTCCATGTATGAAATCATACTTTACTCATAAAACATAAGAATTTTAACATATATTATAAAAACATGAATAAATCATAGAAATAATAATTCATAAAGGTAACTTGAGGCATTCATAACATTATTACGTAGGGAGTAACCCTCTTGGTTACGTTTGGAATACCCATCACTGTATATTCCCTAATTCTCTTTGGAGAAACCTTAACATTTAACTCCTTATCATTACCCAATGCATTGGAGAGCTATATCGGGCTCACCCGCCCTTAGTTTATCATGGAACCACCCTTCTTCATAATAATTTCCATGGACCATAACATAATCATATCACATAAAACATGCCTAAAGGAAACTTAACATTTCCACTTTTCAATCACAAGATATCAATACAACACATTGATATTAAAACATTATGAAAACTATTTTCAATACCAAAATAAAATAAAAAAAACATGGTATTTATTTTTCATTTAAAAAAAGGTACGGCTTGTAGAGGAAGCCTAAACTCAAATAATGGTCACGTCGGCGGAGAAGTTATTGTCACCGCATATGTAAGACAAAAACATTCCCTTTTTTCATTTAGTAAAATGCTTTGTATAAAACGATTCCTTTTGGATAAAAATAAAATTCAAAGGGGTTTAATCAACATATAAAAGAAATTTGTGTATAAAACAAAATATGCCTCAATGAAAGGAGATTGAGATGTTGTCCCTTAGAAAGATGGTATCCTTGGATTAAGGATAAATCAATTACATAATTAAGTGTGACAAATGAATACACAAAATATAAGTGGATATTAAGTATAAAACAATCAGAGGTCATTCACACTTATTCATAGAACGACATATTCAAGGAGTACAATTTTATCCCAAAGAATCAAAATTGGTTTAATAAGTTCCCTTGCAAAAATTAGACAGCCTAACGGCGTCACTTCAAACTTCAGAAAATGAGTTGATGGGAGATAAAAAAGGGTATCTCATACATTGGACATAAAATTTACATCAATAAGGATATAGAAGAACATATCCCAATATTACAATATGTAAATTAAAAGACCCAAAAAAATATGTCTTTTAAAAAGAGGAGGGTGAAAAGTTACCTTACCGACTTGGGTATCTTTCGAAACATACACCCCATGAAAGAAGGACAATACAACATTGATGTAAATACTCATAAAAGAAATTATATTACACATAGAGTAGAATAATGCTCAGTACATATACCACTCAATGTAAATGGTGTCAAATGTAGCATAAATCTCACGGGAATAAAAGTGAGATGAAAAATCCCTTAAGAAAACTCGGCAGCCTAACGACGCCACTTAAAACATTAAAAAATGGATTGATGAGATCAAATAGGGTCTCTCATAATATTAACATAAAATTTACATCAAGAGGTATATAAAATTACATCCCCCAACATAACTAATAGGAGCTTAAAAGAAGTGACATAAAGGAGAGTACTTAAAAAGAAAGAGGGGGGTTGGATCTCTTATGAAAATTTGGCAGCCTAATGGCACCAATCAAATCTTCCCAAATGGATTGATGAGAGAAAATAGGGTATCTCATCATATGAAGATAAAAAGTAAAGTAAGATTAATATAAAATAACATCCCAATCATAATAAAGATGATCTTAAAAGGAATGACATAAAAGAGTGTACTTAAAAAGAAAGAGATGGGTAGGTTCCCTTACCTCGTGTCCGACATGACTCGATCATTATTTAATCTCCTGAATAATAAAATTTTGTCAATTTATAGTTTCATAAGTACCTACTTTAAATATTATTATTCAGTTCATATCACATATTATAATATTATAATAATTGGTTAATAATGTGAGTTCATATCAGACGATTTTGTTGATGTTCGGTATATGAGTAAAAATTGAATTTGATGGAAAACAATTCCATGTAGTTATAGGTACATCATATCCAGAATAGTATTGATGTTTTAAATATCATATATATCCAGTAAATATTCATTTTATACTATTCCATATCATTTGGAGATAAAAAATTAAAAGCATCATTCATGGAGACGGTAGGCCGTACATACGCATGAACGCTACTTTCATTTTTTGTCATATTAATGGAATTAAAACAAAATCAGATATATATATTATAATTCCAGAATGATATCCATAATTTAGATGTACTATATTACATATATATCCATTATATATATATATGTATTTATAATAGTACATAACATTTGGAGATAAGAAATGAAATGTACCGTTCATGGAGACGGTAAGCCGTATGTACGCATGAACACTACTTTAATTTTTTTTTCAATGGAATGAAATAATAATGATATAAGGTTATATTATAATTCCAATAGGATATCATATGTAATACCATTAATTCACTCCTTTATACATCCCATATATGGAATTAACGAATCAAATCACTTTGAGGGGGCGGTAGTCCGCACTTCCGAAAATGAAGATATCGCGCTTACCCATAATGGAAACCATAAAGGTACGACATAAATGAAAAATACAGAAGATAAAGGAAAATATAAAAATATTATACATCATATATTAATATATTGAAATCCTAATCTCCACCTTTGGAGGTGTTAAATGAATATTGAACAATCATCGTTTCATGAGGCAGTAATTCCCCATCCACAGAAATAGTATGTTCTTTAACCATTAGACGGACGTGTGTGAAAGTGTAGGAAGAATACTCATTATAAAAACATCCTAGTATATTTAAGATACTGTTTTTGTTACAAAAAAAATTAATAAAATGTGTTTAGGGGTTTGGAGAAGCAAAATAAAACAAAAGAACACAAGGGAGGACATTACCTTTAAAACGGGTAACTCTCTTTGATTTGAGCACAAAGGCTTCCTTGGAATGGATTATGCCCATATTGAGGCATAAATGATAAATATAGGGATTTGTAGAGATGAAATGGTCAGGTTTTGTCTGAGCCAATGGCTTGAGAGGTGTGTGTAAGGTGGTAGATGTGGGGGCCTTTTATAAGAGGAGAGGATTGGGATTCTTGGAAAGTTATAAATTATAACTTTATTATAAAATGATTTTCTGATTTTAAAGGACCCAAAATGATATATTTCTAGGATAAGGTGATAGGGTTTCGAAATACACACATCCAATTGGTTTGTGACAAGTTTAAGACTTAGATTTCACCCTATCTTCTCATTTTATTTAAATCATTCATTTATGAGGTAATCACTGCATCATAACGGTGTCATAAATAAATTAATTTATTTAATGTATAAAAATTATAAAAAAAATATCATGATGTAGGAAATATTTTTATATTTCTAATGAATATTTATAGTAAAAAATATGGCTTATATAAACCCATGTAAAAATTGTTTTAGTAAAACATCACATGTTTGTGACATTTTAATTTTAACTTTAAATAAAAATGTATTTATGTCATTTTCCATCCAAAGTGGCTCCATGGGGTCCCCAAGTTGACCCAAAGATTTTCTTGGTCGTACATGACTCATCCAATAAGGGTAGAACATGTCTCAAGGTCATTTCATATTATTATAACATTATATTTACCTTAAATTACACTATTTACCTCTAATCGCGATTAAAAACTTAAGAGTTACTATTCACCAAAAAATTATTTTAATCCCATTGAACCACATTTTACATCCTAACGAAAACCATGTATGTCAGATTATTGAAATTAAAACCACATAAGTGGTAAAGTTTCATTTAAACGAAAAAAAAGTTTTTAAACTACCACATAGTGGTTTCACTATTCATCAAAAATTGATGTTTTTCAGAAAAATACCAAAACATCACCCTATGCTATATTTGATATTTTGAATTCAAAAATGATGTATATTTTAAAAATATCAAAACATATAAGTTTCATTAATTAATTTAATAATTAATTCTTTCTATCAAAACAAATAGCATGTTTTTAAGAAACAATATCTATTAAAAGATTGACACTAGTTTAAGTCCAATTTCAAAGTGAAATTAATTCCAATGACCACTAATCGATTAAATGGTAAAAATATATTCTAATTTACCATTAAAAAAATTAAAAAGATAAAATAATCATATAAATAAATTAGATTAAAAAGAGGTTTTGAATTAAAATACAACATTTTTCACTATTCAATAAAAAATGAACTTTATCGAAAGAATACCAAAAATTTACACAAAGTAAATTTTGATGTCCCGATTCTAAAGAAGAATTTTATTTTTTCAAATATAACACATAAAATTGTTATAAAGTGGATTTAAAATAGTTTTTCCATCAAATGGTTGTTAATTGACCTTTTAAATTATATTCGAATGTTTACGCTTAAATTTGGATTCATTCGCATTTTTAATCCTCTAGCATTTATTGTAAAAAGTAAAAATATTTGACAAACATATATAATCATTTTGTTGTCATTTCTGTTCATTCCCGCCATTACAACGGCTAGGCATTAACTACCATTTAAAATAATATTATTTTATTATTAGAGTGTAATGTAAGATTTCCATGAAACTCGTTGTTGCGTATTGGGTACGCCATCGAGCATAGCGTCCCCTTTAAAGTAATATTAATATTTTATTCACAAATATGGATAAATGTGAAAATGTCATATTCTTTATTTACCTAGGGTGTTACAAATCAAGCCTCTCACATTCTAATTTCAACCAATAAATCAATTTTATATTCTATAATAAAACAAATTTCCTAAAAAATAACTTATATAAATCCTCATTGCCCTAATGTTCTTAGAATTCCCCATATACATGTTTTCTCTAACCAACCAAGATCACCCTAGGAACTCCTCTTAATAATTAGTCACCTTAACTATAACATGATTCTTCCTAATGAAATTCATAAATAGACATAATTCAAAATCCATGAGGATCATACCACAGTCTCATATGTTTTAGATGAGATTATATAAACCAGGTTGGTAAACTGTACAGTCTTACCCTTTATATATACCCTTAACACCATGTCATTCCATGTTCCACACATTACAATGGCTTAACACTGAAAAATCCATTATTATAAAACCACGGGGTATAACTCTTCCCATATAATCTCCCCAATATCACCTACTATACATTGGTCTCATAAACCAATACATAAACTAATTCCATAATGGATCAAAGGTAGTCACAATCATAGTCAAACCCCACTCAATAGTCACCCTCATACATAATTAATCACTAATCCTATTTGATTGACTGAATTCCAAAACCCATAACCTCTTTCCATCCTGAGGAACACACTCTCACCATGGTCAAAACATCACTATGGTTCCCACTGGACCCCCTAAGAAGCCACTTAGATGGAGATACCTTATAGGGATCCTACACACCATCCCATGTCCCTCGTGACTTAACCCATTTCTCATATGATGTCACACCTCCCCCAATGGTCATAGACAAAACAAGACCTCATAGGACTCAAGGGAAATCCTCACTAATGTCAGTATCATGGGATGACTCATGGATCATCTCTATATACAAGGTCAATTTAGGCTAGTTGTCTTACCCAATGCATCTCAAACATTCTTATGGTGTGTACACCAAGGCCAAACATGTCCCAAGGCTCCTCAACAAATCTAATTTGGTCATCCATCATCGTTCACATCATACCATCTCTCTTGGATAGGTCCAAAGGTCTGAGTATCTTTTGAGTAAAATCCTTAAACATCTATTTCAAAGGTGTAAATATGGTTCCAATGTTCATTAGTGGAATTTGAAAATTACACATTTACACCGATGAATTTAGACAATTTAATCAATTGAAATTAAATTAGAACATAATTATATTAACAAAACAATTTAAAATAAATAATTTCTTTTTAAACAAGGAAGATAGTTCCCAATAGGGAGTGACCAAACAATACATGAATTTTAGATAAAAAATGAATCAATGTAATTGATAAAACAATAAAGACCACATATCTCATCCAAAATCTTTTCCAATTTATTTACGTAGAACAAAAATAGTTTCCAATTCCTTTTGAGGAACAACCATGTCTGTCTAGTCTCATATCACAAACAGGGTACCAATATGACTCCTTACAAACCAAAATAGTTACATAATGCCAAATTAAATTAATTTAACAACTTATTAAAATTCATATAATATATAATATTTGGTTGAAAGATCACGATGTCATCATATCATAAGGAAACCAAACCAACAACCAATTGGGGGTCCATAGTTGACCCCATCCACCTACTAGGGTTCTAACATTAAGCATCAAAATAATTTCCCCAACTAATTTAATTCAATTTATATAATAAATATCAAATTATTAAACATTTTAAAATATCATTAATTATTATACGGATAGATGTCTAAGAACATCATCATTGTATGTCTTTTACTTATACCAAATGAATGTTTTGATGGTGTAAGCTAATGTATTGTTTTCTTGATAAAATAAACATTATTTTACACAAATAAAACATCAAAAAATTATTGTGGAGAAGAAATAATGTGGGATTTAGGATATAAAAAACCCATACCATGTATCTGTTATCAAAATAACATAATATCCCACCAAAATTATGGGATAAAGAATGTATGAAAAGGGTAGGGAGAACCAATGATGCAAGAAAAAATTAAACATAAATGTGGTGGATTCCCCGTCAAAAATAAATGAAACAATCTGGTATATTACACACAGAACACTCTATCAAGGGGCTAACACTAGTCCACCGGTGTTATGTTCAAACTAATAGTATAAAAACTCCACTACCTCGTCTAAACACATGTCGTTGGATGGCCTGAGGATTGTCAATGAAGGAAGGATGCAACCAATCAATAGCCTAGACACCCCAGACAAAGTTCAATGCTTCCTTGAGCCTCGCTAACACTAATTATCCCTTATTACCCATCCAAAATACATATTTTTGGGTTCTACAACATTCATAATAAAATTGAAAATCCTGTTTCAAAATATGAACTTTCAACTAAATTAAAAATTAAAATTACTTAAGAAAGTTTTTGACTTTTTTGGACCCTTACATTCATTAGGAATTATAAGAACACCCCAATTTTTCAAAATTCAACTCTCTGTTAAATTGTACTATGTTTTTGAGGATGTACTAGACAAAAAATTTAGTTTAAATAAACTATGATACATTGTAGAAATATTATTATATAAGTATGGAAGTCATAAAATACATATTGGTTTGGTCGGTATGAATTGGAATAGCCACATTATAAAATTTAAATTTAAAATTATCCTTAATACACATTTACTGAATTATTCATTTGAAATAAGTAGTACATTTTTAATAAAATAAATGAATATTATTGATATAAGTTTATCTTTAGAAAATAGTTTATAAGCCAAATGATTTTATAAAAAAATAATTTTAATCACTATAGTTGATTTTTTGTGAAATTTATATTTCATATATTTGATAAAAAAAATTTACATTCATATAATAGTGGTTACAAGATAAGAAGTGAGTATAAATTATTTTCATACATCAATTTTATATTTTAATAAAATACTAGTTTTATTTATTTTTTTACATGAATATCATGATTACTATTATTCATTTATTAAAAGATTATTTCATATAATGGGAATAATTTTTAATTTATTATTATACCACAATAGTATTACGATTAATTTTTTATATTTTTTTGAAAATATTGATATTTGACTAAGTGGTGAAAATTGTCAATTTTTACAAAACTACCATATAATTTATTAGATCTTGTAATTTTAATGTCTCATTATATATAATATTTGGATCTTATTTAATAAAATATCCCTTACATTGTTAATAAAAAATTATATCCATAAGAATCAATATTTTATTTTATATTTCTATATGTTCATTTTAATGGTAAAAGATTAATTTTTATCGAAATAGATTTAAATGTGTTTTGTGTAATTTATATTTAAAATAATTTCAAAAAACTCTAGGAAATAAATATTGAAAATTTAATTCCATATTTATTATTTTATGTTTAATTTTTTTAAAGACATTAATTACATTTTTATTCATGATTAATAGTAACCATGGTAAAAGTATATCACCATGGTAATGAGTAAAACAAGATAATTAAGGATTAAACTATGGTATATAGTCTCAAAATAAAAAAAATTAATTGACTTAATTTCATTGGAAAACATTTATTACACTATAAAAATTGTTTCATAAAAAATATGGAATTTTTATGCCATATTCCTTTGATTTTGAACTTCTTATTTTTAAATTTAAGAAAAATTAGAAAATGTCACTCTCTTCTTTTTAATATCTCTTATATGTAGTCATAAAGATCATAAAATGTAATTAATTTATAAAAACGGTAAATTTATATATGAATAAATTATTTTTATGAAAATAATTTATTTTTAATATCTAGAAATATTATAATTTCCTTGAACTATTTTTAAACACTTACAAAATGATTCTGATTGCACTATAAAAATCTAAATAATGATTTTGAAAAAATTGAAAGTATTGTATATTGGATTAATTATGGATACCGAAAAATTTATTATATAACTAAAATAATAATTTATAGAAGAATATTTTTTATTCAAATTACATTGTTGAAGATAATACATTAATGTCAAGCTTTTTTATTAGTCGTGATAATTAATTTAATGTTTAAAAAATTTGTTTAAATAATTATAAAATCATAAAAATAACATATTTAAAAAATATGATGATAAGTTCTATAAAAATTAATTAATGTTTAATGTATTTTAAATTTACATTATAAAATTATTTTCATGACCCTTTTGATTTAATTATATTTATAAAGGTTACGGTTAAAAGGGTTAGCAATGGTTTTAAATCCAAATATAAGGTTATCAGTGACACATAATCTGGTAAAAATATATTTATTATCATTATTTCTAACTATAAATGGTTATAATTTTTGATAATGTATTTTTGTACCATTTTTCAATAGTTATACACACATTATATAATAATATTTTAATAATTGTATAGATTCCCTCCCACGTCACTTATAGAAGGACACCCCTCTCCTCTCTTCCAACCATGTTGTAAACAACATAGTTATAAAAATATCTTACCAAATACCATTATTTAATCATTATAGTATATATATAGCTTTATTTTATCACCCAATACCATCCTAATATGGAATTAAATTTATGTTAAAGAGAATCTCCAAAGAAGAGGAATAATTCTTAACATGTTTCTTTTCTAATATTTTTTTTCTTATTCATCATTTCATTATATAATAAGAATTATCATATAATTAAATCAAAACTTATATATCATAATTTTCTTTATAATGATATAAAAAAATTTATTCATCTCCTTTTACATACAAAGGTAAATTAAAACATTGATCAGGTGTCTGTGTGGACTAACACCTCCACAGATGGATGTGTTTAATTTTTCATCACTTCAGCAAAAGTATTATTATTATGATTTGTTTAAATTATATATGTGATTTTAATGAAATAATTTCAAATATTTAAATATAATATATTATATACCTTCCTACCCATCCTCCCGATAAAAATTTATAACAATGCTCATGTCTTCTTGTGGACTACCACCTCAATGAACCGGCATGATTCTTTTTACATGTATTCAATTCATTGATCATTATAAAATGTTATTGAAAGTATAATAATTTTAATATTTATTCATAAATATTTTTTATTTTATGGAAACCTAACCTCATGGATAAAATGCAACCCATGAAATTTGTTTTTGTATTATAATCTGAACATCCACAAAACGTCTAATGTAAACATAATTAATTAATTTATTAATTAATCATTAAAATAACTAAAATAAAATGAATAATGATAATGTAATAAAATTGGATATGGTATCATTTAGAAAATGACAATAATTTTTTTATTCAAAATTTTGAGAATGTACAATATGATTCCCTGCATGAGGTAAGATATATTCCATTAAGACCTTATTTTAATATTTGGCTCTCAAAATTATTCTCTTACATATACATGTTTATAAAAAGTTTTTAGAATGTTTTTATTTTGGAATAATAGTTTGATAAATTTCTTTTTTAAATATATTTTACACTCATTAAAAATATATACATAGTATCATTTTCAATATTTTCCATATGTGATATTATTTACTTTTTACAAATTAATGAAAAATGTTCATTTTTAACATATACGAATTCAAATGTTATTCATAATATCGTGAATATTATTTTATATGAAGATAAATTTATATTTTCTTCATAGATATTTATAAAAAATGAATATTTTCAATATTAGAGAATTTTTTTAAATATTGTCAAAAGAAAATAATATTACCCTATTATTTTAAAGGAATGGTTATAATATTCTGTTAATTTAATTTTCATCTATATAAATATCCTTTGGTGCTTCTTAGTATTTATTTGGTTAGTAATATATTAATACCATCGAAATTATTTCTCTAGACGACTTACGATCTTATTTTACCATATATTCTCTTCTAAAAATACACATATTTCATATGCTAGTTTTCAATATAAATATTTATATAAATTATCTAGTGATTTTTTTTTTAATGTTATAAATGAATTAGAATTATTATGTTACGGAATGATATTTTTTTAGGCCCCCAATGTATCAGTTCGTCTTATTAGAAAAACTAGAATATTTATTACATGTTTTAATTCCGAATTATTTTTAATTTATTGGTATAAGGACTTGATGGAATATTTTTTATCACATGGAATTGTTCCTTGTAAATATAATTTTAATGTCTAGAATAAGATATACCATCATTTTGAAATCTGTTATTATTATCCATGTGATTATTTATTTATTTTTTACATGGATACATATTTCATGATCTAGTTGTTAATGTTTCTAATGAAAATAATTTCATTTCATATAATATGAGAATAAAAATTTATTTTATATATTCTTTCCAATAACCTATGGGAAAATTTATTTTTTTAGGGAAAAGAGTTTATATTTTTTCAAAAAAAACACATGAATTCTTTATTTCCCTCAATAGTTTTTTATGAAATGTTTTTTAAAAAAAATTTTGAAAATAATATTAATATAGTATATTAAGGATTATTAGAAATTTACTGTTTATTATAATAAAAGGTATATAATATAATGTGTTTTCATGAAATTCAAATGGTCTAATCACTAGTTCAGAAATGGTTCTTAATGTTGGTTTTTTTCCTTTTTTACATCATTTATAAGATGATGTTAAGGAATGTATTTTTATAAATATTTCCTTAAAACTAGTTAAAAAATTGATGTTTTAATGGAATCTTGCAATTGTTCTTTTACATTGGTTATTAAATAAATGATGTAATAAACCATTTTCAATGTTGGTTTCTACATAACCGACAATGGAAAGCTTCAACATTTTGGCTTTGAATTTCACTTATTTAATAAAAGAAATAAAATTAATATTCCACATTTGTTATCTAGATAACTGATATAGAAAATCATCAACATGTAGGATATTTTACATGAGTTAATTAAGAACTGATGTAAAAGAGAATTTTCCAAGTCATTCCCTACATAACTGACATGGAAAACCTTTGAAATAAAGGTCATGTTACATTTTTAATTTTGTAACTGATGTAAAACCCCATATTACATTTTGGTTACTAAATAACTTGTGTGGAAAACAATGAAAAATGGTTTCTAGCATCGTTTATAAAATAATTAATGATTATTTTTTTAATATTTCATTTAATGCTTCTTCTCTACTGCCTACTAATAAAAAAATCAAACTGAAACAAGTATAAACTCAAACAACAATAGAAAAACTAGAAAATACCCATTTATAATTGAAACATAGAAAATTATAATATTATCTAAAAAATTAAATCCAATAAAAATGACTAGTAAATACACATTTAGAATTAGAAAGTTAAATATATCAATATTAACTAAAAATAATCTAAAATCCAACCAAAAATGTAAAATAATTTTTCCATTACTATTTTAAGTGGGTCAACTCTTGTGCACTATAAGTTTGATATTCATCCAAATGATAGAAATTAAAAGGAAATTATTTAACATGAATAATGAATAAAATAATTTAAATATTAAATATTTCTTTATATTGAAATCTAACTTGATTGAACTTTTTATCTATTCCATTTTTAATTATTTCAAACATAAATATTAACTCATAATATCTTCATTCAATGATTCCTTGTTTTTTATGATTGTACTATTAAAATGAGTTTTTTAATTCAAAATAATATTTTTATGTAATATATAAAAAATGTACTAATTATAAATGAAAATTGATATTTACTTTTAAATATTTTATATCGGAAAACCTTTTCATTATGGTGTTTTGAAAAACTTTTCAGTCCCTTTTAAAAAATAATATGTATGAAATTAATTTAAAATTATTTATAATATAAAAAAATATTGCAAAATTAAAACATATACTTCCAATATGTTCTTTAAAATTCCTTTCACATTCCCATGGAAAGATAATATCCAGTAAATTATCTTCTCTATTGGAAAAAAGAAACCTAACATCTAATCGTGACTAATATAAAGGTAAATTTAATGTTAGTGGTTATTATGTTAAAATATAAATTACTCATTTTTAGATATATGTTTTACACCTCTAAACATAAGGAATCTTCTAGAACAAAGTAATTATATTCTATTCAAATCATTCAGCAATACAATTTGTTCTTTCTTCATCAGTAACAGTTCATACTTTAGGTGAAATAAACTGTGGGACTATAAATCCATATAAGTATGTCTTTTTATATTCCTCACACTTTTTATAGTGGTACCTAATATAAAAAAGTGATATTTATAAATTTTCAATAAATTTAATAAAAGGAAATATTATGTTAAGACTTACATAGAATAAACATACATCATGTTGATTCTGAACATATCTCTAGAAACAATACCCATGATCTCGTTTCTCAAAATCTCTACAGTAATTTCATGCCCACATACATTATCTTCCATTTGAAAGTCATTAATACCCAATTATAATTTTGAGTGTCTTGGAAATTTTTCAAGACTACTAGAATATGTATCTAAATACATTTCCCTTTTTCTTTATTTTTGGATATAAAATACTTATTTATCTTTAAAGTATTCTTATAAATAAATATATAACTATATTATCTTTGAAATGTTAACACTTATTTAATAAAAAATTAAAAAAGATAAAATATATATATACCTCTATGGTAATATGTCACAGAAGTCTATTTGACAAAAACATACAGGTGGTCAATATGTTATCTAACTATACTCACATCATATGTATGTAATGGTACTCTAGCTAATATATCTATAATATCATGTACATAAACCCTTTGATAAAACATTTCTAACTATTAATGATGAATGTTATCTCTAATATAATATATCATCCCATATTCTAAAATATGATACTAAGGATCAAAAGTATATAAAAAAAGTAATTGGGATGCTATGGAAGAGGGAAGTAAGAGTGGGATAAAAAGCAGGGTCTGTAGGTAGAGGTGGATGAGTGTGAGATGTTGGTAGATGTGGAGGAGTGGGTGCCACAATATGAAATTGTATTTTCATGTCTGAAACTACAAATTGTACCAAAAGTATGATATGATCCACTATCATAACATTAATATTTTGGAGATCAGCCTCCAAAGATTCTATTTTATTTAAATACCCTCCATTATAGATGCTAAAAAACATGGTAATAGTTTTCTCACTGATGCACCCATAAGGTATCCTTATACATGAACTGATTGTTCGGGGTTTCCCAATACTGTAGATAAAATATCCGACCTACCCTCAACAATAATTACCCCCTGTGTTCTCTGATCCTTATGAGAATCCAGAAAACATTATTTGAAAAATTATGTAATATATAAAATATATATAATGTATTCAACTATGTTAAAAAATTTATTAATTAAACATTTTACAATCCTGTTTGCAAAAACCATCATAAATTCCATTAAATATTTTCTCCTTTTACTCATCACATACCTCTTCTACTTTACATGCCTAGCCAAAGGGATGGTGGGGAAGCCTCTCTAAAGCACGAAGACTCAACTCTGAGTTTTTGAATATTTTCCCCCATAATTTGTTCTTCGAGGAATGTTTTCCTTCCCCATGATAAATAATTATTCTATAAATTTCTATATTGGGGCTCCTGATGAAATCTATTCTATTTATATAAATTAATAATAATAATAATAAATCATTGATAATATCATTAATATAAAATAACATTCTAAAATTTTTCATTACACTTACCAAAAATTATTTTTTATTCTATATTAAAAATCATTCCTCCATGTGTCTTCATCTATGAAAGGGTATATTTGAAATGGATTTTAATGTTTTATATGCCCATAAATGAAATTAGATATGAGGGTTGATTTGAAAGTCCTCTATCTACTAGTAGCAAGTGATAAAAATTTCATCCTAACTTATCCAGTATCGGGTATATCATATGTAATCTAATAAGAATGGGGAAAACATATATTACTATAAACATTTAAATATTAGTTAAATAATAAAAAATGATCTTACCAAAATAGTCTCCCACGACTGAGATAGTGTAACTTTTTCAATACCTCTCTAATCCACAATCAAAATACCTAATTTTCTTCAACCCTGAACAGATACAATATTATTATATTTTTTTGTATTAAGACCTATTTTAATACTATTATCATCAAATTATTTCATTTTTCTATGGTCTAAGCTATGAGAAAATGATAATTTTGTAAAATGTGTGTTTCCACATTTACCAAGCCGCAAACTCTTTTTCGGTGATGTGGGAGGATATTACTCCTTCAAAGAAGGATGTGGATAATCAAGAGGAGCATGGGTACATTCCTCTCCAAACGTATGATTATTATCATCTACAAAATTATGTCTTTTTTTAGTTGATTTATATATTTTTATCCTAAAAATAAAAGGAACAAGTAATTTCCACCCAAATATTAAAATACACCTCACAATATTTATGTAATTAAAAAATGGGAAATTATGAAACAAAATAGTAAACTAAAACTTACCACATTATTATTCATATTTTTTAGTTAACATTATAAATATAGTAATGATATATGAAATTTTAAGTCAATAAATTAACAAAAATCCAAAATAGTGTAGGAATATTAAAAATGGTCTAAACTAATAAATCATTTTTAGTAGAAAAAAGTATATTTTCACAATATAACATTATAAAATATAATTGTTTTTAGGTAACATATTTGATTTAAATTAATTTTATTTCAACCAAATTAAAAAATTGATAACTTACATAAAGGTAAACATGGTAAAATAAACAAAACTAATCAAATATAAACCAATATTTTAACTTATTAGTATTAATTACTGTTTTAATAAAGAAAATAAAATTAACGTATATAACATTTTTTGAAATTTATAGATGTAAAAGAGAAATAAATATAAATTTCCTGCAAAATTGGGAATGTACTAAAGAGTTTTTTCCCCAAATTCCTTTATCTTGATCATTCCTTAGAGTATAAACCATGTCTATGATATACTCATCATTATTATCTATTAATCATTCCATGAAAGTTAAGGTATCACATAAATAAACATCGTTTTCTAGTTCATCATCACCAACATGTTGTTTTATCCCTTGTAGTACAATAGAACACAACATGTTAGATTGATCAGGAAGATATAAAATTTGGTTTTCATGTGTTTCCATTATGAATGTCTCAGTTGTGTACTATAATATATTCATATTAACTAGTGTGATTCCAAATTCAACTTGTCTAAAGTTGTTTTTATTAATAAACCATTTTCAGTTAAAAACTGTACCATTATATTTAATGTAATCAACCTCCTATATTTATTAAATGACTCCATAATAATAACAGAAGGCATAAATTGTGTTTTTGTCTATAGTACTTGAAAAATTCATTCCTTCTTCGAACACTGATACACTACTATTCTAAACTACACATATATTTTCCTAATATATCGTATGAGATTTATATCAAGTAATTCCATACTTGTACCATGTCATCACATTTAAACATGGACCACTGAGTGACCATCATAATGATGTTGATGCATCTGATCTTCCAAGAATGGTCATTCAAAACCATGTAAAAAACTTTTTATATGATTATTCAACATCCACATGATATCTATTCTTTGGAATTCCTTATTTCAAAACATAAATATGCTATGTTATATATGGGTGAGCACCATATATATTATTTATAATTTATAAATATACCCTCATTATCTATTCACCTAACAAATATTTGACATTCAAGCTATGAATCCCCATTCCCCCATAACTAACACATTCATAGAGAGATGGATCAAACCCAATGTAATCTACGATAGAAAATTATCTTCTAGAAAACTCCACATCCTCCTTATAAATATACTTTTCTATAATAGAGGATTTAGGTCGATATGAATTCATAACACAGCCCATAAATATGAACATATATCTTTCTAAATGATACAGACAACCTAGATATAGAATTATACAAATCTTAATTTATTGATCCAAATTAACCATTAAATGAACCATTATATCAAAAAAATTAGTAATAAAATACACTTCCAATTGAGAATTTATATAAATTTCGTAGTTTTCTAAAAACATCCAAGAATTCTATTAAATAACCTTATTACAAACTTAATTAAAAAAGTAACATACATTTTTTCTAATATTTCTGAAACAGATGGGAAATATTCTATACAACACAACTGGTAGAAGGTTTTTTACCATGAAGTGAAAAAAATGATCTTTCATACCTATCAACTTTAAAACCATTAGAGATACAAAAAACTATACATTTTAAGAATAACTGTGTGGCACTTTGATGTCATGAAGACACTAACAGAAGATAATTTTTTCCTCTTGGAAAATGTATGACAAATGGGGGTGAAGTGTTCTTCTTCCATTAGGTGTGGGAGATAACTCCAAACATGTTCTAATTGAAAGTAAGTCCCATTTTTCATTTAATCCATATTTAGTCATTCCTTTTATATATAACCATGTTGCAGTCCTGTTGTTGTAGATATTATTCACCACATGAATGAAATCAATGTTTTTATTCACCTCATTATACCTCAAATATGGTAGCTCATAAAATATTGAAAATTTATCCCAAATATATATATCAATAACATATTTATATGTCCTTCTGAATGTTACATAATGTTTTTTTACCCTATCAAAATATTGATCAGTGGATAAGGGTTATAGGGAAATATCAAATTATTGTGATCCATTGAATGAACTTTTTAATCTTTTATAATATTCATCTATAAAAAAATTCACTTAACCATGTATACTATTTTTATCTAATGATGCAATTGATAATATGAAGTCTATTATTCCCAAATTAGAGAAGATTTATTCCCCTTTAAACTATATCGAGACAATTTTCCACATGTTGGGATGTTATTTATACTGAAAATAATCATTGCATGCAGTTGAAAATATTTCATTTTATAAAAATCATACACACTAACACCGTCATCCCATAACAGTTTCAAATCATCAATTAATGGTTTCTAGAAAAGGTCAATAACATTTCTGGGTTGTTTTGGTCTAGAGTTCAATAAGATCATCATGACACATTTTCACTTCATGAACAATTTAAGTGATATGTTGTAAATTTTTTATAAAATAGGAAATAAACTATGTGTAATACTAAGACTTTGGTATGGATTCATTCCATGCACGTATAGTCCAATTGTGAGTTTTCTATCTTCATTTTTTAATATATAAAACTAGTGAAAAATATTCTTCCACAATGGAAAAACAGCTGGATGATGTATTTTCAACCACATATCTGCTTATGAGCATTCCATCATATCCTTTTTCCACATGTGAATTAGAAAATAAACATTTTAAATTAGGAATTATAGGAAGGTACCAAAATACCTTGTCAAGGGTCTCTATAACCTCTAAATCATCTTGTGATTTTTCATTCAACTTATACACTAATGTCCTACAACTAGGACACCGACATAAATTCATATTCCATCCAATATAGTACACATTCATTTAGGCATGCATGAATTTTTTATACCATTATTCCATTTAGTATAGTATTGTTTCAATTTATAATTTGAATCAGGAAGAATATTATCTTTATAAAGAATACCTTTCAAAAATTTCAGAAAATCCATAAAACTTTTGTCTCTCCAACCATGTTTTTCCATTCAGTTAATCAATCTTAAAACCATCAATAAAACTGTAAAATCCATACAACTAAGATAAAATGGTTTTTTGTATCACTATATACATTCTCATTTTTAGGTTTTTTTCTCAATTTTTTCTACTTTAATATCATGAATCGTTTCATCAATTTCATCAGAGTTACCATCTTGCAAAGCATCATCATCAATAGATCTGAAATTCTACCTGGTTTCCCTGTGCCAAATCCATTTCTTGAAAATTAGATTAAAACCATTACAAATTAAATGATCTTTAATCTCATAACATTTTTTAATATACATATTTAATCATTTCTTGAATGGATAGAAAAACATTTTGTTGTTTGGACTATTTGGTTTAAAAATATCTAAAAAACCATCAATACCTTCCTCGTACTCACCACTCATTTGATGTTCTATAATAAAACATCCACTGATTATTAAATATAAAAATTTATATAATATATATATTTTTTGGATAATATGATTTTATATTTATATAAAATATGGATTTATTTGAAAGTAACACAATATTGAAATATAAAACAAATATATGTGTATTTGAAAAATATAATTATAAATTCGATAAAATAATGGAAGATAAGTTTAAATATAGATGATTAATCATAAAAAGATATGAATTGATATAATTTAAATAAGAAAATATAGTCAAAAAATCTAATTTTATATTAATATGAAATGTACAATAATTGGAAAGAAACACAATTTTAAAATATAAAACAAATATATGCAAATTTAAAAACAATAATTATTAATTCTATAAAATAATGAAATATAAGTATAAAAATAAATGGTAAATCATTAATAGATATTCATGGATATAATTTAAAAAAGAAATTATAGTTAGAATAAATTTTGGAATCGAATATATACACTCATTTGGATATTAGTTATGCACATTCATCAAGGTTGCATGTAAATTTGTTGAAATTTGATTCAGTTAGGGAACCATATGGAATGAAAATTAAATTGTTGTGGGGATAAAAAATATATGCTAAATCTCATAAATTTAATGAAATTTCCCTAATTCATCTAATTCTTTACAATATTTCCCTAACATTTTAAGGGTACTTTTTTGAGCCATATGATGGAAAACCACTATATAAAAATAATTCATCATCAACTAGTGTGATGTATTATAAACCCATCAAAAAAATTGTGTTAATTTAACTAATGAAAAATTAAATACATAAGAATAAAACCCTTGAAGATGTATAACAATTATCTAACATTTTATGTCAACCTATAGTTTAACATATTTCTATGAGATGTGGTATAATAATAATATCTAGGGATCACCACATTCAAATCAACATCTATAATTTATTGTAACACTATGAAACACAAATTCAAAATGATGTATTTGGTTATATTATACAATCTAAATGTTTCACCATTTGTATAAAATACTTTTTTTGATGTATTTATTGATATTTCTTAAAAAATAAAAAAAAATTATAAGACATTGTGTTTACATGAATCATGATAATATAACATATTGAAATATATTGTGTGTATGTATAAATCAATATAACATAACACATAAAATTGAATGAAAAGCCTATAAAACAAGAGCATGAAATATGTGATTTTATGTAACATAAAATTATAGAAATTGAATTTTAGTATTGGAATTAAAACTAAAAATCTTGAATAAATAATATATTGTATAGTAAAACACATAAAACCCATCATTATTCATCCATGAACAATTATCAAGAAATTTTAGGGGACATTCATAAGTAAAATACAACATATATTTGGATTTTAGAAGAAAATTATGTTATTGTATAGATAAAATTCTATGTTCTAGATACATATAGAATGTGATAATATTTTAGGATTAAACAATATGTTAATGTGATATTTTACTAAAAAAATTGAAAAATATAGAGTTTTTGAATCCGTTAAATTGAATGACCAAAGTACAGTATGTGAGGCTTACATGAGTCTTTCAAGTAAAACATATAGATGAGCTGATAAAAAAAGGGTGAATGAAGTAGGAAAAAAAGGTTGGAGGACACTGGATAGAATAAATTATTTTAGGGTTTCCGTGTGAGAGATAAATGAGAATGATGTTTCCAAATTTGAAAACACCAGAGTAACTCAAAATGGTAATTCCGAAATTCATAAATGATTTATCATGCAGGTTATTTAATAAAAGACATGATCAAAAAAAATTATATTTATTATGATTATTATTCTATAATCAATGTGATAATTTGATTTACCGTGTCAGTTATAGAATAAGTTACATAAAAAATCACTTTTTCACGTTAGTTATCAAATAACCAACTTGGAAAAGTGGGATACATTAGTTATCATGTTAGTTATATAATAACATATTTGATAAATCAATATAAATGTATTTCCAAGCTTCTTATAAATTACAAACATTAATAGGCCGATGTGGTAAACGCTTTTTTTACTAGTGAATGGGTTTCCTTTATTTTTTATATCACTTACCAAGTCTTGTTTTCTAATCACAAATTTTCATATGTTATTCATTTTTCTTAAGTATGATTAGGAACTATATTATGCACTATCATTCCATTATGTGGATCTATAATTAAATAGGATACTTTGTTTTAAATGAAACAAGCGTTAAAATTTAGGAATGCAATTTTGTGGAATAAAATGGCCATTTAGTGGGTGTGACCACTTAGTATTAGAAGGGTTTGATATAGAAGAGTCAACCTAATTCTGAAAAACACTTAATCAAAAATATCAACAATATGTATGATAGTGAATATCTTATTATAAATGATCTAATTATTGGTTTTCCAGGTTGTTAGGCATTACATAAATGGTTTTATCGATATGACCATCCATCTAAAGATAAAAAAGTAGTGTTAATGAATTATTTAAACAAAAAATAAAAATAAAACAAAAAACCCTTATATACACATGTGTTAAACCAATGATCTAAATTAAATATTATCATTCTTATAACATATCAAATCATTATAATATCTTATATATATGTATTCACCATTTCATCCCCTATAAATTAATCCTTCACAAACATTAAATGAGTTCTATTTTCTAACTAATTTAAAATCCTTTAGATGAAATCAAATATCACTCATTCTTGAGGTAAATTTGTGATGAAATATTTAAAAAAATTCCTCCAACATAAACTCAAATTAATCTATTTTTTTAGAAACCCACAAAGAACATGATGCTTTGAATTCACATACTATTGAACTAAGAATCAAGACACAAACTCTGCTACCAACTTCATTATCAAAATCCACCCAAATTAACTCATCCTCAGATAGTACATGAGGGATAAAAAATGATGAACAACAAGATATTATCTATGAAACTCATGAAGAAAAATTTCTCACAATAATAATTTAATAAAATAAATTTTATGACACAACACTCGATAATATTAACTTCCAACCAACTCCCATGAGCTTCACTTCCAACCACAGGATCTCCCCAGACCATTACCTCATGATCTCTAAATTAGAACACCTCATTCAACAATATATATGATAAATAAACAGCCATATGATTATAAAAATAAAAAACATCGTCTTCTTCTATACCTAGATACAATACGCAATGCTCCATCCTCACCCTAAATGAATCTTCATTCTCCCAAATAGAAACTTCACTGGATTTCTAACATAGTGCATTAACAACCACATTAACATTACATAGTGTATAAGAAATATTTATGTCACAGTTATGTAATAAATTCCACCACCAACACATATGAATATTCAAATATCCCTAATATAAAATAAACCAGATGTTTTTATTATTATTTAAGACCATATATCACTCACCCAATAGGTAGGGCCCCCACATATTCAAATAAAACATCAATTCCACTAATTTGAGATCATGGAAAGATAATTAGAGCCATGGGGATACAAAAATTTCGAATTATTTCATTTATATCTAATAAATAAAGAATCAATTTATTACGATATAATAATAATTGATAAATTCCTCAAACATGAATCCTTCCTATAGTAATAGAAGAATAAGAGATATAATCATCTACACATTTTAAAACATGAAATATATCTTCCATTTATTATTCAGATGATGGATAGGCCATTTATTGGAAAATATATAAATGCAACTCAATCTTATATAAATTAAAATATAACCTACAATAATAGATTATAATACATAGGAATTTTTGAACCGATATAATATTATTAGGGGAAACCCTATAAACAATAACCAAAATTAAAGAAGGATCCTTCATTATGCCCTAGTAGGACATAATATTACCATGGAAATGTAGCTCTTGAAAACAAAATATGGACTTCTCAATCCTCCCGTACAGATGGTGACACTAAATATCCTCCAAAACAACTTTTGAACAATCTGCATGATCATTTCATAATTCAGAGTAAATTAGAATATCATCAATGAATCATTAGATGATATTTTATAAGAACATAAATAATAATAATTTCCTTGACACCATGTATTTATATTTGGTTTTTTGGGTATCAAACTATATAATAAAAAACATTATGTGTTCATAATAACACAATAAATCATTATTTAGTATATCTCCCCCCAATTAATCATAAAATAATCCCCAAAACACATATAAATATATAAAACTAACAACGTCCCTTAAAATTATGGAACAAATAGTCTATCCATAGTGCAATAATGGTTCATCACTATAACCATATTTAAATATAATAATCTATTATCCACCATATACTATCATATTCCATTAGTGTGAATAAAAGTTAATCACACATGGTGATACATTGGTCTTGTTGGAATTCTTTTGTAAAAGTTATTAGAAATGAATAAATAAGAGTATAAACATTGAGAAAATCATCCAATAATAATCCATAAACATTTGAGATACACAATTATGCATCTACATCCCAAACATTATATCATTTTAAGGGGATATTTTCAAAAAAAAATTAAAAAATACATTTGGAAAATCATATACGACCCTTGAGAACTCACTTAAAAACCCTCGGTTGATCCCAACACAAGATCTACCAGACCATAAAAATAATGGTTACAAGAACATATCAACTATTTGATTCCTCCACTCATCAATGAACATGTTGTGATTACCTTCTAAAAATAATAATCAAAACCAACCTCCTAAAAAATCAATGAAAATCATTATGAGTAAGTCCAATCAAATAAGGATCCCTTGATATGTTTTTATTATCAATAATAAAAAATATACCAACATATTTTGTTTCCCAATTATATACTCAAAATAATGAACCACATAAACCAAATAATATTTACCTAAATGTTCTGTAGATAATTGAATACACATTAAAATTCACACTACCATATTTCCATGAGATAACATGAAAATTCATTTAATAATGATTGATAATTGCACAAACCAAATAAAGCATCATCCATGGTGGAATATAATAATATACACCACATATGATCTCTTACCAACACAGTACAGGATATTTTATGGCTTCCAATTGGCCATGCCTTTGTCTCTTTCCCTACCCCCATGATGAAAACCTCGATGATTAATCTAAAACCAATGTACATATAGAAGAGGGGGACCAACAGGGTTATATTTACAAGATTTATTTTCTATAAAAATCAAATAAACATGGGGTCCTGAATAATATTGTTGATATTCATAAAAGGAGTCTATTTTAAAAGAAATATAAGATTCTATATACATACCCTGTGATGGTATTCAATGATGGTCGTGCACTAACACAATTGAAATACATGACCTCCCCATGAAACACATATAAAAAATAAAGCTCTCAGTAAAATATAGAGAATTACTAGATAAATAAATGTATTGAAAAGATAGATTAGATCGACTAATCCCTTGAAAAAATGTTTAATACCATGAAAAATAAGAAATTTGATCCACGAAATTAAACATTAGAATATATTGATGAATTCTCTCTATGGATGATCAAATTCACACATGCATATTATCTCTCTCTCCTTCCATAACTATATCATCAAGATATATTATAACTATAAATGGAATAAGCTCTCATTGAATCTTTATAACCAATACCTCCTCAAAATGATAGTCAATAGTTTCCTCATGGTATATAATGTCATTGGAATAAATTATGTTGGGTCTATAATAAAAACCTAAGATCCCACATCGTCAATATACCCTGAAAAGAAATAGAAAACTTGTACCACCAATATAAATTAAATTTTTAATAGATAAATTCCTTGTATAATATAATCTAAAATTCATCCCATATATCTTCAGACTCTACACAACATATAACAAATTAGAAGAAAAAAATGAGTAGATTCACTCCACTAACATCCATCACCAGAAAAAAATCAATATCACTTGTAATCATAGATAACACACAAAGTAATCATGACATCCCTAAAATAATTATCTATCTCATTATTGGAAATAGTTCCCACACAATTCACTAAACATTTCTGTAGAAAATAAAACTATGTGTTGATCTATGAATCATTTTTTTCTTTTATATTAAACATAAAATGGTTAAAAAATGAATAATGATTCTCCTTTATAATTTAAAATAAAATGGTATGATGACCACAAACCATCACTACAATAAATAATAGTTACCAACCAATCCATTAAAACACATATTCATTTAAATAAACCTTATTATATTTATTTTTTATTTTTCTATAGAGAACCATGATTCAGTCAACATTTCCAATAAACATGAACTATGTGCCACAACAACCTCTCTACCCTATAATCATTATTATCACACATGAAACATTTAAAAAAATTAATTTACATCAATAAAATCATAGTTTCCCTAAAATGTATATTTCATTGTGTCCCACATTTTTTTAAACATGCTATATTAGATTAATATTGTTTCTATACCAGACCAAGTCATTCCTCAATAGTTTCTAACTCCATACCGCATCTAATCTCTAAAATGAAATTAGTAACACTCTATCAGGACCCACCACATAACATTACCTCCTAGATTAACTATTAAGATGACAGTGACCCCTGAAATGTTGAAATAAAAATTCATGGTATGGTAACTAGCACCAAGGGTATAAAAATACATATTTTTTTGAAATTACCTTAATAAATATAATGAACATAAGGAAAACCACTAGTAAAACCCATTCTATATTGGATTTATTATAATAAATTATTATGTTTATCCAAAAAAATAACAAAAATAAAATATAATATAGCTAACTCTACCAACACAAACTATTGCCAAAAGATTGTACCCACCAAACCGATCCAGAACTCCCTTAAAGACACATATATAAAACATATAAAAATATAAATCATTATATATTTTTGGGTGAGAATAGGATCATACCCAGTAGAATCCTCCCCAATAGATTTGATGAAAATATTGAAGAATTAGCATAAATCAATACTAAATTAAAATTATAACAATCATGGAACCAATATTTGTTATCTTACACCCATACACATTCTCACTCAAAAAATATTAAATACATGACAAATAACCTAATAACAAGATGATATTACCTAAAGGGTTGCCCTCAATTATTCCCTACCTAATAGAGTCTCCAATGACCCCCTAGAAACAAACATTCTAGTGCCCCATTCAATTATATATTCTCATAGACATATATTTACATACCCACATCATACTGAAACCACATGTATATAACTTCATACCATAAACCATATCCACATCATTTTTTAAATAATCCCATATAAAATATTTACACACCATTTTTACATATCACAATAGGGTATCATAAATTATAAGGACATAAAACATATTCACTCCTCCCTGATCAGGCATCCCGTAAAATAAATCAATATCAAAACCACATCATTGGCACAAATTTCAAAATCCATTATAATCCATGCATCATAATCCCCTCCATAACAACATATACTACAAAAAACAATATAGTAAGGAAGGTGGAATATTTTACAATCCATTCCCACTAAAATCAGGATGTTGGTGAAAAATCCTAGAACCCAAAAGCATATAGGTGTTTGTATGGATACCCAAATCAAGTGGTGGTGCATAAGTAATAATAAGTAAAACACATGAGATATATTATATCATAGAACTAAACCTAAGGGTTTACTCACAAACATGTTTCATTCATTAATACTAATTTTCATAACCACATTATCCCAAAAAATTTGTACAAAAATTTGTACCCCAAATATCTACATTAAAACTAAACCACACTATCAAAAAATTATAATCCTAAAAGATCATAAATTACCATTTTATAACATTATGGTAAAAAAATTAAATATTATAATCCATATAAAATTTTTAATTTTATATTTATTTACAACAATCACCTTATCATTTTAAAAAAATCTATTTATTAGATATAAACCTGATTTAAGATATATCATTATCCATTACCTCAATTAATAATTCCATCATAATATTATCATTCCAACCCATTCCTCCCTAAATTAAATTCCAATTAAACTCATTAAGTTAAGGACAAAAACATCTTTTTTGGGCCACAATGACATAATCTAATAAACATCACACAATTACACTTCTACTTCTACAACATCCAAATAGATCAACTAATAAATATAAAACCATAACCCTAATGTCATTATTATATAATTTCAACATAAAAATTACCAATTAATCCATAAAATAAAAACCTTATATCCAAAACAATTATGATCAAAATAAAATACTATTAAGGCCAATCCTTCTACATCAATGGTAAATAAAAGAGGAAACCATAAACATGTCATATAAATGGTGATTCCCATTAGAAAACCCCATTATCATTCTTATATATCCATTTATTATCTTTCAAATAAACAAAATACCATTAATTTCATATTTCCATTATCTCCATTTCATTACCATCATTATATTATTAACAAATTATAATGTTGTATAAGCCATTAAAAATAAAATATTAACGTTTTACAATAATTGAAACTCTTTAAAAAGATAAAATACTTAGAAACTGACATTAAAAATATTATTGGGTTAAGAGGGATGTGGTTCCTTATTCACATATAATAATATAAAACCAAACACCCAAAAAACAAGATCTATCTATAAATATTGAAAGAATAATTAAACCATGAAAAATGGCATAGCAACCCCTATTTAATCAAATATCTTCCCTATGAGTTTTATTTAGATCACTATAGAAAAACTAAGTGGATCCTTACACATAGGTTGTCTTCATATTGTGTTAATATCCACTTACTTAGGAAGGATACTCTCTAATTCATGGTTCAATAGAAACTTGAGTTAGGGTCCCATATTATAAATGGTTCATTATAACCTAGATTTTAAAAAATATGAGTGAGGGGGAAATTTTAAGAATTAGTTTTAGGATTTATAATAGTGATTCATCATAGGTATATCACAAAATAACTAAATGTGTTATGAAATAACTCCAAAAGGATATTTTAGCATGGTTTCACAAGGTATTTCATTTTTTGTGACTTATGATGAATAATGTTATGTTTCTAAGAGGATTTAGCAAAACTAGGTGATTATTGGGTTTTGGTGTAGCTCTCAATTCTTTATAAAATGATCCTTTTCTTCACAACTATTAATTGTGACCCCATGAGCCAGTATTTCAGTGAAAATAATTATGAATCCAAAAATCCAAAAAAATATTCTATGAGAATACAATTGAAATATGTTAATGAAGTTTAATTTATAAATGGATGTAGTGGGATCTCTATGAAAAAAAATATTTTCCAAATATATATCCACTTATTATATCATACACATGTATTAATAATCATATAATACACTCTATAAGTATGTAAGGTACTATTAGACATATAATATGTTTATACCATATAGCCTACACATATATTCACTATTTCCTAAGAATAGATAGACTGTGTTGATGATTACATCGCATCTCATTCATCAAAGTGTATGAGAACCTCAAATTCTCTTTATAATGATATATAAAAACACCAATTAACACCTTAGATCTATATTTTATTCCATTAAAATGAGAAAAAATATATCGATCAATTTATATAGGGTTCATTAGTATAGAATTCATTGAGAACTAGATAATAAAATAAACATTCAGTTATATTGGAAATAGAAGATACATCATTTGAAAAAAAATCATTATGTGATTCCATTGTTTATATGGATCAGTCTTCTTTGTTCCCTAGGGAAATGGGGAAAAATAAATGAAATGGTGAGATTACATACCCTATAAGTGGTAATGTATAATATAAAAAAAATCATAGAATTGAAATAGAATAAATAATATAGATGGAATAAATAAATAAAATTATTCTACAAATTAGATTTATATATTCATGGGTATTATTATAAAATAAATAATCAAAGTGTCAATAATAAATTATTCTAGGGTGATGTAATATACAATTTTAAACATCTAAATATTATTCTCAATGAATCATTCCACGAAATATTATATAATGACATGGCCTTCTCCCAAGACATTATACTTAAACAGTTAAGACAAAAAAAATTACCTAGAATAGTATATATTTTGATACTTAATGTTACATAAATGATGAATATAATTTAAATCCTCACCAATCACATAATATGTTAGATTAATTAACGATATTAAATAACTAAATAAAAAAATAAATATTCAAAGCACTCAATAACCTCTATTTTGTAACAATTAATTTATGAGATGACAATACATTCAATTTTAGAAATAAATAATGTGGTTATCAGGAGAATATTCCAGAATCAACATTGAAAAAATAAGTCATTAAAAATGTAATGTGAAGAGCCCTTATCAAAGTTATTTTTGGGTAAAAATAAATCAATGCTTCTTCTAAGTGTTTTGGGGGTAATTTTGTTTGTTTAAAAACCCATATGACTATTATTCAATATGGTTGGTGTTTCTGAAATAGATATTTATGGTGCCACATTTTCTCAGTTTTTTCCAAATATATGTGCCTCAAAAGTGAGTGTTTGTTTTATTGAAAAGAAATGTTTTCCATAAAGTAGTTCAAATACTATAGTTAACATTATTTGGGGCATATTTCACAGCCCAAAAATTAGGTACGTGGAACGATGAAGGAAAATACGCAAAGGATGATTTATTCATAGTAGTGTTATGCGGACTGTGAAGCGTGTTATGCAGAATGCAAAGAAAAATATGTTCATGGGAGGTTCGTAATTCATAGGATGATAACCATTAATGAGAGGATTCTCATTTTTGTTTAATATGTGGAGATTTATGGATCTACTAGGGGGTTTTCATTTTTATAATCCATAAGTCACTTCAAATTATTCATGCACTATGAAGAACACAAAGAATTTTATGTTTAAGGCTGTAGCACATCAATTTTTTGGGTAATTCAGATTACTTGGTTTTTTATATATTTATATATATAATGACACCTAGAAATATAATTTAGTTGTGAAAATTTCATTATAAATGATCATTTCTTCGAGAAGAATTTGGGGAATTCTAAAGTAGTTTATGGGAAATAATTCGATGAAGGAGCAGAGTTTCACAAGGTAGAAATTCCACAAAATAGAATTTACTTGAAGAAAATTCATAGAATTGGTTTGCAGGGTTCAGAATCTTGTAAATAAAAATAATCCATGAATCATCACTAGTTCATAGAGATATCTCCCATTTGAAAAGTATATGTGGTCCAAAAGGAAAAGGATGTTAAAGATGTACTCATGAAATTCGGTGAAATGTAGTTCATAGTTGATGTCGGTCAATTCACAGTGAGAATAAGAAATTTCGTTAAGGGACTATATTTTTTCGCAAAATCAATTTCCAAAAGATAAATATAAGAGGATAACTGGTACCTGAAAAGGTCATATTCCTATATTTGAGGATGCATTCATTAATGATAATAAGGAGACCTATATGTCCATTAAAAATGTGTTGATATTTTCATGAGTAGTGAGAAAAGGAATGGGGAAAATCGGGTTTTTTCCACCAATATTTATCCACAGAAATAGACCTAGGGAGTGACCCTTGGTAAATTAGTGAGTTGACCCTAAAACATTGTAAGGTAATTTTTTTGCGTATAGAAATCTACTAGACCAAACCTTGTTATTTTTTAGAGAGACTTAGTGGATTTGGAACATTGTCATGTTGTTGATGTATGATCCATGGATGTAGGCTAGTGTTGGTGTACCAAGTATTTTTTTTTTGTATTTTTCAAGATTTCATTTTTTATCTTAAATTCATATTGTAATGATAGAGTGTAGTGTTTTTTAACATGGAAATAAGATCTGGTGGTCTTTTTATTGTGATTTCTCATACAATGATTCCCCCTATTAGAGTATTTATCGTAATTGGGATAATATATATGATAAAAATGAAGAAGTTAAGAGAAATTTTATGATGTATGGAAATAAAAAAAATTCATTATTGTGTGTTTTAAATATTCCTTATTTCATCAAATGAATTTCCCCCAAGAGTCTCAAACTAGGTGAGTAGTTAGTCATACAAGTAGTACACCAAGTGAATTTTTTGTTATTACCCAAAAACCCATTTTTGGGTTTATTAAACCTCAATGAATCTATTATAGTTCCTATATCGAGTAGTAAATATCTATATATGTATGTAATTTCAATAAAACCAGACACATATTAATTTACTAAAATTTTATTTTTGATTTATATATGAGTGTTTTTGAATTACAATAACTTATCAAGGTATTTTACATAGATGTGGTGTTTATATATCATTAATAATATTATAAGGAATTCATTAAAATGAATTGTAATAACATTTTACAATAAAATTATGGTGAATTGGAGTGGACAAAAAATGTAAAAAATGGATTATTTACCCTTTACTTCTGTAAAATAATAGATTTTGAAATGAAAATAATAATGGCGAAATCACTAATGATATATTAAGCTAAAGATAATTACATTTAATAAGAAAAATGGACATATATAATAAATATTTTAAATTAGATTATAATAATAGAAATAAAATTGAAAAGAAAATTTGATGACTGAAGACTATTACTTGATGAATTCTCTACTTCTCGTTATGGGTTCCATTGAAATAATTGATTCAAAAAATTATTATTTGAAATATATATTTTTAAATGTATGATTAGGTTTTTTTAGAGTTATAATTGGGAGATATTCAGGAGATATTATAATGGATTGAGTTGTTTTGAAGGGCTCATGGAGTGCAAGTATTATTTTTTAAAATTGAGGATATTTCCATTGAAACATATGACTAGTGATGAGTAATGGGGAAATCACTTAAGAGTTAGAAAAGATAGATGAGGGGATGTTGGGGAGATATTTGGGTATTAATTCCAAACCTTAAAAAGGACCTTCTAGATATATTTTGTTTTTAGTATGTTTAACAAAATTCAGGTTGTGGGATAATACACTTTTTACTCTTTGTTAAATTGTTTAATTTTTAACCATGGGAAATATGTTTTAATATATATATATATATATATATATGATCCCTATTAGAAAATTTTGATGGTATACTTTCAAATGTTTTTATACATTTAATAAAAAATAATTTATAAATGTGGTATTTTTAACATTTAAATTAAAATATATTATTTATTGAAAAGCTATTTTTGTAAAATTAGGTTTTTTAAATATTACTATTTTTTTCTATCAATTACAATTAAAAAGTTAGATAGTATTTTTATATAAAATAAAATATTATAGTAAAATTTCTATTTATAATTTCTCAATATTATCTACTTAGAGAAAACATTATACGATGCTTATGATAAAAATTATTCAAAAATTACCCTTTGACGTTTATCAAAGTAAAAAACAATTTCCTCTGTAACTTTTTTTATTCCAAAAAATAAAATGTACAATGTTGAATAACTGGGATAATCTGATTCCAAATTTATTTATTTTTTATAAAAATAATTACTTATCTATGTGAAATTTAATTAATAATAAAATTCCTTATGCAATTTAAAATAATGTATTAGGAGCCTTAAATTTGAAACTCTTATCCAGGTATATAAATTTTACCTTAGTTACTAATTCTTATGCCAAAAAATGATATTTACATTAATAAGTAATTGGGATAAGCTGAATCAGAATATTTTTTTAATTAATTCTTTATATATGTGAAATTTATTTCATAATAAAAATACTCATTCATTTTAAAATCACACATATGGTGTTTAATATTTAAACTCATATCCTTGTAAATAAATTGTATACCAATACATATTTATATAATTACGTTATTATTAGTTTATTAATTATTATTAAATAAATTTTTATCTATTTTTCCATTTTATTGTGAAAATTAATATGTATTTGTTACATTACAAGAGACGAATCTTGATTTTTACTTTATCCATGTTAAAGAATTTCGATTTTGAAAAAACAATTTACATAGATACATGAAAAATTGAGGGTAATTATCCCCAATCCATCATCAAGACCCAATTTTTCATCCACCATCAGGTGACTCATCCAAATTCCTTTCAATTCAAGGGTTTCTTATTTCTTTAACACTTTCCCTTTAGTGTGAAGAATATAGAAATTCTATTTATTATATGACATGTTTGGATCCTACACAATTTAACTGGTTTTTAGTACATGAGTTGGCTTGGTATGTATAACCCTAAAATTGAGATATGAAATACCTTACACATGATTAGAGATTATTTTTCTAATTTAAAAATTATAATACACAACACTAATTATCTTAAATATATATAAATGTCAAATAAACCATTAGCATGGAATTTTGTCCTTAAAATCATTATAACTCCATTCTAAGGGTATTATTTAAAGAACACATGATCCCAATCTTTTATTTCCATGTATAACCTCTACTTTTCATCATATCCATTTTTTCTTATTTGTCAAACTCTTATATAATTATAGTTACCATTTAACTATCAGAAATGTCTCCTTAGTATGTTCTTGATTAACTTCTCTCATTTCTATAATTTCATCCCTTAATGTTAGAGTGAATTTTTTTTATAAAAGGCCTTGTAAGTATAACACATAATGATTTTTTCAATACTATTGTCAAATAAATTTATCCTTTTAGATATTTTGTGTTACATGTATCACAAATTTTAGCTTGTGTTATATGCGTCTATGAGTTTAAATACATCATGTGACTTCATTAAAATGTTATTATATAATATTTATATTATAACCTTTTTAAGGGTGGGTATTCATATTATTAAAAAAATTATGGAAATATATTTTTTACACTTGTATAAAAATTGAATTCATTTCTGACCAAATAATTAAAAATGATAATAAAAACCCATATGCAAGTAAGGGAAATCATTCTCTGAAAAAGTATTTTTATCTAAAAAACAATTTAACAAAATAAAAAAAATACTTTTGGTGAATTGTTTTGATGAAATTTTTATATTCTATGTATAATAAACTATTTAATAGTTATATTATGTTTTTTCTAGATGAAAGATAATAATAAATCCAATTTTACACTAAAAATTATTTTTTAGAAAGTAGTTTTGTCGCGTTTTTGAGGAATTATTTTAAAACAAAATTTTTCAACTTTGTATAATTTATTCGAATAAATCTGATTTGTTATTTTAATAATACATTCATTGATATATAAGCATAAAATTTGGATCAGTTTTTGAATATATTAATTTGTTGAGGAATAATGAAAATTAGAGAATATTAATTGAATATCGCCTTTTTCTAATAAATTATTAATAATATTAAATTTAATATAATTTTAAATTAATATTAGTTCAATTTTATATCTATTAATATAGTTAAAATATTTTTAATATTTTTAATATTTAATTTTATTGTATACACTTTTTATAATTTTGATAATTTTATTTTTTATAAACCCTCTTTCTCATTGCATCTACATGACTAATTTAATAAAAATTACACATCTATCAATGAAATTTTGAAAATTGGATTCATTATTTCTTAAATTTCATAATATATATTATTTAATATTGATAAATTATATTCTTCCCAAAATTAATTGGGAAACCGGGAAAAATTAATTACAATATTTTGGATAAAAATGGGTTTACATGGGATTAAAATACAAATATAAGAGCTAAAATGACCAAAAAATTATAAAATATCTTTTCTTAAAATATTTAAACCCTATAATGTTCAAGAATCAGTAATAATTCATTTTTTATCTTGTCTTCAGGATAAAAATGTGGGTACACCTTTTCTTTTCAAAAAAATCACAAGTGTGCCACTCAACTCAATCAGAAAAAATAAACACCATATCCTCTCTTACTCACACCTTAAAATCATTTTTTATTGGATAATACTTACCAATATACCTTCCCAACCACCTCCAACAATAATATAATCCATATATTAGTCTAAAATCAATCTGATGGATGCATTTATTTAAAACATATGGATAATACATGATGAAGAGATAACGTTCTTCAACCAGCATTTTCATTTAATTTTTTCCTCCACATTCATCAATTTTTTTAAACCATGATGATATAATAACCATAGTATATTGGATATAATGATATAATTTTATATTTAGTTAAAGACAAAAATCCATCCCTACTTTCACTAAATGTGTTACAAAACCATCATTCACGTGTATGGTGGACTACTATCTCGCAAATCGATGTCATTTTTTTCCATTACCACATCTCAGGGATGAATATTTTGATGGATATTAAGAATATATATAATGTTTCTAAAATAATTATATATTTTTATTCATTAAAACTTATATACCTTAATTTAATTTCCATTATATAAGGGGATATGATAATATTTCTAGTGTGTACGATGGACGAACGCCTCACAAAGTGATCTGATTCATTTTACACTAATGCTTTACATGGAAGATAATAAGGGTATATTTAATTAATATATCTGATAGACAAAAAATAATTATTATATTAATTAAATATTTTCCATTCATTAAAAATAATATATCATTTCATTTATTACATTTTCACTCACTGAATGATGATAATCACATTCGTGACCATATTGATTACGGCCTTCAGGATGCAATGTGACTGTATCATTTCATAACCACACTACATGAATAATATTTGAAATTATATTCACTGGACTATTTTTATATTTATGATATTATTATAATTACATAATGATAAAATATTTCTTAACATCTTTAAATATTTATCTTTGAAAAATAGAAACATTACTCATACTTATGTATGACCTACCATCTCAATGATCATAACATACTTAATTTATTTATCCATTATTCATGATTTGAATTAAATGTATAATTGATTTATAAATATGGTAATTATGTAATAATTATTAATATTTAAATTAGGTAATCTTTTCAAAGCGAGAGGACCCAAAATGAAAAATTAAAATATATATGAAAAAAATCCTTTATTATATGAAACATGGTATTCACAATGAATTTTTAATAAATGAGTAATTAAAAGTAAGAAGTTAGTAATTTATGGTATATACGAATAAATTACTTTATTGAGGCATCTTCTTTGAATTTTTAGAATAATTTCACCATGATGTCCTCATGTCATCCTCTAGGAGGGTGGAAACCACCCTATCCCAACGGTGGTGGGAACTAATACACCTGTCCTAATTCCAAGAGTTAAACATGGAGAACCAAATATTATAAAAAATAAGGGAACCAATTCTCATCTTCATGACATTTTCCATCATCTAGTGTATCCCATGCAAGGTGATCCATTACGTGCTCCTACGATTGTTGATCTAACACATGAGTTTTGGAGAAAAATCTACATACCTTCTCTGGGGATGGTTGTCCATAAGATAGTAAGAATTGTCTAGAGAAAACCTTATATATCTTTAATAATATAGATATCCCTCCATAATGTAGGGTCGTACTTTTGAATTAAATGTTGCATGAATCAACCAAGAACTGGTTTGATATAATTACCAAGACTGGTTGCTATCAAGACATGAACTGGGATAAATTTTAGACTGATTTATGATTACATTATTCCTCATATACTGAGAGTTGAATGATCCTTATAGATCAAGAATCTAGAGTGGGGATCTATTTTAGTCATTGATTATTCATCACATTTCACTAAGTTATAGCAATATTCATCACTTCTAGTCTGGTATAAGGATTCTTGTTCTAGAAACTTTGGGAATGGGATCCAGTATTCCACTCATACCCAGGTGAATATTTTTTCCAACCAACATATTCTATGACAGTAAATTAGGATCTTATCATGGAGAATATCCTGATGTATGTTGATTGTACTGGGAATATAGGATTAGTTCATTGAAAGGCTATTAGTTCTTCTAGTTGTAGGAAATGTTTCATTGAGGTTTCTCATCAAGGATGTGGCAGTTAAAGTACCATTACTGGTAGCTCTTTCGCATTCCCTCAGGGTGGAATATAGGTTGATATAAAGCCTCAGAGTGATAGAGACACTATTGAGAGTTAGCTTGCAGTCATATAGGGAGCCTTCAGAGATAATTTCAGACCATTCCATCTTCTTTTAGTGGATGTGGATTCAGACCAACTAAGCCTTAATGAGAAGGTTATTTTTTGTTGCCTTATAAAGGGAGTTCGAGTAGAACCTATAGGAACGACTAAGGTGGAGGTCGAGACAATATTATCCATACTTTAGATTATCAGCATCCCCATCAATGTGACCATGATCAGGGTAGTACATCTGTAGCACTAGGCCAAAATCTAGGCAACTTTCATTTTTTATAGCTGATACCCAAGAATTAGTGTGTTGGACCATCTATAGAATGATTTAATATTTTATTATCCTCAACTATATATACTTATTTATTTGATATAGTTGTTTCATACTCATTCATCCACTTATCTATCATTGAATATGTCAGGCTATAAATATAGTATTACTACAGGGTATTGTCTTAGCATACACCAATGGGAGTATGTTCAAAGGGCGCACACTAATGTAGGTATTATCACCTTGTGGTAAAAAAATACCCTTTCTTATGGGAAATATTAATTCTTGAGAAGAATTGAATCAATTTCATTCTCGACATGATTTTATTGGTTCCATTTCATGCCTTTGTAGACTGATTTCACTACAACATATCTTTCACATCGGTAGATGTTAATTAATATCTACATAGGGGTGATTAGAATTTCCACGTTACTATATATGATCTATAGCATCATGGGATAGGTAAAGTGACTTCCCATATTTCTAATTTATTGATGTGGTATCATGGTTTATATCAGGTTGAGTTCCCTCCGTTAGTATATTACTTCAAGGTCGTCTTTCCTAAGGATTTTTTCTATATTACCTCCTGATGGAGAGGTAGAGTTTATAATTGAAATTTTCTGGGATCTACCCCTGTCTCCATTCCTCCATTAAATATGGAACCTTCTACACTCTAAGAGCTCAAGAAGCAGATGATGGATTTAAAGGAAAAGTAATTTATATGGACTATCACTTCCTCTTGGGGTTCACCCATTCTTTTTGATAAGAACATGGATGGGATACATTATTTATGCATGGATTATAGATGGTTGAACAAGATTACGATCAAGAAATGATATCTACTATGCCGAATAGATGATCCCTTTGACCAGCTTGGAGGATCATGGCTATTTTCAACAATCATCCTATTATTGGGTTATCATCAGGTGAGAGTCAGATCATCAAACATACCTCATACAGATATTCAAAGTATGTTTGGTCTGTATGAGTACACTGTTATTTCATTTGGTCTTATGAATGCTTTTTTAGTTTTCAGGGATTATATGAATAAGGTTTTCCATCCCTATATATATATATATTTCATTGTATTTATGGATGATATCTATTTGTACTCTCATACTCATAGGGACCATGCTACGCACCTTGAGATCATTCAGAGGTCCCTGTGAGGGCATCAATGTTATACTAGGATTTCTAAGTGAAACTTTTGGATTAAAAATGTTAACTTCATCATTCATATTATTTCATAATCAAGAGAATATGTTGACTAAGAGAAGGTTATTTATATGGTTTCTTAGGAGTATCCCATGAAAATGTTTGATATATTATTCTTAATGGGGATTAATGGGTATAAAAGAAATTTCATAATGAAATTATCCAACATTTTCCCCCTCTTACTGTTCATAAAAATAAGGGTGTTGTGTTATTATTGTCTGATGACTATGAGAAACCTTTCATGAGTAGAAAGGAAGGCTTGTATTGGAACTGATTTTGATACATCGAGAGCATGTAAGAGTCTATGGAGCTTTATTTTATATATATGGAACAATCCATGGTTTAGTGTAGATGTAGAAGGAAGGATTCATTTCATACAGGCCTTAATAGTTGAGGCCTCGTTAGAGAAATTACCAGATGCACGACCATGAGATAGCAGCAATTGTCCATTCCTTACGTTTCTAGAGACACTATCTTGTGGGTGAGAATATTGTGGTGTATATGTACTAAAATATCCTCAAATATATTTTCACAGTATGACATTATTGTTGGAATAAGAATATGGTTAGAATAACATTATTCCTTTAATATTGAGCTTATCTATACACCCCGAAAGGGAAATGTAGCATCAGATGTGTTATATCTAAAAACTAAAGAACAATCCATATAATAATATAATTATGGATGAAAACTAACCACCCTATATTTTTATCTATATAGATAGTTTCATGACATTCATGAGTTGTCCTACCATTCATCCTTGACAATTACAACTTCACCCCATGAGAAGATGAAGTGTATTTTGTTTTTAGATCTTGATGGCTTGGATATCTGTGAGATTATTTCCAGAGATGACCCACCTCTTGATTGGTATGTTGATAGAGATGAAATCCAATATATTCATAGACATTTTTGGGTTCCTACATATATGATAGATTAGCTGATACAAGCATCGGATGCTTATCATTGGACAGTTCATCCAATTATCTGAAATATGTATTGAGATAAGTGATTCCATTATTAGTGGACATGGTTAAAAGGTCATATAACAAGTTTTATCACAAAATATTTTACCATTAAATAGGAGAAGGCGGAGCACCAGAGAACATGGGCCTTTTACATACATTTATATTCCATGAATTGAAATTTGGATATGTAACCATGGACATTGTAGTCAGTTTATAGAGGTCTCCTAGAGGTAGAAATGTTTTTTGGGTAGTTATTGACTGACTAAAGAAATATCCCACATCCATCATATCGAAGATACTTTCTCAATTAATAATATGGAAATATTTTATGTCCATGAAATCATAGAACTACATGGGGTCCATTGTACTTATTTTTAGATAGATACACTCACTTCATGTGATGGTTCTATAGGGATTACTGAATGATATGGGTAGACAGGTTCTATTGAGCATAGATTTTCACACAAAAATTGATGTCCAGTTGGAATGGATGTTACAGGTTCAAGGGGGCATGCTCTGAGTATGTTTAATTAATTTAACATATTCTAGGGAGAAGCATATCACTCTCTTCAATCCCAAAAATATTAATTTAATTCAGGGGTTGATTCATATGGATCCATTTGATGTATTAAATGGAAGTCCATTCTGTTCACCCTTGTGTAGGCTAGGGGAAGTAGAGGTAGATCTACTAGGTTCTAATCTTGAGTAGGATACATCAGAGTAGGTCTACCTAATCAGGAATCATATTTATACTACAATGTCTAGAAATGAATCTTATGATAATCACCATCAACAAACTCTAGGGTTTGATGTCAGGGATCATTTTTTCCTTATGGGTGTCATCTAGTATTATTATTAGATAGATATATAGCCAGGGGAATAATTTACCTCATTATGTAGGATTGATTAATATTATGGAGAAAGTTATGTTGGAAGCCTATCAGTTACTATTTCCTCATAGGTACCATTCCATGTACAACAACCTCTATATTTCATTGATTCACCTGTATCATTCTAAACAATCTCTAAATTTTTATCCAATCTAAGTGGAGTTAGACTATGGTACTTAATTTGAGGATTATCCTATATGTATCATTGACTAGATCCTGAAGCCTCTTTGATGTCATTATATCCCTCCAGTATTGGTGAGGTGGATTCCTGACCATTTACATAATGATACATGTGAGAGGAGGCTGAAATATGTGCCTAGTGGCTAGAGTTGTTCTTATATAGTGTTTCACTTCCCATAGAATGTGAACATGGAGATGAGTTCCTTTAATGGGGGAGACTATGAGAACAATATTTTCATCTCTGGTATGTATCATTCTAAATTTTTCCAAATCCTTTATTGTAAACCAAAATTGGATGTCATATGTGGTTAAAGAGGTTCTGAGGAGTGTTCAGGGCTTGTTTAATGCTTGAAACACTGTCTAGTGGATAAAATCATTAATCCATAAAATTATATGAAACCAAGAAACCCGACCTACATAGTCTCTCCTAACCATAAGGGTTATGATAATAGGGTGATGTAGGGTGCCTGGTTTTCCCAAACTGTGCTCTATTGGCTTTGCACCCAAGAAAAAACCATATACAATGTTACAAAGGTGTTTTAAATTATTGTCTCATTTTTTCTCTAATTATTTTGGTCCCCCTTATTATAGAATATGCCTATGTGTTGGTTCTTGGTTTGGCCAACCATTTAGGTAAACCGTGAAACCCCATGAATTTTGGGTAAAACTAACCTTTCTCCCTTAATGAAATGTATAATCCTTTTTCCCTCTCACTTTTTTTCTAGTATATAGTAAACACCCCTTTCAATTTATTTGATCCCCCTTTCAGTTCTTTTGATAGAATGTGATATTTCTCTCTATCTAAACTCTAATTTGATCCATATTCATCACGCGGTATGCATATCAGAAACATATCAATTCATTTGTTTCTATTAATTATTATCTATCCCCGATTTTATTTAGATGTAGAATCAAAATCCCTATTTTCATGGAATTGATCCACTATTCATATATCTTCCATTGCAGAACAAACTAGAGGTTGATACTAGATGATTAGAGTCATATGTGTATGAGGTGTGTGGTCTATAAATCATCCCTTAAGTTTTTTCATTTTATAAATTATTGAAATTATTCACTATCTAATTTCATAGGGTGTTCCCTATTAAATTTATGTTCCATTCTTATAGTCATTATACACATATTCTTACACTTCTATTACAAATATTATTCAACATTAGGGGTTATGAACTCAACATATACCACCTCTAGTTAGGTTATTCACATAATCATGTTGTTTGTGGTTTTTTGTGTGCATTTGTGCCACCATGTGGGTGTTCTTTGGCATGTCCCATCAAATCGATAGCCTTCTGAAATTAAATTTATTTTTAATTGGTTTTTGAATATACATTTATTTTTATAGTGTTTAATATCACTTCTTTGTGATGTTCTTCAAATTAATATTTGAATATTTAAATGGTTAAATTGGAAAGTATACTATGTATTTGACTTGGCTTAGTTAAATGTGATAGAATGACTTGGTCACACATCCCATGAAACTCATCCCAAAATCAATGGAAGAAATTGGGGTGAACATAATGAATTTAATATCACTTTTATGACTTATTAAATGGTTTCATTTCCTTTAAGATTGTCACACTAATAAAAGGTTTGGAATAAACCCCTTTGAATTATTTTGTGAAATGATTATTAAATGGATTTAATTATGAAATTAATTTATTATATATTGAACATTAAATATTTTCCAAGTCATTACAATAGGATTTATCATAGTTGATATATCTTTAGATTCCTACGGTAATTCCTTAGGCACTCATTTACAACAATTCGATTCAAGGATGTCAGTTTCCAAGGGTGAGACCCACCATGGAATCTCATTTTTCTATTAGTGAATACCTAGAATAACACTATTGGATCCCTCCATTATTATAATAAGATTACTTGGATACACTCCTTGTATACACTCCTTGGATACAACATGATGTATATAGACATCAAGAACCTTGGATCCCATATTGGGACTAGTTATTGCTTATCCTATTTTACCATGAAAGATTTCCTTAGACATAGATATAATTAGAAGATTATGGAATTCCATGGGAGATGCCCCTTGGATTAAACTCTTACCCATTTGGTCATTCTATAATTTAGTACCTGATTTGTATTGACCCTTGAGGTTATGGATGCATTATTTATTACCTCACATCCCCTTAATTATTAATATCAATAGGATTCCATATTATATCTAGGATCATTTACTGCCATTAAGTTGTCAAGATGTTCATGATAGTTATAACTCGTGTGATATATTATATAACCTAATAATATTTCATTAATTATTGGGTTACATGTCCGTACACTAGCGGATGATGAAGAAGATATTGGGGGTATTTATGATATTGTAATTAATTACTTTTCATATGCATGCTTTCACACTATTTCAGCACATTTTACACAGACTGGGTGTCATAGACACGGTTGGGGGAGGGACCAATGAGATTTATCTCACACCGTATCTAGGATGGCATTAGCACCCATGAATATTACATGTATATTGGTGTCGACATGGGAGAGTATTCTAATTTGGACACCTGATATTGCTTTAATTTAAAGGATGGATCCTGGTATTATAATATTGAGATGGATCATAGTATTCTTTGATAGGTTTTGGATTATTTTTTATCTTTTTTATTGCATGTATTGAATAATGCCTTGTATCCACGTGTTCCTTCATTATAGAGACATGACATGTATGAACATCTTTTGTATATTCTTATAAATTTTTATTGTTATTCATTATTCCTTTCAGTTCCACTATTCTATCTGTTTATACTATACTGATTAGGTTATTAACCTATTATCAGGTTTATCCATGTGTTCATCTTTGTTAATGAGGGAATTGTCTCCCAAAAAACACACCCTAAGCCCTTTCTATAGTCAGAAGCATCTTTCATTTAAGGAGATGTACTTGAGGCCATGTGTTAAATCAGGCTTGGTAATCTTTTAGGGTGTTATTTTTTTGGAACATCATAAGAACAAATAAAAACATATATGAAAAACAAAATAGTTATTATACAAAACATTATTTTAACAAGGAATTGGTAATATATTGGTAATGAATGGTAATAAGTAAAAAATATATTGTAATGTATATATAATTATAGTTAAATAATATATGTATAATAATTTTATATATTTTTTATATTATGTTCATATTTGTATGAATGAAGTTATACTTATGATAAGGGATTCATATTCTCTCATTTATTTCTGGAATACATATACAAAGTGACAACTTTTTTATTTTATATGGGGTATATACTATCCCTTTTTTGTTTTATATAGTGTATAGCTTCAATTTAATGATATTAATTATTTCAGTTTATGTTATGATTATTTTGATCATATGATACAAATGGCCATAAGAGCGGTAAGGGATTTCCCTATCAATTTTTTACATATGTGAGATACATGCCAAATTCACCACATGTATCTTATATGTGGTGTATATACTATCCATGAATGTAATTTATATTTAATTTCAAAAATATTTTTGGTGTTTTTAGAGATCAAAATATACCCAAGTGGTAATAAATATGTATCACAATTTTCCTTATATGATATATAAGTTATGTTTTGAACCTAACTTCTTTATGAGGTGTATGTACATGACATTAGAAATATAATATCACAAATTTATTTCTTCTCATTATATTATATGTTTCATCTAATATTACTATTTAATGGGTAATAATATTGAAAGTTACCAAATATTTCTGTTTTTTATGTTATAATTTCATCATTTATTTATATTGATCTTGATTATGCTTCCAATGATGAAATATTTTGATTTACCTCATAAAAAACCCATACATTATTTTATGCAATTCTTACTTCTAGAAAATTCATGTTTTACCTCAATTTTAAATTCTTATACAACTCAAGAGTTCAAAATAATTTTTCTAATTAGAAGAAAATTTATCTCACTCTTCGGTAAAAAGTTCATTTTTTGTCCAAATACATGAATTTTCAAAATGTTTTCAAAAATGTAATTATCATTTTTAAAACAATAAATTAAATAAATATTGAAAAAGTTTTTTCTAATAATTTTTTTGAAAATATATTTTCATCATGAAATATTTTAAATTATTTTTAATGATTCCTTTGTATTTTTTCATTGTTATTTTCAATAAAAAGGATTTTTAATGTGATCGAAAAATATTTTTCAAAGTGGGAAGAGTACTTTTCTCAAGAAATAATTTATTAGATATGTAAATAATGAATTATAATTCTAAATTTTTGTTTTAAAATAATATAATTTTCAATTGTTTCTATGAATTTTTTCTTTTAAAAAAGGGAATTTCGTCGAAAAATTATTTTCTATTGGAAAATTTGAAAGTGATTTACCTTTAAAAATGATTTTCTGTCTAAGTAGAAATCCATTGATATAAATTTTTCATTTCTAGGGATATGAATGAATGATACCATTTTCATTAATTCCCAGAATGGATTATGTATATGATGAAAACATTTTCATTAAACCTAATTCTATTCCATGGGAAAAACGATTATATATTTTTTATGAAACATACTACTTCTTATATGGTTTTTCTTTGGTGAAATGATGAAATAATTTTGAAACTCACATCATTACAAAGATTATGATATGATGAAATATTTATGAAACTCATTCAATTTCAATAGTTAGGATACGATGAATGTTTTATGATCTTTTGGAATAAATATGTCTGGTTTTCATTATGTGACAGTGGTTACATTATAACCAAGGATGGTTGTTTTTTTTACAACCATGGATGGTGGTTATAATATAACCAAATATGTATGGGACCATTATCTCAATCAAATAATTTTGGATAAAATGTATATCTCACGAGATATGTAATACTAGAATAGGGTGTGAAATTAGTTCATTAAGTCACTTTTCCTATAATGATGTCTTTGGATTGATCCTTGACTACTTTTATGGTTTTTGGAGTGTCCCCATTCCACTATCATAACCTTGTAATTGAGCCTAAACTATTATGTAAATTATATTCTTTGTTTATTTTTAAGCCAAAATTCCATGTCTTATGAAAATGGGATTCTATCACGGATCATGTGCCCTGATTTCCATAGGATTCATATCTTATGAACAACCAATATTTATTCGATGACTTAGGATTCTAATCTTTGATATGTCGGGTACAGTTTTCATATGTTCTACTCATGTTCTCATATCCTTTTGTTCATGTTATTGCTACATATCTCCTTTTTTTACACTTATGAAGCATCTGAGATCATACTTTTTTATGTTTCCTTTCCACAGGTTATGATGAAAGGTATTATGTAGGGTTTTTTAGTGCATAGTAATAAAAGAAAATATATTTTTGTGAGATATTGATGCTTTTTCACCAATTTAGATCATTGTGAGCCTAGTATATAAATACACTAAAATATTATGGTCCATATGAATGATTTAGTATAATTATTTGAATATTCATGTTAAAGAGTCATAATATCCATTTATGAATAATTGTGGGTCAATATAGTAATGATCCATTAATATAATATAATGGATGACATAATTTTATCTAAATTTCCCCCATGTTTGATACAAGTCCCATGATCTATGGATGTATAGTGAGAATGACCACATCATATTAACTACTTCATGGACAGTTCTCTCAATCTACCGAAATTTTATGGGATGGAGATTAGTGATCAAGTAAAACATGGAATTAAATTATTTTTGAAGACAACTATAAAAAATTTTAAATTTAATAATTTTTGTGATTAGAAACAATTTATAATAGTACAATACCTAGTGTCAAACTTTAATTGATATTGATTCATGAAATATTTTGAAGGGAAATATCTTATAGGTTTCATTCATACCATAAGTTACTTTTTTACACATACAAATCGCATTTTTAGACTTCATTTATGAATATTAATTTCTATACATAGTAAATGCTACTATGAACAAAATAATTCATAGATTACAAAACAATATTAAATATCAAATTTTGAAAAGTGAGTTCTCCACATATAGTTTAAATTTTATTTATATGCATGTCTATAATTACATGAACTTTTAATACATTCAATATTGATGATATCATGGACATGATCATGTAATTACATCATTTTTTCCTATATCCATGCGGTCAGTCCCTCTAGTAGTGATCCACACATTCCCCAAAATCATTAAATGTATCCATGGATTCACTTGTTTCTTACACATTTAATGTGACAACCCTGATCTTTTATTACACTATTAAACATAATTTATTACATAATAATAATTTGATACAACATAGATTATCGAGAGGACTAGTGTCTTTGGGGATTAAGATCATTACAGAACAACTTAAAACATTAAATACAACATCTTTATTGAAAACATCCTTTACATGACCATTATATTCCCTTGTACTAATCATTGCATGGGAAAACCTGAGGACATTCATAATAAAAGTTTGAGCTATATATCCTAGTAAGGGAATAAACATTGAGTAACATGAAGAATATAATACATGTTAGACAATAGTAATTTTATTAGATCACAATAGAATCATAAACAAACAGGCATGATAAAGCATGATAATCATAACATGGAAATGTGGAAACAAAAATTATCATGGAATTAGAATGAGCCAATGCTCATTACACATGGAGCATGAGTAAATCCTCATTTCACAAGAAGCACGTGTAAAACCTCATTGAACTTGAATTAGGATGATTAAACACCCATTTCACATGACGTATCATGATACTATACTTTACCAAATGCATGGGAGTGTTATAAGGTTTCACCCTTCTTAAACATTTCATTTCATGCATAAGTGGGTCACATGGATCATATAACATTGATTCATAAAACATAATAATTTATTCCACGATAAATAAATATGGAATTCAAACATGAATCTTTATAATAAATAAGTAAATGTGCATAAAGGTGAATACCCTTGATTGAGAAATGAACATGGTATTCACTACACTATGGCATTGACTTGGAAAATCGGTGCAATTTCGGCAGCATAACGACATGACGTAATAATTCATAAAAATGGTTGATGAGAGATAAAGAGGTGTCTAACCACATGTAAATGAAATGGACAGTAAGGGGGTTATATATATTCATGTCCCAACAATTGTAATGGAATTTAGAGTCATGATACAAAATAATTTCTTGAATGGAAAAGAGGAGAGAGAAATTCCTTTCGGAATTTTATCATAGTAATGGGTGTACATGGGAGGAATTTAATTAGAGATAAATGGGTCTCCCATAATTCAAACAAAAAGAGGTCAGTATGGATATAGTTAAAAACCATTCCCCAAAAATAATAATTGAAATAAAAAGGGCATAACAACATTAAGAAAATTGGGCAAAAATGAGACAGGAAGAAAAACCCTTGCATTGAAGTGTGCTTCCAAAGGATTGAGAGAGGCTTGAGATAGGATTCTTGGGAGCTTGGGGAAACATGGGAGGATTCTAGGTAGAGTAGGGTAGAATTTGGTTGAACTCAAAAGGCTTTTAGTGGGGAGAAAGTGGGAGCTTGGGTGGGTTTATATAAAAAAGGTGAGGGAATTCATTATTATTTTGGGTTAGGAGACCACACATTAAACTAATTCAAATCACAAACCAAGATATTGTTTTTTGCACATAGTTTTTCCAAAGGGGATTGTAAAACAATATTTTATAACGCCAAATCCCGAACTTCTTAAAATAATTGGGTTTCTTATGTGGAGGTGATTCACACTCCCTAAGAAAAACAATTTAAAAGACAAGATGATTAAGAAGCCTTGAAGGGTCCATTAATGCTTTGTAAAATAAGTCAAACAAACATAAAATAACATTATTTTAATGGTAAAACATATATTGGTGGAAAATAAGTCTTATAGTATTTTATTACATCACTATTGGGTCATTATGATTCCATAAAACACATCATATATTTAAATGGTATTTAATTTTTACCCAAAAATTTTACTACCTCAGAAAATTATGAAAAAACAACCATTGGAAAATTTAAACATCCTGATTCCTGAAATAATATTTATTTTATCTAAATAATTTTATAGATTTGTTACTTTTTACTTCTAAAATAGAAACAAACATTCATCGGAAAATCATAGATTTTGACAAAAATGGCTTTCAAGCCATAATAAAAATTACGATTGCATTCATAAAATTATAAAATAATTTATATTTAATAAAAAATTAATTGAATAGTAATAATAATATTTTATTAAAATATTATTTACTTCAAAAATCCATTAACTAATCAATATAAATTCCTTAGTTGAATATTAACTAAAAATATTTTTTGTGCTTTAAAAACCATCTACAAGGTAAAAATAATAAAATAAAAGCATATTAATTATTATATAAAAAAATAATGTATATAACCATAGTGCTATGGTCTTGTTACATAACCCCTTATAACACCCACATAAGACCAAAGGGTAAGGTGTGTGATGGTGACTGACTCTTGGGGTGGCTCGGATAACAATGCTCGGGTGGTAATCTCTATCAACATCCACTTCTCTCGTAGGCGGTCCCGCTCGTGCTTAACCTATTAGTGCTCATATTATGCTTGGTCAAGAGAGAATCCCAATGATGCCACCTCTTTTCTGAGTTTCGAAAAATGGACTTTGAATGGGGAACGTCTAATAGATGAGGTCATTGCTTTCTTTTTCTGTATAATTTGGATTCGTTAAAGCCTTATATTTATACAAATCATGTGATCACTGTTCAATGGATATATTAGCAATGATCACAATTCATAACCTAAAACCAAAGAAGATGACATTTTATTTAAACATTTTACATAAAGAGACATTTAATTACATCAAGAGGGATTTCCATTAATGAGTTTTTGGGTCGTTACAATCTTCCCCCCTTAAGAAATTTCACCCTCAAAATCTTCTTTTCCTACACTAAAACAAATGTGGGTAACTCTACTTCATCACTTCCTCTGATTCCCACATCGCATCTTCAAACTTTTGGTTTCACCAAAACACCTTGATGAGGGGCATTGTCTTATTTTGATGAACTTTTTCTCTCTGATCTAAGATCTTCACTGGTTGCTCCTCATAGCAAATATCATCCTCTGACTGTACCACCTCTGAAGAGATCACATGTGAAGGGTCCGGTATGTTCTTCCATAAAATGGCTACCTAAATGACATCATGTACCTTGGCCATTATAGGTGGAAGTGCTAGTCGATAGGCCACAACCCCGATAAGATCAAGAATCTCGACGTGGTTGATGTACCTTAGACTTAACATCCCTTTCTATCCAAACCTCATGAACTTGTTCCATGGAGATATGGGAAAAATACAATGTCTCCAACTTTAAACTAAAGGTCTCGTTGATGGTTATCTACATAACTATTATGTCAACTCTGGGCTACCTCGATATGCTGCTGTGTGGTTTTCACCTTCTCCACTATTTCATCGACCATTTCTGGTCCAAGAAGCTTACGCTCACCGACCTCATCATAGCACGTCGGTGTTCTGCACCTTTTCACTTAATGGGATTAATATGGTGCCATTTGGATGCTCAAGTGGAAACTTCTATTATAGGAGAACTCAAATAGAGAAATATGATGACCTCATCCTCCTTTAAAGTCCATTGAGCACACTCTCAACATGTTCTCAAGTGTTTTTGTAGTCCGCTTGGATTGGCTAGCATTTTAAGGATGATAGGATGTACTAAAATTCAGTTCAGTAATCAAAGCATGTTGAAGACTCTTCCAAAACATATAGATGAATCTTGGATCTCGATCGAACACAATAGATAGTGGTAATTCATGTAGCCTTACCACTTCCCTGATATATATCCGTTCCAGTTGATCCAAGGAAACATCTTCCAAAATTGCAATGAAGTGTGCAGCCTTTGTAAGACAATCCACAACAACCCAGATTACGTTGTTGCCTTTGGATGTCTTTGGATGTTTGGTGACAAAGTCTAGGGTGATGTTATCCCATTTCCATTATATTATGGGAAATTGTGGCTTAATCCTCTTATACTTACGCCTCTCTACCTTCACTTGCTGACACACGAGGAACTTTGATCTATATTCCGCAATCACCTTCTTCATATTATCCCACCAATAATGCTCTCAGAGATCCTGATACATATTTTTGTTTCCTGGGTGAATAGAGAAATTTTAACTATGTGCATCATCCAAAAGTTCCTTCTTCAGCTCCGGACATTATGGAACACCTAGCCTTTTCCCAAACCTCACAATTCCTTCTTCATTAACATTAAACTCTGCGGATTTACCTTTTCTAATAGCTTCTATTTTTTCCTAAATTCCCATATCAATTTTTGAGCATCTTTTAACCTTTCCAAAAGTGATGGTTGAGAAATCATTTGTTAAAGTATTGATGATGATACCTTCTTTATGATTCCCTTTTCCATCTTCATAAAATCTAAGAAGATTGGATCATTTTCAATTCTCATCAATGATAGAAGTGAAAGGTCCTTTCTACATAGTGCATCTACCACCTTGTTTGCTTTTACATGGTGGTAATGGATTCTGCAGTCATAGTCTTTGATTAGCTCTAACCTTCTTCATTGGACCATTTTCAACTTTTTATGTGTGAATATATACTTGAGGATTTTGTGGTCCGTATATATTTCACACATCTCCCCAATGAGATAGTGCCGCCAAATTTTCAACGTGAAGATCACTACAGCCAACTCGAGGTCATGTGTTGGATAGTTCTATACATGAACTTTAAATTTTCTTTGAATCATAGGCAATGACTTTGTCATTTTTTATCAACACACATCCTAAGACCTTCTTCAAAGCATCACCGAATACCACAAAAAGTTATCCACTTGTGGGTAAAGTGAAAATGGGTGTATTGATAAGCCTCCTTTTCAACTCCTTGAATATTTCTTCACATTCATTACTCTTAGAAAACCTTACTCCCTTCCGAGTTAGCATGGAAAGAGGGTTGGACAATCATGATAAATTTCTCACAAATTGTCGATAATATCCAGCTAACCACAAGAAGCTATGGATATTTATTACCGATGTTGGCCTCATCCATCCCCCAATTGCATCTTTTTTGGAGGGATCCATAGGTATACCATTGATTGTGATGATGTGGCCCAATAATGATACCTCTTCAACCATCACTCTCACTTGTCGTACTTTTCATAGAGATTTTCCTTCCGCAAGGTCTCTAGTACAGTTCCTAGATGCTACTCATGATCCTCCTTTGTTTTGGAGTGTATCAGAATATCATCTATAAAGACTAACACAAATTTGTGGAGGTAATATCTAAATACTATATTCTTCAATTTCATGATGATTTTTAGAGCATTAGTGAGTCCGAAAGGGCTTACTATGAATTCATAGTGCTCATATATTTTATGAAAAGAAGTCTTGGGGATATATTCTTTCTCCACCCTTACATGATAATATCCCGACCGCCAATCCACCTTGTAAGAGTATTTTATAAGGCCCCAGCCATAATCATTACTTAATCTTGAGTAATTACAATTTAACACATTGAGGATCCTTTCATGTTTATATTTTTAGAGAATTAATCATAAATCATGCATTACATTCCACTTTTAAACAAGGTGGTTACATTAAAGACAATATTCACTTTTCTCATAAAAAAACATATTTAAAACAAAACATGGATTCTTCAATGACACTTCCTTGACACTATCATCACATCATGTACCTTTCCCTCAACCTGGGAAAAAACATTTCAAAAACTTGGGATGAGCATAAAAAGCACAATAAGGGATATAAAAGTATGAAATGAAAACATTAGTCCATGTATACATAAGAATTAAGGAAATCATACTTTACTCATAAAACATATGAAATTTAACATACATCATCAAATCATGAATAAATTATAGAAATCATAAGACATAAAGGTAACTTGAATCATTCATAACATTCTTATGTAGGGAGTAACCCTCATGGTTACGTTTGGAATACCCATCACAGTATATTGCCTAAATATCTTCAGAGAAACCTTAGAGTTTAACTCCTTAGTGTTACCCAATGCATTGGAGAGCTATATCAGGGTCACCTGCATTAGTATATCATGGAACCACTCGTCTTCTAAAATAATGCCCAAGAACCATAACATAATCTTATCACATAAAACATGCATAAAGGAAACATAAAATTTCCACATTTCAATCACAAGATATAAATACAAAACATAGATATAATAATAACATTATAAAAAAATCATTTTCAATACAAAAATAAATGAAAAGTAAAACAAGGTATTTATTTTTCATTTAATAAAACTTATGGCTTGTTGAGGAAGCTGAAACACAAATAATGGTCTCGGCGGCGGAAAAGACGTTGTCGCCCAATACGTATGACAAAAACATTCCCTTTTGTCGTTTATTAAATAGATTGATATAAAAAGATAACTTTTGAATAAAATAAAAAGTAAAAGGGGTTTATAAACCGTATAAAAGAAAGTTGTGTATAAAACAAAATATTCCTCAATGAAAGGAGATTGAGACGAAGTCCCTTACCTCATGTCCGACTTGACTCGATCATTCTTTAATCTCCTGAAAAATAAACATTAGTTAATTTATACATTCTTAAGAACCTGTTTCATGTTAATTATTCCTTTTATATGACTTATTACCATGTTATGAACACTATGTAATTATTTAAGTTAATAACGGTCATTTTGTCGATCATTGGTATGTGAGTCGAAAATAAATTCCTTATAATTACAAGTTTTTCATGTGGTAAAATATCCATTATATCCAGAATTATATTCATGATGTAGATATAATATATATCATATATCTCCAGTATATACATGAATTTATAATATTACATAACATTTAGAGTTAATAAATGAAATGCACCATTCATGGAGATGGTAAGTCGTACGTACGCATGAACGCTACCTTCATTTCTATTTTTTATTTAATGGAATGAATTCCTAATGATATAAAGTTATATTATAATTCTAGTATAATATCATATATAATATCATTAACTAAATCCTTTATATGTCCCACATATGGCATTAACGAATCCAATCACTTTGAGGGGGCGGTAGTCTGCACTTCCTAAAATGAAGATATCACGTTTACCCATAATGGAAACCATATAGTTATTCCATAAATAAAAAATACAGAAGCCTAAGGAAAAAATAAACATAATATATATCATATATAAATAGAGTGACATATTAATGGCCAAAATAAATGTGTTAAAAGAAGATTGAACAATCATCGTTTCGTGAGGAAGAAATTCATTATCCATAGAAATAGTATGTTCTTTAACCATTAGATGGAGGTGTGTGTAAGTGTAGCGAGAATCCTTCTCAAAAATAATCCGAGTATATTTAAGATACTTTTTTGGTCACAAAATAAAGGAATAAAAAGAGTTTAGTGGGTCAGATATGCAAAATAAAACAAAAGAACACAAGTGAAGACATTACCTTTAAATCGGGTAACTCCTCTTGGTTTGATCCAAAAGGTTTTCTTGAACAGCTTTCTGCCTATAGTAAGGATTATAGGATGAAGATAGGTATTTGGAGAGATAAAATGAGCAGATATTGGCTGATTCAATGGCTTGAGAGGTGTGGGTAAGGAGGCAGAGGTGGGTCCTTTTATAAGAGGGGGGAGGGGTACTCTTGGAATGTGAAGAAATGTTACTTTATATTAAAATGAGTTTCGGATTTTAGAGGTCCCACATTAATATTTTTCTAGGTTAAGGTGATAAGGGTTAGAAATATACTCAACCAATAGGTTTTCTACAAGTTTAAGTCTTATATTTTACATTATCTTTTCATTTTATTTAAATCATTCATTAATGAGGTAATCGCTGCATCATCATGGTGTCATAAAAAAATTTAATTTATCTAATGTCTAAAAATTACAAAAAAAATACTATGATGTTTGAGATATTTTTAGATTTCGAATGAAAATTTATAGTCCAAGAGATCATTTATGTAGACAAAATTAATATTTTTTTACTTAAGTGTTACAAACTTTGTTATATTTAACTTTCTTTAATAACAAAAAGATAAAAGTCACTATTAGACAAAAGTGATTCCATGGGGTCCCAAACTTTGTCACAAGGAAACCCGTGGTCGGCCATGAAAAAACTAGTAGCATTAGGACACATTCTGGGGTCATTTTTTATTATTATGATATTATTTTATTACCCTTAACTACCCGATTACTAATTAATCACGATAATTAAAGATAATTACCGTCACTACTAATCATAATGTACAAAAAAAAGTCTTAATTACATAATTTTGACCTTGTGTTTCCAAATATGGAATATATTTTACCAAATTCCAAACACAAAAATTGCAATAATTAATTTAAAAATAAATCATGTTGTCAAAACAAATAGCGAGTTTTTTTGAAACAATATCTATGAAAAGTATGACACTTGTTTTTTCCCAATTCCAAAGTGAAATCAATTATAATGACCACCATTGGATTAAATGATAAAAATATATTCTAATTAAACATTAATTAAATTTATAAAGATAATCTATACATAAAATTAAATTAGATGAAAAAGCAGTTTTGAAGTAAAATGCAGTATTTTTTTTCTATTTATTAACAAATGAACATTGTCGGAAAAATTTCAAAAATTTATCCAAAGTAAATTTCAATATACCAATTATAATAAATAAGTTTATTTAGACAAATATAACTTATAAAATTGTCAACAATTTTATTGAATAATTTTTTGCAATCAAAAGGCGGTAAAACAATCTTTTAAAAATATTAGAGAGTTCTATGCTTAAGATTGGATTTATTCTCATTTTAAGCATCTTAAAACACTATCTAATTAATAAATAGACGTAGATATGAAAATCAATAATTCTTTACTTACTTGGGATGTTAAATCCTTCCCCCCTTTTGAAAAATTCATCCACATAATTTATTTATTTATTGATTAAGTGGGGGTATTTATCCCTCATTGCATTTTCAGATTCCCATGTTGTCTCTTCAATCATGTGGTTTCTCCACAAAACCTTTACATGATGAATCACCTTATTCTGTAACCCCTGGTCCCTTTGGTCAAGAATTTGGATAGGTTTTTCCTCATAATATATATTCTCTTCCAACTGAACTACCTCTGGACTCAAAACATGAGATGGATATGGCATGTACTTCCATAACTTTAAAACATGAAAAAAATTGTGTACCTGAGATAAACTTGGAGGTGAAGCCACTCGGTATGAATCTGATCCAACTCTCTCTAGTATTTCATATCGTCCAATTATCCTTGGACTCACCTTTCCTTTCTTACCAAATCGCATCACACTTTTCCATGGTGAAACACCTACCTCAAAAAAGAGATCCTTCCTCCTATTGTACACATAACCTTTCAGCCTGCTCTGAGTTGTTCTCATGTGTTTCTGTATCAGCTGAACTTTTTCTACCAACTATTCTACCAATTCTTGTCCCATCAACTTCCATTCACCCACTTCATCCCAAAAATCTGGAGTTTGACACCGCTTCCCATATAATGCCTCAAATGGTGCCATCTGTATACTGGAATGAAAACTGTTATTATAAGAAAACTCAACCCAAGAAAGATGTTGGTCCCAACTTCCCTGATAATCCATCAAAAAAGAACATATAATATCCTCCAATGTCTGAATTGTTCGTTCTGACTACCCATCTGATTGAGGATGAAAAGATGTACTAAAATTTAATTCAATACCAAACAACTTCTGAAGGCCTTTCCAAAAGATAGACGTAGACCAGGGATCACGATCAGATACAATGGAGAGGGAAACTCCATGTAACCGGACTATCTCTTTAAGATACAAATGAGAAAGTTGATCTAGGGAAAAATTATCTCTTATAGCAATGAAATGAGCAGTTTTAGTCAAGCGATCAACAATAACCCAAATTACATTAGTACCTCGAGGTGTCTTCGGAAATCCCACAACAAAGTCCATGGATATATTCTCCCATTTCAACTCTGGTACTGGTAAAGGTTGAAGTATCCCTTTTGGTAATGGTCGCTCTGTTGTAACCTGTTGACAAGTCAAACAATTCCTAGTAAAATCAGAAATATCTCTTTTCATTCCATCCCACCAATAGTATTCTCGAAGATCTCTATACATCTTAGTACTGCCTGGATGAACTAAAAAAGGAGAACTATGAGCTTTACATAAAAACTCTCTCTTCAAAAGTGAATCACATGGCAGACACAATCTCTTACCAAATCTAAAAACACAATCATTATCAATGTTGAATTCATGCAACTTACACTTCTGAACCAGTTCTACCTTTTTCTGTGACTCACTGTCTTGCTTCTGTGATTGCTTAATTCTGTCTAATAGAGAATATTTCACTGATACCTGAAACAAAACAAAATAACATCCTGAGGCAACAAATTCTATGCCAAATTTCATCAAATTCTTAACCAAAGGATCACATTCCAAATATAACATGTTTAATGAGGCATTACTTTTTCGACCCAAAGAATCAGCCAGTTTATTTACTTTTCCCGGATAGTAATGAATTGTACAATCATAATCCTTGATTAATTTTAGCCATCTCCTCTGTCTAATGTTAAATTATTTCTATGTGAATATCTACTTTAAACTTTTTTGATCAGTATATAATTCACACTTTACACCATACAAATGATGCCTCCATATTTTTAAAGTTAAAACAACAACATCTAATTCCAAATCATGTGTAGGGTAATTTACCTCATGAGTTTTCAACAGACGTGAGGCATAAACAATTACCTGATCATTCTACATTAGGATGAAACCAATTCCTTTTAATGAAGCATCACTATAGATAACAAAGTCACCATTCCTAGAAGGTACTGACAAAACTGGAGTAGTCACCAATCTGCTTTTCAGTTCCTAAAAACAATCATCACATTCTTTTGTCCAGATAAACATAACACCCTTCCGAGTTATCTTAGTCATTGGACTAGATAATCGGGAAAAATTTCTAACAAACCTTCTGTAATAGCCTGCCAAACCAAGAAAACTACGAATCTTAGTTAAATTTGAGGGTCTTGGACATTCCTCAACAACCTTTGTTTTTGTAGGATCAATAGTTATCCCCGCTTTAGAAACAATATTACCAAGGGACAAATTTTTTTCCAACCAAAACTGACACTTTCTTAATTTACCATACAATTTCTTTTCTTTTAAGGTTTCCAAAATAACCCTTAAATGACTTTCATGCTCCTATTTACTTTTAGAAAACACCAAAATATCATCAATGAAAACTACCACAAACTTATCCAAGAACTCGTGGAAAATTATATTCATAAGGTCCATGAATACAGTAGGTGCATTGGTTAGCCCAAAATGAATTACTAAAAATTCAAAATGGCCATATCTTTTACGAAACACAGTCTTTAGAATATCTGCTTCATTTACCTTCAACTGATGGTACCCCGATCTCAGTTCAATCTTTGAAAAATACTATGCTCCCTGGAGCTGATCAAACAAATCATCGATATGAGAAAAAGGATATTTTATTGTAACAGTGATGTTATTCAAGGATCTATAATCAATTAAAAGTCTCATAGAACCATATTTCTTTTTAACAAATAAGATAGGATCACCCCATGGTGATGTGCTAGGTCTAATTAAACCTTTCTCTAATAAATATTGCAATTTCTCCTTTCACTCTAAAAGTTAAATTGGAGCCATTCGATAAGGGGGTTTTGAAATTGGCTTAGCATTAGGAACTAAGTCAATAGTAAATTAAGCTTCCGGATCTGGTATTATTCCAGGAAACTCATCAGGAAAAACATCAGGATACTCATTTACCACTGGCACATCATTAATCTGAATCGTTCCTTTGTTTTCGACAATATGTGAAAGGTAACATTCATTTCCATATTTTACAAGTTTCTCAGCCTCTTGATTTGTTATCAACAGTAAGGGTTCATTCTTGTACACAAACTAAAATTCTTTCTGAAAAGAAACTTTTTTATCTCTACAATCAATCTTAGCATGGTAATCAGAGAGCCAATCCATACCCAGGCTAACGTCAAACTCTACTAGAGGTAAAACAAAATGTTTTACAGGTAGGTTCTTTCCACGGATAATGATAGGAAGATTCTTATAAGTACTTTTTTCATCAACATTTCCCCCGGGTGTTTTTATCATAAGTTCAGGAGTTGTTTCTTGAGATGGTATTCCCAATTTACTAGAAAATTTTTCAGAGATGAAATAATGTATAGACCCCAAATCAAACAACACATTGGCATAATATGAAAAAAAACAAAGTACCTGATACCACTTCATTTGATGGCCCAACATCTGCTGAAGTAGTTGCGAAGGAATTCACTACACTTTTCTTCTTGTTGTCTGACTACTTCCCATCATTTTATCTCTTTGTCAAACACTCTTTTTCATAATGAAACATCTCATTACACTGGAAACATTTCACTAACTGTAAATAAAATTTGGTCTTACCATCACCCTAATCTTTTTCAGTGAAATCACGAGTCTTATGTCCCATCTTACCACATCGGTAGCACTTTCTAGAATTCAGAAGACATTCCCATGAAGGCCTTTTCCCACATTTTTCACAAATTAGAAACTTAGTTTTATTACCATCAGACCTTTTTGAAGAATTCTACCCTTTCTTCTACCACCTCGGTCTCTTCTTCTGTTGGTTGTTATAGAATACTTGATCATCGAGAAACTCCATTTCCACATTCTCATCACATCTAAAAAGCTTTTCATAACTCTTGAAATCACGAGAAGCTAAATACCTTTGATATTTTGGCATTAATCCTAAGTAAAAAACGATTGATTTTACTATTAAGGTCTCAGATAAAATTTAGATCATACCTTGCCAATCAAGTGAACATTTCTTCATAAGCATCCACTGATTCGTCCTCTTGCCTCAATTCCATGAATTTTTTTCCATCCTAACTCGAACAGCCTTATGAAAATACTTCTCAAGAAACATACCTTTGAATTCATCCCAGTCGAGAGCATCAATCTCATCAGTGTAAGTGATATTTTTAACCATCTACCACCACTGATCTCCTTCACCCTCCAAAAGGTAAACAACAAGACTAACCTTTTGATTGTCTGAACACCCCATGACATAGAAAATCTTCTCCAATGATTTAATCCACCCCTCAGCTATCATATGGTCAGATGATCCTATGAATGATGGGGGATGTTACCTCATGAAATTTTCCACCACTAACATGTTCCTCTACAGTTGATCTGGTTTATCTCGTGCATGGATACCACCACCATTTATCGCTTGATTCAACTGCACCATTACTGCAACAAACTGTTCAGTTCCAATTCTAATCATCTCAGGATGCTGATTCGTAAGGTCATTTCCTTCTTTATGCCTTCCTATCACTGCTTCCCTATTTCATCTGTGGAAAACCATTTTGAACAAACATGTCTTAGATGAAGCGACATGTTAATATTAAAATGCTATATCATTTCAATTTGACCATAAAAAAAATAAATAATTATTTTTGGATAATCATTTAATAGAATTCTAACTCCTAAAGTTATCTAAACCTCCCTTTGATACCAACTATAAGGCCCCAGCCATAGAAATTACTTAATGTTCAGTTATTACAAGATTACACATTGAGGATCTTTTTAGGTTTAGTGTTTTAGAGAGTTAGATCATAAATCATGCATTACATTTTACTTTTAAACAAGGTGGTTACATTAAAGAAAATATTCACTTTTCCCATCAAAGGAAACATATTTAAAACAAAACATGGATTCTTCAATGACACTTCCTTGACACTATCGTCACATCATGTACCTTTCCCTTGACCTATGAAAAAACATTTCAAAAACATGGGATGAGCATACAAAGCTCAGTAAGGGATATAAAAGTACGAAATGAAAACATCAGTCCATGTATACATAAGAATTAATGAAATCATACTTTACTCATAAAACATAAGCACTTTAACATACCTCATAAAATCATGAATAAATCATAGAAACCATATTACATAAAGGTAACTTGAGGCATTCATAACATTCTTACGTAGGGAGTAACCCTCACGGTTACTTTAGGAATACCCATCACAGTATATTCCCTAAATCTATTCAGAGAAAACTTAGAGTTTAACTCCTCATTACCCAATGCATTGGAGAGCTATATAGGGCTCACCTGACCATAGTTTATCATGGAACCACCTGTCTTCTTAAACAATGACCATGAACCATAACATAATCGTATCACATAAAAGATGAATAAAGGAAACATAACATTTCCATATTTCAATCATAAGATATCAATACAACACATTGATATAATAAATAATTTATCAAAAATCATTTTCAATACCAAAATAAATTAAAATTAAAACATGATATTTATTTTTCATTTCAAAAAAGTTATGGATTGTAGAGGAAGCCGAAACTCAAATAATGGTCACGGCGGCGGAGAAGTCATTGTCACCGCATACATACGACAAAAAAATCCCTTTTGTTGTTTAGTAAAACGATTCGTATAAAATGATTCCTTTTGAATACAAGTAAAGTTAAATGTGGTTTATAAGCCTTATAAAAGAAGGTTCTGTATAAAACAAAATATGCCTCAATGAAAGGAGATTGAGACAAAGTCCCTTACCTCGCTTCCGACATGACTCGATCGTTATTTAATCTCCTTAAAAATAATCATGAGTTAATTTATACTTTCTTAAGAACCTTTCTCAAGTTCATTATTCCATTTATATGACTTTTTACCATTTTATGAACACTATGTAATTATTTAAGTTAATAACGGTCGTTTTGTCGATCATTGGTACGTGAGTCAAAAATAAACTCCTTATAATTACAAGTTGTTCATTTGGTAAAATATCCATTATATCCAGAAATATATTCATGATTTAGATATCATATATATCATATATCTCCAGTATATACATTCATTTATAATATTACATTACATTTATAGGTAATAAATGAAATGCACCGTTCATGGAGACGGTAAGCCGTACGTACGTATAAACACTACCTTCATTTATATTTCATATTTAATGGAATGAATGCATAATTATATAACAGTATATTATAATTCTAGTATAATATCATATATAATATCATTAAATCCATCCTTTATACATCCCACATATCGCATTAACAAATCAAATCACTTTGAGGGGGCGGTAGTCCGCACATCCTAAAATGAAGATATCGTGTTTACCCATAATGGAAACCATAAAGGTGTGCCATAAATGAAAAATAAATAAGCATAAGGAAAACATAAACATTATATATATCATATATAAAAAGTCTGTCATCTTAATTTCCACCATGAAAGGAGTTAAATGAATATTTAACAATCATCGTTTTGTGAGGCAGAAATTCACCATCCACAGAATCAGTGTGTTCTTTAACCATTAGACAATGGTGTGTGTAATTGTAGCTCGAATATTTCAAATAAAAACATCCTAGTATATTAAAGATACTATTGTTGTTACCAAATAAAGGAATAAAAAGATTTTAGGGGGTTGGCGAAGAAAAATAAAACAAAAGAACACAAGTGAAGACATTACCTTTAAATAGGGTAACTCCTCTTGGATTCAACCAAAAGGGTTTCTTGAAGATCTTTCTGCCTAAGGTAAGGCTACAAGGATGAATATAGGGATGTGGAGCGGTAATATGAGCAGAGCAAGACCAAGACAATTTCTTGAGAGGAGTGGGTAAGGAGGTAGAGGTGGGGGCCTTTTATAAGAGGGAGGATGGTCACTCTTGGAAAGTCAAGAAATGTTACTTTATATTAAAATGAGTTTCAGATTTTAGAGGTCTGACATTTATATTTTTCTTGGATAAGTTGAAAAGGGTTCTAAATATACTCATCCAACAGGTTTTTGACAAGTGTATGTCTTAGATTTTATATTATCTTTTCCTTTTATTTAAATCGTTCATTAATGGGGTAATCGCTGCATCATCGTGGTGTCATAAAAAAATTTAATTTATTTAATGTCTAAAAATTATAAAAAAAATACTATGATGTAGGAAATATTTTCATATTTCCAATTAATATTTATATTCCAAGAGATAATTTATGTAGACAAAAATAATATTTTTTTACTTAGATGTTACATACATTGTTATATTTAACTTTATTTAAAAACAAAAAGATAAAAAGTCACTATCACACAATAGTGATTCCATGGGGTCTCCAATTTTGGAAAAAGGCAACCCATGGTCGCCCATGAAAAAAAAGTATCATTAGGACACATTTTGGGTTCTTTTATTATTATTATGATATTATTTTATTACCCTTCACTACCTGATTACTAATTAATCACGATAATTAAAGATAATTACCATCGCTACTATTCATAATGTCCAAAAACAAAAGTTTCTTAATTACATAATTTGTACCTTATGATTCCAAATATGGAATCCATTTTACCAAATTCTAAACACAGAAATTTCAATAATTAATTTAAAAATAATTCCCATTGTCAAAACAAATAGCGGGTTTTTTGATACAATATCTATGAAACGTTTGGCACTTGTTTATGCCCAATTCCAAAGTGAAATCAATTATAATTACCACCATTGGATTAAATGGTAAAAATATATTCTAATTAAAATTTAAATCCAATTATAAAGATAATATAACCATATAATTAAATTAGATGAAAAAAGCAGTTTTGAAGTAAAATGCAGTATTTTTTCACTATTCATTAAAAAATAAACATTGTCATAAAAATAACAAAAATTTATCCAAAGTAAATTTAAATGTACCAATTCTAATTAATAAGTTTATTTTGACTAATAGAGCTTATAAAATTTTCCAAAGTTTTATTTAAAAATGTTTTTCCATCAAAATGCGGTAAAACAATGTTTTAAAAATATTAGAGAATTATATGCTTAAGATTGGATTTATTCTCATTTTAAGCCTCTTAAAAAACTATCTAATTCATAAATAGACATAGATATGAAAATAGATAATTCTTTACTTACTTGGGATGTTATATATTGTGCTCTAGGCAGCTGGTCGAACAAGTCATCAATTAGTGAGAGATGATACTTGTTCTTTATCATGATTTTGATGAGCTCACAATAATCGATGTAAAGTTGCATTGACTGATACTTCTTCTTGACAAAGAGGACTGGTTCACCCCATGGTGATGCACATGGGCGTATAAACCCCTTATCTAGATTCTCCTATAGTTGTTTCCTGGGCTCCTCAAACTCCACAATATCCATTCTATTCGGAGTCTTGGATATTCTTAACGCCCTATGTATAAGTTCAATTGAGAATTCAACATCGCTTTTGTGAGGAAGACAAGACAATTCCTCAGGAAACACTTCAAAGAATTCCCTCACAATAGGCATGTCTTCAAGGATGGTTTCTTTCTTGGACTCAATCATCTAATCCAGATACGCATGCTCATAGGGTAGTAATATCCCTACTTGAGATGATGGAGCTAACGAAGATTCATCTTCATCCTTGCACTTGTAAAGAATCGGGGGTCGATTCTCCACATAGAGAGTGATTTCCCTATCATGACAATTTATTTTGGATCTATATAAGGAAAGTCAATACATGCCGATAATTGCATCAAATCCCACTATAGGTTGTATGATGAGGTTCGCCGAGAAGTTTAATCCACGTGAAAAGGGAGGAGTTATATTCATGGGATGAAATGATTTCCCCATTTGTTGCACTCACCGACATCTTCACTTCAATGATTTGTGGTGGTGATGGGATTGTTCTACTGAACTTTCATGATATAAAATAATGCAGAGAACCTGAATCAAAAAGTACTTTCACTATTATTGAATGAATAACTAGGGTACCTATAACCACTTCGTTTTTGGGGTTCACTTCAGCAGTAATGTTGGAAAAATATTGCCCTTCCAGCCTTGGAGGTTATTGGTTGTCTCTGAAAACCCATGGCTTAGGGAACTGATGTGCAAGATTCCCTGATTCATTGCAGTTGTAGAAATGAACCACACATTGAGGTTTAAACAGATCATTCCTCTCCTCTGTCGCAGCCTCAGGTCTTTCTTTTCGACAGTTTATAGCTAGCTTCCCTTCTCTTCCACACATAAAGCTTTTCCTTGTCCCCTTCATGAAATTTCCAGGTTGCTTCTTTCTGCACCTTTGGCAAGTGGAGTGATGGATCTTCTTATTACCATTTAATTTATCCTTCAGACCCCTAGAATTGAATTCCACTTTATGCTTCTTATCACTATGATAACATTGAGATTCTATAATCTCCATTTCGACCTTGACGACACATCGAACAATTTCCTCATAGCTGTCGAAGTCACGGATCACAAGTGCTTTCCACAAGTTATGTTTCAGCCCACCAAAGAAGCGGCCAACCTTGCATTCGAGGGTAATGTCCAAGCCGGAAGCTTACCATGCAGGCCATGTAAAGTTGTCCTTGTACTCTACAACAGATTCATCATCTTTTTTCTTGAGGGAATGGAATTACCTTTCCATCATAAGCCGATGGGTGCACAGAAAATATTTATCTAAAAACTACTTCTAGAAAGCCTTCCCTTCCAATGCCTCGATCTCCTCTTTAGGAATCGTATTTTTTATCAATGTCCACCATTGATCAGATTCACCCTCTATACGATATGATTCTAGGAGAACCATATCTTGTTCATAGCATTGAAGGATGGAGAATATCATTTCAATGGAGTTGATCCATTGTTCAACGATTGAGGGATCAAATGATCCATTTAAAGTAGGAGGCCTTTGTCTCATGAATCTCTCGATAGTGACATGTTCTTTCTTGGGGGGGGGGGGGTTTAATGCTTCTCCTGACCCATGTTTCTATTCAAATCATGAGTTAGATGAGAGAGAATCAGGACAAAGTTCACAATTCTCGCTCCCATTGGATTGGGGATCTCATTAGTACAGTCATCACAATGATCTTCACATTGGTTGTTAGCCCGAGTCCTCCTATTACTGTCCATTGGCCAGAATAAAAGGAATGTTAGGTGTAACAGATAAAGGGTAATACAAAGAAAAAACTAATGACTTATAAATGAATTTTATTTCCTTATCTTATGAATCTATTGGCCTCAGTCTATTTTATCCACGATCTACATTCAAAAATATATTCATATGGAATTTTTTTCCATTAATAATGGTTTATAATAAGCTTGTAAATTTACCAAAGAATATCCCCCAGAAATGTCATAACCAAGAGTGTAGCATGGCCCTTTTTCGTGCACCAATTTCCATTCAATTCTAGCTCAAAGGTGTGTTTTCGGTTTTTACCCATTGGATACATATGTGCCCAAGCCGCCTCTACCTGCTTTTATCCATATAGGGATGTATTTGTTTGATAAACCACTTACTCAATACTCACCAAAACATAAAAATGTTTTTATGATACTTATTCTTCTCTCTAAGTATTTATTAGGGTTTTCTAATCCTAATACCAAAATTAACTAAACCAATCCTCTGATACCAACTATGACAACCCTGATCTTTTATTACATAATTAAACATAATTTATTACCTAAACATTATTTGATACAACATATAAGATCGATATTTATAGTGTCTTTGGGGCTTATGATCATTAAATAACATCTTAAAACATGAAATACAAAGTCTTTATTGAAATCTTTCTTTACATGACCACTATATTGCCTCGTACGTAGCATTTCATGGGATAACCTAAGGACATGCATAAGAAAAGGGTGATCAATGAAGCCCAGTAAGGGAATAAACATAGAGTAACATGAGGAATATAATACATGTTATAACATAGGCATATCATTATATTACAATATAATAATAAACATAAAGGCAAGATTAAGCATGATAATCATAACCTGGAAATGTGGCAACAACACATACCATGGAATTAGCATGAGTCAAGGCTCATTGCACATGGAGCATGAGTAAATCCTCATTGCAGAGGAAGCACAAGTAAAACCTTGTTTCTCATGAATTAGCATGAGTAAGCACCCATTTCACATGACGTATCATGATACTATACATACCTAATGCATTAGGGCTCTATAAGGGTGCACCCTTCATAAACATTTCATTTCATGCATAAATGTGCCGGATATATCATATAAAATGGATTCATAAAACATAATAATTTATTCCATGATAATGGAATGTGTAATTCATACATGAAAAATTATAATAAATAAGTAAATATTCATGAAGTTGAATTCCCTTTTTAGAGAAATGGGCATGGAATTCACTACACAATGACATTGACTTGGTAAATCACTTCAATTTCGGTAGTGTAACGACGTGACATATGAATTCATAAAAATGGTTGATGAAAGATAAAGAGGTATCTCATCATATTAACATGAAATAGACTGTAAGGGGGTCATTTAGATACATTTCCCAAAAATATTAATGGAATTTAGAGTCTTGATACAAAATAATTGTTTGAATGTAAAAGAGGACAGAGAAATTCCTTTCAGAATTTTTGCATAGTAACAGGTGTACATGGGAGGATTTTAATGAGAGAGAAATGTGTCTCCCATAATTCCAACATAAATAGGTCAGTATGGGTGAAGTGAAAAAACATACCCCAACATTTAATATTTAAATTAAAAGGGCATAACAACATTAAAAAAATTGGACAAAAATGAGAAAGGAAGAAAAACCCTTACTTGGAAGTGTGCTTCCAAAGGCTTTAGAGAGTCTTGAGAGAGGCTTATTGGGAGCTTGGGGAACCTTGGAAGGATTCTAGGGAGAGTAGGGAAGATTTTAGACAATCTACAAAGGCTTTTAGTGAGAGAAAGTGGGACATTGGGTGTGTTTATAGAGGAAAGGTGAGGGAATTCTTTATTATTTAGGGTTGGGACACCTCACATTAAACTAATTCAAACCACAAACCAGATCATGGTTTTTGCACATGGTTTTTGCCAAATGGGAGTGTAAAATAATATTTTATAAGGCCAATGTCCGAACTTCTTAAAATAATTGGGTTGCTTATGTGGAGGTGAGTCACACTCCCAATGAAAACAATTTAAAAAGATAAGATTTTTAATATGCCTTGAAGGGTCCAATAATGCTTTGTAAAATATGTCAAACAAACCCCAAATCACAATATTTTAATGTTAAAACATATATTGTCCGAAAATAAGGCTTATAGTATTTTATTACATCACTATTGGTTCATTATTCTGTCATTAGATACATTATATATTTAAAAGATATTTAATTTTTACACAAAAATTTGACTGTATCAGAAAATTATCAAAAATTCACCATTGGATAATTTCAACATCCTGATTCCAGAAATAATATTTATTTTATCAAAATAATTTTCTATATATGTTAATTTTCACTTTTAATATAGAAACCAACATTTATAGAAAATTCACAAGTTTTAACAAAAATGGATTTCAAACCATAATAAAAATTATGATTGCATTCCTAAAATTAAACAATCATTTATATTTAATAAAAATTAATTGAATAATAATAAAAAGAATTTATTAAAATATTATTTAATTCAAATCCCCATTAATTGATCAATATATATTCCTTAGTTGAATATTAACTAAAAATACTATTTGTGCTTTAAAAACCATCTACATGGTAACAATAATAAAATGAAAGAATATTCATTATTGTAAAAAAAATAATGTACATAACCATTGTGATAAGGTCTTGTTACATAACCACTTATAACACCCACATAAGACCAATGGTTAATGTGTGTGATGGTGACCGACTCTTCGAGTGGCTTAGATTACAAAGCTCGGGTGGTAATCTCTATCAACTTCCACTTCTATCATTGGCGGTCCCACTCGAGCTTAACCAGTTGATGCTTGGAAAGGGATTGGTCAAGAGAAAAGCCCAATGACGCCACCACTTTTTCATGTTCCGACAAATGGGCTTAATATGGAGCACATCTATTGGATGAGTCCATCACTTCCTTTTTCTAATTAAATTGGATTCGTAAAATTCCAATATTTATACAAATCATGTGATCATTGTTCAACAGCTATATTAACAACAGTAAAAATTCATAACATAAAAACAATGAATTTGAAATTATATATAAACATTTTACATAATGAGACATTTAATTAGATCAAGATTGATTTCTATTAATTAAATTTTGTGTCATTACAATCTTCCCCCCTTTAGAAATTTCACCCCTAAAATTTCCTTTTCCCACACAAAAAACAAATAAGGGTAAATCACTTTCATCACTTCCTTTGATTCCCACATCGCTTCTTCAAACTAGTGGTTTTGCCACAACACCTTGACGAGGGTAATTGTCTTATTTTGGAGAACTTTTTCTCTACTATTAAGATCTTCACTAGTTTCTCCTCATAAGAAAGATCATCCTCAAACTATTCCACCTCTGAAGGGAGCACATGTGAACGGTCCGGTATGTACTTCCATCAGATGGATACGTGAATGAAATCATTTAGCTTGGACATGGTAGGTGGATGTGCTAGTTGATAGTCGACAACCTCGATACAATCAAGAATCTCACTGGGGATTATGTACCTTAGACATAACTTCCCTTTATTTTCAAACCTCATGACCTTCTTCCATGGAGATATGCGTACAAATACCATTTCTCCAACATTACACTCATGGTATCATCATTGGTTATTTGCATATTTCTTCTATTGACTCTGGGCTACCATGATATGATGCAAATTGTTTGTCACCTTCTCCACCATTTCATGGACTATTTCTAGTCCAAGCAGCCTACGCTCACCGACCTCATCCTAATAAGCCGGTGTTCTTCACCTTTTCCCTTAAAGGGATTCGTATGGTGCCCTTTGGAAGCTCGAGTGGAAACTGTTATTATAATGTGAACTCAACTAGAGAAAGATGTTGATCCCATCCTCCTTTAAAGTCCATTTAGAACACTCTCAATATGTCCTAATGTGTTTGTACAGTCCACTTGGATTGCCCATTAGTTTTAGGATGATAGGTCTTACTGAAGATCAGTTCAGAATTCAGAGCATGTTGAAGACTCTTCCAAAACATAGTGATGAATCTTGGATCTCGATCAGACACAATAGATAGTGGTACTCCATGCAGCCTTACCACTTACCTAATATATATTTGTGCCAGTTGATCCAATGAGAAATCAAACCAAATTGCAATGAAGTGTGCACCCATTGTAAGATGATCCACCACAATCCAGATTTCATTGATGCCTTTGGATGTCTTCGGAAGTCCAATGACAAATTCCATGGTGATGTTCACCCATTTCCATTCTGGTATAGGTAATGGTTACATCATCCCCTTAGACTTCTGCCTCTCTGCCTTCACATTCTGACACACTAGGAACATTGATGTATGTTCAAAAATCTCCTTCTTCATATTATCCCACCAATAATGCTCTCGGAGATCTCGATACATCATTGTGTTTCCTGGGTGAATTGAGAAATTTTACCTACGTTCATAATCCAAAAGTTCCTTCTTCAGCTCTGGACATGATGAAACACATAGTATTTTTCCAAATATCAAAATTCCTTCTTCATTAACATTAGACTCTGAGGATTTCACTTTTTTGATAGCTTCCAATTTTTCCTAAATTCCCCCATCATCTTTTTGAGAATCTTTTAACCTTTCTAATAGTGACTTTTGAGCAATAATTTGTGAAAGGATTGATGATGTTACCTTATTTATGATTTCCATGTCCATCTTCATCAAATCTAAGAATATTTCATCCACTTTAATTATAATCAATGATAGAATCACTGGTTCCTTTCTACTTAGGGCATCTGCCACCTTGTTCACATTCCCAGGGTGGTAATGGATTGAGTAGTCAATGTCATTGATTGAATCTAACCATTTTTATTGTGGAATGTTCAACTATTTTTGTGTAAATATATACATGAGTCTTTTGTGATTTGTATATATTTTACACTTCTCCCCAAAGATATAGTGCCGCCAAATTTTCAAAGTGAAGTTCACTGCATCCAACTCGAGGTCATGTGTTGGACTGTTCTGTTCATGAACAATCAATTTCTTTGAATCATTGGCCATGACTTTGTCATTTTGTATCAACACACTTCTTATTCCCTTCTTCGAAGCATCCCTGAATACCACAAAATGTTCTCCACTTGTGGGTAAAGTGAGAATGGGTGCAGTGATAAGCCCCCTTTTTAACTCCTTGAAGCATTATTAACATTAATTACTCTAAGAAAACTATACTCCCTTCTGATTTTTCTTGGTAAGAGGGTTGATCCATCGTGAGAAATTTCTCACAAATCGTCGATAATATCCTGCTAACCCCAAGAAGCTACGGATATCAATTACCAATGTTGGCCTCATCCATCCCTCAATTACATCTGTTATGGAGGGATACATGGATATCCCATTTCCTGTTATGATATTTCCCAAGAATGAGACCTCCATCAACCAGAACTCACACTTGTTGTACTTTTCATAGAGCTTCTCCTATTGGAAGGTCTCTAGTACAGTTCTTAGATTCTCTTCATGACCCTCCTTCGTTTTTGAGTGTATTAGAATATCTCCCATAAAGACTACCAAAAATTTGTTGAGGTAATCTATAAAGACTCTATTCATCATGTTCGTGAAGATTTATAGAGCATTAGTGAGTTCGAAACGCATTACTATGAATTCATAGTGCATGTAACTTGTACGAAAAGAAATCCTGGGGATATCTTCCTTCTTCACCCTTACTAGATAATATCCTAACTGTAAATCCACCATGGAGAAGTATTGTTCTCCACAAAGCTGATCAAACCAGTCATTATTTCATGGGAGAGGATAATTGTTCTTTAATGTGATTTTTTTTAGCTCATGATAATCGATGCAAAGGCGCATTGACCCATCCTTCTTCTTGACAAAGAGGACTGGTGCACCCGATGGTGAAGCACATTGGCATATAAAACCTTTATCCAGATTCTCATGTAGTTGTTTCTTCAGCTCCTCAAGCTCTATAACAACTATTTTATATGATGTCTTGGATATTGGTAATTCCCCATGTATATGTTCAATTGAGAATTCAACATATCTTCTAGGAGGAATACCAGGAAATTCCTCAGGAAACACTTTAGCGAATTCCCTCACAATAGGCATGTCTTCAAGGATGGTTGCTTCCTTGGACTCAAAAATCTGAGCCAGATACACATGCTCATAGTGTAGTAATTTCCATGCTTGAGATGGTGGAGCTAAAGAAGATTAATCTTCCTCCTTGCACTTGTAATGAATCGTGGGTCGATTCTCCACATAGAGAGTGATTTCCCTCCCATGGCAATTTACGTTGGCTCTATATAAGGAATGTCAATCCATGATGTGAATTGTATCAAATTCCACCAGAGAGAGTATGAAAAGGTTCTCCAGGAAGTTTAATCCACATATTATGATAGGGGAAGAGTAAAATTCATGGGATGCAATGATTTCCCCATTTTTCGTACTCACCGACATCTTCACATCAATGATTTGTGGTGGTGATACGATTATTCTACTAAACTTTTGAGCTATTAAAGAATTCCTAGAACCTGAATCAAAAAGTACGTTCACAATTCTTGAATTAATAACTAGAGTACCTGTCACCGCTTTATTGTCGGGGTTCACTTTGGCAGTAGTGATGGAAAAAGCTCACCATTGCTGCCTTGGAGGTTATTGGTTGCCTCTGAAAATAGGTGGATTTGGGCACTGATTTTCAAGATTCCCTGGATCATTTTAGTTGTAGCAATGAAACACACATTGAGGTTCAAATAGAGCATTCCTCTCCTCCATCATTTTTGCGGTTCTTTCTTTTTTATAGTTTATAACAAGGTTCCCTTATATTCCACAGCTAAAGCATTTCATCGTCCCCTTCAGGAAATTTCCATGGTGCTTCTTTCTACACCTTTGGCAAGTGGGGTGCTGGATCTTCTTAGCATAGTTTGATTTATCCATCAGATCACTAGCATTTAATTACACCATATACTTCTTATCCCTATGATACCCCTGAGATTCTATAATCTCCATTTTGACCCTGAGTGCACATCAGAAAATTTCCTCATAGCTATCAAATTCATGGATTGCCCGCACTTTCCACAAGTTAGGTTTTATCCCGCCAAAGAAGCGGTCAACCATGCATTCGGGGGTAACAACAAAGCTGGAAGCGTATCGTGAAATCCTTGTTAATTTTTCCACATATGATCCAATAGTTTTGTCGCTTTTTTCGTGAGGGAAAGGAAGACCCTTTCCATTTTAAGTGGAAGGGTGCACGGAAAATATTTATCAAAAAACATCTTCCAGAAATTGTAGAGACCCAAAGCTTGACATACATGGACATTACATTAATTTTGCAGAAAACATAATACCTAACAAAAAACAACACTCAAGGACCGTAATAGTTTAGTGTCTTTGGAAACTCAAAACATAATCTTATAATAATGGTGAAAGACCTCCAACATCTCCCATAAAGGTCTTCCCCTTTTTGTTTTCTTACCTAAAACCTTTCTTTATATCATGGGGAAAAGAAAACATATGAAGGGTGAGATCAAATTCCCAGTAAGGGTATGCATGGAGAAAATTAAAAAAACATAGACATTTGAACTTAGAAACATGAATATAATGTTTAAACATCAAAATCATGAGCAATGAAACAAAACATGACATAGATCATAATGGAACATAAATCAGGATAAAATATCATGGGAATAAATCATGTAATTGTGGAAAACCATTAATAACTTAATGTGATTTATATAGTATCCAATGCATTGCTTCTAAGACCATCTAAGTGGAGAAAGTCCCTCACTCAATCGAGTTCCCTCCTCGTTCCAGTCCTGTATCATAGAACCAGATTAACTTATTGTTCTTGCCATGTCAATCTCATGAGATATAAATCATTACCCAATTCATTGGAGGGAGATATAGGTCCCACCCATATCATATGGAAATAATTCTTACGTGTGCCACAACATAAACATAAATCATTCATCATAAACCAAAGAATAAAATTGGTTTCATAAACATCATCCCATTATAACATAATCTGTATAAAACAAATGGATATCATTCCATCATAAGAAAATTGAAAACATGTAAATCATAGAGACATTATAAATGAAACATACAAATATTAAATAATGTCATCTTAGATGGAAAATATTTTTCACAAAACACTTGAAATGAATTCTTGAGGAAAATATCCTTTCTTCTTCAAAATCATTTTCTTTTCACCAAATACCATGAAATTTTAAAATAAAAATATTTTCTTCAAATTAATCATGAAATCTTGTGGAGGAAGCATCATGAAATAAATGATTTATGAAACCATAAAAATTCTTTCATGCCATATAAGTTAAAAAAACATTCTTCCTGTACTTTTTCCAGAAAAGTCAAAAAGATCCTCGTATGGTAAACCAAAGATAGATTCCTTCCATAACATGTGTCAAAAGTCAAAAATGGGTAAAAATGGCTTTAAACATACAAAAAAACATTTTTAGAAAACATGGACATGGATGATAACAATAGCCCCAGTAAATACTTATGAATAAACAATTTCGGATAAAAACAAGATTGGAAAAGTAATCCCTTACCTTATGTCTGATATGCTTCGTATGTATATGAACCTCTTGTATAATGGTTTAAATAATGTCATTGAATTATTACAGATTCATATTCATTGTTATGATATCATATAAGGTTCACTTATGACTTTATATTACACGTTCTTTTGTGATTTCCATGTTAAAGCAGCGTTTTGGGTAAAATCATTTTATTTATCATACGTGTTTGGACTTATTGTTCTTGATATTATGATTACTTATATCAGGATTTACATACATAAAGAATGTAAATCATGATTTATATATCAAATATATTCAGTATATATATATATATAATAGATAGATGAATGAAATGAAATACACCGTTCATGGAGACAGTAGGTTGTACGTACGCATGAACGCTGTTTTCCTTTCCTTATTGACTTGAATGGAAGTAAGTAGATGACATATATATATATACAAACATAAATCCAGTAGCTTTATTATTTCATTTATTTAATTATTATTCATTATATATACTTTGTAATCATTCTTGAATGGTTAACATGGAGAACGAATTTCATCACGTCGTGTAGACGGTAATCCGTACGTACGCATGAGCGATGATATTGTTACCATAATTATTGAATGGAATTGGAGTGGATGATATAATATTTCAGAATCAGTATGATGTTATAATAAACATATATAGTTATTATTTATGCCATTATACCCATCCAAGTAATGTGGTGGTAGAAAAATAAATTACACCACGGCTTGGAGACGGTATTCCGTACGTACGCACGCACAGTGATTTCATTTTCTCTAGGATGGATATAAGGTGAAATAGGGTTGTTTCATATTTATTATAACATATTAGTATATTAGTGATACTTATTTTATTACTTTATAATGAAATAACTAAAGAATAAGATGTTGAAGAATAAGGAAACTTGAAATAATCGGTAGAAGAGATTATCTCTTCTTCGACGCACCTCTTTTAAGATTCCTCTTAAGGCACTAGAGTTGGTATTTTGAGGTGACCAGAACCTCTATAATGTTTCTAGTGATGTTTATAAGGGAAATTTCTGGGTTTGTCCGAGCTTGAAGGCTCAAAATTGTTTAAAGAGAAGAGGAAGGAGATGCCCTTTTATAAGGGAGGAAAGGGGCACTTTAGGAAAAAACATAAAATATTATTTTATAATAAAGTCATATTCGGTTTATAATAGCTACAAATTGATATATTTCGATGATAAAGTAGGTATGGGTATAAATACACTAAACCAATAGGTATTAGACAAGTTTAGGTTAATATTTTAACCTTATAATTTATATTTAACTCTAAGTTAAATAATTTAACTTTTACCATGTCTTCTTGTTTTCTTACACTATATGGTTAATAAACATACCATTACAAGCCAAACGAACCCCAAGTGGTTAATTATTAAAATATATATCCTTATCTAAGTCATTTTTCTGAACCTTACATTTTGAGGAATATAATAACAATTAATAAAAAAATATTTGTTTTAAAAACTATTTTATGTCAATTTTGACAATATTTAGTAATTGATTTTTGTGAAAATCATAACAGAATGATTAGTTAGAAAAAAAAGATAACTAAATCAATACTAACATGTCATATTAACCTATAAATTTATTTTAATTCATAAAAATTCTCAAATTAATTTTATTTGTGCATTTATAATATCAATTATGTTAATATTTCATTAATAAGGTAATTACTACAACATCATTGTGTCATAAATAAATTACATTATTTAGTGTCTAAAAATTATAAATAAAATAACATTATGTATTAAATAATATTATCTTTCTAATGAATATTTATAGTCTAATTTATCATTTGTATAACCCTATATTAATAATGTTTTAGTTATTGATCTTTGATTTCAACTATTTTAACTCTTCTTTAAATAAAATAATAATAAATGTCATAATCTAATCCAAGTGGATCTAAACGGTAATATTTTATTCCTAAGGTAGTTTTTGGTGGAATTAAACTTATCTAATAGAATTAGGGCATGTGTTAGGGTAATAATAATATCATTTTACCCTTAATTACTCTATTTACTTTTAACCGTGGTAAATAAAAGTAAACAGTTACTATTCTATAAAAAATATTTTTTTCTTATTGAACCACATTTTACTCCTTGATATTAACTGTGTCTCTCGTATTTTCAAAATTCAACTCATAGAAGTGGTAAAATTAGGTTTTATGTACAATTTCCAATGCTCCTAGGAGGTGGGTAAAAGACGGTGAAAGGTTCAATAAAATATTTATATATCTAAAATTTTTATAAAATGACTCCAATGAATTACATTGAACATATATAGGTATTATGTATCAATTTTGACCTAAAATAAATTTAAATAAAATAAATAATTATATAAATAAAAAGTCGGTTTTTAAATAGTAACCCAGTGTTTTCACTATTCATCAAAAATTGGATGTTTTCAGAAAAATACCAAAAATTCACCCTAGGCTAATTTTGATATTCCGAATCCAAAAATGAAGTTCATTTGGATCGAAAAAATTTAAAAAATTTCAAAAAGTGGGTATTACAATTCATAATGGCTAGTTCATTATAATATTGTAACAATATATCATTTAGTGAAACTCGATATTGTGTACAACACACGCTATCGAGGAAGGTTTCTCTGGCATGAAACACAAGCCTAGAATAGTTTTTGCATATACTACATGATAATATGGTGTTTCGTATAGCGCAAGATAATCTTGGTGTAGCATAAAACACAAGACATCAAAGAAATTAGAAATAATACTTCACATAAAATCTCAGGGTGTTACATATTACTCCCCTTACAATGAATTTCACCCTATAAATTCATCAGGGTTATAAATCATTTACTACTTGAATGATTCATTAATAGAAACTCCCAACTTAAAAAGGAATACCAAAACATAACCTTAAAAAACCTAATTATGAAACGTAATGGTTACCCAAATTAACTAATCACTATGTTTCCACAAATGAGAGCACAAGTGAAAATATGGATATAGAAGAGAAATCTAACCATCATGTTCTGATGGAGAGTTGTAGAGAACATGGATATGAAAAATCCAACAATCACAAAACAATAAATTTGTGATGATCTAAGGTACCATCTAATTCATCAGATATGAGGGAACTAGGAAAAATTTTTTGGTTTTCAAGATCATTTCCCAAATTAAAAGAAATACTTACTTGATTTTGGTACAATCTCACCGTTTCTTGAGCCTTAATCAATTTCCACTTAATCTCTTAATGAAATAAAGTTGAATTTGTCTTTCATGAAGTGTTAACAGATCATGCAATAGAATGATATGCCATTCCAACTTTCTCAAACAAATGGTTAGTAAAAGTTATTAAATATACATAAGTCCATATATGGTGAGATTAACCGTATATGGTTGCCAAAATGGACTTATACTTCATCTATCATACCACTTAATAAAATAAAACTACTTTATACGAACCAGGGACATCCTGTAGACCAATGGTATGAGATAAAGGCATGTCGCACTTTAGTTGTGGGTTCGATTTTCGCATCCTTGTCCAACACGACGGGTTGTCACCCATCTTGCGGGTTGTCCTTTTTCTAAAACTATACTATTTCGATATTCTAGAAATAATATCAAAAATTTCTTGCCTTAAACAATACTATATGGTGTTTAACATAATGCATTCCAATATTTAGACTTATCCAAAATACATCTGTCCAATCTCATCGTATAATGAAAACGATTACTAGAAATGTCATCAACCAGGCATGTGAATACCATCATTTATCCCCCATATATCATAAGATATATCTTTTTGATCACATTCCAAACATGTGAATACCTTAAGCTTGTATTCTATTTCAAAATGAATTACCATGGAGCCTTAGTGATAACATTAATGCTTTCAAAAGTTAACTCTTTCCATATACAAAAATCTGTAAAATTCTATATACTCAAACCATGATATCACTTTTTCCTTATACCAGTCATGAGCTCATTAATACTATCAAACATATCATTATCTCTTTATCCTTTCATTATGCACATATCATCTACCTTCCAATAATATTTGAATGACCTTTCATGGTTACCGGTATGATTTATCATATACTTTCAAAAACTCAAGGAAAGACAACAGTGTAACAATCCTTGGATTTTTCATTATTCCATAGTACCATACATTATTCATGATAAGCATACAATCATTCCACTACCTTCTTAAACCACTGACTAAGCTTCATCATTAATTTCATCTCATATATCATTTGTAGTCTCTTCATCATCATCCAGATAAATACTACCCATATGACCATGATGATTCTCTTCAAGAGATTTTCCCTTAGAGAATTGGTTTTCATAATTCTCGTACATTCCACATTTAAAACATTTTACCATTATTGATGTCTTATCAATACTGTTATCCTTTTCCATGGTGTTAACTAAACCTTTTCATTTACCATTGCTGGCTTTGTGTCCTTCATTTCCACACCCAAAGCATCTTCAAATTCCTTTGAAATATTCTCCCTGATGCCTCTTCGTACATGATTTATATGAGGGAAATTGAACTTTCTTTCCTCTATGATCATCTAGAAACTCCATCTTTCTATTATTAGCTGAGTTATGAATCTTACCAAAGTTGAGATTATTGATCATATTATGAGATTTATGATTAGGCATAAGAACGATAGGTGGACTTCCAGGTCCAATTTCATTTGGTTTCTCATGAAGAATATCATTCCATTGTCCATCATATCGTCTATTATCATGAATCTTCCTATTTTGATCCATTTTCTAAAACCCTAAAATAATAGTGTGAGAGGAAAAATCATAATCAAGGGAGAGTACCTTCAATATCTAACATCTTAAGTTTAATTGAAATATCATTACCATAATTATAGGACTTTAACCTATACTTATACTTAACCTTAGGGACATCACTAAACATACCATTTAAATATCTCTAGGTATTTCACTAAAGTTTTCACATCCTAGTGTGAAAAGGATAACTAAATCTTTTCCTCTGATACCAACTATAGAGACCCAAAGCTTGAAGTACATGGAGGTTACATTACTTTTTCGGAAAAAATAATACATACCAAAAACCAACACTAAAGGACCATAATAGTTTAGTGTCTTTGGAAACTCGGAACATAAATTTCTAATAATGGTGAAAGATCTTCAACATCTCCCATAAAGATCTTACCCTTTTTGTTTTCTTACCTAAAACCATTCATTGTATCTTATGAAAAAGAAAACATATAAAGGGTGAGATCAAATGATCAGTAAGGGTAAGGGAGAAAATAAAACAAACCATAGACATTTGAACTTAAAAACATGAACATAATGTTTAAACATCAAAATCATGAGCAATGAAACAAAACATGGCATAGATCATAATGGAACATCAATCATGATAAAATATCATGGGAATAAATCATGTAATTATGTCAAACCATTAATCACTTGATATGATTTCTATAGTATCCAAGGCATTTCTTCCAAGACAATCTTAGTGGACAAAGTCCCTTACATAATCGAGTTCACTCCTCGTTCTAGTCCTGTATCACTGAACCAGATTAAATTTCCATTCCATCCATGTCTATCTCATGAGATATAAATCTTTACCCAATGAATTGGAGTGAGATATAGGTCCCACCCATCTCATATTGAAATAATTATTATGTGTTCCACAACATAAACATAAATCATTCATCATAACCCAAAGAATAAAATGGGTTTCATAAACATCATCCCATAATAACATAATCCATATAAAACAAATATATCTCATTTCATCGTAAGAAAAGTGAAACCATGTAAATCATAGAGACATTATACTTGAAACATACACATATTAAATAATGTCATCTTAGATGGAAAATAGTTTTGACAAAACACTTGAAATGAATTTTTGAGGAAAATATCCTTTCTTCTTCAAAATCATTTTATTTTCACAAAATTCAATGAAATTTTAAATGAAATGTTTTTTTTTGAAAATAATAATGAAATCTTATGGAGGAAGCTTCATGGAAATAATTATTTATGAATCCGAAAAAATCTGTTCATGTCGTATAAGATAAAAGAACATTCTTCTCGTACTTTTCCCAGAAAAGTCCAAAAGTTCCTTGTATGGTAAACAAAAGAATGTTTCATTCCATAACAAGTGGTAAAAGTAAAAATTTGGTAAAAAGGACATTAAATATACATGAAATTTTTTTATAAAACATGTACATGGATGATAACAATAACCCCAGTAAATACTTATGAATAAATATTCTCGGATAAAAATGATATTGGAAAAGTTATCCCTTACCTTTTGTTTGATATGCTTAATATGTATCTGAACCTCCTATATAATGATTTAAATAATGTCATTTAATTATTACAGAATCGTTCAATGTTATGATATCATATAAGGTTCACTTATGACTTTATATTAACCGTTCTTTTGTGATTTCCATGTTAAAGCAGCGTTTTGGGTAAAATCATTTTATTTATCGTGCGTGTTTGGACTTGTTGTTCATGATATTTTTATTACATATATTATTATTTACTTACTTCCAGAATGTAAATCATGTTTTATAGATGATATATATTCAGTATATATATATATAATATATAGATGAATGAAATTAAATACACTGTTCATGGAGACGGTAGGTCGTATGTACGCATGAATGCTATTTTCCGTTCCTTATTGAATTGAATGGAAGTAAGTAGATGATATATATATATATATAAATAAATCCAGTAGCATAATTATGTCATATATTTCATTATTATTCATTTTATATACTTTATAATAAATCTTTAATGGTTAACATGGAGAATGAATATCATCGCGTCGTGGAGACGGTAATTCGTACGTACACACGAGTGATGATATCGTTACCATAGTTATGGAATATAATTGGAGTGGATGATATAATATTTCAGATTCAGTATGATGTTATAATAACAATATATAGTTATTCATTACACCATTATACCCATCCAAGTAAGGTGGTGGTGGAAAAACAGATTACACCATGGCGTGGAGACGGTATTCCGTACGTACGCACGCGCCGTGATTTCATTTTTTGTAGGATGGATAGAAGGTGAAATGGGGTTGTTTCATATTTATAATAACATATAAGTACATTATTTATTCTTATTTTTTTACTTTATAATGAAACTAACTAAATAATATGAAGTTGAAGAAGAAGGAATCTTGAAGGAATCAGTAGAAGAGATTACCTCTTCTTCGACGCACCTCTTTTAAGTTTCCTCTTAAGGAACTAGAGTTAGTTTTTTGAGGAGACCAGAACAACTATAATGTTTCTAGTGAAGTTTATAAGGGAAATTTTCCAGGTTTTTCCGAGATTTAAGGCTCAAAATTGTGTAATGAGAAGAGGGAGGAGGTGCCCTTTTATAAGGGAGGAGAGGGGCACTTTAGGAAAAAACATAAAATATTATTTTATAATAAAGTCATATTTGGTTTATAATATCTATAAATTGATTTATTTCGAAGATAAAGTTGATATGGGTCGAAATAATAACAACTAATGTGTTTTAGACAAGTTTAGGATACTATTTTAACCTTATCATTTAGATTTAAATCCAAGTTAAATAATTTTACTTTTACCGCGTCTTCTTGTTTTCTTACACTATATGGTTAATAAACTAACAATTACAAGCCAAACGAACCCAAAGTGGTTCATTATTAATATATATATCCTTATTTAAGTCATTTGGCTGAACCGTAGATTTTTAGGAATATAATAACAATTAATAATATAATATTTGATTTCAAAACGATTTTTTGTCAATTTTTACACTATTTGGTAATTGATTTTTCTGAAAATCATAACCGCATGATTAGTTAAAAAAAGATAATTAAATCAATACTAACATGTCATATTAACCTATAAAATTATTTTAATTCATATAATGTCTAAAATTACATTTATTTGGGTATTTATAATATCAATTATGTTAATATTTTATTAATAACGTAATTGATGCATCATCATTGTGTCCTATATAAATTACATTATATAATGTCTAAAAATTATAAATAAAATATAATTATATAGGAAATAATTTTAGACTTATAATTAATATTTATAGTCGAATTTATCTTCTGTATAACCCTATATTCAAAATGTTTTAGTTATTAAACTTTGATTTTATCTATTTTAACTCTTCTATAAATAAAATAATAATAAATGCCCTAATCTAATCTCAGTGGATCTAAAGGTTAATATGTTATTACTAAGGTTGTTTCTGGTCGAATTACACTTAGCAAATATAATTAGGACATGTATTAGTGTAATAATAATATCATTTTTCCCGAAATTACACTATTTACTTTTAACCGTGTTAAATAAAAGTATACAGTGACTATTCACCAAAATTTATTTTTATCTTATTGAACCACCGTTTACTCATTGATATTAACCGTATCTCTTGAATTTTCGAAATTCAACTCATAGAAGAGGTAAAATTATGTTTTAGGTATAATTGAAAATGCTCCTGGGAGGTGGGAAAAGGCCGTTGGAATGTTCAATAATATTTTTATATATCTAAAATTATTATAAAATGACTCCAATGAATTACATTGAAAATATATAGGTATTATGTATCATGTTTTAAATTAAATAAATTTAAATAAAATAAATAATTATTTAAATAAAAATTCAGTTTTTAAATAGTAACCCCATGTTTTCACTATTAGTCAAAAATTTAATGTTTTCAGAAAAATACCAAAAAATCACTCTAAGCTAATTTTGATATTCCAAATCCAAAAATGATGTCCATTTTGAAATATAAAATTTAAAAAATTTTAAAAAGTGTGTATTACTATTCATAACGGCTAGTTCATAATAGTATTATAATAATGTATCATTTAGTGAGACTCGATGTTGTGTACAACACACGCTATCGAGGAAGGTTTCTCTAGCGTCCAACACAAGCCTAGAATAGTGTTTGCGTATACTGTAAGCTAATACGGTGTTGCGTATAGCGCAAACTAATCTTGGTGTAGCATACAACACAAGACATCAAAGTAATTAGAAATAATATTTCTCATAAAATCTCAGGGTGTTACAGAAATCCTTACATTCCAATGCCTCGATCTCCGCCACAGGATTCGTATTTTTTATAAACGTCCAGCATTGATTAGATTTAGGCACCATATGATAGGCAGCCTGGAGAACCTTCTCTTGTTCCTGAAATTGAAGGATGAAGACGAACTTTTCAATGGATTTGATTCATTGTTCCGCGATTGAGGGATCATATGATCCATTAAATGTAGGAGGCCTTTGTCTCATGAATCTCTCAATAACAACTTTTTCTTTCTTAGGGGGGTTTTACGTTCCTCCTTACCCATGTTTCTATTCAAATCATGAGTTAGATGAGAGAGAAGCATGACAAAGTTCAAAATTCCTCCTCCCATTGGATTGGGAATCTCATTAGTATAGTCATCGCATTGATCTTTACATCAGTTGTTAGACTGAGTCCTCCTTTTACCATCCATTAGCTGGAATAAAAGGAAAGATATGGGTAACACATAAAGGGTAATACAAGGACAAAACTAACAACTGATAAATAATTTTTTTCCCTTAACATATGAATCTATTGGATTCAGTATATGTTATCCATGATCTACTTTCTAACATGTATTCTTACGGAATTTTTTTGTCCCATAATAATGGATTATACTAAACTTGTGAATTTACCAAATCATATCCACTAGGAGTGTCATAACCAATAGTGCAGAAAGGCCCGTTGTCATGCACCAGTTTCCATTCGAGTCTAGCTCAAGGCAGTTTTTTCGGGTTTCATCCCTAGGATACATATGTGCCAGAGTCACCTCTACCAGCTCGTATCCAGACATGGATGTATTGTCTTGATAAACCACTTAATCAATAATCTCCAAAACATAGGGATGATTTTATTATACTTAGTTTTGTCTCTAAGTATTTAATAGGGTATTCTAACCCTAATCCCAAAAATAACTAAACCTATTCTCTGATACTAACTGTAAAAACCTAGATCTTTTATTACACAATTAAACATAATTTATTACATAAAATTCATTTGATACAACATAGAAGATTGATAGGTCTAGTTTCTTTGGGGTTTAAAATCATTACATAACATCTTAAAAAATGAAACACAACATATTCATTGAAAACATCCTTTACATGACCACTATATTCCCTCGTACATAGCATTGCATGGGATAACCTGAGGACATACAGAAGAAAAGGGTGACAAATAAAGCCCAGTAAGGGAATAAACATGGATTAACATGAGGAATACAATAAATTATAGAAAATATTCATATAATTAGATCACTATAAAAGCCTAAACATACTATCATGATAAAGCATGATAATCATAACATCGAAATGTGGCAACAACACATAACATGGAATTATCATGAGCCATGGCTCAGTGCACATGGAGCATTAGTAAATCCTCATTGCATATGAAGCATGAGTAAAACCCTGATTCACATGAATTAGAGTAAGTACAAACCCATTTCCCATGTTGTATTAGGATATTATACTTTACCCAATGCATTGGAGCGCTATAAAGGTACACCCTTCTTAAACATTTCATTTCATGCATAAGTGGGCCACATGGATCATATAACATGGATTCATAAAACTTATTCATTTATTACACAATAAAGTAATGTAGAATTAAAACATGAAACATTATAATCAATAAGTAAATGATCATAAAGGTGAATACACTTTATAGAGAAATGGGCATGGTATTCACTACACAATGACATTGGCTTGGAAAAGCGGTGCAATTTCTGCACCGTAACGATGTGATGTAAGAATTCATAAAAATGGTTGATGGGAGAGAAAGAGGTTTCTCATCATATGTACACGAAATGGAATGTAAGGTGGTCATATATATTCATGTCTCAATAATTGTAATGGAATTTAGATTCATGATACAAAATAATTTCTTGAATGTAAAAGAGGAGAGATAAAGTCCTTTCAAAATTTTGGCATAGTAACAAGTGTACATGAGAGGCATTTAATGAGAGAAAAAGGTATCACATCATTAAAATATAAATATGGAAGTATGGGTTAGGTTTTAAACCATACCCCAACATTTTTTATTGAAATTTAAACAGCATAATAACATTATGAAAATTGGAAAAAATGAGAAAGGAAGAAAAACCACTGTTTGGAAGTGTGCTTCCAAACTATTGATAGAGGCTTCTTGGGAGCTTGGGGAACCTTTGGAGGATTCTTGGGTGAGTACGGAAGATGTTGGACGAACTCAAAATACTTTGAGTGAGGAGAAAGTGGTAGCTTGGGTGGGTTTATATAGGAAAGGTGAGGGAATTCTTTATTATTTAGTATTGGGACACCTCACATTAATCAAATTCAATACAAAAATAAGACCATGGTTTTTGCCCATGGTTTTTTCCAAAGGTGAGTGTAATACAGTATTTTATATGACCAAATTCCTAATTTCATAAAATAATGGGGTTTCTTAGGTGGAGGTGAGTCACACTCCTAAGGAAAACAATTTAAAAAGATAAGATGTTTAATAAGCCTTGAAGGGTCCATTACTGCTTTGTAAAATAAGTTCGAAAAACCCAAAATCACATTATTATAATGGTAGAACTGATATTGGACAATAATAAGGCTTATATTATTTTATTACAACACTATTGGGTCATTATGATGTCATAAAACACATTATATATTTTAATGGTATTTATTTCTTACCCAAAAATTTGACTATTTCAAAAAATTATTAAAAATTCACCATAGGATAATTTTGATGTCCTAATTCTAGAAATAATATTTATTTTATCTAAATAATTTTCTAAATATGTTAATTTTCACTTTTAAAATAGAAACTGTCATTTATAGAAAATTCACTGGTTTTGACAAAAATGGCTTTCAAACCATAATAAAAATTACGATTGCATTCATAAAATTATACAATCATTAATATTTAATAAAAATTAATTGAATAATAATAATGATATTTTATTAAAATTTTATTTAATTCATAATCAATTAATTCATCAAAATAGATTACTTAGATGAATATTAACTAAAAATACTATTTGTTCTTTAAAAACCATCTACTAGGTAACAATAATAAAAAGAAACTATATTCATTATTATATACAAAAAATAAAGTACATAAACATAGTGCTAAAGTATTATTACATAACCCCTTATAAAACCCGCATAATACTGAAGGGTAAGGTGTGCAATGTTGACCGACTCTTGGGGTGGCTCGGATAACATTTCTAGGGTGGTAATCGTTAACAACTTCCACTTCTCTCGTAGGCGGTCCCACTCAAGCTTTACCTATTAAATCTCGGCTTGGGCTTGGTCAATAGTGAACCCAATGATGCCACCTCCTTTTCAAGTTCTGAAAAATGATATTTGTATGGGGAACGTCTACTAGATATGGTAATCGCTTCCTTTTTCTGAGTAAATTGGATTCGTTAAAGCTCTATATTTAGACTAATCATTTGATCACTATTCAACAGCTATATTAAAAACGATCACAATTATTAACATAAAACCCAAGAAGTCGACATTTTATATTCACATTTTACATAAAGAAACATTTAGTTAGATAAATAGGGATTTCTATTAATGAATGTTTGGTTTGTTACATTTAATCCCAATTGAACACCTATTTTAAAGTTGATCATCATAAAATTCATCATTCATGAAGAAGAAATCTTGATGATCACTCAATGTAATGAGAGAATAGAGGGAGATAACACAATATAGATCTCTAGAAATATCTCTAGGTATTAGGATATATTCAATCTATCTCTTATTCATAAACATTGTGTTTTAGAAATTTTTTTAATTATATATTTATTTTGGAACATATAGTCTTAAAAAGATGGAGAAAATCCACTTTCTAAACACATAATTCAATCTGTACACCATTTATTCAGAATAAGATAGTTATTACTCACAATATACGTGCATCATTTAAGAATAAATATATATCATTTATATTATTTTCAATCAAAAAGCTAAACTATGTCATCATATCCTCCCTTATATTTACCAAAACTTGAGTAATGAATATTTATTTAAATAATAAAAATTATAGCATCATTCATTAATAAAATTAAAAAAAATTTATTCAATAATGAATTAATCTAAATATTTATTATTTTTATTTTAATGACATAATCATTTGAATTAATTTTGAATAAAACTCTATGATTGAAATAAAATTTATAATTATTAAACCACAATATGGGAAAATATTTATTCTAGAGTGTTAAATTTAGGATATAAATTATATAAGATTGTATATAAACATTTTTTGTGCCCCTATATGAATATTTATCATTTGGAATTGGTTATAACCCCTAATTCCCCTGTCTATCATTTACTAATAGGAAACAGTATCCATTGATAATGAATTTAATGTCCCAATGACCTAAAATCTCCAAAAAAATGCATAATGTGTAATATAATCCATTTTTTGTGATACATCTAATCAATAATGTTATGAATTGGTGTCATCAACTTATTTGATTGATTATATCATTCATTGAGATTCTGAAAAGTAATGATCCCATAAGATAAAATGGCCATGGATTAATCAAAAAATTCATTTCCATTAAAGGGATTAATGTATCAACATTATCAAATAGTAAGAAAAGATAAATCCTTTCTCTCATTATCTATTAATGCAATATCACTAAATAGACACCAAATGTATCCCACATCACCACAAACACATTTCATCATAGATTTCATCAATACATCAATCTATTTGACTAAATGTATTCATGAATGATAATATGAATGTATAAAGATAAATACACGTGTATATAGATAAAAACATACAATGATACATAAAATGTTAATTTCCTACTAGAGAGTCTATTAAGATAAACTCCCTTCTTAGAGGCATTCAATGATAAACACTATGAGAAATTGTAAAATTTTATTATAATCCCACTACCAATGATTTATTTTTATCATATATTCACATCATAAAATATAATCCATCTTTAAAACATATATTCAACAATATTGACATGAAAACTTCAGGATCTCATCATAGTGAAGAAAGACAATTTATTTCTAGTTAAACTTATATTCTTAGGAAATTATCACATACTAATTCAAGCATATGAACTATAAAGATGTGATATGAATTTTTATTTAATTAATTAATACATGTAATCATCATGTGTCTAGATGTTATTTCTAGTAAACCAACTCTAATGGATCCTCCCTTATTTCTAGGACGTGTTAATACAATGTGAGTTGATCAATAATGAACGAGATAACATAATTTTGTTTACATATATCTAGTAGTCCAGTCACAATGTACACTATGATTTTAAGCCATTTTTACATTGGTAAAGGGAGGAGTTTCAATACACCCATAAGGTGTTGTCTCTGAACATTTACTTGTTTTCATACAATGTTTCATGAAAAATATTCATCAATTTTTCAATATATATTTTCAAATTAGAAGTTCTCCCTAAGAACACTATACATATTATTACTATAACATTGTATATAGAATCTTTATAAATATAATTCATCCAATAATTACATATCCCCCCCAGGGACCAAGGGTGTATAATTTTATTATTTTGATATTCAACACATCATCTTTATAGATGATGTTTAAAAATATCCCATATTTTTTTGATTTATTCATCTTTTCAAAACACTTTTCATCTTGTTTATAATTCATTATATTTTCATGGAATGATGGTTTATAAATTACATAAATACAGAATGATGTTTCCCCTTACTTAATAAATCATATATATTAATTTACTAAATCAAATAATATTGGATCCTTCCAATAATCATTATACATTGAACACCATGATATTTCCAACTCGATTCATCTACCAACTTTCTTTCCTTACAATGTGATAGTGTATTATATCGTCATAGTCCTTGAGTTTTTCTATCCATATCCATTTTCTTATTTTTATTTCATTTATTGTGAATATAAAATTAAATATTTTATGGTCAAAATTAATGTAACACTTAATAAACTAAAGTTAAATTCTCTATTTCATTTATTAAAAGATTATAGATTTAAATCTAGATTATGAGTATAAATTTCTATATCACATGTCAATAATTTCATTGATACATAAGAAATTACTCCATCATTATTCATAAAGGAATACCCTAGTCCTTTTTACAATGCATAATTATTTGAAAAACCTTTAATTACAAGATTGTATTTTCAAAACTGTTTTATTGGATAATATATTAATTACTTCTTCAAAGAATGCTTCAAATACCCTTGACCAAGGTAATATAACTCTTTTATATGCCAACCGAGTAAATTTATTAGTTTATTGGAAGAAAATTTCAATATATATCCCTTTGTAACCTAATAAGACATGAAAACTACATATCACCATTATATTTATCAGTGTGATTAATTTTTTGAAACTACTGTCTTCATATAGTAAAACATTATTCCATCCTTCATGTTAAAATAGATAAGTAAATCAAATTATTTAATTTAAAACTCAAGAATATTTAATTTACCATATAACATCATCACCATTAGTTTGTGAATGATTTTTATTAAATGATCTTCACTCTATATATAGGTCTTATATTATATTAGGATATCATCCCTAAACACCCAACTAATTTATAAAAATAATAATTCAATACTTTATTCATTAAATCAATGAACACCAATGGAGATTTTTTTTACTAAAGTTCATCACTGTTGACACATAATTCCAATACCTTCAAATTAAATATCACAATTATGTAATATTAATTGATGATAAACACAATGGATATCAATCATCAAGAAGTATTGATCGCATTGGGGCTGATGAAGCAAAAAATCAATTCAAGGGAAAAGATAAAAGTTATTTACATTAATGGAATTGATTTCTATATAATTGATTCACAACCTCAAAAATCAATCATTATTTTTAATAAATAATAAATTTTATACTAATTGGGAAATTATAGGGAATTTTAATACCTTAAAATCATAATTATGTTAGTTTTTTTATTTCCATAGACTTTATAGTATCCATTCCATGTAGATGATTTGATATGAGATTGACAACTGGTAGTGATTTGTAGAGAAAAAAACTCTTGATCCTATCGATGTCAAGGTATTTGCTTAGGGAATACAATAATACAATATATCACAATATACACAACCTCAATTCCATGTATATCCTTCTTTTTTATTGATTTATGTTCCCTCATTATTTTATTTAGATGTCACTATAGAGGTGGTTCCAAACATTAATTACTAAATTAGCAATATCTTTCAAGAATAAGAAATCCTATTGTGAAATTAGAGAATGTAATTTATTACACATGAAAAGAAATTATTTCATTATGGTTTTAGATTCAATCCATGTCAAGGATTCTAGAAAGTAAACAATTAGTATAATAAAAAAATAAATTTAATAACCTCTATGAATATATATGGATATATAAATATAATTTTATCACCATAATATTTCCTTAAGAAATTTTAATTGGGAAGTAATTCTTAATGAATTATAGAATTATTTAGTGTTCTTATTAAATTTATAAGATGTGAATGAGTTTGTAGATCAAGAATCAAATAATTAATTTTCTATCATTGATTTTATTTGAAAATTCCATAATATGACATCATTTGGGACCACAACTTCTACTGTAGTTATATTATAGGCTCAACCTTTATCATTTACATTATTTTTATGTGGAAATCCAAGATTCATTGGGAATTGATATTTATAGTACCTCATTTACTTGAAATTAAATAATTGGACGTTTTTAGATTCTTATTTTCCCGTGCATTTGTATGCATAATGGTTGTTATCTACATACTTGTAAAAACTATCATTATATTTAAATAATCCACAGGTTATTTCTTCCAATGATTATTTTTTAATGGAATTATTCCATCCCATTTTTCTACTTTTCCAAATTCATTTCAAAATTGGTTTTAGCAGATATTTTTTCCCTTTTTCTCCCTTAGAAGTTATAATAACTAACAACTCAATCTTAGTTGTGGTGGAAATTTTTATAGTCCATTCATAATATAAAAAATATAGTGGGACTAATTCACTAACACTAAATTTAAAAAATCTAAAAAACAGTTGGTCACACTCCCTTTTAGGGTTGTCTGTATAATATACAATATGTATTTATATCATTGTAAAGGTAACCAAATATTCAAAAAACACTTTATCTACATTCTATTTCAGATTTATAAATTTCCATTTCATACTATATAGTTTCCTATGAGGATTTTATTTCTCCTAGAATATCACTTTATTGGCTTACCCCTTTAAGATTTGTATGTAATCATCCTTAATGGTTTTTTAAAATAAAGACTATTATTTATCAAAATCCCCCATTAGATGATATAAAGGGCAAATAACCTTACTATTTCAATACATTCCAAATCAATTAATATCTTCTCTATAAATATGATACACTATTCATCCTCTAATTGGTTATTGTTCCCAATGAAAGGTATATATTTATACCAAATATAGATTAAAATAATTTTACATAATTATGAGGTGTAATGGGCTATACATTAAGAGAAATGTTATTATTCATACAATGTTTAAAAATCCTAAAAATATTTATAATCTTCCCAGTTCCTATACTTGAATCTTATAGGACCTTGGAACTCCCAAAGTGGGGATGGGAGAATTAGGGTGTCAAATATTTCTTATAAGTTTATGGTCCCCACATTAGTCAGAACATTTTAAACCTATCAATATGGAATCACATAGAAATCATAATTTCACATACAAAGAGACAACACAGAAAATTTTACTTGGATCACCACTACAGGATAGTCCAAGGAGTGTACATTGGTAGTGTGTCCTTCCTAACTAAATCTTCTAATCTTTACTACTTTTTGAATGCATAATATCAGAAAAAGTCACTCTATGCTATGAAAACTTACATTAAAATATTATAGGGATATCATACTACCTCCCTCAGAATACTTCCATCAAACCCCATAGATCAGAACTTTTTGTGAAGTATTACTTATTTTAATGACCCTATGGCCATTTTAGTATCTTGAAATTTAAGTCCTTGCCTTTTAAAATCATGAGACTCTGATTTCACTATAGTCATATGTTGATTCACATAAAATCATTGCTCACTTAAACTAGATGTTCAATACTTCCATTCATGAGCCTCTGTTTCTAGGGTCATTTACATAAAAAATAATACCACATTTATTGAAAAAAACTAACTTTATAAACCTTAATGATTCATTGAAGAGTATCCCATTAATATGTAACTCCTTTTTATAATATACCTAAAAATTATCCAAAACTATAGAATTTCTTTTACAGTGCACAATATCACTTTGAATAGTTCATTCATTACCCTCTTGGCCTTTCATAATGTAGAGTGATTCACCCATTTCTCAAACAATTTTCATGTCAAATGATGTTAGGGTAGCCTCATATTTATAAACTCAGAATTTTTAAATTCTCACATGCCTATAGATTATTTTTCATGAAACTCCAAAAACCTGTTAGGGATGCTCCTTTACTCATTAATCTCTAGTGAAATGAATCCTTCTCGTGAAGCTTCTCATATTCGTGGAGATTTCAATCAACCCATTGCACTATTTTTGATGATCTATATATTTTTGAATGTCATAATTTACAAAATAAAATCTTCTATAAACCCATTACATTACCATATTTATGAATATTTAATCCTAAAAAATCATTTTTCATGATTCTTGTATCTACTTCTTGATTTTGAACACAAAACATGGAAAATATAGGGAAATAATTAACACCATTAACATGAATGTAAGATTGAAATGTTAGATAATATCGAATATTATCTCTATGAGTATACTAATTGTGATGGTAAATAAACAAAAAATAGTTTCTATTTCATCTTTGAATGAACTTGGTTCAAAAAATATCCCCACTTGGGTTTTTTGGAAATTATTTTATATATTCAATCATGTACGAGCCATTATCAAAACATAATACATGAGAAACAAATCATCCAGCACTCTAATTATATATGAAAAAATAATAGTGTATAAAACTAGAGGGGATGCATGAATTAGAATCTTGTGATTTTTTTGCTAAAATATGTCCAATCCAAGCTCTGACTATTTCATCATAACACCTAATTCTCATCATGTATTACAAAGATTGAGTGAACGTTCAACCCACAAACCATTATTTTATAAATTTGAACAAACCATTAACATTTGTATTTTTCTTTATCCCATATGGTCAATGAACCCAAAGAACGTGTAATTTCATTTGAAGATCTCAAAACACGCTCTCCTGGGATCATATTTTCCCCATAAACCTACATAACATAAAAAGTGATTAAAATTTTTATTATAAATAGTGGATATGGGACCAATCAAATCCTCCTTATCCCCTACAAGGGGGATAAATATTGATGTTCATCTAATGTTTCTTAAACACATGTGCTACTAATGACTTAGTCAGAATGTCAGCCACTTGGTCATCAGTTAAAAAAATTCTCCATTCTAATAAAACCATAATCAATTTTTTGTTGATTAAGTGATATATAATCTCAAAAAAAATTGAATGAGGGTGTTGAACTAGATTATTAATAAGACCCATCATGCTATTATTTTCATTGTCAATCACCATATTTTATTTCACCTCACCACCAATATCAATCAGTTGTTTCTTCATCAAAAATAATTGATTTAAAGCCTTTGTAGTAGATATATACTTTTATTCAGTGCTAGTAAGAGAAATGTTTTTTGTTTTTTATTTTAACCAATCTAAGAATTTTTTTCCTACAAATTTTTTTCCACCTCTTGTGGATTCTATATTAACAACATCTCTAGCTCTTTTAGCATCAGATAATGTTGATAAGTCATTGTCTTTCACACATCAATTTCAAAGATAAAATTGAATCTACCATGAATATACCTCAATATTTGTTTAACTGCTATAAAATTCAATTCCATCAGATTAATTTTGAGGAAAACTACTAAGAATATTTTAAAGATAATTACACTTCATCTTACAGTCAAGTATAAAATTTTTCCAATGAATCTCCTATACATGGTGGAATCTAAATAAGTTCCAACCTTATGCTTTATATGTTTATTCCCATCCATAATCAGAGTTTAAATTGGTTTGGAATATTACATATTGAATTTCATCATATGATATCTTTCATATTTAGCTTGAGAAATTAAGGTGTAATCTTTCTTTTGAATCACTTATATCCCCCTGAATTATGTGAGTTCATTGATCATAGGCATTTCAAATTGTAATTACATTTGATTAGAAAATTTATCCAATTATCATTGAGTTATTCCACAAAATATAATATCATATATATACACAGTCCCCATAATTTGATCTTACTATTAATTCATCACATATAGATTATGAAAACACCTCCTCCTTCGGATTGAATCTTCTTCATGTAAGTATCCAGTTGAAACTACCTTGCACGTGGTGCCTATTTATACCATATAGGTCCTTTTTAAAACTGAAACCTTTTCTTCATCATATCAAATCAGAAATACCACTGGTTGTTTAATGAAGACTTGTTTTAAAAAAAAATACAATTCAAACATATATTTTTAAATCAATATGATAAACATTGTTCCTCTTTTAATTTTTATTATATGGAAAATCATTATAGACCCTAGTCTCGCTACTGCATAAATCATTTCTTCAACATTAATTACTTCAATATGTTAATTTCCTTTAATCACAACATGTTTCTTTATTTTTTATCACATTTCCATGCTCCTCAAATTTATTTTATAGATCAATTTTTTTCCATTCACATTGTGATTTTCAGGCCTCTTAACAATATCCCGTGTTTGGTTTATGTCAATATGATCTAATTTTTAATTCATGTAATTAATACATTATTCATCCTCTATGAATTTTTGCAAATGAGTTTGCTTTCAAAATTGATAGGAAGGCATAATTTGCATCATTCTTCATCCACATTGACTGTTTTCTTGTGTTCCAATCCCAAATGTTGTTGGATTGATCAATTTATTTTCTTAAATTTCTAGAATGAGGTTCACATGATGTTTCTTTACCCATGGTTTCTTTGTCTAATTCCTCTACCAAATCATCATCATTTTGTAACCCTGAAATATTTTTCACCACTTCCTCTACTTATTCATTTAAATATCTTCCATTTACACATTCTTTTACATAATTTATCATATAAACATATGATATACTTGGGATATTTACGATTTTTTCTTCAATGATAATCACATCACTACTTGAAAAAATTCATCGATGAAGATTATTGAAACATATGAATGCTTTACACTTCATTAAATATCAAAGGAATATTTCTTCATATATAGAATCACCATACTTTCCTTGATATACTTCTTTATTTCGGATGAAACATTTTCCTCCATAAACATGAAAATAATTTAGAGAGGAATTCATTGCATAACATAAATCATATGGAATCTCTATTGGTCAAATATAAATACCTCTTCGATTAGGGGTGTATATTGATTCATGAACATACTATTTCCTATAATGACGAGAGATATGACTCTCAATCTGCATAGTTCTAGCCATATTATTCATCTATTGATTTTTACATTCAATAACTCTATATTGCTTTGGGTTTCCCACTATAGACATCTCATGATTTATTTGTTCTTTTCCATGTAATTTAAATATTAAATGGATGTGTATTCCTATCTATTACCAAATCATTGGACATTGATTAAACATAGAGTATCATTATCAGATACTTGATTATAGCTTTTAATGTGATCAAGTAGTTTTTTTCCCATGTATAATCATTACAGAAGACATTATACTATAAAAATCAATATAAATAAATATTTGAAACATTATAAATATTTCATCCACACTTATTTTACCACATATTTCTATGTGTAAAATATCAAGATGATTTGATTTTCTTTTCTTCTTTAGAAAATATGAACTATAGACCATCATTTCTCACATAAAATCATCGAATGTTTTTTCTATTTCATGATTCATAGTTGGGGATATCAATGACTATCTTAATATTAGATATATTTTACATTAATTTTTTTTAAATGACCAATCCTATAATGCCAAAAGTTGTCTTCCTCTAACAATTAAGTAACAAATGTTTCGTTTGCTATAAAACTGATATAAATTTTCTTTAGTTCTCATTCCATTCAAGAGATAATTAAATTTCTCTACATGGAAAGTGAATCAAATTTGATGAAGTGTCTTTACCAATCCGAATTCCCTTATTTGACTCACACTCAGGATATTATCATTCAAACAATCCACATGGAGGACTATATATTTCATTCAATTTTCATTTTCAAGTAAGGTACTTCCACTTCCTCTAATCATTAAAGAACCATTATTTTCGAACCACGCTATTACATCAACAATTTTCTTAAAATTATTCAATAAATAAACATTTCCTATCATATGGGATATGAAACTACTATCAAGAATCCATGTGCTACTTTTTTTCACATTGACAGTTATTTCTGAAATTTGGATTTCTTAATTTTATTATTTTCCTTCCATTACATACTTGATTGAGTGGAGGATAAATAAGTATTTTCTATTATCTTTTCCATATAAAAGGATTAATAATAATAATATTGTTCTTTTATATAATAATACATATTTACAAGACAAAACATGCTTGGTTAGTGGGTATTGACTTCTCTCTATGTTTTGTCGGTATTGTTCCTGTCTTTTCTCTGCCAGCAATGAATATGATTAAGAATATAGTTATAATAATGAAAATAATGTCCATAGAAATTGGTTATTCTATAAGATGAATTATATGGTCTCATTTTTCATTATTTTATTTCCAACATGTCCCCATTCAAATAGTTTTTTCCTCTTCTCAGTATGACATGTTACGGACCATATGACATCAAAATTGACATTTTATAATATGAATTGTCTTCTCACTTCCATTCCTAATCATGTGACATTATATTGAAAAGGCATTTGAATGGTGATAATCTTTGGAAACTCATGGATAATATTTAGATCTCTTTTCTTTTTTATTTGAATATTTCTTTGAACGGACATTAGGTGCCTTTGTGATATGTCCAACTTTCTCCATCAATTTATTTTTTCTCAATTTTTTGTAGAATTTTATGTTTTATGATTACAACCAATTTCACTTTTCTCATTGACGTGGATCTTTGATCATTCAAATCCTTCTCTGCTTGTTAATAACCATGCTTAGCCCTCTCTAAAATCTTTACATCTAAGAATCTTCCAAACTCATTTTTCTTCTTTGTTTCCCTTGAATTTGAATTTTTTTATAGTTTACTCTTTAGAGTAACAACTTCTTATGAAATCCCCTAAACTATCTTATCATTCTCATACAGACTATATTTAAGGTAATTTATTACCTTTTCCTTCTCTTTAATCCTAAGCTTATATTCCACAACATCATCTCATCTTTAATGAGTTATTGTATTTTATTTTTCTCCTTCTTCTATTGAATCTATTTCTTCTTCAATATGACCAACACACTATGATAACTCTTCAAGAACATCTATCATATATCTACTTCTCCCTAATTGATTTTCAATATTATCCAAAGAATCCTCAAGTTCAAAATTGGGATCAAAAACAAAAAAAAATTAGCGTCATCGTTATTATTTTAAGGTTCTAACTTTTAAACTAATGCAATAATGTTTTCTTGGTTTCCATATTTGAACATTGGTTCTTCATCCAAAAAAATTTCATTATCATCTGGTTTTTCTTGATAGGTGAAACTCATTCTCTATAATTTCATTACTAATTTTAATTCTCCCTTTTAGGGATACCATTTTTGCTGCTCCAACAATTTTACAGCTTCACTTTCTTCATCATCCAAATAACATGAGAACTAAGAGTAAATGATCCCAACTATATCACATTGAAAACATTATAGAAGAAAATTTTCATTAAATCTATCTTTTCCTCCCTTTAATTTTTTATAAAAAAGATATTGTTGTTAATATTCCTCCTTATCTTCATCAATAATATCACTAAAAATATCTTTTTTTCTAAGTCCTTTAATGATATTTCCTTTCTTACTCAATTTTCAGCATCATCTGGTTTAAATATGAAAAATGTCATTATCATATTATTTTTATCTATAGACAAAAATATTTCTCTGTAATTTCGTTAAGGATTTGAATTTTCATTTTTGGGGATACCTCTTATAATTATTCTACATGTTTGTAGCTTCACATTCTTCATCATCGAACTTCCTTGAGCAATGTGAGTTAATGTTTCTAACTCTACCACATTGAAAACATAGTAGAGGAATATTTCCTTCCAATATACCTTTTCCTCCGTTGATTTTTTTAGAAAAAAATAGATAGATGTTTATCTTCCTCATTATTATCCTCAACACTATATCTAGAAATATCATGTTTCCCATGGTGTTGAATGAAATTTCATTACACTATTTGAAAAATCATCTGGTTTGAATCATATTTTTTATACCACTAGACTTCTCACAAGATTATCGTTTGAATTTTTAGATTGATGCCTTTCCTAAAGTACTTACATTTTATGATTTTATTGGGCTAGAAACCTTCTAAAAATTTTCTTAAAAATTTAAATTTATTTTATTTCATCAAAATAGATTTCGTATTTCTCTAATAACATTTTTCATTTGATTAAAAAAGGTGTCTACATTTTCATCTAGATGCATTTTCATGTCATCAAACCTATTGTGAAAAATGTGTAGTTTAACATCATTTTCAATATATTCTCTTTCATATATATTTTACAGTTTTTTCCAAAAAGATATAGATGATGTTAAACACATCACCTTCAAGTAGATTTTATTAGATAGAGGTACATTAAGGGAATTCTATTATTTAATATCTATATCAAGCATTTTTCTAACTACTTTAGTCATAGACATTACTGTTGCATTAGTGAAATAAATCCACTAGGAAGTGGAAAAATTTACATCAATTCTAAGAGATATTAGATTATATATCTTCCTATTCACCAAAATATGGATGTTTCATCCATCAAATATGGTGATGTCCCTGGAATTTTAGAAATTACACATGATAAAAAAAGAGGGAATATTTAATTATAGAAACCTATTCTATATTATACCACTTTTAGGAACACAGAACCCCCTGATAGGGATGATATTAAATAGTGAGTCAAATATTTATTTTAAAGTGTCGGATCTTGTTCTCATGTTGTTATGAACACCTTAAACCTATCCTTATAGAACTGTGATGTAATTAAAAAATTCACATACAGAGAGGAAAAAAATGTACTCTATTCAGGGTTGTTGGATTGTCCAATGAGTATACAGTGACATTGATTTGGTCATACATAAATATAATAATTGTAACATCCCAAGTAAGTAATGAATAATATATATTTTTATCTATGCCTATTAATGGTTAAGATAGTGTTATAGTGGCTTAAAATGAAAATAAATACAATCTTATGCATGGAATACACTAATATTCTTAAAAGATTGTTTTACTGCCTTTTGATGGCAAACCATTTTTGAATATATATTTTGACAATTTTATAAACTATGTTTGTCAAAATAAACTTATCCTTTATGATTGGGACATCAAAATTTACCTTGTGTGAATTTATGTTATTTTTCTGACAATGTTCATTTTTTAATGAATAGTGAAAAATACTGCATTTTACATCAAAACTGCTTTTTAATATAATTTATTTATATTATTAGATTATGTTTTGAATTCGTTTTTAAGTGAAATTAGAATATATTTTTACCATTTTATCCAATGGTGGTCATTGGAATCAATTTCACTTTGAAATTAGACTTAAACTGGTGTCAATCTTTTGATACTTATTGTTTTGTAAAAACACGCTATTTGCTCTGGCAGCGGGAATTAATTATTAAATTAATTAATGTGACTTATATGATTTGAATTTTGTAAAATAGACTTCATTTTTGAATATGGAATATCAAATATAGCTTAGGGTGAGTTTTTGGTAATTTTCTGAAAAACTTCAATTTTTGATGAATAGTGAAACCACTACGTGGTAATCAAGCAAACTGATTTTTCAGTTAAATGAAAGTTTACCCCTAATGTGTATTGAATTTTGAAAATCCGACATACATGGTTGTCATTAAGAAGTAAAATTTGGTTCAATGAGATTATAATAATTTTTTGGTGAATAGTAACTTATTAAGTTCTTAATCACGATTAGTGGTAATTAGGGTAGTTTAAGGTATAAATAATACTTTAATAAAATGAAATGACCTAGACACATGTCCCAACCTCATTGGTTGTGTCATGTCCGACCATGAAATGCCATGGGTCAACTTGGGGACCCCATGTATTCACTTTTGTTGGGAAATGACATAAATTACTTTTTATTTAATGTTAATGTGAAAATGACACAAACATAATATGTTTTACGAAAACAATTTTTAAGTGGGGTTATACAAGTCCAGAATTTGATTATAAATAGTAATTGGAAAGAGAAAAAGATTTCCTATATCATAGTAGTTTTTTTATAATTTTTAGACATTAAATAAATTTAATTATTTACGACATAATGATGATGCAGCGATGACATCATTATTTGACGATTTAAATAAAATAGAAAGATAATGTAAAATCTATGAACTACACATGTCCAAAACCAATTGGATGAGTGGATTTAAAACCCTTATCACCTTATCCAAGAATTATATCAATGTGCGACCTTCTAGAACCGAAACACATTTTCAAATAATGTAATATTTCTTTACTTTCCAAAAGTGCCCCTCCTCTCCTCTTATAAAAGGCCCCCACCTCTACCTCATTTCACACACTCTTCAAGCCTTTGGCTCGGCCAAACCCTGCCCATTTGCTCTCTCCACATCCCTCTCCTCATCCTATAGGATTCCCTTTGGGCAGAATCCTTTCAAAGGAAGCCTTTAGGCTCAACTCAAAAGGAGTTACACTTTTAAAGGTAATTCATTCTTCATGTTCATTTGTTTTATTTTGCTTCTCCAACCCCCTAAAATCTTTTTATTTATTTCTTTTGTAACAACTCCAGTATAATCAATATACTAGGATGTTTTTATAAGATTTATTTGAGCTACACTCTCACACAACTACATCAAATGGTTAAAGAACATACGGTTTCCGTGGATGGCGAAATTCTGCCTCCCGAAACGATGATTGTTCAACACTCATTTAACACCTTCAAAGGTGGCCATTATGATGTCACTATTTTTATATATGATATATAATATGTTTATGTTTTTCTTAAGCTTCTGTTTTTTTTTATTTTGTGCATACCTTTATGGTTTCCATTATGGGTAAAACACGATATCTTCATTTTAGGAAGTGCGGACTACCGCCCCCTAAAAGTGATTTGATTCGTTAAATACCATATATGGGACATATAAAGGATGGAACTATGATATTATATATGATATTATACTAGAAGTATAATATACCTTTATATCATTATGATTCCATTCTATAAAATACGAAATAGAAATGAAAGTAGCATTCATGCGTACGTACGGCTTACCGTCTCCATGAACGGTGCATTTCATTTCTTACCTCTAAATGATTATGTAATATTATAAATGCATGTATGTACTGGATATATATGACATATATGATATCTAAATCATGAATACAATTCTGGATATAATGAACCTTTGACCAAATTAACAACATGTAAGTGTAAGAAGTCTATTTTTGACTTAAGAACCAAATACCAACAAAATGAACATTGTTAACTTAACAGATTACATGATGTTCATAACATGGTATAAAAGGAATAATGAACTTGAAAAAGGTTCTTAAGCAAGTAGAGATTAACTCAAGTTTATTATTCAGGAGATTAAAGAACGGTCGGGTCAAGTCGGATATGAGGTATGGGACTTCGTCTCAATCTCCTTTCATTGTGGCATATTTTATTTTATACACAACTTTCTTTTATACGGTGTATAAACCCCTTTGACTTTTACGTTTATTCAAAAGGAATCTTTTTTATACAAAGCGTTTACTAAATGACAAAAGGGAATGTTTTTGTCGTACGTATGCGGCGACAACGACTTCTCCGCCGTCGTAACCGTTATTTGAGTTTCTGCTTCCTCTACAAGCCATACCTTCTTTTTTAAAAGAAAAATAAATACCATGTTTTACTTTGGTATTGAAAATGGTTTTCATAATGTTTTTATTATATCAATGTGTTGTATTGATATCTCGTGATTGAAATGTGGAAATTTTATGTTTCCTTTATGCATGTTTTATGTGATATGATTATGTTATGGTTCTTGGGCATTATTATGAAGACGGGTGGTTCCGTGATAAACTAAGGGTGGGTGAGCCCGTTATAGCTCTCCAATGCATTGGGTAACGTTAAGGAGTGAAACGTTAAGGTTTCTCCGAAGAGATTTTAGGGAATATACTGTGATGGGTATTCCAAACGTAACCAAGAGGGTTACTCCTTACGTAAGAATGTTATGAATGCCTCAAGTTACCTTTATGTCTTATGATTTATATGATTTATTCATGATTTTATGAGGTATGTTAAAGTGCCTATGTTTTATGGGTAAAGTATGATTTCATTCTTATGTATATATGAACTCATGTTTCCTTTCCATGTTTTTTTATAACCCATACTGAGTTTTTATGCTCATCCCAAGTTTTTGAAATGTTTTTCACAGGTCAAGGGAAAGGTACATGATAAGATGATAGAGTCAAGGATGTGTCAATAAATAATCCATGTTTTATTTTAAATGTGTTTCCATTGATGGGAATGAAGAATACTATCTTTATGTAACCACTTTGTTTATATGTGGAATGTAATGCAAGTTTTATGATCTAATTCTCTAAAACTCTAAACCTGAAAAGATCCTCAACGCGTAATCTTGTAATAACTCAAGATTGAGTATGGTTTAAGGCTGGGGCCTTATAGTTGGTATCAGAGGTCGGTTTAGATAACTTTAGGAGTTAGAATTCTATTAAATGATTATCCAAAAATATTTTTTTTCGAAATGATATAGCATTTAAAGATTACCATGTTGCTTCATCTAAGACATGTTTGTTCAGAATGGTTTTTCGTAGAGGAAACAGGGAAGCAGTGCTAGGAAGGGATACAGAAGGAAATAACCTTCCGAATCAGCATCCAGAAATGGTCGGAATTGGAACTGAACAGTTTGTTGCAGTAATGGCATAGTTGACTCATGCGATAAATGGCAGTGGTATCCATGCACGAGATCAGCCAGATCAACCGCAGAGGAACATGTCAGTGGTGGAACATTTCATGAGGCAACATCCACCATCATTTAGAGGATCATCTGACCCTGTGCTAGCTGAAGGGTGGATTAAAGCACTGGAAAAGATTTTTGATGTCATGGGGTGTTCATACAATCAAAAGGTTAGTCTTGCTATTTACCGTTTGGAGGGAGAAGCAGATCAGTGGTGGTCTATGGTTAAAAATATCCGGGACGCCGATGAGATTGATGCTCTTGACTGGGATGAATTCAAAGGTATGTTTCTTGAGAAGTATTTTCCTAAGGCTGTTCGACTTAGGATGGAAAATAAATTCTTGGAATTGAGGCAAGAGGAAGAATTAGTGGCTGCCTATGAAGAAAGGTTCACTCGATTGGCAAGGTATGCTCCAAATTTTATCCGGGACCTTGATAGTAAAATAAATCGTTTTTACTCAGGATTAAAGCCAAAATATCGAAGGGCATTAGCTTCTCGTGAGTTTAAAAGTTATGAAAAGCTTGTTCGATGTGCTGAGAAGTTGGAAATGGAGTTTTTCGATGACCAAGTTTTCTATAACAACCAGCAGAAGAAGAGACCGAGGTGGCAGGAGAAAGGTAAGAATTCTTCAAAAAAGACTGATGGTAAGAAAACTAAGTTTCCAGTTTGTGATAAGTGTGGCAAAAGGCATGTTGGGGAATGTCTTCTGAATTCTGGGAAGTGCTACCGATGTGGTAAGATGGGACATAAGGCTCGTGATTGCACTGAAAAGGATCAAGGTGAAGGTAAGAACAAATTTGACTTACAGTTAGTGAAATGTTATAAGTGAAATGAGATGGGTCACTATGAAAACGAGTGTCCGACAAGGAGCTTGAGTGATGGGAAGCAGTTAGACTACAAGCAGAAAGGGGTGGTGAAATCCTTTGCAACTACTTCAGCAGATGTCGGGCCATCAAATGAATTTGTATCAGGTACTTTGTTTGTTTTTTAAGATTATGCCAGTGTGTTGTTTGATTCGGGGTCTACACATTCTTTCATCTCTGAAACCTTTTCTAGTAAAATGGGAATACCATCTCAAGAAATGACTCCTAAACATTTGGTAAAAACACCTGGGGGAAGTGTCGAGGCAAAAAGAATTTATAAGAATCTTCCTATCCTTATCTGTGGAAAGAACCTACTTGCAAACCTTATTGTTCTACCTCTAGTAGAGTTTGATGTTATCTTGGGTATGGATTGGCTCTCTATTTACCATGCTAAGATTGACTGTAGAGCTAAAGAAGTTTCTTTTCAGAAAGACTTTCAGTTTGTTTACAAGAATGAACCCTTACTTTTGATAACATATCAAGAGGCCGAGAAACTTGTAAAAGATGGAAATGAATGTTACCTTGCACACGTCATTGAAAATAAAGGAACTGTTCAGATTAATGATGTGCTGGTGGTAAATGAGTATCCTTATGTTTTTCCTGATGAGTTGCCTGGAATAATACCAGATCGGGAAGTTGAGTTTACTGTTGACTTAGTTCCTGATGCTAAGCCAATTTCAAAACCCCCTTATCGAATGGCACAAATTGAACTTTTAGAGTTGAAGGAGCAATTGCAAGATTTATTGGAGAAAGGTTTCATTAGACCTAGCACATCACCATTGGGTGCTCCTATTTTATTTGTTAAAAAGAAATATGGTTCTATGAGACTTTGCATTGATTATAGAGCCCTGAATAATATCACTATTAAGAACAAATATCTTTTGCCTCATATCGCTGATTTGTTTGATCAGCTCCAGGGAGCTTAGTTTTTTTCAAAGATTGACTTGAGATCGGGGTACCATCAGCTGAAGGTAAAGGAGGCAGATATTCCGAAGACCGCATTCCGTACGAGATATGGCCATTATGAATTTGTAGTAATGCCTTTTGGGCTAACCAATGCACCTGCTGTATTCATGGACTTAATGAATAGAATTTTCCATGAGTTCTTGGATAAGTTTGTGGTGGTTTTCATTGATGATATTTTGGTGTTTTCTAAAAGTAAAGAGGAGCATGAAAAATATTTAAGGTTTATCTTACAAACCTTAAAAGAAAGGAAACTATATGGGAAATTCAACAAGTGTGAGTTTTGGTTACAACAAATTTCTTTCCTTGGTCACATTGTTTCTAAAGATGGAATAACTGTTGATCCTGCAAAAAAAAGTTGTGGAAGAATGGCCAAGACCCACAAATGTAATCGAGATTCGTAGCTTCCTTGGTTTGGAGGGCTATTACCGAAGGTTTGTTAGAAATTTTTCACGGTTATCAAGTCCAATGACTAAGCTAACTCGGAAGGGTGTTAAGTTTATCTGGAAAAAAGAATGTGATGATTGTTTTCAGGAATTGAAAAGAAGATTGGTGAATGCTCCAGTTTTGACACTACCTTCCAGGAATGGTGAGTTTGTTATATACAGTGATGCTTCATTGAAAGGACTTGGTTGTATCCTAATGCAGAATGATCAGGTAATTGCTTATGCTTCACGACAGTTGAAAACTCATGAGGTAAATTACCCTACATATGATTTGGAACTAGCTGCTGTTTTTTTTTTGCTTTAAAAATTTGGAGGCATCATTTGTATGGAGTAAAGTGTGAAATATATACCGATCACAAAAGTTTAAAGTATATATTCACTCAGAAAGAGTTAAAAATGAGACAAAGGAGATGGCTGTAATTAATCAAGGATTATGATTGTACAATTCATTACCATCCGGGAAAATCAAATAAAGTGGCTGATGCTTTGAGTCGAAAAAGTAATGCTTCATTAACAATGTTGTGTTTGGAACGTGATCCTTTGGTTAACGATTTGATGAACATTGGAATAGAAGTTGTTGGTGCAGGAAGTCCTTCTGTTTTGTTTCAGGTATCAGTGAGATCTTCTCTATCAGATAGAATCAAGCAAGCACAGAAGCAAGACAGTGAGTTGTAGAAAAAGGTAGAGCTGGTTCATAAAGGTAAGTTGCCTGAATTCAACATTTATAATGATTGTGTATTGAGATTTGGGAAGAGATTTTGTGTGCCTTGTGATTCACAGTTGAAGAGAGAGTTGTTATGTGAAGCTCATAGTTCTCCGTTTTCAGTTCATCCGGGAAGTACTAAGATGTATAGAGATCTGCAGGAGTATTACTGGTGGGATGGAATGAAAAGTGACTTTTCTGATTTTACTGTGAAGTTTTTGACTTGTCAGCAGGTTAAAGCAGAGCGGAAGCTACCGAAAGGGATGCTTCAGCCTTTACCAGTGCCAGAGTGGAAATGGGAGAATATATCCATGGACTTTGTTGTTGGATTACCGAAGACATCTCGAGGTAATAATGCAATCTGGGTTATTGTTGATCGCTTGACCAAATCTACTCATTTCCTTTCTATACGAGATACTTTATCTCTTGATCAACTTTCTCGTTTGTATCTTAAATAGATAGTCAGGTTACATGGAGTTCCTCTCTCCATTGTAACGGATCGTGATCCCAGGTTTACTTCTAACTTTTGGAAAGGCCTTCAGAAGTCGTTGGGTACTGAATTAAATTTTAGTACAGCTTTCCATCCTCAATCAGATGGGCAGTCAGAACGAACAATTCAGACATTGGAGGATATGCTATGAGCTTGTTCTATAGATTATCAGGGAAGTTGGGACCAACATCTTTCTTTGGTTGAATTTTCATATAATAACAGTTTCCATTCTAGTATACAGATGGCACCATTTCAGGCATTATATGGGAAGCGGTGTCGAACTCCAGCTTTCTGGGATGAAGTGGGTGAAAGGAAGTTGATGGGACCAGAATTGGTAGAAGAGATGGCAGAAAAAGTTCATCCGATTCAGAAACACATGAGAACAGCTCAGAGCAGGCAGAAGAGTTATGCAGATAACCGGAGGAAGGATCTATCTTTCGAGGTAGGTGATCATGTTTTTCTCAAGGTTTCTCCTTGGAAAAGCGTGATGAGATTTGGTAAGAAAGGAAAGTTGAGTCCAAGGTTTGTTGGACCATACGAAATTCTGGAGAGAGTTGGATCAGTTGCATACCGAGTGGCTTTACCTCCGAGTTTATCTTAGGTACACAATGTTTTTCACGTTTCGATGTTGAGAAAGTATATGCCAGATCCATCTCATGTTTTGAGCCCAGAGGTATTTCAGCTGGAAGAGAACCTATCTTATGAGGAACAACCAGTCCAGATTCTTAACCACAGGGAGAAAGTGTTACGGAATAAGGTGATTCATCAGGTAATGGTTTTGTGGAAAAACCACATGATTGAAGAGGCAACATGGGAATCTGAAAAGGCAATGAGGGATAAGTACCCCCATTTATTCGATAAGTAAATAAATTGCGGGGACGAAATTTTCTAAAGGGGGGAAGGATGAAACATCCCAAGTAAGTAATGAATAATATATATTTTTATCTATGTCTATTAATGATTAATATAGTGTTATAGCGGCTTAAAATGAAAATAAATACAATCTTATGCATGGAATACACTAATATTCTTAAAAGATTGTTTTACTGCCTTTTGATGGAAAACCATTTTTGAATCTATATTTTGAAAATTTTATAAACTATGTTTGTCAAAATAAACTTATCCTTTATGATTGGGACATCAAAATTTACCTTTTGTGAATTTTTGGTATTTTTCTGACAATGTTCATTTTTTAATGAATAGTGAAAAATACTGCATTTTACATCAAAACTGCTTTTTAATCTAATTTATTTATATGATTAGATTATGTTTTGAATTGGTTTTGAAGTGAAATTAGAATATATTTTTACCATTTTATCCAATGGTGGTCATTGGAATCAATTTCACTTTGAAATTAGACTTAAACTGGTGTCAATCTTTTGATACTTATTGTTTTGTAAAAACACGCTATTTGCTCTGGCAGCGGAAATTAATTATTAAATTAATTAATGTGACTTATATGATTTGAATTTTGTAAAATAGACTTCATTTTTGAATTCAGAATATCAAATATAGCTTAGGGTGAATTTTTGGTAATTTTCTGAAAAACTTCAATTTTTGATGAATAGTGAAACCACTAAGTGGTAATCAAGAAAACTGATTTTTCTGTTAAATGAAAGTTTACCACTAATGTGTATTGAATTTTGAAAATCCGACATACATGGTTGTCATTAAGAAGTAAAATGTGGTTCAATGAGATTATAATAATTTTTTGCTGAATAGTAACTTATTAAGTTCTTAATCACGATTAGTGGTAATTAGGGTAGTTTAAGGTATAAATAATACTTTAATAAAATGAAATGACCTAGACACATGTCCCAACCTCATTGGTTGTGTCATGGCCGACCATTACATGCCATGGGTCAACTTGGGGACCCCATGGATTCAGTTTTGTTGGGCAATGACATAAATTACTTTTTATTTAATGTTAAAGTGAAAATGACACAAACATAATATGTTTTACAAAAACAATTTTTAAGTGGGGTTATACAAGTCAAAAATTTGATTATAAATAGTAATTGGAAAGCTAAAAAGATTTCCTATATCATAGTATTTTTTTTATAATTTTTAGACATTAAATAAATTTAATTATTTATGACATAATGATGATGCAGCGATGACATCATTATTTGACGATTTAAATAAAATAGAAAGATAATGTAAAATCTATGAACTACACATGTCCAAAACCAATTGGATGAGTGGATTTAGAACCCTTATCACCTTATCCACTAATTATATCAATGTGGGACCTTTTAAAACCGAAACACATTTTCAAATAATGTAATATTTCTTTACTTTCCAAAAGTGCCCCTCCTCTCCTCTTATAAAAGGCCCCCACCTCTACCTCATTTCACACACTCTTCAAGCCTTTGGCTCGGCCAACCCCTGCCCATTTGCTCTCTCCACATCCCTCTCCTCATCCTAGAGTATTCCCTTTGGGCATAATCCTTTCAAAGGAAGCCTTTAGGCTCAACTCAAAAGGAGTTACACTTTTAAAGGTAATTCATTCTCTCATGTTCATTTGTTTTATTTTGCTTCTCCAACCCCCTAAACTCTTTTTATTTATTTATTTTGTAACAACACCAGTATCATCAATATACTAGGATGTTGTTATAAGATTTATTTGAGCTACACTCTCACACAACTACATCAAATGGTTAAAGAACATACAGTTTCCGTGGATGGCGAAATTCTGCCTCCCGAAACGATGATTGTTCAACACTCATTTAACACCTTCAAAGGTGGCCATTATGATGTAACTATTTTTATATATGATATATAATATGTTTATGTTTTCCTTAAGCTTCTGTTTTTTTTATTTTGGGCATACCTTTATGGTTTCCATTATGGGTAAAACACGATATCTTCATTTTAGGAAGTGCGGACTACCGCCCCCTAAAAGTGATTTGATTCGTTAAATCCCATATGTGGGACAAATAAAGGATGGAACTATGATATTATATATGATATTATACTGGAATTATAATATACCTTTATATCATTATGATTCCATTCTATAAAATACGAAATAGAAATGAAAGTAGCGTTCATGCGTACGTACGGCTTACCGTCTCCATGAACAGTGCATTTCATTTCTTACCTCTAAATGATTATGTAATATTATAAATGCATGTATGTACTGGATATATATGACATATATGATATCTACATCATGAATACAATTCTGGATATAATGAACCTTTGACCAAATTAACAACATGTAAGTGTAAGAAGTCTATTTTTGACTTAAGAACCAAATACCGACAAAATGAACATTGTTAACATAACAGATTACATGATGTTCATAACATGGTATAAAAGGAATAATGAACTTGAAAAAGGTTCTTAAGCAATTAGATATTAACTCAAGTTTATTATTCATGAGATTAAAGAACGGTCGGGTCAAGTCGGATACGAGGTATGGGACTTCGTCTCAATCTCTTTTCATTGAGGCATATTTTATTTTATTCACAACTTTCTTTTATACGGTGTATAAACCCCTTTGACTTTTACGTTTATTCAAAAGGAATATTTTTTATAGGAATCGTTTACTAAACAACAAAAGGGAATGTTTTTGTCATACGTATTCGGCGACAATGACTTCTCCGCCGTCGTAACCGTTATTTGAGTTTCTGCTTCCTCTACAAGCCATACCATCTTTTTTAAAAGAAAAATAAATACCATGTTTTACTTTGGTATTGAAAATGGTTTTCATAATGTTTTTATTATATCAATGTTTTGTATTGATATCTCTTGATTGAAATGTGGAAATGTTATGTTTCCTTTACGCATGTTTTATGTGATATGATTATGTTATGGTTCTTGGGCATTATTATGAAGACGGGTGGTTCCGTGATAAACTAAGGGCGGGTGAGCCCGTTATAGCTCTCCAATACATTGGGTAACGCGAAGGAGTGAAACGTTAAGGTTTCTCTGAAGAGATTTTAAGGAATATACTGTGATGGGTATTCCAAACGTAACCAAGAGGGTTACTCCCTACGTAAGAATGTTATGAATGCCTCAAGTTACATTTATGTCTTATGATTTCTATGATTTATTCATGATTTTATGAGGTATGTTAAAGTGCCTATGTTTTATGGGTAAAGTATGATTTCATTCTTATGTATATATGAACTCATGTTTCCTTTCCATGTTTTTTTATAACCCATACTGAGTTTTTATGCTCATCCCATGTTTTTGAAATGTTTTTCACAGGTCAAGGGAAAGGTACATGATAAGATGATAGAGTCAAGGATGTGTCATGAAATAATCCATGTTTTATTTTAAATGTGTTTCCATTGATGGGAATGAAGAATACTATCTTTAAGTAACCACTTTGTTTATATGTGGAATGTAATGCAAGTTTTATGATCCAATTCTCTAAAACTCTAAACCTGAAAAGATCCTCAACGTGTAATCTTGTAATTACTCAAGATTAAGTATGGTTTAAGGCTGGGGCCTTATAATAATCATCCATGGATGTGGAATATAGATGATCATAAATAGACCATCTATTCATGACACACTTCCTCTATATTCCTGAATGGACCAAAGGACGTATTTTTATTTTTATTATTGATAATCCCCCTTTTAAGTATTGAAGGGGAACCCGTACAAGACCCGTAGGCCCAAGGCACAAGGCCCGACATGACTTACAATACAGGAACTAAAGGCTCAGAGGCATACCATACCCAATATATCACTACAATGGTTTATATATTACTCTATTTAATGACCTAAAGGGTTTTTGGTATATTGGTAATTAATTCAATATCTCTAACTAGAACTATAATACCCTGATATTTTGTGAACTATTAATTTAAGAATTAATTTATCTTTTTGATATTTTTTCATTTCTTGTGAAAATTTATATAGTTATATATATATAAACTATAACTAAATAATTAATTTCAAATGTAACTGAATTTTCATGTGCTAGTTGCAATACTGACTTAGATTTCACCACACACAACACTGACTAGCACAACTAGAAAAACAATCTATAACCACGCTTTAATACCCACAGTTTAGTTGCTGTGTGGCAATAGATATTATAAAACCATAGCTTTACTTCCACTCATTCCTAAATATGTCTCTCATTTTATTCATGCTCATATTTTCCTATCCCACGCTAGTGCTCAGTCTTTCCTCTCCCACCCTCTCTCTCGGGATTTTCTCTCACAAAACCCTTCTCATTGGCCGATCGTCACCCAATTGATTCTCCCTCATCCGACCCTCACTAGCTTCTCCTTTTTCATTCTTTTTCTCTCACTGGATTCTTCATTAGGGGTTCCTCCATACATCGTGCATGCCTTCCCTCCTCCATACCATTCTTCAGGTGTTCCTAATCAATTCGGTGTATAGGTTGGTGCTTCTGTCTTCATGATCAATCTCCCATCTTCAAGACGGAATTCATCATTTCAAAGGAGGTATGTATCCTTACAGATTTTTTTAGCGTTTCGTGAATTTTTCAGGGAAATTGGTGGTCGATTCGGGAATCCTCTATTGGGGGTGATGCATTTCATACCACTATATCTCCCCAATTGATTTGAGGCAGTTATTCTTTGTTAACCCCATACATTTCATGTTATAAATATATTGTGGATTTTTAATTCCTTGTTTAGGAGTTATAAATTATGTTGTATGCATGTAGTAGTATTCTTTCAGTATTTAAATTAATTTCACAGTTGGTATGGGCTTAGGCCACTTACCATTTGTTTGTAAATTTCCCAAGTATAACTATATAAAATATTTAGTTGTTGTAAAAAAATTCTTTTGTTTTTAAATGTAAGAGGAATTCTTTAATTGGTATTAATTAGATTTTATTTTTTAAAGACATTTCATGGACTAAATATTCAAAATAAGTGTCTGTTTAAGTGATCATTTTTATTTTTTGAAGGGATTGAAATTTTTTAAAAATTTATTTTCTACCTTATCCTTTTTAAAATTTATTATATAATTTTTAAATTATTTTTATAAAAATAGTGGATTTTTTCCTCTTTTTAAAGAATTTTGAGATAGTGGGTTTCATAGTGATTTTAAAATGGCCTTAAAATGAAATTTTAGATTTTGTAAAATTCATTTTTAGAACTTTTTCGTTTCATTAAAAATAGGTTGCTGTATTTTAGAAGGGGTGTTGTGTCAAATTTTGATTTTGAATTTTCATTTAGGAAAATAATTTCATATTGTCTTTTGAAAAAAAAATTCATCTGTGTTTTGAAAAGGATATTCAAATAGTTTTGAAATTTGATCGGTCTACTAAGAATGTTTATGAAATTATAGTTGGCATGTTATTTGATATGACATTATATATTATTGGAACTCTGATTTCCATATCCATGTATTTACACGGTCACTGTTTATTATTAACTCATGGGGTGTTCTAGTATTGTTGTTTGGAATTTTTATATTTTTAAAGAATTTTAATTCATATTTTATACCAGATGTTCAACCTAAAATTTTATAAAATACATTCCATAGGGATTTAAATAGCCTTTTTTGTTGTGACATATTTAGATTCTTTATTTTGACTCCTATATTATCTAAATTTAGGGTTCTTAGTTATGATTCTGACCACTCTTTGGGCATTGGTTTATCTGGGGTTTGAGGTGACTAGTTATTTTATCACATTTGGATAGTGGTGCTTATTATTTATTTTGGTTAGACATTCTTTTATTTTCGGAGAATTCAAAACATGTGTCCAATTATATTGATTAATTGGTACAATTGGCCTCTCAATACATTATATATATATATATTGGGTAGTGTTATCCATTGCTGGAAGAAAAAAGGCACATGGGTGTAGATTTGTTCCATTGCATATAAAGTGGAGGTAGACTAGGGGTGATTAGAGGGATTATTTTTTTAAATTAATATACCTATATATAGTTTATTTTAACATATTTTATTTGGTATGGGTGTCCAATATATGGAATGTTCGTTTCAGTTTTTCATTAGTCTTATGCTACTATTTCATATCAATTTTTACAGAGAAACGGCTACAAACAGTCTTCCAATGATGTTCAAAAATAATTTTCCATCTAGTTGGGATCATTAATGGAATTTAGGATGGTTTAAAGCCACAATGAGTGTTGTTTAAAATGGGACCCATGTCTAGTTCCTTACAAATGATATCAAAGGTAGAAGGGTTCCTTTATTTATAGGAACTTGGGCCCATTTTTTTAATTTTCCTCTAATATTTTGGTTGTCTTACTAATATTGATTTATAATTTTTTTAGGATTCTAAAGGGTGGTCTTGAGAGGGTTCTTTATAACCACCCTCTATGATTAAGCTAATGTTACCATGGGAAGTGGTTTTTGAATTTTGAATTCGTATTTTTTTGGATTTTAGGATGATTTTTTATTGATCCACATTTTCATATATTTAGTTTAATTGGGGTTTGTATGGGTTTTTAGATGAAAAAAATATGTTGGGGTCTGTTTTTTGAGGTTGGTATATCTGAATTGATAAAACAATCTATGACCAAATTCTAAATACCAAAAAATCATATAAATTGTTTTGTGGGTAGCATATGGTCTCCAAAACCGTGTGATCGTTTTAGTAATGATTAGTCAACCTATTTGAGTATTTGTTTATATTTATCATGAGATATCCTTAATTTAGATGGATGAATCAATGTGGAACATAATAAATGATCATTTAGATGATCAAGACATATCCTTATTTTACAATAGAATTGGTTGTTTTCAAAATTGGGTGAAAGTTTATTGAAATTACCTAATGAAATTATTATTTTAAAAGAAATAATAAGTCTAAATCCATGGAAGTAGCTTAATCCATGTAGAATATTTTGAGAAATTGATGAAAGTATTGGTTCTGTTATATGCATCCTTATTTTAATGATGTCCGCCAATGACCCGCCATCAATGTGCTCCAAATATATGCTTATGTGTCCTGATTCAGGACTATAAATTGACCCATAGAATTCAACAAGTTCTTTATAGCAGGGTGACTTAAAAAGAATAAGTATCTTAGAAAGATGTTTTTGTCTTCTTTCTTTCTAAAATATATTGATCTTTTTCAAGGAAATTATTTTATGGGTGAGCACGTGGATGGCCCTTTGAACTATGCTTCTTGCACTAGTGCATATGGTCCCTACTATCTGTATTTCATGGGAAGCACACCGATGTCCTTTCACCGTGTTCTATATTGATCAATGTAGTTGGAATGATAAACATAGATTTAACATAAAATTTTATTCTCCTCTATTTATTCTAATGCTACATAGTGAGGGGATGTAAATGTATTGATATTTAACTATCCTATAGGAACCTCTTTGGTGTATTATAGTTTTTATTTTTTGATATTTGACACATTTTTTTCATGAACAAGGAAAATTTATGCATGTACAAAAAACCAAAACATAAACACTCACACCTGATCACATCCTTAGTGGTTTTAATGATTTCTTATCCTACAAGTCTTATTTCATATTCACACAACACAAACCAAAAACATGTCCAATCAGGTGTGATGAAGTTAAATACCTTTCATAATATCCTTTTGGGAATTCATCTTACTGAGGTCAAATCCCCAACATATTATTAAAATTTTCATACTAATAATCATTGAATATATCAATTTTATACTGAATTGTTACTCCCTGAGTTATCATTAGGTTGATATTGAATTTATTGAATCTATTAAATATTTTTTAAGGGGTAATGGATATGATTTAAACAGTTTATTTTATTACATGTGTTTCTTGAACATTATTTTCTTAATCCATTAGGTATAAAATGCTACATGATGATTTATTTTTGATGATATTAAAAACATTAACTAATGAGGAATATAGGAATAATGTAAACATAACATCCATATTCTTAATATTACAAATATATAATGATTTTTTCATTTTAAATATAAAATTTTATGTCACTGTTATGTTATATTTGTTATTGGATCAGATTTTTTCATTTACTATAAATGTTTTATATTACTATGAAAACATTTTCCATTTAAGATATATAATAATTAAAGAATTATTAACTTATCAAAAAAAATTATTGTTAATAAAAATATTATATTACACTTACATATCAATTTGAATATTCTTTGTTCGTTGTTGGTTATGGATTCGTGTATAAGATATAATGTACAATTGACATACTGATCACATATATATAAGAAGTTGTTATATCTCACTTCTTTTCCCATTATTTACTTACATGTTGTTTCTTAATATGAGGTTGTTTCTATCCACTATCATCGAAGGTAGTGAGTTTGACATCAGATTCAGGTATCGTTTCTTCCTTTTTCTAATGATTCTTACATATGAGTACAAGTGGAAAAAAGTAAAATTAGATTTATCGTCGTCAAAAGCAACGCGTCTTGAAGTTGAGGTAGGTTTCCTTTTCCTAAACCATTAATTTGAATTATATAATTACCTGATTATTTAAAAAACAAGTTTCCATAATTTCATTATTATTTTAAAAAATGGTTTTCTAATTACCACTAGCTATGTCAATAAAGAATATGAATATAGCCCTTGAAATTGTTTATAGACCTTTTTTAAAGAGGTTAACAAATTCTAGTAGTTTCTAGATACTAGAACAACAGATATAAAAACCATACATTGATCATCTTTAGTTATAGAAATTCATGATCTCATTTAACTTCCCATTAAATTCATCATAAAAGGCTAATAATTAATTTATGGATCAATTAGTTCATATACCAAGCTTCCTTACATCTTTATTGGTATCATGGAACTCTCCCATAATATTTTTCTTGAAATCTTGCATTAGGAATGGTGTGAACATATCACACTATAGAGGATGAATCTATAAGGACACATAATTCAATTATGAGCCACTTATTCCCAACTAACAAGCTTCAAGGAATTTTAGTTGGTATCTTAGAAGTTCCCAATGGTCTTTAAAAGAATTGCAGATAGGGTATTACTCTTATGTAATATCACTACCTCTACCTCATTCAAATCAACATCCATATTCATTAAAACTATTGAGATCAGCCTAACATAAGGTGGACCCAAGATATATTTGTGTCTAAAGCACATATACAAGCAAAATTCTACTACTATATCATCAAGCTATTCTAGGTATTGTAGGGATTGTTATCCATGCATTTTAATACATAAAAATTCCCAATACCCTTTCTTGATTCCTCGATGTAGGCTTATATTGTATATTTAGTTTATTTTAATGGGATCCAATATCTTACAAAGAAATAAGTAAAAATGGTCAAGGATATATAGATATATTCATAGATTCATTTTTTCCCATCTGAAGAGGTCCTAAACAAAATGAATATCGATGAATACTCCATAGATTACAAGATTATTTCATATATTATGGATTTTGGGGATTTTAAGTTATACGAGACCAATTTTCATGAGGGTTTATAGACCATGGGGCTCATATCTACCTAATCTTAGACTATTCTTGCAAACTCTATACGCTTGACCAGAAGTATTTTATCACACAATTGATTATTTTGTAATAAATAAGGTAAAGACAACTCAATGCACATGCCCCACATGTAACCATACAGCTTACATGAATCTTCTTGGCATTCTATTTGGTGTAAGAAGAAACCATGTACTCATTGAGTGTTATATACCTTATCCAATTGACGATCCATACCTCCATGTGGATGTCATACTAGGTGTGCACCCCACAATATTCCTACACCTGAGCCACATACCACGTTCAAGTTGACTTTGAAACACTAATGTTTTTCCCTAATACATCACATATTGTCACTTATTTCACAACAAAATCATCTTTACCACATGATGTTAAACAATATCAAGGATTATGACAACCCTGCTTTTTATTACAACTTAAACATGCTTTATTACATAAAACTTCACTTGATACAACAAAGAAGATCGAGAGGTTTTGTGTCTTTGGGGCTTAGGATCATTACATAAAAACTTTAAACTTGAAATACAACATCCTTATTGAAAACTTCCTTTACATGACCACTACATTCCTTCGTACTTAGCATTGCATGGGATAACCTGAGGACATGCATAAGAAAAGGGTGAGCTATAAAGACCAGTAAGGGAGTACACAATGAATAACATGAGGAGTACAATACATTTTAGGAAATAGTCATATCAATAGATCATAAGAGATACATGAACATAAAGGCATGATAAAGCCTGATAATCATAACATGGAAATGTGGCAACAACACTTAACATTGAATTAGCATGAGCCAAGGCTCATTGCACATGGAGCAGGAGTAAACCCTCATTGCACTTGAAGCATGAGTAAACCCTCGTTGCACTTGAATTAGCATGAGCCAACACTCATTGCACATGACGTATCATGAGACTATACTTTACCCAATGCATTGGAGCACTATAAAGGGCGCACCCTTCTTAAACATTTCATTTCATGCATAAGTGTGCCACATGGATCATAAAACATGGATTCATAAAACATAATCATTTCTTCCACGATAAAGGAATGTGGAATCCATACATGAAACTTTACAATCAATATGTAAATGTGCATAAAGGTGAATACCCATGATGGAGAAATGGGCATGGTATTCACTACACAAAGACAATGGCTTAGAAAATCGGTGCGATTTTGGCAGCATAACGGCGTGACATAAGAATTCATAAAAAAAAAGTTGATGAGAGAGAAAGGGGTTCCTCATCATATTTACATGTAATGGACAGTAAGGAGATCATATATATACATGTCCCAACAATAGAAATGGAATTTAGATTCATGATACAAAAGTATTGCTTGAATGTAAAAGAAGAGAGAGAAGTTCCTTTCGGAATTTCGGCACAGTAACGGGTGTACATGGGAGGCATTTAATGAGAGAGAAAGGGTTCTCCCATCATTCAAACAATAAGAGGGAAGTATGGGGGATGTGTGAAACCATACCCCAACATTCATAATTGAAATAAAAAGGGCAATACAACTTAAAGAAAAAAATGACAAAAATGAGAAAGGAAGAAAACCCCTTACTTGGAAGTGTGCTTCCAAAGGCTAGAGAGAGGCTTGTGAGAGGCTTCTTGGGAGCTTGGGGCACCTTGAGAGGATTCTAGAGAGAGTAGGGCAGAGGTTGGACGAACTTCAAGGGCTTTGGGTGAGGAGGAAGTGGGGGCTTGGGTGGGTTTATATTGGAAAGGTGAGAGAATTCTTTATTATTTAGGTTTGGGACCCCTTATATTAAAATAATCCAAACCACAAACCATCCCATGGTATTTGCCCATGGTTTCTGGAAAAGGAAAGAGGAAAACAATATTTTACAAGGCCAATGTCCGAACTTATTAAAAAATTAGGTTTGCTTATGTGGAGGTGAGTCACACTCCCATGGAAATTAATTTAAAAAGGCAAAGTGTTGAATAAGTCTTGAGGGCTCCATTAATGCTTTGAAAAGTGAGTCAAACAAACCCAAAACCTCATTATTTTAATGATAAAACACATATTGGCCTAACATAAGGATTATGGTATTTTATTACATCACCATTGGGTCATTATGATGTCATAAAACACATTATATATTTAAATGGTATTTAATTTTTACCCAAAAATTTGACTGTCTCAGAAAATTATGAAAAATTCACCGTTGGATAATTTCGACGTCCTGATTCCAAAAATAATATTTATTTTAACTAAATAATTTTCTAAATATGTGAATTTTCACTTTTAAAATAAAAGCCGACATTTATAAAAAAATTCACGGGTTTTGAGAGAAATGGCTTTCAAACCTTAATAAAAATTTTAATTGCATTCATAAAATTATAAGATCATTTATATTTAATAAAAATTAATTTAATATTAATAATAATATTTTATTAAAAAATTATTTAATTCAAAAATCCTTTAATTTAATAAAATATAATTCTTAATTAAATAATAACTAAAAACATCATTTGTACTTTAAAAACTAATTACAATGTATCAAAAATGACTAGAAATTATATTCATTATTATATACAAAAATAATGTACATGAACATGGTGCTACTTATTTGTTACATAACCCCTTAAAATAGCCGCATAAGACCTAAGGGTAAGGTGTGCGATGGTGACAGACTCTTGGGGTTTCTCGGATAACATCGCTCGAGTGGTAATCTCTATCAACTTCCATTTTTCCCGTAGACGATCACGTTCGAGCTTGACTTGATGAAGCTCAGCTTGGGCTTGGTCAAGGGCAAAGCCCAAAGACGCCACCTCCTTTCCGAGCTCCGACAAATGGGCTTCGTAAGGGGCAATTCTACTGGATGAGGCCATCGCTTCCTTTGTCTGAGTAGGAAATTGGTTCGTTAAAGCCTTATATTTAAACTACCAAGATGACCACTATTCAACGACTATAAAAGTAACGGTCACAAATCTTAACGTTAAACTAAAGAAGTTGACATCTTATAAAAACATTTTTCATAAAGAAACATTTAACTGGATCAAGAGGGATTTTCCATTAATTAAACTTCCGGTCGTTACAACATTCCCCCCTTAAGAAATTTCGCCCTTGAAATTTTCCTTTTCCCACACTAAAACAAATGTGGGTAACTTAGCTTCATCATATCCTCCGACTCCCAAGTTGCTTCTTCAAACTTGTGGTTTCTCCACAACACCTTGACGAGGGGCATTGTCTTATTGTGTAGAACTTTTTCTCTACGATCCAAGATCTTCAATGGTTGCTCCTCATAAGAAAGATCGTCTTCTAATTGTACCACCTCAGAAGAGATTACATGTGAAGGGTCTGGTATGTACTTCCTTAAGAGGGATACATGGAAGACATCATGCACCTTGGCCATAGTAGGTGGAAGTGCTAGTCGATAGGCCACAGCCCCAACACGATCAAGAATCTCGAAGGGGCCGATGTACCTTGGACTTAACTTCCCTTTCTTTCCAAACCTCATGACCTTCTTCCACGGAGATATGCATAAAAACACCATGTCTCCGACTTTAAACTCAAGGTCTCGTCGACAATTATCTGCATAACTCTTCTGTCGTCTTTGGGCTTCCTTGATATGCTGCTGAATGGTTTTCACCTTCTCCACCATTTCTTCGACCATTTCTGGTCCAAGAAGCTTACGTTCACCGACCTCATCCCAACATGCCGGTGTTCTACACCTTTTCCCATACAGGGCTTCATATGGTGCCATTTGGATGCTCGAGTGGAAACTATTATTATAAGAGAACTCAACTAGAGGAAGATGTTGATCCCATCCTCCTTTAAAGTCCATTGAGCACGCTCTCAAAATATCCTCAAGTGTTTGGATAGTCCCCTCGGATTGGCCATCAGTTTGAGCATGATAGGCCGTACTGAAGTTCAGTTCAGTATTCAGAGCATGTTGAAGACTCTTCCAAAACTTAGAGGTAAATCTTGGATCTCGGTCAGACACAATAGATAGTGGTACTCCATGCAGCCGTACCACTTCCCTAATATATATTCGTGCCAGTTGATCCAAAGATAAATCCTCTCGAATAGCAATGAAGTGTGCAGTCTTTGTAAGATGATCCACAACAACCCAGATTGCATTGTTGCCTTTGGATGTCCTTGGAAGTCCAGTGACGAAGTCCATGGTGATGTTCTCCCATTTCCATTCTGGTATGGGCAATGGTTGCATCATCCCCTTAGACTTCTGCCTCTCTGCCTTCACTTGCTGACACACCAGGCACTTTGATGTATATTCAGCGATCTCCTTCTTCATATTATCCCACCAAAAGTTTTCTCGGAGATCTCGATACATCTTTGTGCTCCCTGGGTGAATAGAGAAATTTGAACTATGTGCATCATCCAAAATTTCCTTCTTCAGCTCCGAACATGATGGAACACATAGTCTTTTCCCAAACTGCACAATTCCTTCTTCATTAACATTAAACTCTGAGGATTTTCCCTTTTTGATAGCTTCCACTTTTTCTTGGATTCTCGCATCATCCTTTTGAGCATCCTTTAACCTTTCTAAAAGAGATGGTTGAGCAATCATTTGTGAAAGGATTGATGATGTTCCCTTCTTTATGATTCCCACATCCATATTCATCAAGTCTAAGAAGATTGGATCCTTCTCAATTATCATCATTGATAGAATTGCTGGATCCTTTCTACTTAGGGCATCCGCCACCTTGTTCGCCTTCCCAGGGTGGTAAAGTATTGAACAGTCATAATCCTTTATGAGCTCTATCCGTCTTCTCTGGCGCATATTAAGCTCTTTCTGTGTGAATCTATATTTAAGACTCTTGTGGTCAGTATATATCTCACATTTCTCTCCATAGAGATAATGCCGCCAGATTTTCAAGGAAAAGATCACCACCGCCAACTCCAGATCATGAGTTGGATAGTGTCGCTCATGGATTTTCAACTGTCTTGAGGCATAGGATATCACTTTATCATTCTGCATCAGCACACATCCTAAGCCCTTCTTCGAAGCATCACTGAATACCACAAAAAGCTCCCCACTTGTGGGTAAAGTGAGCACAGGTGCAGTGATAAGCCTCCTTTTCAACTCCTTGAAGCTTTCTTCACATTCATCACTCCAAGAAAACTTCACTCCCTTTCGAGTTAGCTTGGTAAGAGGGTTGGACAATCGTGAGAAGTTTCTCACAAATCGTCGATAATATCCAGCTAACCCCAAGAAGCTACGGATATCAGTTACCGATGTTGGCCTCGGCCATCCCTCAATTGCATCTGTTTTGGAGGGGTCCACAGATATCCCATTGCTTGTGATGATATGCCCCAAGAATGAGACCTCCTTCAACCAGAACTCATACTTGCTGTACTTGGCATAGAGCTTCTCCTTGCGCAAAGTCTCCAGTACAGTTCTTAAATGCTCCTCATGGTCCTCCTTGGTTTTGGAGTATATTAGAATATCATCTATAAAGACTACCACAAATTTATCTAGGTAATCTCTAAAGACTCTATTCATCAAGTCCATGAATATTGCTGGAGCATTGGTGAGTCCAAAATGCATTACTATGAACTCATAGTGCCCGTACCTTGTACGAAAAGCAGTCTTGGGGATATCTTCCTTCTTCACCCTTACTTGATAATATCTCGACCGCACGTCGACCTTGGAGAAGTATTGTGCTCCACGCAGCTGATCAAACAAGTCATCGATTCTTGGGAGAGGATACTTGTTCTTTATCGTGATTTTGTTAAGTTCACGATAATCGATGCAAAGCCACATTGACCCATCCTTCTTCTTGACGAAGAGGACTGGTGCACCCCATGGTGATGCACTTGGGCGTATAAACCCTTTATCCAGATTCTCCTGTAGTTGTTTCTTCAGATCTTCAAGCTCAACAACAGCCATTCTATATGGAGTCTTGGATATTGGTAGCACCCCAGGTATAAGTTCGATTGAGAACTCAACATCTCTTCTTGGAGGAAGACCAGGAAGTTCCTCGGGAAATACTTCAGCGAATTCCCTCACAATAGGCATTTCTTCAAGGGTGGTTTCTTCCTTGGACTCAATCATCTGAGCCAGATATGCATGCTCATAAGGCAGTAATATCCATGCTTGAGATGATGGAGCTAAAGGAGATTCATCTTCCTCCTGACACTTGTAAAGAATCGGGGGTCGATTCTCCATATGGAGTGTGATTTCCCTCTCCCGACAATTTATGTTGGCTCTATATAAGGAATGCCAATCCATGCCAAGAATTGCATCAAATTCCACCAAAGGGAGTATGACGAGGTTCGCCGGGAAATTCAATCCACAGATTATAACAGGGGAGGACTTATACTCATGGGATGCAATGATTGCCCCATTTGCCGTACTCACAGACATCTTTACTTCCATGATTTGTGGTGGTGCAGGGATTGTTCTACTAAACTTTTGAGATATAAAAGAATGCGTAGAACCTGAATCAAAAAGTACGTTCGCTATTCTTGAATAAATAACTAGCGTACCTGTCACCACTTCGTTGTCGGGGTTCACTTCGGCAGAAGTGATGGCAAAAGATCTTCCTTGCTGTCTTGGAGGTCGTTGATTGCCTCCGATAACCCTTGGATTAGGGCACTGATTCGCAAAATGACCCGGTTCTTTGCATTTGAAGCATTGAACAACGCGTTGAGGTTCGAACGGAGTGTTCCTCCCCTTCGTCGCAGCCGCGGGTCCTTCTTGCTGACAGTTAACAGCTAGGTGCCCTTCTCTTCCACACTTAAAGCATTTTCTTGTCCCCCTAAGGCAATTTCCAGGGTGCTTTTTTCCACACTTTTGGCAAGTGGGGTGCTGGAATTTCTTAGTGCCGTTGGATTTATCCATCAGACCACCAGCATTGAAGTCCACCTTCCGCTTCTTGTCCCCATGATACCCCTATGATTCTACGATCTCCATTTCAACCTTGAGGGCACATCGGACAATTTCCTCATAGTTGTCGAAGTCACGGATCGCTAATGCTTTCCGCAAGCTAGGCTTCAGCCCACCAAAGAAGCGGTCAACCTTGCATTCGGGGGTAACGACAAAGCCGGAAGCATATCGTGCAAGCCTTGTGAAGTTTTCCTCGTATGGTCCCACAGATTCCTCATCTTTCTGCTTGAGGGAAAAGAAGTCCCTTTCCATCTTAAGACGGAGGGTGCGTGGAAAATATTTATCGAAAAACATCTTCCGGAATACCTTCCATTCCAAAGCCTCGATCTCCTCCTCAGGCTTCGTATTTTTGATCAACGTCCACCATTGATCAGCTTCACCCTCCATACGATAAGCCGCCAGGAGAACCTTCTCTTTTTCAGAGCATTGGAGGATGGAGAATATCTTTTCAATGGAGTTGATCCATTGTTCAGCAATCGTGGGATCGGATGATCCACTAAAAGTAGGAGGCCTTTGTCTCATGAAGCTTTCAATAGCGACTTGTTCTTTCTTAGGGGGGGTTGAACGTTCCTCTTGACCAGTGTTTCTATTCAAAACTTGAGTTAGCTAAGAGAGAAGCGTGACAAAGTTCGCGATTCCCGCTCCCATTGGATTGGGCATCTCATAAGTACAATCATCACACTGATCTTCACAACGGTTGTTAGCCCGAGTTCTCCTATTACCGGCCATTGGCTGGAATAAAAGGAAAGTTAGGGGTAACACATAAAGGGTAATCCAAAGACAAAAGTTGATGACTTATAAATAAAATTTAATCTCTTTAACTCATGAGTCTATAGGATTCAATCCAGGCTTTTCATGATCTTCCTTCTAACATATATCCTTAGGGGCATTTTTCCCTTAATAAGGGTTCATACTAAGATTGTGAATTTATCAAAACATATCCCCCGGGAGTGTCGTAACCAAGAGTGCAGCAAGGCCCGTTGTCGTGCACCAGTTCCCGTTCGAGTCTAGCTCAAAGCGGTGTTTTCGGGTTTTACCCCTAGGATACATCTGTGCCAGAGCCGCCTCTACCTGCTCGTATCCAGACAGGGATGTATTTGTTTGATAAACCACTTAATTAGTATTTACCAAAACTTAGGGATGTTTTTATTATGATTAGTCTTGTATCTAAGTCTTTACTAGGGTTTCCTAATCCCAAAAATAACTAAACCTATCCTTTGATACCAACTATGACAACCCTACTTTTTATTACAAATTAAACATGCTTTATTACATAAAACTTCACTTGATACAACAAAGAAGATCGAGAGGTTTAGTGTCTTTGGGGCTTAGGATCATTACATAAAAACTTTAAACTTGAAATACAACATCCTTATTGAAAACTTCCTTTACATGACCACTACATTCCTTCGTACTTAGCATTGCATGGGATAACCTGAGGACATGCATAAGAAAAGGGTGAGCTATAAAGCCCAGTAAGGGAGTACACAATGAATAACATGAGGAGTACAATACTTGTTAGGCAATAGTCATATCAATAGAGCATAAGAGAGACATGAACATAAAGGCATGATAAATCATGATAATCATAACATGGAAATGTGGCAACAACACTTAACATTGAATTAGCATGAGCCAAGGCTCATTGCACATGGAGCATGAGTAAACCCTCATTGCACTTGAAGCAAGAGTAAACCCTCATTGCACTTGAATTAGCCTGAGTCAACACTCATTGCACATGACGTATCATGATACTATACTTTACCCAATGCATTGGAGCGCTATAAAGGGCGCACCCTTCTTAAACATTTCATTTCATGCATAAGTGTGCCACATGGATCATAAAACATGGATTCATAAAACATAATCATTTCATCCACGATAAAGGAATGTGGAATCCATACATGAAACTTTAAAATCAATATGTAAATGTGCATAAAGGTGAATACCCTTGATGGAGAAATGGGCATGGTATTCACTACACAAAGACATTGGCTTAGAAAATCGGTGCGATTTTGGCAGCATAACGGCGTGACATAAGAATTCATAAAAAAAAATTGATGAGAGAGAAAGGGGTTCCTCATCATATTTACATGTAATGGAAAGTAAGGAGATCATATATATAAATTTCCCAACAATAGAAATGGAATTTAGATTCATGATACAAAAGTATTGCTTGAATGTAAAAGAAGAGAGAGAAGTTCCTTTCGGAATTTCGGCATAGTAACGGGTGTACATGGGAGGCATTTAATGAGAGAGAAAGGGTTCTCCCATCATTCAAACAATAAGAGGGCAGTATGGGGGAGGTGTGAAACCATACCCCAACATTCATAATTGAAATAAAAAGGGAAATACAACTTAAAGAAAATTGACAAAAAAATGAGAAAGGAAGAAAAACCCTTACTTGGAAGTGTGCTTCCAAAGGCTAGAGAGAGGCTTGTGAGAGGCTTCTTGGGAGCTTGGGGCACCTTGATAGGATTCTAGAGAGAGTAGGGTAGAGGTTGTACGAACTTCAAGGGCTTTGGGTGAGGAGGAAGTGGGAGCTTGGGTGGGTTTATATAGGAAAGGTGAGAGAATTCTTTATTATTTAGGTTTGGGACCCCTTATATTAAAATAATCCAAAACACAAACCATCACAAGGTATTTGCCCATGGTTTCTGGAAAAGGAAAGAGGAAAACAATATTTTACAAGTCCAAGGTCCGAAATTATTAAAAAATTAGGGTTGCTTATGTGGAGGTGAGTCACACTCCCATGGAAATTAATTTAAAAAGGCAAAGTGTTGAATAAGTCTTGAGGGCTCCATTAATGCTTTGAAAAGTGAGTCAAACAAACCCAAAACCTCATTATTTTAATGATAAAACACATATTGGCCGAACATAAGGATTATGGTATTTTATTACATCACCATTGGGTCATTATGATGTCATAAAACACATTATATATTTAAATGGTATTTAATTTTTACACAAAAATTTGACTGTCTCAGAAAATTAGGAAAAATTCACCGTTGGATAATTTCGACGTCCTGATTCCAAAAATAATATTTATTTTAACTAAATAATTTTCTAAATATGTGAATTTTCACTTTTAAAATAAAATCCGACATTTATAAAAAAATTCACGGGTTTTGAGAGAAATGGCTTTCAAACCTTAATAAAAATTTTAATTGCATTCATAAAATTATAAGATCATTTATATTTAATAAAAATTAATTTAATATTAATAATAATATTTTATTAAAATATTGTTTAATTCAAAAATCCTTTAATTTAATAAAATATAATTATTAATTAAATAATAACTAAAAACATCATTTGTACTTTAAAAACTAATTACAATATATCAAAAATGAATAGAAATTATATTCATTATTATATAAAAAAATAATGTACATGAACATGGTGCAACTTATTTGTTACATAACCCCTTAAAATAGCCGCATAAGACCTAAGGGTAAGGTGTGCGATGGTGACAGACTCTTGGGGTTGCTCGGATAACATCGCTCGAGTGGTAATATCTATCAACTTCCATTTTTCCCGTAGATGATCACGTTCGAGCTTGACTTGATGAAGCTCAGCTTGGTCTTGGTCAAGGGCAAAGCCCAAAGACGCCACCTCCTTTCTGAGCTCCGACAAATGGGCTTCGTAAGGGGCAATTCTACTGGATGAGGCCATCGCTTCCTTTGTCTGAGTAGGAAATTGGTTCGTTAAAGCCTTATATTTAAACTACCCAGATGACCACTATTCAACAGCTATAAAAGTAACGGTCACAAATCTTAACGTTAAACTAAAGAAGTTGACATATTATAAAAACATTTTTCATAAAGAAACATTTAACTGGATCAAGAGGGATTTTCCATTAATGAAACTTAGGGTTGTTACAAGGATCATATCCTATGAAAATAAATTATGTAAATCATACTATGAGGGTTTTTATTCCTATTCAAATAGGATACATAGTGCAACTCTCCAAGGTTCATTCGCAATATCCCAATATCATCACCATCACATCAACCACTTTTGAGGCAATATATCTGATTCCTGGCCATCTTCCAAGAGTACTCTAAATATCATAGTAGTCACCACTAGTCATTAAACAATTACTTTTCTTATGTGAGGATAATAAGAGGATTAGTGCCTGGTAGAATATAAATGATGACCAAACTTATTAGATGATCATAAGGGGACGAAACCCCACTAGACATTAAATCATGATTAAATTCAGTGATGAGTATAAGAGGACCCAAACTTTCCATATATGAAAAGTATAATATTTATTATGTGATAAGAATAGGATGATTAACTTTTTATAATGCCTCATAATCCCATCATTCCTCATGCAATGAGCATAGAATTCCTTAGGCGATGAGCCTCGAGTTCATTAGGTGATGAGCCTAAAATACCATTGGTGACTAGACTATGATGACGTTGGTGATGAAGCTAGGATTATATAGGTGATGAGAATAGTATTTCTTAGATTATTAGCCTAATATATCTATATGGATTGAAAAAATAAGATATAACAGCCTTCCTACCCAGATCATAAATGAAGATCCATCTGTTACTTATATGTGGAAAGCATAAGATTCCATCACTTCCAGAAATGAGAAATATATTTATGGGATTGTCTAAATATACAATTTAATTTAAATTATAGAAAACTTTGGTCATTAGGTTGTCACCTTTATAAGGAAGAAAGTGACATTATTAACTGATGTCCACATGGAGATGGAATAAATAACCAGATTCATGGGAATGTGTTATTTATATAAAAGAAATATGGACTGGGAAATGAAAACCATAAAGATATGTTTCAAACTCCCATATTCCCATTTCAATGAAAGGTTCCATCATCATCACTCTTGTAGTGAAATGCTGGTTGCCTTATGAAATAGTTATGTGAAATAATGATCATGACCATCCTAGTATAGTCTAACACAATGTTCTTGAAGTATACATTTAGAAAAAAAATCGATGAAATAGAGATAAATTCATTCTCCTTCAACATATAGAGGATGAGTATTATTGGGAATCAACTTCAAGGATTTGGGAACCCGTTAAGATTTCAGTATCCTTAAAAAATGATATAGTAAGTAACATAGGGAATATTAGTCATCATAATCATAAAAAATAATTAAATTTTGATTCTAATTATCTTATGTAATTCCAAGCAATAGATTTGGTAGGTGAGGTTCCCCAACCATTTCTAATTGGTGTAGGGGTAGAACAAGTTCCCATGATTCTACTAGAAAACATGATCACCCAAACATGGAAATTTCATACCCCTATTTTGATGAAATTAATGCTATTGCCCTCACTTGATTTCCCTTATAGAGATTATGCAGTGGAGGGTTATCATTACACTGGTCAACAACTATGAGTATAAAGAAATCATACCCCCCCAGGAAAATGGCTAGATATGATCCTGAATCAATGGATCCACATTTAAAAAAAATAGAAAAGACCCTACATGGGTGCTGGAGGACTGACAAGTGGGGGTGTACCGGAGGGTCTGCAGGGGGGCTGGCAGGATGGACTGGCAGGTGGGGTGGGGGGTGTCCAGGTGGGGGGGTGCTGGAAGGTGGGACTATCTAGGGGGAGGGGGTGTCCAGGGGGGCTGGAAGTGGGTGTGGGTGGTAGGTTTGTGGGCTGCTGGCATGGGGGAGGGGGTGTCTAGAAGGGTCTGTAGCGGGCTTGAAGGTGGGGAGTGTGGGTGCTCGTAGGGTGGAGGGGGTTCTCTAGGGGGGTCTAAATGGGGGAGGGGTGCAGGGGGTCTGTTTGGGGGGGGGGGGGGGTCAAGCTGATTTCCTTAAAAAATTTGGCATGTGATACAAGGATCATGATCATACTTTTGTAATGGTATTGAAGTAATGTTTCAAGAAAAAGTGATCGAACTGAGATGAATTCATTCTCCTTCACCATATATAGAATGAGTATTATTAGGCATCAACTTCAGGGATTGGTGAACCCATTAAAAATTAGCATCCTTAAAAATTATATAATGAGTAACATAGGGGTTGTTCATGAGGTCCTGTTAGGGATTGGGGGGTCTATCACGGGGGTTATGGAAGGGGTGGTGGGGGGATGGGGGTGAAGGGGCCATCTTTCTAGGGGTGTGGAGGGGTGACATTCTGATTTCCTTAAAAAATAGGCATGTGAGACAAGGATCATGACCATCCTAGGGTAATGGTCTTAAAGTAAAGTTTCGGAAAAAAAATTGATGAAACAGAGATGAATTCATTCTCCTTCAACATATAGAGGATGCGTATCATTGGGAATCAACTTTAAGGATTCGTGAACCCATTAAAGATTCTGTATCCTTAAAAATGATATAATGATTAACCAACATGGGGTCTAGGAGGGTATGAAGGGGGGCTGGCAAGGGGGGGTGGGGTGCAGGGGGGTGCAGGGGGGTATATCCAAAGAGGGGGGATGTCCAGGGGTGGAGGGGGGATTTGAAGAGGTAGGGGTGTCCAGCGGGGTGGAGGGGGTATTTGTAGAGGGTGGGGTGTCCAAGAGGGTGGGGGGGATTTTCAATGTGTTCTGTTTTAGTTTTTTTCTTTGATTTCAAATTGCATGGAAAAATCTATTAGCATTATAGGGGGTTTCTGTCCAGGGGTGGGGATTTCTAGGAGGAATGTGGTAGTGTCCCGGGGGCGGGGGGTCTAGGGGGTTGTCTGTCCAGGGGAGGGGGTGGTAGGGGGGAGGGTGGCTTTGAAATGTGTTCTGTTTTAGTTTTTGTCATTTATTTAAAATTCAAGGACAACTATATTAGCATTCCAAGGGTGTGTTTGTCCATAGGAGGGGGTGGTAGGGGGAGGGAGGGGTGTCCAAGGGAGGGGGTGTCCTGGAGGGGGGGGGGGTTCTTTGCAATGTGCTCTGTTTTAGGTTTTGTCTTTGATTTTAAATTTCATGGAGAACTGCATTAGCATTCTAGGGGATGTCTATCCAGGGGAGGGGGAGTGTCTGGGGAGGGGGGGCTTTTAAATGTGTTCTATTTTAGTTTTTTATTTATTTTCAAATAGCATGGCCAACTATATTATAATTATAGGGGGTGTATATCCAGGTGATGGGGAGGGGGAAGTGTTATAGGGGTCTGGGGAGTCCAGGGGGTGTCTTTCCAGGGGAGGGGGTGTTTTTCCATGGGAGGGGGTGTCTGTCCATGGGAGGGGTGTCTGTCAATGGGAGGGGTGTCTATACAGGGGGTGTCTATGGGTGTTTGTCTAGGGGAGGGGGGTGTCCCTGGGGGGTCTATCTAGGAGGGTGTCTAGGGGTGTCTGTCCATGGGAGGGGTGTCTATCTAGGGGGTGTCCAGGGGTGTCTTCCTAGGGGAGGGGGTGTCAATACAGGGAGGGGAAATGTTCTTTTCAGTGGAGTGGGTGTGTCTATCTAGGAATGGGGGGACCTTTCCGAGGGTGTCCTAGGTTGTCTGTCCAGGGGGTATGCAGTGGTGTCTATCTAGGGGGTTTGTATAGGGGGTGACTTAGGTTGTCTGTCCATGGGGTGTATAGGGGTGTCTGTCTGTGGTGGGGGTCTATCTAGTGGAGGGGGTGTCTGCCCAGGGGGGTGTCCAGGGGGTGGCAGATAGCGGTGCCCTAGCAGGCGGTGGGGAACTAGGGGAAAACAAGTAGGTGGACTAGCAGGGGGTAGAGACAAATGGAAAATAGGGGGGAGATGGGTTTATTTTGGTTTTTTTGGCCTTTATTTATGTAATCACATGTGTTAACCCAAATTGCTTTCAAAAAATTACAAGTGAGTCGTTTTCCTCCCCAATAAAAGGCTTCCACCCCTCCAACATTATCAAACCTCTAAAAACAATTATTTTTTTCCAAAATCTGTACAATAAACTTCATAAAAATCATCCCTTACTCCTTAAATAATTAACATTGGATGAAGGAACTCCATGGAATCCTTTTGGCACAAACCAAAAGGAGTTACCAGATTAAGAGGTAACATCTTCTCTTAGGTCTTTTTTATTTTCATTAGCCACCCCTAAACATTATATTTTCCATGATTTATTAAAAAGAAATATCATATATATACTAGGATGTTTTATGCTATATTTGAAACCTACACTTACAGTCACCTTCATCTGATGGATAACAAACATATTGTTTATTTGTACGATGAACTATTCCCTCACTAAATGATTGTTATTCAATTTTCCTCACTACCACTCATGGTTGAAATTATGTTGGAAAATATATTTATATATGTTATATATTATATTTATTATTTATTTAATATTATATATTACTTTTATAACACAAATCTTTTTTACTTTCCATTTGGTGTTAGTATGTTAATTTCATTAGAGGAAGCGTGGACTACCGCCCCGTCAAAGTTATATGATTCATTCATACACTATGTGTATTGTATTAAGTATGTTTTTAGTGAATATATTTTAAATATAAAATATTATAAATACTATGTAATGATGACATATATAAATATACATTTATTTATCTTACAATATTTATTTCAACACAATAATTAAACCGAAATAACGTAATGCATATATACAACATATTGTCTATATGAATTGTGTATGTTGTTTCATAAATAAATATTTTATAGATTATTATAAAACAAATAGATTTTATATAAAATATATTTACCTCACTTTTTCGTTTCTAGAAATCATGATATAAAGTATTAATACAAAAGATATAACAAATTTAGTCACATGCAATGGATAAAGAAAATATTACCTAAAGTTAAACCTTAACATAGGATTGTTAACAAGTTGGTAATGGAAGGTCATAAACAAACCATATATATAACAATATGTTATTTTAAAATATTTATAATAAATTTATATTTATTATATTGGTGGTTTGAATGAGTAGGACCAGATTCCAGACACAAGGTAAAGGGCTTTCATCTCACATTTTTTTTTCCGTGAGATACTTGCAATGTTTTCCATTCTTTCCTTTGGTGTGGTGTATGTACATCCCATTATTTTATTTTATATATATTATAAATAAATTTATGGGTATTTACATAGCCATTTTATGAAATTTATTTCATGGGGTTTATGTTTCGAATATTACCAAATCGGTAAAATAGTTTTTTCCAAGCTGCCTTCTTTGAGACTTGTGTTTTGTTATGCCCCTAAATTCTATTTTGAGTTTGTATACTCAAATTTGACATTTAACATCATGAAAATCCGTAATTTTATGATATATTAATGTTAATTTAATTTAACTTTCTTTCATGGTATGAATGATACCATGTTTCCATGTTATATTATTTTATTGATACAATCTCGTCGCTTTTAATGATTATTTCTATTTATGCTTTCTTTGATGAAATATTAGAACCAATATCTCAAAAAATTCATGAATTTTCTTCAAATATGCTTATGCATGATATACTCATGTATTGGTACCATATTTATACTCTTTGGTCCATAAGATAGTAAGAAATTATATTTAAGGAATCCCGACATTACTCTCCCGTTGGTCAGAAAACCATGTTCTTTAAAAAGGATTTCATAGTATGTTATACAAATCTCCTAGGATCATTAAATGACATTTTAACCCTTTTTTATTTTCATAATCATTTCAATGTAAAGTTATTTTTTATTTTTTAATGAGTCATTTTTTAAACCTTTTAACGTGTAGAAGTAATGTTCTTTTTTACCTCGTACAACATATAGAGATTTACCCACCATAATTTCCTTGGAGTTTACTTTTCATTTTTAAAAGTTTAATACTGATGAAAATTTTTTTGTAAGTAATTATCAAGAAAAAAATTTCAAACTATTTTTAAGATTATAATATAAATTTTCATGTTGTTTTAAAAGAAAATGGTTTTTAATTTATTTTGAAGCTTCTTTTATATTTTTACAAATAAAATTGTTTTCAAAATGTTTTTAATAAATATTTTTACGTTTTAAAATTATTTTCAATGAAAGATGTTTTAAAAAAACTTTCAATGATCATTCATATATTTTCAAGCAAAATGGGTTTCAAAATATTTTCATTATTTCTTTATAATTTTTCATTGTGTATCCAAAGAACTATGTCTTAAAAATATTTTAAGGAAAATACTTATAAGAATTCCAGGAAATTTTTTTTCTAAATGATTAAAAGTATTCCTTATAATCTTCCAAGGTATTTTCTATGAAAATTATTTTCAAATATTGTTATGTGTTAAAAATAAATTTTCAAAGAAGAAAGGATATTTTCCTCCGAAAACATTTTCGATCGATATTTCAAAATTACTTTCTATATAAGATTATATATGTTGATGTTACTCATTCCATTATAGGAAATTATCTAAAGGTTCTATTCATATTCTTTATATAAATGGGTTATTCTTAATTTTATTGTCTTTATGAAACCCATATATCTTCCATGGGTTTTTTTATTAAAACTATTTCTCATTCATGGGTTATGATTTTGATAAAATGATTATAAAACGTTTATATTTTTCCATAGGTAATGTTATGTTTATATTTATAATATACCTATTTCATTTTATCAGTTAAGATATGATTTTTTTTATTTTTTGGCACATATGCGTATGATATCACTAGGACATGGGTGGGACCTACATCTACCTCTAATTCATTAGGTAATTATTTATATCTCCTGAGATATACTATGATTGTATTGGGAGTAAAACATGACTAGTAAGATGGACATGGGAGTGAACCATTACTATCAAGATGGTATGAGTAGTGGACTCTTGCTTCATTTATGGTCACGGTAGTAAACCACGAATACCAAGATGGAATGATAGGTGAATTCATGATACTAAGATGGGCATGGTAGTGAACCCTAACTACCATGATATTATGGGGAGTGAACCCATACTAATAATATGGGATTCAAAATGATGAATGAGATTCTATGGAAATCAAATAATATGATTATGTGTCTGCCAAATTCCATTTTTTATTCATATGTTTTTATTTCATGCATTATGTTCTTTATTTCATTGTCATTCATGTCTTATGAACATCTAAGACTTATTTTATGATTCATGTATATGATATTTGATATGGAAGTTATGATCTTCTATTATAATGATCTGATTCCCATACCCTTATGCTCATTATTAGGTTTATATATCTGTCTTGTTTACCCATATTGAGTATTAGAGCTCACCTATTTTTTGTTTCCTTCCCTAGGGTATGCAGATATGTATTATGTTTGATGTGTTTATGAAAGTTTATATTAAAGAAGAATATAATGTGGGATAATTTAGATCACCTATGTTTCAGGGTTTATGTTTCCCAATTTCCAATGGTAGTATACTACTATGGACTTTTGGGAGTCTTTTTGTATAGTGTTTTAAGTATTCCATAAAATTTTCTGTAAATTTAATGTATTAAAAGTGAGGGATTCTATATTTTTTATCAAATTAAAGGTTTATTCAACAATTGAAAAATAGGATTAATAGGCATTAGTGAGATCCCGAGGTATATTTATAAAGATGTGTCTATTGATTTCTATAAGGATAAGTATATAGATGAGTTAACATTTATGAAAATGTCTTTGAATTTAGGTAAATGATAGAGTGAGTGGTTCCCTAGAAATACATATACATTTGGAAATACAAGTGGATGAGGGTCTGACACATATTTATATAGGGGTAACAACTCTGATAAGATGTTCTGGGCCTAACTCAGGGTAATTGGGTATATGAAAAAAGGCCTTGATGCACATATGGTTTGACACTCCCTGAGGATATGCATTCGAAATTCACAAAAACATCATGGAGCATCATGAAGGATTTAAAAATATGTTGGTAATGAATAACCTATGATGATCCTAGAGTGGGATAAATTAAGGAAGGTTTGATGATTTATACATACTATAAGTAATTGTTTTCATGACTATGTCGTTTTTTCCTATGATTAGTAAAGCTAACACTTGTTTTTTTGTCAATGGAGGCAAACAGTAGGAACAAGATTGATGTTGAATATAGAGGATCATTTGTTCTATGATAATTTAACTGCGAGGATCCCTAGAGTTAGAGATTTTTTTATGATGCCTAATAATTTTTTAATGAATATGATTAACAATGTGTATCTTCATAAACTCTTGAGCTCACCATGGAAGAGAAATAAGGAGTTTTCTATGAGTTCAGTTAATGGAGACCATGGAAAAAATAGGATTCAGTTTCCCTTATGTCTAAGATGTGGAAAGAATAACCTAAGTGAATGTATTATAAAAACAAGAAGATGTTTTGACTGAGGAAAATAAGGACACAAACCATGTCACTGTAATGGAAAAATTAAGTTTTTGGTTAATGAAATTGATGATAATATTGAACTCTCTACGTATTCATCAAAGATTAATTATTTTATGTCTGGATTAAATGTTCATTATGAAACTCAATTTCACCATAGGAAATCTCTTGAATATATTCATCAGGGTGGTTCATGTAATGGTTACATTAATGATGATGAAGACACAATAGATGAAATGTGAATGGAAAGAGGTATTGTGTAATAGGATGAGGTATCCTTGCTAATGGAATACAAATAATGTTTGAAAAGAAAGTATATTATGTATTTGGATTCAAGAAGTATGTTATATGAAATATGAAATATATAAATATATCTTGGTTTATGTTTTTCACTGTGGATTTTCAAGAATACATTGAATGGTTCTAATGTAATTGTAAAGTGATATAACAGCAAGTTGATTTCCATGAAAAAAACAATATTAATGTAAAGATAAACCTTAATATATTCCTTATGTTAGGACAATGTTGTTTGGATAAGGATATGTGGGATGAATAATCAAATTGTATGGTACTTATTACATTTGATAAAATTAAGAAATTGATGACAAGTAGTTTATGCTGTCATGGATGACGTTTACAAAATTTTGGATTTATGAAAAAATCCAATACACATTGAATAAGGAATATTCCTTGTTTTTAATAATGATTTATAGTAACTACGGTTATTATCATTTTTCAAAAAATATATACGATCATTGTATTCACATGTTTAGAATGTGACAACCAATAGAAATATTTTGATATAATGGGGAATCAATGTTAATATTATTTTGTGACACAATTTCGAATTTTTTTAATTTTATATTTCTTGAGGGATATAAGGTTAACCATTTTTGTAATGAATAAGTAAAAATTTTGATGTTGTTTGTGAGAATATGGTATTATCTTACCATATGAATATTTAAGAATATTGGATAACCTATTTTAAAAATATGGTATTGATGATTACTGATGACAGATCAGATGACATATCATGGATCTCATGATCTGTTATTTATTTGAGAATGAAATATTCACCTTCCTTTTTGGGGAAATAGGTGATGTTGATCAAGTAGCAAAAAAGTGTTATTTTTCCTTAAAATCCTGCAAGAATATCTTTTCGAGATAATTCTTTATCTTTAGGAAAAAGGATGATGAAACGAAAAATGTTATCCTAGTACTTCCGTTTTTGATGGATTATATAATCCCTATGATGGCCCGGACCTCTCCGGCCCATTCCTTTGTCAAAAAAAGGTCACGAAGTGTTGTAGAGGGTAAAATGGACTTTTCCCACACTTTCGAGAATTTTGAAACTACACGTCGTTTAGTGAGAGTACATGTCGTGTACCCCCTTGTTGGGTATACCCCGTGTTGAAGGCCGTATCCTTGACGTGTAGAATAAATGGGTACACGCTGTGTGTCCAGTATTACATGCCATGTAGTCCTTCCCTGCGTACGCGTTACCATTCAATGGACATGTTCCATGTTGGAACCATGTCCTTTCTATATACAATAAATGGGTACATGCCTTGTGTCCAAAATACACGTCGTGTAGTCCTTCCCCACGTATGTGTTACCCTCTAACCGTGTGTTGACTAGTAAACGGTCGCGGAGCCATGTTGGAAGCTGCATGGAGACTGTGAGAAACCGCTGAGTACACGCCGTGTACCATAAAGTACACACCGTGTACTTTTTCTTTCCTCTACTACAAAAGGAGGGGTCCCCTCCTCCTTTTCAACTCACCCCTCTCCTCCCCTTTCCTCTGAGCAGACTTCTCCCAAGAGACTCGAAGGCCCTTTCTTCCATAACTTCTTCATCTGAGATCCAATTTACGATCCATCAGCGGCCACGAGATCGTGACGATGAGGAGGAACTTCTATGCTTGGATCTGTTGTCTTTCCTTTGGCCTTTCCTTTCCAACATCCACCCATGGAGGTTTTTCCGGGACTCAACGGAAGTGACGGACACCGACGGACGTCTTCTAAAGATGATCCGGGGGACCGTTGTGATCAGAACCTGTTGTGGTTGGGATCTTACCTTCGTCTCTATAATTTGTGCACCATGCGGGGTGGGTATCCTCTTGTTTTCATGAGAAACAGTCGAAACATTAAATAAATATAATAACTAGTTAAAGAACGGGGGTTGGGAAGTTTGTGATTACTGTTACTTTACTTTTTATATCATGTGATATTATGTTGTGAATTGAATAGGATGATTCCTACTAAAAATCACGGTGATTGGGGGATTTTTCGTGTGCAATTAAATTTTCCCATGTCTTTCTGGACTGTTTTGTGGATAGAAACTTTGTGGAATGTGGAATTTGGTTAATCATGTAAAGTTGTCTGATTAAATGAAAATCTGGAACCCTTGTGTGATCACCACAGTTGAACAAAATGGAATAATGAACATGTGGGTGTTGGCTTGGATATGTGGCATGTGATGGGGGTGTTTTGTGGTTTGTTGAGGATCGGGTGAGCAGCGGGGCTGCAGTTGACTTGGACATGGGTTGGTGTGAATGTTATGTTGGTGGCAGGTAGTGGGGCTGCGATAAATGGTATTAAAGGGGTAATGATGTATGGTATGTTAGTGGTTATGGTGGTTGGCAGCGGGGCTGCAAGGATGGGCTTGAATGTGAATGAACTATTGGTTGTGTTTTAATGAATAGTGGGGCATGGGGTTGGTTGGTTAATAAGAAGGGACTTGGTTGTGTTGCTTGTGTTTTCCTAACATGATTTGTGGATGGCAGGGATATGTTTTACAAATGATCGATGTGGTTGGTTGCGGATAGTTTCCCAGTAGTTAAGGAACTAATAAACTAATTTTGCTGAAATGTGAAAACCTAAATGGGGTTCGGGTTATTTGTTGTATGCATTCTTCGTAGTATCAGTGCCGAGGTACATGCTCATTTTCTCTTTTTAGAATCCATAGGTTGGGTTGTGTGTTTGGTATACATATATATATATCTGTATCTTTTGTGTTTTATCACACCCCACCCATGATCAGCACTTAGTGTCGAACACTCCCATTTCATGGGAGAGGGTGTTTTCCCCTTAGTTACTAGCTCCTTCATGCTCCTTCTTCCCATGGCTGTGATGGATTGAGGTGACCTTACACCTAATACCCTTCAGGTAGGTTTCTATTGGGGTGGTTCTAGCCCAAGACTCTTCGAGCAGGTTTTACTGTTTCCCAAGAATCTTCAGGATGAGGCCCAGGTGTGTGCGAGCGGGATACGTGGTTGTGAGGCCCAGGTGTGTGTGGGTGGCAAACGTGGTTGTGAGGCCTAGGTGTGTGCAGGTGGGATACGTAATTGTGAGGCCTAGGTGTGTGCGGGTGTGATATGTGGTTGTCAGGCCCAGGTGTGTGCGGGCAGGGAGAGTGTGGCAGTGTCTGGACGTTCGCCATTAGTAAGAGCAACTAAATAAAGGGGAATGGTGCGGGGTACCCCATAATATTGTTCTTATATAATACTACCTGTTGTGATTGTGTTTTTGGTGAGTGTGGCTGCTGAGGTTGGGTGCATAGATTTCCTTCCTAGGTTTCTTCTGTTATTCTCACGGGACATTAGGGTGTCTCCCCAATTGTGCACGAGAGCTTTAGGTTTCCCTACTATGTATACTTGTATGCTCACACTACGTTTACTTTCAGGTTTCTAGGAGGACTACCAGGGCCATACGGGACACTACTTGTCGGATAGTTGGAGTTGTTGTAGTTGTTGTACACTTGTTTTCTTTTGGTATTTTACTTTGAGCTTTCTTGTACTTGTACCTTGTTATAAAATTGTTTAAACATGCATGTGGGATTGGTTTGGGTTTATTTCTATACACTTTTCCTTTTCCTTTTTGGTGGGTGACTTGTCCCATTTAATGATATTAAAATAATAAAAAGGGTAATGCCTCCCATATTTGTGAAAACTCATACCGTCAGTGCTAGTCGCCATCCCAGGGCCTACTGGAGGAGGGACTCTGGGGGTCATTATCTCCCTTTCACCATTGCCAGCTCAAGAGGGGAATCATTTGTGGGAGGGGGTCATGACAGAATGGTATCAGAGCTGATGGTTGAGAGATAGGATGAAGTCTGGAGTTAGGCACAGTAAGGATTGCATGGGATGGTAGGGTAACAGTGTTGGATAATCTTGGTGCGTGACATAGGCCAGGGAAGACCGGCTAGGACGTAAGATTTTAGGGCCTCAGTGATCCGATAAAAGGACTCTGAGCCTACCGAATGACCAAGTGTGACCACATTAATTGCAGGGTAGGGACCCTAGGGAAGGTACATGCATCATCGGGATTGTGTTTTACATTGTTTCGGCGTTCTGGGAAAGAAATTAGAATAATGTGATAAAATAAAACCTTGAAAATTTTCCTTACTACTTTGGCTTAGGTGATCCTTGTTTACTGTACAACTATGGCACATGGACGTCGTCCCTGGGTGGCTCAGATGGCCGAGGCCCAGCATATATAGGCGGTCAATCAGTTAAGGATTGACTGAGAGGAGGAAGATAGCCTGTGGAAAAAGTCTCTCTGTTCTTTTCAGCGGAAGACCCTCAAGAAGTATGAGGGTAGTACATTAGATACGGAAACAGAGGGGGTGGCTTGAGGAGTTAGGGATCCCTTTTACCTTGATCTGTGCTCCGAGGCAGTACTGGGTTACTCTAGCAGTCAGTCAGCTGAGAGGTGTGGTGCGACAATGGTGTAAGCACTACCTTGGTGAGAGGATATAGGCAGAGGTTCCATGGACTGACATTGAGAATGAATTCAGAGAGTAATTCCTTCCTTCCATGATCAAGAAGGAGAAGTGGCAGCAGTTACTCTGCCTTCAGTAGGGGAGTATGTCAGTACGAGAGATGGGGATCTAGTTCAAGGATCTCCTGCGCTTTTCTCTGGATCTCTTTCCAGATGAGGTGTCTCAGGCGAGACGTTTGGAGAAGGCGCTTCGTCCTTCGCTCCAGTATGTTGTCACCGCCTTCAACCGTCCAACGTACTTGGCAGTACATAAGAAGGTAGAGGTTTTAGAGAGGATGCACTCACTAGGAGGTGCACCACGTGAGGGGTTTCAGCCAGGTTAGTCGAAGGGGAAGGCAGTCAGCAGAAGGTCTCCTACGACAGGACCATCCAAGATCAGGCCAGTGGGGAGTAGGCCCCAGCAGTTCCAGTTCAGATCATCAGGTCCTCGTCCCTTTTTCAAGAGACTGGGACCAAAGTGTTTTTATTATGGAGGTTTCAGGCACGTTCAGAGTCGGTGCCCAACCCGAGCTCAGTACGGTGGAGGTGGGCAGGTTCAGCGCCCACCTCAGCAGCACTAGTTGTCGGTAAGGCCCTTCCAGCAGCAGAAGGACCATGGTCCTCTGAGGGAAGACTTTGCGGGAAGAGGCCGACCTCAGGGTGCTCCTCAGGGACCTCGTCCAAGTCATGGTCGGGGAGGTGGACGACATCAGAGAGGCAGAGGAGTTGGGCATGAAAAGTTTCATGCAGCAGAGTTGATAGCTCTAGCAGGACCAGAGGTGGTGCGATGTACGATATATTTGTTCAGCACTCTCGTTTCTTCTTTGTTTGATTCGAGGTCTTTGCACTCCTTCGTTGCACCTGGTCTAGACCATGCTTTGGGACTAGACATAGAGAGACTTTCTATACCACTGGTGCTTAGTACACCAGTTGGAGGCTCGACCAGCGTATCTTGTGTTTGCCGAGGATGTGGGATGACGTTGGGATCACATCAATCTAGTGCGGACCTTCTTCTGTTATAGATGCAGCCATACGATGTCATCCTAGGCATCGACTGGTTGTTTTTTGTTAGTCCCGTCATCGAATGCTTCTAGAGAACAGTCGTGCTCTCTGACGTGGATGGGCAGCGCGTATCTTTTGTTGGCGAGAGGAGCTATTAGGCAGGAAGCTGGTGTGTGGAGCCTCTCTTTTCCTTGTTAGTCGGGTTATCAGTGGTTCCATCTGATACAGAGATGATGGATGTCCGGGAGGTTTTCGAGGAGTTCCTCGATGATTTTCACAAGGAGGTTGTGACTCTACCCCCCCCCCCCGGACGTGATGTTGAGTTCGGGATAGAATTACAACCTGGTGCCCGTTCAATTTCGATGTCCCCTTATCGGATGGCACCTTCAGAGATGCGAGAGTTGCGGATTCAGATTGACAATCTGATGGAGAACGGTTTTGTTCGAACAAGCATGTCGCCATGGGGCGCCCCCGTATTGTTCGTGGAGAAGGAAGATGGTGGTCTCAGGTTATGAATAGATTACGGAAGGTTGAACCAGGTAATGGTCAAGAACTGTTACCCCCTTCCAAGGATAGATGATATCTTCGACCGGCTGAGGGTAGCAGGTTGGTTTTCTAAGACTGATCGACGATCGGGATATCATCAGCTAAGGTTAAAGGACAATGACATCTCAAAGACGGCTTTCAGGTGTAGGTATGGGCACTTCGAGTTTGTAGTGATGCCGTTTGGAGTTACGAATGCACCGGTTGTGTTCATGAGACTTATAAACTTTTCATTCTGAGATTTTCTGGACCGATTCATCGTTGTGTTTATCAATGAAATATTGATCTACTAAAGATCAGAGGAGGTGAACGTTGAGCATCTCAGGGCAGTCTTACAATTCCTTCGACATTACCATCTTTATGGGAAATCGTCTAAGTGTAAGTTCTTGATGCAAGAAGTACACTTCCTTGGGCATGTGGTGTCTCAGCATGGAGTGTCAGTGGACCCGTCGAAGGGGGAGGTAGTTGTTTCTAGGGAAGAACCCAAGAGTGTGGCAGAAGTTTGTAGTTTCCTAGGGTTAGCAGGTTACTATCTGAGGTTCTTTTCAGGCTTCTCTTCAGTTGATTCTCCATTGACAGGTTTGACTAGGAAGAACCAGGTCTTCTTATGGAGCGAGCAGTTCTAGGAGTCTTTTGACTACCTAAAGGAGAAGTTGTTCAGTGCTCCCATACTTAGGTTTCTAGATGAAGGGATGTTGTATGAGGTGATTTGTGATTCATCTGGCATTGGTCTTGGGTGCATGCTAATGCAAAATAAGGGAGTGATTTGTTATGGGTCTAGGCAGTTGCGCTCTCACGAGCATAAATATAACAACCATGACCTGGAGATTGCAGTAGTAGTGTTCCCATTTAAGGTGTGGCAATATTACCTCTTTGGGGAGCACTTTGTGGACCTCACAGATCACAAGAGCCTACGTTATATCTTCTCCCACCATGAATTGAACTTATAGAAGCAGAGATGGGTCGAGTTTTTCCAAGACTATGACATCGAGATCTCTTACACTGAAGATAAGGGCAATGTTGTGGATAATGACCTAAGTAAGAAGTCGCATAAGGAAGTGGTTTGGGAATCCACTGATACTTGGAAAGTGATGGGAGAGTTGTTTGCCTTGAACTTGGATGAAAGGGTAGAGGGTGTTAGAGGCTGCTTGTTTCAGGTGATGGTTCAGTCCTCCTTGTTGCAGCAGGTGGAAGAATCTCGGTGGGGGGACTCCGAGGCAGAAGTGATGCGGGATCATGTCGATCAGGGAAACGTTCCAGAAGGATGGTCAGAGGACAACCGACATCGGATACTTTTCCATGGAAGGTTGTTTGGTCCGGAGGCGATGCATGGGGGAGTTCTCTATGAGTTCCATAGTTCAGACTTGGAGGTACATCCAGGAGTTTCAAAAATGTATTGAGGCCTGAGGGAACAGTTTTGGTGGCCCGTGGTGAAAGGGGCAGTGGCGGAGTTTGTGGCTAGATGCCTAGTGTGTCAGTAATTGAAGGCTGAACACCGTGTTCCCAGTGGTTTGTTGCATCCTTTAGATGTCCCCAAGTGAAAGTGGGATGACATCTCGATGGAATTCTTCACATGACTACCCAGAGCTCAGGGAGGTTATGATGCTATCTGGGTAGTGGTGGATTGTCTGACAAAATCAACTCACTTCTTAGAAATTAAGGAGTCGGGCCCAGTGAGTACCTTAGCACAGAGGTACATAGACGAGGTTGTGCGTTTGCATGGAGTTCTGAAGACTATCATCTTAGACCGAGATACACAGTTTACCTCACGAGTCCGAAGGGGGAAAAAACATGCATTTGGCACCCAGCTACGCCTTAGCACTGCTTTCCACCCCCAGACCGACGGGCAGGCAGAGCGGACTATCCAGACGTTGGAGGAAATGTTGCGAGCATGTGTTCTAGATTTCAGAGGGTCATTGGTATGACACATGCCATTAGTAGAGTTTTCCTACAACCAAAACTTCCACTCTACTATTGGCATGGCACCATTTGAGGCCTTATATGGAAGACCATGTCGTTCACCCATTTTCTGGGCAGAGGATGGTGAGACAGGTGCTCTTGGGCCAGAGGTAGTGCAGAGCACCACAGAGAAAGTCCATCTTGTACATGAGAGGATGAAAGTAGCTCATGACCGACAGAAGTCTTATACTGGTCGTCAGAGGAGGCCCTTGGAGTTCGAGGTGGGAGATCATGTGTTCTTCATGGTTTCCCATCGACGGGGGCAACAGAGGTTCGGGAAGGGTAGTAAGCTCTCCCTAGGATCATTGGACCTTTTGAGGTGTTGAGGCGTGTCGGTGAGGTAGAATATCAGCTAACCTTTCCACCTTAGTTGGAGAAGGTTCATGACATCTTCCACATCTCCCAGCTTCATCGGTACTTACACGATGACTCTCACATTATCGACTGGGGAGAGTTAGATATGGGAGACGACGCGACCTTCGAGGAACGACCAGTCAGAATCGAAGATTGTAAAGAGAAGGTTCTATGTGGATGAAAAATTCCCTTGGTTTGTTTGTTTTAGAGGCATGGAGTCCTTGAGGAGAGCACTTGGGAATAGGAGGCCCAGATGCACGTTCAGTACCCGGAGTTGTTTTGACTTGTGTTTTTTCTTGTTCTTCTAAACTTTGTTTTGATGTTATACTTTTTACCTTTTATATATGAAATGCTTGGCTTGTCGGTCATGAGACTTTTTGTTTCCTTGTTCTCTGGGAGCGTGTAACATGTCCATGCATGTGGGGAAAGAAAAAACCTGATCCTTAATCAAGACGCATTAATACAGATGTGATTGAACCTGTGCAGGCAAGTCAGTGCCGCCTAAAGCAGATAATATCTCGACATAAGAAAAGTAATTTTCCCCAAACCACGTGTTCGGGAAGTGTGTGGGTTATGCGGTGTTGGGGGCAGTGTGAGTTAAAAAATCCTAATGTATGGAAGTGGGAAGACTCGATTCTTAATCGAGACTCATTAATGAGGATGCGATTAAACCCGTGCAGGTGAGTCAGTGTCGCCTAAAGCAGATAATATCTCGACATAGGAGAAGGAATTCTTAACACCTATAATTAGGGTTGGTGGTTGGGTTCCTGTTATAACATGAGCCCTAAGTGGTATTTTGTTGGGATCCTCTGGGATGGTTTTGAATTCTCGGGGACGAGAATGTTTTAATAGGTATCTGATGTGATGGCCGGACCTCTCTGGCCCATTCCTTTGTCAAAAAGAAGGTCACGAAGTGTTCTGGAGGCTAAAATGGACTTTTCTCACACTTTCCCGAATTTTGAAACTACACAACGTGTAGTGCGAGTACACGCCGTGTACCCCGTTGCTGGGTATACCCCGTGTTGAAGGCAGTGTCCTTGCCATGTACAAAAAATGGGTACACGTCATGTGTCCAGTACTACATGACGTGTAGTCCTTCCCCGCGTACGCGTTACCAGTCAACGGTCGTGTGTCGTGTTGGAGTCGTGTCCTTACCATGAACAATAAATGGGTACATGCCATGTGTCCAAACTACATGTCGTGTAGTCCTTCCCCGCGTATGCGTTACCCTCAAACCGTGTGTTGACCAGTCAACGGCCACGGTGCCGTGTTGGAAGCCACGTGGAGACCATGTGAAATGGCCGAGTACACGTCGTGTACCATAAAGTACACGCCGTGAACTTTTTATTTCCTCGCCTATAAAAGGAGGGGTCCCCTCCTCATTTTCAAATCACCCCTCTCCTCCCCTTTCCTCTGAGTAGAGATGTCCCAAGAAACTCAAAGGCTCTTTCTTCCATAACTTCTTCGTCCGAGCTCTAATTTACAATCTGTCAGTGGCCATGGGATCGTAACGACGAGGTGAAACTTATAATCTTTAATCCGTTGACTTTCCATTGGCCTTTACTTTACAACTTCCACCCGAGGAGGTTTTTTCAGGACTCGACGGATGTGATAGACGCTGACGGACATCTTCTAAAGATGATCCGGGGGACCGTTGTGATCAGAACCTATTGAGGTAGGGATCATTCCTTCGTCTCTCTAATTTGTGCATCATGCGGGGTGGGTATCCTCTTGTTTTCATGAGAAATAGTAGAACCATTAAATAAAGATAATAACTGGTTAAAGAACGGGGTTTTGTAAGTTTGTGATTACTTTTACTTTACTTTTTATATCATGTGATATTATGTTGTGAATTGAATCGGATTATGCCTACTGAAAACCACGGTCGTTGGGGGCCTTTGCTTGCGCAATTAAATGTTTCCCTATCTTTCTAGACCATTTTGTGGATGGAAACTTTGTGGAATGTGGAATTTGGTTAATCGCATAAAGTTGGCTGATTAAATGAAAATCTAGAACCCTTGTGTGATCACCCCGGTTGAACAAAATGGAATAATGAAAATTTGGGTGTTGTCTTGGATACGTGGCATCTGATGGGGGTGTTTTGTGGTTTTTTGTGGATCGGATGAGCAATGGAGCTGTAGTTGACTTGGTTGTGGGTTGGTGTGAATGGTATGCTAGTGGAGGACAGCGGGGCTGCAATAAATGATATTAAAGGGGTAATTATGTACGGTATGTTTGTGGTTGTGGTGGTTGGCAGCGGGGCTGCAGGGATGGGCTTGAATTTGAATGAACTATGGGTAGTGTTTTTTATGAATACAGGGGAATGGGGTTGGTTGGTTAATAATAAGGGACTTGGTTGTGTTTCTTGTGTTTTCCTAACTTGATTTTTGGATGGTAGGGAGATGTTTTACGAACGATTAATGTGTTTAGTTGTGGATAGATTCCCAATAGTTAAGGAACTAATAAACTAATTCTGCTAAAACATAAAAACGTAAATGGGGCTAGGGTTGTTTGTTGTATGCATGCATCTTAGTAGCAGGGCCGAGGCACATGATCAGTTTCTCTATTTAGAATCCGTAGGTTGGGCTGTGTGGTTTCTATACATATATATATCTATATCTTTTGTTTTTTATCGCACCCCACCCATGTTGAGCACATAGTGCCGAACGCTCCCATTTCATGGGAGAGGGTGTTTTCCCCTTAGTTACTAGCTCCTTCCTACTCCTTCTTCCCTAGGCTATGATGGCTTGAGGCGACCTTACACCTAATACCCTTCAGGTAGGTTTCAATTGGGGTGGTTCTAGCCCAAGACTCTTCGGGCAGGTTTTAATGTTTCACAAGAATCTTCAGGATGAGGCCCAGGTGTGTGAAGGTGGGATACGTGGTTGTGAGGCCCAGGTGTGTGCGGGTGGGATACATGGTTGTGAGGTCGAGGTGTGTGCGGGCGGGGAGAGTGTGCCAGCGTCAGTACATTCGCCGTTAGGCAGAGCAGCTAACTAAAGGGGAATGGTGTGGGTTCCCAATACTCTTGTTCTTATATACTACTACCTTTTGTGATTGTATTTTTGGTGAGTGTGGCTGGTGAGGTTGGGTGGATATCTTTCCTTGCTAGGTTTCTTTTGTTGTTCTCACAGGACATTAGGGTGTCTCCCCACTTGTGCACGAGAGCATTAGGTTTCCCTATTGAGTATACTTGTATGCTCACCGTACATTTACTTTCAGGTATCCAGGAGGACTACCAGGGCCGTGTGGGACCCTACTAGTCAGACATTTGGAGTTGATGCAGTTGTTTTACTCTTTTTTTCTTTTGGTATTGTACTTTGAGCTTTCTTGTACTTGTACCTTGTTATAAAATTGTTTAAACACGCAGGTGGTCTTGGCTTGGGTTTATTTCTATAGACTTGTTTTTGGTGGTTGACTTGTCCTATTTCCTGATCTTAAAATAATAAAAAGGGTAATGCCTCCCATATTTGTGAAAACTCATACCCTTGGTGCTAGTTGCCAACTCAGGGCCTACTGGAGGCAGGACTCGGGGGTCATTATCTCCCTTTCACCATTACCATCTCATGAGGGGAATCTATGGTGGGAGGGGGTCGTGAAAATCCCTTAGTTCATTGAAAATTTATGGCATTCAAATTGATAAATTTCTCCTAACCTTATTCCCTCTCTCTATCCATTAGAAAATTATGGTTGTATTTCTCTTCCAGGTCTATGTTTTAACTCTCCACATTTGTTCTCCTATATGGAAACCTAATTATATGTTACTTTGGGTAACAGTTATGGTTCCAACATTCAACTGTTATGGGATGTTTTAGTATTCATTTTTATGATGTGGGTTTCTATGAATGAAACATTAAATTATTAATCGATCGATAATCCCGATTAATTTCATGGGATAAATTCATTTTATTGGGTTAGAATGTAACACACTGAGATTTTGTGAATTATATATTTTTTTGAATTTATTTATCTTTTGGATATTTTTCATTTCATGTGACACTATAAATAGTTCTTTATATATGTTTACATATTATAAAAATAAATCAAAAATTACTTTGACACATCACTTACGTGGATTGTGCTCTATGCAATACAGACATGGCTTGCGCTACAAGCAACACTACTTGGCGTACATAACAGGTAACGTTGAGTTTATTGGAAGCATCGTTTTATTATTATCATTTAATAGAATATATTTATAACCTAGATATTTAATACAGTGACATGAATAATAATAACTAATTTTAAAATATATTTTATAATGGTTTTATATAAATAAACATATTGATATTGAACGATATGATTTTTTGTAAGTTCTGTTTACATTTAAAAATACCACTTTCTGGAATGAACTTCTTTTAATATCATTCAATTAGAAATAAAAAAATTAATTTTAGACACATTTAGATATTTATTTTTATAATATAATCCTATTTTTATAATTTAAAATTTCAAAATTATCTTATGGTAAATTTTGGTAATATTCTGAGAAACGTCATTTTTTTATGAGTACTAAAAAGTACTGAATTTTAATTAAAAACTACGATTTCATTTAAATAATTATTACTGTTAAATTATATTTTAAATATTTTTTAAGGTCAAAATAGATAAAATATACATATATTGTCGTTATACTTAATTTCACTTTGAAATTGAATACAAAAACGTGATAAACTTTTGAACATCCTTCTATATTAAGAACTCGTAATTTCGTTCCATCTGCGGGATTAGAAGTAATCATAAATTTTTTAATTATGTGAATTGAATTTTTTAAAACATACATTGACCATTTTAATCATTATTATATTTAGAATATAATTAGATCATGCATATTTTTTACCATAATTATTATTAATAGTGATTAAAATTAATCACTGTGATTAAGGTCAAATTAAACATACATTGGGACTAAACCGTAATCTTAGGGGACCAAATGATCTTTCCACTTATCCAAAAACAATTATTATAATTAATATACCATAACACTTACTAATTTAGGATGTTTTTTATGATTTTTTATGTAATAACTTGTGTACACCTAACTTGTTTTCAAAAGTCCCAAGTGATTTTTTTTTCATTACCAATAAAAGGCCACCACCTCTCCCACTTACTGACACCTATAAAAACTTTTAATTTAGGCAAATATTTTCATAATCCACTTCCTATAAATACTAAATTAGTCTTATATGCCTTCTCTAAGGAATAAGGCAATCCCTGGATTTCTTTTGGGAGTAACCAAAAAGAGTTACTCAATTAAGAGGTCACTTCTTCTTTCAAGTTCACTATTTTATTATATTTCACCACCCCTCCACATTATATTTCTAATATTGTATAAAAACAACACTATCATCAATATAGTAGTATTTTTTATCTTATTTTTTCAACCTAGAGTTTGAAACACCTCCATCTAATTGATAATGAATATATATTTTTTTGGTGAACTACTGCCTCACAAAATAATCATTGTTCAATTTTCATTACTGCATCTCATGTTGTAAATTATGATGGAAAATATATCTATATATGTTATATATTATATTTATAATTTATTTAATATTTTTTTTACTTTTACAACACATATATTTTTTTCATTCCATTTGATATTAATACGAAAATTTCGTTTGAGGATGTGTGGACTGCAGCCCTGTCAAAGAGATATGATTCATTCATACACTACATGGATTGTATTAATTATGATGTTAGTGAATATATAAGACATATATGATATCGTAAATCTACTTTAATAATTATATATATATTTATTTTACATTCTTTCTTTCAACATGATAATTTAACAGAAATAGCGTTCATGTGTATGTATGGCCTACCATCTCCATGAACGGTGTATTTTGTTTTGCCATTAAATATTATATAGATTATTATTATTCACATATACTATAGATAAATTATTATTATAACTTATTTTAAATTATTTAAATAATTAAATAAATTTTAAATACCAAATTTCTAAAAAATTAAAAGTAATTGTGAAGAATAAAGATAATATTACCCAAAATGAAACCATAACATAAGACTGTCAATAAGAAGGTAATATTAAGAAATAATAATACCATATATATATATATAAGAATATGTCTCAGTAAAAGATGAATAATAAATTTATATTTATTATACAGGTGTTTTTAATGAGTACCAAGAGATTCAAGACACAAGGTAAGGGGATTTCATCTCACTTTTAATTTCTGTGAGATAGATTCTATGTTTGTTACACAATCATTTTATGCGGTGTACGTACTTCAAAAAATTGTATTCTATTTATATTATTATTAAATTAATGGGTTTTTTAATATATATTTTATGATATTTCTTTCATGGGTTTTATGTTTCAAATTGTACCAATTTTGTAAAATAATTTTGTCTTAATTTTCATTCTTTGAGGATCATGTTGTTTTATTCACCTAAATTCTCTTTCAAGGAGTATATACATCCATTTTAATTATAATTTCATGAAATTATTTATTTTCATGTTATTTTAAGATTCATGTAATTTCATTTTATTATGTGGATATTATAATATGATGTTACCCAGATATAATAGTTTATTGAGACAATCTCATCACTTTTCAAGATTGTTTAAGTTTATGCATCATTTAGTTAAATCATATAACATGTCTATTAATATATTCAAGAATTTTATTACCCTATATTTTTTATGATATAATCATTTATTGGTTTTATATTTCTATCATTCTCTATATAATATAGTTAATAATTTCTTCTTATGAAATCCCTACATTACCATGTCTTTAGTCAAAAAACCATGTTCTCTAAAAAGTGTTTCCATGTATATTCTTCTAATATCCTATGATTGTTCAATAAAATTGTTACCCTTTTTTATTTTAACAATTATTTCAAAGGAATTGTTTTGTCACATTCTGAACAAGACATTTTTCTATCATCTTTACTTGGAAAACTAAATATTTTTACCTCGTACGACATGTGCGGGTTTACATACCATCGTTACCTTAAATCTTCCTTTGAATTTTTTAAAACGGTTAATTTATATGAAGTTTATTTATAAGTAATTTTCATGAAAAACTTCTCAAAAAATTCTCAATATTTCCTTATATGATTTTAAAGTGTTTTCAAATAAAGTTTTTTTAAAAATATTTTGAAGCTTTATTTATAAGTTTTCAATGAATATGGTTTTTAAATGTTTTCATCCCTTATTTATATGCTATCAAATTATTTTCTTAAAAATGCTTTTCAAATTGTTTTCAATATTATTTCATATTTTTTAATTTGAAAAATTTTCAAAATATTTTCAATAATTATTTATATATTTTCAATGTGTTTTCAAATGAAAAATTGTTTTTAAAATATTTTGAATCTCATTTTATAGTATTTCTAGGAAAATGGTTTTAAAAATTATTTCAAGTCTTATTTATAAGATTTCAATATATTTTATTTGAAAATTACTTTCTAATGGTTCTTTATATTAAAAATAATTTTTCAAATAATAAAATATATTTTTGATAAGAAACATTTTTGAAAGATATTTTAAAATTATATTCCATTAAAGATTATATCTATAGATGTTATTAATTCCCTTCTAGGAAATGATCTATGTGTTCCATTCAAATTATATTTATTAATTTGGTTTCATTAATATCATTGTATTTACTAAAAATGTTTCTCTTACATGGGTTACATTTTTTATGAAATCTGTTTCTCTTTCATGGGTTATTATTTTGATGAAATGATTTTGAAAACAGTGTATTTTTCCTTAGGGGTTTATAGGTTTATATATTTATTATAATAGTTTCATTTTATGGGTTAAGATATGATTTTTTATGATTTTTTTGGAAATTTATGTATTATTCAGTATGAGATGTGTGAGACCTGTATCTCCCTCCAATGATTTGGTTAAATATTTATATCTCATGAGTTACACGTAGATGGTCTTGGGAGAAAACAATTACTACTAAAATGGACTTGGGAGTGATCCATCACTTGTTAGATGGATTGAGGAGTGAACTCTTGCTATTAATATGCACATGGGAGTGATACTTGAATACCAAGATGGTATGCAAAGTGAACTCAAGCATCAAATATGGCCAAGGGAGTGAACCATGACTAACAAGATAGTATGGGTAGTGAACCCATATTAGTAAGATAGTCTTTGAAACAATTCATTGGATACTATAGAATCATATTATATGCATATATGTCTACCATAATTAAATTTTGTATTCCTATGTTGAACTTTTATGAATTATTTTCTTTATTTCATTATAATTCATGCCTTCGGAATGGACAATCTTTATTATGATTTCTAATATGCAGGGTATGATCTTGAAATTATATGCTCATGTTCTATAGCCTTTTGTTCATGTAATTCTTACACATTTCCATTATTAACCTTACTAAGTATATAAGATTACCCATTACTTATGTTTCCTTTCCCCATGTTATAAAGAATGTTTTTTTAGAGGTACTAAAGGTATAGATCATTATTGGAGATTTTGGGGATATTTCACCAGGATATAGGATTTTGTTTCCTTGTTTCCAAAGACAATAAATTATTATAGTACATGGGTATGTACTTTTCTAATATAATAAATATTAATCTAAAATTATGTAATATCCATGTATGTCAGTCTTGAGGTTTTATAAAAAAGAGGCTCTACTTTCACCTTTGTCCTAAGTTGATGCACATGAAAGAACTATTCACATAAAATAGATGCTTAATACTACCATCTGTGAAGATCTTTCTTGAAGCTCAGAACCTTAATGAAGAAAAATAACTCTGAAGAAAAAACATCCTTTGTGAATCTCACTGATTTATCACAGAATACCCCATCATTGCGAAACTCCATTTTACAAGTTAAGTATGAATTATTCAAGACTATAATAGCATGTTCATGATGCCCAAACATACATTGAATACCTAGTTCATGAATATCTTGTACTTTGATAATTCATGTTGATTCACCTTTTTCAATAATTATTTTAATATCAAATGTAGTGGGGTTAGCGTCAATTTTATAGGCTCATCCTTTAGTGATACTCTCATGACACTGGGGTATTTTTCATGAAATTAAAAACACATTATTTTTGAATATCCATCACTCATGAAGCTCTAGTTAACTGCAACCTACTCACAACGTTTCACATGGTCATGGATATCACCGTCAACATTATGTCCCAATTTCACTACTCCACATCCTTGATAATATCATCCTTTGTGAAACACAATCCTCAAAAAACCCATGCATTTACTATATTTATGATTTTTTTAATCCCTGAAAAACACCTTCCATGATCCATGAATCTACCTCAAGATTTATTGAAAATATTTTTTAAAACACTGGTATATGAAGCATCCTTCAACACATTATTCCCCTTGAATTTTATGATAAAATTTAGTGAAAACACCATGATTATCATAGCATGGATTGAAAACAAACACACACAAAAACTCTTTTTTCAGTTGTGAACAAACATAGTTCCAATAAATTATTGAATTAATCAAGAGGTTAATCTCCATACTAATTACATGCATTGACCTTATTGTGGATCTTTTTATTAGGTTGCAATTTAAATAAAAGGAATATACTATATTAGTTAATGAATAAAACTATGAATTATAATTAATAGTATAAAGTTATATGAATTTATTTCATATTCATGTCATGTAACAAAGATATATTTCTAGAATAAATTAAGGGTTTGTCGTAGCGTAATATTCTATTGGTACGTTCATCTGAATATAGTTCCTAAGGATTATATAAATGAAACACTGATACCAAATGTGACCCCTTACTATTTTTTCCAAGAACTAATGGTTTTTTACTACAATTTTAAAAAATACATTGATCATATTACTAAGGAACTGGTAGTTTAGTAATATATGGAAATTAGAAACATAAACTGATTTTAAATTAAATTTAAATGTTATGATACATCATATAGAAATATAATTTCATTATTATTTATTTTATAACTTCTATAAATAAAATTTAATGGTCACAATGGCTTCCTATGGAAACATGAAACAATAAAAAAATGGTGATCTTAGGCCCTTAGTAAGTGGTATCAAACATTGGAAGTTATAAAATCATATTTTAGGAATAAATAATATGGAATGAATAAATAAATTTAATAATTCCATAGAGGAGATTAATATATCCATGGATAACATGACAATATAAATCATAACATAGGAAAAAATATATTGTATTATAGTTATGGAACACCTAATGATAAACATCTTAATCATATCGTCAATTCCTGAAGCCATGATATCATAAAACCCATGATATCCTCAATAAATTATATCTTAAAACCCACCGATGACTCATGCTATGGAATTATACAAACACATGCAAGGAATAATCAAAATTAAGCATACTAGTTTCTCTAAAAAGACACACTAATTCATCCTATGGATATATATTTATGGGTCCCACAGAGCACATATTATGATTATTAAATTCATCATATGAAAAAAATCCATAATTAACATTATTTATTAATAAATTACATCTTTATTTCAATAGAAAACATGTATGATGTCAATAATTTTCATTATCAGTGGGAAATTTTTTATATCAAAAATAATATCTCATAATGAACATAGAAACAATAGGATATTCACAATATAATAGTGGATACATATATCAATAGAATCATAAAAAATAAATAGTAAATTGTAATTTCATTGTAACGAGATATTAATCAGAAATAATCATTTCTTTTTACTAATAAATAGATCATGATTCATCAAAACCATATCCCTTGGGAGTTCAAAACTAGGAATGTGGTTAGTCCCACTAGTTGTATAATGAGTGAATCCCTTTTTAATGCCCAAAAAACTATTATCATGTCTATTATTCATAGTATAATGTTTTATAGATAATGAATCCCCTTTTTATTAATATGGGGACATAATTTATAAGAATTATAACTCTATTATTTGAAAACATTATTTTCATATTAAAAAACAACTCTCCTTAAATGAAAATATTTAGGATGTTTTAGGGTAATTTGAGTGTTTATAAATGTTAGAAAATTAATAAGGTTTTATAATGAGTACGAATGGTAATAAATCATTGATAATATGAAAATAAATTTATAATAATAGAAAATTATAACATTTCACATTGAAATAAAAAATTACGGGAAATGATAAATAATATTTAAAACAATTAATTATATCCCCTTAACTTGTAATAATAAGGCCTTAAAATGGATTTATTAAGGTAGAAAATTCAATATATCATTAATAATATGTAAAATAGATGATAATAATATGGTATAAAATGAATGGACATGTTTTAATGTTTGATTTTAAATGGAATTAAAATATAAAGATGAAATTGAAACGGAAATAATTGAATCGTATAACCTTAATTGATAAATTTTATCTTTCTCAACATGTGTTACATTGAAATTAATGATTTTAGAATTCTTCATGTATCAATATGTCTAAAATCATCTATGAATTAATTGGGAGGGGGTAAAAGGGAAGATATTAAATAGATTACAGAATGGATTACATGGATTAAAAGGGGGCAGGAGAGTGGTCCTTTTATAAAAGAAAATTATTGAAATTTACATGGAAGCTTAAGTTATGTGATGTTTAATTATTTAATCACAATGTAAATAGTTGATTTATATGATTGCAATGATCATAACTCTTGAAATAAAAAGAGAATAAAACCCATATTTATGGATTATATTGGAAATGAATAAAAATGACATAATTTAATCTATCAATAATTACAGTATTAGAAAAAAATATTGAGTCACTAATATCGAAAGGAACTAATAAGTTTTTAGTTTTTTTGATTTATTAAAAATATTAACCTAAAAAATTATATATCTCATAAAATGGACATTTTGTATTTCCACTATATAAAAAACTACTTAATCTATAATAAATCAACATTATATCTAACAAAATTCAACACATGATATGGAATGTTAAACACATCAGCTGTAATACATTTATATATAAAATTGGGGAATTGTTACATAATAATATGTTATATTAATCACTCAATAAGGGTAAAAAATAAGAAAATCAAATTTCTTAAGTGAGAATCATACGATCATAAATAACATAGAAGGAATAGATAATAAAAATTATCTCATAATCCGAAGAAAATGCGAGTATAACATATCCATGGATGGAATTTCCATAGTTCAATTCTAGGATAATAATAAATGGTTCATTGGTGGTGATATTATTAATTCAATATTAATAATTCCATTCTGTATGAAAAATAATCATTGTAATAGATATCATGATGGTACCATCGAATTACTATATCTAGGAAATATTTTATTTTGGGTTGGAATACAACAAAATGAACATAATATTTTGTCTCATTAGGAATTTAAGTACATATTGTGTAAATTATTATCCCAATACATCACTAATTAGGTAAAATATATAGATCACAAGAAGGGATAAATAATATATACAATATAGAACAAATTTTTATTAATAATAAGTAATCATCCTTATTAGAATAAAAAAATACTCATATTTTCAATATTTCTTCAATTGATAAATGAAATTTATATCTATGTAAGAATACTAAAACAAACAGAATATTTAATTTTTGGAATATAGTTAAGTCTGTAATTTTCACATATACATGATGAATGAATTCAGGGTGAACATAGTTAAATGAAAGGATTAAAATTTAATGTGTTAATAGAGGAATTTAATTAAAAAGAGAATAATTACTATAGGAAAGGATTATTTTGAAAGATAAAGTCAATGATGGATCATTTATTTAGTATAAAATAACTCTATATAATACATATTGACATAGAAGGTATATGGTATCATTTCAAAAAAAATCGTCGATAAAGAATTTGATATGTCAATGGTAAATTACCATGATTAAAATAGTTTCATTATAAAACCCATGAAAACAAAAACATAATGTTTCATATAAAATTACAAATATGACATAATTATATGTTCATACACAAAACATTTAAAAAGAAATACTTTTTAAACTATATCAAAAAATCTATGTGAATAAAATTAGAAATTTAATGAAAAAAATTAATGAAGTTAAGTTATTATATAATGAACACAGTCAATTATTGATTTATAGATAAGGGTATTTGAAAAATAAACAATTTAATATAGACATGGAAAAGAGAGGTTCCTGATTACAAAGATAAGACAAGGTTAGTTTCATTACAAAGGGAAAGTATTGGGACAAGTGGGAATATATAATTGGGATAAATAAAGTGAAACCCTAATAATTACAAGACTATAATAATTTTATAATGGTTTTATAGATAAATTTTAATGAATTACCTAGGTGTATTATCTTTTAAAATAAGCCCTATTGAAAAAGAAGATTGGTGACAAAACCCCCATGATAATGGTAACATAATATTCATAGGGGAATGAGAGGAAGATTATGATTTAGAAGATAAAATATCAGGAAATGCAATGTATTTAATATATGAAATCAAAAATGAAGTGAATAAAAAATATAAAATAAATAATGGTGTGTAATATCAAACCTATCTAATAAAATTTAATTTGAGAAAATTAACCCTTTAAATTATATGATTTATAATTATAGATTAAATATCATATATAATTAGTGGATTATGGAAAAAAATATTAAATTGGCCTTAGGTAAACCATTCCAAATAGTATATGGTGTATGATCATAATATGTCTCAAGTGTTGAAAATTTGAGATAAGAACCCCTTAAAACATTGATATCATTTGACTAAAAGTCCAGGTAATGAAGGAACATAATATAGTCCTCCATTCCCCATGAATTTCATGAATGTTGTAAAATAAATTCATTATTCATAAATTACATCATATAAAATAAATTATGTTGTGTAATATCGAAACATGACTTATAAATTTTAAAACAATACCAAGAAAAGGTTAGATTCAATTCCTGTATACTCAAACTCACTCTAACCTCCTATATAATAATCTTTAAAATATTAATAACATCTTTAATAATTAATTAATACATTCCAATTTTTATATTTTAAATTATAAATATTCAATTTATATATATTAATTAGTTATTATTTATTTTCAATCTCCTATAGGAGTAACATTCATTATTTTCAACTAGTTTCATAATAGTAGTGTTTTTCTTCAATTTTCTCCCATCATAATTCATTTATAGATTATATAATCTATTGTAATTTATTTTTTAAATGGTTTTTAAAACTATAATTTCAACCTATGAGATTTTTAGTTATGGTTATTTTCATTGAAATTCTAAATAAGTAGGTTTCATTAATTTTTAAAAAATTAATATTGGAATCATAATTAATGAGTTTAATATTAATTTCACCATCCCAAAACCGAAATTAAATTAATATATAGTTGTTTACATCAGATATAATCAGTAATTAATTTCTAAAAGTCATTGTTGAAATTTTTATGGAATTTTTTAGTTAGGTAGTTTGATATACCAAAACATGATATATATCATAATTAATATATTATTTTCCTTATGAAAGTGGTTTATTATTAGAGTGATTTCATTTTTATATATGAAAAATGGTATTATTTGGAAAATATTTTTTTGACTCATATTGGAATATTTATTAAAATATAATAAAGAAACTATATGAAAATCATGATACATTACTTCGCAAATGTGGTAGTCCACACAATGAATGATTAACATTTTAATTTCATGATGAATGAGAGGGAATGATGGTGGATAATAATTATACTATAAAAAATAGTGATTATGTTACATATATCATATTTATTCTTTTATTTCACCATTAAAATTAGTGTGGGGATACACTGGTGAAAATTGGAAGTTGTAGCTTCATGGAGTTGGTAGTCCGCACAATGCATAAATGATAGTTTCAGGTAGAGAAATTAGGATTTTCCATTAAGGACATAATCGGAATGAGGTCTTATAAAAATATCATCTGACCAAAGGATACATAAAATATAATATGGTAATAAATTAAGGTAGTAGGTCATGTTATTATATGGGAACCTAATTCTTTGATTGTTTTTTTCGATAAAAGAATCATGGATATTCCAGTATGATTGATTCTAGTGGGCTAGAATATTGAAAAATCATTCACTTCTAGACCAATATTTCTTTGAAATGTTTCTAATGGAAGGATCGTATTGGTAAAATAGTCTAAAAAATTATAAGAACTCACATTTGATGAGAGGATGGGTGGTTGGGATCACCTCACCCTTTTAGGGGGGAATATATCTTATTCTAGGACTCTCTTATATATTTCATTTAAGGAATTTTCATGAGTCCTTTTTTCATTCCCAATTATAACATAGGTTACCCTTGAACTAGTAATCAATTACTAGCTTGCATGGATTTGGTAAGATATATATGTATCCAGGGTTCTCCATCAATGGTGGGATATGTATGTTTCTAAGGCTCCCCATAAATGTTTCTTTCTGATATACAACCCATATATCATTCATTCATTTATCTTAACAGTTTATTTTTTAAGAAACATAATTGTAACTATAGAATTTAATATCATCCATGGTGAAAATAATTGTTTTGATGTCGGTATTAGACCCATAATATTGGCTTCATATGTATCCTTATGAATGGATTGTGAACCCATGTAGTTAAATTACACTTTATAGACACATCATACCTTTTATGGTCATGTGATAATGACCAAACTATATATTTTAACAGCATACCTCAAGGGTTTCTAAGCGGAATATATGTGGCCAAGGGTGGTGTGGGACTTATGTTGAGGTGTCCCCAATGAACAAAAAGGAATAGGATTCTTAGGTGGGGATGAGATCTTACTAATAATATAGCCCAATAGGTATGGTATTGAAAGGTTATCGAAAGGAATGTGTCACATCAAGTTGGATATGACCCTATTGGGGATATGGATGAGAGTACATTAGAGTTAATTTGGGTGTTGGGATTGGACCTCAGGGGATTCATCCTATGTTTTTTAGTTGGTCAAGAATCAAAGCCCATGTAGTTTGGAAAGAGATAGGGATTACACCTAGGGGGAGACCCAATATTTCTTCATCAAGAATATAGTCCATTGAAGGTTTTTGTCACGGAAAATATAACTCTTTGAGATGATAATAATATGGTTTTTGTATTTATACCTTATAGGGTGAACTTATTTCTAGAATATCTAGGAAAATATTGAGTCATTGTTATTTTGAGGTTAGTTTGGTGGTTAAACCAAGAAGGATTCCCACATTCTCATAATTTTTCATATTTCATTATCACCATCAACCTTTAATCCCACACAATTCGTAATAAGTGTGTGAAACAAGATGAAATGAGAGATCTAGAAACCACTCAATCTCACTTGTCCACTGGTGGATATGGTCGGGGCCTAATGGATGAGGAAATGTGAGAGGGATCAGATACCCATCTCCTCTCATATTTTTGTAACCATTATAGTCTCATCGAATCCTGGCTACGACGTAGGTAGACGAATAGCTGGAGGGGTTGAACTCCAACAAAAATGCTTGGGTCTTACTCTAGGAGGGATTCCCATTTACTAATTTCTGTGATGATTAGAAAAGGATCCATCACTAGACAACGTCAATTGTAAAGGAATGTAGTCCCCCCTCCAATCCATGAAATAAGGAGATCCCTTGAACTACCTCCATGGTCAGGAACCTTGTTACCATGGGAATATATTCTCAAGAGTACACTGAGGACACCCTTGTAATTTATGTTAATAATAGGACCCTGATTACCTTGGATATGAAAACTTAAGATAATTCCAAGGATATTCTAATTTGGACAATTATTTTATCATATACATCTGGCAGTTTTTGGAGAGTCCATGTCCTCACACCTCATGAGGGGTTACATTTAGTGATTAGTGGTTCCAAAAAAAGAGGTTCATTGAGAAATATATCATTGGAAAAGACAAGGAGCTACTGAACACTACACAGGAGAAAGGAAATGAGAGAGGGAGCACAGAACACCTCAATATTCCCTATTCTATATAGCATTTTACCACATGGAATTAAATTCCATTTATTTAGTCATTTTCTATAAATGTGTTGGTGCATTAAATGTATTGTTTTTCTTCGTGGGTATGAGTTATTTCTACATAGCATCTTCTTAACTGGGCTCATGATCCCCCCATATAGAATCCTCCTACGTAGGGTATGGATCCCTATACTTAGTGTTTTACTATGCGGCATGATTGACCACATAGAGGACATCAACTTATTCTTCATTTAATAATTTCTACAGACGTTTTGGGTATGTGTATGGTCTAGTTAATTCATTTTCTACATCAATATCATGAATTAGTGTTACCCTCACAAAATTTATGTATATTTTACTTTCTTCCACTTCTCGTTTGTCCTGTATTCACCTCCCTACAAGAGGTTATTATAGAGGTATGGAGGTGACTAAATACCAAGATATTCGATCATGAATGGTCGACCATGGGGACCTTCTTATGAGATCCCAAAGCAATGTCCATACCTGTATATGATTTCATTTTTTGGGGATGGAAATACCAACCAGATCAGCAACATATTCTTATTTTTATGGAAAGGTTACATCCTCTAGACCTTTAAACGAAATCTAATTTTTTGGGGATGTAGAAAACCATCCATTCCAATAAAAAACTTATCCTTTGTGGGTATGGGATATAAAATCTCGTACCTAAAATGATTTCATTTTTAGAATTCCATTAGGAGTGGAGGTCTACATAAAGAGTTTCTATAGGGAAATGATCCTTCATTTACATCTCTGATATTTCAAAATTTCATGAAACTATTATTAATTGGGTTAATTTTTCCCTTAAAAAATTCATGAATTTATTATCACCTTATAAGAAGACATTTCAGGACCCAACAATCCCCCCACTCCATTATAATTTTCATTGCTATGGACAGAAATGAGGTGATTTTGATGATGGAATTAGTCTTATTTTGAACCACTTTTTGTATTCATGTTGACCTGTAATGGGTACCAAATCATTAAATATAGGTTAAGAATAATTTTTCCTTTATTATGACTCCCTAAAAACTATTATTATAACATCTATACCTACTGATACTACATGGGATATATTTGTCACATAGGCCATCCATGATAAAGGTGTTGAGTGATAACCCTGTCTGGAGGAACTAGTTATTGAATATATTAAACTAACTAATATTGATTCTAAATAGGATAAAGAGAATCATGAAAACCTTAAGGTTTCCATTAAAACTATATAGAAGGAAATTTGGAAGTTTATTTAACATACTCTCTGGAAAAATTCCTTGTGAAACTACCCAGATTACATCGCATGTTTCCATATCTTTGATATGACTGGTTTGATTATGATACGATAAATGACATGGTAAAATAGGTATTTTCCACTTGAAATAGGGATAGTGAAATTGAATATTGACACTAATAAATATAGTCCATGTCTCACCATTCAAAATACAATAATATCCTTATTAATGAAGCTTTTGAGTATGATGGGGTGACTATGAGGCAATAGGGTCACATTTTAGAGAACTGATCCTTGGTGGAGCACCCTTGTCATGAGTTAGAGTGGATCAAGAATGAAATGGAACATTTTGTTATTATCATTGATGAATATAAATAGTTAGTATAAGAAAATGAGAAAAAGGATTAGATGAGGTTGAGATGGTGGAGACATTGTGGGTATGTGATACTTGATAAATTTCAACATTGTCTAAGTTGCACCAAGCGATGGAGGATTCAGACCATGTAATTATTGAAATTTAAGAATCCATTGAGAAATATTTTTAAACAAAATTTCCTAATCTTAATGAAACACTCCAATATATTGGTTTTATTCCATTATTCCCACTGAATATATAAATTCAAAATTGTTCTCCCCTCATAAATTATCCTTTATCATAGCCTGTAGTACTACTCAATAATAACATGTAGAATTTTGAAATAAAATTTCCCAGATAACCTGAACGGTTTTATTACAGGATATCAATCTCAATCATAACTGAGGATAATCATGTTGAAATGGTTTCATCAATAGTAATGATCATGGATGTGTAAAAGTATAATTATTAACACTACAATACTAGAGTCATCTTATATGGAGGTCTTATAATGATCTATTTTTTTCTTGGTAAATGGGAATCAGTGGTCATATATTTGAATATTTCTAAGGTTACATGGGAAACCCTAAAATAAATGATTATTTTTTGTTACTACCATAATTTTATCCTATGTACACTATATTGTAGATGTATAGGTAACGAATCATCTTTTTCTTATTCATCATTTGTGGGTTTTTGACCTAATATGCTTTGTGTATCTAATCTATTCATTCCACAATTCATGCCTAACAAATTAGAATAATTGTTCTAATGATATTAGACTCAACATTTAACCAGGGATTCCTTTTCAGGTTTTTGACCTGCGGATTTCTATGTCCCTTTTTGTGGTCATTTTAATGCCTTCAATGCAAGAATAATGAAAAATTTGTTTTTAGGTTGAAGAACATTGACTATGGATTATAGAATAAATTATAGGGTGAGGATGTAAGACCAATAATGTACCAATGATATTTAAATATAAGAAGGGGAATTTTATATACAAATTTCTTCGTTTTTGAATCCAGAGAAGGATGTGGGATAAGAGTAGGAGGAGTAACCATAGAGCGTGTTTGAAAAGTAATTTCTAGGATGATTATGTTAGGGATTATGGGGAAAAAATATTTCTATCTTGGGGATGAATGTTCCTATGGTTGATAGGACTTTTTGGTCAGTGACTATTTAAAACCAGAATTGGGAGTATTGTGCACAGTCAATGAATAGTGCCCTCAAGTAACTATCCTTAATTTTTTGATTGGTGTGTAATTTTTTAAAATCAAAATATCACATGATCAAGAATGGTGGTTTATCAGTGGAAGATATATGAGAATTAAAGGATTATCTATATTCTCCCTGACCCTAAATGGGAAACCACACGTACATGAATTTATGTTGTGAGAATTTGGGTTAATGATTAGTTCATTCTAACGTTGCGAGACTAGGAAATAGACCATTCAGTTTAACATCTTATAGAGATGATTTTTTATAGATGTGATTTAAGTACATTAATATTTGTCTAAATGATTAGTTATTTTATCCTTTTTGGGTAATCTATCCAAGAATATTCCATTATATTTTGGTACGAGGTGGAAATATTGTAAACTTCCATATGGGGGCTCCAAAATTCAAGGAGTGATTTGGGATAAAAACTTCTTTGGTGCTTATTGATATATAAGAGTTTTCTCCTAAATATTAATATTCCTTCAATTGATTATTCTTTTTATGGGATATTTAAACAATGAAAAATGTAGTGTATCAATGCATTTCCAAAAAAATGTTTCCTTAGGGAACAAACCTTAATTTTCTATTTTATAGAGAAATAATATGGATATTTACACTTCCCCTGGAACGTATTATTGTTTTTTAAGTAATGTACACAAATATGAAAAAATCATAATTATTCGTAGTGAATAGTAGTGTTTTCCTCGCACAATTTTGACCCATATGATTGAAAGAGGGAGCTTTTTTTCTATAGGTGGGCTTCAGACATAAGTTCAAGGCATCACTTTGTATCTCCTCAATTTAATGTTAAATCCACACATAGTTCTGGGAATGATTCCCCACTCTAACTGAATATATTGTTGGTAGGGGAATTGTTCTTCTGTAAATAAGGTCCCATGAGTAGGGTGAGACTCATACATAACCATCCAACATAGACATAGCTCATACACAATAGAGTGGGGTGATTTATTAAAAAATTTCATTCTTTACTAGGATTTAGGATTTTGGAATCGCAATTTATCTCATGAAATAGAGAATCAAAACCTATGTAGTTCTAGTATGAATGTTCCCTATGAAGGTATGGCCCATACATAGAGAAGGGAGGTATTTTTATGCTACAAATAGAACCAAAATTGGTGATTTATGAATCACTATGTGTCATGTGCTAATAGGATTCAAGAAAAAGGAAATTCTAGGATATATTTCTTATATGAGACATCAACAATTCCTTTTAACATCATGTGGTAGGGAGGTTTGGTGTTATTTTCATCATCTTTCTATCATTACTATAGTAACCTTGAAATGTAATTAATTTCGATGATTTTGCAAAAAGTTCATCCAAACAATTCTTAATCATGTGTGATCTATTATGGGTGTGGGTAATAAGGAGTGGAAAAGTATTATTCCAACCCAGAAAAGTTATAAAAAGGAAGGAAATGTTATTTTTATTTTGTAGGGGATGGACTAGGATACCAGATCTGAGCATCTCTATATATCTCAAAAGGTTGAGAATCAATACATACATAGTTCTTGGAAATTTTATAGGTTGGTGTCATGAAATGAGGGAAACATCCATACTAGTTAAATTCTTGTGATAAGGGTATAAGATACTCGAAATTAAAAAAGAAACATGGAATCTTGAATCAATGTAATATATTCACATGTGATGACATATCTTATAATGATATAAAGCCATATATATACTGTCCTTGAATTATAACACCAAATAAGAGGGATGATAACCATGAATTTTCTAGTCATGTGATAAGGAAGGCTTGGGGTCTTACAGTGTTAGGTCATGTGACTAAGACCATATGTCATGTAAATAACATGATAAAAGGCTCATCGGGCCAAAATGATCTGAAATGCCTTATATAAGGAAAAAAATATAAACAATGATCTCGGGGGTCCTTTGATGAAGGGAAATTTGATGGGAAAATTATTTCAAGAGTTTCATGGGCAATGATTAAATAGAATCTTCTAAAATGATGTTTTCAAGGAATAAAAAAATAGTTGATGTATCTCTTAGGGATGAATTTTTCTATAGTTGATAAGACTTTTGAGGGATATTTAAGTAGAAAAAATGGGAAATATTATAAATAGTAAAAATTGTTTCATTATAAAACAAACACAATATTACTGAGGGCCATGGATGGATTGTGGAAATCCAAAATTTAACAGGACAAAGAGTATCATAGTTGGATGGAATGTGAATTAGTATAAAAGAATCATTCATTATGATATTTTCAAGGAGTGTTGATTTTACAACATAGATTTAATTCACATAAAGGGAAGGGAATTTTTGTAGATTTTGGTTGGGACTTGATAAAGAATCCAAGAATCACAACATATCTTGTGTGTACATGAAGGAGACCATGTGTAGTTTTAAAACCCAGTATGTTGGAATGTCAAATCACAGAAAAGTGGTATCTTATCTAGTTAGATCATTGACGAATCCCATAGTTACCATGTGGAATATCATATTTATGGGGTTGGGTAAGACATATGTTTATCATCATGTGACAAGAAAATTTTCATTTATTCCTATCATACTTAGTCATATGAGGCATCCCTCGATTTCAATAGGGTAATATTGTAATTTATTATTGTAAAAATTTGACAATTATGGGTTTAATAATTCTTAAAGGGGTTCATGTGGCTAAAAAGTGATGAACTGACATGAAAGGGGGGCCAGGGGACCCTTCTGTATCAGAAACTCTCAATATATACTGCACATGGGAAACTGTCTTGATTCCCAATAGAAAATAATTTATAATGAGTTGATGTTGGGTTTGGACCAAAGTTAAGGGACTTAGTCATTTCTTTATATCCCATTAGTATGGGAATAGATCTATAAATAGGTATATAATGGGTAACTCTCTATGAAGATTTGACCCATATAGAGGGGGGAATTGTTCCTATTTATTGTTTCCACTAGTCCTAGGACTAGACATCTAGGTGTCACTGTGATTCCCCAAAACTTATTTCTCATGTAATAATAAAATTATGGTTTTATTTTATTTAATTTTCATGTTATCCAAACAAAACATACAAATTACACACAAGGTATTTTATTTAATTAAACACTGAAGTGTTTACATTAATATAAGATCAAAGGAACAACACTATACCCAAAAATACCTATTAAAAGGCCTATTAGAATTATAGGGATACCCTTTAAACAAAAAAACACCAAGAAGATAATATGGGTCTTTCAGATCCGTCACAATGAACATTAGTATAGCTAGAGCCACTGCAATAGTACTAAGCACCAGCAGAATTCTGTGCACCATATTCTTCAATTTTCTAGAATTTAGGACACTCAAATGTATGGTTTTATAAGGAATCAACTCAAATATTTCCCCTTGGGTGACCATTGAGTTCTGATGGCTATAATTATCGCTTTTGGTTTTTTGGGGGATTAATTAAAAATATCTAAGTATAATTTAGTTTTACAAAATATTTAAGTTGTGTTTTGAAATTATAATATTACCTATCATTATGATCTTTAAAAGTACAATGGTTTAATATCTTTAGCTTGAAAAAAAGTGATTTTAATATGAGGTGAGGATTTCAAACACCATTCAAAATTTTCAAATATCTTGTAAAATTTTTCAGTCATAATGCTTAAACAAGGTTTTAACTAAACTATGTATTTGATTTTTATAATACATGTATAAATTTTTCATATTGATGAATTAAATTTTAATTTATAACTTTTTCTTTTACAACTTTAGTTTTTATAAAACAAATGGAAATTTTAGTTTGAAAAACACCTATGTATGTGTAAGGAAACCTAATATTATAGTTAACAAAAAATATACCCACAAGGGCTATCCCTACAGCTGGGCCGAAGGAGGCAGTATGTGCTAGGTGTCCTAGCATAGCCTTCAGCCTTATCATAGGCTAGCCTCTAGGTGTGTGTGCACACATGATTGAGGCACACACTAGGATCAAAGCACGCCACCATGTGAGGTGGCATGACGGAGTAGGTTGGCGCAGGAGTGCGCCCGTAGAACCTGGTATGGGGCGGTACTAAGAGGGGGAGGAGAAATCTGAGCCATTTCTCAGAACTCCAGGATTATAAAGGAGGTAAGGAACTCCCTCTGTTTTGATGTGGGACAAATAAAATCAACCTGGATTGAATCTTAGTTGTTGGATCGCACAACGCACAATCGGATCCATTGGATCTGTCCTGTTATCGAATCTTAGTAGTTATGGTATATCTCTTCTTTTCTTGTGCTCCGGCCGATCCTAATAGATCTAATCGTGACTGTTAAAGCCTTTTTAAATCAACACATGGATTATGGATCCTCTTACCCATCGCATATCAAATCAAGACTTTCCATCTCTTTTTAAAACTATGTGTTGTGATGTCTCCATCGGATCAAGTTAGGACCTGATCTGGATTGTTCCTCGCTTTTTATTTTTCCACATTGCGATGTAGCTGAATGACCTTCCCTCGGTTAATCTCATTCATCCATTCATTTTCAAGATTCTTCCTCCCCGTAGAATCTTCCTCTTCCTCTATGTGCGCTACACCAGTTACCTATTTTACTCCCACTTGCTCCATTTTTCCATACCTGTGACCGGTTGTTCCTCCTTTCTCGCATCTTCCACAAGGCGATGCCTCTTCAAATTTTTTAAGCCATGTAGGCTTCGACATTCCATGAAATTTTTTGTATATTATTTTATATAATTGGTATCGTATTGTTTATAAATATTCCTCTCATTTTCACTCTAACCTCTCGGTCCTTCTTCTTCTCAAGCTTCCTTCGATCCATTCTCGAGCCTCTCCTCCTCCTCAAACCAGGCAAGGGAATTATGTTTCCTTATTTTGTTGAAAGTATATACATATATATATATATATGTGTGTGTGTGTGTGTGTGTATGTGTGTGTGCGTACCCATATACATAAGTTTACATCATTTCGGTTTTGATGATAACCTACATATTTCGGATTCTAGGACTTATGGATTTTAGGATTATGTAGTATTAATAAACTTGAGGGATAATTTTTCTCATGAAAAACTTATATATATACCTGATATATTTTGTTATTTATGTACATGTATATATAACCATACATTTTTAAATAAACCATTATTATTTCCGCATTCGAGACCACTAAACGTTGAGTTTCAAAGTTATTGTATAATATTTTTAAAACATAAAGAATTATATATATATATATATATATATAGTATACATTGGCATGTATAATTATACATTTTATATAACTCACCCTCTAGACTGGTTTAAGGTCTTTTAACATTAAACTTCAATGATTAATTTATGTTTTTTAAAAACATGTAAGTGTCAATTAAATTTGGTATAAGACCCTTAAGTACACTTGGTTATACATGTAAGTTATATATGTTTACATAAGCATATATATATATATATAAGTTTTCTTAATAAATAAAAATTTCAAATTTTACATTATGATTTAAAATTTAGGGACTCTTGTTAATTGATGGGTCCAATATATTTATGTCATATGGGATCCATTTAATTTTTTTTTTAAACATTTAATACATAATGTATTTTCGGTTTTGTGAATATATGTGTATACATATAAACATTTATCCTCAGTTTTACTTATATTTTTTCAAAGATTTCTCTAAAAGAATAAAACATATTGTTTTCAAAGTATGATTGGGTTTTATATAGAATTATTTATATACAACCTTGTGTATAAACATGTTTACACAACACTGAACCCTAATTTAAGGTACTCCAAATATTATACTTTGGATGCATTTAGTATTTATAGAGAATTCATGAGTATAAATCTTGGGGTATGATACTATTACATAAATATGTATGAATCACTTATTTTCATATATATATATATATTAAGTGGTATTATTTATGGTTGATTTTTATTCTTTCTAATGTTGAACATTATGTATACCCTTGTGATGTGTCAAATGAAATCATATCGGTAAAAATGATTGAGAATCTATGAGTTTAATACCCTACATGAAATATTTTCTTTGTATTTTAATTAATTATTTATCTAGGTGAAATTACAATATATATTGATTAATAAAGATTTAGAATTTAAAGTTATCTTTGTATGTGAAAAAACTTATATTTGTTTCATTATATTAGTTTTCAACACAGATGCCATAATCTACTTATCATTCTAACCATTCAATGACATATTCATAAAGTTGATCGTAATGTTTTTAAGACTTATATGCATGATCCACTTTTTTTATGAAAATACTAAAGAATGTAATCAAACTCAAATGGCCTTTTATGGAATAAAGAATTAAATTATACAAAGTGGGATGGGACACTTTGATTAATAGGAAATGAGAAATTAAATTATTCAAAGTGGTATGGGACACATTGAATAATATGAAATGAGAAACCATGTAATATGTGACACATGAAATGATAAGTGATTTAATAAATCGAAGTGCTTTAGAAACTTTGATTTATAGAAATGAGGAATGTATTGGACTTAGTAGGTGATGGGTAGGGCCCACTATAGACCCTCGATGCATCGATAGGTCTAATGAGACAACTATATGTGGAATTGGTCAAGGTCTTTCCGAATTATGATTTATAGATTTTGGTCTAGGACTTGACACAATATCAGATATGCACTTTCCTCATTATGTTTATGTTAATTAATTAACCAAGTGGATCTTCAACTAGTAGAATATCCATTTTTAGGATCCAGTACTTATGTGTATCCGAAGAAGTAAATTCTTGTGGTATTGCATTTATTCAGCACTCAATGAATTCCTTACCCATTTATGACTTATAGTTTGAAATGATAGAAATTTATGTTATTATTATGCGCACTCTAACAATTTATTACTCTTAGTTATTAATTTTTCACTTGAATATTCACATTCAATACTTATTTATAATATCTTTTACTTATTATTCTGAATGAGCCTCCTTATAATTGAATATTTCTTCCTTATAACTCTGTCAGCACTCCAGGAAATGTGCCCTTATAATTCATAGAAAAATGATATGTTATGATGCATCTATGTTTGTATTCTTTAAGAGAATGTATTATGGGAAATTTTTAAATAATGTTTTCAAAAGTTCTAATTGGTGAATTATGTTATTTTAAAACCCCTTACTGTGAATTCATATGCTCACCCTATATTTTTTTTAAAAAAATTAGGTATCATTTTTTAACTAAAGAAGCATGTCATAAGTAGCTGTTTTCCTAGAACCTGAACCTTAACAATCCTCTATATGGGACATGATGTGTAAAATATCAATTCATGTTTTTGTAAAAATTATACATCATGTTTTGAGGAGCCAGCTACAGGTATTTGGGGGTCGGGCCATGATATTTGGTATTAGAGGATTCATATTAGGTAACTCTAGAAAACCATAACTAAACAAAGAAAAATTTACTTAACCATTACTAAGCATGATGTTTTCTTAATTTTCAGATGGAAAATAAAAAATAACAGTTTTTTTCACTTCTAATTGAGTCCCTAGAATCCATAGTTTCCATTTCCATCCAAGAATACTTTTTAAACTATGCACAAATTTTTATGACATTCGTACACCTCTATGATGTGTCAAACTCTCCCCGTGTACTTGAACTCCACCAAGGAGTGCATTTGGACTACCTTTTTATGATTCAAACCAAATTTCAATCCTATGCGCGTCCGGGAAAGTACTTAGAGGGGCTTTTTAGATGATTCACTACAACACATGGCATCTAGTCCCTCATGGATTTCCATGAATCTGCATCAGTAGGTGACCACCACGCAGCATATATGTGACAAATATTTTCTCATAGACATTATGGTTATGTAGTAGACTTGGAAATCCTTGAAATTGAAGCCTTTTGTTCTGTGTACAGACCTCAAGAACATACTGATGTCTCTCGACTTTACACCCCTCATGTCTCACTCTGGAGACACTATAAGTGTACCCATGAGATTGAACCAGACTTCTCGGATTTCATTTGGTTCAGGGAGATCGAGAGTATTGAAATTGTTTTGGGGATTCATGTAACCGGGAACTAGAGAAACCATTAGTCGTGGGTGTTTTTCACCTATTGTTTTATGAAATTCGATTTTTTGTTTCTTCTTTCTTCTACCTTTTCAGTGTTCATGTTTCAGTGATTGGACTTTCATTAAAAAAATTATTTTCAGATGGATGGACAAACCCATATCTTATCTCTTCCTATTGAGGTACTAGAGGCCATTATGGTCAGAACCTATGTAGAAGAATACCTTCCCTTTGAAAATTTGTTAATAACATGAAAAAATATTTACAATGTATCAAACAGTCTAGAAATTATCTGCTCCTACCAATAGAATGCCAATATATACCACCATATACCCACTACTCAACTTGCTGAGTATAGACAAAGGGGAATGTACCATGAAGGTCTTTTCTTATGCTTCACTCTATCCTAAAACATCACATCCAGGGTATGGTTTAAAGAGGATGCTTTGGAGGGGAACCTTCACACAACCTACATGCACCAAATCATGTTCTTTAGTTTATATGTCAACATCTACGACAATGACATACTCGGAAAAGAGATAGTTCGATGAGCTCTTAGAGAGTTTATCCATATAGACATCTCTGAACTTTCTACCACTCAAGCCTCCATCTGGAATCTTGAGTGTACAATAAATGAGTTTAACCCTTACTGTCTGAGGTGGTTTTGGTCCAAAGATGTGGAATAATTGAACGCCAATATTAGTATTCAGCTAGCCACACCAAAGGATCCTCCGTGATGGAGGATGTGGTGAATAACGTCAGAGAGTCTCTTTTAGTATGGTTGTATGAAATGAATTGAGAGGATGAAATTCTTTGTAGGGGGAATAATGTGAGGCCCCAAAGCATATTTCTCATCTAAAAATAATATTATTATTTTATTTTACTTAACTTTCATGTTATATGAACAAAACATTCAAATGAAACACAAAGGCATTTTATTTAATTAAACACCGAAGTGTTTACATTATTCTAAGATTAAAAGAACACCATTCTACCAAAAAATACCTACTAAAAGACCTATTAGAATTACAGGGTGACCACCCAAAACAACCGAAACCCCTATAAGATAATATGGGTCTTTAAGATCCACCACAACGAATATTAGTATGGCTAGAGCCACTACAAAATCACTAAGCATAAGGGGAATAATGTGCACCATATTCATCAATTTTCTTGAATTTTGGATACACTAATGTGTGGGTTTATAAAGAATCAACTCTACTTTTTTCCATAGGGTGACCATTAAGTTCTAATGGCTATAATTATATTCATTTTTTTTGTTTTATTAATTAAAAATATCAATGTATAATTTAGTTTTTCAAAACATTTATGTTATGTATTGAAATTATAATATAACCTCTTATTATGACCTCTAAAAGTGCAATGGTTTATTATTTTGAGCTACACTTAGTGTGATTTTAAAATGTGGTTAGAATTTCTAACACATTTAAAATATTTAAAATATCTATTAATATTTTTCAATCTTAATGCTTAAAAATGTTTTCAACAGAACTATGTCTTTGATTTTTATAATACTAGTATAAATTTTTCATATAGATGTATTAAATTTTAATTTATAACTTTGTGTTTTAAAACATTAGTGTTTATAAAACTAAGGGAATTTTTGGTTTGAAAAACACATGTATATGTGTTTGGAAATCTAGTATTATAATTAAAAAATTTATACCCACAAGGGCCAGCCCACTAGCCAGGCCAAAGGAGGTAGCATGCACTAGCTGGCCGAGCCTAGCCTTCATCCTTACTACTGGTCAGCATGTGGGCGTGTGTGCAGGTACACTTGAAGAACACACGGGGATCAGAGCATGCCACTGTGCGGGGTGGCATGAAAGCATGTGTGGGCGTATGAGTGCACCCATAGAACCTGGTATAGGGTGGTACAGTGAGTGGGGAAGAAGTAATCAGGGCCATTTAATAGATCTCCAAGAATATAAGCGAGCTGAGGAACTCCCTCCATTTCGATTTGGGATAAATAAAATCAGCCAGGATCGAATCTAGGTCATTGGATTGCACTGTGCGAGATCTGATCTATTGAATCTGTCCGGTTATCGAACCTCAGAGGTCATGGTATATCTGCAAATTTCTTATGTGATGTCTGATCTGATGTATATAATCCTGACCTTCGAAGTCTTTTTAAATCACTGCATCAATTACAAGACTTACGATCCATCGCAAATCTAATCACAACTGTCCATATCTTTTTAAAACTCTGTGTTGCACTGTAGTCTTTGGATCTAGTCATGACTTGATCTGGACCGTTCATTTATTCCTATTTCACCGTGTCATGATGTAGTCATCCGATCTTCCCTCGGTTAATCCCAGTCGTCTGTTCTTTTTATGGATTCTTCCTCCCTGTGAAATCTTCTTCTTCCTCTATGTTCACTCCACTAGTGACCTATTCTACTCTCACTTACACCGTTTTCCACACTTGTGACCGATTGGTCCTACTTACTGGCATCTTCCACACGGTCGGACACTCTTTAATTTTTTTAATCCATGTAGGATTCGAGATTCCATCAAATAGGCTGTATATTGTTTTATATAATTTTTATTATATAGTATAAAAATGTACCTCTCATTTTCACTCTAAGCACTCAGTCCTTCCTCTTATCATGCTTCCTTTAAGCCATTCCTGATCCTCTCCTCCTCCTCAAACCAGGTAAGGGAATTATGTTTCCTTGTTGTGTAAAAATTGTATACATTTATATATATATATACTCATACACATATGTATACATCCTTGCGGTTTGGATGAAAACCCACATATGCCTGATTCTAGGACTTATGGATTTTGGGTTTATGTAGTATTTTTAAACATGAGGGATTATGTTTCTTATGAAAAAATTAAATATATAACCTATATATTTGGTTATTTATGTACATATATATATAACCATACTATTCTAAATAAACCTCTATTATGATCAGTTTCAAGACCTCTAAACGTTGAGTTTGGAAGAGGAGGAAGAATTTTTTTAAAACATGAGAAATTATATTTATATATATATAGTATAAACAGGAATTTATAATTATAGCGTTTATATAACTCACCATATGGACTGGTTTTAAGTCATTTAACATTGAACATCAATGATAAATATATGTTTTTGATAAACAAGTAAGTGTCAATTAGTTTTGGTATAAGACCCTTAAGTATACTCGTTTATACATGTAAGTTATATATTTTTACATAAGCATATACATATATATGTTTTTTTAATAAATAAACCTTTTTAATTTCTCATTATGATTTAAAATTTGGGACTCTTGTTAATTTATGTTTCCAGTATATTTAAGTCACATGGGTGTCATTAGATTTTTTGGTTTAAACCCTTCAATACATAATGTATTTTTAGTTTTTTGAAAATATGTGTATTCATATAAACTTTGATACTCAATTTTATTTAAAATTTCCCAAGGACTGCTATGAAATAATAATACATGTTGTTTTCAAAGTATGAGTGTTTTTTATATTCAATTATTTATATACACCCTTTTGTATAAACAGGTTTACACAACACTAAACCCTAAATTTTGATACTGCAAATATTATATATTGGATGCATTTAGTATTTTGGACAATTCATGAGTATAATGTTCATGGTGCGATACTCTTAGATACATATGTATTAATCACTTATTTTCACATATATATTATGTTGTATTAATTATGGTTGAGTTTCATTATTTTTATTTTTTAACATTAATTATACCCTTGTGATGTGTATAACGAAAGCATATCGGTAATAAATGTTTGAGAATATGTGATTTTAAAACCCCACATGAAATATTTACTTTATCATTTAATTAATGTTTCATCTAAATGAATTTACAATATTCATTGATTTATAATATTTTAAAATTTAAAGGTGTCATTGTTTTTGACAAAACATATATTTATTTTAGTACATTAGTTGTCATCACATATTCCATAATCTACTTATCATTCTTACTATTCAATGACATAGGTATACAGTTTATAGTATTGTTTTTAACACTTATCTGAATGATTCAAATTGTCTATGAAAATACAAAAGAGTGTAATCAAACTGAAATGTCCCTTTATGGAATAAAGAATTAAATTATTTAAAGTTTTATGGGACACTTTGAATAATAAGAAATACGAAATTAAATTATTCAATGTGGTATGGGACAGTTTGAATAATATGAAATGAGAAACCAAGTAATATGTGACACATGGAATGATAAGTGATTTAACAAATCAAAGTGTTTAATACAATTTTATTTATAGAAATGAAGAATGCTTTGGACCTAGTATATAATGGGTGGGGCCCTCAATATCCCCTTGATGTATCGGTAGGTCTCATGATACAACTAGATGTGGAATTGGTCGAGGCCTTTCCCGATTATGATTTATAGATTTTGGAAAAGTCCTTAATCATTAGACGTCTTGGATGATGCCTTTACACAGTCCTGTATATCCACTTTCCTCATTATGTTTATGTAAATTAATTAACCAAGTGGATATTCGACTAGAAGAATACTATGGTTAACAGATAGTACTTATGAGTATCAAAAGAAGTCAATGATTATGGATGAAGTTTAATTAGCACTCATATAATTCATTATCCAGTTATGGCATATAGTTTTTAATGATAGAAATTGAAGTTATTATTATGCACACTATGACCATATATTACTCTTAGTTATTAATTTTTCACTTGCATATTCACATTACATACTTATTTAAAATAACTTTTACCTATTATTCTGAATGAGCCTACTTAAAATTGAATTGTTCTTTCTTAGAACTCTATCAGCACTCCATGAAATGTGTCCTTATAATTCATAGACTAAATTCTATTTTAGGATGCATGTGTTTCAGTTTTCCTTAAGAAAATGTTTTATGGGAAATTTTAAAAGATTGTTTTCAAAAGTTATAATTGGTCAAAAAATTTATTTTAAAACCCCTTACTGGTAATCTGTATTCTCACCCTAAATTATTGAACAACATTTTTTTGGTATCAGTTTTCAGGTGAAGTATTATTTCAGAAGTAGATGGTTTCCCAGAACCTGAACCCTAATGATCCTCTGTATGGGACATGATGATTAAAATATCAATGCATGTTTTTGTAAATATTACACATCATGTTTTGATGCACCAGCTCTAGGTATTCTAGGGTTGGTCCGTGATAGACACTATGTATCCAATGATGGTAGGAATCAAGCCACACATAGTTCTCAAAGATAGCATGTTGGATGACCGATGAGGTGGGTAATGTCCTCTTTAGTGAGCATATTTAAATATCTTGAATTTTCGATAAGAGGTGTCCCATGTTTATTACATATAGAATGTATACTATTTAACATCATTTACTAAGGAGGGTTACCCTTTAATTTAACATCGTATGGTATGTACCTTTACTACACAGTTTAACTTCATGCGATCAAGATGATGTACTACTATTAAATTTAATTTCTTTCTACGTGGACCTATCCCATTCTGTTTAATGTAATGGGGTCAGGATGATTATGAAATGAATTTTAACATCATGGAATGAGGGTATTGATGTGGAAATCTTAATAATCTTGTGACATGAATGATAATCATGCGACTTCACGAAATATTTATTCAAACACCTTGCATTATCGGGGGTTGTGGAAACATTGTCATCCATCGATATCAAAGAATAATCCCCATCGAAGTAAACATTGTGTATGTGATAAGGCCCCTCTCATTTGGGTTCTATATTTGAAGGATTCTTTCCATGTATCATCAGAGTCTTAGAAACCTACATTGTCTCTCCCACAAGGAATGATCAGTGGTGACCTTTTTTTAAAGGCTCGTGCAATATGGTTTTTTGGTCTTCCAAATGATGCAAGGTATTGAATCGCTACTCACCCAAGTATACCAATTCATCAATCCATTTTTTGTGTTGCTTATATAAGGATAGATGATCATAGATGGAATTAAATAGCCTGGGAAATTGGACCTCAATGGGAAAGAAAACTTTTATTCTTTATATGAGTAAATATGGGGTTTCTCGTTTGGATGTGCAGTTGGTAGTCTTGTAGGCCCACAAGGCATGTGATAGTTTTTCAGGGAAAAAATGTTTATCTTAATTCACTATCTTATAAAGTATGTTTGATAGAATATTTTCTAGGTACTATATCTTTCTATTATCTTCTTTATGATAGCTAGATGATTGGTTGTATTTTATAATATACACTTGATATAGCTTCTCCAACTCATCAGAAACTAAATTCGGGAAATTTTCCATCATTATGGTATGAGGGACACCAAATATAGTAATTATGTTGTCTTTTAGGAAGATGAAAATATTTCCTTCTCTAAAATATTTGAGGGGTACAACTTTAGACCACTTGTAGTATATGTTTGATGTAATGATAATGTATTTGAAATTCCTAGCTATGGAAGGAGGATATGGTCATATGAATCCCACTCCCCATATAGAAAATTTCTATGATTACATGGTAGTATGTTTCAATTTTAGGGGTCAATTAATGATGTTGGAATAAACCTAGAAGCAATGGAACTTTTTGGTAATTTTGATTATAATATAATTTCAATGTGGGATAATAGTTCTCAGGAGTCTAAATTTGATGAGAAAACTTGAAACAATATTGTTGATTACCATAGGCTCAAATGTGCACTTCATTACTAAAAATAGTGTTCTATTATCCACCAAATAAACTTTATAAGGACCCTATAAAGGCCCCACATATAAAGGAACATTTGAGGGGTTTTTAGTATTATATATAACTATGTTAATTTCACATCATCATATTTTATCTATCATAACTCTAGTTAATGGGAGTAATCCATTATGAATTTAGTGGATAATGAGTGTTATCTACCCCCTAGTATTACCATATGTTCAAGGTATGGGACTATGTTCATCTATTTACTCTATGATAACTCAAAAAAATGATACAATTTAGTGGCGCTCGATGTTGAAGAGAATTTCCTCAATATCTAGATATTCTAGTGTCATGGATGCATTTATAGTAATTTTCCATGGCCTTTTCAAGCATGGGATGTGTTTCAATGTCAATTCCAATGGGAACTCCACCATTAGTTCTCATAAGTTTTCTAAAATTGGGATTCACTATTCATTATGGATAGAATATTCACCATTGACCTGCTTCATGAAAAATTTTAAATCTCCCTTTATCTTCAAGTGATCAACTAGTAATTTATGTTTTAGTTCAAGACAAACGATGTGGTATCAATACTATGATTAATTTTTCATTCACACTTTTGATAATAGGAATGAGTTGGGTATGTATTTCTTTACTAGGTAAATGAGTAAGACTCCCAACCCAAATTTTTTGAACATGGGGCCTTCTATCCATTTGCCTATTGGGTTTCTGGATTAACCATCAACATACATCTCCTATATATGGGAGCCTTTTGGAATTGATAAGATCTCTTCATTAAGAAGTTCAGTATCCAATTACATCATTTCATCAATGGGATTCTCTATGTGTAAATGTTCCAATTATTAGACTTTTATCGCTTTATGAGGCATGAACTGAATATTAAACTATAATTGGACCATCGAAAACCATGAAATATTATTAGTAAAAAAAAATTGGATGAGAATATATTTGAGTGATTTGATATAAGAATCCAATAGGACCTCATGATTTTGATGGTAAATAAATACTTTTGGGATTGAAAATATTAAATTTATTTACCATTCCCCAATATATGAACAATGAGTCTCAACATTGAAAATGGTTCAACAGTGGTAATAAAGACTATATTCATTACTATAATCATTCTTTTACTTGAGGAAATCACCTATATATCATTCTGTTGATTTCACATATAGAATGAGTAGCTTCCCTTCAATAAGAGGCATTATAACTCTCTTGATCTAATGATATTTTTTATGACTATTTAATGCTACTTAATAGTCATTGGTCTAATGATATTTTTCTCACTACTTTGTCAACCTAGTGAAGGGAAATAATTTTATGAAAGGTTAGCTATAAGGATAACAATGTAGTCCTATATTCTTTTAATTCATCTCAAGTATTTGAGATTTCGAGTAGGTGAGAAGTTATGTATAGAAATTTCCTTTTCAAGTTCATCTTCGATTTTATATTTTTTTATGACGAAGCCATCAAATTTCCCTCCATTAACACTGAAAGAACATTTCAAGGAGTTCATTTTTAGGATATTATGGCATAGTTTTCCAATTGTAGTTTCAATATCGACGAAGTGGTCAGTACTATGTTAATATTTAACCCCTATATCATCAATATATCATTCCAAAAAATTCCCCAACTAGGGTTTAATGATGTGATTCAAGGCTCAATTTTTTGTAGCACCAAAATTAGTCAAGACAAAGGGAATTATATGATAGAATATTACTCTAGGGTGGGACTTGAATGTGGAAGCTTCATCAATTATTTAGGCCATTAATATATTATTATACCACAAATAGCCATCCATGGTGGTTAAGGATTGTTATTTTGGTTGTTTCATCAATCAATGGCTCTATGATTGTTACTAGGAATTAATCATTTAGAAATTGCCAATTGAGATCTATGAAATTGATACAGACTATGATTTCCCATTAATTTTCTTAATGGGAACCATATTAGCCATCAGTATTAGATATTATAACTCTTAAGGGATGTTTTCCAAAATAAACATGTCATATTAATCTTCAATTTTGGTAGTGTTGGTCAAGTGTGTCCTATTTCCCACATTTTTATATCCATGGTGGTTTTTTGGAAAGACCAGGTTGTGACTGGTCACATAGGGATCAAGGGCCGACATCTCAGTGTAGTTATAAGAAAACACATGTTTATGTTTCTTCATAAAAGAGGTATATACCTATTGTTCTTTGGAATACATGGTCATTGTAATAAAAGTGGTCTTCTCGTCCTCCATTTAACCTAGATTTATCTCTAAATGTGCATCAATGATGGTAGAGTTACCTTCATAAAATACTGGAGGAGCAACATGAAGGTCCTCCTCATAATCCTCCTCCCATCCCCTATTTAAATTTTTTCTTCTACTATAATCATATGGGGAGAAGGTGGTGAGTTAAATTGATCAATTTTAGAATAGGATTCATTATCTTGACATCCATAAGATGAATTTACTTCCTCTAACCTGGCCAAAAATGTAGGTTCTCTTTGAAATTCTTGTGTAGAGACAAGGAATGAATAATGAGTATCTTCACATTACCCTAATCAAATGATGACTTCTCCCAATATAAATGATGAAGGAGTGATATAATGAAATTCATGAGATGGGATATGGTTATTTCCATCCAAATGTTAACCACTGTCTGGAGATTATATATAATTTTCAACATTTCTAGGCTCAATTATCATGACTAATAACATGAATATTTTCTAATATTAATTATAATTTGGCCTCATGAGTTCAAAATTATTTATGGGAAACATGTAATCTTTTCTAAGTTATTTTAAAGGGTTTATCAAGGTCTTTTATATACTATTTAGAATCTTGGTCCAAGAGACACCACCAAATATAAGCTATTTACTCTCCTTTTGACCGATTCATGCATAGATATAGTGTGACTCACAATGTTCAAAAGGGACGTTATTAGTGTAAAGGGTCCCGATTTTCTCATAAATGTAGTATTTTAGGCATTGATTGAATAATTATTGGATTTTCATATTTTGAAGCAACTTGGGCCTTCCACATAAAATATTTAAGGACATATCTTACTGAACAACCATAAATTCTGAGTTAGATATGAGGTCCCCAAACAGATACCTTAGCTTGATTTTGTCCTATAGATTTTTCTCACTTTTTCATAGATCTGTAGAATCATAGAGGAGGGTGATATGTTATTCTCTTGGTAACCTAGCTGAAGAAGTGTTCTCTCTAGAATGATTTTAACTTTAGAGACATTTTCAGTGAAATCGCTTTGTAAATCACCTCTATTTATCCCTCCAAACAAGTACAAGGTTCTATTGTGTCCCAATATAATTAAATATTTATCATGACTTGTAATGGAGATAACTAAATGAAATTATACCTGATCATCCTATTTTTAATAGAACTTATCATTTGAAACGTCTTCTTCAAACCTCTAGGGGCTTAGAAAATACTTTATAAGTTCTTCTCTGAGGTATTTTGAAAAACTCAAGTCATCTCAGAATGAATGCTTGGTCAGCACCAAGGATAATTACTTTAAAATTCTATACTTATAGCCCAAATTCATTTGATTCATGAAATTTTGATGCTTGTTCATACGTTATTTAGGAGATTTACTACTCGATGTCAAATTATCATACCTTGAAACTATAGTTTAGGTTTCTATTATTATCAGTGGGTTGGGATGAATTGGTCTTCCTACCTATTGATGGTGTTCATATTCTTATGCTTATTCTAGTGGAAGAAAAATAATGTTGGGGTTAGGTTTACAATTGTACTATGGATGTTTATTTACCAACTTGTATTTGACTCACTTATGGGATCCACTACGAGTTTCCTCATCTATGATATTTCAAGTTGGGACATGGCTAGAATGATGGTTTATTTCAAGAATGTATCTTACCATGAAACCTTGAATACTATAACCACTTCATCTAATTACCAAATTGGGTACGGGTTAGTATTGTTTGTGGCAATTCTCTTCATCAAATAAAGAATCCATTAAATTAATGAAATTAATAGAGCTAATGGCTAATTCCTCATCTAAATAGGATTTTTTATGAAAGACTATTTTTTGTGGTACCATTTCACGAGGTGGTGACTATTATTTCAAAGATGGGGGTATAAATTCCAATAGAGTAAATGAAATTATTTTAAATATTGTAGTTTTATCTTTTATCATGTTCTCCCTACCTTCTATTCGAATCATATTTTTATATACTAGCCCCTAGAGGATTGTGGTTTAGAGGAAGTCGGTTGTGTCGCAGTAGGAGTGATTGGAGAAATAGTTTGATTTTTAACTACTCACAAAGGATAACGTGATTTTGTTTTATTGTATTTAGTGTCTTAAAATACTCAAAATTCTATTACCCATAATACTATTTCCACTCACCTCATTCCATAGGACTAGTAGCCAAAAATTATACTACTTGTGACAGTGGTTTCCTGATCATAACTTTCCCAGAGTCTACCATTTTTTATGGATGTATTTGAAACCAATAATTTTTTCATGGTGTTACCCTATGTTAAATGAATGGGGGAATAATTTTTCTAGTCATTGATAACAATCAGGTTGGTCTGTTTGGGCTCTGGTGGGTGGAGTAAGTCATTGTACATAGTTACTATGAAGTAACCACAAACATTATCATCTGATAATGAAAAAACATTATTATTTTCCTCGTCAAACTAATTTAACCTTTTCCCCCACCACTCATCCTAATGAGGTGTGGGTTTCTATTAAGTCCCAAGGGTTACATCTTTTTATAGTGTAGGTTTTGGAGGTAAAGACATGTTAAGGTCCAAATTAAGTTTGATAGTTGTAGCTTTTTATATTCCTCTTCTCTTCCATGGGAATTGTGTAATCATTTGTGGAATGAGATCAGTTTTCTATATGGAATAATCCCTTCATTATAAAATATGGTGAGATTGTGATACATAGAAGTATATCATACTAGTATTAGTGGCCTTTTCAACTTGTCATGAAGGTTATTAATACAGAGATAAATAAAATCCCATTCAATCAAGAAATTAAATCCACGATCTTATCATTCTCCCATTGTTTATAGTTTGAGAGGTCAATGATCATTGTCTTTTGTATTGTTTAGGTTAATTGGAAGAGAAATATCTGGCAGAAATCCCCATTATAATGTTGGAATGAGCTATAAAATTGGGGTACCACAAGAACAATGGTCCTTTCAGGGTTTTCACAAAAAACATTAGTTTTAATACTTGTTGTTATGTAGAGGTTAAAATTATGGAATTTCAATGATACCAAAAATTATTCAGATATTTTTTAGGGTCCCTTATGCCACTGAATATTGAAAAAATAGTTCTACAAAAATTTAGTGTGGGTAGGATGTAGGAAGAAAATTCAAGGTATGTTTTCTATTCAATCATTATTGGACCATTCAATACTTCCACAACATCCAATATAGCTACTAGTGATTCGTTGATGTCAAAAAGGCCTTAAAGATTGTCTGGTAAAATATGATCCTGAATTAGGGTATGAACATGATGCACATGATATGTTGGCTTTGCAAACATTTAGGGATGACATCTGATATTTGATATCTTTTAGGGGCTCACCTGAATCATGTTTGGTTGCTTCCATGGTGGAAACAATTATTGATATCCATCCATTATTGGGTCTAGGTAAAGTGATGTCTTAGGAATAGGGTTTGGTGGATGTCATGGCTTTGTGTTAGTCACTGGGGTGAACCCTCACTGTTGTGGTACATCAGTTGGAAGTGAAAGTTGAGTCAATGCTCAAGGATCATGTTTTATTGGAATGTTTCCTCTTGGTAATTATTCAATGAGCCTTCTCAACTCTTTTATCCCTTCCACATATTTAGTAAAACTTTCTTTGAGTGAGAGGGATTAAAACTATTCAAGAGGTTGGTTGCTTGAAACCATAACATTACTCTTTACTTTGGTGAATACTCATTGGTGAGGTCATAAGGGATTGGCTGAGGGAATCACCAGATTTAGGGAATGTCTCTAATTTGGGGAATGAGCACATCCATTATTTTCCTCCTTTTTGACCAATTTTATGAGGATCTATCCTATCCTTACTATTCTACATTGGCTTCATCTTTATTTCCATCCAAAATTTTTATGGTCAAAACAATCACTGAATCATAATACATTTTAGTGTCCGATTGACTGTCGAATTATAGTATGGTTTTTGGCTACCTTTACTGGACCTATTCTTTCCTTTTTCTGGTCCACATCATGCTTTTTGGAAAATAGTAACTCATAGGGAACCACCACACAACCTTTTCATACATTTCCATTCTGAGAGAGGTGGATCTCAAGATGGAAAGAACTTGGAGGCCTCATTTCATGGTGTTCTACCTAAATAGAAAAAGAATGATTTCCATTGAAGGTGTGGTTTAGGTAAAAATTACCCCATCCATATAGACTGAGGTTTATCCGATTCCTCTCTCATTATGCCTCAAAAATATATATTCTCTTTGAAGGGTATCTTTATGTTAAAAAAGACACCATCCCTATATGCTAGGGTTGATCACATACGGTACGGGATGTTGTAACTGTCATTTCTATTTTGATCTCACATATCATTATTCAACCATGATCTTGTTCCAATGGATGATTTGTACATGAACTGACTGCTTATGAGAACATTAGTAGTGCATGAGGATTGGAATCCCTTAAATGAAAAGCCTGCTTAATGTTCTCACTTTACTGGTTATGATGTTTTTTGATAGATATATCTCATCAGGCCTAATTCTTTTTATACATATCCATGGATTATTCCTATTTATTTTACTAACTTTCCTATGTGGGGGTCTTATCTGGTAGCTTCCCAAGAGCAATGGAAGTACAAGTTGTTTCCTGTGGTGGATTTTTCTAAAAATGTTGTTATGTGAATTAAAAAACTCCTTCTTGTCCCCATCCTTAGATATGATCACCATGCATGGATATGATAATTAGACTACATAGTTTATGAATAAAATGATGAATGATAGTTAATGATATTTTCACCACATCTTTGGTCATGGTCACTATGAAGCTGGAATTTCTTCTCTATTGATTTGAAAACAAAGCTCTTCCAATGCATTAACATGGTTTTCATACCCATTATAAAGAAAGAGCTTCACTTTCATTTAGTGACTATTTTTCCATAGGCATATATGGATGTTCTGTAGCATTATTCTAAAAATACCTCAAGAATTTTTAACAATAAAGTGGATGATTTCCCAAAAAATGATGGTATATTATGACCTGGTAAGTCTTCTTCACATATTTTTTTGTTCTTTTGATTTGGATTCTTCCACATTATCAACACAACAGGGGTGCTTACTAACTATTTTTTCTCATTTTGTGATGCTATTAGGAGTATTTGTTGGCATATAAATTGTTTATAGGTGGTTTATATGATGGAAATTTCCTCAAACCATCTTCTGATTGAGAAGGAAGGTCATCTATCATGGATACGGTGCCCGTCATGACTGAGCCCATCTTTCCAAGAGATTCTAAATACGTGGCCCTTCTCATATTTTTTCCCATAAGGGGTAGACATTATTTTTTACTAAAATGATTTCCATGAGTATGGTTTTTGTGGTTCTCATTATGATATGATCTTTAATGATCGATTGGGTTGTTCAAATGGGGAACTCTTTCATTGTTATCATTTTGGAGAGGACCACCAAAGCATCCAGTTGTTGTGCTGCACGGATGACCTTCAAAATTGGTACTCCAAAATACATAACATTATATTGGACTAGAAGCATCATGGGAAACCATTGAAAAATGTTTTATGGCTTCATTAACCATATATTTAAACAGAGTAAGGTCATAAATCTACTCCATAGCATTGAAAATCCCCTCTTTGGATTTAATTTTCCATGCTATTTTGCAGCCATATTGAATCATGTGTCGTAAATGGTGGTTCCCATATATGGGATAGAGTTTAGGTAGAATCTATGTTTCTATAGGTATATGATGATGACATACTATAATTTCAGCAAGGATATATGCCTACCCTATTGAAACCCCTAAAATATATAGGTAATCCCCAGTTGGAATGGGGATATTTTCTCCATCCAGTTGTCAATTAATTATGCTATATTTATAAATTCAATCATTTTTTGGATCAAGAATGTATGTACAATCCTATTTGACCCTCTCTTTATATTAATTTCAACCTCACTTGTGACGGTATGGTCATGGTCTCAACCCCTAGTTATCTCCACTGACAATATTTTGTTATGGAATATTTGGAGAATGTGGTCAGGAATTAATGATTTTCCTTCCATAATTACTAGGATGTTATAAGAAATGTCCTTAGCAGCAATATGGATGCATACACATTCATGTATTAGGGAAGTAATATGTGTTTTTCCTTTTCTCATAATCACGGAACACTGACTAGGTCCTATAATTGTCATCGTATTGGACATGCAGGAATGATATGTGTGAGTAGGGATTTTCATCTTTTCATAATTTTATATGGTAATTTGTTGATGGGATTTATATCCAGGCGCATGTGTATTCAACTACTTAGTATTTTTTCCATATTTTACTATAGATCATGTATTATTAAGAACATATTGGAATATTATTATAGACTAGCACTGTATTAGACTGTCGGGGTTCATATATATGAGAAGGGATTTTTATATTCTTATATACTATAGTCATATTCGACTGGAAGGATTCATATGTGTGACTAGGTATTTGAATCTAATCATTTTTTCCACATTATTTGACTATAGGGATTAAAATTAGTGATTTTGAATTCCCCTTTTCTCATAGACTGCCACGGTATTAGACATGTTTGAATTATATGAATGAGAAATAATTTTTATCTTCTCATATTTTTTGGTTGTATTTGAAAATTGGGCTTCACATGAGTGTAAAATAATTTGAATATTCTAATTTTTTCCCAACTTATTTGACTGGTGGGATTCATATTTTTGATCCATAATTTTTCAATTCTCATAGTCGTCCATTGTATTTTACAGACAATATTCATATGTAAAAGCATGAATATTCCTCTGCACATACACTTCAACAATATGTGACTAGTGGGACTCTTCATCTAGAATAAAAAAAATCCATCTTTATTTTTTCATTTGTTTCCCTTTTTAGGTTGTGTTGTGGGCCCACATATGGATGACTTGGGCTAGGGCCCATGGGGATGTGTCCCCTTCTTGATGAGGGTGTTTGGCCACATGATGTTGGTGTTGGAGATTACATGTAGGAACCCTCGTGCATGACCCATATGTTACTCGTATGAAGTCACAGGTGACCTCTTGATCTGCCTCTCTACGGTATGGGAGAAACCTGTTATCTCTTTCCAAGGTTTGGATCCCAAAACGGTTTGAGTCAAAAAATGTGTCCATCAATTTTTGGATTGAAACCCTTTTTTGAGGGGGTTGATGATGGGGATTTATGAACTAGACGGTTATTTTGGTATCCTCTATAGTCTATAAAGTTTCATTGAGTTGGTACTGTTGAATCAAAAAATTTGATAATTTTCATTGAAGGAGCTAGATTAATGATAACACCATTTTATTGGATGAATATCTATCTTGAGTAATGGTTTAGGCATACATATTTTTGAACTGATTTGATTCCTTTTGGATCTATGATAATTCTGTTGAGAATTCCTATTAATATATGTGAAAAATACACACAAAAAGACATTTTGAAGTTGGAATCTCTATAAGGTAACACATGAATAATCATTCATTTTATCAGTTCCTCTTTCCTTATGAGAGTGAACGGGGTTGATGCATGGGTGACACTACCACCTTGGTTAAGGGTTCCCATCGAGTTCACCATTTTTGTTTCTAATTAAAAAATCATGGATCTTTTTATAGGACTGATTCTGTGGTGTCAAATATTTCATAATAATTCAATTCAAGCTGACTATTTCCTTTGAAATTATTCAAATAGGTTGTTCATGGATATACACACCCAATTGTTCTTATATTTATTATTACTCATGTACATATAATCCAAATATAGGTGATCATTGGATAACTTGAAAAATGATAATTAATAACTCACATTGGTCAATATGATGTGATTTTGGGATCATCACGCCATTTTGCGGGAGAATTATTTCCTATTTAGGTATCCTCTTATATATTTGATTTAAGACATTTTTACAAATCAATTTTCATTCACAAGTATGACATGAGTGAACCTCGAAGTACTAGTAAATTATTAGCATGCATGGATTTAGAATCATTAGTATATATCATAGTTTCTCCATCAATAGAAGGATCTATATGTATCTAAGGTTCTCCATCAATGGAACCCCTTGATATTTAGACTAGAAATCATTATTTAATTTATTATTATATTTAATGGTTTTAATCCACATGGATGGAATTCTATAATTTACTATTATCTAGTGAAACATGCATTTTTATGATTTTGGGATCAGACCCATAAAATGGGCTTCCTACATATCATTGTGAAAGGAATTAGAACCCACGCAGTGTTATTCCAATTAATGGGACATATCATACTTTTTATTTTCATGTGATAAGGACCAAACTGTGTAGATTAAATTCATGAGTAAAGAATGTATAAGAGGAATATTTCATTCCTTGGATGGTATGGGACTTACGCTAAGGTCACCCGAAGGAACTAGAAAGGATATAGACTCCAAGGTGTGGACAATATCTTATAGGGAATATATCCCAATAAGAATGGTTATGAATGCTACACAAAATGTATGAGTCCCTTCGATTTGGATATGACCCTACTAGGAATTATCCTAGAGAACATTAGGTTGAATTTAGGTTGTTGGGTTTGGAACTCAAGGGAGGATTCCTATGTATCCCAATTGGTCTATAATCAAAGCCCACACACTTCGGAGAGAGTTGAGTCATACACCTATGAGTAAAAAAATATTGAATAATTAGGAATATATCTCTTTAAATATTTTTCTCAAGGGGAATTGGATCGTTGAGATGATATTAATATTCTTTTGAGGCTTATAACCAATAGAAGACACTCTTTTCTAGAACTGTGGTGATTGTCTTGACTCAGGGTGATTTGGAGGTTTGGTTGTGGCATAATCCTATGAAGATACCCATTTGTGTGGAATGGTACGTATTTCTTGTTCACTGTAAACCTCTATGATCATATGAGTCATGATTAGTGTGTGAAAAATGAAAAAATAGGAGATTTAGAATCCAAAAAATTCCACTTTTCCTCTTGTTGATGATGCTTGGGCCCAAAGGATACGGGAAAGAGAGAGGGCTATGATACCCATATCCTTTCTTGCTTTTGTTATGAGCATAGTCACATCAACTCCGGGATATGACATGAGAATACAAAGAGGAGAAGGGGGTGACCTCCTTCTAGAAATATAGGGGGTTATTCTAGAAAGGCTGGAGATTTATTGATTTAAAAATGGATGAGAGAAGGATCTATCGTTATCCCTCGTCGAAGTGAAAAGTATATGGTTTCCTAAATCCTCATAATGGGGAGGTCCCTAGAACTACCAACAAGGTCGAGCCCCTTATTTCCATGGGAATGTATTCTAAAGGGAATTATAAAGATCCCATTATTAAGAATGATACCAACAATACCGAGCATACAATTGGTATGGATGATTGAGATAATTCTGAGGATACTCTGATGTTTCCAATGATTTGATCATTTACATCTTGTTTTTTTTTTGAGATTCCCTTGCTGAACACATTGTGAGGGGATCCATTTAGGGCACAGATTTACCCATAAAATAGGGTGATGGATAATTATATCAATTGTGGGGATAAAGTGGGGATGAAATCTAAATTGGATGAAGGAAATGAGGTAGGGAATGAAGAACACATCATGATTCCCCATTCAACAGAGCATTTGACCAAGTGGAATGTGGTTCCCTCAACATAAGTTTTTTATCTTGGGTGTGGGTGGATTCCACATAGCACTTTAAAACGTTGGTACAGGTTCTTACCCTATAGTTTCTTCTTACAGAAGATCAATTCCCTCCTTTTAGCTTCTTTCTATGCGAGATCGTGATCCCCACTCATATTCTTTTAATATTCTGGGTGACTGAACACAAAGAGTATGTCCTCTATTGCTTCGCGGAATGGTGTCTCCAAATGGTTTTTAGTATATGGATGGATGGGTGAATTCCTTTTCTATCTTAATGTTATGATGTATGTTTACCGACGCTAAGTCGATGGATCTCTCACTTTATTCCACTTTTTATCCATTCTGTCTTCAACTCCCCTCATTTTTTTATATAGGGATATAGGTGACTGAATTTTGGGATAGCTGGTCATACGCAATCGACTGCGGGGACATTTTTTATCGGATTCCAAACTGTCTTCCAAGCTTGTAAATGATTTATATAGTGGTTTATGGAGACACCATCCATGTTAGTAGATGAAATAACTTTTTTTGGGTAAGGAAACACTATCCATGCCTACAAATGAATTCTCATTTTTTGGGGATAGAGAAAACCACCCATGCCCGCAAATAGATTACCATTTGTGGGGGATGGGAAAACCTATCTAGTGCCGCAAAATACTTATCATTTTTGGTGTAAAAGACAAACCATCACATCCAAAAATGATTAAATTTTTCAGATTCCACATGGATTAGTGATCCGTATAATGAGTTGTTATGTGAATCTATGCATTCTTTTATTGCTCTGTTGTTTCAAAGTATTTTCAAACTCTTCTTCTTTGGTTTTATTTTACACATAATAAATTCATGAAAGTATTTTCACCTTCCATGTGCAGTTTTAATGTACCAAAAAGGGATTTAAGTGTTTTTGAGACGTCCCATTTATTATTTATTAGAATGAAATTTTTGTAAATATTCAACATAATATAAATAGATCAAATGTTTCATAGGTATAGTGGCTTATAAAAATGGGAAATAATGGATCAGATTATTATATACGTTCTAAAATACACCAAAATACTAAATTATAAACATTTTTTTTGATTTTTCAAGATTCATAACTACTAATTTATTACTTTTAATATTTTAGATTTTATCATGTAAACTAGTTATTACCAATTTAATTTACTTTTTACGAATAGAGTTAGATTGGGTCATAAAATATATTTTTTGCAAACTAATTCCAAATATGAATTCCATTTTATCAAATAATGTTTATGTGCCTATGGAAATTTACTTTTAGCATAATCTCATGTAACACATAATAACTTATTTCTCAAAAAAGTTTATTTTAATCTAAAAATTTATCTATGGGGTAAAAGTATCAGTATATTTTATTTTATGGATATAAATTGGTTTATTATAAAATAGAGACAAGTTATTTGGCTTCAAAATCAATATGAACCCAAATTTTACAATTCAAATATTAAATTAAATTAAAATACATGTAAAATATTTTTATTGGAACATATTACTTATATGGATAAACAAATGTTTTCCTAATTCATGATTTTATTTTGAAAAATATATAGCTTTACTCAATGTCATTATTTTTCCTTGAAAAATGATTTATATTTTTTCTGGTTATACTTTCTTCTTGATATAGTCATAAACACTATGATTTAAAATCGAATTTTATTTCTAGCATTACACCCAAAAATCAATTATTTTAGAAAAATCTAAAAAATGAATAAAAGGATAATATTTGATTCATTAATTTAATAATGATGACAATTTTTCCAAATTAAAATTAAAAAATTTATAAATCTAGTTTTCAAATGAAAATAATATATAGAAGGGAAAACTAATTTTATAAAAAAATCATTTTTTCAACGTTAGGTGTCTTTAATCATATTTAAAATAATATAATTAATAATTTTATGTTTATATACTAGTTTATGAATATATACATATATATAAAACCTTTTAAAATTAATTTTTATATGTGATCATTTTAAATTATTATTGTTAAATAAAACACCTTTCTTTAATGGTCCTATAAAAGACATCCTTTAAAAAATTAATCATGAAAAATAATAATATGTGATTATTTTAACTTTTTTTAATTTATCAATATAAAATTAGTTATATTAATCTTATAATTTAATTATTTCAAGGTTTACTTTATGAAGGTGTTTTGTTATTTTTTTGTTTTTAGTGACACAATATATTGAATATGGTTTTAATTTAAGGGGTAAAAGGTTTGTGGTCATTACACTCTACCCAAACCCCACACAATAAATTATGCATCACTATTTTAATTATTATTCAGTAATAAATGTAGGTGAGGGTATTCATAACATATTTATCATTCAATATATATCTTCTAAAATGAAATCTACTTTACTCTTATTGGCGAAAATAAATTTATTTATCTTTCCTCAAACAATATTTATCCTTAGTACAATCATGTACCCCAATACATATATACATAAATAATATGTCCCTCATACCATACCTTTCCAAAAACCATTTGAATATCCAAGACATTAAAACTAATAGAAATCGTATATTTTTCAAAAAAAAACAAATTTTATCTTGAACCACTTATTTATGCAAGCACCCACTATTAATAATATATAACAATCCAACAATGGGATGTAAATAACTAAAAATATTTGACTCAATTATAAATCCTATAGTTACCAATATGGTATAAAAAAAATTTATAAGAATCGATCAATCATTTTTTTATATCAACATCAAGAACATATTAATCCTATGAGTTATTCACCCCTTTCTCAATTGTTCTTGAATAGTTGAACCACAAAATATATAACCTTTTCATATAATGTAATAACCCATAATTATATAAATTGATTTTTATTTTCTTATAAATATTTCATTTAGTATAAACCACATATAATCATATTGAGAATATAATAAATTAATTATCAATGAAATAATTTGTATTTATAGAAATTGAGGAACCCTTACAAATGGAGTAATAACTTCATCTTTGTAATTGTAATGTGACCATTAGGAATATAAAACCATCTAGTATAATAATAACCTCACCTATAAAAGTTTAAAAAATATGGGTATCTAATAAATGAAAATATGATATGCATTTTTCTTCATATAAAGAAGTAAATGTTTCAAAAAAGATAGGTTAAGTATTGGTATTTTAGTGAAATAAGAATGTTTTTTACATTTTTATTATTAAAATAATGATTTAAAATAAAAATTTTTCTCACAAAGATATTTATAATTTACTATTTTATTTTCTTACAATTATAATATATTTTTATGAGGGTTTAGTTAATTTTTCAATATTTCATAAAATTAATTATATTTTAAAATTCAGTTTTTTTTGGAATTAATGATGATTTTAATTAAAAATAAAATTTAACATCTTTTGAAAATTATCATTTTCAATTGTTTTCTATTTCTAAATTCTAAACATAGAAAAAATTTTAGGGTGATTTTTGGGGACTTTTCTAAAATACATGAATTTTTTAGTGAATAGTGAAATACAGAAATCTGCATTATTTATCATTTTAAGATAAATATATGATTTTTTTGTCATAAATTAGGTAATAAACTCTTGGTTCGAAAAAAAGTCACTAGTTATTTTAATTAGTCACTGTAATCCTCATTATTAATATTATGGATCCAAAATAATGATATAATTAATAAAATAATCAAAAAACACATCTCTCCTCCACTATAAATATCACCCCTCAACACCTATTCTCCAAAAACATACAAAGACTTGAATTTTGTCTAAATTCTACCTATTATTTTTTACATGACTCTCCCACGTGTTTTGAAGCCTTTGATATCAACAATACACCGAACTCAATTTCCCTAAGGGAGTTCTCAAGGAGAAAAAGTTCAAAAAGGAAAATCATCTTCCATTCTATTTGGATTTTTTTTAATTTCTTTTATTTTCTTATCTCATTCGTAAATACTCTATAAAAACATGAATGATACTCTAGGATCTTATATACACTATAATTTTATTATAACAATAGAATATCCATCTTTAAATCACTTCTCCTCTCTCTTTTATTCCAAAAATGAAATCATCGACCTTGATGTGTCGATTTACTACCTTCATGGATGATGTGTTTTCACTTTACATTACCTCCTTCAACGCATCTCATAAAAAATTTCTATGGTTAAAAAATATTATAATTTCTATATTATATCTTATTTAATATTCTGTAATATGTATTTATTAGGAATATTAATTAATAGAACAAAACTAGTATGTGATGGTTGAATATTCTCCAAAATAAACTAACATTAATTATTAAAATTTATTTAATTAATCATTATAATTTATGAAAAAATTAAAAATTGAACATTAAAAATTAGAGAGAAGAATAAATATAATATAATTCCACTTGTGGGGTTTTTCATTGAGTTGAAATGAACTCCACTAATTAAAATCAGGGGAACAAATCATTATGTCATTAAACAAACGCTCTTGAAATGATGGAATTAAATCTCATAACTCATCACAAGTACATAAATGAACCTAATAAAATTATAATATATCCAATAAATTTTTTAGCTGTTCGAAAATAAATTATTCATGAATATAATTTCATTATCCAAGATATTAAGCTCATGTCAAGAACATTTTTGAACATAAGTTAAGGTATTCTCTCTGATCCTTCATTTTTCCTACAGGACACACATTCTATCTCTTTAACCAATTTAATTCTTAGTTATTCTTATTCAATCATCCTAAATTAAATTTTTTGGACCATTGAATTTTTATTAGCTAAATTATTATTTATTTTCTGGGTAAATACATGTTTTAATAAGTTTTCCTTCTAAATTCCACATGGAAAGAGAGCCAATTTAAATGGAACTTCACAATTTCTAACCTATTTTTGGGTAAATACATGTTTTAATAAGTTTTCATATAATTTGAACATAATTTTTCAAGATATATTTTTAAATAACATTATTAATATCCATGTATTTTTTAAGTCGATTCTTTCAAAGACACTTTTATGATACTCCCATCTCTAATGCTCCATTACATGATTTTGATACTCACTTCCTTTAATGAGTAGCCCTTTTGTTTTTGTTTGATTATTATTATATAACATAGATTAATGAACATTATATGATGGGTTTCATAGAAATAGATCAAATGGTTTGGTTAATTCTTAGTCTCATGAGATTTTGTGATGGGATACGGAGTAAACTTGATTTCTTTGTAGGACTCAGTCTGTCATGTGTGATGGTCCTCACAGTTCGTGCTGACTCATACTCCTCGATGTGAAAGGGTATTGATAGTTACCATTGAATCATTTTTCTATAATGATTTAATTTTTCTCCATATTCCTATTATTCAATTATTATATTCTCACATGTTCTATACATTATGATTCCTTTTGTTTGTTAGTGTTCCATGTCTTTTTATGTCATCATGTTATGCCTTCTAACCCATGGGATATTCTTTATTCCAATGTTTATTAACATATTGATATTTTTAGATAATAAGTTTTTTTTTCAGGTTTCCCCAATTTATCCTATTAAAATGTAATTTAAAATGGTTTTTGGAGATATTTAGGTATAAGAAATAAAAGTTGTATTTATTTTGGTTTTATGTATTCTAATTATATACCTATGATTCCAAATACACTAGACATTATGACCCATGGTCTGTATTTAATGGTTATTTATTACTCAAATCAAGTAATAATAAGTGTAAAAGGTTAGGGTTCTAACAGATGGTATCATAGGAAGGTTTAGTTATTTTTGTAGATTAGGGATAGAAAACCTTAGTAAGAACCCTAGGGATAATTCCATCGCAATGGATAACTTATATTGAAACATATAGAATCAGAAGATATGATATATGTTACTTTCCCAATTTTATCCTTATATGTTTAATTCTTCATTTTTATATACTTATTTGATAATTATTCAATAACCATAATTGTACATTCTTTTTATTAGTTAATGGCTAGAAATAGGACAACTCGTTCCATCAATCAATGTGATAGGCAATGTGATGATTTCTGTAATCAAATTTCAAATATGATGAGGATAAGAGCTCAAAACATAGTAAAAGTACTATAATAATTAGATCAAGTTATTAAAAATAAAATGAATATCGTGGAACTCCATCCATCTCATAGAGAAGATAAATTTTTGTTCGAATCCTTTTTTCAATAAGGGCCTCCCATGTTTAGTGGATCATCCAACCCCCTACTAATATAAAAATTGATTAAATACATTAATATTATATTCCATGTTCTAAAATTATCATAATAGGGGAAAGTTTTCATGATTTTATATCATTTTTATGGGTAAGATTATCATTGGTGGACACTTATCAAGAACACCAATTCTATGGAGGAAATTGATTCCATTGAAAGGGAAGATTTTATGAAAATTATTTTCAACAAATATTTTAAATAGACTCCCTATATTAAGAAAAATAAGGATATTTTAACACCCTAATGATTTTTAAATAAATTTATTATTGAATACATGAAGCACTGAGTCTCTACAAAACAATACTTTCTTAAAACCTATCCAGTAAACACAATTTTTTCATCTATGTGATTTTATGTTAAAAAAAAAATACACCATTGTGGTTAGTAATATATTTATATTATGATAAAAAAACATAAGTTATAGTGAATAGTAATATGAACCTTATGAATATTAAATCAGATTATTATTTTATTGTCTTAAGGTAACAAGATAATGAGATCTTGATTACTTTCTCAATGTGATATAAAATGAATTATAGTTTTAAAATTGTTATTTTTCGAATAAATAATGATTTTATTTAAAAATTAAATTAATATTATTTTGAAATATATTTTTAGAAAATGGAGTTCATTATTGAATTTATAATGTCGATATTAGGTTGTACTGAATTTATGAGAATTTTATAAAATACTTTAGTTTTTCATGAATAGTAAAAATACAATTTTGAGACTACATTATGATTAATAACATCATAATTATGTAATAATTAATATAAAATGATTGTAATACTGTGTAAATTAAATTATTATATTAGTTTTCCCAATTTTCAAACAGCATGGGCAAGACCATGGTTTTTCAAATACAACTAATGAGGTGTCTTTTAAAATTAATAAAAAACTCCATCACTTTTACTATAAATACACACTCATTCAATCATTTTCACTCATTAAAAATTATTAATTCTAGAATATCTAGTAGTTATACTAACCTAAATTTCCCCCCAAGGTCCCCCCAATCCCTCAATGTCCCAATCTTCATGTTTTAGGAGTTTCCCGACAATGTATGGGAATCTACCACCCTTCCCTTTTTCAAGAAATCTATTAATTTTATTTTCTTTTAATTTCAATTGGATTATGTTGGGATATGTCATTATATATCCCACATAAATTCTATATTATATAATAATTATGAGAGACCCATTTTTCTCCCATAAAAATATTTTATGAATTTTGATGTGATGACATTAGGCTACCTAATTTTCATAATGGATTTGTTAACATTTAATTTATTTTGAGTTCCATTCTATTCATTTTATTTCCCCTCCTCCTTTAATAAAATTGTTATAATCACTACAGATTCCTATATTTAATATAATTTTATTTAAGATAACTAAATAATTCATCATCATCTTTCATTTCCACTTCTTTTATAATATAAATTAAAACACCATCTGAGATTTGATAATTTATCACATTCAAGGATGACTGGCTATCAATTTCGATTACCGTCTTCAATTCTAGTCATGAAAACATTTTAATGGTTGAAAAAAACTGTCAAATATATATTATGACTTATTTAAGGTTCTTTAAAAAAAATTAAACATGATTTTAATTTATAAATCAAAATGATTTTGTTTTGATCAAAAAACTGCCCATTAACCCAAACAATTATCATTAACGTTTTGAATAATGATTCATCTTCACTCCCAATAACCAAATGAATTTTATAACCATGAAATATTATGTATTTTATAAAATAAAATAAAACTTATATTATGTACAACCATTCTAATTTTACATGTTTATCCTTATATGTATATAAGTAAATCGGTCATGAATACCAAGGAAGAAGATGCTCCCAAATAATATAATTGAACCTCTTAAAGCCATCAAGAAGGACATGAATGAACTTAATATGGATATAATAAATCAATAACATAAGTAAAATGTTATTTAAATATTAATAAATGAATTTAATTTTCTTATCCATGATACTAAGATCAAGTGAAGAGCACCATTATTATTATTGTAAGGGTTTTCAAAACTGACTTTCATTTCTGAGAGATATGCCTTTCTCGCCACAAATTCATGTTTTTGGTGTATGAATACTACCTGTTGATTTATCACATCATCAATATATTTATTTTTTGGTTATTTAATTTATCATTTTATTATTATTAATTTTGTGTAATATGATTCAATTTATTTCATGGTGGTAAGGGTTTTCTACCCGAACCATCATTTTCATTCTGGTTGCTCATATTCTCTAATTACATAAATTAAATTCTTATTTATTCATATGTACTACTCATTAATTATGTAATAATTTTTTATATATGTATACCAAACATGATACTACATTCATTTAAGTGGATTTATATGTTCTAAAAAGATATTTCAAAAAAATCACCCCAAAATACAAGCCCGATTAAAGGTAATTTCTCAAGTTCTTACATATTTTCAAGGGAACTATATAATCTATTTTCAGAAATATTTGTCTTTAAAAAATACCTCATTTTATTATGAAAATTATATCTTACATAAAATCTGGTCTTATAAAAATACTTTACAAAAATAACCCTTCTTTTCAAACTAAAATAGTATTTATCTCAAAAATTACTCAATAATTTTATAAGAGTGTCTTCAACTATTTCTGCACTCCAGGTTATTCTTATGTATTACTGGAATTAATATTTTATGATATAATATAATATATTTAATTAAATTGTTTATGATTATTTTAATATGGATGTTCTATCTTAAAATAATTCACCAATTTACTCTGAATGGTTGGTGTTTATGGTCATTGTTTGTTGAAAGTCATTTACATATCATATAATTGTTCCAATATGAATATATATATTGTTTCTATTTATCCCCATTAATATTAAGAATTCATTTGACATAGTATGTGATGGATGAGGCTGGATATATCCCCTCGGTGTATCGGTAGGTCTCATGAGACAAACTACGGTCTTGGCATGAGGCCTTGACAAAATGTTCATTTATGGTCTTGGGCATGAGGCCATGATGGTATGGTTATGAAGTTCAGAATTATGAATTCCATAATTATGAAACTAGTAATGTAATGTTCATGTGGTTAATAGACTAGTATAATACCCATTATTGTGCTTTATTATGGAATTATTTATTCACCTCTTATTTCTTCCATAATGTGTTCAAGGTTATTTTTAAACGAATTTGTTTTTATTTATTCATCATGCCTAATGTTTATGTTTATGATAAATTATATTGTGTTTCATACCCTTACTGAGCATTTGAGATCACCCCTTTTGTATGTTTCATTTTCCAATGACACGAAGTGGTATATTATGAATGACATGTGTGGATAAACCAGGAGTTATGAATGTTTTCAATGTTATTTTCTATATTTTATTTCCATTCAATTTATAATGTTGAACTTATGTATTTATCTAGTTTATTATAAATACTAAACTATTTATTCTTTCGGGATATGACTTTCTTGAAATCATTTTAATGTAATGATTTTAGGTACTAGCTCTATAAAACTATGTTCGAGTTTTTACAGTTGTTATTATATTAGTTATAGTAGAAAACCTGGATACTGGATATGGAAAATGTAGATTAGGCAACAAAACCCTGAGATAGAAATTGATGATAAACATTCAAGAACATCCAAGAGTTTTTTTAAGGAATAGGTTATGTGGATATTTCTAGAAAATATATCCCTATATAGATACTAAAAGTGGATGTGGTTCTGGAAAAGATGTACCTAGATGTAACAACTCCAACAAAGAGTTTTGGGCTTGACCTGGGGTATCCTGGTACATGAAAACAGGCCTTACTACACACATAGTATAAAAATCCTGGGGGATATATTTAGGATAATTCACGTTTTCTTTATAAACTAATGTAAAGGATTTTAATCTAACATGTCAATGAATAACCTTGGTGAAACTTAAGGTGTTTTATATTGAACATAAGGTGTCATGATATTCTTTAAATTATTTTACGACTGTTGTTACTCACACACTTCTCTTTGGATTTAGTCAATGGTTGGATCCCAAATAAGTCATATTAACATCAAAAATTATGGAAAAGTAAGAAAATTTTAGGGAAATTAGAAACCAAATGTAATTATTATAGGAATGAATGATATCATGTTTATGCCTAATCATTTTTCCAAAAATATGATTAACAACATGTACATTAACAAAATCCATAAATCACCAAAGAAACGAACAATGGAGCATTCTAATATCTCCAGTGGCGGAGAGTATGGAGAAAAGAAATCCCAATTTTCATCATGTATGAAATTTGGATGGATACACATAGGAAAGTTTCATTAGGGAACAAAAAAAATGATTTATCTATTGGAATGAAGTACATAAAGAATATAATTAGTGAGGAAAAATGAAGAGTAAAATAGAATAAAATAAAACTGATCCTAAGAATTAATTTACAGTCATTTTGTGTAAATGTAGGGGACATGGGAATTACCTGAGTCAATGTACTATTCTATACGATTACCACTAAGACATGGATGGACCTATATAGAAATAAATGTATTATGAAATGTTTAAAAGTATTAATGTTCTTTTAATGATGAGATTAATTTGGAATAATTATTTTAGTTTTTATAACCATGATGTTTAATATGTGAAAGTTTTATTTGGGGAAGAGAATGAAATATATATGATAGGGGAAATAAATGTTAAAATTAATGATGTACCTATTGTGCAAGAATATATTGATGATTTTCCAAAGGATTTACCTGGACATCATCTAGAATGGAAAGTTGAGTTCTCTATTGATTTAATTCTTGGTTCAAGGCCTATAGCGGTGACTCTATATATATTGGACACTATGCTGTTAGTAGAATTGAAGAAACAACTAGAGGAATTTAGTGATAAATTATTTATTTTCCCTATTGTCTCTCCATGGGGAGATGCTGTTATTTTCATCAAAAAGAAAAATGGATCTATGAGGTTGTGCATTGAAAATAGGGAGATCAATGTCATAAAAAATAAATAATAAGTATCCCCTACCTAGTATTGATCATTTATTTTACCATCTTTAGAGGGACCAACATTTTTTGAATATTGAACTTCACTCTGGATATCATGATTTTCATATGAGGAAGGAAGATATTCCAAAGACAACATTTCAAACTATGTATGGGAATTATGAGTTTACATTAATGTCTTTAGGAATTACTAACATACCCTCTTTCTTCATGGATATAATGAATTGGGTTTTTTATGAAAATTCTTGATGAATTTGTAAGGGAATTTATTGATGATATATTGGTATACTCCAAAATCTACAAAAATCATGAAAATAACATTCACATTATTCTAAAGACTCTTCGAAGAAATTAATTATATAGCATGTTTAGAAACTCTGAATTTTGGCATCAATCAGTTTCTTTTCCAGGAAATATTATATGTAAGTTTGGAATATTCATTTCTCATAAGACGAAAAACACTATTCAAGAATATCATGCCCCAATAAACCTAACTGATATACGTAGTTTTATTGGTTTATTTGGTTTTTATTGGTGTTTCTTTTAGAACATTTCTCATTTATCCAACCCAATAACCAAGTGTACATGTAAAGTGTTATGTTTGTATGAAAAAATGAATGTGATGAATATTTATACCAATTTGAGAGGATGTAGGTGAATGCTCCGATACTGACTCTACCATTGGGGAATGGTGTATATTTTATCTATATTGATGAATTAATGAAAGGATGTGGTTTTTTTCTTATACAGAATGATAGAGTTATTCCCTATGCATCATGAAAATTAAAAATTCATGAAAAAAACTATCACACACATGATATTGAGTTAGCGGCTATAATATTTTCTCTATAAATATAGACACACTATATATATAGGGAAAGTTGTGAGAAATATAAAGATAAAAAGAGTTTACAATGTATCTTCTCACAAAAATAACTGTATAAAATGAAAAGTAGATGGCTTTAACTACTAAAGGATTATGATTTTTCAATACACTACCACGTGGGAATGAAAATAATGTGGAAGATGCATTAATAAATAAGGACCATGGATCCCTAAACAAAATGTGGATTGAAAGGGATCTTGTGTTCAAGGATCAAGTATGTATGGTCATGAGAATTATCAAAGAAGATGATATCCTTCAAAAGAAAATTAATGCATTGAATTAATAGAAGTTGGATGAATTCCTATGTGTAGATGAAATTATAAAATTTGGGAAGAGGCAATGTGGTCCCTCTATACCGGAGCTAAAAAGGGAGTTATTAGATGATTCCCATAGCTCAAATTTTTCTATAAACCATGGTAGTTATACAGTGTATAGATATTTAAAGTAATATTTTTGGTTGGACAACATGAAGTGGAAAATTGTGGATTATGTATCAAGATGCTCAGTCTTTAAATAAGTGAAGGAAGAATTAAAACATCCTAGATGATTCAAGTAACCTCTACATATTCCTACATGGAAGTGGGATGACATCAACATATATTTTTTCACTAGATTACTTAAAACTCCAAGAAAAAATGATGCAATATGGGTAATTGTTGATCTACTTACCTAATTTTCACATTTCCTCACTATAAGGGAGGATTTTCCACTAGAGATCCTTGTATAGCTATACAATAATGAAGTTATAAGAATTCAAGGAGAAACTCTTTCTATATTATCTAATAGAATTCCTTAAGTTACATGAAAATTCTTAAAATGTATTTAGAAATATTTGGATATTGAGATCTGTTTAAGTACTACATATCACCCTCAAACAGATGGGAAATCATAATGGACAATAAAAGCTTTTGAAGAAACATTGAGACCATGATCACATGATTTTATAGGTATGTGGGATCACTATTTACATTTGGGAAAGTTTTTCAAGAATAATAGTTTCCATTCTGGCATTCAAATGGCACCATATGAACCATTTTATGGAAAGAGTTTTCATACACCAATATGTTGGGATAAAGCTGGTGAAAGGAATCTTGTGGGTCTAGAGCTTGTGCAAGAAACAACAGCAAAGGTAAAAGCTATTAAAACCCATATCAATGCATCTCAAAGAATACAAAAAAGATATAATGATAATTAAAGGAATGATTTTGAATTTCAAGTGGGGGATTGTGTTTTTTTTAAATTATCTCCATTGAAGGGTGTCATAAGATTTTGGAGGAAAGGGAAATTAAGCCCTAGGTACATTAGCCATGGTATATTTTGGTTATATTTGGAGTTATGGATTTTTATTTGGCAATAATACTAGATATTCACTGGTACACAATGTGTTTCATGTCTCATTATTCAGAAAGTACATTTTAAAACAAATGTGTGTCCTCACATCTAAAGGTATGTAATTGTAACATAACATATCTTACCGTGAAAAGACAATATAGATTCTTGACACTTAAAACATGTTTTGATGAATCATATTACATGATTGGTAATGGAACTATGTACAAATCAAATAATTGAAAAATAACCATGGTATTTTGAGGAGCTTATGATGAAGAAATGCCCAAATCTTTTTCTATGGTAACATACTGGTAATTTTGAGGATGAAATTTTTGTAAGGGGGAGATAATGTAACACCACAAGGATTTATAAATAAATTTAATATTCAATTCATTAATCATAGAGTCTCTATAAAACACCACTTTTTTATAACCTATCTAGTAAACATAATTTTTCCACCTCTGTGATTTTAATTTCAAAAAAATGACATACACGGTTACGTTCAGTAAGATATTTTGAATAGGATAAGAAAAAATTATTTATTGTTGAATATAAATATTAAACTTATTAATAGTGAATAATATTATTATTTTATTGTCTTAAGGTTATATGATTATGGGATCTTGATTAATTTTTCATGGTGATATAAAACAAATTAGAGTTTTCAAATTGTTATTTTTTGAATAATTAATTATTTTATTAAAAAATTATATAAATCATATTTCAAAAATTATTTTAAAACAATGGAATCAATTTTTTTATTCATAATTTATATATTAGTTTATGCTGAATATATGATAATTTAATAAAATACTTTAGTTTTTCCTGAATAGTAAAAATACTGTTTGAAATGTTCAGTACGATTAACGACATCATGATGAAATAATAATTAATATAATCGTATTATTTACTTTTTTACAATAAAATATGATATGATGTGTCTCAATTGGCCAATACTATGGGAAAAAACCATGGTCAAGCCCATGGTTTTCCAAATACAACTAATTAGGTTTCTATTGAAATTAATAAAAAACACCATCTCCTTTATTATAAATACTCAATCATTAATTAATTTTATTTCATTCCAAATTCGTAATACTCGAATTTATGGTAGTTTTACCTCCCTATGGAGTCCTCCCAAGGTTTCATCAAGCCCCCAAGGTCCCAAACATCACTTTTTAGTAGTTACTCTATAAGTTAATGAAATCTACCACCCATCACTTTTTCGAGAACTATTTTGATGTTATTCTATTTTAATTTCAATTGGATTATGTTGGTGTATGTCAATAAATATGACCCTTAATATCCATATAATTTAATAATGATGATATAATCCTTATCTATCATAGAAATATTTTTTTAATTTTAAAGTGATGTCATTTGGCTACCGAATTTTTGTAAGGGATTTCTCAATTTTTTGTATTTGTGATCCCTTCTTTTATTTTTCATTCCTCACCAACATTCATAAAATTGTTATGATAACTCTGTTACCTTAAATATAATTAAATTATGTTATTAATACTAAATAATTCATCATCATATCTCTTTCTCCTTATTTTATACTAAAATTGAAACACTATCCATAATGTGTTAAATTATCACATTCTAGGATGACGGATTTTCAATTTCTATTACTGTCTTCAATTTTGGTCATGAAACTATTTTGGTTCAACCGGACTATAACATATCTATTATAACTTATGTAAGGTTATATAATCTTTTTTCACATAGGAAACTAATTTACAAATCAAAATGAGATTGTTGTGATAAAAAACAAGTAATTAACCCAAAAAATTATCATTAAATATTTATATAATGATTCATCTTCAATAACAATAACCAAATGAATTTTATAACCATGTAATCTTATGTATTTTAGAAAATAAAATAAAAATTCTATTCTAGATAACTATTCTTTTTTTAATTGATTATCCTTACCTGTATATGAGTAAACTGGTCATGAATATCAAGGAAGAAAACATGCCCAATTAATAAAATTGAACCTTTTAAGACCATCATGAAGGCCATGAAAAAACATAATAAGGATATAAAAATCAAATAAATAATTAATAGGTAATTAAAATATTAATAAATTAGTTTTATTTGGTTATCCCAGACACTATGAGCAAGTGAAGAACACCATCAGACTTATGGTAAGGGTTTTCAAAACTCACATTCATTTCTGTGAGATATTCCTTACAATACACTAATTAGTGTGTGTGGTGTATGTATAATACCTATTGATATATCATATAATTAATATATTTATTTTCAAGGTATTAAATATATAATTTTATTTTTATTAATTTTTGGGCATATGATTCAATCAATTTCACACTGGTAACAGTTTTCTACCCAAACCTCCATTTTCATTCGGGTTACTCTTATTGTATATTTACCTCAATTAAATTATAATTTATTTATATTTACTCCCCATAAATTCTTTTTGAATTTTTTATATTTTTTTACTAACCAAAATCCTACTTTAATTTATTGGTAGTTTTATGTTCTAAGAGGATTTGTCAAAAATTCTTCCTAAAATACAAGCCCAATTCAAAGGAATTTCTCACATTATGACCAATTTGAAAGGGAAATATATAATATTTTTTTAGAAACAATTATCTTTAATAAAGCACTCATTTTATAATTAAAATACCATCTGACTTCACTTATGGTTTTATAGACAGACAATTTCAAAAGAACTCTTCTTTTCAAAAAAAAGATTATTTATCTCAGGAATTACATGAAGATTTTGAAATAGTATTTTAATCTATTTCAACAATATTTTTAATTATTATGTGTTATTGGGATTAATATTTTTCGATATGATCTACCATATTTAATTTAATGGTTCATGATTAGTTTGAATGTGGATGTTCTATCTTAAAAATATTCACCAATTTTATCTGACTGGTTTGTGTTTATGCTTAATGTTCGGGAAAAGTTATTTACATTTCATATGATAATTCCAATATGAATGTATATATTATTTATATTTATCCTCATCCCTATGAAGAATTAATTATACATAGTAAGTGATGGGTATGGCCTGATATATCCCCTTGATGCAACGGTAGGTCTCATGAGAAAAACTACGGTCTTAGAATGAGGCCATGATAAAATTGTTATTTATAGTATTAGCATGAGGCCTTGATGGTATGGTCATAATGTATAGTATTATGTATTCCATAATTATTAAACCATTAATTGAAAGATCATGTGGTTATTCTACTAGTAGAATACCCATGATTGTTCTTTATTATTGAATTATTTATTCATCTCCTATTCCTTCCATAATGTGTTCATGTTTATTTTTAAGGCATGTGTTTTTAGTTATTAACCAAGACTAATTTTATATTTATGATATATTCCTCTATATTTCATACCATTGATGAGAATGTGAGCTCCCCCCTTTCTTATGTTTCATTATTCTAGAACATGAAGTTGTATATTAGGAATGACATGCAGGGATAACCTAGGAGTAATGAATGTTGGGAAAGAAATTTTATATATTGTGTTTCCTTTCAAGTTGTAATGTTGAACTTATGTATGTATCTAGTTTTCCAAAACTACTAAACAATTCATTCCATCAGGATATGAATTTCTTGTAATCATTCTAATTTAATGATTTAAGGCATCAACTAAAATAAACTAGGGCTGGGTATTTACAAATCTCCTTGGACTAAATTAAGAGGAAGACTAGTTCATCAGGTTGTATGGAGAATACATCACAATACATTCATGATATACCTCTCTATTTTTTCTGAACACTAATATAATAGATGATTTCTTCTTTAGAATACGTAATCTGAGTCCACCAAAAGCAATGGTTATTCATGAATTTGACATCTTTGAAGAGAATTTTCATTAATCACTTTAAGAAAAAATGGAGAACTGAGACTCTCAGTGGTCTTTTGGGAAAAGAGATAAAAACAGTAAAATTGAGTTTAATATGGGAGTATCAAAAAATAAATCCCATAATGGAATGAAAATCCAATATCCCACATGTAAAAATTATGGGAAGAAAAATCTTGGGAACTTTCTAAAAGTAACCAAGATATTATTACCATATAGAATATAGGGGAATATAGATGACAATTTCTATAAGGAGATGAAGAATCCCAAAAATATTGAGTAATAAAGGAATAATCAACACTCATTCTATATTTTAGTGTTTCAACTACAAATACCATGGTATTTTTGGAAACTAATACCCAAATCCAAGGGTATCCCAAGGAAATTAATATCAATAACCTCCAAGGCAATATGAATGAGAATATTCTATCACTACTACTGAGGTGGATCCCGATAATGATGTGGTGATGGTAACAATTATTATTCATTCATGAGTAGAGAAAATACTATTTTATTCAGGTTCAATTAATTCTTTAAAATCATTCATGTTTAGATTAACTATTCAAAAACAACCAAAAAATATGGATGATGAGTTATATTTGAGAAAAAAATGTGTAAATTATTGCATACAATGATGATAACTCCTCTATAGTAAATTATTGTTGATGAAAACCTCCTAGTAAATCATGTATTTCTCCCTTTTTGGAAGTTTTATTCTATTTTGTACGTGCATTGGATATCTTTGTATAAATCTATCATCAACAGTCAAGAAACGGACATCACTCTTCACATCTTGAAGCATCCTTAATTTGTGTAGATGATTAATTGGGAAGATGAATCTCCATTAAAATCCTCATCTTAGTGGTGGATAGTATTTCTTTATGAGAAATAATAGCTTGATCAAATTATTGAGAAAAAGGAAATAACCATGCTTGAAGACATTCAAGTTTTGTGGGACTACATTGATGTGTTCCCTGAAGAATTGGATAGTCATCCTCCAAATCGAGTGGTTGATTTCTCAATTGAACATATTCATGTATCTTTTCCTATATCAATGAAACCCTATAGAACAGCCACCATTGAGCTGGAATAACTAAAGAAGTAGATACATGCTAATTTGGAAAAGTGTTTTATATACCTGAGTGCTTCACTGTGGTGTGAAATAGTCCACTTCTTCTAGATGAAGGATAGATCAATGCACTATTGTATTTATTTTTGTTAGGTAAAGAAATTAAATATAAAGAAAAAGTATCTCTTTCCATGGATAGATTAATTTTTTAATCAACTACATGGGGAAAAGTATTTATCTAAGGTATAACTTTGGTAAGTATATCCCCAATTAAAATTTAAGATATAATATATTACCAACACTACCTTATGAATGAGGTATGGGAACTATGAGTTCATATTTATTCCCTTAGGACTCACTAATTATACAAAAATTATCATAGACTTAATGAATAGTGTCTTTAGAGATTACCTCGAAAAATTCATGGGGGTACTTATCGATGATATTCAGATATAGCCCAAATGTAGGAGGATCTAGTAGATCATTTGAATATTATGTAGAAACCATTGTGAATGGTGAAAATATATTAATAGTAGAGTAAAACTGAGTTATGGATAGAGTAAGTATCATTATTATGCAATGTTATCAACAGAAAAGGGATATATTTTGACCCTTCTAAGATAAAGGAAATAGATGAGCTCCCCAAGACAATATCTTAAGGAAGATATGTAGTTTCATTTTTCTATTTGGTTATTATTGGTGATTTATTAGGAACATATCATTATTTTTAATATAACTAAATAATATAACTCAAAAGGATGAAAAAAATTTCTTCAGTAGTGAATATGAAGACTACTTCAGACAATTAAAAAATATTCTTATCAATGCACCATTACTCACACTTCCAACCAGTGGTGAACTAATTGTGGTATACAATGATGCTTCAAAGAATTTATCGGTATATTTATTGACGAAAAATAATAAATTGATATCTCAAGACTCAAGGATGTTGAAAAATAATGAGAAAAATTATCCCACACCATATTTAGGGTTGGTCGTTGTGATCTTTCTATTGAAAGTTTGGGGTCATTATCACTATTGGGAGAAGTGCGGAATATATAAAGATCATAACAGCCTAAAATTTATATTTGAATAGAAGGGGATTAATATGCACTAGAATAGATAGTTATATCTCATCAATGATTAGGGGTGCTCAATCCAATACCATCCTGGTATGAAAAATAAAGTGGAGAATTCACTAAGTTGAAAGGATCCTACAACAATATCAATGATGAGAATTGAGAAATAACAAATCATCTTCTATTTGAAAATATTGGACATGTAAATCATTATGTAAGGATCATAATGAATCATTTCTCAAATTATTTCTCATTCATCCATTTTTAGAAAAATATAATATGCTCAAAAAAATGATGTTGAAATTACGAAAAAGGAGAAATCCATTAGAAATGGTAAATCTTCATAGTTTAAAATTGGTGAAGATGTACTAATATTATTTGGGTCACGACTATGTGTAGAATCCAATAAAGAGATATTGTGAGATATTATGAATGAAACGCATACCTCAACCTTCTCAATTTACCGAGGGACCATAAAGATTTATCGATATCTCTGAGAGAATCATTGGTTCGATGAAATGAATAAATATATTGTTGAATATAAATCAAAGTGTCTTGTATTAAAACAAGTGAAGACTAAAAGTAAAATGTCTCAGGGTATGACACAACCATTACCAAAAGTTATATGTAAAAGGGAATGTATCACCACATCTTTGTTGCCAGACAACTGAAGAAATCTAGAGGATGTAATTCTACCGGGGTTATTGTGGATCTTATTATAAGGAAATATCACAATATCGTAATCTAAGAGGACTTATCAGTAGATAAAATTGCCTGAATATACATCAGAGAAGTGGTGAGGGTACATGGAGTACCACTATAGGTTATATCTAATAGATATCATAATTTCACCCCCATGTTCTATCATTGTATCCATCATTATCTAAACACTAATACGAACATTAGTATGGCCTATAATCCTCAAAATTATAGAAAAACTGAGTGGATAATTTAGAAATAGGATGAAATGTTGAGATCAAGTTCTATGGACTTTAATGGAGGATGGGACCAACATATTTTTCTATTATATTTCTCTTATAGAAACAGTTTCCAATCCAGATTCCAACTAGATCTATAATAATCCCCTTATGGGAAATGATATAGAGAACTGACTTTCGGGAATGAAGCTGGTGAATCTAAGAATAAATGAACATAAATGATTGAAGAAATGATAGAAAAGGTGAAAATCATTCACCATCACATCAAGGCATCCCATAGTCGATAGAATATAAATGCAAACAATCATCAAGGGGACTTATATTTTGAGGTTGGAGATATGGTATTCCCTTACATATCTCTGTGGAAGAGGATCATGTGATTTTGGAATAAAGGAAAGCTGAGGCATAGGTACCTAAACACCTTCAAGATTATTGATCTTATAGAATCCATAGCATGTCATCTAAAATATCCACCAACTATGTCTCATGAAAAATATGTATTATTTATAACCCTCTTGAGAAAGTACATAATAGATCCATGACATGTTCAGAATCCATAATTGGTATTGTACGGAAATGACCCCTTGTCAGAGGATCTGCTGGTGAGGATCTCATTCCATATAGATAATTTTCTATGTAACAAGACTTCTCACAAGGTCAATGTACATTGGAAGAATCATATGTATGAAGAGGAAACATGGGAACTATTGGAATAAATTAAGGATAAGTATCCCCCACTTATTTTCAACATTGTATGTAAAATGAAATTTTAATGGAGAAATTTCATAAGGGGGAAGAGTGTAACGACCCAAAATTAAATCAATGGAATTTTTTATCTTATAATTCTATAATATTGTATAAACCACATATAAACATATATATAACATAATAAATTATTAATTAATGAAATTATAGGTATATATATATATTAAATAACCCTTACCAATGGAATGGAAATGTGACCTTTGGAATAGTAATGTGACCATAATGAATTGTAAACCATCCAATAGAATATTATCCTCACCCATGAATGTATAAATACAATATTGGGATATTATAAATGAAAATATGATATATTTTTATCTTGATATATGTAAATAAATTTTTTATAATGAAAATTTTAGTATTATTTTTTATGCGAAAAGAATGTTTATTCACAATTTTATAATAAATATAATGATTTAAAATAAATTTTATTTCCATAAAATAGTTTCATAACATAATATTTCGTTTTTTATTATTATATGATAATTTTATGAGTCTTTTATTAATTTTTCAAAGTGTCATAACATCCTTTATAATTTTAGAAACTGTATTTTTTAAATAAATCATGATTTTAATTTCAAATGAAATTATCATATTTAGAATGTTATTTGAATAAAGTGGTTCCTATTGTTTATTTATACACATAAAAAATGGTTTGGGTGATTTTTTGGGAATTATCTGAAGTAGATGAATTTTTCGTGAAAGGATAAATACAATAATCTGTCATTTTCAACATTTGAAGCCAAATACATGAATTTTTGAGTCCTGGATTATGTAAGAAAAACATGGTTATAAATAACATTAATTATTTAATATACTTATTCATATTAATCCTCACTATTTATAGTCATGAGTTAACATAATAAAATAATGAATAAAATAATCCAAAAACACCCATCTCATCAACTATAAATACCACCAATCACCACCTCTTCTCCTGACGCCAAGAAAACATTGAGGCTTGGCCAAATTATTCCCAATACTCCTCCCAAATAATTCCCAATCCTCCTCCCAAGATGATCCCCATGTCTTTTCACATAGTTGGGCATGGGCCTTTGGTGGGTGCCTACTGGGATTTATTTCTCACACCCTGTTTGGGTCATGTCTTCGGCCCAAACAGATTACATTTCTGTAGGCGGGGATAAGGGAAAGGGTCCCTATACAGGTACTTGATTGCTATTGGGGAGTAGGGGGAGAATTCGACTAGGCTTAGGCTCGCGATGCTACCGGCTATTTGGTTTTGTTTTTCTGTACTCTGTATTGTACTGTCCTATATTGTTGTGTATCGTTTTCTGGAAGTTTTCTTAGAACTTGAGGCATGTTGCATCATAATATATAACTCTTGGTTATCTTTTAATGCAGTTGTTTATTTGTGTATGGTTTATTTCTTCCGCTGCTATTGTATGTGATTTATTTTATTCCATTGTGCTACACATTGAAAAATGAGGGTATAGTTTCCCCACTATCAGATATGGGCCCTCACTGTTTGTCAGCAACCTCTGGCATTTGGGGAAATGCGCTTGAGGTCTTGTGACCAACCGGGTTTGGGGCTCCCGTGGAGTGGCACCCGAATCCAGGACGTTACAAAGTGGTATCAAAGGGAGGTTCTTTTCTTTGACTTACTATTTGGAACCTTAGTCAGGGATAGGAAAACAATGGAAGTTGGTAATAAGCTATTCCTGAGAGTAGCTAACCCATTTACAGGAAAAAACCAATTTACCTCGTGTTTCAATTTTTCTGATTTTTCAAATTTACAGTTGATCTAATTTTCACTGAAGGGTGATGCACTTGTATTGTGTTGTTGATATTTTATTCATGGGTTTTATTTATTTGAATCCAGATGAGATGAGGGTATTCCATCTCATGCATCATTTAGTCACATGCTAGAAATTACATTCCATGCATAGTTTCTATGCCATGTAGGTGTATTAGAAATTGCATGTTGTTGTGATAGATGTTGTGCTAATAAAATCATGTTGTTGTGAGAGCTTCTTGGATAGATACCTGCTGTTTGATAGGGTATTATTGTGTGAGCCTATTTATAGAATAGATGCCAAACATTGGTTTTTGGGGAGTATGGGCCCTCATTGACCAAAATTTGGTTGATCATTGGCTGTTTATCTGGTTATAACCCATATAAGATTCCAAACATTGATTCACGTGGAGTATGGGCCCTCACGGATCAGAATTTGGCACTTAGGTGTTGTTTTTCAGTATTTTCGGTGTTCCAGAGAAGATTATGAGGCATACTGTCTGGAAACCCAGTATGTAAAGACCTGTAAATTTCAAGGAAATTTTTTTCATAAATTCTTTGGGATTTTACGAATATGCAGTTTCTGACGGTACTTGATTCTGAGGCCCGGTGTGCCTGGAATCAATTTTAAAGGTTTAGCTTGGGTAATTTCAATGAAATAATGAGTGTATTTTTCTGTCATTTTAACCAGTGTTCGAAATCAAAATCCAAGAGCACCAATGAAACCGTATCTGCGGTAATTTCGTAAGATGGCCTTTCCCAAAGGTGCATTTTCTCGAGAGGATTTGATAAAAATTGTGGATTAAATGAGAAGTAAATATAATTGTGGTACAATTTTATTTTCTCTATATAATGGTTATATCCTACATGGGGTAGTTGGGGTGGGACCCATAATCCCCTAACTACCCATGTGAAGATATTTGTGAGGTGGGGCCCACATGAGCCCCACCCCTTCACATTTCTATAACTCCTCTAAACCCCCTCTTAATGTTTGCAACTCCCCATTTAATTTTTGTATCCCTTTAATTAAGTAACTCACCCTTTATCCCTCTTTATTTCATGCCAACTCACATTAAATTAATTGATTGAACCTATTAAATTTATTTAACTAAGAGTTTGAATTTTAAGTTATGAATTAATGGCATGTAATTATAAAATAAGAGTAGGTCTTATTTTATTTGGGGGTTGGGATTGTTGTGTTGAGACTTTGGGGAAATGAGCTCTAACCCTTTGATGAACTCATCCTCCCGTGAAGAACGACACCCTCCAATGAAGAAAATCGACATGGAGACCCAAGATTCTTCCTCCTTTTCCTCCTTCGTGGCAAGGAAAAAAGCAACGACGCAGGAATTCACCAACGACGCCACGCTTCGTTCACACTGTGATAAAAAAAAGAGATGTGGCTTCCACCTCGGATGTTATTCGTCGACGTTTATGAAAATTCACCACATGAAACCGTCAATGGAAACACCGAATTTCACCATATTTTGATTGAGGTAGGGTTTATCTTTATCCATGTTTAATTCATCGTTCTTCATTGGTTATGTTTGGCCGATTGTTACCAACGTAACAGGAGGAGATTGGACTGCATAAACACGGCTGATTTCTCCTTCCTGATTTCTTGTTGAACATTGTTGGAGAGTTGTGGAGAATACGGAGAGGTACCGTTGCACCACGTGGGAATGAGGAGAACCATGGCCGGAGTGGGCCACGGCAGAGGGGCGCGCCACCGTCGCGCCTCACCGGCCGAAGAAGAGATGCAACATTAGGCCGCGACGGTCCAACAAGGGCGGCCGGACAACCGGCCGCCAGAGCTCCGGGTGGCGGGACCCCGAAGGGTCCTGCAGTTGCCCAACCGGCCGACCTTAATGTCCGGACACTTTTCCAGAAAAACCGGTGGTTGAAACCCCCGGCCAGTGCAAAGGGCGGACCCCATAGTGTCCGCTGTTGTGGAAACAGGGGGGGCGGCACCCCCCCCCCCCCCCTCGCACCCCGCTCGGCCGCGATCCGAGCCACGCCCGGCCTCCAATCCTAGCTGCGCCCAAATGGGCCGGACCTGGGTCAGGTTTACCTGATTCGGGCTGACCCAGGGGGTATCGGGCCGGGTCGGACAGGACCCAAACCCCCTATTTTTGGACAGATTCTTTCAAAAGCCCATATCATGGGCTATGGACCTCTGATTTATGCATCGTCAGTTGTGTTGGGATCCTTGGATCGAGACGGTAATTTTGGTATATTACACTCAATATTTCGGTAAATTTTGGGTATGGCTGGGTTGGTTTGAACCCGAAACCAACGGGGCCCTTGGAGCGGAAACACCTATAACTTAATGACTGGACGTCCGAATGGCATACCGTCAATCACATTGAATACCTCTTATTGAGACAGTTCTTTTGGATTACTCCGCTCGAGGTTTTTACATAACTAGAGTACGGTCGGGTTGGTTTTAACATAAAAACCAACTAGGCCCCTAGGATGAAAAAGACAATAACTATCAGACCAGGCGTCCGATTGACACACCGTCTGTCACGTTGAGTTCCTTTTAATGAGATAGAACATTGTGACATAGAAACTCTAGACTTCGTGATAGTTGATGTATTGACCCCTAGACATGTGGAGCGGACCCTCTCGGAATCGAGCGTGCTTTGTGCGGGAACCCTGGAGCTGGTTGCGACTACGATGGTGATGACGACTATACTTGGATCCTAAGTGGGTTCGGCAGTGAGGACGACTGTACTTGGATACACTGTGGGTTTGGCAGCATTGATGATTGTACAAGGATCCTACGTGGTTTCGGCAGTGATGGTTACTGTACTTGGATCCTACATGGGTCCAGAAGTAATGACTTCTGTACTTGGATCCTACGTGGGTTCGGTAAGGGAGATGATTCAGAGTCTACAACTATCATCTCCACCCCTATTAGTGAGTAGTATACCTATGTGAGCTATGTCTTGACTTTCAATCATTATCTTAGTTATGATTGACTCGATTTCCTATATAGATTTGGTTATGCTTTCTTTTGTGGATTGGGATGTACTTTCCTGTGTGGACTAGGTTGAACTTGGGCTCGTGAGTTGGAGAAGAACTAGAATTGATTACTGAGGTATATGTATGGGATTATAACTAAGTATAGTTGGTTGATACTTTGTGATTGTATCATTCCTTTGTGATTTATCCTTCGTGGATTCTGGGAGACCATCGGGAGTCTCGGGGTCCCTCATAAGTATAGTATACTCACCCCTACACGGGCTATGCCCGCACTACGTTCTATTGGTTGCAGACGACGGACATCACTGATCGTGGTTGAAGCTTGAGAAGTGGAAGGGTACCCGGAGGTGGACTATCATGTGGGATGTAAACGAAGCATACGGACGGACCCGAGGAGCCAAAAAGACTATCTGTACCCACCCTTTTGGTGGGAATTTTGGAGGAAGACTTGGTGGTTGCTGATTTACTTTACTGCTGGTGTTCTTTCTTTATAGTTGTAATGTACTTTCAATTGGGTTTGTATTCTGGCTCATTTAATTTTTAGCACCTACTTTTGTACTTAGTTTACTTAGTTTTTACTTTAGCTTTCGTACTCTGTGGTGTTTTTTTCTTATATAAAGGCAATTTCATCCCTTTTATCGGGATTTATTCCTTCGGTGCTAGTCTCCAGCCCCTTGCCTATGGAAGGTGGGCTTGGGGGTAGTCGCGTCATGGGCCCCAAGGAAGGGTCATGACAAATTGTTATAAGAAGGATTGGTTCTACCACAGAACTCAGGACTCTGTTAATTTCTTCTGTGTGAGGCAATAGTGTTTAGGGTATTTGGTATGTTAATTAGTCCAGGGAGTCTGGTGTTGGTATGGCGACCGACGTATCAATACACCAAGACCTTGACTTCTGATTTCCGACTCAATTCATGAAAACATTGATTACATGTGTATTTAAAAAGATTTCTTTGTGATTACTTTGTGTCAGCTCACCAGGTATACCGTATTAACCATGGCACACCTATTTCTTTTCAGGATGGCCCCACGATGGTAGCCAGCTAGGGTTTTGAGCTTTGTTCAAGACGACATCCCACCGAGTGATGAGGCCTTGGTGTAGGTCCCCATTATAGGGATGCACCAGTGGTTCTTCTACCCGTCGATCCACCGATGCCACCAGCCCCAGAAGATGAGGGTGCACGTCGCCTGAGTGCATTGCATGAGTTTCAGCATCAGAGACAACCCAGGTTCCATGGGGAGATGGACCCTCAGGCAGCATAGGATTGGCTGAAGGCTGTTGTTCAAGTCTTCATATTAGTAGGGACACCAGCTGACCCCATGGTGATCCCTGCAGTGAGTCTCCTACATGTGGCAATACGTAGATGGTGGATCCTGATGCTCCAGGTGCATGACGAGGCATCACTTCTTTGGACGGACTTCGAGAGCCTCTTCCGTTCAGAGTTCGTTCTAGCCACCCTCTGTGTGGTGCGCATTTAGAAGCTACTACAGCTGAGGCAGGGCAGCAAGACAGTAGCCCAGTACTCGGCGAGGATTACAGACCTCTCGCTCTATTCCACTGACATGGTACGAGACCCATTCTTCTAGGTCTGGACCTTCGAGCATGGACTGATGAATGAGATCTGGGAATTGATAATCTCCCTCTGTATTCCGACACAGTCAAGATTACTGGAGTGAGCCCTTCTTGTGGAGAGCTTTCTTACTGAGCCTTCACCAGCAGCGAGACCTGCCATAGAGCGGCACGTAGCAGATTCTTCTACAGCCAGCAGTAGGAAGAAGTCGCAGAGGTTCAAGTAGACCAGACCATCAGGTGGAAGGCCTCAGGATACTGGTTCATAGGTGCGGAGCACATACATAAAAGCCAGTCATACGAGAGGCAGACAGTGCTACACATGCGGCAGGGCGGGCCACATGGCTCGTGACTGCCGACCCGCCATGCAGAGGACTAGCAGACGGTTGAGGGACCACCTAGGCAGAGGCAGAGGTTTGACTATGGTGGTCCATAAGGTGTATGAGGACAGGGCAGAGGTGCTGGCCGAGCAGGTGGTGGTGGTCGAAGCTTTGAGGCTCTACCACCACCACCACCAGGAGGTCCACCCCGACCACAGGGGGCTGGCGGACAGAGGCAAGCTTAGCTTCAGGCAGTGGAGGCCTACGACCACGGCGCACCTGAGAATATTTGAGGTACTATCTGTGTCAACTCCACCCTTGCAGTAGTTCTTATAGACACATAAGCGAGTCATTAATTCATTGTTGTTTCCCTTGTTCGGAGCTCGGAGATTTCAACGGAGCTGTTGGCTTGATCATTAAGGATAGAGACTCCTATGGGAGAAGACTCAACAATTATGCACTGGTGCCATCAGTGTGAGATTACTCTAGGAGGTGAGAGCTTCAGTTGGGATCTTCTTGTATCAGCGTCAAGGCCTTACGACGTCATCTTGGGCGTGGATTGATTATCTACTGTCCATACTCAGATTGACTGTATTAGGCGCAAGGTGTGATGTGTCGGCACTGATGGGAGCAGGTTCACCTTCACCGGCGAGAAGGGAGACTTTTCAGCATAGTATGGACTAACAAAGAGTAGATGACAGTGGATCACTCATCAGTTGGGAAGTCACATCCTAGGAGCAGTTGACGTGCGGAGTTCGATTTTTCCTATTTTGGTGGATCAGTTTGCGGATGTTTTTCTGGATGACATTCCAGGACTACCTATTCATAGAGAGGTAGACTTCTATAGTGACTTGTACCCGTGGAAAGCCCCGATATCTACTCCATCATAACGGATGGATCTCACTAAGAATACGGATCTATGGGTATAGCTGGAGGACTTGTAGGGAAAGGGATTTATCCGACCCTGTGTTTCAACCTGGGCTTCCCTGATTTTGTTTTCCAAGAAGGCTGATGGGATCTTTCGACTGTGTGTCGACTACCATCGCCTGAACCAGGTGACCATGAAGAACAAGTATCTACATCCGAGGATTTATGACCTCTTCAATATTCTCAAGGGAGCACAATGGTTCTTAAAGATAGACCTCAGGTCAGGCTATCATCAGCTCAGAGTTCGAGATGAAGATGTGCAGAAGACGGCCTTTAGGTGTCGGTATGACCACTATGAGTTCTTGGTTATGCCTTTTGGAATAACCAATGCTCCATCAGTGTTCATGAGTCTCATGAACAGGATCTTCCAGCCTTACCTCGATCGATTTTTCATAGTCTTCATCGACGAGATACTGATTAACTTGACTACTGAGGAGGAGCATGCCTATAACTTACAGGTTGTACTAGATAAACTCCGAGAGCTCCAGCTTTATGGTAAGCTCATGAAGTGCCAGTTCTGGATTCAATAGTTCCACTTCATGGGACATGTCATCTCTAAGGCAGGAGTTGTGGTGGACCCAATGAAGATTGAGGCAGTGCAAGCTTGGTAGCCACCCAGGAGAGTGACGGAGGTGGGGAGTTTCCTAGGTCTGGCTGGGTACTATCTGAGATTTGTTCCAGACATATCTAGAGTTGCAGCACCACATTCAGCTTTGATGAATAAGGGGAAACCCTTCGTGTGGTTGGATAGATGTTAGTAGAGCTTCCAGGAGCTAAGATAGAGACTGACCAGTGCACCCATCTTGAGGCTACTCGAGGAGGATGTAGGGTACGTAGTTTAATGTGATGCATCAGAGACCGGACTCGGGTGTGTCCTGATGAAGGAGCAGGTAGTGATCGCTTATGTTTCATGGAATTTGAGGAAGGACGAGAAGAACTATGCTACCCATGACTTGGAGTTAGAAGCAATTCTCTTTGCCTTGAAGATGTGGTGGCACTATCTATTGGGTGCGCGCTTTACAGTCTACTCTGACCACCAGAGTCTCAGGTACATCTTCTCACAGAAGGAAATGATCATGAGACAGCTGCGATGGCTCGAGTTCCTCCAGGACTATAACTTTGAGATAGTCTATTCTCCAGGAAATGGGAACATAGTAGCCGATGCTCTCAGCAGGAGGATGGTCATTCAGCTACTTGGAGAGGCGACAGACCAGTTAGCCGCTTTGTAGATATCATTCATGGATAGATATAGAGCATCCTTTCTATAGTCACTCACAGTCACTCCTCCAATACATCAGCGGGTCAAAGAGGCATAGCGTGGGGATGTTGACTGTGAGATGCGACATGCACCGATATCCTCAGGACGGGCACCTGAAAGAATTTTTTTTGGAGGAGAGCACGTCATCCTCTTCAGAGGATGTACCATGGTACCAGTTTCATTACAGGAGGAGGTGCTGAGGGAGTTTCACACTTCCCCTCTAGCGGTACTTCCTGGATTAGCGAAGATATGCCAGGATCTCAGACGACAGCACTAGTGGCCAGGTATGAAGAAGGATGTGGCAGAGTTTGTTTCATGATGCCTCACCTGCCAGCTGGTGAAGGTAGAGCATAAGGTACCATCAGGCTTGGTACAACCCTTAGAGGTCCCAGAGTGGATGTGGGATGGGATATCTATGGATTCTGTGACTCGGCTTCCATGTACTTCCAGAGGTCACGACTCCATTTGGGTGATTGTCGGCCGACTCACCAAGTCATCCCACTTCTTACCCATCAGAGAGTATGGCTCAGTGGAGGGCTTGGGATGCATTTATGTTCAGGAGATAATACGACTTCATGGTGTGCCCTCGACTATCGTCTCCGATCGAGATGCTCTCTTTACTTCCTTTCATTGGAAGGGGTTGTAGGAGGCATTTGGGACACAGCTACGCCTGAGCACCACTTTTCACCCATAGATGGATGGTCAGACGGAGAGGACCATTCAGACTCTTGAGGACATGCTCTGTAAATGTGTCTTCACCTTTGGTCGCAACTGGAAGGATCACCTACCCTTGGTGGAGTTCATACAACAACTACTACTACTCCACCATCGGGATGGCACCATATGAGGCATTGAACGGCAGACCTTTCATATCACCTCTATGCTAGACAGACCCTGGAAAGTCAGCACTTGTAGGACCAGAGATGCTCTAGGCCACGACGGAGAAGGTACAGATCCTCCAGGAGCATATGAGGATTTCTCAGAGACAACAGAAGTCCTATGCTGATAGGAGATGGAGACCACTAGAGTTCGAGGATGGAGACCACGTTTTCTTACGGGTCATACCTCGACGTGGATTACGAAGATTTGGTCGGGGTGGCAAGTTATCTCAGTGCCTCGTAGGACCATTCCAGGTTCTCAGTAGGATAGTTTAGGTGGCTTATCTCCTGGCTCTTCCACTTCATTTGCACCAGGTGTATGACATTTTCCATGTATCTCAGCTGAGGAGATACGTGCACGACTCGACGCATATCATTGATCACAGGGAGCTGGGTATCGATGACGGGGTGAATTTTGCAGAGGTCCTGGTGGAGATCGAGGATCAACAAGAGCGGGTCCTATGTGGATGGTCGATTCCTCTAGTGCACATCAGGTGGCAGCACGGGAACCTCCAAGAGAGCACATGGGAGCGGGAGGCTCAGATGCGTGCACAGTACCGTCATTTGTTCCCCTAGTTTGTGATGTATCTTTACGGGGACGTAAAGCCTAGAGTAGGGATTAATGTAAAGACCCATAAATTTCAAGGAAATTCTTTTCTAAAATTCTTTGGGATTTTACGAGTACACAGTTTCTTACGGCACTTGATTCCGAGGCCCAGTGTGCCCGGAATCAATTTCTGAATTTTAGCTCGGGTACGTTCAGTGAATGAACAAGCGGGTTTTTCTATCTTTTGAACCGGTGCTCGGAATCAAAATCTGATGGCACTGATGAAACCGCAATGGTGGTAATTTCTTAAGATGAACTTTCTCGAAGATGCATTTTCTCGAGAGGATTTGTTAAAAATTGAGGATTAAATGTGAAGTAAATAATATTGTGGTACAATTTTATTTTCTTTATCTAATGGTTATATCCTACATGGGGTAGTTGGGGTGGGACCCACAAGAACCTAACTACCCATGTTAGGGAATTTTTGAGGTTGGTCCCACATGAGACCCGCCCCTTCACATTTCTTTAACTCCTCTAAACTCCTATTAAAGTTGGAAACTCCCCATTTAATTTTTGTATCCCATTATTTAAGTAACCCACCCTCTCTCCCTATTTTTTTTCATGACAACTCACATTAAATTAATTGATTGAACCTATTCAATTAATTTAACTAAGAGTTTGAATTTTATGTTTTCAATGCATGGCATGTTATAATAAAAAATGAGTAAGTATTATTTTATTTGGGGGATGGGATTTTTGTGTTGAGGCTTTGGGGAGAAGACCTCTAACCCTTTGAATAACTCATCCTCCCACGAAGAACAACACCCTCCGATGAAGAACATCAACATGGCGACCCCGGATTCTTCCTCCTTTTCCTCCTCCATGGAAAGGAAGGAAGAAACGATGCAAGAATTCTCCAACGACATCATGCTTCGTTCACACCGTGATAAAAAGAAGATACGTCGCTTCCACCTCAAACGTTGTTCGTTGATGTCTACAAAACCTCACCACGTGACGCCGTCAGCCGCAACACCAACTTTCGTCATCGTCTGATTGACGTAGGGGTTATATTCATTAATGTATAATTCATCATTCTTCGTTGGTTAAATTTGGGCGATTGTTACCAACATAACGGGAGGAGATATGACCGCACAAATATGGCTGATTTCTCCTCCCCGTTTTCTTGTTCAACATTGATGGCGATTTGTGATGAAGACGACATGTTACTGTTACACCGCATGGGAATGAGGAGAACAACGGCTAGAGCGTGGCACGGTGGTGGTGCGCGACGCCATCGTGTCGCATCAGAAAAACCCAGAGAGACCGCGGTCGGAGTGTGCCGCAGCGGAGGGGTGCAGCGTCGTCACGCTGCGCCAGCTGAAGAAGAGTCGCGGCCTTAGGCCGTGGTAGTCCTGAAGGGGTGGCCGGACAACCGACCGCCAGAGCTCTAGGAGGTGGGACCCCGAAGGGTCCTACGACAGCCCAACCGGCCGGCCTTAATTGCTGACCGTTTTTTTCAGTTATACCGGGGGTTGAAACCCTCGGCCAGTGAAAAGGGCTGACCCCATAGGTTCCGCCGTTAGGGAAACAGGGGGGCGCCCCCCCCCCCCCCCTTCACACCTCGCTTGGTCGTGGGCCAAGCCGCTGGCCGGGCCGCACCAGCTGGGCCGGTCCATGCCCATATGGGCCAGACCAGGACTCGGGTCGGGCCGACCCATGGGGTATCGGGCTGGGTCAGAGCGGGCCCGAACCCCCTATTTTCGGATAGATTTGTTCAAACACCCATATCTTGGGCCACGGACCTCCGATTAATGCACTGTCAGTTGCGTTGAGATACATGGATCGAGACAGTTGTTTTGGAATATAACACTCAAACTTTCAGTAATGTTTGTGTACATCCAGGTTGGTTCGAACCCAAAACCAACCGGGCCCTTGGAGCGGAAACGCCTATAACTTAACGACCAGACGTCCAAATTACGTGTCATAGATCACGTTGAGTTCCACTTAGTGGGATGGTTCTTTTGGCTTACTCATCTTGAGGTTTGGATAGAGCTGTAGTATGGTCAGGTTGGTTTTAACATAAAAACCAACCAGGCCCCTAGGACGAAAAATCCAATAACTCTCAGACCGAGCGTCCGATTGATGCACTATCTGTCGTGTTGAGTTCCTTTTGACGAGATGGAAATTTTTGATACATCATCTTTTTACTTCTTGATAGTTGATGTATCGAACCCTAGGCTTGTGGAGCAGACCCTCCCGGAATCGAGTGTGCTGTGTGCGGGGAACCCTAGAACTAGCTGCGACTGCAACGACGATGACGATTGTACATGGATCCTACGTGGGCTCGGAATTAAGGACGAATGTACTTGGATACTCCATGGGTTTGGCACCTATGACGACTATACTTGGATACTACGTGGGTTCGGCAGCGATGGTTACTATACTTGGATACTACGTGGGTCCAGCAGCGATGACTTCTGTACTGGATCCTACGTGGGTTCGGCAGGGGAGTTGATTCAGAGGATATATCTATCATCTCCACCCCTCATCATTAGTATATACCTGTGTGAACTGAGTATTGACTTTCAATCATTATCTTTGATATGATTTACTTGCTTTCCTGTGTGGATTGGGTTGTTCTTTCCATTGTGGTTTGGGATATATTTTCCTGTGTGGACTGGGTTGAACTTGGGCTAGTGAGTTGGAGCAGAACTAGAATTAATGACTTACGTATATGTATGTGCATATACCTAAGTAGAGTTGGTTGATACTTCAAGATTGTATCTTTACTTTGGGGTTTATCCTTTATGGAATCTAGCAGACCTTTGGGAGTCTCGGGGTCCCTGCTAAGTATCGTATACTCACCCCTGCATGGGCTATGCCTGCACTATGTTGTGTTGGTTGAAGACGAAAGACAGTGCTAATCGTGGTTGAGGCTTGTGGAGTGGAACGATACCCAGAGGTGGACTATCAGGCGGGACATACACGAAGCGGAAGGACGGACCCGAGGAGCCGACGAGACTATCTGTACCCACCCTTCTGGGGGGAATTCTGGAGGACGACATGGTGGTTGTTGGTTTACAATACTGCTTATGTTCATTCTTTTCAGTTTTACTGTACTTTCAGTTGAGTTTGTATTCTGGCCCATTTACTTTTCAGCACTTACTTTTTTACTCTATTTACTTAGTGTTTACTTCAGCTTGCGTACTCTATGGTGTTTTTTTTCTTATATAATGGAAATGAATTCCATTTTATCGGGATTTATGCCTTTGGTGCTAGTCGCCAGCCCCTGGCCTATGGAAAGCGTGCTTGGGGTAGTCATGGGACAGTCCCCGAGGACGGGTCGTGACACAGTATACATGTCGTGTAGTACCTTAAACATGTCGTGTATGTCCTTCAATTCGGGAAGAAAAATAAAAAATTTTGAGTACACATCGTGTACCCTAAGTACACGTCTTGTAGTCTTTTATCGTGTCATAGACCATGTGGGCAGGGACACGGGGAAGGGAAGTGCATGGGGAGAACACATCGTGTACCGTAAGTACACATCGTGTAGTATTGACTCGGAGCTTGCCCATGTAACTAACAACACGGACAAGGGAGACCTTAATATATACACGACGTGTCCACTATGGAACACGCCGTGTAGTCTGACCTGGGATCCGACCATGTGACTAACAACATGGGTCAGTATAATCCTTTCATGTACACACCGTGTGTATATTGAACACGCCGTGTAGTTGAAGCCCGGTATCCGGTCGTGTAACTAACAACACAGGTCAGTGAAACTCGTCTAGTACACGTCGTGTACCTATGGGACACGGTGTGTAGTCTGGTTTGAGGACAGACCATGTGGAGTTAGCCATGTGGATGGGAATATGGAGTGGTGTACCCTCCATGTGCGGTTTTAACACGTCTTGTAGTATCAAGCCAAGTAGTCGGTCGTGTCACAAATGAAACGAGTAGTTGAAAAATTACACCATGTATGCCGTGTAGATTATATACACACTGTGTAGTTTTATTTAATAGGGGATGTGTGGCATGGCCATACAGAAGGACCTGAGAAGGGGAAGAAAAGTCAGGTACATGCCATGTAGTTAGTATACACACCGTGTTGTCTTGTTATGAAATCTTAAATTCCTTCTTCCTCTTGTACCCCTTTTGGTTCCTTCATTTTCAGACTGTGATAATCTTGATCTAAGGTGTGCGTTTGACCTTGTAGTTTCATTCTGATGAGACGTTCGAGCAATGTTTACCAAAAGAGAGGCAACAATTATACTCTAGAGATGGTTCTCCATGGGCTACAAGTTGATCCTCCAGTAGATCCAGATGCGGCCCCAGCCGTTATACCAGACACAGGCGCGGATGCACAGTTCCGTGAAAGCTTTATGTGGTTCATTCAGACCTTTTAGGTAGCACCACCAACTACCACATCTATGTTAGAGCTGACATGTATCTTCCAGCAGTAGCATCCGCCTACGTTTTCAAGGGATGGCGGAACACAGGCTGCAGAGTCTTGGCTAGGGTCTATACAGACTATTTTCGAGCACCTAGAGACGCCTCCAGGGTGGAGGGTCAAACTCACAACTTATATGCTGCGTGATTCTACTAAGAGGTGGTGGGATGTTACCACCCAGTCAGAGCCTCACAGAGGCATGGCGTGTGAATATTTTCATACAGGCTTCTATGACTTCTTCATCCCAGAGTCATTGAGGGAAGATCGATCTTGAGAGTTCATGAATCTATAGCAGGGAGTTATGTCATTGACATATTATTCTTCTCGTTTCACCGAGATTCAGCGTTTTTCACCCGTTATGCTAGGCGATGAGATGCTGAGAGCCGGACTCTTTGAGGATGGTCTTCGATATGACATCCGAGGACTGGTGAATGTTTTCAGGTTTCCTTCAGTACATGCAATTGCAAACCAAGTGCTGATCACAGAGACTAACCTATGGGAAGCTAGTGGTGTGGGCTAGGGTAGTTCAGCAATATTTTTTGGTACACTTTCTACTCGTAAGAAGAGAAAGATGGACTTCTCTCAGGGTGGAAGTACCAGTCAGAAGAATGTTCCAGATGTCTAGGTCATGTGCTACCAATGTGGTAAGGAAGGGTATAACAGACCTCAGTGTCCACGAGACCCAGTAGAGTTCCGAGATTTCAGTAGGATGGGTCATCAACTACGCTTTTGTAGGGCGTTTCAACCAGTGCCTAATAAGAGGGGTTCTGTTCAGACTCTTCATGCGGGGGAAGGACCAGCATCTTCTTACCAGTCGGGAAACTGGAATACGTAAGGGCATGTAGGCAAAGATTGTGGTTGTGGCCATGGTAGCCAGACACCAAGATCTCAGAGGCAACAGGGTGGGAAAGCTCAGGGTAGCCAGGCTGTGTCACAGGGCCGCGGTACTGGGCAGGCATATGCAGTGCAAAAGACCCAGCAGAAGCAGGATCATGGACCATAAAAGAAAAATGGTCCTTAAAAGACTAATTCTTTTTAAAAGACGAATGCTCCTTAAAAGATGAATGCTCCTTAAAAGAGGGATGCTCCTTAAAAGACGAATGCTCCCACCTCCTTACTGTTTCATCTGCCAACTGACTACACAGCATGTAAAGGACCACTTCACGGTGTGTAGTCGGTTTTTACACCCTTAGTCGCCAACAAGGATACACACCCTGTTTACTCATCCCACACAGCCAAAGGACAGGGCGTGTACACGGCATGTAGTCCCTAAATCTAGGATTTTCCCCAATTTTCCTTATTTTCTCAGAAAAACATAAGGAAAGGAGAGAAGAAGAATATCGTACCTTATGAATAAGAACCGAGGTATTACAAACTTCCCCCCTTAAAGAAATTCATCCTCGAATTGACAATTCGAGGGTGGTGAAGATATAGCCATGAACAACTCCGGCCACTGAGTACATATGTCGGTCTCCTGCTCCTAGGTTTCATCCTACACTCGGTCATGCTACCATAGGACCTGTACAAGAGGAACTGAATAGCCTCATAGAACCTTCATGCTCCTATCAACAATATGAATCATATTATCCTCAAAGGATGCATCTACCTCAATCTCAATTCCTCGGGCTGAAAGCTGTGAGATGGGTCTGAATGACAGAGACCCAACTGAGATACATGGAATACATCGTGCATGTCTCGGTACCTCTATGGTAACTGAAACTGATAGGCAACCAGTCCAACTCTATCCAGAATCTCAAATGGCCCCACATACCTCGGGGAGTGTTCACATTGTCTCATGATCTACCTGTGCCCCAAACTCGGTGAAACACGCAAGAAAACCTGATCCCCAACCAAAAACTCCAAAGGTCATCTACGACGATCAGTATAAGACTTCTGATGAGACAGTGTTGTATCCAGCTGCTTCTGAATCAACTGGACCTGCTTAGAAGTATCCTGCACGAGACGTGGTCCAAGTAAAGCTTCCACACCTGCCTCTAACCTGCACAAGGAGGATCGGAATGGCCTACCATATAAATCCTTGTAAGGACAATGTCAATAGTTTCATGAAAAATATTATTATAGGTAAACTATACTAGGGGTATATTCTTCACCCAAGAGCCCCTAAAATCTAGGACGCATTCACGCAGCATGTAGTCAAGCACCTGTATCGTATGCTCTGACTTACCATCGGTCTGAGGGTGGAATGTTGTGCTTAGAAGCACCTGTGTACCCAGTACCCACTGAAAACTCTAGCAGAAACGAGTCGTAAAACATGCATCCCTATCTGAAGTGATAGAATGGTGTACCCCATGAAGACGTAAGACCTCTCGGATATACAACTTCTTGATCCCGTCAACATTGAAGGTCTCCTTGATCAACAAAAAGTGAGCTACCTTTGTGAGTCGGTCCACAACAACCCACACGACATCATTGCCTCGAGATGACCTCGAAAACCCTGTCATTAAGTCCATCGTGACATCATCCCATTTCCACTCTTATATAGGTAACTGCTATAACAGTTCGGCTGGCCTCTGATTCACTACCTTAACCTATTGACAGGTGGAACACCTCGTATGAAAACCAGCTACATCATTCTTCATAGCCGGCCACCAGTACTGATGTCTCAAGTCATGGTACATCTTGGTAACTCTGGTATGAACTGCCCAAACTAATGCATGAAACTCTCACATCAGCTCCTCGCATATTTCCCCCGGTACCCACACTCGTCCATGGAAATGAAATACTGTATCATCACCTATCATCCAACCAAGATAAGGTTCCTCACTGGTCCCCGAATCCCGTAGAACTAGGCCTTCTGAATCAGATTGATGTATCATCCTCACTCTATCTAGGAGTATAAAAGTCACAGCTAAAGATGAAAGACAGGTCTGCCCCTGACTGTCGTGCACCTCAAAATGCATCTTAGAGAACAAATCCATAAGCTACAATTCACCACTGGCCTCTTGCACTGCATGTATCTTAGTCTTCCTGCTCAGTGCATCAGCTACTGCATTACCTTTACCAGGTGTATAGGCAAGCTCAAAATCGAAGTACAAAAGGTATTCAACCAACCTAAATTGTCTCAGGTTCAAGTCATGCTGAGTAAAGATCTACTTGAGACTTTTTTGGTCTGTGAACACCACAAAATGTTCCCCCAAGAGATAATGTCTCCAATAGTGCAACACATGAACAACTGTAGCCAACTCGAGATCATGCGTTGGGTAATTCCTCTCATGTGGCCAGAACTGCCGAGGCCTGTACGCAACTACTCGATCACCCTACATCAACACATCTCCTAGCCCAAAACCTGATGCATCACAGTAAACTGTATAGCTCTTCCCCTACTCATGGAGTATTAGGATCGGTGCTGATGTCAACTTTCCCTTCAGCTTCTGGAAGGCTATCTCTCATGCTTCTGGCCAAACGTACTTCACAACCTTATTAGTCAAACCCTTCAATGGTGCTGCTAAGTGGGAGAAGTCTTAATGAAGCATCATTAGTAACCATACAGCCCCAACAAACTCTTTATTTTAACCATGTTCTTAGGTTACTCCCAGAAAACTATTGCTCTCACCTTCTCTGGGTCTACTGCAACTCCTGCCTCTGAGATGATATGACCGAGGAAGTGTATCTAGTCTATCCAAAAGTGGAAATTTGAGAGCTTAACATATAGCCAATGCTCTCTCAGTGTACTCAATATGATCTCAGGATGGGTGGCATGGTCGTGTTGAGTGTGAGAGTACCCCAAGATATCGTCCACGAATACTACCACAAAAGAAACTAGCTAAGGATGGAACACAAAATTCCTTAGAGCCATGAAAACTACTGGTGAGTTCGTGAGTCCAAACGGCATAACCGTATACTCGTATAGACCATACCTACTCATGAAAGCTGTGAGAGGTATATCAGATGGTCTAACGCGCAACTGATGATATCCTGATATCAAGTCAATATTCAAGAACACTCAGGCTCCATGAAGTTGATCAAAAATATCATTAATCCTTGGCAAGGTATATCGGTTCTTAACCGTCAACTGGTTTAGCTTCTGATAATCCACACAGAGTCTGAGAGTACCATTCACCTTCTTTTCAAAAAGGACAGAAGAACCCCATGGAGAAGTATTGGGTCAGATGAAACCCTTTGACTATAACTCCTTTAACTATCTCTTGAGCTCCTACAAATCCGGTGTAGCCATCCTATAAGGAGTAATGGACACTGGTGCTACTCCTGGAATAAGCTCAATTGAGAAATCCACCTCACACTCTAGAGGAAGACTTGAAAATTCTTCCAAGCAGACATCCCTGAAATGATCAACCACTGGAGGGAAATCCTTCTAACAAGTCCCCTGGTCGTCTAGATATAAGCTCGCATTCTGGGCTGTGATACCACCTCTCCCAAGATGCTCTGGTCCAGATCACTATCCTGAACATTACACTTTCCCTTGTATAGAAACTCTCCTCCCTTTGGTGACGCGAAACTCACCCTACAATGATAGCAATCCACAATGGCTCGAAAGGGATCCAACCAATCCATCCGGATAATGACCTCATATCTCATCATCTTTAAGACATAGAGGTCCCAAAGGAAGTGTCACCCTCAAACCTCAAGGCGGCACTCCTTGTACTGATGCACACTAGCTGTTCTAGTCCCCAACGGAGTGTCTAACTTCATAACATCAGAAGAAGAAGAAACACATACCCCAAGGCTCTCCAAAACGGTTACAGATATGAATCTATGTGTAGTTCACGTATCAAAAACCACTGCAGATAAAATAGAAGCTACTAGAATAGTACCTCTAATAGTAGAAGGTCCAGGATCCAGCTCATACTGGGTCTGTTGCACTGTATCTTCCTGCCCAGTGTCGTGGCCCTGCGACACAGCCTAGCTACCATGAGCTATCCCGCCTTGCTGCCTATGAGATCCTGGGGTATAGCTACCACGGTCATGACCACCATCTCTGCCTGCATGCCCTGACAAATTCCAGTTGCTTGACTGGTAAGAAGATGCTGGTCCTTCCCCCGCACGCAGAGTCTGCACTAAACCCCTCTCACTAGCCACTGGTGGGAACGCCCTGCAAAAGTGTTGTAGATGACCCCTCATTCCGCAAGCTCGGCACTCCCCTGGGTCTCGTGGACACAAAGGTCTCTTGTGCCCCTCCTTAACACACTGGTATCACATGACCTGACCACCTGGAACATTCTTCTGACTAGTAATTCCACCCTGAGAGAATTCCATCTATCTCTTCCACTTACCAGCAGAAATAGTACCAGAAACTGGTGCTGAACCGCCCTGGCCCAAACCACTAGCTTCCTACAGGTTCCTCTCTGTGATCAGCGCCTGGTTCACAATAGCATGTACTGAAGGAAACCTGAAAACATTCACCAGTTCTCCGATGTCATATCGATGACCATCCCAAAAGTGTTTGGCTCTCAGCGTCTCATCACCCACAAGATCGGGTGCAAAACATTGAAACTCGGTGAAAGGAGAAGAATAATCTATCACTAACCTAGCGCCCTGCTGCAAATTCATGAACTCTTGAGCTCGATCTTCCCTCAGTGTCTCTGGGAAGAAGAAGTCATATAAGGCTGTCTGGAAATCTTCCCACGCCATTTCAATATGATGCTCTGACTGGGTGGTAACATCCCAACAACTCTTGGCCGAATCATGCAGCATATAAGTTGCGAGTTTGACCCTCCTCCCTGGAGGCATCTCTAGGTTCTCGAAAATAGTCTGCATAGACTCCAGCCAAGACTCCGCAGCCTGTGGTCTGCCATCCCCTGAAAACAGAGGAAGATGCTGCTGTTGCAAGATACATGTCAGCTCTTCCATAGATGTGGCAGCTGGCAGTGATCTCTGAAGGGTCTGCATGAACCGCATAAAGCCTTCACGGAACTGTGCATCAGTGCATGTGTCCGATATAACGGATGGTGCTGCATCTGGCTCTATTGGAGGATCAACTGGTAGCCCATGTCCCCCTTTCTTTAGAGTATAATTGTTGCCTCTCTCCTAACAAACAACACTTGAACGTCTCGGCAGCATGACACTACAAGGTCAAACACACACCTTAGATCAATATTATCACATTCTGAAAACGAAGGAACCAAAAGGGGAACAGGATGAAGAAGGAATTTAAGATTTCCCAACAAGACTACACAACATGTATACTGACTACACGGCATGTACCTGGCTTTTCTTCCCCTACCTGGGACCTTCTACACGTCAAAGACACACGACTCCTGTTAAATAAAACTACACGGCGTGTATATAATCTACACGGTGTGTATGGTGTAATTTTCCAAGTGCTAGTGTCATTTTTGACACAGCAGACTACTCAGCTTGATACTACACGACGTGTTACACCCGCACACGGCGTATACACCACTTCATTTTCCCAGCCACACAGCTAAGTCCACATGGTCTGTCCTCAGACAAGACTACATGGCGTGTCCCATAGGTACATGACGTGTACTAGACAAGCTTCACAGACCTGTGTTGTTAGTTATATGGCCGGATACACAGCTCCAACTACACGGTGTGTTCAATATACACACAGTGCATACAAGAAAGGATTACACTAACCCATGTTGTCAGTTACACAGCCTAATCCCAGTTCAGACTACACGGTGTGTTCTATAGTGGACACAGCGTGTATATACTAAGGTCTCCCCCATCCGTGTTGTTAGTTACACGAGTGGACTCCGGGTCAATACTACATGGCGTGTACTTATGGCACACGGCGTGTTCGCCCCAAGCACTTACCTTCCCTATTTCCCTGCCTACATGGTCTATGACATGGAAAGAGACTACAAGGTGTGTTCTTAGGGTACACGCCATGTACTAAAAAAGTTTTATTTTCTTCCTGAACAGATGGAAATACACTGCGTGTTTAAGGTACTACACGGTGTGTATACTGGGTTTCCAGACAGTATGCCTCCGAAACTTCTCTGGAACCCAGAAAATACTGAAAACAACACCTAAGTGCCAAATTCCGATCCATGAGGGCACATACTCCCCGCTAATAAAAGTTTGGCATCTTATATGTGTTATAAATGGATAAACAGGCAATGATCAACCAAATTTCGGTCAATGAGGGCCCTAACTCCCCAAAAACCATAGTTTGGCATCCATTCTATAAATAGGATCACACAATAATACCCAATCAAACAGTAGGTATCATTCTAAGCAGCTATCAAAACAACATTATTTTTCTAGAACAACATCTATCACAACAACATGAAATTCCAAATGGACCTACATGGCATGAAAACTATTCATGGAATGTGATTTCTAGCATGTTCCAAAATGATGCATGAGAAGGAATACCCTCCTCTCATCGGGTATAAACTAAATATAACCCAGGAATAAAATATCAACAACACATTACAAGTGTTTCACCCTTCGGTAAAAATCCGATCAACTGTAAATTTTCAAATTCAGAAAAATTGAAACAGGAGGTAAATTGGCTTTTTCCTGTACACAGGTTAGATACTCCCAGGAAAATCTTATTACCAACTATTGTTCTTGTCCTATCCCTAGCTAAGGATCCAAATAGTAATTCAAATAAAATAACCTCCCTTTGATACCACTTTGTAACATCCCAGATCTGGGTGCCACTCCACAGGTGCCCCGAACCCGATTGGTCACAAGACCTCAAGCGCATTTCCCCAAACGCTAGAGGCTGCCGACTAGCAGCGAGGGCCCAGGTCTGATTGTGGGGAAACTATGCCCTCATTTGTCAATGTGTAGCGCAGCAGAATAAAATAAATAACATACAATAGCAGTGGAAGCAATAAACCATACAAAAATTAAAAACTATAGTAAAAGATAACCAACAGTTATATATAATGATGCAACATGCCTCAAGTTCTAAGAAAACAGCCAGAACATGTCACACAACAATATAGAACAGTACAATACAGAGTACAAAAAAACAAAACAAAACATCCAGTAGCATCACGAGCCTAAGCCCGGTCCCATGCTCCCCTACTCCTTAGCAGCAATCAAGTACCTTTATAGGGACCCATTCCATTATCTACACCTATAGAAATGTAATCTATTTGGGAAGAAGACATGACTCAAATATGGTGTGAGAAATAAATCCCAGTAGGCACCCACCAAAGGCCCATTCCCAACTGTGTGAAAATATGCAACAACAGTGTGCAATAGAAAAATGCAACAAACTAAGAATTACTCAAAAGTAACTGACTTTACCAGTTATATTTCCATTTCATTATTCTTTTAATCGTTCATTATAAGGAAACCACCACACTGAATTTCTATGTAAATAGTCAGTGTCCTCAGACACGCAATCCCATACCCTTAGGTAATCAAAAACATAACCCGCCGGTAGTTTCCCACAGGCATAACAGATATTGCCCTCAGTCGTACAAAGTGTCGCCCTCAGGCACAGAGTCTATTTCCCACATGCACGAAAGAAGTTTCCCTCAAGACGAAATAACCACTACCCTCAGGATAAAGGTAACACTACCCTCAGTATAAGTTAAGCACTGCCCTCATGCTAAGAATGTAATTGGGCCATGCCCAACATATAAACAAGCAATTCACATTCAATTCCTCTCGAGTCAAAAGTAATGCGCAAAATAAATGTGGCATACCCTCAGGTTTCCTGGCCAAATGGCTAAATATAGGAACGCACCCCCGGGGTGGCCCTGTATCCAAGTAGTGATCCCAAAAAGTAGTTTATTATCACATTTAATTACCTATAATTTCTAGGTATTTAAATAGACAAGGCCTCAGCCACACGACTCCTCAACATGGGTTCGTAGCACAGAAATACACACAAACGCACAATAGTTTGAAATTAAACATCAAGCCACCTACCTTAATCACCCAAGAATGGTATACACAAATGACGCCTTCTGAAATTTCCAAGAACATCGTATATCTGAGGTAAAATAATTCTCATTCAACCTCAAATAACTTCCATTAGAGGACGAATTGTCAAGAACTATGCAAGGAGATGGGAGGGCATACCCGTGTGGTTCAAACGTGATCGACAGACGTGGAAACGGATTCTCGATGATCGATCTGGAGATCCAAGAAGGTTTGGCCATCCTCTCCCAAGATCCCATCTATTTCTAAGACAATCTTGTGAACAGTGTTGGCTACTTCCCATTTTAAACGAAAAAACAAAGTACACGGCATGTACTTTTGACTACACGACGTGTACTCCCTCATTTAACTATTCCTATGGTAGCACTTCCAAACTGTTCATCCATCAACATGGGTACACGACGTGTATTCCCGACTACACGGCATGTACAGTTACCCAGATGGCGGCTTCTCCCACCAACTTACTGTTTCGTCTTCCGACTGACTACACGGCGTGTAAAGGACTACAACACGGCGTGTAGTCGGTTTTACACCCTTAGTCTCCAACAAGGATACACACCCTGTGTACTCATCCCACATGGACTAAGTACACGACATGTGGGAAATTACATGGCATGTAGTCCCAAAATTTAGGATTTTCCCCCATTTTCTTTATTTTCTCAAAAAAATCGTAAATAAAGGAGAAAAGAAGAAACCCATTCCTTAAGAATAAGAACTGGGTTCTTAAATTAGGGGTTATAAATTTAATTATTAATTAATATCAATACATTATACAAGAAATTAAGTTCATGTACAGAAAAAATCATTCAAAATGTAAGGGATTCTCTATTAACTTTCATTTATCTTTCAGGTGAAACATTCTATCTATTTACCACAGTTTAATTCTTAATTTTTCTTATGTAATCCTCCTAAATTATGTGTTTATGTTCCAATTATATATTATTATCTCAATTATTCTTTATTTTATTTGGAAATACATGTTTTTATATGGTTTCCTTCTCAATTTCTATTGAAAATATTGCATGATTTAGGGTAACGTCCCAATTTCTTACCCATTTTCATGTACACTCCAAAATATGTTTCAAGCCACCAAAATTATTAAAGAAAAATTATTTTTATTTCAAAATATATCTTTTTTAATTTCCGATTTTATTCAAACAATTATCACTTTTCTATCTTTATGGACTCTTTAAAATGTTCCCTTAAACTCCACTAGTGTAGATCTTTTCTAATGTTTCTTAAACACTATTTTATAATGTTTTCTCTTAATTTGATCAAACATTATCCTGATCTATTCCAAATTTAATTTATTAATATCGATGTATGATTTATATCCATTCATTCATGCATGCATTTACAATATGATTATTTTTTATAATCTATGACATGATTACAATACCCATTTCTTTATATTGGTGCAAGGAGTAAACCTTATTCTTTAATGGGACATAGACTGCCATGTTCAATGGTCATGGAAGTTAGCCTTAACTAATGCTCATCCATGTGAAATAGTCAAGGTATTTATCCTTAACTCATGGTGGAGTAATGTTTTATTTTGATTCCATATTCCTTTATTATAGGATTATATTATCACATTTTCTTTTTATTATTCTTCTTTATGTTTTTTATGTTACATTCCTTTTTATGTCATCATGTTATGCCTTCTAACCCATGTGTTGTGTTTTATTCCTATGTTTTTCCATTATTGCTCTTTTTTTATAATCTCATTTGTTCACCTATTACCAAGGTTATCATATGAAATTGTAAGATCTAAAATTATGTTAATACATCTTTATAGAGATTAAATAAATGATGTTCTTATTTTCTATTCAAGTATTCTAATTATGTTCCTGATCTTCCAAAGACTCCATACTTTATGATCCTTGGTTTGAATTTAATGGTTAGTTATTCTTAAAACCATGTAATAATATGTGTAAACGGATTGTTTAATTATATATAATCACAATTCAGTGTTTATGACACCATATAAGATATATTTCCAAACAATTAATGAAAATATTCTAAATAAAAATTATAAGATATTTCATATAATCCTCATGACTTTTAGAATATAACATATTATCATTGATAAATATCACTCACTTTTGAAAATATATATGTGTAACAATATTTAATTTCTATGATGATATAAAACTAAATACAACAGGTTTGACTAAGAAACCCACCCTTTATATCATAACAATCATATACTAATATTCTAAACCATTTAATTATGCTCCCTCACTCGGTTAGGAGACAAAGTGGTATCTATGTACATATCATTCTCACCTTCATCTTAATTATAATTGTTCAACCTAAAACTAAAACCAAAATTGATATAAAAATATATAAAACATGAATATTAAAATAGAAATATGGATTTTTTCCCTACATGACACCATAGTTATTTCATATGATACTTTCAGTGGAAGTTACAAATAACTTTTTTCAACCCTTTTTTACCTATAGTCATTTTTGTATTAGGTTCTATAAACCAATAGGATAACTTCATACTCAAATACATCAAAAAATATAAATAGAATCCCATTATAAAAATAATATTCCCTTATAGAATAGAACTATGTCTAATATTATCCTCTTTTTCTTTCTCCTTGTCGGGGTTGGGTTAATACCAAATACACCATTTTTAGGATTATTACACCTACGTACATCTCCTCTATATCTTACATCCCCTTGTAGTATTCATGTTGGTATGTAATTTCTACGATAACCACAAAATTTATACATTAACAAAATTTATGTATTCTCTCCAATAGATAAAATTTTCCCTTAGTCTTATCCTATATTTTTCACTAACATTCTCTAATCCTAATCAAAAAAATATTCAATATCTTTTTCTCTAATTAATATCTTTTTCTCTAATGTTATCTAGAATACTATTTCAAAACAATTATTATACTACATACCCACACTTATAGAATCTGATGTGATTAAAAAACATAATTACACAATATCTTAGAAATGAACCTATAAGGCCAAATTTTTGTAGAAAATAATTGAAATATAACTAACAAATATTCATTCCCATACATATAAATTTCCATCAATTTTTATTGATTTATTTAGTTAGAAAAAAATAACTAACAAATATATGGTATATCTTATCAAATGGAATTTTACGCACTATTTATGAAACTACAAAATACATATTAAGCCATAAATATCACCCAAAAAATTCTCCATACAAGATATTTTGTTAGAAATATCTTGAGTAATACATTTATTCAAATCCTTTAAAAATGGAAATATAAGAACGGTTGAGATCAAATGATCTCTAAGGTTAAATATGAGTGATTACAATCAAATATCATAACTAGGTATAAGATGAGCCTAAATAAAATGGAACTAATAGATTTTGAAAATAATAGAATGATCAATGGAAAAAATATCTTAACATTACCATGCGTCATATATAAATAAATAAACTCATGGATTAAAATACATGTTTCCATGGAGAATAAATGAATAATTGGGATAACTACTTTTGTGTCAAAAATATACATCTGGATCTTAGATGATTTGATCTTATTTCTGAGGTTATATGTATAGGAAATATTATATTCTCAGTATGAATAAATAAAAATACCGAATAAAGTTCATAGTATGAGACCTATAAAATCATTAAGGCCCCATATATTCTAAAATTAGGTCCAATCGATTCATTATATCATAGATGGAATACTTTATGCAGTATAGAATTATGATTCTATAATAAACAATATACATTCGTATTTGAATAAAATGTTTACTAGTTTTCAATTTTTCTCGAATCAATAAATTGGATATATTTCAATGTAAGAATCCTAAAAATAATAATGTATAGAGTGAGGTGTTCAAGGTTAATTCAATAATTCCTGCAGTTATTTGATGTATGACATCATGGTGAACAACATTCAATTAATATAAGAGTATATTTAGTGGTTATAGGGAAAATACATTAGGATAAATATCATTCCTATAACAAAGCATAATTTGGATGGAAAAATGTATTGATGAATCATTTATTTGGTGGAAAATTAAATTAAATTTTTAATCTATATAAATAATTTAGATGGATTCTTTTTAATAATTTCATCTATCAATCATAAGATATATCCAAGTTCGATGACTAAGATTAAAAATAATTGTTTGGAGTTTTAGAAAAATCACTTTATAAATAAGATATATCTTTCATATTTTGAAATAATTTAAAAATATAAATTTTATAAAACTATGGAAGAAATATTTTTGAAACCATGAATAATTATAGATAAATTTTCTTATAAAAATGAATAGGGGGAGGAAAGATATGTTCATATAAAAAATTCTGGAATGGAGACATCTTTTAGAGTCTTTAAAAAAACCATAAGAAAAATGTTAAAAATTTACGTAAACATTATAAACATGGTAAATTATTAGAAAATTAAATTAATCAATTATTGAGGTAATGATAATGAAATTCCCAAAACCATTCAATGATTATAGAAACAGAAAAATGGTGTTTCCCGATAGAAAAGATAAGGTCGGGTAGATTTCCTTATATTATGATGAGCCTTAGAGGAGAATAAAATAGGAATCAGTCAATTAGAAACCAAATAATTAATATTGGATAATAAAATTATGATTATTTTAGAGGTAAATGAATTTATATTACCCAGATAGATTATCTATTAAAATGAATTTCTATTTGGAAAATATATTGTTGATGAAAACCTTCTGGTATTTTGAACATAAGAATCAAAGTATCTTGAGAGGAAGATTACAGAATGGAAATTAAAATATAATGAAATTCAATTTATTTAATACATGATAGATTGATTTCTATGAATACACCATATAAAATAAATAATGGGGCGTAATATTAAACATGTCTTATGAAATAAAATTTAAGAAAAATAACCACGTAAAAACATTGATCCTTTTGAGTCAATACCCATTTAAGTGTATGATTTTAAAATTAAATAAATAAAGAATCGATTAGGGAAAAATAACATTAAATATGTATTAGATATAACATTCTAATGAAAACGAGGTGTATGATAAGAAATTAGTCTCAAGGGGTGAAAATATGACCAAAGAAACGCTTACTACATTTGTAAATTTTGAAGTGAATGATATTTAAATAAATAAAATGATATTGATCTTCAAACCATATAAATTTCATGAATATTTAAAATAAAACTAATTAGTTATTAATCTCACCATAAAAAATAAATAATGTTCTGAATATCAAATATGTCTCATGAATTTGAATATGAGACAAACAAATACGTAAATTGTATTCCCAGTAATAGGAACATTCTATAATATACTTTATAATAAAAATAAATAAACTATTCAGATAATTAATATACTTATTATTTTCAATTACAATTTATAAACATAAATTATAATTATTCTCTATATATATTTTAATTCGTTATTAATTATTTTCAATATCTAATGTGTGTAATCTTGATTGTTTTGAACTAGTTTCACAAAAGTGGGGTTGTTATTAATTATTCTCCCAAAGTCCATCTTTCCAATATAGTATAAGGTATATTAATTTATTTATTGTAAAAAAAATTAAATCTATAATTTCTATATATTATTTATTTATTTACTTTTCATGTAAATGAGGTTAGTGACACGCATGTTACTATGATTTTTAACAAACAAATGTTGATATATTAATTGATCAATTTATTATTAATATAAAAATTAAAAATAATAAAATAAAAAATTAATTATTAATATCATATATCATCATAAATTATGTTCTCATATAAAAACATGATTTTATTCTATACAACTATTCAAGAAGGTGGTTAGACACGCCTAAATAAGAACATACCATAATTAATAGATGATTAGGATTATTAAATACATTTATTTTGGAATAATGTCACTATTAGATAAGATTATTAATATTATGTAGATATTTTTGATGTATTTAATAATATTACATAGGTTTTTAACAAATAATAAATAAACTACATGAAAAAATGAGATGTTATCTTTGTGGTAGTTGGCATAATGAAAAGTTGATGATTTTATTTTTCAAAGAATGGTTAGTGAAGAGGGTTGAATATTATTTATTCATTAAAAATAAAAAAAAATATTAAATATTTCATATTTAATCTTCAATTTCACCCATATAATCATCAATGACTAGTGGGTGTGAAAAATATATGTCATTGTTTCATGGAGGAGGTAGTCCTTACAATACACAATTAAATGCTTTATTTTTCGTAATAGAAAAGATTAATGGTTATTAATAGTTATTTTTTAATAATAAAAAATGTAATTGTCAAAAAAATAATAATTCTTTTATATCAGTAATATACAATTACATTTTGGAAACTGAGAAACCAAAATAAAGATATTTAGTAAAAGAAAGTATTCATATTGAGAAATTACAATTTCCCTTAGAATAATCCTTGGAAATTGAGGTCTTAAGAGAATATATTGTGACCAAATACTCAATGAAAAGGATTTTTGTTAACAAAGAATGATAATAGGAATATTTTTATTGAGAAACTATATTATTTGGATTGTCTTAATAGTGTGGTAAGAGGTACCTTTTAAAAATAGTGAGAATGCAATTGTGTAAATATTTGAACTTAATATTAGGAAGGAACTAGTTTCACTTGAAATTTGACTCATGAAATGAGAAATAAGGAATTTTATTAGGGGATAAGGTATATAATATCTCAAATAATAAATTAAAATAATTTTTTAACATGTTTCTATCCCTTTGAACCATGATTTTTTACTTTTACTAAATTTGATTTTACTATTGTGATAAGTTATTACCTATGTTGTATATATTAAATTAATTATAATAAAATGATCCTTTATACATAATTTTTAATAGCTGATACAAATTACAAAATCCTTTTTATTTTATAATATTTCTTTTTTATGAAAATTTAATTTTACCATAAATTCATTTAACATGTAAAACTCCATTTTAATAAAAAATAGAAATTTTATCAGTAAATTTTATTTATAAGATAAAATCATCTATGTATTTTATTTTGAAAATATATATTGGTTTATTATTAAACTAATAAATTTTATTTAGCATTATGACAAGTCCAAACTCAATATTTCCTAATATAATATTTAATTAAATTACAAAACCAAAAACAGATTTGGTTGTAAAATATTACTTATGTTATTAAATAAAGATTTTTGAAATTCATAGGTGTATTTTTAAATATATATAGTTTTAAAATTTCAATAAATAATTAATCATGAAGCATGTTTTATATTTTTTGCATGTTGTACTTATTTTAGGATATATTTATAAATAAAACTACTTTTGAAAAAAGAGTATTTTTATAATTCAATGATAAATCAATTACTATGGAAATTTATTCATAAAATATACTTTTAAAATATTTATTTTTAAAATACAATAATTAATTTAATTTTTTCAAATTAAATTTAAGAAATTTATAATTTATTTTTCATTTGAAAATCTAATATATAATGGAAAATTACTTTTATATGAAAATTACATTTTTTCCCTCCAAGTGTCTTAAATATTATTTCATATAAAATTAAAAATAATTTATTATTACTATAATATTATATAAATATAAGTATTTAATAGTAAAAAAATTAATTTCGATCAATTTAACGTCTTATGTTAAAAAATAGTACATTTTTTATTGGATCTTCAAGAGAAAGTAGTTTTAAAATCATTATTCATAGAAAATTAATAGTATGTAATTAATTTAATTTAATATTATCTCCTAATATAAAAATGATTATATTATTCATCTAATTATTATCTGTAATTTTTAGATTAGTCTGATGTTTCATTAGATCGTTTTTATATGTGACATAAGCTATTATAAAAAATATTAATCTAAAAGGTCCAAAATCATGGGTCATTACATTTTACACATTCATGGAAATTGTCTCCTCATAATTTTAATTATTAATCACTCATGAGTTTAGGTGGGGGTATTTATAACATACATCTCATTCTTATTATAACTTCTAATATGGAATTAACTTAATTTTTTAGGCTATATTATGTTGCATATAATTCCCCAAACAACATTAGTCATTCATATAATCATATACAGTAGTATGTATAAACCCTAATCATTTCATTTCCATGACATACCTTTCAAAAAACCATTTGAATTTTAAGACATTAAACCATAATGAACCCTAATATTACAGTAATTATTAACTCGTATCTTCATCCACAAGTTCTTAATATCACACACTAGTCAACATATGCCACATTTCCAAAAATGTAATGAACTTCCCCAAAAATATCATGAATCAATTATTAATCCCATGGTTTCGAATAATGTCAGAAATAATTTATTAAAATCAATCAACTATTTCATATCTCATCATTAATAATATATTAATCTTATGATTTATTCATCCATTAATATTTTTTCCTTCAATTTTTATCTCTAAAAAATATAAAATTTGTATAATATAACTTCTAAAGGCTTTAAATACCATTTAATATATGTTTCTAAACCATTAAATCAACTATTCTAATGAAAAATCCTTATATGCTTCACATATTTCTAAACAATTTTATAATATAAAGATTGTAATCGATTAATTTCATTCACAAATGAATATATTTAATAGTAAAGATTTTTAATTTCAATTATGATATCAACCTCATTATCTTAAGTAATGTAATGGCTCAAACCTCCCTGGTCCATCACTTTGTCAAAATCCAGTGATTGGAGGGTTTTGGGTGGCAATGGTAGATCATTTCACAATTTTTCCCAAATTTTAGTTTTTGTATCAGTAGATGGTGTTATTAGTCATTATTATTAGGCTAGTTTGTCAGTAGTTCAATGCATCAGTAGGTCACGACATCAGGAGGTCAGGACGGTGGTAAGTCAGGGTGTTGGTAGTTGGGGAATTGGTGAGTCACGTCGGTGACTCACTATCAGTGGGTCACATCGATGACTCGTGTAGATGATTCAGGTTTTGATGACTCATTGTCGGTGGGTCATGTTGGTCCCTCACATTAGTGAGTCAGGAGTGGGTGACTCACTTTCGGTGACTCACTGTCAGTGACTTTCCATGGTGACTCACCCATCAGTGAGTCATTTCTAGATTTTTCAAATCTTTTATAGTTTCACTCCTATGATGTTTTATTTCACATAAATTGTGTTTAAAACCTAGTATTAGAATTTCATAAGGTGTTTCAAAGGATATTAATTATATACTTAATATCCAAAGGATCTAGGGACATTTAAATAGTCAAATCACATAATCTGGACCATGATCCGACTATAATGGTCTTTGAAACCATTTCCCTTCCATTTATATGGAATATGTCTCTTCAAGGCCAAGATATTCTATTCCCCATGTGTTTAAATTTTACTCTTGGTGCACCCAGATCCATTCTTCTCCATGGAGTCATGTGTTTTTTTGTGGCCTTCAGATTCAGTTTCCCTTAGAGTCTCCTATTTCTTAGGATACTCCCTCTTTTTGGTACAAGGATGAGTTTGTGATCATCTCTTTTTCAAGAGATAAATTCCATTTTTTATATTTTATTTGTGTATCATATGTGGTGGGTAATCTCATGTTGCTTTGAGAATATGGTCGAATCCAAATCTTAATTAAGGGTGTTATAAAATGAATGAACCTGTTATGATAATGGGTTTTACTCCCATAATAATAATTGAGGGGTATGGAAGATGATGATAATTCTTGTGTTGTTTTATCTATTATATTTGATATATTCTTTTAATTTTGTTGGTTGTATGCCTTCTGAGAATCATGGTCATTGGTTGTCTCTATTTTCACACCGGACTCATTAATTCTTGTTGTTATCCTATGGTTGAACAGCTATGAACCTGAACACAGGATTAATCCCATATAACTGGTTACTTAAATGGATTCCCCAATATCAAACTTGATCTATGAGAACCCATGATTTATCAAAGTAGAATTAATGAACGAGTATATTAAATCTGAATACACTTTTCCTTATTTGGTGTGGTTGTGTGTTGTGTGTGGATCTTTTCTATATTGTGTGGGTTGGGTGGTGTTGTTATTATATGTGCGGTTGTTGGTGCAGTGGGATAGGGGATTGGTTCTGTGGTAGTAGTGTGTCTATGTTTATGAGGTTGTGCAGGCGGTGTAATGGAATATCATAGGGAGAGATTGATTTATTGTGGAATAGATGAACATGTAGAATAGTGGTTTTTCATCTGGTTGTGTTATGGTTATTGGGATTGGTCTGTTTCTGTATTGGTACTGAAACCTAGTGGAGTTTTATTGTTATTATGGTATGTGGTGCTTTTCTTGTAGCAGGGATATAAGGGATGGTTTTGGAGGGATAATTTTTAAGAAGAATGCTGTTTTCATGTGTAAGAGTTTTTCTCGGAGTTTCTAGAGACTTTTGCGAAGTGTCTGTTGGTTATGATGTTACTTTTGGGGTTCTGGGTTTGGGTGCTTCCCCAGTGGGGATGGGATAAATAATTAAATGAATTTTTAATGTATAGAGATAATTGGTTAAATGAATTGGTTGGGTTTAGGAATTTTGTTTTTGGATGGTTGTGTGGTTATTCATTAGATGTGGCATTAAGGGTAGTTTTTGGTGGTCTGGTTTTTTTTAGAACCCATAGTTTGGGTGGAGTTTTTGTACCTATAAATATATATATATACACATGTAGTTTTTTTTTCATTTTATATACAAACCCCACCCATGTTGAGCAGTATTTTCTGAACACCTACATTGTTATAGGGGAGGGTGTCCTTTCCCAACATCCCAGTGGGTGGATGGATGTCTAGTTATTCACTCTTATATACTCCCAATTCTAGGCATTTGTATTATAAGGATTTTCGAGAAGTTTATGGTGTGGTTTTAAGGCCCAGGTGTTTGTGGGTGAGGTGTGTTTCCTAGAAGTCTTTGGGATGAGATGAGTTGTGTTATCCCAGGTGTCTTCGGTATGAGGCCATGGTTTTTTGCGGGATGGTTTTGCAAGTGGGGCTTCTGGTTGAGCGTGGTAGCATCAGGACATTCTCCATTAAGGGTGAGTAGTTAACCAATGGGAAGTGGGTTGGGGTACCCTATCACTGATGTGCATACTACATTACTATAATTGAATTACTTTATTTGATGAGCCTACCTTGGTGAGATTTTGTTTGATAGTATACCTTGTTAGGTTCTTTTGGGTGTCTATTCATTTTCTCAAGTGGGAAATACTTTGCTTCTCCCACTTTTGCACTAATGACATTGGATTTTCCAACTATGTATACTTGTATGCTCACCCTATGTATATAAAACTATTTTCAGGTTTATAGGGATATTACATGGACAGTGTTAGACCTTACTAGCTGGGGCGTTCATATAGTTGTTATGTCACTGCTTAGGTTTTTTCTTTTGGTATTTACTTTTTACTTTTTCATTTTATTTCTAAATGTATTACTTTAATCAGGCATGTGAGATGGATTTTAGAATCTTTTATATTTATTTCATGGAGTTATTTGAGGCTGATACATCTTATCTACCAGTCATTTTTAATATAATATGATAAATTCCTCCCATGTTTTTGATATTTTTATACCATTGGTGTTGATCTCCACATCGGGGACTACTCGAGGTTAGAATCATGGGTCATTAAATCTTATTCATCGTGAAGAATGATGTTCATAAAAATTCTCAATCACTTACCTCATCTTATAGAAGGATGTCCTTGATAGAAGAGTATCAGAGGTGATGATTGAGAGATAGGATAGAGTTTATAGTTAGGAGTAGTTAGGATTTTTTGGGATGGAAGGGAAAAATGTTAGGTGATCTTGGTTTGTGACATAGGCCGGGGAAGATCGGCAAGGAAACATGATTTTTTGGGCCCTTGTGATCTGATAAATGTAATCTAAGCTTACTGAATGACTAAGTGAGGAAACATCACTTGTGGGGTAGAGACCCTAGGAAAGGTACATGTATCATGAATACTTTTGTTCTTGTTTGAGTTGGGAGTATTGTGAAATTTAATAATAAAAAGTTAAAATGAACATTAAATAAAATTCCATACTACTCAGGCTTAAGAGTTCCTTTATTATTTTTTAGCTATGGAACCTAGCCATCATCAATTTGTGGTACGAGAAGTGAGGGCTCAACATGCCGACAAAGTCATCCAATATATGGTCAACCTAGTGTGGGATGATGATTAGTTGGAGAAGAAACTTTGTGCTTTCCATCAGAAAACACTGGGGATGTAATAATGTATAATTTCATATATAGATATGGAGAAATGGCATAAGTATCTGGTGATCACTTTCGTCTTGATTCTGGCCCCAACGGTGTACTAGTTTCCTCTACTAGTGAGACAGATGTGAGGTGCTACACTTTAATGGTAGATTATCTACCAAGGGGAGCGGAAGGAGGTCGATGTTATATGGGTCGATTTTGAGAAGGGGTTCTTGGAGGAATTCCATTCTTAGGCTAATATGTCTTATAAGAGGAGAGAGTTAATCTCCCTTCAGTAGGGTAGTATGTTAGTATGGGATATGGGAATCATGTTTAAGGATATCCTTCGCTTTCCACCAGATCACTTTCTAGATGAGGAGTCTCGAGCAAGACACATTGAGGAGGCACTCCATCCTTCCCTACAATACACAGACACTCCCTACACTTTACCGAGATACCTAGAGGTCTAGAAGAAAGAATAATTTGTAGATTGGATGAACTCATGGGGAGGTTTGCTGGGAGAGGGTAGCTCGAAGGGTTTTATGAAGTGAAAGGCTTCCTACAGCAAGTATTAGGTTCTATCTCCCTTGAGGTTTTAGCCAGTTGACCTCAGCAGTTATAGTTTCAGCCTTTTGGTCCTTGATATTTTCTCATATGCTTGGGAACATGGTGTTTTTCATATGGATAAAATGATAACCTTCATAGTCAGTGCCCAGTTTGAGCTCAATGTGGGGGAGGTGGGAAAGTTCAATGCCCACCTCAATAGTAATAATTGGCCAGGCCATTTTAGCAATAGGGACAGTAGGCTCCTACTCACAGAGGGGAGATGGAGCTGGTGGAGGCTAAACTGACGGTTCTCCTCAGGGACCTCAACCAAGACGTGGTTGAGGAGATGATCAACATAAGAGGGGTAGAGGACATGGGTGTGATAAGTTGCATTCTACCAAGGAAGCAGTTCCAGAAGGGTTGGACATCATTAATGTATGATCATATTTTTTAAATACTCTTGTTTGTGCCTTGTATGATTCTAGATATTTTCACTTATCTATTGCACCCAGTATAGTTCATTCTTTGGTAATAGAAATAGAGTTTATTTTTGTTCCCTGATGTTGTGTACAGTAGTCGAAGGTTATACAAGATTGTTTGATGTATTTCAGGTATATAGACTGTTGTTGGGACCAAATCATTGATATTTTCTAATTTCTAATTCAAACATATTATTTCGTACTTGTAATTGATTGGTTTTACTTTGTGCCTGATATTATCGAATGTTTCTAATAAGAGTCTTGTTTTCAGATGTGTATGGAAAACTTGTGGCATTCATTAGAAAGAATAGTTGTCTGATGGGAAGTCGGTTTGTAAAGCCTATTCATTTATTGATGGCCAAGATGTCATTGGAATCGATGGACACTAAGAGGATGGAGGTTCCCAACATTGTTTGGTAATGATAGCAAGTATTCCAAAATGAGTTTTTGACTCTACCCCATTGACATAATTTTGATTTCGGAATAGACCTATAGCCCTGTGCTTCTCCAATTTCAATGGATCCTTATCATATGGAACCTTATGAGTTATGAGAACTATGGATTTATATTGCTGACTTAATGGATAAAGGATTTATCCGGCCTTGTGTGTCACCTTGTGGTGATCTAGTATTTTTCACATAGAATGCATTTGGTGGTATGAGGTTTTTTATAGACTACCGGAGGTTGAACCAGGTGATGGCCAACAACTATTACCCTATCTCTAGGATAGATGATCTTTTGGACCATATGGGCGGAGAAAGTTGGTTTTCTAATATCAATCTATGGTCTTGGTATCACAAGTTGAAGATTATGGGGGGTGAAATCTTGAAGACTTCTTTCAAGTGTTGGTGTGGGCAGTTTGAGATTTTGGTTATGTCGTTTTGTGTTACGAACGCACCATCCATATTCATTGGGCTTATAAACACTATCTTTCATGAGTTCTTGGATAGGTTTTTCATCATTTTAATTGATGAAATCCTAATCTACTCGAGGTTATATGAGGATCATATCGATCACATAAAGTGAGTCTGGGATGTTCCTAGTTTCCACCAGCTCTATGAAATTTTGTCTAAGTGATTGCTCTGGACAATATAGGTACACTTCCTTGGGCACGTGGTGTCTTAGAAGTGTGTATCAGTGGATTTTTCAAAGAAAAATTCATTTTTTTCTTGCACAACACTCATGAATGTGGTAGAGGTTCATAGTTTTCTTGGTATCTGGGGCTATTATCAGATATTTTTATAGAAATTTCTCTCAAGTTGTTATTTCATTGATGGATATAACAAGAAAATGACAATATTTTTTGTGGAGCAAGCAATGACAGGAATCGTTCATCTATTTGTAGGAGAATTTGATCAGTGCACCAGTGCTCTATTTCTAGAGGTGGGTGTGATGTTTGAGGTGTTTTGTGATTCTTCCCATATAGTCTTGTGATGTGTTCTGATTAACCTGTGGTGAGTGATCTCTTATGGGTCAAGGAAGTTACGTCCCCAAGAATGTAACTATGCCACCCACGATCTGGAACTAGTAGCAATCGTATTTACTCTAATGTTGTGGATTCATTACCTCACTAGTGAGTGCTTTGTGGTCTTCACGAATCATAAGAGATTTTGGTATATCTATTTCTAGAGAGATATAAACTTTCAGTAGTGGAGGTGGATGGTGTCTTTTCAATACTATGATTTTTTTATCACCTACACCTTAGGAAAGGGGAATGTTATGGTCAATTCCTTGAGTTGGAAGTTTTATTTTTAGAATATGTTGATTCATGGAGTGAAATGTATTAGATTGAGGAATGGATAGAGGTAGAGGTTGTCCATTTCAGATAAAGGAGTAGTAATCTCTAAGGAAATAGGTGGAGGAGTCTTAGTGGGGAGACTCAGAGGTAGAGGTTATGTGTGATCGCATTAACCAAGGTGATTCTCGGGAGGGATGGTCATAATTGGATTTTTTTTTATATGGGAATATGTTTTTCCTAGTGACAATGTGTGAGGGAGTTCTCTCTGAGTTTCACAGATCACCCTTAGTGGCACCCCCAAGAGTTTCCAAGATGTACTGTGGCTTGAGGGAACAATTTTTGTGGCCTGGGAATAAGTGGGAAGTGGTGGAGTTTGTGGAAATGATCCTATTTTTCCAGTTGGTGAAGGATGAGAACCATGTTCCCATTGGTTTTTTACAGCCCTTAGATGTCCCTGGGTGGAATTGGGGTAAAATCTTGATTTTTTTAGTCATAGGGTTACCCAAGGTTCAGTGAGGCTGTGATGCTATTTGGGTACTGGTGGATCAACTAAAAAAATCCACTCACTTGTCAATGATTAATGAGTCAGGCATAGTGGATTCCTTAGTGAGGAGGTATGTTTTTGAGGTAGTTTGATCTACATAGAGTTCGAAGATCCATCATCTCAGACCAGGACACACTTTTTAACTCACGAATATGGAGAGGATTGTAGCATGATTTGGGCTCTCAGTAACACCTCATAACTATTTTCCACCCATTGATAGTTGGGAAAATAGAGAGAACCATCTACATGGTGGAGGACATGTTGCGAGTTTGAATCATGGATTTTTGTGCAACTTGTGGGAGACACAATAAATTAGTAGTGTTCACTTACAGTAAAAGATATAACACTTCCATTGGTATGGCTCCATTTGAAACATTGTATAGGAGGCTATTTCTTTCACCTTTGTGAGGGGTAAATTTGGGTTTCCATCTGTTGTTGGTCTGAATGTGGTGCAGATTACAACCGAGAAGGTGTATATTTTCCATTAGAGGATGAATTTTTCACAGTAATGGAATGAGTATTATTCTGATTTCAAGAGGAGGAACTTGGAGTTCATGGTTGGAGAACCTGTGTTCTTGAAGGTTTCCCCTCGACGTGGGTAGTAGAGGTTTGGCTAAGGTAGAAATCTTTCTATAAGGTTCATCAGACCCTTTTAGGTGTTGGGATGAGTTGGAGAGGTGGCATACCAGTTTTAATTGCCACCATAGTTGTTGAGGATCCATGAAATCTTTCATGTCTCCAAACTTCGTTGGTATCTTCACAATGACTCTCATGTCATCGACTAGAGGTGTTTGATATTAAGGATGACACAAAATTCATGTAGCAGCTATTGGAGACCCAAGATTGTTGGGATAAGGTTTTGTATGGATGGAAAATTCCCTTGGATCGCATGTTTTGTAGGAATGGTGGCTTGGAATATAGTACTTTCGAATGGGAGACGCAGATTCGTACCCATTAATCGGAGTTGTTTTGAGATTTTCACATACTATTTTCCTTGTAATTTATTTCTTGAACTTTATTCTATATGAAATTAGTTATTTTTATTTTCCTCTAAATGTGTGATATTGTATTTACAAAGAATAGGTGAAAAACCATTCTTAATTGAAATGAATTAATGAGGATGTGATTAAACCTGTGGAGGTGGGTGAGTGCCACCAAAGTAGATAGTATCTCAATATGGAGGAATGAATTCCTAGATTCATGTGCTTGAGTATTGTGGATAATATGATTATGTGATGTTTTCTTCTTTTTGGGTGTAGTAGATCTCAGAGGGGGTATTCTTGGATATAGATATTTCATATCATCTTTCGAGAAAAATGGGGTGGAATATCCTTGAGAGTTATCTTATGGGGTGGTTGTTTAGGCCCCACATTCTTTTGGGTATGGTTTTGAATTCCCAAGGGTGAGAATTGTTTGAGAGGTATATGATGTAATGGCCATGACATCCCCAATCCATTAAATTTTCAAAATCCATTGTTTGGGGTGTTTTGGGATGAAATAGTAGCTCCTTCCAAGAGTTTTCCTAAATTTTAATTTTTCTATAGATAGCTCACGTCGGTAACTCAGCATCGGTAGGTTAGAGAATCAGTAGGTCATGGAATCGAAAGGATAGTGATTTTGTCAGTCGGGACGTATATCGGTAAAGGCATCGATATGTTAGGTAATAAGTAGGTCAGGGTTTCGATAGGTCTGGCATTGATGAGTGGTGTCAGTGACTCACGTCAGTAACTTGGTCTTGGTGAGTCATGTCGGTGACTCACGTCGGTGAGTTGGGAATCTTTGAATAATTGTTTGTGGGTCACGTCAATGACTCACATTTGTGAGTTAGGTGTTGCTGACCAACTATCAGTGACTTTCATTGGTGACTCATCCATCGGTGAGTCATTTACATCTTTTTCTAGTTTTTCTAGTTTCACCCCTCTTACATTTTATTTGTCGTAAATCAAGCTTAAAACCTTGTTTCAACATTTCTAATGGAAATTAAAAGTATAATATTTATATATCTTAACTCTCCAAAGAGTTTGAAATAGTCAAACCGTACAATCTTTACTACAATATGACAATAATATCCCATGAATCCTTTTCCCTTCTATTGATATAGGATCTAGATCTTCTAATATAAGATCTTATCTTCCCCATGTGTTTTAATTTTTATATTTGTGCACCGAGAGCCATTCTTCCCTATAGAGTCATGTGTTCTGTTGTGGAATTCAGATTCAGTTTACCTTGGAGTATTCTAGTGCTTCTGTGACCCCCTTTTTTTAGCGTAAGGAGGAGTTGTTGATCATCTATTTTTCAAGGTTGGAATTAATTCATCTAACTTTTACTTGTGTATCATGCAGTGTGGGTAAACACATGTATCTTTCTAAATACTGTCAAATCCAAATCTTAATTAAGTGTGTTATGAATATGAATAGACCAGTTATGATAATGGTTTTGTCTCCCTTAGTTATAAATGAGGGTTGGGGGAGATGATAATAAAGACAAATTTTTTTTTATCAATTATCATTGATATATGTTGTGATTTTTTTCCATATTCCTTATAGAAATCATGGTCTTTGGTGGTCTCTATTTTTGCACCAAACTCATAATTTATTATTGTTAATCTTTTGATGAAAGGATATGGGAATGAAAACATGATTAATCGTGTATATATGGTTAATTAAATGGATTTCATAGGATCAAACTAGTTTTGTGATAACCCCAGATTTATCAAAGTGGAATTAAAGAAATATTTTTATAAATATAAATACTCTTTTCCATATTTGGTATTGTTGTGTGCTTTGTGTTGATATTTTATGTCTTGTGTGGGTTGTGTGGTGCTGTGGTTGGAAGCACAGCTATGGGCACAGGGGTGGAAAGGGGTTTGGTTCTGTGGGTGTAGTGTTGCTGTGTCTATTATGTGGTGAATGTGGTGTAATGGAATATCATATGGATAATTTGATTGACTATGAAATGGATGAACTTTTTGAATAGTGGTTCTGCATCTAGGTACTGTTATAGTTATTGGGCATGGTTTGTTTGTGTAGGGTCACTACAACCGGTTTGAGTTTAGTTGTTATTATGGGATGTGTTGCTTTTCATGTAGCATGGCTACAGAGAATGGTTTGGGAGGGATAATTTTAAATAATTGTGGTGTTACCTTGAATGGGTATTTATCTCAGGGTTTCTAGAGATTTTTTTGAAGTGTGTATGGTTAATGATGTTACTTGTGGTGTTTTTTGTTTATTGGTTTCCCGGGTGGGGATGGAATAAATAATTAAATTTATTTTTTAATGTAGAGTGATAATTGGTTAAATTAATTTGTTGTGGATATAAATTATGTCTGTGGTTGGTTTTGTGTTTATACGTTAGAGGTGGAAACATGGGTTGTTTTTGTGTGGGATGATTGTTTTTTTGATAACCCATAGGCTGGGATGGGTGTTTGGTACCTATATGTATATAAATGTAGTTCCTTTTTTATTTTCAATATGAACCCCACTTATGTTGAGAACTACGTTTAGGACACCCCCATTGTTATAGGGGAGGGTTTCATTTACCAAAATACTTTTGGGAGGATGGATGGATAGTTATTGGATCTTCTCTACTCCCTCTTCTAGGAATTGGTATCCCAAGACTCCTTGGGTAGGTAGTGGTTCAGTTTTGTTGAACAAGTGTCAACGGGTGAGGGGTGTTTCCAATATGTCTTCAAGATGAGATGGGTTGTTCATTCCCAGGTGTCTTTAGGATGAGGTTGTGGTTTTTTTCCCTGGTTTCTGCAGGTAGGACGTGATTTGGTTCTAGCCCATTTTTTTGGATGGGATGTGGTATGTGGAAAAGGTGTGTGTGTGTGTGTAGGTTGTCAGAGTGGTTCTTGTGGAAGAGCATGGTAGCATTAGGAAATTCACCACAATGAATGAGTAGTTAACTAGTGGGAAGTGGTGTGGCGGTATCCTATAATTGATGCCCTTACTAATATACTTTACATGACTTTTGTTATTTGGTGATCATGACATTGGGAGGTTACGGTGGATAGTATACCTTGTTAGGTGCTTTTTAGTTTTTATTGTTTTTCTCAAATGTTAATTATTAGGAATCTACCACATGTGCCTAAGTGACCTTGGATTTCCCTACTGAGTATAATTGTATTCTCACCATATGTATATAATTTTTTTTAATGTTTCTAGAGAGATTACACAAAATGTGATGGACCCTACTAGCTCAGGTATATGGATAGTTTATGTGTCACTACTTAGCTTTATTCTTTCGGTATTTACTTTTGTGTTTTTTTCATAGTATTTATAACAGTTTTACATTAAACAAGCATGTGGGATGGGTTTTGTCATCTTTTATATATATGTATTGGAGTTTTTTGAGGTAGATACATCTTATCTCCCAATCTTGGTTACGATAAAATGGGTAATGCCTCTAATTTTGGTAAGATATGTATACCCATGGTGCTGCCCACCACCCCGGGGCCTAGGGGTGGTGGGACTCGGTGGTTAGTATCTATTTTTCATATTAAATAAGGAATTTCAGGGAACATGGCCATCCCTTCCCTCATCTGGAGGAATGAGGGTCATGATTGGTAAGACATTTAACCTATCCTTTTTCATCATATCTATCATATTGTAATATTAACAACCATTTTTGTGTGCTCTATTATTTTGTTTTCAATACATTTCTATTTCAAGATACATACCTTTCTCTTATTCATCATCATGATCCAATTTCAACCAAATACTAAAAAATGGATATAAGAACATAAAATTATGAAAATTAAAACATAAATATGAATATTCATTTCCATATGAGACCATAATTTTTAAAATATGATACATTCCATTTAGCCTATAACATTCTATATTCACCCCTTGCATATGTGTTCTTATTTTTCTATTAAGTTCTCTAACCAAATTAGTTAATATCATAATCAAATCCATCACAATTGGTTGTAATCTAAATGTGATTAACCAAAACATATCTTTGTTTAGTGTAAATATAGGTGTGTGGTGAGGCCACTTTTTCATGCACTAGGTAATGATGGAGTTAATTTTAAATCCTCCAATTTTAGGGTTATTAACCCTATGCACATCTTTCCCAGAGCTTGCATTAACATAAAATATCCATAAATTGATATAGTTACTAGGAGAGCCATGTAATCTCGGCATTATTAAAATTTTAGGACATTATCTAATATATATACTTTTCCTTGGTCCTTATCCTAGGTTTTTCACTAATTTAACTTAACCTAAAATATTGAATATTTCATCAACTGTCCAATAAGGTTTTCTAAAACATTGAAATTATGACCTACCTTAATGAATAAAACATAAATTTATCCTCAATTAACATCCTATCTTCTTAATCAATCTAAATCCTCATCTGATACCAATTGTGATGCCCCAAAACTGTGCTCTTTAAATCAGGTTTGAATAATCACATTTTTTAAATATCAGATTTTAAATAAATTCATGTTACCAAATTTTAATAATCAATAATTATTATAATGTTAAAAATATTGAGTCACCTACATATAAAGTAAAATTTAGTTATATTGTTTTAGAGAGTTGGGAAAATTTATATCCAGTACTTTTCATGTATATCTAATAAAAAAGAAAATTTTTCATTATATAAGAAAAATACATAATTTATAATAAGTCTTCAACATCTCCCACAAAATTTTACATATAAGTTATTATATTAGACATATTATGTGTAATAAATTTCCTCATAACATGAGGAATCAGATACATTAGAAGGTGTGGAAAAAATACCCAATAAGGGAAATCATAAGACATAAATATTAGTGATCATATGTGAGCATGAGAAGATAATAAATGATACATAAGTATTAGATAATCAACAAAATACCATATTCAAAAATAACAATGAGTATAAAATATCCATGGTTGAAAAATAAATAAATAAATACATGGATAGTAATAATAGGTTCCTAAGTTGAGAATTTCATAATTCTGAAAAACTAATTTATTTACGTAATCTATGGAAAAATGATCTTAGACATAGAGATCTTAATTTTAAGGCCCTATTTTTAGGAAATATATTTTTTCATTAGGAATGCACCAAATCACCCAATCTAGTTTGTCTTATGAGGTATACTAATGCATATATGGGTTATTTTGTGACCTGTACATCAGTAATTTTGTCAAATGAATTCATCATATGGAGTAATAAATAGGCTATAAAATACAACAAATATTCGTTAATAATAGATAAACATTCATATTTTAATAACAAGTATACAAATTTTAAATATTATCCCAATCCATAAATGGAAAAGAATTATATTTAAACATCCTCAAATTAACATAATGTAGAGTTATGGATATATGGTTATGTTAATAATTTACTCAATCAATTTAATTTTTATATCTAGGTTAATACCATTTAATCAATAAAAGTAAGCATATAATGTTTATAGATATAAGGCATTATGGGAAAAATCATGCCTTTAAGAGAGGGTGATTCAGAAATACAATAGTATTGATGAATAATTTCATTAGTTGAAATGAGTATTTTAAAATAAATCATGAGAAATAATTTTGAAGTTAAATTTTTAAGAATTACCCCAATCAATAAAAAGATATTCCATATGGTAATGACTTTGATGAAAATAAAATGTATGATTTTAAAAAAAACACATTGGAAATGAGAAATATTCGTGATGTTTTGAAATAAAATTAGAGGATATAATTTATAAAAATAGAATAAAGGTAATTTATTTTAGATAACAAGAAAACATATATCTAAATTTTCTTATAAAATGAAAAATGTTGTGGAATGTTTTTTTCTCATCGAAAAAATTAAAAAAGCTATGCTTTTCACACATTGAAAAAAACCGACTTTAAAAATGCTAAAATTTAATTAAGGCATTTAATTAACTTAATTAATTTGAATATAACCTTAATAAGTTATTGAGTCGTTGATATTTACATTATATAAATCATCCAATTTATATGGAGAGATAAAAATTGAGGTTCTTAACTAAAAATAGGAGGGTCAGTTTCCTAGGAATGTTTAAGTAATGAGGTAATAGGAAAAATTAAAATGAGAGACAATAAGTAAACCCCGTATAATAGACAAATGTGGTTAAAATGATATTTATTTTAGAGGTCAAATTATACAAATTCAAAGAATATATTTTCTTTTAAAAGTATTATCTATTTGACTCTGAGATTAGTGATGGTACACCTAAGAAATTTGTAACCTAAGAATTAAAATATTTAAAGATAAATATAATAAAATGAAAACTAAAATATAATGAAATTGAATATATTTGATACATGAAATAAATAGAGTAGTTAATACATCATATAAATGAAATAATCATGAGAAAAATCTATCATTCCCATTAAATTAAATTTGAGACAATGAATTCCACACAATAATAAGAACATTCCAGTAAACACCCATGGATAAATATGATACCAAATGGAAAAATAAATATCATTAATAAATAAAGGATAGATATAAAAAATATAATTAGGGCAGTTGATAAAACATTACAAAAAACATGGTGTATGATAAGAAATATGTCTTAAGGGTTGATTATTTGAGACAATATTCCCTAATAAATTTTGTATATTTGAAATCAAAGGCCAAGTAAAGAGAGAACATGATATGGATCTTAAAAAACTAATTTAATAAACATTGGATTATAAGTTCTTTATGAATTAATCAAAAAATATAAAATAAATTATTTTTTTGAATATTAATGTTGTCTCATGAAGTTTAAAATGAGGAAAATAGAATCTTACCTTGTATTAATTCTTAATCATATATTCTCTAACCACACATGTATTTAGTATAATTATATTAATAATATAATTTATAACATTATTTATATCTATAAAAAAATTTAAACTTCATTTATAGTTATTATCTACAATTATATCAATTAAATATTATCTATAATCAATATTAGTTGAAATTATTCTTGATTGTTTTTAGCATGCTTCATAATAGAGGGGTTGTTTTTCATTATACTTCAAAAAATCACCATTATAATATCACATATGATAATATAAATGATAATTTATTTTATTTTATAATGATATAATTTCGTTCTATGATATTTTTAGTTATGGTTCCTGTAGATGAAATTGGAGACAAGTCTGTTTCAATAATTTTTAACAAATAAAAGTTTTATATTAATTATTGATTATAATATCAATTTTAAAATTTTATAACTAGAATAAAATAATTATTTAATTACTTATATTATATAAAATTTGAAATTAAGTTCACATTTTCTTACATGATATTTTATAAAAATCATTTTGGTTGTTACACCAATCGAAACATGAACATAACATAAATAATGGATGATTATGATTATAAAAATTGTTTATTTTAGAATTATAACATTATATAGATAAATAATGATATTATATATAAATATTTATGTTATTGAATTATATTTTAATAGTATTTAATAGTAAATAGTGAACCTACATGAAAAATGAGATATTTTACTTTGTGGAAGTAGTATTCTGCAGAATACACTATTAACATTGTCTTTTCTAAAAAATATAGATGTAAATAAGGAATAATATTATATTTTTATTAATTATAGTAATAATAGTAAATATTTAATTTTCACATCAATATAAAACTTATAACCTGGGAATATTGGTGGTGATGAATATAACACCTTAACCCTAGTTACCGAGAGTCGGTGCATTATTACATAAAAATGGAATGATCACAAAAGATCACGTCTCAAAAGACTGATTTGTTTAGTATCCTTAGAAGTATTAGATACATTCATAAGGCTTAAATTACATCATAAAATAGAAAACTACAACAAAATTTTTTCCATACACAACATTGAGATCCCATAAAATATCTCCTCATGTCAGTCATAATATACTTCTTCACATCCTGGAAAAAATAAAACATAGAACGGGGTGAGCTCAAATGCTCAGTAAGGATAAAAATATAGCAGAAAATTTCATAAATAAGCATAAAAATTTAAGGCAATGTATAAAAATCAAACAAAATCCATTTCTACATAAAAAAAATCATAATATGGAAAATCTAAATAAAAATAATTCCATTTACTTAATCACATGGATATTCTACTATTTGGATAATCACATGAAATATCAATATAAATTTTCATAATGATGGAATGCATAATGCTAGACTTCATAACCATATATTTAAGGCCCTGTGACAAGACTAAAAATAAGATTTTATAAAACCCTTGTGCCAAGACACTAGTTTATCTCATTAGACCTACTGATTCATCGAGAAGCTATAGCTGGCTCCACCCGTCACTTACTAAGTCCAATGAATTCCTCATTTGAAATGGTTTAGACATAACATAAACATTCGTATTAAAACAAGCATATTAAATTTCATTAATTTATCCATAAACCATGAATGGTATAAATATAACACATCTAATATCAAATATATCAAAAAAAACTTCAATAAAATATTGATGTTTTCTATCATAATAAATCAACTTCAAATGTACTTATAATCCATCAAAGGATGTTGACATAGATGAAATCAAAATCTTTTTTAAAGAAATATCTTTTTCTATTTTTAAATCATTTAAAAGTCATATAATTATAAAATAAAACATTTATTTTGAAAATATTATTATAATCTTGTAAGTGAAGCTTCAACAATGTTATAATTGTGGAAAATAGCTACACCCGCTGTATAATTTAAAAAAACATTCTTACCTTAATTTTTTCAAAAAAGGTCATAAACTTCCCTGATTGGAAAACGACAGAAAGATTCCTTTCAAAACATATAAGGTCAAATAAGGGTATAAATGAATTTACCCCATTGTCTAGTAAATAGTAAAAATGTTTTGAAATACATTTTTATGAATCATGGATGTGGATGATAAATAGGTCCCAGTAGATAATTATGTATAAACAACCTTGGATAATAAAGAGATTGTGAAATTAACTCTTACCTTGCACTTTCCTTTGTTCGAGGGTACATTTAACCTTCTATATAATGACCATTGTAAGTTATTACATTATAAAAAAACCATATTTATATTTATTATATCATAAATGATTCATTTATGAATTTATACTACCCATTTAATAATTATTTTCATGTTAAATTAACATTTCGGGTAATAATCGTTTTCTTTATCGTACGTATTTTAACATGTTATTCTTAACCGTATCATTTAGATCATCATTTAAATACTTCTGTAATACAAACCTCGATTCATATATCATATATATTTAGAATATAAATATTTATAATAGATAGATATATGAAATGGAAAACACTGTTTATGTAGATGGTAGGTCGTACGTACGCATAAACGTTGTTTCTGTTTTCATATCGTATTGAACAGAAGTAAGTGAATAAGAAATATGTAAGTACATAAATACATATATATATATATATATCTCATGGAATTATTATGTCATATATTACATACATGTTAATAATATATATATTTTTATAATCGTTGATGAATGGTGAACGTGGAAATGAATCTCATCGCGTTGTGGAGACGGTAATCTGTACGTATGCACGAGCGACAATATCATTTCCTTAAAGGTGTGGAATTAGATGGTATATTAATTTTACAGAGACTTTATCATGTTACTTTCATTATTTATATACATATTACTTGTCATTATCTCCCTCCAAATAACATAGTGTTGAATAAGAAATTACACCACGACGTGGAGATGATAAGTCGTACAAACGCATGCATGGTGACATTTTCACTCATAGGATGGATAGAATATTGAATATGGTTATTCCATATTTATAATAACATCACATTATATATAAGGTACTGGATTTATTATTTATGTGTGGTAATAACAAACAAAGAGTAAGTGAATGAATAAAAGAACTTGAAAGAGGGTGGTGAAATCATTACCTCTTCTTCGAGTTCATCCTTTTGATTTCATCAAAAGTGCCCCTTAGGTTGGATTTATGACCTAAGGAAGGATTATAGGATGATGGTAGGATAGTTGGGAGGATATTTGGGTATGGTTTGGCCCAACCAAAAGGCATTGAAGGTGTGAATTAGAGAAAAGGGTGTGCCCTTTTATAAGAGGGGTGAGGTGCACCTTAGGAAAAGCTAGAAATATTATTTTCGAATAAAATAATTTTCGATTTATAATGGCTCCAAAATAAATTATTTAAAGTATAAGGTGTGTATGGTTCTAAAACCACTCAACCAATAGTTTTTAAATAGGATTGGGTCATTATATTAACTTTATCTGTTATATTTAACTCTTACTTAAATAGTTTGACATTTACCATGTCACATTGTATTTTTATAATATATGGTTAATAAAATTACTATATACTCCCAAAATAATACCAAGTGGTTCATAAATGATACACCTATGATTATATAAGTCCTTTGGATGAACCTTATATTTTAAGAATAGAATATCAATTAATAATATAATATTTTTTTTTAAAACTCTTTTATGTAAATTTTGACACTATTTGGTATTTTGTTTTTTCTAAATTCATGACATCATTATTAATTCTAAAAAAATTATTCTAACCAACCCTAAAATGTATTATTAACCTATAAAATAATTTTATTCCATAAAAAGTCTCAAATTACATTTATTTTGATATTTATAATATCAATTATTTTAATCTTTTATTAATACGGTAATTATTGCGTCATCATTGTGTCATAAATAAATTTAAATATTTAATTTCTAAATTTATGAATAAAATAACTTATTTATGAAATACTTTCATCCTAATAATGAATATTTATAGTCCAATATATCTTATGTATAACCCTATATTAAATATGCGTTAGTTATTAAACATTGAATTTAACACTTTTAACTCTTGTTTTAATTAAATAATAATAAATGTCCTAATCAAATCCAAATGGACCAAAGAGGTTAATATTTTATTACTAAGGTTGTTTTAGGTCGAATTACACTTAACCAATAGAATTAGGGCCTGTGTTAGGGTAATAATAATATCATTTTTACCCTTAATTACCCTATTTAATTTTAACCGTGGTAAATATAAGTAATAAGTTACTATTCACCAAAAATTATTTTCATCTTATTGAACCACATATTACTTACTGATATCAACCATGTGTCTCTGGTTTTTGAAATTCAACTCACATAAGCGGTAAAATTATGTTTTATGTAAATTAGCAAATTCTCCTAGGAGGTGAGTAATAGACGGTAAAAAGTTCAATAAAATTTTTAGATATCTAAAATTATTATAAACTGACTCCAATTAATTAAATTGAAATTATATAGTTTTTATGTATCTATTTTGACCTGAAAAAAATTTAAATAAAATAAATAATTATTTAAATAAAAATTTAGTTTTAAACTATAACTCAATGTTTTTCAATATTCGTCAAAAATATAATGTTTTCAGAAAAATACCAAAATATCACCCTAAGATAATATTGATATTATGAATTCAAAAATTAAGTCTATTTTACCAAATTCAAAACATAGAAGTTTCATTTATTAATTTAAAATTAAATTCCATTTTCAAAACGAAAAAGCATGTTTTTAAGAAATAATAACAAACAAAAGATTGATACTTATTTAGGTAAAATTTCAAAGTGAAATTATTTCCAATGAATAAAATTGTATTAAATGGTAAAAATATAATCTATTTAATCTTACAAACCATTAAAATGTATAATTTTACACTAAAAATTATTTTTATTAAAAAAATATTTTGTTAAGATATAATATTTTTCACTATTCACCAAAATATGAAAGTTATCAGAAAAACACCAAAGATTTATTGAAACTAAATTAATATTTCCCGATTATATAGTAGAATTTTATTTTGTCAAATTTAATATATAAATGTTTCATATATTGGATTTATTAGGGTTCTCCATTAAAAGGTGTTAAAATTTCATTTTCTCTAAAAATACTTCTTTGATCTGAAAAAATTGAATTTTTTTTACATTATATCTAAGAAACTCATAATATGGATTCTAATATAATAAGTATTATATAATGTTCAAAATTTAGATAATACTATTCATGACCTCTTTTGAATGGCTAGTTTGGTAATTCATGGTGCGCTTAAACACGATGTTGCATTTAGTGCAAGTTATTGAATTACTTTGAAGAAATAACGTACTATGAAATATTGATGTGTTACATTCTTCCATCCTTTAATAAATTCCATTCTATCAATTTGAAATTGTTCTTCGAAAATAAAAGGTTAAAAATAGAAAATACCTTTGTGGGAAAACCCAAATCAGAAATTGTGTTAATATAATTTGGTCTTAATAAGAGGAAAATATGAATGAAAATTTCACCACCAAATTATGATATCTATTAAGAGAACATTGCTAGAAATTAGAGACCCATAATTTGAGGAAAAACATAAATATTTATAGGGATTTATTGAGGTCATCACTGAAAAAAAAATTGTAGAATTGAGGGCCTCAAATCCATCAATCTATGATGATTAAAAATATCATCGATTCAACAAAACATATTTTATTAGGATAACACATTTTTAGTTTTAAGATCCCTTACCTAATGTTTATTAATTAATTTATTCATAGAATAAGAGAAGATATATATATATATATATATATATATACTTGACAAGTAGACTTCCGTTCTTTAACTAATTTCTTCCAAAAACTCATCTTCCACTCTAAAAGATAATAGAACTTAAAAAGATATTCTATTTATCATATTCGAATAGGGTTACCCAAAAAATTAATTTATAATTCATCTACCAGACCTTAAAAAAACAACATTATTCAATCCAGTACATCACATGGGCTAGTGGTAGGTGATACACCCTTATTTTCCTTCGGTTGTGGGTTCAAGTCTCGAGGTCTTACTCGACGCGACGGGTTGCCACCCGACCGCCGGGTTGTCCATTTATGGAAATCCAAAAATAATCTCAAACAAAAATTATCCAAAATACTTCTGTCCAAAATCATAGTCCAAAATTTATAAGTAATCTAAACACAACGAAGATCCCTTTTTTCACGTAATAACATGTGAACACCTCCATCTTGTATTCTTTTAAAACACTGCAGCATCCTGAGTTACCATAAAACCTTATTGATTACATTCATGATCCCTTATACCTTATATAATATTGGATATACTCCTTCTATCCAAAAATATTGTAAACTCCAACAATGATGGAATATAAAAATAATTATTTAGTTTCAAGGTAGTCAAGAATATCCAATATAATTTATCAAAATCAATAAACTCTCATTCCAAAATTAATACCTCAGTATCAAGATCATATTAATGTTTTTTCTCTCCTAAAACAATGTATTTTCCCAAAAATTTAACTTACCATTGAGTCAATTTTCTTGGTTCTACACAATCTCAAGTTCTTAATGAAATAGTACTGCAGTACAATCCCTATATACTGTATAATTCTTATAACATGTATATAATTAATAAAATACTCAAATGACACAATACTTTAATAAAAACATAACAACTATTAATCATTAATCATTATATTTGGTATTATAATAACTTAATTATTATCCAATAACAGCATTTGGGATATACTCTGATGATTTGGAAAATGACTCGCATAGTGTCCCAACTCCTTGTAGATGAAGCATAGTACATTTGAAACCTTTTTCTTAACTTTGCAATCATGTACTTAGAATCCTTTTTAACCACACATATAAAAAACTTTAATTCCCATCCATAATTTACCAAGGTGATTCTTTCCACAGTTATCACAAATGGAGAAATCATTCTTTACCTTATTATCTTTATCCATCCTTATTTCTACCATTATTTTATACTCTGGCTTCCCTTAAAATCCATAGGACTCAGAGAATTATTTACTAATCCTATTAACATAGGATACTATTTCTTCATTTGATGATAATATATGGGAGACTATTTCCTTTCAAAATTTCGGCATAATACAATGAAAGATATGATCCTTCTTACTCTTTGGATCATGAGTATTGATGGAGGTCTCATTTCTTCTACTAGGTTCCATTTTTAAATAATGGCATACAGTAGGTTAGTTCATGAATAAAAATGCATAATTCCAAACATGTAAAATAACTAACATAAATTGAAAATATTATGCATATAATCTATAATCATAAATTGTATTCTTTGAGAAATTATTTACTCCTAAATCCAACCTAATTTTTTGTAATGAAATTGAAAATTATCCTAAGCATATCCCCCAGGAGTGTCTTAACCAAGAGTGCAGCACGACCCATTTTCGTGCACCAATTCCTGTTCGAGTCTAGCTCAAAATGGTGTTTTCAGGATTTACCCTAGGTACATCTGTGCCGAGCCACCTCTACGTGCTCGTATCCCGACAAGGATTTATTGCTTGGAAAACTCACAGAATCTATACAGTACCAAAAGTATAGGATGTTCTTCTATACTAATCCTCAAATTTTATCTTAGGGTAATGTTATCTAATCAGAGTTTAACTAAATATATTTCCAAGTTTGTTACAAAACTTCCTCTGATACCGACTATAACACCACGACCCTAGTTACCTAGAGTCGGTGCATTATTACATAACATTAGCATGATCACAAAAGATCACATCTCGAAATACCTATTAGTTTATTATCCTTGGAAGTACTAGATACATTCATAAGGTTTACATTAAATCATAAAATGGAAAACTTCAACAACATTGATTTCATATACTACACTAAGATCCGATAGACTATCTCTGTAGGTCAGTTATAATATACTTCTTTGCGTCTTGGGAAAAATAAAACATAGAAAGCCGTGAGCTCAAATGCTCAGTAAGGACAACAATATAGCGGAAACATTCATAAATAAGGATAAACATTTAAGGAAATGTATAAAACTAAAACAAAAGATTTTTCAACATAAACTTCATCATAACGTGGAAAAATATAAATCAAAATAATTCCATTTACATACTCACATGGATATTCTACTCATTGAATAATCACATGCAATATTAATAGCCACTTTCATAATGATGAAATGCATAATGCCAAACTACATAACCACATAGCCAAGTCCATGTTCCAAGACTACAAATAATATTTTGTCAAGTCTTTGTTCCAAGACACCAGTTTGTCTCATGAGACCTACCGATGCATCGAAGAGTAATAGAGGGCCCCACCCGTCACTTAATAAGTCCAATTCATTCATAATATGAAAAGGTTTAATCATAACATAAACATTCGTATTAAAATTAGAATACAAAATGTCAATACTTTATCCATACACCATGAATGGTATAAATATAACACATCCACATCCAAATATATCACAAAACCCTCGATATAATATGGAAGTTTTGTATCATAATAAATCAACTTCAAATAAACTTAAAATCCATCAAAGGATGTTGACATAGATGAAATCAAAACCTTTTTTAGAGAAATATATATTTCTATTTTGAAATCATTTAAAATTCATATAATTATAAAAGAAAAAAATTATTTTGAAAATATTAGAATAAGATTATAAGGGAAGCTTCGAAGATGATATATTGCTGGAAAATAGTTGCACCCACTGTATAAATTAAAAAAACATTCTTACTTTATTTTCGCTGAAAAATGTAATAAAGTACCTTTTTGGAAAATGACGGAAAGATTCCTTTCAAAACATATATGGTAAAATAAGGGTATAAATGAATTTACATCATTTTCAATTAAATAGTAAAAATGTTTTGAAATAAATTTTTAATAAACATGGATGTGGATGATAAAGAGGTCCCAGTAGATAATTACGTATAAACAACCTCAGATAAAAAAGATATTGTGAAATTAACCCTTACCTTTCACTTTCCTTTGGTGGAGGGTATATTTAACTTCTTTTATAATGACAATTTTATGTTATTATATAATACCAGAACCTTATTCATATTTATTATATCATAAATGATTCATTTATGACTTTATACTACTTATTTAATAGTGATTTTCATGTTAAATTAAAATTTTGGGTAAAAATCGCTTTCTTTATCTTACGTATTTTAACTCGTTATTCTTGACCGTATCATTTAGATCGTTATTTAAATTATTCCATAATATTAACCTTGATTCATATATAATATACATTTATAATATAAATATTTATAATAGATAGATATATGAAATGGAAAACGACATTTATGGAGACGGTAGGTCGTACGTACGCATAAACGTTGTTTCTGTTTTCATATCCTATTGAACGAAAGTAAGTGAATAAGATATATTTAAGTACATAAATACATATATATATATATACATCTCCATTAGAATTATTATGTCATATATTACATAATTATAAGTAATATATATATATATATATATATTTATAATCAGCAATGAATGATGAACTTGGAAATGAATCTCATTGCGTCGTGGAGACGGTAATCCATACGTACGCATGCGTGACAGTATAATTTCCTTAAAGGTGTGGAATTGGGTGGTATATTAGTTTTATAGATACATTAGAATGTTATTTTCATTATTAATATATATATATTACTCATCATTATATCCATCCTAATAACATAGTGTTGAATAACAAATTACACCACGACGTGGAGACGGTAAGTCGTACGTACGCACGCAGGGTGACATTATCATTCATAGGATGGATAAGATAATGAATATGTTTATGAAATATTTATAATAACATAATTGTATATATAAGGTACTGGTTTTTTTATGGTAATAACAAAGAAAGAGTAAGTGGAAGAATAAAAGAATTTGAAAGGGGGTGGTGAAATCATTACCTGTTCTTCGGGTTCTTCCTTTTGATTTGATCAAAAGGGCCCATTAGGTTGACTTTGTGACCAATGGAAGACCTCTAGGATGAATTTATGATGGTTTGGAGGATATTTGGGTAGGGTATGGCTGAGTCAAAAGGATTTTAAGGTGTGAATTTGAGAAGAGGGGGAGTGCCCTTTTATAAGAGGGGTGAGTGGCACCTTAGGAAAATCTAGAAATATTATTTTATAATAAACTCATTTTCGTTTTATAATGGTTCAAAAATGAATTATTTAAATATTAAGGTGGGAATGGGACTAACAACACTAAAAAAATAGGATTTAGATAGGTTTGGGTCCCTGTATTAACTTTATCATTTATATTTAACTATTAGTTAAATAGTATGACATTTACCATGTCTCTTTGTATTTTTGTATTATATTATTAATAAACATATTATATACTTCCAAGTGAACCCCAAGTGGTTAATTAATCATACAACTATCATTATATAAGTCCTTTGGCTGAACCATATATTTTTAGGAATAGAATATCAATTTATAGTATAATATTTGTCTTAAAATCTCTTTTATGACAATTTTGACACTATTTGTTATTTTGTTTTTTCTAAATTCATAACAGCATTATTGCTTCAAAAAAAATTCATCTAACCAACACTAAAATGTCATATTAACCTATAAAATTAGTGGAATTCATAAAAACTCTCAAATTACATTTATTTGAATATTTTGAATATCAATTATTTTAATCATTCATTAATAAGGTAATCATTGCATCATCATTGGGTCATAAATTAAACTAATCATATAATGTCTAAAAATTATAAATATAAAACCATTATGTAGGAAATATTTTTAAATTTCTAATGAATATTTATAGTCAAATTTATCATATGTATAACCCTATATTAAAAATGGTTTAGTTATTAAACTTCGAATTTAACACTTTTAACTCTTCTTTGAATTAAATAATAATAAATGTCGTAATATAATCCAAGTGGACCAAAGAGGTTAATATTTTATTCTTATGGTTATTTTTGGTCGAATTAAACTTATCCAATAGAATTAGTACATGTGTTAGGGTAAGAATAATATCATTTTTACCTTTAATTACCCTATTTACTTTTAACAATGGTAAATAAAAGTAAAAAGTTACAATTCACCAAAAATTATTTTTGTCTTATTGAACCAAATTTTACTTACTAATATCAAATTTGTTTCTCGGATTTTTTAAATTCAACTCACAGAAGCGGTAAAATTGTGTTTTATGTAAATTTGCAAATGCTCTTAGGAGGTGGGTAAAAGGCGGTAAAAAGTTCTATAAAATTTTTATATACCTAAATTTATTATAAACCGACTCCAATTAATTAAATTGAACTTATATAGGTATTATGTATCTATTTTTACAATAAAAATGTAAATAAAATAGATAATTATTTAAATAAAAATTCAGTTTTAAACTATAACTCAGTGTTTCTCACTATTTATCTAAAATTGAATGTTTCAAAAAAATAACAAAATTTCACCCTAAGTTAATTTTGATATTCTGAATTCAATAATTAAGTCTAATTTAACAAATTCAAAACATAAAAGTTTCATTTATTAATTTAAAATTAAATCTTGTTGTCAAAACCAAAAAGTGTGTTTTTAAGAAATAATAACTAACAAAAGATTGATACTTTTTTATATTCAATTTCAAAGTGAAATTATTTTCCATGAAAAAAATTGGATTAAATGGTAAAAATATAATCTAATTACAGTTCCAAACAATAAAAATGTATAATTTAACACTACAAATTATTCTGATTGAAAAAGTACTTTTCAGTTAAAATATAGTATTTTTCACTATTCACCCGAATATGAAAGTTGTCAGAAAAACACCAAAAAATTACTGAAACTAAATTCATATGTCCCAATTCTAAAGAAGAATTTTATTTTCTCAAATGGAATATAGAAAAAGTTTCAAATATTGTATTTAAAAAGGGTTCGACTTTAAAAGGTGGTAAAATTGCATTTTTTTTTAAAATACTTCTTTGAAATGAAAAAATTGAATTGGTTTTTACACTATGTCTATGAAACTCATAATTCGGATTATAAAATTTTAAGGATTATAAAAAGATCAAAATTTAGTTATTATTATTCCTAACCTCTTTTGAACAACGAGTTTGGTATGTCCTGGTGTGATTGAACTCGGTGTTGTGTGTAGTGCAAGTTATTGAATTACATTGAAGAAATAACATACTTTGAAATATTAGGGTGTTATAATGAAAATAGGAATTTCACTATTTATAGAGGTGGTAATTTGAAAATTTTACAAATTATGGTTTAATAATTCTAAACTGAAATTTAAATGGTGTTTAATATTTTCTACAATAGAACAATAAAATTTAATTTAAAAATAATATGTTTAGAAAAATTATAAAAAGTATATTTTTAAACTAAAAATTTTTATATAGGGTAATGTTATACATGTATCTAATTTTCATTATCTAAATTCATTTAATATATAAAAAATTGATTTTATATGTTAAAAATAAATCAAAAAATCATTTAAAAAATAATATTTAATTATTGGATAACTCATCTAGGGGTATATTACACTCCCACGATCCTAGAAAATCAATGATACATACTCACCAAATTTCCTCAAGAACCAGTATCGTATAATCTGATTGGCCATTAGTCTGAGGATGGTATTTTGTGCTCAGAAGCACCTGTTTACCCAACTCCATCTGTAAACATTGCGAGAAATGAGACATAAATCAGGTGTCCCTATCTGAAATGATATTTCATGGGTCCTAGTGAATTATAGCTATCGTGTGGATATAAAACCTCCCAATATCATCCACACTGAATATCTACTTGATTGGTATGAGAGTTTCATCCTTTATCGGCCTACCAACAACTACCCACACAATATCACTACCTCAAGGGGATCTCTGAAAACCGGTTGTGAAATCCATCATTTCATCATTCCATTTCCAATTAGAAATATGTAACTTCAATAAATGTTTTTCTAGTCAATGATTTTCCTCCTCCACCTACTGATTGGTGGAATACATCATAAAATACCAATAACCTCATGTTTCATACCCGACCACCAGTATAAACAGTGTAAATCATTATACATCCTGGTGACATTGCCGTGAATAACCCTAACCAAGGCATGAAACTCCATCATTTTCTCTACGCTTATGCCTATTGGAACTCATAATCTTATGTGGATATACAGGATCTCATCTTTAACACCCCAAAATGATAAAGGATTTAAAAGACTAAATGATATGACTCATGTCAACAAGGTGCACCTTCTTTTTCGGGAGCCTATTTGATTAGAACTCCACATTTAAGTGTGCTTGGCCTGGAGTAGTGATCGTGATGGGTGACCTTCTGGGAAGTTTCTCAGGGTGTGTGTAAGTGAAGACAAAACACATTGGAATGGACATGTGTTGGAATGTGGGGACTATCATTAGTCATATGACATGTTCGGGCACGTGGGTGGGCCCTAGGGTGGGGACCACGTGTGTGTGGGGCAACTGGTGGTACATAGCGGGCTGGGACCCAACATCCAAGTTAAAGCAGGGTGTTTGTGTTGTTATCAGGACCCAGTAGTAAAATTTGGTATCAAAGGGAGGTACCCAGCCATAAGTTTGGTGCACTTTCTGGGTTAAGATGTAGGGCCCACAACGAGGACGTTGTTGTCTAATGGGGGTGATTGTAACACCCCAAAATGATAAAGGGTTAAAAAGACTAAATGATATGACTCATGTTAACAAATTGCACCTTCCTTTTCGGGAGCCTATCTGATTAGAACTCCATAGTTAAGCGTGCGTGTCCTGGAGTAGGGATCTGGATGGGTGACCTTCTGGGAATTTTCCCATGGTGTGTGTGAGTGAGGACAAAACACACTGGAAAAGACATGTGTTGGCCCGTGGGGACTTTCATTAGTCATATGACCCATTCGGGCATGTTGGTGGACCCGAGGGTGGGGACCACGTGTCTGCGGGGCAACTGGGGGTACCTAGCGGGCCAGGACTCGACAACCATGTAAAGGCAGGGTGTCTGTACTGTAACCCCCATAATGATGAAGGGTTAAATGACTAAATGATATGAATCATGTCAACAAGGTGCACCTTTTTTAAGGAGCCTACCTGATTAGAACTCCATAGTTAACCTTGTTTGGCCTGATGTATTGATTAGGATGGGTGACCTTCTGGTAAGTTTCCCAGGGTGTGTGTGAGTGAGTAAAAAACACACTAGAAAGGACATTTGTTGTCTTGTGGGGCCATTCATTAGTCATATGACCTGTTGGGGCATGTCGGTCAGCCATAGGGTGGGTCGCACTTGTCTTCAGGGCAACTGGTGGTACCTGGAAGGCCAGGACCCGACAATCGTGTTAATGCGGGGTGTCTGTGCTGTCATCAGGACCCATTTGTCACATTTGGTATCAGAGGTGGTACCTAGCCTTAAGTGCAGTGCACTTCCTAGGTGTAACGCCCCGACCCTAGATACCCAGAGACGGTGCATTATTACATAACATTGGCATGATCACAAAGGATCAAGTCTCTAAAGACCGATTAGTTTAGTAGTCTTGGAAACACTAGATATATTCATAAGTCTTACATTACATAATAAGGTAAAAAACTACAACAACATCTTGTCTTCATAACCCCTCATACTATCCCTGCAGGTCATTCATAAATTACTTCTTCACATCCTGGGAAAAATAAAACATTGAAAGAGGTGAGATCAGATGCTCAGTAAGGATAACAGTATAGTAGAAGCTTTCATAGATAAGTATAAACACTTAAAGAAATTTATAACTAAAACAAAATCTTTTTAAACTTGAACTTCAGCATAATATGGCAAAAACAAAATGAAATAATGCAATTTACTTATTCACATGGATATTCTACTAGTCAAACAATCACATGCAATATCAATAACCACTTTCATAATGATGGAATGCATAATACTATACTATCATAACCACATAGCCAAGGCCTCGTGCCAAGACTAAAAATAAGATTTTGTCAAGGCCTTGTTCCAAGACACTATTTTGTCTTAGGAGACCTACCGATGCATCGAGGAGCTATATCAGGCTCCAACCTTCACTTACTAAGTCCAATGCATTCCTCATATGAACATGTTTAAACATAACATAAACATTCGTATTAAAACTAGCATACGAAATGTCAATACTTTAACCACAAACCATGAATGGTATAAAAATAGCACATCCACAGTCAAACATAACTCATTCGATACAATATGGAAGATTGTATTGTATCATATTAACCTCAATCTATAATAATGAATGATATTGACATAGATGAAAATAACCATCAAAACTATTAGAGAGAAATGTCCCCCTTTTCATGAAAACATTTAAAAGTCACACTATTTTTCAAGAAGCCATTTAAAATTGATTTTTGAATCAAAGTGTCTCATACCACTTTGAAACTTTTAAAAGGAGTTTTAATTTTAAAACATTAATGTACATATAAATAAATCCTTCAAAATATTTTTAAAACATGGACATTAATGAGAATGATTTAGAATAATAAATCTTTAAAACAATTAAAATGATATTTTACTTAGGGTTCTCAACCAAGATAGAGACACATGAATACAAATAATTAAGGTAATCAATAATTAATAGTATCATGAGAATAAAGGGAATCATGATATACTATGTCAAAGTACATTATATACACCACATAAAAGTTATTTGGTGTATAACAACAAAGAAGTCTCAATTGAATGTAATTTGAGATGGATTCTATTATATAGACCATATACTTAGGTTAAGGATAAATCAACGACATAATTATGTATGAAAAATATAAATACACTCAATATGATTGGATGTTTAGTGTAAATCAATAAGAGGACATTCACACATATTCTTGTTAAAACAAGACCAATGAATTGGATATTTAACTCAACGAATAGAGATTGAGTTAAAAATTACTCTTAGCAAGTTTATACCGATCACTTGAGAATTTATCAATGGAGTTATTATGTGTATCAAAAGTATATCCAAATAAAGGGGAGTGGAATTTATGACATAATAAAATGAATAGTTATTATACACATAATCTTGGAGCAAAATAATCAATGAAGTATGTGTAAAGCCGAATGAGTGGAAATTGAAATTTTAAATTCCCTTATTTATTTGGTAACATACAAAACATACACCCATGAAAGAAGGATCATAAAATGATTATGTAAATATACATGAATTAAAGTATATTACACAATGAATATAAACATGGGCAGTACACACACCACATGTAATAAATAAGTGGTGAACAATGGAATTCTCACAGAATTAAAAGTGAGATAAGAAACCCCATACATTGTACTTTTTCCTTGGTCGATGGTAGGTTAATCTATTATATAATGGTGAAATAATTGTTATTGAATAATAAAAGAATAATTTACATTAATATGATATCATATATGATCTTTTATCATTTATTTGTTAATAATATCTTTGTATTATCGTCATTTTCGGTGTTAACTTACTCGTTTTCCTTTATATTCTTTGTTACGTAAGCCGTGTTTGTTATGGATAAGTTGTATCTTATTAATATCCAGAGTTATATAAAGTCCTTAAACATTATTTTTAAATCATCAAATGATAATTATACTTGAATGGATATGATGGAGAATGAATCTCATCGCTTTCGTGGAGACGGTAGTCCGTACGTACGCACGAGCGACAATATCATTCTTTAGATGTTAAAATAATATATAATTGGATGTTATATCATATAGAAAGAATAATTATCATGTTATATTTATTATTTACATGAATTACACATCAATATTATACCCATCCAAATAATAATTTATTGAATGACAATTACACCACGACGTGGAGACGGTAAGTCGTACGTACGCACGTATGGTGACATGTCATTCAAAAGATTGATAGAATACTGAATATGGTTGTACCATATTTATAATAATATTATAGTATATAGGAGATACTGGATTCATTATTTTAGAATGGGAATAACAAAGAAAGAAGAAGTTGAAGAAGAAACGAATTTGAAAAAGGGTGGTAAAAACATTACCTCTTCATCGGGTTCTTCCTTTTGATTTAATCAAAAGGGCTCTATAGGTTGGATTTATGATCAAAATAAGGTCTCTAAGTTGTATTTAGGGAATTTGAGAGAGTATTTGGGCAGGGTTTGGCCGAACGAAAAGGCTTTGAAGGTGTGAAGTAATGAGAAGGGGGAGTGCCCTTTTATTAGAGGGGTGATGGGCACCTTTGGAAAATCTAGAAATATTATTTTATAATAAATTCATATTTGGTTTCTAATGGATAAAAAGTATATTATTTAAAGGTTATGGTGGGGATATGTCGCAAAACACTCAACCAATATAATTTAGACAGGTTTGGGTCATTATATTAACCTTATCTTTAAGTATTAACACTTAGTAAATTAGTTTCACTTTTACAATGTCTCTTTGTATTTATATATTATATGGTTAATAAACATACTATATAAATCCATGAGACCCCCAAGTGGTCCATTAATGATAAACCTATCATTATATTAGTCTCTTGGAAGAACCTTATATTTTTAGGAATTTAATATAAATTAATAATATAATATTTGTTTTAAAAACTATTTTATGTCAATTTTGACACTATTCGATAATTGATTTTTTAGAACTCGTAACAGAATTATTACTTCGAAAAAAGTCAATTAAATCAATCCTAATATGTAATATTAACCTAAAAAATTAGTTTAATTCAATAAATGTCTCCAATTATAATTATTTGGGTATTAATAATATCAATTATTTTAATTTTTCACTATTATGCTAATTACTGCATCATCATTGTGTCATAAATAAATTAAATTATTTCATGTCTAAAAATTATAAATAAAATATCATTATGTATGAAATCATTTTATATTTATAATGAATATTTATAAACAAATTTATCTTATGTGTAACCCTATATTAAAAATGTTTTAGTAAAGAAACTTTGATTTTAACTCTTTTAACTCTTCTTTGATTTAAATAATAATAAATGTCCTAATCTAATCCAAGTGGACCTAAATGATAATATTGTATTCCTAAGGTTTTTTTTGGTCGAGATACACTTTTCCCATAGAATTAGGACATATTTTAGGGTAATATTAATATCATTTTTACCCTTAATTACCCTATTTACTTTTAACCGTGGTAAATAAAAGTAAAAAGTTAATATTCACCAAAATTTATTTTCATCTCAATGAACCACATTTTAATCCTTGATGTTAACCGTGTCTCTAGGATTATTTAAATTCCACTCATAGATGCGGTAAAATTAAGTTTTATGAAAAATTCAGTTTTTTAACTACCACTTAATGGTTTTACTATTCATCAAAAAATATAAGTTTCTATAAAAATACCAAAAATTAGGACTAAGGTATATTTTTTATTATGAATTCAAAAAAGATTTCTATTTTACCAAATTCAAAACATATCAGTTGAAATAATTAATTTAAAAATTAATTCTCGTCGTCAAAACAAATACCATGTTTTTAAGAGATAATAACTATAAAAAGACTGACACTTGTTTATGTCTGCTTTAATTGTGAAATCTCATCCAATGACCAATATTGTATTAAATGGTAAAAATATATTATAAATATACTTTAAAACCACTCAAATTAATAATTTATCACTATTAATTATATCGATTAAAAAAGTTGTTTTTAATTAGAATTTAGTAATTTTCACTATTCATCAAAATATGAAAGTTATCCGAAAAGTACCAAAATTTCACCCTAAGCTAATTTAGATATTACGAATCCAAAACTAAAGTCCATTTTGAATGATACAATTTATAAAATTTCAAAAATTAGGTATTATTATTCATAACGGCTAGTTTGATTGGTTGTGGTGTGTTAGAATTTTGAAGTTGCGTACAATGATCGTTATTGCATTATTCAAAGGGAAACGTACCGTGGAATCTTGGGGTGTTACATTATCCCCTCCTTCAATAAATTGAGTCCTCACAATTTTTTTAAAATTGGGCTTGAAAATATAATGGATTGTCCCACATCGGAAAAAGAGTCAATAAAACTATCACTTTAAAAGAAAGGAAGAGAGGTATAAAGGTCACCCAAGATAACCCATACTAGGATTCCATGTAGGAAAACATTGATATGGACGATAAAATAAGTGTTCACTTCTGATGGAGAGGGATAGAAAACATGATCAAGATAAAGTTAACAATAATAAAATCACAAACTTGTGTTGGGACAAACGGTCCTTAGTATCCCATTTGGAAAAGTAAACGGACAACATTTTTTGTTCTAAGTTACATTACATAAGGACGAGGAATTCATTTATGATGTTGACTAAGAACATAAAGAGATATACTTACTTTTTAAGTAGAGTTTCATTCTTTAATAACTTTTTACCACTAACTCATTTTTTTTTGAACAATGAGAATTTAAGAAGACTTGGCCACAATGGAAGAGCTAGAAAAAACTTATGTAGAAATACATGACCCACGTAGGATAAACTATATATTTACCTTGTCTTTAGAGATTAATCAATACCAAAATGGTTAGTATAATATCTGATGACCCCCCAAATGGATATTCCATTAGAGAAAAAAACACTAATCTTAATTTCTAAAATTAAACCATCAATACCCCAAAGTTAAATAAATACCATTCAATAATCAATTGTCCTTAAAATCCTTCAATATAATCCAAACTAATATTGAAAATCAAAACTTATAAGAATTTAGTCTTCCATGTAAAATTGTATCTCCAAATGACATTAATTACTCTTAAAGCCACATACTTAAAAGTAATTAACCTAATCGTTTCCATAAATAACTCAAATCACTATAAATCCACAATAAAAACATAGATAAAAATCCACCATTACTCCTCAAATGAAATCCCATACTACTCTATTTTCCATACAAAAAAGCGAACAACATCCAAAATAACATTTATCACTTAATTACCAAATCATTTTCCTATACTAAGGGTATTCATTTGATAATACATAAGATCCCAAATCAAATTATTAATGATCAATAAAATCATTTAACTAAAAATAATAGTCACACTAACCAGGGACTTCACGTACTCCAGTGGTAGGCGATAAATCCCAATCGCACTTTGGTTGTGGGTTCGATTCCCACAGCTTTGTCTGACACGATGGGTTGTCACACAGTCTGCGTGTTGTCCTTTTTCAAAAACTATATTTTATTACATTACCAAAATGAGATAAATTCCTCAAAATAATCATAACATAATTTAACCACAAATCTTATCTCATACCTTTCATTTTCATCCCAAATTATAATAACTTCTAATTTCCTCAAACCCAACGATCATATAAAACCAAATTGTTATTTATAACTATATCCACAAGAGAAAAGATAATTATTCCTCAAATATCATTCTCACATGGAAAACTGCAGGTTTAAAAATACAAGAGAAAATTATTCCAATGTAAACCCATCAACAAAGAGCACTAATACTTTTTAAACATTTCTCTAACCATTTATTCCCACATAGCTTCTTCTTTGACCAAGAAAATATCCTATAGAATAGGGAATTCACTCGGGTAATGGCCAGGTCCCCTATATTTATAGCAAATGACTGTAAATGGATTCTTGGGACCATTTTTATCTTCTTCCATAGTACTCATCATTTTTCTTAGATAATTCTTCACTTTATGTCCTTCCTTCCCACATGTAAAGCATTTCTTTATCCCATTGAGACACTTTCCTGGGCGTCTCCTTCCACATTTCCTGCATGATGGAAATTGAGGATTCCTTTCTCCATGGTCTCCACTGCTGGAGCTCTTATCATTCATCACCTTTCCCTTCTTTGTTGAGTCCAAGAATTGGTTAATATATATATTGTTGATCATATTTTTGGAAAATTGATTTGGCATAAAGATGATATCTTTTACACCTATCAACATTCCATTTTGTTGCTCATTGCAACCACCGTTCCCACCTTGTACATCATTCTCAATGTCACTATGACTTCCTTGGAATCCATCCATTGACTAAAACCAAAAAGCATTGTGTGAGTAATAGTAGTCATAAAATCATTTAGAGATTAACATGTCACCATATTCTCAATTTGAAACACATTATGATTAACCAAGGTCATTTACTCTCATCTTATATCTATAATACATCAAATCTGTTTGTAAAAAAAATGTAAATTATCCTAAGCATATCCCTCAGGAGTGTCGTAACCAAGAGTGTAGCAAGGCCCGTTGTCGTGCACCAGTTCCCGTTCGAGTCTAGCTCAAAGTAGTGTTCTCGGGTTTTACCCCTAGGTACATCTGTGCCAGAGCCACCTTTACCTGCTCGTTTCCAGACATGGATGTATTTCTCGGAAAACTCATAAAAATATCTACAATACCAAAATTCTAGGAAGTTCTCCTATACTAATCCTCAAAGTTCATCTTAGGTGTACGTGCTCTAATCAGACTTTATCTAAATCTAGCTTCCAAGGATTGTATTATTCTCCCTCTGATACCAACTATAAGGCCCCGACCCTAGATACCCAAAGTTGATTCATTATTACATAACATTCGCATGATCACAAAGGATCAAGTCACGAAAGACTGATTAGTTTAGTATTCCTAGAAATAGTAGATATATTTATAAGTCTTACATTAAATTATAAGGTAAAACAACTACAACAAAATCTTGTCTTAATATCCTCTCATACTATCCCTGCAGGTCATTCATAAATTACTTCTTCGCATCCTGGGAAAAATAAAACATTTAAAGAGGTGAGCTCAGATGCTCAGTAAGGATAAAAATATATCAGAAGCTTTCATAGATAAGTATAAACAATTAAAGCAATTTATAACTAAAACAAAATCCTTTTAAACATGAACTTCAGCATAATATGGAAAAGATAAAATGAAATTATTCCATTTACATATTCACATGGATATTCTACTAGTCAAACAATCACATGCAATATCAATAACCACTTTCATAATAATGGAATAAATATTTCCATAATATCATAACCACATAGCCAAGGCCTTGTGCCCAGGCTACAAATAAGATTTTTTCAAGGCCTTATGTCAAGACACTAGTTTTTCTCATGAGACCTACCGATGTATCTAGGAGATATATCGGGCTCCACCCGTCACTTACTAAGTCCAATGCATTCCTCATATGAACATGTTTAAACATAACATAAACATTCGTATTAAAAATAGCATATGAAATGTCAATACATTAACCACAAACCATGAATGGTATAAAAATAGTACATCCACAGTCAAACATAACTCATTCAATACAATATGAAATATTGTATTGTATCATATTAACCTCAATCGATAATAATTAATGACATTGACATAGATGAAAATAACCATCAAAACTATTTGAGAGAAATATCCCCCTTTTCTTGAAAACATTTAAAAGTCAAACTATTTGTCAAGAATCCATTTAAAATACATTTTTGTATCAAAGTGTCTAATACCACTTTGATACTTTTAAAAGGAGTTTTAATTTTAAAACATTAATGTCCATATAAATAAATCCTTAAAAATATTTTTAAAACATGGACATTAATGAGAATGATTTAGAATAATAAATCTTTAAAACATTTAAAATGATATTTTACTTAGAGTTCTCATCCAAAAGAGAGACACATGAATACAAATAATTGAGGTAATCAGTACTTAATAATATCATGAGAATAAAGGTATTCATTATATACTATGTCAAATTACACTATATACACCACATAAATGTGATTTGGTGTATAACAACAAAGAAGTCTCAATGGAAGGTAAATTGAGATGAATTCTATTATATAGACCATATCGTTAGGTTAAGTATAAATCAACGACATAATTATGTGTAAAAATTATAAATACACTAAATATGATTTGATATTCAGTTTAAATAAATCTGAGGACATTCACACATATTCTTGTTAAAACAACACCAATGTATTGGATATTTAACTCAACAAATAGAGATTGAGTTAAAAATTACTCTTATAAAGTTCATACCGATCACTTGAGAATTTATCAATGGAGTGATTATGTGTATCAAAATTATATCCATAGAAAGGGGATTGGAATTTATGACATAATCAAATTAATAGTTATTCTATACATAATCTTGGAGTAAAATAATCAATGAAGTATGCGTAAAGACGAATGAGTGGAAATTGAAATTTCAACTTCCCTTATTGATTTGGTAACATAGAAGACATACACCCCTGAAAGAAGGATCATACAATGATGATGTAAATATTAATTAATTAAAGTATATTACACAATGAATACAAACATGGGTAGTACACACAACACATGTAATAAATAAGTGGTGAACAATGAAATTCCCACGGAATTAAAAGTGAGATAAGAAACCACTTTGTACTTTTTCCTTAGTCGACGGTAGGTTAACCTCATGTATAATGATGAAATAATTGTTATTGAATTATACAAGAATGATTTACATTAATATGATATCATATATGATCTTTTATCATTGATTTATTAATAATATCTTAGTATTATAGTCATTTCGGGTGTTAACTTACTCATTTTCCTTTATATTCTTTGTTACGTAAGACGTGTTTTTTATGGATAGGTTGTATCTCATTCATATCCAGAATTATATAAAGTCCTGAAACATTATTTTTAAATCATCAAATGATAATTATACTTTAATGTATACAATGGAGAATGAATCTCATCGCTTTTGTGGAGACGGTAGTCCGTACGTACGCAGGAGCGACAATATCATTCTTTTGATGTTAAAATAATATATAATTTGATGGTATATCATATAGACAGAATAATTATCATGTTATATTTATTATTTACATGAATTACATGTCATTATTATACCCATCCAAATAATAATTTATTGAATGACAATTACACCATGACGTGGAGACTGTAAGTCGTACGTACACACGTATGGTGGCATGTCATTCAAAGGATAGATAGAATACTGAATATGGTTGTACAATATTTATAATAATATTATAGTATATATGAGATACTGGATTAATTATTTTATAATGGGAATAACAAAGAAAGAAGAAGTTGAAGAAGAAAAGAATTTGAAAAAGGGTGGTAAAAACATTACCTCTTCTTCGGGTTCTTCCCTTTGATTTAATCAAAAGGGCTCCATAGGTTTTCTTTTTGATCAAACTAAGGCCTATAGGTTTTAGTGAGGGAAGTTGATAGATTATTTGGGCAGGTGGTGGATTAACCAAAAGGCTTTGAAGGTGTGAAGTAATGATAAGGGGGAGTTCCCTTTATAAGAGGGGTGAGGGGTACCTTTGGAAAAGCTAGAAATATTATTTTATAATAAATTCATATTCGGTTTCTAATGCCTCCAAAGTACATTATTTAAAGATTAAGGTGGGTATATGTCTAAAACCACTCAACCAATATAATTTATATGGGTTTGGGTCATTATATTAACCTTATATTTAAGTATTAACTCTTAGTTAATTAGTTTCACTTTTACAATGTCTCTTTGTAATTTTATAATATATGGTTAATAAACATACTATATACTTCCAATAGACCCCCTAGTGGTCCATTAAGGATACACCTATCATGATATAAGTCTCTTGGCCGATCCTTAGATTTCTAGGAATTTAATATAAATTAATAATATAATATTTGTTTTAAAAAATCTTTTATGTCAATTTTGACACTATTCAATAATTGATTTTTGTAAAACTCATAACAGAATTATTACTCCGAAAAAAGTCAATTAAATCAATCCTAATATGTCATATTAACCTATAAAATTATTTTAATTCAATAAAAGTCTCCAATTATATTTATTTGGGTATTTCTAATATCAATTAGTTTAATTTTTCACTATTATGGTATTTACTGCATCATCATTGTGTCATAAATAAATTAAATTATTTAATGTCTAAAAATTATAAAAAAAATATAATTATGTATTAAATCGTTTTACCTTTCTAATGAATATTTAGAATCTAATTTATCTTATGTGTAACCCTATATTAAATATGTTTTAGTAAATAAAATTTGATTTTAACTCTTTTAACTCTTCTTTGAATTAAATATTAATAAATGTCATAATATAATCCAAGTGGACCTAAATGATAATATTTTATTCCTAAGGTTTTTTTTGGTCGAGATACACTTGTAAAATAGAATTAGGACATGTGATAGGGTAATATTAATATAATTTTTACCCTTAATTACCCTATTTACTTTTAACCGTGGTAAATAAAAGTAAAAAGTTACTACTCACCAAAATTTATTTTCATCTCAATGAACCACATTTTATTCCTTGATATTAAACGTGTCTCTCGGATTTTCTAACTTCCACTCACATAAGCGGAAAAATTATGTTTTATGAAAAATTCAGTTTTTAACTACCACTTAGTGGTTTCACTATTCATCAAAAAATATAAGTTTCCAGAAAAATACCAAAAATTAGGCCTAAGATACATTTGATATTATGAATTCAAAAATGATATTTATTTTACCAAATTAAAAAACATATCAGTTGCATTAATTAATTTAAAAATTAATTTCCATCGTCAAAACAAATAGCGTGTTTTTAAGAGATAATAACTATCAAAAGATTGACACTTGTTTATGTTTGGTTTAAATGTGAAATCTCATCCAATGACCAACATTGTATTAAATGTTAAAAATATATTCTAAATATACTTTAAAACCACTCAAATAAATAATTTGTCACTATTAATTATTTTGATTAAGAAAGTTGTTTTTAATTAAAATTTAGTAATTTTCAATATTCATCAAAATATGAAAGTTATCCAAAAAGTACGAAAATTTCACCATAAGCTAATTTCGATATTACGAACACAAAACTAAAGTCCATTTTGAAAGAAAAAATTTATAAAATTTCAAAAAGTAGAAATTGCTATTCATAAAGGCTAGTTTGATTGGTTGTGGTGTGTTATAATCTCGAAGTTGCGTACAATGCACATCATTGCATTATTCAAAGGGAAACATACCGTGGAAGCTTGGGGTGTTACACTAGGATTAGATGTAGGTCCCGCAATGAGGATATTGTGCTCTAAAATGGGGGTGATTGTAATATCCCCAAATGATAAAGGGTTAAATTACTAAATGATATGACTCGTGTCAACAAGGTGTGTCTTTCATTTCAAGTGCCTGTCTGATTAGAACTCCACAGTTAGGCGTGCTTGGCCAAGACTAGTGATCAGCATGGGTGACCTTCTGGAATGTTTCACAAGGTGTGTGTGAGTGAGGAAAATACACACTAGAAAGGACATGTGTTGGCCTCTGGGGACTTTCATTAGTCTGATGACCCGTTCAGGCATGTGGGTGGGCCCTAGGGTGGGGACCACGTGTCTGTGGGGGAACTAGTGGTACCTGGTGGGCAAGGACCCAATAGCCATGATAAGGCATGGTGGCTGTGTTATCACGGGGATCCAATTGTCACATCATCCACACCTAAAGTATAACCAAGTGGTGCTTCTTCACTTCCACAATTTCAAGAAGGACCAGGCCTTCTATGTCTGATAACTACCTAATCCTCACTCTACCTAATAGAGTATAGGTCATAGAAAAGGGAAAAACATCTCCTATGGCTATCCAAAATCTCCTTATACATATTAGAGAACAAATCCATAAGCTTCCACTCTATACTTTCTTGTTGGACAGCCTATAGCTGAGTCCCCTTAGTGAATCGGCGACAACATTAACCTTTCTACGCATACAGGCAAGCTCAATGTTGAAAGGTTATAGGTATTAAACTTACATTCTCTACCTCATATTCAGATATCACTGTGTAAATATATACTTGAGTATTTTGTGTTCTGTGGATGCCATAATATGCTCCCACAGCAAATAATGTCTCCAACAATGCAAATCATGAACAAATACATCTGAGTCAAGATCATGTGTTGGGTAGTTCCTCTACTAACTTACATTCACTACCTCATATTCAGATATCACTGTGTAAATATATACTTGAGTATTTTGTGGTCTGTGCACATCATCATATTCTCCCACAGTAAATAATGTCTCCAAAAATGCAAATCATGAACAAATACATCTAACTCAAGATCATGTGTTGGGCAGTTCCTCTCTTATGGCTTGAGTTTTCGAGACCCATATGACAAAACTCTATCATCATACATTTCAACTGCCCGAAGACCAATTCATTATGTGTCACAATACATATCAAAGCTCCCTCCATACTCGAGCATAAATAAGACTAGGTCTCAGGTAAATCTACCTATTAGTTATTTAAATTCTTACATGCAGGTATATGTATTTAAAAACATTAAACCTTTCATAGTTAATCCCTTTTGAAATTTTTCAAGGTGTGCCAATTCCAGTATGAAATGCCAATAATATCCATTTATCCCCAATAAAATCAGTATGTCAATGAATTTCTTGGGACACTCTAATGAAACTACAACTCTCAACAACTCTAGGTCAACATATACTCCTTTATGTAGGATAATAAGGCCCAAGAAGTAAATGATATTGATCCAAAAGTGGAACTATGTGATTACAAAATATATTTGATACTCTATTAGTGTATCAAAAATGCCCTCAAGATATTTGGCATGGTTGTGTCGATTAGGGTAAAACACCAAGATATCATCTAGAAAACCCAATACAAATGAATTCAGATAAGGATTGAAAACATGGTTCATCAGTGAAATGAAATCCACTGGTTAATTTATAAGACCAAATGAAATAACCAATACTCATAAAAACCATACCTACTAAAAAGATTTGTATGAGGTATGTCTATAGGTCAGACACAAACCTAGTGATTTCCTGACCTCATGTCAATTTTTGAGAAAACTCAAGCGCATTGAAGCAGGTCAATTTCGAAATCTATCTGGGGAAAGGGATACTGGTTCTTAACATTCAACTAGTTCAATTTTTGATATTCCATGCATATCCTTAGGGTAATATCTATATTTTTTCTCAAAAAGGACCAGAGAACCTCATGGAGAAGTATAGGATCATATAAATCCCCTTTCCCCCAAATTCTTTTGCTGCATTTTGAGAAAGTCCAAATCCTTAGTAGGAATCCTATAAGGAATAATGGATACTGATGCAGCTCCTAGAACATTCCTTAAAGAGGAGTCCACCTCTCTCTCTCAAAAGGTAAACCAAAAATTAAATCTGAAACAATTACCCTAAAACGATCAACCATTGGTGGAATATCCCCTTGATGCACTCCTAAATCATCTAGATATAAATTTTTGATTAAGTAAATCATCTTGCCCAACCCATAATGCTTCATTCTATCTATAAATTCATGGACATCCCATTCACCCTTGTGTGTGTAAACTCTTTCCTATGGTGATTTGAAAGTCATCCTATGAGAATAGTAGTCTCTGTATACTTGATAAGAAACTAGCCAGTCTATCTTGAGTATGATGTCAAAACCTTCCACCTCAAGGACAGAAAGATTCCAAATGATGTGAATGAAACCATCCTCAATGAGGAACTCCCTACACTAACATACATCCTTCATTATGATCCCTAATGTAGTGTCAAGCATTATAATTCCATTTTAAACTAAACCAAGAGCACATGGACTTCCACCACAAGTACATATATTAAACTCTATGATGCACCTATATTCAAAAAATATATATGAGTTTAGGAAAATAAAATCATAACTCAAACCATAGATGGCCCAGCTACCTACTCCTTGGGTATAGGATGTACAATATAGATATAGCATGAACCACATCACTCTGAAACTACCTCCTAACTAGAGTAGTCCCACTCTTCTATATCGATATAACTTGTTACTAGATTCCTCGTCCATGACCACTACCACCTTGGCCTAATCAACTAGTACTGCTCTAGTTCACTATGAGACACGGTGTTGGGACACTCACTCCCAAACATGTTGTTGGAGCTAACCCTTACAACTCAGTTCTACTGGGAAGGTCTTATAGAAATGTTGCACATGGCCCATCCTTTCAATATATTAACACATGAATGGGTTGTCCTCATATGCCACAGTGATGAAAGAAAACAGAGCCACCATTACTCTCAACAAATATGTTTCTCTTCTAATAAGAAAAATCAAAACAATTCTTCCTACCTGGAGATGTTGAACGAATAGGTTGAGAGGCTACACTTCTCTTATATATGCCCTGATTATCCAATAAAAACATTTATTTTAATTAAATTTTAATGTAATTAAATCTTCATTTTTGATATTATGGTCCTGATTTAGTTCATTTTCATTATGAACATCCATTCTCATCATTTATGCACATCATGCCTAATATACACCAATTTAGCAGAATTGAGTCATCTGATTCTAAGGAATGTAATTATCAAATATTTTAATTTGATATTTTTTTTTTAAATATATGTACACTAAAATGTGAAAATTTTTCATTCAGGGATCAATGGATGATTCATAAACGATGATAGAGATATTTGGAGATGAATTGAAGCAATTCTAGAGATGGCAGATTGGACACCAACCCACTTATGAGACTGTGGGGACCAACATACAGGCCCAATGAATCCCAAATTTTTTCATATGATAGATGAAATGTTTAGTAACAAATAACTCTTCAGGGGATAATGATAATTAGGCCTCTATGGTGGACATTAAGGCGCCCCAAGTTATAGATACAATTCTCGTCCGGATTCTGCGGCCCAGAAAAACAGACCACTAATTTGATCATATCTTTGAATACACAACTTTGAATGGGCCCAAATTTTACAGGAGGTTAGAAGACATGCACATATCCATTTTCTTATTATATGGTCCACTCTGATTTGGCCATCTAAAAGGTTATACAAACGCTTATTTTTGGTGGATGAAAGCTGGATGCCACCTCGGGTCAAATGTGGAAAAGTCCAAATTCCACAAGCTTTCCACCACCTATGGCCTACCAAAATTAATTGAGAAGCTTTGTACTGTTGGAGGATCGACCCAAGGGCTCAAAAATTCCTATTTAAGGTTGTGGTGTTGGAGGATGTAGCAATCTTTGGTGCTTGGTTCCATTGTAGTGTTATGTTGCCGCTTTGTGTTTGTAATCGCATTTCATTCTCATGTAAGTTGTTCAATTAACCATAGTTTCTTAATAAAAGTTCTTTGTTTACTCTTATTATGTTATTATACTTATCATGTTGATATCTTTAGTTCAAGGTGTGAATTTATTCACACCATACTTTGTGAAATTTATCACACAACGGAGGAGTGATCTTTTGTTGTTGTTGTTTTTACTTCTTCAATTCCACCTTTGTAAGTCTACTTCCCGCTTCCGTTGAAGACATGTCATAAATGGAGGGCTAACTCTTTTATGGGTTGATCCAAGGGAGTGTCAAGGGGCTGGATTGGATGTTATTTATCACTCCATTAATGGCTAATCACTTATTTTAACTGAGATTTTTATTTGATGATTTTAAAACATCTTCATCCTTATTGAATTTAAGGTCACACATCTCAAGTGCTAAAACGAACCTCTACCTTGGAGTGCTCAAAATATTGATCCTTCAAGTGTATAGGTGATTATTATTAGGGTGTGTAGGCATTAAACTAGTAAGGGATGATTTTTTTTGGTCTTCTTAAATGAATCGATCTCAATTATATGAAATTGAAATCATTAAAAAAGTAATTCATCCAATCCACCCCGAGCGATAACCTAGGATCAACTCATTCTCTTAAATTTAATTCACTTAAATCAGTTATTTATCCTTTAAACCCATATAAAATCAATCCAAGTTGGCCACTTCATAGCCAAAAACAGTCCATAGAATGTACGTGTCTATAGGTTTCTTCTTAGGTCTCTGAGGATTCGATAATCCAAGCTAAACTACAAGGACCGTTCTACCTTCATCTCTTTGGTAAATTTGAGCGAGAATAATTCCCCCAACATCCATTATGTTCCACTATAAAATCATCTCCTGATTTAATTTCATAGTGATAGAGTTCAATTGAAACATGTTAAACTAAGAGGACTAGCATGTGAGAGACCTTCCTCGAAGAATCCCGTCCTTAATAACTCATCATCATGGTACACTAGTGAAAAAGTTTCAAATATGTGAAGTGTGTTGAGTACTCCATAACCATAATTATGCCCTACTATAGATGCATGAACTCACTAGAACGCTCTTCCCTCATAGTATCGGGGTGAATGTATTCATAGAACATGGTTTTGAAATCATCCCAAAACATATCTCATAGCCTATCGGCCTAGTTCAGAACATCCCAATAGTGCTTTTCTACTTCATAAAAGATATAAGTCATCAGATTCACTCACCTCTTACGGTGTGTATCTAGATGATTGATGGTCAATATAGTATTATCCAAAAACATCTCAACAGCCAGTGGTCCACCATCCCCTGAAAACATGGGAGGATGATGCTGCTGGAACACACCCATCATCTTATCCATAGACAAGGCTTGTTGTGATGTTCCTTGAATAGTATTCATGAAGAAAAAAACCCTTGGGGAATTGTACCACAAAACCAATGTTCAGTAAAACAGTTGGGGGCTTAGTTGGTTCAAAATGGAGATCCACTAGTAACCCATGTCCCACCACCTCTGAAGTCAGGTTGTCGCCACAGTCATGACATACCACTACTGCAAATTGAGTTATTTTTTATGGGGACCTGTTGAAAAAGATCAATTGAGACGGGTTCCCATTGTAGAAAATGGAATCAGAAATAGTATTTTCTACTATGTCCATTGTAAAAAAATACTATTTCTAACTGAATGTTTTCCCATCGCAAATTGTTTCTTGAAAATTTTAAAAAAATCGTATTAAAACGGGCCTGTCGCAAATAACTTATAAAAATTAAAAAAATTAGGATTAAAAATTTTTAATAATAATAATGTTAATATTAAGAAAATATTATTAAAATATAATATTAATATTAAAAAAATATTATTAATAAAATAGTATTAATAAAATAATAATAATATTATAAACAATATTAATATGATAATTATGATAAAATAATATTAACAATATAATAATATTCTTATTATTCTTATTTAATTATTATTAATAAAATTAATAGTAATAATAATAAAATAATAAAGACGTATAAAATTATACAGATCTCAATATTCAAAAAATATAAAAGAATAATGAAAACAACAAAATAAAAATAATAAAAAAATAAAAAAAAATAATATTTTTAATAACATAATAAAATAAAAAATATAAAAATATTAAATACTAAAGTAATAAAATATTTAAAATTAATTATATAATTAAATTATAAAAAACACAATATTCACAATAATATAAAAATCTCACTATATATAAATATAAATATATAATAGTAAAAAATAAATTTACATTCAAATGTTTTAACAGAAAAAATAAAATACATCATTGATGGGGAAGGTCTTTCGGATAAGCTGGAGGAGATGTTGGAGGAAGCTTCATCCCTGAACCATGAGTTTGATTTTTGATATACCCCATCATCTTCTTGTGCAGTTGCTGGTGCCAACGACACATCTCATACTGCATTTTTATCCACAATTGATTGATCTCTTCCTTCTCCCAATGCATACTCTTTATATGCTCACCCGAGCTAACATATTCTTGTGATATTGTGCATCAGATGATGATAACTCTGCATGATATCCTCTCGAGCTATACGCCGACATCATACTAGTACCATAATAACTCATAGGTATCAATCGAGAGTTGATACCAAAAACTTAGCCTTCATTAAGCCATACTAGTCACCTGCATCCATGCTGCCTCATCAAATCTTGTTACACTAGTCTGATTATTGGTCTTATCCTAACTCTCACACTATGATTGAGATGTTTCAGCATCATATGACTCCTTCAATTTCAATTTAAAATTAAAATAATTAAAAAAAAATTAGTTAATTTTAAACCTTAAGAAGAAATCTAACTGACCACAATATGAGGCCAAAAATCACCTATAATCCCTCTAGTGATAGGATCAATTTAAATCTTCTTATAGACTTCAATATCTATAATTTCAGGTTGTTTGACTTCCTATATGAATATAATATAAAAATTTTAAATTTAATTTTAAGTTAATTTATTAAAAAATGGTACATACCATATTTTCCCTATGCATACTGAATATATGACTATCATATTGAGGTGTCACCTCATGTATCCCCTAGTTCTATTAACCTATTGGTGATCTCCTCGAAAAACAACCACCCATACAGTGTGAACATAATCCATCCAAAACCTGAGATGAAATGTAATCATATCGGGGGTGTAGCAAGACTGATCAAACTCTGACTCGTATTTTCCACATTGATGTCCTCCTCAAATTTTGCAAAAACTAATGACAATGATCACACATACACCTCTCCCATGTCTGGAAGATAGATTCATACATTCTCTTGTCGATGGGATATCATAAACCCTGCCAATAATAATAATATCATGTTAAATAATTAAATAAATATCAAAATAAATATTATTTATTTATGTACCATCTAATGATAGAACATGCACTACTGAACATTAATAGAAATTTGATCCCATGTAACCCTTGATCTAGAAAATAACATCACAATATATCAATCACATATCCAATATTTATATAAAAAATGATGTGAAAAAAGAAAAAATAATCAAATAATTATTATATTAATAGATTAATTATAATTAATAAAAAATAATTAAAATACCCATGTAAACATACCTCTATATGTGTGGATTGAGGCCAAGAGGAGGACGTCGCCAGAGGATAGGGTTAGGAATCACCAATATTGCAAGACCAGTACCCCTACAAGTCCTCACTAAACTTCTAGTTGTCTGAGGGTCAAAGGATCCAACATCATGCTCTTCAACAAGAAGATCAGCCCCCTCCAACTCATAAAACAGATATGAGTACATCTAAAACAAAAAATCAATATTGTTAGAAATGTTTTGAAAACAACTATTATATATAGATATATATTATATATGATTATAGAAGGAATTTAATTGTGTCAATATTCATCTCTATCCTTATCTTCATGTTTGGTGGTGGGAATTTCTTTAAATTCATCCTCAATATCATCAATTTCCATAGGAGTTTCAATTTCATCATCTCTATTCATTTCAAATTCATTTATTACATCAATTATATCATAATCACCATTGACCCTTAACTATGGGGTTTCATCATCGATATTCATGTATATTCAAGGAAAAGATGGATTCAGAGTAGTCTCCAGAATAAATTCAATTCCTTGCACTTCAGCAGAACAACATTCACTATGAATAAACCGATTTTCGTGCGATTTAATTTTTATTATGCTCCACTAATCACCAGACTCTCTTGAACTGGAAAAGTAATTTTCATAAAAAAAATTGATGTGCCTAATGATACAATAATAATGATTCATTTACTAGAAGTTGTCTTTTATATTTATTTTCAATGATTTCATGGCTCAAATGAACATGAAATCCTCTCTCAGTATCTAGCCACTAACATTTAAACATTGTTATATAATTTTTCCCCAGATAACACAGTTCCATTATTTCATCCTACGTGTCGTAAAACTCAACTTCAATTTCTCAATGATGAAATGATCTCAAGAAAACACCATTATTCATTGTTTTTTATTCCCTATATACACGTGTACGAAATTGAAAAAAGTTCACCACATATTCATTATAGGATATAGCATGTTTCGATGGTGGGTTACTCAATACACACAATCAATTATTAATTTTGTCACCATGTTAAGATACCATTAAATTTGTAATGCAATTATGAATATATCATGAAATGATTTGATTTTATATTTTAAATCATAAATAATTTTTGTTACCATTTCTTGGAACCAATAAGAGAAAATTATTTTGTCAATGTTCTTCAAGAGAAGTTGTTGTAGTTTGTGGAAGTTGTTTCTTTATATGATTAGCATATAACCTAAAAATAATATTATTATTTTAATATAACAATGATGGTAGAATAAATGATAGGAGAACTCACAATACCATTGGTTTTATTTCTTTAAATATGAGAAGAACATATGTAGGAGCTCTATAATGTTCATAATCAAAAATCCATCATTACTGAACTCCACTAAAGACAAGTTAAAGGTAATTAAAAATAGAAAATTGATTTCTTATTTAATCATTAAAACTTCCCTCATTACATTCTAATTTTTTTTATGGATATTCAGAATAAAAATATTGATATTAGAAAAATATATTTCCTCTTGTAAAAAATATTATTCAATTGATCCTTCAACCAATGATTTGTCACTGACCTTTTTCTTCAATTTCATCTTGCATCTCTCAAATCGGTGCATCAATAAAAAATATATTATACATCCACATTTTTATTCATATGATAAATGTAATATATAAATTTCCATTGATTCAATATAATACGGTGTGAATATTTTTCCATTTTAAATAAAATTAAAAAAACATCTTCTTGTAGTCTATATAGTGCATCGTAGATTTTTGTTTCCATAAAAATTTCTAAAAAAAATAGGATATGTCTGTTAGTTCATCCCAAATCATAGAATTCAAAAAAATCTCTTAATCCAATTTCTATAAGTCGTTCAATTATAAAATGACTGTTCTGACTTTTTAATATGGTAAGTTGTCCATTTCTGACACATCTTCCCAAATTGAAATAATAACCACCTGGAAGTCTCAAATAATAAATCCATTAAAAAATAACAATCTATTTTCTTTTTAAAGTGTATAAGATACTATTGAATTCATTATTATATAAGAACTAACATTTTCTAATATTTCACATGCTTTTCGCCTGAAGATTTTGGAACGATCTAATTGGGCCCTTAAATTATATTTGGTATTACATATTGTATCCATAAATGTATAAAATATATCATCAAAATAGTTCTTCCCCATATACATGACATTGAACATGTGACAGACCAACAAATCAGACAAATATGGTAGATCCCAAAAAATTATCTGGTTTATCAAATTGTGTTCTTTCCAAAGCCATAAATTTTATGTTGGTTAATAGTTGGCCCAAATATAATGTAAGGTAATGAAGACACAAATTATTTTAACTTCATACTTGAGATCATTGTTTCAGGTTCATCTCTTTCAATTGTGCATTTTTTGAAATAATAGTTGTTCTTATGAAAAAGATGGTCATTTTGAAGTAATATGTGATGTTAGTAGAAAAAAAAGTTTTTATTCCATTGATGAGAATAAACACTTCTTTTTCTCTCTTACATTACACACATGATCTAGTACCATGCTTACTCAATCTATATAACATTTCATATGTAGGGTAGTCACTAATTGTCCACGTCAATAAATATTTCAGTAGGAAATTCTATTTTTTAGTATCATCAAAAGTATGGACACCATTACTCTGTAATAAATTTAACTCCTCAATAAATAGCCTCAAATAAACATCAATATTAATTTTTAGATGTCTTGGAATTAATAAAGTCAAAAATATATTTGGTTCCTTTATCAACATCAAATGAGGTAAATTTTACAATGTTACAAATATGAGAAAACAAGAATATTGAATACGATAAGAACTAAATGGACAGAAACCATCAGTAGAAAGACTCATTCACTCGTTCTAGGATTCTAATGAAAAATACGGATTTACTAGGTCAAAATGTTTCCATGAATCACCATTATAGGGATGATTTGTTATTTTACTGTTGAAATGATGATTTTGTGCTACGGAAATAATGAATTTGTGTTTTGAGTTGCAAATTAACCCTGAAATCTAGGTGTTAGTGGAAAATACCCCAACTATTTTACAGTAATCAATCCATAATTCCCATGTTGAGACTCTTTATACCTCTATTGACCACATGTAGGACAACTCTCCAAATTCTCAATTTCAATATAATATAAGATGAAAACATTTGAACAAGCATGAATCTTTTGAAAACCATGAAGCATGTTACGAACCAGCCTCTTTCTATCAAAGAAAATAGTATTCAACACACTTCCTTCATTTAACAGTGTTTTAACCAAATACAATATCTAATAAAAACCTCTATTTGACATTACATTCTCTTATTTAATATCCAAAAAAATTTATACGCTTCAAATTTACTTATATTACAACTAGGATATAAGACATCCTCTATAGACCTCAACAAATCATAAAATTTTGATGGTTCTATCTCATGAGTTAAATCAATATCATCCTGTGTTTTTGTTTGTTGAAAAGATAGACCTTCCACGTCATGTACTAAATTATGAAACCATGATGGGTTTGGAAACAAATTATTAGTATCTTCTTAGGAACTATTTTCTCTATATTGATTACAAAAAAAATAATATATCTAAAAACAAAAATGCAATAGATGACACCCAATACTTTCAAATATGTCATATGTCCTCAGACCACATTTTTTATAAGGACACTTGGGTTTCCCTTCCAAAACAAACTCTGGTTTTGATGATACAATTGATTAGAATGTTTCAACACCCTCAATATATACTGGATTTATACCAAAACCATTTTGATTTCGGTGCAGATTTATCCCAACATGATCATCTAATAATGATTATTCCCAATTCCTTGTTCCATATTTCTCTAAAAACATTTAAAATAATTAGTTTTTTTGATTAATTTAATATAATAAAAACAAAATCCCAAAAAATTATTAATTATTCTTAAGTATTCCTTATTACTAGTAATTATTCCAGAATATTGCTAACTATTAACAATTATTTCAATATTTGGTAATTATATCTTATTATTTTTAATTATTTCTAATTACTACTAATTATTCTTTTTTATCTCTAATCACTGCAAATCACCTATAATTACCTCTATTAATTATTTTTTATTAATAATTATTACTAATTATTAAAATTTATTAGTAATTATTACACTTTGTTACGAAATATTAATATTTATTAAAATTTATTAACAAATATTACAATATATTACTAATTATTACAAACTATTACGGTTTATTACTATCAGTTACTAATCACTTCTATTTATCAGTAATTATTTCTAACTATTACTATTTATCACTAATTGTTTCTAATTACCGATATTTATTACTTATTACTACTAATTAATACTATTTACTGATGATTAGCTCTATTTTTTACTAATTACTGATTACTAATTTTATAAATTATTACTGATTATTACTAATTACTGCTATTTATTATTAATTATTTCAAATTTTTACTAATTATTACTGATTATTACTAATTAATTCTAATTATTTATAATTATCATTAATTAATACTCTTTATTAATATTTGTTATTATTTATCACTATTTATTACTATTTATCGCTATTTATTATTCATTATTACTACTTACCGCTATTTATTACTAATTATTAGTAATTACCACTATTTGTTTTTAATTATTACTAATTATAACAATTTATTAATAATTATTATTAATTACTGCTATTTATTACTAATTAACACCAATTATTGTTAATTACAGCTAATTATTATTAATTATTACTACTTTCCACTATTTATTACTAATTATTACTAATTATTACTAACTACCACTAATTATTACAAATTATTACTACAATGAAAATTAAATTTTTATTATAGAAAACTCATTTATGGAAAAAGTGACAAACCATACTTCAAGGACTAAAGGAAATAACAGAACCATTAAATGACAACTCCAGTCAATTTGATTTGATCTCCGTACATAATTTCCTAGAAATAGTACTAACCTGAGAGTCTAGATCATCCTTCAAAAGGCCTTAGGATAGATACTCCGGCTTAACCCAAGACTGGATGTACTTCTCTTGACTGATCTTCCAAGCATTGAATCCTCTGATCAATATTAGATATTTTTTTCCAATCCAGTTATTTTTCTCCTCAATTGTAACCACCCTTAATGACCTTTCCATCAACTTGTCAGATTCTTCTTTAGTTTCCTTAATTTTCAAAATTGATTGATCAATTTATTCTTCTGAGTGCATAAGAAACTCCACAGAAGAGTCGCTCAAGACACCAAGCTCCAACTACTTTCCAGAATGAATTGTGGATAGAGGAACACTTCCCATTAATTTATTCATTGATCTGGTCTCCCATAGTGGAGGCAAAAATGAATAATCCTTCTTAACTTTCTGATTACCCCTCTGGTTCTTGCTGCATCTCCGGCTTGAAATACAATTAATTTGGATATCACCTTTTATATCTCCAAATGAATTCTCAATGATCTCATCACTAGAATTTTTCCCAGAGGCCCCCTATTGAATCGAATTCCTAACTGGGTCAATTTCAACCTCCTAAACTGGATTATTATGCAACAACCCTTCAAAGCTATTTCTCAGCGCAGTAGCAGGTACCTCTTCATGCTGCATCACTTTACAAGCATATGAGTTGCCCTCCCATGGTGACATATTTCCCTTATCTAGACCCTAGTCAAAGGTACTAGTCCTTGATCACACTCCCTCGGCATATGAAACATCCATGGGAGTTATGGAACCTACATCAGCCACTATGTGTGGATCCATAAGAACGAGACCACAATCAGGTCATACATTCTCCACAGTATGACCCTATATCCCAAAAAGAGCAGGCATAGGGGGTTAGGGTACTCCCAAATCATTTCTCAAGTGACCAAAGATTTCAGATAGCGAAGGATTCACTTCGTTTGATCCACGCTTGACATCCATTGCGAATTTAGACTGAATGTCTACTCACCCCGACTTCATCTCAGACAAGGATGCATCAACAGTAGCCTCTCTAACGTTACCACTATCATCACCCATTAGCCAATTGGGATTCAAAGAAACTCATCTATAAGCTGAGAATGAATGTCCCATATTCTTACAGACACCGCAAAAATCAGACCATGATTCCTAAACCACAAGCTGCTTACACTGAAACTCTTCACATATAGTGATCCAAACATTATCGAATGTAACTCTTGACACAACCACCTCCGCATAGACTTTAAGGTTAACTGGATGACAAATAACTTTAGTACAACTATCTAAACACAAGAATCTTCCCACTAAGTTCCCAAGCATCATAATCACAGAGGGGTTTTGAAAAGGTAGGAGAAGGTTTGGGAAACTAACCAAAATATCCATTGAAGAAGATTCACACTTCATATGGAATTCATAAGTCCATTTAAAGAGGTATAATTGGAAATCATTGAAGCTCTGTAATGCACTGGACCAGGCTCTAATTAGAACATCATCCAAAGTAAAACATATCATAATATGCTTGTTTTCAAGAAGCCTACCATAACCCTCTCTTGTAAGTCCCAAAAACCAAAAACATGCCTATCAAAATCACCAACTGAGGGGCGTCACTATTTGAATCGAGCAACCAAGGTATGTTTTAGAAGTTCCAAGTATTCTTTGAACTCTGCAATTGAGATTGGGAGTTTAGGGCTCCCTTCAAACAAGTTAGGGACTTTCTGACTCAGTGAAGCTTGAGGAAAATGAGTAATTAGGGAAGGGTTAGAAAAGGGGGAAATGAGGAACCCACTCCTATGTTGGATTCCAGAGGTCACTCCACCACCGATGGGTAACAAACCGGCCTTTATTACTAATTATTCCTAATTATTACTAATTAATACTATTTTTTTTCAAATATTTCTATTTAATACTAATTCTTTCTATTTATTACTAGTTATTACTAATTACTATTAATTTCAGCTAATTATTACTAATTACAGCTAATAATTACTAGTTATTACTATTTATTAATATTTATCACTATTTATCACTATTTATTACTAATTACCGCTATTTATTACTAATTACCGCAATTTATTACAAATTACCACTATTTATTACTAATTACAGCTAATTATGACTAATTACCACTAATTATTACTTTTTATTACTATTTATTCTTAATTATAACTAATTATTAATATTTATTACCATTTATTGTTATTTATTGCTAATTATTACTTATTATTAATAATTATTCCTATTTATTACTAATTATTATTATTTTTTACTATTTTTTACTATTTTTAACTATTTTTTACTATTTTTTACTATTTCTTACTATTTTTTACTATTTCTTACTATTTATCACTATTTATTACTATTTATTAATATTTATTACTCATTATTACTATTTATTACTAATTATTAATATTTATTACTAATTATGGACATTTATTAATAATTATTATTATTTATTACAAATTATTACTATCTGTTACTATTTATTGCTAATTACCACTAATTATTACTATTTACCACTAATTTCCTATAAGTATTCTCAATTGCCACTAATTATTATTAATTAATGCTAATTATTCCTTATTACCGCTAATTATTCCTCATTAGCGCTAATTATTCCTAATTGCCAGTAATTATTCTTAATAAACCCAAATTATTACTAATTATTAGAACGTATTTCTAATTATTAATAATTATTACTGGTTATTAGTAATTGATACTAATTTTATTATTTGTTACAAATTATTACAAATTATTATTAATTTTTACTATTATTAATATTTATTACTGATTATTTCTAATTATTACTAATTGTTACTAATTATTACTAATTATTAAAAGTTTATCAAATTATTACAAATTATTACAATTTATTACTAATTATTAGTAATTAATCCAAATTATAACTAATTATTACTAATTATTTCTATTTATTACTAATTTTTATTAATTATTACTATTTATTTTTATATACCACTAATTACAGTAAATTATTAATATTTACTGCTAATTACTGCTAATTATTCCTAATTACTGGTAATTGTTAAAAAAAATTACTAATTGTTACTAATTATTAATATTAATTATTAATTATTGATATTAATTACTAATTATTAATATTTATTACTAATTGTTACTCTATATTACTCTTTATTATTATTTATTTCTATTTGTTACTAATTATTAATATTTTTTACTAATTATTACTATTTGTTACTAATTATTACTAATTATTACTATTTATTACAATTCATTACTATTTGTTACTATTTATTAATAGTTGTTGCTAATTATTAATCATTATTAGTAATTATTACTCATTACAACTAATTATTACTATTTATTACTAATTATTACTATTGAATACTAGTTATTACTATTTCATAATAATTAATAATAATTATTACTAATTAATGCAAAACAACATATTTTTACAAATAAATAATGCAAACTAATACTATCTAATTGTAGTTTTATTTAATTACCACTAATTAATAATAATTATTAATAATATAAATTTAAATGAATTAACTAAAAAATATAAGAGACAAATACATTCCTTAAAACAGAATCATTTGTTGGATGGATATCCTGAATATTGGTTCACTGTAAAAATAACAAGTTTGAAAACACTAAAGAGGGAAACATGAGAATGAACAAGTACTTGAGTGAATTGTGAAATGAGGAAAAATCAGATGGGGGTATATATAGGTTATATTATTTATGATGGGGTTATTAGTGATGGGCCCCATTACAAATGCTAACCCCCCCCCCATTAATTAGGGGTGGTGGACAAAAAAATATTTGTGACGAGACCCGTCGCAAATACCTACCTGTGGACATAATATTTGCAACAAACCCCATCGCAAAGAGTTCACTAGTTAGTAATTGAGGAGGTTGAAAAAGAGGTATTTGGGATGTGTACCATCACAAATAATAACTTCTAAATGTATTTTAAGTGATGGGTAACAATCCACATCATAAATAACAGAATCTCGGGAAGGGTTTTTGCAAAGGGGAATCATCCTCATCACAAATCCTCTTCCTGCATGACAGCGCACAATGCGCTCCAAAGTTATTTGTGATGGGTAAATATTCCCACCAAAAATTGTAACTTTTGAAGGAATATTTATGGAGGGGCCTAGGCCCATCCCAAAAAGTCATTTTTTTGTAGTGTACTACTAGAGGTCATCACAGTGCACTACCACAAAAACAGTTTTTCCTAGCACCCCCCCCCCCCATTTATCAGTGCTAACGAAAAAGCACTGATAAAGGTTGCCTTTATCAGTGCTAAAAAAAGCACTGATAAAAGTGCTCCTTTATCAGCACTGATAAACCCCCCCCCCCCCCTTATCAGCGCTTTCTTTAGCGCTGATAAAGGGACCCCCTTTATCAGCGCTTGTTTAGTAGCACTGATAAAGGGGGGGCCTTTATCAGCACTGTAAGGCCCCATCCTTAATCATTACTTAATCTTGAGATATTTCAAGAATACACCTTGAGGATCTTTTCAGGTTTAGAGTTTTAGAGAATTAGATCATAAAACCTTCATTACATCCCACATTTAAACAAAGTGGTTAAAATAAAAGACAGTATTCATTTTTCCCATCAACAGAAACATATTTAAAATAAAACATGGATTCTTTCTTGACACTTCCTTGACACTATCATCATAACATGTACCCTCCCCTTGACCTCGGGTCCAACATGACTCGATCATTCTTTTAACCTCCTGAAAAATAAACATGAGTTAATTTCTACTTGCTTAAGAACCTTTTTCAAGTTCATTATTCCTTTTATATCACTTATTACCATGTCATGAACACTATGTAATTATTAAAGTTAATAACGGTCGTTTTAACGATCATTGGTACTTGAGTAAAAAATAAACTCTTTATAATTACAATTTGTTCATGTATCCATTATATCCAGAGTTATACTCATGATGCATATATCATATATAACATATATATCAAGTATATACATGCATTTATAATATTACATAACGTTTAGAGGTAAGAAATGAAATGCACCGTTCATGGAGACGGTAAGCCGTATGTATGCATGAACTCTACTTTCATTTCTATTTCATATTTTATGGAATGGAATCATATTGATATAAAGTTATATTATAATTCCATTATAATATCATATATAATATCATAAATTACATCCTTTATACATCCCACATATGGCATTAACAAATAAAATCACTTTGAGGGGGCGGTAGTCCGCACTTCCTAAAATAAAGATATCGCGTTTACCCATAATGGAAACCATAAAGGTATGCCATAAATGAAAAATACAGAAGCTTAAGTAAAACAGAAACATATTATATATCACATATAAATATAGTGTCATTTTAATGGTCATGTTTGAAAGTGTTAAAATAATATTGAACAATCATCGTTTCGTGAGGTAGAAATTCGACATCCACAGAAACATTATGTTCTTTAACCATTAGATGTAGGTGTGTGTAAGTGTAGCTCGAATCCTTATTATAACACCATCCTAGTATATGGAATATACTTTTTTTGTTTCAAAAGAAATGAATAAAAATATTTTAGGGGGTTGTAGAAGCAAAATAAAACATAAGAACACAAGAGAAGACACTACCTTTAAATCGGGTAACTCTTTTTGATTTGAGCTCAAAGGCTTCCTTGGGAAGACTTCTGCCAAATTTGAGGCTTCTAAGAGTTATAGAGGGATTTGGAGAGACAAAATGGGCAGGGATTGGCCGATCCAAAGGCTTTGGAATTGTGAGTAAGGTGGTAGAGGTGGGGGCCTTTTATAAGAGGAGAGGAGGGGCACTCTTGGAAAGTAAAGAAATGTTACTTTATTTTAAAATGAGTTTCGGATTTAAAAGGTCCAACATTTATATAATTTGAGGATAAGGTGATAAGGGTTCGAAATCCACCCATCCAATAGGTTTTTGGCAAGTGTAGGTCTTATATTGTACATTATATTTTCATTTTATTTAAATCGTTATATAATGAGGTCATCGCTACATCATCATGGTGTCATAAATAATTTAATTTATTTAAAGTATAAAAATTAAAAAAAAATACTATGATGTAGGCAATATTTTTAGATTTCTAATGAATATTTATAGTAAAAACTATGACTTGTATAACCCCATTTAAAATTTGGTTTAGTAAAACAACTCATGTTTGTGACATTTTTACTTTAACATTAAATAAAAGGCATTAATGTCTTTATCTTACCCAAGTGGCTCCATGGGGTCCCAGAAATCGACCCATGGGTTTTCTTGGTCATCCATGAAACATCCAATAAGGGTAGGACATGTGTCTAGGTATTTTCATTTTATTATAACATCATTTTTCCTTAAATTGCACTAATTACCTCTAATTCCGATAAAAACTTAAAAGATACTATTCACAAAAAAATTATTTTAATCCCATTAAACCACATTTTAATTCTTAATGACAACCATGTATGTCAGATTTTTGAAATTCAAAACAAAGAGGTGGTAAAATTTCATTTAAATGGAAAATCAGTTTTTATAATTACCACTTAGTGGTTTCACTATTCATCAAAAATTGAAGTTTTTCAGAAAATTACCAAAACATCACCCTAAGCTATATTTGATATTCAGAATTCAAAAATGATCTCTATTTTAAAAAATTAAAAACATATAATTTACATTAATTAATTTAATAAATAATTCCCACTGTCAGAGCAAATAGCATATTTTTATAAAACAATAAGTATCAAAAGATTGACACCAGTTTAAGTCCAATTTCAAAGTGAAATTAATTCCAATGACCACCATTGGATTAAATGGTAAAAATATAATCTAATTTCAATTTAAAACCAATTAAAAATATAATCTAACCATATAATTAAATTTGATGAAAAAGCAGTTTTGAAGTAAAATGCAGTATTTTTCACTATTCATTAAAAAAATGAACATTGTTAGAAAACTACAAAAAATTTACCCAAAGTAAATTTAAATGTCCCAATAATAAAGAATAATTTTATCTTGAAAAATAGAGCTTATAAATTTGTCAAAATTTTGAATTTAAAATTGATTTTCCATCAAAAGGCAGTAAAACAATCTTTTAAAAATATTAGTGTATTTCATGCTTAAGATTGGATTTATTCTCATTTTAAGCCTCTAAAAAACTATCTAATTCATTGATAGAAATAGATAAAAATATCTATTATACATTACTTACTTGGGATGTTACATCCTTCCCCCCTTTAGAAAATTGTGTCCCCGCAATTTATTTACTTATCGAATAAGTGGGGGTATTTAACCATCATTTCATTTTCAGATTCCCATGTTGCATCCTAAATCATGTGGTTTTTTCCCAAATCCTTTACCTGATGAATCAATTTATTCCATAACACTTGCTCCATGTGGTCAAGAATCTGGACCGGTTGTTCCTCATAAGATAGGTTCTCTTCCAGCTGAACTACCTCTGGACTCAAAACATGAGATGGATCTGGCATGTACTTCATTAACATTGAAACAAGAAAAACATTGTGTACCTAAGATAAAATTGGAGGTAGAGCCACTTGGTATGAAACTGATCCAACTCTCTCCATAATTTCATATGGTCCAATAAACCTTGGACTCATCTTTCCTTTCTTACCAAATCGCATCACTCTTTTCCATGGTGAGACTTTGAGAAAAAACATGATCACCTACCACAAAAGAGAGATCCTTCCTCCTATTGTCTGCATAACTCTTCTGCCTGCTCTGAGTTTTTCTCATGTGTTTCTGTATCAGCTAAACTTTTTCTTCCAACTCTTCTACCAATTCTGGTCCCATCAGCTTCCTTTCACCTACTTCATCCCAAAAAGCTGGATTTCGACACTGCTTCCCATATAACGCCTCAAATGGTGCCATCTGTATACTGGAATGAAAAATGTTATTATAATAAAACTCAACCAAAGAAAGATGTTGGTCCCAACTTCCCTGATAATCCATCGAACAAGCATGTAGCATATCTTCCAATGTCTTAATTGTTCGTTCTGACTGCCCATCTGATTGAGGATGAAAAGATGTACTAAAATTTAATTCAGTACCCAACGACTTCTGAAAGCCTTTTAAAAAGTTAGAAGTAAACCTGGGATCACGATCAGATACAATGGAGAGAGGAACTCCATGTAACCTAACTATCTCTTTAAGATAAAAATGGGAAAGTTGATCTAGGGAAAAAGTATCTCTTATAGCAAGGAAATGAGTAGATTTAGTCAAGCGATCATCAATAACCCAGATTGCATTATTACCTCGAGGTGTCTTCAGAAATCCCACAATGAAGTCCATGTATATATTTTCTCATTTCCACTCTGGCACTGGTAAAGCCTAAAGCATCCCTTTTGGTAACTACCACTCTGCTTTAACCTGTTGACAAGTTAAACACATCACTGTAAAATCAAAAATATATTTTTCATTCTGTCCCACCAGTAATACTCCCGCATATCTCTGTGCATCTTAGTAATGCTTGAATGAACTGAAAACGGAGAACTATGAGCTTCACATAACAACTCTCTCTTGAACTGTGAATCACAAGTCACACACAATATCTTCCCAAATATCAAAACAAAACCACTATCAATGTTGAATTCAGGAAACTTACCCTTCTGAACCAGTTCTACCTTTTTCTGTAACTCACTGTCTTGCTTATGTGCTTGCTTGATTCTGTCTGATAGAGAAGATTTCACTGATACCTGAAACAAAACAGAAGAACATCCTAGACCAAAAACTTCTATGCAAAGTTTCATCAAATACTTAACCAAAGGATCATTTTCCAATCGCAACATTGTTAATGAAGCATTGCTTTTTGGACTCAAAGCATCATCCACATTATTTTCTTTTCTCGGATGGTAATGAATTGTAAAATCATAATCCTTGATTAATTCCAGCCATATCCTCTGTCTCATGTTAAATTCTTTCTGAGTGAATATATACTTTTGTGATTGGTATATATTTCACACTTTACTCCATACAAATGATGCCTCCAAATTTTTAGAGCTAAAACAACAGCAGCTAATTCCAAATCATGTGTAGGGTAATTTAACTCATGAGTTTTCAACTATCGTGAAGCATAAGCAATTACCTGGTCATTCTAAATTAGGACACAACCAAGTCCTTTCAATGAAGAATCGCTGTAGATAACAAACTCACCATTCCTGGAAGGTAGTGGCAAAACTAGAGCATTCACCAATATTCTTTTCAACTCCTAAAAACAATCATCACATTCTTTTGCCCAGATAAACTTAACACCCTTCCGAGTTACCTAAGTCATTGGACTAGATTACCATGAAAAATTTCTAACAAACCTTCGGTAATAGCCTGTCAAACCAAGGAAACTACGAATCTCAGTTATATTTGTGGGTCTTGGCCATTCTTCCACAACCTTTGTTTTTACAGGATCACAGTTATCCTATCTTTAGAAACAATATGACCAAGGAAACAAATTTGTTGTAACCCAAACTTACACTTTTTGAATTTCCCATACAATTTCTTTTCTTTTATGGTTTGAAAAATAACCCTTAAATGACTTTCATTCTCCTATTTACTTTTAGAAAACACCCAAAATATAATTAATAAAAACAAAAAACATTTTTCACCTGAGTCAAATGAGCCATCACTGTAACAAACTATTTAGTTCTGATTTTGACCATCTCAGGATACTGATTTGAAAGGTCATTTCCCTCTGTATGCCTTCTCGAAAAAGTTGTTATGTTTCTACTATGAAAAACCATTATTATCACAGAAATATCTTAGGTGAAGCAACATGGTAAGCTGTAAATGCTATATCATTTCAATTTGACCATAAAAAAATATTTTTGGATAATCATTAAATATAATTCTAACTCCTAATGTTATCTAAATCGACCTATGATATTAAATTTAAGGCCCCAACCTTAATCATTACTTAATCTTGAGACATTTCAAGAATACACCTTGAGGATCTTTTCAGGTTTAGAGTTTTAGAGAATTAGATCATACAACATGCATTACATCCCACATTTAAACAAAGTGGTTACAATAAAAGATATTATTCATTTTTTCCCATCAATGGAAACATATTTAAAATAAAACTTGGATTCTTTCTTGACACTTCCTTGATACTATCATCATATCATGTACCCTCCCCTTGACCTCAAGTCCAACTTGACTCGATCGTTCTTTTAACCTCCTGAATAATAAACTTGAGTTAATTTCTACTTGATTAAGAACCTTTTTCAAGTTCATTATTCCTTTTATATAACTTATTACCATGTTATGAAAACTATGTAATTATTTAAGTTAATAACTGTCGTTTTAACGATCATTAGTACTTGAGTCAATAATAAACTCTTTATAATTACAAGTTGTTCATGTATCCATTATATCCAGAGTTATAATAATGATGTAGATATCATATATATCATATATATCCAGTATATACATGCATTTATAATATTACATAACGTTTATATGTAAGAAATGAAATTCACCATTCATGGAGATGGTAAGTCGTACGTACGCATGAACGCTACTTTCATTTCTATTTCGTATTTTATGGAACGGAATCATAATTATATAAAGGTATATTATAATTACATTATGATATAATATATAATATCATTAATAACATCCTTTATACATCCCACATATGGCATTAACGAATCAAATCACTTTGAGGGGGCGGTAGTCCGCACTTCCTAGAATGAAGATATCACGTTTACCCATAATGGAAACCATAAAGGTATGCCATAAATGAAAAATACAGAAGCTTAAGTAAAACAGAAACATATTATATATCATATATAAATATATTGTCATCTTAATGGCCTCCTTTTAAGGTGTTAAAAGAATATTGAACAATCATCGTTTCGTGAGGCAGAAATTCGCCATCTACGGAAAGAATATGTTCTTTAACAATTAGATGTAGGTGTATATAAGTGTAGCTCGAATCCTTCTTATAAAAATATCCTAGTATATGGAATATACTGTTGTTGTTACAAAAGAAATTAATAAAAAGATTTTAGGGGGTTGGAGGAGCAAAATAAAACATAAGAACACAAGAGAAGACACTACCTTTAAATCAGGTAACTCTTTTTGATTTGAGCTCAAAGGCTTCCTTGGGAAGACTTATGCCCAATTTGAGGCTTCTAAGAGTTATAGAGGGATTTGGAGAGACAAAATGGGCAGGGGTTGGCCGAGAAAAAGGCTTTGGAAGTGTGGGTATGGTGGTAGAGGTGGGGGCCTTTTATAAGAGAAGAGGAGGGGCACTCTTGGAAAGTAAAGAATTGTTACTTTATTTTAAAATGAGTTTTGGACTTAAAATGTCCCAAATTGATATAATACGAGGATAAGGTGATAAGGGTTCTAAATACACCCATCCAATAGGTTTTTTACACGTGTAGGGCTTATATTTTACATTATATTATCATTTTATTTAAATCGTTAAATAATGAGGTCATCGCTGCATCATCATGGTGTCATAAATAATTTAATTTATTTAAAGTCTAAAAATTATAAAAAAATAATATGATGTAGGAAATATTTTTATCTTTCTAATGAATATTTATAGTAAAAAATATGACTTATATAACCCCATTTAAAAATTGTTTTAGTAAAACAACTAATGTTTGTGACATTTTTACTTTAACATTAAATAAAAGGCATTAATGTCTTTATCTTACCCAAGTGGCTCCATGAGATCCCAAAAATCGACCCATGGGTTGTCTTGGTTGGCCATGACACATCCAATAAGTTTAGGTCATGTTTCTAGGTATTTTCATTTTATTATAATATCATTTTTTCCTTAAATTGCACTAATTACCTCTAATCGCGATTAAAACTTAAAAGTTACTATTCACCAAAAAATTATTTTAATCCCATTGAACCAAATTTTTCTTCTTAATGACAACCATGTATGTAAGATTTTTGAAATTCAAAACACAGAGGTGGTAAAATTTCATTTAAATGGAAAATCAGTTTTTATAAGTACCAATTATTGGTTTCACTATTTATCAAAAATTGAAGTTTTCCCGAAAAATACCAAAACTTCACCCTAAGATATATTTGATATTCCAAATTCAAAAATGATTTATATTTTACAAAATTCAAAACATATAAGTTACATTAATTAATTTAATAATTAATTCTCGTTGTGAGAGCAAATAGCGTGTTTTTATAAAACAATAAGTATCAAAAGATTGACACTAGTTTAAGTCCAATTTCAATGTGAAATTAATTCCAATGACCACCATTGGATTAAATAGTAAAAATATATTCTAATTTCACATTAAAACCAATTGAAAAGATAATCTAACCATATAATTAAATTTTATGAAAAAGCAGTTTTGAGGTAAAATGTAGTACTTTTCACTATTCATTAAAAAAATGAACATTGTCAGGAAAATACAAAAAAAATTACCCAAAGTAAATTTCAATGTCCCAATCATAAAGAATAAGTTTATTATGATAAATAGAGCTTAGAAAATTTTCAAAGTTCGATTTAAAAAATTATTTTCCATCAAAAGGCAGTAAAACAATCTTTTAAAAATATTAGTGTATTCCATGCTTAAGATTGGATTTATTCTCATTTTAAGCCTCTAAAACACTATCTAATTCATTAATAGACATAGATAAAAATATATATTATTCATTACTTGGGATGTTACAAGCACTTTTTTTTAAAAGCGCTGATAAAGGGTCGAATTCAAAAAAATTAAAAATTAAAAAAAATATTAAAATATAAATATAGTTATATAGTTATGTTGATATAGATATAATATATAATTTTTAAATATATTTTAGATAAGTATAAATGTACATTAACACTTAATATACTTAATATATAAGATATTTAGTGAAAATGGACTCTTAAAACATTAAAAAATATTTTTAATTAATAACATGCTAATTATTATGGAGTAGTAGTAATTTAATAACAATTTGAAGACTGAAAAAATTATAAAAAATTAAAAAAAAGATCCAAAATAAGTTGAAAACGCAACTGAAACTTCAAACAGCCATAACTTTTGATCCGGGTGTCCGTTTGAGCTCTACCACATATCAAATCGAAGCCTGCGATGAACTCTACGTCGTTGTGACCGAGGTTCCCATTCAAGCGTTTTTTGAGACAAAAAGAGGCCCAGAAGGCCTCCAAAACTGAGTTTTTAGTCGGGGTACCCAGATTTTTTAACATTTTGTGAGTTTTCATCCTCGTTTGAGGGGGTATTATTGGATTTTTTTATGGGGACGAAATTTATTCCAGGGTATTAAAATCATATTGATACTATTTCTTTGAAATTTTATCGTTTTTTATAATGAATTGCTATTTATAATCATATATATAACTATATGTACAAATTTTTTATATATTAACACCTAAAAATTAAATTTTTAAAATAAATAATTAAACATATTTACATATAAAATATATTAGATCTATCTAAATAATAACTAATATCCATTTTATTTAAAATACCAATATAGGAATATTTATATAACTACTATATATTAGTATAACTATATATATATATATTAATCTAGCTATATATATATATTAATATAACTACATATATATTAATATTACTATATATATATTAATATCACTATAAATATATATATTAATATCATTATAAATATATATATTCATATAACTATATATATGTATATTAATATAAATATATATTACTTTACGAATAAATATAACTAAATATATATATATATATAAATAGAGATATATATTAATATAACTATATATAGATATATTAATATAACTATATATATACATTAATATAAATATATATTACTATACCAATAAATATAACTATATATATATAGATATATATTAATATAACTATATATATATATTAATATCAATATATATATATTAATATAACTATATATATCAATATAACTATATATATATTTTAATATAACTATATAAATATTAATATAACTATATATATATATCATTATAAATATATATTACTATACGAATAAATATAACTATATATATAGAGAGAGAGATATCACGAAATAGAAAACAAATCAAAATAGAGTAGTGGTAAGGGCTTAGGCACGCAGGGGGGAGGTCTCGTGTTCAAAACCTGCTGGAGGAAGAGGCGCATGCATGGGGTTGGATGTTGGGGGCTAGCACTGATAAAGGGTGGAGGGGGTGTGTGGGGGCGCTGGAGGGGCTAAAATGCGCAGTTAAAAGGGGAGATCAAGCACTATAAAAGCCCCCCCTATTGGCATGATTGTTTTAATTTTTTGTAATTTTTTTTTAATTTTTTTAACATTTATCCGTGCTTTTTTAAAAGCGCTGATAAACAGGTCCTTTATCAGTGCTAAAAAAAAGCGCTGATAAAGAAAGTGCTGATATGTGACCCCTTTATCAGAGTGAAAAAAAAGAGCTGATAAAGGGGTACTTTTATGAAAGCTTTTTTTAGCGCTGATAAAAGACCCCTTTTATCAGTGCTTTTTTTTGGTGCTGATAAAAGGGGTATTTATCAACGCTTTTTTTGAGCACTGAAAAAGGGGACCCCCCCCCCTTATCTTCTCTAGCTTTAACAGAGATTTTCCAAGCATTGTTAAAGGCCCTTTTAGCTCTGATAAAGGGTGTATTTGTAGTAATGGTGGAATACCTCTATAATTCCAAACACACCCCTTGAAAGGAGTGATATCAATGTTCACTACTCAAAAGTGTAGGATGGGACAAAAAAATCCTATAAATAGGTCATACGCCATAGTATCCTCATAATGTCAGAACTGTAAAGGAGAAATAGTCACAAATGTTCTTAGAGATACTACCTCTATCCCACACAAATGTCGGGTATAAGTCATGTTCTCTGTTTATCATTTCAATTTTCCATTTCATTTTCATATTTATTCCACAATTAATTATAATTAGTTGAACAATATGGTTCTCCACTTTTTATCCATAAGTGACCATGATCATCATTAATTGAAATATGGAATCTATATAATCCACACATTAAAACATTGTAGTTTATGCAATTCGCAGTCCATTAACCAATGTGCCACAATTGGATGATTAGGTTTTCTTTTGTAGACTAATTAGAAAAACACTTCTTAGGTTACGAAAGGCACCGTATGTACCGACCATGTTTCTCAATTACCTATACAAAAGTCCATCACCACATTGGGTACATCTATCACGAATCCTATCACAATATCATGCAACCAAAAAGTACATTCTATATAGAATGGTGTGATGCATGGAATGGGATTTATAACAAGTACCTAAAATGATGCATGAGAGATTGTACCCTCATCTCATTGGGTTTCAACATAATATAACCCACAATCATGTCAATACTAACATCACAATTCTAGTTGATTACCCAATGATGAAATCAAATCTACAATAATAGTCAAAATCCATAAAACATAAATTTCGATTTGAGGAAATTTGGATTTTTCATATACTTGGGATAACTACACCTTGGCACATCTCATTACCAAATTCCAATTCATCTTAATACCCTTTGTTTTTTCTCAAAATAATAAACTAGGAAATAAAGTTCCTCTTATACCCCATTGTAATGACCTGAACTCGGATGCCACTATCTGGTTCCTCATGCCTGGTTGGCCATATGGCCTCAAACACATCTCCCCCAAAACCAAAGGCTACCAAAATAATCTAGGGCCCAGGGTTTGTTTGTGGGGGGGGGGGGATACTCCCTCTTGTAATAGTATAACATTGCAGAAGCAATCATACCGATCAAATAGAGGAAGTAGTATAATAGTGAGACAATAGATAAAGAGTGTAAATAGATAATAGTGCCAAAAAAATCTCATATACAGAAGATGATAATACAAGTCATATCTCTACACAAGAAACAAAATATGTATTCATGGAATATGTACAATACATATATTGAAATTCCAAAAAGACCCAAAATAATTATCCTCCTATAGCATCACATTCCACAGATCAGTCCCATACTCCCATGGCCCTAAGCATGGAACAAATTAAAGCATCAAACTATAGGTGCATTCCCTGATCCCTACCCATATCCAAATTGTTTTTCTGAGAACCCAATAGTAGATAAAATATTTTTTGAGATATAATCCTAGTAGGAAACCACCCAAAGGTCTATAGAATTTTTTTGTGAAATATTAGCTAAGAAGTGTGCAATGTATATCCCATTTAATCACAAAATGAAATTAATGTGCCCATGGAATATATACTTCAAAACAAGTGATACTATATATCCCAACAAGGATCCCTGAAAAACATGGTTCAATCTCTTACAATAAGGATGCTTCAAATAATATATAAATAAATAAAAAATACTAGTACTATATCCATACATACCATGTCAATAATAACGATTATATATTCTGTTATATAAATAACCATGACCTTGTCATATAACCTGAAGTTTCAGACCAACCAAAACCAAGAAATATAATCAAGAGTATCACATTTACCATGGATGTAAGATATAATCATAGTGTCAGCCCTCACAAGGCTAGATCCAATGTATAGTGGACCAACACATCCATGTAGAGTCTGAGGATAATCTCAGTGGAAACTAAGTTAGGATCGAATTGGGGTCCACATAGCATGTCTACCATCCATGTCCACTATGAGCCTAAGAAAAATCATATTCATGGGGTAGTAAGGACCACAGAATCCTATGGAATTATAATCCATGGATCATGAAGTGCCAATAAATTCTCTAACAGTTCTATGACCCTTAGAGTATAACACACATAGTTTCCTATGTAACCATTAATTAATAAACATTCAAGTTCAATGCGTATTCCCACTCATAAAACAATTTACATAAAATTCCATTCCATGAGTTTACAAACTCATATAAAAAATTTCTAAATAAAACATTCCTAAAAATATATCAGTCAAAATCATGTTAACAGGGGCAAAGGGAGGAAAACCATATCCTATTCAAACAATTCAATTTAATCCATTTCTTAATAGGCTTCCTCTATCTATGAGAGCACTAAATCACCCCATGGGTGGTTTAATGAGGAATAGGAATATGAAATTTACATGGAACACTTCTTAGGTGGCCTTGGTTGGGAAAAAACCCTCCAAAAAGACTCAAGGGAACTGGAAGGAATACCGAAAAGGTCTCGTTTCATTTAATTCAATCGTTCAATTACATTTTGGGGTCACCGAGGAATTTTATAGGGTTGGAATAAGAGAAACAAGTTTATAAGGAACCAAAAAAGTATAGAACAATATAGACCACCTACCATAGGTCTGTAGTAGAGTGATCTTCCAGTATCATCTTCTGATTCGACTCTGATCGGGAGAATAACAAAGAATGGATGAAGAACCTGAAAATAGGGAATATTATCTTAAACCTAAAAAAATTCACATTTCATTCCAAAACAAACAATGAACCACCCAAAATGAATTGGGTAATCACTGGTGTGAATCCAACAAGATAATCAACACTCTATTATGATAATAGATGATGAAGATCTTCTGAATCCTATTTTAGGCCTCCAAGTACCTATCAAACACCATAGCTGACAACAGAAGAAGAAAATAAATAATTTTTATTAAATTTATAAGTTATTATGGTATATTTTTTAATTTCACCCAAAAAACAGGGTTGTATATTTTTATCACACATTTTTATAAAACATACAACAACCATGCACCAATTATTGTTCTATGCGGGAACTCATATGGTCATTTCATACAATTAAACTAATCATATGCAAATTGTTCAAAAAAACTCCATCAAAAAGTCTACAGTTTTTCTATGGGGTTGTGCATCCATTCACATGGTCTCCTAAAACTCTCTAGGCTCATCAATCCCAACATCATTCTCCACACGGTTTCATCAAACCATGCGGTATGGGTTACAGAGTTATTATGAACCACGCGGACCAATTTTGTTTCTCCAAGACTCGGGTTCTAGGCTCTGAACAAGCTCCAAACACCCCTAGTACACCCATGACCTCAAAGGGTTTTCACATTAATCCAAAAAAAATCATTTAATCTAAAATTATTATCCATTCCATTTATGAAAACCAAATATCTTACTAAAAAAGGGTTCTCTAATCATATATATGAATATCGTTTAGAAATGATTCAAAATATTATATTCATATACTACCATAACTAAAATAAACTCAAAGTCATTGTCTCCTCCGTGAAATAATAAGAGTTAATGGATAGCTTTGATAATGTAAAACAATTGAATGAATGAAATAGAACAAGTGAACACATGAAAATCGAGTGAAAGAATCCAAATCATGTTCACAAAGATATGACACATAAATGCTAATGATAGAGGATAATCATAAATAGTACGATCACATCACCTTATCTTCCCTATTATAAATTAATAATGGAGTGACATGTCAATAAATTCATAGGAAAGTCTACAACATCAACAATAATGTTATGGAAACATAAAATACTATAACAAATGTTGATAAAGAACACAATTAAGAAACTACAATGGCCAGATTAGAAGATTTTGAAGGTAACATCCCAAAGCTCAAGAAAAAAAAGGATGATGTTAGGTATTTATTAATTAGATGTCTAAACTACACCCACGCATTACAAGGAGAGAAATAAAATAATTATAGAGAACAAACCCTAGATCACTCCATCCATAATTCCAAAAAAACATGAAGAAAAATCACAAAACAAAGAATCCCTAAGAACTAATCAACTATGGACATTGAAAACTCTATGTAGTTGAATATAAAATGTGAGATAAAAAAGAAATTTCAATGTTCTTGGACTTCCAAACATAATTTCAATTCCCTAATAAGTTAAAATTTTTAGTTTTTTCTCACATACTGATTAATTATTTTTCCTATACAATATCAATTATAATTTTTTTTATTATGAACCCTAAACTATCCCAAAACATATTTCATCTATTAATTTCTAGTTATTTTTTACATAATAAATATTAAAAATCAATAGTCCTTTAAATCATTCTATAAAAACTATTGAAATTCATTATGGATGATCATGATAGTTCAAAAAATACTAAATCATTTATACATATAGGAAGAATATCACCTTTTATTATTTAATAACATAACAATATTGAAGATTTATTCATAATTATTCCATAATCAAAATAATCATAGCTATTAATTTAAAACAAATGATTTATATTTCATCATAATGATATACAGTGATCAATTCAGTTAGTAGGATCCTATGAAATGACTTTACATCTGATCATTAATATATAATTTTTATAGAGTTTATTGAATCTAATTCATGAGGAATCAACGTTATTTATTCCCTTTATTATTTCATAAAATGATTAAATTTTTATTTGTGAATAAGTTCCATTATCAATATTGATGATTTAATATATAATAAATCCCAATATATAATTTTCATTCATGGAAAAACATTACCTTTGTGCATCAATCCATATATATCAATATTTTGATATTTTTTATCTTTCATAATATTAAATATTTCCTAAAATTCATAAAACTAACCCATGTCAAACAACCAAATATTATTCTTAATTAACATTAACCACAGTTAAAATTTTCAATGAATAATAATATCGCCTCTAATAACGTATTCCTGGATTTTGAAAAAAAAAACAACAATAAAATTACCTTTTACCTTATTGAGAAAATAAATTTTCCCATATTTACTTATCAAAAATATAAGATATAAATTAGTTCCATTTTATTATCTAATTTCAAGATTCAAATATATGATTTCAAAAATGTCTATCACATAAAATTCATTATTCCTAACTCAAATTTTCTATTTTATTCAAAATTCAAAACATTAATTTTTTGTAAAAATTTTCATTAAATATACAAACATATAAGTTATTCCAATCATTAAAAAAATTTAAATTAATCTAATTAAAAAATATATCACAATGTTTTTATCATCCATATTACTTAAATATATTTATGTTCAAAAACATTACCACACTCCTAGCTCAACCCCAAAACTCATCACACACAAAAGCATCCAAAGAAATGAATTTTTTAGATATATCATTAAGAATATCTAACCAAAAATTCATCCCTTAACAACCATAATTTCTAATTAAATTCCTTTCTATTATAGATATTATACTTTCAAACCAATCTTTTTCTCACCTATTGAATACTTAAAAGAATCTGAGTAACTTAATGGAAATTGAAGGATACATACCGTAAATTTCCAATACTAAACAAAGTATTATTTCTATTATTTACAAAATACAAAACCCCATTTATGAAAATTTAATCGAAAAAATTCTCTTTCAAACCACACTCATTAGTTATCCACCAAATACACAAATAAAAGATAGTGTCCATTAAATTTGAACAACTCAAAATGTCATTCAATTGAAATATATATTTTACATCATGTAAAAAACCTTTTTCATGTAAACATGTAATACATTGATTTTAAAAAATAATTATAGCTAATTACTATTAGTTAACATATATCTATTAAAATTAGAAAAAAATAAACCTAATACAAAAAAACTGTTTAATTTTTTAATTCACCATTTAATACCCTAATTATATATATTGATCATTTATCCCATTTAGCAATTTTTATCAGAAGTTCTAACTATTAAATACATTACAATAGAATTTTTACACCACTAAATCTACAAGAAACCCCTTTACATTAATTTATCAGATAATTTAAGTCAATTATTAATTAAATAACTCATTTTATTACAGAACATATAGTATAACATACCTTATTAACAAAGAAGAACAATATAATTTAACAAATTTTCACATTACTAATCCTCAAAAAATCATGTTTCCTGATTTATATTATGAATTAATAAAAAATAAGTTATAATACAATTAGAACATACAAATATTATTGTATCACATAAAGTGTATATATTAAATAAATTTACTAAATTACTATATAATATTATGTCTACCCACCGCATGATACATCAATAGTATACACTTGTATTAAAATGATAACTCCTTCTATAAAAACAATATAACAAGAATATATGAAAATTTTTAATAAAAAACTACTATTATAGTGTTCCAGATATTAAAAATTGAATCCTTCTATTAAAAAAGTTGGGTTATCTATTTACCATCATTCCAAGTTAGAGTGTAAAAATGGATTCTTGGCTGACCAATAAATTAAGATGAAATATCTGAGAGATGATTGAGAGAGATTGAGACGTACTATAAGGGAAGATTCTGATGTTAAAACCTTCCATATGTGATGAATTATACTATCATAAAAAATATATTGACTATAAAAATATGTAAATTAGATAATTAATAATATATATTTGATATTTACATAGTAACATGTACATAACCATTGGGAACTTAGTTACTAGCTCTGGCACCCACCTCCCCTTTCAAATCTACTAGGCATTAGGAACTGTACACAAGGTAACCAATTGATCTTTCAAGTGGAATTCCAACATGTTTCATAAAATTTACCTCCTCCTAAATCCTTAATCCCTCTAAAAAAAATTAAAAAATAGAAAAAATCATAATAAATATATTTAAATTATTAAAAAATCCAAAACATACATTAAAACCTTTTTTTGTTACAAATACCCCACTATAACAGCTCTCTTCATCTTAAACCATCTTTGAGCTTTTCAAATGAATTGATTTTCCCCTAATATATCAATTCTGTTACCATTCTATTACACTAAGATGAAAACCCCCCATTATTCAATGATTAAGAACTTTATAAGGTTCCCCACCAAAGGATTTCCTATACCCAAAATGAATACTCAAACGTCTTCACTTCCCAAATGAATACAATAAAATAAAAATTCCCCATAGATCCATTTCACCACAAAATATAATATAGATAAAAATTATTTGATAAATTTGAAATAATTTGTGTATATACCAATGCAAATATTCACCTACAAATTGATAAGATTTTGATCAACATTATCAAAATCCACAATCTATCAAAACATATATCATTTTTATTATAAACCATTTTTACTGTGACACTCTAAAAAATGAAAATATATCAATACGAATAATTTATCCAATTATAAATGATACATAAAACACAAATTGAATAAAATTTATCCAATTTGAATATTTTATCCAAATTAATAATATACCCATGACAAATCAAATGTCAACATAAAAATAATAAAATTACCCAAATTAGATTTTATAAAATTAACAAAATAATTAACATAAGGGATATTTAATAATTAAATAATTGTTTTATTAAATAATATTGTAAATCGATAAAATTTTAAAAAATATAATAAACAAAAAACATGATCATCAAATAATTTTTTATACTAATTATTTTGATCTCATATTATATATAAATTATTATATTTTTATGGGTTATTAAATTCAAAGGAAATTTCAAATTTTGGTTCTAAAGGCTGAGATATTTTGAGAATTAGAATTTAGATCAGAATTATGTGTTTTGGAATATATATAGATTTTTTTTTGGATATCTATGAACAATATATTATGGGTTCAAATTCGTAGGATGTTGATAGATCATGTTTTGGGTAGTCATGTAGATAAAATTAGACTATAAGAGATAGAACATAACACATCCTAGGGGTGTTTCATTAATTCATCTATTATGGGAGTTTTTTAGGATGGTAAGTTAGGAATGCTTGTAGAGGATCGTACTGTTCCATGGCTGTAATCAAGATGTATGTACCATGCTTCATCCATGAGGTTGTGCATTGGTGAGTTATCAGTAGGTTGATATAGGTTTCACAACTATACCCATATATGGGGGATTATTCCACAAACCAGAGACCACATTCCTATGTGGCCTAGTAGAGAGGCATATGAAATAGCTTAAAGATACTATAGCATGAGTGGTTTTCTCAGTATTGACACATACCTTTTGGGTACCCATTATTAGGGAAGAAAAAGGAAAATGTCATAGTGTGTCCTGATGATTAGGAGTCATATTGTGACCCTCATGGTTCATCCATGACTAGGATTATGTGTTATTTTTAATAGGGGAAAACCGGTAATTCTTGGTTACTTACCCTTTTTACCAGGATTTGGGACAATGTGAAAGGTTCATTTCAACTAGCTCTCCTAACGACTCATCCCTCAGATGATCCCCCATTAAATGGGTGGGATTTCTGGCATATTTGGAATTAAATATTTTTATTTTACTACCATCCACATTTAATTTAGGTTTAACTATTTATATCATTATTCTACTAGATAATTTGGGCATGGGGTTTGGCGATGGTTTAAATAGAGAAAAGTGCAATCATCTTGATCGGATGGTTTTTTCATGATATTTCTCGAAGATATCTAGGGATAATTAATTCCAAAGTTTTCAAGTGGTTTCATTGATGTTTCAATACCCAATTACATTTTTCCAAATTATACATCTTTTTTTAAAATTGAATTATAAATTTTAAATTATTAAAATTAATTATTTTGGTTATGGATTTAGATAAGATCTCAAGTGGTGGGTTGATCTTGGATGGGCCTGGAATATCATATTAGACGGTGTTTGATATTATGTTAAAGGAAATAAATCTATTTATGAGGTTGGTGGTCCTTGAACATTCCCTAAAAGGATATGCATCAAGTTTATGTGGCATGTGATATGCGGTATCCCAACAGATTGGTACATAACCATTAATTAAATGAATTGTTTTTAATCCATCAAGATTTAGTAAACATGATAAAGTTTACGATGGATCCTTAACAACTATTATGATGCCTCAACCATTTATGGTTAAGGGATTGATTATAAATACTCTTATAGAGATTCATAGACAATAAAAATTCTCAACATAATGATACAAACATTATGGTCCTATGATAGTTGGCATAGTTCCCCAGAATAGGGATCAGTGATAGATTTAGAATTTTTTTCCTAGGGATAGGCCATACTATATCCTTTAGATACATTATATCATTTTTCAACTTGACAATAGAGGGGGGGATACAAATCCACAATGATAGAGATTTGGGTGACAATGTGTGTATATACTAGGTAATATAATGGAGTGGTTGGGTTATTGAGGTTTTACCAATCTAATTTTAGAGGGATTAAAGGGATTTATTCCATCTATTTAGTGGTAAATAGGTATAAAATATTCTATGAGGCTGGTAAGTCTTGATATGCTAATATAGATGATGAGGGTCATTATTCCCTCACTCTTCTAGGCTTGGTCCATACATGAGAATGAGATAGAGGAACCCACTTATGGTTTATGATCTACGAGATTCCCCATGTGAACTTGGTCAGTTTTCTTGTGTTATGTTTACACTAGATAGGGTTTTTACATAGAGTATACCATGGTGATATCTTGGTAGGAATGTGCAGACATGGATGAGTTTCACACATGATAGGATTACCTATGAAATGCATCATGTTTAGGTGGGTGACCATCCTGAATGGATTTACAAGTTTATATATGGAAAATTTCCTCTGGTATATATATTTCATGTTATGTATTTATTTGTGGTATGATGATTAAGTGTTAATTCATCTCTGTGTGATATTTATCTTAATTAATACTGGTCTGATATCACTTCTAGGTGGGGTGTCCCCCCCTAGGGTGCATGTCTCTTATATGATATTGAGTGAGTTGATTTTTTGACCGAGGTGTCTATTATTCATATGATTCTATGCGAGGTGAGTTTCAAAAAAGGGTGTATTTTTCTTATATTATTCTATGTGATCTATATTTTAAACACTATAATAGGTTTTTTTATTCATGTGTTTCTATTTGGTTAACTTGGGTGTATAATTGTTGGTGTGGATCTAGGTGATATGAGCTACCAATATAAGTGTACGTTTACTTTTATTGGTATTGGAGATCATAGTTTCACGATTATGTATGTTCCTATATAGTTATGAGTTTGGAAGTGTTTCCCCTAGGTGTTATACACTATTCATAGATATATACACCACATGTCAAAGTATGTAAGACTGATTTCAGACTTCACATTAAAACCCAACAATAAATGTAAAAATATTTTATATCTATTTAAATATTTATTATCCTAGGAATATAACTTTTTCCTAAACTACATCACTGGATATTTTTTGGAATCGGATTGTGGTGTCCTAGGGAATTATACTCGCACCCTGGTTAGGCAGACATAGAACTTTCATACTCGAGGATATTTCATGATTAGAGGTTTAGATATTATAAAAGACTAGTATTGGATGATCTGGCTAATTCAGCTTGAAATATATTTAGGGAAAGGGTGGAGGTGAGAATCAAGGATAGTCACAATTTCATCTTGTATTTTTTATTCTTTTTTTAATATTTTATATGTAATCAACCAAATCAGGTTTCATTTTGGATATATTACTATATTCTATGTTTCATTTGGTATGGAATTATTCTTATTTATTAGTTTTTTCATTATCAATTGTTTATTAAAAAAGATTTTTTGGTTATTTATTCTTGTTTATATACTCTAATATGGGAATTATTTCTCTATATTATAACATTTTAGACCCTCACTGCTAGCTGATAGTCTCAAGATTATTGGGGTATATGCCTGATATCAGTAAAAACCACATCCTATAAAATGGTGAGTGGTATATAACAAGGATGGTGTTACAAAAAATATTTAAAATTTTAACAACATATTAATTTATATTTTAATCCTTTAACTTTAACATGTTCTTTAATAATATATTCATTCAATTATAGTAAAAAAAATTATTTTAAAATAATCCCCTATATGAACAAAAAACAATTAGTAGATGTTTAAATTCAATATGTAAACATGATAACTAAACAATAACTTCCTTCATCCTTATGGAAATTTGATCTAATTTCCTCATGTTTTTAACCAAACATAATATCCATACCTTCTTCATTATTTTCAAAATAAAAATTAAACATTTTTTATTTGAAGTAAATATTTCCATAAAAATCCAAAATATTCATTAGATTTTATATTTATATATTTATATTTATATTTATTATTTTTTCAAAAATTATTTATAACATTAAATATCCTAAAAACATTATAAAACTAATCCATTAAACTTATTCCATCATTCTTTGAAAATTTATCAAATTTTGAAACCAATCAACATAAATTTTTAACATATTGAAAATTCCATTTAATTTAGATCACTTCTGATTAATGAATTACACAAAAATTTAATAATCACCTATAAATTTTAAAAAAATCGTTAGTCTTTTAATTTTACATTTATAATAAAAGGATAATAAATAATTTAAATTTAACTCAAAATATGCACATTAAATCCCTATAATTTAAACTATTTTGATAATAATTTTCCAAGAATTGTTTAAAGTTATTTTATATTTTTGAAATAAATTTATAGTAAATAACAAAAATATATAATTTCCAATGAGTAATAAATTTTATATAAAATTTCCACTTTTAAATTTATTATATTATATGTGCACTATATGATTCACATTTTCATATTAATTACATCTAACTTTCCTAATTTTATTTCACTTACATTCATGAAAAATAAAAACATAAACAAAAAAATAAATTCAAATTTAAATTACACCATCCAAATAATATCTAATCTAATGATCATCTTTCCCAATTCAATACATAGAATTCCATTTTAATAAATAACTCATATCATAGTACCATATTGATATTGTTTCCATTGGGCTCCTATAGTCCTTTTCCAATTTATTTGTTTGAGGATATTAGATATTCCTCTAAAAGAAAGATTTAGTGATGAGAGAGTTATATGTGACTTCCAATACAGGGGATATTAATTTTCTACATTCTCATATATGGGATCACAGTGTCTTCCCCCTTTGGAGGATAACACCCTCGTTAGTTCACTTTAGGGTTCGTGGATATGATATCATCTGTAATAGATTACAAGACAATGATTTCAATGATCCATGGTTGGTGGTTCTATCATATCTCCTTTTTTAAAAAATATCAATAATTCATTATTTGAAAAAAAAATTAGTTATATTTATTATTTCATTTTTTCTATTCTTTAACTAATATTGATTATATAATTTTTTTATCACCATAATCATCGATATAAGTAATTTAATTTGTCTAAAAATAATATTTTTAATATGAAACTGGAAGGATCCGAGAAGGTATTTGATGGAATTTTATGATCAGTTTTTCGGTGGTACGAATGAGGTTTTTTATTTAAATTTGATTTTTATTATTATGATGAATTAATGGAACGGTTTTAGATATGAAATTTTAAATATATGATATTATGTTTTTCCCATGGGAATCCTATATAGTTAGGTTGGAACCTGTGACAAGTACCTTTTTAAATATTGATACCAATATTCCTAGTCTATAACAAAATATCTCATATGTGATGGATATTTCACTATATAGTGGTTACAATTACTTTATTATCATTCATTTATATCTAGAAGTAAGTTCATAGTTAGTTCAAGATATTGATGAATACAATGATTGAGCTACGATCTTGTAAAATTATACTATCGTGCTTTGATATTTGTCCCCTGGGGATATTCCAATGAAAATTGATTACTAATTTAGAGTTTATGTTTTATTTATGTCCGTATTTAATTTTTAAAATTGATATTTCCTAATATTATTTCATCTTACATTTATAGATATAATATGGAATACATTACATTTATAAATTCATTTCAAAGTAAAAATATATGAATTACCTAATAATTATTTGCATTCAATACGTTTTTAGGGTCTTAATAGTCTTGTTTTGAATACACTAAACATAATCCCTATGGGTTTATATAGGCCTTTTACAATTAAAGATATATTTAATGATTTATATAGTAGTTGGGGTTATTTTTTTAATTAGTCTTTGGTATGATGTATTTGATAAGAAGAGTGATGCTGATCAATATTTTTCTATAATTCTAATTGCATGAATATCTCCTTAATAACTTCTTATCATGTATTCTAATTTTTTTCAATAATTTAGGTGTATCTATTTACATGGTTTTTTGGTCATCTTATTAAAAAATTCTTGGAAGTTAGTTTGATTTATTATTTTTAGATTTATGATCTATTATTATTTCTTATTTGTCTTGATCTATGTTTGGATATTAAATTTTATATCATTATTCATATTTTGAAAAATAATTTCCAATATATGTTGATGTAATTAAGGGATCATGAGATATAAATTTTTACATAATTAAATTTTTTTTATGAAATTTTTTTGTTTATTTTCAATGGTTCATGTTGTCGTCTTTTTTCTTAGGAATGTTTTCCAAATTATTAATTAGATATTTTTTAATACTTTTTTCACCAATGTAATTATCATGGAACTATATTTTCATTTTCCATTTTACTCTCATCATAAAAGATTATTTTTTTGATTAAATGGTTTAGTTAACAGAGGAATTGTGGAAAGTTTGGGGAGTGTGTTTATTTTTTAATTGTATTTTAATCAATTAAACTTATCCCCTATGAAAAGTATTCATCCGGAGATGGTCAGGAGAACGCTATGGGAATTATATAAAGTTGATTAATATACTATTCTATGGTTGATCGGTTTGGTGGATTTCAAAAATGGTATCGCAGGTCCATTTTTTATTTTGGATATTAGGGATGATATAATATAGGATCATTAGAACATGTGGCATATGTTATGAGTGAGTATCTATAAAACACTCATTATAACGAGCCTAATATTTCCATTGTATATTGAGAAATGTACATTTATAATGGTTTTTAGTTTTCAAATGATATATTGGGTATTTTTTAAAATAATTTTAAGTGGAGGGATATTCTAGGTGCACGGTATAGGTTCATGTGTTGCAGACCATATTGTGATCGTCAAACTATTTTTGGAAGAGTTTTAGTAGTCTTTTTATGGTTGGTTTATTTATTGGAAAAAAATCAATCATAACCATGCATAAATATATCAATAATGTAGTGAGACTCATGTGATAAATTAATTGATTTGGAAAATATATATCCATCCCAAGAATAGTAAAAAAATATGGTTCTTTATTTTCCATTTTTAATTATAATGTCTGAAAATATGATTGTTCATTTTTTATTTTTGGATTTTAATTTTTGAATTATATATGATTTTAATTCAATATAAAATAGTTAAATGAGTTTTCATTTCATCCATATTTTTTTTATAGTACCACACCACCTTGATGTCCTCCCATAAACCCTAAAAAGGGTGCTATGTATAATTTTGGGCCAGAAAATATCCATGTTGGTCAAGACCAAATCTTGTATATTGTAACATCTCAGCTAAATAAAGAAATAATACATTTTCATTTTAATTAATATTTTATGAATAAAATAATAATTTTACCTTAAAGGGGTTTCTATGTTCGATGGCGTACCTGATACACAATTATGGGTTTCATCGAAATCTTACGTTGCACAATAGTAATATAATATTATTATTTAAAATGGTAATTATCACCTAGTCATTGTATTGGCAGAAATGAATAGAACTAACTACAATATGATTATACATGTTTTTTTAATGGTTTTTAAATTTATCCAATAAAATTTAGAGGCTTAAAATTTGAATTAATCTAATTTTAGGCATTATACTATAATATTCATTAAAAGGTCGATTTACCACCTTTTAATGGTGAACCATATTTAAATATAGTTTTGGTCACTTTTATAAGTTCTATTTGTCAAAATAGAATTATTATTCATAATTGTTACATCAAAATTCACTATGGGTAAAATTTTGGTATTTTTCAGATAAAATTCAATTTTTGATGAGTAGTGAAAAATACTGTATTTTAATTCAAAACTGCCTTATAATATAATTTATTTATGTGGTTAGATTATCTTTTTAATTAGTTTTAATGTGAAATTTGATTATATTTTTTCCATTTAATCCAATGTTGGTTATTGTAATTAATTTCACTTTGAAATTGGAAATAAACAAGTGTCAATCTTTTGATAGTTATTATTTCATAAAAACATGCCTTTTGTTTTGAAGATGGGAATTAATTTCAAATTAATTCTTACCACTTAGTTATTTGGAATTTGTAAATATGGATTCAATATTTGGAATCAATATGTCCAAATTGTGTAAATATGTAACTTTTATTTTTATACAATATGTATATTTACATAGAAAACATTTTGTTTACCATGGTTGAAGGGTAAATCTGGTAGGTAAGGGTTAAAAATATTACTATAATAATATAAAATTACCCTAACATATGTCCTAATAATATTGGTTGATATAATTCTGACCATGATCATCATTGGGTCAATTTTTAAACCCCACAGGGCCACTAGGGAGTGATAATGACACTTTATTTTAACTAACGTAAGTAAAGGCAAAAATGACAAACAAAGATCTTTTAGTAAATTAATTTTTATATAGGGTTATATAAGTTATCTTTTAAACTATAAATATTATTTTTAAATCTAAAATTCTCTCTTACGTCATGGTATTTTTTTATAATTTTTAGACATTAAATAAATTAAATTATTTATGACACAATAATGATGCAATGTTTACCTCATTAATATATGATTTAATTAAATAAGATTATATAGATTAAAATAATATCCAAAACATGTCCAATTCTTATTGGATGATTTTATTTTGACCATGATTCTTCATATATTCTACTTTAATAAGTTTTGGACATTTACAAACTGAATTTCATTATGTAATAAAATTATATTTTCACACATTCCTAAAGAGCCCCACCTCCCCTTATGAAAATCTCTCACCACTAACACATTCCTTACACATCTCAATCCTCTTGGCTCATCCAAACCATGCCCAAATAATCTATAAAGATCCCTATCTTCCTCCAAGAAGCCTTACCTTAGGAAGAAGTCACTTCAAAAAACCCTTTTGGTTCAAACCAAAGGGAGTTACCCGAATTAAAGGTAACATCTTCTCTTAAGTTCTTTAGTTTTATTTTACTTATCCAACCACCTAAACTCTATTAATTCCTTTATTTTATAACAAAAATAGTATCCTAAATATACTAGGGTTTTTATGAGAAATATTATAACTACACTTACACCCACCTCCATCTAATAGTTAAAGAACATACTGTTTTTGTGGATGGAAAATTAACGCCTCACGAAACGATATTTGGTCAATTATCTCCTACCACCTATCATTGTGGCCATTAATATGGAACTGTATTTATATATGATACATATAATGTTTATTTTTTCTTTATGCTTCTGTATTTTTCTTTTATAGAACACCTTTATGGTTTCCATTATGGGTAAACGTGATAATTTTATTTGAGTAAGTGCGGACTGTCGCCCCCTCAAAGAGATATGACTCTTTAATACTATATGTGGGACATATAAAGGATAAATTTATTGATATTATATATTATATTATATTGTAATTATAATATACCTATGTATCATTATTTTTTAACTCCATTAACATAATAAATTGAAATGAAAGTAGCGTTCATGCATATGTATGTCTTACCGTCTCCATGAATGATGCATTTCATTTCTTATCTTCAAAAATTATGTACTATTAAAAATACATACATATATAGGATATATATGATATATTTGATATATATTTCATTAATATCATTCTGGAGATAATGGATATTTGACCACATGAACAACTTATAATTATATGAAATTAATTTTTGACTCAAGTACCAAATATCGACAAATTGATCGTTATTAACATAAATTATTACATAATGTTTATAACATTATAATAAGTGATATAAAAGTAATAATAAACTTTAAAAGTGATCTTATGAAATTAAAAGTTAACTTTAGTTTATTATTCATGAGATTAAAGAATGTACGGGTAAAATCGAACATGAGGTAAGGGAGTTCATCTCAATTTCCATTCAATGAGGAATATTTTGTTTTAATACATGACATTATTTTATATGTTGTATAAACACCTTTGACTTTTCATTTCATTAAAATGAAATATTTTTCTACGAAGTGTTTTACTAAATGACAAAAAATAATGTTTCTTTTTAACTTAATCGGTGACAACGACCTTTCCACTTCCGCGAGTATTATTTGATCTTTGGCTTCCCTAACAAGCTGTAATGGTTTTAAAAGGAAAATACATACCATGTACTCTTTTACATATTTTGGTATTGAAAATGGATTTGAAAATGGATTTTTTATGTCAACATATTTAAATGATATATTGGGATTGAAATGTTGAAATTTTATATTTCATTTATGTTTTTTATGTGTTATGAATATGTTATGATTTTTTGGAATTGTTACATATATGGGTGGTTCCATGATAAACCTAGGGTGGGTGAGCCCAAGATAGCTCTCTAATGCATTGGGTAACGTGATGGAGGTAAATGTGAATGTTTCTGCTAAGAGATTTAGGGAATATACTATGATGGGTATTCCAAATGTAACTCCCTATGTAGCTGTGATAGCTACAATTTAAGAATGATATGGATTCCACAAGTTACATTTATGATTTATGATTTCTATGTGTTATTCATAAGTCTTATGATTTCATGAGGTATATTAAAGAGCTTATGTTATGTATGTAATGATGAACTAATGCTTTCTTTCATTGTTTTATAACCCTTACTGAGCTTTTTATGCTAATCACATGTTTTGAAATGTTTTTCACAAGACATAAAGATGAATAGGGTCAAGGAATGGTTCAAGGAAAATTCATGCTTTTTAAAACATTGAACTTTACATGACTCTTTTTTTAAGAGTTTTTTTATTTTTGTGAAAAAAATGGAAACTGAGTAGATGTTTCAACTTTGTAATTCTTGAGATGTAATGTAATCGTAATGGCCTAATTCTCTAAAACACTAAACCTGAAAAGATCTTTAATGTGAATTATTCAATTAATTCAAGAATATGTACTATTTTAAGGTAGGGTCCAAATATTTTTTATCAGAGGTTGATTTAGATAACTTTAGAAGTTTGTACATTGTTAAATTAATGTTCATAAATTAATTTATGGTAACATTGAAGTGATATAGCATTTATAGATTACCATGTTGCTTTTCATAAGATATTTCTATGTTCAGAATGGTTTTCCACAGAGGAAATATGGAAGCTATGTTGGGAAGACATCAGGAGGAAGAAAACCTTCCAATCAGAAACCTGAGATGGTTGGAATCAGAACTGAATAGTTTGTTACAGTGATGGAAAATTTGACTCATGATATAAATGGTGGCGGTATCCATGCACGAGATCATCCAGATCAACCATAGAGGAACATGTTAGTAGTGGAGCATTTCATGAGGCAACATCCCCCATCATTTAGAGGATCATCTAACCCTGTGCTATTAGAAGTGTGGATTAAATCACTGGAGAAGATTTTTGTTGTTATGGGGTGTTCAGAACATCAAAAGGTTCGTCTCGTTGTTTACCATTTTGAAGGTGAAGCTGGTCAGTGGTGGTCGATGGTGAAAAATATCAAGGATACTGAGGAGATTGATGCTCTTGATTGGGATGAATTCAAATGTATGTTTCTTGAAAAATATTTTCCTATGGTGGTTCATTTTAGGATGGAAACCCATTTCCTAGAATTGAGGTACGAGGATGACTCAGTGGTAGCTTATGAAGCAAAATTCAATCGACTGGAAAGGTATGATCAAATTTCATACGAGATCTTGATCTTAAAATCAACCATTTTTACTCAGGATTAAATAATAAGTATTGAAGGGATTTCGATTCTCGTGAGTTTAAAAGTTAGGAAAAACTTGTTTGATGTGTAGAGAAGGTGGAAATTGAGTTTTTTGATGATCATGTCTTCTTTGAAAAAACTAAATAAAATGTCAAGGTGTCCAGTGAAAGGTAAGAACTCTTTAAAAAATTATGATGGTAAGAAACATAAGTTTACAATTTGTAAATATTTTTGTAAAAATCATGCTGGGGAATGTCTTTTGAATTATAGTATGTGCTATCTATGTGGTAAAATGTGGCATAAGGCTTGTAATTGCACTAAAAAAGATCACGATAATGGTAAGACAAAATCAGATTTACAATTAGTAAAATGTTTTAAGTGAAATGAAGTGGGTCATTATGCAAATGAATGTCCAATAAATAACTCGACTAAGGGAAACCAACTAGACTACAAGAATAAAAGGGCGGTGAAGTCCTTTGCAACAACTTCAACAGATATTGGGCAATAAAATGAAGTAGTTTCAGGTACACTGTTTGTTTGTTCAGATTATGTCAATGTCTTCTTTGATTCAGGGTCTACACATTCATTCTTTTATGAGAATTTTTCAATTAAATTTGGAATTCCATCTCATGATATGAATCTTGACCTTATGGTAAAAACACTTAGAGAAAATTTTCAGACCAAAAGAAATTATAAGATCCTTCATGTTCTTGTGTGTGGAAAGAATCAACCTGCAAACCTTATTATTTTTCCTCTAGTAGAGTTTGATGTTATTTTGGGTATGGATTGGCTTTCTATTTATCATTCTAAGATTGAATGTGGAGATAAAGAGGATTCTTTTTAGAAAGACTTTTTAGTTTTTGTACTAGAATAAACCCTTACTTTTGATAGCATATCAGGAATCTGAGAAACTAGTAAAAAATGGAAATGAATATTACCTTGGTCCTATTTTGGAAAATAATGGAATTGTTCAGATTAATGATGAGCCTGTGGTAAATGAGTACCTTGATGTTTTTCCTGATGAGTTGCATGGTATTATACCTGATCGGGAAGTTTAATTTATTGTTGACTTAGTTCCTAATGCTAAGACAATTTCAAAACCCCTTTAACAAATGGATAAAATTTAACTTTTATAGTTAAAGAAGAAATTTCATGGGTTATTAGATAAAGGTTTCATTCGACCTAGCACATCACCATGGGGTGCTCCTATCTTATTTGTTAAAATAAATTTTTTAATAAGACTTTTCATTGATTATAGAGCATTGAATAACATCACTGTTAAGAACAAGTATCCTTTTCCTCATATTGATTATTAGTTTTATTAGCTCCAGGGAGCTCATTATTTTTCGAATATTTAATTGAGGTTGGGGTACCATCAGTTGAATGTAAAGGAAGTAGACATTCTGAAGACTATTTTTCGTACTAGATGTAGAAATTATGAATTTTTAGTTATGCTTTCTGGTTTAACCAATGAACCTAATGTATTCATGGATCTTATGAAAATAGTTCTCCATGAGTTCCTAGATAATTTTTTGGTTGTGTTCATTGATGACATTTAGGTTTATAATAAAAGTAAAGAGGGTCATGAAAGAAATTTAATTTTTTGTCTTGAAAACCTTAAAATAAAAGAAATTATTTGGGAATTTTAATAAGTGTGAGTTTTGGTTATAGAAAATTTCTTTCCTTGGTCACATTGTTTCAAAAAAATGGAATAACTATTGATCCAACTAAAAACATAGTTGATGAAGAATGTCCAAGACCCACAAATATAATTGAGATCCCTATTTTTCATTATTTGGAAGTTTATTACCGAAGGTTTGTTGAAAATTTTTCATGGTTATCTAGTCCAATGACTATCTTAACTGAAAAAGGTTTTAAGTTCGTTTGGAAAAAATAATGTGATGATTGTTTTCAGGAATTCAAAAGAATATTGGTGAATGCTACTATTTTGGAACTACCCTCCATAAATGGTGAGTTTCTTATTTATAGTGATGCTTATTTTAAAGGACTTGGTTGTGTACTTATGCAGAATTATCATGTAATTAATTATGCTTCACATCATTTGAACCTCATGAGTTAAATTACCCTACATATGATTTGGAATTATCTGCTATTTTTTCTTTAAAAATATTTAGGCATCATTTGTATGGAGTAAAATGTGAAATATAAACTGACTATACAATTTTGAAGTATATATTAACTCAGAAATAAGTGAACATGAGACAGAAGAGATGGTGGGAATTAATCAAGGATTATGATTGCAGGATCCTTTACCATGTGAGGATAGAAAATAAATTGGATGATGCTTTGAGTTGAAAAATTAATGCTTCATTAACCATGATATGTTTGGAACTGGATCCTTTGGTTTTTTATGTGATGAACTTTGTCATAGAAGTTTTTGGTGAAGGAACTTCTTCTATTTTTTTCATGTGTCAGTGAAATTATCTTTTTCAGAAAGAATAACGCAAGAGTAGAAGGAAGAAAGTGAGTTGCCAAAAAAGGTCGAGTTGGTTTAGAAGGGTTAGTTGCCCGAATTTAACATTGATAATGATTGTGTTTTGAGGTTTGGGAAAATATTATGTATGTGTTGTGATTCAAAGTTGAAGAACGATTCGTTATGTAAAGCTCACAGTTCCCAGTTTTTAGTTCATCCTGGATGTACTAGGATGTACATAGATCTTTTGGAGTATTACTGTTGGGATGGAATGAAAAGAGATATTGTTGATTTTACTATTAAGTGTTTGACTTGTCAGCAGGTTAAAGTATAATGGCAGTTACCAAAAGGGATGCTACGTTATTTACCGGTGCTAGAGTAGAAATGGGAAAATATATCCCTCGATTTTGTTTTGGGATTACTGAATACATCTCGAGGTAATAATTCAATAGGGGTTATTATTGATCAATTGACTTAATCTTATCATTTCCCTCCTATTCAAGATAATTTGTCTATAGATCTACTTTCTCAGTTGTATGTTAAAGAGATAGGCAGGCTGCATGGAGTTCCCCTCTCCATTGTATCTGATTGTGATCCCAGGTTTACTTATAACTTTTGTAAAGGCCTTGAGAATTCATTGGGTACTGAATTAGATTTTAGTATATCTTTTCATCCGCAATCAGATGGTCAGTTAGAATGAACAATTCATACCTTGAATGAAATGCTATGTGCTTTTTCACTAGATTTCCAGGGTTTCTGGGACCAACATATTTCCATGGTTGAATTTTCTTATAATAACAGTTTTCATTCTAGTATACATATGGATCTGTTTGAGGCATTATATGGGAAGTGGTGTCAAACTCCAGCTTTTGGGAAGATGTAGATGAAAGGATGTTGATGGAACCAAAATTGGTAGAAGAGACGGCAGAAAAGGTTTAATTGGTTCCGAATCACATAAAAACTGCTCAGAGCATGTAGAGACCCGTAGCCTGACTTACATGGACATTACATTACTTTTGCGGAATACTTAGTACATAACAAAAACACACACACAAGGACCGTAATAGTTTAGTGTCTTTGGAAACTCGGAACGTAATCTTCTAATCCTGGTGAAAGATCTTCAACATCTCCCATAAAGATCTTCCCTTTTTTTTTTACCTAAAACCTTTCTTTATATCCTGGGGAAAAGGAAACATAAAAGGGTGAGCTCAAATGCTCAGTAAGGGTAAACAAAAGAAATATCAATCACATAATTTTCATAAGAACATAACTTTTTTGGAAATCTTAACCTGCAAAAGAGAGCATAATTTCATAACATGGGATAAATCATAGTAGTGAAATGAAATCATAACTTAAAACATTACTCATTGTGGCATACACACATAATCATAGAGAATCATTTCTTGTTAGTCAAGACTCATTGCCAAGACTATCTTAGTGGACAAAGTCCCTTTCTGAATCGAGTAATCCTCGTTTCAGTCCTGTTTCACTGAACCGGTATAACCTACCATTCCAGCCATGTCTATCTCATGAGATATAAAATCTTTACCCAATTCATTGGAGGGAGATATAGGTCCCACCCATCTCTTAATGAATCCTTTCTTATGTGTGCCACAAAATCATAAATCATACATCATTGCATAACCCATGTAATAAAAATGGGATTCTTAAACAACATGACATCATAAAACAATTCATATAAGATAAAGGAATTCATAAACATAATTCCATCACAACATAGTCAAATCAATGTAAAAATATGGATAGAAACAGAACCCTTTATTATCTTATATGGAAAATAATTTTGATAAAACACTTGAATTGAATTCTTGAGGAAAATATCCTTTCTTCTTCAAAATCAATTTCTTTTCACAAAACATCATGAAATTTTAAAAGAAAGAGATTTTATTGAAAATAGTCATGAAATATTTTAGAGGAATCTTCATGAAAATAAGGCTTTATAAAACAGTATAAATCCGTTCGTGCCGTATAAGTTAAAAAAAACATTCTTCGTACTTTTGTCGGAAAAGTCAAAAAGTACCTCGTACGGAAAAACGACAAAAGATTCCTTTCATATTCTTTACTAAAAACTCACCTAAGGGTAAAATTGGATTTAAACTATTGCAAGTGGATGGAAACAATATTACATATTGAGGGAACATGGATGTGGATGATAAAATACACCCCAGTAAATACTTACGAATAAACAATCTCGAATAAAAATGAGATTGTGATATTTTCCCTTACCTTAGGTCCGACTTGCTTTGTAAGTGTCCGAACCTCCTGTATAATGATTTAAATCATGTTATTGACTTATTACAGAATCATATTCATTGTTATGATATCATATATGGTTCACTTATGACATTATATTACCCGTTCTTTTGTAAATTCCATGTTAAAGAAGCGTTTTGGGTAAAATCGTTTCATTTATCGTAGGTGTTTTGACTTGTTGTTCTTGACATCATTATTACTTATATCATGATTTACTTACTTCCAGAATATAAAATATGATTTATATATCATATATATTCAGTATATATATATATATAATAGGTAGATAAATAAAATGAAAAACACCGTTCATGGAGACGGTAGTCCGTACGTACGCATGAACGCTGTTTTCCTTTCCTTATTGTCTTGAAATGGAAGTAAGTAGATGACATACATATGTATATATATACATAAATCCAGTAGCTTTATAATGTCATATATTTCATTATTATTTCTTATATATACATTATAATCATTCTTAAATGGTTAACATAGAGAATGAATCTCATCGCCTCGTGGAGACGGTAGTCCGTACGTACGCACGAGCGATGATATCATTTCTATAAATATTGAATTGAATTGGAGTGGATTATACAATATATAAGAATCAATATGATGTTGTAATAACTATGTATAGTTATTCTTTACACCATTATACCCATCCATGTAAGGTGGTGGTGGAAAATAGATTACACCACGGCGTGGAGACGGTATTCCGTACGTACGCACGCGCGGTGATTTCTTTTTCCGTAGGATGGATAGATGGTGAAATAGGGTTGTTTCATACTTATAATAACATATCAGTATATGAGTGATACTGATGTTATTACTTCATAATGAAACAACCTAAGAAGAAGAAGTGGAAGAAGAAATAAAGATGAAAGAATTGGTAACGGTAATTACCTCTTCTTTGAAGTGCCTCTTTGAGACCTCCTCTTAGGGCACTAAAATTGGTCTTTGAGGAAGACCAGAACCTCTAGGATTTTTTTAGGGAAGTGGAGAAGAGATTTTGGCAGGGGTTGGCCGAGCTTAAGTGCTCAAATTGGTGTGAGGAGGAAGGGGGAGGAGGTGTCCTTTTATAGGGGAGGAGAGGGGCACCTTAGGAATTCTTAAAAATATTAATTTATAATAAATCTAACCCCACTTAAAAACCTCCAAAAATGACTCATATTCGAAGATTAGATGAGATAGGGTTGTAATCTCATCAACCAATCAAATTTAGACATGTTTGGATATTATTTTAAACCTTATCAATTAGATTTAACTCTAAGTTAAATAATTTAACTTTTACCGTGTCTTTTTGTTTTCTTTCACTATATGGTTAATAAACTTACTATAACATGCCAAACGAACCCCAAATTGTTTATTATTAATATATATATCCTTATCTAAGTCATTTGGCCGAACCTTAGATTTTTAGGAATAAAATAACAATTAATAATATAATATTTGATTTAAAAACTATTTTGTGTCAATTTTGACACTATTTGATATATGATTTTTGTGAAAGTCATAACAGAATTAAATGTTCGAACCAAGTTGATTAAATCAACATTAATATATCATAGTAACCTAGAAAATTAGGTTAATTCATAAAAAATCTCAAATTACATTTATTTTGGTGTTTATAACATCAATTATGTCAATATTTCATTAATAAGATAATTACGGCATCATCGTTGTGTCATAAATAAATTAAATTATTTAATGTCTAAAAATTATAAATAAACTAACATTATGTAGGAAATCTTTTTAGATTTCTAATGAATATTTATAGTCGAATTTAACTTATGTATAACCCCATATTAAAAATGATTTACTTATTAAACTTTGATTTTAACTATTTTAACCCTTCTTTAAATAAATTAATAATAAATGTCCTAATCTCATCCAAGTGGGCCTAAATGGTCATATTTTATTCCTAAGTTTGTTTTTGGTCGAATTACACTTGTCCAATAGAATTAGTACATGTGTTAGGGTAATATTAATATCATATTTACCCTTAGTTACCTTATTTACTATTAACCGTGGTAAAAAAAGTAAAAAGTTACTATTCACCAAAAAATTATTTTCATCTCATTGAACCACATTTTAGTCCTTGATATTAACTGTGTCTCTCGGATTTTTGAAATTCCATTCACAGAAGCGGTAAAATTAAGTTTTATGAAAAATTCAGTTTTTAACCTACCACTTAGTAGTTTCACTAATCATCAAAAATTGATGTTTTTCAGAACAATGCCAAAATTTCATCCCAAGCTATATTTCATATTCCGAATTCAAAAATGAAGTCTATTTTACCAAATTCATAACATAAAAGTTGCATTAATTAATTTTATAATTAAATCCCGCTGTTAAAACAAATAGCGTGTTTTTAAGAAACAATATCTATCAAAAGATTGACACTTGTTTATGTCTAGTTTAAATGTGACATTACATCCAATGACCAACATTGTATTAAATTGTAAAAATATATTCTAAATATACTTTAAAACCACTCAAATTAATGATTTATCACTATTAATTATTTCGATTAAAAAAGTTGTTTTTAATTATAATTTAGTAATTTTCACTATTCATCAGAATATGAAAGTTATCCGAAAAGTACCAAAATTTCACCTTAGGCTAAATTCGATACTCCGAATCCAAAAATAAAGTTCATTTTGAAAAATAAGATTTACTGGATTTCAAAAAGTGGTTATTACTATTCATAACGGCTAGTTTTAATAATATTTTTATAGCATATCGTTGTTTAGTGAAACTTGGTATTGCGTACTACACACGCTATCGAGGAAGGTCGCGATTGCGTGTAATGCAAGTCAAGTCAAGGATGTGTGTTGTGCAAGCTCCTTTTGGTGTAGCGTACAACACAAGACATTAATAAATTTAAAAAGAATATTTTTTTATAAAATCTTGGGCTGTTACATTCTACCCCCCTTAAAATGAATTTCGCCCTCGAAATTCGTCGAGGTCATAAATGGTTTACTATTTGAAAGTTTCTTTAATAGAAACGCACATCGTAAAAGGGAATACCAAAACTTGGCTTTAAAAACTAAAGTATGAAATGTAACGATTACCCAAATAAACTAATCACTGGGTTTCCACATAGGTGAAAATATGGATATGGAAGAGAAATCTAACCATCATGTTCTGATGGAGAGTGGTAGAGAACATGGCTATGGAAAATCCAGTAATCACAAATCCATAAATTTGTGACGATCTAAGGTACCATCTGATTCATCAGGTATAAGATCACTAGGACAACATTTTTGGTTTTCAAGATCATTTCCCTAAAGTTGAAAATTTGAATTAGAATAAATACTTACTTTATTTTGATACAATATCACTGTTGTTCGTGCCTTGAACAATTTCCACCTCATCTCTTAAATAAATGAAGTTGAATTTGTTATTCGTGAAGTGTTAGCAGATAGAATGACGGGTCATTCCATCTGTCTCAAACAAAAGGTTAGAAAAAGTTATTAAATATACATATGTCATTCTATAGTGAGATTAATCATATATAGTTCCTAAAATAAACTTATACTTCATATATCATACTGCTTAATATAATAAAACTAGTTTCTACTAAACAGGGACTTCCTGTAGGCCAGTGGTAGGCGATAAAGGCCAGTCGCACTTTGGTTGTGGGTTCGATTCCTACAGCCTTGTCCGAAGCGATGGGCTGTCGCCCGTCCTGCAGGTTGTCCCTTTTTCTAAAACTACGTTACTATAACATCCCATCAATAATATCGAAAATCTTCTATCCTTAAACAATACTAACTTATGTCCAACATAATCCAGTCTAATCTTTAGGCTTATAATACTGCAGTCCACTCTCATAATATAGTGACAACGATTACCAGAGATTTAATACTGTCGTTGATCCCCACATATCATAAGATATGTCTTGTTGGTCACATTCCAAACATTCAAAGTCCTTAATCGTGTATTCTCTTGAATACCTTAGTGAAAACATGAGTGCAGTTAAAAGTTAACACTTTCCACATACCAAAATCCTCAAAATTCTATATACTCAAACCATGATATCACTTAGTCCTTATATCAATCATGAGCTCATGAATACTGTTAAACAATTAATTTTCTCATTTTCCCTTCATTATGCGCATAATATCTCAATCACTTTGAATACCACATTAGACCAATACATAAATATTCCAATACTCCATGATAAAACATTATTTTGGAATCCCATTACATAAACACTTAATCATTCCACCACATCATTGTCATATTCAACATCGCCAATAGTGATCGCATGTGACTTCCCTTTGTCCTTTGCCTTAAGTGGTTGCTCATGTTGATCATCACTAACCCTTGGATTAGGGCATTTATTGGCATAATGTCCCATCTCCTTGCACTTGAAGCATTGAAGTGTTGGTTGTGCGTTCTCTGCAGTGTTTGCTTTATTCACTTCATTAGAATCCCTTTTTCCATTACTTCGACACTCAGCTGCTCGATGACCTTCTTTTCCACACTTAAAACATTTTCTAGTCCCTTTTAGAAAATATCCACCATGCTTCTTTCCACACTTTGTGCATAAGGAAACATTCATCTTCTTTTCACCATTATTCTGAGATTTCTCCTTGAACTCCATCTTTCGTTTCTTGTCAAAACCATGAGATGGATATGTAACACCAACTTCCATTTCTACCTTGATAGCACAACGCACAATTTCTTCATAGCTACTGAAGTCTCTTATAGCTAATGCCCTTCGAAGACTTGGTTTTAAGCCACAGAAAAATCGATCAACTTTACTTTCAGGTTGGATGATAATTCCAGAAGCATACCTTGCAAGTCTTGTAAAATTTGCTTCATAGGTACCAACAGATTCATCGTCCCTTTGCTTCAGTTCAAGAAATTCTTTCTCCATCTTTGTTCGAAGAATACGAGGGAAGTACTTACTGAAAAACAAGTTCTTGAACTTGTCCCATTCCATGGACTCAATTTCATCTCTTGGCCTCGTATTCTTGATAAGATTCCACCATTGATCAGCTTCACCTTCCAAACGATATACTGCTAAGATGACTTTATCATGTTCAGAACATTGAAGAACTGAAAATATCTTTTCAGTAGTACTAATCCATTGTTCAGCAACTAATGGATCAGTAGACCCACTGAAAGAAGGTGGACGTTGCCTCATGAAGGACTCAATAGAATATTGTTCCCTTCTCTGCTCATTTGGAAGTCCAGAATGATTCATAGCTTGTGAAAGTTGTGTGAGCATGGCTACAAGATTTTGCATTCCAGCTCCTATATCGTTTGGTTGCTCAGGGGGACAATCATTGCATTGCCCATCACATTCTGCATTAACACGGTTCCTTCGGGTTCCATCCATCGTCTAAAACCCCAAAAGAATAGTGTGAGAGGCAAAAATCATGCTAGGGAAAACAACATAATAAAGGGGGAGTACCTTCAATATCCAACATCTTAGGTTTAATTCTATGATCGTTAGCGTAATTCTATTACTATAACCTATACGTATACTTATCCCTAGGGACATCCCTAGTTTCCAAAGGTTGACTAAACCTTTCCTCTGATACCAACTGTAGAGACCCGTAGCCTGACTTACATGGACATTACATTACTTTTGCGGAATACTTAGTACATAACAAAAACACACACACAAGGACCGTAATAGTTTAGTGTCTTTGGAAACTCGGAACGTAATCTTCTAATCCTGGTGAAAGATCTTCAACATCTCCCATAAAGATCTTCCCTTTTTTTTTACCTAAAACCTTTCTTTATATCCTGGGGAAAAGGAAACATAAAAGGGTGAGCTCAAATGCTCAGTAAGGGTAAACAAAAGAAATATCAATCACATAATTTTCATAAGAACATAACTTTTTTGGAAATCTTAACCTGCAAAAGAGAGCATAATTTCATAACATGGGATAAATCATAGTAGTGAAATGAAATCATAACTTAAAACATTACTCATTGTGGCATACACACATAATCATAGAGAATCATTTCTTGTTAGTCAAGACTCATTGCCAAGACTATCTTAGTGGACAAAGTCCCTTTCTGAATCGAGTAATCCTCGTTTCAGTCCTGTTTCACTGAACCGGTATAACCTACCATTCCAGCCATGTCTATCTCATCAGATATAAAATCTTTACCCAATGCATTGGAGGGAGATATAGGTCCCACCCATCTCTTAATGAATCCTTTCTTATGTGTGCCACAAAATCATAAATCATACATCATTGCATAACCCATGTAATAAAAATGGGATTCTTAAACAACATGACATCATAAAACAATTCATATAAGATAAAGGAATTCATAAACATAATTCCATCACAACATAGTCAAATCAATGTAAAAATATGGATAGAAACAGAACCCTTTATTATCTTATATGGAAAATAATTTTGATAAAACACTTGAATTGAATTCTTGAGGAAAATATCCTTTCTTCTTCAAAATCAATTTCTTTTCACAAAACATCATGAAATTTTAAAAGAAAGAGATTTTATTGAAAATAGTCATGAAATATTTTAGAGGAATCTTCATGAAAATAAGGCTTTATAAAACAGTATAAATCCGTTCGTGCCGTATAAGTTAAAAAAAACATTCTTCGTACTTTTGTCGGAAAAGTCAAAAAGTACCTCGTACGGAAAAACGACAAAAGATTCCTTTCATATTCTTTACTAAAAACTCACCTAAGGGTAAAATTGGATTTAAACTATTGCAAGTGGATGGAAACAACATTACATATTGAGGGAACATGGATGTGGATGATAAAATACACCCCAGTAAATACTTACGAATAAACAATCTCGAATAAAAATGAGATTGTGATATTTTCTCTTACCTTAGGTCCGACTTGCTTTGTAAGTGTCCGAACCTCCTGTATAATGATTTAAATCATGTTATTGACTTATTACAGAATCATATTCATTGTTATGATATCATATATGGTTCACTTATGACATTATATTACCCGTTCTTTTGTAAATTCCATGTTAAAGAAGCGTTTTGGGTAAAATCGTTTCATTTATCGTAGGTGTTTTGACTTGTTGTTCTTGACATCATTATTACTTATATCATGATTTACTTACTTCCAGAATATAAAATATGATTTATATATCATATATATTCAGTATATATATATATATATAATAGGTAGATAAATAAAATGAAAAACACCGTTCATGGAGACGGTAGTCCGTACGTACGCATGAACGCTGTTTTCCTTTCCTTATTGTCTTGAAATGGAAGTAAGTAGATGACATACATATGTATATATATACATAAATCCAGTAGCTTTATAATGTCATATATTTCATTATTATTTCTTATATATACATTATAATCATTCTTAAATGGTTAACATAGAGAATGAATCTCATCGCGTCGTGGAGACGGTAGTCCGTACGTACGCACGAGCGATGATATCATTTCTATAAATATTGAATTGAATTGGAGTGGATTATACAATATATAAGAATCAATATGATGTTGTAATAACTATGTATAGTTATTCTTTACACCATTATACCCATCCATGTAAGGTGGTGGTGGAAAATAGATTACACCACGGCGTGGAGACGGTATTCCGTACGTACGCACGCGCGGTGATTTCTTTTTCCGTAGGATGGATAGATGGTGAAATAGGGTTGTTTCATACTTATAATAACATATCAATATATGAGTGATACTGATGTTATTACTTCATAATGAAACAACCTAAGAAGAAGAAGTGGAAGAAGAAATAAAGATGAAAGAATTGGTAACGGTAATTACCTCTTCTTTGAAGTGCCTCTTTGAGACCTCCTCTTAGGGCACTAAAATTGGTCTTTGAGGAAGACCAGAACCTCTAGGATTTTTTTAGGGAAGTGGAGAAGAGATTTTGGCAGGGGTTGGCCGAGCTTAAGTGCTCAAATTGGTGTGAGGAGGAAGGGGGAGGAGGTGTCCTTTTATATGGGAGGAGAGGGGCACCTTAGGAATTCTTAAAAATATTAATTTATAATAAATCTAACCCCACTTAAAAACCTCCAAAAATGACTCATATTTGAAGCTTAGATGATATAGGGTTGTAATCTCATCAACCAATCAAATTTAGACATGTTTGGATATTATTTTAAACCTTATCAATTAGATTTAACTCTAAGTTAAATAATTTAACTTTTACCGTGTCTTTTTGTTTTCTTTCACTATATGGTTAATAAACTTACTATAACATGCCAAACGAACCCCAAATTGTTTATTATTAATATATATATCCTTATCTAAGTCATTTGGCCGAACCTTAGATTTTTAGGAATAAAATAACAATTAATAATATAATATTTGATTTAAAAACTATTTTGTGTCAATTTTGACACTATTTGATATATGATTTTTGTGAAAGTCATAACAGAATTAAATGTTCGAACCAAGTTGATTAAATCAACATTAATATATCATAGTAACCTAGAAAATTAGGTTAATTCATAAAAAATCTCAAATTACATTTATTTTGGTGTTTATAACATCAATTATGTCAATATTTCATTAATAAGATAATTACGGCATCATCGTTGTGTCATAAATAAATTAAATTATTTAATGTCTAAAAATTATAAATAAACTAACATTATGTAGGAAATCTTTTTAGCTTTCTAATGAATTTTTATAGTCGAATTTATCTTATGTATAACCCCATATTAAAAATGATTTACTTATTAAACTTTGATTTTAACTATTTTAACCCTTCTTTAAATAAATTAATAATAAATGTCCTAATCTCATCCAAGTGGGCCTAAATGGTCATATTTTATTCCTAAGTTTGTTTTTGGTCGAATTACACTTGTCCAATAGAATTAGGACATGTGTTAGGGTAATATTAATATCATATTTACCCTTAGTTACCTTATTTACTATTAACCGTGGTAAAAAAAGTAAAAAGTTACTATTCACCAAAAAATTATTTTCATCTCATTGAACCACATTTTAGTCCTTGATATTAACCGTGTCTCTCGGATTTTTGAAGTTCCATTCACAGAAGCGGTAAAATTAAGTTTTATGAAAAATTCAGTTTTTAACCTACCACTTAGTAGTTTCACTATTCATCAAAAATTGATGTTTTTCAGAACAATGCCAAAATTTCATCCCAAGCTATATTTCATATTCCGAATTCAAAAATGAATTCTATTTTACCAAATTCATAACATAAAAGTTGCATTAATTAATTTTATAATTAAATCCCGCTGTTAAAACAAATAGCGTGTTTTTAAGAAACAATATCTATCAAAAGATTGACACTTGTTTATGTCTAGTTTAAATGTGAAATTACATCCAATGACCAACATTGTATTAAATTGTAAAAATATATTCTAAATATACTTTAAAACCACTCAAATTAATGATTTATCACTATTAATTATTTCGATTAAAAAAGTTGTTTTTAATTATAATTTAGTAATTTTCACTATTCATCAGAATAAGAAAGTTATCCGAAAAGTACCAAAATTTCACCTTAGGCTAAATTCGATACTCCGAATCCAAAAATAAAGTTCATTTTGAAAAATAAGATTTACTGGATTTCAAAAAGTGGTTATTACTATTCATAACGGCTAGTTTTAATAATATTTTTATAGCATATCGTTGTTTAGTGAAACTCGGTATTGCGTACTACACACGCTATCGAGGAAGGTAGCGATTGCGTGTAATGAAAGTCAAGTCAAGGATGTGTGTTGTGCAAGCTCCTTTTGGTGTAGCGTACAACAAAAGACATTAATAAATTTAAAAAGAATATTTTTTTATAAAATCTTGGGCTGTTACAGAGCAGGCAAAAAAGTTATGAAGATAACCAGAGGAATGATCTTTCTTCTAAGGTTGGTGATTATGTATTTCTCAAAGCTTCTCCACAGAAGAGTGGGATGAATTTTGGTATGATGGGAAAGTTAATCCCCAGGTTCATTAGACTTTATGAAATCCTGGAGAAAGTTGGATCATTTGTGTACAGAGTGGATTTACATCCATGTTTGTCCCAGCTACACAATTTTTTTCATGTTTCAATGTTGAGAAATTATATGCCAGATCCATCTCATGTTTTGATCCAAGAGATAGTTCAGTTGGAGGAGAATCTCTCTTATGAGGAACAACCTGTCCAGATTCTTGACTAAAGGGAGAAAGTATTGAAGAATAAGGTAATTCACCAGGTAATGGTTTTATGGAAAACCATATGGTTGAAGAGGCAATGTGGGAATCTGAAAATGATATGAGGGATAAATACCACCATTTTTTTTATAAGTGAATAAAATTGCGAGGACAGAATTTCCAAAAGGAGGGAAAGATGTAACATCCTAGGTATATAAAGAAATAATAAATTTTCTTTTCAAATAATATTTTTTGATTTATTTATTAATTTTAACTTAAATGGGTTGCTATGTTCGATGGTGTACCTGATACACAACAATGTGTTTCTTTGAAATCTTACGTTGCATAATAATAATATAATATTTTTATTTTAAATGGTAGCTAACGCCAAGAAATTGTATTATAAAGAAAGAATAGAACTAATTAAAATATTATTTGACATGTTTGTTAAATGTTCTTACATTTATCCAATAAATTTGATAGGCTTAAAATGTGAATTAACATAATTTTAACCATAAATACTCTAATATTCATTAAAAGGTCGATTTACAGCCTTTTAATAGAAAACCCTATTTAAATCTATTTTTGGCGACTTTTATATATTCTATTTGAAAAAATAAAATTCTTCTTTAGAATCGGGACATCAAAATTCACTTTGGGAAAAAATTTGGTATTTTTCTGATAAAATTATATTTTTGATGAATAGTAAAAAATACTGTATTTTAATTCAAAACCGCATTTTAATCTAATTTATTTATATGGTTAGATTATCTTTTTAAATTTTTTAAATTGTAATTAGATTATATTTTTAATATTTAATCCAATTTTTGTTATTTTAATTAATTTCACATTGAAATTGGACATAAACTAGTGTCAATCTTTTGATAGTTATTATTTCATAAAAACAAGCCTTTTGTTTTAACAGCGGGAATTAATTTTAAATTAATTTCTGTGACTTACGTGTTTTGAATTTTTAAAAATGGATTCCATATTTGTAATTATGATGTCCAAATTTGTAAATAGTTATCTTTTGTTTTTAGAAATTATGAATATTGACTTCAGAAAATATTTTATTTACCATGGTTAAATGGTAAATCTTCTTAATAAGGGTAAATAAATTTTAATATAATAATATAAAATTACCCTAACATGTGTCCTAATACTATTGGTTGAAAACCTACCGACCATTAGCATCATTGGGTCTATTTTGGGACCCCATGGGGCCACTTGGTAGTGATAATGACACTTTATTTTAATTAACATAAAGTAAAGACAAAAATGACAAACAAATATCTTTTAGTAAATGAATTATCAAATAAAGTTATATAAGTAATATTTTCGACTATAAATTTTATTTGGAAATATAATAAGATTTCATACATCATGTTATTTTTTTAATAATTTTTGGATATTAAATAAATAAAATTATTTATGACACAATAATGATGTAGTGTTTACCTCATAAATAAATGATTTAAATAAGTAAGATTATAAAGATTAAAATAATATCCAAAACATTTCCAATTCTTATTGGATGATTTTATTTCTACTGTGATTCATCTGATCGTCGACTTTAATAAGTTTTGGACATTTATTAACCCAAAATCATTATGTAATAAAATAATATTTTCACACTTTCCTAAAGATCCCCTCCTTCCCCTTTTAAAAAGCCCTCACATCTAACACATTCCTCACACTTCTCAAACCCCTTGTATCATCCAAACCCTACCAAAATAATCTCTCAAGATCCCTATATTCCTCCTAGAAGCCTTAACATAGGCATAAGGCACTTCAATGAACACTTTTGGTTCAAACCAAAGGGTGTTACATGATTTAAAGGTAACGTCTTCTCTTAAATTATTTTGTTTTATTTTACTTCTCTAGGCCCTAAAATCTTTTTATTACTTTCTTTTATATCAACACCAATATCCTAAATATACTAGGTTTTTGTTATGTGATCTATTTGAACAACACTTACACACACCTCCATCTAATGGGTAAAGAACATACTGTTTTTGTGGATGGAAAATTAACACCTCACAAAACAATGATTGTTCAATTATATCATGCCTCCTATCATGGTGGCCATTAAAATGACACTATATTTATATATGATACATAATATGTTTAGGTTTTCTTTATTATTCTATATATTCCTTTTATTTCACACCTATATGGTTTTCATTATGGTTAAACACGATAATTTCATTTGAGGAAGTGTGGACTACCACCTCCACAAAGTGATATGACTTGTTAATGCCATATGTGGTACTTATAGAGGATGGAGTTAATGATATTATATATTATACTATACTATAATTATAAAATAACTATGTATCATTATGTTTTAATTTCATTAAATTAAGAAATATAAATGAAATTAGCGTTCATGCGTACGTACGGCTTACCGTCTCCATGAACGATGCATTACATTTCATATCTCCAAATGTTATGTACTATTATAAATGCATACATATAATGGATATATATGATATATATGATATCTAAATCATGAATATAATTCTTTATATAATGGATATTTGACCACATGAACAACTTGTAAGTTTAAGAAGTTAATTTTTGACTCATGTGCCAAATATTGACAAAACAGACATTATTAGCATAAATGATTATATAATGTTTATAACATGGTAATAAGTGATATTAAAGGAATAATAAACTTTTAAAATTATCTTAAATAGTATAAATTAAATTTAGTATAGTATTTAAGAGATTAAATAACGAATGAGTCTAATCGGACACGAGGTAAGGGACTTCATCTCAATCACCTTTCATTGAGACATATTTTGTTTTAATACAAGACTTTTTTTTATATGCTATATAAACACCTTTTACTTTTCATTTCATTCAAAGGGAATATTTTTCTATGAATCGTTTTACTAAAAAAAAGAATGATTCTTTTTAATGCAAGTGGTGAAAACAACCATTTCACCACTATGAGTATTATTGGATCTTGGGATTCTTTAACATGCCGTAATGTTTTTAAAAGGAAAATAAATACCATATACTCTTTTACGTATTTTGGTACTGAAAATGGTTTTGATAATAGATTTTTTATGTCAATATATTTAAATGATATATTGTGATTGAAATATATAAATGTTATCTTTCCATTATGTTTATTTTATGTGTTACGAATATGTGAAGGTTCTTTGTAATTTTTATGTATATGGGTGGTTCCGTGATAAACCTAGTGTGGGTGAGCCCGAGATATCTCTCCAATGCATTGGGTAACATGAAGGTGGTAAATGTGAATTTTTCTCCTAAGATATTTAGGGAATATATTGTGATGTTTATTCAAAATGTAACTCCCTACGTAGTTGTGATATCTATAATGTAAGTATGATATGGATGCACAAGTAACCTTTATGATTTATGATTTCTATGTGTTATTCATAAATCATATGATTTTATGAGGTATGTTAAAGAGCATATGTTATGCTTGTAATGATGAACTAATGATTTCTTTCTTTGTTTTATAAACCTTAATTTGTTTTTTATGCTCATCCCATGTTTTGAAATTTTTTTCATAGGACATAAAGATGAATAGGGTCAAGGATGGGATCAAGGAAAAGTCATGATGTCTAAAACATGGAACTATACATGACTCTTTTTTAAGAGTATTTTTTTATTTTTGTGAAAAAATGGAAACTGAGTAGAAGTTTCTACTTTGTAATTATTGATTTGTAATGTAATAGTTATGGCATAATTCTCTAAAACTCTAAACCTAAAAAGATCATCAATGTGAACTATTCATTTAATTCAAGAATATGTAATTTTTTAAGTTCACATCCTTATATATATACTATGTAAATTATTTTTTATGGACTAAAGAGATGAACCTGGTCTATCTCAAGTTATGTATATTTTTTTTAGTCTAACGTAATGAAAGGATACAGCTGAAGAGTTTCATAACCGTTAACATCCAACCATTCATGGAAGAAGTAAACCTCAATATGTTAAGTATTATATATAGAATATTTAATGGATCTTTTAATTCTTAAAGACACTCAGGATAATAAAATACAATTATTACCCTTTCATGCCTGAGGGACTAATCCCAAAATGGTGGGTGTCAATTTTCGGGATGATTGTATATAAGAACTTGGAGCTGATGGATTTCAAAGTCATGTTAAATAATTAATTATACACTAAGATAATGGAATTTAAAAAATACAAGGTTTTTTTCACCTCAATAAAAAACAAATTTTTTATAGATTACTCGGACTTTTTTATCATGCCCATTAAATTTTAGCTAAATATTGTATTAAATGATAAGTTCATCATCAATTTAAAATGTGTATTGCCTCAAGAATTTGATCTCAAGTCCAATTGTTAAAATTGGACACCTATTATAAAGCATGAGATCAATGTAAAAGGGTATAAATTTACTCTGATATAATATCTATAACTATAAATGCTCTTATTATCCCATGTATTAGTAATGGATGTATTTTATATTATAATTAAGAAGCTATATGAGTTTATGTGTGCGAGTGTTAGTGGTTCTAGTAAAATTTCTTGGTTAGCCACCTTTGTGATAATAGTAAATAATCTACCTTTATACCATCAATATGTAAATGTGGGCCACTAAAAACCCACTTTCTTATAATCCCATAAATAATACAATTCATATGGGTTTAAAATCAATATTTATTGGTTCTTTAAAGGGAATCCTTCTTAATTGAGTAGTGAATGATCCTCAATCCCAATGGGGTAATAGTATAATATAATGGCTCTAAGTCTGAGGAACCCTATACTTAAGGAAATAATGGAAAATCATTTTTATTTTACAAATTAATCCCAATTATTACTAATAATATGACTTGGGTAGGGACACCGACTCACTCTAAAGTGGTATAATGAAATTATTTAATGAAAATTCCCAAAAACATTAATGATAACCCTTTAATGGATGAAGGTAACATACGTATGATATCATCAATAGGTATTTATTTATTTTATATAGGTCCATACTACTAATGTAACTCAACTAACATTTTGGATTTATTAAATATCTACTATGAAACTATAAGATATATAATAGAGATATCTACTCCTCTTAGGAAGAATAATGATTGTGTCGTCTAAATTCCATCGTTTAATATCTCAAAATTAGAAGTAGTGGTAGATTGGGAATTTCATATTCTATTTATAGATCTCTTCAATGTTATTAATGTAATTAATGTGATGATCAAATTGACATCCCACAAAAAATTTCATAAAAAGTATATGAACTTAACCAATCCTAATATAGTTTCGCTTCAATTCCACGGTAAATTAGCTTCACGTTCTAGTCATATGGGTCCTGATTTCCCAAATGTTTGTATTTTAGTGTTATATATATCATCTCTCTTGTGTAATAAAAATTATTTAAATTAAATGAGTGATGATTATTCATCGATTAAAAAATAGCGTAAAGTGTTTTAGAAATCATATCATGTTTTCTTACCAAATTATATGTTGAGTTCCAAATTAAAAAAACTACGAGGATAAAAACAATATAATTTACATCGTATAACTTGGAAGTATCCTAATTGGTGGATTTGAAAATTTTTATTTTTTGTTTTACAGGAAAAAGGTTTTTTCATCAATGATTATCATTCTAGGCCACTCTTGAACTCATTTTTTCAAAGTAATATTGATTTCTATATCCATGTATTGATTAGACGATGCTTAATTTGTTTTACAGATTAATAACACATAAAATTTGACTCATATAAATGACCTCTATGATAAACTATAAGTGGAATGGTATTTCTGTAGAATTGATATTCAAACATGGGGATACTAGTTCATGGTATAAAAATATTCTAATTCCCATATCTACATTACAAAGAATATATTTTCATTATTTCTATTTTGTGATATCATTTGGATTTACCAATTATCTAATTATTTTCATGGACCTTTCCTAAATTATTATTACATTGGAAACATGATTCAGATATAATAATTTATAGGCATTATATCTTAATATATTATAAAAATAAATAGGTTCAAGATAATCACTTAAGGATTTCTCTAGTAACATTACAAGAACCTATATTTTTTATAAGTAATCAAAGTGTAACATCAAAATATTATAGGTTTAGTTTTTGGGACATGTGGAGTCGGATCAAGAAATATCAATTGATCTAAGATAGGAGAATGATTTTATGTCTTGGGAAGAACTATGTCATTTATATATATATATATATTGATTACAGATTTTAATGTGTTATCATTGGTGATTTTTAAAGGATTTATAAATGAATTAATCTCCCATGGATACCCTCACTCATTATGAAGTGATCTTTCATTGGAATATGTTTTTTACTATTCCTTTTATGAATTGAATATGTGATTAAAATTAGCAACAATATTGATTTGAACATATTTTATAATGGTATATATTTTGTGTTATGATGAATTGGAAATGATATTAGGGAGATTTATTTTATAGTTATTTCTTATGGTAGATTATGTTTTTTCCCAATATTTCCATCATTAAAATAACTACTCAACCTATAACTTATGAAAGGAGAATTCATACATTCTCTCAGATGTTTCTGATACTATATCATTGTTCATAAATTCATGGTTTATACTAATAAAAAATTCATATTTTTTTCATTATCTCAATAATAATTTAACACTAGGTATATGGTATGGGTATAGTATCTGTAAATATTTTATTTCAACCTCAGTTACACTATAAGAAATGGTAATATTATTACTAATGATCTTAGAAGGAAACTATAATTGTAAAATTTAAAAAGTATAATTATAAGAAGGATTTTATTATTTAAAAATTATTTAAATATAATTAATGAGAATAACATAACATTTCTACCTAATTTTTAGAGTATTCCTTCACCTCATGAGCTTATTAATCAAGATAAACTTGGGGATGAAGAATGTAAATGTTATGAAGATCTATATATGGGGTAGGGACCACAAGTGAGTTGTATATATAGTAGGATTCTTTATTCTATTTGAATAAGTGTAATGTGGTTCCACACTCCTTATGTAAGTAACTTTTGAATGATTTCCATTTGTCTCAGGTGAGTGTTCATCCATACACCACCAATATGCGTTATAATCTGGTGTACATGAATAAAATGAGACATTGTAAAATCCTTATCATGGTGTTATAATTTTCCAGTGGTAAAATAATATCATTATATAACCTCAAGTATTATTTACCAATTTATATCTAAACATGTATATAGGGTGAGATATCTTTGTACTTCAACATTGGATTATGTAATACCTTAGAATGAATGATAAATATTTATGTTATTATTGATCAACTAAATAAGTCATCTTATTTTATATAGATCAGTGATATTGCTATTGTTATTGATCTATGAAATATATATGTTGATGAGATCATATAACTACATGGGAATACTTCAATAATCATTGACGATACAAATCAAAAATACACATCTCCATTGTAGAAAGGATTTCAAGAGGCAAGTGAATACCAAGTTATGTTATACATGATATTCAATCCCCAATGTGCTGGGAAAATATGACGAGTAATCAACATTCTTGAATACATGTGTCATTCATGAATATTGGACTCAATAGGGTCACATGAGAATCGCTTAGGATTTATTAGGTTTACATACAATAATTAATATAAATCATATATAAGGATCAATCCATTTAAAGAAATATATGGTTGGTAATGTTTGTCTTTGCTATACTATACTATTATTGCTAAGATATTTATAATGGGATTGAGAATAATTCTAGATATAATGTAAAAGATCAATCTTATCTAAAAACAAATTTTTATTTCCAATAAACTCCAGAAGGATTCTATCAACCATCATCATTAACCTCTATATATTTATTTGGGGACTATCTGTTCAAAAAGGTGCCACCTCACATGGGTCATTAATGATTTAAAATACTTGGGAATATTATTCCAATATATATTATATCCTCAAAAATTGATAAATAACACATTATGGTTGAGTGTTAGTTATCATTTTCTTCTCAATTGACATCAGTCCTTAATGTCTTCCATATATTAAAATTACTGAAATACCATCCTGATCCAACACATGTGCGTATTTGAGAAGAGAAAGAATTAGAGCAATAAAAATTAAAAACTAAAAAACCAAACCATATCATTGATGTATATAGAATATAATTCTTGAAAAATAAATTATATTATTTTTTATTATTTGGATCCAATAGAGTATCCAAAAAATTATAACATGAAACACAAATGGGAGAACTATAGGCCCACTTCTTTGTATATCACTAGGATTAGGGATAAATTTTTGTTGTTATAAATTGATGTTGTGGGATAATTATGATGCATAAAACATCATTTTTAGCTTCATGATTTAATACATATTGGTATTATATTTTGATTGAGTTTTGTCTATGAATATTTGTGTTTGGAGGGCTTTTATAGGGTGTATATTTATGGTGAATTGTTCCAAAAGGATTTCCTAAAAAATATAGCTTAGACATGAAAATTATAGAAAAATATGATTATATTTATATTTTTCAAAAAACCATTTGACCGCAATAAACAGGTCTAATGATTTGGTTATATAATATTTCAATTTTTTGGCACATGTTTTGACCAACTATGACCAAACCACATATCCAATTTTCAATTTTATTTTCTTAAAAAATTAAATTAAATTAAAATGGTTATTTTAATTCCCTTTCTTGACCAATTTCTTTGGGAGGATTTATATTATATTGAACCCCCTCTTCTCATCCTTATTATCTTCCTAATTTGTTGTATTTTGTTTTAAATAAGGTCAATATCAAATATTAATTTCCTCTAAATTCCCAATTCTATCTTTTCACCATTCATTCTCATTTTCATCCCTATCTTAATACAATGGTAGCTATGAGTCAAAAATGTTATGGGTCTAACTTGAGAGTTCTTGATGACATGGTTTTATTTTTATTTATAATGATACATTCTTCTTTTCGTTATTGGAATAACCTCATATTATAATGGATGATTCAATCTATTGTATATGGTTATCTGATTAAAAATTTATTTAAAGATACAAAAGTTCTTAATCCTTTAAATTTAAGATTTTTTATTTAATGTTTTTTACTACAATATTGAAAACTTATATATAACATGTAATTTTTTTTCAAATAATACTCATTGATGTGGATAATTAATGCATTTTATAACATATTTTTAAAATATTAAATGTGATGTTTCCCAAAAAAAATTCAGGAAACTTTCCAATTTGTTTTGTATATAACTTGGTGAGTTAATCATTTAAAGGGCATTTTTTATTTCTGTGGTGATCTAATAAATTGTTTTTGTATATGAAGTTTTATTTCTATATTATTGGTTATATATAATTGAAACACTATAAAATTTAGTGGGAACTAAATTTAAATATCATAAATGTTATTTCTACAACTATAAATATTCTAATATATTATATATCACCAGTTAAACATTACTCTATATATAGTTATTCCACTGTTAATATTATGATTCCACTTTTTCCATAGGCAAGTGAATAGTGAGTTATTGATATTCATGAATTCATTTATTTAGACATTGAAATGTACAAGGATCATGGATTTTATTCAACCTAGTTTATTATTTCCATTGCAGTGGTGTTTAATTAAAAATTTATGGATCATGAAATCATTATATTCATGATTACTCTAATAAATGCATATTTTACTCTAATAATTATTGTCTTTTCATTATTATTAGATTAAAAATGGTATATTTATAAATTTATTAAAAATATACGGCTATATATTATCAAATAAATGTTTTACATTGATCTTTTGGTGGGATCCTACTAAGGTGCTCATTCTCAAATCATACACACACCATCCAAGTGTATATAGAACTTAAATTGAATAATGTGTGTCATGATTTAGATTTTTCTATAATAAGTTGTTTCTTTTTTATCATAGTGTATGATTAGAGGATGTCACATGAAGTTAGATTCCCCTAATGTCATACTAGCATGGCTACCTAGAGTTGGATTTGGTTATGATGAATATTTTGGTTTTGGTGTTTTTATCATTACATGTATTTAACCTCATTATCTTCTCATCCCATATTACCCAATTTTTTTAATTATTATTTATATCTATATAATTTATTTTAAAATAGTATTATTAAATATCATTGGATATTAGTTTGTTTTTTTATTTTTTACATCTTGGATTCATTATGTGTTCTCATTTCTCTCATTCTATATTTTTCTATTTAATATAGTTTCACTTTATTTTATTTTGATACAAGGAATTACAACATAACGTGTGGTAGTGTTGGGTTCATGGGAATATAATTTTGTTATTATTTAATAAATTTTGAGAAAAATATTTTCTAGTTGAGTATGTTAGATTCCATAGCACTAGCTGTTTGCCTAGGGGGATCAGGTACACAACCCAATCCATGTAAAAGGTCTATTTTTGTACTAGGAGGGGTAACTAAGTTTGGTTCATTATATGAATAATGAAATTTTTCATAAAAATCATAAAACACCCTAAAAAATAACTTTATTTTTGTTAATAAATTTCTAATCAATAACCTTCACATGAAAACATCAATTGGTTTTTAATACATGAATTATTTAATTAAAGTTAATTTCCCAATTCATTTAGAAATAAATAATAACCAAATTCACACTCACTTACATATCATGTTCCTATGGGAAAAATGATGCATTATTACCCCAATAATCACCATTAATTGAGTGATCATCATTTCTAAAAATATCATTTACAATACTAGAAAATACAATTACTCACTCCATTGGAATCATATATTTCAATGATGGTTTTTCTGGATATGTACACATTTAATGCCTTCCTTCTATTTACCAAATTCATATCCTTAGTATAAAAATATCTCAAATATAAAGTCCTAATAATAAAAACCACTATGATACAACTTCATAAAATGCTTCCTTGACCCAAATATTTCATCATGGGAAATGTCACATAGAACCATGTTGACTCCTTGATCACTCGAGGCTAGAGATGAGAATTTAGGTTCTATCAATATCAATTTGGAAGTTATTTTCCTGAAAAAACATCATATATTAAAAATATACATTATGAGTAAAAAAGGGACAATAAAACATTATAAAAATATATCTGAATAAAAAATAATATCAAACCGCTTTAATATCTCACATGACATACAATCATGAAACCCATTAAAAAATATGAATGTAATATTCATAAAACAATAAAATTTTATATAATAATTTAATATAGATAGAATCTATTCTTCAACATATCTAAACTCTTCAAGAATCATCATAATGATTCTATACACTTAACCTCAATCTATATCTGGTCCCTACCAATGCCAATATAAAAACATATATAACATCACACCCTTGCTATGTGAAAATATAGGGAATGAGAAATACATCTTTTTATAATTCCTATAAGGTCCCAAGAATGTATGAGAATTTAAGGTACAAACATTTTAGAAGGAAATGAATAATATAATTTAATGTTAGTAATAAATATACAACTGATGAAATTAAGTGCTTACATAACTACATTGGTTTAGAATATAACTTCATGGAACATTGTAGGTATGTATCCAAGTCAATCTGTCATAAAATATCATATCCAATTTTATTTATCCAATAATAAACCAAAGAAACAATTAATAAATAACCCCAATTGTTCACCTCATGTTTTAGAAAAATCTTATGCATAATCCTCTAGTATAAAAATTTATGGTATATCTCAATCTATAATAACATATAGATGAAAATACATTATTACCAAGCTCTCAATTACCTTGTATCCTAACATTAACTCTTTTCTTGAATAGCTCCAATGCATTCTTTTTTTATTACACTCTTTATAGGTATGAGGGGTAACCCTTACAAGGTCCATTGGATTAAATATTACATGACTTTTAGGCCTTAGAGGAATTAATCTAGACTATAAATAGTTGGAACTTCTCCCCCCAGCTTCTATATCATGATCTTCACTCTCCACCTTCACATGGCTATTAGGCTAGGCTTCCCATGCATTAATTGGATGGTCCTGATGGCAATTCCATACCCACTCTTCCATCCAAATCTGTTAGCTTCTGCTCTGGAGAATGTGCCTTCTCTAAATCCTCATCTGGATTCTTCTTCTAGTACAGTTTTATTGGTACATTTATGCAAAATTTGATGTGGTCTGAAAGCCTTGAGGTGGCCTAAAGGCCTTTAGGTGGCTCGAAAGCCTTACTTCCTGAAGGCCTTGGGTGGCCTGAAGGCCTTGATGGACCTGAGGACCAAACCAGTAGCCCGAAAGTCTAAATGGATGACAAGTTTCAGATGTTATAGTACTTAATAGTACCTACTACTGTATTTCTACAGTAAATCAAAACTTATATCTCCGCTCATATTTGAACTCTGGTCTCTGGGATGCATTTTTTGAGTCCTCATCAACCGGGATGAGGCTCTTGTTCTCCGAACATTAATCATTAACATATAAAAACATGTCAACAAATATATTTCATTAAACAATTTTAATACAACACCTTTCAAATCATTGACCATAATAGTTTTAGTATAATACAAATTAAACCATCAATAAAATAATTATTACATTATTCTAATAAAAGTATATCTTCATTAACCTATATAACATTATTTTATTCAAAACTAGAATTGTTTTTAATTCAAAATCAGTTCCCCTAATTTCAAAAAAGAATAACATTAATGTCCTTAATTAATTCCCCTTCCAGTATCCCCAAAACAAATGTTATATATTCATTTATCAATATCATGATATATATTCCAATACTAAATATTAAATATCAAAAAAATTAAGAACACCATTATATGCCAATAAAATTTTCCCCTATATAATATTTTCAATGAATGTAAATGTCAAACATAATCACACATTATTGCATGTTAGAAAAAAAATTGATTAAATAAAATTAATTTTTTATTCATTAAAATTATTATATTACCTGTTTACCTTTTACCAATTTATGATATATCATATGACTATTTTCTCATCCCATTTTATCATTCATGTACACGAATTCCATCATATTCAATCAGAAAAATTTTATACCTCGCAATGAAATTCCCTAAATTTCATCCCAATTTATTGCAACACTTTAATATCTAAACCAATTATTAAATACAAGAACATTTTTTATAAAACCAAACCTAATACAAACACATCAATAAATTCTTATTCCATTAAATTTCACAACATTTTTCTTATCCAAAATCCAAATACATATTTATTTTTAAAAAATATATCATAGACACATAACGGCATAGAAACACATCTCTTAAAGACCAATCCCCATTAATTCACTACAAAAATTTTACCTTAATTACTTCAAAAAACACAGTAATAAATTAACAACCACCATTATTAATGAATTATATTCCATTAAATTTTCATTAAAAATTATATGAACTGTTAATTAGCTTGTTGAATAATTAAATGACTATTGTAATAAAAATAAAATAATTAGTTACATACTACTAATTTATAGAACCAAAAAATTTACACATTAAACCCCACTATAAACATACAATGAATGTAACATCCCAAGTAAGTATAGAATAATATATTTTCATATCTAGGTCTATTTATGAATTAGATAGTGTTTTAGAGGCTTAAAATGAGAATAAAACCAATCTTAAGCAAAGAATACTCAAATGTTTTTAAAAGATAGTTTTACCCCCTTTTGATGGAAACCCATTTTAAATATAACTTTTCACAATTTAATAAACTCTATTTTTAAAAATAAACTTATTTTTTAGAATTGGAACATTTAAATTTAATTTGGATAAATTTTTTGTATTTTTCATACAATGTTCATTTTTTAATGAATACTGAAAAATACTGCATTTTACTTCAAAACTGCTTTTTCATCTAATTTAATTATATTGTTAGATTATCTTTTTAATGAGTATTAAAGTTAAATTAGAATATATTTTTACCATTTAATCCAATTTTGGTCATTATAATTAATTTCACTTTGAAATTTGACATAAACAATTCTCAATATTTTGATAGATATTGTTTCTTAAAAACACGCTATTTGTTTTGACAATGGGAATTTTTTAAAATTAATTACTGCAATTTATGGGTTTTGAATTTGGAAAATTTGATTCCATATTTGGAATCAGAAGGTCCAAATTATTTAATTAAGAGCTTAATTTTTTGTACATTATGAATAGTAATGATCGTAATTATCGTTAATTTTCTTGATTAATAAGTAATTTGGTAGTTAAAGGTAATAAAATAATGTCATAATAATATAAAATGACCCAAAAAAGTGTCCACATACTCTTTGTATTGTCTTGGACGACCATGGACAGCCTTGGTCCAACTTAGGGACCCCATGGAATCAATTTTGTGTGATAGTGACCTTTTATCATATTTTTTTAAGAAAGGAAAATATAATGAAGGTATGTAATACCTAAGTAAAACAATTTTAATTTTGTTTACATAAATGATATGGTTAACTATAAATAGTAATTTGAATAGAAAAATATTTCCTACATCATGGTATTTTATTTAGAATTTTTAGACATTAAATAAATAAATTTATTTATGACACAATGATGATGTAGTTATTAACTAATTAAAGATATATTTAAATATATGATATTATAAGTGTTAAAATAATTTTTTTTTAAACTATGGATGATATCCAAGAATTTTATAGATTATTATGAAATTTTAAATTTATTATAATGCTTTTATTTCGAAGGAATAAAGCCTTTATGCCTTTATCAAAAGTCAACTACCAAATAGTGTTGAAATTGGCATAAATGAATTTTTAAAACAAATGATATTTTATTAAATGGAATAATAGTCTTAAAAATACAATATTCTGAAAAATGACATATAATATACTACTAATATTATTATTGACACAATTATGGGACTACTGGCATTTTAATGTAATTATTATGAGCTTATAGTTTTAAAATAAAAAAATTACGTGGTAAGAATTATTAATTTTAACTAAGGGTTAAAATGAAACGATAAGGCGAATTATATGACCTCCACCTGTATAAATCCTATTGGTTGAGTGTATTTATACCCCTTATCCTCTTATCCTCGAAATATATCATTTTTTAACCATTATAATTTGAAAAAACATTTTATAATAAATTAATATTTCATGAATTTCCAAGAGTGCCCCTCCTCCCTCTAATAAAAGACCTCACCTCTACCTACTTACTCATACATATAAAGCCCCTTGTCTCTTCCAAAATATTCTCAAATAATCTCTCAACATCCCTATATTCCTCCTAGAAGCCTCACTTTGGGTAGAATTCTTTTCAAGAGAGCCTTTGCCTCAAATCAAAAGAAGTTACCTGATTTAGAGGTAACGCCTTCTCTCAAATCCTTTGTTGTATTTTCCCTCTTCACACCCCCTAACATTATTATTATTTGATTCCATAACATCATCTGTATCCTAAATATACTAGGATTTTGTTACGATAAGGATTTTATTTACACTTACACACACCTCTGTCTAAGGGTTATAGAACATACTATTTATGTGGGTGGCGAATTACTAGCTCATGAAACGATGATTGTTCAATCTACTTTTAATACCTTTCATGGTGGCCATTAAGATGTAACTCTATTTATATATGATATATATTATATTTATGTCTTCTCTATGCTTCGGTATTTTATATTTAAAATAATCATTTATGCTTTTCATGTAGTGCAAATGCGGTAATTTCATTTGAGGAAGCGTGGACTACCACCCCTCAAGTGATGTGACTCGTTCTGCCAGACATGGAATTTATAAAGAATGTTATTAATGAAATTATGTTACCTATATAACATATATATTATACTGTAATTATAAGATATATATATATGTCTCATTTAGTTTTAATTCCTTTAATATGACAAAGAAATGAAAGTAGCGTTCATGTGTACCTACAGTCTACCGTCTCCATGAACGGTGAATTTCATTATTTATCTCCAAATGCTATGGAATAGAATAAAATGAATATATAATGTATATATATGATATTTAAATCATTAATACCATCCTAGAGATGATGTACTTATAACTACATGGGCAATTCTTTTCAAACAAGTTCATTTTTGACTCTTGTACTGAACACCGACAAAACGTATGATATGAACTCACATAATTAACTAATTATTATAACATGATAATATGTGATATGAATTCAATAATAAACATTAAATTAAGTCCTTAAGAAATTTTAAATTGACCTATGTTTATTATTCAGGAATATAAATAATGAATGAGAACAATTAGGACTTGAGGGAAAAGACTTTGTCTCAATCTCCTTTCGTTGAGGCATACTTCAATTTATATACAAAATTATTTTATTACTTGTATAATAAAACATGTTGACATATAATTTCATTTAAAATGAATATTTTTACAAGAATTGTTTTCTAAAATGACAAAAGGGAATGTTTTTGTCTTACGTATGCGGTGAAACGACGTCTCTGCCGCCGTGAGAATTATTTGTGTTTCGGCTTCCTCTACAAGCCATAACTTTTTTTAAATGAAAAATAAATACCATGTTTAACTTTTTTTTATTTTGGTACTGAAAATGGTTTTGATAATGTTTTGATTGTATCAATGTGTTGTATTGATATCTTATGATTGAAATGTGGAAATGTTATGTTTCCTTTATGCATGTTTAATGTGATACGATTATGTTATGGTTCTTGGGAATTTTCTATGAAGATGGATGGCTCCATGATAAACTAAGTGTGGGTGATCCCGAGATAGCTCTCCAATGCATTGGGTAACGTGAAGGAGTAAAACGATAAAGTTTCTTCGAAGAGATTTAGGGAATATACTGTGATGGGTATTCCAAACCAAACCATGAGGGTTACTCCCTACGTAAGAATGTTATGATTGCCTCAAGTTACCTTTATGTCCTATTATTTTCTATGAGTTATTCATAAAGCTTATGATTTCATGAGGTATGTTAAAGTGATTATGTTTTATGAGTAAAGTATGGTTTCATTGATTCTTATGTACACATGGACTAATGTTTTCTTTCCGTATTTTTGTATCCCTTACTGAGATTTTTATTCTCATTCCATGTTTTTGAAATTTTTTTCACATGTCAAGGGAAAAGTACTTGATTTGATGATAGTGTCGAGGAAGTGTCAAGAATGAAACCATGTTTTATTTTAAATATGTTTCCTTTTATGGAAAAAATGAATATTGTTTGTGATGTAACCACCTTGTTTAAAAGTGGAATGAAATGCAGGATTTATGATCTAATTCTCTAAAACACTAAACCTGAAAATATCATCATTGTGAATTCTTGAAATAACCCAAGATTAAGTAATGTTTAAGGCTAGGGCCTTATAGTTTGTATTAGAGGTTGGTTTAGATAAATTTAGGAGTTATAATTCTATTAAATTATTATCCAAAAATATTTTTTTACATTATGGTCAAATTGAAATGATATAGCATTTAATTATTACCATGTTGCTTCAACTAAGACATGTTTTTTCAGAATGGTTTTCTACCGAGGAAATAGGGAAGCTGTGCTTGGAAGGCATAAAGAAGGAAATGACCTTCCAAATCAGCATCCTGAGATGGTTGGAATTGGAACTGAACAGTTTGTTGCAGTAATGGAGCAGTTGACTCAAGTGATAAATGGTGGTGGTATCCATGCACGAGATTATCCATATCAACGGTAGAGGAACATGTCAGTGGTGGAACATTTCATGAGGCAAAATCTCCCATCATTTAGAGGATCATCTGACCTTGTGCTAGATGAAGGGTGTATTAAAGCACTGGAGAAGATTTTTTATGTCATGGGGTGTTCATAAAATCAAATGGTTAGTCTTGATGTTTACCATTTGGAGGGTGAAGCAGATCAGTGGTGGTCAATGGTTAAAAATATCCGGGACGCTGATGAGATTGATGCTCTTGACTGGGATGAATTCAAAGGTATGATTCTTAAGAAATATTTTCCTAAGGCTGTTCAAATTAGGATGGAAAAACAATTCATGGAAATGAGGAAAGAGGACAACTCTGTGGCTTCTTATGAAGAAAAGTTCACTAGATTGGCAAGGTATGCTCCAAATATTATCTGAGACCTTGATAGTAAAATCAATCGTTTTTACTCAGGATTGAAGCCAAAATATCAAAGGGAATTATCTTCTGATGAGTTCCAAAGTAATGAAAAGCTTGTTTGATGTGCTGAGAAGGTGTAAACATAGTTTTTTGATGATCAAGTGTTATATAACAACCAATAGAAGAAGAGACCGAGGTGGCAGGAGAAAGGGAAGAATCCTTCAAAAAGGTTTGATGGTAAGAAAACTAAGTTTGTAGTTTGTGATAAATGTGGTAAAAATCATGCAGAGGAATGAATTTTGAATTATGTAAAGTGATTTTTATGTGGTAAGATAGAACATAAGGCTTGTTATTAAACTGGAAAATATTAGGGTAATGGTAAGACCAAATTTGATTTACAGTTAGTGAAATGATTCAAGTGCAATGAGATGGGTCATTATGCAAACGAGTGTTCGAAAAAGAGATCGAATGATGGGAAGCAGTCAGACTACAAACATAAATGTGTGGTGAAATTCTTTGCAACTACTTTAGTATATGTTGGTCCATCAAATGAAGTGGTATCATGTACTTTTTTTATTTTTTCAGATTATTTCAATGTGTTGTTTGATTCAGGGTATACACATTCCTTCAAATCTGAAAAATTTTCTAATAAATTGGGAATTCCATCTCAAGAAATGACTCCTAAACTTGTAGTAAAAAAAACATGGGGGAAATGTTGAGGAAAAAAAATTTATAAGAATCTACATATCCTTATCCGTGGAAATAACCTACTTGAAAACCTTGTTATTTTAACTCTAGTAGAGTTTGATGTTATCCTAGGTATGGATTGGATCTTTGTTTACCATGATAAGATTAACTATAGAGATAAAGAAGTTTCTTTTTAGAAAGAATTTTAGTTTCTGTACAAGAATGGACCCTTAATATTGATAAATATCAAGAGGATGAGAAACTTGTAAAATATGGAAATGAATGTCTACTTGCACATATTGTTGAAAAAAAAGGAACCGTTCTGATTAATGATGTTCCATTATTAAATTAGTATCATGATGTATTTCCTAATGAGTTTCATGGAATAATACTAGATTGGGATGTTGAATTTACTATTGACTTAGTTTCTGAGGCTAAGGCAATTTCCAAAACCCCCTTATTGAATGGATCAAATTGAACTTTTAGAGTTGAAGGAGCAATTGAAAGATGTATTTGAGAAAGGTTTCATTCGACCTAGCACATCACCATGGGGTGCTCCTATCTTATTAGTTAAAAATAAAGATGGTTTAATGAGAATTTTCATTGATTATAGAGCGTTGAATAATATAACTGTTAAGAACAAATATCCTTTGCCTCATATCGATGATTTGTTTTATCAGCTCCAGGGAGCTCAGTATTTTTCAAAGATTGACTTGAGATCAAGGTACCATGAGTTGAAGGTAAAGGAAGAAGATATTCTGAAGACCACGATTCGTACAAGATATGGCCATTATGAATTTTTAGTTATACCTTTTGTGTTAACCAATTCACCTGTTGTATTCATGGACCTTATGAATAGAATTTTCCATGAGTTCTTGGATAATTTTGTGGTTGTATTCAATGAAGATATTTTTTTGTTTTCTAAAATTAAAGAGGAGCATGAAAGTCATTTAAGGGTTATTTTTAAAACCATAAAATAAAAACAAATTATGGGAAATTCAGAAAGTGTGAGTTTAGGTTGCAAAAAATTTCTTTCCATGGTCACATTGTTTCTAATGATGGAATAATTGTTGGTCCTGCAAAAACAATGGTTGTTAAAGAATGGCCAAGACCCAAAAATGTAACCGAGATTCATAGTTTTCTTGGTTTGGAAGGATATTACCAAAGGTTTTTTAAATAGTTTGCACAGTTTTCCAGCTCATTGACTATGATAACTTGGAAGGGTGTTAAGTTTATCTGGACAAAAGAATGTGATGATTGTTCTTATGAATTGAAAAGAATATCGGTGAATGCTCCAGTTTTGGCACCACCTTCTACGAATGATGAGTTTGTTATCTATAGAGATGCTTCATTGAAAGGACATGGTTTCATCCTAATGCAGAATGATCAGGTAACTGCTTATTCTTCACATCATTTGAAAACTCATGAGATAAATTACCCTACACATGATTTGGAATTAGCTTCTATTGTTTTCTCTTTAAAAAATTGGAGGCATAATTTTTATGGTGTAAAGTGTGAAATATATACTAATCACAATTGTTTAATGTATATATTCACTCAGAAAGAATTGAACATGAGATAGAAGAGATGGGTAGAATTAATCAAGAATTATAATTACATGATTCACTACCACCCCGGAAAATCAAATAAAGTGGAGGATGCTTTGAGTCGAAAATGTAATGATTTATTAAACATGTTACATTTGGAACATGATCCTTTGCTTAAGGATTTGATGATTTTTGGTTTGGAAGTTGTTGGTGCAGAAAATTATTCTGTTTTGTTTCAGGTATCGGTGAAATCTTCTCTATCAGAAAGAATTAAGAAATCACAGAAGCAAGACAGTGAGTTGTTGAAAAAGGTGGAGCTCATTCAGAAGGGTATGTTACCTGAATTCAACATTGATAATGATTGTGTTCTAAGATTTGGGAAGAGATTTTGTGTGCCTTGTGATTCATAGTTTAATAGAGAGTTGTTATATGAAGCTCATAGTTCTCCATTTTCAGTTCATCCTGATGGTACTAAGATTTATAGAGATCTGCGGGAGTATTACTAGTGGGATGGAATGAAAAGAGATATTGCTGATTTTACTTTGAATTATTTGTCTTTTCAACAAGTTAAAGAAGAGTAGCAGTTACTGAAAGGGATACTTCAGCATTTACCAATTCCAGATTGGAATTGGGAGAATATATCCATGGACTACATTGTGGGATTACCGAAGACACCTCGAGGTAATAATGCAATCTGGGTTATTGTTGGTCGCTTGACTAAATCTTCTCATTTCCTTGCTATAAGAGATACTATTTCCCAAGATCAACTTTCTCGATTGTGTCTTAAAGAGATAGTGAGGTTGCATGCAGTTACCCTATCCATTGGATATGATCGTGATCCCAGGATCACTTCTATCTTTTGGAAAGGCCCTCAGAATTCATTGGGTACTGAATTAAATTTTTTTACATCTTTTCATCCATAATCATATGGGAAGTCAGAATGAACAATTCAGACTTTGGAGGATTTTCTACGTACTTTTTATGTATTATCAGGGAATTTGGGACCAACATCATTCATTGGTTGAGTTTTCTTAAAATAATATTTTTCATTCCAGTATACAGATTTCACCATTTGAGGCATTATATGGGAAGCATTGTCAAACTCCATATTTTTGGGATGAAGTCAGTGAATGGAACTTAACTAGACCAGAATTGGTAGAGGAGTTGGCAGAAAAAGGTCAACTAATAAATAAACACATAAGAATAGCTCAAAGCAGGCAGAAAATTTATGCAGACAACAGGAGGAAGGATATCTCTTTTGAGGTATGTGATCATGTCTTCCTCAAAGTTTAACCATGGAAAAGTGTGATGCGATTTGGTAAGAATGGAAATTTGAGTCCAAGGTTCATTGGACCATATAAAATTCTGGAGAGAGATGGATCATTTTCATACCGAGTGGCTTTACCTCTGAGTTTATCTCAGGTACATAATGTTTTTCGTGTTTCAATGTTAAGGAAGTACATGCCAGATCCATCTCATGCTTTGAGTCCAGACGTAGTTCAGTTGGAAGAGAATCTATCTTATGAGGAAAAACCAGTCCAGATTCTTGAACACTGGGAGAAAGTGTTGTGGAATAAGTTAATTCATCAAGTAAAGGTTTTTTGGGAATACCTCATGATTGAAGAGGCAACATGAGAATCTGAAAATGCAGTGAGGGATAAATACCCTCAATTATTCGGTTAGTAAATAAATTATGGGGACACAATTTCCTAAAGGGGGAAGGATGTAACATCCCAAGTAAGTAAAGAATAATATATTTTCATATATATTTCTATCTATGAATTATATAGTATTTTAGAGGCTTAAAATCATAATAAATCCAATCTTAATCATAGAATACTCTAATGTTTTTAAAAGATTGTATTACCGCCTTTTGATGGAAAACATTTTTAAATCTAAATTTTGACAATTTTATAAGATCTATTTGTCAAAATAAACTTATTATTTATAATTGGGACATTGAAATTTACTTTGGATAAATTTTTTGTATTTTTCTAACAATGTTCATTCTTTAATGAATAGTGAAAAATACAACATTTAACTTTGAAATTTCTTTTTCATCTAATTTAATTATATGGTGAGATTATCTTTTTAATTGGTTTTAAAGTTTTAAAAGAATATATTTTACCATTTTATCCAATGGGGGTCATTATAATTAATTTCACTTTGAAATTGGACATAAACAATTGTCAATATTTTGATAGATATTATTTCTTAAAAACACGTTATTTTTTTTGACAACGGGAATTATTTTTAAATTAATTACTCTAATTTCTGTGTTTAGAATTTGGTAAAATGGATTCCTTATTTCGAATAATAATGTCCAAATTATGTAATTAATACCTCTTTTTTTGACATTATGAATAGTAATGAAGGTAATTAACGTTAATTATCATGATTAATTAGAAATCGGGTAGTTAAGTGTAATAAAATAATATCATAATAATATAAAATGACCCCAAAAAGTGTCCACATCAACTTTTTTTTGTCATTTCCGGCCATGGATAGCCTTGGGCCAACATAGGGACAACATGGAACCACTTTTGTGTGATAGGGACCTTTAATCATATTATTTTATGAAAGGGAAATATAATAAAAGTATGTAATACCTAATTAAAACAATTTTTATTTTGTTTATATAAATGATATCTTTGACTATAAATATTAATTGGATAGATAAAAAGATTTCCTATGTCATGGTATTTTATTTAGAATTTTTCAACATTAAATAAATAAATTTATTTATGACACAATGATGATGCAGTTATTACCTCATTAATGAAAGATTTAAATATATGATATTATAAGTGTTAAAATAATTTTGTTTTGAAACATTGGATGATATACACGAATTTTATAGATGATTATGACATGTGAAATTTATTTTAATTCTTTTATTTCTAGTGAATAAAGCTTTTATGCCTTTATCAAAAGTCTTCTACCTAATATAGTCAAAATTGGAAGAAATGAGTTTTTAAAACAAATGTTATTTTATTAAATGGTATAACAGACAAAAAATCTAATATTCTTCCAAATGACATATAATATATTAATAATATAATTATTTATACAATTATTGGACTATTGTCATTTTCAAGTAATTATTATGTCCTTATAGTTTGAAAATAAGAAAAAGATGTGGTAAGAATTATTAATTTTAACTAAGGGTTAAAAAGAAAAGATAAGGTGAATTCTATGACCTCCACCTGTATAAATATTATTGGTTGAGTGTATTTATACACATTATCTTCTTATACTAGAAATATATCATTTATTAACCATTATAATTTGAAAAAAAAAATATAATAAATTAATATTTCATGACTTTCCAAGAGTGCCCCTCCTCCCTCAAATAAAAAGCCCTCGCCTATACCCCCTTACTCACACCTATAAATCCCCTTGAATCATCCAAACACTACTCAAAAAATCTATAAATATCCCTCTATTCCTTCTAGAAGCCTTACTTTGGGCAGAATTATTTTCAAGAGAGCCTTTGCAACAAATCAAAAGAAGTTACCCGATTTAGAGGTATCGCCTTCTCTAAAATAATTTGTTGTATTTTCCCTATTCACTCCCCCTAAAATTATTATTATTTGATTCCACAACAACACCAGTATCCTTAATATATTAGGATGTCTTTATGAGAAGTATTTTTTTAACACTTACACACACCTCCGTCTAATGGTTAAAGAACATACTGTTTCTATGGGTGGTGAATTACTACCTCACGAAATGATGATTGTTCAATATTCATTTAACACATTTCATGGTGGCCAATATGATGTCACTCTATTTATATATGATATATATTATATTTATTTCCTCTCTATTCTTCTTTATTTTATATTTAAAACATACCTTTATGCTTTTCAGGTTGTGAAAATGCGATAATTTCATCTGAGGAAATGTGGACTACCGCCCCCTTATGTGATGTGACTCGTTCATCCCAGACATGGAATTTATAAATAATGTAACTAATGAACCTATGTTACCTATATAACATATATATTATACTTGAATTTTTATATATATATGTCTCATTTAGTTTTAATTCCTTTAATATGATAATTAAATGAATGTAGCGTTTATGCATACGTACGGTCTACCGTCTCCATGAACGGTGCATTTCATTTTTTATCTCCAAATGTTATGGAATAGTATAAAATGAATATATTATAGATATATATGATATTTAAATAATTAATACCATTCTGGAGATGATGTAATTATAACTACATGGGAAATTCTTTTCAAACAAGTTAATTTTTGACTCATGTACCGAACACCGACAAAACGTATGATATGAACTCATATAATTAACTGACTACTATAACATGATAATATGTGATATGAATTAAATAATAAACATTAAAGGAAGTCCTTAAGAAATTATAAATTGACCTAAGTTTATTATTCAGGAATATAAATAACGAATGAGAAAAAGTCGGACTTGAGGTAAGGGACTTCGTCTCAATCTCCTTTCATTGAGGAATACTTCAATTTATATATGACCTTCTTTTATTGGTTGTATAATAAACCATTTTGAATTTTAATTTCCTTTAAGAGGAATATTTTTACATGAAGTGGTTTAATAAACGAGAAAAGGGAATGTTTTTTTCTTACGTATGCGGCGATAATGACTTCTCCGCCATCGTGACCATTATTTGAGTTTCGGCTTCCTCTACAAACCATAAATTTTTTTAAATGAAAAATAAATATCATGTTTTACTTTTCTTTTATTTTGGTATTGAAAATGGTTTTGATAATGTTTTTATTACATCAATGTGTGGTATTGATATCTTGTGATTGAAATGTGGAAATGTTATGTTTATTTTATGCATGTTTTATGTGTTACAATTATGTTATGGTTCTTGGGCATTATTTAAGAAGACGGGTGATTCCATGATAAACTAAGGGCGGTTGAGCCCGAGATAGCTCTCCAATGCATTGGAAAATGCGAATGAGTTAAACACCAAGGATTCTCCGAATAGATTTAGGGAATATACTGTGATGGGTATTTCAAACATAACCATGAGGGTTACTCCCTATGTAATAATGTTATGAATGCCTCAAGTTGCCTTTATGTCCTATGATTTTCTATGAGTTATTCATAAAGATTATGATTTGATGAGGTATGTTAAACTGCTTATGTTTTATGAGTAAAGTATGATTACATAGATTCTTATATACACATGGACTAATGTTTTCTTCCGGTATTTTTATATACCTGACTTAGATTTTTATGCTCATCCCATGTTTCTGAAATGATTTTTACAGGTAAAGGGAAAAGTAATTGATGTGATGATAGTGTCGAGGAAGTGTCAAGAAAGAAACCGTGTTTTATTTTAAATATGTTTCCTTTGAGGGAAAAAATGAATACTATTTTTGATATAACCAACTTGATTAAATGTGGAATGAAATGCATAATATATGATCTAATTATCTAAAAATCTAAACCTGAAAATATCCTCAATGAGAATTTTGGAAATAAACCAAGATTAATTAATGTTTATGGCTCGGGATTATATTTGGTATCAGAGGTTGGTTTAGATAACTTTAGGAGTTAGAATTATATTAATTGATTATCCAAAAAAATTACATTATGGTCAAATTGAAATGTAATAGCATTTGAAGATTACCATGTTTCTTCATCTAAGGCATGTTTGTAAAGAATGGTTTTCCGAAGAGGAAACAGGGAATCCGTTCTAAGAAGGTATACATATGGAAATGAACTTCCAAATCAGTATCCAGAGATGGTTAGAAATGCAACTGAATGGTTTGTTGCAATAATGGTGTAGATGACTCAAGTGATAAATGGTGTTGGTATCCATGCACGAGATGAGATAGATAAACTGCCAAGGAACATGTCAGTGGTGGAACATTTCATGGGGCAACATCCCCCATCATTTAGACGATCATATGACCCTGTGCTAGCTGAAGGGTGGATTAAAGCACTAGAGAAGATTTTTGATGTCATGGGGTGTTCAGACAATCAAAAGGTTAGTCTTCTTGTTTATCGTTTGGAGGTTGATGTAGATTAGTGGTGGTCGATGGTTAAAAATATTAGGGACGCCGATGAGATTGATTCTCTAGACTGGTATGAATTCAAAGGTATGTTTTTTGAGAAATATATTCCTAAGGTTGTTCAACTTTGGATGGAAAACCAATTCTTGGAATTGAGGGAAGAGGATGACTTAGTGGATGCTTATGAAGAAAAATTTCACTCGATTGCCAAGGTATGATCCAAATTTTATCCGAGACCTTGATAGTAAAATCATTCATTTTTACATAGGTTTAAAGCCAAAATATTGAAGGGAATTAGCTTCTCATGAGTTCAAAAGTTATGAAAAGCTTGTTCAATGTGCTAAGAAGCTAGAAATGGAGTTTTCTGATGATCAAGTGTTCTATAACAACAAACAGAAGAAGAAACCGAGGTGGCAGGAGAAAGGGAAGAATTCTTTATAAAGTTTTGATGGTAAGAAAACTAATTTTGTAGTTTATGGTAAATGTGGTAAAAATCATGCTGGGGAATGTCATTTGAATTCGTGAATGTGCTTCTGATGGGGAAAGATGGGACATAAGTCTCGTGATTTCACTGGATAAGATCATGGTAATGGTAAAACCAAATTTGATTTAAAGTTAGTGAAATGTTTCAAGAGCAATGAGATGGGTCATCATGAAAATGAGTGTTTGACAAAGAGATTTAATGATGGAAAGCAGTCAGACAACAAACAGAAAGGTGTGTTTAAATCCTTTGCAACTACTTCAGCAGATGTTTGGCCATCAAATGAAGTGGTATCAGGTACTTTGTTTGTCTTTTCAGATTATTCCAATGTGTTGTTTGATTCAGGGTCTACACATTCCTTCATCTCTGTAAAATTTTCTAGTAAATTGGGAATTCCATCTCAAGAAACGACTCTTGAACTTGTAGTAAAAACACCTGGGTGGAATGTTGAGGAAAAAAGAATTTATAAGAATCATCCTATCCTTAACTGTGGAAATAACCTACTTGAAAACCTTATAGTTTTACCTCTTGTAGAGTTTGATGTCGTCCTAGTTATGGATTGGCTCTCTTTTTTTCATGCTAAGATTGACTGTAGAGCTAAATAGGTTTCTTTTCTAAAATACTTTTAGTTTTTGTACAAAAACGAACACATACTGTTGATAACATATCAAGACACTGAGAAACTTGTAAAATATGGAAATGAATTTTACCTTGCACATATTGTGGAAAACAAAGGAACTTCTCAAATTAAGGGTGTGCCATTTGTAAATGAGTGTCATTATGTTTTTCCTGATGAGTTGCTGGGAATAATACCAGATCGGGAAGTTGAATTTACTGTTGACTTAGTTCCTGATGCTAAGCTGATTTAAAAACCCCCTAATCGAATGGCTCAAATTTAACTTTTAGAGTTGAAGGAGCAATTGCAAGATTTATTACAGAAAGGTTTCTTTCAACCTAGCACATCACAATGGGGTGATCCTAACTTATTTGTTAAAAAGAAACATGGTTCAATGAGACTTTGCATTGATTATAGTGCCTTGAATAAAATCACTATAAAGAATAATTATCCTTTTCCTCATATCGATGATTTGTTTGATCAGCTCCATGGAGCTCAGTATTTTTCAAAGATTGACTTGAGATCGGGGTACCATGAGTTGAAGGTATAGGAAGAAGATATTATGAAGACCGCATTTCGTACAAGATATGGCCATTATGAATTTTTTATGCCTTTTGGGTTAACCAATGCACCTGCTGTATTCATGGACCTTATGAATTGAATTTTCCATGAGTTCTTGGATAAGCTTGTGGTTTTTTCATTGATGATATTGTTTTGTTTTTTAAAGTAAAGAGGAGCATTAAAGTCATTTAAGGGTTATTTTTCAAACCATAAAAGAAAATAAATTGTATGGGAAGTTCAGCAAGTGTGAGTTTTGGTTGCAACAATTTTCTTTCCTCGGTCACATTGTTTCTAAAGATGGAATAACTATCGATCCTGCAAAAACAAAGGTTGTTGAAAAATGTCCACGACCCACAAATGTAATCGAGATTCGTAGTTTTCATGGTTTGTCAGAATATTACCGAAGGTTTGTTAAAAAAATTGCTTGGTTTTCTAGCCTATTGACAAAGATAAATCGTAAGGGTGTTAAGATTATCTAGAAAAAAGAAAATGTTGATTGTTTTCATGAATTTAAAAGAATGTTGGTGAATGCTCCAGTTTTGGCACTACCTTCTAGGAATGGTGAATTTATTATCTATATTGATTCTTCATTGAAAGGACTTTGGTGCATCCAAATGTAGAATGATCAGGTAATTTCTTATGCTTCACGTCAGTTGAAAACTCATGAGATAAATTACCCTACACTTGATTTGGAATTAGCTGATGTTGTTTTCACTTTAAAATATTGGAGGCATCATTTTTATGGCGTAAAGTGTGAAATATATACTGATCAAAAACGTTTAAAGTATATATTCAGTCAGAAATAGTTGAACATGAGACAGATGAGATGGCTAGAATTAATCAAGGATTATGATTGCACGATTCACTACCACCTAGGAAAAGAAAATAAAGTGGCGGATGCTTTGAGTTGAAAAATTAATGCTTCATTAACTGTGTTATTTTTGGAGTGTGATCCTTTGGTAAAGGATGTGATGAATTTTGGTTTGGAAGTTGTTGGTGTAGGAGATTCTTCTGTTTTGTTTCAGGTATCAATGAAATCTTCTCTATCATACAGAATTAGGAAAGCACAGAAGCAAGATTATTTGTTGCAGAAAAATGTAGAGCTGGTTCAGAAGGGTATGTTACCTAAATTCAACATTGATAATGATTGTGTTTTTAAATTTGGGAAGAGATTGTGTTTGTCTTGTGATTCACAGTTGAAGAGAGAGTTGTTATGTGAAACTAATAGTTCTCCATTTTCAGTTCATCCTGGAAGTAATAAGATGTTCAGAGATCTATGGGAGTATTACTAGTGGGATGGAATGAAAAGAGATATTGATGATTTTACTGTGAAGTGTTTGACTTGTCAACAGGTTGAAGTAGAGCGGCAATTACCGAAAGGGATGCTTCACACTCTACCAGTGCCATAGTGGAAATGGGAGAATATATCTATGGACATCGTTGTGGGATTACCGAAGACACCTTGAGAAAATAATATAAACTGGGTTATTGTTGATCTCTTGAATAAATCTACATATTTCATTGCTATACGAGATACTCTTTCCCTAGATCAACTTTCTCGATTGTATCGTAAAGAGATAGTCAGTTTACACAGATTTCCCATCTCCATTGTATCTGATCCTGATCCCGGGTTCAATTATAACTTTTGGAAAGTCCTTCAGAAGTCGTTGGTTACTGAATTAAATTTTAGTATAGATTTTCATCCTCAATCATATGGGCATTCCAAACGAACAATTCAAACATTTTTGGATATTCTATGGTCTTGTTTGATAGATTGTCAGTGATGTTGGGACCAACATCTTTCATTGGTTGATTTTTCTTATAATAACAGTTTTTATTCCCGTATACAGATGGCATCATTTGAGGAAATATATGGGAAGCAGTGTCGAACTACAGCTTTTTGGGATGAAGTGGTTGAAAGGAAGTTTATGGGACCAGAATTGGAAGAATTGTTGGCAGAAAAAGTTCAACTGATAAAGAAACACATGAGAATAGCTCAAAGAAGGCATAAAATTTATGTGGACAACAGGACGAAGGATCTCCCTTTTGAGGTAGGTGATCTTGTCTTCCTCAAAGTTTCACCATGGAAAAGGTGATGTGATTTGGTAAGATAGGAAAGATGAGTCCAAGGTTCATTGGACCATAAGAAATTCTAGAGAGAGTTGGATCAGTTGCATACCGAGTGGATTTACCACCGATTTTATCTCAGGTACATAATGTTTTTCATGTTTCAATGATAAGGAATTACATGCCATATCCATCTCATGTTTTGATTCCATATGTAGTTCATCTAGAAGAGAATCTGTCTTATGAGGAATAACCGGTCCAGATTCTTGACCACAGGGAAAAAGTGTAGCAGAATAAGGTGATTCATCAAGTAATGGTTTTGGGGAAAAACCACATGATTTCAGAGGCAACATGGGAATCTGAAAATACAATGAGGGATAAATACCCCCATTTATTCGATAAGTAAATAAATTTTGGGGATGCAATTTCCTAAAGGGGGAAGGATGTAACATCCCATGTAAGTAAAGAATAATAGATTTTCATATCTGTGAATATTTATGAATTATATAGTGTTTTAGAGGCCTAAAATGAGAATAAATCCAATCATAAGCATAGAATACTCTAACTGACTAAAATTTATCATTTTTATTTATTTTGAGAGATCACGGTACATAGGAAGAACAAAAAGCATCATGGAGGTCTAAATTAATGCAACCCCAACGAATCATTGAAAACAAACTTCATCCCCTCACTAGGAAATGAACTCATGTTAATAAAGGAAACCATACTGTGATTAGAAGTATCCATTGACGCCAAAAAATCCACTACTGTATTTCCCTCCTGTCATGTATACAATATCACCATGTGATTCCCCAAGAAAACATTGGATCTCCTAACTGTATAAACTATATTCCAAGGAATTCATCCCATGTCCAAAAAGGATTTGTACAGAAGAAGATATTCTGTATCAACTTTCTTCAACCAGATCATTCTACTAGAACACATTTCCAGACCCTTAGCCAAATCCAGGGCCTCCACCTGAAGGGCATCGCTTTCCCCAAATGAAGCAGTGAACTCCGCACGCACTGACCAAGATTGATCTCGTACAACACCACCCCCTTTCTTTTCCTCCCTGCGCAATGACCCATCCAAATTTAGTTTGAGCCCTTGGAATGGAGGACACCACCAAACCCAACATCCCTCCCCTAATCCATTCACCTGGTGATTAGTAGATATAGATGGGACCAAAGCGCTAATCGAAGGCATCGAGTGACAATCTGGGGATAAACGAAGAAGATCCCTCATATTGTTTTTCATTTGTAAAAGAATGTATGCTTGGGATCCTGAAGCGTTATTGTGTCGACCCTCATTCTAGGCCTAATAAATTGTCTAGCACCCAGCACTTAGGATGATCGATCTGGCCTTTCTCTCCACCCCTTGGTTTCCAGCTCCAATAAACCAAGCATGGAAAAAGTTAGCTGGAGATCCTTCATACCCATTCGAACCAAATAAATCCACATAGTCCTTCCAAATCCCTCTAGCCCATTCACTATCATATAAAAGATTCCCTACTGATTCTTGGTTGGACATAGAATACTCTAATGTTTTTAAAAGATTGTTTTACCACCTTTTGATGGAAAACAATTTTAAATATTACTTTTGACAATTTTATAATCTTTATTTGTAAAAATAAACTTATTATTTAGAATTTGGACATTTAAATTTACTATGGATAAATTTTTGGAATTGTTATGACAATGTTCATTTTTTTAATTAATAGTGAAAAATACTGCATTTTACTTCAAAGCTACTTTTTCATCAATTTTAACTATATGGTTGGATTGTCTTTTTAATTGGTTTTAGAGTGTAATTAGAATATATTTTTACCATTTAATCCAATTGTGGTCATTGGAATTAATTTCTCTTTGAAATTGGATATAAACAATTGTCAATATTTTGATAGATATTGTTTCTTAAAAACACGCTATTTGTTTTGACAAGAAGAATTATTTTTAAATTGACTACTACAATTTTTTGTGTTTGGAATTTGTTAAAATTAATTCCATATTTGGAATTATAATGTACAATTTTTTTAATTAAGACCTTTTTGTTTTTGGACATTATGAATAGTAATGGCGGTAATTATCTTTAATTATCGTGATTAATTAGTTGCCGGGTAGTTAAGGGTAATAAAATAATATCCTAATAATATAAAATGACCCCAAAAACTATCCACATACTCTTTGTTTTTTCATGACCGAACATGGACAGCCTTGGGCTAGCTTATGGACCTCATGGAATCACTTTTGTGTGATAGTGACCTTTTATCATATATTTTTTTAAGAAAGAGAAATATAATAAAAGTATGCAAAACCTTAGTAAAAAAATTATTTTTGTTTATATAAATGGTATCTTTGACTATAAATATTAATTTGAAATATAAAAAGATTTCCTACATCATGGTATTTTATTTAAAATATTTAGACATTAAATAAATAAATTTATTTATGACACAATGATAATGCATCTATTACCTCATTAATGAAATATTTAAATATATGATATTATAAGTGTTAAAATTATTTAGTTTTGAAACATTGGATGCTATCCACGATTTTTATAGATTATTATGATATGTTAAATTTATGTTAATTCTTTTATTTCGGAGGAATAAAGATTTTATGCCTTTATCAAAAGTCAACTACCAAATAGTGTCAAAATTGGCATAAATGAGTTTTTAAAACAAATGTTATTTTATTAAATGGTATAATAGTCTAAAAAATATAAAATTCTTCAAATCAAATCTAATATATTACTAGTATCAATTTTTATAGAATTAGGGTACTATTGGAATTTTAATGTAATTATTATGACCTAATAGTTTGAAAATAAAAAAAGACATGGTAAGAATTATTAATTTTAACTAAGGGTTAAAATGAAAAGATAAGGTGAATTATATGACCCCCACTTGTCAAAATCCTATTGTTTGAGTGTATTTCTACTGCTTATACTGTTATCCTTGATATATATCATTTTGGAACCATTTTAATTTGAAAAAACATTTTATAATAAATTAATATTTCATGACTTTCCAGGAGTGCCCCTCCTCCCTCTTATAAAAATCCCTCACCTCTACCCCCTTACTCACACATCTTGAGCCATTTGTCTCATACAAACTCTACTCAAATAAGATCTCCACATCCCTCTCTTCCTCCTAGAATCCTCACTTTTGGAATAATTTTTTTCAAGAGATCCTTTTCCTCAAATCAAATGAAGTTAACTGATTTATAGGTAACGCCTTATCTCAAATCCTTTGTTGTATTTTATCTCTTCACTCCCCTTAACATTCTTATTCTTTGATTCCATAATGACATAAGTATCCTCAAAATACTAGTATGTTGTTACGAGAATGATTTTATTTACACTTACACACTCCTCTGTCTAATGGTTAAAGAACATACAGTTTCTATGAGTGGCAAATTACTGCCTCACGAAACGATGATTGTTCAATATTCTTTTAAAACCTTTACGGGTGTCCATTAGTATTTAAATGTATTTATATATGATATATATTATATATATTTCCTCTATATGCTTATGTATTTTATATTTAAAATATACCTTTCTACTTTTCATGTTGTTCAAATGTGATAATTTCATATGAGGAAGTGTGGACTACCGCCCTCAAGTGATGTGACTCGTTCATCCCAAGCAAGGAATTTATAAAGAATTTAATTAATGAACATATGATACCTATATAAAATATATATTATACTGGAATTATAATATATATATTTCTCATTTAGTTTTAATTCCTTTAATATGACAAAGAAATGAAAGTAGCATTCATGCGTACGTACGGTCTACCGTCTCCATGAACGGTGCATTTCTTTTTTTTCACCAAATGCTATGGAATAGTATAAAACGAATATATACAGGATTTATATGATATTTAAATCATTAATACAATTCTGGAGATGATGTACTTATAACTACAAGGGCAATTCTTTTCAAACAAGTTCATTTTTAACTCATGTACCGGACACTGAAAAAACGAATGATATAAACTCATATAATTAACTAATTATTATAACATGATAACATGTGATACGAATTCAATAATAAAAATTAAAGAAAGTACTTAAGAAATTATAAATTGACTTAAGTTTATTATGTAGGAATATAAAGAACGAACGAGAACAAGTCAGACTTGAGGTAAGGGACTTCGTCTCAATCTCCTTTCGTTGAGGCATACTTCAATTTATATACGACCTTCTTTTATTAGTTGTATAATAAAACCTTTTGACTTTTAATTTCATTAAAAATAAACATTTTTACATGAATCTTTTTACTAAATGACAAAAGTGAATTTTTTTGTCTTACGTACGCGGCGACAATGACTTCTCCAACACCATGACCATTATTTGAGTTTCGGCATCCTCTACAAGCCATCACATTTTTTTAAATGAAAAATAAATACCATCTTATACTTTTCTTCTATTTTGGTATTAAAAATGGTTTTGAAATTTTTTTGATTATATCATTGTGTTGTATTGATATCTTGTGATTGAAATGTGAAAATGTCATATTTCCTTTATGCATGTTTTATGTGTTACGATTATGTTATGGTTCATGGGCATTGTTTATGAAGAAGGGTGATTCTGTGGTAAACTAAGGGTGGGTGAGACAGAGATAGATCCCCAATGCATTGGGTAACCTGAAGGAGTTAAAATCAATGGTTTCTCTTAAGAGATTTAGAGAATATACTATGATGGGTATTCCAAACGTAACCATGAGGGTTACTCCCTACATGAGAATGTTATGAATGCCTCAAGTTACCTTTCTATCCTATGATTTTCTATGAGTTATTCATAAATCTTATGATTTAATGAGTTATGTTAAAGTACTTATTTTTGATCAGTAAATTATGATTTCATTGACTCTTATGTACACATGGACTAATGTTTTCTTTCCATATTTTTATATCCCTTACTGAGCTTTTTATGCTCAAACCAAGTTTTTGAAAAAAAATTCACAGGTCAAGGGAAAAGTACATGAGGTGATGATAGTGTTAATGAAGTTTAAAGAAAGAAACCATGTTTTATTTTAAATATGTTTCCTTTGATGGAAAAAAATGAATACTGTTTTTTATGTAACCACCTTGTTTAAATGTGGAATGAAATGCATGATTTATGATCTAATTCTCTAAAACTCAAAACTTGAAAAGATCCTCAATGTCAATTCATGAAATAACCCAATATTAAATAATTTTTAAGGATAGGGCCTTATAATGAAACTAATTGAAAAAATTATAGTTCTAACATGACACATGATTTGCGAACCTAAGATACACTTAAACAAAACTGTTTGATTAAGTATTGTATAAAATATATGGTTTTAATACCATAAGAATAAATTACATCATGAAAAATAGATTTTTTTTATTACTATCTCCCAAAATGATTTTAAAATATCCGTATAAGTCATTAGTGACCTATTACAAAAAACAAAACAATATTATAATAATGAATTATAAGAAAACATATATGATTTAACTGAATTAATTTGAGAATAAGTATACCAAAAATCTCAAAATGTTATTTTATCAAGTTAGACCATTTTATCACATGAAATAATTACAATAATCTTAAAATTTAAATTTTCAAAACTAAAAAACAATATGATAAACAATCACATGAAATTTCACTATAATTGAATTGCTTATTTAACCCATTTTTGGTTTGTGCAGGCTTGATGACATAATTTATTTGTACATAAGAATTTTATAGTTTCACATATATTCTTATCTAAAATTCATAAGATATAACTTTATCACTTTATTATTGAATTTTAATCCAATACCATGAATCTACATCAAAAAATGAGTAAATTAAAGAATCAGATCAACCATATACACTAATGAAATAAATTATATTATTATTGAATGTTTATACCCCCTACCTCATGATACATCAATTATCGACACAAGGATTAGAATATCAATTACACCTACTAATCTCAACTAATTCCAATTAATATTTATCATTAAGTTATACAACATAATTGGTTATTCACCATCAATAAAATGGGATGAAACCTTGGTTGTGATAAGTTATGGTTTGATAGTGAGTCATTAATTATACGTTCATAATTTTCCTTCTATATTTTTTTACTCTGTGTATTCTTATCAGTGACATGGATTCTTAAAAACAATTATTGATTACATATAAATCATACCAAAATTAGATTCATAATATAATGGGTGCAATATTTGAAAACATTAGGGTTATACTACCAACATTATCTCACGGTATAAAACGTAAAAGTAAACTTGTAGAGAACCCAACATCTCTAAAAAATAAAACATATTAGTTGATTCATTTATAATGAAATGAAACCCCTTTATATATGAATAATTTAATATTAACCATGAACATCCATTATTAGAAATTTTTGTATTTATCCCTCTTCCAACTCTTCTAGGTGAAAATCTAGAATTTCTCTAATTTCTAGTTATTATAGTATATATATTTCTTTGTTTTGACAGTATAATAAAGTCCATGTGACATTATATTTATTCATTAATATGTTATGATGATTATGTATCTATATTTCTAATTAGGTCACGTTGAAAAGTGGTTTAATAGTATTTTTTTAGAATGTGGTTTTTGAGACATGGTGTGACTTTTGTTCCTCTTATTATCATTAGCGTTATCACTAGTGTGATTAAGGAAAAGTGAGAAAATTACAATGTTCTTTTATTTCTCCTTTATAGAAATTGGTATATTTAATAAGAGGGATGATCCTTATCTATTGCATAATCCAATGATATCTTCCTTTTAAACATCTATATATAGATATATTGTTACTTTACTGGGGGGATTGTAATTGTTTGGTAGAAGGATCATTCCCTTTACTTTTTCTAGAGGTTCCCCCATCATTGTGAAGAACAATTGTTCAAAACAAAGAAGTGAATATATTTTTTAAGGTTAGCCTTATACTTTTTGAGATTACATGGAAGGAATAATCGATCATCAATCTTTTACGTAGAGGTATACCAAAGTTTCCTTTTGAATTATGGATTAATTCCATTCTACTGTTAAACTTTTGGACAAGATAGAGTTAGGAACTAACACAAATTTTCTACAAAGAACAATAAAATATTATATAAGATTCATTAATACTATTTATACTTCTATTTAGGATCTCTATTTTAGATTTAATATTTGAATTATTTTCATGAACACAGATTCTAATTCCTCAAAAATATGTAAAATAGTGGATGGAAAAATATAGTTATATATTTTATTTAGAAACATTCTAATTATTTATATATTCAAACTAAGAGTAATGATAATTTTAATTTAACTTAATGATAAAACATTTGTTATGGTCTAATGTATTAAGTAACCCTTGATATGAAAACTATGACTTTGATGATGATTGGCATACAAAAGTCTATATATGTTCAGGAACAATGAAGGGGAAGAAAGACCTAACTCGACGTAATAATATATAAATAATGAAAAAAGATAGAAAGGCAAAATAAGGGATATTCCAAAATACCCAATCCCATGATGACATAACCAATAGATATGTTTTTAGGTCCCAAGGAACTCTCTATTAATATTTCAAGGGGATATATTCCATATGCGAAGGGAGGTGGTGTTGGATTTAAGGGTATAAAATGAATTTTAACTAAATTATATGCTAGTGATAGACCCACTGAGACTTGGGATAACCTGGTCCATTTGATTGTATGTAACACTTTTATAAATCCATATTCTTAAGGATATATAGATATAATGAAACTTAGGGTAGAAACTATCTTATAGACCAACATATCTGAACAAATAGATGATGATTTATTCACATTGATGACTATGGGCATCGCTAAAATCACATGGAATCCTCTGGAAGTAATATTATCTAAAACACCCCTAGAAAAAGCATATCATCCCAACATTATATCTGAGCGGGTATATTCTATTGTGGAAAACTCAAACGATGTAAATTAGAGGGTATCTTAGACTTATAACATTAGAAGAAACTCATCCTAATTTGAATGTGGATGGGGGGATGAAAGGTTTTTTTATTAATCTAATTATACATTATATATAGGAAATGGGGTAAAATTTATTCCATGTGAATGTTAAACTAATGGAATTATTAAATATTTTTTATTCTAGAAATTTTCAAGTTTAAAATAGCCAAGAACAAGAATAATGGATTATCTATCAGGATCACATATTGACTTGGGGTTATAGAGAGGGAAGGAACAATCCAAAGTATTATGGTATGACATAGGATATATGACCTAACTATTCAGGTTTCTAATTCATAAGGATCATTTTCTGGAGAAACTTTATCATATTTTAGACCATTCATAGTATATAAGTTTCTATAGTTTAACATATTATTGGAATGGTTTAGAATTTATCATTGATATTTAATTTCATGTTTTCATCATTTTACAAATGAAATTTAAAGTAGATATTATGAAAAATAAGGTAAATTTATTTTGATGGAGATAATATTCAATAATACTTATGTTAATAGTATTGGAAGAAGATGCTAGGAAATAGTTTAATTTTTTTTAATGTTCCAAGTATAAAAAATGAGTTCATCAATTTTGGTATTTCAAAAGAGAAAATAACAATCCAACTAAAATAATGTATGGAATAATTTTCCCACACAATATTCCTTCCACGGTATAATTTTTCAATTATAATTAACATTGATACTAAATAACTCAATTCACTAATCAAGGGGTTATTCCTGATGACTATAATAAACTTGATTTTTGAGGTGTATTTTTTATTTTAATTTTGTTTTTATTGGATTTATTTAGATTAATTATATGTTTATTTTTGGAGTTTTAGATATATGTAAAATTCTAGAGGATATAGTGAACTATAATCCAAGAAAGAGGATAATCCAAATAAACCTGAAGATGGGATGTTAGAACTGTTAATAATATTAATAACATGGTATCATGTTGGAAATGGTGACAATGTAGAAACACAGAATAAGATTATTTGTTTAATATAAATCATACAAATATTTTATTAATATGTCCAATAGATTTAATAAAACAATCATCATAAATATCATAAAAGCCTAAATGTTAAGACATTATAACATAATGTTTCATGATATCTTCCATAGTATTGTATACAGTATCTTATGTTGTGATATAATTAGCTAAAAAAGGGGGAATGTATAATTATAGGACTATATATCACATCATTATATCTCATTAAAATGGATTACACTTGAAAAAAATTAATTATACTACAAGAATAAAAATGAATGAAAAAAATGAGAATTAAATTCATTAAATAATAATGTTTTATAGAATATTCTAATGAATGATCACGTATTTAACAAAAATAAGAAGGGGAGACATTATATTTGAAAAAAATGATATAAATGAATTTTTATATAAATTTAATTAAATATTAAGAGAATAATTAAGGTTAGGTAAACAACATAATAAGTATAAAGGATAGGATTCCAAAATAATGGATTTCTAAAATCATATTAATTGTATATGGAACCATACATAGGAAATTATGGTATGAAAATACCAAAACATTAGTGAAGATTTAATTATATATAAATAATTTAAATAATAGGTTATAAAATTAATATAATCAATTAGGCATCATAGAATATGAACATGAAAGGTAGGGGTTTGGTAATGTATTTTTCTTATGTATTCCATATTGTTTTATACAATATAGATAATCTGAATGGTGTTAGAAAAAAAATATCATTATTAAATAAAGGATAAATTAAAAAAATGATTATTAATATATTCATATAAAACAAAACGGAGTAGTGTATTTATATAATAGAGATAAATATAATAAAAAACCTTATAAAAATTAATGATTCTACGAGTCCCCAAAAAAAGAGTCTTGATTTCACATGGATTCTTCTATAACGTACTTAATAACCTTGACACAGGAATTATCTTAATATTCTAGTAATTAATTAATTTTTTTATCAATTAAAATTAACTATTTATTTTCCCATTTTTTACTTTAAATGATTCATTTTGTTCGTATTGATCATTTGGGGTTGTTTTTTTCAAAATTAAAATCTGTGTTATATATCGACCATGATTGTTTATTTTTAATATCAGTATTTTCATCCTTAAATTTTCATTTGAAAAATATATATATTTAATTTAATTAATTAGTAAACATTTATAACCATATATTAATGGTAGAATTGAATATAGAGAATCATCATCCAAATGAATTGGATTAGGATTTATGGAACTATTAGATGGTCTGTATTAGGTCTGGACACATATGCCACTTTAGAATTTCACAAATACCATCGATTGGAAAAAATTTATCTTTCACAATAATATTTAACTACTTCTAGGGGAATGTGGAATTACCGGTACCCCCACAATGATATGTCTCAAATAGAATGCTAACAGCTCATGTCATGGTGGGTTCATGTATATGGTTAGATGGTACGAGATCCCTTGTAATATATTTAACAGGAAAATGGTGTTACCCTTTAAATATTCTTATCCCATATTGTAGAATCGTTGTTCATAATCATGTCCTCATGCTCTATAAAATTAATGAACTATCTATTTATAAGATTGAAATAGAATCAATTCTCACTATTTTATATTTGTTATCTCCATTAACCGATAATGGTTGGATACCTATACCCATAAGAGATATAGAAAATTTATTGAGAAATACCTATTTACCCAATACTTATATATATATATATAGGAACACTACGGTTTACTCTCTTTTCTATAGTGGTGGCTGATCACTGGCTATTTGAGTCTTCTCCATCATAGGATCACTTTTTATATTATACATATTTTATTCATATTTATACAGTATAGATAAATTATTTTAAGCCTCTATAATTGAATTTTCCTTTATTTATATCCCACTTTGTCATTAATAAAAATCCAAATATGTGAGATAAGTGATATGGAAGGTATAAAAATATCGTGGTATAAATATTTTTTTAAAATAAATTTAAAGAAAAATAAAATAATCAAAATAAGATTTTAATATTTACATTATTTCAGAAATATATAATACTTATTAAAATATTATAATTTTAGTTTTGAATTTATGTGGGTTATAAAGTGAAATAAAATCAAAATAAATAGGATATGAAGACATTACATTATAATTGAGATATCTTCTTTGGAATACAACTTAATGCATTACAAGATGGTGTTTAGGTTATAAATGGCATTCTCCAGTATAACATGTTTGTTTCAGTGAATCATTTTAAGAATTATAATTTAATAAAAGTTTATTTTAACATTGATTGTTTTTTGTATTAGTTTGGAATTTATAGGTGATAAATAGCGGGCCTAAAATAATACATTAAATAAACTAATATTTTTTTTCAATACTATGAATTTAATTTTTTCCCTTATAACTATGAGATATAATTAATAAATTAGGGTCCAACCCAATTTATTCTAACCTAATGTGACACAAGATAATCCTGAGATAAATAATACATTAATATAATGATTTAAATATTAAATATCAAAAATAGTCACAAATCTAAGGTCATAAAGGTTTAGTGTCGTGGAGAACATCAACATAAATATTTTATTTTACAACACTCACAAAAATTTACCTGTTAAATATCTCCTATGTTACCCATTCAACATAATTCATATGAAAAAATTATCTTCATAACATGGGGATTTGAAACATAATAAGGATTAATCTCAAATGATCATTAAGAGAAAAATATAATAATATATTAGATAATTATTTCAAGAAGTAGAAATTGAGGGAGTGTATAAATATCTTATTAAAAGATCTAAATACAATATATGATAATAATAAAACTTGTTACATAAACATAATATCATTAAAATATTTATATTGAACCATAAATTATATTACAATTGAACATAACATAAAAGTTTGGAATAAAAAAATATATAATAAATAATCGAATTTCATGCAAATAAAATGAATCTAAAAAATTTAGAATTACTTGAAAAAACATGGAATTATCAAAACACATATGAATAATAAACAAATTCTGGGAAGATTAATTATTCCCAAACTATGTGAATATAATCATTAATTCCATGCCAAAAAATTTTAAAAAAATTAATGTCCATCCCTATGTGAACAAACTCATTATTCTCATACCACACTATCCCATGAGATATAAGATTAAACTAATAAATTTGAGACTAGTTTTAGACCCCACCATTCATTATCCATTCATTTTTTTCTACTTGAAATCAATCATAATGATATAATAATTAACCCATAGAAAAATAAATGTTTTAATAAACTTTCCAATGAAATTAAATATCAAAATAGAAAAGATAGTCAGATACTAAAAAAGAAAATATTGGTTTATAAAATTAATCATATCATATAAAATTATAGAGGATGTTATAAATAATAATTATTGAGAGATAAATCTTGGATTGAAAATTTAATTTAAAATGGAAATGTTTTTACACAAATAATCAAACACTGTTATAAAACATTAATTGATTATTAGTTTCAATAATGAATCTTTAGGAAGGAAAGAGATGATTTTGAAAAAATTATTTTAAAAAGTTACAAAATAAAATTTATTTGAGAAGACATAATTTTTATCAATGAAATTAGGAAAAAAATATAAAAACATATGATTTTGAATGGATGGAACAAACATTTATATTATATTTTGTAACACATTTTTTTTAAACACACATCAGAAAAATATCATTAAAATTTACATTTTAAATTGGGTAAATATAATTCTATGAGTAATGGAAAATAATACATATTTTATTTCTTAATATTATACGAGAAAATTTAAGACAAGAAAATATGTTCATGGATGAATAGATATTTTTGGAAATAAAGAGAGTAATTATTATGAATACTACACTTTTATTTTGGAATTTTATTTCTATGAATTGGTTATTTGTAGTGAAAATTTATTTATCGAGAGGAAAAAAAGAAAAAATAATAAAATAGGTGTATGATTGGATTAGAGAAATATTTAATATTATATTAATGTAAGAAATAATATGACCCAATTAATCATAAATTGAATCGATGAGTCACTTGCCTTGAAATCTGTTCAAGTTGATCTCAAACTAAACACCAATAAAAACAAAAATATTTTTCACCTATTTTAGATCCATTTTCATAGTAATACCCTTTAATATACTTCATTTATATGGATACCCATGAAAGATATTATAGTTTAACATTCACATCATGAAGAAAGAAAATCATGGATTGATTTTGGCTTCATGAAAACTATTGAAAATAGATTATGAAATAGATTAAAGCGGTATAAAAGTAATCACTCATCAATAGGGGATCATTAAGATATAAAAGGATTTCACAGGAATATATGGAAGAATAATAACACGGAAATAAAAAAGGATTAAAAAAGAATTTTCTTGAAATGAAAACTGCATGGAGATAATCATGGAGAAATTTCAGTAGCATAATGGATAGACCAAGAGTTCTATATAATATGATTAATGAGAGAGAAGTGAAATCTAGTATTAATAGTGAATAGTTTTTCTAGTAAATGTTTTATTACAAAAACAATAAATAAAAATCAATTGAAACACAAATTTCATATCACAACATAATTACATGAATAAATAAGAGGAGGAGAACTATAACCTTTCTATGTATATTTTAATGCTAGGGAAGACATAATAGGACCATAAGAACACTCAGGGATAGATTTATATAGGGATAAGGAAGGGAAATTCTTGATCAAGGATTTTGTGGTAGAGTGGAAATAGATAATTATTGTGATTGATCTTATCTTCTTTGGGAAAAATAGGGGGTTTCCATGGTAACAAATGTTTGGTAAAGGGTAAAGATGTAATAAAAAGAGTGTTATGTGGGTTAGTGAGTGTAATTACCTAGACCTTAGTTGAAATATTTTTTCCAAAATAAATTTGTATTATGTTAGATAATATAGTTTTATAAAAATAGAAAACGTAGTTAAATAAATAACACTTTATTTCAATAATACAAATCAATACATTAGTCATCATCCAAATTAATGAAAATTCCAACCAATATAATGGGAAAAAATATAATCAAAAAGCTATAAAGGGAAAATATGGATCACCCAAATCTTCCAGAATCATACCTCCCATGAAAAAGATGATAAAAAATTAATAGATTATTATTAATCTAATAACTATATTAGAAAATGAAAATATAGATAATTTAGAGGAATTATAGTGAACGATTGATAAAATAATTAAGAGGTATATATAGGATATAATATAGCTATTATAATAGTAATTTTATAATTGGGTCTAGTAAACTGATCATTGGGAATTATAACCCAACTGTTAGAATATAAATTTGACAACAAAATAATAAAATTTGGTGCAAATAATATTTAATAAGTGTAATTTTGGAAAATATAAAAATTATAATCCTATAAAATAAATATCATTATTTAAAAATAAATGAAATAATTTTAATAAACTATATTTTAATTTATTCATCATATTGATATTTTCCAAGGGTTTTTTGGTAATTTTATAGAATTCTCCACTTTTTACTTGAATAGTAAAAATACAGGTTTCCATAACTGCTGTATTTTAAATTGATGCACATGTTATGAAATAATGACCTAATAAAATCTAGAAATAGTATTTTAGGTAAAATCCAGATTAATTTGATAAAATTATAATTTAAATATAATAACCATGTTTTCCAAACCTAAAAAGAATCATCCAAAACATAATGTCTAACATATTTCATTAAAATATTATTTTTTTCATTTTTCCACCATTAAATTTGAATAAATTAATAAATTAATATAATAAAATATTTTGACATCCAATAACAATGTTATTTATTTCAAATATATTCCATTATTCCATAAATTATACTATTCAAGGGTTTAAATTGGATATTATGTTTTACTAAATATTTTTCTCTAAAAATATCCATCCCTTAATTCATAAATAAACCCTCTCCCTCCTCTTGTAATACCACCCCACTCTTATTTAAAAAACCAAAATATCTACCAAAATATCATCTATTTAGAACCATATTATTACTTGGTAAGTAATATTGAAAACCAATTCCATGCATCAAATGATTTTAGTTTTGTATAAGAAAAGAAACACCGAGAAATGAGTATGTTTTTTTAGCTCTTCTATGATATTCATATCATGTTTCTCTTTTTCTCTATCAATTTCAAACCCAAATCATTTAAGGTTAAGTAAGTTGTATGATAAAATTACATTAATGATGTTTGCATGCTCAGATTATTTAATTTACAACAAATTTATATTGCTTAATTATTGTTTCCCAATTCTTAAAAATGTTCTATAATTCGTTCAATAACTACCCATGAGGACATTTCCAACTCTCTAAATATCACAACAATTATTGATGTCTATAATAAATTATTTATAATATAATGTCAGTACATATAAGTATTTATATACATTTGGAGTTAATATTAATAATTTATAAATAGTAATTTAGTAATATCTTTAAAGCTAAGAAATATGGAAAATTTGAAGGAAAATATCACATCAAAACATTTCAACATTAACGAGGGAAACTAAAAAATATAATCTAATGATTATAATTGAAAAATTGTGAGAAAATGAAAATTATTAACTTATATTTAGATTTTTTTTAAAAACTAAATATACTATCCTGGAGACACAAAAGAAACAAAATAATACTACATTTAAGGAAATGAAATTCTCTTATTTTTCATTTTAATTCATTTAAATTTTTTATGATGTAGATTAGAATAATATCCAACACATTTATATATCCCTCTATGGAAAAATAGTTTTTTACTAATGGTTTACTTTAAATCACCCACATTATAATTTATATTTAGTCCATATTGTAAACCATCATGATTCTGAATTAATTTCATGAATTTCCACATTTGATAGGAAATATTATTATATTTTGAATAATGATACATATCCCGGTCAATGTGAAATAACCTAGATGTAATCATATTTTATTGATTCATAGATTTTTATATATAAAAACCATATTCCATTTTCATTATTTTAAATTTATGTAATATGAAATTAATTAAGAACATATATAATCAAGGATTTCTTTTGATACTCATTCTTTATTTTCCATGGGTTATTAGTGAAATAATATTTTATGATATTTGTATCCCATATGAATTTATACATATTAAGGTTGTTCCATGATGGCACTATTATGTATTAAGTAATGAATTAATCACTATATATAACTTATTTTATGATACTTCATTAAATGACCATGGTTATTATTAATTAAGAAACCTTGGTGATATATTTAACACCTCTATATTTTGTGAAGTATTTTTTTCTGAATTAATTTAATGCTTTTGATATTTTTTATTTCATACAACACTAAAAATTATTTATTTTATATTAATGGACTATGTTTATATTAATATATAAAAAAATAAGTTAATAACAAAATACACAGAACACAAAATTTATCTTTCTCTATGTGGAACACTGAGGTTGGATTGCATTACATGCAACAATGACTTTCCTCGATGTCTTGCGTAACATGCAAAACCTTGTTTTACCAAACAATAATATATTATTCTTTAATAAAATAACAAATGACCTAGACATTAAATTATAAGTTATGAATAATACTAACTATTTTATAAAAATATATGATTCACAAAAATATAAGATGAATTCATAAGTTACCAATTAGTTGAAAATGAATATAAAAACTGATTGAATATAAAGGAAAATATTATTAAATCTGTGATTGAAAATATGTTTTTCCAAAATAAATAAAATAAAATAAACTTTTTGAGTGATAATAATCTAATATATATGTTATTTAATCTTGCATATATTTTTTATATTAATCCAATATATTTCATTGAAAAATGACAAGAAAACCCCAATTTTATGCTTCAAAATCATTATTTTTATTAAGCCTTTTCTACCGCCTTTTAAAGGGGAACCTAATTTAAATAAGTTTTTTTAAATTTAAATGGATTTTATATGTCAAAAAGAAACATAATATTTGAAATATAAACTTAAAAATTATGTTAGGGAAAAGTTTTGTTATTTTTCTGTGAAATTTCAATTTTTTAATGAAGGGTGAAAAATACTGAATTTTATTTCAAAGTTACTATCCCATATAATTAATTTATAATATTAAATAAAATTATAAATTAGTTTTAAAGTTTAATTATATAATATTATTCTCAATTAACCCAATTTATTTCATTGGAATCAATTTAACATTGAAATTGGGTATAAAAACTTTGCAAACTTTGGGATGTTTTTAATTTAAAAACTCGCATTTTCATCTTTGATGGGGGATTAAATTTAAATTAAATTCTACCACTTATGTTATTGGAATTTGGAATTAATGATTAAATATTTATAATTATAAGGATTTATAATATCTAATAATTTCAACTTAGTTTTTTTCAAAAAAATGTTAGTAAATTTGATTAAAATTATTTACAATGATTAAGAGAAAAAATTTCTTAACAAGTACTAAAACATAAACATAAGACCTAAAAAAACTTATAAACTAGTAAAAAATCAATTTTATTTACATATTTAGACTATATAATCTTTTTTCACTACCTTGGAGCATTATCTGATCCACTTTACATGGGAGATTTGAGTGCATTTCCTTTTCCTAAAATTTAAAAGAGTTACACTACTCATCCACTATAAAAAGGCTTGATCCCCTAACACTTTGTATCAACTACAAATGAAAACTGGATAATAAAATATCTACCAAAATATATCCATATAATCTCTACCCTAATTATAAATTCCTCCTCTTTGGATGAAATAAATCCAAGGCATCCCTTTGCAGCATACCAAAATGAGTTACTCAAATAAGAGGTAGCATTATTCCTCAAGTTCTTTTATGTTATCTATGTTTTACACCACCAAATATTATTGTTATATGATTGTATAAAAACAAAAGTATATTAAATATTCTAGGATATTATTATTCTACATTTTAAACCTAAATTTATTCACACTTCCATTTAATTGGTAATGAACATACAATTAATGTTTATGGAAAACTATCCCCTCAAGAAACGATGATTGTTCATTTTTCCTTTACCACCTCTCATAGTGGAAGTTACGATGAAAAATATATTTATATATGGTTTATATTATATTAATTATGTTATTGAGATTATCTAATCCTTTTAAAACACATATCTTTATGCTTTACATTTAGGGTAAATATGAAAATTTTGTTTTAGGATGTGTTGGAAACCACCCTCTCAAAGTGATGTGATTCGTTCACACACAACATGGAATGTATTAAAAATGTGTCTAGGGAAATTTTATCATATATGTTGAATTTTATTTATAATTTAATTATACTATATACATATATACATATATTTTACTTTCATTCTTTCTTTCAATATGAAAATAATACGGAAACAACATTCATGTGTTTGTACGACCTACCATCTCCAAGAACGGTGTATTCCATTTATTAATTTTATATTATATAGATTATTATATTAAAAATATACTGAATATAAATGAAATTTGTAACATTTTTTACATAATTTAAGTAATTATATAAGTAAAAGGACAAATCATTCTACAAATTAAGACACATGCAAAGAGCTAAGCAGATATTACTCGAAATGAAACCCTAACACAGAATTGTAAACATGCAGGTAATATAATTTCGTAATAAAAAAGTATAAGATGTTATATTTAATAATATATTTTATTTGTGATTTATAATAAACTTTTATTTATTATTCAAGAATTTTGTATGAGTACAATGATATTCAAGACACTATGTAAGAGAATTTCATCTCACTTTTTCTTTCTTTGAGATACATGATTTATTCACCACCCTTTAATTTTTTAGAGTTTATAATAACATTGAATGAATTATATGATTAATATAATTATATATATGGTTATTTTCATATCCATTTGATGATATTTATTTCATGGGGTTTCAGTTTCAAAAGTTACCAAATTATTAAAGTAACATTTTTTTTTCAGTTTTCCTTCTTTGAGACACATGCCATGTTAGGAACCAATATTGTTCCATTAGATATCTATACTACCTTTGAAAATTTATATCATTAATATCCTAATTTTCATGATATTTTAAGCTTCATGTTATTTTATTTTCTAAAATGGGGAGTATGGTTCAATGTAACCTAGTGGTAAGTGTTTATTGACACAATCTCATTTCTTTTCGAGATTTTTTATGATTATGCTTCATTTGATAAAATATTATGATTAATATCTCAATTAAGCACTTGAATTTTATTATCCCCTAGCTATTCATCATATATTCCTGTATTTGTTCATTTTTTCAATCATTGGTACATAATTTAGTTAAGAAAGTGTTTTTAAGAATTCCCTACTTTACCCTCTCTTCGGTCTGAAATATGTGTTCCTTGAAACCAATGTATTCTAAAATGGTCTCCAAAAATACCCTTCTATTTTCTTATTAACATTAAAATACATTTTAAGATAAATAATATTTTAAAAAAAGGTTATTAAAATGAAATATAACTTTTATTTTCTTATCGAGGGAATTTTCTAAACATTTGTGTTGCAAAAGGATTGTCCATTATATAATTATTTACCTACCATCATGACCACCATTAAATTTATTCTCATATTATATGATTATAAAGATATTTTTTAAAAAAATAAATGTTTCCCCTAAAATTTTGGAATTTTAATTTTTAATAGTTATTTTCACAGAAAAATGTTTTATTTTTTTGTATTTTATAAAATGATTTTCAAATATTATTTCATTTATTTTCAAATTATTTTCAAAGAAATGGTTTTCAAAAAAAATCTACCCTTATTTATATGGTTTCAATGTATTTTTCAATGAAATGGTTTTCAAAATGTTTTCGATATTTACTTAAAAAATTTAATGTTTTTTCAAATAAAAATATTATTAAAATGTTTTAAATATAATTTCATATTTTTATAAGAAAAAAGTATTTTCAAAATGATTTCAATTCATCTTTCTAGGTTATCAATTTATATTCAAATAAAAAAAATTCTATAGGTTTTATGTTTTATATATAATTTTCAAAGAATAACATTTATTTTCCTTAAGAAATTGTTTCAAAATATCTTCCCTAGTTATTTTCCATCTAGATGATATTCGTTGATATTACTCATGCCCTCCTAGATAATGATCCAATTGTTCCATTCATATTATTCCTTGAATGGTTTATGTTTTGTTAGAATTATTCTTATCACACCCATTTCTATTCCACAAGTTATATTCTTTTGAAACCATCTTCCTTTTACGGGATATTCTAGGATAAAATAAATATAAAACCTATATATTTTCCATATATTATGATATAACTAAATGGTTATGAAACCCATTTAATTTCATTGGTTATGATATGATATGTATTTATTTTCCATTATATTATGATATTTTTATTATATATTGTCACATGTATATGTGAGTTTAATTATATGATGGGTGAAACCTATATCTTCTCCCAATGCATTGGGTAATGAAAGATGAATCATGATTATAAATGTTATGTGTGAATGTGAATACATGTTCACAATGTTATTCATGGATCTAGTTTCATGTGTGTAATTTTATGCATGAACCATATTACATGTTAAAAATGTTATGATTGAAACTTAATTTTTCTTCATAATGTTATATGTGAAGATAATTACATGTTCCCAATGTTAATAATGGACTTGGTTCCATGTCCATAAGTTTATGTGTTAACCTGATAAATGTTCCTAATGTTAAGCATGAACCTAATATCATGATCACAACATTATGTGTGGACCTGGTTTCTTGTACATAAGTTTATGTGAGGGACTAACTTCATGTAATTAACTTAATGAGTGAACCTATTTCTACTTATACTTGTTCGCGTTGTTATATACCGGTGTGTATTAAATAATTACATGTCTTAACCATATGTTAGGTGTTCATGGATCATGTTCCTGATTATGTTATGTTTCATGTTTTATGAACTGCAAACCAATATGCCATGATTCATGTTTATGATCAGGGTATGATCTTCTAAGGATAAAATCATGTTATCATGCCCTTAAATTCGTTTTATGCTTTAATAATTTTTTTATTTAACCTTAATAAGAAATTGATATCACCCATTTCATATGTTTTTTCCCTAGTAATGAAGAATGGTTTTTGAGTAGAATTACCTAGGGTAAGATAATTTTGGGACTCATTGAAGATATTTCACATAGTTAGAGTAATGTTGTTCCAAGTTTTAAAAGGTACTAAACTAATATAGTCTTTGGTTGTCTATTTTTTTAATGTAATAAGTATCCATAAATGTGATGTAAAATCTATGTATGTTAAGACCATGTCGTTATAGTTGGATTTAGAGTGAAGGTTTATCTATTCCTTGGAAACTAGGATGAGAAAAATTTAGTGAGATACCTCTATATCTTTCTAAGTATACATCTAGAGATATCCCAAAGGATATAGATTAGGATGACTCAAAATTTAGGAAAATGTCTAGGAGTTTTGGAAAAGCTTGGAATAATTGGATTCTTATAAATACATTCTTATCTGTATTCCTCAAGTGGTTGTGGCTCCAGAACATATATACCTTGGTGTGAAAACTCTAACAAGGTGTGTCAAGTCTGACTCGGTGTAAACTGGTACATGACAATGGGGCTTGCTGCACAGTTGGTTTGATAGTCTTGAAGGATATGATTTGTAAATTTATAAACTCTTTACAAACCACCATGAAGTATTTTTATAGAATATTATTATTAATAACCTAGGATAATACTATGGTGTCATCAATTGAATATTTAGTTTCATTAATTATAAATCCTATATGTAATTTTTTAAATTTAGGTCATTTTATTCTATCATATGTGTTTCTCACCTTATGATTTATATTTTTAGTAAATGGAGATAACTAGAAGGAAAATGGTAATCATTGATTGTTTCATATGTGTAATTTATGGGGAATATAAAAATTTATTTCCGAACTGGACATCTCATTATGTGAATCTAGAAGGTGGCATGAGTATTTGTTTAACTTATGAAGATAAAGAGACAGAAAAAAACATGTAAAAGGTATGTGGTGTTCTTTTAATATTTTTACATTGAACATATGAAGCATGATTTTTTTTATGTTTAAGAGCCATAAGACATGATTTATATTTTATATTCTAGGAACGAGGTGTTAAGGAATATATTTATGTCTCCCTAGTAATTGTTTATGAATATAGTTGTATGAGGGAAGTATTTATATTTTGGAATTCAGATATTCTACTAAATGAATCATCAAATATATAAGTATTTTCAGTATAATATTTCATTATGTATTGAATATGATATTTTAAATAGTGATGAAGATTTATAAAAGTTAAATTTTTATTGAGGGAAGGTAAAACTTAATCCAATCACGATATTGAGAAAATTTTGTTTAGCTTGGATAAAGAGATGATTCATTTGGATAGAGTAAATTGGATTATATAAATGACCATAGAACAAATTAAGGATTTATTAAAAAAATTATTATATGTCATCACAGAATAACTTTACACCTTTGAGTCAAAGGATATATCTAGTAGAATGTGCAATAAGAGAGCATACATTTTTTTGAAAATGATTTGTGGTAATTCAAGTTATCACAATGTTTCAAGAGAATATGTGATTGGTATGTACACATATTTGGAATATAACAACAAATAGTTATTTTTTTATATGGTGGATTGATATAAAGATGATTTTATGACCTTTATTCTATAGTTTCTAATTATAATTTTTCTGAAAGTTTATAAGTTTAACCATTTATGGAATTTTTTTGTGAAACATCAGATGAGGTTTTTTAGATTAATCTATTATAATAACACATGAGGATTTATTCATATTATATGTCCTTCTCAAAAAAACTTTTTTTTATGGTAGCTAAAGAGAGATAGAATGACTTATCAGGTATCTCATGTTCTATTAGTTCTCCAGTAATTAGAACAATCAATTACCTTTTTAGAAAAATTGGTGTTACAATAATTTGTCAAGACATGACCAAAGGGTTAGATTCATGAATTTGAATAAAATCAAGTATGCATAACTTCTCATCAAAATTCTTCAACTATAGGGAAAGAATCAAGAAACTGAAAAGGTTGTCCTAGTTCGTCATTTTCTGATGATTCAAATGGTCCCTTGTATAACCACATCTTTATGGCTTTTTTATTGTTAAATTTATCCTGACCATGTTATCTATCACTATCCTCTGGAACATGATAATCATATTTTTCTTCCATGTCCATGTTTTCACTTTCCACCTATTTTCTCCCTCTTGGAAACCCATTTGTTACTCTGGGTAACCGTTATACTTCCAACATTATTTTTTATGTAAGTTTTAGTTTTCATTTTTATGATGTGGGTATCTATTAATGGAACATAAAATTATTTAACTATTGATAACCCAGATGAATATTTAGGGTGAAAATTATTTTACCGGTGTATAATGAAACCACCTAAGATTTTTTGAAGTATTGTTTTAATTAATTTTATCTTTTTGATATTTATTATTACATGTAATACTAAGAATGGTTTATTTTATATTAAAACATAATTTTTGACTTGCATTATATGGAAAAACAAGGTAATCATGGAATTAACGCAACATAAATTTTATCTTTCTCAAAATGGAATATTGAGGATGGCTAGAATTAAACCCAAAAATAACATTCTTGGATGAATTGCGTAATATGAAAGACCGAGTTTTACCAAACAATAACATATTATTATTTAATATAATAAGATATAACCTAGACATTAAGTAATTGGTTATGAATAGTATTAACGAACTTATTAAAATATATTTTTTACACAAATATAATCAGAATAAATATATTACCAATTAATTAGAAATTAATATGAAAACCGATTGTATATAAAGGAAAATATTATTATATTTATAGTCACAAAAATGTTTTACCACAATAATTTAAATTAACTACAATTAAAATGTGATATTAATATAGTATAACTTTTATATATTCAATAAAATATTTTTTATATTCATCCAATAGATTTTATGGACAAAATATAAGAACAACCATAATTTTATGCATAAAACCCTATATTTTTATTGTGGCATTTTTGCCTCTATTTAATAGAAAATGTATTTTAAATCCATGTTTTTGAAATTTTATGGATTATATATGTCTAAATAATCATAAAAATTGAAAAATAATTATAAAAATTTGTTTACTATAAATATTTGTTATTTTTCAATGAAGTTTAATTTTTTAAATAATAATAAAAAATACTGAATTTTTGTTCAAAATTTTATCCATATAATTTATTTAAAAGGTTAAATTAAATTTTAAATTTTTTTTAAATGAATAATTAGATGATATTTTTATCAATTAATCTAATTTAGGTAATTTAAATCATTTTAAATTTTAAATTGGTTATAAAACAAAGAAAATGTTTGGACGTTTTTTACTTTTAAAACCCACATTGTCATCATGTCTGGATGATTAAATTTAAATAATTTTATTCCCCTTATTGGATTGGAATTTTAAAAAATTTATTCCATATTTGGAATCACCATAATTTATAATTTATAATTTATAATAATTTCAACATAGTTTTTGGCCAAAAATATTAGTGAATGTGATTAAAATTAATTACAACAATTAGGAGAAAAGTTTGCTAAACAATGTACTAAACATCAATCATAAGACCCAAAAAAATATATAAATTTGTCCAAAAAAAATTTTATATCCATATTTAGAAATTATACTCCATTTTATCAAATTTTGACCATAATTTTATGCATGTTACATAGTGATTATGTGGGTGGGATTCCTTTAAAAAAACATAACAGTCGGGTCACTCCTCCTCCGCTATAAAAAGGCCTCCTACCATCCCACTTACTCACACCTCTAAAGATAATTTGGATTAAATAATATCTCCCTAAAAAGATCCTCCAAATTTCTTATATAATCATATAATCCTCCCATTGGGATGAAAGAAAACCATAGAAGTATATTTGTGCAAACCAAAAGGAGTTACCCAAATAAGAGGTAACATTTTTCCTCAAGTTCTTTTTTGTTATTTCCACAATCCACATAAACCCGTTATTATTACCTGATTTTTTTAAAAAAAATAATATCCTTAATATTATAGGATTTTTTTAATTCTATGTTTTGAAACTAAACTTACACACACTTCTATCTAATGGGTAACAAACATACTGTTTATTTGAATTGCGAACTAACGCCTCACGAAATGATGATTCTCCAGTTTTCCTTTACCACCACTCATGGTGGAAAATATGTTGTAATATATGTTTATATATTATATTTATTATATTTATTTTTTATTTATTCTTATTTAATACTTTTAAAACACATATATGTATACTTTCCCTTTGGTGTAAATATGATAATTTTGTCTGAGGATGTGTGGATTACTCCCCCCTCAAAGAGATGTGATTAATTCACACACTATATGGAATGTAATAAGAATGTGTTTAGTAAAATTATATGATATATATGAAATAATAATTCTAATATAATGATATATTATACATATATTCACATATGTCATTCTCTTTCTTTCTTTCAATGGGACAATAAAATAGAAATAGTGTTTATGCATTCTTGCAGCCTACCAACTCCATGAACGATGTATTATGTATCATAATTTTATAAAATATAGATTATTTGAATATAAATATACTAACTATAAATTATATTTAATTCATGTTTTACATTATAAAAATCATGATATAAGTATAAGGACCAAAGATATAGCAAATTAAGACACATGTGAAGAACAAAGCAAATATTACCTAAAGTGAAACATTAACATGGAATTGTTAAAAATAAGGTAACATAAAATCATAGTAAAACCATATATGATATTAGATATAATAATATGTTTATTTTATATATTTAGAATAAACCTTTATTTATTATATAGTAATTATTTATGAGTACGATGATATTCAAGACACAAAGTAAGGTAATTTCATTTAACTTATTATTTCTATGAGATACATTATTTATTCACTACTCATTACTTTTGTATGGTGTGTATAATTCACATGAATGAATTATATTATTATTATGCCCAAAATTATGTAAATTTAAATATAATTTTTTTCATGGTGTTTATGTTTCAAAATTTATCTAACCGGTAAAGTAATTTTTTCTCTATTTTCCTTCTTTGAGACACATGTCATGTTATGCACCTATATCTTTCCATGAGGTGTATGTTTATAGTTATGTTTTATTTCATGAAATATTATGATCCATTTCTCAAGAACACTCATGAAATTTCTTATCACCTCTTTATTTATGATATATTCATGTATTGGTATTATTCTTCAACTCTTTGGTACATATAATACTTAAGAATGAGTTTTTAAGAAAGCCCAACTTTATCTTATTTTTGGTTAGAAATCGATGGTCCTTCAAAACTGTGTTTTCTTAAATTGTTTCAAAAAATACTATACTATTATAAAATATTTATTAAAATTAATTTTTACTCATTTTATGTACTTTTTATATGGGTTATTTAAAATGATTCTTCTTGTCGTTTTCTAGTCCTTGCACTTTTATAAACCTTTATACTAAAAAATAAATCTTCAGAATTTATGGACATACACACCATTGTGAATGTAATTACCTTGAATCATCCTTTATAATATTACAAAGATATTTCTTTATAAGAAATTTTTTTTCAAATATTCTTGAAATTATTTATTTTAATATTCCTTTCAATGAAAAAGTATTTCAAAAATGTTTTATTTTTTTAAATAATTTTCAAATATTATTTTATAATTTTCCAATATATATTAAATGAAATAGTTTTCAATATAATTAAAATCATTCATTATAATTTTTTAAATTATTTTCAAATAAATGGTTTTCCAAAAATCGTCAATATTTACTTATATGTTTTCAAATTGTTTTTAAAACATGCGTTTTCAAATGATTTGAAGCTTATTTTATATGTTTTAAAGAAAAAAAAAGTACTTTCACAATGACTTCAAGCCATATTTCTATGTTTTAAATGAATTTAAAATTAAAATGGTATTCTAAGGGTTATACTTTTAAAAATCATTTTCATATATAAAATGATAATACCATCAATAGATTTTTTCCAAATATCATTTCATGGTTTTTTCCATCTAATATGGCATTCCTTGATGTTAATATTTCCCTTATATGAAATGATCTAAATGTTCAATTAATATTCGTTGTTGAATGATTTATCTTGTGATAGAATGATTCGTATGAAACATGTTTCTATACCAAGAGTTATATGCTTTCGAAAATCGATTCATGTCAAGGGTTATTATAGAATTAAATGAATATTAAACGTATAAATTTTACATAGTTTATTATATGATTAAAGGATTATGATACCAATTTAATTACATGGGTTATGATATGATCACTTTTTATGGGTCATTATATTATTCATGTTTTGTTATCTGTTGTCACATGTATGTTTGAGTTTAATTATGTGATGGGTGGGCCCTATACTGTCACGACCCCCTCCCACCAAAGATGCCCCTCCTGAGCTGGCAATGGTGAAAGGGAGATAATGACCCCTGATTCCAGCCTCCAGTAGGCCTCGGGGTGGAAACAAGCACCAAGGGTATGAGTTTTCACAATTATGGGAGTCATTACCCTTTTTATTATTTATGATCAGGAAATAGGATGAGTCAACCACCAAAAGAAAAGAAGACAACTAAATGGAAATAAACCCAAACCAATCCCACATACATGTTTAAAAAATTCTGAAACTAGGTACAAGTACAAGAAAGCTCAAAAGTACAATACCAAAAGAAACAAGAGTACAACAAACTACAACAACTCCCACTATCCCGACTAGTAGGGTCCCATACGGACCTGGTAGTCCTCCTGGAAACTTAAAAGTAAATTTAGGGTGAGAATACAAGTATACTCAATAAGGAAAACCTAAAGCTCTCATGCACAAGTGGGGAGACATCCTAATGTCCCATTAGAACAACATAAGAAACCAAAACCTAACAAGGAATTCTATCCACCCAACCTCACCAGCCACGCTCACCAAAAACACAAAACAACAGGTAGTGGTATATAAGAATAAGAGTATTGGGTACCCCGCACAATTTCCCACTAGTTAGCTGCTCTTCCTAATGGTGAACGTCCTGATGCTACCACACTCTTCCTGCTCGTACACACCTGGGCCTCAAGAACCACACATCCTGACCATACACACCTGGGCCTCACAACCACGTATCCCGCCCGCACACACATGGGCCTCACAACCACGTATCCCGCCCGCACACACCTAGGCCTCACAACCAGGTATCCTACCCACACACACCTGGGCCTCATCCCAAGGGTTCTTGGGAAAAAGTAAACCTTCCTGAAGAGTCTTGGGCTAAACCACCCAAATCGAAACCTACCTGAAGGGTCTTAGGTGTAAGGTCACTTCAAGCCATCACAACCTATGGAAGAAGGAGCAGGAAGGAGCTAGTAACTAAGGGGAAAACACCCTCACCCATGAAATGGGAGTGTTTGACACTATGTGCTCATCATGGGTGGGGTGTGACAAAACACAAGGATACAAATATATATATGTACCAACCACACAGCCCAACATATGGCTTCTAAACAGATAAACTGAGCACGTGCCTCGGCACTACAACCACGAAGCATGCATATAACAAACAACCCCAACCCCATTTAGGTTTTCATGTTTCAAAAGAATTAATTTGTTAGTTCCTTAACTACTGGACAATTATCCACAACCAACCACACTGATCATTCGTAAAACATATCCCTGCCATCGACAAATCAAGTTAGGAAAACACAAGAAACACAAACAAGTCCCTTATCATTAACCAAGTAGCCCCATTGATTATTATTCCTATTCCATCACCACGCCCCTCCATTCATTAACTCTTCCACTTTTATTTATTATCCACAACCCATAGATCGTTCAAATTTCAAACCCATCCCTGCTACCCTGCTGCCAACCACCATAACCACAAACATGCCGAAACCCATACATAATCATCCCTTGATACCACTTATCGCAGTCACATTACCCATCACCAACATAGCATTCACACTAACCCACAACCAAGACAACCGCAGCCCCGTTGCTCACCTGATCCACAACAACCCACAAAAAACCCCCTTCACATAAATAAACCCAAATCAGCACCCACATGTTTATTATTACAGTTTTTTTCAACCGGGGTGATCACACAAGGGATCCAGTTATTCATTTAATCATCTTACTTTACGTGATTAACCAATTCCCACATTCCATAAAGTTTCCAACCATAAATATTCTAGAAAGATAGGGAAGCATTTAATTGCGCAAGAAAAGTCCCCCAATGACCGTGATTTTTAGTAGGAATAATCCTATTCATTTCATAACCTAATATCACAGGATATAAAATAATGTAACTGCATTCACAGACTTCCCATACCTGTTATATAAGATAGTTATTATCTTTATTAAACTGGTTCAAATGTGTTTCACGTAAACAAGAGGACACCCAGCCCGCATAATGCACAATTTAGAGAGACGAAGGTAATATCCCTACCTCAATAGGTTCTGATAACAACGCTCCCCCGGATCAGCTTTAGAAGATGTCCGTTGGCGTCTGTAGCTTCTGTCAAAAACCTGAAAAAACCTCCTCAGGTGGAAGCTAGGAAGTAAAGGCTGAAGGGAAGACAACATATCCAAACTCAAAAGTCCCTCCTCGGCGTTGCGATCTCATGGCCGCTGACAGATCGTAAATCAGAGCTCGTACGAATAAGTTATGGAAGAAAAAGATCATTTCAATCTCATGGGAGAGCTCTGATCGAGGGAATGGGGAGGAGAGCAGTGAGTTTAAAAGGAGGACGGGACCCCTCCTTTTATAGGTGAGAAAAGAAAAAGTATACGGCGTGTAATTTCCAGTACACGGCGTGTACGCTCCAGTACATGGCGTGTACTTGGCCATTTCACACGGTCACCACGCGGCTTCCAACACGGCCTTTAACACAGAACGTGAATATTGACTGGTCAACACACGGTTTGAGGGTAACACGTACGTGGGGAGGGACTACACGGCATGTATTATGGGAGACACGCTGTGTACCCATTTATATCACATGTTAGGGACACATCTCCAACACAGCACAAGGTCATTGACTGGTCAACACACAGTTTGAGGGTAACACGTACGTAGGGAGGGACTACAAGGCATGTACCCATTTATCTCACATGTCAAGGACATGGCCTTCAACACGGGGTATACCTGGCGAGGGGGTACATGATGTGTACTCACACTACACGGCGTGTACTTAAAAAATTCTAAAAAGTTTGGGAAAAGTCCATTTTACCCTCCATAACACTTCATGACCTTCTTTTTTACAATGGAATTGGCTGGACAGGTCCAGACCATTACCTTAGATACATATGAAAACATTCTCATCCCCAAGAATTCAAAACCAACCCAGAGGAACCCAACAAGATACCTCTTAGGGCTCTCGTTATAATAGTAACCCATCCAACAACCCTAATCATATGTGTTAGGAATTTCTTCTCCTATGTCGAGATAATATCCACTTTAGGCGGCACTAACTCGCCTGCATGGGTTTAATCGCATCCTCATTAATGTATATCGATTAAGAATTGGGTCTTCCCACTTCCATACATTAGGATTTTTTTTCAACGCACACTGCCCCCAACACCGTAAAACCCACACACTACCCGAACATGTGGTTTGGGAAAATTCCTTCTCCTATGTCGAGATTTTATACATTTTAGGTGGCACTGACTCGCCCGTAAGGGTTCAATCGCATCCGCATTAATTTGTCTTGATTAAGGATCAGGTTTTTCCCTTCCAAACACATCCAGACATACTGCATGCGTCTAGAGAACAAGGAACCAAAATGTCTCACAACCGACAGGCCAATCATTCCATATATCAAAGGTACATAGTATAACATCAAAACAAATCTCAGAAGAAAAAACAAAACACAAGTCAAAACAACTCTGAGTACTGAGCGTGCATCTGGGCATCCTGCTCCCAAGTGCTCTCCTCAAGGCCGCCATGCCTCCACAACACACGAACCAAGGCGATGGTTCGTCCACAGAGCACCTTCTCTTTATGATCCTCGATCCTGACTGGTTGGTCCTCAAAGGTCTCATCGTCTCCCATATCTAACTCTCCCCAGTCGATATCGTGGGAGTCTTTGTGCAAGTACTGATGAAGCTGGGAGATATAGAAGACATCATGAACCTTCTCCAACTAAGGAGGCAGGGCTAGCTGATATGGCACCTCTCTGACTCGCCTCAGCACCTCGAAAGGTCCAATGAACCTAGGGGAGAGCTTACTCCCTTTCCCAAACCTCCATTGCCCCCGTTGAGGGTAAACCTTCAAGAACACATGGTCTCCCACCTCGGACTACAAAGGCCTCCTCTGATGATCAGCATAAGACTTCTGTCGGTCCTGGGATGCTTTCATCCTCTCACGCACAAGATGGACTATCTATGTGGTGCTCTATACTACCTCTGGGCCAAGAGAAGCTGTCTCACCAACCTCTGCCCAGTAACTGGGTGAAGGACATGTTCTTCCATACAAATCCTTAAATGGTTCCATGCCAATAGTAGAGTGGAAGCTGTTGTTGTAGGAAAACTCTACTAAAGGCAAGTTTCGCACCCATGTCCCTCTGAAATTCAGAACGCATGCTCGTAGCATGTCCCCCAACGTCTGGATATTCCGCTCAGTCTTCCCATCGGTCTGGGGGTGGAAAGTAGTGCTAAGGCATATCTAGGTGCGAAAATTATACTGTAACCCCCTCCAGACTCGTGAGGTAAACCGAGTATTCCTATCTGAGATGATAGTCTTCAGAACTCCATGCAAACTCACCACCTCATCTACGTACCTCCATGCTAAGGTACTCATCGGGCCTGACTCCTAAATTGCTAAGAAGTGATCTGATTTTGTCAGTCAATCCGCCACTACCCAGATAGCATCATAACCACCCTGAGCTCTGGGTAGTCCTATGACGAAGTCCATTGAGATGTTATCCCATTTCAACTCGGGGACATCTAAAGGATGAAACAAACCGCTGGGAACATGGTGTTCAACCTTCACTTGCGGACACACTAGGCACTTTGCCACAAACTCTGCCACTACCTGTTTCACCCCGGGCCACCAAAACCGTTCCCTCAGGCCTCGGTACATTTTTAAAACTCTCGGATATACCGCCAAGGCTGAGCTATATAACTCACGGAGAACTCCTTCACGCATCGCCTCCGAAACAAACAACCTTCCATGAAAAATAATCTGATATTGGCTGTCCTCTGACCATCCGTCTGGACCATTTCCCTGATTGATATGATCCTGCATTACTTCTGCCTCGGAGCCTCCTCACTAAGACTCTTCCACTTGCTGAAACAAGGAGGACTGCACCATCATCTAAAACAAACAGCTTAAAACAACCTCTACCCTTGCATCCTAGTGCAAGGCAACCAATTCTTCCATCACTCTCCAAGCATCAGTGGATTCCCGAACCACTTACTTATGCGACTTCCTGCTCAGGGAATCAGCCACAACGTTGCCCTTACCTTCAGTGTAAGAGAACTCAAAGTCATAGTCTTGGAGAAACTCAACCCATCTCTGCTGCCGTAAGTTCAGGTCACACAGGGAGAAGATATAACATAAGCTCTGGTGATCTGAGAAGAAAACAAAGAACTCCCCAAAGAGGTAATTTCTCCACAACTTCAGTGCGAACAATACTAATGCAAGCTCTAGGTCATGGATGGAATAGTTATGCTCGTGATGGCACAACGACCTAGACCCATAACATATTAGGCCCTTATTCTGAATCAGTATGCATCCCAACCCAAGGACAGAAGCATCACAAAACACCTCATACAACAACCCTTCTTCTGGAAAACCTGAGTATGGGAGCACTGAACAACTTCTCTTTCAGGTAGTCAAAAGATTTCTGTCACCGCTCGCTCCATTGGAGGACCTGGTTCTTCCTAGTCAAAGCCGTCAATGGATCATCAACTCGAGAAAAGTCCAAAATGAACCTCCAATAGTAACCTACCAACCCCATGAAACTATGAACTTCTACCACGCTCTTGGGTGCCTCCAAAGAAACAACTCCCTCTACCTTCAACGGGTCTACTGACACTCCATGCTGAGACACTATGTACCCAACGAAGTGTACTTCGTGTGTCAAGAACTTACACTTTAACAATTTCCCATAAAGATAGTGGTGTCTAAGGACTTCCAAGACTGCCCTGAGATGCTCAACAATCTCCTCCTCTAATCATGAGTAGATCAGGATGTCATCGACAAACACAATGGAGAATCGGTCGAGAAACTCTCAAAAGACAACGTTCATAAGTCCCATGAACACGTCTGGTGCATTTGTAACTCCAAATGTCATCACTAAAAACACAAAGTGCCTATACCTGCACCTGAAAGTCGTCTTCGAGATTTCATTGTCCTTTACCCTCACCTGATGATATCCAGATCATTGATCAATCTTAGAAAAACAACCTGCTCCCCTCAGCTGGTTGAAAAGATCATCTATCCTTGGATGGGGGTAACGGTTCTTGATCGTTACCTGATTCATCCTTCTGTAGTTTATGCATAGCTTGAGACCACCATCTACCTTCTTCAAGAACAAAAATGGAGCACCCCATGGAGACACGCTTGGTCGAACAAAACCCTTCTCCATCAGATCATCAATCTGAATCCGCAACTCCCACAACTCTGAAGGTGCCATCTAATAAGGGGCCATCGAAGTTGGGTGGACACTAGGCTGTAATACTATCCTGAACTCAACATCACGTTCGGGGGGTAGAGTCACAACCCCCTCGAGAAAAACATCGAGGAACACCCCAACAACCTCTGGGACATCCATGATCTCTGTATCAGCTGAGATCACTGATAACTCGCCTAACAAGGAAAGGAGAGGCTTCACGTGCCGGCTTCCCACCTGATAGCTCCTCTCTCCAACAAAAGATACACGCTTCCCATCCACGTCGGAGAACACAACTCTTCTTTGGAAGTAGTCGATAACGGCACTAACAGAAAACAACCAGTCGATGCCTAGGATGATGTTGTATAGCTGAATCTGTATCAAAAGATGGTCCCCATCAGAACAATGTGGTCCCAACATCAGCCCACATCCTCGGTAAACACAAGATACACTGGTCTGGCCTTCAACTGGTGAACTCATCACTAGGGGTACGGAAAGTCTCCCAACATCTAGACCCAAAGCATGGGCTAGACCTGGTGCAACAAAAGAGTGTGAAGCTCCTGAATCAAATAAATTAGAAACGAGAGTGTTGAACAAAAAAACCATACCTTGCACCACCTCTGGTCCTGTAGGAGCTATCAAATCAGCTGTGTGTAACTGTCCATACCCAGCTCCTCTACCTCTCTGATATCGACCACATCCTGGTCGAGGTCCCTGAGGAGCACCCTGAGGTTGGCCTCCTATTTTAAAGTATGCCCTCAGAGGAGCAGGGTCCCGCTGCTGCTGGAAGGGCCTCGCCGGCAAATGGTGCTGCTGAGGTGGGCGTTGAACCTGCCCACCTGCACCATACTGATCTTGGGTTGGGCACCGACTCTAAATGTTACTGTAACCTCAACAAGAGAAACAATTTGGTCCTAGGCTCATGAAAAAGGGATGAGGACCCGAAGATTTGAACTGGAACTGCTGGGGCCTACTCCCTACTGGCCTGAACCTGGAAGGTCCTGTAGCAGGAGACCTACTGCTGACTTCCTTCCCCTTCGACGAACCCGGCTAGATCCCCTCTCGTGGTGCACCAACCTACGAGTGCATCCTCTATACAACCTATGCCTTCTTCTGTACTGCCAAGTACATCGGAAGGGTGAAGGGGGTAACAACATACTAGAGCGAAGGACGAAGATCCTCCTCCAAGCTTCTCGCCTGAGACTCCTCATATGGAAATAGATCCCAAGCAAAGCGTAGGAGATCCTTGAACTTGATCCCCAACTCTCGTACTGACATACTCCCCTGCTAAAGGGAGAGTAACTCCTGCCACTTCTCTTCCTTGATCATGGAATAAAGGAATTCCTCTCAGAATTCCGTATCAAAATCATCCCACGGAACCTCTGTCTTTGTCCTCTCTCCGAGTTAGAGTGTCCACCACTGACGTTCCACACCTCTCAAGTGATTGACTTCTAGGGGAACCCAGTACTCCATCGGAGCATGGATCAAAGTATAAGTGATCCCTAGCTCCTCAATCGACCCCTCCGTCGGCATGTCTGAAGTACTACCCTCATAATTATTGATGGTTTGTCGTTAGAAAGAACGAAGAGTCTTCTGCCACTGGCTATCCTCCTCCTCTCGTTCAATCCTCAACTGATCGACTGCCTAGATCTTCTGGACCTCGGCTGTCTGAGCCACCCAGGGACGTTGTCCAGGGGCCATAGATTTACGGTAAACAAAGATCGCCTAAGCCCAAGTAGTAAAGAAATTTCTCAATGTTTCATTTTATCATTTTATTCAATTTCTTTCCCAGAACACCCAAATCAAGTAAAACACAATCATGATGATTCATGTACCTTCCCTAGGGTCTCTACCCTAGAATAAATATAGTCTCACTTGGTAATTTGGTAGGCTCAGAGTCCTTGCATCGGATCACAGGGGGCCTAAAATATAGTGTCCTAACCGGTCTTCCAGGGACTATGTCACACACCAAGATCAACCAACACTATTGACCTACCATCACATGCAACCCTCATTGTGCCTAACACAAAACTCCATCCTATCTCTCAACCATCACCTCTAATACCATTCTGTCATGACCCCCTCCCACCAAAGATGCCCCTCCTGAGCTGGAAATGGTGAATGGGAGATAATGACCCCCAAGTCCCACCTCCAGCAGGCCCTGGGGTGGCATCTAGCACCAAGGGTATGAGTTTTCAAAATTATGGGAGGCATTACCCTTTTTATTATTTAAGATTGGGAAATAGGATGAGTCGACCACCAAAAGAAAAGAAGACAATTAAATTGAAATAAACCAAAACCAATCCCACATTCATGTTTAAACAATTCTGAAACAAGGTACAAGTACAAGAAAGCTCAAAAGTACAATACCAAAAGAAACAAGAGTACAACAAACTGAAAAAACTCCAACTGTCCCAACTAGTAGGGTCCTGCACGGCCCTGGTAGTCCTCCTGGAAACCTGAAACTAAATGTAGGGTGAGAATACAATTATACTCAGTAGGGAAAACCTAAAGATCTCGTGCACAAGTAGGGAGACATCCTAATGTCCCGTGAGAACAATAGAAGAAACCAAAACCTAACAAGGAATTCTATCCACCCAACCTCACCATCCACACTCAAAAAAAACACAAAACAATAGGTATTAGTATATAAGAATAAGAGTATTGGGTACCCCGCACTATTTCCCACTAGTTAGCTGCTCTTACTAATGGAGAACGTCATGACGCTACCACACTCTTCCAGCTCGCACACACCTGGGCCTCAAAACCACACATCCCTCCCACACACACCTGGGCCTCACAACCACATATCCCACCCGCAGACACCTGGGCCTCACAACCACATATCCTGCCTGCACACACCTAGGCCTCATCCCGAAGGTTCTTGGGAAAAAGTAAACATGCCCAAAGAGTCTTGGGCTAAACCACCCCAATCGAAACCTACCTGAAGGGTCTTAGGTGTAAGGTCACCTCAAGCCATCACGGACTATGGAAGAAGAAGCAGGAAAAAGATATTAACTAAGGGGAAAACACCCTCTCCCATGAAATGGGAGTGTTCAGCACTAAGTTCTCAACATGAGTGGGGTGCGACAAAACACAAGGATACAGATATATATATATATATATGTACAAACCAAACAGCCCAACCTATGGATTCTAAATATAGAAACTCAGCACGTGCCTCGACACTGCTACCACGAAGAATGCATATATCAAATAACCCCAATCCCATTTTAGGTTTTCATGTTTCAAAAGAATTAATTTGTTAGTTCCTTAACTACTGGGAAATTATCCCCAACCAACCACACCGATCGTTCATAAAACATATCTCTTCCATCCATAAATCATGTTAGGAAAACCCAAGAAATACAAACAAGTCCTTTCTTATTAACCAACTAGCCCCATTGATTATTATTCAAATTCCATCACGACACCCCACCATTCATTAACTCTTACACTTTTAATTATTATCCACAACCCATTGTTTGTTCACATTTCAAACCCATCCCTGCAGCCCTGCTGCCAACCACCATAACCACAAACACACTGAAACTCGTACATCATCATCCCTTGATACCACTTATCGCAACCCTGTTTCCCATCACCAACATAGCATTCACACCAACCCACAACCAAGCCAACTGCATCCCCACTGCTCACCCAATCCACAACAACCCAAAAAACACCCCCTACACATAAATAAACCCAAATCAGCACCCACATGTTTTGTATTTTAGTTTAGTTCAACTGGGGTGATCACACAAGGGTTCCAGTTATTCATTTAATCAACCGGATTTATATGATTAACCAATTCCCACATTCCACAATGTTTCCACCCGTAAACAGTCTAGAAAGATAGGGCAGCATTTAATTATGCAACTAAAGGCCCCCAACGACTGTGATTTTTAGTAGGCATAATCCTATTCAATTCATAACATAGTATCATAGGATATAAAATAATGTAACTGCATTCACAAAATTCTCATCCCCATTATATAAGATAGTTATTATCATTATTAAACCGATTCAAATGTGTTTCATGTAAACAAGATGAAACTCACCCCGCATGATGCACCATTTAGAGAGACGAAGGTAAGATCCCTACCTCAATAGGTTCTGATAACAACACTCCCCCGGATCAGCTTTAGAAGACGTCCATCGGCATTCATCGCTTCTGTAAAAACCCAGAAAAACCTCATATGGTGGATTCTGGGAAGTAAAGGCTGAAGGGAAGACAATATATCCAAGCTCAGAAGATCCGCCTCATCGTTGCAATCTCGTGGCCGCTGACGGATCACAAATCGGAGCTCGGATGAAGAAGTTATGGAAGAAAAGAGCCTTCGAGTCTCTTGGGAGAGCTCTACTTGAGGGAATGGGGTGGAGAGGAGTGGGTTAAAAAGGAGGAGTGGACCCCTCCTTTTATAGGTGAGAAAAACAAAAGTACATGGCATGTACATTCTAGTAAATGGCGTGTACTCGACCATTTCACATGGTCCCCACATGGCTTCCAACATGGCCTTCAACATGGAATGCAGACATTGACTGGTCAACACACGGTTTGAGGGTAATGCGTAAGCAGGGAGGGACTACACGGCGTGTAATATGGGATAAATAGAATGTACCTATTTATTTCACACGGCATGGACACAACTCCAACACAGCACATAGTGGTTGAGTGGTCAAAAAATGGTTTGAGGGTAACGCGTACGTGGAGGGACTACACGGCTTGTAGTATGGGCTACACGGCGTGTACCCATTTGTCTCACACGGCAAGGACATGTCCTTTGACACGGGGTATACCTGGTGAGGGGGTACATGGCGTGTACTCATACTACACGGTGTGTACTTACAAAAATCTAGAAAGTGTGGGAAAAGTCCATTTTACCCTCCAGAACACTTCATGACCTTCTTTTTGGCAAAGGAATGGGCCAGAGAGGTCTGGGCCATTACATATATCTCCCTCTAATATATTATATAATTATGGATGAATCTTTAGTATTAATGTTTTTCATGAAACTGATTACATGTTCATAATTTTATTCATGGACTTGGTTTCTTGTCCATAATTTTATTCATGAACCTGATTACATGTTCGCAATGTTATGAGTGAACATTATTATGTGTTGGTAATTTTATGTGTAAACTTTATTACATGTTACCAATGTTAGTCTTAGACCTGGTTTCATGTCTATAAGGTTATGAGTAAAACTAATTACATTTTCATAATGTTAAGCATGAACCTGATTTCAGGTTCACAACATCATGCATGGACTTGGTTTCATGTCCATAAGTTTATGTGTGAACCTATTTATATTTTCATAATGATATGCATGAACCTGATTTCAGGTTCACAACATCATGCATGGACATGGTTTCATGTCTATAAGTTTATGAGAGGTCCTGAATTCAGGTCCATCGCATAATTATTGATCTTGCTTCTTTTATACATGTTCTTGATGTTATATGTTGGTGTGTGTTCCATTATTACATTCATTAATCATATATGTGTTTATGGATTTTGTTCTTGGTTATATTTTGATTAATGTCTTATGAACATATAATCATTATTCCATGATTCATGTTTATGATCATTGATATTAAGGATTTGATCTTATAAGTATAAAGTCATTTTCTCATACCCTTATGTTCATGTTATGATTACATGTTTTCTTTATTTACCCTTACTAAGAATTCGATCACACTAATTTCTTATGTTTCCTTTCCCCACATTATGAAGAACTATTTTTAAGTAGAATTAATAAGGGGAAGATCATTTTGGGAAACATTTAACATCTTTCCTTTAGTTAGAATATTGTTCTTTTATGTTTCTAATAGCACTATACTATTATGGTCTATGGATGTATATTTTTGTAATGTATTAAGTATTCTGAAAAAGTGATGTAATTTGTATGTATATTATGACTGGGTTGTTATAATAAACCTTGGTGATATTATTATGAATTTATAAATTTTATATTTTATCCCTATTTCCATTTTTTATCATTTATTTATTATTATTCTCTCACGTTATGCCTCGTTTAATATCCATGCTGATAATTCATGTTCTGTTTCCATTATTTATGAATTAGTGGTATTTTTTATCACACTTTTCATTTGTTATATATCCTTAAGATATGAGATGAAGCTATTGTAACATAAAATTATATTATGAGATTACTTTCAAGTGGATTATGATAATTTTTATGTTATTCATGTATTATGTTTCTAATTTCCTAGAAATTAATCCTTAAAAGATCATTTTTGTTATTATGTGTTCTATAATGAAATGAAAATTTTTTGTATTAAAAAGGTGGATTTAATATTTGTAATCGATGCATAGTTTATTTATATGTAGATATTGGGAGTATAAATCATTTGTAATATTCTTAGGGATAAGTCTAAATATAGGAAAACTTCTTAGAATATTGGTGATGTATTATGTAAATAGTTTTGAAGTAATTAATTACCAATCTGGATACTAAATGTTGATGTGTCTTTGAAATAGTTGTATCCTGGGGTAATAACCCCAAAAATCCATATTAAGAGTGAGTTAATCATCTCTAGGTTTATGAAAATGGGATTTTTTCACATCCAGTTTTACACTCTCGAGGATTATTCTTGGTCCTTCACATTTTTTTATAAAACATTAGGAAATATATATATATAAAGTAATTATTATTTGAATAAATTAATGAATAGTGTATTTATGAATGTTATAATAGGAATTAAAATCCCATTAGTATTATAAGATTCCTAAAATCAAGACTTTACATTTCTTATTATATAAAATAGAAATAAATTAGAGGAATCACATAAATGATGAGTGTACTGAATGATGCATTAATGGAATTCCTAACATGATAGAATATGGAATGGAAAACATCATGGGGATAATAATCCAACAATATTAATATATTATTAATAACCTAAATAATTTTGAGAATCCAAATTAACTTTTAAGGAAATAACATGTTATTGATACCTTCATTCACCAATGACTAACTTTCTTTACTGTCTCTATTGATCCATCAATTTCCAAACAATGGATTAACTCTAAAGAAATTATTTTTCTATGATCCATTATTTAGAACTATAAAATTCACCTCGTAGTTATACCATATATATAGATAAGTTGATCAGTGGTGGAAATCGATTAAGAAAATAAATCCAACAGTATAGATTGATGTTATGGAGTATGAAGAGTGAAGATAATTTTTTTCAATAAATGTTTTCCATGATTTTTTAGAATAAAAATGGATAAGGAATTCATATAATTTCAGGAAAATTATATATGAATTACCTAAAAGTGATGAAATAAACTTCATTATACTTTCTTGATGCACATTTATCATTATTATGGGTGCTCGTGGAATTATTGATAGGTAGTTCTGTTGGTGATACCCCATCTTTGGAGGAATCTAGAAACTTAAGAATATAAATATTGTGGGGAGATAGTGTGGAGTTATTTGAAGTTTTAAATGGTTTTATTAGAGTTGAATTAATTTGTTTATCTTGTTTCCTCTAACCAAATGTTTTTACATTAGTTACATTTGTTTTAGATCATGAAAATATTGAAAAAAATATTAGTATATATTGTTCTTTTATCTATATGATTTTAATGTAATAAAGTCCTAGAGTATCTATCACATTTTTATAGTTATATAAGTTCTAAAATATTTATATAACCTTGAAATTCAATGAAAATATTCTTAAATATAGTCCTATGGTTGGATAGTTTAATATTATGGGACACATATAATGTGTAATTTCATGTGTGAGTACTTGTAACTAGATGGATGGTTTCTCATGAACATCACAATTTTTCATCTCTATGATGGGATATTATGAGAAAAGACCTTCTAGTAAGAATATTACATGTTTTTTTGTCATCAGATATTCCAATCTGTTAGTGTGTATATTCATCCTTAGACATTAATCTTATCATTAATTCATGTCATCCATCACACACATTGCTTTTTTAATGAAAATCATGGTGAAAAATGATCATTGTGAGGTATGGTATGTTGGATGCCTCATGAATGGAATTTTATTAATAGATATATCAATGAATTATTTTTACATTCTTTATTTATGGAATCTTATATCTAAAACCTTTGATTGGAATAGAATAATCCTGATAAATTCCATGGTCCTGGTGTTTCAACAAGTTTATTTTAGATAGTCAAATAAATAAATATTGAGCACATAGGTTGATGACATGGATTTGAAAACTACCTGGTGAGATATTATGAAAATTTTATTATATTACACAATGATCTTTCCTATATAATTTTCATCATAGTGAAATTATGTTCTATCTCATGGGTTCCATATTCTATTTCTAAAAATTAATCATGGACTTTAGTTGTTCCCTACTAATCCCAATTAGAATGAATCATATATGGTCACACACTACATGTTTTCGTTCATCTTAATTAAATTATATTTCAAATTATTTAATGGATTAAATATTATTCCCATGATTATGGAATAATTTTCTTCATGTTTTAGAGATCAAAAATTTTTATTTATCAATGAAATATTTTAATAAAATATTTATTCTAATATTAAATAAATTATAATGATGAGAAATGGACCAAGTTTGTGACTAATGATAACTATTTATTTACAAGAGGGTAAATATTGTTTATCATTTCATAGGAAGGTTTATTCTATTAAATAATATTATTATTAAACATATTTTTTCATGAGGTTTAATAAAAATTATTATGTTATTTTAGGTTCATAATGGAATTAAATAATTTGATAACCTAAACCCTCATTCTATAAATAAATAGTTATTTCAATTGTGTATAGTTAATTGAAAATTAGTAATTTAGAATCTTTGGGAACAACAAACTGATCCATCTCAAATTTTCCTTCTCTATTCCTCTCATGAATGAAATAAAGATGTTTAAGCCCAAAAATTGTAGAGTTATCATGATGAAAAACACAATTCAATTGATTCACTACTCTAGAACCTGGAAGTCAATTAGCATTGCTTTAAGGTAAAAGAAGAAAATGTAGGTCAATAGAAGAGGGAATATATATATGAATCCATATAGAAAAATTACGGTTATCTGAAAGAGTCTTCAGAAGATCCACATCATCAACAAAAAATATCCTAAGACGAAGTATATCATTTCATCCATATCTAAATAAATTAATTATAAATATATGACAAAAGCACATTTATTTTTGTTTTAAAAAACTCTATATTAAAATATATTTTATTCTAAAACCCACCACAATTTCTTTCTCTACTCCTAGAGAGTATAAGTGGTATAATAGGGGTCATGTTTTAAATTTTTTGTTAATAATTTTGTTCTTGATCTATGAAAAATATTGGGAAAAAATTCAATAAATAGTATTCATTATTTAAAATGGCTTGTGTTAACTGGTTATCAATATATTATTCATATTCACTAAATATTTAATTTTCATAATGATTTAACAAAAGTTTAATAATGATTCAATATTCCATCAAGATATATTGAGGAATCAATTTGGATAGAACGGTATTACATGCAGGTAGAAGTACTACACGTCTTGTGTCCAAGTGCATTGCACCAATCCATGCCATGTGATAGAGAAAATTTCAAGAATTTAATTGCACATAGTGACCTAATTTCAGACCACATGTTGAATTGGACATCCTGGAACATGATATGTTGGATTACACAACATGTAGTAGGTGTACATGTCATGTAGTCTACATAAGTTAGGTGTGTAATTTGTGCAATCTGTGTGGTCATTATACATTTCCAAACAACATGAGCCTGATGGAATATAGAATTAGTGATATACATTAAATTTATATAGTGTATTTTGAATATTATTAATAATTTTCTAGGAATTAAAAACACAATGATCCATTCAGAGAGAAAAAAATTACATGAAAAATAAGAGATTCACATCATGTAGATGCACTGTATAAGTTTTGCAGTATCGTAGATCATAACATGTTGATTCTTTTGGAGGTTTACCTAGGAACATGAAAATAAAACCAGGTGGGTTTTAACTATAATATACACACCATTTAATCTACAAAGATTCATGCAGAAGAACTTTGTGTGTATCCTTAGGCACATAGAAAGCGAAAAACACGGCATGTAATCTACTAAGGGTTTGAAAAAAATCAATGGGAAACACACTTTTAATGTGGATTTATTAATATGGTTATTGGTTGAATTAACCATATTAAATAAATATATAAATATTTTGATATACTTGATGTATCTTGGAGGATAGTGTTTATGATATCAGAGTTAGGATTTCAGGAATGAGGAGACCACTCAATAAATCAATGTGTTGCAAGTCTACAATTGGCAATGACTATCCTTCGTAAATATTTTAAAGTAGTTTGGCTAAACCTCTTAGAAGAAATTCAATGGGTAATATGGATAATTTTAACTAGAATGTCCTAAAATATAGATATTATGAGAACCATGGTGAGGGATAATGAGACTTGGTACAATAGTGGTAGGTTTAACAAAATTAATTATTAATATTTAGTTCATAATTTTTAATCAATAAAAGTGATAATAGTTTAATATTTTATAATTTTAGAAAAATATTAAATTTTTTATCTACTCTATCCATATGATCTATATTATATCAATACAATATTATAACAATAAGTAACTTTTAGGAGTTGTTCGGATGCCTTTAGGTTGTGTGGCACCATGAAGAAAAATCTCACATTCATGAATCCTCATTGCCTAATATGCCTACCATATAGGAGATTTATGAAGAGTTCCTTATATATTATAAAAATATTAATGACATAGTCATATCTATGTGTTTGATGTTTTCATAAATTTCTAGTGTACTCATGAAGTATTAAGAGAAAATGAATGCTTATAGAATGATCGAGAATCTATATGGTCTATAATAGGAGAGAGAAATAAAACAATAGTTTGAGAGATAAAAAAAGAACTCTTTGAGAGTAATAATGTTCAGGGTTCACCCGTTGGGCCCCATGTATTCAATATCATTGGATATACTATGTAAATAATATTTTTAGGGTTTCAAATCCCTAAGGAAATGAACACCGATCATAGTAGTTCATCATTACTTCATATAATCTTCAGAATTGATGTAAATTTTAGTATTAACAACATTGAGATGTATCTCCCAAATATAAATACTCATATTTTCTATGAATATAATGAGATAAAGTTCAAATATCATTTTATTAAAATGGTGAATAAATATAAAGTGAAAGGGAAGTAATTTATGCTGAAATATTCTCCATACCATTCTATAAAGATAAATGTCAATATAAAAGAAAGGGAATAGGATTCTATCTATTTCACTTGTGGAAATAATTTAACCTAGAAGAAAAAAATGTGCTCGTACTAATATATATGGGTAAGCATCATGTGATTTAGTTATCAAGTTCAATTTATATTTTTCTAAAAATTGGGTATTAGATAAAACTTTTGGTGGTAAGATATGTATTCAAATATTTAAACCATTTTAATTCATAGATATTGACTAAGTGGAGGTACATCCATAGGCATAAAATATTTCTAACCTTTCTACTATAGCTATTGGCTACTACCAACTCACAATACCAATTATAATGACCTTGGTTAGAAAAGTTTTTTATTATTTTTCACCTATCACCAAAATAATATTTATGTGTACACAATAGATATAGATGGATTTATCTTCATGTTTGGGAATAAATGATTCTTCTTTTAAAATTATATAAATTTTTATAGTAACGTACCTTTAAATTAAATTATTTTTGAGTTGGATTACCCAAACCAAGTAATGAAAATTGATAATGAAATTACTTCACATGACTTATACCACACTCAAAATTGGCATCACTAGTTAGGTAATTTAATTAAATAGTGTTTCCCTAAGTTAGACAAAGATAGATATTTATATTATTTTAAAAGAAAACTACATGATGAATATCACCCCTATTTATAATAAAAAATGGTTGATGATCCATTTAGTAAAAAATGTGAAATGGTAATGAGATTCTTGAATTAGTTCATACTAATATGTGTGTACCATTTCCTGCTAATACAATGGTTGTGTACTCATAAATCATAACTTTTATAGATGATTTAAGCAGATATGGATATTTATTCTTAATGAGGATAAAATGAGATTATTTCTATATAATAAATGATTACAAGAATGATGTTGAGAACCAACATAGTAATAATTCTATGAAACTCTACTCATACCATTGTGTGGAATATCATAATAAATAGTTTATTGATTACATATGAGAGTTTGTGATTCTATCTAAATTCAATCCTCATTATACACCTCAATAGAGTGGTGAAATATATAGGAGGAACCTCACCTTGTAGGATATGGTGACATCGATGATGGGTTATGAGAGTCTTCCAATGTCATTTTGGGGATACACATGATAGACAATGAAAAAATACCCATCCAAGTGCCAATTAAAGTTGATTATTCAATACCATACCAATTTTTAATGGAAAGGAACATAGGTTCTCATACAGACTTTTGGTGGGTTCTGAAGAATTTTGATAATGTCTCTTTAGGAAAAAAAATATATAGCCTGAGGCACAAAGTGTACCTTTATAGGATACCCAAATGAAAATATGGACTATTACCAATATAAACCCTAATAGAAAAAAAGTAATAATTTAAATACATGAAATATTCCTTGAGAGATAGAATGTATATGTTATATAGAGAGGGAGAGATAAATACTTTGATGAATTCAATTACCAATGTTTACAAGAGTTGTAACATGAAATATTTTCACTAAAACCCATAGAAATTATTCTATACAAGATATATATGAACTAAATAAGAGTAAAATAGAGGATAGATAACTAGAATGGTATGTTCTTCTAGTCACCAAGGATGTCGACTTATAATTTTTTATAAATAATGATCCTCTAAACTATAAGGTATTTTTAAGTGAAATATATGTTTCCAAGTGGAAAGAATACATCAATTATAAAATGTATTACATGTTCCAAAACCATGTATAGATTTTGGTAGATCCCCTATTGTATGTAAATTATTTTGGTTTAAAATGGATATAAAATAAGTAATTGGAACTAGATAGTCAACATAATACGTTAAATTAAAATCTATTTTCAAAAGGGTTTAAACATCATCATGTCATTGAATATGAAAAAACTTTTCCACCATTCACAATAATTAAATCCATGATAATTTTACATGTCTTTACAACCTTCCATCACAATCATATATGGAAAATTGATTTCAAAATCGACTTCATTAATGGGAACCTTTAGAAATATGTCTATAAGACAAAACCCGAAGGTTTTGTGACTCAAAACGATTCCTATAATGTAACTTCCCCAACTAGGAATCCCTTAACCCAATACCCTGGGCTGGGTCACTAAATTACCTCAGGCACACCTCCCCATATGATAGAGGCTACCGACTAGTATTGATGGTCTAAAAGGACATGTGGGGAGACTATACCCTCTTTATCATAGCAATCCACAGTGGATAAAAATGATAAATTTTATAAAAAATAGAACATATCCAACAATATTAATTTCCATCCAATTTTCCCAAACATGGTAGAAAAGAAAACCAAAAGATAATAATGTCATGTCATGCTAACATTTCCAGTGTAAGGAAACCCCAAAATAAAGACTAACTAAAGAATCCTTAATAAAATTCATGACTCCAAGTCTGGATCCACATCTATGCACATCCAAATCTAAACTTAACTCCCTATCATAGGCTCTTTTCCCTTGTCCTGACATGAAATAATGAAATTTTCTTAAGTACCCAACGGAGGCTCGATTAGGGTGTGGGTAAAACTCAGTAGGCCACCACCAATGATCTCTACAAGATATACAATCTAAAAAAATATTTCATGAAAGTAAAAAATAAATGAAAATTTAAGCAAATGAAAACTCAAGTTCCATAAGTTAAAAATATTCACATTAACCATTTAAATCACTAAATAGATTTTTATTACATATCCCATGGGTTAGGCCTTTACATTATTTAGAAAATGAACTAAGCCAGAAAATTACTATATATAATGGAATAAGTCATGTTCCCAATATCACTAGGTATAAACAATTTAAAAACACTACATTACACTTAGATTAGAGCCTCTGTATAGGTAGTCTAATAAAATGCAACCATTAGGGGAATTGAGCCTTATTCTCCTTCACAAACCCATTCATTCTGGAGTCGAGTTTAAAGCATTAGTCTAACCCAACCCATGGGTGTATATCCTCATGTACAATAACTCACAAATTCCAATCCATGTTCACATTCTTATTTATCTATTTACCACATATACCATATCACAACCATCCACAATTCAGTACACATAACAATCACATATCTTAATTTTTAAACTTGTGAAAACTCACTCTTTAACCCATTATCACAATTACCAACTACATTGCATAGCCCATTTAACCCATTTCCCTTTCCCATTCCTTAACTTAATATCCTGTTAAAAAATTCCCATGTCATGGCTCATTTAACATATTCATCAATTCCCAAACAGTAACTCAATTAATGCATTAATATATTTAGAAGAATTTTAATAAAAATTCATTTTCATAATTTCATATACATTAACCCACTTATGAATTTCATGTATAGTTCATAAGTCATTTATCACAAAAACTTTATTTCAGCCAACCCATTTCATAATAATCTAAACAATACCTTATGACAGTATCAATACTAGACACAACTACGAAAATTCCCCTTTAAACACCAATTATATAACAATATGTTTAGAAGGGTATTTAATTTATCTCTAATCAATTCTACACTTAACATTACAATCTTCCATGTTCATAATTGTTGGAACACCCCATGGGTGGCCATAAATCATTCTAGTCAAACTCATTGCATTCCATGGGGATTATGAGGTGTTAAATTCATCATTTATCCAACCATTTTACAAAATCCATTTAAGGGAATCAAATACACAACGAGATAAACCATTATCCCAACCACACATGCATAAATTAACTTTTGAACCATGGGATAGTACTTGTAGAACAAATACCATGAATCCGTAGTTGAAGGCTTACATAATCATAGCCATAGATACATATTCATGTGCCATTTAAAGCGACAACCAAATATACAATGGAAAAAATGGTTTGTGGATTTAGAAGAATAAGAACGAAGCTAAAATCCTTAATATAGAAAAGAGAATAAAAAAGAGTGTTATACTTACCCAGATCTTCGATCTTCACCCAAAATCACTCTAAACGACTTAGAATCGAAGGAGATCAACTTTTGTGATTCCTTGTTCATTTTTTGATCATCACTAGGGCTGGAAGAATATGAATGGGGAGGGAAATAGGATTCAACACATAAACTACTCAGGGTAAATGGTAAAAAATAAATTTTAATGGGGAAAACAGCTTAATAAACATTGTGCCAACCATCCACATACCTCTATCCAATAAGGGTCCATGTGGCACAGTTACATAGGGATTATACATGTGTCAATAAAATATGAACGAAAAGTGTAGAATGACTCAATCCAAATCTTAATGGTTTGGCTTTCCCCCATGCATGATTTACAAAACTGTGAACCCCTACTCTTGGCTTGCATGGTTTGGGAGAATAGTTTCCACAAACCATGAACCAACAGTGAAATCAACATTGGATAGCCCTATTTACTTTTCCATTGTGTCCTTAACCCTCAGGACACCCCCAATTCTTCACATACACCCCAAAAAAAATTCATTAACCAAATTCAATAGATGTAAAACAAAATTTATGTAAGAAAATACCACAACAAAGTATGGGATCTTACAACCTTCATACCATATAGTGGATATTCCTCAAGATATGATTCCAAGAATAATAGAGCTTCTTAGGCAATGTGATTGGGAAAATGAGCCCAAATATCTGACTCCATCTCCCATGTTTCTTCCTGAACATTACAATGTTCAAAAAAATCTCTAAAAATGGGAACAATCTTTCCTAACAATAATTTATCACTATGATCCACAATAAAAAATTGATACTTCTCAAATGATACATTAGCATCACGATCAACATTATCAAAATAAATCACATGATATGGGTCAGGGTGATACTAATGAAACTGTGACACATGAAAAAAGTCTTTCATACCAACATACCACTATGTAATAGCCAATAGGTATGCCACTAGTCTTATCCTATCCACTATATCAATTGGCCACATGTACCCAGGAACTAAAATGTCATATTTTTGAATTTCATGTTGACCCAACCTTGGTGACACCCAAAGAAAAACATGATCAACCAATATAAACTCATGTGGTCTATAATGTCGATCCCAATAAGAATTATTCCTACTCAGTGTTTTTCCCATAAATTTATGAATTTACTGAAACTGTTTTGAAGCCTCATGCGTAATACTTATTCTAAATAATTATGATTTCCTTGGTTCTAACCAACACTACGAAGATCGAAATGGTCTACCATAGAGTTACTCAAAAGGTTCCATCATAATTATGGGCATGTAAATATGTTTTTGGGGAAACTCAACCAGTTATAGAAAATTTTCCCATGATCGACCAATGTCTAGGATAGAATTCCTCAATATTTCATTATTTACTTGAGTAGTATGCTCTGATTGGTCATCCATCTATAGGTGAAAGTCCATACTCAAAAATACATGGTTACCATGAATCCTCTTTTATACCTTCTCGATGTGCCATGTGAAGTGCATATCATGATCTGAAACTATATTTGGTGGTACCCAATGAAACTGCACTACCACTAGTACATAAAACACACCCAACTGATATACGATGTAAGTCTCATGAATTATTAAGAAACATTCAACCTATTTCATCCAATCTAAATCTACCCATACTGAGTCATTGTTCCATGGAATCTGTGGAATACCAAAAAATAAATCCAATATCACATCATCCCAATTCCATTCCCGAATGGAAAAGGGCTGAAAAAAATTACACAGCCACTAATTCATAGCATTCCCCAACTGTAAAAAAAGGAATCATGCCATGAAACGTGCAACATCCTTCTTCATACTTAGAAAAAAGTACTCCCTATAAATACCATGATAAATTTTGGTCAGACTAGAATGAAGTTCCCACATCAATGATTGAAAGTCATGAATCAACTCTTCTCGCCTACACATTTTCACAACCACATGATCACGAACATAAATGATCCCATCATCTGTAATAATCAAACTATAAGGTGAATTCCCACATTTAAAAGTTTCCCTCAAGGAAAAATATTTTGAGTCCTCATAATAACATTCCTTAAACTGGTTCATAAGCATGGAATCACATGTCAAGGATACAAGGGTCATCTATCCTTGTCCATCCTGCACATCAAGATGAATCTAAAAAAACAACACCATTATCTTCCACTTTGAACATGATTCCTAAACCACCAGATGTTGATCCCTATAACTCAAATAAAATGCAACAATTTCTCCCTTTCCTGGTGTGTAAAATAGCTCAAAGATAAAGTATTGCATGTATTCAACCTAACTTCACTAAAAAAAGAATCAAATAATGCTGAGAGAAGATGTAATTAAAGATTTTATAATCAGTATAAAACATATAATTTTCTCCCAAAAAATAATTATACAAACACTTTAAGGCTTTAACCACCATGAACAATTAAATATCATGTGTAGGGTAATTTATTTCCTTGGGCCTCAACTGTAATGACCCATATTCCACAACTTGGTCATCCAATATCATCATCTCCCTAATCCCAACATAAGACACATCAAAAAACAATGTATCTTTATTACCTGTCTTGGGTAAGATTATAATTGTTTCATTTCTTAAACACCTCTTTAATTCCACAAAGAAAGTCTCATATTCCCCAAACCACTCACTCTTGATTCCCTTCTTAGTCAGGCCTAACAGTGGTTCTTCCAAAAGATAATAGTCATTAATAAACTCGTATTAGTAGATGATTGAGCCCCAAAAAAATTAGATATTATGGACATTCTTGAGTTTCTTCCAAGATTAAACAAATTTAACTTCATTTGGATCCACTGAAACACCTTCTTCTGAGATGATATGACCCAATAAGTGCACCCCATAGATCTAGAAATGAAATTTTGATATCTTGTCTTGTAGCCAATGATATCTTAGTGTAATCAAGATGAATTCAATATGTTTTTAATGATAATAATGATTATTGGAGTACACTTGGAATTCATCCACACAAAAAACATAAAATAGGTCCATGTAAGGTTGAAATACTCATTTTGTTTGGTCCATAAACACTACAGATGCATTAGTTAACCTGAACGAAATGAAAATGTAATCATACAATCTATACCTACTCTTGATTCTGGTACATGTTATATCAGAAGGCCTTGTCCTTAGCTAATGATACCCTGATCTCTTATCAATCTTGGAGAACACTAATGAACCTATCAATTGATCAAAAATATCACTGATTCAGGGAAGATGGTACTAGTTCTTAATGATCCTATGATTCTTTTTCCTAAAATCAATACACAACTATAAGGATCGATCATTCTTCTGAAAAAAAATTGAGATCCCCATCATGATGTAATCAGCAGAATAAACCCCTTATTGCCCACATCCTCTAAAAGATTTTTAACTTCTTGGAGATCATTCAGTGGCACTCTAGATGGTAGAATGTAAAATGGTTATGCTACCAATAGAAACTCTATTGTGAACTCAACATCCCTCCCAGGTGGATCCCCCATTAATTACTCATGAAACACATACTTGAACCGATATGCTATAGAATGGAAGACAAGATTCTCATCTCCCTCATAATCTATCATGAGACAAGCCACTTGGTCTATGATTTCACCCAACTATTAACAAACTTTCCCTGCATAGCCTTCCCGGACATCCCATTCACCATGATGGACATATTTGTCAACCTTAAGAGATGTTAACATTACCCTATGATGGTAACAGTCAATATGGGATTGGTATAACACTATCTAGATCATACCCAAAATTAGATCAAAACCTAACATCTGTAACAATAGAAATTACCATAGGAAATGGTATTAACCACTCCTGAGTGCACAACCCTTACATTACCTGATATTTTCTACTCACATCCTAATGGTGTATCAGTAGACATAATTCCACATATATGTTCCACTACTAGGACCTAAACACTCACAAAATGAGAAGATATAAAAGAATGTGAGGCACCTATATCAAATAAATCACTATAAAGCATGGAAGCTATAAAAATCATACTGCAAACTAAAGATAGACCAAGCTCACCATCCAGGTGCTAGATTAACTATGTGAAGCTAACCTACCCAACTACCAAAGGTGTCTTTTTGATTTCCAAGCCCTTTACTGCCATAATGATATGGATTCTTTCTCCCTGTAGCACCATGCCCATCACCATCACCAGTACGGATAGTAGAACTCTAACTGCCTACCAGATATGGGGTGATCAAACCTCTTCTTACACTCTTCATTAGCCTCATTCCTTTATCATTTTATGACTTTCAAGGGTTCCTATACAACCTCTGTACAAGACACCATTTTTCCACACACTTGGCACTCAACCTATTTTTGGGGGAATTGGCCATACATGTTTCCCAGATTACTACACTAAGAGAGAAACACAACATCACTGCCATGAGAGGGTAATCCTCTCTCCAGACTACTCTATACACTTTCACCTTAAAGAATATTTCTGAGATGACACTTCTTTCCCTTATAATTTTAACTGTTGGACCATCCAACATGAAGCACAATCCCACTGGCATAATACTCCCTTCTATTCCCTTCTAAAATAAGGGCCTGGTCCCCCTCTTTTTTAATATACATTAAATGAAATATATTCTCCCGGTACTTGATCTCATGTCTAATCCCATATTGAAAACATCTTTTTGTAGAACCCTCATACCCAAAAAACACTAGGAAAAATCACTACAAGTCTGTGATATGGCCCACATATTCCATCACTAACATAGTTCACTACATCAACATCAAAAACTCTACAGCCCACTCCTATCTTAAAGTCTCTGGATAGAGGTGTTCTATAAAATTTCCATGTATGTCCTTCAATATAATAACATTATCTAACTATATCTGAACCAGAATATGCCACTAACAATTCATCATTCCTCACAACATATAGCAATCAAATTTCACTCCCTTTTAGAGAGGAGTATCCAAACGATCCAAAATTTTCATGATGGAATCATTCCATAAATCTGATGCCTCGGGTCCACCCTCTCTAGAAAACATTGGAGGGTGTTGAAACTGTATTTCATTTCTCAGATCAAACATACTATTAAAAACCATCCCTAGGTAAAATTACAACATCTGCCTATAGTGATAAAATTTATCATGGAACTGATCCTCTCCTCTATCACCCTATATCACAATGTTCCCTTACACCATTTCTAGAAGAGTATTCTCTGTGATGTCCTCTTGTCACTTAACCATCAAAATTTATCATGGTGGCATTCATATAAAATTCCAAACACAATTCTAAAAACTCATAACATAAAAATAATATAGTTTACATAGAAGAAGTATCTTAACTATCTATAAACAACCCCTTTTCACACACCATCCCCAAAACAAATTGTCACATCAAGAACATTACCCTACTCTCCCTATTGCAGGTCAAGGAAAACGTAAGAAAAACCAACATACAAAGTCACAAGAATTTCATTAGATGCCTTTTTAAAACCATTTCCTCACTCAAAACATAAATATTTCATCTTAGGCACATTTACCATTCCACAACATGTTACACAAAATATGTTAACTCATTCACAACATTAATTAAGTAAAATTATTTAACCATTCATAACATTGTTTCCATTTATCCATTGTATAATCTTTTTTTCACAATTTTCATCAAAATTTACAAAAAGTGAAATACATCATACCGTTCATGTCCCACACACCCATCCCATGTGTTCTTATCATGATGCATGTCTCCTATATCCCTAGGTTCCTATAATGATTCATGAACGCACAACCTCATGCCAATCCGACCATGATAAAAACATCATAAAATAGTCTCATCACATGGTAAGTGCATCACCCAATGGTGAAATATCCTTCAAATATAGAAACACATATCAAGAACAAAAATCCCCACCATGTGTACTTGGGTTTTCCCTTGTACATGGGTTAGCTACTCCCATAAATGAGCTCATTTCCAAGGCCTGAGGCCTACTATTATCATGTCTACCATCCCCAAATAGTAAGGCACACAAAATAACCCATCAAACACCACATTTTAATGTCCCTAACCCATAAGCCACTAAACTAGTTCCTCGACTGGGTTTCTACATGACTTTAGGTATGCCTCGCTATATGTCAGAGACTGACGACTAGTAGTGAGGGTATAAAAGAACACATGGGGGGACTACAACCTCTTTATCTAAGAATTCCATACCATAAAATAATGATTAATTATATAAACAATAGAAAATAACCAAAAACATTAATTACCTAACAATTTTCCAAAAACATGTTAAAAACTACAACCAAAAGATAAATATGTCATGTCATACTAACAGTTCCACAATGAAGAAAACAGAAAATAAAAATAGATAGTTGAATCACCAAAATGGGTCTTCAATCCTTGTTTGGACCCTCATCTATGAACATACTAATACCAACTTAACTCCCTATCATATGGCCTTTTCCCTTATTCTACCCTATAACCATGAAATATAATTGGGTACCCAACAACGGCCCAAGTAGTGTGAGTATAACTGAGTAGGCCACCACCAACAATTTCGAAAAAATACCCAATATAAATAGATAATTAATGCATTTTATAAATAAATGAAAATGTAACCAAAGACAACTTGGGTGCCTTAATTTAAAAATATTCACATTAACCATTTTAATCACTAAATCCATTTTCATTACACATCCCTTGGGTTGGGCATTTACATTTTAAAACAATGGCCTAAACCAATCAATTAAAATGCATAAGGGAATAAGTAAAGTTCCCTATCTCACTAGGGATAAACCCTTCAAAAATAAATTCATTAAACTTACCTAAGAGACTCATTCTAGTTAGTCTCATAAAATTCAACTATTCGGGACATAAAGCATCTATCCCCTTCCTTAACCTATACATTGTGGGGTGGGGTTTAGAGACTCAGTTAACTTAACTGATGGGAATAGATCCTTATGTCCAATACCCAACAACTAACAAGCCATATGCACATTATTTTTTTCATTTACCACATATTCTATATCATAACCATACACAAATCAATAGACTTAACATTCACATATCATAATTATGCAACATGTGAATTAACATCAAGAATTAACCCATTAGCACATTTACTAGTTACATTACACAACCCATTTAACCCATTTCTCTTTCTCATTCCTTAACACAATATCATGTTAAACAATTCCTATGTTGTGTCCCATTTAAAATATTCATAAATTCCCTTAAATTAACCCATTTAGCACATTCATCAATTCATAAAGATATACCCATTTAATATGTTCATAATTTTGTATGAATTTACCCACATATGAATTTCAAGTAAAATTCATTCGTCATTTAGCACAAACATGTTATTTCATCCAACTTAGTTTATAATAAGAAAAATAATCCCTTATGAAATTATCAATTGTAGAAACAACTACCAACATTCCCGTTTATACTCATCTAATATAACAACATGTTCATAATGGTCTGTATTTTATCACTAATAAATACCATGCTTATCATTACTATCTCCCATGTTTGGAAATATTGAAACACCCAATGAGTTTCCCTAAATCATTTTAGTCAACCTAAATGCATCCCACATGAATCATGAGGGGTTCAATTCATCATTTAGCCAACTATTTTATGAAATAAATTTTAATGTATCAAATTAAAAATAACAGAGAACCATTAACTGATCCAATGATGCACAAATAAATTTCCATACTATGGGATATAACTTGTAGACCAACTACCTTGAATCCATATATGAACACTCTATTAGCCTTATCCATAGATCTAGATTAATGTACCCTTTTAAGAACTATCCTATGATCCATTAGAAAAAACGAGTTTTATGGATTCAGAAGAATAATAATGAAACCATAATCCCTGATCTGGGAAAGAGAATCAAGAGGATCATTAGACATAACCAAAGTTTCAATCTACACCTAATGACACTCCAAATGGTCTAGAATCATAGGACATTAACTCTAGGGTAGCCTTGGTCACTTTGGATCATCACTAGGGTTAGAGAAAAAAGAATGGGAGGACAATAAGGTGAAAAACTAAAAATAATGAAGGGGAAAATGAAAAAACCCCACTTTTAATAGGGTACATTTTTTGGCCACACATTTTTCCAATATATACACCAACTGCTCGCCTACTTCAATCCAAGATGGGCCCAAGTCACATGATTACCTGAAGATTCCACATAGTATAAGAAACCATGCACCAAACAAGTGGAATGCCTCTATCCAAGATTGCATAGTTTTCCATTCCCCCGTTTCACGATTTACATTGTTGGGAATCCCTCCTCCTAGATAGAATGGTTTGGGTTCATATCTACCACTATTCATGATCCTATTGTGCAAAAAACACTGTATTACATGATTTTATTTTCTTTCTTGTCCCAAATACCTAGGACACCCCTGGGCCTCCTCATACACTCGGTGAACATTGTATTAACTAAATTCAATAGATTTGAACCAAAATTTAAATAATCACATGCCTCTAAGAAGTACAGGATATTAAAAACGATATATAAAAATAAAAATCCATTTATTGATTACCAAAAGAATACTGGTTATGAAGAATTTGATTTTAAAAAACCATATTGTAATTTGGTTTAATAAATAATGATTTTTAGGCTTATTTCTATTAGAGGTTTTATGGGAGTGTGTTCATTTTCATATTATTTTATCTTGATGAAATATTTCTTATTAGAAATATGATACAAGACTTAAAGGTTATTAAGAACTAGTTGGAAAAATTCTTGCCCATGTAAGACTTATGTGTGGAAGAAAATATTCAAGGTATCATGATCCAACATGATTTATCCTAGAGGCTTAATGGCCTATGTAAATATACATATATTTACAAGATAATGAAGAGATTCTGTATGACAAAATCTATGATTGTATTTTTTCCATTATCACTTAGTATTCATTATTAAATAAAAATGTTTACTCAAACATATGAGGAATAAAATATAATGGAAAATATTATATACATATTAATAATTGGGTTAGTCATTTATGTTATTATATTACTAGTCTTGATATCACCTATTCATTGAGTACGAAGGGAAGATATAAAGTTGACCTAGGTGACCACAATTGGATATTCGTCAAATATTTCATTAAGTATTTAAGGAATACTAATTATTTTTTCATTATTTATGGACGATATTAGGAACTTTTCATCAGAGTGTATATTGATTCCAGTTTCCAAATATATCAAGAAGATGTGAAATCAAGGATTGGAAATATCTTCAATTAGAAAATAAGGGTTGTGAGTTGGAAGAGCTCAAAGTAGGTTGGGATCACAAATTATATACAAAATGGAGAGTATGATGGTGCTTCTAAGAAAGATAAAGAAGTAGTTTGGATATAAAACATCATTTAAGATCTTAATTTGTTTCCTATTTTTAAATACCATATAATACTAAATTGTGATTTATTTTATAAGAGCATGTGTATTGTTCTTTATAATTTAATATTATCATTAATTCATTTCAATACTCAAACATTTATATTTTCTGATAAAGAACTATGATGACTTATGCCTGTGGATAGTTAGGGTATGTTGTGTGTGTCATAAGTGACATGTTATTAATATATAAGTCGTGGATGGAATTGTCCCTTATATATTTATGAATGATTATATATTTAACCTTTTATCGAAATAGAACTATCTCCAAAAAATTTGTAGACATGGTGTATCAACGAGTATATATTAAATTGTTAAATAAAGATATATCAAGAACATAGGTTGATTTCGTGGATGTGCAACCTTATTAATGATATATTATGACAATATAAAAATATTTCACTGTTAGAGATTGTATGTGGTCAACATCAATGATATTTCACGTTCATTCTCTTGGGTTTCATGACCCATTTCAAGTTAGTAATCTTAGACATTAGGAAATCATGCCTAATGAAAATGATAATATATCATAGAGGTTCACAGGCTAAATAATTATATTTATCATGATTAAATTAAATATGGATTTAATTAATATAATTAATATTATTCCAAAAATTGGAGAAAAATGGTATTTATATTTTATCAATTGTAAATATTTATTGATGAATGAAATAATTAAATAAGATATTTTTTTAGGTATACGATATATTCTGGGGAGGTTAAATAGACCATGAAAAAATACATTGACAAATATACATTTAAAATCTGGTACACATAATTTATTTTTTCATAGGCTAGAACATGCCGTAAAATAATAATAATTTTTTTATTTAAGAATGGGGTTTAATAAAGTTTATTATATTATTTAAGGGATGATAAAAAATTAGATAATATTTTAAGATAAATCCTATCTCGATTAATATATATTTATGTTTATTATGTGGAGTTGATCAAAAAATTATAATTGAGAATCACTATAAAAAAACATCTCTGTCTGAATTTTTCATCCTCTCTTCCTCCCAATAACGAGATGAAAACCTTCAACACCAAATGGTCTTGGATATATCAATACAAAAAGGTAGGATAATTAATTCACGTCTCTAGAATAAGGAAATCAATTGGCATTTATCCAGTATCAACAGAACATGAATGGGTAATTTCTAGATGGATTCTACAAATCAATCCTTATATCACAGTGTAGTTAATCCAAAAGGGTTTTCAGAAGATCAAAACCATAAATGAATAATTATCCTATGCCCAGGTATATAATATCATCTATATCTTAATAAAGTAATTATATGCTTAATGTGACTAATTATCTATTGTTGTTTCATGAAAATATAAATTAAAATATATTATAATTTAATTCAAACAACATGCACAACTATTCTTCCCAAAACCTAAATTGGTTACGTAGTCAAAATGAAAAAAGAAAGAAATAGAACAAAAAGCAGGAATTTATTTTGATAAAAAAAATAGGTTGAATGAAACTAAAACTACCCATGTGAAACAAATGTGGGAAGAAGTATTCAAGAAAACTCGTTTTTGGTTTTAGATATAGATACAAGTGAAAAATAGAAAACCATATAACTTTGAATTATTAAAGTTATGTGAAGGCTCAACATCTCAATAAAAATTGAAATGGGAATATAGTTAGAACACAAATCAATGTTAAATTTTTCATGTGTGGAAAACATGGTAAATTTAAAAATAAATTTTCAAATCCAAATTTAAAAGAGTGTAACCAAATTCAATTTTATCATGGTCTAAGGGATAAATATCATACTTTCACAATCACAATGGCTGAAGTAGGGGGTCTAAAGTATGAGGTTGTAGATACACTCTTTATTCTCTCAAAAATAGAAATTTCTTTGTTAGAAAATGATTTTACACATTCCTTTATTTCATCCATGTTTTCAAGGAGTGTATAATTAAACATAGAATGTCAAGATATTGAGTTATTTGTTAAAACTCATGGTGGAAGTATCTTATTATAAATGTTGTATAGAAACACTAGTATCAACATTTGCGGGTATAACCTCCTCACCAATCAAGTGGTTATTTCCATCATGGAATTTAATATAATACTTGGTATAGAATGACTCTTAAAATATATTTATAATATTTATGGTTGAAGAAAGTAAATTGAAGTGGTATTGAATAGAAAACCTAGAATTCTTTTTAGTGTAGAAATATTCCAGCCCAAAATCTTTCTATTAGAACCTCTAATATCATTATTTATGTAAATAAATCAAATACAATTGACATTTTATTTTAGAATTTAAAACGAAAAACAAGCTACAATTCCACCTAACTCCTGGTGGGAGAAAATTATGATGACCAATTACTTCAATTCGGACAATGAGATTACAATCATTTGGTAAGGAACCCCTGTAGGTATGTAAAATGAGGATCTCTCCAAGAATTTGTGATATGGATAGTGAATCAGCCATATAATTCCATTCACTCCAACTGTGACCAACTCAAATACCCAAATTAATAGCCATCATACACTTCCTATCTAGGTAAGACATCTCCCACAGTGTTTGGGACTTATAATGGTGGAGCATAACAAAAATAATTGTATTGAATTAGGCCTCCTAAATTTGAAAATTATTGATATTACCCAACATATATATGATGACCATGGATCTTTCCTCTTCTTCAGAAGAACCGTGTTCCCAATAAAAGAGCCAAATCCAATAATCACTAACCCCTAATAGTCCCTCACCTGGCTGCCCCCTCTCATTTCATTGGAGATACATGATCCTTTAATATTCAGTTTAAGCATTGTGTTTGGTTTCTTCCATTTATTCCACCTTCCCTGATTAATTTTTCTTTCTCATTCCATATTAGAGTTCAGATTTGGAATAATTCCTCTAAAAGTGATATAGTACATATCTCCTTTGATAATAATTCATATTTCCTCCATAAGACCTTCACATGAACCTAAAAGAATAAACATGTGTTATTTTTTTCTTACATTTCCTTGTCTCTAGCCTCCCAGTTGGTCCAACACACAGCCACAAAACGACACCTCTTGTATTTATTTTTTCACCTTGCTAACCATCTCCTAGAAAACATGACTCAGTAAAATCCATCATTGATACCCCATTCACATGAATCCTCATGATCTATTCCATTTGGTACCAAATTACCTTTTACTAATCACATTGATAAAAGTTTTGTCACACTATCCCCTATTTTGGAAAATAATATCATTGACATTGAAATTCCAAAAAACACATCCTTCTTTAAAAAATTATCATCCATTAGGATACCTTGATTCCTCATAAGCCACACTAGAAAATTAAATTTAATTGGGATCGCATTTCAAAACTAATTTGGGGAATATTCATCATCCCCACATCTTTAATAAATCATTCTTCTAAAATCGCAACCACTGAAGCTTCCTGACATTGATCCTGTAAAAATAGATCTATCGAGTTCATCAACTAGACTAATATTCTGATAGATATTTTTCTATTATTGATTCAAAATAACATCAATTAAATCTAGTAAAATAGAAGTCTCTTTATAGATATTCGGAACTGGAAATCCCTAAAAAAACTGTGATTCTTCATCCTAGTTCTCTATCTAGATGTTAATATCCCCATAACCCATGAACCATCATATTTTTTCTTTTAACTCATCCAAGTTCTCTATCATACGCCACATAATATTAGTTGATATCCCAATTCAGTTTTACCACTCATTTCAATATTCCCCATAACTATTCCCATGAATCATTCCTAAAGAGAGTACACTTCAATTATATCCCATGCTAAAATCACCTGCATGGCCTTTATGGTTTTTAAAACACTACACAAACTGATTACTCCTTGATCAGCAAGTCAAAATATATTATTCTATGATTTATAGTGGGATCATCATAACTATTTCACATCCCATATGAAGGTTTTCATGGTTTTCTTATGCTTCTATATAGTCTTGTTTAGTAATTTGATGATAGGAAACAACTAAAAAGGAAATGAGGTCAACACATCATTTAACAAGGTCATCTATCCTATGAAAAAAATAAATTTACACTTCAATTTTTCCATCTTAACCTTTATATAGTTAATGATATCATCAAAGATAGTATTGTTTCCTACAAATTTGATATATGATCTCCAAGGTTAACCAATTTATGTTTCCACCTCAACATTCCTTGTTTTTTTAATTATCCTATAATTCTAGCTTGAACATTTTTTTGAATATGAACACACTAAATTTACATTGGATGACCTAATGGATGCTAAAGTAACCATATGTTTCCATTAATTTCTTGAAACCATTAATTAAAATTTTCCTCCGATTTATGAAGAAAAAAACCGTCAATAAAAAATTAAAAAACACTATAACACTCTAAAACATGTTTGGAAATTGGAATATATTCCATTCCTTTAATCATCAATTGGAATTCCTTATTAAGGAATCTTGATCCATGATTAAGATACTAGGATATTGGGGGTATAATTTCCTAACACCAAAAATATGTTTTAAAATGTTTATGATCCTCCACATTAAAGAAATGGTATTCCATTACGAAGAATTAATTCTAATGAAAAGATCATAGAACAATTCTTCAAATCCAAATTCCATCCTGACCCTGATGATGAAACTCAATTATATCCAATCATACACCTTGTCCATGTCCACCTTGATAATAATAATCGAACCTAATATATTTTTATTTAATTCATCTACTATTTATTTTACAGTTATAATTTCCCCTGGTATATGTCTCCCATGTAAGAATACATATTGTTTGTCTGATACCTATCATGGAACTACAATACTAATTTTATTTTTATTTAGTTTGTAAATAATTTATTATGCGTTATTGAAAAGGTGTATCGATCAATAATTGTGGAGAGCATTATGCCAATTCACCTTTAGAATAAGGACCACAATAGCGACACTCACAGTCCAATTTAGAGTACCGCCTATGAATAATCACTTCCCCAATTCCCCTACATGATGTTTAACAATGTCCCAGGATATCACAAAGAAGGATCCCAAAAACTAATTAGGGGTATAGGATGTTTTTTACATCAGGATGAACACCATTTCATTGATTTCCCCTTTATATAGAATGGATTTTGAAATTATATTTTCATTATCATCCACATGTATGGGTATATAGTATGAGAAGTAATATTCTTCATTCCACATGTTATTCCTTACATAATTGGTAATATTTGATCCTCCTAACAGGTTCTTATAGATGTCCATAGCCAAATTCTATGCAATTTTAATTTCTACTGTATAAGATACATATTCCGATTTATATTGATATTTTTTAGGACAACCCAGCTTTTTATTACAACATAAACATGCTTTATTACATAAAATTTCACATGATACAACAAAGAAGATCGAGAGGTCTAGTGTCTTTGGGGCTTAGGATCATTATATATAAACATTAAACTTGAAATACAACATCTTTATTGAAAACTTCCTTTACATGACCTCTACATTCCTTCGTACTTAGCATTGCATGGGATAACCTGAGGACATGCATAAGAAAAGGGTGACCTATAAAGCCCAGTAAGGGAGTACACATGGAATAACATGAGGAGTACAATACATGTTAGGCAATAGGAATATAAATATAGAATAAGAGAAACATGAACATAAATGCATGATAAAGCATGATAATTATAACATGGAAATGTGGCAACAACACTTAACATTGAATTAGCATGAGCTGAGGCTCATTGCACATGGAGCATGAGTAAACCCTCATTTCAAATGAAGCATGAGTAAACCCTCGTTGCACTTGAATTAGAATGATTCAACACTCATTGAACATGACGTATCATGATACTATACTTTACCCAATGCATTGGAGCGCTATAAAGGGCGCACCCTTCTTAAACATTTCATTTCATGCATAAGTGTGCCACATGGATCATAAAACATGGATTCATAAAACATAATAATTTATTCCACAATAAAGTAATGTGGAATTCATAAATGAATCTTTATAATCAATAAGTAAATGTGCATAAAGGTGAATACCCTTGATGGAGAAATGGGCATGGTATTCACTACACAATGATATTGGCTTAGAAAATCAGTGTGATTTCGGCAGCGTAACGGCGTGACATAAGAATTCATAAAAATGGTTTATGAGAGATAAAGGGGTTCATAATCATATTTAAATGTAATGTACAGTAAGGAGGTCATATAGATACATGTCCCAACAATTTACAAGGAATTTATATTCATGATACAAAAGTATTACTTGAATATAAAAGAGGAGAAAAAAGTTCCTTTCGGAATTTCGGCATAGTAACAGGTTTACATGGGAGGAATTTAATGAGAGAAAAAGGGGTATCCAATCATTAAAACAATAATAGGTCAGTATGGGATAGGTGAGAAACCATACCCCAACATTCATAATTCAAATTAAAAGGGCAATACAACTTAAAGAAAATTGACAAAATTGAGAAAGGAAGAGAAAACCCTTACTTGGAAGTGTGCTTCCAAAGGCTAGAGAGAGGCTTGTGAGAGGCTTATTGGGAGCATGGGGCACCTTGGGAGGATTCTATAGAGAGTAGGGAATAGGTTTGACGAACTCCAAGGTATTTTAGTGAGGAGGAAGTGGGAGCTTGGGTTGGTTTATATAGGAAAGGTGAGAGAATTATTTATTATTTATGTTTAGGACCCCTTATATTAAAATAATCCAAACCACAAACCATCCCATGGTATTTCCCCATGTTTCTGGAAAAGGAAAGAGGAAAACAATATTTTACAAGGCCATGGTCCGAACTTATTAAAAAAATTAGGCTTTCTTATGTGGAGGTGAGTCACACTCCCATGGAAATTAATTTAAAAAGGAAAAGTATTGAATAAGTCTTGAGGGGTTCATTAATTCTTTGAAAATTAAGTCAAACAAACCCAAAACATCATTATTTTAATGATAAAACATATATTGGCCGAACATAAGGATTATGGTATTTTATTACATCTCCATTGGGTCATTATGATGTCATAAAACACATTATATATTTAAACGGTGTTTAATTTTTACCCAAAAATTTGACTGTCTCAAAAAATTATGAAAAATTCGCCGTTGGATAATTTTGACATTCTGATTCCAAATATAATATTTATTTTATCTAAATAATTTTCTAAATATGTGAATTTTCACTTTTAATATAAAAACCGATATTTATCAAAAATTCACGGGTTTTGATAGAAATGGCTTTCAAACCTTAATAAACATTTTAATTGCATTCATAAAATTATAAGATCATTTATATTTAATAAAAATTAATTTAATATTAATAATAATATTTTATTAAAATATTATTTAATTCAAAAATACCTTAATTTAATAAAATATAATTCTTAATTAAATAATAACCAAAAAACACCATTTGTACTTTAAAAACTATTACCATGTATCAAAAATGACTAGAAATTATATTCATTATTATATAAAAAATAATTCACATGAACATAGTACTACTTATTTGTTACATAACCCCTTAAAATATCCGCATAAGACCTAATGGTAAGGTGTGCGATGGTGACAGACTCTTGGGCGGCTCGGATAACATCGCTCGAGTGGTAATCTCTATAAACTTCCTCTTTTCCCATAGACGACCACATTCAAGATTGACATAATGAAGCTCAGCTTGGTCTTGGTCAAGGGCGAATCCCAAAGATGCCACCTCTTTTCCGAGATCTGACAAATGGGCTTCGTATGAGGCAATTCTACTGGATGAGGCCATCGCTTCCTTTGTCTGAGTAAAATTGGGTTCGTTAAATCCATATATTTATACTACTCATGTGATCACTGTTCAACGGCTATAAAAGTAACGGTCACACATCTTAACATAAAACCAAAGAAGTTGACATCTTATAAAAAAGTTTTTCATAAAGAAACATTTAACTGTATCAAGAGGTATTTTCCATTAATGAATCTTTGGGTCATTACATTTTTAACCACTTATTTCTCATTAAGAGAATCATGGATGTTTATTTTGTTCATATCCCTCTCCCGGATCCATAGCACTCCTTAATTTTCCTATACACCTTTACAATATCAAGGATCTTCTTCGATAGGATACTTTTATGCTCTATGAAAATAGCAAACATTTCATCATCTCAGTTCTATTTTAGACTCTCCTCTAATTTAAATATATACCCTCTAATAATTTTATTTTATTTTATTTATCCATTATATTAAAAATGCATTCTTCCATATCCCTCTTCAACCAATGCAGTTGATTAAAAAATACATCCCATGTAGTACCTTATTCTGGATTCTTCCATGACAATCTTTCCATATTTAGAAAACCATTAACCCCTGGCCAATTACTAGTGTAACACAAATGATTTCCACTATTGTCCTACTTATTAAGTATCACAACATGTGGTGAGTGCTTTGAGATATATTTTTTAAGGTTATTAATAGTGGTCTATGCTAAAGAATCCATGCGTTGAAGGATGGAGTAAAACTGATCTATATTTCTCAATGTTCTCCTATTTTTGTTTATATTAATGAACCATGTAAATTTTTTTCTTGTGAACCCCGTATTAATTAAACCATTCACCACCATAATCTCAATTAATAAATTCATGTATTTTCATGAGAAATACGATCATCTTCTTCCCATTGATATCTCTGCAATTTTATTAAAATCACCTCTAAAAAAGGACTAGATACCTAATTTAAATAAGGATAATTTATAACTTTGTATCATAATATCATAACACTCACAATGATAATAAATAAAGGAGAAGAAAATATTGCTTCAACCCATAATAATTTTTTTATTACATACCTTGAAGATGTGTTCATGAACTCTACCAATTCTACTCATTTTCAAATATTAACAATTACATGTTTCATGGATTCCCATAAAAATAGTCTAAGAATAACATAATATAAGTGAAGGATGATATACGATCCTCCCCTTTTTTGGGTTCCAACAAAACATAAATGGAAACAATATTTTATTGATATTAAATATAGATAAAGGAACTCATTAGTCAGTCCCGCAAGCCCCTTTTATTCAAAAAAATAATATATATTGCTTTAAACAAAAGGAAACATGGACTTGTGGACTAATGTATGTTCTTTAGAAGCTAAACTACTGATAGGATCCTCTTTCTATATGGACTGATTAATGAACCCTCTAAACCTCAGGAAATATTCGATCATTGTATTATTATTCACCTTTTTTCTAGGGATAGAATGTTCCTCCATTGCCTCAATCGGTTCCCCAATCACTAATTACATGCTGGACTAACATGTCGAAGCATGATGAAGTATCAACAATTCCCCTAGGGAAAGGGAGATTCCATTATCACCCTCTCAGATGAGTTCTAGGAAACTCTAATATCCTACTCCACTTCCTCTATAACTTATCTTCTAGTATGGATTTTAAAAAAAGGATAATTAAATTCATGGAACTATCATTAGAGGGATAGGTTTCAAGGTTTAAGAGGATAGAGGAATCAGTGGTGGACTTTAGGAAAAATGATCACCATTTTCAATATCATCAATAATAATAGAAGATGAACTAATAATTACATAGGTCAAGAAATGGTTTGATTTTGTATCAATATGAAAGATCAAAATGATATCAAGAATTTGGGGTTAATATTCTAAAATTTAAAATCACCCAACTTTGGACAAAACACACCTAAAGGCCAAGGATAATGAAATGTGGGCCTCTAGAACAAACTCCAGGACCAAAATCATTCAAAGATCATGTATCCCTGATGGATGGTCACCAAATGTATTTTATCAATTGATACATGCAATGATTATAACACCTTGATGTTTGAGCATCATCTTATTCACACCTCGACCTTATTCCCTAACAGGAGGCACTCCATTTAAAACCTTGGAAAGTAATAATAGAACACCTATTACTATTATGAGATTCATTTGACTACCATAAATAGAACATTACATGGGTTATACTTGACAGATCCTTTTTTAAACAAATAAAGGGCTTGATGCCTTTTGCAAGCACTATGAATCCACATCCGAACATAAATAACTCCACAATTTATTTCCCACTAATTATGGAATAGAAGGGTGATTGAAAGGGAGTGGATGGCCCATAATCTTAACCCAAAGAAAATATTTACTTGATTAGTTCCCTTAATACACATCGCATGACTATTAAGATATGGAAAACAGCAATCCCTAAATCAATGAGCCTCCTTGGAAACATCCATCTAAATTTCATCCCTTGAAAATGTATTAATAAAAATTTATCTACAGATAAATGAGACTTCTTCTAGATGATTGTGTCCCCAATACCCAATGAAGCCCATGAAAAAAATTCCAAATAAATCCTCTCAAAAAAATATATCCATTGATATATTGTGATAATGAAAACAATCACTAATTTTCTCCACTAAAATAAGAAACATCAATATATTTTGCAGAAATGATTAATTCAACCAAGTGTTTCTCATTAGGGAGTTTATATTATATTTTTAAATTTAACGGGTACTTAAATTATGTTTAGCATGGACAGTAATGATAATAATTTGATGATAGTAAAGATGAAAAATCATCTTCTAGGGATTAATGATCTGTTCAACCAGCTTATTAGTTCTCTTTTTTTCTCCATGATTTACCACAGATCGGTGTATCATCAGTTCTTGGTGAATATAAAATATATCCTAAAGAATACCTTCTGAATAAGATATTAACATTAAATTTTTCTTGTTATTCCCATTAGGTTGAATAATTTTCTTCAAATATTTATGTATTTAATGAAAATATTCATTAAATATTACATTGAAAATTTTATGGTGGTGTTTCAGTATATTAGGATGTATTGTAAATGTCATATGGATAATTAGGGTTATCTTAGGGTCATATTAAAAACTCTAGTATAGCATAAGTTGTTTGGTAAATTTTAAAAATGTCTTTTCAGGTTACAAAAAGTTGAATTCGTGGGGAACATCATGTCTTATAGAGGATTATTAGTTTATCTTTCCATGAAAATTGATATGCAGGACTGGCCACTTACTAAAAATATTATTAATATTCATAGTTTTCTTTTTCTAGTAGGATACTATAGATATTTTTTGAAAAAAAATCATGGATTTCTAATCCACTAACCAAGATAAATCAAATGGCTGTTTTTTATCTTGATAAAGGTGTGTAAAGAAATATTTCATGATCTAAATAAGTGGTTGGTTGGTGAACTTCGGCTAAATATAACATCTATTGGAGAAGTATTTAGTTTATATTGTGATGAATCTCAAAAAAATTATTGGGTGTTTTCTTACAAAAAAAATAAAACGTGACCTCTTATGAATCGTGATTGTTAAATAAGGATAAAAATACTATCGTACTCATGAATTGGATTTAGCTACACATTGTTTTGAAGAGACAAAAAACTATATTTAAGGGTAAATGTATTTTATATATATATATACTAGAAAATATTGAAGTATATCTTCACATAAAAGGATATAATCATGTGTCAATGAATATGGTTATAGCTAATAAAGTACAAAAGATTGCACTTTTCAATACCATCATAGAAGGGAAAATAAGGTAGTTAATTCACATAGAATAAAAAAAGCTTCTAATCTCTCTATAATATAGATTGAGAAAGACACTATATTTTTGGATATTCAATTAAAAGACCAAGAAATATAAAAAAGTTAATACACCATAACGTTAACAAATGATTTCCTTACAATCAATCCAAGGGAAGATCAATGATGAACAAAGGGATTATTTGGATCTTCAAAAGTTGGTGAAAGTAGTGATAGAAATGAATCTTCCTAAGATCCACATTGATTAAGATAATTTAATTTAGTTTAGAACTAGATTAAGTGTGTATTTATCATCTGAGATAAAGAAAGACCTATGGTAAAATGCACATATCTCTTATTTATCCATTGATATTTTAAGTATAAAGATCCACTATGATATTTGAGATAACATCTTGTGGGAAAACATGAATATTGTTATTGGTGAGTATAATTCAATTTTTGTGGTATGTCATCAAGTTAAAAATTAGAGATATAATTACAAGAGATGATTTAAACATTTCCTATAACCACATGAAACTGAAAGAACATTACCTTGGGTTTTTTCAATTATCTCTTGAACAAATCCATTGGAAAAAATGTGAAATGGTTTTTAGTGGATATACAGACCAAGAAACCCCCCATTTTTTATACAAAAGAAGATTTATCTCTTGAATAATTTTTTATTATATACATAAAAGAAGTGGTGAGGATGCTTGGGGTAACACTTTCAATTGTTATTCATCCTAATCCATGGTTCACATGTAATGTTTTGACATATATTCCACATGATCTGAATACATAATTGAATTTTCTTATGGACAATCACCCTAAATATATTTATAATCAAAAAAGGATAATTTATAATCTTTAATTAATGAAAAGATATTGCTCAATGTAATTTAAAGGTGGGTGGGAACAAAAAATCCCATAAGTTTAGTTCTCATATAAAATAACTTCAACTCGAGTATTCAATTAGAACCATATGAAGCACATGTGGGAGGTGATGTATAACTACTACATATTAGGATGATGTTGGGGAATTAAATATACCTAGACATAATCTTTAGAAAGATATAATAGAAATGGTTTAATTTATCCAACATCAGATAAAATCTTCTTAGAGTCAGAAGAAGATTTAGGTTTAAAACTTTCCAAGGGTCACATAGTTTCATGTTAGATACAAATTCATCATTGTAATATCACCATGGAAGAGTGTCTTTGTTAGGTACACAAGTTTAAATACCCTGACACGGGGGTGAATCAGGGTATGACAGATTAAAACTCCTACCCCTTTAGATCTTATTTCTTCATTAAACAAAACAAACTTCTATCTTTATCCCATACTAATATATTTACAGAAATGAAATCATGTATAGGACATAGTGATTTTACATGGTTCCCCTTCACCAGGATACGTCCAAGAAGCATACAATAGTGACGTATCAATGTACCAAATCAACTAAATCTCACTGAAAATTACAAGGTTTGGGATAGATCACTTCAATTCCCAGGCTCACTGCCTTAACAAGACTTATGGTCTACTCACTGCATTCCATAGGGTCACTCCCTATGTCTCATTCTCTGTATCACAATCGGTGGAAAGGATCAACGTTCTCCTTTTACTTTTCTCATTCCTCTTGGAAGGGATTCACTCATAGTTTATGGACTTGTAGGTCAGTTCATTTTCATGAATGCATGCTTACTCTACTATAGGTAGATGCTCTGTTGACCTATATTTTTCACCCATAAATTAAATACACTTTTCCTTGTACGGTTAGGTTAGCCTAATTTTCCCTCGTGAACTGTTTTTGAGATTCGTCAAGCTTCCATAAGTCCTCCCTGAACCACCTAGCTTCCTCCATGAACAACATTGCTTCCTCCATGTACTGTCTAATAGGCATGGTTTTTGGAACACCTGTCCTCTGTGAACTATCTCTCCTCCACATTACATCCCTATTTCATAGACTATCTCCATTTCCGTGAACTACCTAGCCTTATGTTGACCATATGTCATCCATGTATAGGGTCTTCCTTCTCCATGTACCACATATTCTCCCTCTATATACCACATATTTCTTCTCTTCATAACATGCCCATTGAGTATTGTAGTTCCTCATAAAAATCTTTAGTGGAATTGTTTCCACGTGAACCACTTCACCCTTCCTGGAATTCTCCCTCATGGGCCCATTTCAAACTTCACCAAAATCCCAAACCAGAAATTTTTTCCTATAAAAATAAATCTTTCAAAATTATTTGATTTGTGCTCTTTATATAGGAAAGTAGATCCGAAAAATAAACTAATGTGAGATTATCCAAATCTTCAATGTGGTATAGCCTTTACTGTGTACTGGGTCTCTCAAGAACCGTTCTACCCTACGTGGTCTTTGTATTTACTTTCTTTCATCATGGTGGCCCACATCACCATCACGTTTTCATGAATGAAACCCTTTGTGTGTTCTCAATAACTTCCCCATTTTTTTGAATGAAAATCCACCCTATGAACCACAAGAATTCAAAATACAACATGACTTCTTCAAAAATAGTATTCTCTCTTTGAACCATTCTCAAACGTGATCCATGTCTCGTGCTACGCAGCTCCTTTAATTTTCTAATTCACTTCGCTATTCCATGTACCACCATTCACAGTCCATGAATTTTCCTTCATTTTCTACATATTATTCACTCCAACATGGAAATCCTTTCTTTTCCAAAATCATACTCCCAATTTGGGGGTCCAAAAAATTGGAAAACATTGTAAAATTGTGCCACCTTAAACACCTACTTCGGAAAAAACCAACCACACCCATTTGCGGTCATAGGGATTTTTCAACAACACAATCACACCCAAAACATGCTGAGAATACGCCTCAAGTTTTTTTTCCCAACAATCTTGCTTTTTGGAAATAAATAAATTCTTATACCTATGTACATTTTATCCTCTGAGATATTCGATCTCATAGGAGTAGATTCTTATTAGCTATGACTTCTTCTAAACAAGGTTCATGTTCATGATGTGTTCCACATATCACTCATGAGGAAGTACATACTCAACCCCTTATAAGTATGTAATCTGGAGGAGGTTAAACTATATAATTACCTATATTTTGAGGAGCAATCAGTAGAGATCCTAGACCGTAGAGACAAAGTTCAATGCTAAAGGAATCTAACCTATTAGAAGTGTTAGTTAGGAACCATAAGTATGAATAAGATACATTGGAAGTAGATGAAATAATGAAACATAAGTAACGTCAACTATGCTCAACCAAAAATGAGTGTTAATATTTTTGGGATGATATTTCTGAAGGTGGAAGAATGTAATGACCTAGACATTATTTTTAATAATTATTTTAAAAATAAATGTGTGTTATATTATAATATATTGAATAATATACATATATAATATCAAAAAATAAAAAACACTTTATCAAATTAATAAAAAGAATTAAATTAGTCTAAAACCCCATGATAATCTAATACATTATAATGGGACAAAATATATGAAAGATAAAATCTACAATAAGAATCTATGGATCTCTAGAATCTTCCAAAATCAAACCTCCCATGAACAAAATTATAAAAATAAAATAAAATATTAGTAAACCAATCATCATCAGAGAAAACTAATATATCAAATATTTTTAGGAATTGTATTGAATAATTAATAAAATATTAAAGATTTATCTATGTAATGTAATATGACCATTGGAATAATAATATGAAAGTTGGGAATAATAATATTACAATTGGGAACAGTAACCTAACTATTTGGAATAGTAACATGACCATTTAAATAGTAATTTAAAATACACATAATATAATTTGATTACAATAATATTTATCCCTATTAATTTAATAACATAATAATATTATAATTCTATAAATTAAATACAGTTTTTAAATAATATAATCATTTTTGTAATAAACTATATATTAATATATAGAACAAAAACCATAAATATTATATTGAAAAATAAAATTACTTATATTAGAAAATTATTTTAAAAAACTAATTTCATATATTTAATTAGCACTTAAAAATTATCTAGGGGTGATTTTTTTGTTATTTAATTATATAAAACTATTTTTAGGTGACTAGTAAAAATTCATTTTTCTATAACCAGTTTATTTTTAATTACATCATTAATGATGTAAAATCATATTATTTTATTAAATTTTGAATATAAAGTATTTTAGAGTCTTATAATTAATTTATTTTATTCAAATATATATCATTATGTCATAAATGATAAAATTGAATAGTTTACATTGGATATAATATTATATTCCATATTTTATAATAAAAATACCCCTCTCCTCATGTATAAATATCCCCTCTCACTCCCCTGGGAAACCCACACCTACTTCACATAATAAAGAAAACTCACTTCCTAATTACCCTCTATCAAAACCCTTATAATTCTAGGTGACTTTCTAGGGAAACCCCACTCAAATAATCAATGGAGTTTGTTGTTGTACAAGAGAAGAAACTCTGAGAAAAAAGTATATTTTTATGAACTCTTCTCTCACATTCCTATTCTCTTCCACTATTCCTTTTTCACTATGAAACCAAAATATTCTATGGTAAATAATGTAGTTTTATAATAGTATATTAATGATTTTAACAAACTAAAATTATATAATTTATGAAATATTTAAAGGTTATACTTTTATTTTAACAATTCTTGACAATGCCCCATCACTGGTCAGTTAACCTCCCATGAGGACATTAATAAATATCTATATCTCATAACTATTATGGATGGTTAAAATAAATTATTTATATTATAAATTTTATAAATAGAATTATTTCTATGATTTTGGAGTTAATTTAAATAATGTATAAAAAGTAATTAAATAAGATCATCAAATAAAACAAATATTGATAATTTTATAAAAATTATCATATCAAAACATTTTACCATTATTTATGGATATTAAATAATATAATACAATTAATTTAATTGATAAATATTGAAACAATGAAAATTATTAACTTCTAGTTTGATTTTTTTAAATCCTTTTTCTATTATTCAGGAGGCAGAAAAGTGACAATGTAAACTACTATATAAGGTAAGGTGATTCTCATCTTTTTATTCTCTACATGATTACATCATGAGTGATGTTTAATTACATTCCATTATAAAACATTTTATTATCCCTTTGATAAAAAAATATAATTTTAACTATGGGATCCCTGTGTTCCCTCCTTTTATTCCCTCTCCTTAATTTATGTTGTATTCTATCATGTTACCAAATTCATTACATGAATTTCTCTATTTTTTACATGATATATTCATATATTGTGTGTTAGAACCCGGACATTGTTTTTAGGTATGTTTTTCATCTTTCTATAGTTTTTGAGAAAAGATGAGTTTCTGGAAATTTTCTAAGTACGCGTCATGTACTTTATGAGTACACGTCATGTACTTCCATGTCGTAGGATGTCATGTGATGGGTTTGTAGTAGCCACACACACCGCCATGTGGTAGTGAGTTGGAGCATGCTTAATGTGGAGTATGAAAAAGGCGAGTACACAACCGGGTACTCTAGAAGTAAACGACGTGTATTTTGTTTTTCCATCAGACGCAACAGGGTCACGTCTAATGGGTAGAACACCCTTATTCTAGGTCTCATTCGTCTGAGAGAGTCCGTATGGCTACGGATCTTCAACAAACCCTAGAGTCTTCGTACGTCCTCTAAATCAAACATTGTCGGTTGTGTTGGAATCGCATCGGTGAGTTCTTCCTTCTCCTAGATCATCATTTCACAATTCATCATCTTTCCCACATTATCATGGGTCGAGCATTTTATATGTTTTTATAGATCTACAAGATTTTAAGGATATTCAAGCCTCATTGATCAAGTATATCATTCCTACAATGCCGAGGTAGGTGGTTTTTGCCTTTCTGTTCAAAGTCGTTGAGTATTATGTAAAAATTCCACCAATACACTTGAATGGGGTATTGCGTGTTTACCATTTTACCCCTATTATTTTCCTTCCATGCTTTAATACTTGTGTTGAGGTAATTTGAATATGAATAGGGTTGATTGCTGTTGTTTGGATGTGTTTTTCCCTTGCATACTCGGTTTATGAATGTTTGGTCCTGTTTAGCGAGTTTGGTTGCCTTGCCTGTTTTCTATACCTATTGCTGGATGACGGAGAGGATGACCTACATAGGGCTCTGAGAACCTGATGTAGTAGACTATAAGGGGAATTGACCTGTTGATCTTCCTTAGGGAGTCTTTGAGAACTTTTGGCTATAAGGGGGATATATCAAGTGAGCATCCTCAGAGAGCCTGCAACAACTTTGGGATATAAAGGGAATTGACCGAGTTAGCTTCCTCAAAGAGTCCTTGATTGTTTTAGACTATAAAGGGGATTGACCGCGTGAGCTTCCTCAGAGAGACTTTGTTTTTATTCTTGAACTTCTTAGACTATAAGGGTAATTGACGGTGAGTGCTTCCTTAGAGATTCTACGAACTACTTGGGCTATAAGGGGAATTGACCAAGTGAGCTTCCTCAGAGAGTCCTTGACCTTAGAGCTATAAGAGGAATTGACTGTGTGAGCATCCTCAAAGAGTTTCTAACTACCTTATACTATATGGTGAATTGAATATGAGTGCTTCTTCAAATATTCTTCATATACTAAACTAGAGAGCATAGGTTGTGTGTACTTCATAGAGGGTTATTGTGATTGATTGATTGTTTGAATTGTGGAACTTTTTACTACTGAGCACTTTCATGTTTACTATTTCTGCACTTTTACCTCCCATATATTCACTGACGTTTAGGATTAGATATTTGGGTGGTTTCCTCCTGGTATTTTTTCTCACACCCTATTTTGGCCATGCTTTTGGGCCCAAACGGATTATATTGTTTCATGTATAGATAAGGGAAAACTCCCTTCTAATTTAGGTACAAGACTTGCTGAGGAGATGAAGAGCCTGGGACCAAGCCATGGCTTACAATGCTAAGGTGTTTATCTGTTTTCTTTTTCACTTTGGTTTAGCACTGTTTGTATTTCCAGCAACGTGACTTGTTTAGATACTTTCCTAGACATATGTATCATGCATCAACATATATGTGCTTCAATTGTTTTATTTTCAGTCATCCACTATTTACTCTTGTATGGATATGTACTACTTCTGCTATTGCATTTTGTTTTTCTTCCATTGTGTACTCTGACATTGAGCGCATAGTTTCACCACTATCACACCAGAGGCCCTCACTACTAGTCAGCAGCCTCTGGTGTTTGGGGAAATGCGCTTAAGGCCATGTGACTAATTGGGTATGGGGAACCTCTGGGTGTCCTCCAGAACCGAGACATTACAATGTGGTATTAGAGGAATTCTTTTCCTTTGATTTACTATTTGGAGCCTTTAGCCAGAGATAGAAAGGAATAGGTACTTGGTAATAAGCTGTTCCCGGGAGTAGCTAACCCCTATAAAGGGAAAATCCAATCTACCTCATTTATTACAACTTTATGGTTTTGAAAGTTTACAGTTGATCTGATTTTCACCGTAGGGTGACTCGCAGGTTTTTTGTTATTACTGTTGACATTATTGAGGTTCTATTTTTTTCACAACCCGATGAGATGAGGGTATGCCATCTCATGCATCATATAGGAACTTGCTAGAAATCCCATGTCAGGAATTCTTACCATATTATCTAGGATGCATTAGGAATTTCATGTTGTTGTGATAGATGTTGTGTAAAATATGCATGCTATTATGATAGTTTCCTTGATAAAATACTTGTTGTTGGATAGGGTATTGTTTTGTGTAAGTCATTGCTTAAATGGATGCCAAACTTTGGTTCTTGAGGTGTTATGGGCCCTCATGGACCGGAATTTTGTGGATCATTGCTCCGTTTCCTTGTTATAACATTTATAAGATTCTAGACTTTGATTCGTGGGGAGTATGGGCCCTCACGGATCGAAATTTGGCACTTTCAGTGTTTATTTCATGGTTTTCTGGGTTTTGGAGTAGTTTCTGAGGCATACTGTCTGGAAAAACCGAGAATACATGCCATGTAGTGTTATGTAATTTCCATGAGTTCTTCTGTTCAGGAAGAAATGGTTTTTCTTAAGTAAACTCTATGTACTTTAGGTACATTTTGTGTAGTCTCTAACCGTGTCATTGGCCGTGTGGGAAGAGACGCAGGATGGGGAAAATCTGGTGGGAACATGTCATGTACAGTTCGTACATGACGTGTACTGTTGACCCAGTGTCCACCCCTGTAACCAACAAAACGGATGGACAAGACCTTAATCTATAAACACCATGTCCACGTTGAACATGTCATGTAGTCTGACCCTGGTAACTGGTCTTGTCACGAACAACACGGGTCGGTGTTATCCTTTCTCGTACATGCCATGCCCTTCTGGAACACGCATTGTACAATCAGCCATGTAGTCGGCCATGTATCATACCACACAATCTATTGGGACATATTAGTATATGTTGTGTCCATTTGTAACACGTCGTGTAGTGTAACCTAGGTACACAGGCCGTGTCGCTAACAACACGGGCTAGGTGAACCTTGTTGAGTACACGTCGTGTCCATCTGCAACACGCTGTGTAGTTTTGTCTTAAGAGAGCCGTGTGGCTTAACCGTGTAGAATGACTCGGTTAGGGAAAGAGTATTCATGTACATGCTGTGTGTTAGGAGAACATGTCATGTGTTTGGGGTGTTACATGACCAGTTTAGGTAGGAGTACACGCCCATGTAAATGACTTCAGAGAACATGCCATGTTGGAAATGTACACTCCATGTAGTCATGTTTTGTAAAACATGAGTTCTTTCTTTCCCTGATTCCCTTATTACACTCCTTTTTTCAGTCCTTGATAATCTTGATCTAAGGTGTTCTTGACCTTTCAGAGTCATACCATTGAGACGTCCTATGGTTATGCGCCTGTAGTCAGATGGTGATCAGACATCGGACATGGCCGATCAGGGACTACCTACAGATCCTCCCATTGTGCCAACCTTGGCACCAGCCATTGTACCTTAAATAGGTGCTGATGCACATTTCAGGGAGGGATTTATGAGGATGATGTTTTCCTTTCAGGGAGTTCTGCATCCTGCCCCGTCTATGGCTGATTTGACGCGGGTCTTCCAACAGCAGCATCCTTATACTTTCTCAAGGGATAGAGGACCTCAGGTTGCAGAGTCATGGATAGAAGCCATGATGATGATTTTCAAGAATCTAGAGATACCTCCAGAGAAGAGGGTGAAGATCACTACCTACATGCTCCAAGACACCTCCAAAATGTGGTGGGATGTGATCTCACATGCGGGCCACCAGCAGAATATGGCTTAGGAAGAGTTTTGGCGAATCTTTTATGATTACTTCTATCTAGAGACCCTGAGATCTGACTAAGCCTAGAAGATAATGATTCTAGAGAAATTTACTCTTTTTGTCATGGATTATTCCTCTCACTTCACTGAGCTATAGCATTTCAAGCCTATTCCAGGAGGTAATGAGTTGTTCCTTGCATTGATGTTTGAGGATGGTCTGAAGCACGACATCCGATCATAGGTGAACATCATCAGGTTGACTTTAATATCTTCTATCGTCAACCAGGCACTGATCATAGAGTGAAATCTAAGGGATTTTGGAGTTGTGATCTAGGGTGTCTCAGCATCCAGAGTTAGTGCTCCACTAGCAGATAGCAGGAAGCGCCGCGGGGAGGCTGCATGGGGAGATCAGAGTACGAGGGATGCATCTTCTGGTAGCTAGGTGGTGTGATACTAGTGCAAGATAAGTAGTCATATGATCCCATGTTTCCTGAGAGACCCAATAGAGTACTAATCTTGTGGAAATATGGGTCATCATTAGCGTTTTTGTCAGTTCTTCAAACCAGCAGTTGGTGACCGGGGTTCTTCTATGACTTCGCGTTCAGGAGAAAGGCCACCAGTTTCCAACCAATCTGGGAACTGGAGTTCTTCTGGCCGATCAGGCCGAGGTGGAGGTTATGGACATGGTAGTAAGTCACAATTTCTTTAGCGACATCAGGGTGGTTCAGCTCAAAGTGGCTTGGCAGGGTCACAGGGCTGCGGTACAGGACAGAATTTTGCAGTGGATCAAGCCCAGCAGGAGCAGGATCCTGGACCTTCTACAGTTCGAGGTACGATCTTAGTATCCTCAGTTTTAGCTTCTGTTCTTTTTGATACAGGGGTGAATGGGATGTCCATGCGAGCAGAGTGGGTCTAGAGAATCATTGGTTTGGAGGAGTTACAGCCAAGATTGCTAGTCTATATCTGGATGACCAGGGGAGTTCACAGTTGGACATTCCTCCAGTGGTGGACTGTTATAGAGATGTCTTTCCCAAAGACTCTGTAGGTTTTTCTCAGGAGTGTGAGGTAGACTTTTTTATCTATTGGGTGCCATGATTAGAACTGGTGTCCATTCCTCCTTATATGATGGATACACCAGAGTTTCAGTAGCTTAATAAGTAGTAGGAGGAGTTGTAGGCCAAGGGTTTCATTTGACACGGTACTTCTCCTTGGGGTTCGCCTGTCCTGTTTGTGAAGAAGGCGGATGGTACCCTTAGGCTTTGTGTGGATTATCAGATGTTGAACTAGTTCACGGTCAAGAACCAAAATCCATTTCCTAGGATTCATGATATTTTTTATTCTCTTTGAGGATCTTGGGTGTTCTCGAAGATTGACTTGAGGTCTGGTTATCATCATTTATGCATTAGACCATCTGATATATCTCTCACAGCCTTCCAAAGCAAGTATGGTCTATACAAGTATATGGTTATGTCGTTCGCTCTCATGAACGCACCTGCATTATTCATGGAACTGATGAACCGAGTGTTCCATCCATACATGGATTCCTTCATGGTGGTTTCATGGATGATATCTTAGTTTACTCTCACACTCGACATAACCATGCTACCCATCTTGAGATCATTTTGAGTACACTGAGGGATCATCAGTTATATGCTAATCTCTCAAATTTCCACTTTTGGATGGACCATATTCACTTCTTGTGTCATGTTATCTCAGAGGAAAAAGTATCAGTAGACCCATATAAAGTTAGAGTTGTAGTTTCCTGGGAGCATCTGAAGAACAAATTTTAATTATAGAGTTTTCTAGGGATATCTGGATACTACAATTTTTTCATATAGGACTTTTCATGCTAGGCAGCACCGCTGACAGGTTTGACTAAGAATGGTGTGAAGTTCTTATGTTTAGATTCTTTTGAGTCAGCCATTCAGGAGCTGAAAGGGAGGTTGACTTCATCACCAATACTAGTATTTCCAGAGTCGGTCAAGAGCTATACTATTTACTATGATGATTTAGGTATCGGGGTAGGAGCTGTGCTTATGCAGGGAGATGGATTCGTTACGTATGGGTCTCGACAGTTGAGTCCACATGAGAGGAACTACCTGACGCATGATCTAGAGTTGGAAGCTGTTTTTCATGCCTTACGCTGTTGGAGAAATTATCTGATAGGAGAGCACTTTTTGGTTTTCACTGACCATAACAGTATCAAGTACATATTCACTCAATGTGATCTGAATTTGAGACAACATAGGTGGGTTGAGTAACTATAGTCCTTTGACTTTGAGCTTGCCTATACGCTTGGGAAAGGAAACGAAATGGCTGATGCATTGAGAAGGAGGACCCAGATTTAGACAGTTTAGGAGGCCATCAGTGAGTGGAAGCTTATGGATCTGTTCTCTGAGATGCATTTGGAGGTGCGTGACAGATAGGAGCAGACCTTTCTATCTTCTTTAGCTGTTACCTCTACTCTTCTTGATCGAGTTCGAATGAGGCAGCTATTAGATTCTGAAGGCCTAGTCCTAAGGGAGAGTGTGTTAGGAGCGGAACTTATTCCTGTATGGACCATAGGCGAGGATGAGATCTTGCGTTTCCAAGGGCGGGTATTGGGGCCAGTAGACATACAGGAAGAGATGATGCGGGATTTTCATTTCTCAGATTGGGAAGTACATCCTGGCATCACCAACATGTATCATGATCTACACAGTCAATATTAGTGGCCAGGTATAAAGCGAGACATCGCTAGTTTCGTCATGAGGTGTTCCACTTTTTAGCAGGTGAAGGCGGAGCATCAGCGACCTGCAGGGCTTTTACAACAGTTTTCCATTCCCGAGTGGATGTGGAATGATGTTGTGATGAACTTCATGACTGTTTTGCCGAGGTATCCTTGAGGGAATGATGTTTTTTGGGTTTTCATTGACAGACACATGAATGTTACTCACTTCTTTCCAATCAAGGATAAATTTAGTGTTTATGAGCTGGGACGATTGTACATCTAAGAGATTTTATGTCTTCATGGAGTTCCACACTCCATTGTTTCAAACAGGGATGCATGTTTTACTTCTTGGTTCTGGAAGGGGCTTTAGAAGGCTTTGGGTACATAGGTACTTTTGAGTACATCTTACCACCCCCAGATAGATGGCCAGTCCGAGCAAACGATTCTGGTGCTTGAGGACATGCATCGATCATCCATCCTAGATTTTGGAGGTTCTTGGGAGAGGCATATACCTCTTGTGGAGTTTTCCTACAATAATAGTTTTCAAGATACTATAATTATGGAACCTTATTAGGCATTGTATGGTAGGCCATGTCGATCACCCTTATGTTGGCTGGAGGTAGGAGAGGCAGCATTGTTGGAACCTCGTCTTGTTCAGGAGACCACAGAGCAAATAGAGTTGATTTAGAAGATGATGGATACTGCACAGTCTCAACAGAAGTCTTATGCTGATTAGAGGAGATGACCTCTGGAGTTCGAGGTCGGGGATCAGGTTTTCCTACGTATCACACTGATGATGGGACACAAGAAGATTAGGAGATATGGTAAGATTTCATCGAGGTACATCGGGCCTTTTGAGGTTTTGGAGAGAGTTGGTATGGTCTCCTATCGGTTACAGTTACCTCGGAGGTACCGGGCTATGCACGACGTCTTCCACGTTCCTCAGCTTCAAAGTTACTTCTCAAACCTATATCATGTCTTCCAACCCAAGGAGGTTGATTTGGAAGTGGATGCATCCTTCGAGGATAATCCTATCTAAATTGTTGATTGTTGTACAAAGGTTCTCCATGGCTGGTATGTTCCTCTGGTACGAGTGTTACGGCAACACGGGCGGGTACAAGACGAGACTTGGGAGAGGGAGGCAGATGTATTAGCACAGTGGCTGAAACTGTTAGGGGTTTCTTGTTCTATTATGCACTTGGAAAATTTAGGGACGAATTTATTTAAGCGGGGAAGTTTGTAAGAACCCATACCGTCTTTTTAGGTATTTTTTTTCTTTTTTTGGAGTTTTTGAGAAAAGATGAGTTTCTGGAAATTTTTTAAGTACACTCTGTGTACTTCTTTGCCGTTGGAGGTCATCTACTGGCCATGTAGTAGCCACACACATGGCCATGTGGGAGTGACTTGGAGGTCGATAAATGTGGAGTATGGAAAATGAGAGTACACACCATGTACTTTAAAAGTACACACTGTTTATTTTATTTTTTTTCATTAAATGCACTGGGGTCACATCTAACAGGCAGAACACCCTTCTTCTAGGTCTCATTCATCTGAGAGAGTCTGTACATACTCGGATCTTCGATGAGACCTCGAGCCTCTGTCCGTCCTCTGAATAAAACACCATCGGTTGCATTGTAATCGCATTGATGAGTTATTCTTATCCTAGAGCATCGGTTTCCAATTCCTCCTCTTTTCCAAGGTATCATGGGTTGAGCTTTTTATACTTTTTCAAATATATATGGTTTTTTAAGGCGATTCATGCCTCATGGTTCAAGTATATCATTTCTACAATGTCCTGGTAGGTTTTTTGTGCCTTTCCCTTCAAAGTCTTTGAGTATTATGTGCAAATTCCACCAATACCCTTGAATGGGGTATCGGGTGTTTACCCTTTTAACCATGTTGTTTTCCTGCCATGCTTATATTCTTCTGTAGAGGTAATTTGAATATGAATAGAGTTTATTGCTATGATTTGGATGTGTTTTGACCTTTCATGCTCTATTAATGATTGTTTGGTCCTGTTTAGCCCGTTTGGATGCCCTTCCTGTTTTCCATGCCTATTGCTGCAGGATGGAGAGTTTGTATTCATGACATGCTTGTTATGTTTTAGACTATTTAACCAAGTAGTTCTATAGGATTACTTGGACATATTACACTGCAATTCTTGTTGAGCTATATAGGGTCGTGAGAACCTGGTGTAGTGGACTATAAGAGGAATTCACCTAGAGAACATCCTCAGAGAGTCTTTGAGAACATTTGGCTATAAGGGGGATTGACCAAGTGAGCATACTTAGAGATCCTAGAACCAAATTGGGGTATATGGGGAATTGACTGAGTGAGCTTCCACTGAGATTCCTTGATTGCTTTAGACTATAATGGGATTGCACACGTGAGCTTCCTTAGAGAGTCTTTGTTTTTATTCTTGAACTGTTTAGACTATAAAAAAAATTGACGGTGAGTGCTTCCTCAGAGAGTCTAGGAATGACCTGGGATATAAGGGTAATTTAATGAGAGAGAATCCTCAAAGAGTCCTTGACCTAAGGGCTATAATAGTAATTAACTACGTGAGCTTCCTTAGAGAGTTCCTGACTACCTTAGACTATACGAGGAATTTACTGTGAGTGCTTCTTCAGAGAGTCTTCATATACTGAACTCGAGAGGATAGGTTGTGTGTACTTCCTAGAGGGTTATTGTGCTTGATTGATTGTTTGACTTGTGGAACTTTTTATTACTGAGCACTTTCCTATTTACAATTTTTGTACTTTTACCTGCCATATATTCATTGACTGTTAGGAACAAATCTTTGGGTGGTTGCCCAGTGGGATTTAGTCTCACACCTTGTTTGGTCCACACTTTTGGGCCCAAATAGATTATATTTTTGCAGGTATTGATAAGGGAAAGCGCCCTTCTACTTCTGGTACTTGACTTGCTGAGGAGCTAGAGAGCATGGGACCAAGCCATGGCTAGTTATGCTGAAGAGTTTATCTATTTTATTTTCACTTCGGTTTAGCACTATTTGTATTTCTAGCATTGTGACTTGTTTGGATGCTTTCCTAGACATATATTTCATGCATCATTATATATGTTCTCCAGTTGTTTTATTTTCAGTCTACCATTGTTTACTCTTGTACGGATGTTTACTGCTTCTTCTATTGCTTTTGTTTTTCTTCCACTGTGTACTCTGCCAATGAGGGCATAGTTTCCCCACTATCATACCCATTGCCCTCGCTACTAGTTGGCAGCGTCTGTAATTTTGGGAAATGCGCTTGAGGCCATGTGACCAACTGGGTATGGGGCACCTCTGGGTGGCATCCGGAACCTGGACCTTACATTGTGAATACCCAAATATCTTCTTATCCATGGTAATTAACCTATATGTATAAATAATTTATTTATTAAAGGATTTACATTTATGAAACATATGTTACCTTTAAAATGTTCAAAGATAATGCCTTGTGTAACTCTTTATGAACATATATACTCAATGATTTTGAATGAAACCCAATTTTTATATTCCACATTTTATTAATGAATTGTTTTATTATTATATTTGTGACATGCATGAATTAAGAAATATGAAGTGTACCCTGAGAGTAATCTCCTACATTGGGTAAGGAATTAATCTCTAATGATTACATTTTTTATTATACCACGGTGAATAACCTTGGTAATTATAATTTATGACATATCGGTGATAAAACATTTAGATATTCTTATTAATGTGTAAATTTTAAGTTTTATTCACTTTTATGTGTTATTTATCATCTACATATTATTATTCACTCATTTTATGCCTCATTTATTATCCATAATGATCAATCAGGTTCTATTTCTTTAGTTTATCCTTTATTGAGATTTATGCTCTGCAATTTTCTTTCATGTATGTCCCTAGGATATGAGATGTAGTAAAAGTATCATGGAATTAACATATGGAGAATAATTTTATATAGATTATAATAATGTTTATTTTATTCAATTTTATGCTTCTAATTTCTAATAAACAAAACCTTAAAAGATATTCTATGTTACTATGTGTTGTACTGTGTAATGAAAGATTTATGTTTTAAAAAGGAGGGATTCAATAGTGATCTAGGTTAATTATGTAGTTAAATGGGTTATCATATAAGTGGGACTGAATTAAATACCTAAAAATTCTTTGTTGAAGGTGTAAATGACCTTTTAATTATTAAATATTTACGATACTTTGTTTAGATATTTTCCCTTATTAATTTTGATTAAATATTAATCATAGAAATTATTTAATTATTATAAATATATTATTACACCATTTACTAAAAAAATTTAAAGAGCCCAAATTTGGGATATAATTAACCAAAATCAATTTGAAAATATATGGCCCCCCTTCTCCCCTGGCTCTCCCCCTCCCTCTCTCAGCTTCATCTAGGGTTTCTCTCGAAACCCTTCTCTTTGGGGCTGGTGGCATGCCTGAGCACCTTTTTCCCCTTCATATCTTCCTATCTTCCTTCCTTTTACCTTACTCTCTGATCCTACAACCTCTTCTTGATTCCTCTCTTTGTGATTATTATTTCTTCTCTCTGGTGGTCTGGCTTTTGGTTCTCTTCTCATGAGTAGGTTATAGATCCCAATGATGGTGCTTTCTACAATCCCCAACCATATTTTCCCCTCTCTATCCTTGTGTTCCATTGGTCCTATCTAGGTTAGATATGAAATAATGGTTACTCACTGGTTTTGGGATCAACGGAGTGGTGGTCAAGGGATTTTCAACCACTCATGTGTCAGAAATATCTTTGTTTTGGATTTGAATTTCATTTGAGGTGAGATGTCTTTACTTGGAGGAACTAGATGATCTTGTCCCTACACTAAACCCAAGGGACTCTTCTCCTCTACAAGTTAGAGTTAGAGTAGTGTTTCCTCAATGGTTTTGGGAGGTGGGTTATGGCAGTAGTTGATGCTTCTCACACAACATGTTTCTTTTGGTTTTTATGAAGATTTATTGTCTCCTTCTATATTGGTGGGTTTATATGATGTTTTTTCAATGAATGTTTTTAATTTTTCATCTTGTAAGTTCTGGTTTTGGCTTTATTGTGCCTTGATGATGTTGTGTCATATGTGGTGTTCGGTTAAGGATGATGATGGTAGTTTTATGATAGAAATGTTGTCACCAGTTCATTATAAATCCTATGACTAATTTTGGGAATTAACTAAATATATTGATGAGGGCATGATTTTCCATGTTTTTAGTATTGAAGAGATGGTGAAGCTTCTTTCGATGGTGAAAACAGAAGCTGGTGGAGCATTCCGATATTATGGTTTAATGCGATAATGTCTTTTCAGTGTGATAGTAATGGGTATGAGACTTGAGGCAAAGAGGTGGATTGATATGACCCATTAACCAAGATGGGTGTGGATGTTTTGAATTTTGAAATTTAAACTCTTTATATTTTTTGAAGAGGGATGTGGCAGTACTTGGATCAGGTTTTTTCAGCAATGAAGTTTGTTTTTGAATTTTGAATTTAGTATGTTTTATGTCTATCATCAAAGTGGGGTATGTCTGGGTGATATGTGGTGGTTTATATATGGTTCCCACTTTTCCAAAATTGGCCTCTTATAAAATAAAAATAATCTATTGTGAAATTTGAAAATATTATTTAAATAACATTTAAATTAAAATAAATAATGTACTGAGAAACAATTTTTGTATAATTTTTTTTGAGTAATTAAGTTCCTTAAATATTATTAATGGAATAAAATAAATTGGCCAAACTGAACAATTTGATCAATATTATTAATAATATGTATATCATTTTATCTTATTCAATTTATAGATGTGATAAAAATCATTTCAATTTAAGAGTTCCTAATTTATTTGAAAACACGTATATTTTCTAAGCATAAAATAACCATTTTTTATTGTACGATTTTATATAGTTTTTAAAAAGTGGTTAATTATAGTGATATCAAAAAATTTAAAGTCTATTATATAATGGTAATATTTAGTTATTTTATTATGTTAAAAGGTATTTTTAGTTCATGGTTTATTAAAAGATAAGTTACATAGATGGTATTAATGAAAAATAATTACTAAACCCTTGGGGTATAATGTTCCTTCCCCTTAATTGAATTTCATCCTCAAAATTTTATTACATGGTGGAAAATATTGAGTATAGTTCACTCTCATCTCATCATTAATTTCCCATATAGCTACCTCAAATTTAAAATTCTTCCATAGAACATTCACATAATGGGTGGTCATGTTCCGCGACACCTTTTCTCCTCAGTCGAATATTTCTATTGGTTTTTCTTCATATGATATGTGAGGTTATAGTTATATTAATTTTTTTCTACGTACATTTAATGAATATGGTATATAATTCCTTGAAATAGATACATAGTACACATCACTCAATTTAGAGAGGTGTGGAGTGAGTGCAATGCAATAATCTACAACCCCGATAGGATGAATTATCTAAAAGGTACCGATGTATATATGTCTTAGCTTCCATTTTTTACAATAACCCATAAACCTCATCCAATGAACAATTAAAACGAATAACTTTTCACTAAAAACAATCATTATGTCCTACTGAAAACTATATTAATAATTTTTCTATTAACATTGGGCCTCTGTCATATGTCAAAGAGTCGTTGAGATCTCCTCTTTCATTTCTTTGATAAGGTTAGGACCTATCATCTTCCTCTATCCAACTGTATCCAAGAATTTTGGAGTCCTTTATCCCTTCCCATATATAGCATCATCTGGTTTCATCTAAATTCTATAATGAAAACTGTTATTACATGAGAACTCTACCAAGGGGATTTGTTTATCCCCACATCCTTTTAAATACATCAAAAAAGATCTCAACATATCATATAGAGTTTTATATGACCTCTTAGACTATCCATATTTCTAAGGATGATAAGAAGTGAAAAAACTCATCTATTTTTTAAATGATTTGTGAATACATCTATAGAACCTTGAGGTAAACAAATGATCTTGATCAAATACAATTTATAGTGGTACTCAGTGCAGGCTAACCACTCCATTTATGTATATCATGGTGAGTTGGTCAATGGGGAAATATTCTTTAATTGAAAAAAATGCACTAAATTTTTAAGTAGATTGACGTCAACCCAAATAACATTCAATAATTTATTATTTTTTGATATTTCAATGATAAAATCTATGGTCATGTTTTCCCATTTCCATACTGGTAGGGGTAATGGTAACAACATACCTTTATACTTTTATCATTCGTCCTTAACTTACCGATACACCATGAATCATAATATATAATTTGGGATTTCTGTATTCATGATTTCCCACATGAATTTTTTCTTAAAATATCTATACATTTTGTGTTTCCAATATGGATAGATATTAAGGATCTATGTGCATCATTCAAAATATCCTTCATTAACTATCACTTTTATGGGACACATATATATGTTCTATACCATATAATACTATCCTTAAAATATTTCTACTCTAGAATATTCCCTACCATGTTATGTATATCTACATCATACTTTTTTGATTCTTTGATCTCTACTAGAATAAAAGTGTGATCAGTTAGTTAGGACAAATATGATTTATCTTCTCACATTGCGAATTACAATTTCATCCTCTACAAATACATGAGTATTGGGATTTTTCTGTCCTCACCAAGGATATAGTATCATCTTATTTCCATCTTAGTGGATCATCTAAAATATTTTTCTTCATCATGCGGTAATTTATTGTGTTCTTATAATATTATATCAATTCAAACCATCTTCTTTATCTCATATTAAACAACTTGTATTTGAATATATAATCCAATATCTTGCAATCAGTATATATATCACATTTTTCTCCTTAGAGATAATTTATCCAAATCATTAATGAAATGGTCATTAGTGCCAACTCTAAATCATGTGTTTGGTAATTTTATCATGAGTCTTTAATTAGAGTGATGCGTAATAAATTACCATAACATCCATCATGAAAACATGTCTTGTAAACTTTTTCTAAGAATCGTTGTATACAATAATACCTTCCCAAAAATAAGTTGATTTATGTATAGGTGTAGTTACTGACCTCTAATTCAATTATTTAAAACATTCTTCATGGTCCTCTATTAAAAGTAACTTTAATCCATTCCTTGTAATCTTTGGTAATGTATTTAATATCTTTCTGAAATTTATCGCAATGCATCAATAATATCTTAAAATCGGATGAAAAATACATATATCAGTAATATTATTTGGTATCATATATAAATCGGCAATATATATCATTGAAGAATCTACTAAGAGTCCAATTTTTTGATTATATTGACGAATAATTATACTATATTTTGATAGAATTCACACTTGCTAAATTTGGCATACAATATCATCATTCTCAAGGTTTTTAAAATAATCCAAAAATAATCTTCATACCACTCCTTAATTATAGAATATATATGAATATATTCTATAAATACAACACTAAATTGACCAAGGAAGTCTATAAATATATTATTCCTTAGATACATGAAGTTAATAAAATTATTTTTAATTATAAAGTGCATCAAATTATATTAATAGTGTCCATACCTTGTATGAAACACTTTCTTGGAATTATCCTCCCTTTTAACCCATAATTGATGATATCCATATCAAAGATCACTATTTTATATATAAGGATTATATGAGTTATTTGAATAGATCATTGATATAGGTTGGGGATACATATTTTTTTATCATGATTTCATTATACACACAATAATGAATGAAAAAAGGGATTGATCCATCCATATTTGTTTAAAGAACAAGTGAACACCATAGTGAAGAAATAAGGATGATAAAACACTTTTCCAAATTCTCATACTCTTTCTTCATTCACTCTAGCAATTCAACAGGATCCATCTTATCTGGACACTTCATGATATTCATGGATCCATGTATGAGTTCAATTTAAATCTCATCCTCAAGCCATAGGGGTAGATGACTTGTGCATATCGTGGGGTGTGGAAAAACGATTATTTACTATGTTAAAATTTATTAAAGAGGTTAAACTATGATGTCCCTTGAGAGGATGAGACAAAAATCATGTTTGTCACTTTTTAATTACATGAAGAATTGGGTGTTTTTTAATTTCTTTGGTTTTGAAAATTATAGAAACAGAACAAAAGAACAAATTAAAAAATATATTCAAGACAAATTTAAAAAAAGTTATTAAAAACTATTATATTATATGGGTGATCAATTCGGGGTATATTTCCTAATTACAATGATATATTTATTCCATTTTATTCAATCCTCTTCTGCTAAGTCGATTTAAGTGTGATTCCCTAATCGCTTCAACTCACTTCTTTGGTCAAATTTTTTTGATAAGAATATACTTCAAAAAAAATTAGTTTGGTTTAAACACTTTCTAGTGTGTGATATAGTTTTAGTGAATACACCCAATTGAGTTAGTCAATTCCCAATCAGGTATTGTTTATCCCAAGTAAGGAAGAATGTTCACCACCCCTCCCATACGTACAAAAATCTCTAAGTACTTTAACACTTAGCCCTAAAATTATTCTATAGAATATAGACCAGAACCTAGTTGAGGGAGAAAAATGATCATTTATTAAATAAATAATAATAATAGAATATAAAATTTTAATATGATCCCATAAGATAATAAATACTGGTATTAGAATTTGAAAACAACTTTTCATGAGAGAGAGAGTTTTTATTAAATAAAATGAAAGAACTCAAGAATTAAAAAATAAAAAACCTACCCTTCCCCAATAAACTAATATTTTCACCCCACTATGGTAAGAGTAATTGAGAATAATGGAGAAGATAATGTAATTATATAAATAAGAAGAATAGAAGAGTGAAAGGAAAAAAACAAAGATTTTCTCTTCCAGAATCTATCCTTTAGAATAATAGCTTCGGTTCTCCCAAAATATTGTAGAATAATGTCATGGTAACTTCTTATAAGATGTGAGGAATTGGTTTTTCTAGATACCTTGTAAATTTCAGAGAAATTGGCGCTGCTTGAAATTGGTTAAGGCCTAATTACTAGAACTGACTTTTTCTTTCCGCTGATTACTATACCACTAACCCCAATTTGACCGGATAAAAGGTGGACTTAATGAAATAATTTCTACATGAAATTTAATGTGTAGATTAAATGGTGAATCTGATTTAGAAACCAACTATAATCACTTCATTTTATAGTCTGTAGCCTAATATATTCCTCTTTGAATAAGGTAGGGTTGATTTTTCCAATTAGATTATGTTATCACATTAGAGAATTTTTTTGGGCATGTGGGATTTCGAATTGGATCTGCATCCAGATTACATATTTTTAGACCAAAAACCATGGAATACAAAAAAATGAATAACTCAAATGTGATCTACATTTTAAAATTTATGCATGTAATACAGAGGTTATGGAAAACTGTTAAATTTATAGAATTAACTGGTTTTGACATTTAAGCTAAAAAATATCCAAATTTCATAAAATGATACAAATAAGCTCGCATTGATTAATGTACAAGGATTAAATCATTTAAAAATATATTAATAATAGTGAAAATATTATATCTATCAATTCCACCACACTTATCACTTTGACTCCTGGACATGTAAACATCAAAATCAAATCTAATAAAATTTAAAACGCATGTCCATGAGATCCACCAATTTGACACTAAGAATAAAAATATCATGCCTCATCCAAAATCATTATTAGAAGTTCTTCATTCATATTACTCATTATATTTCCACCTCATTTCTCCTCCCATTCACACAAAACACTTACCTCACTTTCATTTTATCTTATCACACAAATGTCAATTTTCAATAATGTCTTTCTCATATAATACTCATGAAAGGATCACCATAGGCTTGATAAAATAATACATATCCACCTGATGTGATTTAAATACATATTATTATCATGATTAATTTTTAGGGTTATTATGTGGATTTCAGTTGGTAGGATTTTTATGTTAAACATTCTGAGGCTGAATAAGGAGAGCTTGACTCTTTTGGAAGAAAAATTGAAATATTCTAATTTTCACTCGAGTATTGTATCCTCCACACTTCCTTTAGATTCAATTCAGCTCCATCATCATGAAAAATCAAGTAATTTTCACAACCTTTATTATTTCAGAAGCAAAAAAATTTCATTCTTCTAAAAAATGATTTTTTATGAAATCTCTAGATAGGAAAAACTTTCTTTTGCATTGTAGTCACCGGAAAGGCACAACTTATTTTATCATAAAAGCTTTAGAAAAGGGAAAAATCAATATAAGGATTTTTTTTAGAATCATATTCATCGTTTCAAAAATTTTTCTTCCCACCCAATGTATCACCAAATGTGGTAGCATAATACAAGATAGCGTCCCTCACACTTAAGTTCAACTAGATCTTGCAATTTCAGTTCAAGAGTAGGTTGGATAGGTTAAATTGTCTTGTAATGCGGCTAACCTAAAAGGTTATTCATGGATTAAAAGGGAAATAAGGATATAATGTTCAATGTAGGCCATTATAAAAATCATTCTTATGAAGTAGGGGGCTATAAAACCAAAGAAATGCCTCAATCATTTAAACACACGTACCTTAGTTCCAAATTTTTTGACAAAAATAAATCATATTTTGAATAATACAATCACAGTTTGGTTCTCTCAAGAAGTGAGTTGATTGAAAATAATAAGACATATTGGTTTAAATGCCTCAAGAGAATGTGATTTCAATGATAAAGATAGTGTGATGTCACATGGGATTCAAAAATCAGTGTACTCTTCATGAAATTTCTAAATATTTGAACTTGAAACAAAGTCATTTTCAGAATTTATATAAGATCGATTTCTTGGGATAGATTTTTCAACACATAGAAACTGTTTTCAAAATGGTTATGAGAATCATTTCAGCTCAATTTTTTTTTGAAAAACACCCAAATTGAAAAACACACACAATGTTTTTTGAAAAATATAAAAATAAACAATTGAAAATAATAAACTACAAAGGTTTCTTCCCCCACACATTAATGATGAAGTGTCTGTAATGAATTCAATTATATTTCATAGGAATGTAGTTTCGAAATTAAATTATATAAATAATGAAATTGTTAAGGATAGGTACGACCTAATGGATTTATTTATAAATGGGTTTGAAGAGTGTGATCTCCTCCACCGGCTCTGATGGCATGGTCCCAATGAATTTATTCAACTGATGGCCATTAACAGTGAATGCATTATTCTCTCCATCCTTTATTATCTACAAAGAACCAAAAGGATATACATGAGTAACTATTAATGGACCATCCCATCTGGAATGATGTTTACCTTCCATCATCTTGAGTCTTGAGTTGAATAATAGCACTATGTATCCAAGATGGATGTCCTTTGGTTAGAAAAGATTTTCCTAAGACACTCTTGTTCTCCCTTTATAAATACTATAATTTTAAAATTCTTACCATCAAATTTCTTCCAACTCTAGTAATTTTAATCTTCTCTCCTTCCTAGCTCTTTCAAGATCCAAATTTGTCTTCCTGATAGCCCAGTATTCCTTCGGTTCCAAATCCATAGGTAGGTGATAGTTTTTTCCATAAATTAGCCTATATGGAATCATTCCAATCTGGGTTTTATAGGATTTCCTATAATCCCATAATGTTTCATTCAACCTTTTTCTAAAATCATTCATATTTTGATTAATATCCTTTTCCTAAATTCCTTTTATTTCACTATTAGATACTTCATCTTGACCAGTAGTTTGTGGATGATAGGGAGTTGATGTTTTATTATGCACCCCATACTTCTTTAGTAAAAAATCAATTATTCTATTGAAAATGTGAGTCTGTGGTCACTAATGATGGTCATAGGCACTCCAAACCAACAAAATATGTTAGCCCTGACAAAACAACAAACCAATTTAGCATCGTTAGTCCTTGGGAATTTTTCTTCCACCAATTTGGAAACCTAATCCACTACATGAATGATATAATAATTTCCAAATTACATGGGTAAATGGACCATAAAATCTATCTCATATACTTCATAAGTTTCACAAAAATTATGTGGTTGTTTGAGAATTTCTTGTCTCTTTGAAATATTTCTATAAAACTAACATTTAAACACCTTTTTCAAAATTTATGAGCATCATTAAAAAGGGTGGGCCAATAAAATCCAGATTCAAAAACCTTACTTGCATTAGTTTGTGGTCCAAAGTGGCCTCCAAGGGCTAAAGTGTGAAAAAACTCAATGAGAGAATAATTTTCACTTTTAGGAAAACATATTCTTATTACTTATTCATTTCAAATCTTCTAAAGAAATGGATCATCACAAATATAATATATAGATTCCGATTTAATCTTTTGAATTTTGTGGGAATATAAATGATATGGGACCTGAGATGTTACCAAATAATTGACCATATTGTCATGCCACGGAATATCAATGATGATGATGTAGAGTTTTTCTCCAGGTAGCTCATCCTCAAGTGGGTTCTGGTTTGGAATTTTTGTTACAATGGTTTGGGGTAGTATATTTAAATGATTAGAAACCTGATTTTTAGTTCCATTTTTATCATTAATTTCCAAATTGAACTCTTGTAATAGTAGCATCCATCTCACTATCCATGGCTATGTGTTTTCCTTTTTCATTAAATACCTAAGTGGTGTATGATTAGAAAAAATAAAAAATTTAATACCAGGAAGATATGATTGGAATTTTTCTTGTTCAAAAAAAACTACATTGGAATCCTTCTTGGTGGTTAGGTAATTGATTAGTGTGGCATACAAGTCCCTTGATGCATAGGATATGACTTGAGACTTTCTATCAATTATTTTTGGTAACGTTTCTCCAACATATTGGTTTGATGCATCAAAAAAACTCAAAAGGGTACTCCCAATTGGGTGGTTTCATTATTGGAGGTGTGATCAACAATTTCATTAGTTTATCCAAAGAATTCCTACATAAATTTTAAATATTAAAGTCAGCTTATTTTTTTAGTAATCAAAAGAGTGGGAGATAAATATTAGTAAAATATTTGATGAATCTTATGTAAAATCCTCCATGTTCTAAAAATGATCTAACATGTTTAAACAAGTTGGATATGGAAATGAATTTATTACATAAACATTCTATTTATCAAACTCAATCCCTTTTTGTGAAATTATATGCCCCAACACTATTCCATTTTCAACAATGAAATGAAATTTTTTGAAATTTAATACAAGATTATTTTCAATACATTTTTTCAATACATTTTCAAAATTTCGTAAGATATGATCAAATCAATTTATAGAAACTATGAAATGATAAATATGCATCTCCAAGCAGTCCTCAATATGATCTAAGAAAATATTTACCATACACTGTTGAAATGTACCTTGGGTGTTTCATTTCCCAATAGGAATACTTTTGAAGGTAAATGATCCAAATGTAATAGTGAATGTTATCTTCTCCGGGTCATCTGGTGCGATCGGTACCTGAAATTATATTGAGAGTCCCTCTAAAAACAATAAGGTGTTTTTCTAGCTATCCTTTCTAGCATCTGATAAATTAATGGAATGGGAAAGGGGTATTTTCGGGTAAATTGATTCAGTATCCTGTAATATATACACATTTTATAGCTATTTTTTATTCTTGTGGGGATCATTTCCCTTCTATAATTTTTAATAATGGTCAGGTCGGTTTTCTTTAGGCCTAGATGAACGGGGTTGACCCCTTGAGAATTAGATATTTGGTAAGTGATGTCAGCTGCTAGTAATTTATCTATCTCTTTCTTTATAACCTCCATGATGGTGTGATTGAGTCTTTTTTGTAGTTTTCTAACTATTCAGGTATCACATTCTAAAAATATTCTATAAGATCAGACCTTGGGATTGATTTTGAGTATATCTCTTAAACTCCATCCTACAACATGGACATTTATTTTGAGTTGGTTAATCATATTTTCTTCTAATGAATGGGATAGTTTATTGGAAATGATTACTGGTAATTTCTCTCCTTCCATTTGGTAATAATAATTCAAATCACTTTGAAATTGCTCAAATTTCAGACATGGGGGTTGTTCAAAGGATGATATTAAATTTTTGTTTCCTACTTATAAGGATGTAATCTATTATATCATCTCATTTAATTTTAATAAATCATCGAAAAAGTCATATTTTACATCCTCTAACATGATATTAGGATTATCATGTTTTTGGGAATTGTAATTTTCAAATGAAAAATGTTCTCCTAAAGATAAGAAGTCATGATGCATACCTAAATCTTCAATTGGTTCTGTGCCTTATTTTGGAGAGATCCCATAAAGTGATTGATTACTAGATGAATGTTTAATTGCATTAAGAATTTTTATGTTTATAGTAATATCTCCAAGTTCCATTGGTAGTTTTTCTTCATGGAAATTGATGATAGTCCTCACAATTTTTAAGAAGCCTCTTGAAAGGATGGTTGGAGAGTGGACAGGTGCTCTGTCTACTTCCATGGTAAGGACATAAAAGTATACTAGAAAGATCAATCCCCTTACCCTCATGAGTACATCTCCTACAACTCAAGCTAGGTAAATAGTGGGTCTATTTTTTAATTGGACCACCACTCTAGTTGGTTTTATTTCTCTGATCTGTGAGGATGAAAAAGTATAGTGAGGAATAACATTTTTTGAAGATCCCAGATCACATAGTTCATTAGTAAAATTTAGACTCAATGGTGATGGAAATAGAGAATGTCCCTTGATCTTGAATTTTTTTGGTATTGTTGGTGGGATCATTGTTGAGACACTTTTTCCTAAGTTGATTCTCACATTTCCATAAAACCTCCTTCTTTTTGTGAACACCTCCTTCTGAAATTTTTCATACATTGGGACTTATTTGAATGCGTATAGTAGTGGTATTTTCATTTCAACATTCTAGAAGGTTTCATAAATTTCCCTTTGAAGTCTCTCTTCTTTACCATTCTTCGATTTAACTAATGTGGATGGGAAGGTTCTTAGATATCCCTTTTATCCATTTCTTGTTTTTCCAAAAAAAAACAACCTTTTCTTTCTAAACCTGGTTATTTATTCATTTTTGTTCTAATCCCATTCTTTTGGATGGATGGTTTGATCTTTTTTAGCTTCCTTAAAGTCGGTATTCTAACTTTTTTTAGGTTCTTTGAGCTTTTTTCCACTTCTTTTATTATCATTTTTACATTCTCCTTTGGGTTAGAGATTCTATGGGTTGGTAGTTCACCTTGATTATTTGTCATAATTTCCATAAAACATCAAAATTTATCAGTTATATTATCTATCTTATCTTCTAACCTAGAAACTTTGGTTCGTAGATGCTGCTCTTCAGTAATTAGTGTATTTTTGGAAGGCTTCTGGTAAGTCTTTCTTTGGAACGGTGATGGCTAAAAGGCTTTTTGTTGTTGGAAGTGATATTTTTTGGATTGTGGAAATGGAGGGGGTTATATTATTATAGTGGAAAAGTAGGTCTATCCTAGTTTATTTGGATTCCATATCATAGGATATTTGGATTAAATTACCTTTGCTGATGGGTTGTAGCATAACTTTTGGTCCCCTCCACTTCTGGACATTGATTAGTGTAATGGTCAGTAGAAAATCGTAAACCACATACCTGAGTGGGGCCTTTTTGTTCCTTTACATGGTTCTCATAACGTTGTCTCATAAAACTGGATATTTATTTAAGTGTTGATTAAATAAAGGGTGAGGAATAATCATAATTCCATTCATCATGGATGCCTCTAGTGCTCGTACCTCTAATTCTGAATTACTTTGAGTTTTGCACAATTATTTCGATGAGACCTCAAATATCAAAAAGAGACTTGTAAATCAGGGATCCTCAAGATGAGGTTTCTAGTATATTTCAATCATTTTCAAAAAATAATTAGTATAATAACACAAGTAATTGGTTATCTTCCATTTCTTGGTGTGGGAATCTCACATAGAGTTTCTTGAAATATTCCGAGTATTCGTGGAGAGTCTCACTGGTCGAGTGATGTATGATATAAATCTGTATTTTTATTTTAGTTCTCTTGGATGTAGGGATAAATATATCAAATAATACTTTTTTTGAGATATTCTCAATAATTTATCTCCCCTGGTTGAGTATTTTATAACCATTATTTTGTTGTTTCCTTAATCAAGAAGGGGAATGTCATCCACTTTACTTTCTCTTTTGAAACTCCTTAGGGTTTGAAGCTAGAACAGACATAGGTGAACTCTTTGATGTGTCAATTTGGGTCTTTACCTACAAGGCCATGAAATTTTGTTTGCACTTGGATCATATTAATACATATATAAAATTCATTTTCTATGGAAGGGATAGTGAGTTGGTTATTTTGATTAGCCAATTTAGATAAGTAGAGATCACACAGAGTTTGGTTGGGATTTTTAGTCATTATTTAAGGTTCAGACTGATCACTGAAATTATAACTTGAATATGTGTGGATTATTTACTTAAAATTTCATTGAATTTTTTTTTCTCAATTGGGTTATTGTTTTATCAATTTTATGATCAAATTCAATTATATGGTTATTTGAACTACAGGTTATTCAAGAATGTTTTTTTTAGTTCTTTGTGTTTTGAGGAATTTCCTCCTTGGAAACGACACTATGTTTTGATACATGCCTATCATGTGGTATGGAAAAAAACTTTTATTTACTAAGTTAAAATGTAGTAAAAAATTTAAACTAGGTTTTCCTTAGAGAGGAGCGCACAACAATCACGTTTAATTCTATTTAATCAAAAGAAGAATTGGGTGTTTTTGAATTTGTTCGGTATTAAAAATGATAGTAACAGAACAAAAGAAGAAGTTAAGGTATAGTTTCAAGAAAAATTTGCAACACATGTGATTAAAAAATATTTTATGAGATGAATGATCTAGTTAGGTTCAGTTTTCAATTTTCGATGTTATCCTTATTACATTTTATTCAATCCTCTTCTACTAAGTTGATTTAAGTGAGATTCCACAATCGCTTTAACTCACTTCTTCTGTCAAATGGTTATGATAAGAATAGGCCTTATAAATTATCTATTTTTTTCTACACTCCTTCTAGTGTGTGATAGAGGTTTAGTGGATACCCTCAATTGACTTAGTTAATTCCAAATCGGGTATATGTTATCCTAAATAATCAAGATTATAAACCATGCCTCCCAAACATACCAGCAATCGCTAAGTACTTCACCACTAATCCTGGATCTTATTCTAATGAATATAGAACAGAACCTAGTGGAAAGAGAAAAATGGTCATTTATTAATTCAATAAAAACTACATAATACAAAATTGAATATGATCGCATAAGATAATAAATACTATTATTATAATTTGAAAACAACTTTACAAAAGAGACAGAGTTTTTATTCAATCAAATGTAAGAACACAAGAATTACAAAAATATAAAAACTAACCTTAACAAATTGCCTATGATTTTTAACCCATCATTGTATGGGTAATTGGGAATAATGGGGAAGATTAAGGCATTACAAAAATAATAAGAAGAAAAGAGTGAAAAGAAAGAACAGAAATTTTCTCCTTTAAAATATGTTTTACAAAATTATATTTTTGGTTCTCCCACCAGATGGTAGAATCATTCCATAGTCCCTTATTATAAGATTTGAGGAATTGGTTTGGATAGTTACCCTTGAAATTTCAGATCAATTAGATTAGTGTGAAATATGTTATTGCTGAATTACTAGAATTGACTTTTTCTGGCCGCTGATTACTATTCCACAAACACCACTTTGACCAGCAAAAGGGTGACCTTAATGAAATAATTTCTATATTAACATTAATTTTGAGATTCCCCATTGATTCATCTTTCTAACTTAGCTAGAATAATCTCAATTTATGTTCGGTATCCCAAGATACGCCTCTTTGAATGAGGTAGGGTTGATTCTGCAGACCAAAATATTTTTTCACATTGAAGGATCTTTTTGGGAATGTGGGATTTCAAATTGGCTGTGGATCCAGAAGACATATTAGTATCCCAAAAACCATGGAATCCTAAAAAAGTAATAACTCAAGTTGGATCCATATTTTAAAAGTTATTCACAAAATATAGAGGTGAAATAAAACTGTTAAATTTATAGAATTAACCAGTTTTGACATTCATGCTCAAAACTCACTAAAAATCATAAAATGAAACAAATAAGATCATATAGATTAATGTAAAAGGATTAAATCATTTAAAAACACATTAATAATACTATAAATATTATATTTATCAAGATTCCATGTAACTCATTAAGAAATGCATTAGTAAATTCCATCATAATAGTCATTTTATCTTTACTGAATTCCAACTTAATAATTTGAGTCATGGGTCCCCCATTATTGTGTATCATAGCCCATTATATATAATTTTTACACAAAATGAGTTAAAAATATTCCTTTCATTAGTACATTATTATAATCAGATTTGGTATATTAAACGATACTTCATTATCTTGACAAATGATATGTTATTTGTGAATGGAAATCTAATCCATACCCAAAAATATACCAATTTCATCAAAGGGATGTATAATTTGATATGAAGGAAGTATCCTACGATAAATATTATTTATAGATGATTAATAACTATTATACCTTATCCTTGCTCCAGTAGTTGTATTCAATGATTTTTTAATATCCATTGGTTGGGGGTGATTCCATATTATTTGAATTTTTCTTATATAAATGAATGTGCCAAACATGAATAATATATAGTACTTGGGGATCAAGAATATATATTGTGTTTATGATGAATCGATCATTATCATGATTTAATTTAATGAATTTGATTTTTAATTCACTTACTTATTCCCTCAGTTTGGGAGGATTCATTTTCCAAAGGGATGTGTCATTGATTCCCATAATGCCTCAACACCTCAACACATTGGAAATGAATAATTATATTTTAGGTTGATCATTACCAAGTAAATTATTCATTTATTTTTTGTTAATAAACCTCTTATCCTTAGTTTGATAGTTGTATCATTGGTTTCTTGCTTTACCATATAAGAAAAACATCCATGATCCATTAAGGCAATCATATAGATTCATTCTCTATAATTTATTTCACTTATAAAGTTATAAATTCCTACCAACATGTGTATTAACATAATTTTATCCATGATACTCAATTTTTAGATTCTTTTCCTTAGAATATTGATATTTTCCTATTTCCCTCTATTCTATAATATCTTATTGAATAATCTCATCACTGATGCCAAAGTATCTTATGGATAACCCCCACCCCCCCCCCGAAGAATAAGCATTAAGATAGTAAAGTTGAAATAATTTTTTATTTCTGTATTAATGATGAATCTAGAGGTATGCCTGATATCCCTATGAACATCGTTAATTGTTTCAAGGTTACTAAATTTATAAATTTAAAACACAAAAAAAACAAACCACTGAACTAATGGGAAGTATAGGATATGTAATTTTGAGGTTAAACCCACAGAGTCAAGGTTGGAGAAAATATTAATTAAATACAATATGTCTAAACAAATTTTGAATAAGCCAATAATGAATCTAACTTATAGAGAATTGGATTATTATAAAATTGGGGAGAATACAATATAAAATGGGTGGGGGAAGCAATGATTCTTGTTTAATGGGATTACAAGTTATAAAAAAATTAATTAACCATCAGGCAGTCATCAAAATCAAATCCATGCAAGTTCAATGGTCATGATAAATTCACTCCATCCCAAACTCACCATTTCTCCTAGTCAGGTACTTTGGATTGTAAATAATGGGTAACCCAAAACAAAATTTAATAATAGGTAAGGGACAAACCCAATGGTCATGGTTGAAGTCTAAACCCTAGATCTCAAGTTAAATTAGACGCATTCAATCAATCTAGGAAATGGTAATTATTAGAGAAAGAAATTAATTATACCGAATCCCTAACCCCACATAGAATGGTATTGCAAGAAGAATCAAGAACGAGATAGAAATGAATAGAAAATAAGAAATCACATTATGAATTTCCTTAAAATATAAAATACCTTGTAAAATCAATCCCCTTTCATCATGCTTATTTCGACACAAAAAAATCACCCACTCATGCTAACCATGAGTGGGTGTAGAAAAATAATAAATAAAAAACCTATATAAAGTGGTGAAGCATAGCTCCGTAGTGGTGCACTTCCTAGGTAGTGGCTCCTCATTGAGATACATCCAGAAGTGACTTCAAATGGTGTTCTGAGGGTATCTATTTATATGAAATGGATGAGTTCTTCCTAACCCATTTCATAATTTGTAATATGATTACACAACAGGTAATATTGATCCAATTTTTCCTCTAAGAATTTTTAATCTTTTTGAATCTCACACATGGTTTGGAATCTTGGACTCCATTCACAACGTGTAGCTGATACTAACGATATGTAACCTTATTTCACAGCATGTACCATTTTTATTACTTATACAGGTGTTATACTTCCTCTATAATGACACCACGATGTGTAAGTTCATTACACAATGTGAAATCATTTTTTCTATAGTTTTTAACTCTACTTATTCTTCAAAAATCCAATGTCGCATTGCTTCTCTTCCCTCGTGACGTGAAATATATTTTAGCTCATATTTCTTCCGCTTTTCATTCCCTTTCCAAATATGCATCATTTACTTCAATAAACATAAAACAATTAAATTCACTCTAAAATTGGAATGATTATTAAATTAATTACAGAATCAATATATTAATAGACTCTAAAAGATATGCATGAAATACACTTATCAATACCTCGGGAGTATAAAAAAATTTAATTCATACACTCTGGGAAAACTGTGTTATTGCGATGGGTCATTTGTAACAGCAATATATCCCGTCACAAATGGTTCGACTGAAGACACATTTACGACGCGAATAAATTCCCGTCGCAAATAATGAGGTATTTGCGACGGTAAGAGATGCCCAGTCGCAATTGTTTTGGCAAGACTTTTGCGCCAAAATGTGGGAGGGATATTTGCGATGGGATGTATCCTCCCCGTCGCAAATAGAAGGCGGCGGTAAATCATATTCTCAACAGGATCGCTACCCGTCACAAAAACTTTTATGCGGCAGGGTTATTTGCGATAGGGCCCTTCGCAAATAACCTTTTACAGCGCGAGTAGTTGCGACGGTTCCCGTCGAAAATAACCCTTTTAACCTCAGGCAATAATTAATCCTCCGACAGTATTTGCGATGGTACATATCCTCACCATCGCAAATAGCATCTAGTGGTAAATATTATTTGTGATGGGCTCGTTTCCCATCGCAAAAAGTTCTGGCGGTAGGGGTATTTGTGACGGGACCCGTCTCAAATATCCTATTAACTGGATGCTGTAATTAATGCACCGAAGGTATTTGTGACAGGTCCCATCGCAAGTAACTCTAATTGCGATGGTACACCCGTCACAAATGAGACCATCGCAAATAATCTAACCTATATATACCCCCATCCATTTTTTTTCAGAACATCCAATTCTTCTCTACTTTCTCTCTACAGTCTTCAGTTTTAATAGTTTTAATTTTTGTTTTCAAGTGGAATTCGAAGGGGTCAAAAAGTTCAGCCTAAATTTTAAGGTATTTTTCTTTTATTTATTTTTATATTCCTTTAATTTTTTTATATTCATTTTAATTTTTGTTATTTAGTGGTAATTTAGATTAATTTAATTTAATTTTTTATTCATATTTAGTTTTATTAATAAAATGTTTTTTAGTGATAATTAGGCATAATTAGTAGATAAATAAAATAATTTTGTATAATTAGATTCCTTATCAATCAAGTAATCAGTGTCTGGATACGAACAAGTAGAGGCGGCTCTGGCACAACTGTACCTAGGGGTTAAAGTCCCGATAAGGAATCTCGGGCCTGACCCGTGATATCCTGGTACACGACAATGAGTCTTGCTGCACTCTTGGTTCGACACTCCCGGATGATATTTGTTTGGTAATATTCTAATTTAATTATAAATTAACTAATAATTAAAATAATTAATAAATAATTTAAATAATGAGCTAGTAATTACCAGATAATTAGAAAAATTACCAGATAATTAGAAAAATTACCAGATAATTAGAAAAATTACAAGATAATTAGAGAAATTACCAGATAATTAGAAAAATTAACAGATAATTTGAAAAATTAACAGATAATTAGGAAAACTACTAGATTATTAGAAAAACTACTAGATAATTAGAAAAAATACCAGAGAATTAGAAAAACTACCAGATAATTAGAAAAACTACCAGATAATTAGAAAAACTACCAGATAATTAGAAAAACTACCAGATAATTAGAAAAACTACCAAATAATTAGAATAACTACCAAATAATTTGAATAACTACCAAATAATTAGAATAACTACCAGATAATTTGAATAACTACAAGATAATTAGAATAACTACCAGATAATTAGAATAACTACCAGATAATTAGAAAAACTACCAGATAATTAGAAAAACTATCATATAATTAGAAAAAATACCAGATAATTAGAAATAATTTTACATTATTTCTCCACATGTAATATTTGCATTAATTTTCAAAATTATCAACCTCCTCACCAATAGAGAGGTGAAACTGAATGTAAATATTACATGTGGAGACAGAATGTCAAGTTTCAACACTGAAAAGAGAATTGTAACATAATATAAAAAATTATATTATTTTAATATTAATAATAAAATAAGCAGAACAATTAGAGAATAAGCAAGACAATTAGCAAAAAATTAGCGAACAATTAGAACAATTTGCGAATGTGATAGATGAACATTTTTTTTGGTTAACCAGTCTCTATGTATATCTTCTCATTACTAATTAGTAACATAATTGATAATATAATTAGTAACTTAATATAATAATTTTATTAATTTTATGATTAATATTAATGAAGAAATAATATTAATATTATTAAAATAAAAAATAAATTATAAATTATTAAAATTATCAATATTCGCAACAAGCTATTATTAACATCTTCAAATTTTAAACGATCCTCAATTTTTAGATCGTGCTCAGTAAGAAGTTTGTGTAAGTCATGTTTGATGTAAACTCTATAATTGTCCTTTCTTGGTTCACCACCTTACAAGTAGGGTTTCAATGAGAGGATCCAAGTCACGTCTTTCTGAGCAATATGAAATATATCACAAGACCCTTGACATAGACCATTATTCCTTAAAACTTTATGGGATTAAAATTTTAAGGAAGAATTGTCTATGTAAAAGGTTTTGTGATATAATTCTTATAGCTAAGAAAGACATGACTTGGATCGTCTCATTGGAACGTTACTTGAAAGGTGGTCAACCAAGAAAGGACAATTATAGAGTTTACATCGAACATGACTTACGCAAACTTCTTATTGATCATGATTTAAAAATTAACGACCATTTAATATTTGAACATGTTAAGAATAGGCTGTTGCGAATATTGATAATTTTAATAATTTATTGGGCATGATTTAAAAATTATGTTACTAATTAGTAATAATTTCATTGAAAATTGTGTCACTCATAAGTAGTGGTAATTATTATAGTTTTTTCTTTTAGAGATTGTTTTTCTTCTATCACATTATTCAAAACCAGTAATGCTTTCATATTTTATAGAAAAGTATGGAACAACGAAGTCAACAACAGTCATTATTATATGACCGTGTATGGATAAATCAATGTAGAAATCCAAACGGTTCTGGTTTAAATCCAGTATATATTGATAGTGTGGAGACTTTATTACCATTTGCGGCATCAAATCCAGAATTTGTTTCAGAAGGCACAATAAAATTTCCTTGTAAAAAATGTGCACTGAGAACGTTTGACACTTTTGAAAAGGTTGGGGGACATCTTTTGAGTTTTGGTTTTCAATCGGATTATGTTTTTTGGTATCAACATGGTGAACACAGTACCAGAGAAGGTGATACTAACATGATTCCAGATCCATCTCGGTTTCAAAATTTAGTACATGATGTTGCAGGTCCATCTGTTCAACATATAGAAACTCAGGATGATATTGATTCAACTCCTGAGTTTGCACCATCTGAATTTTATAAGTTGTTGAGTTCTGCTGAGGATGCATTATATCCTGTTGCAAGATAAGAAAATTAGAAGAAATTTCTAAATATATGGCTATCAAATCAGATAATGGAAATTCAAACACTTGCTTTGATCAGATATTTACTTTGATTAAAGCATTGTTACCCGAAGGAAATGTTTTTCCTGCAAATTACTATGAGAGTAAGAGGCTGGTTTGGAATTTGGGACATAGTTTTTAGAAGTTTCATGCATGTTCAAAGGATTTCATTTTATATTCTGGGGAAAATGAGTCGTTGGATAGTTGTCCCACATGTGGACAATCGAGGTATAAAGAAGCGCAACATGGGAAGTCTGGCTTGATTCCAGTAAAACAGTTGAGATATTTTCCTCTTACATCCAGACTTCAGCATTAATTCATGTCTAAGAATACCTCAACAATGATTTCATGGCACAAAACGAGTATTTCAACTGATAAAATCATGAATCATCCAGCTGATGGTGATTCATGGAAACATTTTTATAGAGTACATCCGTCATTTTCTTTAGAAGCCCGAAATGTGCAACTGGGTCTTTCCACTGATGCTTTCTGTCTGTTCGGATCTTATGGTATTCAGTACTCATGTTGGCATATTTTTTTAATTCTGTACAATTTACCTCCATAGATGTTGATGAAAGAACCCTATATCTTTTTGACCTTACTAATCCCAGGAAATCTGAAGAAGAAAATTGATGTTTATTTGAAACCATTGATTGATGAATTAAATTTATTGTGGAGTACCGGTGTCAGTACATATGATGTTGCTGTGAAACAGAATTTCATACTAAGAGCAGCATTGATGTGGACAATTGGTGACTTCCCGGCTTATGGTATGTTATCTGCATGGAGTACACATGGTCCGAAATCATGTCCTTACTGTATGGGAGAGAACGAAGCATTTTTTTCTCTTCCATGGAAAAAACCTTGCTATTTTGACTCTCATCGTAGATTTCTTCCAGCTGATAATCCTTTTCATAGAAACAGAACTCATTTTAGAAAAGGCACAATTTAAAGGGATGGACCTCTAAAAATGCTATCAGGTACTGAGTTAAAATCAGTTGTATTTTCATTACCTACCATTACATTTGGACCCACAATAAACCAACAGAAAATTTCTGGTTTTGGGATAGAGAACAATTGGATAAAATGTAGCATATTTTGGTATTTTCCATATTGGTCTGATTTGATGGTTCTCCACATGTTGGATGTCATGCATATTGAGAAGAACTGTTTTGATAATTTGTTTCATATAGTTTTGGATACTCCAGTAAAGAGAAAACACAATGTAAATGCACGATTAGATCTTACCCAAATTTGCAGGTGTCCAGAAATCGAATTGTTTGAGAATGTTAGAACAGAAAGGTTAATGAAACCCAAATTAGTTTTTACAATGTCCAAAAAAAGTCGCTTATTATTTTGTCAGTGGATTGCAGATTTGAGACTTCCATATGGATCTGCTTCCAATTTGGGTAGATGTGTAAATAATGGTCATATTAACAGATTAAAAAGTCATGATTGTCATGTTTTAATGGAAATACTTCTACCCATTGGATTAAGAGGTCTATAGAATTCCATGATTTGGGATTCCATAACAGACATATCATATTTTTTTCAGAACATTTGTGCGGCGACAACTGATTATGATATTCTAAACAAACTTGAAGATGTTTTTGTTGAAATTATATGTAAACTGGAAAAAATATTTACACCATCTTTCTTTGACTCAATGGAACATTTTATATTACATTTTCCATATGAAGAAAAATGTGGAGGTCCGGTACAGTTTCGATGGATGTATCCATTTTATAGATTCATGAAAAAATTGAAAAAGAAAGTACGTAACAAAGCATCTGTTGAAGGATCTATTACTGAAGCTTATTTTTAAGAAGAAATATCTTTTTTCATCTCCCACTTTTTTGAATTTGAGTATCCCTCAAAACACAACCGCATGGGACAGAACGAGATGAATGTTGATGAAAGCGACAATCAATTATCCGTATTTAACCAGTCAGATCTTGGATTCGGTGGAGTTCATGAACGATGGCTTTCGAATGATGAACATCACAGAGCACATATGTATGTTCTTCTCAACTGTGAAGAGATGACATAATTTGTAATGTAAGTGTTTCAATCACTTATTCTATCATTTATTTTACAATAAATAAATTTGTTTTTCATAAGTTATATGATAATCATATCAAGAAACAACTTCCAAAAATTAAAACTGCTGCACTCGAAGAACGCCGACAGAAAAAATTTCTCAATGGTTTCAAAAACTGGTAACATAAATTTTTAATGTTTTAACATCTCATTCAATTTATTTTTTAGTATATTGATAGTTATTTCACAATTTTTCAGTTGTCTCGATATGCTGATAAAATTGACAAACAGTTGTATATATTGAGTAACCCACCATCCAAAATGGTTAAATCTTATAATGCATATGTGGTGAACAGTTTTTGATTTCATGACCATTCATATGGGGAATCAAAAAAGACAATGAATAGTGGAGTTTTCTTGAGAGGATCTCATCATAGTGAAAATTGAAGTTTACTTTTATGGCATGCTTAATGAAATTATTGAACTCTGTTATCCAGGACAATATTATATAACGATGTTCAAATGTCAGTGGTTGGATACTTAGAGAGGCGTGTGTGTTCATTCGACTCATGGAATCATTGATATTAAATATAAAAGTGTTCTTTCCGTAAATGAACCATTTCTTACTGGCTCAATAGGCACATCAAGTTTATTACACAAAGTATTGTGCTACGTCAAGAGACTTGACTGATTGGTGGAGCAAAATAAAAATAAAAATTCGAGACAATAAATTTAGGCGGAGTGAATGTGATATCACTGAAGTACAAGGAATTAAATTTTTTCAAGAGAGTACTCAAAATCAATCTTTTTTACAAAGAGACATGAGTATCGATGATGACACCCTAAAATTAAGAGTCAGTAATGATGATGATGTTAATGATGTCACAAATGAATGTGAAATGGTAAGAGATGAAGAAACTGGAAGTCAAATGGATATAGATGAGGGCGATTTGGTGGCATCTGACACTCAGACTACAAGCGCTTCAGGAGGTATGCGGAGGGGGCGCGGTCTTGCACAACTGATGATTCCTGACCCCATCCCTAGGTGATGTCCACGTCTTGGGTTTGATGCACGCACATGGAGGTATGATAGCCTGTGCATTTTATTATGATTTCATTAATCTATTTAAATAATAAATGTTTTATTGTTTTTACAGTTTCACGCATATAGCAGTCGGACAGGACAACACTATCTTGCACAACTATTTTTCTCAACCATGGACGACATGGGAGCAGATTCATGTTGATGTGCAGCAAGCCATGTTCGACCATTGGTTGGTACGTACGTAAATAAATAATTTTTATTTTTAAAGTTATTTCATTTGTAACTGGATATTTTGAATTATTTGTAGGGTTTATGGTATCCGATTGAGGATACCATGCATGACCCCATCCACTTGGAATGGAAGGTGGCCATGCGTGACTACTTTCGTCAGTTTTTGCACAACATAAGAAGGGATTCCATGAAGAAAGCAGGATTTTCAGCGTTTGATGACTCCTGTAGAGCACACCGACCAGAGTACATTTCATCCTACGTATGGGATGGATTGTGTTCACATTGGTTGAGTGGTGACTTTCAGAGGAGATCATCGATGGGGAGACAGAATCGAGGGAGACAGGAGGTGACTCATCGAGCTGGGAGTCATACATTCAGTACTCATAGATAGCATCTGGTACATATATTTTTTATAAATATTTTATATAACTTTAAATATTAATTATCTATTTTATATTCTTATAGGATATCAAGCAGCCTGATATTACGGAGTACGAAGTATATCGGAAGATTTATACTGATCCAGCTACTGGGGAGATTATAGGTGATCGCCAGCGGCAGATTGTGGTCAGTATTATTTGTTTTTGAATTTGAAAATTTACTGCATATAATATATTCATAATTTTAATTTTAAATTGAAATTATAGGAGTCATATGAGGCCGCATCGTCACAGACTCAGGCTGAGAGTCAGGCCGAGACAGCTGATTAGGCCAGTGGCCATCAGTTTGATGAGGCGGCCTAGAAGCAGGCGACCAAGTATGGATTCGAGAAGGACCGAGTAGTTGGTATCGGTAGTCGGCTGACTCCCGAAGATTATTATGGCATTGCTGCGATGTCGGCGTCCAGCTCGAGAGGAGATCGTGCATCATCTTCCGCATCACAGTATGAGGATCAGTTGCGATCTCAGACTGAGTTGATAGCAAGTCTCCGTAAGGATCAGGAGGAGATGCGTCTGCAGCAGCAGCAGTATGAGGTGGATCGTCGATGACAGCAGCAGGTGCACGAGGAGCAGATGAGTCTGTGGCTGCAGCAGCAGCATGAGCAGATGGAGTACATGCGCAGACTTACTCGTGCATTAGGGATGGAGTTTCCTCCACCAGCTCCTGCAGATCCTCCCCCTCCCCCTCCCCCACCTCCTTCAAATCAGTGATTTTTTTTTATGTTATAAAGTTTTTGAATTCAAAATATATAATTTTTTCTATTCAGAGTTTATCTCTCTCTTATATATTGAATTATATAATTTCTATTTATTTTTAGTAGTTTATTATTTATTTTATTAATAATATTATTATACTTAGTATTTTAATTTTTTGTTTACATTTTTTGCAAATTTTGATAATTTTCATATTTTTATTTTCTAATTATTTTAATAATATTATATTCAATATTTTTAATACATAAAATGTTTCAAATATTTTAAGTAAAATTATAATTTTTTAATTATTTATAATAATATGATTTCTTTATATTATTATTATTATTATATAATATTATAAAATTAATATGATTAATAATATTATTAATATTTTATAATAGTTAATATTTTTATATATATTAAAATTTTCAAATATTTTAATTTAATTATAATATTTCTAATATGAATAATAATATTATTATTATTATTGTAATATTAATATTTTATTTTATTTATTTTTTATAGTTTTTTAATTATTTATAATAATATGAATTCTTTATATTATTATTATTATATAATATTATAATATTAATATGATTAATAATATTATTCATATTTTAGAATAATTATTATTTTTATATATATTAAAATTTTCAAAAACTTTAATTTAATTATAATATTTTTTAATATGAATTATAATAATATTAATATTATTTATTTATTTTTTATAATTATTTTTGACGAGTCGTCAGCCGGTCGCAAAAGGTTCCTGTCGCAAATACGTTTTAATATATTTTTGAATTTTTTTTCTTTTATACCTATTTGCAACGGTACGAGTAACCCGACGCAAATAGAATTTGCGACGGAATCATCGCAAATGTTTATTTTTTGTACTTAGTTGCGACGGGATGAGCAACCCGTCGCAAATACCATTTGGGACGGTCTCGTCGCAAATACCATTTGCGACGGTCTCGTCGCAAATAATTATTTAAAGATTTTTTTTGAAAACATCGACTAGTATTAGCGACGGTAATTCTTCCCGTCGCTAATATATTTAGTTGTGATGCTGTTTTCCAAAACGGGCCATTTGCGACGGACCCCCATCGCAAATGGCCCGTCACAAAATAGAATATTTCCAGTAGTGATAAGATCCAATATATTCCTCCACTTTTTTTCAATTCAATGATTTAATACTATATTTTTATGGAGATCCTAAGGAAAATTCATAGTGTAAATACCATCTTAAACACATCACATTCCATAGAGTCTACATCCTACTTTTTTATTATATTCTTAATGAGTGTCCTCCACTGATCATCATCATACTCTAAATGATTGACTAAAAATATGAACATCTCCAAGTCTGAGAATTATAGAATGAAAAGTAAATTTTCTAGTGAATTTACCAACTTTTAAATGTTTAGTGGATTAGAAAACCCAATAAACAGGGTGGACATTTCCCCAAAAATGATTTCCGAAAAACTTTCTCCCTCCTTGGTGAATTTGGGATCTTAGTATGATTTAGGTTATTTCCCATAACTTGAGATAGTTGGGAGATCATTTCCATGATATTTTTCATTCTAACCCCAATTCCATTAGGTTTCCCGTTGGGGGAATATCCACATTGTCCAATGATCTAATTGTTCAATTGGTTCTTTTGAGTTCCCACCATTAACTTGACTTATGGAAAATATGAAATGAATAATCTAAAATTAATGAATATACAAATAATGGAAACAATAATATTATAGGAGGATTTAATAAATGATTTGTATACATTGGCCTATAAATATGTATATTTAAATCGTTCATACCCATTGTTATATTTCTAGATAAAAATAGTTATATATATTTCCTTTATAATGGTTCATAACAATAATTTTATTAACCAAATCACATCCATTGAGTGTGACAAGGATGGTGTGAATTTGGACTCATTATAATGCAATAAATATAGTTCAATTAATATCAAACATGCTCTATTTAGGTTTATTATCAATTGATATATCTATTGCGGAGCATAAATTGACTTATAGAATCTATAAATAGGTGTAATAGTTAGAATAATAACATAATATATACTTTATTAAACCCAAGTGTGTTATTCTATACATAAATTAATCCATAAGACTTTTACATAAGATTATATATATATATATAAATCCAAAAATTACTAAACCCTCATATAATAACAACTAAAGAAACTCATCCTAAACATTACATAAATAATACATTAATCTTAGAATATAAATAAAAAATATCACAAAAAGTAACTTATACCAGGTACCAAAAGGTTGAGTGTCTTGGAGATTAGCAATATAAACATATTATTTTACAACACTTATAAAACATTTCCCATAAACATACTCCTCTACACCCTTTTCAATATTCCTCACATGTCTTAGTCATATTCGTAACCTTTGGAATGTAAATATTGGAAATTGGCGGGAACAAATAATAATAATGGTAATCCCAAATCATAATGTGTCAAATAAAATAATGAAGGAGAATAAGAAAAATGTGATAAATATATTATTAAATTATCATAAAATGATATAAAATATGTTAAAGAAATATAATATCATAAAATGATCATTATGTATGAATAAAACTACAACATGTGAACATGATATAAAAGTATAGAATACATAAACATAGTCAAAATCATGAAAATGGGGAATTTTATTGAATTTAAATATGTATTGAAATTTTATAATAAAATTATAATCAACATGGAAATGTTTAATGACAATAATCATAGGTAAAAAGTATTAGAAAACTCATTATTCCAATGACTATGTGAACAAATTCATTTTGCACATGCTTGAAAATGTTAGCAAACCAATCATGCCCAAGCCTATATGAACAAACTCATTATGTCCATGCTTGAATATATCATGATATATAAGATTAAACCAATACATTGGAATGTTATATTATACCATATCTATCATCATACATATATATTGATTCCTCTTAAATGAAATCATAAGCAAACCTTAATGAATCCAAAGAAGAAGAATATTTTTTAGAAAAATTATGGAAACATAACATAAAATAAAAGTAAAATATTTTATATAAAATAAAATAAAATTTTCAAAAATGAATAATATTATAATAAAATATATAAGAATATTGAAAAATGAGATCTTTAGAGGAAAACCTTGTATGAAAAATAGAAGTGAAAATAAAAGTTTTTTCTTAAAAACATTCAAATGTTATAAAATATAGAGTGAAAATTAATTTCAAAAGAAAAATATACTGTAAAGAGAATAATTTCAAAAAACATATAATAAATAGTTCCAAATAAAATATCCTTGAAGCAGAAAAAAAGTAAAAACAATGAAAACCCGTATCATATTAAGTGTATTAAAATTTAATTTGGAAAATAATTAAATATATTTAATATAATAATGGAGAAAACTACATGTTATTATTCAAAAAAATATAGGATAACATTTATGGAATGGAAAGTTTATTTTTTCATTAAATTATTCAATTGTAATAATGGGGGTTATTCTCAGAAATTGTACACTGTTATTTTGGATAACATTTTTTTAATGAATTTATAAAAGATAATTAGAAGTGATTTCCCCTTAGATTATATATATATATAATAGTGTAATTATGGGATAAAATATATCTGGAAAATTATATTCATGTAATAAATGTTGTGACACAATGAATCTGGAAGAAAGTCAATTATATTGTTACCTTGAATTATCACTTAGTTTCTCACACTATAACTTATTGTATGACATAAATATTTGTATTAGTCACCTATTTAAGAAAATTTATCATATCCATAACCTATTATAATATAAATTTATATGGTTACCATTGAATGATATTATATTTTATTATTCACAATAGGAAGATGGATGGTCAAGGAATTATTTTAAAAGTATGAAAATAGTAGAAAATGTATCACAAAATTGATTAATGATAAAGAAATATAGTTTCTCATTAGTTGGGAAACAATATAATAATAAAGGATTTATTATGAAAATATGGTAGTCTAATCCCATGGAAATAAAAAAATACTATGTTAAAGAAAGTGCTTGAATTTAAAATTTGAGGGAGACACTCATATAATGATATCAGATTCATAACAACTGTATAAAATGATTTAAATAATGGGTTTAATGAGAGGGAATGGTATTATATCATCAATATAGAATCATTATTATATTAAGGGGTTGATTATGAATATATAAAAAAATAATCAATTGAAACTCAACTGGATTATCAATAAATAAATATATGAATCAAATAGATGATGAGTAGAAAAATACCATTCTATGTGGCTTATTAAAGCTATGGAGAACTCTTTAAAAAATAAAAACTCCATGGGGTAAAATTATAGTTTTATAGGGAATGTAACCTCTTAGTGAAGTCATTTTGGGTTGATTGGAATGACAGAATGGGTGGGATTAAGAAACGATTATAGTTGAAAAAAGCGAAATCTTCCACAGAATCAATAATTATGTAAGGCGTTGGATTTGAATCTTAAGGTTGATAGGTGGGTTTTGTGAGTTAGGTTAACTTAGTAGATATATTTTAGGTGAGATATGTGTATGACAATATTAATTAATAATTATTTATCAATGGTTAAATTTACTTTAAATTATTAAAAACATGAGATACATTATTTACCCATTTTACTCTAATTAATCATGACTAAAAATTAATCATGGTAATAATTTAATTACTAAATATATATTATGACCATTTCTATGAAATTTTATCATGACATTTATGAATTTAGGATTTATTTAATCTAATTTTATTTCTCAATATGATAAAACTAATTTTAAATTAAAATGTATACAGTGTTGAGAAAATATTTTTATAAAATTTTGTTTTAATCAGTAAGTGTTCTACAAGTTATTTACCATTTTTTTACAAATTAAATCATTTTAAATTAATTTTTATATATCTTATTCATAATTTTATATTATTAATATAAAATATATTCTTTTAATTTTAAAATAAAAATTCTTTTGAAATGTATCATTTTTTAAAATAATAACCATTTTACATATGGAAACCAATATTAACAAAAGGCTACTTAATAGTTATCCCTAAATAGAAATTGACCACCTTATATATTATGATCTATCTAATTAATATTATGTAAATAATTTTATCCAATTTAAATTTTAAAATGGATAAAAAATTATGTTAATATATTCATGTATAAAAACAATTTGAAGAAACATATATTTTCTAATAATAAAATTTTTTTGGATTCACTATACCCTTTTAAATAATTTTTTTTAATGTGGATACTTATAAGGATACCTTCCAATTTTATTAATATAATATAATGATATGGTTTATCAAATTGTTTAAGGTTACAAGGTTTTTAATATTAGTTTTGTGTTGTAATAAAAGCTACTCACATGGTTTTAAGGAAAAGTAATTACTGAAATCATGGATTGTTACATTACCATATAAATACATCATGATGTGAATTTTATTCATGTATTTACCTTCTTATTAAATACCATATTTTACTACGCCTCACAATTCACCCCATCCTTTTTTTATTTAATATGATTACTATATATGACTATACATAATTTCAATGTGGTTTTTTTAAAAATAAAATTTACTTTAAAATAATAAATCTCATTACTAACTATGTCTAATATATAATTTTTATATAATAATCTGTGATTATATTAAATAATTTCAAACAAATATTAATGAAAATATACAACAAATATTAAATTATATTGAATTTATTGAGTAATTATTCGATAGAATTTTGAGAATTATATTTCATTTAACTCGTGGTAAAAATATTTATAATGTTACTTCCTTATTTTGAAAAATTGTGATTTTACAATTCTAAGGTTAATGTTTTTATTCACACTATCATGTTTCTTTTATAATTTTCATATTTTCATGGGATATTTTACCTCCTTAAAATGGCCATATTACCTATGAAATCATTTTTTTCATGGTTATGGAATTTATTATGAGACCACAACCCATATTATTTTATTCATTTTTTATGTAACATTCATGTGTTCATTGTCTTGTTATACTTGTAATGGTCTTAAGGAAAGTATTCATCCATCCTTTGAAATATTATCTTATGATATAAAATGATTATTTGTTTCATTTTTTATATGATTTATTTATCTAATACGTTGAGAATATTGTTTCTAATAAAAATAGATAACAAAAAAATAGATGATTTTTTGAGAAAACAATTTTTATAAAAACCAAGGATATAAAAATTAAAATTAGAAAACCCATGGAAACTAAATTATAGTAAAAAATATGACTCTATGAACACCCATGAATGTATTATAATACCACTCATGCATCTACTAGAAGGAATCAAAATGAGATGAAATATTTATGATTAAATGAATATTTTAAACCTTAAATAACCAAATATATATAAGGGGAATATATAATTAATAAAAAATAAATATGAATAGATAATGAATGTTTTGGTGGAAACATAGATATTTATTAACTAATAATATATTCCATTGGTGAAAGAGGTTATTTGAGTAGTTTTTTAAGGAATAATGATGGAATGGGTTGGAATAACAAGAAAATAATAGAATATATCATGAATACTGGGTTTTATAAAAAAATATTTATTTAAAATATTTATTCTAATGTTGATTGACAATTATTTTATTAAAAAATAGTTTCATTAACATATTTTTTGTTTATTTTATTATTAATAAAAGTGTTACTATTTTCATATTTAAAATTAATATTATTGAAATTTTTTAAGCATTTTAAATATTAAAGAAATTAAATCATTTCTATCATTTATAGATATGATAAAAATAATAAATGAATTTTTTATTAGACATAACATTTATAATATCAATTAATATTGATATTGATTATTGAAATTTTTAGTAGTGTATTTATACTCTACTATTTTATTGATAGAATAACTCATTATGAAAAAATAATCACCTGTATTAATGAAACGAGTCATGAATAATGGATTATATATATAGTTATATGGAACTATAGTATTACATGTTTCCATTATAAATAATCCCTCAAATTAAGTCTTTATATTTTGACTCTATGAATTGGAAATTTTTTTCCAAAAATAGATATATAGAATTAATGTATCTTATATTAATTATAATAGTAATACTAAAATGATTATATACTTTTAAAAAAAATATTTTGATAATGATAAAATAATGAGATTCACTTCTATATAATTTATTATAATTTATTCCTTTTATATGATAATTTTTAATTGAACCAATCATAATTCCATATGTTACTATATTTTTTCATTGATTTTCATTGTATTTCCCTATATTAAATCACTATTCTTTGGAAATTTTATTTTTTAGTATTTATTTTTTTCATTATATAGTTTTGTTCCATCTATTTTTTGAAGTTATTTACTAAAAATATTATATTTATTACCTTTTTAAATTTTATTTATTATTTCACAGTTATTTCAATGTTTTTTTGGTGCTTTAAGTGAATAAAGAATATAAATATGATTAATATCCAATTATCTTTAGATACAATAGAGTAAATAGTAACCACCTTAGAATGGATCTAATTATCCTAAAATGTATTAGAATATAATTAATTTTCATGTAAATTATTAGAATAAATGGGTGTTACTTAAGATTAAATCATGTTAATGTAATCCGGTATGATTGTAACTCTTTAAGGGACAACGGATAACCTAAGATTAAATTGATAAACTATAAGAGAAAACCTAAGAATCAATTTGAATTTTAGTATTATTGTAATTAATTCTCATGATTTGATAGTATGATATTTTATATAGGTTGGAATTCAAATATAATGTATGTTCAACAAATTTGGAAACTAAATGTTTTTTGTGGTTACAGATGAATAACTCCAAATCAATATAGGTTATATCTGAGTTTATGGAAATAGTTAGGATTATATAAAAATGAAATGGGATCGATGATATTAACATAGAAATATCCTAATATGAATCTAGATCCATGGCATAAATATAAGTCCATGTGTTGGACATAGAGAATCATAGTAAAATAGCATTCAATCCATGTGCATCCAATGTATCCAAATTTTGTAACTAAAGAAAAAATTCTCCCAATGTAATTCATCGAGTTGACCATGGAAACTGGGGTTTTACAATGAAGTAAATAATATGGATGAATTTTATCTTGATAAAAATATCTAAAGTTTATGTTTTAGGTAGAAATCAAGTTATTCCCAATCTAGTTAAAGTTCCCATATATGATTAGGCTTGATTTACAATTTCTATTAATGATTATGATAGTAGGAGTAAATTTTATTGAGGAGGAATGATGATAAAGTCTTTTTATGTGTTTCTAAAAATTGTTAAACATTTTATGTAGGGATATTAATGATTTTAGTTATATTACATTAATTCTAAATAAATGTGTTTATGATTAATTATTCCTAGAGTGATATTCAACCTTAAGAGATGGAGGGTAAATCAACTTACTAGTTCAAGGGGTGAATATTAAATATTACTGGAGTTTTTAGAATCAATTTAATCATTTTCTTCCTTATTTATTATATGTTCAAAAGGATGGTGATGTAAAATGATGTTAAAAAACATAAAACTTCTAAATAATTATTTATACTATCATGTATTACCTTTTCCCCCTTTTCGATTTATTTTCCCTCAATAGTGTGTGGTATGTTTAGTTTACAGGTTTAGTTGATCCTTATGTGATTATCAATGTTTAAGAAATATCCTTGGTTGAGGAAATTTATTTAAGTATTCCTTATCAAATATGGGGGGAAATACATGTAGTGTGAGAGATCCATGTAAATTCGATTTATTATTCATGTTTTGATTTCTCATTTGAGTTAAGAGATTGATCATTTCACATAGTGAAGTTGTTTTTTGATGATTAAATCATTAACTGTGACTGTGATAGTTGACAAAAAAGTCTCTAAACTGAATAAAATTAATTATTTATGTTGATGGATTATTCATTTTATTATATTTTCATAAAATTTATGATTTTTATTAATTATTTTTAATAATATTATTGGTTATAAATTGTTATTTACTTTTAAAATAATGAAATGAAAAATTGTTTTTTGAATCTACTTTTATAAGATCACTCCCCTATTAGATGAACCAATAGTTATTTGTTGTGTTAAATCTAGGATTTTTAAAAATGACTTTATAACTGGATCCATGACATCATCACCTAAAATATGATCAATTTCTAGGATGGATGATTTATTTTTCTTGATTTAGTAGAATTTTTTAATTATACTCTTAATATGTATTGAAATATGATATTTTTATATAATTTCCATAGGATAATAACTCATATTTAGAATAACAAAGTGAATAATTTGTAGTATTTCAACCATGGAAACATAAAATACAAGTTAAATTCCCCTTGGATTTTAGACAAATATTTCTAATCAACTAAGATGTCTATTTTTACAATCATTTAGTATAAATATTAATGATCAAAAGATGAATGTGGTGTAGAAATATGAAGATAAATATTTGAAGAAGAATAAAATGAATAATTAGAGGAAGTGTATATGTTACTTATATTTCTAAAATATATTCCTATATTTTTTTAACTAAAATTTCAAGATAAACATATTTTGATTTTTGTTAATGAATGGATGTGCAGTTACTATGCTAAAATAAGTGAAGCAATATTTCGTAGAAATATCAAATAGTTTTAAACAATCATTAGAGTGATTTCCTTAATTCAATTCTATTAATTAATTTTTTTTTGTTTCAATAGTTAAACTAATATCATAAATACATTCTATTTTCACAGAATACACCACAGCTAAGGTGGTATCATTTGGGGATAGGTTGGATGATATTGAATAACTCTCCCCAATTTCTGAAATACACATTGGAGAACAAATTTACTGTGAAGAATAACATGATGAATATTTAATGGGTATAATTTCAATTATAGAAATTTTTATATTTTCATTTGATCATTTTTAGTTCTAAAAAACTATTTCTTCTACATAAAACGTTTCAGATGTGTCATCCAATTAATAAGATATTATATATATTCAAGAAAAAATTTCTTGTGTTGAGGCATATTTAGAACTCATGTTTTATTTAACAATTCCAGTTCAGAAGCTGATAAATAGGGGATAATATATCATTAATATCTTACTTTTCAATTATCTATTCAATTAGTTGTTAATAATATATTTTATGAGAAAATTTTGAAAATAAATTTATTATTAATGTATAACTTGGATTAATAATAAATAATGAGGTACCACGTGGATTATATTGTCTTTTATTTAAGGCCAATGGATGAAAAAATAGATGATGTATAATTCATGGAAAATCCATAGATCATGTGATAGAGGATTATTAAATTACTATCCAACAATTTAAAGAGAAAAGAAAATCACCACCTAAGAGGTTTTCCCATGATTATCTAATTTTTAGATTTTTTTTCTTATATAATATTCCTTCTTCTATTAGTCCTTTTATTTATATAAAAGTATCTCATTTAAATCCATCTATTTATTAATTGAAATTTATTTTAATTTTAATTGAAATTAATTTCATGGAATTAATTGACCAAAATTAAAAAATTATTTGTGGGTGAAATAATCTATATTACATAGTTTTCTTTTTTAGATATTTATCATTTGGGAGAAAATTTTTCATAGAATATATTTCTTCAAATGATTTATAATTAGTAGTAAGAAGTAATATATCATTATTAATAACATGAAATTATTTTAACTATGTAATTTACACTTATAAATTCTTTAGAAAATTCATTATTCACAAATATATAATGCACACTCATTAAAAATGAAATCATCATGAACATATATTTTTTCATGCTTTTGATTGATTAATATTTTTCATAATCTGAAAGGATTATTTTTTAATCATCAATTTTAATTAGTCAATTGAAAATCTCTACTTTTTTGGTTTTGGTTTTAAATTCTAATTTTTAATTTGATCTATAATCATTTCGAGAGAATATAATTTTTATTTCTAAAATTTTATATATTTTTCAAACTATGTTTGTAATTATTTGGTGAATTATGTGTTCATTTCATTATTAATGTTATTTATTGATGTTATTATTTATTAGAATTTTTTTATATTTTTCTAACCTAATTTATCTAATATAAATTAGTTAATTTAATTAATTAAAATTATTTGAAAAAAAAAAATTGGACTTTGATTTTATGAGAGTGAGTGTTCAACATCAGAGTATAAATGGAATAAATAAAATAAAAATTCAAAAATATAATAAAAATTTATATTCCATTATATTTTTTTTATTTTTTTATTTTATTATCATTTTAAAATTGGTTCTATATCCTTAAAACCCCATTTATTGGTTGAGTGATAATGTTTTCTTTTCTAGATTGAATTCCTAATATCAAAATTTATTTCCAATATTTCTCTTAGAATTCATTGAATTTTTTCATGGGATTTGTCATCATGTGTATTCAATATATAAATAATCTCTTGAGGAAAAGTATTTAATAGGTGTGGGGGGAATTTATAATAGTATATTTACAATAATTTTATACTAGTTTGGTTTATGACTTTCTCATTTTTTATCCTTATTTTCCGGCATTGACAATTTTATTAGTAATATTGTATATCAAAAAGTTATTATTTTATCTGATTTTTCTATAGTTTTTTTCTAAAACTGTTCATGGAATTATATTTTTTTTATCTTATATAGGCATTCAAATTTAATTTCACAAGTTATATATGTTTTAGAGGAATATATAAGATATATAAGATTAATAAGCAATTTTGAAGAGATATATTAGTTTAATTTTGTGTAACCTATGAATAAATCAAATTAATATGTACAATATAGGACTAAAATAGATTTTTAGGAATTGTATATGAGCTGGGGTCGATATGTGAGTAGTGAAGTATGTTGAAATTGTGGGTTCCCTAGACCCAACTATTCATTACTTTTGATTACCATACAATGTATATAGTTAGCTATACATGATGTCATCATACCATTATAGTGTATACTTTTCTATGACCATTATTGAAATGGTAATGTCCAAAGATTAATTATCATATTGAATGGTTATAGCAGTTCCCAAACTATAATGAGAACCTATAGATACTATGAAATTAATCTTAAATATATGTTATATAGTCTAGATACATCTTACTAATTGGACACAGTAGATGTTTGACATTCAGGTGTTGGGGGATTATAAGTATTGAGACTTATTCTCCTGAAGATCGCACTTGGTGATCTCTAGTAGTGAGATCATGAGTACTGACCCACCAAAAGAAACTCCACATGTTTCGGGTGTCATTGGATGTTTCTATCTAAGATCATGTGTAATGGTATCCGGACTTGATATCATTACCATAGTATGTCATTTGATTTTGTACTTTGATTCAATAATAAAAACATGGCAATGAAGTTGTGGAGAGTTAGTTTGTGTTGGGTGAGTCATTGGTGACATGGCATTGGTTGAATGGTCAATAAAGGATTTTTCAATTCTGAGTAATGGAAGTAATATATCTCATGCCATGTTGATAAGGATGGTAGTACCTTTATAAGACAATGTAAATAGAAGTTAAGGGAAAATTTGTCCAGTTAAATCAACAACTAATAAATCAAGATAAGTGCGATGACACTTGAGTGTGTCCTGCTTTATGAGATATTACAGACAAAGAGATTATATTACATAGTGCATGTTTATAGGTTGGTTGTCACTGCTGTGACAATCTTTATCTCTCCAGGGGCAATTATGGGTTGCTATATCCCACTCCTGGTCTTTGTATAATATTCACAGTTGTTGAGATAAGGTCCTAGAGGGTCACACACAATAGCGTATTCAAGAATATGCCCAATTTAGTTGAATAGAATTTTTGGACATGGTGGGCCCCGCCACTGGGGTCCAGGTTCGTCCAAGGAAAAATGATCACCAATTCAATAAATGAATTCATATTACTCATGTTTAGAATAGTGATAATTGAATTTTTTTTATTGTATTTACAAGTTTTAAGTAAATACATGAAAAATATTAACTGATGAATATTAAATTATTCAAGGTTCAATTAATATTTATGGAAGCGACAAGTTGAGTTACTGACTCAATTATTATCACGTAATATATTTTAATATATTACAAGTGAAAGATAATAATATTTATGGCTCAGTTTAGTAGTTATAAAATATTTGTGATAGTGCGTTAAGTATTCGGGGGCCAGTGAGGTGATACCGAGTATTTTAGTTAACCACTACAAATATAAGAATAGATGTTATTTCCAATTACTATTCAAGGGGCTTCTCTCCTCTCCCCTCTAGCCCATGATATAGAGAGAGATTCTTTGGGTCCAAGGAGCTTAGATGGAGCTCTAACTCAGGAATCGCTAGTGAAGTGATGCAATGATTGTTGGAGCGTCAAAGGCATCATCGGTATTCCACGCTACCACCCAAATTACGATAAACGACACTCCCATGGATTCCTTGAAGCATGTTTGGAAGATCTAGAGGAATTTGACCTCGTATTATTCGACAAGAAACCTCCAACGATGAGCAGACATCATGCATGGATTCCGAATTAAACCAGGTACTTGATGGTTTATTTTTGTGCTTAAAATCCTTCATGTCTGGTCCTCGGCTAAGACCGCGCAGCTGTTAACAGACGTTGATAGGTTTATGTCGATTGTCAGAGGAAAATTTTTGAAACCCACATTTTTTTGTCTTCCACTACATGCTCAGTTCCAACGGTTGGTATCAGAGTGATGTGTGTTGATTTTAAGCCAAGAAAAATTAAATTTGAATTAATTTATGAATAGGGTGTCGATACGGTCCTAACGATGTAGAACGTGTGTTAATCCAACATCAGATGACCATTCTACGATCATCCAAAGTATTTAGTTCGGATTTAGCACCGGTTAATACATATGAGGTTTTAGATCTATTAACCTCTGTTTCATTTGTCCAAATCCCTTATTTCTACTGAAATAGTGTTTTCCGGTGAGTTTTCGTAACAATTATTATTATATTACTGTCTTTGTAACAATAATAGTTCTATTTTAATAATAATTTTATTATTATAATAGTTTTATTAAAAAAATATTTTAATATTGTTATTATATTATTATTTTCCTAAACCTATATAGGTTTAGGAAAAAAATTGAAATGGTGAGATGACCCAAGTGGGTAAAGTTTATATAAAAAAATGGGAGAAGTCCAGCTTTTGCATGTCAAGAAAACAAACAGTGCAAAGGTAACCTACAAAGAAGGTCACAGTTTAAAAATAATAATAATAGTAATAAAATGTGGGGTGGGGGTGACGACCTGCATGTGGAGGATGTGAAAAAAAAGTGTTTTTTAGGGGCCGAGCGGCCCCTATTTTTCCTCTCCTGCCCCGCGTCGCGCGGTGCACATGCCACCACCATGGGTGGTGACATCCAACCCTCCTGCCGCCTCCTCTCCTTCCTCTTGGAGACAATCCATCCGAGCAACTTGGTCTACCTCCCATAGTGGCACCTCCTCCACTGATAGCACCCCAAAGGCTCCCTCCCCGTCTTGGACTCCCACTCAAGCCACCTCCCCTCCTTCCCGCGAGGCGACGGGGTCCCACCCTGCGGGCCACCCCGGAGACCAGCCACACTTGATCATCCCTGCCAAGATGGGGTTCATAGATGTGACCCTTGGTGGAACCCTCCTGGTACCCACCTCTGTAAGCGCCCAGGCACCATTCTTCAACGGGCCATCCTAGAGTCCCCTGGTCGCCTCCTCCCTTCCACTGTAGTGGCAACAAGTCGACATCCCCAGACGGTGTTCGCCTTCCACTATCGTCCAGTCTCCTATGTGTCGGTCATCTACAACCAGTCAATGAGTGCCCCCATTGGAACCCTCCGACCACCTCGGCCGCTGTAAGGTAAACCTAGACAGCCTCCCCGCAGTACACGCTACTCCGCTGGAACCCACAGTGCAGCACGCACCATCGTGGGGTACCATTTGTTTGGATTCTTTCTGGACTTCACTTACTAGGTTTCCCCTGAAACAGACTTGGATGGTTTTTCCCAGCCCGGAATGTGATTAGGAAGACCTGCCCATCCCATAATTCCTCTGCACGGAGCAGTTATTGCCCGGATTGGGCCTGCGTAGGTTCACCCCAACCTGCAAAGGCCATGCCCGAAGTTTCATGGGCCCAACTGATTTAATTTAATCAAAAATTAATTAAAATAATTAATTTAATTACAGTTTATAATTAAATTAATTAAATATTAATTTGGGTTATTAAAAATTTTATGCGACATGATTAATTTAATTTTAGAGATAATTAAATTAATTAATTAATTTAATTTTTAGTTTTAAAATTAAATTAATTAATATGGATCGAACGATGTTAAATTGAATTAAAAAAAGAGTAATGTTTTTAATTCAATTAAATTCCCTCATATTTATTTTAATGCAGGTTTAATTTTATTTTGCATTTAGTTTATATATATGTGAGTTAAAGCACATACTGGTCATGTGCAGTGGACCTACCAATGTATGTTTGGTGCATTTATTTAATTAATTTATTTAATTATTTCATGGTATTTTAATAATTAGTTTAATTAATTTAAAGGTGACATGTGTATCATCTCAGTGTCATTATGTGTATAAGGACATGTGTGTCCACTTATTTTAGTTATACTTTTTACACCCAGTGACCCCCTAGCATGCATGCGAGTACAATTGTATAATGATGAGATGATGCACGTTGCACTTCACACCAAGTGATGGCGTTGCACCAAACAAGAGTTGTATTGGATGAGCAGACGTTGTAGTTCATGTTGCAAGCTACACGACTAAAGGTACTTTCCCCTAGGGTTTTGGTTGGTCTATTATTCACTCAATGGGTCAACAATAAGAATCGGCTCTTTATTAGGTTTTTCATTTTTTTTCTACATGGTTTATTATTTTCTGAATGTTTAGTTTATAACACGATCAAATATAATAATAATAAACAAGCATGCAAGATAAAATGAACAACTGAAGTAATGAAATTTATATTTCTTGCACGGTCAGTTGTGTGTGCGATCACATAGTACATGCTTATAAAATAGAAAAGGATTTCTTTAATCACACTAAACTAATAAAACCCTCCAAAATATGTTAAGTCATAACAGCCTTTCATCATTGAAATTTGGGAAAAACCAGTTGTTTTTTGGTGTCGGTCATGCCATAGCTGAGGGTGCCTCTTACTACTGGGGAGTCCTCGTAAGAGTGATGGGACGACTTAACTAAAATTATAGTAAAGAAATAACCATATATATCTTGTTTTAATTTTAGAGGTGAGCATTGCGTAAATAAAGTTCTCATTTTAAGAAGTTGGGACTTCACTCAACAGATCAAGGAACTGCAAGTTAAAGCGGTCTTCTATCCAAAAGCATGCCTCGAACCCTCCAAGTAGTGGCATAGCCATAGATTATAGACTATGAGGGGTGGTTCTAAGATCCTTGCCACTAGAATACTAAAGTGACAGAGTATTCTGATTCTAGTATAAAGGGTTCCGAGAATCCGATAAGTCTTTGGCCAATGCAGTAGAAGGGAAAATCCATCTGAATATATCAACAACCAATAAAGCAAGATAAGGATGATGACACAAGAACGCGTCCTGCTTTATGAGATATTTAATGACAGAGATATTATTGTACACAGTCAGTGTTCATAGGAAGGTAGTCGTTGTTATGACTATCCTTATCTCTTTAGGGGCCATGATGGGTTGCTAGACTCCGCTCTTGGTCTGTGGATTTTATTCAATGCTATCGAGATAAGGTCTTAGAGGGTCACACACAAAAGCATATTCAAGACTCCTCCCTATTCAGTTGAATAGGTATATGGACATAGTGGGCCCCTCTATGGGTTCTAATCATTTTCCGAGTTATCAATCACCGATGAATTAAATAAATTCATTAATATTCAAGTTATGAATATTTAGGATTTAATTTTTTTAATGTATTTACATGTTTAGTAAATATGAGAAAAATATTAATCGAACAAATATTATTTTAATATTCATGGTTTGTTTAATATTAAGTGGGATGGCGAGTCGAGTTAAATGACTTGGTCTTATCACGTAATATTATATATATATATATATATATTACAATTATGTGATAAAAATAAAAAATAATATTGGCGCAGTTACGTTCGTCAAAATTATTTATTTAGTGAACGGTGAAATAAATGGGGGCTAGGGAATCCTACCATGTATTTGTTAATGTCTCTATAAATAAGAAAGGAGGATCTCTCTCTTTGGTGTGCAATTCACTATTCACTCATTTCATGGAGTGAAATCCAGAGCTTCTCTCTCCTCCCGCTCTTTAGAGAGAGAAGCTCTCAATCCAAGATGTTCGGATCAAGATCATTCTCATGCATCAAAGGAATCTTGATGCGGTGATCTTTGGGATGTTGAAAGCATCTTCGGATCACCAAGATAGCACCCAGAGTTTGATGATCGACGTTCCAGTGGATTTTTGGAGCATGTGTGGATGATCTAGAAGGATCTTTCTTTAGATACCTCAAGCAACGATCACAATCAACTAGTTTCAGTTGACCGCGCCTTTGGATTTAAAATGGGTACATTTTAATTTTAATTTTGTGCTCTTTACAATTTAAGGGACATCCTCGGACCCCTCTGGGGCTCGAACCATCGGTGTCGACAAGTATTGTTAATCCGCCGATGAAAATTTAAAAATCCCCAGCCCACCGGCTTCTGATGCGGGCCCCAGAAACCCAAATGTGGTATCAGAGGGATCGCGTAAATTTTCTAAGCCTAGAAAATTAAATTTTCATTAAAATTAAGTAGATGGTTTAAATACAGTCTCAACGGTTCAAACCGCACGTCGATCCGATGCCGAATGACCAAGTTATGGTCAGTTTAAATATTCGAATTGGATCTAATATGCAGAGTGATCTCAGGTATTTTTTTTCATCCAAAATAACCAATCCATTTTATTTTGAATTGATTTAGTTCATCCTGGAAAAAATAAAATTGTGTGAAAATTATGATTTTATTTTATGATTTGCATAATAATTTTATTATTATTATTATTATTATTATTATTATTTTATTATCATAATAGTGTAATAATAATAAACTTTTATTTTATGGTAATAATTTTATTATTATTAATTTTAAATACTATTTGAATATCCTTTAGAAAAAAATGTTGGGTGGAAGAAGACTTCAAAGGAAGTCTTTATTTAAAAAAAATAAAAGCGAAAAGACATTAAAAGTTTAGTCTTAAATATTTATAAAAATAAAAAACGGGAAGGGTTTCTTTTGTGGGTCAACCAAAGAAAGAAGAAAAAAAAGGTAAACAAGGGGTCTGTGGGCCCCCTACTATTCCCGCACAGCGCACCACACGTGGTGCCCAGCCCTAGCTTCACCCCGCATCCTGGTCGCCTCCCTCTGAAGCCGAGTGGCTAGCGGGCTGTCGTCGGCTCTTCATCCCTACACGAAGCATAGCAGGTGCCCCGCAGCCTGCTTCAGAACCACCCCGAGCACCAGCCTCCCAGCGCGGTGTGAAGCCCACTGACCCCCCCTGGCTGAGCTCCCCGGCGACCTACTGCACCAGTCTTTTCAGGCTGTCGCCTTCCGCTGATCCCTCTGTATGCGCCGCTCAGACCTCCTCACAGTGGAAGCACCACGCCCTGCCCTCTCCCTGCCCAAGCTTGGTCCGCGTTCCACCCTGCCCTGCATGCAGGCCTCTGCTCTGACCTTCCTGGAGTCCACTATCCCAGCACCCCCTCAGGGAATCTGCAGCAGCCTGGTTGGCTCCTCACCACCTCGCGTCGTCCAACAGGAGGTCACGCCACCTAGCCCTTGACAGCTATGCTCGCTGGTCGGCCTGACCCAGCCGGCCTCCACCACCTTGCACCCGCATTGGCCTTGCCACCTTCCTCACGGACGGCATGTGTGCCCCCAGTATCGGCTCGTCTGAATGTTGTGCTCCATCGCGGATCAACCTCGGGTGCAGGTAAACTTGACGCATTTTTTGCAGGGTTTGGTTTGTCTTGAAACAGGACCAGACAGATCTGCCCGACTATGTTTGGGTCTCGGTAGACCTGCCTGACCCATTTAAGCCGAGCACGGGCTCTACCCAACTCGTTACTGTTCTACGCAGTTTCAGCGCGACCCGCGAAGAGTCATAGTAAGTTTTCGAGACTCGTGTCATATTTCAATTAATTTAATTAACGAATTAAAAATAAATTAATTAATATATTAATTGTGGTTGAAAATAAATAAATTTTATCACCCAGATAAATGTAATTCAATTTAATTATTAAATTAAATTGAATTAATTTAATTTAATTTTCACATTAAAATTAAATTAATTATAGGACCGATAATTAATTAAATTATTTTAATTCATTAATTTGTTTAATATAATTAAATAAACCCTCATACTTAATTAATGCATTTCTAATTTTTATCACTCTTTATTTTACCTGCCTGCTGGTCTTGAGCATCGACCCATGAATCTTTCCTTTTATTTAATTAATTATTTCAAATGCATGCGATGATTGTAATTAATTAAACGGATGGTATGCGCATCATCTTTATTTATTGGTTAAAATCTATAAAGGCTTGCACACCCAATATTTATATGACGTACATTTATACCTGAGTCCCCTTCGCCTGCGCGTGAGTATCTTTGTACTTCAGATAAAGACGACGAGCGATGTGGACCCCACAAAGATGAGGCGGTGCACGATGGTGCAAAATGACACGTGGACCCCTCCATGATGAGGCGGAACACCATGACATGATGTGGACCCCACCAAGACAAGGCAATGTTCCAGAAGTGAAGCAAGCATACAAGGCAAAGGGCAAGTTGCATCAAGAGTCAAGCATACGAATCAGGTACGATGCATTTAGGTCATTTAGATGCTCAAGACCAGTCAAGTAGTAGATTACCATTATGCATTTATTTATTATTTTATGCATTTTAAAACAGTGGGAATATACATAAAATAATAGATAAAAAAATGCATAACGAATTGGCGTATGTTTTTCTATTAATGTTCAGTTGTGAGCGTGACAACATAGATGAACAAGTTCAATAGAAATGGATTATAATCATCGAGAGAAAAACCAATAAACCCCTCAAATAAAATATTAAGTCACAAACAGCCTTCCATAATTCAAGTTTGAACAAAACCGGGTGTTCTAGGTGCATGTCATGCCTCAGATGAGGGTGAATCTTACTGCCGGGGAGTTCTTATTCGTGTGGTGGGTCAACTTAACTAAAATTGCAGCAAAGAAATATCCTTAACTAGCATGTTGTAATGTTAGAGGCAAGCTTTGAGTAAATAATTTAATGATTTTTTAAGCTAGGACTTCACTCAACAGATCAAGGAATCGTGAGTTAATGTGGTTGGCCATCCAAAATCCAACCTTGGACCCTCCGAGTAGTAGTGTAGTCAGAGCTTGTAGACTTTGAGGGTTGTACAAGGATCCTTGCCACTAGAATACTCAAGAGTATTCTGATTCTAGTACAGTTTTTGAAAAATTAGTGGGAGACATTTAATGATTAAATGATCAGTAATGTCACGTTAGGTAATCACAAGTACAATCTACTATGTATATTTGTAGAGAATGGAAAGTAATAACATAATAAAAACTGTGATAAATATTGGATATATTTAATGTCCAAACAAGAAAAAAATTCCTAGTGTACTATAGGCGCTTGTGCACATTACTACCGTAATGGAAATTCAAGGAGCTTGTGTCCCAACCTGTTAAGCGACCTTTGGAAGTGAGGGTGTAGAACTGCTTACAGAAGACTCATGAATCAAGCATATGATAGTTCAGTCATAATTCTATCATCAAAGTCTGATGTTAGTTATAGTCGCTACATCAAGACATTGATGATGTAACATGTGGTCTCATCTGCAAAAAAAATCAAGGAGAAAGCTAAGTGATATTTGCATGTGATGGTTGCACTCGGTTTGCATGAAATGAAAGAAAGTTCAAAATATTTCAAGTAATCCCATTCTTATACCTTTTAATCCCAATTAGTATTGTTTTTTTAAGGATACAAACGAATGGTATAGAGTAAGAACTTCATTACAGTTAAGGTAACATTTTCCAAGTAATAAGAATATTAGAGATAACACCATATTTTATTATTATGGAGAATAAATTGAATGTCAAGGGGAAAAGGCCAATGGAAAGTTACTCCAAAGGCTCCTTTATCATGACCTTCAAAGATAAGTGGATGGTTACTTAACAGGAGGTTATTTGCATCACATATTGAAATAAATTCATGGAAGTTTTAAAAAAACTGAAATACAAGAAGCAAGTACCAGCTTCTTGTTCTGTTTATATTCATCAAATATATTATTGTTTTTAACATACTTCTAGGGTATTGAATATAATATGACAACAAAATATGTGTATTTAAATATAGTAACCAATCAAGTAGAGAAACATTGCTCAAAGTAAAGTGTCTTCCCCAAGAAGCAGAGAAAGGGTGGTTCCTAAGTCAGCGTTGAGAAACACATAACTTCTAATTTCCAAGTGATTGATTCAAATTGAACAAGTTGTTAAATAAAACCAAAAACATTTATCTCATGGGCCCATTTTTGGACATGATGAGACATCATTCCATGTTTTTGGAATGAATTTTGTTTCTAGTAACATACTCAACAAATAGTTCACTGCTACTTGAATCAAATGAAATACATGATGAATATAAAAATGTAAGACCTACCAAGCTGTGGAAATATGATTCTTTGTCAACTAATACTAAAAGTGGACGTCAATTATATACCCAGTATGGTATTTAGGCTCAGCATAGATAAACAACTTTTGTATTATTGACATCCTTAGTTTAGACAAAGAAACCTTTAAAAATAAAGGTATGACACAAATCTTTCTATGGTTAGTTCAACAAGACAGTGTGAACTATTACAATGAAAGAAAGAGGTAAATATACTTCATAATTTAAGTTATTAAGTAATATACCAGTGAAGTATAAGTTTCGTAAGAAAATATGAGTTGCTTCGGATTTGCATGCCGAAGAATATCTTGACCAAACTATCATCAATCATGATAATGTAGTGTGGATAAATTCCTAAATGAATGTTACCTTATCTACATCACAGTATTGATGTTCATAAGGAGGATCGATGATGAGTCTTACATATTAACATTGATCAACAAAATGCAGCATGTATAAATTCTTAAATGCACATTTTATACATCAAAGTTATGATGTAATTTGTATCAATGTTACAACTTAAAGTAACTTCCATTATATTTCATGTTGTTCTTTTCAAATAAAGGCTTAAACCCATAACAAATATGCCAACTAAAATGAAAAATGGATATCATACAAGTCATAGTATGATAGAAAATCCATTATGTAATAGGACGTGTTTAGATGAAAAGCATTTTTTAGGATTTAAACAAACATGCATCAAGTTAAACACATTGTGCATCTAAGGTAATTATCCTAAAAGTTTATTAAGATATTACTTAAATCCCTGAGATAGAAAAGATGTATTCATGTATTAGACTACATTTCTATACAAGGGTGCACATCTCTATTAGTGATAGTGGGATCTGAATTGACTTTGAATTAGTCAACGCTCTAGATGCATAAATGGTTGGCATGGGAACAAGTTCCACAAGTACATGTGAAATAGGTATGTTCCAGTGACACATACTGCATAGAAAGAATGAAACCATGGTGATTATTTTATATTCACCACATTCGGTGATATGTTATTCATTAAGAATAATAAATCCTACAAGTAAGCAGTATAAGGAAATAAGCTAAGATTGACAAGATCAACTAAAATTCAATAATGGATTCCATGTATCATATTTCAAAGGGGCTTATAAATTGAATAGTGTGATGGGTATTCAAATGAAATGATACATGGATGGTACAATTATGGTACCAATAAGGCTCGATTGTTTATAACAAGTCGGTATGCCTAAATCTATTAGAATTTTTCTTGTCATTTCTATCTTCTAAGATCATTCTATTGGTCATTGGATGTCAAGATCATCTTTCATGGAAGGTGTATATATAAAGCAACCAGAAAGAGAAGATGACATCATATAATTCCAATGAATGTTGCAAGTTACTAAAATCTAGTTCTGGATTAAATTAAGTGACAAGATCTTAGAGCATTCAATATAAATGAATCTTTGCCTTGTGTCTACCAAAGGTTAGTGGGAGCGCCAATGTTTTACACGTGAAATATGTTCGGAAACATATGGAAAATATATTTTGATATTACAGTTAGATAATATTAGAATAAAAGAAATTATCTAATGATTGACTTGAAGTAGAAACCTCTATTCTAGGGAATAGGATATACTGAGGTAGATCCATAGGTTTTATGGTCCTAGTCAATCTCGTACATATAGTTACATAGTATTGAAAAATACAAGTTGAAATAATTCAAGTTTATAATTGTTGCCAATGTCACATGGATTAGTCTCTCTAAGGTAACATGTTAGGAGAATGGGTAAAGAATAATGTTGTGAATTGATACCACACTCTTCCGCGATGGATCAATAACATATGCCATATTATGTACAATAATTGATATTGCCATGATATACTTTAGTGTAGGCATATATCAATTATTTTCTAGACCACTACAAGTGATGCAGTAAGAACTATCATCTTGTACTTTGAAAAGTAAAAATGATATATACATGGAATATGGAGAAGAAGGTATACTAGTCATGTTGGGACACAAACTAGAAATATATAGATCAATTTGATCTACTATCATAGTTAGGAAAAGGATATGTGTGAGTCAAGCTCATAAAATCTTGTGGTAGCCATACATACAAATACCGGGTACATTGCAGCTTCTAAGGTAGCTAAGAAGTGGTTATAAATAGCAATGATTTGTTCCAGTTCTTGGATTCTCACCTAGTGAGAAAAGAATTAACATAATGTAAATTATGATATTCTTACTAGCCAAGTTGTCAAGTTATGGAAGTGGAAAAATGTAATATACTGGGAGATACCTTATCTTGGGAAGTTTTACTCAAGCAGATGAGGTCACATATAATAGATATTCCATGCGACCAAAACGTGGAAAGACCAGCAGTTAAATCCATTACTCAGCAGAATCATGGTATTTATCATGTGAGTAACTAACATGTTTAGTTAGAAAGTTGTCCCTAGTGCAAGTGGGAGTGTTGAAATAGTGGGTTATCTAGACCCAACTATGTAGTATTTTGTATTACCATATCATGTGTACAGTTAGCTATGAATGATGTTATCTTACCATTATAGTGCAGACTTTTCTACATCCACTATAATAATGTCAATATCCAAAAGTTGATTGTCATGTCAAGAGGTTATAGAAGATCCCAAGCTATAAAGAGAACCTTGAGATACAATGACATTGATCTTAAATATATGTTCTATAGTCTAGATACATCTTACTGACTAGACATAGTAGATGTCTAACTATCAGGTGTTTGGGGATCATAAGCATTGAGACTTATCCTCCTAAAGTTCGCACTTGGTGATCTCTAGTAGTGAGATCATGAGGACAGAACCACCAATAAGAACACCACATGTTTTGGGTGTCATTGGTTGTTCCTATCTACAGACATGTTTATTGGTCTCCTGACTTGATACCATTACCAATTTATATCATTTGATTATGTACTTTGATGAAAGATGAAAACCATGGTAGTGATTTTTTGGTGAGGTAGTTTGTGTTGGGTGCATCATTGGTTGTATGATGTTGGATGAATGGTCAATAAAGGATTTGTCGCTTTTATGTTTAGGAATTTGTATATCTCAGGCCTGGTTGATCAGGATGTTTTCACCTTCACAAGTCTTTGGCCAAAGTAGTAGAAATGCAAATCCATATGGATAGATCAACAAAAATAAATCAAGATAAGGACAATGACGCAAGAGTGCATCCTGCTTTATGATATATTTAATAACAAAGATATTATAGTACATAGTCAGTGTTCGTATGACGGTAGTCGTTTCTGTGATTGTCCTTATCTCTTTAGGGGTCATGATGGGTTTCTACACTCCGCTCTTGGTCTGTGGATTTTATTCACTACTATCAAGGTAAGGGCCTAGAGGGTAACACACAAGAGTGTATTCAAGAATCTTCCATATTCAGTTGAATAGGTATATGGACATAGTAGGGCCCGCCACGGGGTCCAAGCATTGTCCAAGTTTTCGATCACTGATGAATTAAATAAATTCATTAATATTCAAATTATAAATATTTGGGATCGAATTTATTTAATGTATTTACAAGTTTAGTAAATAAGAGATATTATATATATATTACAAGTATGTGATATAAATAATAAATAATATTGGTGTAGTAAAGTTTGTCAAAATTATTTATTTAGTTAACATTGAAATGAACGGGGGCCGGGGAACCCTACCAGGTACTCTTCAACGTCTCTATAAATAAGAGAGGTGGCTCTCTCTCTCTTTGGTGTGCAATTCACTATTCACTCATTTCAGGGAGTGAAATCCATATCCTCTCTCTCTTTCTGCTCTTAAGAGAGAGAATCTATTGATCCAAGATGTTCAGATCAAGATCCTTCTCATGCATCGAAGGCTTCTCAATGCGGTGATCGTTGGGATGTTTAAAACATCATCGGATCACCACGCTAGCACTCGAACTTTGACGATCGACGTTCCAACGGATTTTTTGAGAGTGTGTGGATGATCTAGAGGGATCCTGCTTTAGATCCTTCAAGAGACAATCACCATCGACTAGTTACAGTAGATTGTACCTTCATATTTGAAATGAGTACGTTTTCATTTTAGTTTTGTGCTCTTTACAATTTACGCGAGATCCTCGGACCTCTCCAGAGCTCAGATTGTCGAAATTGACAAGTCCTGTTGATCTGCTGATGAAAATATTAAAATCCCCGGCCCACCGGCTTCTTCTGCAGGCCCCAGAAACCCAACATGATGATGAAGTATTACATATCAATATTGATCAACAAATATGTATCATTGATCAATTCCTAAATGCATATGTTATACATCAATATTTTGATGTAAGTAATATCAATGATGCAATTTGTAGAAACTTCGATTATATTTTATGAAATTCTTTGAAACTAATGGAGATATCCCACAACCATATGCTAACAATAATGAAAAGTTGATATCATACGATTCATAGTATCATCTAAATCCATTATGTCATAAGGACATGTGTTTGGATGTAAATAGTTTGTTCAGATACAAAAAAACTGTCATCAAGATAAACACATTGTGCATCTAAGGTACTTATCCTAACGAGTGCTTAGGATATTACACAAATCATTAATATAGAAAATTTTTAATAAAGTGATGGACTACATATCTATATAAGGGTGGACATCTCTATTAGATACAGTGGGAGCTATATTGACTTTTTTTTACTCAATGCTGAAAATGCACAAGTAGTTGGAATAGGAACTAGTTCCACAAGCGCATGTGGAACATAGTATTCTCCAAAGACACATACTGTGTAGGAAGGATAAAAACATGGTGATGGTTTTTATATTCACCGTGTTCGGTGATCGATTATTCAATGTGAATAATATTTCCTAGAAGGAAGCATTTTATGGAAATTACCTAAAATTGATAAGACCAACTAACATTCAATTAATGGATTCTATGCATAAAAGTGTAAAGGGGATTATTATTTTGAATATTGTGGTGGATATTCAATTGAGTTGATACATGGATGGTACATTCTTGGTACCAATAAGGATTAATTGGATTAACCAAGTTGTTATTCCTAAATCTGTCATAATTTTACTTATCATAACTAATATTCATGATAAAATTATTTAGCATTGGATGTTGTGACCACCAATCATTGATGGTGTCTATATGACGCAACCAGAAAGGGATGGACACAACATAGAATGCTAATAAAGGTTGCTAGTTAATCAAATCAAGTTTAGGATTAAAGTAAGAAACATGATCATAGAATGTACATTTGTAACAAATGATTTCCATGTGTCTAAGAAAGGTAAGTGGGAGCATCAAATTTATCCAAGAAGAATATATTTGGCGACATATGGAAAACAAAATTTGGTCTTACAGTTATTTAATACCAAAATGAAATATATTCTCCAATGATTGACTTAAAGTATCATCCTATGTTCTAGGGAACAAGATCTACTGAGGTAGATCTATAGTTTTTTGGTCCTACTCAATTGTACATAAAGTGACAATGTATTTAAAAATACAAGTTGGAATAATTCAAGAGATGAATTTTTGATTATGTCACGGGGCATAATCTCCCCAGGATGACATGTTCATGACATGGGAAGAGATAAATGTGTTGTGTTACAATCCATATGTCGAAACGATGGATCAATCATGCATGCCATAGTATGTACAAGAACCAATATTCCCAAGGTCTATTTTATAGTAGGTAAATATTAGTTATATCCAGGAGAACTGCAAGGGAGGTAGTAAAAACTATCTAATTGTACTTTGGTATGTACAAATGATATGTACCTAGTAAGTGGAGAAGAAAGGATACCATTTTTCAGTAATAAAAACTACTCTTCCAAAGATCAAGAGATCTACTATTTCAGTTAGGCTAAAGCTGATGAGAGAGTCAATCTCATATAATCCAGAGGTAGCTATACCTACAAAGATCGAGTATGTTGCAGCTTCTAAGGCAGCTAAAAAGAAGATAAATGCAATGATTTGTTCCAGTTCGTCGAATTGTACCTATTAAGAAAAGTATTATTATAATTTTAATTATAATGTTCTTACTAGGAAAGATACCAAGTTATGACAGTGGAAAAAAAAGGTATATACTTGGTATACCATCTCTTGATAATTTTTACTCAATGAGATAAGGTCGTAATAGCAAAATTACCACATGGTGGAACCGTGGTGGACCCATTAGCTAAACTCGTTACTCAACATAAACATGATGTTAATCATGTGAGTATCTAACAAGTTTAGTTAATAAGTTGGCTCTAGTTCAAGTGGGAGTGCTGATATAGTGGGTTCCCTGGACCTAACTATTCAATAATTCTGATTACAATATCATGTTTACAGTTAGCTATACATGATGTAATCTTACCATTATAGTGTTGAATTTTCTGTGTCCACTATAGAAATGGTAATGTCCAAAGATAAATTTTCATATCAAAAGGTTATAGCGGTTACCATACTATAATGAGAACCTCTAGATAATATGACATTAATCTTAAATATATGTTCTATAGTATAGATGCATCTTAATGATTTGACATAGTATATTTTTGACTGTCTAGTTCTAGAGGCTCATAATCATTGAGACTTCTTCTCATGAAGTTTGTACTTGGTGATCTCTAGTAGTGAGATCATGAGGACTGACCTTCCAATAGGAACTCCACATGTTTCAAGTGTCATTGGATGTTCTGATCTACAATCATGTGTAATGGTCTCCTGACTTGATATCATTTCCAATGTATGTCATTTGATTGCGTACTTTGATTCAAAATGAAATCCAACGCAATGAAGTCATGGCGAGGTAGTTTGTGTTGGGTGTTTCATTGGTGACATGGCATTGGTTGAATGGTCATGAAAGGATTTGTCACTTTCGGGTTATGGAAGTAATATATGTTAGGCGATGTTGATAAGGATAGAGCTACATTTAAAAGAACTTTCCCATGGATGTTAAGGGTAAATCCATCCAGTTAAATCAACAAAAAATAAAGAAAAATAAGGGCGATGACACAAGAGTGTGTCCGGCTTTATGAGATATTATAGACAAAGATATTATATTGCATAGTGTGTGTTCGTAGTTTGTTTTTCATTATTGTGATAATCTTTATCTCTTTAGGAGACACAATGTATTTCTATATCCTTCTCTTAGTATGTTAATACTATTCACTACTATCAAGATAAGGGCCTAGTGGGTCACACACAATAGTGTATTAAAGAATCTTCCCTATTCAGTTAAATAGGAGTCTTGGATATGGTGGGCCCCTCCACTGAGGTCCAGGATTTTTCCAAGTAAAAATGATCACCAATGAAATATTTGAATTCATATTATTCAATATTATAATAATGAGCATTGAATTTATTTATTTTATTTACATGTTTTAAGTAAATACATGAGAAATATTAATTGACAAATATTAAATTATTCAAGGTTGAATTAATAATTATGGGAGCGACGAGTCGAGTTAATGACAAAATTATTATCATGTAATATAATTTAATATATTACAATTGAATGATAATAATATTTATGACTCAGTTTAGCAGTCATAAAATTTTGTTGATAGTGTGTTAGGTATTCGGGGGTCGGTGAGGCGATACCAGGTATTTTAATTAACCAATATAGACATAAGAGGAGAGGATATTTCCAATTACTATTAATGGGGCTTCTCTAACCTCTCCTCTCTCCCATTATTTGGAGATAGATACTCTAGATCCATGGAGCTTCAATGGAGCTCTCTCTCTGGCACCACTATTGAAGAGATGTTGTGATCGTTAGAGCATTGAAGGCATCATCAATATTCCACACTAGAACCTAGATTACAACTGATGGTGCTCCAAAAAATTCCTTGAGGCATGTATAGACATTCTATGGGAATTAGACTTCGTATTCTTCAAGTATCAATCTCTAATTACGATCAAACACCATACACGACCTTGGAATTAAACCATGTACTTTATGGTATTTTTTGTTCTTAAAATCCTTCATGCATGGTCCTTGGCTAAGATCAGGCAGCTGTTAACCGACATTGACAAGTTTATGTCGATCATCGGTGGGAAATTTTTAAAAACCGACATGTTTGGGGCCTCCGTTGCATGCTCAGTTCCAACAAAGTAAACTAATATGAGTGTAAATATTCTTGAGATAATTTTCTATGTAATATTAAATATGCCAAGAGTATGTGTAAATGTGAATATCAGTAGTCTCTATAATATTAACTCATTTGATGCTATATATGTATAATAATATCCAAATTGACATTATTTTACATAAGAGTAATAATTATATTACGGAATGGAATTTGAACACCTAAATTTGGTTAGGGAAGATTAACTTCAAAACATTTCAATATAAGTGTCGATGAAATTAGATGTGATTTCATATTAATGTAGTGGAATACATGAGATGATCTTGTAAATATTGTGAGTTGAAATTATATTCATTTATTGAATCTGTGTCAATGTGTTGGACATAGAAAATATCATGACATGAGTAACAACTCCATGTCCATTTTATTAAAAAAAATTGGTTAACTATGAAAAAAATTAATCATATAGAATTTATTTAGTATTTCAAAGAACATGGTTTTTTATATGTATGTAAAAAAATTGGAGGATAATATTTTCATGTTGAATGATAAAAATTATGTTTGAGGGAGTAATCAGGTTCCTTACATCCCACAAAAGAACCTATATAGGTTTTCGTTGTTGTTATTGTTATTGTTAGATATTGTGACATTTTGAATGAAAATTACTGAAGATAATAAAATACCAGACATTATTTTCATGTTTTTCAATTATATTGAACATTAAATGTATTGATATTCTGGATTTTTAGTATATTTCTAGTTGAAAATAAATTTCATTACATTTCTCTCTTCATTCAATGATCTATAACCTTTAGTATTGCATATTTGACCAGATGTCCAGCTCAATGGAGTGGGGAATGCAGCAATAGTGGGTGTCAAACATCAATATTATAGTCTTATCCATTATTAATTATATTCTCAATGAGATAGTGATGTGTAGATATGTGGATGTACATTATCTCTCAGATTTTTTTTGCTTCTCCCCCTCCGTAATTATTTTTCCCTTAATCTATTTTTTCACTCAATGATGTTTAGTATGTTTAGTTGAGTGACTAAGAAGATCATTATGTAATAATACCCAATTTCTAGAAAACCTTGTAACATCACACATTTTGGAATGGGTCAGAAATGATAAAGGAAATTTAATGGATCACAAGGATAGATACACAAAGAATACTATTTCATAATCCATAAATATAGAATACCTCTATCTTTTCATCCCATGTCTATTTAGCCATGTATTTACAATTCCATAGATCATCAAGGTTCTATTGTTTTCAAATAAAACCATACCATCAACAAGTACTATTATATTCTTCTAGAGATTAATTTTCCTAGTTATTTTAAATGAACGCCATTATGAAGATGTCTATATTATTATTCTTGGGGTCAACTAGAATCTGCTTCTCCTTTTATTTTTTACTTTCGATGAAATTAATGGTTATGTAGAGATACATATCATTCTATATAAATTTCCTTTAGTAAAGAGAAGAAATTATACTCATAATCTTTTTCCACAGGTGAAAAACTATCTTCCAAGAAAACCATATCTAGTTTCATAACATCCATCCTCCTTTGATTCCCCCAGGATAAATTTTTACTCCAATGTTGGATATAATTTATATCCTTATGAACAGTGATATAATAATGGAAAAAATATCTATAAGATATTACCTTTATTAGTCTAAAAGATATGAACTAATCATATTTTCTTCCATTCTAGGGGCCTCTCCATTGATGTTACTTTTTATATCATTATAGTATGACTCCATGTGAACCAAGTAGTTATAGAATAAAGAATTCCTCCAAGGGAATATTTTTTCACTCCCTTCACCCACATGTATCCAGCTTCTGGATAAATACTAGTTTATTAAAACTCCAATGAAGACTAAATAAAATAATTAACCTTATTTACCACATTATTCATAAAAAATTATATCCTTTATGTTAATGTTTTGCCATTATCATTTATTCCATTATTACAAAATGTTATATGTATTGGATTGTTCTAAAATATTTATCAAAACGTTTTCTACATTAATCACATTCTATTAAATACTCATCTAATTACTTCATAAATTATTTATTCTTACATAAACCAACATATCTCATTTTAGTGAAAATATTCATTATATGTTTTATTTTTCCCTCATTAAATAATTGAACTCTTCTTTTTTTCTTTGATAAATTCATTGGGGTAATCAATATCCATATATTATTCTTCAATGTAATCATAATTTCCCAAAAAAATATCATAAATTATCATGAGGAACACATTGGTATTAAAATATATTATCTATACAAGTAATGTTTTCTTCATATTGATCAATGTATTTTAATGACCCCTTCTATAGACTAGAAACAATCATTTTATTCTTTTATTTTGTTTTATGATTCCCAAGAGAACCTTAGAGTTAAACTATTGGATAAATAATAACTTCTTTTCCATCATCATTCATATAATTGGAAATGATTTCTCAATCGTTTAAATCATTGATTTTTTATATATATAAAATTCTTCCACATATTCTTCAAATAATTCATTATCTTGATCCTATCATTTTCCCACAAGTTTATCCTTACTTATTTAGAAAGAGTTTCTATATTTGATGTTAATTTTTATAGGAAATTTTATTTAATTTTATTTTATATAATACCATTAAATATCAATATCATTTTTTGTTAGATATATTTTTGAAATGTTATTAACATTTCCAAAGTAAAATCATTCTAATGTTATCCTTCCACAAATCCTTCTTATTCTTCCAAGATACTTCATTTACATAGAATATAAAAACAAATGACAAGAATCTTCCTCATAATTTATAGCATCATGAACATCAATATTATTCATGTCTTTAAATTTTATATCATTTTAAAAATTAAAAAAAATTTATTATAGATTCAAAAATTTGACCAATAAGATTTGCTTACAATATTGACTATCTGTTAAGAGTAATATAATATTTCCTTCTACAAGTTCTGACACTAAGGAATTGTATCATGTAAAAATATTTGAAATATTTTCATCAAAATTATCGAGTCCTTCATTTCCACACAAATTAAAATGATATATCTAATAACTTCAATGATTAATTAGAAACAAATGTCAACAGTTTCACATGATATCCTCTTCCACTAACCAAATCTGCTATGGTGAACTCATAGGTTTTCCTCTTTATCCTTATTGATAACCTCTTATATATCAAAGGGTTTTTTTCCAAAGTTCCTTCATATATTTAAAGATCATATCTATTATATATATATAAAATGATGAATCTCTATATACTATAATTTTTTCATTCCATTAGTAGTTAGTTTTTTCCTCTCCAATTCCCTTATAAAATTAATTTGTATCCTCGCATTCATGAATTAGAATAACTATAACTGACTTGGTATAAGTTTTGAGACACCATAAATGTCCACACATTCTTTTCATTCTGATTTATTAGTTTCCTCTATAAAATAATAGAATACCTTATACATTAAAATTATTCTAAATCATGATAATATAATGATGCCATATTCATTAATCCTAAAATTTGTATCGTTGAAACCACGTATTTCAACCCCATTATTATATCATAGCATAAGAGGCGGTGAATTATAGTGTCTATTTCATTTTCCTTATTTTCCTAATGGATTATTATCTATCATTGGAAATAATATTAAGAATATATAAAAATTAATCCACACAACTTATGTATCCAAATATTTAATAAAATTTCACTGACATATAGTATTTTACTTTGTTAATAAAAATAGGATACTCTAAAGATAATATATTGAATTTGTGTCGACATAGTATAGGATTTTAATAAAAACAGTTATGTGAATTAATATTTTTTTGAAAACCAAACTACTATTCTTAGGGTATCTTTATCATTCTCCATATTTATTTATTTAATTTACGATCATTTAAAAAAATTAACATAATGGTTTCTCATAATAATATTCAAAAAAGACAAACAATGGACCAATATTATTGTTTTCTATGTCATTATATTCAATCTATAATATATATATCCATAAATTAATTACATAATAATATTAATTCCTCCATATTTCCTATATTTTTATGTGATTATATTAATTCATCTTTATATTAAGTGAAACTTCCTTTTATAATTACTTATACCCAAATATGTGTTTGAAGTGAGAGGAAATTTTAATTTTAAATTGAGAGATGGTTCATTTTGAGAATCCTGATTCAGATCTATAATATATAATTTTATCAACTTAACATGATTTTTTAGATAAATGTTTTCTCTTAATAGTACCCTTGGGTGATTGAGAAATTATTAGGGTCTTCAGGATGAATTTCATAGGTTTTTTTTATAACTCTTATGAGGATATATAGTTTTGACTTCACAATTTCGAGAAAAATACATGTATACCATTACAAAATACTAAATTTAATTTTTAATACTATAGTTCATAGTTATATATCATGGTTACTACAATTTATGGAGTTAACTATATGGATCTCTGAGTAAAATATGATGCTTTGTTTTGGGTTGGAGGCATAGTGTATAGTTTTCGGATTTTTGAAAAAAATGTCAAATATTAAAGAAAAGCATACTACTAATTTTCATGGTTAGTTAATGGTTTGTAAAACCATGAGGCCTCACCATGTGATATTAGTATACATAAATAGACTCTACCACATGGTTGGAACACATTTTGGAAAACCATAGGTCTCATTAAAAAGGATTCTTAATTTTTCCCCTTTTTAATTTTAAGAGGGAAAACCCCCGTTTCCACTTATTCTCCAAACATATGACCAAGATAACCTTCTAATCCTCCCTCAATTTATTTCCCCCATATATGGTGATTCCAAGTGTGTTTTTGGTGTTTTAATGTATGTATCTTCTTATAAGGACCTCCACCCCTTTCGTTCCTCAATTTTGGGTTCTCTCATTAAGGATTTAATGTCTATTCCAACATTGTTTTAAGGAATAAGCTAAGAATCATGGGGATTTAATTCATCCCATAATAAGGGAATCTTGAGACACCATCTTTACTCAATTTCTTGGGAATTATATACATTATTTTACTCTTATGGATATTCATAGTTTTTTTCAATTTGTAATTAAATTAGTATTGTTTTTGTGATGAATGATGGGTCATTAGTTTGGAATGGGATTTTTGGGTGTTCCAATGGTGGAAAACACCTCATGGTTTTTGGTTTTTGTTGAAAACTAAGGAATATAGAGTTATTTGGAATTATGTCACATATAAATTGAATTAATTAATATTTAATTTTAACATAAATTATAGGCTCCAGTGATAATGCATGCTTATAGTGGACATTGTTTGTCTTCGTAAAGCTTTCTTGAGCCTTGGTAGAGAAACTGAACCTTGAAAATAAATAGAGGAAGCATCATTCTTGAGGTAGTAGGTCTTGGAAGAACATTATAGGATCTAATCATTTCATTATATAAATGGGGAAACATGGTTTCACCACCATAGGAAAACTGACCTCTAAATTAATTAAAATATTGATCTAATTAAATAAATTTGTAATTTAATAATTAATTATATTGTTATACTAATTTTGTGATATTACTCTTGATAGACTGAAATGGTCGCTAGGGCCACTATGAGATCCTTGAAATCAGATAGTTTCCTAATCCATGAGTGGAAAAAAATTAAATAATTTTTTCTTGACACCTTATGATGCATCGACCCCTTGATCAGTGAGAATGGGATTGGTACGACCTAGTGGCCTTGGAATTGGAGCCATCTACCACCTCCTCATATAGGTGTGGCCTAATAGGATATGGAAAACCCTAGTAGTCTGTGTGGGGGACATTAATATGTGGATAGTCCATGTGGATAGACCATATATAAGGGTGATAGGTTTCGTGTGTAAAATAACATAGTGGGATCTTGATGAATAAGATGGTTCAGGACCTATATCTTGACTATTGGATATGTAATGCACCTCATGTAACTAGTGAGTATGAACATAAATGATCATGATACTAAAGGAATTAATATTAATCAGGGATTAGTTATTTACCTAGAATCATAAATGAGACCAAGAACCCCTGAGAGTGTTATTATTATGTTGTGACCTTAGAGACCCATAAGGGTTCCTCATTTGCTGACAAAACCTGAGTGGGTGCATGAAATTAGTCACTGATAATTATCAGAATCACTATAGAACTAAAACTGATTTGTAATCCCGATGGAGCTGTGATGATTATGAAATGAATGGGAGTTTGACTAACCATTGTTATATATTTATTTATTTATGTTTATACATAATGGGTTCCTTAGGATGCCTGTGAATCAACCTTTTCATCCAATAGTGATGTAATTTTCCTATATACCCACAAATCACTTTATAATATGGATGATACCTTAGGATGAAATTTATGTTGGGATCTGGTCACATAGTTTATTTATGGGTGGATTTCAAGCCCAGCTAGAATCTAAAGAAATGCTTTTTTCATGACATAATTCAAAGTTGTGGTAGAAATAATCCAATTTTAGATCTATGTAACTATTAACATAATGGAATGTCGAGGATTACTATGATTCCTTGGATATAGTGTAACCATCAAAAATACATGTGAAGCCTAAGATTAAAATGGAATTTCTATTAGAAACTTGTGAATTCCTTGGATTCATAGGTTTGAAATGGAAGATTGTGGTTTTAGGTTTTTGAATATCTATGAGAATGGATATTGGACATCCATTGGGTGACTATTGGATTCCATCCATTTATTCCTAGGATACCCCTAAGATTGGGTGTATAACCAATGATTTTTTGGATGAGGAGCCACAATATATTGGATTCCATGATACTGAACATGGATCGAGGGAGGGTATTTAAAATTTGATTACCTTGGTCTCCACGATATAAATCATGAATTCCCCTAATGGATTTTCTAGGACATATACCTCATAATAATTAGATTTTGGACTCATATCAATAGCACATAGGTACAACTATGGGGTTTAAAATTTAGTAATTGAGGATGAGGGATTATTGGTGAGGCCTTAGTGTCCACTACTCGTTGTGATAGAGGTGTGGGTAGAGGAACCCCTATTTGTGGGAATAGGTTCCCATATGGTGATGCTAAAACTTAGAAACACTCTAAAACTATACAAAGACAGAGTGGTCAATTGGGGTCATAGACCTAAGGATCGAGGATGGTTATTTATCTATCATATGATATATGATAATTTATGTGGTGAAGTTGTGATAATATGGATAAAAGATCAATGTGATGTTATCATTCATCTAGAAAAATAAGGTATTAATGGTGGCGTATTGATTTTCTATGTCCTTATATTTTTATTGATTATTTTATTGATCATGTCACGAGCACATATCAAAATATTTCCAGTTATATATAAGACCACATTGGTGGTTCCCTACTGAGTTATGTACTCATACCCTGATCAAACTTCCATTTCACTTGTGTACCAGAGTAGATCTAACATGGCTATTACAGTAAAAGGTACGTTTGAGGCCTGATATTATTTTTATCATAGTCATGTGGGACATATCTGATGATATTTAGATATTGGGATGTGATATATCTGAGACATGTTATATGGCCTATAGTATTATCTATTTTATTTATTTTTTGTATATAAATCATACAATTTGTAAATAAAAAATTATTTTACATTTTTAGGCATGAAAATTTTAGTTATATATTACATTTCAATTTATTATAAAAAGTTAAAGTTATTTTTTTTCTATTTACTCACATTAAAATTATGTTTGGTTATTTACTACTATTTTTTACTTTGATAGAGTAGGTGTATCCTATTAATGGTACCTCTTTAGACCCAATCTACTAGTCAACAAACTATCTCATTTGGGAAGTCACATGTAAGGACACATGGTTAAATGGGTTGGGGAACTTTTTGATTTGATTGGGACAAGGGAGTAACAAAGTGGTATCAAATAAGGCTTTATTTTTTTAGGAATTAGTATATTGGTGATGTATAAATGTTTCATAGTATGTGTTGGAACCTAGACTGGTATGTCACAAACTCCTATGCATATAGAAGTCATGGGAACCATGATATGGGATTGATGTTCATGGATTGTGTTTTCATGGTTATTTTTAACATTCACAAATCATGTCACACATGAGATTTGAGAATTATTACTGGTGAGTAATTATATTATTGGCTCTTGGATGATTGGAAAGATACTAGTTCTAGATTTTACTCTTTTCATATAGAGGAAATAGGCACAACATTTATCATATTAGGCATGGATTATTCAAATAATATAGGCCTTCTTGTGTGATTATTCTCACAAATGTCACAGTATATCCTATTTAAATTATTATAAAATGTTCATATAGAAATTTACTATACATGTACATGGTGGAATTTTAATCAACTGGAAAAATATTTATGCATGTAATTTATTTATATTGGATATCTTATAGATCCTATGGTCATAATATCAAGGAAAATTATTGTGATACAATATCTTATGCATGGGATGAGTAAAGATGCATAGGGGTTCGTGAATGAATTTAGTTACTTGGAGGGAAAACACTTAGTGGTGAGTTTCTTATGGCTTCAATTATTTAAATTTACTATAATAACCTATATGGTTTTTTCTAGTATTGATTGGAATGAAATTATACTTAACTAAACTATACACCAGTGGTTTGTGGGATAAGAATTGATATAGTGTAATACCTATTGAATGTGTGTACATGTGTAGTGTGACTATATCATATCTGGAGAAATATGATGTGAAGATGCTCAGATATAGTTAGATCATGATGTTTGGTTATTTAATGATCCATTATAAACCTATATGTATTTTCCCATATAGATTTGAATGTAATTATACATAACCAAACAATCTAGATATAGTTTTTTTAAAGTTGTCATCTAGCGAGATATCCTTGTATGAAGGAATTTTCTCAAATGAGATAAATATTCTCTACGGGTAGGCCATGTGGGGATTATCGTGATAATCAGTTCCCTTATGAGTGGATGAACTGGCATGTGGTCCATGTCATATGTTGAGGCCCTAGTGGTGGGAGTTTTCAGATGTTGATGTCATCAGATGAGAAGTGTCCATGTATCACATTTTGTAAGACATGACCCTAGCATAATACATGACTTTCAAAGATAGGAAGGATACATAGAGACAGATATATTTTATAAGGGAGATTATTGATTCCATATTTGTTACTATTTGAGGGAATCTTATCTGAGGGTTAGCCTATGCTAGTGGTTTCCTTTGATGTGGAAAGAATTACTGATTACTTCTGTTTATCTAATAGATGTATGGAAGTGAAATTGAAGGTATATAATCAGCATGATGAGGAATTTTACTTATTAGGGAATTTACATTTAATTATAATGCTTTGGATTAATTCTGAGTGTCTATGGGTCACTCTAAAGTGATCGTGGATCTTATATGACACCATATGGATGTTATGTGTGCGGTTGGATTAATAATATAGCATTTTGTGGAGTGTGGATAGTCAATTTCAATGATATGAAAGTCATATATTCTTGAGTTGGGTTTCTAATATTGGCCATTTTAGTGGAGTTTGAATCATGATTTTTTATCAAATTAGTGAAGTGTGTGTTGTTAATCATAGTGACTTTTGAAATGTGGATTAGTGAGTGATCATGTGTAAGCTGGGGATTGAGAGGTTTTTAAGCGATTCTTATAGGCATGATGACATGGAACTTAGGGGATGATTTTATAATTTTCCACCATGTTATAGGGGACTTTAGAAATAATTTAGGTGTGGTTCCATGTTCTATTTAGGACCTAATTAAAAGAATGTGTTTCTAATGATGAAATTGGAATTTCATGAGAGGAGGAACACGTGTAGTTTACAATGGAACCTATTGATGGTTTTCTTAAAGAGAAGATTGTGTAGGGTCCTATAGTGGGAAGGTCACCACTATTAATTTTAGGGTGCATCACTCTTGGTTTTTTTAAGAAAAAAATTAAATTTTGGATGGATATCATTTTTGAATGGGTTCGGTCGTGTCTAGACATTATTCTCATGGATGGACATGAGATGGGGAATGGTTTTTGGTTAAATATTAAGTGAAGAGATCATTATAAAACTCAATTAGTGTGTATGAGTATATTAGTTTGGAGCATATGGACCTTATACCTGAGGTGTTTTGGGAATGTGGATACATATATTTAGTGGTCATGGTGGTAGTTGGTTATCAACGTGAAATGAATTTTATTTATGTCTATATCTTCCAGGATACCATATGTAAATTAGAGGTGATAGTGGATTGAGACTGAGTGTTGGTGTCTATATTAGGATGGATTAAATTGAATTTATTTTTTATCAAATGGGTGTTAGTTATTAAAATAAATAATAAGAGCGGTTTGGGATAATTGTGATCTCAAACATGAAATTACACCAGATTTCGGGAATAGAACTTAGTGGGAATGTTTGGATAATCACATGATTCCTTTTTTATGGGGAATTGTGATATGGAAATTGTAGATGTGTTGGTGGTTGGAGTTGAATGTTTTTGATATAGTTTTCTTTAAGGAGATATACCAATTGGTTTTATAGGTATTTTTCTATAGTGATCTTGAAATACTATTAGGTGAATCCTTTTTTTCTATGGTGGGTTTTATTTGTGAATTTGATGGGGATTTTTATGAAAATTCAACCTGATATTGTTGTGTATAAGGGATGGAGGCATGACCACATGGGAATGGAACTAAATTGTGAGGATGGTACTAGTTTTTTCATGTGTTTTTAGGTGTGGTGATTTTTGAATGGTTCTATGCATAGTATTTTAATGAGGGTTTCGAGTTTCGATTGAAAATTTTGATGGATGAGGCACCATATCTTCTGAATAATAAATTATGGGTTGAATCATATGGTGGGGAACACTATAATCATAATGATGAATTGAAAAATAACCCATTATGGTATCAAGATGGATGAGACTTTTTATACAAATTCTTTGTGTTTTGGTGATGAATTCGAGTGGTGGAATTTATTTTGGTGAGTTGAGAACCTTATTTTGAGAATTAACATTTGAAGTGTGTATGGAATTTTGAGTGCGACTTGGCCAGTTGGTGATGCAATAATGACCAAGATAGGCCAGGATATATGTTTACATAAACATTCCATCTTCTCTGGTATAAGTATTATTTTGGGGTAGAATTTTTAGTGACTTATGAATATATTAAGATTTTGAATTTAGAGTAATTTTCAATTTTCATTGTGTGGATGGTTTATTTTGAGAACAATGATTAATATCAATAATCCAAAATTTTGGCAATCCCAATAGTATATTTGAGTATAATTTTAAAGTACCATGTTGTTTAAAAGGTGTTATTTAATGCCTCAGCGTTTGTTAGTTTTATTTTTAGTGGTTTTGGAAAACTCTAACAAGTTATCATAGGTTTGGACTCATTATCTAAAAAAAATATGTATGTGATACTGTATGCAAGAAGTATTTTCATTCAAATTCTATAAAAATGTTTCCTAAAATTATTATCTTAAAATTTGGAGGAAAAACATAGAAATACTAGATTAAACCATGTAGATTAAATTATAATGGATAATTGATTCACGGTTTCTGAATGATTGTAGACAAACTATGTAACATATTATTGACTGCAAAGTGAAAAATTTTATTATTGTAACCCTGTTTGTAGAACTGTGTACTCCAACTATGTGATATGAGTGTTCTTAGAAAAATCCTTCTGCATAGTTGATAAAAGGTTTTTAAACCCATGGGACCTATTAAAAGTTACTTTTTATCTTTTTGGATTTCTAATTTTATGATGTGAACTCCATGTATCAGATCACCCTACTCACTTGTGACCCAGTCATCACCCTTCACCCCCATTTCAAATTATGAGTTATTTTTTATGATTCCAGGTGTGTTTTATGGATATCAGTGGGATTTTCACCTTTTTATATCCCCACATTTCATCCCTTAATTTTAATTTCCCTAAGTAAGTATTTAATGATAATTACATTAGATTATAGTGGAATTAGGTGAGCATGAAGGGGAATTCGTGTATCCTAGGATAAGTTCCCTGAGATGTCATTTTCACTCAGTTCCCGGAATATTTGGAAAGTTATGTTTTAGTTTTTTATTATCTTAGTTTTTCCTCCTAATTTCATTTAAATTGGTTATGTTTTGGATCCAAATATTAGTTATTTTGATTATATTGGTTTTAGGGGTGTCCATGGGATGACTGACACCCCTTAGCATTGTGTTTTTCTTGGGTGACTATGGACTAGTGTTTTATTTGAAATTATACTCAGTTTAAAGTGAAAAAATTAATTAATTATAAATTAATTAATTAATTAATTATATAGGTTTAACTTGACTTATAGGCCCAGGTGAAAATTTAGGGATGTGATATACATTGTCATTCTTAGTAGATCATGTTAGGGCCTTGACAAGGCTATCAACCATTATAAATTAATGGAAGAAGATTCAAGGAGATGAGGTTGGTTGTCTTTCATACATACCATATGATTTATGTATTTTGTTAATGAATGGAGAAATATGGCTTTTCCAATTTAGAGTGATCAGATTCAAAATAAATTAAATTTTTATAGGAATTAAATTAATTAGTAAATTGGTAATTAATTGTATTACCAACTTAATTATGTGATATGAATTTGGATAGACATAACAAGGTCTCTACATCCAATGTGGTCTCTTAGACACTATATTCTTACCTCAGGCATCAATGTATGAAATATTAAATGATTAGATTAGGATTCCCCAAAATATTTTTACTACTTGAGAGGTGAAAATAGGGTCAATATGACCAAGTGGTCATTGATTTGGATCATGTGGCAACATACCAATGGAGGTGTGACCCGAATTAAGATGGATATACCGAGTAGTCGATGTAAGAAACCTTAATTTGTTATTAAAATAGGTATAAATTCCTTAGTAAATTCATTATATGATGGATAAGTAGATCTACCTTATGAGATCTCGATGATTGAGATTGGTCATGTTCAATCTCTAGACTATTTCACATCTGATGTGAACCATGTTTCAGGTCCTTTTTTCCAACCTAAATGATAATAGAAATATACATAGTATTATTTGGATAAAATGTGTTTAATTTATACCTTACTTGAGACTAAGAACCCTTATGAGAGAATATCTATGAATTTGATACCTTAGGAACCCCTATGGGTTTCACATTAACCAAACAACCTGGTGTGCGTGTATGTGAGTGGGTAGTGGTAGTTATGTTTTTTTACATAAAATACAAATAAATATATAATCCAAATGTGTCTATGATGACCATAAAATGCGTTGATATTCAACCAACCCTAGTTCAATATTTTTTTTTAATTTTTTTGTTTATAATTACTATTGATTTCGTAGGATGCCTAGGAATCTACCATTGGTACTAGAACTAAGTTAATTTTCTAATATTATCATGAGTCACTTGATGAGATGGATGTGACCCATTAATGTATAGAATCATAGGATTCGGTCTCATTGTTTATTTGAGGGTGGATTCCTAACTTTTATAATATCTGAAGTTACAATTTATGTTGGAGTGGTTACGTAGTGGTGGTACCTAGAGTATATTATCAGTGCAACGTAACTTCATCAATATTTTATGGTCTTGAATGATAGGGATTCCATGGATAGTGTGACCATAAATAATTAATGAGAATCATAGTATTAAAATAATATTTCCTTTTGATTATTATGAATTCATATGATACTCATGATTTGATTAAAAAAATAAGGTTACAGGTTGGTAAATATCTATGAGCACAAATGATGGAAATCCTTCGGATTTCAATTTTAGGTTCACGATCAATGACTATGATACCCTTATTATTGGTTAGATGTGTCGGTGATGCCTATATTGAGGATCCATATGATATTAGATACCCATGAGACAACAAATGGGATTCAATAGGTATTTCATATTTTATGTTCCTAGGTTTCTATGTAATCTTTCACATATAGACATATAGAAATTACATGTACTTGGACATCTAATGTATATGTCATTACCCATATATCTAGAAAACCCAGTTAATACTTTGGGTTCTAGCCATTGGGTATTGCAGATGGGGTATTCTTGGGGATTCCCCATGTTTTTCTACTCATTGTGACAAAGGAATGAGCATAGGATCCCATGTGAGTGGAAAAAAGTTCCATTATGATTATGTGCATACTCATAGAAACTCCGATTTTGGTCAAAGCATGTATGTTCGATTAGGTATGTGGACCTAAGGATAAATGACGGTTATTATTACTATTGTAGGATATATGAGTAAACCCATGGGAAAAATGTGATACTGAGGTGGCATTGTCCTCATGACATGCTTAGAGATAATTTTTCATCAGGCCAAAATAGTTATTGATAGTGTAGTATATATTCATTTTTTCATGTATTTAATTTAATTATTGTTGGTTTATCATGTCAAATTAACATATTACAAAATTTTCAACTATGTAGTGATTATGTTGGTTGATTCATGTCGAGAAATGTACCCAAACCATTCCCAAGATATAATTGAACATGTTTCCTCGAGTCAATCTCAAACATCCATTACAAGAGTTTTAATTGTAATAGACATTGATAAAGAATATAATTTTAAATTGAGAAAACTAGGATTAAATAAGGATATTGGGATGTGATATATTTTAAAGCTTTTTTATAGACTAGGGACCTTTATCATTTATTTATTTTTTGTTATATCAATCTTCCCAGTTGGAGATGTGTGTATTTGAAATTTTTTAGCATGATACTTTGACTTTTATATTTAATTTCATTTAATTATATAAAATTTCTATTATTTGGTATTATATGTACATTTATGTATATATTTTTTGGTTATTTTATGTTGTTTTTATTCATATATAGGTATATCATTTTAGATGTACCTTCATAAACCCCCTTCACTGGTCGATAGCCTCTGGTATTTTCAAAGTCATGCCTATGGTCATGTGATGAGCTAGGTCGGGGTACTAGTTGAGTGGACTTCTATCCATTGAGTTACACCTTTCCTTTCATATCATCAAATAAATATTTTAAATTTTCCCCATTATATTGTCATTTTTTCCTAATTTATTGGTCCACCAAACATACAATAAACCTCTAATTAAAATACTAAAATTCAAAACTAATCCAAAAATATTATTTGATTGATTTAATTTTAAATAAATATAGAGAACATAAATATTTGAAATTATTTACTAAAATTTGGAATTATTTAATTCAATTTCGGATGGTTGTGGTGTGACAATTCCCATTGCATTAGTACTCTTTGTCATATTATATATCATATGGACCTGAATAGAATAATTTGTTCCTCACTTAGGATAGTAGTAAGGTAATTGTTCCCCTCCCCCCCCCCCAAAGACCATCCCCAATAGGTTTGGGTTTTTGTACTAGAACTAAGAAGAATAATCATATATGGGATCCCATAACTTATAAAAAAAAATTAAAATAATACATCACCAATAAATAATAATATATAACACCCTAATAGTATATATATATATTCAAATAAATAATATACAAATCACACATGATTCATAAAATCTTAAGTAAAATTCCATATAGGAAACCTTCAAAAGTGGAAAACGAAGAATAAAACATTAAATATGTGAAACTAAAAATAGGAATATGAAGAGACCTACCAACAATATGGTATATTGGATTGAACACCCCCATTAAATGTCTCCACCTAGAAACCACATCTATCTTAAACTTAATAGCTTCACACGATCCACCTTATTTACATTTTCCACTAGTAAGTGAACTATAGAAATGTTTATATAGAAGGAAACTTTTCTGAAAAAAATACCATATATGGTTAAGTAAAATCATACATATTAGGTTATCCTAAAAAAGTAAATTAATATCACTAGGTTAGCTCAAAACCTATGTATGTGGGAAACATGATGTATAATCCCTATGAAATTTATATAATATAAAGTCATGTCAACAATTAAAAAATAAATAATTTCAATATTATATTATTTTATCTATGAAGTATCATATCTCAAGGATACCCAATGCTTTATAGTTATTTTGGGGTCAAATGTCTAAAAAAGAAACCCATTTGTATGTTTTATCTCTAAGGCGACCAAATCTATATATCATATCCCAATACCCATAAATGGAATCACATACTACCACATCAACCCATACCTCATAACTCCCATCTGGATACACTATAACTATATTAGAGAATCCATATGATGCTAATGAGTAAAATTGTTAATGTGGTTCTATATTATAATGGTGGAAAACCCCACAAACAATCAACTAGAGATAAACCAGCCTCTAAAGGAAGACAACCCACATCCCATCATATGGTGGAACACAAAACATTATTATAGTATGAGGGGTCTATAACTCATCATGATTGATAGGGTAACAGCTCCATATAAGAATGTGAGACTCAATCCCTGAGGTTGTAATTCTAAATAAAAAATTCTATTTGGAATGCATATAGTACTCAATATATATATCGGACTCATGCCCTATCCTAACAAAATATTCAATGGAATATAGAACATGTGCCCACATCAAATGATTTTTCAACACACCACCACCAGACCCATGAATCAAAGAAACATAATTTAGCATTAAACTAGAGAATCACACTAAAATATAGAAAAAATTTAAACCAACATGGTCCATATAAAAAATTACAAAGAAGAAACTGCACATTTGTCTAGTTTTGACACTTGAGTGAGAAAATATGAGAAATTTCATAAATTATATAGTACATAGAATGAACTTCTAGACCAAATGACATGTTTTCTCAAATAAATTTCTATTTGGATTCAAAATATTCTAGAATATATGGATTTGACCTACCTGGTGTGTCATGTGAGATACAAATTGTATTTGAAACCTTAATTTATTTGAGAATATATCCTCCATAAACACTGAGTCATATTATAGATTATGTTACACGTAATTTTTATTAATGGTGTATATTCCCACAATACTACTTAACCTACACTCTCAGTACTAAATTTTTATGCTCTTCATATACATAGAATAACTATAATACGAAATATAATGTGTGGGTTTAAAAAGATGGCTCAAAATGTACTTGGTTACCTGATAATGAATTTTGTTTCCTAATATATAGTGTGTTATCGAGGTTACACTTCACAAAATATTTTTAAATATAAATATGGTGTGTTACTTAGATAACACACAATATCTTGTTCGGAAAATTTAATTGAAACATCTTATTATTAACCCTAAATCATGATAGGTTGACCGCCAATTCATCATCAGACTATCTTTCACCTTTGGTGTACCCAATTTATTCATCTCTCATGTTTTATGTCAATGTCACTCATCACTGAGATTCATATCCTTCTATGACATTTCAAAACTCTATTTATTTATTTTTTGTAAATTTGTTACTAATTTCATACAAATGTTACTGTAAATTGACTATTATTTTACCTTACAATCTTGAATCTATTGATGTGTGAGTTCAAAAAATATTGATTCGATTGGGGTGGGTAAAATATTATCTAGCCACCAAAAATAGAAGATTATCGTAGTCATTAAATAAATGAGGTTATATCAATAGGTATAATATATAAACATGACATATTTCATTACTCTACAATCATCAATTTCCACCATTATTCATCATCATCTACTCTATGTATTTATACAAAAAACACAATTCTAGATGTAAAATTATAATAATAATGATTATATTATTAATAAAATTTCTGTTTATGAATAAAATAATAAAAGTTATAAAAAAATTATTCCCAAGAATCCATAATAAAAACCTTTTTAAAAATATTTTTTAAATTTTTTTCCTTGAGAAAAATATATATATCGACAATGATTTAAGGAAAATATTAATTTTAAAATTCAAAAATGTTGAAGTATAAAAATTAACTATGTATTATATTCACTAAATCTTACCAAAATTCATGGAAATTTTATGTAATATACCACATTCTAAATTCCTTATAAATAGTAAAATTATTTTAAATATCATGAATAATGAATGAAAAGGGATGTTTAGTAAAGATTCATACACTGTTAGATATTACAATGAGTCTTTAAAATTACATCATTGTTGACTAGAAAATCTATTATTGATTTATGATGTCTATGTCTACCCCACCATGGATTTTATTGGACCTCTCAATCTTTTGTATAACAAATCATGATAAAGGAATCATATAAAAGGGTAAACCTAAAATAATATCATAAATATTTATAATTTTTCAAATAATTCACCCTGTAATTTTATTTAAGGAAATTAAATCGATCAATATGATTATGAAAACTCAAAAATTTAACTCATACCACATCTAGGAGAATTCAAAATTCTTGATGCAATCAGGATGTTAGAAATATCATCAAATATTATATTTATCACTTATTTATGTTTAGTCTCTCAGGAGATATCTTTATTCATTTAATAAATATATAATATCATTTTTCCACCAAGTATATTAGATCCCCACTTAAATTCACGCTTTTATATAAATCATATTTATTGTTCAAAGGAATAATGAGTTTTTTTAGGCTAGTATTTATGGAAAATATAACTTTTTACCCCTAAATATGGACCAAATCCTTTGAAACTATAAAATAATTTATGATTATATTAGATAAATTATTGGTGGATACAACTTCCCAATCGTAATAAATTTTCATTTGTGTACAAGATACAACATAGGATAACAAAAAAATATGCTCTTTAAAAATAATTCCGTGTTGAATTTCCCAATGTTAAGCATGTCAAGCATTTATATATTTTCCTATTGAGGAAAAATATCTTCATTAACCTTGGAGATGACCATATTTTAATTTCATATCTAATGCTATTATATCAATTTCAAAAGTCTTCTCTAGATTCTAGAAATTCCCTATCATAGACCATCATAGTCATAGGTCACACTTAGATTTAAAACATGGTTAATACCACAAGCCATAAATATAAACCATATAAAGGTATATTATAAAGGGAATTAATATGATTATTACACTCCAAAATTTTAAAGGTTAACCTAATTTCTTCTACATAGAAAACATGAATACATATGATATTTTATCCTATGATGATCCAATTATTTATCTTACACCATTACATAAAAATATCATATGGAGAGACTCTAAGACTTCTTATTAATTTTTTCTAAATCATTATATAATTAATATATAAATAAATATTTAATATCAATGTTTATTTTATCACTAGTTATTAAGAAAAATAAAATTTTTTCCACTAGTGAAATCACACAATAGAATCTTCAATTCCATATATGATCACATCCACTATAGAATTTCTCCTAATTTGGTTGTGGTATATATTCAAAAATATACCTAATAATCACATTATAAAATTAAACCACCCTCATAAGCACTTAAATAATGAACTCGATCCTCTTCAGTAACCCATTTCATTATAATAGGAACCTATGAGTCCTCGCCTATTGAAAAATACCTATATCATTAGCTACAGGACCCAAGATACAATTTCCATAATTATTAGTGAAGAATATCCTTAAACCATCGACTAACCTTTCACAGATTATGATAATATCTAATGTATATAGGTAACTTGTTATATTGTTACATTCACAACCATTATTACAATAACTACATAGAGTTATTCACTTAAACCACTATCTACAACAACCATGATAAGATTTATGAAAATAGGCCTATCTAATATTAGAGAAAAATAAAATACTCCCCACCATTTTTAAAATGTCTTAGTTGAATTACCTTCAATTCATTAATCACACATGATTCCATATTCAATATTTCTATATAATTCACACTACACTCATTGATATGTGATGGTATATTGGAATATTAAAATTACATAAAACGTATTCCACTTCCATGAGAATAAAACATATCATTTATATCATGTTATATATCTCTTAATTCACCTAATAATAAGACATATATTTAGTCAAATCATCAACCAAGATGTTTTTTATCCCCTTTGACCATATAATATATTATGACTTCATTCATAATATAAGAAAACTACCCATAAAATATAATTTCTAAGGAATTAATGTCTCTCTTTTGAAACATAAACATCATGATTTTATTAGATAGATGTGATTAATTTAATAAAATATATACATCCCCAAATTCTTGAGATATTCACCCTCAAATTGAGATCAATTAGTATTAAAAATAAAGTTGACTATAATGACCCACAAGTATCACAGAAACAGTCAAGTATTTCATCACTCCTAGAACCATTTATATAATTTCATTTAGTCTTTATAAATACATGAACATGGCCCATGGAATTATTTTTTCAAATAATTGAAGATAATTCTAAATAAACCAACTTTTTTTAATTTTAGAAACCCTTTTGTTCCTCCTTATTTGTCAAAGAGGTCACACTAATCTTAATAAAAACTTTTCATTGGATATTATATCAGAAACACCTTCTTCACCCCATGCATGAAGAAGTTATCTGATAAAATATATAAGTTATTACTATAGATTTTTAAGTGAACTAATTTGGAAACAATTCATTGAATGAGAGAAACCATAGTATATCATTTATAACATTAACATGTTAATCATAAAAACAATATTATTATTATCCCCATCATAGATCACATAAAATATCAAACTCTTCTCTCTAACTGTGATGGTGTCACATGAAATCCACAAAAGACCTCCCCTAATCACTTTTAAATACATTTTATAGATTTTAATCCCTAAAATCCATTATAGGGATTTTAATAAAGGGTCTTATATTTATATACAAGAATTGAACATAAGTCCCTCCTTACATGATGAAAAACTATAAATATTATCCACTATAAGAAAATAATTATTTTAATAAATATTATAATCTAATCATATTTGTTACCTTAGGAACCCCATTGGATCTTAAATGTTATATAAATAATAAAAATTAATTTAATGGATCTATTCAAATCTATTAATAATTAATATAGAAAATGATATGTTTGGGAATGGTTGAATGTAAGTATCCTGAGAAGGGGGTGAATCAATGTGTATTTTTATTTTAAAATATCTTCTTCTCATCCCCTTACCCATGAGGATCATGTTCTATTGTGTGAAAAAACAAATTCAATCCTTATATCTCTTGAAGGCTATTTTATTGAATCTTACAAAATATGAATGAATGTAAAACAAATAAGATATAGGGGGTTTTACATAGTTCACCACAATGGTATACATCTAAATATCAAGAAATGGTTCTCTCTTTATGCCCCAAAATAATTTATATATTTAGTGAATATATGTTTCAATATTTTATAACATCATGCCAAGGTGAAATTATACTATATGGTTCAGTACATATCTACTGTTTATCAAAGGGTCACTCCCTCTTATTCCCTAATGAATTTATTTGGTTACTAATATAGTAAATTTCTTGATGTGGGAATCTCCTTAAAAGTATATAAACAATAAAATATATTCAAAATAAATATAAGGAATTAAATATCCATTTATCTTCCACTTGAGAAGAGATATTCTTTTAACCTTTAATTTACTACATTCTTCTTCCTCGAAACCATATATGATCAACTCCAAAATAAGAAATTTTCAATCTCTATCTTAAAAAATAAACACATGAGATCAACCTCTAGATGACATGGTGAACTCCTTGTCCTCTATAATGTCACCATAATCATGATATAGATTGTGATTGATGATATCCATTACATCATCCTATAAGAAAACTAGATATAATCAATTTTATTTGATCACTTTATGTGTCTCCTATATCCATTATCTAAACCAGATATAAAATATAAATTCTTAAACAATATGTGAAAAAAATATTAAATAGTGGTGAGTTTAAACATTCTTTGTTCGATGTTTCAAATAAAAAATGAAATGATAAAACAACAAATACTCTCAAAAACCATGTATGAAGAAATTATTAATGACAATCCAATTGAAATTGATATTCTATAATGTCAAGTAAATAATTTTAAAATAATACTTATAATATTCTATACATAGATCAATGAAGAATTACAACTTTGGGTAGCCAATATTTATTATGTTACCATGCTCTAGCAGTTCTTGAAATAAACAACCCAACTGAATATTATAATTCTATAGCGAATGAATTTATATATCATATCACAAGACAAGAAACAAGAATCACACATCCCCACATCTACTCATTACTCATATCTCTCATCAAAATACACTACTACTATAGTAGTGGATACGCACCTTAATAAGTAGTAAAATTGTTAAGTGGGAACCAAAACCAACTATAGGGAATAATAATAACCTATAAAATAGAGACACACTTCCATATTCAAGTAGAGGACCCTCACCCCACCATATGGTGGTATTTTTACAATACTTATTGTAAGAAGGATAGGTGCCTCAATTAGATGGATAGGGTACCAAAATTATTCTAGAATAGAGATCCTCCAACTTTAGGATGGATATATTGAGTATTGAATCCAAAAATTGATTATGTAATTTAAAATATATACATATAGGGGACCTAGAACCTACATTAAAATCATTTATAGTTATTACAGACCTCATTCCAACAATAAATGAATTACCCATGATCCAATATCATCACCCTTATTCTAATGAAAATCATCTATTATATAATCTATATATAATACACAAAATATTATAAAAACGTGAACCAAAATTATATACATGGATAATTTGAAAAAATGAACAACTTATATGTTTAGTTTCGGCACCAGGGTGGTAAAATATGAATAATTTAAAAAAATACCAAGTATATGTAATGTACTTATATGCATCATGATTTGTAGGATCTAATATTTCACTATTGGAATTTCATATCCATATAAAAATTTTGAGTCATCCTACATGTCCTACCTAGTAGGGTACAGTGTCGTTGGGACACCCTGATCTATTTAAGAATGTATCTCTCATATAGGATGACTTTTATGTCATGATACATGAAATTTACATTCAATATATGTTATGTTTGTATATAAGTCTATCTGGTGAGAAATATCCATACACTACAAGAAAAATATTCCAATATAGACATTATGTTCACTAGGACTCATAAAATGCCGGTCGATTAACTCAACAAGGCATGTACTCGCGTACATGTCATGGTATTTGGTTATGAAATACATAGTTTCTAATTCTATATAAAATCAATTATAATATTTTTAAGATATATAAATCATATACTCCATAGGATGTCTCATACGTAATGTGTTCCCTAGATAAGATATGTTTTGTTGTAAGGGAATTTTGAACAAATACATCTTCTTCCATGATTTCACCTATTGAGTCCAATTATTCATTGTAAATGACACAATGTTCACCATCAACCCAATTTATCACTAGCTTGAACAATGGGCACACATTTTTGGTGCTTCAACAATGAATTTATTCACAACAAATTCACATCAGAATCCTTTTCTATTGAGGTAGTTTTGAACCCTCAACAGAATCCCATCAAAATATATTAATCACAAAAATAACCAATTTTGTAAGTCATTCAACATTTTCATACCCAATAATCACCAATCCAAAGATTTTTTGTGGTAATTAAAAAGGTAATTGAAGTGTGGTGGGTAGAATATTGTCAATCTACTCAAACTAGTCTGTGTTAATTTTCATTAATGAATTATAAAAATAGGAATGTAAAATATATAATGAGTTAGAATTTCCTTTTATTTCACTTTTATCGATATTAATCACCATTCATCATAATCTATTTCAGCACATGAAGTTGTAATTTCTACCAAAAATGAAAATTAAAACAATTATGAAATTATTAGTCAAAATTTAATTTAAAAATATGCTAATAATAGCTTTCAAAAAATGATGGAATGAATTAATAATTAAATACTCTAAAAAAATTTATAAAAGTATTTTACAAAATACAAATATTCATACAAACTGTTATTTAATAATATTATTATTTTTATAAATCCCAAAATTTTAAGTATAAAAATACTCAATGTATTATTTTAATAAAAATGTATAAAGATTTAATAGAAAATTATATAATGGAATTTGTGGAGTAATCAATTAAAACATTATTATTTTTTAAATATAATGAATATGGAATGAGGTGGTGAGTTTAACAAATTATAGAACATATTTGGGGATTACTAGTATTCATATAAATCAAATCATTATTGACTTTCAATTCCTACCTTGATCTGTCATTTTTATTTTTGAAATTACTGATGATTTTTTTCAACAACATAATCTTCTTCAAACTCCTATCATGATAATGGAATTAAAAAAATAACAAAACATAGAAGGATATCATAAAAATATATTTATAATGAATTAAATAGGTCAGCTTCCCATTTAATTTGGACACCTGAAATGGCTTGGTATGATTCCTATAAATAAAGAAACCACGTACTAATCATAGGGAAAACACTAAATTACAATTACAAGCCTAATGTTTGGAATTATATATAACCATATATTTATATGATATTAACATTTACATTCAAGAAATAAATATTTCATAATTTAATAGATATTAAATATCTCTTAGAATCTATATTTCATATATTCCCACAAAAATTTATTCTATAGGTAAAAACTATATTCAGATTTTAAAGAAACCATCAGAAATATTTTCCTAGGTCATCTGTTATATTAACATTACCATTGTAGCATTTTATGGAGATGAGGTCCATGAAAAATAAAAAAATAAATGAACTCCAACTTTATAATAATTTTAGTTTATACAAAAAAATATTTGTAATATATTCTTTTAAAAACATATTAATATCATGAATAGATCTTATTAAATATATCCAATGTCTAGGGTAATGTAATTTTGGCTGAAACAATTATAATGTGATATGATTCACCATTCATAAATTAAAATAATAATAACACTTCAAATACTGATATTATTTTTTAAACTATCCTTATAATATATCCTTTTAATCATATATAAAGAATCACTACTTAATCTCTAAATATTGTTGTGTAATACTAGCAATTAATATACCAAAATGAATAATACCATTTTTCACCATTTTTTCCTTACATTGTGTGCTCATTTATTACAACATATCTCCCTCACCTAAAACATGATCATGATGGTTTGGTTTTGAGGGTCTATCAATTTGAGAAGATAACCTCGTATATGATTAGAATTGTTTTTTATATCTAATAGGATATATTGACAACATAAAACCCGATTAAATATATTAATGATAAAAAACTATAATAAATGATAGAATTTACCTCCATTAATGATTCCATAAGTCCAATTTGATCATCTTTATTTCAAAATTCATTAAATGATCTAATAGCCACATCAATTGACAAAAAATTGAATTATACACATAAACTTATATGCATACATAAATACAATACATAAAAATATTTTTTATTAATGCTGTTAATTTTTTATATTATAAGTAATTTTTATTTAATTATGGGTCACTAAAATTATATTAACACATATGATTTATTTTTTTAGGGTTATCGGACTATTTTTTTATCATACTTTGGGATGAAATTGTTTTTTGTGAATTTTTAATAAAATTAATTTTAGGATGATTCCATAGATAAATATTTTCATACATCCATTCATCAGATTTAGTCAAGCTATAATTGTTTCATATAGTTATGTTTTACTGAAATATTAAAAAAAAATTGCTCAATGTGATTAATTAATTAAATATTTTATATATAATTGTTTTGGAACTGTTATAATTGGGTATTTAATATAATGTCTTCTTGATTAATATGTAAATATTGGGATAACATCATACATATAATTTTCAACATTTTTATACATATATTTTATAGACCTTATATGAAAAGATAATATTCATTTAAATTATCACATTTATATTTTAATTTGAATCACTTAATAATATGTTATCATACAATACAAAAACACCCTTAAAACAATTACAATACACTAAAATGTATTATTATAATATATCTTCATTAGTCCTTAATGAACATCTATAAATGTGATGAATTTATATTTCATATTAAAATTATCTTTCATAATGAAGTGGGTTTCTAATCTAAATTATAATAATTATTTGGGAGTTTTATATATTTGATAAGTATACATTATGAAATTGATAAATATAATATTTTTGAAAACAATTTCTTAAAATATAATCTAACAAAAATTATCCCTTAAAACTTTTTTAATAATATTATATGAAATAAAAAATCTATATGTATTTGAAAATAAATTTAATATATTTAATAATTTATCCATTTTTTAATGTTTCATGTTTCATGGATTATAGATGAAGATATATTTTTTACTTTTTAATATAACATTTTATTTTATAATTCCTAGACAAAATTTTATTTATCATCATTCTTTATCTATTAAGAAAACATTTCTTATCATTTTTTATATAATTTTTTCATTTTAACTAATTTTAGAAATCTTTTTAAAAAAATTCATTCTTAAATTTTACATTCAATAATATAGTTATTTATTTATATAAAAATAATTTTTTATCTTAGAAATATTTTATTGAATTCGAATAATGGACATTAAATTTATGAAATCAAATCAGTTGACTCATTATCCCCGTTTGTAAAATCTAATCAACACATTAAAAAATATTGGGTTATGAAAAATGGATGAAAAAATATAGAAAAAAAATTTAAGTCCTAAATAAAAAAATATGTAATGAAATTTCACAAAAATTATTTATAGTTATTTTTAAAAAATTAGTTGTGGTCATATATATCGCTTGAAACTGGTATCCTCTATGGCATGGAGGCATGATGTCCTAGTGTTCACATGAAATCCTTACCACTCAAAATAATTTTTATAATTTTGGATGGAATACAATGTGGTCATATACTTCATGGTACAAGTTCAACAAGTATTGGGTTAGAGATTATGTTGTATCCCAATAACTAACAACCCCAATGAACATTTCATGAATAGAGTAATTTTCTACGAATGATGGAAGAAAAAATCACATTATTTTTTAAGAATTTACTTTTTTTAAGGATTTAGATAATATACTTGTATAGATTCATAATCCAAGCCTATAGGAGTGCAAGTACCCTATATTGACTCTTTATAGTGATGGAACTCCCATGTGAAATATTTATTTAAATTATCAAGAATTACCATGTACAAGTGATCTCATTGTAAATTCATCATGATGGGAATACCACCACATGAATCCTATGAATTTTCCATACATAAATAGATAGTTATTTGGTATATCCCCCCCAATCACATAATACCCTAATAATAATTTAAATTTATGCTTTCTAAATTTTTTTAAATCTAGTCTACAATAGTCTTTCACTACAAAAGATTTGATCCACTATTATCCACTTCCTTGGGGATCCATGTGGTGGATAATGACAACTTCTTAATGCACCTTCTTTCAAGAGGGACAATTACATGGGATTAATTGGTTATCCAAATAACCTTTTCACCATCCTAACACCGTTTTTAAAACATATAAAATCCTATTAAATTAATGAATCTTATCAATTCATGAGGCATATATTATAAAGTTATTATTCTACATTATATCATTCCCATAGATCACATTTTCCATTGATAATGGGAATCAGGAATATTGTAAAAAATGCCAAATATTTTAATACCTAAATGATTATATCATTGGTCCTGAATGGCCCGAAGGCCTTATTTTTTTATTACGGATAATCCCCCTTTTAAGGGTTTAAGGGGAACCCTTAAATGATTATATCATTGGGGAACTAATAATAATGTACTCTATTGAAATGAGGGGTTTTATCCATATAATTCTTCTATAATTTTTCCTAATATTAGATATTCATCCTGATATCTTTAAGTTGGAATCATATAAACCTTATGTAATTGGTCATTAATTATACATCATCTTGATGGTATTAAGTTGAGACACACCCAAAGTAACAATTTTTTTATGCTCTACTCTTGTTGTTTTATATTTAATCCATGTTCTATACTTATCTTCAGTATAATTGAATTAATATACCTTGTCTTTATTCAATGAAAAAGTGATATGATTTGGATTATAATTTTATTGTAAGTCCCATATCATCCTGATAAGTTCATATCAAATATTAGTCTAGATTTTATTCCATGTCTGGTTACCAATAAGTAGGAGTATGAATATGATCCAATTTCTAGATGTAAGACCAAAAAATACTCTATTCTAATTAGTTATCAACCGATAATATTGACTAAAAGGGTTCATCCTTGTATATATCTTGAACCAACCATTTATAGTTTCCTAAAATATAGTATTTCATTTTCCTTTACATTAATAATTTAAAAATTGGCCAAATTCAGATGAAATTAAACTAAAATATGTCACAATACTTTTTTCATGAATAGAAAAGGAGCATAACTCTTCTTAGATGAATGGCCAAAGAAGGTGCTTATTTTTTAAGGGAAACATAACCATAAAATGAAAAAAAATTACCATTTCCCACAAAATTAAATGACATGTTGTGTCCCATTAAATGACACTAAACTATGGCTGTTCTGATTTTCATCATGGGGATATATAGGAATCACTAATTCTGATCCAAATCCTCTATTCAAAGTACCTACCACTATATAGATGAAAATAAATAGAGAAGTTTCTTATTATGCAGATTTAATAGAAAGAGTTATTGACTAATGAGTGTAAATGATGGATAACCATTTATACATATATATTTTAACATTGATAAATAAAATCAATTTATAATTTTAATGAAAAATTAAAATGAATTTATTAATGGGGAGAATTCTTAAACCACTATTAAATATATAAGAGAGAATCATACATGTAAATAATACCCTTTATGGGATGAGTTCAAATCCCATCCTTTGTAAATCAATGTAAAATTTTAAGAATCCATAAATCACATTAACAAACTCCAACATATGATATGTAAGTCCATAAAAAACATAAACCCCATGTAAAAATGTTCTTGGGGGAACATAATGGTGAAGAAAATATAAAATAAATTATTTTTGAATGATAAAAATTGTACAAGAATTATTATAAGTGATTCTATACTGAATGGTTTCAAACTTGGTATCTTCCCCATTAATAGATCCCATTAATAAAAATAAAACTATTAACCAATGAATCAATGAATGTAAAATTCATTATATAATCTTGAAATAATGGTTCTTCTACCAATATGCTTGTCCATGACCAATTGATGGGACCCCAGATATACACCACAGTTTTATTCACAATTTTGGCCTCGTTGTCAAATTTATGATATCATCAACCTGTTAACTCTAGTTATATGTGGTTAATGGATTAGATTATAAGTAAAACATCAATGGTTTTATCTTAATATTATAAGTGTCTTATAAATGTCTCATAAAGTCGAATCCCTAAAGGTTTTCCTATCAATGACCAACAAGTATAAGTCATGGTCACCCTATTAATATAAAAAACAACATGATAAGTATCTCAATTGAGGGAAATAAAAACCTTATAAATTTTCAAAGTGATATATAGTATGAGATTATTCTTGTACTTGTGTTCACTCATGGATCTACCAAATAGGTATTCCATTAGAAACCACAAATTCCATAATCACCACTTTACATTGACTCTCTAAAAAGTCATATAAGGATCTATTTCTATCATTTATACTCTCATTTCCCATAACAATACAACAAAGATGATTACCTTCTAAGGGATATCTAATTAATATTATTTGTAGAAGACCCTTATTCTTAATTCCAATAACATTACAAGAAAAAACACACATATTCCAATAGTTAATCACAAACAATACTAAATAACAATCAACAATAAGCATCAAGTAATTTCAATGATAGTGTCAATGAATGGTTAAAAAGTACCCTTACATGGTATATTAGAAAATGATTATAGTAAATGTTATGCCTACTATATTACAATGATTAATTGGTCTGAATGCCCTCCCCAAAGAACCATTTAAAAAGGTCTCCCTCGTGATATAGAAATCACAACCATGTATATCTTCTAGGTGGAGAAACGTATACATATTTTTATATAGTTCCTCTATGTTGTCTATTTTATGAAGGCCCTCCCCATAACTATATAATCATCAACCATATAGTCCCTACCCATAGTATTACATTAAAAAATAGTAATGGTTATCATTACTATAGAGAAAATATCAATAGGAAAATTGGTACTTACCTTATAAATTATAAAATAGTAAGAATACGTTTAGGGCCTCCCAGAGGAGTCTAAGAAAAAATCCAAAATAGGGTTCATATATAAATTAGATATTGAGAAACCAATATCCTTAGAGTCCCTCATTGTGGTGATCATAATAATAGCCCTTGAGATCCTCCCTTTGGTATATGTTATAATTTAACTCCATGTGAAAAGATATATAAACATTATAGAGGGAATACCTAGGTAATAACATAATAAATTTATAAACATAGAGGTTCTCCATGTCATGGTCAAATAGTTCATATTAAACATGGAGGTTTTATTCAAGATAATATCCAATTAGTAGGATTTTATTAAGTTCCTTATAGGATTCCTCATTTTATAGGTACTCCCACAGTGGTCAAATATTAATCATCGAATATTGAGGTCCTCATAAAGAATACAACAAATTAATATGAAATTATGTATTTCCTCCATATATTTTTCATTTTAGAGTTTCTACCAATCAAAAAAATCCGATCTAAGTGGAATCCCTATGCAAAATATGAATCAAATTTTACCAACCATGGAGATCCTCCTCATGGTTCATATTTATGTGACTTTAAGAAATAATGGCCCTCCCCATGCCACCATATTTCCAAAATTGAAATCACTTCAAAAGGATACTATAAAGATATCACTGTATATACTAGGAACATCATCATAAATCAATGATTATTAATTCTTATCAGTTTTAAATCAAATGTATTAGTCATACATTTCTCCTACCACTAGTAATGGGACCCAAAAATATAGCTAAAGTTTTTCATAATAATTTCATTCCCTTTGATAAAATAATGGGAAAATGGACATTTTTGTCTAACCAGGTTGAGGACCTATATATGGATTATGAGAAAATATATGTTGTAATGTGTAATGAATTAGTTTTTATTCGGTATACCATCCATGTTTTTATATAATTCTACTCCTTAAAACAAAAATCCAATAATGATAAGGGATGATTGTATACCCCATTATTGATGAAACTTGAGGGTGACACTAAAATTTCTCAAATCCATGAACCATCCAAATCTGGGATAAGTTGATCACCTCAATTGAATAGATGAACTTTTCTACCATATTTACATGGCCTCCCTTTTGGTGGCACAAAATAAAAAGCTTATAAAAAATTATTGATATCTCTATAAATCCAAACCTCAATATTTTAACTATTATATGAAAAATAATTAGTTATATTCATTCAATGTATGAATAAGATGTTGAGTAAACAATATAGCTTATTATTTCACCCTACTATTTGGATAAGATTATTTATCAAACAAATATCCATACACCATTATTTCTTGGAGTAATGTACCAGGTCCGAGTATTACATACGTCAAATAGTCGTTCCAGAATAGTATCTGATTCATAAAATCCCCCTAGAGATGGAACTATGAGGAAATAGATATTTAAAGGCTCTTAAAATATCCCACAAGAGAGATAAAGAACAAAAATAATTGGTAGTAATCCATTCACTTTAATTTTTAATAAATTTTAATGGTTTATACCTCTCATTATAGGAAACTAAAATATAAACTGTAAAAAATTCATACCAATGTGAATTCCCAAAACATGAAGAGAGGAGAAACAAAAAAACAAGCGGTATCATGAGAGTTTGGAAAAACCACAAGAATTATTGGATTTCCACTACCACTAACATCACCACCATATAATTAAAATAGAAAAGGTGTGTAATAATAACTATATCTTTTAAGGTTTTGTCCCAAACCTTAGGATTGGGGGTATTTTTATCACCCCCTTTTCCAAGGAAATAAATTTTCTATAATTGGAATAGTATCATAAGATGTTCCCCCACGGTTCACGCAACTAATAATTCATGACTCTTCACCTCCATTGGGGATGATTTTAGATGAATCTTTAAGGGACACCCTTAGGATTACCATTCAGAACCCCCTTGTGTGTGTTTCTTGAGAGGAAAATGAAAATATTCACATGGGTAGTAAGTCGAAGCGTCCCCCTATGAATGAAATAATGGAATTGGATTATGATTCAACCATTTAATGGTACTCAAAAACTCATAATTATTCAATAAATTTTAATAGGGACGAGGAATTCATTCCTTCTATCTATTTTTGGATATATTTTTTAAAAATAAATAAATACCATAGATAAGTTGAATCATGTTGTTCATGAATAATATCATGATGAGGAGGCGATTTTTCAAAATGTAGTTCACATATAATTGTGAAAGATGGGTTTTCACCCCCAATATCAAATACAAGATCATGAATATGAAGCTCCTACAAATATCCAATTTGTGTCCAATTAGAGAGTTTTAAATAAGGATAAACAAAAAGGTATAACATCATATAAATCCTAACCTTCACCTAAATAATTTGATACTATTTTTTATAAGTAAAATATTTCATAATTTTAATAAGAAGTTGATAATTTAAGGTAACAAAATTATAAATTAAAAAAATTTAATATACATATTATATATATGTATCTATCCAAGGATGATATTACTCCTCCTATAAATCCTTTTAAACATGAATATAATACATAACAATTAATGGAATATTATAGTTTTTAAACCAAAATTAGAACAATAAAACTTGTTTATATAACCCTAATGACCATGGACTATCAAGAGTTTTCTATGCTATGGTAAATTTAGCCACCATTTATATGAGTTTCCAAAGTCTAACTCAGTCTGATTATCTAAAAAATGAATTGATAATCCATCTATACAAGCTCTACCATCTACTTCCATCTAGGCATTGACTACATAAGTAGTTCTTTCATAACATCTAAAATCAATTCAGTCACATTCCACTGAGATGGAATCCATGGAGAGTAAAAACACTCTATATTATCATAGTAGAAAACCCTATCAAAAGAGTGTTATAAATTCCTCCTCCTCCCAACAACTGGAATCCTATTTTTTTCAATGGAACTGGACGTGAAAAAAATATCTCACACTCCTTGTGTTCAATATTTTTACATCATGGACTCATCAAAGCATCTAGAGGATCAAAAACTCATGTGATTCATTCTAAACATTGAGAGTCCATATTTTTAGTACAATAAACTTCCATGTGGGTCCACTTGCAGCTTGATGGAGCACCAGTGGTGGTTCCCCCCCCCCCCCCCCCAATTGGGATTGATACTAAATAAAACCACTATTCATGTCCTCTGAGACTGTAAATAGTGTTAATATGAGAGTGTTAAAAATTTCATCTCCTGGTGAAAGTGATTTAACTAATACCTAAAAATGAATATTCACTAAGAATATATTGTTTATATTTTTATATAGATATTTAAAGATGAATTTCAATCATATGTCATTACTCCAAAGTATATTGGTGGGTTCATATAATATAATGTTTTATGGAAATATCCTCCAGGTGTCATTCATCTCTCTTAGGAAAAATATCTACATATGTCATTGATGAAAGATAATAAATATAGTAAAGTGGAGATTAAATATATTATGTTTTTTATAACTTGTGCAAGACCCTTTCTCTTAGGTCGATAACTCTCATTAATTACGTCCTTATGAAAAACAACTATAGTTAAAATGCCTCGCTATTAATAAGTAAAATTATAAGAAGTAATGGAATCATGTTAACTTTAACAACCATAAGAAAAAAGTTTAATGATAAAATAATCTATTCCCATGTATTTTCATTTTATTCAAATAGAATAACATATTAATGCTTCCAAAAGTCAACACACTAAATAATGAAGGAATAAATATATACCCATATTACCAACTGTTTCATAAAATGATAGATAATAATATCTATGAAATATTCATCTTAAAATAATTAATTTATATGATCTTTTAAATACATTTTTTTGGATAAACCATGAACTCATCTATATTGTTTATCTATGACATCATTGTAAGAATAAAATTAATAGAAAGAATTATTATATATAGGGGTAAAAATTCAATGATTTGATGACCAAAAAATCAATAATTCATGAAAATTATATCCTCAAGGTGTAAAACCCCATGATTTCATAGTACGTTATTTCTTCAATGTAATTAAATAACTTGCACTACACGCAACACCGAGTTCAAGCGCACGAAAAGATTACCAAACTAGCCATTAAAAATCCGTTATGAATAGTTTTAACAGAATTTGGAACATTATATAATCCTTATAATTTTATAATCCATATTATGAATTTTTTTAGACCTAATGTAAGAACTAATTCATTTTTTTCAGATAAAAGAAGTATTTTTCGAAATTGCACTTTTACCGTCTTTTAATGGTGAACCATTTTTAAATTCAATATTTGAAAAATTTATATACTCAATATAACAAAATAAACTTCTTCTTTAGAATCAGGACATAAGAATTTAGTTTCAATAAATATTTGGTGTTTTTCTGATAACTTTCATATTTGGGTGAATAGTGAAAATATTATATTTTAACTGAAAACAACCTTTTTAATTAAAATAATTTATAGTGTTAAATTATAAATTTTATTGGTTTATAAGAAAAAATATATTATATTTTTACCATCTAATCCAATTCTGGTCATTGTATGTAATTTCACTTCGAAATTAGACATAAACAAATGTCAATCTTTTAATAGTTATTATTTCTTAAAAACACGCTTTTTGTTTTGACAACGGTAATTAATTTTAAATTAATAAATGAAACTTCTATGTTTTTAATTTGATAAAATAGACATCATTTTTGGATTTGGAATATCGAAATTATCCTAGGGTAAATTTTTGATATTTTTTTGAAAACTTTAAATTTTTGATGAATAGTGAAAAACACTAAGTTATAGTTTAAAACCGAATTTTTATTTAAATAATTATTTATTTTATTTAAATTTATTTTAGGTCAAAATAGTTACATAATACCTATATAATTTCAATGTAATTAATTGGAGTCAATTTATAATAATTGTAGATATATAAAAAGTTTATTTTACTTTTCACCGTCTTTTACCCACCTCCTAGGAGAATTTTCAAATTCACATAAAACATAATTTTACCACTTATTTGAGTGGAATTTAAAAAATCCGAGAGACAGGGTTAATATCAAGGAGTAACATATGGTCCAATAAGATGAAATTTATTTTTTTTTTGAATAGAAAATTTTTACTTTTATTTATCACGGTTAAAAGTAGATAGGGTAATTAAGGGTAAAAATGATATCATTATTACCCTAACACATGTCCTAATTCTACTGGATAAGTGTAATTCAAACAAAAACAACCTTAGGAATAAAATATGACCCTTTAGGTACACTTTTATTTTATTAGGACATTTATTATTATTTAATTTAAATAAGAGTTAAAAGTGTTAAATTAAATGTTTATTAACTAAACCATTTTTAATATAGGGTTAAAATAAGATAAATTCAACTATAAATATTCATTAGAACTATAAAACTATTTCCTAAATCATGGTATTATATTTATAATTTTTAGACATTAGATAATTAAATTTATTTTTGACACAATGATGATGCAGTAATATCCTTATTAATCAAAGAATCAGATAAACGGTATTATAAATATTAAAATAAATATAATTTTAATTTTTTTATGATATCCAACAATTTTATAGGTGACTATGACATGTTAGGGCTAATTCAATGTATCTTTTTCGAAGTAATCAAGTTGTGATGACTTTCACAAAAACAAAATATCCAATAGTGTCAAAATTGACATAAATTAATATTTAAAACAAATATTATATGATTAATTGATATTCAATTCCTAAAAATATATGGTTCGTCCAAGGTACTTATATCATGATAGGTTAATCATTAATGGACCACATGGGGGACTCTTGGAAGTTTATAGTACGTTTATTAACCATATAATATAAAAATACAAAGAGATATGGTAAACATCAAACTAATTAACTAAGGGATAAAACTAACAAATAAGGTTAATAATGTGACCCAAACTGGTCTAAAACCTATTGGTTTAGTGTATTTCAACCCATCCCCACCTTAGACTTTGAATAGTCCACTTTGGAGACATTATAAACATAATATGAATTGATTATAAATTAATACATTATGTTTTTTCTAAAGAGCTCCTCCTCCCCCTTATAAAAGGACACCACTTATAACCAATTCCTCACACCACTCAAGACTTTTGTATCATCCAACCTCTACCCAACTAATATCTTTACATACCTCTCCTCATCCTAGAAGCCTTAACTTAGGCACAAGGCACTTAAAGAGTCTTGTTTGGTTCAAACCAAAGGGAGTTACCCAAATTAAAGGCAATGATTTCTCTTAACTTCTTTTCTTTTATTTTACTTCTCCAACCCCTAAACTCTTATTCTGATTTTCTTTTGTAAATAAAACAGTATAAAAATAATACTAGGATATTTTTATGAGATTTATTTGAACTGCACTTACACACACCTTCATCTAATGGGTGAAGAACGTAATGTTTCTGTGGATGGAAACCAAACGCCTCACGAAACGATGATTGTTCAATTATCTACTACCACATATCATGGTGGCCATTATGATGGAACCATAATTAAATATGATACTAATGATATTTATTTTATATATAAGCTTATTTAATTCCATTTCATAGAATACCATTATTCGTTTTACGGTGTATATATAGACAATAATTTTTATTTGAGTAAGTGCGGACTATCGCCCCCTCAAAGTGATATGACTCGTTCATACCATACATGGAACGTATAAAGGATGGTATTTGTAACAGCCCAAGATTTTATAAAAAAATATTCTTTTTAAATTTATTAATGTCTTTTGTTGTACGCTACACCAAAAGGAGCTTGCACAACACACATCCTTGACTTGACTTGCATTACACGCAATCGCGACCTTCCTCGATAGCGTGTGTAGTACGCAATACCGAGTTTCACTAAACAACGATATGCTATAAAAATATTATTAAAACTAGCCGTTATGAATAGTAATAACCACTTTTTGAAATCCAGTAAATCTTATTTTTCAAAATGAACTTTATTTTTGGATTCGGAGTATCGAATTTAGCCTAAGGTGAAATTTTGGTACTTTTCGGATAACTTTCATATTCTGATGAATAGTGAAAATTACTAAATTATAATTAAAAACAACTTTTTTAATCGAAATAATTAATAGTGATAAATCATTAATTTGAGTGGTTTTAAAGTATATTTAGAATATATTTTTACAATTTAATACAATGTTGGTCATTGGATGTAATTTCACATTTAAACTAGACATAAACAAGTGTCAATCTTTTGATAGATATTGTTTCTTAAAAACACGCTATTTGTTTTAACAGCGGGATTTAATTATAAAATTAATTAATGCAACTTTTATGTTATGAATTTGGTAAAATAGACTTCATTTTTGAATTCGGAATATGAAATATAGCTTGGGATGAAATTTTGGCATTGTTCTGAAAAACATCAATTTTTGATGAATAGTGAAACTACTAAGTGGTAGGTTAAAAACTGAATTTTTCATAAAACTTAATTTTACCGCTTCTGTGAATGGAATTTCAAAAATCCGAGAGACACGGTTAATATCAAGGACTAAAATGTGGTTCAATGAGATGAAAATAATTTTTTGGTGAATAGTAACTTTTTACTTTTTTTACCACGGTTAATAGTAAATAAGGTAACTAAGGGTAAATATGATATTAATATTACCCTAACACATGTCCTAATTCTATTGGACAAGTGTAATTCGACCAAAAACAAACTTAGGAATAAAATATGACCATTTAGGCCCACTTGGATGAGATTAGGACATTTATTATTAATTTATTTAAAGAAGGGTTAAAATAGTTAAAATCAAAGTTTAATAAGTAAATCATTTTTAATATGGGGTTATACATAAGATAAATTCGACTATAAATATTCATTAGAAAGATAAAAAGATTTCCTACATAATGTTAGTTTATTTATAATTTTTAGACATTAAATAATTTAATTTATTTATGACACAACGATGATGCCGTAATTATCTTATTAATGAAATATTGACATAATTGATGTTATAAACACCAAAATAAATGTAATTTGAGATTTTTTATGAATTAACCTAATTTTCTAGGTTACTATGATATATTAATGTTGATTTAATCAACTTGGTTCGAACATTTAATTCTGTTATGACTTTCACAAAAATCATATATCAAATAGTGTCAAAATTGACACAAAATAGTTTTTAAATCAAATATTATATTATTAATTGTTATTTTATTCCTAAAAATCTAAGGTTCGGCCAAATGACTTAGATAAGGATATATATATTAATAATAAACAATTTGGGGTTCGTTTGGCATGTTATAGTAAGTGTATTAACCATATAGTGAAAGAAAACAAAAAGACACGGTAAAAGTTAAATTATTTAACTTAGAGTTAAATCTAATTGATAAGGTTTAAAATAAGCTCCAAACATGTCTAAATTTGATTGGTTGATGAGATTACAACACTATCTCATCTAAACTTCGAATATGTGTCATTTTTGGAGGTTTTTAAGTGGGGTTAGATTTATTATAAATTAATATTTTTAAGAATTCCTAAGGTGCCCCTCTCCTCCCCTATAAAAGGGCACCTCCTCCCCCTCCTCCTCACACCAAATTGAGCACTCAAGCTCGGCCAACCCCTGACATTTTATCCTCTCCACTTCCCTAGAATAATACTAGAGGTCCTGGTCTTCTCCAAAGACCAATCTTAGTTCCTTAAGTGGAGGATTCAAAGAGGCGTTCCAAAGAAGAGGTAATATCCATTACCGATCTTTTCAATTTCTTTCTTCTTCAACTTCTTCTTCTTTAGTTGTTTCATGATAAAGTAATAACATCAGTATTACTTACATACTGATATGTTATTATAAATATGAAACAACCCTATTTCACCTTCTATCCATCCTACGGAAAAATGAAATCACCACGCGTGCGTACGTACGGAATACCGTCTCCACGCCGTGGTGTAATCTATTTTCCACCATCACCTTACAAGGATGGTTATAATGGTGTAATGAGTAACTAAATATGATTATTATGAAGTAATATTGATACTGAAATAATATATATATAATCCAATACAATTCCACGATCATAGGAATGATATCATCACTCGTGCGTACGTACGGAATACCGTCTCCACGATGTGATACGACTCGTTCTACATGATCTTCATTTCATAATGATTATATAAATGAATTGAATGAATGAATATGGTATATAATACACTAATACCATTCTGTAAATGAATTATCTATAACCTAAAGATAAGAATAAGAATTTATTCGACAAAACACGCATAAGAACAAAAAGTTATAAAGACCCGAGTAACAAGTAACAATGAAATATTACTAACAAGAAGCTAATAATATGACCATATATGATATCATATAAATATGTATGATTCTGGAATAAGTCAATAACATTATTTAAACCATTATACAGGAGCTTCGGACACGTACAAAGCTAATCGGACCTAAGGTAAGGGAAATATCACAATCTCATTTTTATCCGAGATTGTTTATTCGTAAGTATTTACTGGGGTGTATTTTATCATCCACATCCATGTTCCCTCAATATGTAATATTATTTCCATCCACCTACAATTGTTTAAATCCAATTTTACCCTTCTATGAGTTTTTAGTAAAGGATATGAAAGGAATCTTTTTTCGTTTTTCGTACGAGGTACTTTTTGACTTTTCCGACAAAAGTACGAAGAATGTTTTTTTTAACTTATACGGCACGAACGGATTTTTACGGTTTTATAAAGCCTTATTTTCATGAACCTTCCTCCAAAATATTTCATGAATATTTTCAATAAAATCTTTTTCTTTTAAAATTGCATGATGTTTTGTGAAAAGAAATTGATTTTGAAGAAGAAAGGATATTTTCCTCAAGAATTCAATTCAATTGTTTTATCAAAATTATTTTCCATCTAAGATAATAAAGGGTTCTATTTCTATCCATATTTTTACATTGATTTGACTATGTTGTGATGGAATTATGTTTATGAATTCCTTTATCTTATATGAATGGTTTTATGATGTCATGTTGTTTAAGAATTCCATTTTTATTACATGGGTTATACAATGATGTATGATTTATGATTTTGTGGCACACATAAGAAAGGATTCATTAAGAGATGGGTGGGACCTATATATCCCTCCAATGCATTGGGTAAAGATTTTATATCTCATGAGATAGACATGGCTGGAATGGTAGGTTATACCGGTTCAGTGAAACAGGACTGAAACGAGGATTACTCGATTCAGAAAGGGACTTTGTCCACTAAGATAGTCTTGGCAATGAGTCCTGACTAACAAGAAATGATTCTCTATGATTATGTGTGTATGCCACAATGAGTAATGTTTTAAGTTATGATTTCATTTTCACTACTATGATTTATCCCATGTTATGAAATTATGCTCTCTTTTGCAGGTTAAGATTTCCAAAAATGTTATGTTCTTATGAAAATTATGTGATTGATATTTCTTTTGTTTACCCTTACTGAGCATTTGAGCTCACCCTTTTATGTTTTCTTTTCCCCAGGATATAAAGAAAGGTTTTAGGTAAAAAAAAAAGGAAGATCTTTGTGGGAGATTTTGAAGATCTTTCACCAGGATTAGAAGATTACGTTCCGAGTTTCCAAAGACACTAAACTATTACGATCCTTGTGTGTGTGTTTTTGTTATGTACTAAGTATTCCGCAAAAGTAATGTAATGTCAATGTACGTCAAGTTTCGGGTCTCTACAATTGGTATCAGAGGAAAGGTTTAGTCAACCTTTGGAAACTAGGATGCTAAAACGTTAGTGAGATCCCTAGAGATATTTCTAAGGTATGTATAGGGATGTCCCTAGGGATAAGTATACGTATAGGTTATAGTAATAGAATTACGCTAACGATCATAGAATTAAACCTAAGATGTTGGATATTGAAGGTACTCCCCCTTTATTATGTTGTTTTCCCTAGCATGATTTTTTCCTCTCACACTATTCTTTTTGGGTTTTAGACGATGGCTGGAACCCGAAGGAACCGTGTTGATCAATGCAATGGACAATGCAATGATTGCCCTCCTGAACAAACAAATGTTATGGGAGATGGAGTGCAAAATCTTATTGCTATACTTACACAAGCTATGAATCATTCTGGACTTCCAAATGAGCAGAGAAGGGAACAATATTCTATTGAGTCCTTCATGAGGCAACGTCCACCTTCTTTCAGTGGGACTTCCGATCCACTTGTTGCTGAACAATGGATCAGTACCACTGAAAAGATATTTTCAGTTCTTCAATGTTCTGAACATGATAAAGTCATCTTAGCAGTAAATCGTTTGGAAGGTGAAGCTGATCAATGGTGGAATCTTATCAAGAATACGAGGCCAAGGGATGAAATTGAGTCCATGGAATGGGACGAGTTCAAGAACTTGTTTTTCAGTAAGTACTTCCCTCGTATTCTTCGAACAAAGATGGAAAAGGAGTTTATTGAGCTGAAGCAGAAGGATGATGAATCTGTTGGTATATATGAAGCGAATTTTACAAGACTTGCAAGGTATGCATCTGGCATTATCATCCAACCTGAAAGTAAAGTTGATCGATTTTTCAGTGGCTTAAAACCAAGTCTTCGAAGGGCATTAGCTATAAGAGACTTCAGTAGCTATGAAGAAATTGTGCGTTGTGCTATCAAAGTAGAAATGGAAGTTGGTGTTACATATCCATCTCATGGTTTTGACAAGAAACGAAAGATGGAGTTCAAGGAGAAATCTCATAATAATGGTGAAAAGAAGATGAATGTTTCCTTATGCACAAAGTGTGGAAAGAAGCATGGTGGAGATTGTCTTAAAGGAACTAGAAAATGTTTTAAGTGTGGAAAAGAAGGTCATCGAGCAGCTGAGTGTCGAAGTAATGGAAAAAGGGTTTCCATTGATGTGAATAAAGCAAACACTGCAGAGAACGCACCGCCAACACTTCAATGCTTCAAGTGCAAGGAAATGGGGCATTATGCTAATAATTGCCCTAATCCAAGGGTTAGTGATGATCAACATGAGAAACCACTGAAGGCAAAGGACAAAGGGAAATCACATGCGATCACTATTGGCAATGTTGAATATGATAACGATGTGGTGGAATGATTAAGTGTTTATGTAATAGGATTCCAAAATAATGTTGTATCATGGAGTATTGGAATATTTATGTATTGGTTTAATGTGGTATTCAAAGTGATTGAGATATTTTTGGAAATAAGATGATATGCACATAATGAAGGGAAAATATGAAAATGAAATGTTTAACAATATTCATGAGCTCATGATTGATATAAGGACTAAGTGATATCATGGTTTGAGTATATAGAATTTTGAGGATTTTGGTATGTGGAAAGTGTTAACTTTTAACTGCACTCATGTTTTCACTAAGGTATTCAAGAGAATACACGATTAAGGACTTTGAATGTTTGGAATGTGACCAACAAGACATATCTTATGATATGTGGGGATCAACGACAGTATTAAATCTCTGGTAATCGTTGTCACTATATTATGAGAGTGGACTGCAGTATTATAAGCCTAAAGATTAGACTGGATTATGTTGGACATAAGTTAGTATTGTTTAAGGATAGAAGATTTTCGATATTATTGATGGGATGTTATAGTAACGTAGTTTTAGAAAAAGGGACAACCTGCAGGACGGGCGACAGCCCATCGCTTCGGACAAGGCTGTAGGAATCGAACCCACAACCAAAGTGCGACTGGCCTTTATCGCCTACCACTGGCCTACAGGAAGTCCCTGTTTAGTAGAAACTAGTTTTATTATATTAAGCAGTATGATATATGAAGTATAAGTTTATTTTAGGAACTATATATGATTAATCTCACTATAGAATGACTTATGTATATTTAATAACTTTTTCTAACCTTTTGTTTGAGACAGATGGAATGACCCGTCATTCTATCTGCTAACACTTCACGAATAACAAATTCAAATTCATTTATTTAAGAGATGAAGTGGAAATTTTTCAAGGCACGAACAACAGTGATATTGTATCAAAATAAAGTAAGTATTTATTCTAATTCAAATTTTCAACTTTAGGGAAATGATCTTGAAAACGAAAAATGTTGTCCTAGTGATCTTATACCTGATGAATCAGATGGTACCTTAGATCGTCACAAATTTATGGATTTGTGATTACTGGATTTTCCATAGCCATGTTCTCTACCACTCTCCATCAGAACATGATGGTTAGATTTCTCTTCCATATCCATATTTTCACCTATGTGGAAACCCAGTGATTAGTTTATTTGGGTAATCGTTACATTTCATACTTTAGTTTTTAAAGCCAAGTTTTGGTATTCCCTTTTACGATGTGGGTTTCTATTAAAGAAACTTTCAAATAGTAAACCATTTATAACCCCGACGAATTTCGAGGGCGAAATTCATTTTAAGGGGGGTAGAATGTAACAGCCCAAGATTTTATAAAAAAATATTCTTTTTAAATTTATTAATGTCTTTTTTTGTACGCTACACCAAAAGGAGCTTGCACAACACACATCCTTGACTTGACTTGCATTACACGCAATCGCGACCTTCCTCGATAGCGTGTGTAGTACGCAATACCGAGTTTCACTAAACAACGATATGCTATAAAAATATTATTAAAACTAGCCGTTATGAATAGTAATAACCACTTTTTGAAATCCAGTAAATCTTATTTTTCAAAATGAACTTTATTTTTGGATTCGGAGTATCGAATTTAGCCTAAGGTGAAATTTTGGTACTTTTCGGATAACTTTCATATTCTGATGAATAGTGAAAATTACTAAATTATAATTAAAAACAACTTTTTTAATCGAAATAATTAATAGTGATAAATCATTAATTTGAGTGGTTTTAAAGTATATTTAGAATATATTTTTACAATTTAATACAATGTTGGTCATTGGATGTAATTTCACATTTAAACTAGACATAAACAAGTGTCAATCTTTTGATAGATATTGTTTCTTAAAAACACGCTATTTGTTTTAACAGCGGGATTTAATTATAAAATTAATTAATGCAACTTTTATGTTATGAATTTGGTAAAATAGACTTCATTTTTGAATTCGGAATATGAAATATAGCTTGGGATGAAATTTTGGCATTGTTCTGAAAAACATCAATTTTTGATGAATAGTGAAACTACTAAGTGGTAGGTTAAAAACTGAATTTTTCATAAAACTTAATTTTACCGCTTCTGTGAATGGAATTTCAAAAATCCAAGAGACACGGTAAATATCAAGAACTAAAATGAGGTTCAATGAGATGAAAATAATTTTTTGGTGAATAGTAACTTTTTACTTTTTTTACCACGGTTAATAGTAAATAAGGTAACTAAGGGTAAATATGATATTAATATTACCCTAACACATGTCCTAATTCTATTGGACAAGTGTAATTAGACCAAAAACAAACTTAGGAATAAAATATGACCATTTAGGCCCACTTGGATGAGATTAGGACATTTATTATTAATTTATTTAAAGAAGGGTTAAAATAGTTAAAATCAAAGTTTAATAAGTAAATCATTTTTAATACGGGGTTATACATAAGATAAATTCGACTATAAATATTCATTAGAAAGATAAAATGATTTCCTACATAATGTTAGTTTATTTATAATTTTTAGACATTAAATAATTTAATTTATTTATGACACAACGATGATGCCGTAATTATCTTATTAATGAAATATTGACATAATTGATGTTATAAACACCAAAATAAATGTAATTTGAGATTTTTTATGAATTAACCTAATTTTCTAGGTTACTATGATATATTAATGTTGATTTAATCAACTTGGTTCGAACATTTAATTCTGTTATGACTTTCACAAAAATCATATATCAAATAGTGTCAAAATTGACACAAAATAGTTTTTAAATCAAATATTATATTATTAATTGTTATTTTATTCCTAAAAATCTAAGGTTCGGCCAAATGACTTAGATAAGGATATATATATTAATAATAAACAATTTGGGGTTCGTTTGGCATGTTATAGTAAGTGTATTAACCATATAGTGAAAGAAAACAAAAAGACACGGTAAAAGTTAAATTATTTAACTTAGAGTTAAATCTAATTGATAAGGTTTAAAATAAGATCCAAACATGTCTAAATTTGATTGGTTGATGAGATTACAACCCTATCTCATCTAAACTTCGAATATGTGTCATTTTTGGAGGTTTTTAAGTGGGGTTAGATTTATTATAAATTAATATTTTTAAGAATTCCTAAGGTGCCCCTCTCCTCCCCTATAAAAGGGCACCTCCTCCCCCTCCTCCTCACACCAAATTGAGCACTCAAGCTCGGCCAACCCCTGAAATTTTATCCTCTCCACTTCCCTAGAATAATACTAGAGGTCCTGGTCTTCTCCAAAGACCAATATTAGTTCCTTAAGTGGAGGATTCAAAGAGGCGTTCCAAAGAAGAGGTAATATCCATTACCGATCTTTTCAATTTCTTTCTTCTTCAACTTCTTCTTCTTTAGTTGTTTCATGATAAAGTAATAACATCAGTATTACCTACATACTGATATGTTATTATAAATATGAAACAACCCTATTTCACCTTCTATCCATCCTACGGAAAAATGAAATCACCACGCGTGCGTACGTACGGAATACCGTCTCCACGCCGTGGTGTAATCTATTTTCCACCATCACCTTACAAGGATGGTTATAATGGTGTAATGAGTAACTAAATATGATTATTATGAAGTAATATTGATACTGAAATAATATATATATAATCCAATACAATTCCACGATCATAGGAATGATATCATCACTCGTGCGTACGTACGGAATACCGTCTCCACGATGTGATGCGACTCGTTCTACATGATCTTCATTTCATAATGATTATATAAATGAATTGAATGAATGAATATGGTATATAATACACTAATACCATTCTGGAAATGAATTATCTATAACCTAAAGATAAGAATAAGAATTTATTCGACAAAACACGCATAAGAACAAAAAGTTATAAAGACCCGAGTAACAAGTAACAATGAAATATTACTAACAAGAAGCTAATAATATGACCATATATGATATCATATAAATATGTATGATTCTGGAATAAGTCAATAACATTATTTAAACCATTATACAGGAGCTTCGGACACGTACAAAGCTAATCGGACCTAAGGTAAGGGAAATATCACAATCTCATTTTTATCCGAGATTGTTTATTCGTAAGTATTTACTGGGGTGTATTTTATCATCCACATCCATGTTCCCTCAATATGTAATATTATTTCCATCCACCTACAATTGTTTAAATACAATTTTACCCTTCTATGAGTTTTTAGTAAAGGATATGAAAGGAATCTTTTTTCGTTTTTCGTACGAGGTACTTTTTGACTTTTCCGACAAAAGTACGAAGAATGTTTTTTTTAACTTATACGGCACGAACGGATTTTTACGGTTTTATAAAGCCTTATTTTCATGAACCTTCCTCCAAAATATTTCATGAATATTTTCAATAAAATATTTTTCTTTTAAAATTGCATGATGTTTTGTGAAAAGAAATTGATTTTGAAGAAGAAAGGATATTTTCCTCAAGAATTCAATTCAATTGTTTTATCAAAATTATTTTCCATCTAAGATAATAAAGGGTTCTATTTCTATCCATATTTTTACATTGATTTGACTATGTTGTGATGGAATTATGTTTATGAATTCCTTTATCTTATATGAATGGTTTTATGATGTCATGTTGTTTAAGAATTCCATTTTTATTACATGGGTTATACAATGATGTATGATTTATGATTTTGTGGCACACATAAGAAAGGATTCATTAAGAGATGGGTGGGACCTATATATCCCTCCAATGCATTGGGTAAAGATTTTATATCTCATGAGATAGACATGGCTGGAATGGTAGGTTATACCGGTTCAGTGAAACAGGACTGAAACGAGGATTACTCGATTCAGAAAGGGACTTTGTCCACTAAGATAGTCTTGGCAATGAGTCCTGACTAACAAGAAATGATTCTCTATGATTATGTGTGTATGCCACAATGAGTAATGTTTTAAGTTATGATTTCATTTTCACTACTATGATTTATCCCATGTTATGAAATTATGCTCTCTTTTGCAGGTTAAGATTTCCAAAAATGTTATGTTCTTATGAAAATTATGTGATTGATATTTCTTTTGTTTACCCTTACTGAGCATTTGAGCTCACCCTTTTATGTTTTCTTTTCCCCAGGATATAAAGAAAGGTTTTAGGTAAAAAAAAGGAAGATCTTTGTGGGAGATTTTGAAGATCTTTCACCAGGATTAGAATATTACGTTCCGAGTTTCCAAAGACACTAAACTATTACGATCCTTGTGTGTGTGTTTTTGTTATGTACTAAGTATTCCGCAAAAGTAATGTAATGTCAATGTACGTCAAGTTTCGGGTCTCTACAGTATTAATAAAATTAAGTAAAAAATATAAAATATTATATTATGCTGGAATAATAATATACCTATGTATCATTTGGTTTTGATTCCTTTTAAAATGAAAAATGAAATGGAAGTAGCATTCGTGCGTACGTACGGACTACCGTCTCCACGAACGCGATGAGATTCATTCCCCATCATATCCATTCAAGTCTAATTCTCATTTTATGATTAAAAATAATATTTAAGGACTTGATATCATTATGGATATGAATAAGATACAACCTATCCATAACAAACATGGATTAGGTAACAAGACATATAAAATAAAACGAGTAAGTTAACACCTGAAACGACGATAATACTAAGATATTATTAACAAAGAAATGTTAGAAGATAATATAAGATATCATATTAATATATATTATTCTTTTATAATTTAATAAAAATAATTTAACCATTATACAGCAGGTTAACCTACCATCAACAAAGGAAAAGTACAATGTAAGGGGTTTTCATCTCACTCCTTATTCCCGTGACATTCATGCCATATTGCCACTATTACCTTTTGTGTGGTGTATGTACTGTCCATAATTTTATTCATTGTGTAATACACTTTAATTTATCTGTATTTACATATTAATTGTATGATTCTAATTTCATGGGGTTTATGTTTTTTAAGTTACCAATTTGGTAAGGGTTAATTCCACAATCTCATTATTATCCGATATTGATTATGTGTAAGTATTTACTGGGACATTTTTATCATATATGTCCATTTTCCATAAAAAATTTCAAAATGAATATTTTAAGTATTTTTTTAAAGGTACACTTTATCAAGATCAGAATTTTAAATGTTCTAAATATTTATCTTTCTAAATATTTTTAATTAATGTCCATGTTTTCAAAATGATTTGAAGGATTTATTTATATGGACATGAATGTTTTGAAATGATAATTCTTTTCAAAAGTTTCGAAGTGGTATGGAAAACTTTGATTCAAAAATCTCTTTTAAATTAATTCCTCTATAAATGTGTGACTTTTAAATGATTTTACAAAAATTTATTTCTCTCATAAAGTTTTACTCATCATTTTTAACTATGTCAACATCCTTTACTGGATATTATTTTTGATTGAGGTTGATTTATTATAATACAATATTCCATATTGTATTGAATGAGTTATGATATGTTTGAATGTGGATTTTATATTTTTTATACCATTCATGGTTTACGGTTAAATTATTGACATTTTGTATTCTAGTTCTAATATGAATGTTTATGTTATGTTTCAGCCTTTTCATATGGGGAATCTATTGGACATAGTAAGTGACAGGTGGAGCCCGCTATAGCTCCATGGTGCATCGGTAGGTCTCATGAGACAACTAGTCGTGGAATGGGCCAAGGCCCTTTCCCAATTTGATATATGGTTTTGGTTGAGGCCTTAATCATTTTTAGACATCTTGGTCGAGGCCTTGAAAATGTTTTAGAATTTCTGGTATTATACATTCCCTCATTATTAAAATAATATTGATGGTTCATGTGGTCATTTGACTAGTAGAATACCCAAGATTATGTTTTATTATGGCATTATTTACTCTGCTTGTATTCCTACCATAAAAGTATTCATGTTTATTATTATTAAAGGCATTGGTTTCAATTATTCACCAGTATTAATATTTATGTTATCTTCCGCTGTATTGCTTACCCTTACTGAGCATTTGAGCTCACCCCTTTCTATGTTTTATTTTTCACAGGATTCCAAGAAGTTCATTTTGATTGATATGCAAGGTTAAGCTATGGGAATAATAGAGTTCATAAAGTATTACTTATTTTCTATTGTATGTTATAATTTATAACATAACATTCATGTATGTAATCTATTTTCCAAGACTGCTAAACTGGTCGGTCCTTCGGGACATGATTCCTTGTTATCATGCCAATGTATTAAAATAATGCACCGACTTTGGGTTGCTGGGGTTGGGGCATTACAGTTGGTATCAGATGAAGTTTAGAAATAAACTTGGAAGCTATATTTAGATAAACTCTTATTAGATTACATATCCCTAAGATAAACACTGAGGATTAATATAGAAGAACTTCCTAGAATTTTGATATTGCAGAGATTTTGTGAGTTTTCCAAGCAATACATACCTGTCTGGATATGAGCAGGTAGAGGCGGCTCTGGCACAGATGTACCTAGGGGTAAAACCCAAAAACACCACTTTGAGCTAGACTTTAATGGGAAGTGGTGCACAACAATGTTCCTTGTTGCACTCTTAGTTACGACACTCCCTAGGGATATGCTTAGGATAATTCTCATTTTTTTTACAAATCATTATGAAGTGTTTATGAGTATATACTTCCTCAAAGAAGCCATTTTTATGATTATTGATTATATCCATAAACTATTTAATTTATGTGAAGTGTTTTACATGTTTGGGATTTGGTATTTCTATTCATAAACTAATCTAGTGTATGCCATTGTTTAGAAATGGCACCCAGTAGAAGGAATGAGAAATCCAGCAATACGCATGATCCAAAGAGTAAGAAAGATCATATCATTCATGGTCTTAAGCCATAATTTAGAAGGGAAATAATCTCCCACATATTATCATCATATGAATAAATAGTATCATGTGTTGATAAGATATGTAAAGAATTCCCAGAGACCTATGGCTTTCAAGAGAAGCCAGGGAAGAAAAGGATGGTAGAGAGAAGAATAGATAAAGGGAAGAAGGTAAAGAAGTATTTTACCATATGTGATAACTATGGAAAAAATCACCTTGGAAAATCCTTGAATGGTGTGGGAGTATATTATAAGTGTGGAGAAAAAGGACACCACGTTCTTTATTGAGAGGTTAAGAAAAATGTTTCAAATGTACAATGATTCATCTGCAAGAAGTGGGGACACTACGCGAATCAATGTTCAAATCATCAGAGTATGCCCTAAATGATTCTATTGGATAATAATAAAGTTATGATAGTACCACTGATGAAGAGGAATGACTAGTGTTATTATGTTGTTATTAAATAATTATTTCATTTGACTGTTGTATCAATGATGTATTGGTTATATGAATTATGGAGATAAATAAGGATTTTACTACAGTACTATTTCATTGAGTATTTGAGATTATATGGTACTCTGAAAAGTGACTCAATAGTATGTTTAACTTTTTTTGAAAATACATGGTCGAAGGAAAGGTAATCATTAATATGGTCTTGATACTGAGGTAGTAATTTTGGAATAAGAGATGGTTGATTTGGATAAATTATATTGGATATTCTTGACTACCTTGGCACAATTTAATGGTTTGTTTATTTCATAATTATTAGAATATTCAATGTTTTTGGTAATAAGGAATATATCTAGTCTTCTATAAGGAATAAGGGAGCATGAATGTAATCAATAATTTTTTATTATAATTCGGGTTGTTACTATATTTTAAAAGAATACATGACGAAGGTATTCACATGTTATTACATGGAAAAAAAAGGATCTTCATTATATTTACCTTCCTTATAAATTTTGGAATGTGATTTTGGAAAGAAGTAATTTGGATAAGTCAAAAGGTTGGAATGGATTTTATTTGAAATTTGATACAATTGTTAAAGTAAATGCATTTTTGAAGATTATTTTTGGATTGTTATAAAAAGGACAACCCGGAGGTTAGGTGACAACCCGTCGCGTCCGGCAAGGCCGCGAGACTTGAACCCGCAACCGAAGGGTGACAAGGGTGTATCACCTACCAATGACCCACGTGATGCCCTGGATTGAATAATGTAGTTTTTTAGGGGGTCTAGTAGCTGAATTTTAAATTCATTTTTTTGGAACCCTATATGAATAGGATAAATAGAATGTTTTTTTAAGTTCTGTTATCTTTTAGAGTGAAAGGTGAGTTTGTGGTAGAAATTAGTTAAAGGATGGAACTCTACTTGACAAGTATAATTTTTTTCATATCTTATTCTATGAAGAAATAAATTCATAAACATTAGGTAAGGCATCTTAAAACCCAAAATGTGTTATCCTAATACCTTACGTTTTGTTGAACCGATGGTATTTTAAATCATCATAGATTGGTGGCTTTGAGGCCCACAATTTTACAATTGTTTGTGATTGATGACATCAATAAATCCCTATAAATATTTACCTTTTTCCTCTAATTATATGTCTCTAATTTCCACAAATGTTCTCCCAATCGAGATCATAATTTGGTGGTGACTTTTTCATTCCCCTTTTCCTCTTATTAAGACTAAATTTTATTACCCCAATTTCTGATGTGGGTTTCCCCACAAAGGTATTTTCTATTTTCAACCATTTATTTTCGAATAACAATTTCAAATTTTGAGGATGAAATTTATTGAAGGAGGGAAGAATGTAACACCCCAATATTTCATAGTACTTTATTTCTTCAATATAATTCAATAACTTTCACTACACGCAACACTGAGTTCAAGCGCACCACAAGATTACCAAACTAGCCATTCAAAAGCGGTTATGAATAGTTTTAACTTAATTTTGAACATTATATAATCCTTATAATTTTAGAATCCATATTATTAGTTTCTTAGACAAAATTTAAGAACTAATTCATTTTTTTCAGATAAAAGAAGAATTTTTTGAAAATGCACTTCTAGCATCTTTTAATGGTGAACCCTTTTTAAATCCAATATTTGAAACATTTATATATTAAATTTAACAAAATAAAATTCTTCTTTATAATAAAGACATAAGAATTTAGTTTCAATAAATTTTTGGTGTTTTTTTGATAACTTTTATATTTGGGTGAATAGTGAAAATACTATATTTTAACTAAAAACAGCTTTTTTAATCAAAATAATTTATAGTGTTAAATTATAAATTTTAAAGGATTATAATTACAAATAGATTATATTTTTAACTTTTAATCCAATTCTGGTCATTTTAAGTAATCTCACTTTGAAATTGGACATAAACAAGTGTCAATCTTTTGATAGTTATTATTTCTTAAAAACATGCTTTTTGTTTTGTCAACGGGAATTAATTTTAAATAATTAAATGAAACTTTTGTGTTTTGAATTTTGTAAAATAGACATAATTTTTGGATTTGTAATATCAAAATTAGTCTTGGGTAAATTTTTGGAATTTTTCTAAAAACTTTTAATTTTTGATGAATAGTGAAAAACACTGAGTTATAGTTTAAAAACAAATTTTTATTTAAATAATTATTTATTTTATTTAAATTTATTTTAGGTAAAAATAGATACATAATACCTATATATTTTCAATGTATTTCATTGGAGTAAGTTTATAAAAATTTTCGATATATAAAAAGTTTATTGAACTTTTCACCATCTTTTACCCACCCTCTAGGAGAATTTAAAAATTCAAATAAAAAATTATTTTACCGCTTCTGTGAGTGGAATTTTGAAAATTCGAGAGACAAGGTTAATATAAAGGAGTAAAATGTGGTTCAATAATATGAAAATAATTTTTGGTGAATAGTAACTTTTTACTTTTATTTACCACGATTAAAAGTAGATAGGGTAATTAAGGGTAAAAATGATATCATTATTACCCTAACACATGTCTTAATTCAATTGGATAAGTGTAATTTGACCAAAAACAACCTTAGGAATAAAATATTTCCCTTTAGGTACACTTTTATTAGATTAGGACATTTATTATTATTTAAATTAAAGAGGAGTTAAAAGTGTTAAATTCAATGTTTATTAACTAAACCATTTTTAATATAGGGTTATACGTAAGATAAAGTTGACTATAAATATTAATTAGAAATATAAAACTATTTCCTACATCATGGTATTTTATTTATAATTTTTAGACATTAAATAAGAAAATTTATAAACGACACAATGATGATGTTGTAATTACCTTATTAATGAAAGAATCAAATAAATGGTATTATAAATATTAAAATAAATATAATTTTAATGTTTTTATGATATCCAGGAATTTTCATGGATACTATGACATGTTAGGGCTTATTCAATGTATCTTGTTCTAAGTAATCAAGTTGTGATGACTTTCAAAAAAACAAAAAATCAAATAGTGTCAAAATTGATATAAATTAATATTTAAATTAAATATAATATGATTAATTGATATTCAATTCCTAAAAATATAAGGTTCGGCAAAGGGACTTCTATAATTATAGGTGAATCATTAATGGACCACTTGGGGGTCTCTTGGAAGTTTATAGTAAGTTTATTAACCATATAATATAAAAATACAAAGAGATACGGTAAATATCAAACTAATTAACTAAGGGTTAAAACTAAAAGAAATGGTTAATAATGTGACCCAAACTAGTATAAAATCTATTGTTTTAGTGTATTTAGACACATACCCACCTTATACTTTTAATAATCCACTTTTTATCCATTATAAATAGAGTATGAATTTATTATAAATTAATACTTTATGTTTTTTCTAAAGAGCCCCTCCTCCCCTTTATAAAAGGACACCACTTCTAACCAATTACTGACACCTCTCAAGAATTTTGGATTGACCAACCTCAACCCAAATAATATCCTTACATCCATATCCTCATATTAGAAGCCTTAACTTAGGCATAAGGCACTTGAAGAGTCGTTTTTGGTTCAAACCAAAAGGGAGTTACCCAAATTAAACGCAACAGTTTCTCTTAACTTCTTTTCTTTTATTTTACTTCTCCAACCCCTAAACTATTATAATTATTTTCTTTTGTAAAAAACCCAGTATCAAAAAAATACTAGGATATTGTTATGTGATTTATTCTAACTAAACATACACACACCTTCATCTAATGGGTGAAGAACATAATGTTTCTGTGGATGGAAACCAAATGCCTCACGAAACGATGATTGTTCAATTATCTCCTACCACCTATCATGGTGGCCATTATGATGGAACTATAATTAAATATGATATTAATTATATTTATTTTATATATAAGCTTATTTAATTTCATTTTATATCATACCATTATTCATTTCATGTTGTATATATATACGATAATTTCATTTGAGGAAGTGCGGACTACCACCCCACCAAAGTGATAGGACTCGTTCATACCATAAATGAAACGTATAAAGGATGGTATTAATAAACATAAGTAAAACATATAAAATATTATATTATACTAGAATAATAATATACCTATGTATCATTTGGTTTTGATTCCTTTTAAAATGAAAAATGAAATAGAAGTAGCGTTCGTGCATACGTACGGACTACCGTCTCCACGAACGCGTTGAGATTCATTCCCCATCGTATCCATTCAAGTATAATTCTCATTTTATGATTAAAAATAATGTTTAAGGACTTGATATCATTCTGGATATAAATAAGATAAAACCTATCCATAACAAACATGTCTTATGTAACAAAACATATAAAATAAAACGAGTAAGTTAACACTCGAAACGATGATAATACTAAGATATTATTAACAAAGAAATGTTAAAAGATAAAATATGACATCATATTAAGGTATATTATTCTTGTATAATTTAATAACAATAATTTATCCATTATACAGGAGGTTAACCTTCCCTCTACAAAGGAAAAGTACAAGGTAAGTGGTTTTCATCTCACTCTTTATTCTCGTGAGATTCATGCCATATTTCCACTATTACATTTTGTGTGCTGTATGTACTGCCCATAATTGTATTCAGTGGGTAATACACATTAATTTATGTGTATTTACATATTCATTGTATGATACTTCTTTCGTGGGGTGTATGTTTAGTAAGTTACCAAATTGGTAAGGGTTAATTCCTCAATCTCATTATTATCCGAGATTGATTATGTGTAAGTATTTACTTGGACATTTTTATCATTCATATCCATTTTTCATAAAAATTATTTCAAAATGAATATTTTAAGGATTTTTTTAAAGGCACTCTTTATCAAGATCAGAATTTTAAATGCTTTAAAGATTTATCTATCTAAATCTTTTTAATTAAAGTCCATGTTTTCAAAATGATTTTAAGGATTTATTTATATGGACATAAATGTTTTGAAATGATAATTATTTTCAAAAGATTCAAAGTGCTATGGGACACTTTGATTCAAAAATCTCTTTTAAATTACTTCCTTTATAAATGTGTTACTTTTAATTGATTTTACAAAAATATATTTCTCTCAAAAAAATTTACTCATCATTTTCAACTATGTCAGCATCCTTTACTAGATATTATTTTTGATTGAGGTTGATTTATTATAATACAATATTCCATATTGTATTGAATGAGTTTTGATATGTTTGACTGTGGATGTTCTATTTTTTATACCATTCATCGTTTATGGTTAAAGTATTGACATTTCGTATGCTAGTTCTAATACGAATGTTTATGTTATGATTCAACCTTTTCATATGAGGAATGTATTGGACATAGTAAGTGACGGGTGGAGCCCGCTATAGCTCCTCGATGCATCGGTAGGTCTCATGAAACAACTAGACGTGGAATTGGCTGAGACCCTTTCCCAATTTGATATATGGTTTTGGCTGAGGCCTTAATCATTTTTAGACGTCTTGTCCGAGGCCTTGACAAAATGTTTTAGAATGTATGGAATTATACATTCCCTCATTATGAAAATAATATTTATGGTACATGTGGTCATTCGACCAGTATAATACCCATGATTATGTTTTATTATGGCATTATTTACTCAGCTCATATTCCTGCCATAAAATTATTCATGTTTATTATTAGTAAAAGAATTGGTTTCAATTATTCACCATGCTTAATATTTATGTTATCTTCCGTTGTATTGCTTACTCTTACTGAGCGTTTGAGCTCACCCCTTTCTATGTTTTATTTTTCCCCAGATTCCAAGAAGTGCATTTTGATTGATATGTAGGGTTAAGATAAGGGAATAATGGAGTTCATAATGGATTACTTATGTTGTGTTTTATGTTATAAAGTATAATGTAACATTCATGTATGTAATCTATTTTCCAAGACTACTCAACTGATCAGTCCTTCTGGACTTGATTCCTTGTAATCATGCCAATATATTAAAATAATGCACCGACTCTGGGTAACTGGGGTCGAGGCATTACACAAGGATTGAATGAGCCAACCTAAAACAACCAAAATTTATTATGTAGTGATGAGGAAACACCAATATTTTACCTCTCTTATAATATTTATTTAAATATAACTAGAAAGTTCAAGGAAATTGAATAATCACCTAAATCAACACCAAATACAATGAAATGCCTTTTAAAATTACTTCCACTATCCTTGGGAGGGTGGGAATATCCTCACTAATAGAAATTTTCAAAAAATAAATAGTTTCAATACTACTTTGAAAATTTCATTCATATAGTATACCCCATTATGGATGAATAGTAGTATAAAAAATAGGGTTCTCCATGAGAACTCATGGACACAGTTATATATGTTAAGATAGGAGTGGTTAGGATAGAAACTAGAATTTATGTATCATTTATAATAATCTCAAACATACCATTGATACAAATGAAATAACTCTAATGGTCTTAATGGGAAAACCAATTTGATCCTAAAATATCTATGGTCCAATCAAACTTACTAATTCACCTAAAATGGTTTTTATGAAAATATGTATTCAATCAACACCAAAATATGGGATGGATAGTTTAGCTAAACCTTTTGATGGAAAAAATAACCTAATTTTTTCTATATATTTGATGCATTAGTATCTCCCTCCCCCTTAAATCATTCCAGGGATACATTATAATAAGTGAATTCCTCTAGACTACACATAAAACAGTTTGAATCATGTATCTATCACACCTATAAAGAGTGAAATATTTGATTACCTTTATCTATATTATTAAATAAAATAATATTTACTTAAGACCCTTTCAAGACCCAAGACTTTTAAACTAATGTGGTTGTGGCAAGGACATATCATGCATAGTCAATCTCTACTAAGTGTAAAATATTAAATTCATCCATATAAGATTTCCATGATACTATAATGAAATGAAATTGTTTATCATTATTTGGTTATAGAAAGCTCTAGGATAAAAATATTAAATTTCACTTAATTAAAAAATGATCAGGGATCAAACACATACCTGTATATACCCTATTTATCTTAAGTTACAGTGAAGGTAACTTATCCCTATACATGTAATTCATTCATGGATATAAAAAACTGATGGAGGTCTCTCTGAAGGATTATGTTGAGAAAAAAATTTGGATGCCTCATTTTAAATTTTAAATTTATAGTATTCTTCCATGATATGTCTTTAAATTATTCATTGACATGGTTATATATGGATTTGTATGAATTAATACCATCTTCATGCAATAGATTCAAGAAATATACTTTTTATTAGATGATTGGGGAACTCTATGATGATTATTCTAGTTTAATATTATGAATCTAAGTATATTGATGTGAGATACTATAAAATATTATAAATGGAACCATGAGAAACTAATTCCATAGAAATGGCTACACATAGTGTCTTCAAATCTTATTCCATAAATATTTGGAGTAAATTCAGTGAGGAATTTTCATATCCTAGAAAAACATTAAGGTAATATATTTATATTCTGGGAGATCTAATGTCATGTTGTCAACTAACATACACCCACTATTTAATTTTCACATTTATGATATACTGTAAGGTGTTTCTAATGAGTAACAACTATTTATAGTGTAAGGCTCCAATATAAAGTCTATGTATACTTATAATTTATTTGAGAAACTATATCAAAATGTGATATTCTCTTGTATATAGTTGAAAAAGGAAAATAAAAAACAATCATCTTTATATGAATCCTATAAATTGAACATGGGGCATACACACAATTAATTTCATTAATATGGTATCAACCTAACATGAAGAACTTTATTATATATCAAATAGATATAATCTTAATGAATGTTACAATGATCCTATATAGTCTCTTAAATCATATTAGTTTAACCAATATTTCACTTTATATGATGTTAATGAATAAGTGAATGATATCATTGATGGTCTATCAAAAGTTTTAGAAGTTATCACAAATACCATCAATGGAAAATAGAAGGTAAATTCAGGTATAGAGGGAAACCTAGTAAATTAATATTTATTTCATGATTGGAACCCATAATTTTCATGGTGTAAGGAAAAAAATATTTCATAGAATATATTCAATAATTTTGGTCACACTAGATTTTCTCTAGAGAGGAGTTCTATTAGAACAATTATATCATATTTGTTATTCAAAATGGTATTGTTTATGAAATATGCTTTTGTTAAATCTAATGAATGTAATAAAATATTTATTTGAAAAAAGCTATTTATGAAATGGTGATAAGGTTAATATGGGATTTACCTACTAAAATTATATTATGTTTAATGTTTACCCAATTTTTTCATCCAAATAGGAAGAATATGAATCCACAATCACTTCCCCTCTCTCCATTGATCAAATTATAATGTTGAGAATAATCTCAATTAAAATATTTTTATGGTTTACCATCTTTCCCTTGTATAAAATAGTTGTATTAGACCCTCCTAATTGACTTATTAATTTCCTAATCAGGTTTTTTTCATCATAAACTATAATTTGTTTCCACTACCACGTCAACATGTGTCGATAATCATCAAGAAATTCACCACATAAATATATACTTACCCATTTTATAAATACCTAAACATTATGGAGGGTGATTATGATTATTTACCATATTAATTTCTAGTAAATTTAATCTAAACCCAAATAAAACATAACTTGATAATAAAAACATATATTAAAATATTGATATGATTTTAACAAAAAGTTAAATAATTGAATTCAATTAAGCACAAAAAATTAATTATTAAAAATGGTCTTGTATTCCCATACAAGATCATGGAAAGCATACTCATACATACGAAGGGTACAAGAAATGAAATAATAAGGATAATTTGTTCCAAATATGGTAATAAAATAGGTAAAATAAAAACATTAGTAGAATAATCTACAATAGTCACGAAAATACCAATATAAGGTAGTTCTTCTTGTATAGTCAATTATTTTTCATAAAGGTGTATCCTCTTTTCCTTCAATCCATTCACACCCATGTGATATTATTTCTTTAAAAAATTTCAATCATTATTTTTTTCTAATCTTCAAATCTATATCCATAAATGATATTTCATAAAATCTAATACCTTCCTTATTTAGTGATGATATAAATATATTGTCATTATAGATCCATTTTCCAGACCACTGTTGATGAAATGCAAGCTAGAATGGAATAATTTTCTTAGCATTAATTTTTGATTATTCTCTATAATATTCTCCCAATATTAGACAAACAAATTTTTACAATTTTTGTGATTCGATATGATAAAAACACATTAACACTTGGTAGATAATCATTAGGGTAGGTTTAGTGTGTAGTTGATTCAAATGAAAATTCTTTCAATCATAATCAATGTGTTGTTGATTAAAATCAATTTTGTTATCTATGAATTTATAGAATTTCTAGTCCTTGTTGATCAATAAATGGAATGGTCGGTCAGATCCCTTATTGTGGTCAATATTTAGATTGTCATCTGGTTGCCTCATGGTCCATAATATATTTTATTAAAATCAATAATGACATTGTAACATGACTTCTTTAAGGTTTATATCATTAAATAGAATTAAATGTCTGTTTTCATTCATTTTTTATTATCTACAATGGTCGGTTTAGGGCCTGTGCAATTGAGGGATTCATGGTGGTACCAATCCAATTCTAGAAAAGTCTCAAAAAAACATTTTCTAAAAAAATTAGAATAATTGTAGGGATTAATTACTAAAAATAATTATTATAATAGTGTAGATAATATTAAAAATACTATTAAAAATGTAATTCAATAATCAATGTACAAATTCTCTAAAAAATTATTATATGAATATTGATATAAAAAATCATGTTTTAATCAATTTTATAATTAAAATCCCTATTTTATATATATAATAGATTTTATATTAACCAAACAATTTCTCAAAATAGAGGGTACAAAATCAATTAAAACTATTAAATAATGTATAAAAATATCTCTTATCAATCCCTTGACGCTTAAACAATATAATCTGAAAATATATTATTAAAAAGATAACTAAAATAAAATTAAAACACTATAAAATGTAAATTCCCTTTCTCATGACCATGGTAATCCTTAACATCATTTATCATTAAGAATATTTATTCCATTTTCTTTATCAATAATATTAAATTAATTATCAAATATTTTATCGTCTTATATACATAGATACCTTCCTTTCAAAAATATTTTACTCAACACTCAATTGTGATATTTATGAAAGGGTTTTTTCCTTCCATGTTCATAAAATTTAGACCATTTTATTGAGGAATTTATTTATTTCCACCCAATGAGTTTTGTGTTTTTGAAAATCATTAGGGAATAATCATTTTTCCTCTGAGTAATATGTTTTGATGATCTTATTATGAAAATATTTTATGGTAAATTTAATATATTTTTCTCTTTGTTCCAGAAATATTCATGATTTTTAGGTTATTTCATGAATGGATTCACCATAATATTCCATATCCATTGAATTTTCTCCATTTCAATGTACTATACATGGATAATCTATAAAAATTCTTAATTCTTAAGTAAAAAATATTCATCACTCAATTTTTTTCACAAGGCTTCACAAAAAATAATCATACTTTTAGATTTATTATAGGCTTGATGGTATATATTGTTTCTAGAATTTATTTAGAAGGAATGAGATTTATATTTCCCTTATGTGTGAAGGAATTTCCTTTTTTATAATGTACTTCAAGGGAATATTTAGATATGAATATCAATATATTCTAAATAAAATAAACATATAATACTCTTAGAATCGAACACTTTTTAAGAAGGTTTCACATCTAAAATAACTCCAAAATCCTAAAAATCATCATGGTCAGAACATAAAATTTATTATTTTAGTAGAATCATTAATTTATTCACTACTTACACCCATTTTGATAAATCTGGCTAGTCAATTTTGAAAAATGAACTTACTAAATTTTTTGTTTTAGGATAGAAATATGGATAAATCTTTACCTAAAAATTGTGTTTAACATACATGGCCATCCATAGTTGATATCAATAAAAAATAATCACTCTTATTATCATGATTCTACTCTAAAATAGAATATGAATATTTTAAAACCCTCTTAATTAAATTCAAATAATTAATGGATAATATATTGTTCACACACATTTTCTCACTTCCCCAACACTCTAATTAAAAATAAAAAACACATCCCCTTCTAGATCTTGGTAGATTGAGATATTTTTATTATAAAATAGATGATTAAAAAAATTTACTCATGGCCACTAAAGGATACAAGGATTAAAATTCATTGTATTATTAACATTATATTTTATTGAAAACACTAATTAAAGTAAAAAATAATTACTCACCCATTTCAACACAAGATCCTTGAATATTCCATGTTTCTTAATAGATTAGATTTTCTATTTTTGTTACTAAATTATGTATTTATTACCTTATGAAAAAAAATTATTTCTATGAAGATATCCAATATATTTTATAAGAATCATAGTTAAGTGATCCTGAAAAAACACTTGTTAAATAATGATATTTAAATATTAGTTGGATTTTCATGATTTTTTGTCACATATAATTTCATAAGAATTTCATTTTTACATTTTCCAAAGGTGATTTATTGTGTAAAATCAATTTACCAACACTTTTATATAATCACTAAATGAAAGTGTATTCTAGTTAATATTATAAGTCTCAAAAAATACTCTTGGAATAATATTTGAAAAAATGATATTTATTCTGAATAATAAAATATAAAAATTTATGACACTACTAGTTCCCTCCCCCACACATAAAACATGCATTAGTTTCAACAAATTTGAACATTTTGATCATTAAGGTGGATTTAAAATAAAATCATAGAAACACTTAGGCATTATGGAAAAGAAAAAATCATGATGGTTTTTAGTGACAAATATCTTAGAGGTGTCTTATCTCCATGAATATACCTTATGAGAAGATAAAATAAAATTTATCCATCCTATATTCATTAATAGATAATGGATCCTACTCTAATTCCTTTATAATCTACCTAATACCAAATTTATATACATGTGTAACCATAAAGAGACTAACCCCTCAGAAATAATATTTAAAAGAAATCATCTTGAGCCTTGATTTATATAGCAGTACTATGTCGTCGTGATAGAATATTTTTGGTTGAATTTTCTTATTATGATTTACCATTTTCCTTTTTATATAAATTCTAAAAAAATTAAAAGGATATATTATAATTTTTATATTCCCTTTTATCCCTAATATTCTCTATTTTATAGCAATATCTAGTTACATATTCATCGATATCACAACCTAAAATGCATTGTGTTACAATTCCATATGAAGGTGGAATTTTTTTCTTAAATCCACCTATATAAGATCATTTTAATGGGTTTATTTGGTTTCCTTTAGTCCCATATAGTGTGTTTTGGAATTCATAACCAATGTTTTCTATCCATATTTATAGAATTTTTTATAATTCCTCTAAACTCTATATTGGACAGTTTAACTTTTCATTTGTTTTTTGGATGATAGATTTCTAATGTTTTCTGATGAAATCCATATAATCTTAGTAAATCCTCCAAAATCCAATTTAAAAAATTACCCTTTCTATTATGGATTATGGATTTGAGTGAACCAAAAATACTAAAATTATTATCTTTGAGTAATTCATGAAAACATTATCGTCAATAATTTTTTGGAATTTTCTTCCAACTATTTTAAAACATAATCCAAAAAAATAAAATTATAGAAAATTATAATTTATATGGTAGGGTTCCAATATTTTATATTCCACATATATAAAAAATTTCATAAAAAAAATTATTTCTTGAAAATTTCATGTTACTATGATATATTTCTAAAAAACTGACATTTTTTAAATCATTTGAAAAATTCATTTACATTTCAAAAAAACATAGAAATAAATTTATGATTATAAATCATACCTTCATCGAAATTGAGTTCTAATATGGCCTCCATACTCTATATTTTTATGGGGAATAAAAAATAAATTGAAATTCACTTTGAAGAAAGTGTCTTCATAAAACATGGTTATTAAAAAATTATATAGAAATGGGCTTTATCAAATGTAAAATATGGGTTGAGATTTTGGTTTTTTTATATATTGGTTACATAACTATAATAGGGCATGATAGGATAGAAAATTTATGACTATATCTATATACCATGGTACTTCACCTTAATCCATCGATCCCCCCCCCCCCCGCCTTAAATGAGGTATATATTGGTATCTAACCAAGAATATGCACTTCTGGAATTATTAGATACTCTACTCTCATAATTAGCCACATGGTTCATAGATCGCTACAGTTAATTGATATTAATATTTAAGTACTATTGTAGTTGTGTATAACTTATAATAATGGGATTGTAATCACCCTTCTTCATAAAATATCTATGGGCTGAATGGTAAGAAAAATCAATAACATTAGCTATATGAAAATATTATCTAAATATATACAAAGTGATTCAAGTTATTTGGAATTATTTTTATAAAAAAATTAATTGTATAAAGGAAAATATAATGTTCTTGAGGGATAGGAAATGACTTCTGGTATACCCAAAATTATCTATTAAGGGACTACTCCAACTATTTGGTTCGAAGAATCACAAAGTAGCTCTAACAGTTGTTCCCAAATTAGTGGTGTTATTACTAGTGGGGATATAAATCTCCAATTAAAATAATTAAATTCATCCCTATAATAATTACTAAAATAATAATTAACATCATTAAATTGTAATATATAGATAGATATAAAAATATTATTTAAATCCTTGAAAACCCTGTTGTAATATACTTCATTTTAAAAAAAAATATAACATTTTTTAAACAATTCGGGTAAGGAAAATAATATACTACATTAATTTTTTATTTATCCACTTCAATTAATTTTAGTGAAATTATAATCCCAAGGGAAATTCCTCTCTCCAACATGAAATTACACTTTTTAATATTCTAAATAATATTCCTTTAAATATGGGTTTTTAGATTTTATTTCCTATTTTTCAAATAACAATCAAATGAATTTCCAAAAATTGAGAAATATTCAAAGAATACCTCTAGGTGGTCCTCTATATGATTATAAAAAATACTTAATATATACCTATAAATTCTACCTATATAATTACATAAAATAATTTAAACCCTTATATAAGAAAACATACCAAAATGACATGTAAAGGTGGTCATCTCTTGGTCCTCTATAGAAATGGGTACCTAAAAATATCCTAAAAACAAATAAAAATAGAAAAAAAATTTCTTTCTTATATTGTATCTGATATCTAGTCACTTAATGATATAAGAAAATGATCATTTCTAATGATATTATTTTTCTTTTTATAGTCTATAAATACTCTCTAAATATTTTTTATTCTCATGGGGATTACTATATTATCTTAATTCCTTATAATGGTTAGAACATTTTTACTAAGAAATCCGGGGATATATTAGACCCAATAAGAATATAAAATTCGATAAATTATCCCTCCTTATAAGATTCTATCCATCTTCTTCTTATATACTTCTATCATGGTTGGATTTATCCCCCTGTGGGACTCCCTAATAGGTCTGGAATCTCCATTAAGTATAATTATATGTTTGTTGTTTTTTTATTTATATCTACGAAATCATGAATGTTCAATTTATTTTCATGTAAATTAATTATCAAAAAGGTTAATTATTTTTTTTTTTGGTTTATTGTTATATTATTATCAATTATCACTAGTAAAGTTTCTCCTTCTATTATATCATTTGGATGTGGTTTCAATTCTATATTTTGTGGTTGTTTAAGAGATGAAAGAAAATGTTGGTTCCCTAGTCAAAAATCATAAACATTTTTAATATATATATTCATAAATATATATATATATATATATCAATATATTTCTCATTAAATAAACTTAAATAATCATAATACGAATCAGAAAATACCTCTTCCTCTATTTTAATTTTTTTGTAGTATTCTGTTATGACTTAACATTAATGGATATTTCAATCCATTTTTTCCAATGGAAAGTAATTCATGTTTAAAACATTAATATTCAATGTTTTTGGCCTCTTCAAGGAGGGATAATGTTATAATATAATGGTCATTTTGGGAGTCTCTCATATAGTCAATAATATTAATATAGATAGTTTTGTCATTAAAGTCTATATACAATGTACCATTCTGAATGTTTAATATTTTTATAGTTTTATTTAATAATAGATTTCCAAAAATTATGGGTGAGTGTATTTGTTCATTATAATCCACCATGTTAATCACATAGATATTATAGAGAAATAACATTCCTTAAAATAAATTTAATACATCATCCCAAACTCCCAATGGAAAATATGTTCAATCTATTTGTGATTTATAACACCATTATTTTGTGATTAAAATATACCTAATACAAATAATTAAATACTAAGTGAGTAAATAAACTAATAATATCACCTATATCACATATAATAACATGGAATGTTAAATATCCAATATTTCTAGGAATATAAAATTTTATTTCATCATAACAAATGTTAGGTAACTGGGATTTAATCAAGTCCTAATTCCCATATTTACTAAATCATTCCATTAAATCCAAATATTCCTATGTAAAATACTTATTAACATTGCGTAATTTTAACTATGTTTCAGGTAATAAATATGGTGTATCTTAATATATATACTCTAGTAATTTTCCAAAATTTATTTTATAAGTTACCCATATTGAATCTTTATTAATAGAATCATTCTAAATATAAAGGGATGGATTGATTATTTCTTCCCCATATTATTTATCATTAGTATTTCTTGTCTCTTACTCCTTATCTCATCATTTAATTTATTATGGGATATATTTTTTCAAAATATACCATGAATAACTAGATTTAGTTTCTTCATCGATAGGTTCATTGTTTTGTTAAATTCTAAGTGGTTTTCTAATATCTCTTCAACTTATAATTGTTATCTTATGAACATTCTCTATTGTGTTGGGCTCCTTTTTGGAATGTGACATTCCATGAACCCTATAAAATGTTTCCACAATTTTCCAAAACTCTTTGTTGTTATTACTAAGGTCATTCACATGAAAACAATGTTATTTCAAGATAAGAGGTTTTTCCTTGGTGGAGTGTAGTTAAAAAATTTTATTTTACTGAAATGGAGGTGTATTTAGATAATATGGTTAGTTATATGAATGTTTTTACTATTAGAAAGGTGGTGGGTGTGAGAATTTTCAGTTTTTTTTCTTTAATAAGGGTTTTCTTCATATAAATTTTAGTAATATATCTTGTTTTAGTCTTTTAGATCTTCAAATTTTTACTGGATATATGGATTTCTCAATAGTCCTTTATTTGTTTACTGAATTTTACTTGGATAAAAGGCTAATGAACAAAATTACATAATGTCTACATTAACACACTGATCAATGAAATTTCTTAGATATGATCATAAAAAATACCTTAGTTCGTTCTTATTATTTAATTATTAAGTTCATAGCCATGAATCTCATGAAAATATGAATATACTCATTTTAGATTCTAATAATGGTTATTGATTATAATTTCTTACATCAGGGATTACTATTGTTCTAGTATCTATTATGACAAACTCTTATGATTTTTGGTCAATCTTCTAAATCAATCCCTTAGATTCTTATGGTATCTTCTATAAATTTTATTCAACATGAGTCATCTAGTATGTTTCTATCACTATCAAAAAATACTTTGTATATGAAAATATGTAAGTTATAGTCCTCAATTTCATGATGTGTTCTGATGGAATGGAACTTTTTTATTTTCTCTCAGTTCACATTGAGTGTTTCTCATAATGGTTTCTTAATAGTATATAAACCCTTTATAATTTTTTTCCTCTAGTGTTTTGAAAGAATATATAAAGGAATAATATCTAGATGTTTTTACTGTTTTATATTTATCCTAGTTATATGTTTTATAACAAATCCATGGAATCTACTTCAAGTTAAAATGGTAACACACTCCACTTGACTTCCTCCACAACTATTCACCTTATCCTAAAAGTAGAGAATATATGGATGAACTCATTGATATTTTCAACTAAATATTCTCCTTCCAATCCAAGGAATTTAGCATTTTTTTAAATTATATAAAAATTAAATAAAATAATTTTGAAATATTAGCAAAGTAATTTGGATGTTCAAATTAACAAATTGAGGTTCAAAATAGGATATTATATTTTTGTTGGTGTTATATTTTATAATAACAAGCTCATAGTAACCACATTAACTATCACCTCAGATAATAAATTTTGTTTCATCAAAATAATTATTTAAATTAATGTTTATATGATAATAGTGTCATGTTATTTAACTTTTACAAGTTTTTGGTGTGTGTAAAAGTGAATTATTTCCTATGATAAATTATATAATATTGGTAAAACTAGTATCCCTCTATAAAGGAGTTATCTAAAAACTATTGTCAAATTTTGGTTAGAGAATATGAGTTTTTTTCTAATGGTATTGTTTTTAAAACCAAGGAATGTAAAAGAGAGAAAATATGTAATCACTTTCCCTCTCTCCCATGACCAAATGGAGATGGTGATAATAATCTAAACTAAAATCATTGTTGTGTCTACCCAAATTAAAATGCATCGAGGTATTGTAGTAGACCATCCTAGATTACTTAGTAAATTCCCAATTGAGACTTGTTGTTCAAAATATCTGGTATATTCCATTGACACATCCATACATGTGGAAAACTAGGGAGCGCATCACCTCATAGCTCTAGCCTATTCCATTTGATATAAAATAGAAGTAATTAGAGGGAGATTAAGATAATCAAGACAATTATTAATATAAAACCATAATATACTTCAAAATAAAATTATAGTTGATAATAAATATTACATTTGATAAATTGATCTCAGTTTAATAGAAAAGAGTTAATTTTTTCCAGGAGCAGAAAACCCCAAACATAAAAATGGGTTATCCATACCTTCCCTGATCATTTGAATCATACCACTCTATGTGAAGGGTAAAATATGTAAAAACTGAACATTAATGAATTGAAAATATAATAACAAACATAGAGAAAAGAAATATATAGTATTCAAATCTCCAGTAATAACACATTAGCCTCTCTAGGGTTGTTATATCCTTATTGTTTATTTTTTTCAAATATAATGGTTACAACAATCTCTTTTGATAGTTAAAACCAAAGATATATTCGTTCAAAATATATATATATCTTTAATTCTTTCCTATATTTAAATATTTATCACATTTTCATCTTCTAAAAGATAATATCATTCATTAATTTATGAAAATCAATTTATTTATCACATTTAAATAAATTTTCATGGCTCTTATAGATCACATTCATGGTAAAATTGATCCTCAGGCCTTAGCCTTGGGTTTCAATGAGTCCACTGAATCTTTCTCACAAGATTCTATAAACCATTTTTTAATTACTATGATAAACTATGATATATACAAGAGACCACATGTGATATAAATACATATGATAGGATTGCTATGTGTTCAATCTGAATGAATTTTATTTTGATCAAAATCAATGTACAATTTACAATAATCAATTTTTTTTATTTGGTAATTTATATAAATTTTTTACAATATTGATCCTTAAATATCTAGGAAGATCAGATATCTTCTAATGATTTATCTTTAATTATTCACATTAATTCCTCATGGTTAACTAGATATCTTCTTATAGTTGATCTTCATAAGGTATCTGGTCTACCTCATGATCGATCTAATTTCATTGATGTCATGTTGAGTTATGATACAACGTTGAATGTTAATCATTATTGGTTGAGGAAATGCATTGGTAAGGGAGGTTTGATGGTACACTTAAAAATCTAGAAATTTCACAATGTCATATGGTCTAGGAAAATATAATCATTATAGGCTTTATCTATTTATTAGAGAATTAATTTATATAAAATAATATTATATTAAAATTAAAATTAATTGTGTAATTCTGGAGTCAATTTATAGCTACCCTAAAAAATTCATGAGTGAATAAATACACTGAAAGTCATGTTTTATGAAATTTAATTATTAAATAAAAAATTGTCCTTAAAACTATAAATGTAATAGTGACATAAGTTTTTATCAAAATAGTGGGTAAAAAGTAACTACAAACTGAAGGAAAAAAATTTTAAAATATTTTCTATCAATGAAATATAATGAATATATGTAAAATATCACTACTAATAAAAAATAAGTATTCAATTGTATAGAATTATAAATAAATACCTATATTAGATCACCATGTATCCAACCATCACTAGGGTCTTCCAATAAACAATCATGTATATAAACAGGTAGGATGGAGAATGAATGTGACACATTCTATAAAGGTGTAATTTAATTTCCATAAGTTCATCAAAGATAATTTAATATCGGATGTACACTTCCTAAAGTAACATTTAGGTATTTTACAGGTAATGAAAATTAATGGTAAATTTAAAATATTCAATGACATTAGGAATCTAAACCAACATTACCCTAATGAATAATTTTTAACCATGATTATGAAATTATTGATTGATAGAAAAAATAAATACCATTCCATTATAGATGATGACCTAGGCCACTATTCAATTTTATTTATCTTAGAAGGGTCCACAGATATCCCTTTGCAGGTGATAACATTCCCTAAGAATGATACTTCCTCCATCCAGAACCCATATTTATTGTACTTTTCATGAAGTTCTTCTCTTCCCAAATTATTCCTCACAGTACTCAAATTCTCATTATGTTCCTCCTAGCTCTTGGATTATATCATAATTTCATAGATAAATACTACCACAAATTTTTTGAGGTAATCTCTAAAGACACTATTCATTAGATCCATGAAAATTAATGGATCATTAATGAGTCTAAATGGAATCACTATGAACTCATAGTGTATATACATTTTTTGAAAGGAATTTTGGGTAATATCTTCCTTCAACACCTTTAATTGGTGATATCCCGACCGAAGGTCCACAATTGAGAAATAATTGGACCCACCAAGCTGATCGAATAAGTCATCTATCTGAGGAAAGGGATACATGTTCTTTATCATGGTTTTTTTTAAGATCAGTATAATCAATGTAAAGTCAAAATGATCCATCCATCTTCTTAATAAAGAGGATAGGTACACCCCGTGGTGAAGTACTCAAGCATATAAACCCCTTCTTTATACTCTCATGTCAATGTTTCTTCATCTCTTCCAGCTCAACGATGGCCATTCTATAAGGTTTCTTTGATATATGAAGAGATAAGTTCAATTTATAACTCAACCTCTCGGTTAGGAGTCATACCAAACAATTCTTTAGGGAATACATCAATATAGTCCCTTATAATGGGCATCTCTTCGATCATTATTCTCTCCATTTTATCAATCATTTAATCAAGATATACTTGCTCATAGGGAAACAAAATCCACACTTGAGATATTTATTCTGAAGGAGATTCATCCTCCTCCTTACACATTTTTATAATTGAATAATGCTTCAGGATGTTAAGAGTGATCTCCCTTTCCCGATAGTTGATGTTGTCTTTGAATAGATATTTCCAATCCATGCCCAAAAAAGCATCAAACTATATTAAAAGGGGTATAAAAAGATTTCATATGAGGTTTAATCCAAAAATGTTAACCATGAAGGGGTTATATACTTTGGATGAAATAATTTCTCCATTTTATATTCTCACAAATAACTCAACATCCAAATCTTGAGGTTCTGATTTAATAGTTCTAGTAAACTTGCAAGATATGAAATAATGCATAGAACCAGAATCAAATAGTTTAGTCTATATTCTTGAATGAATAACTAGTGTACCTATAACCTCATAATTTTTAGGCTACACATCAGCAGTATTGATAGAATAATATTTTCCTTATTTCCTTGGAGGATGTTGTTCATTTCTTCCGACAACCCTTGGCTTAGAGAAATTGTTCGTATAACTCTCATGTTACTTTTAGTTGAAACACTACACTACTGGATGAGTGTTGATATGAACCTTCCTTTATTGTTCAAAATTAGTTGAATTCCTTATATCCCTTTGGTAATTCCAAGCTAGATGTCTCATTCTTCCTCAATTTATGCAATTCTTTATTCCCTTTAGAAATTTTGTAGGATGGTTCTTACCACCATTTTGACATGTGGGATGTTTTCATTCATTACATCATGGGATTTATTTGATGATCCACACATGTTAGACTCCATTTTCCTATTTTTCCACCAAGACTATGAGACTACTGAGAGTCTCAGATCTTCATTTCAACCTTAAGGTCACAATTTAAAATCATTTTTTAGCTATCAAAGTCTCTAATCTCCAACAATTTTTGTAGATTCAGCTTTATTCCACTAAATAAGTGATCCACATTTCTTTCAGTGTTCATGACAAAGCTAAAGGTGTGCATTGAAAACCTTGTAATGTTCTATTCATACTCCCAAATATAATTGTATTCCTTCTTCTTAAGTCTGAGATTCTCACTTTACATCTTGACATGGTGGTTTTGTGGAAATATTTATTGAAAAAAACATTTTCTTTAATTCCTCTCAATCCATAAAATCAATTTCCTCCTTCAAAATAGTGTTCTTGATCAGTGTCCGCCACTGATCAGCTTCCCCATCAAAATAATAGAAAACTGACACAACTTTCTCTTCTTCTAATCACTGTAAGATAGATAATATCTTTTCAATGTAGTTAATCCAATGTTCCATGAGGAGGGTATCGAAATATCCAATAAAAAACAGAGGTATTTTCTTCATGGAGGATTCTATTACAACTTGCTCTTTCCTTTTTAAAGGTGCTTGTTCAACCTGATTAATGTTATTATTCATAACTTAATCCAACTAAGAATCTACTATCACAATGTTTTAAGCAACCATTCCCATAAAATTTGTTATATCAATAGGGAAATCATTACATTTCTTATCACATTTATTGTTAGAACATGTTCTTCTATTTCCCACCATTAACGAAGAAGAAGAAAGTGTAATTAGGAGTATTGAATAGTTATCTAATAAGAATAAAAAGTAAAATTTAAACATAAAAGGATAAACTATTAAAATAAAAGTATATCATAACTTGTGAATCCCTAGGTTTCAATCTAGGTTATCCATGATTTTTTTCCTAAAATATATTCTTATTGGGGTTTTTTCTATTAATAATTGTTCATAATGAGCATATGAACTTACCAAATCATATCCCCTAGGATTTTCAAACTCGGTGCATAGTAAAGCTTGTTGTCTTGTACAAGGTTACCCTGAGTTAGGCCCATAACACCTTTTCAAAGTTGTTACTCTAAGGTACATTTGTGCCAAAACCACGTCCACTTGTAGTATACAGATAGGGATGTATTTTCACAATACACAACTTACTCTATACTTGCCAAAATTTATGGGTGTTTTCTTATACTTTGTATTATCCATAAGGTTCTAACTGAATTTCTCTATTCCAAATCTCCAAAAGTAAATTGGTCTTCCTCAGATACCTACTATAGAGACCCTATCCTTTTACACATATCGTTACATGATTTTAAATATAATTATACATCAAATTACAAGAAAATGGTCATAAGGCCTAGTGTATTGGAAAAATAGGTACATAAAACTGAAAAACATGGAACTAAATAAAACATTTATCTATTTTATATTCATAAATTGTTCCTAACTTCATTTGAGCCCTTACAACATCATAGGATAACCTGGAGATAACATGGACAAAGGGATGAGAAAAAATCCTAGTAAGGGAATAAACAGAAGAATAAAGCTTAGCACATGGGTTAGAAGGCATGATATAGTGATATAAAAAGGCATAGAATGTGACTAAACATAAGGAATAATAACATAAATAACAGTGTATCATGTAATCATGTAGTCATAGTAATGTGTCAGCAACACAATACATGACATTTTCACGAATCAGGGCATGTTGAGTATAGAGTAGCAGGAGTCAATGATATCCACTGAGGCTTTTGAACATGGAGCATGAGTCAAGGTTAACCACCATAACTGTTTCACATAACATCTCATGAGACTAAAATTTACCTAATTAATTAGAGTGATATCTTGGCACACCATCATACCATTTTCATTAATATTTTTCTACATAATTAATCATACATAATCAAACATACATAAACATAAGGGTGCCCATGGAAAGGAATAGGTATCATAATCATGTTATAAAGCATAATAAATGGGTTTATCATACAAGTGTCCAAGAAAGAAATAGATTAAAACATAAATGGACATTAATAAGTGAAAATAGGCATATATAATGGTAATTTATGTCAAACAAAATTGATAAAATTTAAATATATTATTTAAGAAACTTTATCATAAAAACATTTTAGTTTGATTTTAAGGAAAATACTAAAGGGAATTTAATATAGAAAAGTGAATAATAATTTATATAAAACTATAAAATATCCAAGAAGGTTTTAATGATAAAAATACTTATTTTATAAAAACAATTTTGGCTTAAAAAAGATGATAGAGTGGACTTAAAATTCGGTAAGGGTATAGGAAGTTCCCTTAAATAGGGCTTGCTTATCGAGAAGAATTGAGAATGGAATCATTTAAAAACATGGTTATCCTAGATTTATTAGGATGAATGGATATTAAAACCTATGTTTGGAACAAATAAACAAAATTTATAAGATGTAAATAATAATAAATAATAATTTCATTTTTGTAAAAAGAGAGAAGGAGTATACTCGAAGGAATAAGGGAGGTTCGGGTAGAATTCCTCAACTTATGTATGAAGGTGTTCTTCACTTTATCTTAATGTATTGGATAATCATATTAGATTCATTAATTAATAATTACATAACCCTTCATACATTTATTTGATTTATTTTAACTTTATTTGTCACGACCCGTCCCCTGGGGCCCGTGTCGTAACTACCCCTAGCCCGCCTTCCATAGGCCGGGGGCTGGCGACTAGCACCAAAGGCATAAATCCCTATAATTGGGAAGGTGTTTCCTTTATAAACTTACACAAAAACACAACCAGAGTACAAGAGGAAGAAAACACTAAGTACAACAGTAAAAAAAAGTGTTGAAAGTACAAGGGGGCGGAAATACAAGCCCAACAGATAGGTACAACTACAACTGAAATTAAAGTACAACAGAAAAGACAAGCAGTTGGAAGATGACACGCAGCTCCTGGTTCATCCACCATGGATCATACTTTAAGGGTGGGTACAGATGTCCTCCTCAGCACTCCACGTCTGATCGTTCGTCCGTCTGTCTCCTCTGAGTACCGACTCGTCATGAGATCCACCTCCGGGTACGGTCCAGTCCTCGAACACTCGGCCTCCGTCAGCGTTGTTCGTCATCTGCATCCAAAACAACGAGGTGCGGGCACAGCCCATGTAGGGGTGAGTATAAAGATACTCAGTAGGGACCCCGAGACCCTCAAGGTCTCTCTAAATCTAACAAGGATAACCACAAAGAAGAATCTCAACAGATAACCCTTACTTAGGTATAAGCCCATACTTATACCTAAGTTATCAAGTAACCCATCTCAGTCATGAGGATACACAAAGGTTATGAAATCAATGGATAACCACTACTTAAATATATGCCCATACATATACCTAAGTTATCAAGTGACCCATCTCAATCACGAGGTAATCACAAAGGTCATAGACTCAGCTCAAACCAGGATTTTCATTATCAAAATCGTAACTACTAAAGATCTCTATCTCTGATGAATCCTGGTTTGGTATTTTTCACAAAGGTCATAGACTCGGCTCAAAGCAGGATTCTCATTGAATCTTATATAGAGTTTTTTATATCAGATTTAACCTTAAATAAAGTAAATTTACATATGAAATAATCACATGTTGTGTTTATCTCATTGTGATTAAATATTAATATAACTTGATTTATTAAAAATATACAAATTCTATTTTAAACTCTAAAAACTAAATTATACACTTATTTTATCCATATACAAACCATAAAATATCCTACATATCTAAAGATATTGTATTTAAGTTGATTTTAAACTTGATTTCTTTATTTACCATAAAAGGAATCAGAAAAACTATATCCACTAAATCTATCCTCAAGATATTGTCTCAATAAAAATACCACCATGATAGGGATTTATTCCATAAAATTTGATATCATAAAACTACCCTAGTTCTTAGAAACATACCATTGTCACAACATCTTTGTTAATTAGCTATCGTAGACAAAAAGACCCCCACTTGGGGGTTTTTTCATCCAGTGGAGATAAATCACTTTTCAAACTCATCACACAAACTTGTGAATCGTCATTGAATAGTTTAAAGAAAACATGAGAAATATTCATGTATGAAAAAATTACATCGAATAATAATAAATTTTTAAAAATTATAGTTACATATTTCCATTATTAATAACTATTGATACCAACTAATAATAAATCCATAAATAAGCAATTCTTCCACTTCTCAAAACAATTCCTTTACATCTTGGAATAAAATTTTCCTATGAAAATTCACACTAAAATGTTAAATGATTTACTAATAACAAAAAAAATATACTTACATCATTGATTTCACCTTTAAAAACTCCACTTCATTATGTTCTCTCATAATAGAAAGAAATATTCTTGGAGTTTATGATTTTAAATGAGAGATTTATGTTTCTTAACCCCCGTTGAAAAAAATATACAAATAACAAGTTATTTAGAGTATGGGATCACAATACTATTGACTTGAGTGGATTGATATTGAACTAAAATCATCTACAAAAATTTATAAAACAATTCCTTAGATTGTGGCTTAGTAAGCACAGTATAAATACAATCCTTATTAGAAAAAAACTCTAACATCATCATTACTTTGTCTCCAAAATCTATAATGAAATGATAATTTTTATAAGTTTTATTTGATCATGATTACTAGAATATATTTCAAGAAAAATATTTAGAACTTTTATTATAAAATCACATGAGTAGTGGAAATAGTGCATATACCTAGGTATTCTTCAATTGAGTTTTAGTACACATAAAATGGGTTATTTTTTTGTTATACAAATATAATCAGTTGTGAATTTTATATTGGTTACTGAAAATTACTTATTTACCTTCAATGATACATAATTCCCTCTAATAATGAAAAATCCATCATATTTAGATTTAATTTCATCCAAATTTATATATGTGTATCCAAACACATTGAGAACTAAATTTCATTCCTATTTTAAACCAAGATTATCCATCATTTAGATATATTATAGAGTACACTTTTTATCCATGATATATGATCTTTTTTTGTGAACTTTGAAACATGGATCAATATGTAATAGTATAAACTAAATTTGGTCTTGAATCTATAAAGTTGATCAATAAAAAAAATAATCGTTCTAAAAACACTCAATTTAATTTAATTTAAACTATTTTCCATTGATATAATGGTTCCCAATAAACATTTGATTTAAACAATCTCTAAATACTCTATTTTAATCTTCTTTAGATGCTTTTTGGAATAGTTATCTAATTATATGAACAAATAGTCTTTCTCTTGAGAAATTTTTAAAATAATGATTTTTCTCATTTCTCTAAGAATTTAAATGTAAAATATCATCTTTATATGTAAATAAAACACCTAAAATCACAATATTTATTTATTGTAATTATAATATCATCTTCTTTGACAAAACAAATTAGTGAATCTTCTTCACATTCTTTGAAGTACATTTTATTTTACAATCTTCAATTCCAAAAATGCAATTCCTTCATATAAGTATCCATCTTTTTGTACCAAAAAAATATTATATACATTTAAATAATGAAGTTCATCTTTCGACATCAGAACATAACCTATATTTTCTGAAAATATGAATCCAATGTGTTTTTCAATATGCACATCATCTTCAAACTCTCTTTAGATCAAGGCATACATTGAAATAATTTTTAATGATTTTATATTACCTGATATCCATATTATATATATAATTATAATGTTTTATATATGTTCACATTGCATATTAAATGATTTATTAATAGATAATGTCCTGATATTGATGTATTATATACTCTTACATGGGACCCAAATTTGGAGAAAACGCTGGAAAACATGGAAGTTGAGGAATTGAAAGGAACTCCACACAGAGACACTTTACAGATTAGCATGACAATGAAAAATGAATATGATGAAAAGATTGAAAAGTAGTCAAATAGACCATGTTTTTCAATGAAATAATATTTCCCATGATGTTTGATGATCACAAGATGTTCGGGAGGCCCAAAATTGAAGAACTGTAGAAACAAAATCCTTCTACTACTGGATATTTTCATTACACATTTTGCAAAATTGACATGACATGAAAACATTATACATCATGTTAATATATTACACACCATGTAAATTCTAGAATAGAATAAAAAAATAATTTCTATCCTATCATTGATGGTATTTTGATATCCTTGACCACCCAATATGGCCATTAAATGTGTCCCTAGAATAGAGGAAGCACGTAAAAGAATTAAAAGATTATAAAATGGGTATAACAACAAATATATTAGTATTTTATTCTAGGAATGAGGATCGACCACCGGGAGGCTTCTGTAGGGTTCTTCCTAAGCATTGATAGGTTTTTTTCATTTTTATTTCAAATAATTGATGTAACAATTGGATTATTTAATGTTTAAATTCAATATATATTTTTATTCATTATCCTTATCATTTACTCTCATCTTTTCTCCTCCCTATGTTTTTTGGTTTATTAGTCATTTGAGATCACCTGATGATGGTTGGATAGAACCCATAGGTTAGATAAAAATTAGTTAAATGGGGTGTATAAAATCACTAATCGATTAGATTTTTCTCAATAATATGATTGTATTCAAAAGTATCATGTTGTAAATACACATCCAGTGTATTCATCATTGAGTAGTTTATATATTCCATATGTAATGAATGAACCCCAACAAGATTGGGATGATCTATTCATGATGATTGGATGGAATTACTCCAATTATTTTGGAAATATTGACTTAATGCACATTATATATTTTTATTCATGTGAACATGATGAAATTGTTTAAAAGGGTAGTTTTATAGATAATGAAAATTTCTTCTAAAGATATAATTTTTGGGTTGTGAAGCTATTTGAAATTTTTTTCAAGTGATGTTGAGTTAATTTATTTAGAAAAACAGTCCCTAGAAATTGGTTCCCCTGTATTTTGTTTCTATATTTGAACTAATTTAATCATTTGTTTAATAAAATAAACTAGATATTATAATGAACTAACCATTAGTTTATAATTATAATCAATTTTCACCCACACACTATTAGATTGAACCCACTTTTCTGATATAATAAACCTTTGTAGTTAGTACAGTTTGGTGAAAAATAAATTTCCAATTTGATCCATGCCCTAGAAAATTGATGACGTCTTAGGGAGTATAAAAAGATTTATGGAAAATTTAAAATAAAAAATATGTTGGTTTTAATCACATAAATTATTGTTATTATTTCATTAAAATTGATAACTTCAAACAATAAGTATCCATTCTACATGAGTTGTTACTTTTTTTATATCCCCTCACAATTCTAATTGAACCAATTATGGAACACTAACTTCTCTTAGATGAAATTATTATTTATTATATTATGTTTGAATTATCATGTATTATTATTCTTGATTAAATATAATTCACGATTGATAACATCAATCCACTCTTAATACAATAATTATTTTTCCACATCCTTCAATTTAACCTGAGTATGTATTGTGGTATGAGTTATCCGACCCAATGTTCTAGTAGTTTGAATAAATTATTCCCCATATAAAATAATATTTTATATATAAACATTCATTATTATCCTTTTATGAGATTAATAAAGTTTATATTTCGTACTAGAATTTATTAAATCGTCAAATTTCACATACAGTTCTTATGGATTCATATCCTTGTGGATAATTCATCATATTTATCAACTAATTCTAATACATGATCACCACTTCTATAACATTTTTTCTAATATGTAACCTCATTTTTTGAGTTTTATATCACCTTAAAAATTCTTACTATCAAAAATATTCTATTTTTATTAGTTTTCACAATGAGAAACTCTTTCATTTGTAGGATAACTGAGGAAGATACATTTAAATACACTTTTTCAAGCATCCAAAATTTTTCTGATTACCCTTGATAATACAAATGAATACAAATATCCAAGCGTATTTTGAGAAAGTAAAATCATATAATAGTTTTCATATAGTTTCATATTTGAATTAGGTCACAAAAAAACTATATTTTTAATATAAATGGTAGTACTAATTGCTTACCTTTAGAAAAATAAAGACACATCATTCTTTTCCTATATACAGTGATCCATTTCCACAAAAAAACAATTAATTATTTTAGATAAACAATGTTATTTCCGTATATAGTCTACTAAATTCATGTTTTATTCCTTATCTTTTCAGTTTTAATTCAATAATTCCACTTATATACCCCTCACCATTATCCATTAAAAACATCTTCAAGAAGAATACACAATAATTTTTTACACTTCTCATATTGATTTAAAATTTAATAATGGCCTCAAAATTATTATTCATAAACATATTACATATAATAATATTCACCTCATCAATTATGGAAATGAAATAAATTTATTTGATGGTAAATTTATTCCACATAGGATAATACACAACTGATCAAATAATATCTAATGGGTGCAATGTTTAACACTAAATATTATTTTGTTCAAAAAAATAATTTTCCACTTTTAACATGTAGAGAAAATCCTATTTATATTTTATATATACAATAAGATAATAATAAAATTATTTCCATGGTAATTATTAATAAATTCTATTTATATTTGTAGATATTTCTTGTATTTGAAAATTAATTTTCTTCTTTTAAGATCATGTAGCTTCAATTTTTTACATCACTAACATAAAAAAAAGTTCTACCATATTCTGTATCTATATTGAAACAAATTTAAATCAATAAATTTCTTTAATAACTATCTATGTTTTTGATAGACCTCATAATTTTCTTCATCACAGAGTTGGAATACACTCAACAGGTTGTGCTTTAACCTATTAATGAATAGAGTTCTCATTGACTATAGTTTGTCTTATCTAACGATTTCCCAATTAAATACCTTGATTTTTAATGATATTACATTTTTATTGGTCACCATACTTTCATTTAACTACTAAAAATCATTTAAGAACATCGATTCTCTATTTTTATTTAATAAAAATTAATTATCCAAGATCATTAGGAATTTCTTTTTGGGATACTTTGAGTGTGCTCAAACAAACTATCTAGTTCTCCTATAATTTTTCAATGTTATTCTATGTAGTACGAGTATTGAAAATAACACTTATATTATAATTTAATATGGGGCACATTATTGAAAAAAATTACCAGATTTATCACAACTTACACAAAATTCATCCATCAAATGAATTCTTTTCAATATCCATTAAATTTTTCGATTTATTTTACCCTTTTCTCATTTTAATATGATGAATAAACCAAACTCTCTATCTAAATTATCCTCTATAAATAATTAAATATTGATAACTAAACCATAAAAAAATTTCCATCAAAAAATTTCTCTATAATACAAGAAGAATCAATAAAAGGAATACTATCCTTTGGGCACAAATTTATATTTAGAAGCAAACTATAATATATCATCACTTTTTGAAAAATAAAAATGGTTACTTTTATATTATTAAACTATAGTAGAATCATAGAAAAAAAATTTATTTTAAAATTATTTTCATATATTTCTAGAACACCATTTGTAGCAGTTCTCTGCTTAAAATTATCCTTCCCGGGACAATTTATATTTCCATGAACTATCATGTTTTGTTATAAATATAAATTTATCAACCAAAATCATCAAATAAACTATAAAATTTAGTTTATTATTTTTTTCAAACTCATCTATATTATAATTTTGAATGTTAGACTTGAAATTATCAAAAAAAAAATACATTTTCATCAATTCCTATGAAATAGTTTCAAGATCGTTCTCTATTTCACTGGACATCCCATCTTTTGAAACATTCAAGATATTATTTTCCCTGAGTAACTTATTTATAATAATTTTACAACTTTATTTAAAGGTATTTAAAATTAAATTTTGTTTTAAATTTATTTAACTAGACTTATTAATGATTCCTAATGTCTAATGAGGCATCTTGGAGGTTTTCGAGGGCTCGTTTAGAGCCCAAAGGCCTGAGAAATGAAGGAGAATATGGGGACTCATGGTTAGAGTAAGTCATGCCACCCAACCTACATAATTTTCTCAAACCATTTTGTAGATAGTAGTGGTCACCTATTTGCTACATAGTTATTCTGGAACTGTGAGACCTTCGGTGCATGACTATTCAACCTATTGCAGTTTTTTGACAAATAGGATACACATAGTTTGTGCATGGTTGGGAAAATTGTGTGCCTAACTGTGTGTGGTTCCCCCTTATAGAAATTAATGGTGCATGGTGGGGACATAGTTTGGAAAAACCATATGAAAGAACCATCTATAGTGTATTTCAGGGTTAAATTACCATTTTTACCTTAACGAAATTCTTTATCTATCATCCTTTCTTTACTCCCCCTTTTAGTGGATTTTCCTCCCCTTAGTGTGTGGAGCTCCTCTATCCCCCCCCCCATATGTTTTGTGATATCTCCATCCTTCGGAATCTCATTCCTTAACAGTTAAAAGGAATAAAAATCCCTCAGTAATCTCTTCACTCTGAACTTTTTTATTTCTAATTTTATAATCCATCCATTCCACAATTTTGGTGGAACACCTTTTACCCCATTTTTAGGGTTTTTTGAAAATCATTCAATTTATTCTATTTTAAATCGACTTAAGGCCCCATGATGGTCCAGTGGTGCACTACAATAATGAGGTAGGGGTTTTATTCTCTTTCCCATCATTTATTCTCATTTTATATGTCTCACCACTGTATTGCTCACCAAAATCTCCCAGTGATGATTTTATTTTATTAAAAAAACTGTTTAAAGTTCTTTTTCATGCTTTGTGTGACGTTAAATTATCATGAAATCCATATTAGGGTCATTCAACTCTTCATTTGCCTTCTCATTAGGTGTTCCCTCTTTAATTTACTTTTTCCCATTTCTCTATTTTTGAACCACCCTATGTGTATGATTTTCACATCAATTAAATGTCATAATTGATAAATTATGTTAATATGAATGGTGAACCATGAGTTAGATCATGATATTCATGCCACAAAACTTATATTTGAATACTCGTGCATCTTAATTCAATTTTATTTCTACAAGATCTATATTTAATTTCTTATTTCAGGATGGTATAACACTTGGTTTATTTCTAGATTCCATTTCGGGAATTTATGCTATGTCAAGTTCATTATGATATATGCGTCATTATATGATTATTTCCTTACACTATAATTTACTATATTGGATTTAATTTTATGCTTTGGTATGTTTTCTAGATTAAGATATTGAAATTATAATGATTACATCTAATTGTCTAATTTTATGCCTTATAGATTATATATCACGCACATGCCTTTCTCTTGTTAAATTCATTAATCCTTTTCCATAAATTTGTTCTATAGTGCTTGGAGTTAATTGTATAGTTGTATATAATAGGGATCATGTTATTTTTGAATTTTTATTTCATGGAAAGTTATTACATATAAATACTATTCCATGTTGTGATATTTTCTTGAATTTACATGCTCATTTTTGTGGTCTGAGAGAGAACATGGGTCTCAAATTAATGACTCCATGTATGGACTCACTATGTTCATTAGGAATCACATAACATGTTGAAAGAGATACTTTTTCTTTCTATGTAAGGGATCTCTAGTCAATTTTGTTTATACTCATGAGTGATACTAGTTCCCTTGGAGAGTAACTGAGGATAGACCCATTAGAAAGATAGATACACCATGCCATGTGTGACACTTAGTCCCCTATGTGAGATACTTTGTACGGACTCAAAGTCTCTATACCTAGAGAGATACAAGAAAAACTGTATGGATTTCATTGGATAAGCTTTTATGTATTGGGTTATTTAGAGACACTTGTAGTGACCCTTGGGTTTCTATTTAGATCAGCTTAGATGGGATTGAGACTCAACCAATGGATTTTATTGATTGACTGGTTTCTTGTGAACATATGATGGATCCATTTTATATTCTGTTCATATTTAAATTCTGACATGGAAATATGGACTCAACTCTACTGAACAAGATTTAGGGGTATTCATTCTTAGTTTCCTAGGTTACAATGGCCCTTGTATACATATCATGACTTGCATAGGTACCTTGTTCAGACTTCTGGCTTCGGCTGAAGTAGGTGGTATGGGATGGGTGTTTATTTAGGAACTTAGACTAAGGAGTAAATTTTTTATTTATTTAATTCTCTACTTTTATTTATTTATGGAACACTATCATTATTTACTATATTAAATGGATTGACCTAGACGATGTGGTTTTTGGTCAACTCAGATTATATCTCACACCATTTTCAGGTGTCGTTTGGTACTTGAGTAGACTTTATGATTGTACATATGTATAAATGGAATCATGCTTCTTCAAATTAATGATTTACTTGATTCTTAGTATGGATTTTGAGTTATGTGGGCAGAACCTATGATTGATATGTTGTGTAGCAGTTTTTGGCATTTTCACAGTTCTTGTATAACATGTAATATATGATTTTTATCCCCTATTCCCCTAGGATCTCATTTTTGTATAGACACATGACATATTGAACATAATATTTTATTCATCATGGTTTCTCAAATTCCTCCAATAACTTATTTCTCTTGCATGTTTTATTAATATTATTGTTTTTCTATTTTGGTTGTTGTTTTTTTTTTGGATTATGCTTCCACTATTTATTATCTTTTGGTAATGTCTTTGATTACTCCAACATATTAGGGAATGGTATCCCCATAGATACACCCAAGTCCCTCATTGTTAGTTAGTAGCTTATGGCATTTTGGGAGATGAGGATGGGGTCCTATGTACCACTATCTCGGGGCACTTTTTAGAGGCACTCGGGGTGAGATTCTATAAAGTGGTATCAGATGATCTTTTTTCCTTATGTTTTACTATTTGGGTTTAAATATGAAACTAGGAAAATGTTATTTGGAATTGACCATGTGATTGTATGTAGCTGTCTCATTTATAGGGGAAATATAAATTACCTGGGGTTGTCATTTTATGTTATTGATTAATCCATTTATTGTAGATACGACTTCACGGTTGGGTCATTCACATCTCTTGTGATGCTATTGATATTATTATTGTTTAAATGAGGATTTATCTTACCTGGTACTAATAAAATAATTTAATTTCATTACATGAATCATAATAATCTATATAGTAATTGAAATATCATGAATTACACCATGCCATATTTTAATTCAGTGTGCACTGTCCGGGTGTATGTGATGGTTGAGGTGTCTTGTTCTATTAAGCCTCATATTGCCTATTTTGTTTTAAATATATATTTCTTCCAACCCACCTTGTAGGGATATGTTATCATTTGGATTAATTGGATTCTAATTTTCACTCTTGAGGTGTATGGGACCTTATGAATCAGAATACAGATCAACCTAATTAAACCCATTTTAAATGGGATTTAATGTATAAGTTAATTAAAAGGGAATCAAAATTTAAAACTAAAGGGTCCTTGAACATGATAATTGAGAAACTTTGACCTGAAGTAACCATAATAATGGGTAGTAAGATATTCTTCTCATGTTCTTAGTGACCCTTCTGGGATTCTCTATCATCTAATTCTGGCCCTAGGAGTAGGTTGTCGATTCTATCACATTTCAAAGAGGCCTTGTATCTAACCTTCTCTATCTGCTTTATATATATTATTATCACTATGTATTATAAATCATGTATGTGGAGTGTGATTTTAAATTTTATAGTTATTACAACATGAATTCCTTATGTTGTATGCCACTATAGTAGTGATGAGCACACCCCATAGGTGTTGGGATCTAATCAACATATTATACCTCCTATAGTGCCACCTGAGGGACATGCTACTAATTCCCTTTTGGGAACTGAATTTTAGTTTCTTGAGGGCTTAATTCAGTTTATATAGTCTATTCAGGGTGTTACATGATCATCCCTAACTATTGAAAATATGAATCAGTACTTACAACAGAATCATCCTCCCATCATCTCATGGGTGACAACCCTTGGGCTGCTGATTCATGGATAGAATCCATGGTGTCTATCTTTGACCATCATTAGATGCCTCCAGAGTGAATAGTCAAGATCACTATCAACATATTATGTGACTCCATCAGGGGATGGTGGGCCATCATATCTCAATAGGATCATTACCAAGGTATGGTCTAGGTAGACTTCTAGATGGATTTATTTGATAACATCTTTCCACATACTCAAAGAGAGGATCAATCTAGGGAGTTCATGAATATTCAATAGGGCTCTATGACCATGCTTGAATATTTATCTCTATTCACTAAGATCCAATGATTTTCTCTATCTATGACCAGTGATGAGTTGATGACTGCAATTCACTTTGTGAATGGTCTTGATTAAGATGTTTTCCTGTAGGTAAAAATATTTCACATGAAAAATTTTATGGAGAATGTAAACTAGGACTGAATTAAAGAATATAATCCGAGGAACCTGATTGAGTGCTAATCATGTGGTAGGATGGGTCATTTTTAGTGTTTCTTCCATTATTTTCCTCCAGCATCTAGTGGTAGGGAATGCATACCAGCACCTCTATCAGGTATATGATATGAGACTCCATGGAATGATGGTATTCTGTCTTATACCAGATGGTCATGCAGATATAGTAATGGTTGTGCCGAGGTAGTCAGACCCTAGAGTATCAGCATCTCTAGAGTGGATCTTCTTAGGCTAGTTATCCATAATCTCATGGATTTTGTTTAGTCCATATATATACAATGCATCCAATGCTAGAGGAAAAGAGTCTAGGGACTTCTATGATTAAAGGAACTATTTGAGAGACCTATTCTTTTGTTTATACCCTTTTCGATATAGGTGCATCACTCTCTTTTATATCAGTTGCTATTATGGAAATTCTTGATCTTGAAATTGAGTAATTCTATAGAGTTATGTCCCTCAAAACACCATTAAGGATTAGAAAATAGGGCATACATCACTTTTAGGAGTTCCCCCATGAGAAAGGCATGTGTCATTTCATCTTGAGTTTCTTTATCCTTGAGATGATTGGCATTGATGTATTTCTTAGTATGGAATGGATGGTGCCTTATTGTTCCCTAGTGGATTTCTATCACCATCGAGCAACCTTCAGATCACCTGAGTGAAAAAAATATGTACATAAGGGTGAATGGGATATCTAGTAAGATTGATCCGTTCCCAAGAGAACTGGAATTAGTAGAGTGATAGGTCAAATGTAAAGTATCTTTGTGAGAGATTAGGGAATGTAGTAAGTAGACTTATCTCTAGTTGTGGATTGTTTTTGGGACATCTTCCCTAATTATTTTTTCAGATTTCGTCCTGATGGGGATATTTAGATCACCATTGAGCATATGGGAGGTTTGGTACCAGTGTATATTCCTCCATATAGGATGGCACATAAATAAATCTAGTAACTCAAAAAGAATCTTGAATATATCGAGGATAAGGGTTTTATTAGATCAAGCACATCTTCATGGGGTTTATTGGTCCTTTTCATGAAGAATGAGGATGAAACCCATCAATTTTGTGTGTATTATAAATAGTTGAACCAACTTTCAGTGAAGAAACATTATCTATTTCCTTATATAAATGACTTCTTCGACCAACTCTGAGGAGAAAACATTTTCTCCAAGATCGATTTGTAGTCAGGATGTCATCAGGTTCATGTGAGGCCATCGAATATACCACATAAAACATTCCAAAGGAGTTTCAACTTTTACGAGTACTTGGCTATAACATTTGGTTTGACAAACACACCAGCAGTATTCATAGCTTTGATGAATTGTATTTTTCACCCATATCTTGATTATTTAATAGTAGTATTCATAGATGGTATCTTAGTGTATTGTTGTACTATACATGAGCCTACAACTCAACTTGAGGTGGTCTTTAGTACACTGAGAGAGAACCCTCTATATGGGAGTCTTATTAATTCCCACTTTAGGATCATTAATGTTCACTTCTAAGGTCACATTATATCAGATTCTAACATATAAATTGACCTAGATAAGGTGACTTTCATATTTTTTTTTTGGGAGAACCCCATGAATTTGTTTCATATATGTAGTTCTTTATGACTCGATAGATATTACAGTTGATTCATCAAGGACATATCCAACTTAGTTCCACCTTCTATGACTCTGAATAAGATGGTTGTGATGTTCCTATGGTCTTAAGATTTTAAGAATAAATTTTAGGAGTTAAAGGGATGAATCACATCAGCTCGGATAATCATTCTTCCTAAGCCAAGAAAAATTCATATAGTTTACTATGATGATTAAGGAATCATACTTAGTGAAATCCTGATGCAAGAAGATCAAGTCGTGGCATATGGATCTCAACATCTTAGGCCTCATGAGACGAACTATCCTATGTATGACCTCGAACTAGCATTCATCGTTCATTCTCTATTATTTTGGAGACACTACCTATTGGGAGAATGATTTTTTGTTTACATAGACCATAAAATTCTCAAATCTATCTCCATGTTGGGATACATGTATCTCAGGTAGCATAGGTGAGTAGGATACCTATAATCATATGCATTTTAGATTTCTTACACACCCGGTAAGGGAAATTTTGTGGCTAATTACTTGAGTAGGAAAACCTATACACAATTCATTGAGGTGGGAAAAGTTAGTGGAACTTTATGGGTATTTTTTCTTATTTGTATCTGAAGGTTATGGAATATCATGGGAAACCGATATTCACATCTCTAGTAGTGAAATCATCTCTTATAGAATGGGTTTAGGATGCATTAGTTATCATATATTAAGGGCCTCATTCTAAGGGAGAGAATCACAAGAGAGAACCCACCTCTCGGTTGGGTAGTTGAATGCAGTGACACCTTGCTCTACCATGGCCATGTATGGATGTCGTCAGTTATACAAGAAGAATTTTTGAGGTAATATCATTCCTCCATTTAGGTATTTTGTCATGGTCTTACCAATATGGGTGATCATCGACATGAAGACCATATTTATTAACTTCTTATAGATCTTGGAATTCTTCACTGTTGAATACATAGAAAGGATGTACATCTAGGAGATAGTGTGACTTCATGGTGTTCCTCATTCTATAATTTTAGACCAATATTCCAAATTCACATCAATATTCAAGAAAGGGTTATTGAAGGCACTAGATTCTCAGGTTCTCTTGGGTACTTCATATCACCCTAAGACCAATTTGTAGTCCAAGCAGATAATATGGGTGTTATAGGAAATGTTTTGGGACTGTATCCTTGATGTTGTAGGTTCCTTGGGAAATAATATTCCTATATTTGAGTTATCCTACAATAATCAACCTTAGGAAAAAAATTAGATTTCTTCGTATGAGGCCCTCTATGGTAGACTATTTAATTTACCATTGTGCTGGATTAAGGCAACAGATGAATCTCTACTGGGTCTTTCTCTCATTTAGGAGACTTTAGAGCAATTATAGCTGATTTAGAGGAATATGGATACAGCTTAGTCTAGGAATAAGTATTATATCGATATTAACTGTAGACCACTATATTTTGAAGTGGGACATCATATCTTCCTACATGTATCATGAAGACTGAGACACAAATAAATCAATAGACATGTCAAGTTAACACCACGGTATGTTGGTCCTTTTGAGATAGTGGAGAGGGTCAGACAGATATGCTATCAATTTTTTTCATCTTAGAGGTATTGTTCCATGAATGATGTCTTCCATGTAATATAACTTCAACAGTATCATCTAGAACCATATCATACATTTGATCATGAGGATGTAGGGTTGGAGACAAATGCATCCTTCAAGGAGAATCCAATCTGTATCGTTTATCATAGCATGAAGGTTCTCCGAAGTATGACAGTTGCTTTGGTCCAGGTACTACGGCAGAATAGATTTTTTTAGGATGATTCTAGGTATTAGGATGCTTAATTACATGCGTAGTGGCCAAAACTTTTCTCAAATGACATTCAACCACCCACGAAAGGGAAACTCTGGGAATAGTTTTTTTAAGGAGCTGAGATTTTAACATTTAGACTTCATCCAAAGGTATATAACATTAAATTTTTTTTAGATAAATTTTAATGGACCTAGTAATGATGCATAATGTTTTATGGGGGTCTCGGGGGTGTCTAGGGGATCATTTAGATATCAGATCCCTAAGAATTCAAAGTGCACACTATGCCTCATGGTAAGAGAAAACCATTCTACCCAGCAAACATAGTTTACTTAAACTATGTGGTGGCTCACATGGGGAACCTATAGGCCACACAATTAGTCTGAAACCTTGTAAAATAGTGTTCACAGTTACGAGAACACCTACAGTTTTTGGAAAGAGATGTTTCACATGGTTTGTGTAGGTTAAGTCAAATTGTGCACAAAATCATGTGAGGTCCCCCATAATAATGGTGAATGATTCATGGTTGGAAAATGGTTTGGCTAAACCATGTGGTAAAACTATGTGAAGGGTATTTTAGGTTGAAATAACAATTCTTCCTTTAATGAAATATTTTAAATCTTCTTCTTTATTTCTGCCCCATTTATATAAATATTTACCTCCCCCTAGTTTGTAGAGCTCCTCCATCCCCATTCATAGGTTTTGTGATATCTCCATCTTATGATGTCGAATTCCTTATCTATTGGAAATAATGGAATTCTCTAAATAAGCTCTTCCTTTATCACTCTCTTATTTCTAGTTTTAACTTCCATCTGCTGTTCTATTTAGGTGCCATAGATTTTTCCCATTTTTTGGGGAATTTAAAAAATCCTTTAAGGTTGAATCAAGGTCCAATAATAGATGAGTGGAGTGATACTAACATGGTGTAGGGGGTCTAGGTTCTTTCTCATTATTTCATCACATTTTCAATGTCACATCATTGTTCCACCCACCAAAATCTTCTAGAGAGTATTTTTTTTTCTTGTAAAATAAACTATTTAAAGTAGTTTTCCATAACATCTTTAACATTACCTTATGAAAAAACCCATAAGAGGTCTATTCTCCTCATTATTGGGTGTTCCATCTATAATGGACTTTTTCTAATTTATTAAATTAATGAACCACCCTATGTCTATGAGTAGAACATTAATTAAATTCCTTAATTAATAAATTATGTTAATATGAATGGTGAACCATGAGTTAGCTCTATAGATTCAAGCCTCAAACCTTATATTAAAATATCCATGCTTCATGATTCAAATTTATTTCCACAAGCATTTTATTTAATTTCTTGTTTCATATTGGGTAAAAACCTTAATTATTTCATGATGAAATTGATTACATTTATTATATGTAAAGTTCATTGTACTCTATGCCTCATTTTATGATTATTTACTTATATCATAATTGATTGGGTTTGATTGAAGGTTATGATTTAGTAAACTTATTATTTTGAGATATTGATTGTTAATGGTGACATGTAATTTTTTACATGTTATTCCTTGAAGCTTATTTCTGATGCTCATGCCTTGCTCATGGTTAATGCCTTATTCCTTTTTTATAAATTTGTGCCACAGTGCTTAGAGTTAATTGTATAGTTTGGAAATCTTAGTGACCATGTGATTTTGAAATGATTATTTTATGGAATGTTTATACATATAAATATTATTCCAGGTTGTGATATGTTGTTGGATTCCCATACTCACTACTATGGGATGAAAGGGGTCATGGGTCCTGAATTAAGGACTCTATGGATGGACTCTCCATGTTCATTTGGAGTGATTTGAATCACCAAAATTGATACTTTGATTTCCAGGTATCGGCACTCTATTCAGTTTTATTTATACTCATGAGTGTTATAGGTTCCCTAGGGGAGCAATAGAGGATAGACCCATTGGAAATATGGCTATGTCATGTCTCTGGTGACACGTGGTCCCCTATGTGAGTTACATGGTACGATCTCAAAGTCACAGTACCTTCAGTGATACAAGGAACACCATATAGGTTTCCTTATAAAGACTCAGAGGTATTGTGGTGTTCATAGACACCCAATGAAACCCTTGGGATTCAGTTTATATTTCCATGTATGAGATCAAAACTCTACCAATGGATTTGGTGGATTGATTAATTTCATGTGCACGTATGATTTCTTCAATTTATATTATGAGTGTTCTTATATGATGACATTGAAATGGGGCCTCCAAGATAAAGGACAAGCTTTGGGGTATTCATGCTTAGTTTCCTTGGTTACAATAGACCTGGTATATTTATCATGACTTTCATAGGTTCCTCATTTAGAATTCTGACATAGGCTGAAGTAGGTGGTATGGGATAGGTGTCCATTTAGGAACTTGGACCAAGTTTTAAATGTTTTATTTATTTAATTATTTTATTTTAATTATATACAAAAAAACTATCATTATTTTTTGCATGAAATGGATTGGATTAGACATTATGGGTGACAGCCTACTGAGATTATATCTCACACCCTAATTGGGTATCGTTTGGTACTTGAGTAGACATTATGATTGCATTTATTGATAAAGGTATATTTTCTACATACGATTCCTTATTTACTTACTTATAAGGATGGAGTTTAGGGGAAGAAGACTAAGCCTATGCTCGAGAGTATGTGTATAAATTTTTGGAACTATTATAGTTTTTTATAGCATGCAGTATATGAGTTGTATCCCATATTCCCATGTGCTCCCATTTTTTTTATAAACACATGACATCATGACCATAATTTTTCATCCATTATTGTTAATAATCTTTCTCTAGTTACTTATTTATCTTTCATGGTTTATTACTATTATTATTTTTCTATTTTAATTATTCCCTGTTTCTTTTTTATGCTTCCACTAATTATTATATATTTATTACTAATGTGCTTACTCTAGTATTCAAGGGAATAGTCTTCCCATGAAAACACCTAAGGACCTCCCTACTTATTCGAAGCCTCTGGCATTCTGGGAGATGCGCTTGAGATCTACTGGCCCACTATGTCAGGGAACTTTTTTGTGGAACTTGGGGTAAGACACCACAATGTGGTATCATAGGAGATTTCTTACTTCTGTATTACTTTTTGAGTTTAAATAGGAGACTAGCACAATGGAATTTAGAATTTACCCATTGATTGTACATAACTTACCCATGTATAAGGGAAACCTAAATTACTTGGGGTAGGAATTTACAGTTATTGATTAAGCAACTTTTAGTTGATACAAATTCACCGTTGGGTGACACACATGTATTGTGATGCTATTGATATTGTTATTGTTGAAATGATGATTTCTCTTACCTGGGCCAAATAAAATAATGGAATTTCATTACATGTATCATACTAGGTACAATAGAAATTAAAACGTCATGTATTATTCCATTAAATATTTATATTCTGCATTCATTTGATTTCAACATGTAATAGATGATGTGATTTGTTCTATTAAGCCTAGTAGTTCCTATGTTTTTGTAAATATATAAGCATATCAACCCACATTGTAGGGATTTATTATGGTTTGGATTAAGTGGATGATGATTTCAAATGACAAGTTCTATGGGACCTTATGAATTGGAATGGTGATCCAACACATTTGACCAATTTGAAAAGGGATTAAAAGTATACAAAATTTAAAAAATAAACTTTCATTAAAATGAAATATCCCTTGAATATGAGAATTAAGAGAATTTTACTTGTCTTAACCAAAGTAATGTGTATTAGGAAATTCTTATTGAGTTATTAGTGATACTTCTACGCTTACCCATCATTTAATATTGACCCTAGGATTAGGTTATCTATTATATCATGTTTTAGGGAGGCCTTGTATCTGAAATTCATTATATTCATTCTCAATATACTTTTCCCTAGCTGTTATACCACTTATATAATGAGTTTTCTTTGAAATTTGAGATCTATTCCACTGTGAAATCCTCTTAATGTACACTAAGAGAGTGGCGATGAAAACACCCTGAAGGTGGTGTGCCCTGAGAAACTTGTTATGCATCAAGTAGTTCCACCTGAGTCCCTCCTACTAATCTTCTTCTGGTAACCGAAGAACAATTTTTTGAGATATTCCTTTAGTTTATGAATTATATTCAGGGATCTCCCCAGCCTTCCTCAACTATGGCAAAGCTAACTCAGATATTCCAGTAATAGCAGCCACCCTCCTTCTCGAGGGATGGTGGTCCTCAGGTTGTCATGTCATGGTTAGAATATGTGATATCTATCCTCAACCATCTTCAGATGCCTCTAGAGCATAGGACCAAGCTCTCTACCTACATGTTACCTAACTCCATCAAGCACTGGTGGGACATCATATCTCATTTTGAGAATTACCAAGGTATGGTCTAGGAAGACTTCGAGATTGTTGGATTTAACAAATTATTTATATATATTATAAGGTCAGAATGATCTAGGGAGTTCATGAATCTCCTATATGACCTTATAACCATTCTAGAATATTTTTATAACTTCCCCATGCTTCAACTTTTTACTCCATATTTTATTAGTGAAAAGTTGATGACTCCAAGGTGCTTAGAGGATGGTCTTTTTTATTCTATCTGCTCACAGGTAAACATCTTTTGGTTGAAAACCGTGACAAAGATAGTATACCATACCCTATTTATAGAATGGAATCTAAATAACCTGGTCAAGTGTTGAGCATACGGTTGGATGGGTCATCATCAGTGCTTATCTAATTATTTTCCTCTAGAATCCATTGGAAGGGGATCTATATGAGGACCTCAATCATGTACAAGATCTACAACTACATGGAAGGTTGGGAGTTAGTCTTCTATCAGCTAATTAGGTTGAGATGGTAATGTTCATGGTAATGGCAGTCAGGCCCCAGAGCTTTAATATCAGTAGAGTGGATATAATTAGGCTATTCAGGAAGCATATCAGTGTTTTCATTAATCCATATGTATGAAGTGTATCGAGCACCTAAAGAGAAGATTCCATAGCGACCTACAGGTTGAGGTAATATTCTTGTGACCACTACTTTAATTTCTACCCTTGTTGGCATATGTGCATCACACTATTGTATATCTTCTAATATTTTGGAATGTATTAGTATTTCAATATATTATTTCTATGGAATTATTTCCCTCTTCAGACAGTTAGGGGTCATAATATAGGGCATACATCAGTGTCTAGATTGCCCCCTTGAGATTGGAAGGTGCAATTTATTTTGGACTTTGTTAGTCCTCAAGATGATCGACATTGATTTCATTCTCATTATGGACTGGTTCATGCCTTATCATGCCCTAGTGGGTTTCTATATACATCAAGTGACCTTCACATAAATTGATGGAAACACATATGTACACAGGGGAGAATGGGATATCCATGTAGGTCGAGTTGCACTAAAGCGAACTTGGCTAGGTAGAGTAACATCCCAGTTAGTGATTATCATTATGATCATTTTGGGAATAAAATTACTAGAGTTACCTATGATTTTGGATGAGTTCAAAGATTTATTCCCAATTTATTTATCTCAATTTCCTCCTAAGAGAGATATTTAGTTTACCATTGATATTGTTCTAGGTGTGGCACCAGTGTCTAGTCCTCTGTATATGATGGAACCTATAGAGCTCACAGAACTCAAAAAAGAAGATTGAATATCTTAAGGATAAGGTTTTTATTATACCCAACACATCATTATTTGGTTCACCATTCCTTTCACAAAAAAAATTGATTACACCCTTCAATTTTGCATGGATTATAGACGGTTGAACCCACTTATAGTGAATAACCATTATTCATTGACTCAAATAGAGAACCTCTTCCACCAACTCCAAGGAGAAACGTTTTTGTATGAGATTGACTTGAGATTTTCCAATCATCAGGTTCATGTGAGGCCATTGGATATACCACTTACAACATTCTAAATTAGGTATGGTTTGTATAAGTACTTGGTTATGCTGTTTAGTATGACAAACATACAATAAGTATTAATGGATTTGATGAATTAGGGTTTCCACCTACATCTTGAATCCTTTATGGGAGTCTTTATAAAAGAAATATTATTGTATTCTTGAACTATACATGACCATTAAAATCAACCTGAGGTCATCCTGATTACACTGAGAGGGATCCATCTATATGCGAAGCTCAGTAAGTTTTACTTTTAGATCAGTAAATTTCACTTCATGGGTCATATTATATCATAGAATCACATATCAGTTGACCTGGGGAATGTGAGTGTCATGTTTTCTAGGGATTATCCCAATAATATGTTTTATATACATAGTTTCCTATGGATTACACGCTATTAAAGGTGATTCATCTAGGAATTATCTAGCTTAGCAGTGCCTCTTATGGGCTTGACTAAGAAGGGTGTACAGTTCCTTTGGTCTAAATCTTATGAGAAGCCTTTTTATAAGTTCAATTGATGACTAAATTCAACACCAAATCTGATTTTTTTGGATCCAGGAAGAATTTATATTATTTTCTATGATTATCTAGAAATAAGACTTGATGCATTTCTGATGCAAGGTGATTGAGTCGTGGAATATGGATATATTCAGCTAAGGACTCATGAGTGGAACTATCCAATGAATGATCTCGAGCTAGAATTCATGTTTCATTCTATGGACTGTCATAGAAACTATTTATTGGGATAGTAATTCATTTATTACATAGACCATAAAAGTCTCAAAAATATCTCCACATTGAGAGACCTAAATCTGAGGCAGTGTAGGTGGGTAGAGTACTAGAAGTCATTCAAGATTGATCTTTCTTACACACCTAGTAAGATAAATTCCATTCCTAATTCCTTGATCTAGAAAACCTAGATGCAAGCCTTCAAGGAGTCCAGAAGTGACTCGAAGATAATGGATATATTTTTTGAGTTACATTTGGAGGTTCATGAACAACATGAGAAACAGATCTTAGCATCTCTTGTAATGAAATCTTATCTTCTAGAAGTGATTTAGATGCATCTATCAGATTCATAGGTCCTTGTTCTGAGGGAAAGCATCACAGTAGAGAACCCACCTATAGTATATGTTTTTTATGGCAGTGAGACCCTACTCTCCCATGTTTATGCATGGGTTCCTTCAGATATACGGGAATAGTTATTGAGGGAATAACATGCCTCTATTTGAAAATTTTATCCTATGATTACCATGATTTATAGAGATACACATTATCAGTACTAGTGGCTAGGTATGAATAGGAAGATAGAAGGATTCATCACTCATTTCTCCACTTGTCATCATGTGAAGGAAGAGCACTTGTGACATTCTATACTTCTATATCCTCTCTTTATTACTGAGTGTAAATGGAACGACTTCAAAATATATTTCATGACAGGCATCCCGATATCTCTTCAGGTAGAGATTCAGTATGGGTGATCATAAATGTGCTGAACAAAGTCAAAAACATCATAATAATCAAGTAATACTTCTATCTTAATGAGTTAGGAAGGATTTACATCCAGGAGATAATGTGAATTCATGGTGTTCCTTGTTCTATAATTTTGAACCTAGATACCCAATTCACATCATGGTTCTATAAAGGGTTGTATAAGGAACTAGTTTCTTAGGTTCTCTTGACTAATATATATCCCCCATAGATTGATGGTCAGTCTGAGTGGACCCTAAAGGTGTTAGAGGTTATGATTTAGGCTTTTATCCTTGATTTTGGAGGTTCCTAAAAATAACATATTCCGCTGGTTGAGTATTCCAACAATAAATATTTTTTGGAAAAAAATCAGATATCTATGTATGAGGCCCTCTATGGTAGAAAATTTCATTCACCTTTGTGCTGGTTTGAGGTAAGTGAGGTAGATCTACTGGGTCTTTATCTTGTTCAAGAGACTTAATAGAAATTTCAACTGATTCAGAAGCATATGGCTACAGCTTAGTCTTGGAAGATGTTTTAAACTAATCATCAGTGTAGATATATAGAGTTTGGTTTGGGAAATTAGTTATTCCCACATGTATCACCTAGACTAGTACATAAACGAATATGAAGGTCGTACAAGTTATCACCCTGGTATGTGGAGCCTTTTGAGATAGTGGAGAAAGTCAGGCTGATAGAAAATTAGTTTTTATTACCTAATAGGTTTCATGCCATTAATGATGTATTCCACATATCAGAGCTTCAAAAGTATTATCCAGAGATGTCTCATTCGTTTTATCTTGAGGACATTGATCTGTAGATGGATGTGTCCTTCAACGAGAATCTAATTTGTATCATTAATCATAGAATGATTTTTTTCCATGGGAGGTCAGATCCTTTAGTTTGGGTGCTATAAAAGCACAAAAATGTATAGGATGAGACCTGTGAGTGGGTGGCTGATTTACACACATAGTGTCAAGAAATTTTCTAAAAATACATTCTACCACCTTCTAAATGGAACCTTGGGGATATGTTATTTTATATAGGGGATGTCGTAACATCCTGACATTATTGAAAGGTATGAACCATTAAATTTTCGTTTCAATTTCTTTAAATAGGCCTAGTAATTATGTTTAATTTTCTATGGGGGTATTGAGGGGTATTATGAGGCTTTTTTGGTTCTTAGAGCCCTAAGAATTTAAAGAGCATACTGGGCCACATGGTTGGAGAAAACTATGTAACTCATCTCATAATGTTTCTTAAATTGTACGGTAGATGGTAGTGGGAACATATAGGCTACACATTTTTTATACTAATGTGAAACCCAGGTTTCATGGCCACGAATCCTCCTAGAGTTTTTGGATAGAGATGTTTCAAATGGTTTGCACATAGTTAGTAAAATTCTACAGCATACCATTTGAGCATCCCCTTGTAGTATAGAATGGTGAAAGGTTGGCTCATGGTTTGGCCAAACCATGTATCCAATCTATTTTTAGGGTATTTTTGGGTGAAATTACCCTTCTTACCTTAATGAAATGTTTTAACCCTATTCATTTATTTTCTACCACTTTCTAGTGGGATTTTCCTCCCCCTTGGTGTGTTGAGATCCTCCTTCCCCTTCTATAATTTTTGTGTTATATCCCTCCTATGGTGTCTGATTCCTTCGCCATCAGAAGAAATTGAAAGCCTTTGGTAAACTCTTTCTTCCACACTCTTCTATTTTTAGTTTTCTCTTCCATCTATAGTGATATTTTGGGGCAACAGATTTTTTCTTATTTTTGGGGAATTTGAAAAATCCATCAATTTCTCCCTTTTTAGGTCGAATCGAGGCCTAATAATGGAAGAGTGGTGTTCTAATAAAATAAGGTTTGTGTTCTATACCATTTCCCTTAATTTTGTTATGTTTTAAATGTCACGTTATTGTTCTTCCAAAATGAATATTCTAGAGAGGCTTTGTTCTATTTAAATACATTATTTATATTGGTTTATCATTCATTGTGTGACCTTACCTAATAGAGAAACCCATATGATGGTCTTTCACCTCATCATTTTCCTTCTCTTTGGGTCTTAGCTTTTGAATGGCCTTTTCCCCATTGCTATAATTTTTTTAGCACCCAATCTGTGTGAGTTACACTTTAATTAAATTCTAATAATTGATAAATTATGTTTATATGAATATTTAACCAAGAGTTATATTTTGATCATCATGACTCAAACCATATATTTAAATACTCCAAATCCTTTTCTTCATTTTCTCAATAAACCACTTTTTGGATTACTAGGAACCTCAAAAATTACTGAATACCAATTCAAAAAACACAAAAAATACCACAACTTGGAAACAACACCCAATCCACAATTTCAAATTTCAAAAGAAACAAGAGACATCATTACAATGGACAGTATGCCCCTTGAGCACCACACCCAGATGCACTAAATCACTGATCATCATTATCATCATCACCCATCCCAATGCCTACAAGGACCTGGATGAAGACAGTTGAAATCACTATAAAGATTCATTAGAACACAGAAAAATTGAAATTTTCAAGAAACCGCATCAACTGGAAACCACTGTGGCCATAGTGGAGAAATAAAACAACTTCTGACCACCCATCCAACAAGGATCACCATCGCATGAACACTAAATCCAAGACCAAATCCAAAATCATGGACCATCACAAACACCAACTCAAGGTTTCACCTCCTGGAATGCTAACTACCACACAAAAACCATAATCCAAAAGCCTACACAATAACCATCGCACCCGAACGACCATCCTTGGGATGAAGAACCAGGAGACCAGGGAATATTTTGAGGTGGAGAGGCCTTACCAGTAGGCTACAACCTTGGACTCATTGCCATCACCAAGAAGCATCATAACTTTATCTACATTGAAGAAACACTGAGAAATGAAATGAACCATCCAAAAACTATTTATAAGAGGACAGAACACCATCGAATTGTAACGAAGCCAGAATCACCCAAGAAATCCTCCTCTATCACAGACCCAAGTTACTGAAGATTCTTCAATTTCAGCCAAGATGGGGCCTTGCATGATAGGGATGATAGAAAGAGAGGTGGAGGATGGATAACGGGCCTTGACTAACTGAAAATAAGAGGAAAGGGGAACAACCAACAAGGGATCCCACATGCCATGAGAAGAGAAGGTCGATGCAGTGGAATCGGTAAAGAGGTAGGGGCTAAGAGGAGCATCACCACGTAGAGGAAGGGAATGGGAAGAGGAGAAACACTAATCGCTAAGAGAGAGCATGCCCCAAGGGAAATGAGGCCAGGAGGAGAGTAGGGGAACGAGAATAAGAGAAGATGAGGAATTCCAGAGAAGGACCATCACCGAGTGGGGGCAACGATAGGAAGGGAGCAGAGGCAGCGACACTGGGAAGAAACCCTAGCACAAAAGAAGAGGGGAGACACAAAGAGAGGGTGATATTAAATATTTTATGCATTCATAGATGTAATTTCTTACAATTATGTAATTCCAAGTTCATTATGCTCTCTGGATCATTTTATGCTTATTTCCATATGCCATAATTTAATGGTTTTGATTGAATTATATGATTTGGTATGCTTATTATCTTAAGATATTGAAATTAAAATGATGACCAGTAATTTTTTATATGATATTCCTTATAGTTTAGGACTCTTACAAATGCCTTGCACATTTTTAATGCCTTAGGCCTTTGCAATAAATTTTGACCATAGTGCTTGGAGTTAATTGTATTGTTGTGATAGCTTAATGAGGATACGATGTTGACATGTATCTTTATCGGAATGTGGTTACATATAAATAATATTCCGTGTTACGATATATACTTGGATTTCCCTAATCACTACCATGGGTTAGGAGAGAAAATGGGTCATAGATTAAGAAATCCATTAATGAATTTTCCATGTTCATTGGGAATCACTTGACACACTACAATAGAGGCATTGGCCTTCCAGGTATGGGCTCCATGTGCAGTTTTAATTTATACTCTAGAGTGAGATCGATTCCCTAGGAGGGAAACTGAGGATAGACCCATTGGAAAGACAGCTACTCCATTCCTTGGGTGAAACCTGATCTCCTATGTCACATACTTGGTATGATAATATAGTCACCATACCTTGAGTGATAAAAGAAACACTGCATGGGAATCCTTTGAAGGACTTGGAGGTATTAGGTTATTCAGAGACACCCATAGGGACCATTAGGATTCTATTTATATAACCTTGGATGGGCTCAGGACTCAACTAGTGGATTTGATGGATTGATTGCTTTTTTTGTGCACATGTGATTTAATAATTTTATATTATGAAAGTTGTTTTATGATGAAACAAAAATGTGGAATCTAATATAAATCACAATCCTGGGGTATGACTTTTTAGTTACCTTGGATACAATGGCCCTTGTATATATATAATGACTTACATAGGTAACTCGTTCAGACTTCCAACTTAGGCTGAAGCATTTGGTATAGGACGGGTTCCCATTTAGATACTTAGACCAAGGGTTACATGTTTTATTTGTTTTAGTCTCTTATTTTATTTATATATGTCACACTATAATTACTTACTGTATAAAATGGATCATCCTAGATACCATGGGTGCCTAACTACTGAAATTATATGTCAGACATTTCTCATGAGTTTTTTAGCTCTTGAGTATACTTTATGATCATAATTATAGATAAAGGGAATCATTCTTCTTCTAATGCTTGATTTACTAACTACTTATGATGGAGTTCGAGGGTAGAGGACCGATCCTATTCTTGAGAAGATATGTAGCATTTTTTGGAATTTTTATGTTTTTGTATAGAATGAAGTATATGATTTGTATACACTATCCCCATGTGCTATCATTTTTTTATAGACAAATGAAATCTTGATAATAATTTTGTACCCATTAATGTTACTAATATTCTTACAATTTTTTATTTCTCTTGCATGATTTATTAGGATTAGTATTTCTGTGTTTTCATTGCTATTTATTTCTGGTTTATTCTTCCTCTATTTATTATATATTGATTACAGATGTGCTTACTCTGATCAATGTGGGAATAGTCTCCCAATGAAAAAATACAAGGCCCTGAATAATAGTCAGTAGCCTCTAGCATTCAGGGATATATGCTTGAGGTCTTATGTCCTACCATCTCAGGGAACATTTTAGTGGTACTCAGGGTGGGATGCTATAATTATGATCTAAATTGTATTCATAAATTATAAATCATTTTCTTCGTGAAATTTGTTGATGATTGGAATCATTTCATTGGATTTGTGTTTTTATTTTTATTCCCTAAAATCATTGAATTTAATTCCTTGAGTTATCAAATTAACATGAAATCCATTGAATTTCTTCATCATATCTTTAATTAATACACTCACCACCGGTAATTTCTTATTCATTAAAATTTTAAATTAGAATATTTTCATTTTCTTCATTTGAAGTCTTAACATATTTATCATCCTTAGAACTATCAGCTTCTTCTTGAATTGATAAAAAATATTCTTTTATAATTTAGAAAAATTATTATATTTTCCTTTTAAATAAAATTCTATATTTTAAAATTGTGAATATTTCATCAGTGAGGAACTCCTTGCATTGTCGTCCTCATATTTCACTCATCATAATCATTAAACCATAAAAAGTTTCTGAAAAAATTATAATATATCCACAATTGAATCACATTCATAGTATCATTACTTGTTATAGTATATTTTATCCTCTCTCACTTTAGATAATGAATTACATATGTTTTTTAAATTTTATTTCAACATTTTATAATCCATTAGATTATTCTTCTCCAACATGAACAAATTTTTTAACACTTTTACTAATTAAAGGATTCAATTTATATTTCTATATAAACCTTTATTTTTTTTATTCAAATAACACCATTTTGTCCATTCATAAGAAATAAAAATGATTGTAGTTTCATCTAGCCATTATTTCTTAGGACCATTTTATTTAAGCACTGAGGCTTTTAAATATTACTTATCTAATAAGGCAAATAATATATTATCAATAATTATATAACCCTACATCATCAAAAAAATCCTCAACTGTTTATCAATACTTCACTAATTCTATTTAATAATTGATCTCCTATTTCAACATCATTGATATTGAGATCTTCATACTTCAATTTCGAGATTTATAGCTTATATTTCTTCATATTTTCAATACCTTCATAGAAATTTTTCTATTTATCCCATCTAGACATAATTGGTTTAAAACCATAAATTTTAGAAAATAATTTTCATAAAGTGATGATAAGATGAAAATTTAATCATGACCATTATCATAACTTCTAAGAATTAAAAATAACACTATGCTCAACACTCTATACAACAAGTAACACTGAGCAAAAAGGAACCATAAAATATTATTACATAAATATGATTTTACAACCTTTACATTAAATTGGTGGTAATTATTATGGTTAAACACCTTATTAAAAGGTATATAAAGGTTTTAGATTATAACTTTTTTTAATATTATATAAGTTCATAATTTTCAGTGAAATCATTTTATACCACAAAAAAAATTTCTAGAAAACGGTTTTATTCTTTATTTTGTGTGTGGGAATTATAATTAATTTATTCCATTATTTAAAATTTTATTGAATAAAATGATCATCAATTGTAAAATAATTACATCAAACTTAACGTTGTAGGAAATTTTCAAAAATATTTTAAAAAAAAAATTTATTGCATTTGTTGTGTTAATTAAAAATTAATTTCATCTGATTATAAAAGATGAATATTGAATAATATATCCATATTTGGAATTAGGAGGTTGAAATTTTTTAAATTGGTTCCTTTAATTTTTGGTCATTCTGAATAGTAACCATAAATAATTTTCCCTGTGGTAAGGATAAATCAGGTAAATGTGGTTGAAGATAATATGATATGGACTACGAATGACCATAACATTTGATTTTATACTACTTTAATATATGATTTAGGCCATGCACCACATTTTTTATAAAATATAGCAACTTGGTTCCATATATCTTTGATCATGAGTGTTATAATATTTAAATAAAGGATAATGTCAAAATGAAACTTATATAATTTTAATATCTATAATATTTTAGATAGGCATAAAAATAAAATATATTAGGTTATAAATTTTTATTTGATGGATAATTTTTTATATAATGGAAATATATATTTAATTTTTAGTGCTCAAAAAATTCATTTAATTCCTATGAAACACCAATACAATATTTATACAATTAATATAAAAATTAATTAATTATTTTAAAAAACATAAAAGTAATATTTTTTTACTAAACTATAGTGACATAAAAATTTTAACTATAGATATGACATATTATAGATTTGTTAAAATTATATATTTTAATTATTTTGTTTTTGTGATGTCTTTAATGTCAAAATAAATGAATAATGTCAAAATTGACCTTACTAAAATTTTATGAAAAATGGTGTTTCCATGGTTATGTTAAAAATAGGATAAATAAGGGGTTAAACCAATAGATAAGCTTTATTATATCACATAAAACTATTAAATGTTTAGATATTTAATGGATTTAAACCATATAAAATTTAAAATTGTAAATTATTATCATATTGATCCACATTTACAATAAAATGAATTTATTATATTTAATTTTTTTTATTAATTTCATCTGTGTCGTTTCATTCACTATAAAAATTAACCAGCTCTCTTATTTTATATATGTCTTCTATATCCAATTTACTAGACCAAACCATGAAGAAACATCTTCAAAAAAAATATTTATCTAAGCTATGGAGGATATGGTATTTCTGAAATAAAACCCCTTTTGTACCTTAAGTGAATATATTATGAAAGTCTACAGAAGAAATGGTAATCTTTATTACCGACTCTTTCAAATTTACATCTTCTTTTAATTACTTTAAATAAGTATTAACAATTATAAAATAATGATTCTAGTATCATAAATATAGAAAAAATTTATTATTATTATTGTATAACCATTTCAAAATCTTTCCAACCTACAAGAATCAAAAATATCACTCATGCATGTGTATGACTTACCATCTCCACATAGCTATGTAACCCATTTTATATAACCATTTTACTTAGATGGTCATAAATATGATTCCAATGAATATATATGATATTTATGTATTCAATATTCTTATGTAATTATAATATCATATATACCTTCCTACCATCAAATTTGTTGGAAATTGGTAATGTTGCTCAGGTGTATTTTTTTTTAAAGGTTGGGACCGAAGCCTCATTTTTATTAATAAACTAAAGCAAAGACCTCTTTTAACTGGGTAGAGGAAGACCCATTACATAGCCCAAAGGCCCAGTGGGCTTGTAGCCCATTACATAGCCCGTAGGCCCAAATTTTTGGCCAAATTCTTATTCTATGAATAGTAACCTGGCTGCTACAGTACCCGCACAGTACCTCCGCCACTACAGTGCCCTGCCGCCGCTACAGTACCCGCACAGTACCTCAGGTGTGTGTGTAGACTACCACCTCTTCAAAGCAATGTGATCTATTTTTCCCTTAGGATTTAAATGGATGGTAATAAGTTTGTATTTAATGATTATATATGATATTTATAACATTAGTAAATTTATAAATATTATGTAATCATGATTATTATACTAGGACCAAAAAAATATAACAGAAACAAAAATTAAAAAATGATACAGTAATCACCCAGAACAATTATTTTAATAATGGATTTTTAATAAATGGGTGAAAAGTATTATAAGTAAATCATATATGGTATTTTATATACTAGTATGGTTCTTTAATATATTTATAATAAATCTATATTTTTATATCTATTATTTTCAAACAAGTAATATGGAAGTTGGACCCAAGGTGAGGTATTTTTTAACACAATTTACAATCCTTAGGTTATATAACCTCTTAATTGATTATGTTATGACGTGATTATCTGAGAAGTGAAAATTAATTTATATATGTTTAATTTCCAATTTAATTTTTTATATTTAATTTTTTTACACATAATTACTTAATTCGATAATTCTCACAACAACAGTGTGATATTTGTAAGCGGTTTTTTCTCATCCTCCACTCAATTGAGACATATTTTCCATCATATGCCTATTTAATTTTATATGATGTATATACATCCCCATTTATGTTTTTAACAAGAAAATATATTTATTCATTATTATTATTCTCTCAATTCATGTTCACACTTTCAAGGGGTTTCAATTAAAATGTTTCCAAAGAGGTAAGGATTTATTTTAACAATCTCAATTTTTAGATTTACTGTTTTTTAAAAGGAGTAGTATAATCAATTCTTCCCAAAATTTATCTATTTTCATATACTCAAGATTTTTAAGGATTTTAATTTTTTTTCTAAATATCCCTCTAATTGGTACTTGATTAAACCAAATATATATTTAATGGAAAATTTGATCATATCACTCTTTTTGATCGGGTATAGTTTTTCTTCCATGTTCATATTCTTCAAAATTGATTTTCAAAAGTTCTTTTAATTTATTAAAATTATATATCAAGGAATTTTTCTACTATAAATGTAATTTTAAATGTTCTAAAATTATTAATTATAATGAAAATTTTAAATGTTCATTTTCAACTTTGTTTATAAAAATTAAAAAGGAATGTTTATTTTTTAAAGATACGAATTTATTAGAAAACCTATATCTCTGATGAATTGATAGGCATGTTGTGTCTCATATTAATTTTTTTCTTAAAAATTAAACTGAAATATAAACATCTTAGTGATCATATTTCATTAGACATTGAATTTATCTAAAATATCCATATTATTTTTATTATGGATATTCTTAATTCATAAACTTTATACCATTTCAATATAAACTATTTTACTAAGAAAGTTATTTAATTTATGGGGGAAGTCATGATATTCAATATACTTTACTCAATAAATATATATTTTGATAAGGAATATTTTTTATGAATTTATATTTATCATTAAATATATGAGTAATGCATTGTAAATGAAGTGATGAGTGCGAACCATCATTATATATCCCCTTGATGAATCAATAGGTTTCATGAGGAAAACCTACTAGCTAGAATTTTTTAATAGATTTTTTTTGTATACCAACCCATAGTTGAAAATGTCTTGGAATAAGGCCTTGATAGTAATTTTTAGATATCTGACATTTTGCATTCCATCATTATGATATCAATTATTTTTTAATGTGATTATTTTTGAAAAATATTAATGTAAATGTTTCAATCACATAATATTATCATCATTTATCCTTCTGTGTTATTATTTATTCTGAAGTTATTGATTAAATGAAATGTGTTTTCTAGTATTTACATTTCCATATTGAAGTTGACTTATTTACTATTAATGGATTCCACTTTATGTAACCCTTACTAGGAATCTGATCTCATTTTTATTTTTTTCCCTTTCCCTGTTATATGAATATTTAATCATTCAATGAGTTCAAGGATATAAAATATGTAATTTCACATTTTTATTTTTTTATGTTTTCATATATAATGTTAGCTTTAGGTATGTAGATTTTTTACTGAAACTGTTAAATTATTAAATCATTTGGGATAATATATCTTGTATCTAATTCCAATATAATAATGTGGACACCATCTCTGGGATTCTAAGTTCGGGGTCTTTATAGTTGGTATTAGAGTATGTTTAGTAGAAACCTTGGGACCTAGATTTAAGAAATATTATACTAGGAAAAATAACCCTATGGATAATTTTCAGGATTATTATATGTATAAGATTAGAACTTAATAATTTAATTAGTTATAGATTCTATGGTTCTTCTAAAATATCATCCTTGTATAGATCCTACAATTTTATGTGGATTTAGAATAGATACATCTAGTAGAAATAACCCTGAAATGAGTCCATCGAGTATATATCATCCAAAATTTAGGTGCACAGTAAGTGTTCCCATACTACACACCAAGATTTACACTCCCAGTAAATATTCATGGGTCAAATAAAATTTTCTTTTAAACCACTCTGAATGATTTAAATAAATTATTTCCATGAAAGAAATTTTTTAAACATAAGGTATCTCAGATAGGAATGAATTCGTCATGATTTTGATAGCCTATAAATGATTTAATGATTATTTAGTTTCCCTCTATGATTATTTTTACTCATACTATACTTTTTTTATTCAGTTAATGGGTGTAAATGAACGGAACCATGTTAAAATTTAATTTTATAGAAAATGAGAAGATTATAAGAAACAAAATGGGATGATAAATGGAGTGAAATATATTGGGATTATTCCTAATCAGTTATCATGATATATTATTAACAACCATTACTATAACAAACACATGGACTCCACAAATAATATAGTAATAGAGTATTCTAAGAACTCATATGGTGTATACTATTAATTAATGAAAATTAAATTTCATTCATGAGAAAAAATGTGGAAAGATACACCATAGAGAATGACTCAACAGAATTGGAAAATGTTTTGTATGTTGAATATAAAGTAATTGTTCAAAAAAATTCAAAAAAATGGTAAATTGAATGGATATATATGATGTTATTACCAAGGTACCATTTATAGATAAATTTATTTTGTGTGGGTAATAATAACATTATCAAATCCAATGCCCTATTCCATGGGTTATCTCCGAGACCATGGAATGCCTTTTCAATACCATTCAAAAACGTATAAGGATTTAAGTGTTTATATATTGGGATATAACAATTATGTTATAGAAGTGTTTTATCAATGATATTCAGGATATTATAATCATGAGACATATAAGTAATATTTCAAAATATATTTCCTTTATGGGTTTGAAAACATATGTTTAAAGTTACCTAAAACCAATGAAATTCATTTAGTGGTAATTTAATGATTTAAATTGATGGTCTAAATGGGATAGTTTGTGTGAACCTAAAATATTTTAGTGATTTACGTCAATATAGAATATATTTATTTCATTTTGTGATTTATAAAAATAGTATATTAGTTAATTTTAAGAATAAAGATTGTTTTATTTTTTGAAAGCACGTATGTTTTCATATGGGGTGACATAATAGTTAGGGATACCATCTTGGGTTTATAATTTTATGGTTTACCAAGATTTCAAAAGCATTGATACCCCTTTTGAGGATTTAAGTGATATAATTTTGAGGTGATTTAAAACTTTTACCAGGTTTTGGAAAGAATAATCTATTAATGTTTGAATAACCCTTTTGTCCAGTATATAATTTGTGGATATTTTCATTATAGGTTATTGTATAGTGGGATATAGATAGTCTTTATAGTTAAAAATTAATTCATTAACAAGGAAATATTTTAAGAGATCATCATATTCAAGATAAGTATTACCTTTTTTGTTATTATCTAAATATTATTCATAATATTTTGGTGTATTTAACTACATTATAAGATTATATAGTATTATATCATATTGATTACTAATATTTTAAGAATTATTAATTAGGATTAATTATATGTAACATTTAGGTTTAATTTTTTTTAACATGAAAGATTATTTGAGAATAATGAAATTAAATTTTGGGAAGATACGTTAAATAGTTTGTGATAACCATATAAAAATTCATTAATGTTGTGTTTATTAATGTTAATTAGGATGTAGGATTTTTTATTTACTAAATAATCTATGTTGAACCTTTGTTGTTACTAAATAAATTTGGATTTAAAATGTATTATTTATTCATATTAATGACCATAAATTTTAGATATTATCTTAAGTAGTAGTAACCATTTCATTTTTTATAATGATTTAAAGATATGTGGAATAACTTGTTATACTTTTTTAGATTTTTTAATCCATTATATGTTTATTTTAGTTCATCAGACATAAAAATATCATCATCAATACTAATAATTTATAGGAAGGATGAGATTTTGGTTGATATTAATTAAAGTATTAAATTATAATTTTCAATTAAGTAGAATTTCTCGTGATCTTAGTATATATGAAAATGTAATTCATATACTTTTGGAAAAGGATCTTCAAAACAATATTATCTTATTACGATCATTTCTGATGAATTGATGGTATTTTAAAGCATCATATATTTTTGGTCTTTTAGTAATTATCTTTATCCAAGACGTATTATCTATTACTCTCTATTAATACTAGGGAATATTTTTTCATCTCTAGGCCCATATTTTTACTTCCCACTAATTTTCTTATCATGGAAAAACTAGTTTTTAATTATTTTAAATGGACTTAATATTTCCCTTTCCCACTTTTAAGAGGAATTTTAATTTAAAAATTTTATGATGCTTGTTTTCAATATAAATTTTTAAATTTCAAACAACTAATTACCAAAAAAACATAAAATTTTTAGGAAACAATTTATTAAGGGATGGGAAAATATACCACATGATATTTTAAAAGAACATTATGTTTGATAGTGTATAAAACATGAAACATAGAGCTTAAATAAACCAAAATATATAATTTTTAAATATGACTATTATAACATATTCATTGAATTGGAGGGTATGAATATTGTTGACCTCATTATGAAAATATGTATAAAGGTTTTATATAATTTATTGATTAATAATATATAATTACTTATTTTTCATTAAAATCATTTTGTATATCAAAGATACATTTTCATCAAATGTTTTTGGAATTTTTCTTTTTTGTGTGGGAATAAAAATTAATTTTCCCACTTTTAGTAAATTTATTTTATAAAATAAACATTTTTTTTAATTCAAAAAATAAAAATTATCATATGGTGATATTTTCTCATTTTTTCGGAAATGCTTTTTTTTATTTTTTTTAAATATTAAATATTAAATTAATTTCTACCAAATTTAGAAATTAAATCATAAAAAATGGATTCCATATTTTGAATCAGGATTTCCAAATTTGGTAAACAATTCAATTTTATTTTCAGACATTATAAATAGTAAACCTAGTAAATAATTATCAGCACGGTAATGGTTAATTTTGTAATTAAAGATAGGAAAAAAATATAAGATAAGGACTAAAATGTCTCTAACACTTATCTTTATCCTATTTTATGTGTTTAATATATCCATGTAGATCATTGTTTTTAAAATATGGTAACTTAGTGGAATATTTCTTTTATTTTATCCTTTGAAATATTTAAGTGAAAGATAAATTCAAAAATTTTTGTTTCTTAATTTTATTATCTATAATATTTCAAGAATGGGATAAAAACAACTAATGAGAAGTTATAAATTTTTATTTCAGGTACTAATGATTTTTTATTATGTTAAGTTATTTTTATTGTTTAGTGATTTTATAATTAACATAATTTCTTATGTAGCACCAAAAGCAATATTTTTTAAATTAATAGAAATATAAAATAATTTATTTTGAAAATAATAAAATTAATATTTTCTGAGTAAGTTATAGTCACCCAAGAATATTATAGATTGCTTTGAAATATTATATGTGTGTAAAAGTTATATATTGAAATTAAATATTTTTTCACAATATCTTTAAAGTCAAATTAAATGAATAGTGTCAAAATTGACATTATTTATATTTTATGAAAAATATTGTTTTTTTTTAAATTATATTAAAATCATAGAAATATTGAAATAGTATGAATAATAGAGTATAAGGTCTAAACATTAATCCCTTTTCTATTTGTGTTCCAACTTTTACCTTATAGGTACAATTATAACCATTTAAGAGTGAAAAGGGAATTACATCGGTTACAGTTAAAATATGATAACTATGGGGTTAAACTAAAATATAAGTTTTAAAATACCACATAAAACTATCAAAATTTTATTTATTAAATTTATTTCATCCATAAATTAATTTATCTTAAAAATTATTCCCACATTGTGCCACTTTCACATGGCCATGAATTTATTATATTTAAATATTATTATTAATTATATATGATTTCATTCATTCACTATAAAAATGAACCACATGTCCTCTATTATATACACCATAAAGTGAATTTTGTCTCAAAATAACACTAATTTTTTTCTAAACATACATATCCAAGTTATGGAGTTTATGGGATTATAAAATTACAACTATATGTCACATAATTGAATATATATAGGATGTCAACTGAAAAAAAGTTAATCATCAATACAAACTATTTTAAATTTATTTCTTCTAATAAATCTTATAAATATCTTATACCAATTAGAAAATAATGACTCTATAATAATCAATAAATGAAGATTTTATCTTTTGATATGGTAAAATCATTTTACTTCTCATTTACATCCTATGAAAAAAAACATTAACTTTTCATATGTACGACTTACCATCTCTATATAACGATTTAAATAATTTTTCATCACCGCTTTTCTTGGATGGTTATAAAGATAGAAATAATAAATATATATGATATTTATGATGTAAATTTAATTATTCCTTTATAATATCATATTTACCATCTTACCTTCCAACTGATTAGAAAACAATATTATCGATCATGTATATTTGTGGACAACCACCTCTATGAATCAATGTGATTAGTTTTTCATTTACGCTTTACATGGATTTTGCAGAATTTTATTGGAGATTATGGAACCATAATCTGTGTAAAGGATCAAAACTATCGTACCATAACATACAAGAAAAATTAAGTAGTTAACAATCAAAATAATGGTTTTAATGAATAATTGTTATTAAATTGGTGATAAATGGTCATAAATAAATAATTTATGTTATGATATAAATGATTATTGTTATATAATATATTTATAATAATTATTTATTTATTATATTGGATGTTTTAACACATTTTAATGAATTAAAACCTGAGGTAAGGGATCTCCTAAATCAATTTCCATTAACAGGGTTACATCAATTATCCTTTGATTATGTTATGACAAGATTATGTGAGAAGTGACATTTAATTTTGTAATATTATATTACCACATTTTTTGTGGATTTACATTTTTATCATATATTTACTTCATTGGTTAATTCTCACATCAATTGTGTGATCATTGTAATATATTTCATCTCAATTTCCACTCTAATGAGATATATTTGATATTATGTAGCTATTTGCCTTCATATAGTATTTATGAATCTTATTTTATGTATTAAACATGAATATATATTTATTAAACATGATTAATATTTCAATTCATGTTCAAAATTTCAAGGGGTTTCAAATTAAAAGTTACTAAAGAGGTAAGGATTAATTTTTACAATTTCATTTATGGGATTACCATTTTTCTAGTAAATATTATAATATATCCTTTATAAAAATCATATATTTTCTCATACAATTTATATGTAATTATTTTACATATTTTATTTCAATTTTTAATATATTTGGTAATTGAATCAATTGAATGAATTTTTAAATTAAAAGCCGGTCTTATTTCTCTTTTTGATGAGGTATATTTTTCTTCCTTGTCCATATTATATATAATTTATTTAGAAATGATCATTTTATTTACTAAAATGATTTATTAAGGAAATTTTATGTTATCTATTACTATTTAAACTATTTTAAAGGAAACAATCTATTTTTTTAACCGTTCTTTTTTTTCATTACAATAATTCAAAAGTAATTTTTTTTGGCATAAAACGTGTTAATGGATTTTAAAACCACTATAAATTTAATTCCATATTTATCTTATTATAAAATTTATCAATGGTTTAAAGAATTAAACCCCTTAAGGAAAACATATTTTAATGTTATTCAGCCCTTTTATTTTATTCTCTGAAATAAGATAATTTATTATAAAAACTATATTTGTGATGATCTGATGGCCATCATTTATTTCTTATTATTTTTTTTATTCTATTAACTGTCTCTTGAAACATTCATATTCATGTGATTAAATTTCATTTGTATTTAATTTTACTAAAATATATATATCCATTGTATAATTGATATTCTTATTTCCTAAACAATATACCATAACTATATATGATTTTTTACAATGAATATTATTATATTTACTTTAGAAACCATGATATTTTGTATCCTTTACTCAATATGAATATTTTTTGATAAGGAATATATTTTCATAAATTTTAATTGATCATTTAATATATGAGGAAGGTGTTGGACATGTAGTGATGGGTGGGTCTTGGAATTATAAATGCCCTCGATAAATTAGTATGACTTCTGAGAAAAACTAGTTTGTAGGCCATATTAAATGGTTTTTTGGTGTATACCTATATATTGTTTAAAGAATTTTGGAACAGGGCCTTGATGTTATTTTTTAGATGTCCAACATTATGGTTTCTATCATTATGAAATCAGTTTTTGGTATCCATGTGATTTTTCAAATAATATCCTTGTATAATATTTAAGATCATGTGATTATTTATATGGAATAATTTTATATTAATTTAATTTTTAAGTATTATTCTTCATGCCTAAGTTGTTTAATAAATGTCATGTCTTATCTATTATTTACATTTCTATATAGATTATAGCTTATCAACTCATGATATCTTCAATTATATTTAACCCTTAATGTCTATATGAGAGCACCCTTATTTTTTTACCTTCCCCAAGAAATGAATAATGGATATTTGAATGAATTTAAGGATGAAAATTATTTACATTCACAATTTTTTGTATTTTATTTTTTCATATATAATGTGACATTCATGTAAGTATCTTTTTTCCAATACTACTAAATTATTCTGTCCTTTAGGATGCAATCGATTATATCTAGTGACAATGTAATAATGTAACCACCGGTTCTCGACTTCTAGGGGTGGGGTCTATAAAATTATTATATAAGTAATTTATATCCACTTAAATTATAATAGTAACATAAAAATAATGAAAAAACATTGTTCACTACCTAAAATACCTCAAAAGTAATTAATAGGAAATATGATATCATGTATTTTAAAATATAAAAATTCCCATGAAAGGTGTGAATCCCCATGTTTTCTGGTAAACTAATTTTTTTAGTGATCAATACACTAATAAAGAACCAAAATATTACAATATAGAGGAATGAATTATTTTATAATTCAAGATAATTGTACATCCTTGATAGAATCCTTTATTTTAATCAAATTCAAAGGGACATCAAGGATAGTGAGAAGTCACCAAGGTGGTGTAAAAATTTATGACATAAATTTATTTAATTTATCACCATTAAAAAAATATAATCAATTAAAATTCACTTCATGATCTCTATACATAATCTTCACACACACTCATGGAACAATAATAGTAGGGAAAAAATAGTTTTACAGAATTTACAATAAAAATGATCAACTACATTATTGGCATGGTATAGTAAAATCGGTGATCACACATTACACAAAAATCACCATTTGGATTAAAAAACACATTTTATCCTTAAAGCCATGATAAATAATTTTTACATTAACATCTGTAATATAATACCACACAATCAAAGATATTGAATATGATATTTCAATAACAATATAGTCTTCAACAATGGTATACATCTATCATGTTATTCTTCAACTTCTTCCACTTGTAATTATCCTTCATCTACATGCAATGATAATTTAACAACTATAAAAAAAATTCAATTTTTATTCTCTATTACTTAATCAAAAACTATATGTTATCTCATTTATTTTTATTTCATTTCAATAACTCTATAAATGAATATTTTTAATTTCAAATTCAAATTCATTTAGGGAACTTTATTGAATTATTATCACTCTTTATTTAGAATTAAAATATATAATGACCTTATATAGATAATTTTATATGGTTATAGGACATAAATATTATATTTGGTGTAGCCCCTGTACCAACAAATGAGACAATTCATCAAAATTAGGAATTATAAACACCAGTATAAATAAATGTGTCACATCATTAATTGCATCATGATCAACTGGTAGTCCTCTAACATATTATAAAATTGATTCTCCCTTTCTGATGTGATCAAATTTTTTAAGGTGTAATTTTTTTCTTCATTACATCATTTATAAATTATTGAATCATGATATCATAAGTTGAATTGAAATAAATCTATCTACTTCAAAACTATGTGGTGAATAAATCAAATTGTTTCTCACTATCGTGAAACACCATCCTGCAAGCCACACATAACCATGTATATGGAGTAGACCTTTTAATTTAGTATGAAATTGTCTTAATTTAATGGTCCAACTATAATTGTTATTCATTTATATCCTTAATTGCAACATTATTTTCATCTTCACAGCACAATATGTTTCTCTCTTCAAAAAATGGAAAATAAGAGAACAGACAATTATATAGCCCAACATCGTATCAATGTCATGATATACTAGTTTAATATATCATTATATTTAATTATCAAACAATGGGATGAATTATTTTGTTTTAATGTGATTTATTAATATATTATTATCAATTAATAATCTATTACTTCAATCAAAGTGGGTCCATTTTATTACATTTTGATATAATTTTACTTTAGTAGAATTTAATATTTTGTTGTATTCAACTAAAAACGTATCATTATTAAATAGATCCCATTATAGTGTGATTAAAAAACTCATAGTTAGAGTATAATGAGCCTATATATATGTGTGAATATTATATTCAGACCAAAATAGAATATTTAACCATACATGGAGTTCATTCAAGAAATAATTAATCATGTGTAGACTTTGATATGGTTTGATTAAACATGTTGCACTGTAATTTAATAGGAAAAAACAGAATCTCATAAAAACATAATCATTTCAACTATAAATTTTTTCAATCCATATTCATTATTTCAAATATCCCACACTTCCTAATTAATATCCATTAATAGGAGCCTTAAATTATTTATATTTTCATAATAAAATTCAATAACGAACCATAACCACTAAATATATCCCCAACATAATCTCCTTAGATAAAAACCATAATTATAATATTTTATACATAATCTTAATAATTTCCCCTTGTCTGGTGAAAAATTCCCATATCATATAGTTTTCTATTTTAGATGATCTTCATTTTTAAATATTTTTTCCAAAAAGGTATAATTCTTTTTAATTGGGAAATAAACTACCAAGGCATCCATAAAACCTATTGTCATAACATTTCAATTAGGTATATCTCTATGAATTCATGGGAATAATTTTTTGATAAGGTATCTATACATTCATCATGTGGTTTCTCAATATATTAATTTTTTATACTATGAAACCATATCAACTAAAACTGATAGACAAAAGAAGGATATTTTTCATTCCAAACATGAGTCTAATTACGAGGATAAATTCTTTATAAAAATATAAATTTTAAAATAGATATATATAGTGAATAATATTTTTATAGCTTATAATTAGTAACCTAGTATACCAAAACTACATATCCAAAGAATATGATAATGGACCATTCGTTAAGAGTATCATTATAATTGTCAAGAAATGTCCCCAAGGGTGTATCATAGAGAATAAATGTAACCATGAAATGTTTTTATGATATATAATCTACAATATGGTTTCTTCCCATAAAAACTCAAGGTTTGAAATCATTTCAAATGACATGACAATTTATGAGCCCATGCAAGATCAAAACCCAGAAAGCTCTCTCAGGCCGAATAGATTTTCAGGGACTTTTAATGTTTCTTATTAGACCTTGATCAAGATTGATGTTATAGAGTAAATCCTATATTAGTTTTGGGGAGGCCCTCTCTCATGAGTTCCCTCTAAAACATCATTAGTTCCCATCCCAAAAATAAAATATTCATCTTCCCTAAATCATTATCTTTCATTCATCATGTGAAATTTTCCTTACAAGGATCTAGTGAGTATCATAAATCTTCATGTCTCGGCTTGTTTACTAAGCTGTGTGTGAGAGGATAATCACAAATTCATTAATGTCTGATCGATTGATGGTTCCATTGCTTTAGATTAGGAAAATATCCATTATGTTAACATCAAGACATATAGATCCAATGTTTTTATCAAACTAGATATGGATAAGGATCAAGATAGACTTGAATGGATCTTTCTTATAAAGGTTCTTAAGAGAATGGGATTCCCCCCATGGGATACTGACCTAATGTTTTGGTGCATTTGTTCAAAAATGTTATCTATATCCTTACTACAGAAAAACTATGGATTCTTTAAAATAGTACATGGGATAAGACAAGGTGATCCATTGTCTCCAAGATTATTCATTCTTTCTCAAGATTCCCTCAATCACTTCATCAAAAAACCTCATGGATAGGAAAATACTCCCCTACCACTATATGTATCATCAGTAGGGTGTCTCTTAATCTACCTATGCAGATTACATGATCATTTTCTTAAATGGAAGTAAGAAATCAATTTACGGTATTAACAACATATTGGAAGAGTATTGTCATTGTAGTTGGAAAGTGGTGAATTTTGGAAAGATTATATTGTTCATATAAAAATTTTGTTAGACTAGAAGATCATCCTTAATGTAAATAAGTCCAGGCATAAATTGACATTCCTTCTTGATGGACTACCTTGGGGCTCTGATTTCTCTTTGAAAATCATTTATCCTTCATTTTAACAAGGTTTATTACAAGATAAATAGTCACATTGACATTTGGATAAACTGGTTCTTGTCATTCATGGGTAGAATCACCCTTATAAATAGTGTTATATTATCTATTCCAATGCATATTTTATATTCCCTGCTGGTTCCAAAAGAAATGGTTACTAATATTGATAGAGTGCTGACATATTTCATCTGGCATGCTCATTCAGTTAGGCGACATCATTGGGAATCATGGTCTCATATAGAGAAGACATATATGGTTAAATCAATGTGTTCAGTGTCTTTAATGAAATACATGTCCTATATGAATATCTACTTTGGTATATTATTAATGTCTGGTATTTGTGGGGGCGGGTCATGGTGTAAGAACATGGGAAGGTTATGGGTTCTTGGATCAAGGTCTAGTCCTCGTTATTAGTCATTATTCATCCATATTTAGAGGATCTACAAGGGCACTCTTGATGGATTTTGGGTGAAGGAGATATCATCTTATGGAATAAAAATTAGGTTGGTACCACCCTACAATTTCTGAGATGTCCTGTGACATTGATGACATTTAGACAAGCTAAAGAATTATTAAGCTTCACAAATGTAGTCTTGAGCATAGATCAGTGTGCTTTATTTGAGGTTATTGATATTTCTTTAGATTTGGATAGGTTCGTGTTCAAAGGAACTGTATCCGGAATTTTCTCTAGTATGGACTACACTCATACAGTGGCTAATAACTCTTTGAAGGATTCATGGAGTGATTTAATATGGTGTAATGAAATGCCTCCAAAACCCAAATTCCCTTTCTATAGAATTAATAATAATGCTCTCTCCATAGAAGATCAGATGCAACAGTCAGGTATCAGCCTAGAATCCAAGTTTTATTGTTGTAGGTGGCCTAGGGTAGAATTCTCATATCACATGTTTTTTTAAGGAGAGTGGGATATTTTCCTATGGAATGATTTTAGATAGTTCATTGGCCATTATTAGTTAGGGTCCTTATGAGGCATGTTCCATAAGCTTTGGTTCTAGGGGCTAAGCATGGTAGTTAGAAATAAAAAGTGAGGATTTTCATATTAAAAGTAATATGGTGGTGTGTATGGTAGGAAAGGAATAAATCATGTTTCCATGGGGTAAGGTGTTCAAAATTTATCCTAATACTCAGGAAAAAAATATTTATCATCGATCTTTCTTAGATGAACCTTGATTGGTCAAAATCCCCTTTTTTAGGTTCCTGAGAATCACCAGATCTCCCAGTAATAACACGCTCAGGGACTAACAAGGAAGGTGGATCAGATGAAACTCTTACAAATCAGGCCTCAAACTTAATATAGATAGATCATGTAGTGCTGGCATCATTCCAGGTGGAGGAGTTATTAGAGACACTAGTGGCTCGGTTGTTCACACATTCACTAATTTTTTTGGTGGTGGTGATTCCCTTCATGTAGAGGAAATAGAAACGTCATAAGGTCTCATTCAATGCATAAAAATTATATCAATCTCACTATTATTGAAAAAAACTCCAAAATCATTTTTAATTCATTATGTAGTCTCAACTTTATTTTGAGGTTACTCTCACATATCATTCGCATGTGGAAATTCTTAATCAGCAAAAGGTTGGAAGTTCTTAATAAATTTCATAAGGGTAATAAAGTAGTGGACTTCCTTTTCTCTATAGTATTAGATGACATATAGGTCACTTATTTCTCGTCTTTGGGATCTCTTTTTCCAAAAGTCATGGATTTAGTTCTTGGTGATTTCCTTGGTCATCAATAATTTCGACCCCTTTATTACTTTTGTAAAATGGGTTATTTTCCACTTTTTTTTAAATAAGTTAAAATGATGCTGATGATAACCCCCAATATGAACCGCCACCTAACTATATCAAAACTAAATATGTCCATAAATCTAATATGTTTTGATCTATATTGTATATGAACCAAAATATAGTAATCATAAGAAAGGATAAAGAAATAAAATTTTATTAGTCATCCTTATTCTTGTATAAATTCCATTACTAGGGTACATACCCTAAAAAATGAGTAGAAATAACACACAAGTAAGAGACACCCAATCATGAACATGGAAAAAATACAACCATTAGTAAGTTCATAGCCACATTAGGATTGATTTTTTGTTTCCATGTGTTGAACTAACCAACATTCAAGGTTTAATAGTAAGGTAATTTAATATTGAGGGTTAATTGAAGAGAGAAAATATTTAGATGACTCACTTATAGCCTCACCAAATTGGACTATAGGAAAAAGTAAAATTATTCCATAAAATGGATGATATAGAGGGGTTAATTTTCACTCCTATTACTCTATTTTAGTGTTTCCAAAAAACCACTCTAGAGGATTATTCTTCTTTGTTTCCCTCTAAATAGTTTATTCTAATAGAAACTCATCAAACATTCCCCCATGAACAGTGATACCTACCTATTATTGTATGTCCCATAAGATTAATATTATATCACTATTTGGAAGGTTAAAAAGTTTTATTATCTTGACATCAATGACTAATTAATTTTATAAGTAGATCTATTTACCAATACACTATGAATAATCAAATCTATGTCACATAGTATATATTGATAATCAACAATTGTTCATTGACTTTTTCATTGGGTTAATAAACCCATAAATCATAGGCTCATCCATTAGAGAAGTTTAAATAATGGTATAGATTGGATTTTGACTTTTTTCCTCTACTTAAATTATTTGGTGAAATAATAATGATAGATGAATGATATAGAGTGATTATATGATTAATTTCATCTTGATTATACTTAGTTAGTGGGGAACCATTCAACATATGGGAACCTACCTAATGTTCTTCCAGGAATACTTGTCCCACAACAGAAATGTTTTTTTTTTGGATATGGTTAGAGAATGAGTGATCTCTGATGATTGTTTTTTGTGTGTATAGTAATGAATTAAAATTTAATCATGTAGACCAATGTAATATAGAGTTTACTAATTTGATAACATTTAGTCCTTAAAATAATGTCTCAGAAGGTTATTAAGGTATTTTTATTTTGAAATTTGACATGATAAAATAGGGCAACATTAATTTTACTAATGATACGTACCCTTATAATAATTAAATTCATTGAATAAAAGAGGTGTGATAAACATTAAATAATTTTCTATATATAATGAATTAATGAAAAACCATTCAGATCATGTAGTATGATAGAAGAAAATTTCATAGTATAAATTTTCACATTAAAACTATATGATTTATCAATTATATAAATACAATCAGGTGAGGTTGACCCCACATGAATTTATTATAAATTTACATTATTATAAAAACAATCATGAGGTTATCATGTTCTTGAAGGATATAATAATTATAATGAAAATATCATCATTTTCAAATAATTAAATATAATTCTATGTGGGTGAGAAAACATTCAAATAACTCCAACATGACTTCAAATAAATGATTAGGACTCCCCTTAGTGTATTTATATGGGTTTAGTTAACCATTTATATCCTAATTTTATATAAAAACACACATATCTTATGTAGGTTTCCATGTTCTCCTTAAAATTAAATACTATTTATTCTAATTGGAGTTAATTATACAGGGCTAAATTTAAGGATGTTTGAAAAAGTCCTTCAAAAATATCAATAATATTTTATTTAGAAATATATAATAACACAATATTCCAATAAAAATTAACTTCCAATATAAAAATTATTTGATGATCATTCATGGGATTCGTTTTTAGGGAAGGATGTAAATTTATTTTTAACCATGTGAATCCATTATAGATGAATGATGTTTCTAAAATGGAGGTGTGAAGTACTTATGGCCATGTGAAATCATTGTAACCTATAATAATTTATAAAATAGAGGTTTAATTCTCTTATGAACACATAAATCATTATTTCCTTGAATCATTTTGTGTATTATGGTGGGAATCCCATAAAGTCACATAATTCCTCTGTGAAAATTTTTCAATAGATATTTTGGGAGTACTTAGATGGATTGTTTATAAATAATACCCCTCATGATCTATATAACTATTTTCACATAGGAAATATTCAATTATATATGATCACTATAATAATGTGTCAAATGAATCATACCCACAAGTATTTCCCCCAACACACATTTTTTGAACATATTTATTTTCAAGGAATGTATTTCAATAAAAATTGAATCTTTTGTAAAGATCTTCATTTGAAAAATTATGTAGAGAATAATTTTAGAGATATTCTTAATTAAATATAGAGAGAGGTTAAAGGAAGCTTTATTGACTCTTCACAATGATGGCACTTTTATATAAAATCCTCCTGATATTGTACATGTAATATCTTTTGTTAAGGATTTGTATGAAATTTATTTGCATAGGGATAACAACCAAATGAATCTTATATTGGTGGACATTCATATATACTAGTATCTTTATTATACCCCATACATTAATAAAATAATAAAATATTAAGTAAAATTTACTATTTCTAGTAAAAATTTCAGCCTCTCAATAATGGTTCGTCGCTATGAAAGATTTATCCTATATATAGACACATTAAGATGGATCCATATTGTGGACATCTAGTAATCCTTAAGGACTTTTATTTTATCCAATTATATTATATGGGATGAATTAATTTTCCAAATAACCCTATCAAACTTTTTCCTCTAAGGAAAAATCACATACAATCCTATTCTATAAAGTCCACTTCCCAATCCACATAATATATATGATCTAGTTACCATTTATTTTTGTGTGCCAAAATTTAATATAATATTTAATTGGTAATAGAAATTAATTAAATTTAAAAAAAAAATTATATCCCTTAGTTTTCCCCTAACAAGAAGGATTCTTTAGGTACTAAAAATCATTTAATCCTTTGATAATGATAGTATATATCGTTATAAAACTGGTTTAATTTTACATGACACAAGACACCCAACCTAACTACTTTGATCTAAACTCCCACACCTCAAAACTAGGTAGTGCATCTACACTTATAATTTGGTAACACCCCATGAGAATTGAGACTGAAGAGACTAAATATTACTACCTGGGTCAATAAAGAACACATTTCATTTCAAAATCCTAGTTGATCATAACTCCATAGTTAAAGAGGTTTTTCCTGGAGTAGTGATCCAGATAGATGACCTCCAAAGAAGTTACCAAGGGTGTGTGTGTGTGTGAGTGAGTAATGATCTAAATTAATGGAACATGTAATGTAATATTGGGAGAATCATTAGTCTAATGATCGATTCATACACATGTTTGATAAATAAATCCATTTATAAAATTAATGTTGAAGAGACATGAAGATGTTGACAAATGACATGAATAAAGATTAACCAAATGCACTACCCACAATATAATTCTACAATTTCAAGGATTGTGGAGATTATTTCAATTAGTGCATAATTACAAGGGTTAATAATGACAATCGGTAATAGTAACCACTTAAGATAATGGAAAAAAGGGATAGATTATCCATACACAACTATAGATGTATGTTGAGTGGGTGATGTGGTGAAATTTTGGAAAAAATCCCTCAAGCTATCATTGCAGCATTTTTTGGTTTCTTGTGTTTGTTGACAATGCAGGTTTCCATGGTGAATTTTCAAGTTCCAGAGATATTTTTGACAATACATGTTGTAAAAGAACCATGACAAAGGAACGGATGATCTGGAGGCGGCCCAAAAGAACAGATACAAGGTTGTGCCGTTTTCCAGTGATTGCCAAATTTTTTGGGGTCCAAAATTTGGATTTTGGTGAGAATTATGAAATATGGATTTCCTTGAAGATCTCATCAAAATACGGCAAAGTCATGAGTTTCTTGAAGATGGGCATCATGGATTGGATTTCACGAAGACATGAAAAATATTGACGGTGATGCTTCGTGATTACAACGAGCTTCGTGAACAGAAGCGTTGAAGGGAATTATGTCGGTAAAGGGCTTTGTGAGTGGTGATTTACAATTAATGTGCAAATTAAATGACATAATTATTCATGATTACAACGAGCTTTGTGATCAAAAAATTGTCATGGTGATTTTCATTTTTGAGAGAGTTTTGGCGGGAACTTCGGAGCATCGCAATATGAGCTGACATGGTATTGACTTCATGTGGAAATTTCAAGGGTTGGTGGAGTCGCTTATAAATAGGCCACAACCCACTCAAGAGAAGTAGAGAGTGTTTTCGAAGAAAATATTTTTTCTCTTGTCTTGCGAAGGAGGTTCGCGAAGGCGGTGTGCTTCACGAAGAGTGGAGCTTCGCGGTGGCTAATTTAGCTCCACGAAAGTTGTGTTCTCTGCATTGGCTCAGTGAGCTTCATGAATGAAGTCTCCCTATGACGACATGAGATTTACAATGGCCTAAGAATTGTGAAGGATTGATCTTTGCGAGGATCTGAGCTCCATGAAGGAAGTGTGCTCCGTGAGGCAGGATCTCTACGAAGGTGTGAGCTTTGCGAAAAGGTAGGAGCTTCACAAAGGCTTGTTTGAGCTTTGCGAAATTGGGAGCCTCAGGAAGTAGGGTTCTTTGCAAAGGTATTTCCAAAATAATTGCCTAGTGGTCAGGGGAAAATCGGTATTCATCAGTGGATGAAATTTGGACTTCAATAGAGTATCTATATATAGTGGAGGATGCATTCATTAGTGGTAATGAAAAGACCTATAGGTCTATAAATAGTGAGTGGATCTTCGAAAGAAGTAGTGATATCACTTCAATGGAGATAATAGTGATTTCTTAAATTTTGAGTTGTTGTAAACTAGGATGGACAGTGATTTCGCTTCGAACTTGTAAACACCAGTGCACTTGTAGTGCAATTGGTACATTGGCACACCGCTGGTGTATGCTCCTTGGACGTAGCCCAGTGAGGGTGAACCAAGTAAAAAAATTTGTTTCCTATACATGATTTAAGATTTATTCATACTATGAAATGTGAAGGAGAGAGAATAGGGTTTTTTATAATATAAAAACAAGATCAAAAGGGGCAGTTGTTTGAATCTGCCATACCCTGATTCACCCCCCCCCCCCCCCTCAGGGTATCGAGCCTAGTGTAAATAACAGGAAATATACAAATATCATAAAATATAGATCTAAAAATATCTTATTTTATTTAGGTTCTATCAATACATTTATGTTTTTTTAATTCTATATGGGTATCACACACTAGCACAATGATTAGATATGGAATAATCTATCAAAACACCTATTTGTATGATGATCGCATCTCAAGTCAATAATTCATCTATGATTGAATATTAGTGGAATGTGTTTCCTAAAAATCATATTATTCTCACTATTGTTAGAATTTATGTTCTTTAGGCATTGATTTAATCTTTCTATATAGATCCTATATCAATTGTAGAGGATGGTAAGTCATAGTTTATATTCCATATAAAACTATGATCATCTATTAGTGTGAGGATGAATATGTACACTCATTAAAAATATCATCCATTTAATTAGTCTTAACTTCTACTCTTGAGTGTTGTCTATTGAAAATGGTTTGGGAGGACCTCAAAATTGTAGATATGCCTATTGTTCAGAAATATTCTAATATATTTCATGAAGAGATTCTAAATATTCTCCAAATTATGAAGTTTAGTCCAAAAAAACTCATCAATGATGCTACACCTATTTTAAACTATTTAAATAATGGATCCAATTGAGTTATAATAAATTAAGAAGAAACACATATAGAATCTAAAAAGGGGATTCATATGCTCTACTACATCATCATAGGGTTCACCCATTCAATATTTTAAAAAGAAAATGGGTTAGTGAATCTATTGTTAATTATCATGAACATAATAGGATCAATATAAAGAACATGTTTTCATTAGTCTCCATGTACTTAAATGTAGTCTCCTTAGAAATGAGGATTTTTATTAAATTCATCATTAGCTATATTTAGTATACAACATTATTTATATATAGAGAATAAAATGATAACACATAAATATGTACATATTAAAAATTAAAAAAAGTTTTGATTATATAATAGTGTAAATATATTCAGAATTTTCTATAGGATGAAAACATCTTTCAACTAATCATTTAGACCACAAATTCATACAATAATAAGAATATATTATTTGATGAAACTATAGACTTTTTTACAATAATATAACATGAAATACTCAAAATAAATATAAATAATAGATAAAATTTGCTCATTCCATTTATTTTCACCATTATAGATGATAGGCTATTTATCCTATATTTCTTTTATATATGTGCAACTAGTCATCATCATACAAATATAATTTTAAAAATCTTAAAACAAGGTGTTTTATACCTCAATGTCAATGATGAGTAATTTTCTATCTACTTCATTTGTTCAAAAATCAATAACAACACTCACCTATATTCCATGAATGGAATCAGAAAAAATCAATCCTTACAAACTGTATAAGTGAACTCATTTATTTCATCCATATCTTGTATTTACATATAATAAAAAATTGAAAAATTTTCTTATTCCCTATATTATCTTTATCAATAATAATTTTTTGGTAGATTTAATGATATTAAACCAGTGGATCTATTACCACATTTAATATCAACAATATCACAAACAAACCCGAATAGGTGATAAATTACTCTATGAATTAATTTCAATATTAATATTTAATTGAATTTTTTCCTTTCCTGGAGAATAAAATTTTAAAAAATTAACCCTATGAACATTTCCACAATATATATATATATATATAAAATAAATGTAGTGAAAAATAAATTTTTACATTGTTCAACCATATGGGATACATCCATGGACTATATATCTAAGATGTATCGATGTAGAGAAATAACTACCCACTATAAGGATTAGATAGTTTGGAAATTTATCACTACCAATCCATTGGTCACATCATCTATTTTATATTCCTCAAACTAATTTTAGAAATGAAATATTTAAATATTAACATAATTATCTCCTAAACTAATTTATAAACAAATCATTAACAATGAATAAAAATGGTATTCTCCTTAGACTCCAATCGCTTCTATCAAATCTTGATCTTAATTTTTTCATCATAGTAATATTTTCCTTCTAAATTTATTTTCAATTGGTTATATCTCTAAATTTTATATAATCTCCATTTATTTTTTCACTTAACAAAACACATAAAATTTGTAACAACTAAGTTTTTTTAAGATAAGATATTCCTCACATTTAACCCTTATTTTTTTATGAGTAATACTTTTCTTCGGTTAAGTGTTGGGTGTATCCTTCTTTGGTTTCTAGGGTTTTATAGGCCTTTAAAGGAATTTATGGTTGGATCAATGTTATAAGAAACCATAAATTTCTCCCCAAGAAACTATTAAACTAGTTTGGTGAAGAAAATTGGATGTAGAATGATTATAAAATTTTTAGAGACAAACATGTGACATTCCCCAAAAAATCATGTGGCTTTGGAAAGTGTTGAAAATCATTGTTGTCACAAATTTTACCAAACTATGTGTCCAAACCTTGTTGGATAGAAGAAAATAAAGTAACCAACTCATAGTTGGTGCATGGATTAAGAAACCATGTGACAAAACCATATTCCTAATTTTAAATAAACATAAAAAATATATTTTAAATAAGAAACATACCTAAAAACATTAATTATTCCTCCAACATCTAGGATTCTATTTCCTGTAAAATATTATTGTTGTTCATCGAATATTTTTTTCATTCAGAATGAAATTCCAATAAATCATTTGATATTTGTCCTAGGGACTTCAAGTAATGTGATATATTTTCTCTCCATTCAACATTTTCTACCTTGATCTATGTTATTTTTTTGAAAGGAGTCATAGATATGGGATTCCATGTCTAGATTTATGATCATGCACCAGATCTAATGATTAATACATACATGAATGTTATATTTGTGTTGGATCTTGAGATTTTGTGGATTAACTTTTATCGATCATATATATACCACTAATAGAAAATATTTTTCGGTATGTTGATATGGAATCCATAACAAGGCATGATTACTTCCTTAAAATCAAATTTTAGATGTTCTATGTTGATGGATTGGATATTATTCATGTTAATGATGGTGTTAATCCATGATCAAAGTTTAATTTCTTAGTTGATCGTATAACATGGATTCAATATGACAAACATAGGGACTCCATACTCTCTTAAGCTTTTTGAATTATACTGTATAGAATGTTTGCAATGTTTTAGATTGTTTTTATTTCTAGTTTAAACTCCATTTCATGATTTTTATGTTTGAAGTATATATTGTGGCAATGAGACCATTTCATTTTAATGGATTGTGTGTTCCTTGTTATGTAATTTATTAATTGTGTAACATTTTATAGCCTATGGAATTACTTATCATGATATATTTATCCTTTCAATGATATTTATTAAATTTTATTTTTTCTAATATAATGGAAACTCTATTTTAGTGTCCAGTTTGATAGGTGGCCCTAATTTACTTAGTTGTCTCTTTAGAGGGTGATTTTAGATTACATGACTCTTAGAATGTAACTCTACATATTTTGGTTATAATTGAGAATTGAATATGATGATCCCATTTTAGGATATATCTATACACCTTTGGAAGAGAGTTTATAAGATGGTATGATGTATCATTGAAGAATATACTTATATGTGTGTAGAGTTTTATTGTTAATTATTATTGGAACACTTATTTTATTTAATGGTTGATGATTTTATAGGATATTGTGTAATTCAAACATTTCTACTTGTGATATTCTACATTAATGGCACTGAAATAGGTATATCTAAGGTTTGTGGCATCTTGGTTAGCACATGATCACTCTTTACATGGTTTTTTATATTCTTCCATACACATTTAACATTCTATCATGTCACACGCACACACACACATGCACACACACACACACATACATACATATATATATATATATATTTACATATGTTAAGGATTAGTTAGTGGAATCCTACTAGGTTATACTAATACCCTACATGGGATTCTTATAGAATATGTAGACTTCCTGGCTAGTAATCAAATCAAGGAAAAGGGACATGTTCTAGGATGTTGGGGAGATTTTTTTTGGATTTGGACATGGTACTGATGAAAAATAAATATTGTGTCTCAACACTTTTATTTATTTTAATTTCCTATTGTACTATTATACTTGTTAACCTACCACATTCGGATTCGTTTGAGTACATTAGACTATATTTTAATGAAATCTATTAAAGAATTTACTCATATTATTTCTTAATTTTTTTAGATAGATAGTGTTTATTAGTTTTTATTCAGTGATGTATATGATTACCAAGTCTAGTATTGTTATATTAGACATTCATAGCTAGTCGATGGTCTCTCTAATGTGGGTAGTAATGCATGTGGTAATGTGGAACTTCATTTATGATCCGGGGGTTCAGTTCATGGATTTACAAAATGGTATCAATTTCAAAAGTTTTCCTTTATTTTAATTTTTTATGCTATAATGGAGAAATTTTGTGTGAAACTTGTGTAGGGGAGTTACCATGAGCCATGCCAGGTCATTTGTAATGTTCATCTGAGTTTCTAGGGATGGTATTTTTGTTATAGTTTTATGTGATTTGGTTATGTTCATGAATAATTAGTAGTGGTGTATAATAGCATTATATATATTTAATTTTTGAGTGATTCATTGTAATTAATTATTTCAATTACTTGATTGTATTGTTGGTTGTTTGATATATCTCTATTTTATACTGTTGTGATATATCTTTGTGGGAATTAGTTATTCAAACATGTGAATGTTGTTATGTTATATATATATATATATATTGAGTCTAAATTGAGGATATGGGGTAAATTATTATGCCTTGGGTTGAAATGGGATCAGTATACCTTATGTGTGGGTATCTCCTAGGATAGACCATTCTATAGAAATCCCACATGTGTGCCTAGAAACTAGATAAGTTTTTATCATAAGAAATTTATTACAAAAACTTGAAACCCTAAATTGGTATTTCATAAAAAAACATCCTCAAACATTCTATAGTAATCATTTATGGGTTGACATGCATGTTTCACCACATTCCATATTGGAGGACACACTATTGTGTTCTCTTACACATACTCTCAGGATTCAGGTGGTAAACCCATATCATCCTAGTGTCTTGTAAACTGTTCCTAGTCATGGAGGTGGGGTATTGATGAATGTGGTGTATTATTCCTCGAAATATAAACTCTAGAATCCACCATAAATCTTGGTAATTGTTGATACCTAGGATTTATAGTATAGGATTTAAATTTTCAAGGTAATATCTAAACTATTAAACACTCTCATGGATAGTAATGTGTAGTTGGTTGCATTTATTATTAATGGAACCACCAATAGGTGGTGGTAATTTTGGCTCAAGAAATAAAGTGTTATTTTCTTACATGTTATGCATTTAAAAAGTGTTTCTTTAAGGAGATAATTTATGATATATTGATTCTGGGAAGAGGATGACAGTTTATGTAACTTCATCAGTGTATGATTTCGGTTTCTACATACTAATATTTTTTAAATAGTTTCTCAGATTTGATACTATTTATTTTAGGAATAAGGAATATATGGATATGAAGATAAACCATTTCCTTCATCTAGATCTTATATTTTAGTTTAAGGTTTTTACCTGATGAAATATGAACAAGATTATCAAAATTTCATAAATTTTAAGAAGGGGATGTAGTAGGTGTGGCCTCCATGTTTCCTCACCACCTCTAGTAGTAGGAAGAGGATGGATCCATATGAATAATATGGTGGTAAATAGGTTCATAATAGTTTGACTTCTTAAACTCACTCTTTGAGATGAGCCTCAACCATCAACTACAACTATGGATAGAGGGGACATTTTTGTATATTATGTGAAATTCCACATAGAAATGTCTCTAATATGGAAAGATGGGTCATCTACATAAAATTTATTATATGGTTTCATGAATAAACTAAATAAGCATAGGTCTAAGTTTAGATAAGTTTCCATTATAGAATACAATGAATAATAAATATCGGTGATTCCAGAGAATCATGATTCATAGAGGTAGGGTCATTCTCTAGAGGTTGGCATGAATTATGGGATGGATGAGGTTTGATCCACATATGGAGAGAGATATTCTATAGATAGAGGTACGATATTGATTAACTATATGTTATATAATAATTTATATGATAATGGAGATAACCATTTATTAATATCTTATGAATTAATTACATGACAAGATTTAATTGTTATGTTATATTCTGAGGTATGCTCTCTTGATACACCCTTGAGAACAAATTTATACTATCTCACTGATGTCATATGTGTCCTGTATATATTTCTAGCTCTAACATCAGTTGATGTTTCATGATCCTAGATATTTTAAGGTTTTATTGGTATTGGAAAATGGATTAGAGTTTCCAAAATTGTTCTTTTTTGATGATTTAATTAAATTAAAATTATCATAAAAATGAAGAGTACAATAATGAAAATTATTAATGAATTATAAAATTAAATAAATAGATAATGATATTTTATTATTTTTTAGATCATCTAGATCCTACATATACTCTTCAATTTATGTTACTAAATGATAATATTAGAATTAACTATGTAACTCACTTTTGATAGGGAGTGATAACCAAGTTATAGTTGTTCCTTTTTCTCATATGGTGGTGTAACCTAACCAACCTTTACAGGATGCACAACCCATGACCAACATGAATTTTTATCAGTAGTCACATCATGAATATCCATTTAAATAGGATGAAATACCCTGATGGTCAACTTTTGGATGTGAACATCTTAAACAAACTTGAAAAACATAAACATAATAAAAATAAAAAAACACAATGAAAACCCAAAATAAAGTAATAACATTAGTATATGAGAAGATAATGAATATCTATACCCCTAAAAAATTGGTAAATATATATTAGATGATCAATTGATCATGTTTCGTCAATATCTCATGAATTAAGTAATAGTCATGGTAGGTTTTCATCACATTTTAATTTCTCTATGAATATAATATTTTTTTATTTTATAGTTGAATGAACATTGTTGAGTTTATTTAATCATGTTTCCCTTTAAAAAATTCCACTGAGTAATCCCACTCCATGTTATTCTCATGGACATGGGATTTTCCTGACCAAAAATCATGTAATTCTAGGGTTGAAAATAATAAACATGAAAGTATAACAATTACCTGAAATTTGAAATATCATTCCCTTTTTTATAGGTTTATTCCAAATTTTTCATCAAGTATTAAATAGTTATTATACAATTATAATATTATCATTTCCAAATATTATTATTTTACAATTAATAAAAAATTATGAATATATAAAATAAAGGGAATGTAATTCAAAATCATAAAACAATGAAAAAAAGTATCATAAAATATATAATTGATTAAAGATCTAATAAAATTTTCAACATAAAAATAATAATCAATGTTCTAATATAGTTTATAAATATTTATGGATAATGTAAATTATCAAAAATAATTATTATAATGTCATAGTAAATAGAAAATAGAAAAAACAATTCGAAAAAATATAGATTGTGTGGTTATCCTAGTTACCATGCGTACTATAGATAAACTTAACAAATGAAGGTGTATTTAGTGGACCTACTTATAGTATGAAGGTGTTTGGAGGTTAGAGTAATAGATGTTTCAAACGTCCATAATATAATAATGTATTGAACAGTACTATTCAACATCTTCCTAGACATAATACTACTATGTTTAGATGATTTGATCGAAAAGGAATAGGATATTGTATATTGCATGAACATTAAGATGTATACATGATTCGAATGCTACATGTGACTTCAACATCCACGATGAGTTTTTATTAAAAAAAATATGGATGAAGGTGTTACATGGATTTCTAGTATATCATGTCATCATGTGCTATTTGTATTGGGTACTACGATATGTATATTAAGAGCTACATATAACAAGTTACTATAAAAAAAATATATTTTGATATACATCATAGAGAATGATTCATAAGACATGGTGGAATGATAAACTGATTTTTGATCTTCTTACCTCAAGGTTAATGCATAGGCTTCATGTGGTTGGTTCCCTCTATAATATATTATGTTTACTCATGTAATCGATTATCCTTAGCATGTGTTAATTTCACATTAAGGCTCAAAAAACATGATAACTGTTCATATGGTAGGTTGAAATATCATGATAACATCACATCTTTATATGGATGGTGGATTTACATTATACAGTAGGCTCAAGGATTCCATTTGGTAAGTTCGGTTATATAAGGTTCGTGACTAAAAATATATATAAGTGGTAGGTTGAGTTACTATAGCAACAAATTTTAACAACCCATGAGATAAAAAATAATGAGATCTATGAAATAAATTAACTATTAACATGAACTAAAAAAAGTGAAGCGTGAACAAATAATGATCTAATGAAATCATGGTTATGAAATATTAATTTTAAAAGATATAAAAACAATAAATCTGAGAAAATATCATTTGAAACACCTGAAATAAGAAACAATTATTTGATATGAATTTTAATTTAACAATAAAAATAAAAAATATATTTATTCTACCCAACACTAACATTTTCCCCTTATATATTACAAAATTAGACAATTAATTCACCAATATCTCCCACTTTTTAAACATTGTAAACAAGTAAAAATATAAATTTTTGAAAACTAATTGTGTTCAAAAAAAATCCATATATAAATCCATGAAAAAATTTAAATTGTTAAATAATTTATTCTACTATACATATAATACTAAAAGATTAAACTATTTTGATATAATATAATTTTTAGTAACAATAAAATTAGTCTAATTAAACTATAATTTAACACCCCCAATATTTCATAGTGTGTCACTTCTTCAAAATAAGTCAATAACTTGCACTACACGCAACACCCAGTTCAGGTGCATCATGACTTACCAAATAAGTCATTCAAAAGAGGTTATGAATAGTATTAACTAAATTTTGAACTTTATATAATCCATATAATTTTAGAATCCATATTATTAGTTTCTTATACCTAATGTAAGAACAAATTCATTTCTTCTGATAAAAGAAGTATTTTTCAAAAATGCACTTTTACCAACTTTTAATAGTGAACCCTTTTTAAATCCAATATTTTAAACTTTTATATATTTAATTTGACTAAATAAATTTATTTTTTAGAATGGGGATATCAAAAATTTACAATGAAACACCCCAAGCTTCCATGGTATGCTTCTCTTTGAATAAAACAGTAGCGTGTGTTGTACACAACTTCAAGTTCTAACACACACTACAACCAATCAAACTAGCTGTTATGAATAGTTATACATACTTTTTTAAATTTTATAATTTTTATCACTCAAAATGGACTTCATTTTTGGATTTGGAATATCAAATTTAGCCTAGGGTGAAATTTTGAGACTTTTCGGATAATTTTTATATTTTGATGAATAGTGAAAATTACTAAATTTTAATTAAAAACAACTTTTTTAATCAAAAACAATTTATAATGATAAATTATGAATTTGAGTGGTTTTAATGTATATTTAGAATATATTTTTACCATTTAATACAGTTTTTGTCATTGGACATAATTTCCTAATTAAACCGGATATAAACAAGTGGTAATCTTTTGATAGTTATTATATCTTAAAAACACGCTTTTTGTTTTGACAGCGAGAATTAATTTTAAATTAATTTCTGCCACTTCTGTGTTTTGAATTTGATAAAATGGATTCCATATTTAGAATCAGGATGTCCAAATTTTAAATTAATTTTAGCCACTTCTGTGTTTTGAATTTGGAAAAATGGATTCCATATTTGGAATCAGGATGTCCAAATTGTGTAAATAGGTAACTTTTATTTTTAGACATTTCGAATAATTACTTCGGTAAATATTTTATTTACCATGGTTAAAGGGTAAATCCAGTAAATAAGGGTTAAAAATAATATTATAATAATAATAAATTACCCTAAAACGTGTCCTAACCATATTGGTGGATACATGTCCGACCATGGGCATCTTTGGGTCGATTTTTGGGACCCCATTGAGCCACTTGTAGGTGATAGGGACACTTTATTTTAATTAACATAAAGTAAATACAAAAATCACATAAGCTTATATCTTTTAGAAAAATAATTTTTAAAAAGGGTTATATATGCTATATTTTCGATTATAAATATTCATTAGAAATATAAAAATATTTCCTACATAATGATATTTTATTTATAATTTTTATACATTGAAAAAGTAAAAATATATATGACACAATAATGATGTAGTATTTTCCTTATTAATGAAAGAATCAAATAATTGGTACTATAAATGTTAAAATAAATATAATTTGAAAGTTTTGATGACATACACGAATTTTATTGGTTAATATGACATGTTAGGATTGCTTAAATGAATTTGGTACGAATTAATAAAGTTTTTATGACTTTAACAAAAATCAATTATTGAGTAGTGTCAAAATTGACATAAATGAGTTTTTAAAGAAAATATTATATTATTAATTTATATTCTCTTCCTAAAACCTTATGGTTCGGAAAAATGACTTATATCATTATTGGTGTATCATTAATGGAAAACTTTGAGGTCTCTTGGATGTATATAGTAATTATATTAACTATATATTATAAAAATACAATATGACATGGTAAGTATTAAACTAATTAACCAAGAGTTAAAACTAAAAGATAAGGTTAATATAATGACCCAAACCTGTCTAAAATCTATTGGTTGAAAGGATTTCAACCCCTCCCCACCTTAGACATTGAATAAACTACTTTGGATCCTTTATAAACCAAATATTAATTTATTATAAATTAATTCTTTAAGTTTTTCCTAAAGAGCCCCTCCTCCCCCTTATAAAAGGACTCAACTTCTAACCAATTCTTCACACCTTCAAGGCCTTTTGGTTCAGCTAAACCCAGCCCAAATACCATCTAAACTTCCATCACTTCATCCTAGAGACCATAGTTTGATCAGAAATCCAACCTAAGGAGCCATTTTGATCAAATGAAAAGGAAGAACCCGAAGAAGAGGTAACGTCTTCACCACCCTCTTTAAAGTTTCTTTCCTCTTCAACTTCTTCTTTCCTTGTTATTTACATTCTAAAATAATAACTCTAGTATATTCTATATACTATGATTTTATTATAATTATGTAACAAACAAATTCATTATTCTATCCATCCCTTGAATGACATGTCACCATACATGCATACGTACGGCCTACCGTCTCCACGTTGTGGTGCAATTGTTATTCAATATATTATTATTTAGATGGTTATAAGGATGATGTATAATTCATGTAAATAATAAATATAACATGATAATGATTTTGTATATATGATATACCATCCAATTATATATTATTTTAATATCAAAAGAATGATATTTTCGCTCGTTCGTACGTACGGATTACCGTCTCCACGACGCGATGAGATTCATTTCCAAGTTCACCATTCATCGACGATTATAAAAATATATATTGCTCATAAGTATGTAATATATGACATAATAATGATATGGGAGATATATATATTAATATATATAAGTATTTATGTACTTACATATATCTTATTCACTTACTTCTATACAATACTATATGAAAATAGAAACAACGTTTATGCGTACGTACAGAATACCGTCTCCATAAACGGTGTTTTCCATTTCATATATATGTCTATTATACATATTTATATTCTAAATATATATGATTTATTTATCATTTTTTATATTCTGTAAGTATTTAAATCATGATTTATGTGATACAATCAAGAGTAACAAGTTAAAACACGTACGATAAAGAAAACAATTATTACCCAAAATGTTAATTTAACATGGAAATTATTATTAAATGGTTAGTATAAAGTCATAAATGAATCATGTATTATATCATAAATATTAACATAGTTCTGGTATAATTTAATAACATACTATGATCTTTGTACAAGAGGTTAAATGTACCCTCGATTAACGGAAAGTGCAAGGTAAGGGGTTTTCATCTCACTTCTTATTCCCCTGAGATTCATGCCATATTGCCACTATTACCTTTTTTGTGGTGTATGAACTACCCATAATTGTATTCTTTGTGTAATACACTTTAATTTATGTGTATTTACATATTAATTGTATGATGCCTCTTTCACGGTTTGTATGTTTCGTATGTTACCAAATTGGTAAGGGTTTATTTTGCAATCTCTTCATTATTCGAGGTTGTTTATACGTAATAATCTAATGGGACTTCTTTATCATCCACATCCATGTTTCTTAAAAATGTATTTCAAAACATTTTTGCTATTTAATATACAATGAGTTAAAGTTATTTATACCCTTATTTGACCTTATACGTTTTTGAAAGGAATCTTTCCGTCCTTTTCCAAACAAGTTACTTTTTGACCTTTTTGACAAAACTAATGTAAGAATGTTTTTTTTAACTTATATGGCAGGTTTGGTTATTCTCTGCCATTATTACACCTTTGAAGCTTCCCTTACACTCTTATAAGGATATTTTCAAAATAAAGGTTTTCTTTTATAATTATGTGATTTTTAAATGATTTCAAAAAAGATATATTTCTCTCAAATATATGAAAATCTAGTGCAAATGTATATGTATTTAACGCAAGCTTAAAAATGTTTTTAGAAAACCTGAATCTCGAGTGTGGTAGAAAGGAAGGGATTGGACGTGGACCCATCAAGGTCTTTAATTAGTCAAGGAGTCTCAAAATTAGTTATTTTGTTTTTATAATCTTGAATAATGTTTTTAGAAAAACACTGGAGTATATTTATGCAATTTTAAACGTAAGTATCTTCTAAAAAAATTGCATCGGTAGGTCTCATGGGACAAACTAGTGTCTTGGCATGAGGCCTTGACAAAATATTATTTGTATTCTACGCAAGAGGCCTTGGATACATGGTCATGATAGTCTGGCATTATGCATTCCATCATTATGAAAGTGGTTATTGATATTGCTTGTGATTATTCGATTAGTAGAATATCCATGTGAATAATTAAATGGAATTATTTCATTTTATTTATGCCATATTATGGTGAAGTTCAAGTTTAAAAGACTTTTTTTAGTTTTATAAATTGGCTTAAATTTTTATGCTTATTTATGAAATTTTCTACTGTATTGATTACCCTTATTGAGCGTCTGAGATCACCTCTTTCTAAGTTTTATTTTCCCAGGATTCCAAGAAGTGTATTTTGATTGATATGCAGGGTTAATCCAAGGGAATAATGGTGTTCATAAAGGATTATTTATGTTGTTTTGTATGTTATAAAGTGTAATATAACATTTGTAACACCTGATACTTTTATGAGAAATATTCTATTTTTATATTATATAAACCATCAAAGGAATATTTCACTACACACAACACTAGCTTGGCTTCATTTACACGCAACCGCGGCCTTCCTCGATAGCTTGTGTCGTACGCAATACCGAGTTTCACTAAACAACGATATGCTATTAAAATATTATTAAAACTAGCCGTTATGAATAGTACTTACTGAATTTTTAATTTTATAACATTTTAATTCAACTTTTACATTTTCTAGAATGAGTTATAAAAGCAAAATCAGTTTTTTTGGATAAAAGAAATATTTTTCAAAAAACACGTTTTTGCCTCCTTTTGATGGTGCACCCACATTAAATCTAGTCTTGACATGTTTATAAGTTTAATTTGACAAAATAAAATTCTTATTTTTAATCAGGGTAAAAAAATTTACTTTGGATAAATTTTTGATATTTTTCTGATAACTTTCATATTTTGATGAATAGTAAAAATACGCTAATTTTTATTTAAAAACAACTTTTTTCATTGAGATAATTTATATGGATAAATTATAATATTGAATTGTTTTAAAATATAAATAGAATATATTTTTACCATTTAATATAATGTATTTCATTAGAATTAATTTCACATTGAATTCATAGGTAAAAACATTTCAATCTTTGGCAATGTTTTTACTTCTAAAACCCATTTTCTTAACAACGGGATTTATGTTAAATTAATTACTGCAACTTATATGTTTTGAATTTTAAAAAATGGATTCCATATTCAGAATAAGTGGGTTTAAATTATGTTAATAGGATACTTTTTATTTTTGGGCATTTTGAATAGTTACTACGGTAAATTTTATTTACCATAGTTAAAGTTAAATCGGGTAATTAAGGGTAAATATAAGATTATAAAATTACCCTAACACCTGAGAAAATCATATTGGGTGACTAAAAGTAGATCCATATCACCTAAGATTCGGATTAGATTCATTTAATGGACTTTTTTCCATGAAAATAATTTAATTATTATTAAAACCAAAGAATGTGACAACATGTCACTTTCTTAAATATTATAAGTATAATATTTTAATTGGTGATAAACTTAATGAAACTTCGAACATGAATAGTCTCCAGAAAGATAATACAATTATCTACATCATAAGAATTTATTTATAATTTTTAGGTATTAAATAATTATCATTAATTATGACACAATAGTGATGTTGAAATTATTTTATTAATTAAAATATCAAATAAATTGTTTTAAAAATATTAAAATAAATATTATATGAACTATTTAATGTTCTACACTAATTTTCTAGATACATATGACATTTTATGAATCTATTAAAGCTTTTATTTAGAACATATATTCTGTATATATTTTATTTAAATTCAAATAAATGAATAGTGTCAAAATTGACACAATTGTTATTTTATAAAAATAACATATTATAAAATTGTTTAAAAATCACAAAAATATTTAAAAATTATAAATTAAAATTTATATGGTCTCAAATGTCATAAAGTGTCAGATTATAGAAAATTAACAACACATATGTAATTATTTATAATAATTTAAAATTTAGAATATTATTACCACAAATAAAAGTAAATTGATAAATAAGGATAAATCAAGTTTATAATGTTTAAAATAAATTCCTAACATGTCTAAATTTTATTTGTTGATGAGATTACAACCCTATCTCATCTTATATTTGAATATGAGTCATTTTTTGTGGTTTTTAAGTGGGGTTGGGATTTAATATAAACTAATATTTCTTATATTTCCAAAGGTGCCCCTCTCCTCCCTTATAAAAGGGAACCTCCTCCCTCTCTTCCTCAGACCAATTTGAGCCTTCAAGTTCGGCCAACCCCTGCCCATATCACTTCCCCAGTTCCTTAGAAACCTACTAGAGGTACTGGTCTTATCAAAAGACTAACTCTAGTGCCATAAGAGAAAGTTTAAAGGAGGCACTTCGAGAAAGAGGTAATACCTTCTACCATTTTCTTCAAGTTCCACTCTTCTTCTACACCCTCTTCTTTAGTTGTTTCATTATGAGGTAATAACATAACTATCACTAATATACTGATATGTTATTATAAATATGAAACAACCCTATTTCACCGCTTATCCATCCTACGGAAAATGAAATCACCGCGTGTGGGTACGTACGGAATACCGTCTCCACGCCGTGGTGTAATTTATTTTCCACAACCACCTTACTTGGATGGGTATAAGGGTGAAAGTAATGAATATATATATGATTATTGTAAAGTTTTATTGATTATTAAATAGTATACATACACTCCAATACAATTCCACGATCATGGGAACGATACCATTGCTCGTGCGTACATACGGAATATTGTCTCCACGATGTGATGTGAATCGTTCTACATGATATTCATTGAATAATTATTATATAAATGAATTTAATGAATGAATATGATATATATTACACTAATACCATTCTTGAAATGAGGTATCTATAACCTAAAGAGAAGAATAAGAATTTATTCGACAAACACGCATAAGAACAAAAAGTAATAAACACCCGAATAACAAGTAGTAATGAAATATTACTAATAAGAAGCTAAGAATATGACCATATATGATATCATAACAATATGTATGGTTCTGTAATAAGTCAATAACATTATTTAAATCATTATACAGGAGTTTCGGACACTTACGAAGCAAATCGGACCTAAGGTAAAGGAAATATCACAATCTCATTTTTATCCGAGATTGTTTATACTTTGGAATTTACTGGGGTATATTTTAACATCCACATCCATGTTTCCTCAATATGTAATATTTATAAACTTCTACAATAGTTTATATCCAATTTTACCCTTCGGTGAGTTTTTAGTAAAAGATATGAAAGGAATCTTTTGTCGTTTTTCGTGCGAGGTACCTTTTGACTTTTTCGACAAAAGTATGAGAAGAATGTTTTTTTAACTTATACGGCATGAATGGATTTTTTTTTTTTAAACATTGTTTCCAAGAAGCTTCCTTTATAAGTTTTCAAGTTTATTTTTAATCAACTTATTTTAGTTTAAAATTTTATGACATGTTAAGAAAGTAAAAATGTTTTTGAAGTAGAAAGGATATTTTCCTCAAGAATGGAGTTCAAGAGTTTTATCAAAATTATTTTCCATATAAGATAATATAGGGTTATATTTATATCCCTATTATTACATGGATTTTATTATGTTGTGATGTAAATATTTTTATGAATTCCTTTATTTTATATGAATTGTTTTATGATGTCACGATGTTTAAGATTCCCATTTTTATTACATGGGTTATGCTATGATGTATGGTTTATGATTTTGTGGCACACATAAGAATGGTATCATTAAGAGATGGGTGGGTCCTATATCTCCCTCCAATTAATTGGGTAAAGATTTTATATCTCATGAGATAGACATGGCTGGAACGGAAGGTTAAACTGGTTCAGTGAAACAGGACTGAAACGAGGAGTGTACTCGGTTCAGAAATGGACTTTGTCCACTAAGATAGTCTTGGAAATGAGTCTTGAATAATAAGAAATGATTATCTATGATTATGTGTGTATGTCACAAAGTTTCATGTTTTAAGTTATGATTATTGGGATTTCATTTCACTACTATGGTTTATCCCATGTTATGAAATTATGCTCTCTTTTGCAGGTTAAGATTTCCAAAATGTTATGTTCTTATGAATATGATGTGATTGATATTTATTTTGTTTACCCTTATTGAGAATTTGAGCTCACTCTTTTGTATGTTTTCTTTCCCCAGGTCAGGAAGAAGCTTATTAAGTAAGATATTCCAAAAGGGACTATAGATATGATGAAATAAATGGGAGACAGTGTAGACGCTTTATGAACCAGTTGTTTATGTTTCCCAGTTTCTAAAGACACTATACCTATACAGTCCTTTCATGGTTTTGTTATATGTTGTAATAAGTATGCTTCAATTTTGAATTAATAAAAATATATGTAAAGTATTGGTCATTATAGTTGGTATCAGAGGAAAGGTATAGTCAACCTTTGGAAACTAGGATGTGAAAGCCTTAGTAAGAACCCTAAGGAAAAGTCTAAGCATAGAACACAATCTTAGTGTTTTAGAAATGACCATGAATATCCTAGGATAAGACCTTAAGTGTGAAATTTTATTCTTGATTATGTGGTTTTCCTATTATAATTAGTGTTTCTCACACTATTCTTCTTGGTTTTAGTCAATGGCTGGAACCCGAAGGAACCGTGTTAATGCAGAATGCGACGGGAAATGCAATGATTGTCTCCCTGAAAAACCAAACGTTATGGGAGCTGGAATGCAAAATCTTTTATCCATGCTCACACAACTTTTTCAAGCTATGAATCATGCAGGACTTCCAAATGAGCAAAGGAAGGAGCAACATTCCGTTGAATCCTTCATGAGGCAGCGTCCACCTTCTTTCAGCGGGTCTACTGATCCATTTGTTGCTGAACAATGGATTAGTACTACTGAAAAGATATTTTCAGTTCTTCAATGTTCTGAACATGATAAAGTCATCCTAGCAGTGTATCGTTTGGAAGTAGATGCTGATCAATGGTGGAATCTTATTAAGAATACGAGGCAAAGGGATGAAATTGAGTCCATGGAATGGGACAAGTTCAAGAACTTATTTTTCAATAATTACTTCCCTCATATTCTCCGAACAAAGATGGAGAAAGAGTTTCTTGAACTGAAGAAAAAGGATGATGAATCTTTTGGAACCTATGAAGAAAATTTTACAAGACTTGCAAGGTACGCTTCTGGTATTATTATCCAACCTGAGAGTAAGATCGATCAATTCTTTAGTGGCTTAAAACCAAGTCTTAGAAGGGAGTTAACCATAAGGGACTTCAATAGCTACGAGGAAATCGTTCGATGTGCTCTCAAAGTCGAGACGGATATTGGAGTATCCCATTAGTCATATGGGTTTGATAAGAAGAGGAAAATGGAATTCAAAGAAAAATCTAAAGAGCACACTGAAAATAATATGAGCTTTCCCTTATGCTCAAAGTGTGGAAAGAAACATGGAGGGAGTTGTCTTAAAGGGACAAGTAAAGGTTTGAAATGTGGAAAGGAAGTTCATCGGGCATTTGAATGCCGTAATGATGGGAAGAAGATGTCTAATGATGAAAACAAAGGAAGGGACACACAGAATGAACCTACTACACTTCAATGTTTCAAGTGCAAGGAGATGGGGAATTATGACAATAAATGTCCTAATCCAAGGGTTGTTGATGATGATCGATATCAAAAAAATCTTAAGGCTAAAGACAAAGGAAAGTCACATGCAATTTCTATCAGCGATGTGGAGTACGATAAAGATGTGGTGAAAGGTACACTTACCATCCACTCTAAAGTAGAAAATGTTTTATTTGATTCTGGATCCACCCACTCTTTTATTTCTGAAGATTTTTCTAAGGGTATCACCATATTACCTCAACAATTAGATGTTGAGTTAGCTGTGACAACACCTAATGGAACAACAGTCGCATCAGAAGTTTATAATTCTTCCCCGATTGAAGTTTGTGGGAAAGTGATTCCTGCAAATCTTGTGATCCTTCCTATAGTGGAATTTGATGTGATTCTTATCATGGATTGGCTTTCTTTATATGGATCTCATATCAATTGCCAAAGAAGGGAAGTCACATTTCATATTCCAGATCAATCTATGATCATCTATCGATGAAAGGATGAACATAACCTTCCAGTGGAAATTTCTTCCATCTTATGGATCTTGATTCCACTTAATAAAGGTTATTTATCTCAAATGGTTGGTGAGAAACTCATAATTAGGAATATTCCCATTGTACGGGAGTTTGATGATGTCTTTCCAGAGGAATTTTCAGGTCTTCCATCAAATCGTGAAGTTGAGTTTTAAATATAACTCGCACCGGGTGCTTTGCCTATTTGAAAGACACCTTATAGAATGGACCCAATTGAGTTGCATGAATTGAAGAAGCAACTCCAAGAGAATCTTGATAAGGGATTCATACGCCCAAGTGCGTCACCTTGGGGAGCACCTATTCTGTTTGTTAAGAAGAAAGATGGATCAATGAGACTCTGTATTGATTATCGAGAACTTAACAAGATCACTATCAAGAACAAATATCCTCTCCCATGCATTGATGACCTATTTGACCAACTATGCAGAGCTCAATACTTTTCCATGATTGATCTTCATTCAGGGTATCATTAATTAAGGGTCAAAAGGGAGGATATACCAAATACGGCTTTCTGTATAAGGTATGGACACTATGAATTTATATTGATTCCATTTGGTCTTACTAATTCCCCTGCTATCTTCATGGATCTGATGAATAGAGTCTTTAGAGACTACCTTGATCAATTTGTGGTAGTCTTTATAGACGATATTCTTGTCTATTCAAAGATTAAGGAAGAACATGAAGATCACTTGAGAATTATATTGAAGACCCTGAGAAAGGAGAAGCTTTATGCCAAATTTACCAAGTGTGAATTTTGGCTTCAAAAAGTTTCATTTTTTGGGTCACATAATCTCAAAAGAGGGGATATTTGTGGATCCAGCAAAAACAGAGGTTATCGAAAGATGGTCGAGACCAACAACAGTAACTGAGATCCGAAGTTTTCTTGGTTTGGCTGGATATTATCGATGTTTTGTGAAAGATTTTTCATGATTATCTAATCCACTCACCAGGTTGACTCGAAAAGAAGTTAAGTTCATATGGATGGATGAATGTGAAGAGAATTTCAAGGAGTTGAAAAGAAGGTTATCCAGTGCACCTGTACTCACACTTCCTTGTAGTGGAGAAAGGTTTGTGATCTACAGTGATGCGTCCAAGAAGGGACTGGGATGTGTTCTTATGCAAAATGATATGGTGATAGCTTATGCCTCACGACAGTTGAAAATCCATGAGCAAAATTACCCAACTCATGATTTGGAGTTATCTGTGGTAATCTTTGCATTAAAAATTTGGAGGCATTACCTTTATGGTGAAAGGTGTGATATTTATACTGATCATAAAAGTTTAAAGTATATTTTCACACAAAAGGAGCTGAATATGCATCAAAGAAGATGGTTGGAGCTGATTAAGGATTGCGACTGCTCAATTCATTACCACCCTGGGAAAGCAAACAAGGTGGCAGATGCATTAAGTCGACAAGACCATGCCAGTTTATCCATGATGAGGATCACAAAAGATCCAATATTTATGGATTTACAAAGGATGGATCATGGAATTATAATGGAAGGGGGGAAATCGTATCTTTCTCAAATGAATGTTCAACCATCTATACATGTGAAGATTAAAGAGGCACAGAAAGAAGATGTCGAGTTACAAAATAAGGTGAGAAATGTTATTGAATTCAACCTTGATTATGATGGGATAATAAAGTTCAAGAATCGGGTTTGTGTTCCTCCCATCCCTGAATTAAAGAAGGAGTTGTTGGATGAGGCCCATAGTTATTCATTCTCTATTCATCCTGGAAGCACGAAGATTTATAGGGACCTGAAAGAGTACTTCTGGTGGGATGGCATGAAAATAGATGTTGTTGAATATGTCTCTCGATGCTTGGTTTGTCATCAAGTTAAAGCTGAGAGACAGAAGTCTAAGGGGATGTTACAACCATTACCCATACCTGAATGGAAATGGGAAAACATCACTATGGACTTTGTCACATGACTTCCTAAAACATCCAAAAGCAATAATGTTATCTGGGTCATAGTTGATCGTCTTACAAAGTCTTCACACTTCATTTCTATTAGAGAGGATTTCTATCTGGATCAGCTAGCCAGGATATATGTAAAGGAAGTGGTAAAATTTCATGGAGTACTACTTTCTATTATATCTGATTGGGATCTGAGATTTACCTCGATGTTCTGGAGAAGTCTTCATCATACTCTGGATACAGACTTGAGTTTCAGTACTGCTTATCATCCTCAGACAGACGGTCAGTCTGAGAGAACAATTCAAACTCTAGAAGATATGTTGAGAGCTTGCTCTATAGATTTCAAAGGTGGTTGGGATTAACACCTACCTTTGGTGGAATTTTCTTATAATAATAGCTTTCACTCTAGTATTCAAATGGCTCCTTATGAAGCTCTCTGTGGAAAGAAATGTAGGACTCCAACTTGCTGGGATGAAGTTGGGGAAAGAAAGCTATTAGGACCTGATCTCGTTGATGAAATGGTAGAAAAGGTCAGATCTATTCAACAACACATAAGAGCAGCTCGGAGATGACAGAAAAGTTATGCCGACAACCGAAGAAAAGACCTAGATTTTGAAGTGGGTGATAAAGTGTTCTTACGAATATCTCCCAGGAAGAGGGTCATGAGATTTGGAAAGAAGGGGAAGTTGAGCCCTATATATATCGGTCCTTTCGAAATACTGGATCGTGTTGGGAAGGTAGCTTACCGATTGGCGCTTCCACCGAATCTCTCTCAAGTACACGATGTGTTCCATGTATCTCTCCTGAGAAATTATATACCTGATCCTTCACATGTACTCAGCTCAGAAGTTGTACCGCTGGAGCAAGATATTTCTTATGAAGAACAGCCGATAGAGATTCTGGATCGTAGCAAAAAAGTCCTACGAAACAAGACCAGTCGCTTGGTGAAAGTTTTCTGGAGGAACCACCAATTAGAAGAAGCTGCATGGGAGCTTGAGGATATGATGAGGGAGAGGTATCCTCATCTGTTTATTACAAATTGACGAATTTCGAGGGTGGAATTCATTTTAATGGGGGTAGAATGTAACACCCGAGACTTTTATGAGAAATATTCTGTTTTTATGTTATATAAATCATCAAAGGAATCGTTCACTACACACAACACTAGCTTGGCTTGCTTTACACGCAACCGCGGCCTTCCTCGATAGCTTGCGTCGTATGCAATACCAAGTTTCACTAAACAACGATATGCTATTAAAATATTATTAAAACTAGCTTTTATGAATATTGCTAACTGAATATTGAATTTTATAACATTTTAATTCAAGTTTTACATTTTCTAGAATGAGGTATAAAAGCAAAATCAGTTTTTTTGGATAAAAGAAATATTTTTCAAAAAATAGAGTTTTGCCGCCTTTTGATGGTGCACCCACATTAAATCTAGTTTTGACATGTTTATAAGTTCAATATGACAAAATAAAATTCTTCTTTTTAATCAGGGTATAAAAATGTACTTTGGATAAATTTTTGATATTTTTCTGATAACTTTCATATTTTGATGAATAGTAAAAATACGCTAATTTTTATTTAAAAACAACTTTTTTCATTGAGATATTTTATATGGATAAATTATAATATTGATTGGTTTTAAATTATAAATAGAATATATTTTTACCATTTAATATAATTTATGTCATTAGAATTAATTTCACATTGAATTCATTGGTAAAAACATTTCAATCTTTGGCAATGTTTTAACTTCTAAAACCCATTTTCTTAACAACGATATTTATTTTAAATTAATTACTGCAACTTATATGTTTTGAATTTTGAAAAATGGATTCCATATTCAAAATAAGTGGGTCCAAATTATGTTAATAGGATACTTTTTATTTTTGGGCATTATGAATAGTTACTAAGGTAAATTTTATTTACCATAGTCAAAGATAAATCGGGTAATTAAGGGTAAATATAAGATTATAAAATTACCCTAACACCTGCCAAAATCCTATTTGATGACTAAAAGTATATCCATATCACCTAAGGGTCAGATTAGATTCATTTAATGGACTTTTTTCTATGAAAATAATTTAATTATTATTGAAACCCAAGAATGTGACAACATGTCACTTTCCTAAATATTATAAGTATAATAATTTTAATTGGTGATAAACTTAATTAAACTTCAAACATGAATAGTATCCAGAAAGATAATACAATTATCTACATCATAGAAATTTATTTATAATTTTTATGGATTAAATAATTATCATTAATTATGACACAATAGTGATTTTGAAATTATTTTATTAATTAAAATATCAAATAAATTGGTTTAAAAATATTAAAATAAATATTATATGAACTATTTAATGTGCTACACTAATTTTCTAGATACATATGACATTTTATGAATCTATTAAAGCTTTTAGTTCGAACATATCTTCTGTATATATTTTATTTAAATTCAAATAAATGAATAGTGTCAAAATTGACACTATTGTTATTTTATAAAAATAACATATTATAAAATTGTTTAAAAATCACAAAAATATTTAAAAATTATAAAATTAAAATTTATATGGTCGAAAATGTCATAAAGTGTCAAATTATGGAAAATTCACAACACATATGTAATTATTTATAATAATTTAAAATTTAGAATATTATTACCACAAATAAAATTAAATTGATAAATAAGGATAAATCAAGTTGATAATGTTTAAAATAAATTCCTAACATGTCTAAATTTTATTGTTTGATGCGATTACAACCCTGTATCATCTTATATTAGAATATGAGTCATTTTTGGAGGTTTTTAAGTGGGTTTTGGATTTAATATAAACTAATATTTCTTATATTTCCAAAGGTTCCCCTCTCCTCCCTTATAAAAGGGCACCTCCTCCCTCTCTTCCTCACACCAATTTGAGCCTTCAAGCTCGGCCAACCACTGCCCATTTCACTTCCCCACTTCCTTAGAAACCTACTATAGTTACTGGTCTTATCAAAAGACCAACTCTAGTGCCTTAAGAGAAAGTTTAAAGGAGGCACTTCGAGAAAGAGGTAATACCTTGTACCATTTTTTTCAAGTTCCATTCTTCTTCTACTCCCTCTACTTTAGTTGTTTCATTATTATGTAATAACATCAGTATCACTCATATACTGATATGTTATTATAAATATGAAACAACCCTATTTCACCTCTTATCCATCCTACAGAAAACAAAATCATCGCGCGTGCGTACGTACGGAATACCGTCTCCACACCGTGGTGTAATCTATTTTCCACCACCACCTTACTTGGATGGGTATAAGGGTGAAAGTAATGAATATATATATGATTATAGTAAAGTTTTATTGATTCTGAAATAGTATACATACACTCCAATACAATTCCACGATCATGGGAACGATACCATCACTCGTGCGTACGTACAGAATATCATCTCCACGATGTGATGCGATTCGTTCTACATGATCTTCATTGCATAATGATTATATAAATGAATTGAATGAATGAATATGATATATATTACACTAATAACATTCTTTAAATGAGGTATCTATAACCTAAATAGAAAAATAAGAATTTATTCGACAAACACGCATAAGAACAAAAGGTAATAAACACCTGAATAACAAGTAGTAAGGAAATATTACTAATTAGAAGCTAAGAATATGACCATATATGATATCATAACAATAAGTATGATTCTGGAATAAGTAAATAACATTATTTAAATTATTATACAGGAGGTTCGGACACTTACGAAGCAAATCAAACCTAAGGTAAGGGAAATATCACAATCTCATTTTTATCCGAGATTGTTTATACTTTGGAATTTACTGGGGTATATTTTATCATCCACATCCATGTTTCCTCAATATTTAATATTTATATCCTTCTACAATATTTTATATCCAATTTTACCCTTCGGTGAGTTTTTAGTAAAAGATATGAAAAGAATATTTTGTCGATTTTCGTACAAGGTACTTTTTGACTTTTCTGACAAAAGTACAAGAAGAATGTTTTTTTAACTTATACGGCATGAATGGATTTTTTTTTAAAACATTATTTCCAAGAAGCTTCCTTTACAAGTTTTCAAGTTTATTTTTAATCAACTTCTTTTAGTTTAAAATTTTATGACATGTTAATAAAGTAAAAATGTTTTTGAAGTAGAAAGGATATTTTCCTCAAGAATGGAGTTCAAGATTTTTATCAAAATTATTTTCCATATAAGATAATATAGGATTCTATTTCTATCCCTATATTACATGGATTTTATTATGTTGTGATGGAAATATTTTTATGAATTACTTTATTTTATATGAATTGTTTTATGATGTCATGATGTTTAAGATTCCCATTTTTATTACATGGGTTATGCTATGATGTATGGTTTATGATTTTGTGGTACACATAAGAATGGTATAATTAAGAGATGGGTGGGACCTATATCTCCCTCCAATGCATTGGGTAAAGATTTTAAATCTCATGAGATAGACATGGCTGGAACGGCAGGTTAAACCAGTTCAGTGAAACAGGACTGAAATGAGGAGTGAACTCGGTTCAGAAATGGACTTTTTCCACTAAGATAGTCTTGGCAAAGAGTCTTGACTAATAAGAAATGATTCTCTATGATTATGTGTGTATGCCACAAAGTTTCATGTTTTAAGTTATGATTATCGGGATTTCATTTCACTATTATGATTTCTCCCATGTTATGAAATTATGCTCTCTTTTGCAGGTTAAGATTTCCAAAATGTTATATTCTTATGAATATGATATGATTGATATTTCTTTTGTTTACCCTTACTGAGAATTTGAGATCACCCTTATGTATGTTTTCTTTCCCCAGGTCAGGAAGAAGCTTATTAAGTAAGATATGTCAAAAGGGACTATAGATATGATGAAATAAATGGGAGATAGTGTAGACGCTTTATGAACCAGTTGTTTATGTTTCCTAGTTTCTAAAGACATTATACCTATACGGTCCTTTCATGGTTTTGATATATGTTGTAATAGGTATGCTTCAATTTTGATGTAATAACAATGTATGTAAAGTATGGGTCATTATAACATTCATGTATGTAATCTATTTTCCATGACTACTAAACTGATCGGTCCTTCGGAACTTGATTCCTTGTAATCATGCCAATGTATTAAAATAATGCACCGACTCTTGGTAACTGGGGTCGGGGCGTTACAATTGGTATCAGAGGAAGTTTAGAAATAACCTTGGAAGCTAGATTTAGATAGACTCTGATTAGAGCACATAGCCCTAAGATAAAATTTGAGGATTAGTATAGAAGAACTTCCTAGAATTTTGGTATTGTAGAGATTTTGTGAGTTTTTTGAGCAATACATCCCTGTCTGGATATGAGCAGGTAGAGGCGGCTCTGGCACAGATGTACTTAGGGGTAAAACCCAAAAACACCGCTTTGAGCTAGACTCGAACGGGAACTGCTGCACGACAACGGGCCTTGCTGCACTCTTGGTTACGATACTCCCAGGGGATATGCTTAGGATAATTTTCATTCTCTTTAAAAACCATTATGAAGGGATCATGAGTATATAATTACTCAAAGAAAACATTTTTATGATTATGGATTATATCCATAAACTGTTCAATTTTCGTTAGGTATTTTACGAGTTTGGAATTATTCATTTCAATTCATAAATTGACCTAGTTTATGCTATTGTATTGAAATGGCACCCAGTAGAAGGAATGTGAAATCTAGTAATAAGTATGATCCAAAGAGTAAGAAGGATCATATCTTTCATGGTCCTAATCCAGAATTTAGAAGGGAAATAGTCTCACTTGTATTATCATCATATGAATAAATAGTATCATGTGTTGATAAGATAAGTAAAGAGTTTACTGAGTCCTATAGTTTTTAAGGGAAGAAAGAGAAGAAAAGGATGGAAGAGAGAAAGATGGATAAAGGGAAGAGGGAAAATAATAATTATCCCATATGTGATAACTGTGGGAAGAAACACCCTGGAACTTGCCTGAAATGAATGGGAGTTTGTTATAAGTGTGGAGAAAAAGGACACCATGTACGTGACTGCAAGGGTAAGAAAAAGGTTTCAAATGTACAATGATTCATCTGAAATGAGTTTGGACACTACGCGAACCAATGTCCAAATCATCAGAGTATGCCCCAAATGATGCTATTGGATAATAATCAAGTTATGATGCTACCAAAGATAAGGAGGAATGACTAGAGTTATTATATTTCTATTAGAGAATTATGTCATTTTAGTGTTCTATCAACAATGTACTGATTATAATAATTATGGAGTATATAAGGATTGTACTGCAGTACTATTTCATTAAGGACTTGAGATTGTGTGGAACCAAGAAAAGTGGCTCAATAGCAGGTTAAATTTTTGGAAAATATATGGTTGAGAGAAAGATAAAACATAATATGGTTCTGATAATGAGGTTGTGATTTTAGAATAAGAGTTGGTTGATTTGAATAAATTATATTGGATATTCTTGACTACCTTGAAACTGATTAACGATTTATATTCCCACCATTGTTGTAGTTTACAAAATTTTTGGTTAGAAGGAGTATATCCATTATTCTATAAGGAATAAGGGATCATGAATGTAATCAACAAGGTTTTATGGTTATTCAGGATGTTGCAGTGTTTTAAAAGAATACATGATGAAGGTGTTCACATGTTATTACATGGAAAAAAGGATCTTCATTGTGTTTACCTTCCTTATAAATTTTGGACTGTGAGTTTGGACAGAAGTATTTTGGATAATTCTAGTTTGAGATTAATTTTGTATTTCCATAAAAGGACAACCCGGAGGTCGGGCGGTAACCCGTCACGATCGGCAAGGCCGTGAGACTTGAACCCGCAACTGAAGGGAGACAAGGGTGTATCACCTACCACTGGCCCACGAGATGTCCTGGATTAAATAATGTAGTTTATTTTAATAAGGTCTATTAGATGAATTATAAATTAATTTTTTTAACCCCAAACGAATAGGATAAATAGAATATTTTTTTAAGTTCTGTTATCTTTTAGAGTGAAAGATGAGTTTGTGGTAGAAATTAGTTAAAGGATGGAACACTACTTGTCAAGTATATATTTTTCTTCTCCTTTTATTCTATGAATAAATTAATTCTTATACTTTATTGAAGGAATATTAAACCCAAAAATGTGTTATCCTAATACCTTATGTTTTTTTGAACCGAGGGTATTTTAAATCATCATAGATTGATGAATTTAAGGACCTCAATTTTAAACTTTTTTTTGATTGATGACCTCAATCACTTCCTATAAATATTTACGTTTTTCCTCCAATTATATGTCTCTAATAGCCATCAATTTTCTCCTAAATTGAGATCATAATTTGGTGGTGACCCTTTCATTTATCTTTTCCTCTTATTAAGACTAAATTTTATTAACCAAAATTCCGATGTGGCTTTTCCCACAAAGATATTTTCTATTTTCAACCTTTATTTTTGAAAAACAATATCAAATTGTGAGGATGAAATTTATTGAAGTAGGGATGAATGTAACACCCCATGATTTCATAGTGTGTTACTTCTTCGAAATAATTCAATAACTTGCACTACACGCAACACCGAGTTCAAGCGCACCATGACTTACCAAACAAGCCGTTCAAAAGAGGTTATGAATAGTATTAACTAAATTTTGAACTTTATATAATCCTTATAATTTTAGAATCCATATTATTAGTTTTTTATACATAATGTAAGAACAAATTCATTTTTTTCAGATAAAAGAAGTATTTTTCAAAAATGCACTTTTACTGACTTTTAATAGTGAACCCTTTTTAAATCCAATATTTTAAACTTTTATATATTCAATTTGACTAAATAAATTTATTTTTTAGAATGGGTAAATAAAAAATTTACAATGAAATTCCCCAAGCTTCCATGGTACGCTTCTCTTTGAATAAAACATTAGCGTGTGTTGTACGCAACTTCGAGTTCTAACACACACCACAACCAATCAAACTAGCCATTAGGAATAGTTATACCTACTTTTTGAAATTTTATAAATTTTATCTCTCAAAATAGACTTCATTTTTGGATTCATAATATCAAATTTATCCTAAGAATAAATTTTGGTACTTTTCGGATAACTTTTATATTTTGATGAATATTGAAAATTACTAAATTTTAATTAAAAACAAATTTTTTAATAGAAATAATTAATAGTGATAAATTATGAATTTGATTGGTTATAAAGTATATTTAGAATATATTTTTACCATTTATTACAATTTTGGTCATTGGACATAATTTCGCAATTAAACCGGACATAAACAAGTGGCAATCTTTTGATAGTTATTATATCTTAAAAACATGCTTTTTGTTTTGACAGCTGGAATTAATTTTAAATTAATTTCAGCCACTTATGTGTTTTGAATTTGGAAAAATGGATTCCATATTTGGAATCAGGAATTCCAAATTTTGTAAATAGGTAAATTTTATTTTTAGACATTTTGAATAATTACTTCGGTAAATATTTTATTTACCATGGTTAAAGGGTAAATCCCGTAAATAAGGGTTAAAAATAATATTATAATAATAATAAATTACCCTAAAACGTGTCCTAACCTTATTGGTGGATACATGTCCGACCAAGGGAATCTTTGGGTCGATTTTTGGGACCCCATGGAGCCACTTGTAGGTGATAGGGACAATTTATTTTAATTAAGATAAAGTAAATACAAAAATGACATGAGCTTATATCTTTTTGAAAAACAATTTTTACATAGGGTTATATATGCTATATTTTTTATTATAAATATTCATTAGAAAGATAAAAATATTTCCTACATAATTATATTTTATTTATAATTTTTAGACATTGAAAAAGTAAGAATATATATGACACAATAATGATGTAGTATTTTCCTTATTAATGAAAGAATCAAATAATTGGTATTATAAATGTTAAAATAAATATAATTTGAAAGTTTTGATGACATAAAATAATTTTATTGGTTAATATGACATGTTAGGATTTCTTAAATTAATTTTTTACGAATTAATAAAGTTTTTATGACTTTATAAAAAAACAATTATTGAGTAGTGTCAAAATTGACATAAATGAGTTTTTAAAACAAATATTATATTATTAATTTATATTCTATTCCTAATAACCTATGGTTTGGAAAAAGGAATTATATAATTATTTCTGTATCATTAATTGACCACTTGGGGTTCTCTTGGAAGTATATAGTATGTTTATTAACTATATATTATAAAAATACAATATGACATGGTAAGTGTTAAACTAATTAACCAAGAGTTAAAACTAAAAGATAAGGTTAATATAATGAACAAAACCTATATAAAATCTATTGGTTGAAATTATTTAGACCCATCCCCACCTTAGACTTTGAATAATCCACTTTTGATCCTTTATAAACCAAATATTAATTTATTATAAATTAATTCTTTAAGTTTTTTCTAAAGATCCCCTCCTCCCCCTTATAAAAGGACCCAACTTCTAACCAACTCTTCACACCATAAAAGACTTTTGGATCAGAAAACCCCTATCCTAATACTCTATAAACTTCCCCCAATTCATCCTATAGGCCTTAGTTTGATCATAAATCCATCCTAAGGATCCATTTTGATCAAATCAAGAGGAAGAACCCGAAGAAGAGGTAATGTCTTCACCACCCTCTTTAAAGTTCCTTTCCTCTTCAACTTCTTCTTTCCTTGTTATTTCCATTCTAAAATAATAACTCCAATATCTTCTATATACTATGATATTATTATGATTATTTAACAAACAAATTCATTATTCTATCCTTCCCTTGAATTACATGTCACCATACGTGCATACGTATGGCCTGCCGTCTCCACGTTGTGGTGTAATTGTTATTCAATATATTATTATTTAGATAGTTATAATAATGATGTATAATTCATGTAAATGATAAATATAACATGATAATGATTATTTATATATGATATACCATCCAATTATATATTATTTTAATATCAAAATAATGATATTTTCTCTCGTGCGTACGTACGGATTACCGTCTCCACGACGCGATGAGATTCATTTCCAAGTTCACCATTCATCGATGATTATAAAAATATATATTACTAATAAGTATGTAATATATGAAATAATAATGATACGGTAAATATATATATATATATGTATTTAGGTACTTATATATATCTTATTCACTTACTTCCATTCAATACTATATGAAAACAGAAACAACGTTTATGCGTATGTACGGACTACCGTCTCCATAAACAGTGTTTTCCATTTCATATATATGTCTATTATACATATTTATATACTAAATATTTAAAATATATTTATCATGTTTTATATTCTGGAATTATTTAAATCATGATCTATGTGATACAATCAAAAGTAACAAGTTAAAACACATACGATAAAGAAAACAATTATTACCTGAAATGTTAATTTAACATGGAAATTATTATTAAATGGTTAGTATAAAGTCATAAATGAATCATGTATGATATCATAAATATTAACATGGTTCTGTTATAATTTAATAACATACTATGATCTTCGTACATGAGGTTAAATGTACCCTCGACTAAAGGAAAGTGTTAGGTAATGGGTTTTCATCTCCCTCCTTATTCCCTTGAGATTCATGCCATATTGCCACTATTACCTTTTGTGTGGTGTATGTACTACCCATAATTGTATTATTTGTGTAATACACTTTAATCTATGTGTATTTACATATTCATTGTATGATACCTCTTTCACGGGTTGTATGTTTCGTAAGTTACCAAATTGGTAAGGGTTTATTTCGCAATCTCTTCATTATCTAAGGTTGTTTATATGTAATAATATACTGGAATTTCTTTGTCATCCACATCCATGTTTCTTAAAAATGTATTTCAAAACATTTTTACTATTTAATATACAATTAGTTAAAGTCATTTATACCCTTATTTGACCTTATATGGTTTTTAATGGAATCTTTCCGTTGTTTTCCAAACAAGTTACTTTTTGACCTTTTTGAAAAAACTAATGTAAGAATGTTTTTTTAACTTATACAGAAGGTTTGGTTATTCTGCATCGTTATTACACCTTTGATGCTTCCCTTACACACTTATAAGGATATTTTCAAAATAATGGTTTTCTTTTATAATTATGTGATTTTTAAATGATTTAAAAAAAGAGATATTTCTCTCAAATATATTAAAATCCAATGCAAATGTATACGTATTTAACGCAATATTAAAAATGTTTTCAGAAAACCCGACTCTCGAGTGTGGTAGATAGGAAGGGATTGGGCATGGACCCATCATGGCCTGTAATTAGTCGAGCAGTCTCAGAATTAGTTATTTTGTTTTTATAAGCTTGAATAATGTTTTCAGAAAAACACTGGAGTATATTTATGCAATTTTAAACGTAAGTATCTTCTAAAAAAATTACATCAGTAGGTATCATGAGACAAACTAGTGTCTTTGCTTGAGGCCTTGAAAAAATCTTATTTGTATTCTTGGCACGAGGCCTTGGCTACGTGGTTATGATAGTCTGGCATTATGCATTCCATCGTTATGAAAGTGGTTATTGATATTGCATGTGATTATTCGATTAGTAGAATATCCATGTGAATAATTAAATGGAATTATTTCATTTTATTTATGCCATATTATGCTGAAGTTCATGTTTAAAAGGCTTTTGTTTTAGTTTTATACATTTCCTTAAATGTTTATGCTTATTCATGGATGTTTCCACTGTATTGCTTACCCTTACTGAGCGTTTGAGCTCACCCATTACTATGTTTTATTTTCCCAGGATTCCAAGAAGTGTATTGTGATTGATATGAAGGGTTAATATAAGGGAATAATGGTGTTCATAAAGGATTATTTATGTTGTTTTTTATGTTATAAATTGTAAGGTAACATTCATTTATGTAATCTATTTCCCAAGACTGCTAAACTGATCGGTCCTTCGGGACTTGATTCCATGTAATCATGCCAATGTATTAAAATAATGCACTGACTCTGGGTAACTGGGGTCGGGGTGTTAAATATAACCCCCAACAATAAGTAAGAAAAATAAAACTTATGAAATAAAAAATTATAACTATAGATAGTCAAAAAATATAACAAAACATGACTATACAATTTAAAATATATTTAAAGATTTTTATTTTCAACATGTTTTAAAAATTATATACATTAAGGGATAAGTATCCTAAATCCATTATTCATCTAACACATATAAATAAGAACATTAAAACACAAAATATACATTCTTATATGATGCTGAATTTTAGATTTGAAATTATTCCAACACGCTTTATCATGATTGGAAAATCTCTTAGTAATTGAATGAAATATTTTGTAAAACAAATTTACTTTAAAACTCATTCAAAAAATGTTCAAATTATGATTTATCAAACAACAAAGAATCTAATGGTTTCGTAAATATATTAGAATATTTATTTAATTTTTTAGAATAAATTTTGGATTTACATCCAATATTTTAACATCATCTCTTAAAAAAATTACATCAAATTGTTTTTTCCTAGATTATTGTAAATAAATTATAGATATTGAAATAGTATATTTATTGTCAAAATATATATTCATTTTTTCTAATTAAAATTTTAAATAATTTATTCTTTGTTTTAAACAAATTCATTAAGCATAATAATTCAATGCATTAATATACTCAGCATCAACTTTGGGAAATGAAATAGGAAATAGATTTTCAAAACCTAATGAAGTCAAAATTTATTGATTAAGTGATATATACATGATCCACCTTTTCTATCTAGTTTGTGGCCTCCAATATTAGATTTATAATAAGTTAAAATCTGGAAAAAAATATTATGCATTGTATAAAAAACCAATATTAATAATTTCACTAGCATATCTGATTGTTCCTTAAAGTACATATAAATTAATTTATTTTGGATTAAATTGATATATTACACACATGTAGATTGAAAAAAATAATATCATTCCTTGAAGATGTTATAAAAATTAGGATTCCTTTCATTCTATAATAAATATTATGATACCCATACTTTTAAAATTATTCTACATGGATTTAATAATTGGATATAATTATAGTTCACATAGTTTTACAAGATTCATAATTAAACTTCTTAACCAAATCATTAGTATATATACTTTGATTTGGAAATACTCCCCATTTTATTTTTAAAATTTGAAGAAAAAGGTAAATGTTTAATTCATTAAATAAGATCATGTAAAATTCATTTGTCATTTATTTAAAAAATTTATTTTAATGAATATTCTTTGTGGAACCAAAAGTAATGTCATCAACATATATTTGAATAATTAAAAGATGGTTAGATTATTTTTATAAACACATATGAATTAATTTTTCTTTGATAAATTGTTTTTTAATAAATATATACTTATTTTTTTATACCATACTCTTGGATATTTATTTAATGAATAAATATATTTAGATAGTATAAAAACAATATCTTTAACTTCATTACATTTGAAATGATGGGGTTGAGTAACATACACCTATTCAGAAATTATACTATTTAAAATTGAATTATTGAAATCTATTTGAAATAATATAAAATTTTAATAAAATGTAAAAGCTAATAGAATCTAAATTCCTTTTATTCTAGAAATTTTCAAAATTGAATCATTAAAATAAATACCTTCTTATTTTAAATATCCTTGGGAATCTAACCTATCATTATATCATATATTATTACCAGAACCATCCATTTTAATTTGGAAAATAAACTTCATTTCCAGGGATAATTTATCCTTAAAAAACTCATCCAAATTAAATAAGGTATCTATTTCAAATTAATTATTTCTATCATGCATAAAATCTATCCAATTTGAATCATTAAATACTTTATTAACATTAATATGTACATAATCATCAAAAAAGGTAGGATTAACAAAAAAATAAAAACATATATTTTCTAGTTCTTATTCCAAATTAAACATTTCTAATTATATTTTTTGAATAATGGTCTTTATGAGTTTCACAATTCATAGGATTAAACTGATAATATATATATACCCACTCAATGGATGAATTTTCATTTTAAGGTTAATCTTCCCAGAAATTAAACTCTTTAAATTATCTATTATGATTGCAGTTGGGGTTTGGCTTAGTGGTAAGCACCCCTTAATCATACATGAAAAAAAGTGGTTTAAAACCCATTGGGCGCAGGTAATATAGCGGTACTGTAGTGATTGTAGCAGTAGCGGCACTGTAGCAACGACAGGCATTGTAGCAGCGGCAGGGTACTGTAGCAATGATGGGTACTGTGTGGTACTATGGCAGCATGGGTACTGTAGTAGTACTATTCATAGAATAGGCCTTGGGCCAAAAAATTGGGCCTACGAGCCATGTAATGGGATAACTGCCCACTGGGCCTTCGGGCTATGTAATGGGTCTCCCTCTAACCAGTTAAAGAGTTCTTTGCATTGCTTTATTAATCAATGAGGCTTCAGTCCCAACCTTTTGAAAAATCTCTATTATGATTTACAAAATCAACATTATTTTTTCCATTTTATTCAATGAACATTAAATGCATATATTCCTCCATTTAATTGGTTCAATTATTAATTAATCTATTGTTTGTACTATTATTTGATTAAAATTGAAAAATATCATCATCACTTGTAGCATCAATATTCCCCTAATTATCATCATTATTTAAAATAAAACATTATAACCATATACCTTAAAGTGATAAATCTTCATATTCTTTTCTTTAAATAGTTCACAACAAGTTTTCTTTATCATGGGTCTAATGTAAACCCTATTTAAGATTTAAAAATTCATATTAACTAATTTATGGAAAAAATATTTTGGTAAATTTAATTCATTTAGAATAGTTCTTTATATTTATTGAATAGTTCTATTTTTCATCACTACAACACCATTTCATTATGGCGTTCTAGGGGAAGAAAATTTATAAATGTATCCATTATCAAAAATTAATTTCTCATGATATAAGTTAGAAAATTATAATGATTTATATGTTCTAAATTTTTTAATTTAATTTCCATTTTTAATTTTGAATCATTCTATAAAAATCAATAAACTTGTTTGGAGTCTGACTCATATGATATAGGAAATTAGTCCAAGTAAACCAATTAAAATAATCTACAATTTCAAAAACGAAAAATTTACCTCTCTATGGGTCAAATTAATTGAATATGAAGTATATCTAATAATAGTACTTTATTAACATTGTAAATAGATCTAATTGTATCTTTGTGCAACTTTAACTTTAGAAAAAATCAAACAAAAATGATTTCTTTCATTAAATTTTGGAATTTCTAGTACCATTCCATGTTTTCCAATGTTGTAAAATTTTTGAAGTTGAGCATGTCTCAACAATTTGTTCCTATTAATATAGTATATTTCTAACAAATTAAGTGACTTTTCATTTTTTTTGTTTTAGTTTTGAAAAATCTATAGGCTAGATATTTTCTTTTCTTATAGAATAAAATAAAAAATATATTCTTATTATAAATATTTTATTTATTATCTTCAAACTAAACACTCATTGCATCACCAAAAATATTTGAGATAATAAATAAATTTAATACTAATCTCACTATACATATTAATTTTGTTATTATAATAGATTTTAATAATATTAATTACTCATAAAGTATAACCATTCCTTTAGAGTTATCATTGATAGTGATAATTCTTCTATCATATAAATCAAAAAAATGAAATATCACATGTCATGTTCCGATAAAATTCATTATCCATAAACTATATATATTTTGAACTATTTAGGAATATTTCTTGTAAAATAGTTTAAAGAGATAAATAATTTATTTCCCAAGCTAGTTTGTGTCCAACTAGATTAGTGATAAACGTTTTAAGATCCCATTTTGATTTAAGAAATTTATTTTATGGTAATTTAGAAGATAGATTCTTGGATGTAAAATTCATGGTATGTATTAATGTTTGGGTAAGCCCTGATGAAAATTATATTTCATAAAACCCGTTAAAATTACATATAAATCATGTAACACTTGATAAAATTCCTTCACTGGTTTTAGTAAAAAAAATTGTAATGCTTACGAGTCAAACTGTTAAAACATAAGATATTTTTATATTTATAGGGTTTTCTAATATCCATCTTCTTATTAGATTATTCTTTACATTTAATTGAAATAAATTTGGTTTATTTTAATACATTAATTTGTTTTTTATTATATTTTTTCTATTTTTTGAATAACTTCCAGGTCATCACTAATTTTTTCATTTTAACATGAGGTCGTATATTTATTAATTTCATATTTAATTGTTCGATATTCTTACACTCCTTTTCAAAATTAACTAAATCATCACATTATAAATAATATATCCATTCATTAACTTCAAAATTATTTGAAATTAAATCATTCATTAATTCATTAATATCAATAATAATTAACATTTTAAAATCTACAACCCATTTTTTATTCATCATTGTTTAAAGGATTAATTTAAATTTTTCATTTTTTAAATTTTCTTATTTTATATTTATAATTATCTATATAGTTTATTCTCTCTCAAAATATCCTATCTACACTATTCATTTTGTCCTATTAATTTTATAACTATAGTTTCAAAATTATACACATGATAAGAACTAGAATATAAGTCCTTGAATGCATTATTCAATGTTGATTCAAGCATGTATTTATTCACTGATTTTTTTCAAATTTCAAATTCATAACTACTCAAGTATGAATCCCTATTGAAACTCTATCTTCCATGATATTTACATTTTAAATCCTTCTTTTACTTCTTGCCTTTTCCTTATGGATTTAATTTTGGACAATATAATTTAATATTTTCCTTTTACCATCACTCATTGACAAATAATTATGTAACATTGTTGAATTTTATTTTTAAAACATTATTAGATATCATTTATTAATTATTTGGATGTTCACTTCTAGGACACTTCTTTTAACAAATATATTAGTTCATATGCTTATAAACACATTTATTAATTATTTTATATTTCACCATTCTCACATTGATGCAAATCAAAATAAAAGGTATTATAAAAAAAATATTGGTTTTTAATGTAATACCGTTTGTTTTGTTATGATCTTCACCATTATAATTCCTTAACTCTAGCTAATATTGTAGATTTGATCCTATCATTTAATTTATTTAATACATAGTTAAATCCAATCTTTCTTTAATCAAAACCTTCTATCAATTCCATCTTTTATGAAGGGAATGTTGTATTATTTTAATAACAACAATATTATTAAAAGTTTCCCTAAGTAAAACTTTTTTTTCAATTTTAGAGGATATTTTGTACATATTTTTTTATTATCACTTGATCATACATTCTAAATTCTTGAAACTCGACCCTATGAATGTTGAACTTGGTTCCCTATAACTTATTAGTTCCTTTATGAGAAAATTTTAATGAAATCTAGATGTAATATTTATTTTAACAGGATTAAATATGGATGTAAATATTTCTACTTGAAGAATAAAAATTTTATTTCATAAAATTGTAGTGTAGAATGTATTTTACCATCATTAAATTTTAGAGTTATTAAATCTACATAAAGTTTAGAAATTATAACCTAAAATTGAATAAATATATTTTTTTAGTAATACCTATATATGATCCTTATAGTATACATAATCAATTCCAATGAAATGAGGTGGTATGATGGGATTCAACAACTCAAATTTCTAAACTTTACATAACACAATCAAGCATCTTTCCATAGACTACTAGATTTAGTGTAATTATTGGTAAAAAATATAAATGAATAATAATCACCAACCAAATATTTAAAAAGGAACCATCCCATGATACCAATTTTTAATTCAGAGTGATATAGAATGATATAGTAGCAGTTAAATAGTCCTTCTTTGTTTATATAATCAAATTAAAATTATCATATTTATAAACATTGAAAAACATTAATGTAGTGGAAAAAAACAAATAAAATATCATATTTTATTATAGTTTTTATACCATATATACTGTATTTAGTGCTAATTATTTACACTAGGAAACAATATTTTTATTCATGAAGTATCTCACATTTGATAGGAAGTGATAACATAGTTACAAACATAAAATTTTATCCCCTAGTAATGTAACCCAACTGAATTTTATAGGAGTCACAACCCACAATCAAAATTATGATTTTTAGGAAACATAACCAAAAATTCCTTTTAAATAAGAGGAATATCCTTGAAAATTTTCTTTTGGATTGGAAATTATTAAATGGGCTTGAAAAGAAAAAAAAATAATAATATAAAAAGACGTCAATGAAAAACAAAAAAAAATTAAAAACAATTGTAGTGAAAATGAATATTAATGTCGATACAGCTCAAGAATTTCGATCACATTAGTATTAGATGTTAAATAATGAATTTCTATTGTAATAGTTAAAAATAAATAGTTATCATAGGTGGGATTCATCACTTAGTAATTCTTATAAAAATATTTTATTTTTTAATATGTCACATGAATAGACCGTGTCGGGATTAATTAATCATGTCCACCTTTGATAAAATATGAATGTCTAATCCCTATCCACGTTAAACTTAATAACAAGGGATTTATTTTTTAAAAATAATATGATTCCATGTAAAAACTATTAAACATGAAAATATACATATTACCTATTATTTAAAATATCTAGCTCATTTTAAAAGGATTCTCACACTTTTTTATTCCTTCATGAAATTGATCCAAAACCCTTCCAATATGATTTTTAACATATAAATAAATATATATATATATATATATATATATATATTATCTAATGAAACAATTAGAAATATAAGAAATAAAATTATAATAATTCATAATTATTAAATAATTCTAGACAATAGTATCATAAAATATATATCATTTTAATTATCTATCATAATTTTCAATATAAAAAACTGTCACATCCCAAGTAAGTAATGAATAATAGATATTTTTATCTATGTCTATTTATGAATTAGATAGTGTTTTAGAGGATTAAAATGAGAATAAATCCAATCTTAAGCATGGAATACACTAATATTTTTAAATGATTATTTTACTGCCTTTTGATGGCTACCCATTTTTAAATCAAACTTTTGACAATTTTATAAGCTATATTTGTCAAAATAAACATATTATTTATGATTGGGGCATTGAAATTTACATTGGAAAATTTTTTGGTATTTTTCTGACAATATTCATTTTTTAATGAATAGTAAAAAATACTGCATTTTACATCAAAACTGCTTTTTCATCTAATTTGATTATATGGTTAGATTATATTTTTAATTGGTCTTATAGTTTAATTGTAATATTTTTTTACCATTTAATCCAATGGTGGTAATTAGGATTAGTTTCACTTTGTAATTGGGCATAAAAAAGTGCCAAACTTTTCATAGATATTGTTTCTAAAAAAACCCGCTATTTGTTTTGACAACGGGAATTATTTTTAAATTCATTATTTCAATTTCTCTATTTGGAATTTGGTAAAATGTATTACATATTTGGAATCATAAGGTCCAAATTATGTAATCAAGACTCCTTTTTTTGGACATTGTGAATAGTAACAACGGTGATTATCTTTAATTATCTTGATTAATTAGTAATCGGGTAGTTAAGGATAATAAAATAATATCATAATAATAACAAATGACCCCAAAATGTGTCCTAATTATACTAGTTGTGTCATGTCCGACCAAGGGATTCCTTGTGACAAACTTAGGGACCCCATGGAATCACTTTTGTGTGATAATGACTTTTTATCATTTTATTTTTAAAGAATGTTAAATATAACAAAGAATATATCACCTGAGTAAAAAATATTATTTTTATCTACATAAATGATCTTTTGGAATATAAATTGTAATTGGAAAGATAAAACGATTTCCTACATCATAGTATTTTTTTTATAATTTTTAGACATTAAATAAATTAAATTATTTATGACTTCACGATGATGAAGCGATTACCTCATTAATGAACGATTTAAATAAAATGAAAAGATAATGTAAAATCTAAGACTTACACTTGTCAAAGACCTATTGGATGAGTATATTTCGAACCCTTATCACCTTATCCTCTAAATACATCAATGTGAGACCTTTAAAATCTGAAACTCATTTGAAAATAAAGTGACATTTTATTCCTTTCCAAGAGTGTCCCTCCTCTCCTCTTATAAAAGGCCCCCACCTCTACCTCCTTACCCACACTTCTCAAACCATTAGGTCAGCCAATATCTACTCATTATATCTCTCCACATCCCTATCTTGACCCTATAATCCTTACCTTAGGAAGAAAGCTCTTCAAGAAACCCTTTTGCTTCTAACCAAGAGGAGTTACCCGATTTAAAGGTAAAGACTTCTCTAATGTTCTTTTGTTTTATTTTGCTTCTCCAACCCCCTAATATCTTTTTATTCATTTATTTTGTAAAAACACAAGAATTTTCAATATAATAGGATGTTTTTATAATAATTATTCGAGCTACACTTACACACACCTACATCTAATGGTTAACGAACATATTGTTTCCGTGGATGGTGAATTTCTACCACACGAAACGATGATTGTTCAATATTCTTATAACACCATCAAAGGTGGCCATTAAGATGTCACTATATTTATATATGATATATAATATGTTTATGTTTTCCTTAAGCTTCTGTATTTTTCATTTATGTCATACCTTTATGGCTTCCATTATGGGTATACTCGATATCTTCATTTTAGGAAGTGGAGACTACCGCCCCCTCAAAGTGATTTGATTCGTTAATGCCATATGTGGGATGTATAAAGGATAGAATTAATGATATTATATATGATATTATACTATAATTATAATATACCTTTATATCATTATGATTCCATTCCATAAAATACGAAATAGAAATGAAAGTAGCGTTCATGCGTACGTACGGCTTACCGTCTCCATGAACGGTGCATTTCATTTATTACCTCTAAATGTTATGTAATATTATAAATGCATGTATATACTAGATATATATGATAGACATGATATCTATATCATGAATATAATTCTGGATATAATGGATATTTTACCTCATGAACAACATGTAATTATAAGAAGTTCATTTTTGACTCAAGTACCAATGATCGACAAAATGACCATTATTATCTTAAATAATTACATAGTGTTCAAAAAAAAGTAAAAAGTGATTTAAAAGGAATAATGAACTTGAAAAAGGTTCCTAATCAAGTAGAAATTAACTCAAGTCTATTATTTAGGACCTTAAAGAACGATCGAGTCAAGTCAGACCCGAGGTATGGGACTTCGTCTCAATACCCTTTCATTGAGTCATATTTTTTTATAAAAAACTTTATTTTATACGGTGTATAAACCCCTTTGACTTTTAGGTTTATTAAAAAGGAATCTTTTTTATATGAAGCATTTACTAAACAAAAAAAGGGAATGTTTTTTTTGTCGTACGTATACGGCGAGAACGACTTCTCTGCCGCCGTGACCATTGTTTGAGCTTCAGATTCCTCTACAAACCATAATTTTTTAAAAAAAATGAAAAATAAATACCATTTCTTACTTTACTTTTATTTTGGTATTGAAAATGGTTTTCATAATTTTTTTTATTATATCAATGTGTTGTATTTATATCTTGTGATTGAAATGTGAAAATGTTATGTTTCATTTATGCATGTTTTATGTGATACGATTATGTTATGGTTCTTGGGCATTGTTATGAAGACGGGTGGTTTCGTGATAAACTAAGGGAGGGTGAGCCAGATATAGCACTCCAATGCATTGGGTAACACGAAGGGGTTAAAGGTTATGGTTTCTCCGAAGAGATTTAGGGAATATACTGTGATGGGTATTCCAAACGTAACCATGAGGGTTACTCCCTATGTAAGAACGTTATGAATGCCTCAAGTTACCTTTATGTCTTATGATTTATATGATTTATTCATGATTTGATGAGGTATGTTAAAATGATTATGTTTTATGAGTAAAGTATGATTTCATAAATGAACTGATGTTTTCATTTCATACTTTTATATCCCTTACTGAGCTTTTTATGCTCATCCCAAGTTTTTGAAATGATTTTCACAGGTCAAGGGAAAGGTACATGATGTGATGATACTGTCAAGGAAGTGTCATGAAATAATCCATGTTTTATTTTAAATATGTTTCCATTGATGGGAAAAATTAGTACTATATTTTATGTAACCACTTTGTTTAAATGTGGAATGTAATGCATGATTTATGATCTAATTCTCTAAAACTCTAAACCTTAAAATATCCTCAATGTGTAATCTTGTAATAACTCAAGATTAAGTAATGTTTAAGGCTGGGGCCTTATAGTAGGTATCAGAGGTCAGTTTAGATAACTTTAGGAGTTATAATTCTATTAAATTATTATCCAAAAATATTTTTTTATGGTAAAATTGAAATGATATATAATTTTAAGATTACCATGTTGATTCATCTAAGACATGTTTGTTCCAAATGGTTTTTCGCAGAGGAAATAGGGAAGCAGTGCTAGGAAGGCATTCAGAAGGAGATGACCTTCCGAATTAGCATCCTGAGATGGTCAGAATTGGAACTAAACAGTTTGTTGCAGTAATGGTACAGTTGACTCAAGAGATAAATGGTGGTGGTATCCATGCATGAGATCAGCCAGATTAGCCACAGAGGAACATGTTAGTGGTGGAACATTTCATGAGGCAACATCCCCCATCATTCAGAGGATCATCTGACCCTGTGCAAGCTGAAGGGTGGATTAAAGAACTAGAGAAGATTTTTGATGTCATGGGGTGTTCAGAAAATCAAAAGGTTAGTCTTGTTATTTACCGTTTGGAGGGTGAAGCAGATCAGTGGTGGTCGATGGTTAAAAATATTAGAGACGCTGATGATATTGATGCTCTCGACTAAGATGAATTCAATGGTATGTTTCTTGAGAAGTATTTTCCTAAGGTTTTTCAAATTTTGATGGAAAAACATTTCTTGGAATTGAGGCAAGAAGACGACTCAGTGGATTCTTATGAAGAGAGGTTCACTCAGTTGGCAAGGTATGCTCCAAATTTTATCCGAGACCTTGATAGTAAAATCAATTGTTTTTACTCCGGATTAAAGCCAAAATATTGAAGGAATTTAGATTCTCGCAAGTTCAAGATTAATGAAAAGATTGTTCAATATGTTGAGAAGGTGGAAATGGAGTTTGCTGATGATCAAGTGTTCTATAACAACCAACAGAAGAAGAGATCGAGGTGGCAGGAGAAAGGAAAGAATTCTTCAAAAAGGCTTGACGGTAAGAAAACTAAGTTTCCAATTTGTGATAAATGTGGTAAAAGGCATGATGTGGAATGTCTTCTGAATTCTTAAAAGTGCTACTGATGCGGTAATATGGGACATAAGGCTCGTTATCTCACTGAAAAAGATCAGGGTGATGGTATAACCAAATTTGATTTACAGTTAGTGAAATGTTTTAAGTGCAATGAGATGGGTCACTATGAAAATGAGTCTCCGATAAAGAGCTCGAGTTATGGGAAGAAGTTATACTACAAGCATAAAGGGGTGGTGAAATCCTTTGCAACTACTTTTGTAGATGTCGGGCCATCAAATTAAGTTGTATCAGGTACTGTTTTTTTTTTAGATTATTCCAGTGTGTTGTTTGATTCGGGGTCTACACAATCTCTCATCTCAGAAAACTTTTCTAGTAAAATAGGAATACCATCTCAAGAAATGACTCCTGAACTTGTGGTAAAAACACTTGGGGTAAAGATTGAGGCAAGAAGAATTTATAAGAATTTTCTTATCCTTATCCTTGGAAAGAACATACTTGAAAACCTTATTGTTTTACCTCTAGTAGAGTTTGATGTTATCTTGGGTATGGATTGGATCTATATTTACCATGCTAAGATTGACTGTAGAGCTAAAGAAGTTTCTTTTCAGAAAGACTTTCAGTTTGTCTAAAATAATGAACCCTTACTTTTGATAACATATTAAGAGGCCGAGAAACTTGTAAACGATGGAAATGAATGTTACCTTGCACATATCATTGAAAAAAAGGGAACTGTTCAGATTAATTATGTGCCAGTGGTAAATGATTATCCTGTTGTTTTTCCTGATGAGTTTCCTGGAATAATACCAAATCGGGAAGTTGAGTTTATTGTTGACTTAGTTCCTGATGCTAAGCCAATTTCAAAACCCCCTTATTGAATGGATCAAATTGAACTTTTAGAGTTGAAGGAGAAATTGTAAGATTTATTAGAGAAAGTTTTCATTCAACCTAGAACAACACCATGGGTCGCTCCTGTTTTATTTGTTAAAAACAAAGATGGTTCAATGAGACTTTTCATTGATTATTGAGCCTTGAATAACATCACTTTTAAGAACAAATATCATTTGAATCATATCGATGATTTGTTTGAACAGCTCCAGGGAGCTCAGTTTTTTTCAAAGATTGACCTGAGATCGAGGTACCATCAGTTGAAGGTAAAGGAAGCAGATATTCCGAAGACCATGTTTCATACAATATATAGCCATTATTAATTTTTAGTAATGCCTTTTGGGCTAACCAATGTACCTTCTATATTCATGGACCTTATGAATAGAATTTTCCATGAGTTCTTGGATAAGTTTGTGGTTGTTTTCAATGATGATATTTTGGTGTTTTCTAAAAGTAAAGAGGAGCATGAAATACATTTAAGGGTTATTTTGAAAACCTTAAAAGAAAATAAATTGTATGGGAAATTCAGAAGGTGTGATTTTTGGTTGCAACAAATTTCTTTCCTTTGTCACACTATTTCTAAAGATGGGATAATTGTTGATCCTGCAAAAACAAAGGTTGTTGAAGAATGTCCAAGACCCACAAATGTAACTAAGATTCGTAGATTCCTTGGTTTGGCAGGCTATTACAGAAGGTTTGTTAGAAATTTATCCCAGTTATCTAGTCCAATGAAAAAGCTAACTCGGAAGGGTGTTAAGTTTATCTAGACAAAAGAATGTGATGATTGTTTTCAAGAACTGAAAAGAAGATTGGTGAATGCTCCAATTTTGGCACTACCTTCCAGGAATGGTGAGTTTGTTATCTACAGTGATGCTTCATTGAAAGGACTTGGTTTCTTCCTAATGCAGAATGATTAGGTAATTGTTTATGCTTCATGACAGTTGAAAAATCATGAGGTAAATTACCCTACACATGATTTGGAATTAGCTGTTGTTGTTTTCTCTTTAAAAATTTAAAGGCATCATTTGTATAGAGTAAAGTGTGAAATATATATCAATCACAAAAGTTTAAATTATATATTCACTCAGAAATAATTGAACATGAGACAAAGGAGAAGGCTAGAATTAATCAAGGATTATGATTGTACAATTAATTACCATCCAGGAAAATCAAATAAAGTGGATGATGCTTTGAGTCGAAAAAGTAATGCTTCATTAACAATGTTGTGTTTGGAACGTGATCCTTTAGTTAAGGATTTGATGAACTTTGGCATAGAAGTTGTTGGTGCAGGATGTCCTTCTGTTTTGTTTTAGGTATCAGTGAAATCTTCTCTATCAGACAGAATTAAGCAAGCACAGAAGCAAGACAGCGAGTTGCAGAAAAAGGTAGAGCTGGTTCAGAAGGGTAAGTTTTCTGAATTCAACATTGATAATGATTGTTTTTTTAGATTTGGGAAGATATTGTGTGTGCCTTTTGATTCAAAGTTGAAGAGAGAGTTGTTATGTGAAGCTCATAGTTCTCCATTTTCAGTTTATCCAGGCAGTACTAAGATGTATTGAGATCTTCGGGAGTATTACTGGTGGGATGGAATGAAAAGAGACATTGCTGATTTTACTGTGAAGTGTTTGACTTGTCAACAGGTTAAAGTAGAGTGGCAGATACAGAAAGGTATTCTTCAGCCTTTACCAATTCTAGAGTGGAAATTTGAGAATATATCTATGGACTTCATTGTGGGATTGCCGAAGACACCTCAAGGTAATAATGCAATCTGGGTTATTGTTGATCGCTTGACTAAATCTTCTCATTTCCATGCTATACGAGATACTTTTTTCCTAGATCAACTTTCCCATTTGTATCTTAATGATATATTCAGGTTACATGGAGTTCCTCTCTCCATTGTATATGACCGTGATCCCAGGTTCACTTCTAACTTTTGGAAAGGCCTTCAGAAGTCCTTGGGTACTGAATTAAATTTTAGTACAGCTTTTCATCCTCGATCAGATGGACAGTCAGAATGGACAATTCAGACTTTGGAGGATATGCTATGTGCTTATTAGATGGATTATCAGGGAAGTTTGGACCAACATCTTTCTTTGGTTGAGTTTTCTTATAATAACAGTTTTCATTCCAGTATACAGATGGCACCATTTGAGGCATTATATGGGAAGCAGTGTCGAACTCCAGCTTTTTGGGATGAAGTGGGTGAAAGGAAGTTGATGGGACTAGAATTGGTAGAAGAGTTGGTAGAAAAAGTTCAGCTGATAGAGAAACACATGATAACAGCTCAGAGTAGGCAGAAGAGTTATGAAGACAACAGTAGGAAGGATCTCTCTTTTGAGGTAGGTGATCATGTTTTTCTCAAAGCTTCACCATGGAAAAGTGTTATGCGATTTGGTAAGAAAGGAAAGCTGAGTCCAAGGTTCCTTGGACCACATGAAATTCTGGATAGAGTTGGATCAGTTGCATACCAAGTGGCTTTACCTCCAAGTTTATCTCAGGTACACAATGTTTTTCATGTTTCAATGTTAAGGAAGTACATGCCAGATCCATCTCATGTTTTGAGTCCAGAGGTAGTTTAGCTGGAAGAGAATCTATCTTATGAGGAAAAACTAGTCTAGATTCTTGACCACAGGGAGAAAGTGTTACTAAATAAGGTGATTCATCAAGTAAAGGTTTTGTGTAAAAACTACATGAGTGAAGAGGTAACATGGGAATCTGAAAATGCAATGAGGGATAAATACCCCCACTTATTCGTTAAGTAAATAAATTGCAGGGACGCAATTTTCTAAAGGGGGGAAGGATGTAACATCCCAGGTAAGTAATTAATAATAGATATTTTTATCTATGTCTATTTATGAATTAGATAGTGTTTTAGAGGCTTAAAATGAGAATAAATCCAATCTTAAGCATGGAATACACTAATATTTTTAAATGATTGTTTTACTGCCTTTTGATGGAAACCCATTTTTAAATCAAACTTTTGAAAATTTTATAAGCTCTATCTATCAAAATAAACATATTATTTATGATTGGGAAATTGAAATTTACATTGGATAATTTTTTGGTATTTTTCTGTCAATATTCATTTTTTAATGAATAGTGAAAAATACTGCATTTCACATCAAAACTACTTTTTCATCTAATTTAATTATATGGTTAGATTATCTTTTTAATTGGTCTTAAAGTGTAATAGGAATATTTTTTTACCATTTAATCCAATGGTGGTAATTAGGATTAATTTCACTTTGTAATTAGGTATAAACAAGTGCCAAACTTTTCATAGTTATTGTTTCTAAAAAACTCGCTATTTGTTTTGACAACGTGAATTATTTTTAAATTAATTATTGAAATTTATGTGTTTGGAATTTGGTAAAATGAATTACATATTTCGAATCCGAAGGCCCAAATTATGTAATCAATAATCTTTTGTTTTTTGACATTATGAATAGTAACAACGGTAATTATCTTTAATTATATTAATTAATTAGTAATCGGGTAGTTAAGGATAATAAAATAATATCATAATAACAACAAATGACCCAAAAATGTGTCCCAATTATACTATTTATTTCATGGCCGACCATGGTATGCCTTGTTCCAAACTTGGGGACCCCATGAAATCACTTTTGTGTGATAATGACTTTTTATCTTTTTATTTTTAAAGAAAGTTAAATATAACAAAGAATGTATCACATGAGTAAAACATTTTTAATTTTGTCTAAATAAATGAAATATTGGACTGTAAATATTCATTGGAAAGATAAAAATATTTCCTACATCATAGTATTTTTTTTAAATTTTTAGACATTAAATAAATTAAATTATTTATGACATCATGATGATGAAGTGATTACCTCATTAATGAATGATTTAAATAAAATGAAAATATAATGTAAAATCTAAGACTTACACTTGTCAAAGACCTATTGGATGAGTATATTTCAAACCCTTATCACCTTATCCTAAAAATACATCAATGTGGGACCTTTGAAATCCGAAAATCATTTGAAAAATAAAGTAACATTTTATACCTTTCCAAGAGTGCCCCTCCTCTCCTCTTATAAAAGGCCCCCACCTATACATCCTTACCCACACCTCTCAAGCCATTGTCTCAGCCAAGATCTGATCATTTAATCTCTCAAAATCCCTCTCTTCATCCTAGGAGCCTTACCTTAGGCAGAAAGCTCTTCAAGAAACCCTTTTGGTTCTAACCAAGAGGAGTTACCCGATTTAAAGGTAAAGACTTCTCTAAAGTTCTTTTGTTTTATTTTTCTTCTCCAACCCCCTAAACTCTTTTTACTAATTTATTTTGTAACAACACCAGTATTTTCAATATACTAGGATTTTTTTATAATAATTATTCAATCTACACTTACACGCACCTACATCTAATGGTTAAAGAACATACTATTTCCATGGATGGCGAATTTCTGCCTCACGAAACGATGATTGTTCAATTTTATGATAACACCTTCAAAGGTGGCCATTAATATGTCACTATATTTATATATGATATATAATATGTTTATTTTTTCCTTAAGCTTCTGTATTTTTTATTTATGTCATACCTTTATGTCTTCCATTATCGGTATACGCGATATCTTCATTTTAGGAAGTGTGGACTACCGCCCCCTCAAAGTGATTTGATTCGTTAATTCCATATGTGGGATGTATACAGGATGGAATTAATGATATTATATATGATATTATACTGTAATTATAATATACCTTTATATCATTATGATTCCATTCCATAAAATACGAAATAGAAATGAAAGTAGCGCTCATGCGTACGTACGGCTTACTGTCTCCATGAACTGTGCATTTCATTTCTTACCTCTAAATTTTATGTAATATTATAAATTCATGTATATAATAGATATATATGATATATATGATATCTAAATCATGAATATATTTCTGGATATAATGGATATTTTACCACATGAACAACTTGTAATTATAAGGAGTTTATTTTTGACTCACGTACCAATGATCGACAAAATGACCGTTATTAACTTAAATAATTACATAGTGTTCATAACATGGTAATAAGTGATATAAAAGGAATAATTAACTTGAAAAAGGTTCTTAAGAAAGTAGAAATTTACTCAAGTTTATTATTCAGGAGATTAAATAATGATCGAGTCAAGTCGGACATGAGGTAAGGGACTTCATCTCAATCTCCTTTCATTGAGGCATATTTTGTTTTATACACAAATTTCTTTTAAACGGTGTATAAACCATTTGAATTTTATGTTTATTTGAAAGGAATATTTTTTATATTAAGAGTTTACTAAACAACAAAATGGAATGTTTTTTTGTTTTTACGTATGCGGTGAAAACGACTTCTCTGCCGCCGTGACCATTATTTGAGCTTCAGCTTCCTCTACAAGCCATAATTTTTTTTAAAAATGAAAAATAAATACCATGTTTTACTTTTCTTTTATTTTGGTATTGAAAATGGTTTTCATAATGTTTTTATTATATCAATGTTTTGTATTGATATCTTGTGATTGAAATGTGGAAATGTTATGTTTCCTTTATGCATGTTTTATGTGATACGATTATGTTATGGTTCTTTGGAATTGTTATGAAGACGGGTGGTTCCACGATAAACTAAGGGCGGGTGAGCCCGATATAGCTCTCCAATTCATTGGGTAACGCGAAGGGATTAAATGTTAAGGTTTCTATGAAGAGATTTTGGGAATATACTGTGATGGGTATTCCAAACGTAACCATGAGGGTTACTCCCTACGTAAGAATGTTATGAATGCCTTTAGTTACCTTTATGTCTTATGATTTCTATGATTTATTCATTATTTAATGAGGTATGTTAAAATGCTTATGTTTTATGAGTAAAGTATGATTTCATACATGGACTAATGGTTTTATTTCATACTTTTATATCCTTTACTGAGCTTTTTATGCTCATCCCAAGTTTTTGAAATTTTTTTCATAGGTCAAGGGATAGTTACATGATGTGATGATAGTGTCAAGGAAGTGTCATGAAATAATCCATGTTTTATTTTAAATATGTTTCCGTTGACAGAAAAAATGAGTACTTTATTTTATGTAACCACTTTGTTTAAATGTGGAATGTAATGCATGATTTATGATCTAATTCTCCAAAACTCTAAACCTGAAAAGATCCTCAATGTGTAATCTTGTAATAACTCAAGATTAAGTAATGTTTAAGGCTGGGGCCTTATAAAAACAGATAATGTTTTAACAATACGGATAAATATTTACGGATGAAATAAATAATCAATAATAATTATTATATAGATATATTGAATAGAAAACTAAAAAATGAAGTAAATTATAGTATAATATCTATGGTAGGTCATTTGACAGTGTTCACTATAGACAATCATATGACATGAAGAGTCTATGGAGTTAATCTACATACCATAAAAATATTAAATTTAGATAGTGTACTATCTTTGTTATATGGTCACAATATTATAATAAAATAAAATATACTATTTTTAGGGCCACCAGTGTTAATTAAGTAACCCGTATTTTATGATTTTTATGTATATAAATAGGTAGGTGGTTTTTAGGAGACTTTGGAAGAGGTTTGGAGTGTTTTGGGGTATTTTCTATGGGTGCATGGTTAGTTCATGGTTTGTGGAAAATGTGAAACACCTTTAGAAAACCATGCATGAGGATATATGGGATATGGAGAAGGTGCAAGGGCGGTGAATGGTTTTTCCAATCCATGATACAACCTAGGAGAAACCATGCTTCATGAGATAGTGATATTTTACATGGTTAGTAGATATTTTGGAAACCATGTGAGCCAACCATGTAAGGTTCCCAGTTGAAGCAGTAGCTGGAGCACAATTAAGGAATAGTTTTCCTAACCATGTGACTAACCATGCACAGATAAAAAACATATCCAAAAAGTTGATCTACGTAGAGATCAAACTTTAACCCCTAATTTATTCCCCAAACAAACCCTTAATCAATATTTCTCTCTCTATATGTCTAAGGATCCCTTATCCAATGAATTGGATGTGATCTGAAGGTATTTCTTGGCCTGTTAAAGCCCAGCTATCGTGGTAAGTCATCGTTTGTGGTATATTTTCCTGGTTTCCATTATATATACTTATCTCCATCTCTTAGTTTCTTAGATATACTACTTTAATGGATATATCTAAGGTTTTTTACACCAAATATGATTATATTTGGCCTTTTTTATGTTAAGGAAATAGATCTAAGGCAGGTTTTTGGAGATTCAACTCAGTTTTTTTGGAATTTTAGTGTCGTTCTTCATTTTTTCTATAAATCCCAATGTATGTGGCTTCACTCAAAACTTATATATTAAGAACTAGAATCCGTAATTTCAAATTAATTGTTTTGATTTAAATTTATTGTGAAGTTAGTGTGAAAACCATGGTAGAAACCCTCTATAGTGATGGTTTGAGTTGTTTAGGGATTTTTTGTGAAATTTTGGAATTATGAAATGTTTTTATCTAATGTTTCAAGTTTTATTGATTTTTAAAATATTGATTTTGAAATTTCGATTTTTTTTATTATTGGTAAATGGTTTAGTTGTGGAATTTTCAAGAAAAAGTATGGTTTTATTTAAATGGATCGAATTGGTTTGTTTGAAATGGTTTTCAGTAAAATTTTGGTTTTATTGAATTTATTTGTTAGAAAATTGGTTATCAATAAAAGGTTGGTTTTATTTAAATGGTTTATTGGAAAAAAGTGGGTTTCAATAAAAGGATGGTTTTATTAAAATGATGTGTTTTATGGTTTTAAATAAAGGTGTGGTTTTCTTGAAATGGTTGTTTTGGCATAGGTTTTTGGTATAATGGTTATGTGTGTGTTAATTTTTATTTGGGGTAGATAAGGGTATAGAGTATCCCCCATCATTAGTGGGATGGATATGGGTTTGGGATCTCCTCCCATCAAATGGGATAAAAAAGGGTTAAGGGTCTCCACTATAATTAGTGGGATGGATAAGGGTCAGCTCTCTCCCCCATCAAATGGTTCTTTTTTTGATGGATTAGTGAAAATATGACTCACCACATGAGAGTATATAGAGGTATAGGTTTCATGAGAATTTGAGTGTGTGGATATATTTAATGGAATGAGTAATGCCAAAATGGAACTTATGGAACAATTTTAAATTTTTTTTGGTTTCATTCCTTGGAACATGTTATTATGGTGAGAAAATTGTTTATTTATGTTACTTTTTTATATTTCAATATATATGAATTATAGAAAAATAATATATAAATTGTTTTATATAAATTTGGTAACATGTTCAATTCTAGTGGTGTTATTTGGGAAGTCTTCTGGGGAAATCTTGCAGAGTTTCATTACTCACCCCTACTTTTTCACATTGTATAATTTATTGATAATGTTTATTAGGGAATGGAAAAAAGATAAAGTATCACACTTCAATCGTGGTTATTAGTGATACTTGGGCTATTTTGTGGAGCATGAAGCAAGTTTGAGATTTGGAGATAGTTTTTTCTTCTTTTTTCGGGTTTTTTAGTCTTCTGATGTGTACATAGTTGTTTTTTAGACTTCCACTATGGTACTCTTTGTAGTGGATTTGATATAAATAAACTATTTGAGTTATATTTCATTGTTATCATGCATCATGTTATGGATTATATTGTTATGGAATTTTTGGTTGGTTGTTTTGTTTCCAAATTTAAAATCATCCCCCAATTGTAAATGAATCTCTTGGTATTTATTTCTATCCTTTGGCATCATGGGAATGTCACATAAATCCATGTAGAATTTTGGATTCAAATCATGCTGATGAGTAATGGAGGTATGTTACAAGTTTTATCACTCTTTTTCATTCAAATTATCTTTCGGTAACAATTGGTATCAACTTCTTCAATCCTTTTCTAACAAGTGGTCATCAGTTCTTTTGGCCTTGGAGTCAAAATTCATTCTTGTATATTCCTTGAGATGGGTTGGTAGAGAGGAATAGGATTATCAAGACATGAACTGTAGAGAATAAAAAGAAATTTCTATCCTTTTATATTGAACATCATGTTACCAAGGAGATTGTTATAGGAGTTTTTTGGAGATACTTATAAGAATTGGAATATCATTGTCATCGGTTTAGAGAATGTGATGATCATGACATCCATTAGTGGAATTATTTCCCACTAAAAGTGCATACTTCATTTTTGAGTAATGATATATGACTTGGTGTAATTTATTTATCTTTTCAAAACATTGAAATTGTTTTCAAATGAATTATTTTGAAAAAAAAAGATCATGGTTTTGGTATTTTGAAAATTGTTTTATTTTGAAAAGAGAAAGTTGAAATTTTTCAAAAATGGTTGAACATGGAAAATGATTATTTTGGAAATAAATGTTTTGAATGTATAATGTGATCGAATTTCAAAATGATAAGACTTCAATTTATATATATTCCAACTTATGTTTTTTTATAGAAAATTCCACATGATAGTCCTCATATGAATGGGTCAGATGAGACTGTTGAGAATGTGGTTGGATCGGAGCCACAGATGATCTAATAGTTGGTTTAGATCCCCATTCATGATTTTTAAAACATTAATTCAGGACTATAACTAAAAATTATTTTTATGTGATCTTTCATTGATGGAAATATAAATTGAGTAAGTATGGTTGTCTTCATAAGAGGAGGTGGGAACTATAACACTAAGATAAAGAGGAAGATCGACACCTATTATCAAGGATATGGAACACATAAAAATCTAACCACAAGATAATTAACCCTCCTCTAAAACCAACGAAAAATATTAGATGTTTTTATTTTGGTTCTCTTAGCCATTTTAAGTGAGATTGTATGACTCCACCAAGAACATGTAAAAATTTCAAAAAAATGGAAAAAAATTAGTGCTAATATCACAGTGCTCTGTGGTCGGGTGTTTGAGACACTTATCAGGTGTCGTAGGCATAGTATTCCTCAATGGGGAGAGGATAGCATGATCAATATGATCAGTAGAATAGAGGTAGGAATAGTGATTCTAGGAATACTATGACTCACTAAAAAGGTCAATCTCATTAGGGAAAAAATAACTAAGTTTAGAGAAAAAGAAATTATATACAGCTGAACATGTTATTATGGATGAACAATCTTGACATTCAATAGTGAGAGGTATAATTATTTTTAATTATACCGTTATGTATTATTTATTTGATACAATTTTATCCCAATTATTTATTTCTTCTTGTACTATTGATTCTTGAGTTTAAAATATGATATGATTACTTCTGTGATAAAACATGAAACTCCTCTTGGTCAAAGTTAGTGTCAAACCATTGTGTGTAGATAATGTTCTGTAACCATTGATGGAGACAAGATGAAATGGGATTTCACTAATCTGGAGATGGATTTTTTTATATAATCTTGGGTGTGGATTGGTTGAAAAAGTACAAGACTCACACTGACTATTATACATGATGGGTCTATTTTACAACAGAAAATGGGGTTGAGAATCTATTTTGGGGATACCAGAGTGTAAATTTAGGTGCAACAGGCTTGTTAGCACCAGCTGTTTGAATGATCTCAAACTAGTTGGAAGAATTTTATTTGATATCAATGGAAGAGGTCAAGAATAAAAATTATTTATAAGTTTTTATCAGTTTTAACAAGTGTTTTTCCAAAAAAATTCGCTGGGTTTCCACCTATGAGAGAAGTGGAGTTTGCGATTGATCTCTTTTGGGGGACCAGTTATATTTCCCTTCTGTATTACTTAATGGAACCAATAATATTGAGGGATATGAAGGTGCATTTAGAAGATCTCGAAAGAGAAGTGTTCATTCATATGAACATGTCTTTGTGGGCACCACCAATCTTGTTTGTAAATAAGGTGGATGTAACTCTTTAGATTTGCATGGATTATTATAAGTTTAACCAAGTTATAATAAATAACAGGTATCATCTTCCATGTATTTATGACTTGTTTGATCAATTGAAGGAAGCTCAGTGGTTCTCCAAAATTAACTTGCGATCACACTATCACCAATTGAAGGTTTAGAATGAGGATATTTAAAAAAAAATATTAAAAAGTAGATATGGTCATTATGAGTATGTGGTAATGACATTCGGTCTTACAAATGAACCAAAAATCTTTATGGAATTGATGAATCAGATATTTTAGAGGTATATAAATTCTTTTTTGCTATAATTTTTGGATGAAATATTAGTGAATTTAAGGACAAGGGTTGATCAAGATAAACACTTGGTGACTATGTTATAAATCTTGATGGATCATCATCTGAATGAAAAATTATCAAAGTGTGATTTTTGGATACAATCAGCATGCTTTCTTTGACATGTAATATCTTAAAAATGTGTTTTTGTGGTTCCAAAAAAGATAGAGTTCATTATCTATTAGTAACCACTAAGGAATCTCTTCAATATATTGAGCTTCATTGTTATATATATTTATTATAGATGCTTGTTTCATGAAATATTAGGACTATATTCACGTAAGAACACTTTTAAAAAGAGTAATTATCCTTTCCAATTGAATAAATAATGCATTAAATCCACTGAAGAGATTAATGTTCGCCTTACATAAGCACCAATATTGATATTTCCAGAATCAAGACAAGCGTATGTGGTTTATTATGATGCTACATGATTAGGGTTGGGATTTGTTATTATACAAGAATATTGTACTGTTTCATATGGCTTTAGGCTGTTATGGTTTCATGAGATGAACTAAACAATTCACGATTTAGAGTTATCTTCAATAGACCCTAATTTGAAAACATGGGTTAATAACCTCTTTGGTGAGAAAATTTCTATGTTTACATATCAAATAATCTTGAATCATATCTTATCACAATGGGATTTTATCTGCGACAAAAAAAAATAAGGATTTAATATCCTCAAATGTTCGACTTTTACTTAATGTATACATCGGGTAAGGGAAATTTGGTGTGGATGGATTAAGCATAAAGTCATATGCTCAATTGTCAAAAGAAGCTTTAGATGAGTGGTAGTGGATGTCGTTCCTAACTGACATGCATTTGGAATGTGAAGACTGGTTTGATATTGTGGTTTTCTTACCAGTTTCATTTTCCCAAATTTGTTGAACATGGTCAAGGATTCCAAGGCAGTTGATCCAAAATAAATTTCTATGAGGTCAAAACTCAATAGTTGGGAGATCATTAAGGGATTTAAGCTAGATGATAGTTCATTTTTGTGGTTTAGAAATTAGATGGTTGTACCTATGGACTCTCTAGAACAAAGTCTCTATGATTACCACCATTTGATATGGGATTTTCATCCTAGAATATAGAATACATATAAAGCATTAAAAACAAATTTTTGGTGGGTTTGTATGAAAAGGAGTGTGGCTGAGTTTATTTCTATATGATTAATGTGTCAGAATGTTAAGGTCGATCATTAGTGACCATCAGGTATGTTGGAGTATTTTCCTATTTTAGTTTCCAAATTGAAAAATATTTATATGGATTTTTTTTACAGGTCTGCCAAGAATGGTTCGAAAACATGATGTTATATGGGTGATAGTGGATCAGATAACAAAGTTTGACCATTTCATCCCTATTCATGAATCTCATACGATGGAGGATTTGTCAAAAATATATATTCAATAAGTGGTAAAGAAGAATGGAGTACCAATTTCAATAGTTTCAGATATAGATCCAAGGTTTATGTCTTGTTTCTATAAATCCTTACATAATGTTGTTAGGACTCAGTTGACAATGGGAATGGTGTGTCTTCCTCAGAAGGATGGGAAATCTGAAAGGATGATATAAATGCTGGAAGACATTTTGTGGTCTTGTGTAATGGATTTTTTTGGATCATTAGAAGAGACATAGGGAGGTGGAGTAAAATAAAAGAGAAAATGATTGAAATCTTTTAGATTAATGTTGGTTTTCTAATTTTTAGGGATGAAAAGTACAATGGTGTGGAGAATGTTGCACCCTTGGTTTCAAGAAAGTAACCATTATTTTATGATTTTATGATTTTATGGGTATAAAGAATTTGGGTCAAGTTTGGGAGAGTTTGAAAGAGAACCGAAGTGTTTTGGTGGATTTTATAAGGTTGAACAGTTAGTGCATGGTTTGTTAAAACCATTCAACGCATATAAGAAACTATGCATAAGGAGACAAGGGATAAGGGGAAGGCGCAGGAGTAGCCAACAGTTTTTCCAAACCATGTGGCATCCTAGGAGAAACTATGCTTCCTGAGATAGTAGTCTTTTCCATGGTTGGAGCATAGTATGGAAATCATGCAATCCAACCGTGTGAAATTCCCACTTCAGGCAGTAGGTAGCACATGGTAAGCGCACGGTTTTCCAAATCGTGCAACTAACCATGCATGGTTAAAAAAATATCCACAAAATGTAATTTTAGGTTAGGATAAACATTTAACCTATAATAGTTTCCCTAAATGGACCCTTACATAAGATTTATCCCTCTTTAAGGCTAGGGAGCCCTTCTCTATCAATTTGAAAGTAATTCGAAGGAGATTCTTGGTGTGTAGAAGCTCAGCAAACACATTAACACATCTTTTATGGTAGATTTTCTTAGTATTCCTTGGATATAATTTTATCCCTATATCAGTTTCAAAGATATACTTTCTATATGGATATATATAGGTTTCTTGATTCAAAATATGATTATATTTTTCCTTGATGATGTTACGGTAAGAGATCTAAGGTGGGTTTTTTGGATATTCAACCTAGGTTCGTTGGAATTTTTAGTTTTGTTCTTTATTTTCACCATAAATCCTAAGTTCGGTGGATTCACTCCCAACACCTATATTTTAAACATGATGGTTTGATTTCAATTTTTTTACTGAAACATCTGGTGAATTTCGTGTGCAATGCATGGTATAAGCCCTCTTTAGTGACAGTTTGAGTATTTTATGGATTTTTTATAAAAATGTGGAATTGTGGAAAGTGGTTGTGATACGAAGATTATTTTCTAGATTTTTAAAATGTAGATTTTAAAATGTGGATTTATTGGATTTCTTAAATGGATGTTAGGTGGCATTTTTAATAAAATAATTGTTTTATTTAAATAGATTGAATTGGTTTGTTTTAAATGTTTTTCAATAAAAGTTTGGTTTTATTGAAATTTTTTTTGTAAAAAAAATTCAATAACAGGTTGGTTTTATTGAAATGGGTTGTTGGAAAAAAATGGTTCTCAATAGAAGGTTCAATTTATTAAAATGATGTGTTGTTATGGTATTCAATAAAGGTTTTATTTTCTTAAAATGGTTGTAATGGTTATTTTGGAATTGGTTTTTTTCATAATATTTGTGAGTTTTTTCATGTGAATTCAAGATGGATAAGGGTAAGGAGTATCCACCATCATTATTGGGATGGATAAGGTTCAAGTAAATCCCCCATCAAAATTCGACAGATTAGGGTAATGAGTCGCCCCCATCATTAGTGGTATGGATGAGGGTTAGGGCTCTCCCCAACAAACTGTTCATTAAGTGGAAGCTTAATGAAAGGATGACTCACCACTCACATGAAGGTCTAGGTTTCATTCATGGTTGGGTGTGTGGATATGTGGGATGGAATGAGTTCTTAAAAAATGAAACTTTTGGAATAATTTTAATGTATTGTTTGGTTTTCTTCTATGAAACTTATTTTAGTTTTGAGTAAATTGTTTTCAAAACTACTTTTTTATATTTTGATAAAAAATTCTTTCAGGAAATTTTTTATATATGCTATTTTATATATATATTATAACATGCTCTATCTATTTCATGAGTATGGAATTAATTTTGGGATATCCTACTTAGTTTCATTTCTCACCCCTTCTTTGGAACTTTAGTGAGTTTTTAGATTTGTTTTTCAAGACATGGGAAAAGGTAAAGTATCACACTTCTCTTTTATTGATTTTTGATACATGGGATATTTTTTAAATCATGGAGCAGGTTAGAGCTTTATAGTTATGGTAGTATTTTATTTTTTTGGGTTTTTTAGTCTTCTTCTATATACTTGGTTGTTTTATAGTATTCCATTGTGGTACTAATTATAGTGGTTTTGATATAAATGAAATGTTTGAGTTATATTTCGTTTTTATCATGCATCATTTAGTGGTTTATTTGGTTATGGAATTTTTTTTGGTTATTTTATTCCAAAATGGAAAATATTCCCCCAATTGTAAATGAATACCTTGGAATTCATTTCCCTCCTTTGGCATCTTGGGGGTGTCTCATAAGGCCAAGTAGCATTTCTACCTCAACTCAATCCAATGAGGAGGGGAGGGATGTTACACTATTCGTCAACTTCTCAGAATTAATAATTTAATGTTTACATTTCTTTCTATAATGAGTGATATGTCTTGTATGTCTTGATCATGTCAAGTTATGTACATTCTTTGAACACAACATGTGAATCAATCATGTACGATGAATTTTTATTCACAAGAAGGATGAAGGTGAAACATGGATTTATCATATTTCACGATATCATTTTTTATATGCCTATGGTACTTTGTTCTATATATTAAATTGCTTAATATAATGAGTTTACTTTAAAATAAATTAATTATATGTAATTCTTATAGTACACATATATAAGACATGTTGAAAATGAAATGATCTTTGAGATTCTTCCTCTCAGTTGGTGCTCAATATTCATGTAGTATGTTTCCTATACAGTCGGCTTAGTTTACTGACATAGTCATTTATACTACTCATGTGGTAGATTCATGTAATGGATCAACTAACCATGAATGTTTTTCATGCAGTAGTTTGAAATATCATGGTCGTTTCATGGATTCACATGGTAGGTGGATTTACATTATGATGTTGGTTCAACAATTATAAACAATAGGATGGGTCATGGTATGCTTAAGACGAAAATATATATCTTATTATAGGTAGAGTTACATAAAAAATTACTTTCATTGAGATAAAAAATAATTCGATGTATGAACAAAAAAATAACTGTCCCATGAACTAAATATAAGTGACCACATGAAAATTGTAAAAAATATGAATACTTCACGAATAAAAAATATCTATTTTTAAAATATTAACACAATAAATGAGATAAATTTTGATTGGAAAAAACCTAAATAAAAAATAATTAATTGCAAGGAATTCCAGTTTAATAATAAAATTTAAATATTAATGTTCAAACTTCATAAATCTAATAGATATGACTATTTTCAATGTGATATCTAATATATAAAGGTTGGATAGTTATTAAGAACCTACCAACTACTACCATTGATTTTTATCATTCATTACATAAAGATAATATATATTAATGTTGACCAATTAGTGGGATATCAAAGAAAGAATAATGGTACAATACCTAAAATGGATTACTAACATCACTTAATTTTTTGTAGTATTATCTCTCATAGAAGGATTTGAAATAGAACCCTAAATATGTCCACCAATGGTGGATCTTTATTAGGAAGTCTCCAAAAATTATTTCATTTGTCTGCACCCATACATGGGAATTCAGTTTGAGATTATTCTTGAACCTAGGTAAAAACAAATATTAATTCATCCTTATCAATTGGAACCAAATAAATTGAGATATTTTAAGGTTAAAATTTAAGATTTGTAGGTAAATGGATTTATCAAAATAAGAACATCTCCTTGGGGTTCCATAGTGTTGTTTTCAATGATGGAAGATGGTAATCTATGAATTTTATCATAAAATAAGATTAATAATGTAACATTTGAAAATAGGTACCCTTAACCCAGTATTCATGATCATTTTGACTTGTTATGAAGATATTAATTGATTTCCTAGATTGGTCTTCATTTAGGATACCGTCAACATTGGGCCAAAGAGGAGGATATTCTAATGAAAATGATTCCTAGTAGAAATTAACTATATGAGTATCTATTTATTCCTTTTTTATTGAAAAATACTCAGTTGGTTTCGTGGATCTCAGTAATAGGATTTTATATCCATATCATAACTCTTTTTTTATTTTATTCATGGATGATATCTAGATATATTCTTTTACATATGATATTCAAGATAGAAACCTTTAGATTATATTTATTAAACCTTGAGAAAACATTCTTTATTCTGAATTTTTGAAGTTCCACTTCTATATCCAGGAGGTGAGGTTCCATGGGCATGTGATTTATGATGTAGAGATTTTAGTGGACCTGGAGAAGCTACGGGCTTGGATTGGTTATCCATGTTACAAGAATGTGTTTGAGATTATGAATTTTCAGGGGTATTGAAGATTATTTTAAATTATTCATCCATTAATTATCCCATATGGAAACACCATTGAAAAAGATGACCAAAAATATGGTGATGTTTTATTTGTATTATTAGTGTGAGGGGTATTCCAAGAGATGAAGTGGATATTGAAAAAAGATCCATATTTGGTTTTTCAAAATTTTGGTATTGGATACGTAGTGTATTTTGATGCCTCATGTGATTGGTTGGGAGATATGTTGATTTAGGGGGATTATGTGGTCACTTATGTGTCAGATCATCTATGAACTCATGATTGGAACTACCTGACACATGTCTTAGATTTTATAGTTGTGGTCTATGCTCAGAAATGTTGGTGACACTACATCTGCAGGGATATGTTCATCTTCTCCATGGATTAAAATTTCTCGAGATACATAATCAATCAATAGGATCTAAATATGAGGTAGAGTCATTGGGTGGTGTATCTATAGAAATTCATCTTTGATATGGACTAAATACAATAATTTTTAATGTAGTTATAGCTTCTCTTAGTAGAATAACACCAAATCCTAGGGATCATGGAGTGATTATTTCATAGGGGGTGTCTCATCTGATGATTTTTATAGTTTAATTGATAATTGATTAATGTGTGGATCATGGACTAATGAATGATGTCCCCTTGGTTATCATATCTTTCATTGAGAACATGGAAAAGTATTTCCACCAATCCAATCCCATGTGTGTAGGGATGTAAGAATTCTTGTAAGAAGATGATTGTGTCCTTAAATGGACCTTAGATGATTATGATGTGATTTACATTTATTTTTATGTTTTCATGCCATATTCCTTGAGTAAGGATCTCATGAGAGAGTTTCAGTATTTTAAAATGGAAGTGCATCCAGGGTCAATCAAAATGAATCATGGAATTCTACATTAGTTTTTTTGGATAGGTATGAATGGATACATCATTGGTTTTGATCTATGATGGTTTACCTAAAAAATGGTAATGTTTAATAATCATTTTCCTAGTGGTTTTCTTTATTTAATTCTAGTGCATATGTGTAATTGGGGTGACATGATCATGAAATTCATGATGGGATTACCCATGACCCCTAGCAGTCAGGATTCTATTTATGTGATAATAAATTGACATAAGAATGTGGGTAATTTTTTGTAATTTTAAGATAACATTTTAGTGGATTTGTTAGGGAACATGTATTTATGGGATATTATACAATGTATTTAAGATTATTTGAGAATTTTATTATAAATAGACATGTGTTTCCTGTTGTGGATTTGTTAAGTCTTGCTGAAGGAATTAGGTTTCTATATGAAACTATTTATAACATATCATCTATATACTGATGGATAGTTAGAGAGGATGATATATATTTTAGAGTATATTATGTGGGAATTAATTCTAGATAATCTTAGATCTTGGGAAGATCACGTAGACTTGGAGGATTTTATGTAAAACAATATATTCGAGGCATCTATTCAGAAGTAACCTTTTGAGTCCATTTATGTCCTTCCATGTCACTCATCACTATGTGGTAGTGTGGCTAGTGAGTAAGTATTTATGGGTCCATGTATGGTAAGGGAGACCTTTGAGAGAGTATAATTGATATTTATGTGGGTACTCACTACTTAAATAAGACAATAATCATATTTTGATAGGAGGAGGTAACCCTTGGAATTCACTATAGGTGAATATGTTTTCTAATGGGCGACTCCTTGATTGGGGAATCAATGGTTGTAGATGCATGGAAAGCTACCTCTAATATCATTTAATAGTTAGTTATTATTGAGTGTATGCCATACCATTTGAATGTTCCTCTATATTATTGAGGTATATATGATGTGTTCCATGTATCTCACCTTCATAGGTACATGAAAAATCTTATGCAAGTGATTGACTATGAGGATGTTGAACTAGAGACAAATGCATCGTATGTGAAGAACCTTGACAAGTTCATTGATTTGAGTTAGAATTTTTTGTGAGGACATATGTTTACACTTATTAGAGACCTATGGAAAAATTTTAAGATAAAATAGGATGCTTGGTTGTGGAGATCTGATGTACCAGCCTATTGGACTACGTTATTTGATAAAGAACTCTAGAGACACTTATCTAGGTTGTTATGTCCTTAATGGGGAATATTATAATGGCTCAGAGTTTTCTTGGTAACTTATTCTATAATTTCTTCCTTTCTTTTGTTTCTATTATTATTTTACTAGGTGAAGTCTCCATTGGATCCTAATTAGTTTTGGATAGGTTCAATATCCTTTATAAGGGTATAAGTTTGGCACAAAATTAATAGAAACCTTGTGGTACTCTACATAAAATTCTTTGAATTTTTTGGATATGGATATTGGGTGGCACATATTTTAGGAATAATTATATCTAAACATGGGATATTATGATAAACAATATTTAGATCATGACATAGGTAAAAATGAAAGGGTATAGAATGATTTACCATACCATACAACCAAACCATGTTGGAACCCGTTAGAGGTAGAAAGCCTAACATGGAAGGATCACGATTTACAAAACTTCATAACAATACCCTATATGGGGTTTTAAATAATTTTAAAATTATATTTTAAAATTAAAACCTACCCAAAACCACTAATATTTTCCCATACCTATAGTGATCTTGAACCTAGTTACTTCGGTGACCATTCATGGTCAATTTTTTTCCTTTAGAGAGAAATTTATTTGGATCTTAATACATCAATCCTATATATTTCTTGGAATGTGATAACTTTTACCTATATTATTCTCATTAATTATTGATCCTATCCCTCATCTTGGAATTATTCTTAGTTATAGGATTCCATGTCTGATTCTATAAATCTCCATAGTATCTAATGAACAATTCAAAATTGATTTTTTACATGGGGGTTGTATATTAAAATTTAGTGTCCCCAATTTAAATGATCCAATATGTACCATTTATGGTTAATCCATTTTGTTAAGGTGATATGTAATCTATTACTTATCATTATTCCATCCTTGAATTCCAATCCTCTAGGTTCTATATTGACTTATTGGTTCATTTTTTAGTGAATGTTGGAGTGAGGTCATGATCATGGTGTCATTTCATGGTGGATCATAAAACAGGGCTTCAACGTGATAATTGTAGTAATTCATTACCATATTGATACATTGAATGGAATTGATTAGAATTTTTTCTATATTTTATTCATAGTTCATATACCCTTCAATGATAGGTACATTTGACATATATAGGGTATCCATGGTACCTTTTCTAGGTTATATTTGTTTTTTTGTTTATTACTTGTATAACAATTCAGATCCTATGGAATTACTTTTCATGGTATATTTCTCCTTTCAATATAATTCATCATTTGTGGTTTGTTTTCATAACTGATGGAATCTCTATTTTCGGGTTCATATTGATAGGTGGTCATGATGGAAATTACAAACTCCTAATAGGAGGATATTGGACAACATGACTCATTAGACATGACTCCACATAGGATAGTTGTAGTAAATCTTGGTATGTGATGGTCCCATGAGGGTTTATTTCCATATTCCATTGGAAGAGGGTACTTAGACTTGGTGTGACGTGGAATTAGGCAATATCCTTGCATATGTGTAGAGTTCCATTATTTGTCCATGCAAATAATTCTTACCATATAAGGTAATAAGGAAGTTCTATGACACAGGTAATAAATTCTCTAAAGGTGGGTGTGGAGTTTTTTTCATAAAGAAAGAATTCATATCTTCCTTAATGAAAAAAAAATTACATGGTTTTATCTATGTTACATGTTAATACTTGTGATATTCTTCTAGCATGGCACCGAATCAAGAACAGCTTGAGTTCCTGGAATTATGGTTAGTAGAAAATTTCTCAGTACATGGTTGTTTGTATTCTTCTGTGTGTATTTACCCTTTTTTTTCATTTCATAAACAATAATATTCGTGTTCTCTTATGTTAATAAGACATTTAATGTGTCCAATAGGGTTATACTCACACCCTTTGAGGGTATCTTGGTGCACATATAGACATTAAGACTAGAGATCAGGGACCTATTGTAGATTTCATGGGATCTTGGTGTTGGGAGACATAAATGGTATAAATAAATACTCAGGATAGTTCCTACAGAACTATTGATAATTTTAATTTCACGTTTTAAATTTATATTTTTTTCATTACACATTGGAGTTCCATTTAATTACATTTTTTTGACTCGAAAAGAAATATTTTATGTCATTAATCAATTTATTTCTTGCTCTTCAATTTAAAGGAATTATTTTTATTTTTATTATTATGGTGATAACAATGATTAACTTGTTTATAGTCTCCCCACATTACATTAGATAATCACCATTACTCAGCAACATATTTTATATGGGGAGGCACACATGAAGTTTTGTGGAACATCAACTTTGATCTAGTGATTAAATTTGTGTTGATAAAAAATTCATTCTTTTTGAATTAAAAATATATAATCTATTAATTTTCCATATATATATATTAATCAATAATTCTATAAAATAAAAAAATGATTGTACTCTCTCCCATTTAAAAAAATATTTTAATTTTGGAAATAATATAGAAATAACAACATCTTAAATTTATGGCCTTGGTTTTAGTATTATTCATTATGAATTAAATAATTTTGTATAATGGAAGGTCTTTATTTTGGTTTGCCTAATTATCTCACGAACTCCTCCAAGGATCATTACTTAATTCCAAATAATGACGGCTGAATTAATATGGTCTGTATTCCAAGATATTTCAAACTCAAGAACATTGTGGTGTATCCTAGTTCAGTTAGATCCATACATATTTAACCATATATTTTAAGGGTCTATAACATTATGCTGCAACCCAACTCATTATAATTCTTTAGGTACATTTTCAACATGATTTTAACCTCCACATTTCAATACCATTTAGTTTTATATTGTAAATTATTCAACTAAAGTTATCTAAATCAAATATAAAGTTTAATGTGGTCTATATTGTGATGGGAAATTTTCCTCTAAAACATGCCATAAGCTATCCTGATATATTGACCACTATATATTTGTGTTTCTCCAATGTAGACTCCTTGATGTTGTGATGAAATAAATTGGATTTTCATTATATCTAATTTTAAAAAAAAATATCCTCCAAGGAATCTGAAATTACCACCAATCATTTCTAATACATTTACCACTACCATAATTATATGAATAACGTCTATATTGAATAAACAAAACAATTATACTAGTATGACATTTTTAAATCCATATGTATAAAATGGTTTCAATAATATCTAAGTAAGACAAAAAAAATTCTAATATCCTCCCATTTAAATAACCATGGTCCTAAAAGTTATTCCTATTAAGATAAGACTTGAATGAAAATATTATATAATCCTACCAATCCAAAAATGATACATATCTAAAATAAATTATTAGGAAGATCCCAAGAAACCACTTTATATACATTTACAAGTTTGACTAATAATTCTGTCTCTAATATCAGATATCCTAATATAAAAAACTAATTGATAATGAAATGGTACTTCAAGATCATGATAAAAATTTAATGGACTATGAGTGTTTATAAGATAATATTCTAGTGGTAACCAGAATTATACAATATCAACAATTATGTCATGATATAATTAATGAATAAAACCAAAACTTAATATAGAAACAATGAAAAAACTCCATTAACTATGGCCATTAATACTTATAGCACATTCAAAAACAAAAATAATCAAACTATATTTTTATGGGATACATCAATTACATTAATTTGGGGCCTATAATGTCCTTCACTTTCAATTATATTTGATGATATTCTAACATCAAATCAATCATAGAGATACCTATTGATATGCTCCACTAATGGAATGTGTTATAAATAAATGTAAGTGGGAAATTATTTTTAATCACAACCTAATTCAACATTAAGTAGTATACACATAAACATAAACCTAAATATCACTAATGGTGACCAAAAAATCTCCAAATGTGAGTTACAAGATCGGGTAAATCTCATTACCTTTATTTTCTTCATATATAACATAATCTATCTCATCCTAATTGGTTCAATATTACATGGTGGAACAAATTCTTTTCAGCACAAGTAAGTAAATCAATTATTAATTTTACCTCTATCTTTTGGGGAAACCATTTGAAATATTTATAAAAAACATCTTGATAAAACTACACCATTAGTGGAAAGATGAAATGTCTCATCTTATCATTATATCATTGATCTATACTCATGAAATGTATCATGATCAAACCAAACTGCCAATGGTAATGTACTAAAAAACCTAAAAACATGTTGTATTCCCCATTAAAGGTATATAAATCACCAAAGAGGGATTTGAAATGCACTCATCACAAGAATAAACCATTATATTCCCTAGGAAAAGAAAACCAATCCATCCAAATGATCACATCAAAGCTACTCATATCAATCAATAGAAAAAAATTATATTTATATATGATTATTACTATGACACATCACCTATATATTTGAATAAAATAAAAAAATCTCCCTATGGTTTGTATTATTCAGATAGTTTTAACTTTCACAGTATCAGTATACTATTATCTAATACTAGATAATCTAGGGAAAATTTGTGTATAGAATAAGAATAAAAAACTGATTTTGAAGTACAAAATAAGAGGTTCATACTGTAACATCCCAAGTCAGTAAATAATTATGGATTTTCATATCTATGTCTATTTATGAATTAGATAGTGTTTTAAGAGGCTTAAAATGAGAATAAATCCAATCTTAAGCATAGAATTCTCTAATATTTTTAAAAGGTTGTTTTACCACCTTTTGATGGAAAACCATTTTTAAATAAAACTTTTGACAATTTTATAAGATTTATTTTCCAAAATAAACTTATTCATTAGAATTGGTACATTGAAATTTACTTCGGATATGTTTTTGTTATTTTTCTGACAATGTTCATTTTTTAATGAATAGTGAAAAAATACAGCATTTTACTTCAAAACTGCTTTTTCATCTAATTTAATAATATGGTCATATTATCTTTATAATTGGATTTAAAGTATAATTAGAATATATTTTTACAATTTAATCCAATGGTGGTTATTAAAATTGATTTCACTTTCGAATTGGGCATAAACAAGTGCCAAACGTTTCATAGATATTGTTTCAAAAAAACCCGCTATTTGTTTTGACAACGGGAATTATTTTTAAATTAATTATTGCAATTTCTGTGTTTGTAATTTGGTAAAATGGATTCCATATTTGGAATCATAAGGTCTAAATTATGTAATTAATACTCTTTTGTTTTTGGACATTATTAATAGTAGCGACGGTAATTATCTTTAATTATCGTGATTAATTAGTAATCTGGTAGTTAAGGGAAATAAAATAATATCATAATAATAAAAAATGACCCCAAAATGTGTCCTAATGATACTGGTTGTGTAATGGATGACCATGGGTTTCCTTGTGCCAAACTTTGGGACCCCATGGAATCACTTTTGTGTGATAGTGGCTTTTTATCTTTTTATTTTTAAAGAAAGTTAAATATAACAAAGTATGTAACACCTAAGTAAAACAATTTTAATTTTGTCTACATAAATGATCTCTTGGACTATAAATATTCATTGTAAATATAAAAATATTTTCTACATCATAGTATTTTTTTATAATTTTTAGACATTAAATAAATTAAATTTTTTTATGACACCATGATGATGCAACGATGGCCTCATTAATGAACGATTTAAATAAAATGAAAAGATAATGTAAAATATATAACTTAAACTTGTCAAAAACCTATTGTATGAGTATATTTCTAACCCTTATCACCTTATCCTCTAAAAATATCAATGTGGGACCTCTAAAATCCGAAACTCATTTTAATATAAAGTAACATTTCTTGGCTTTCCAAGAGCACCCCTCCTCCCTCTTAGAAAAGGCCCCCACCTATACCTCCTTACCCACACCTATCAAACCATTGGATCGGCCAATATCTACTCATTTTATCTCTCCAAATCCCTATCTTTATCCTATAAGCCTTACCTTAGTCAGAAAGCTCTTCAAGAAACCCTTTTGGTTCAGACCAAGAGGAGTTACCCGATTTAAAGATAATGTCTTCACTTGTGTTATTTTGTTTTATTTAGCTTCTCCAACCCCCTAAACTATTTTTATTACTTTCTTTTGTAACAACACCAGTATCTCCAATAAACTAGGATGTTGTTATGAGAAGTATTTTAGCTACACATACACACACCTCCGTCTAATGGTTAAAGAACATATTGTTTCTGTGGATGGTGAATTTCTGCCTCATGAAACGATGATTGTTCAATATTATTTTAACACCTTTTATGGTGGCCATTAAGATGTCACTATATTTATATATGATATATATTATGTTTATTTTTTCCTTATGCTTCTTTATTTTTCATTTACGGCATACCTTTATGGTTTCCATTATGGGTAAACGTGATATCTTCATTTTAGGAAGTGTGGACTACCGCCCCCTCAAAGTGATTTTATTCATTAATGCCATATATGGGACGTATAAAGGATGGATTTAATGATATTATATATGATATTATACTTTAATTATAATATACCTTTATATCATTATGAATTCATTCCATTAAATATGAAATATAAATGAAGGTGGCGTTCATGCGTACGTACGGCTTACCATCTCCATGAACGGTGCATTTCATTTCTTACCTATAAATGTTATGTAATATTATAAATGCATGTATATACTAGATATATATTATATATATGATATCTACATCATGAATATAATTCTAGATATAATGGATATTTTACAACATGAACAACTTGTAATTATAAATAGTATATTTTTTACTCGCTTACCAATGATCAAAAAAATGACCGTTATTAACTTAAATAATTACATAGTGTTCATAACATGGTAATAAGTGATATAAAAGGAATAATTAACATAAAAATGGTTCTTAATCAAGTAGAAACTAACTCAAGTTTATTATTCAGGATATTAAAGAACGATCGAGTCAAGTCGGACACGAGGTAAGGGACTTCGTCTCAATCTCCTTTCATTGAGGAATATTTTGTTTTATACACAACTTTCTTTTATAAAGTGTATAAAACCCTTTTACTTTTACTTTTATTCAAAAGGAATCTTTTTATATGAAGCGTTTTACTAAATGACAAAAGGGAATGTTTTTGTCGCACGTATGCGGCGACAACGACTTCTCCGCCACCGTGACCATTATTTGAGTTTCGGCTTCCTCTATAAGCCATAACTTTTTTAAAAATGAAAAATAAATACCATGTTTTAATTTTCATTTATTTTGGTATTGAAAATGATTTTTGATAATGTTTCTATTATATCAATGTGTTGTATTGATATCTTGTGATTGAAATGTGGAAATTTTATTTTTCCTTTATGCATGTTTTATGTGATAAGATTATGTTATAGTTATTTGGAATTTTTTAAGAAGACAGGTGGTTCTACGATAAAATAAGGGAGGGTGAGCCCAATATAGCTCTCCAATTCATTGGGTAACATGAAGGAGTTAAATGCTATTGTTTCTCCAAAGAGATTTAGGGAATATAATGTGATGGGTATTCCAAACGTAACCATGAGGGTTACTCGCTACGTAATAATGTTATGAATGCCTCATGTTACCTTTATGACTTATTATTTCTATGATTTATTCACGATTTAATGAGGTATGTTAAAGTGCTTATGTTTTTTGAAGTAAAGTATGATTTCATTAATTCTTATGTATACATGGACAAATGTTTTCATTTCGTACTTTTATATCCCTTATTGATATTTTTATGCTCATCCCAAGTTTTTGAAATATTTTTTCACAAATAAATGGAACGGTACATGATGTGATGATAGTGTCAAGGATGTTTCATTGAAGAATCCATGTTTTGTTTTAAATATGTTTCCTTTGATGGGAAAAGTGAATATTTTCTTTAATGTAACCACCTTGTTTAAAAGTGGAATGTAATTCATTATTTATGATCTAATTATATAAAACTCTAAACCTAAAAATATCCTCAATGTGTAATCTTGTAATAACTCAAGATTAAGTAATGTTTAATGATGGTGCCTTATTTTTGGTATCGAAGGTCAGTTTAGATAACTTTAGGAGTTATAATTCTATTAAATGATTATCCAAAAATATTTTTTTATTTTTTTATGGTCAAATTGAAATGATATAGCATTTGAATATTACCATGTTCCTTCATCTAAGACATGTTTTTTTAGAATGGTTTTTTGGAGAGGAAACAGGGAAGCAGTACTAGGAAGGCATACGGAAGGAAATGACCTACCGAATTAGCATCCTGAGATGGTCAGAATTGGAACTCAATAGTTTTTTGTAGTAATGGAACAGTTGACTCAAGAGATAAAAGGTGGTGGTATCCATGCACGAGATCAGCCAGATCAACCGCATAGGAACAAGTCAGTGGTGGAACATTTCATGAGGCAACATCCCCCATCATTCAGAGGATCATCTGACCATGTTCTAGATGAATGGTGGATTAAATAACTGGAGAAGATTTTCGATGTCATGGGGTGTTCAGACAATCAAAAGGTTAGTCTTGCTATTTACTGTTTGGAGGGTGAACCAGATCAGTGGTAGTCTATGGTTAAAAATATCTGGGACATTGATGAGATTGATGCTCTCGACTGGGATAAATTCAAAGGTATGTTTCTTGAGAAGTATTTTCCAAAGTTTGTTCGACTTAGTATGGAAAAAAATTCTTGGAATTGAGGCAAGAGGATGACTCAGTGGCTGCTTATGAGGAAAGGTTCACTCGATTGGAAAGGCATGCTCCAAATTTTATCTGAGACCTTGATAGTAAAATCAATCGTTTTTACTCGAGATTAACGCCAAAATATTGAAGGGGTTTAGCTTATCGTTAGTTCAAGAGTTATGAAAAGCTTTTTCAATTTGCTAAGAAGGTGTAAATGTAGTTTTCCGATGATCAAGTGTTCTATAACAACCAACAGAAGAGGAGACCGAGGTGGCAGAAGAAAGGGATGAATTCTTCAAAAAGGTATGATGGTAAGAAAACTAAGTTTTTAGTTTGTGAAAAATGTGGAAAAATTCATGCAGGGGAATGTCTTCTGAATTCTATAAAGTGCTTTTGATGTGGTAAGATGGGACATAAGGCCCATGATTTCACTGAAAAAGATCAGGGTGATGGTAAGAGCATATTTGATTTACAGTTTGTGAAATGTTTCAAGTGCAATGAGATGGGTCATTATCCAAACGAGTGTTCGAAAAAGAGCTCAAATAATTGGAAGCAGTCAGACTACAAGAAAAAAGGTGTGGTGAAATCCTTTGCAACTACTTTAGCAGATGTTGGGCCATCAAATGAAGTGGTATCAGGTACTTTGTTTGTTTTCTCAGATTGTCCCAATGTGTTGTTTGATTCGGGGTCTACACATTATTTAATATCTAAAAAAATTTCTAGTAAATTTTTAATCCCATCTCAAGAAATGACTCCTGAACTTGTGGTAAAAACACCTGGGGGAAATTTTGAGGCAAAAAGAATTTATAAGAATCTTCCTATCCTTACCCGTGGAAAGAACCTACTTGAAAACCTTATTGTTTTACCTATAGTAGATTTTGATGTTATACTAGGTATGTATTGGCTCACTTTTTACCATGCTAAGATTGAATGTAGAGCTAAAGAAGTTTCTTTTCAAAAAGTCTTTCAGTTTGTGTACAAGAATTAACCCTTATTATTGATAACATATCAAGAGGCTGAGAAACTTGTAAAAGATGGAAATGAATGTTACCTTGCACATATTGTTGAAAACAAAGGAACCATTCAGATTAATGATGTGCCAGTGGTAAATGAGTATCCTGATGTTTCTCCTGATGAGTTTCCTGGAATAATACCAAATCAGGAAGTTGAATTTACTTTTGACTTAGTTCCTAATGCTAATCCAATTTCAAACCCCCTTATCAAATGGCTAAAATTGAACATTTAGAGTTGAAGGAGCAATTGTAAGATTTATTAGAGAAAGGTTTCATTCAACCTATCACATCACCATGGGGTGCTCCTCTCTTATTTGTTAAAAATAAAGATGGTTCTATGAGAATTTTCATTGATTATAGAGCCTTGAATAACATCACTATTAAGAAAAAAATATCCTTTGTCTCATATCAATGATTTGTTTGATCAGCTCCAGGGAGCTCAGTATTTTTCAAAGATTGACCTGAGATAGGGGTACCATCAGTTGAAGTTAAAGGAAGCTGATATTCAGAATACCTCGTTTCGTACAAGATATGGCCATTATGAATTTGTAGTAATGCCTTTTGGGCTAACCAATTCACCTGTTTTATTCATGACCTTATGAATATAATTTCCCATGAGTTCTTGGATAAGTTTGTGGTTGTTTTCATTGATGATATTTTGGTGTTTTCTAAAAGTAAAGAGGAGCATGAAAGTAATTTAAGGGTTATTTTTTAAACCTTAAAAGAAAAGAAATTGTATGGTAAATTCAGCAAGTGTGAGTTTTGGTTGCAAAAAATTTCGTTCCTTGTTCATATTGTTTCTAAAGATGGGATAACTGTTGATCCTACAAAAACAAAGGTTGTTGAGGAATGGCCAAGACCTGAAAATGTAACCAAGATTCGTAGTTTTCTTGGTTTTCCAGGAAATTACCGAAGGTTTGTTAGAAATTTTTCTCGATTATCTAGTCCAATGACTAAGCTAACTTGGAAGGGTGTTAAGTTTATCTGGACAAAATAATGTGATGATTGTTTTCAGGAATTGAAAAGAAGATTGGATAATGCTCTAGTTTTGGTACTACCTTATAGGAATGGTGAGTTTGTTATCTAGAGTGATGCTTCATTGAAAGGACTTGGTTGCGTCCTAATGCTGAATGATTAGGTAATTGCTTATACTTCTCATCAGTTGAAAACTCATGAGGTAAATTACCCTACACATGATTTGGAATTAGCTGCTATTGTTTTTGCTTTAAAAATTTGGAGGCATCATTTGTATGGTGTAAAGTGTGAAATATATACTAATCACAAAATTTCAAATTATATATTCATTCAGAAATAATTGAACATGAGATAGAGGAGATGGCTGGAATTAATCAAGGATTATGATTGTACAATTCATTACCATCCGGGAAAAGCAAATAAAGTGGATGATGATTTGAGTTAAAAAAGTAATGCCTCATTAACCATGTTACGTTTGGATTGTGGTCCTTTAGTTAAGGATTTGATTAACTTTGGCATTGAAGTTGTTGGTGCAGGACGTTCTTCTGTATTTTTTTAGGTATCAGTGAAATCTTCTCTATCAGACAGAATTAAGCAAGCACAAAAGCAGGACAGTTAGATGCAGAAAAAGGTAGATCTGGTTCATAAGGGTAAGTTTCCTAAATTCAACATTGATAATGATTTTGTTTTGATATTTGGGAAGAGATTTTGTGTGTTGTGTGATTCAAAATTGAAGAGAGAGTTGTTATGTGAAGCTCATAGTTCTCCGTTTTCAGTTCATCCATGCAGTACTAAGATGTATAGTGATCTTCAAGAGTACTAGTGGTGGAATGGAATGAAAAGTGATATTGCTGATTTTACTGTGAAGTGTTTGACTTGTCAATAGGTTAAAGTAGAGCAGCAGTTACCAAAAGGGATGCTTCAACCTTTACAAGTACCAGAGTTGAAATGGGAGAATATATCCATCGACTTTGTTGTGGGATTTCCAAAGACACCTCGAGGTAATAATGCAATCTGGGTTATTATTGATCGCTTGTCTAAATCTGATCATTTCATTTCTATATGAGATACTTTCTCCCTAGATCAACTTTCTTGTTTGTATCTTAAAGAGATAGTCAGGTTACATGGATTTCCCCTCTCCATTGTATCTGATCGTGATCTCAGGTTTACTTATAACTTTTGGAAAGGCCTTCAAAAGTCATTGGGTACTAAATTAAATTTTAGTACAGCTTTTCATCCTCAATCAGATGGGTAGTCAGAATGAACAATTTATAATTTAGAGGATATTTTATGTGCTTGTTCAATGGATTATCAGGTAAGTTGGGACCAACATCTTTCTTTGGTTGAGTTTTCTTATAATAATAGTTTTCATTCCAGTATACAGATGGCACCATTTGAGGCATTATATGGGAAGCGGTGTCGAACTACAGCTTTTTGGGATGAAGTGGGTGAAAGGAAGTTGATGGGGCTAGAATTGGTAGAAGAGTTGGTAGAAAAACTTTAGCTGATACAGAAACACATGAGAACATCTCAGAGCAGGCAGAAAAGTTATGCGCACAACAGGAGGAAGGATCTCTCTTTTGAGGTAGTTGATCATGTCTTCCTCAAAGTTTCACCACGGAAAAGTGTGATTCGATTGGGTGAGAAAGGAAATATGTGTCCAAGGTTAGTTGGACCATATGAAATTTTGGAGAGATTTGGATCAGTTGCATATAGACGGGCTTTATATCCGATTTTATCTCAGGTACACAATGTTTTTCATGTTTCAATGTTAAGGAAGTACATGCCAGATCCATCTCATGTTTTGAGTCCATAGGAAGTTCAGTTGGAAGAGAACCTGTCTTATGAGGAACAACATATCCAAATTCTTGACCATAGAGAGCAGGGGTTATGGAATAATGTGATTCATAAAGTAAAGGTTTTGTGGAAAAACCACATGATTGAAGAGGCAACATGGGAATCTGAAAATCCAATGAGGGATAAATACCCCCACTTATTCAATAAGTAAATAAATTGCTGGGATGAAATTTTCAAAAGGGGGAAGGATGTAACATCCCATGTAATTAAAGAATATGGTATTTACATATCTATGTCTATTTATGAATTATATAGTGTTTTAAGAGTCTTAAAATGAGAATAAATCCAATCTTAAGCATAGAATTCTCTAATATTTTTAAAAGATTGTTTTACCACATTTTGATGGAAAACCATTTTTAAATCAAACTTTTGAAAATTTTATAAGCTATATTTTTCAAAATAAACTTATTCATTATAATTTGTACATTTAAATTTACTTTGGATAAATTTTTTGTATTTTTCTGACAATGTTCATTTTTTAATGAATAGTGAACAAATACTGCATTTTACTTCAAAACTTATTTTTCATCTAATTTAATTATATGGTTATATTATCTTTATAAATGGATATAATGTGTAATTAGAATATATTTTTACCATTTAATACAATTTTGGTCATTATAATTGATTTCACTTTGGAATTGGGCATAAACAAGTGGAAAATTTTTCATAGATATTGTTTCAAAAAAACTCGCTATTTGTTTTGACAACGGGAATTATTTTTAAATTAATTATTTCAATTTCTGTGTTTGGAATTTGGTAAAATGGATTCCATATTTGGAATCAGAAGTTCCAAATTATGTAATTAATACTCTTTTGTTTTTGGACATTATGAATAGTAATGACGGTAATTATCTTTAATTATCGTGTTTAATTAGTAATCTGGTAGTTAAGGGTAATAAAATAATATCATAATAATAAAAAAATGACCCCAACATGTGTCCTAATGCTACTGGTTGTGTCATTGACGACCATGGGTTGCCTTATTCCAAACTTTGGAACCCCATGGAATCACTTTTGTGTGATAGTGACTTTTTATCTTTTTATTTTTATAGAAAGTTAAATATAACAAAGTATGTAACACCTAAGTAAAAAAATTTAATTTTGTCTGAATAAATGATATCTTGGAATATAAATAGTAATTGGAAATATTAAAATAATTCATACATCATAGTATTTTTTTATAATTTTTAAACATTAAATAAATTAAATTTTTTTATGACACCATGATGATGCAGAGATTACCTCATTAATGAACAATTTAAATAAAATGAAAAGATAATGTAAAATTTAAGAATTAAATTTTTCAAAAACCTATTATATGAGTATATTTAGAACCCTTATCACTTTATCCTAGAAAGATATCAATGTGGGACCTCTAAAATCCAAAACACATTTTAATATAAAGTAACATTTCTTGACTTTCCAAGAGTGCCCATTCTCCCTCTTATAAAAGGCCCCCACCTCTACCTCCTTACCCACACCTCTCTAGCCATTTTCTCGGCCAATATCTGATCATTTTATCTCTCCACATCCCTATCTTCATCCTAGAAGCCTTACTTTAGGCAGAAATCTCTTCAAGAAACCCTTTTGGTTCAAACCAAGAGGAGTTACCCGATTTAAAGGTAATGTCTTCACTTGTGTTCTTTTGTTTTATTTTTCTTATTCAACCCCCTAAACTCTTTTTATTAATTTCTTTTGAAAAAAAACCAGTATCTTAAATATACTAGGATATTGTTATGATAATTATTCGAGCTACACTTACACACACCTCTGTCTAATTGTTAAAGAACATACTGTTTCTGTGGATGGTGAATTTCTGCCTCAAGAAATGATGATGTTTCAATCTTCTTTTAACACCTTTAATGGTGGCCATTAAGATTACACTCTATTTATATATGATATATATTGTGTTTATGTTTTCCTTATGCTTCTATATTTTTCATTTATGGAATACCTTTATGGTTTCTGTTATTGGTAACCGTGATATCTTCATTTTAGGAAGTGCAGACTACCGCCCCCTAAAAGTGATTTGATTCGTTAATTCCATATATGGGACATATAAAGGATAGAGTTAATGGTATTAAATATGATATTATACTAGAATTATAATATACCTTTATATAATTATGAATTCATTCCATTAAATATGAAATATAAATGAAGGTAGCGTTCATGCGTACGTACGGCTTACCGTCTCCATGAATGGTGCATTTCATTTCTTACCTCTAAATGTTATGTAATATTATAAATGCATGTATATACTGGATATATATGATATATGAGATATCTAAATCATGAATATAATTCTGGATATAATGGATATTTTACCACATGAACAACTTGTAATTATAAGGAGTTTATTTTTGACTCACGTACCAATGATCGACAAAATGACCGTTATTAACATAAATAATTACATAGTGTTCATAACATGGTAATAAGTGATATAAAAGGAATAATTAACTTGAAAAAGGTTCTTAAGAAATTATAAATTAACTCAAGTTTATTATTCAGGAGATTAAAGAATGATCGAGTCAAGTCGGACATGAGGTAAGGGACTTCGTTTCAATCTCCTTTCATTGAGGCATATTTTGTTTTATACACAACTTTATTTTATACGGTTTATAAAACCCTTTGACTTTTACTTTTATTCAAAAGTAATGTTTTTATAAGAATAATTTTACTAAATGACAAAAGGTAATTTTTTTGTCATACTTATGAGGCGACAACGACTTCTCCGCCGCCATGACCATTATTTGAGTTTCGGCTTCCTCTACAAGCCATAACTTTTTTTTAAAATGAAAAATAAATACCATGTTTTACTTTTATTTTATTTTGGTATTGAAAATTATTTTTGATAATGTTTTTATTATATCAATGTGTTGTATTGATATCTTGTGATTGAAATGTGGAAATGTTATGTTTCCTTTATGCATGTTTTATGTGATACGATTATGTTATGGTTCTTGGGCATTGTTGAAGAAGATGGGTGGTTCCGTGATAGACTAAGGGGGGTGAGCCCGATATATCTCTCCAATGCATTGGGTAATGCGAAGGAGTTAAACTCTATGTTTTCTCCGAAGAGATTTAGGGAATATACTGTGATGGGTATTTCAAACGTAACCATGAGGGTTACTCCCTACGTAAGAATGTTATGAATGCCTCAAGTTACCTTTATGTCTTATGATTTATATGATTTATTCATGATTTGATGAGGTATGTTAAAGTGCTTATGTTTTATGAGTAAAGTATGATTTCATTAATTCTTATGTATACATGGAATAATGTTTTTATTTCGTACTTTTATATCCCTTACTGAGCTTTTTATGCTCATCCCAAGTTTTTGAAATGTTTTTTCACATGTCAAGGGAAATGTACATGATGTGATGATAGTTTCAAGGAAGTGTCATTGAAGAATCCATGTTTTTTTTTAGATATGTTTCCTTTTATGGGAAAAGTGAATATTGTCTTTAATGTAACCACCTTATTTAAAAGTGGAATGTAATGCATGATTTATGATCTAATTCTCTAAAACTCTAAACCTAAAAATATCATCAATGTGTAATCTTGTAATAACTCATGATTAAGTAATGTTTAAGGTTTGGGCCTTATAAATACATTAAATATTAAATAATCCATCTCTTTTATTTATATAATTCTAATAAAATGAAAAAAAAAAATCTTGATCTTGATCATCTACCACAAACTCCTTCCATTCGACTCTAATAAGTTGTAAAATAATACTACCTCTAATTTTTGTAACCACATTCTCCAAAATTCCATGTTAAATATTATTAAACTAAATTACAATTGTATAGTGGTGTCCTTAACCACAAATTTGATCCCTAATCCTAATCATAATATCACCCTCTAATAGGAAAAGATGACCAGTAATAGAACTTCTAACCATATCCAAATAAACCATAAGAACAACACCCATATTTTTTTTTATAGAATAAATATTTAAGATTTTACATCTAACTACACAATTGACACCAATTATAAGTCCTCCAAATTAGGGTAATATATGATCCTTGAACATATCCATCCCATCTACCAACATCCTATTGATAATCATCAAATAATCACTTTTTACTCTAAAAATATAATATCTTAGGTTAATAAGTAGATCCTTACTACTTTAGTGAAACACTACCGACCATGTTCCACTCATAAATGAGATCATATTTCACCACATTAGTAAATGAATTTTAGAAAATTATATCAAAAAAAGTTCAACCATATCCACCAATCTATGTTTCAAATTTTTGACCCAAGATAACTTTTAAAATATAAATATGTGAGAAATATAATAAAATATATGATGCACACAACATAATGTATCATAAACATGTCTCCCTCGATAAGATAAACACTCTTGAGTCTTATCTTACCTTAATGAATTAGGAAAAACTGTTTAACAAAAAAATAATATAAATCCTTCTAATACAACACCTCATGTTTGGAAACCTAGACTAATACATCACACCATTGATATGATAGTACTCATGGAAAATTTGACTCCTACTTCACCCTACTCTCTATAAGGGTCTCTAACTTATGAATAAAATATGAAATAAATTTATTGGAAAACCAACAACATTTTGACCAACTTCTACATTGAAGAGATGTAGGTGTTTTATTTAGAACTCTTTTTTATGATCAGGAATAGATATCCTATATAATGTATCCTGATGTTCTATTCAACATATAAAATATATAAGGATTTATAAAAATTATTGATCTATAGGAGGATCAGGTAACACTACTAGGAGGAATTATACTCTAATGGCTCATTGTACTCAACCAGAGGTCTCTAGGGGTTGAACAAAAAAAATCCAAATGAAAAACTTATTCTATTTCAATAACAATTCTTAATGTCATATTTAACAATATTCAGAAACTATAATCATATAAAAAATATTTTAACATTATCTATCAAAAAATATAATAACTTATATTTTTTATTGAATATGGTGATTAAATTATCTTACACATGACACCAAACAAAAAAATAATAAATTATATATTTTATAAAGAGGAAATATTAAAATTCTATGTAAATTTTATTATATTATATTAATAAAATATGAAACAACATTTGGAAAATTATAAGAGAAATAAATAAACATGAAAAAAAATTCTATGAAATTGAAATTTTATCCTCTCAGTTTTCCTTGATTATCATGAAACTAATTTAAATATAGATATAAGAAAAAATATTAGAAATATAATATATATTCTGAGAATTAAATCTGACAGTAGGATAAATAATCAGTATAATTGTATTTAAGGTTATATATAATTCAAAATTTATAATTTAACCATTACATATATATATGGAAGCATATTTTCTAATTAGGAATGTCATAAATCTGATATTTATATCATTTTTATATGTTTTAAACCCAACTAATTCGTCAATTTAAGTGTATATTCTTGAATTTTTTATTTTTGGTTTATTTTGCGCTAAAATGTGAAAGTGGATTAATTCTAGATTTTTAACATAATATAATTATATTTGTATTTAGAATATATCTATTACAATATAGATCCAATATAATTGAATCTTTTTTTAGGAATCATATGTTTGTTGGATACAACATTCTTTACAAGACCAATAGCTAATTATGCCATCTAAAGGCCCTAAAAATAAATCAAGTTGGAAAATCATTCTAGCCAACAGAGTGGACCCAACCTCTATAAATGAGGAATAAATCAGGATAAAACCAACCAATTAAGGTGATTCCACTATATTTTTAAGAGTACTCTAAGTTCGTTTCATTAATAAATTTCATAGATTTATTCCATCATTAAGGCATCTATTGAACGATCAACATTGAAGGAATGTTTTTTAATCATTCATCCAGAATAAAATTCTATAGTAATTAGAAAATAACATCTTTTAAATGTGGATTATGGAGTTGAATATCTGGGATAAAATGAGAAAGATTATTTTGAACAACTTTCTAGAATACTGCATTTACATATTCGGTCATTAATGGGGTCTACCATGATCAAACATTCAATGAAAAAATTATGGAGCCACAAATATCACCCCTTTTTCATATAAAAATGTATCCCCTAAACTTCTAAAAATATTGGAACTTTATTTTCCCATTATCTATTGTTTTTAATTTTATCTTCTATGTAATATTATTATAATTTTTTAATATATTTTACTTTCCTCTTCATCTCATTCTTCTTTTTTATATTTTTTGTTTCCACACTAATCTTCTCCACCATGATCTCTTATACTGATGATCATGATTAACTAACCAGAGAAAGTTCTTATGGGATCAATCCAATGTTAAACCCCCAAAGTAGTTACAAATTCATGTTTATTGTTTCATATTCTCTTACATTTTGGTCAAAGGGGATCTTAGTGGGTAAGGCACTTTTGTGTCTCCACTTTACACCGGAGCCTTAACATTATCTTATGTAATATTTTCCATTGATTGAGAAGGTGGATGTTTGGTCTATCAGATATTATTTAGTGAACTATATATCCACTTCATGGTTTAGGGAGGATTTTCATGCATACGATGGATCATGGTCAATACGTTTACTTGGAACTAATAAAGAGACAATGAATGTTCACTATGGGTAATCCTTTAGGTGGATCTCCTTTCGGACTGACATCATTCTATCTACATTAATTTTTTCCACATTTCATTATATATATATTAATATTTCATTCATATTTCAAACCCACCTCTTCGTATTATTTATTTTTATATTAGTTGTGATATAAAGAGTGATAATAGAAATTTGATGTTGTGTGAACATCCTCCTGGACACCAACCCTAGGTTTTCACTATATTTCATACCTAGTTAAAAAGAGTATTGATAGGGGATTCATGAAAAATACGCATTCATCAATTTGGAGTCATTTTCATGGAGGCACAATACATGAACACACAATTTTTTATAAAAAAACACAAAAATAATCAACTTCACAAATTAAAAACAAATCATTTTATGTGATGTTTTCAAATGATTATTTTATTAATTTATAGAATAATTACCCATAGGTGAAAGGACCAATTATTATATCACTATTTTCCATAGAGTCTACTGTTTTTTCAGATAGGTGACTTTATTTTTGAAATCAATTAATAGTGATCGGTCATTTAAAGAATTCATAACTAGCCTGAGGGATGACAAGAACAAAGAAAATTTTTAAGCAATGGCTAGGGATATAACTGAGTTCTCCCATTATTTTTTATAATTTTATAAAGTGTCCAGTTTCCAATAAGATTACCCCTTAGTGTTTTCTAATTTCACTAAATAAATTAAAGTGGTTGAGGACAAACTCAAGAACCATGAATATACCATCATTTTTAATAACCATATCCAAGAAGACCATGATGGCTAGAGTGGATTCATTATTTAAAATACTTACCTAGTGAGCTATATGTGGGATATCAATAAGATTTAGATGAATTTTTGAATGAGTATGAGGTAAAACATGATATCCTCAGTCCCTACAAAGTATAATATCCAGTAACATTTCATATCACTAAATCCATAGAAGATGAATACAACACCAATGTGGTGGAATTTGAAGAAATGATAGAGAATTATGACTACCTACTTCCATCCACATAGGCCCATTTTAATGATTCACTTATCAATAATGAAGTGATTGAACTAGAAAAAACTTAGTGCGGTGATCCTTTATTAAAATATATATTTTCTGATGTCATTAAATCTAATTTTATTATCACTCCCTATGGTTTTTTATTCTCATAATTGGTTAATCTTTACTTTTCATTAGAAGAAGATGAGTAAATTTGACCACCACCTATTGAGGAATATATAGATCTCCCTATACATTTTTAATATTTGTTGGAGGAAGTTCATTACAAGATTAAAGGGGGGTTTCATAAGGAAACCATACCAAAATCTTCTTACATTGATGGGGAAGAATTATATATTTATACTTCATGTTTTAATTTTATTGAAATATAATTACACTCTGACATCCCCTTTGATTATTATTTTGATAGGAAAACCTTGAGAAACCAAAAGACATAGAATAATATGTTTCACAATTTGAAACCATGGAGGAGGAGGTTCCATAATTCATCCTACCCCTTCCATGAAAACTATACCAAATTTCATAGGGGAGGATATGGTTCAATATATATGTTTAATCATTCTAAAAACAAAGGAGAAATGAAAGATCATAAAATCCGCATGTGGTGGTTTATGTCCAATAATATCCACCCACCATCTAATTTTGGATAATAACTGGTACTTTCCTTTGGAGGTAGTAAAAATTCAAGGACAACTGGGGGGGTCATACTAAGATTTATATTTTAAAATATTTATAATACGTTCAATTTAAATCCTTGGAAATTGTATTTCATTTCCATTTTTTAGTATTATTCAGCTTGTATCCAATTAACCCTATCTTTTTTAGCTAAAATGACATGATCCTTGTTATTAATTTAGTAGATTTAATTTTTTGGTTAATGATAGAATAAGGAACCCCAAAAAAGTGGAAGAAAAAATAATAAGATTTATTTCAATAGAGATTTAACTTTTAATAGTTATCTTTGAAACTCATTACATTTTTTCTAGTAACATGATTCGAGCTTTAAACTATAAATTGCATGCCCATGATTGAACTGTGATTTACTTGACTTATTTATAAGACAAGATTTTCTTAAGAATCCACTTATTTCATTCTTTATATTTAAATGTTAATGGAATGGATGAGTAAAACAGATAATTAGATGATTAATGTGAAGCATGTATATTAAAATGGGGACCCATGATTTTATGGAATTAATTGATTCATGTAAATGAAATTTCCCTACCATTTTTAATGAATTAAATTTCTTAAATTCATGTGAATTGATTTGTTATAATTAATAATGACTTGATTGATTCTCCAATATCTATTTCCCATACTAGAGAGGATTTATAGACTAAGTAATTCCAATTTATTATTGGGAATATTTCTTGTGTGATCTTCTAACATGCCACATTCTAGAAATTTCATTTGAACTTGTCAATGTTATGACTATGAAAAAAATTATACTTTTTTAGGAATATTTGGATAAACCGATTATCCTTAAAATTACACCTTTACATTAATCCTTCTTTATCCCATAAAGATCAAGAATGACCTTTAGAGGGATGATCCATGTTTTTATCTATTTTTATCCATTCATACCCTACTCTTAGTATTTTCATGATATTTTAAAGATGTGGTGTGGGGTTTAGTAGAATTTTGGTGGAAGGGATGATTTAAATTATAAGGAAAAAATATGGGTGTGATTAATGTTGGAATAAATTATGGATTTTTATTCATTTATGATACTTCATTGGTTACTCCTCTTGAATTTAAAAAAAATTAAAATGAAAAAAAACATAAAAATGAGAAAAATTGGTTGTGATTGGGGAAAATCAAAAATTGTGATCACTACAATTATTGTTTTTATCATACATGGTTAGGTGGTGGATGTGAGGTTTATTCTATTGGTATCATCCAAAAAAAGAAAAATAAAGACATTATCATTGAGAAATTAATAAATTATATAAGTAAAAAATATTCAATGGGGTTCACAATCATTCAATGTAATTTATTTGATCATAACTATTATATTGAGTTTTAGGAAGTGGGAGTTTCAAATTTTAAGGGTATAATTTTATTAACCATTTATTTTTTATATCATGAATTTTATTTGAGATATAAAAATATTCTTTGAGATGTAATTTTTAAGGCATAAAATCCAACCAACCATAAGCCTCAAACTCATTTCATACTTTACTAATAATTCCTCATGGTTTTATGTTCCTATTTTCTTTATGTACTGGAGATATTATTTCCTTTACAAAACAATGGATAAGGATCATGTAGTCATTATATGAGCTTAAATCCAATTGAATTGTATCATGAGTGATGAGTTAAATGATTGAAAACTGAGGTAATTCATGACTTGGCATGTTAAATAATAATGAATTGTGGAACTTGAATGAATGATAAGAAAACATGCACCATTTTAAAATGGGAGAATATAAAATACATGAGTTGATTATTTCTTTGAAAAATGAGAAATTAAATTGATATTGTTTATGGATTTTTGAAAATTTGGTTCGATATTGAATTTTTTTTTGATTTTATTGCTTTAAAATTTGAATATTGGTAACATTGATGCCCTCAGATTTTCAATGTTGAGATTTCATGGTAGATCAAAAGAATGGTTTAATTATGTCATAATTGATAAAGATAATATTCACATTATTTTTTATATATATTCAAATTACTCATACCCTCAAAATTTATCAATTTTATTGTATTTTCATATATTTTCCATTTCATGGTGTGTTTTGGGAAAAACATTGAATGTAGATTAATAATGGAATTTTAACATATTTTAATTACATTGGTATTTTGAGAATAACTATTAAAATTTATATCCAATATAAGTGATTATTTTTTAGGCTTCATATGTTCAAGGTATACAACATTCTCTTCTAGAACAACATCTAATTATTCCATCTAAAGACCCCAAAAAACAATCAAGTTAGAAAATCATTCTAGCTAATAGAGTAGACTCAACCTCTGTAAATAATGAATAAATAAAGTTTCAAACCTCTAGTTATAGTGATTACACTAGATTTAGAAGATGACGCTAATAATAATTTCAATAAAAAATCAGAGAGTTATTTTTCATTAAGGAAACCATTAAATGCTCAACATTGAAGGAATATTTGTGAAACATTTTCCAGGAATAAAATTTTGGAGTAATTGGGTTATAAATTCTTCTTCATATGGAATATGAAGCTGAATGTTTGGGTAAAAATGAGAAATAAAATTTTCAACAACTTTCCAGAATACTGCATTTACAAATTAGGTCATTTATGGGGTCTACCACATTAATACTTTTGGAGGAAAAAATTTAGACCCAAAAAATCACCTGTTTTGCCTATAAATATTTATCCACTCTCCTTCTCAAACTAATATAACTTTTGGTTGAAATTTTATTTTTTTTAATTTCTATTCCTTGTAATAGTATTTTTCATTTTTAATATATTTTACTATTCTTCTGCATCTAAATATTCTCTTTTTATCTTTTGTGTTTCCGCCACAATCTTCTCCATAGTGATCTATTATACTCATGACCATAAGTAACTAACCTGGAAAAGTTCCCAGGGGATCAATCCAATGTTGAACCCAAGTCATTATACATTCATGTTTATTGTTTCATATTATCTTAGATTTTTTTAAAGGGAGATCTTAGTGGGTAAGGGGCATTTATGTCTCCACATTCACCCCAAGGATTATCATTCTCTTATATAGTATTTTCCCTCGATCAAGTAGATGGATGTGTGGTCTCTTAGTGATCATTGACTGGGCCATATATTCACAACATGGGTAACAGAGTATTTAAATGCATACTATGGTGCATGTTCATTAATTTCACATGGAACTAATAAATAGATGATGAAGGTTCACTGTGGCTAATCTCCTGGCAGGATCTCCTTTATTTCTGACATCATTCCATCCCCATTAATTTCATACACATTACATTATATATATATATATTATACAAATTTCAAACCCACTTCTTCATATTATTTAGTTTTATATTAGTTATAATATAAATAGTGATAATATAAATTTGATGTTGAGTAAGATGCCCCCTTGATACTGAAAACAGGTGTGCACTATATTGCATTCTTAGTTAAATTAAGTATTGAACAATGATTCATGAAAAATACTCATGAATTAGAATGAATATAATTAATAAGTACATTTAAAATTTTATAATGGGCATAAAAATACATTTTTTGTAATAATTATTTTCATTGTAAGTAATATTTTAAAACTTTATAATAAATATTTAACATCTATAATGTAAACAAAAAACAAAATAAAACAAAATATATTCATTCAGAATATATGAAATGGTTTTTATTAAATAAAACTTAATTTTATAATGTACTATTAATTATTATTTAAAAAATTAATTTCCTATGGATATAGATTAACTTTTATAAAATGTAATCAGTTTTTGGAATTATGACACTATAATTAGTTAAGAGTTTCAATTTCATTTTTTGTGGATTAAATAAGTTATAGGGGTGAATAGTGTATAAAATCATGAAACTATAAAAATTGAAACATGTATATGTCATAAATATTGTGTTTAAAAATTATAAAAATTAGAATAGATGATTATAAATGTTTAAATCATGAATATACATTATTTTTTCAACTTATGTCCCTCTTGTATGTTAAAAATGACCTTTCTTAATAAATAAAGAATGACTAATATCAAATATGAAATCAAATTCATATATAAAATGTTCCCACCTATATGAGTCTCAAACCACATTTATCCATTATATTTGGCTTCAAACCTAGATAAAATTCACTCAATTAAATTTATATTATGAGTTGGCTAGATTCAATTCCCATGAATGATGCATAGTTTCTTCCTTACAATGGAATAGGTTATGAAGTGGAATAAATCTATCCAAGTATGTTTTTTTACTTCCTCTCTAACTCATTGAATATTGTACCAATCTATTATATTTATAAATATCATTCTACACAATATTGATATAATATTAAATAAATTATTCTTATTTAAAAATGGAATTACTAAAATATTACTCTCTACACATACATGTTTAATAGTATAACATATTTTTGATTCAGTTAATTCAACCACCTACATAGAAGATGATATACTATAATCATAATTTATATCATAAATGGTTATAAAAACAAAATTTATGGAAATATATGATTCTAAATAGTTTGTAATGTAATTATTATGTTTCTGTAAGGGTGAAAAAAAATTGAATAATCAATAGATATTAACTAATTTTATTTTTTAATGCTACCCAAAATTTATATCTCATGAATTCTATTCTTCCAAACTATACTCTGATCATATAATAAATGAATATAATACTTTATAAATCATTATAATACTTTGAATCTACTAACATATAAAATTATTTAATGATAAAATCTTAATTGAAGAATGTAGATCGACATCACCAAACAAAAACCAGAATGAATTTATCAAAACTACTGAAATAACGCAATGAGGGTAAAAATAACTATCTAATTTTTATTAAATAAATTATTATAATTTAATAGTATAAAATTTAATATATATGAATAATGTTTTTAAAAATCTAATTAATATATATACATTTACAATATATGGGGTTAAGTGGGTCCGTTTGATTTTAGAATAAATGTAAGGGTTTCAGTTTTACTCAGTTTTTAAAAAAAATATTGGCTATGTCTAAATTTTAAAAAGTAAATTTATATTTACTTCCTTTATAATTAACCATTTTATGATATCCTCTAGTTATTTACATGTTTTATAGGTCTTTAGAACTTTTCCTATCTTACATATTCATTATTCACTAAATATTTTTGTTGTAAGTGAAAGTATCTTTACCTCATCGTTTTTTATTGGTAAATTTATCCTCGATATAAATATAAAATATATTATTACATGGATATCCTTATCTCAGCATATATGATTTCTTATTATTATAAAATAATAAATTTAAAATACATACAAAAGTGTTAAAGGAATCATTTAAAACCTCTTGTTGTAAATTTATCATTTTGTTACATTCTTCCATTGCATTCCTTTAAAATCTTCATAAAGAATCAATTTAATTTTTTCTTATAAAATGATTCCATTAAAATATTTTTATTTTATTTATAATTATATTATTAAAACATTATCCATAATATTTTGTTTTAAATTCAAAGGGTTAAAATTGAAAGGATTATTTAATTCAAATGTTTATTGAATTTTTTATCATCCATCAATGTGATTTCATCAATATCAATATCCTATTATATCATAGTTCATTAAATGTTATCATGGTGCACTGGTGATATGTTTTAATGAAATTGTCAAATTTACTTTTCTAGATTATTTATTTTTATATTTTTAATATTTTATTAAACTATTTATCTATCATGGGATAATTATTATATGATGGATTTATGAATTATTGTATTTGTCTGTAGTACACATATTCTTGGATTATCATTAATTAACAGTTTGGACTAGAATTATTCAACCTCCAATGTATAGGGTAAATCTTATATCTCATGATATTTTATGTTATGGTAAATGGGGTTTTATCTTATTTCATGATGTTAAGGGACATGTTCATCCACTATATGATGATTATTTTTTTAGTTATCCTAAATATAATATATAATTTTCCATGTTTATGTTTTTTACACATTCTAATTCCTAAATTATTATGACATATAAAAATTCATATAAAATGATTCAAGGTAATTTTTTAGTGATTTATTTTTCCTTGGGTATGATATCTTTATGTTCATATCACTTAACTATATTCTTAAACCCACATGTTCATCTTATACTCACATTTAATAATTATTATGATTTATTATGTAATTTTTATTGATATAGAAAATGTTTACCCATTATTAGTAATCTGAGCATACCTTTTTCTTATATTTAAATATCCAATGATATTTAGAATAATATAAAATGTTATATATCTTTAATGGAGTCATCAGTTGTGAAATTATGGATGAAATGTACACTAGGTTGTAAAATATGTCATTTATATATCCATTATCCAAAATCACTAAACTTATAGGTACTATAGTGTTTTTAGTGTATGTTGTAATTAATGATCATATATGACGTTGTATTGTTTATTGAGTTTGCATTTGGGACATTCTCGTTGGCTATATAGAGTGGTTTATTTAATTTTTGGGGTTGGGATTTGGAGAATATGTGGATAAAACACAAATAATCATACATTGTAAAAAAAATTATATAGGAAGAACCTAAATATTCACAATAAGTTTTCATTGTATTGATTTATGTTATCATCTAATTTTTTCACAAAATATTTTAATTCAATACTCACACTAACCATTTCAATTTTAGCCTTCGAATCAATCTAATAGGAATAAAGTGACGAATTAATTTGATAGATAATGAAATTATTGTCCCAATGATAAAAAAAAATTAGGAGCATGAATGTAAAATATTATAACAGTACTCAACAAATGAAACAACCTTTAATTTTATCATATTTTTCTTATGAATAATCATTTTTGTCATATTTTGGAATATAATATTGTTAATATACATGCATCACAAGATAAAAAACAATAATATGTTAATTTATTAATAGAAAACAATTGATAATAAGTATACACAAGTGAATTGATAATTTTACAATTGGGAAATTTACTATTAAAATAACTAGAGTCCAAATATTTTGATCATTTTAATCTTAGGAAATTGTCCCTGCAAAAAATATTTTTTTAAAATATACAAAAAATTGGTAATGCAATCAAAATTTTGAAAATCAAGAATATATAACATTGAGTGGAATTGAATTTAATGATGAATTAATGAAATTGGTGTTATTCAATGGAATCATAAAACCAATATGACCATTGGATTAGTAAAGTGACCATTATGAAAAGTAAAAAGACTATTGGAATAGTAATTTTACCCTCAAAATAATAATGTGACAAAAAACAGAATAAGGACCTGTTAAACTTATTTACCAAAAATAAATTAAGTAAATTTAAATATTATAATGCTATAAAACCTGTATTTACATTAAAAACTCATAGAATGGGTTAAGGTATTTTTTTGAATTATTATATTTTCATAGATTTCATAAAACCCTTAAATTTATATTTGTAATTAATTTTACCTTGTTTTAAATCCTTAGTTATTAAATTAATATCATTTTAGGAATCATCATTCTAAAACTATGTAAGGTTTATTTTTGGGAAATTTTCTAAAAAACATCATTTTATAAGTGAAAACTAAAAATTTAGTTTGTAAAAAAATAGTAGGTTTTAATTACATGAATCTATATGAAATAATGAAATAATAAATTATAGATTATTAGTGTTGGTCAGAGTGATTATCTCTAAATGGGGGTGAATTGAGTACCCAATAAAAATTTCTATACAAAATGGATTAATTTGAAATCACCAAATTAATTTAAAAACTGCCCAGTTAATCAATATCAAAAAACATTATAAGATATAATATTTTCAAAGTTTCTTAAAGATTGATTATTTCTCTATTAATTGATATAAATAATTATATATTTCATTAAATCTATTTACTTAATTAAAGTCTTATAAAAATACTAATAATGATTAAATATCAAATTACTAGTTTTTTTGTTAAAACTGTTTCAATTTTAAAAGTGAAATAAAGTAAAAAATATTTACAGTAGAAATTTGAAACATGAGGATCAATCTCAATCAAAGACATAGAACTCTCCACTTTGTGATCACCCACCACCAAATAGTTTGTATAAAATAAACAAGTTGATCAATAATCTGGACTAGGTTTCTCAATAGTTTACAAACTATCTAGGTCATACACAACCTCTTCCATAGTCATACGTGTGATTATAAACAAAATAGGTCACATAGGGACCTCCACCACAATTATCATTGGAAAAAAAGTAAAAAGAGTTTGAGAATATATCAATTATCTTCTATTTTGTAGCAGGTTACAGTTTTCTTGTGATAAAATAGAGTATGCACACACAATTCTCAAAATGTAAAAGAGTACAAAAAGAACATAATAACTATGAGGTTCAAAATAGTATAAGTTCTTGGTATATATGTATTGAAACTCATGAGTCCTTGATTTTATTCATAGTAAATATCTTTTCAGGTTCTCTTAATATCTTTATAAGAAAAGTGTGTTACTGTAACACCCGAGACTTTTATGTTATATGAATCATCAAAGGAATCTTTTTCTATACAACACTTGCTTGGCTTGCTTTACACGCAATCGTGACCTTCCTCGATAGCTTGCGTCGTACGCAATATCGAGTTTCACTAAACAACAATATGCTATTAAAACTAGCCGTTATGAATAGTAATAACCACTTTTTGAAATTTTATAAATTTTATTTTTTCAAAATGGACTTCATTTTTGGGCTCAGAATATCGAAATTAGCCTAGGGTGAAATTTTGGTATTTTTCTGAAAACTTTCAATTTTTGATGAATAGTGAAACCTCTAAGTGGTAGGTTAAAAACTGAATTTTGCATAAAACTTAATTTTACTGCTTCTGTGAATGGAATTTTAAAAATCCGACAGACACGGTTGATATCAGTAAGTAAAATGTGGTTCAATGAGATAAAAATAATTTTTTGGTGAATAGTAACTTTTTACTTTTTTTTACCGCAGTTAATAGTAAATAGGGTAACTAAGGGTAAATATGATATTAATATTACCCTAACACTTGTCCTAATTCTATTGGACAAGTGTAATTCGACCAAAAACAAACTTAGGAATAAAATATGACCATTTAGGCCCACTTGGATTAGATTAGGACATTTATTATTAATTTATTTAAAGAAGGGTTAAAATAGTTAAAATCAAAGTTTAATAAGTAAATCATTTTTAATATGGGGTTATACATAAGATAAATTCGACTATAAATATTAATTATAAATCTAAAAAGATTTCCTACATAATGGTATTTTATTTGTAATTTTTAGACATTAAATAATTTAATTTATTTATGACACAATGATGATGCAGTAATTATCTTATTAATGAAATATTGACATAATTGATGTTATAAACACAAAAATAAATGTAATTTGAGACTTTTTATGAATTACACTAATTTTTTAGGTTACTATGATATATTAATGTTGATTTAATCAACTTGTTTAGAACATATAATTCTGTAATGACTTTCACAAAAATCATATATCAAATAGTGTCAAAATTGACACAAAATCGTTTTTAAATCAAATATTATATTATTAATTGTTATTTTATTCCTAAAAATCTAAGGTTCGGCCAAATGACTTAGATAAGGATATATATATTAATAATAAACAATTTTGGGTTCTTTTGGCATGTTATAGTAAGTTTATTAACCATATAGTGAAAGAAAACAAAAAGACACGGTAAAAGTTAAATTATTTAACTTAGAGTTAAATCTAATTGATAAGGTTAAAATAATACACTAAACTTGTATAAATCCTATTGGTTGATAGGATTTCGACCCATCCCCACTTTAGCTTCGAAATAAGACCCTTTGGAACCATTATAAACCGATTTTGACTTTAATATAAAATAATATTTTGAGATATTCCTAAGGTGCCCCTCTCCTCCCTTCTAAAAGGGCACCTCCTCCCCCTCCTCCTCACACCAATTTGAGCACTCAAGCTCGGCCAACCCCTGCCATTTTATCCTCTCCACTTCCCTAGAATAATCTTAGAGGTCCTGGTCTTCTTCAAATACCAATCTTAGTTCCCTAAGTGGAGGATTCAAAGAGGCGTTCCAAAGAAGAGGTAATATCCATTACCGATCTTTTCAATTTCTTTCTTCTTCAACTTCTTCTTCTTTAGTTGTTTCATGATAAAGTAATAACTTCAGTATTACTTACATACTGATATGTTATTATAAATATGAAACAACCCTAATTCACCTTCTATCCATCCCACGGAAAAATGAAATCACCGCGCGTGCGTACGTACGGAATACCGTCTCCACGCCGTGGTGTAATCTATTTTTCCACCATCACTTTACAAGGATGGGTATAATGGTGTAATGAGTAACTATTTATGATTATTATAAAGTAATATTTATACTGAAATAATATATATATACTCCAATACATTTCCACGATCATAGGAACGATATCATCACTCGTGTGTACGTACGGAATACCGTCTCCACGATGTGATGCGACTCGTTCTACATGATCATCATTACATAGTAATTATATAAATGAATTGAATGAATAAATATGATATATGTTACACTAATACCATTCTGGATATAAGGTATCTATAACCTTAAAAGAAGAATAAGAATTTATTTGGCAAAACACGCATAAGAACAAAAGGCAATAAAGACCTGAGTAACAAGTAACAATGAAATATTACTAACAAGAAGCTAAGAATATGACCATATATGACATCATATCAATATGTATGATTCTGGAATAAGTCAAAAACATTATTTAAACCATTATACAGGAGCTTTGGACACGTACAAAGCAAATCGGACCTAAGGTAAGGGAAATATCACAATCTCATTTTTATCTGAGATTGTTTATTCGTAAGTATTTACTGGGGTGTATTTTATCATACAAATCCACGTTTCATCAATATGTAATATTATTTCCATCCACCTACAATTTTTTAAATACATTTTTACCCTTCGGTGAGTTTTTAGTAATATGTATGAAAGGAATCTTTTGTCGTACGAGGTACTTTTTGACTTTTCTGACAAAAGTACGAAGAATGTTTTTTTTAACTTATACGGCATAAATGGATTCTTAAAAAATTATTTACAAGAAGCTTCCTTTACAAGTTTTCAAGTCTATTTTTAATCAACTTCTTTTATTTTAAAGTCGTATGACATGTTATGAAAGGAAAAATGTTTTTGAAGTAGAAAGGATATTTTCCTCAAGAATGGAGTTCAAATGTTTTATCAAAATTATTTTCCTTCTAAGATAATATAGGGTTCTATTTTTATCCCTATTATTACATTGATTTGATTATGTTTTGAGGAAATTATTTTTATGAAGTCATTTACCTTATATGATTTGTTTTATGATGTCATGATGTTTCAAGAATCCCATTTTTATTACATGGGTTACGCTATGATGTATGGTTTATGATTATGTGGCACACATAAGAAAGGATTCATTATAAGATGGGTGGTACCTATATATCCCTCCAATGCATTGGGTAAAGATTTTATATCTCATGATATAGACATGGCTGGAACGGTAGGTTATACCAGTTCAGTGAAACAGGACTGGAACGAGGGTGACTCGATTCAGAAAGGGACTTTGTTCACTAAGATAGTCTTGGCAATGAGTCTTGACTAACAAGAAATGATTCTCTATGATTATGTGTGTATGTCACAAAGTTTCAAGTTTTATGTTATGATTATGGGGATCTCATTTTCACTTCTATGATTTATTCCATGTTAAGATATTATGATCTCTTTTGCAGGTTATGATTTTCAAAAAGATATGATATGATTTTTATTTCCTTTATTTTCCCTTGCTGAGCATTTGAGCTCACCCTTTTATGTTTTCTTTTCCCCAGGTCAGGAAGATGGATATTAAGTAGAATATGCTAAAAGGGACCCTAGATATGATGAAATAAATGGGAGACACTGTAGAAGATTTATGAACCAGTTGTTTATGTTTCGCAGTTTCTAAAGACACTATACCTATATGGTCCTTTGTGGTTTTGTCATATGTTGTAATAAGTGTGCTTCAATTTTGAAGTATTAACAATGTATGTAAATTATGGGTCGTTATAGTTGGTATCAGAGGAAAGGTATAGTCAACCTTTGGAAACTAGGATGTGAAAGCCTTAGTAAGAACCCTAAGGATAAGTCTAAGCATAGAACACAATCTTAGTGTTTTAGAAATGGCCTTGAATAACCTAGGATAAGACCTTAAGCATGAAAATTTTATTCTTGAATTATGTGGTTTTCCTATTATAATTAGTGTTGCTCACACTATTCTTCTTGGTTTTAGTCAATGGCTGGAACCTGAAGGAACCGTGTTAATGCGGAATGCGATGGTAAATGCAATGATTGTCCCCCTGAGCAACCCAACGATATGGGAGCTGGAATGCAAAATCATGTAGCCATGCTCACACAACTTTCTCAAGCTATGAATCATGCAGGACTTCCAAACGATCAAAGGAAGGAGCAACATTCTGTTGAATCCTTCATGAGGCAGCGTCCACCTTCTTTCAGTGGGTCTACTGATCCATTAGTTGCTGAACAATGGATTAGTACTACTGAAAAGATATTTTCAGTTCTTCAATGTTCTGAACATGATAAAGTCATCCTAGCAGTGTATCATTTAGAAGGAGATGCTGATCAATGGTGGAATCTTATTAAGAATACGAGGAAAAGGGATGAAATTGAGTCTATGGAATGGGACGAGTTCAAGAACTTATTTTTCAATAAGTACTTCCCTCGTATTCTCCGAACAAAGATGGAGAAAGAGTTCCTTGAACTGAAGCAAAGGGATGATGAATCTGTTGGTACCTATGAAGCAAATTTTACAAGACTTGCAAGGTACGCTTCTGGTATTATTATCCAACCTGAGAGTAAGATCGATCAATTCTTTAGTGGCTTAAAACCAAGTCTTCGAAGGGCTTTAGCCATAAGGGACTTCAATAGCTATGAGGAAATCGTTCGATGTGCTCTCAAAGTCGAGATGGAGATTAGAGTAACCCATCAGTCACATGGGTTTGATAAGAAGAGGAAGATGGAATTCAAAGGAAAATCTAAAGAGCACACTGAAAAGAAGATGAGCTTTCCCTTATTCTCAAAGTGTGGAAAGAAACATGGAGGGGGTTGTCTTAAAAAGACAAGTAAATGTTTTAAATGTGGAAAGGAAGGTCATCGGGAATTTGAATGTCGTGATAATGGGAAGAAGATGTCTAATGATGCAAACAAAGGAAGGGATACACAGAATGAACCTGCTACACTTCAATGTTTCAAGTGCAAGGAGATGGGGCATTATGCCAATCAATGCCCAAATCCAAGGGTTGATGATGATGGTCGACGTCAACAAAATCTTAAGGCTAAAGACAAAGGAAAGTCACATGAAATTTCTATCAGCGATGTGGAGTACGATAACGAAGTGGTGAAAGGTACACTTACCATCCACTCTAAAGTAGCAAATGTTTTATTTGATTCTGGATCCACCCACTCTTTTATTTCTAAAGAATTTTCTAAGGGTATCACCGTATTACCTCAACAATTAGATGTTGAGTTAGCTGTGACAACACCTAATGGCACAACAGTCGCATCAAAAGTTTATAATTCTTCTCCGATCAAAGTTTGTGGGAAAGTGCTTCCTGCAAATCTTGTGATCCTTCCTTTAGTGGAATTTGATGTGATTCTTGGCATGGATTGGCTTTCTCTACATGGAGCTCATATCAATTTCCAAAGAAGGGAAGTCACATTTCATATTCCAGATCAATCTACGATCGTCTATCAATGCAAGGATGAACATAACCTTCCAGTGGAAATTCCTTCCATCTTATGGGTCTTGATTCCACTAAATGAAGGTTATTTATCTCAAATGGTTGGTGAGAAACTCACGATTAAGAATATTCCCATTGTACGGGAGTTTGATGATGTCTTTCCGGAGGAATTACCGGGTCTTCCACCAAATCGTGAAGTTGAGTTTTCAATAGAACTCATACCGGGTGCTTTGCCTATTTCAAAGACACCTTATAGAATGGCCCCAATTGAGTTGCAGGAATTGAAGAAGCAACTCCAAGAGAATCTTGATAAGGGATTCATACGCCCTAGTGCATCACCTTGGGGAGCACCTGTTCTATTTGTTAAGAAGAAAGATGGATCAATGAGACTCTGCATTTATTATCGAGAACTTAACAAGATCACTATCAAAAACAAATATCCTCTCCCACGCATTGATGACTTATTTGACCAACTACGCGGAGCTCAATACTTTTCCATGATTGATCTTCGTTCAGGGTATCATCAATTAAGGGTCAAAAGGGATGATATACCAAAGACGGCTTTTCGTACAAGGTATGGACACTATGAATTTATAGTGATGCCATTTGGTCTTACTAATGCCCCTGCTATCTTCATGGATCTGATGAATAGAGTCTTTAGAGACTATCTTGATCAATTTGTGGTAGTCTTTATAGACGATATTCTTGTCTATTCAAAGAGCAAGGAAGAGCATGAAGATCACTTGAGAATTATATTGAAGACCCTAAGAAAGGAGAAGCTTTATGCCAAATTTACCAAGTTTGAATTTTGGCTTCAAAAAGTTGCATTTTTGGGTCACATAATCTCAAAAGTGGGGATATCTGTGGATCCAGCAAAAACAGAGGTTATCGAAAGATGGTCGAGACCAACAACAGTAACTGAGATCCGAAGTTTTCTTGGTTTGGCTGGATATTATAGACGTTTTGTAAAAGATTTTTCACGATTATCTAATCCACTCACCAAGTTGACCCGGAAAGGAGTTAAGTTTGTCTGGACAGAAGAATGTGAAGAGAATTTCAAGGAGTTGAAAAGAAGGTTATCCAGTGCACCTGTGCTCACACTGCCTTGTAGTGGAGAAAGGTTTTTGATCTACAGTGATGCATCCAAGAAGGGATTGGGGTGTGTTCTTATGAAAAATGATATGGTGATAGCTTATGCCTCACGACAGTTGAAAATCCATGAGCAAAATTACCCAACACATGATTTGGAGTTGGCTGCGGTAATCTTTGCATTAAAGATTTGGAGGCATTACCTTTATGGTGAAAGGTGTGATATTTATACTGATCATAAAAGTTTAAAGTATATTTTCACACAAAAGGAGCTGAATATGCGCCAAAGAAGATGGTTGGAGCTGATTAAGGATTATGACTGCTCAATCCATTACCACCCTGGGAAAGCAAACAAGGTGGCAGATGCATTAAGTCGACAAGACCATGCTAGTTTATCCATGATGAGGATCACAAAAGATCCAATATTTATGGATTTACAAAGGATGGATCTTGGAATTATAATGGAAGGGGAAAAATCTTATCTTTCTCAAATGAATGTTCAACCATCTATACATGTGAAGATTAAAGAGGCACAGAAAGAAGATGTCGAGTTACAAAAGAAGGTGAGAAATGTTCCTGAGTTCAACCTTGATTGTGATGGGATAATAAAGTTCAGGAATCGGGTTTGTGTTCCTCACATCCCCGAATTAAAGAAGGAGCTGCTGGATGAGGCTCATAGTTCATCATTCTCTATTCATCCTGGAAGCACGAAGATGTATAGGGACCTGAAAGAGTACTTCTGGTGGGATGGCATGAAAAGAGATGTTGTTGAATATGTCTCTCGATGCTTGGTTTGTAAACAAGTTAAATCTAAGAGACAAAAGTCTAAGGGGATGTTACAACCATTACCCATACCCGAATGGAAATGGTAAAACATCACTATGGACTTTGTCATAGGACGTCCTAAAACATCCAAAGGCAATAATGCTATCTGGTTCATAGTTGATCGTCTTACAAAGTCTGCACACTTCATTGCTATTAGAGAGGATTTCCCTCTAGATCAGCTTGCCAGGATATATGTAAAGGATGTGGTAAGATTGCATGGAGTACCACTTTCTATTATATCTGATCGAGATCCGAGATTTACCTCGAAGTTCTGGCGAAGTCTTCAGCATACTCTGGATACAGAGTTGAGTTTCAGCACTGCTTATCATCCCCAGAAAGACGGTCAGTCTGAGAGAACAATTCATACCCTAGAAGATATGTTGAGAGCTTGCTCTATGGATTTCAAAGGAGGTTGGGATCAACACCTACCTTTGGTGGAATTTTCTTATAATAATAGCTTTCACTCCAGTATTCAGATGGCTCCTTATGAAGCTCTCTATGGAAAGAAATTTAGGACTCCAACTTGCTGGGATGAAGTTGGGGAAAGAAAGCTGTTAGTACCTGATCTCGTTGATGAAATGGCAGAAAAGGTTAGATCTATTCAACAACACGTTAGAGCAGCTCAGAGTCGACAGAAAAGTTATGCCGACAACCGAAGAAAAGACCTAGAGTTTGAAGTGGGAGATAAAGTGTTCTTACGAATATCTCCCTGGAAGAGGGTTATGAGATTTGGAAAGAAGGAAAAGTTGAGCCCTAGATATATCGGTCCTTTCGAAATACTGGATCGTGTTAGGAAGGTAGCTTACCGATTGGCGCTTCCACCGAATCTCTCTCAAGTTCACGATGTGTTCCATGTATCTCTCCTGAGAAAGTACATACCAGATCCTTCACATGTACTCAGCTCAGAAGTTGTACCGCTGGAGCAAGATCTTTCTTATGAAGAACAGCCGATAGAGATTCTGGATCGTAGTGAAAAAGTCCTACGAAACAAGACCACTCGATTGGTGAAAGTTTTATGGAGGAACCACCAACTTGAAGAAGCTACATGGGAGCCTGAGGATATGATGAGGGAGAAGTATCCTCATCTATTTGTTACAAAGTGACGAATTTCGAGGGCGAAATTCTTTTTAAGGGGGGTAGAATGTAACACCCGAGACTTTTATGTTATATGAATCATCAAAGGAATATTTTTCTACACAACACTTGCTTGGCTTGATTTACACGTAATCGTGACCTTCCTCGATAGCTTGCGTCGTACGCAATACCGAGTTTCACTAAACAACAATATGCTATTAAAACTAGCCGTTATGAATAGTAATAAACACTTTTTGAAATTTTATAAATTTTATTTTTCAAAATGGACTTCATTTTTGGACTCAGAATATCAAAATTAGCCTAGGGTGAAATTTTGGTATTTTTCTGAAAACTTTCAATTTTTGATGAATAGTGAAACCTCTAAGTGGTAGGTTAAAAACTGAATTTTGCATAAAACTTAATTTTACCGCTTCTGTGAATGGAATTTCAAAAATCCGACAGACACGGTTGATATCAGTAAGTAAAATGTGGTTCAATGAGATAAAAATAATTTTTTGGTGAATAGTAACTTTTTACTTTTTTTTACCGCGGTTAATAGTAAATAGGGTAACTATGGGTAAATATGATATTAATATTACCCTAACACTTGTCCTAATTCTATTGGACAAGTGTAATGCGACCAAAAACAAACTTAGGAATAAAATATGACCATTTAGGCCCACTTGGATTAGATTAGGACATTTATTATTAATTTATTTAAAGAAGGGTTAAAATAGTTAAAATCAAAGTTTAATAAGTAAATAATTTTTAATATGGAGTTATACATAAGATCAATTCGACTATAAATATTCATTAGAAAGCTAAAAATATTTACTACATAATTGTATTTTATTTGTAATTTTTAGACATTAAATAATTTAATTTACTTATGACACAATGATGATGCAGTAATTATCTTATTAATGAAATATTGACATAATTGATGTTATAAACACCAAAATAAATGTAATTTGAGACTTTTTATGAATTCCACTAATTTTCTAGGTTACTATGATATATTAATGTTTATTTAATTAACTTGGTTCGAACATATAATTCTGTTATGACTTTCACAAAAATCATATATCAAATAGTGTCAAAATTGACACAAAATAGTTTTTAAATCAAATATTATCTTATTAATTGTTATTTTATTCCTAAAAATCTAAGGTTAGGCCAAATGACTTAGATAATGATATATATATTAATAATAAACAATTTGGGGTTCTTTTGGTATGTTATAGTAAGTTTATTAACCATATAGTGAAAGAAAACAAAAAGACACGGTAAAAGTTAAATTATTTAACTTAGAGTTAAATCTAATTGATAAGGTTAAAATAATACCCTAAACTTGTCTAAATCCAATTGGTTGATAGGATTTCGACCCATCCCCACTTTAGCTTCGAAATAAGACCCTTTGGAACCATTATAAACTGATTTTGACTTTAATATAAAATAATATTTTGAGATATTCCTAAGGTGCCCCTCTCCTCCCTTATAAAAGGGAACCTCCTCCCCCTCCTCCTCACACCAATTTGAGCACTCAAGCTCGGCCAACCCCTTCCATTTTCTCCTCTCCACTTCCCTAGAATAATCTTAGAGGTCCTGGTCTTCTTCAAATACCAATCTTAGTTCCCTAAGTGGAGGATTCAAAGAGGCGTTCCAAAGAAGAGGTAATATCCATTACCGATCTTTTCAATTTCTTTCTTCTTCAACTTCTTCTTCTTTAGTTGTTTCATGATAAAGTAATAAAATCAGTATTACTTACATACTGATATGTTATTATAAATATTAAACAACCCTAATTCACCTTCTATCCATCCCACGGAAAAATGAAATCACCGCGCGTGCGTACGTACAGAATACCGTCTCCACGCCGTGGTGTAATCTATTTTTCCACCACCACTTTACAAGGATGGGTATAATGGTGTAATGAGTAAATATTTATGATTATTATAAATTAATATTGATACTTAAATAATATATATATACTCCAATACAGTTCCACGATCATAGGAACGATATCATCACTCGTGCGTACGTACGGAATACCGTCTCCACGATGTGATGCGACTCGTTCTACATGATCATCATTACATAGTAATTATATAAATGAATTGAATGAATAAATATGATATATGTTACACTAATACCATTCTGTATATAAGGTATCTATAACCTTAAAAGAAGAATAAGAATTTATTCGGCAAAACACGCATAAGAACAAAAGGCAATAAAGACCCGAGTAACAAGTAACAATGAAATATTACTAACAAGAAGCTAAGAATATGACCATATATGATATCATATCAATATTTATGATTCTGGAATAAGTCAATAACATTATTTAAACCATTATACAGGAGCTTCGGACACGTACAAAGAAAATCGGACCTAAGGTAAGGGAAATATCACAATCTCATTTTTATCCGAGATTGTTTATTCGTAAGTATTTACTGGGGTGTATTTTATCATCCACATCCATGTTTCATCAATATGTAATATTATTTCCATCCACCTACAATTGTTTAAATCCATTTTTACCCTTCGGTGAGTTTTTAGTAATATGTATGAAAGGAATCTTTTGTCGTACGAGGTACTTTTTGACTTTTCCGACAAAAGTACGAAGAATGTTTTTTTTTTAACTTATACGGCATAAATGGATTCTTAAAACATTATTTCCAAGAAGCTTCCTTTACAAGTTTTCAAGTTTATTTTTAATCAACTTCTTTTATTTTAAAGTCGTATGACATGTTATGAAAGGAAAAATGTTTTTGAAGTAGAAAGGATATTTTCCTCAAGAATGGAGTTCAAATGTTTTATCAAAATTATTTTCCATCTAAGATAATATAGGGTTATGTTTTTATCCCTATTATTACATTGATTTGATTATGTTTTGAGGAAATTATTTTATGAAGTCATTTACCTTATATTATTTGTTTTATGATGTCATGATGTTTCAAGAATCCCATTTTTATTACATGGGTTACGCTATGATGTATGGTTTATGATTATGTGGCACACATAAGAAAGGATTCATTATAAGATGGGTGGGACCTATATCTCCCTCCAATGCATTGGTTAAAGATTTTATATCTCATGAGATAGACATGGCAGGAACGGTAGGTTATACCGGTTCAGTGAAACAGGACTGGAACGAGGGTGACTCGATTCAGAAAGGGACTTTGTCCACTAAGATAGTCTTGGCAATGAGTCTTGACTAACAAGAAATGATTCTCTATGATTATGTGTGTATGCCACAAAGTTTCAAGTTTTATGTTATGATTATGGGGATCTCATTTTCACTTCTATGATTTATTCCATGTTAAGATATTATGATCTCTTTTGCAGGTTATGATTTTCAAAAAGATATGATATGATTTTTATTTCCTTTATTTGCCCTTGCTGTGCATTTGAGCTCACCCTTTTATGTTTTCTTTTCCCCAGGTCAGGAAGATGGATATTAAGTAGAATATGCTAAAAGGGACCCTAGATATGATGAAATAAATGGGAGACACTGTAGAAGATTTATGAACCCGTTGTTTATGTTTCCCAGTTTCTAAAGACACTATACCTATACGGTCCTTTGTGGTTTTGTCATATGTTGTAATAAGTGTGCTTCAATTTTGAAGTATTAACAATGTATGTAAAGTATGGGTCGTTATAGTTACAGACTCTTGTTCTTGACTGGAGGATAGTAGTATATGTATATGAGCTTCATCATCCTCAATTGAGAGTTTTCTATTATGTATCATATTAGATCTATTAATCTCTATGTGTGTGTGTGAATTTATATTTTTTTATTCTCACTTTATAGATATTTATATCACCTCTCTTTTTCACAATGAGGTTTGCTTCTCTTTCATTAGTACTAACAATAGGAATAGTATCCACATGTGTTGGGTTATTCTGCTTCCTCATACAGCATGATTAGAATCCTTTTCGATGTGTTTTATCAATTATTTAAGATACAACCATTAAAATAGAAATTTTAATTAACATTAACAATATAGCTATTAGAAATGAAATATTTAAATGAAATGATATGTTAGAAATAGTAGTGGAGTATCAATTCTTGTGGTGTCTTGACATAACTGCGTCTTACTCTGAAAATGTGTTGTGCTTTTCCAAATTTCATGTTTGAAGGTTTCTTGATATTAGTGTCTCATGGCTGGTGGTGAATCATACTTTACAAATTTGATACTTTGGCGGTGTTTCATATGCAGGTGTGTCAAACTTAGCCAAATTATTACTTCACTGGTGGTGTCTCTTCTGATAGTAGGTCTAGTTAGAAGTGAGTCATAATTTACTGATTTTATACTCTGGTGGTGTGCCATATAATGGTTTCTTGAACTTTGTCAAAATTATTTCGTGGCGGTGAGATTTCTGGCGGTGTGTCAGCTCGGCGGTGATTTAGTCTTGACAATGACTCATCCACAAAGGTGTCTCAACATCAACAGTGACTTATACATAGGAAATTTTATCAACTTTCCCATATTTTAAAATACTTATAGAAAACATGAAACTCATTAATTTCATTAGAAGAATAATTTTTTAGTCTTTAGAACAAGGAGTTCAACAATATCCCACTTTTTGATGATAACAAATCATGGCATCAAAAGTAAACAATGCTTTGTATCCAAGATAAAAAGACTCATAATTGAAAAGTTATGTTTAAAACAAATCAATACATACCATTAACATGGTATCAAAGATAAATGAAGGAAAATATGTTCTCTAAAAACAAATATTCTATAATAATTATCCCCTTTTAGAATTATATAAAATTCAGAACATAATTTCTATAAAAGTAATATGTTCAAGAGAAATGAATAAATATAATCAAGAAAAGTTCCATGAAAGAAATTGAAAAAGTGTCGATACAAAAATTATTACAAAACAAGTTAATAAACAATATCACATCAAATATATAAAATCTAGTTTAATACTATGAAGGTTGGGTAGAAGGATTCATTGGTTCTTTTCCTTTGGCCTTGGGTTTTTTCTTGGTCTAAGGTAGAATGTGTAGAAGCTGGGATTCCAACTGTAGATTAAGTTGGATGATCCTCTACAACAACATCCAAACTCATTTTTCAGTAGGAAGAAGAGGGAATGGTTTGAAACTAGAATGAAGAGGTTCTAGTTGATATCTAGTCACTCTTGGTCCAAAAGATTTTTGTGGAGTTATAAAAATGTATTTTCAAGCCACAATAGCCATTCCATGAACATGAAGAAATGGTTTCATGAGGTTGATGAATTCCATTATGATCTGGGAACCTATCTCCAAAGAAATAAATAAAACACATTTTTCAACCTTAAATATTTGAATCACTGGAGTCATTTCTTTTAATTTCAAAAACTTCTCCATAAAGGCCAAAGTCACTGGATTTTTTGTTAAAAACATGATGTTTACATCCATTTCACGTTTCATATAAATCTAGGGTATATATAATTTTATTGATTTAGTTATTGTCTCTTGTTCATATTTCATATCCTTAGAATATGAGGTAATCAACTTAATACTATGGTCACTATTATATCTTATTCGACTCAATGTTTCTTTGGGATGATCTGGCATAACACTTGAAGCACTGGTTATGGCAGTGCTCAGTACTTCTCTGATAGTAGATTTGGTCACCTCAACATCAAACACTAGAAGAGTATAAGAAGAATAAATAGAAGCATCATAGGATACATCTTAAAGCATCTTATGAATCACATCTAAAGATTCTTTAAAACCGGTTGCATCTCCTCAATCATAGATAAAGTAGACTCATGATCACTACTTATCCTTTTATTTTCAATATCAAACTCATCAATTTAATGCTTTATCATAGGTTTTATGTGTTGAATCACCAATTAAAATAAATATTTGGCATCATTCTCACTTATCTTGGTTAGGAGTGGAGTTGGTTCTTCAAAAACATTTCAAAATCTGAAGGAAACTTTTTAAAAAAAAAGAATCTAAGTCACTCATTATGGCTACATTAGCTGGAAGAGTAGGAAGTAGAGTAGATGGTTCAAATAAATTTGGTCTAACATAGGAAAATTTTGCTAAAAACCCACCAAAATCAACTTGAGATATCACAGATCCCTTAGAATCTCCTTCATTTCAAACCACTAGTCCACCATCCTATGGTGTACACTTACTAAATATATCCCATTATTCTATCATAGGATCGAAACATCTCCCAAAAACCTCAAAAATAGAAGGTATAGTAGAAGGAGTTACCACAGTAGTAGGTATAGCTTCACATATCTCAACACTTCTCTGACCATCAGGACTCTATCTGTTTAATGTTTTCACAATGGTAGTAGGGATCAATTTTTACTTCAGAGCATATGATCACTATACAACAATACTATCCGGATTTTCTTCCTTCTATTTACCAAAAACAGGTGGTTCCATCATCTGAACATCTTCTTTATAAATATGAAAAGTGGAATCACCTTCCATATTCCTATTCAAAAGAGGCTTATGAGTAGATATATCACCATATTTTTCATTTATATATTATTCCTCAATAAATTCCTTCCATGATTTCTCGGATATGTGCTTCTCAATAGCAGTTACAACACCCATCTACTCACCCATCACATAATTGGAAACTATCTATCAATCACCAACTGAACTCACTTTAGTTACTTCAATTTCCTTATCCTCTTGATGAAATTCCTCTGATAGGGATTTCTACCCCCTTAACAAGTGCATCCTTCCCTTTGATAACTGGATACACTTCTCCAACAAGATCAAATTTCCCAATATATTTACTAGGAGAAGCAAGAATTTCTGAAGGCATATCTACATTTATTCTTCTAATTATTCCAATTGAATCACTAGGATCATAGTCTTCATCAAGATCAGCTTCACTATCAGGACCATTTTCATTCTCATTTTCTTATTCTTCTTCACCATTATCTTATTCATCATTATACCTTGTGTTTCTATTAAATTTAACTTCCCTAGAAACTTCTATTTTGTATTCATCACATTTTAAAAAATCTCTTTTTGGAAGCCTCCTTGGTGGACTTCAATCTCCATAACAAATGATAGTTGTTTTGGGTAAAAATTTAGGTTGATTACCTCATCAACTAAAGGTTCATTTTCCACTTATTATTTAGAATTATATTCTTATACATCATCTAATTATTTAAAAATATCATCTTAGTAAATGATAGGGTCAACTATATCCCTAAGTCTTATGGGATGATCCACTAGGTTAAACTCAACATATTTCTTATCATTATCATCTACCCACTATTTCCTCCAGGGTTTCCAACTGATTATCATCCTTTAATAAATAGATTTTTATTTAAAAAAATTACTGAGTCAAAATTTGGTTCTTCATCATATGTGACAAATATTTTTTCCTTTAGCATGGATAATATAATCTTTGGATAAATCAAGGAGTAAGATCTTGAAGTCGGTTTAAACGTCTCAGAAATATAAACCATGATATATCTACATAGTTTGATCTTATTTCCTCTTTTAATAAAACATATTAAATATATATCATGGTTGAAAAATCTTCCTTCTTGGGGGAGATAATGTGTTGAATAAATTTGAAGAGAAACCTACACTCCCCATCCAACTCTGAGGCAACTGGCCTTCTAACAGTTCCATCACATGCCAATTCTGTAGGCACATCAACATAAAAAAAATAATTTTCATCAATAATGATTATTTTATAGTCAATAAATGCACCCTTATGAGGTAATTTTAGATATTCATCCCACCATATTGAAGAAAACATGATTCTATGAGCTTTAACTTTGATTCACAGCCAATTTTTTCCACTTCCTCAAAACCAAAATCTATATTCTGATAAAGCTAATGTAGTAACCTATGGTATAAAGGTATCTCATTTGAAGAGTACCAGTCAAAAAATAATTGGTTCTGAATGAAATTCAATACTAAATACTTACTTGACAGTATCCATTTGTCTTTAACTTTTTTTCCAGCTTCAAAGATCATTTTGCCAGTGTTGGGTATGAATCAGTGATGGATGTTATCACCAATGTTGTGTCATACCCAATGTTATGTCATACAAATGGTGTGTCATACCAAAAAAATAAACTCATTCAAAGTTAAGAATTCCTATTACATGTTTGATATAGTTCATTCTCTCAGAATTTAAAGTATTAGTAAAAATATTAGCTAACTGATGTTTTGTGATAGTAAACTCATGAGTGATATCCCCTTTTTGAAAATGGTTTCTCAAAAAGTGATAAATTAAACCAATTTTATTTGTCCTATAATGTGAAATAGGATTATTATAAATATTTATTTTACTTGTGTTATCACTATTTATGGGTACATGTTGATATCTATAGTATAGTGATGTTCTATTCATCCACAAAATTTGTGCACAACAACTACCTGTAGCTATGTATTCAGCTTCAGTAGTATATAATTATATAGAATTTTGTTTATTAATACACCATTAAACTAGATACTTTCTAAAAAGGTGTCATTTTCAACAGTCTATTTTCTTTTCTAACAAACATCCACCAAAATCAGCATTAGAATAACTCGCTAGATCAAATTATTGTCTTATTAGGTAAAACAATCCTAAATTTGTTGTATACATAAGGTATTTGAAAATTATTTTAATAGAATTTATGTGTGACTCTTATTGGTTAGCTTTAAAACAAGCACAAATACGCAAAAAAAATATTTCTGGTCGAGAAGTAGTCAAGTAAGGAAGACTTATAATCATACCTCTGTAACTTGTTTGATTCGATGGTTTACTAGGTTCTTCAATATCCAATTTACAAGTAGTACTCCTAGAACTACAACTTCTCTTATTACTATCCAATTTTAATCATTTTAGAAGTTCTATTGTATATTTACTTTGATTGAAAATAATTCCTTATTAGTTTTGAAAAATATTAAATCCAAGAAATAATTTGAGTTCAGCCATTAAACTCATTACAAAATCATTTGGCACCATTTTAGAAAAAATAGTACAGAGATAATTTCTTGAATATCTAAAACTTATATCCTCAAAAAACATTTTTAAAACTATAAAAACGTTTTAAATTTTATTTAATAAAGAGTATGGTCAGCAATACCTTTTAAAATCCATTTGAAATTAGAAAATTTTTGGTCCTGTCATACTAAGTTCTAAGATCTTGTTTTAAACCATATAAATCTTTAGTCTATTTGGAAACATGATTTGGAAAATAGGGACATAGAAATCTATGGGGTTGTTCTAAAAAAACAACCACAACTATATATCTATTCCATAAATCACTCTCGAAATCCATTTTGTAATATTTGAATATAAATGTGATGCATAGGATAGAACGATTCTTATATATTCAAGTCTGGAAACTGATAAAAATGTTTCTTCATAGTTATTTCCTTCTTCTTAGCTATAACCTTGTGCAATAAGTTTGGAATTGTTTCTAATTTTAGTTCCTAACACATCTACGTTTTTTCTAAACAACCATTTAGTTCCAATAGTCAAGGTGTCCATTATTTTATCTACAAGTTACCACACTCTATTTCTCTAAAAATAATTTAATTCTTCTTTCATGGATATTACACAAAATTCATCATTAATAGATTTATTGATGTTCTTAGGTTCATGATGAGACATGGATTCTTGATGTTGAGCTTGATTTCATATTGAATATCTAGTTTGAGTACCTCTATCTAGATCTCCTACAACAACATCTAAAATATGATACATAAGAGTTCTAGAAACACTAAAGAAATATATACTAGTTATTACCAGTTCTATGGGTTTGGGTTTAGGAATTTCATGAAATTATTCAGAACTACATGACTTTTCTAATTGTTTAAAAGAATATTCTAAAATTTTAGAATTTAGATTCCTAAAATAAATATCATCCTCAATATTTTCTAGGAAGGTCATTGGATCTTATGGATTAGTCTCATAAAATTTGACATGAACTGATTCTTCCATAATTTCGGTTCTCTTATTAAAAAAACATTATAGGTTTTTCTAGATATTGAATAACCAAGAAAAATTTCATCATCACTTTTGAAGGGAATTTTTTCCAAATTATCATTATTGTTATGAATAAATACTTTTCAAGAAAAAATTATAAAGTAATTAACATTAGGTTTCCTATTGTTCCAAATTTCTAAATGGGTTATCTTCAGGATAGGTCTGATCAAGACTCTATTGATAATATAACAATCTTTTTTGGAAACTTATTCCCAAAAATATACAGGTATGTCATACACATTCAACATGGTATGTGGTATCTCTTGGAAGGTTATATTTCTCCTTTCAAAAACTCCTTCCTCATAAGGTTTCCTAGTAGTAGGTAAGTTATGAGTGTAACCATTATTTGAGAAAAAAAGATTAAAAAACTTATTCTCAAACTCATGAACATGATAACTTATTAAGTTTTTAAATATAATTCCACTAATATTTGTACAAAATTAGTATACTTGGAAAAAGTAAGTGATAGTTTTACTTTTGTGATCTAGAAAGAATACCCAAGTATACCTAGATAAATCATCTACTAGAACATAAAAATGTTTCTTCTCACTTAAAGTAGAAACTCTAGATGGTCCAAATAAATCCATACGAACCAACTCAAGAGGTTAAGAAGTTGAAACTTATTTATTTGGTTTAAAAGAAACTTTATGTTGTTTCCCTTTTTAAGAGGGGTTACAGACTTTATCAGTAGGGATCTAATGATTATGTATATCCCTAACTAACTCATTCCTAGTGAGCTTACTATGTGATTTTGTATTGAAATGTCCTAGTAGCCTATGGCAAAGAAAATGTTCTTCATGAAAGTTAGTAAATAAGGGAACATTTTGTGAAATCAAATAATTTAAATCAATATCATTATCATTATCATTTCTTAAAGTAGTAAAAACCAAATAATTTTGAGAATCATAATCATTTAAAGAATCATTTTAAAATTTGAAATCAAATCAGTAATCACATAACTTGAAATACTAATCAAGTTATATTTAAAACAATTAAAATATAATTCTTTAGAAATAAAAACTAAATTTTTGTTATTGATTTGGCCAAGGTTGATGCTTTTCCATTTATCATTTTCACCAAAGGTGACATGACCAACATAAAACATAATAAGTCTCTTTAAGCATTAATAATATCCTCTCATGTGTCTTAAACAACCACTTTCCAAGTTATATATAGTTATACAGGTTTTCTTTAAATGTTTTCCCTACAAAACAAGATTTATGCAAGAAATTACTTTGGTACCCATATATGTTTGGGTCCAGATATATTAGTAATTAAATATTTGGGATCCCAAAATTTATTATTGGGTTTCCTATAAATTTTTTGAATAGTTTTTTAAATAAAAACTTTATTGGGTATTATAGAAAACCAATTGGCATATTAACTTTCTGGTTTGGGATTCATTACAAAATTACTCTTTTTCATTCTCCTATGTCCTGGTTGGTATCCAATTACAGTAACATATTTTGGTGAAACTTTCTTACCCAAAAACTATGTGAGTTTCACTCTTACATTTTTGAATTGTTCTATTTCATTCTTTTACTACTCATTTTAATGTTTGTGTTCTATAGTTTATCTTAACAGTTGATCATTATTGTCTTTTTTAATAGAGAGTTCAGATTTTCTATTAGTAGTAAAAGAATGTTGTATTTTGATAGTTTTATACTTATCGCTTAATTCATTATGTGTATCCTCTAACATATTTTAATATTAAAAAAATTATACTTAAGTCATGTTATCATCTTTAAGTTTATTTTTATAATTATCAGAATCATGCATTGATGACATAGTAGGTACAATATGTAAAGTAGATAAAGCATATAGCTTAGAAATGTTGTTCATTAATAACATGTTTTCTCTATATGAATTCTCCTCATGTGATAAATCTGAACCATTGGAGTTTTCTTTATAAGAACATCATGTCGATTTCTAGAATTTTTGTATCTTCAACCCATTTCTTTATATTTATTATTGGTCTTTAACTTTGGACAGTTAGATTTGACACACCCTTTCCTTTTATACTAATAAAAGGTGACTTCATTGTCATCTTTCTTCTAGTCTTTCTTACAAGTTCATTTAGAGACATATTTTACCTTGTAATTGGTATTTCTGAGAAATTTACTTTCCTATGATATCTATTAAATCTTATAACTAGATGATCCATCTCCTCATCACATTATGGTGGAGATTCATTATCACTTGAACTTGAAACTTTAACTTTATATTTTTTCTATTTCATTTTCCTTCTATTCATATTCAGTAGTTTTAAATTCTACTGATTTTATTTTATGCTCTTAATATTTATCATGGTTTACTTTTAACTACTATTCAAACAACAAGAGCTTAGCAATCATCTCATTTACTAGTTTCTTGATAACATCACAAGACTGTCTGATGGAGATAGATGTGCCTCTCTATATTTCAGGTAGGAATCCTAATAGCTGCATGATCTGATCCATGTATGAAACTATATTTCTAAGAGAGCTCATTATGTTGATAATTTCATTAAACCTGAGGTAATTGTATAAAATAGATTCATCATGTTTTATTTTAATGTTATCATATTTAATAGTGTAAGTGTTAAGACTCATCTCCTTAATATTTGAAGTTCCCTAATGGGAAATACAAAAAGTGTCCCAAATTTCATATACAATTTTTCATGTAGAAATTATATTAAACACTTCATATCCTAGGGAACAATATAGGGCATTAATTTCATTATAATTATTATTTTAATCTATCTTTATTGCATCATCTCTATCTTTTCTATCTGTATCTTGAATAATATAATAATCTTCAAAATCATACCAAATTTCAAAACCCATTCCATCTATGTGAATTCTCATTTTAATTTTCCATTGAGTATAGTTCTTACCATTAAATAAATGTGGTCTATTTTTAGCAGAACCATATTGTCTAGAATCCATTAAAATGGAGAAATTTAGAAATAAAAGAAAATTAATAACATTAAATATTAACTAAAATCATAGTTTAAAAAATTAAATGTTTAATACAAAAGAAAATACATCATTCATACCAAATATTGGTCAGATTGAGTAACTCAAGATGGGGGTGAATTGAGTATGATATAAAAAATTCTATTCAAAATTTAATAATTTGAAATCCACCAATTAATTTAAAAATTGAACGGTTAATTAATATAGAAGATCGTTATAAGTTATAATCATTCAAGTGTTTTCTTAATGATATATTAGTTATCAGATAAGTAATATACACTTTACATAGTACTTTGAAATCAATTTATGTAATTAAAGTCTTATAAAAACACTAAAAAAGATTAATAATCAAAGTACTCGTTTTTTTTTAAGTTTTATTTTTAAATGGGAAATAAATTAAAAAAACATAAAGTGGAAATATTAAATAAGAGGTTCATTCTCAAGCTAAGACTTGGTCTTCTCCACTTAGTGATCATCATCCACCAAGCAGTTTATATAAATTAAACATGTTGGTCCACAACCTAGATTTGGTTTTATAATAGTTTTCGAACTATCCAAGTCACAAAAAACCTCTTCTATAATTATATGTGTGAGTATAAACAAAATAGTTCCAACAAGGACCTTTACCTTAGTTATCTTGGGAAAAAAGAGAAAAGGACTTTTAGAAGATATAAAGTGTCTTCCACTTTAAAGTAGGATACAATGTGTGTGTGTGTGTTTGTTTGTGTGATAAAATAGAGTTTTCACATACACTGATCAAAATGTAAAAGAGTGAAACCTGGATAGGGAAACTAAGAGGTTTAATGGAGTAAATGTACTCAATATATATATATATATTATATATCATGACTCCTTGATTTTATTCACAATAAATATTGGGTCTGGTTGTCACGACCCGCCCTCGGGGTCCGTGCCGTGACTACCCCAAGCCCGCCTTCCATAGGCCAGGGGCTGGTGACTAGCACCAAGGCGTAAATCCCGGTAAAAAGGGAAGGCATTGCCTTTGTGAAGAAAACAAACACCACAGAGTAAGCAAGCGGAAAGTAAACACTAAGCAAAAGCAGAGTACAACTGAAAGTGCGGAAAAGTAAATGGGCCAGTATACAAACCCAAACTGAAAGTAAAGTACAACTCGAAAGGGAAAACAGCAACTGAAAAGTAAAAGCCGCTACACCGAGCTGTCCACTGGAAATCCCACCTGAAGGGTGGGTATAGATAGCTCCACTGCTCCACGGGTCCCGTCGTCCGCTCCGAGCACGTCTCGCCCAGTGATCCTCCTCCAGGTACCGTCCTGCTCTGCAAGCCTCAGCTAAGATCAACGTTGTCCGTCGTCTGCAACCAACACAACGTAGTGCGGGCAAAGCCCGTGCAGGGGTGAGTATAAGCTACTCAGTAGGGACCCCGAGACCCCTGAAGGTCTACCAAAATCCAAAAAGGATAAACCACAAAGAAAGGTACAATCACGAAGTAACAACCGACACTGCTTAGTTATATGCCCATACATATACCTAAGTCACCAATTTCAAATACGCTCCAACCTCTGAGCCCAAGTACAACTCAGTCCACACAGGAAAGTAAACGTATTCCACACAGGAAATCAAAACGTAATCCACACAGGATTGCACAACACAATCCACACAGGAAAGCAATAGGTTTCAGCTCACACAGGATTTTCATTATCAAAAACGTAACTACTGAAGAGCCCCATCTCTGAAGTGTACAGTGTCCTGTCACGACTCTGAGATACTGCTCACTAACCTAAGACTGCTGAGGTACTCCTCCTGTTGAGTACCGCGGGTCTGCCGCCAACTACCGGGCACTCCGTCCGCTGAGGGTCTGCTGCCAAATACCGGGCGCTCACCCAAATAGCCTACAGAGGTACTCCTCCAGTCGAGTACCGCGGGTCTGCTGCCAACTACCAGGCGCTCCGTCCGCCGTGGGTCTGCCGCCAAATACCGGGCGCTCCGTCCACTGGGCTTGTCGACTCACTCCAAGTCGAGTCGGTCGAGCAGTCTTCAGGTCTCAGCCGGCTACACGGTCTCCGTACTCCGTACGCTCGTCTCCAATATCGCGGGTCTGCCGCTACAACCAAGCGCACCACCTCTATCGAGTAAAACAGAAGATTCAGCTCACACAGGTATACTTCTTCGGATGACGTTAAAGATGATCAAAGAATCATCTAAGTCGTCGGACCCACGAAGGATCGATAGGTACTAACCCCCGTAGTGACCTACACAGGATCGGACCCACACAGGATCGGGCCCACGCAGGACCTATAGCACTGATCCACGTAGGATCGCTGAGTGCAGTAGTCGTCGTCGTCGAATCCACACAGGATCTCTGTACTGTTGTCGTCGCAGTCACAGTAGCAGTAGCAGTAGCAGTCACAGTAACAGTCGCAGCCAGCACTAGGGTTCCCGCACACAGCAAGCTGGTTCGGAGGATCTGCTCCACGAGCCGAGAGGCTGATACATCAACTGTCACAAAGTCCAGAGTTGATGTATCCAAAAGTTCTGTATCGTCAACAGGAACTCAACGCATCAGACGGCGCGTCGATCGGACGCCCGGTCTGAGAGTTATTGGCATTTTCGTCCCCGGGGCCCGGTTGGTTTTTAAGGCAAAACCAACCCGACCGTACTCCACCTGCGTCCAAACCTCGGGCGGAGTATGCCAAAAGATCCGTCTCACTAAGAGGAATACAACAAAGTTGACGGCACGTCAATCGGACGTCCGTAGCTCAAGATATGAGTGTTTCCGCTCCGAAGGTCCGGTTGGTTTCGTGTACGAACCAACCCGGCCGAACTCAAAGTAATATGAAACCTTGAGTGCGATATACCGAAACGACCGTCTCGATCCAAGGATCGCATCGCCGCTGACGGTTCGTCAATCGGACGTCCAGTCTGAAAGATATCAGCCTTTCCGTCTCACACCCTCCCTGGGAAACTTCCCAGGAGGTCACCCATCCTGATCACTACTCTAAGCCAAGCACGCATAACTACGGAGTTTTAGCCACGTAGGCTACCGAAAAAGAAGGTGCGCCTTGAGTATAGTATACCGAAACGACCGTCTCGATCCAAGGATCGCGTTGCCGCAGACGGTTCATCGATCGGAGGTCTGTGGCTCAAGTTATGGCCAAAAGACCGAACTCGTCTCGAAAATGGGGGGTCCGGGTCCGGGCCGACCCCCCCTGGGTCGGCCCGAACCGGGTCGACCCGGGTCCGACCCGGCCCGGCCGGCGACGGACCGGCGCGGCGGCGCGGCCTGGCGCCGCTAGGGTCACGCGCGGGGGGCTAAGCCCCCGCTTCCAGCAAGGCGGCGCGGCTTAAGAGCCGCGCCTTTTTGGAGACCCCCCCCCCCCTCGTGGGGGCCTGCTTTGAAGGCAACCGGGGGGCCGCCTGCCCCCCTCAAGGAAACCGCCCCTCTCTCTTAAATGAGGGGGGTTTTTGAGCTGGCCGGGGGAATTAAATTCCCTCGGCCTTTGACCTTTCGGCCGGCCAACTGCCGGCCGGTTTTCTCCAACGGGACCGGAAAAATCCGGTCCCCTTTTCGGCTTCCGACGCCGGCGGCCCGGCCGCCGGTTTTCTTGTTCCGCCGCGGCCTGGAACCGGCCGCGGTGTTCGTCGTCCGGCGCGGTGCGACGGCACCGCGCCCCTCCGCCGCGCCTTTGATTTCCTTTCAACGCGGCGCGACGGCATCGCGTTCTTGATGATTCTTCCATGGCGCGGCGCGACGGCGTCGCGTAAAAAATATTTGGGCGAATATCCGCGTGGTGCGACGGCACCACGCCACCTTGATTCATCCGCAAAATAAAACACCAAGAACGAAGGAGGGGGTTCAGCCATGTTCATGCGGTCCGGCCCCCTCACGTTAAAACACAACTTAAATATTCAATATCCTGACGTTAGTCATGCTAGAACCACGAGCAAGAATAAAATAATTAAACAAAAATCAACAACCCCTACCTTGAAAGATTGACGTCGCACGTCGGTTATCGCGGAGAAAGGCGTCGCGGCGTCGGACGTAGATTCTGTGGACGTCGGGGTGCGTCCGAGGAGGAAACGACGTCTCTTCACTTGTCGCTATGACGAAGAAGGGAGGTACGTTGTCGTTGGCGATGATTACCACGGTCGGCGACTTCTCCCTTGTCGAGGAGGAAGATGAAGATGGAAGAACCCGGGACGCCGAGTCTCGAAGGTCGTGGGATTGATGTTCTTTGTCGGAGAAGAACCGTTCTTCACGTTCTTCGTCGAAGACGAAGAAGATCTTCAAGTATCTCAACGATTCTCCCAATCCTCTCAAGTAACAAAGGAACTAACCCAAAAATAAAATAATCTTACTCTTAATTTATTAACACAACCCAACCTTTGAAATTCAAGAGTTTGAATTTCAAAAACTCAAAAAATTAAACTCACTTATTTATTATACATGAGTTGTATAATTAAATAAATGTTAAGTTCACAAGCCTTTAAGAGGGAGAGAGGGGAGTTAGGGAATTTGAAAAGGTGGGGCTCGTGTGGGCCCCTCCTCACCTTAATCCTCTCTTAGGTAGTTAAACCACCCAACTTCCAACAAAAGATTATAACCACCTTTAAGATATAAAATAAATATTGTATAACAAATTTATTTTACTCTTCATTTCATCCAGAAAATTAAACATCTCTTCCTAGGCAAACGCAACTTCGGAAAAGGTCCCCTTAAGCGAATATCGGCGCTGCGAGTACATCGGTGCCCTCGGATTTCAATTCCGAGCACCGGATCAAAAGATAGAAATTCCCGCTCGTTCGTTCACTGAACGTACCCGAGCCAAACTTCAGAAATTGATTCCGGGCACTCCGGGCCTCGGAATCAGGTTCCGTCAGAAACCGCGCTCTTGTAAAATTCCAAAGAAAATTAAGAAAAAAATTCCCTTGAATTTTACGGGTCTTTACATTACTCCCACCTCAGGGCTTTACGTCCCCGTAAAGATACATCAAAAACTAGAGAAACAAATGAGGGTATTGAGCACGCATCTGAGCCTCCCGCTCCCATGCGCTCTCCTGGAGATTCCCGTGCTGCCATCTGATGCGCACAAGAGGAATCGATTGCCCATGCAGGACACGCTCTTGTCGGTCCTCTATCTCCACCGGGACCTCCGTAAAAGTCGCCCCATCGTCAACGTCAAGCTCCCCATGGTCAATGATGTGCGTCGGGTCGTGCACGTATCTCCTCAGCTGAGATACGTGGAAGACGTCGTGCACCCGGTGCAACTGAGGTGGCAGATCCATGCGATAAGCCACCTCGCCAACCCTGTTGAGGACCTGAAAGGGTCCGATGAAGGGCGGAGATAACTTGCTGCCTCGGCCAAATCTCTGAATACCACGTCGAGGTGAGACCCGCAAGAAGACGTGGTCGCCATCCTCGAACTCTAGTGGCCTCCGCCTTGTGTCAGCGTAAGTCTTATGCCGGCTCTGAGCTGTACTCATCCGCTCCTGGATGACCTGGACCTTCTCTGTCGTGGCCTGGACCATCTCCGGTCCCACCAGAGCTGCAAGATTTCTTCTTTGCCGATAAGAGAAATCTGGTCCCATCCCCTGGATGAACCACATTCTTTGCCTAAAACAGTCAACCCTAACATGGATGATACTAATCCATACCAAGGATGACGTCGCAAGGCCTCGACGCTACTACTAAGAGATTCAACCGTTACTCTCGCCTCCAAGGGTTGAGTCACACTGTCGGCATCAGTGTGTGGTAACTGGGTCTCCTCCAGTAGATGTCTCACAAGTGAGGGTCAAGTCAACAGCCAAAACTGGAACCTCTTAGTAACATCACGAAAGAGGACAGGAACGAAAATATCACAAAGGTATGCGTCTTTTATTATTGAAGCTCATAATACAAGACGCTACACAAATTCAACAAGGAACCATAAGTACAAAGGATGTATCCACTAGTTCTGCTCCTGTCCATCGGCTCCCAGAGCTCCATGATCGAAGGCCTCGGTTGCCTGAAGTTGAGCTCTCGCATGTTCACCTACTCCCTGTGGTCGGGGTGGACCTCCTGGTGGTGGTGGTGGAAGAGCCTCAAAGCGTCGCCCACCACCGGCTGCTCGTCCAGCTCCTCTACCTCATCCGCCTCCTCCCTGCGGACTGCCACGATCGAACCTATGCCTCTGCCTGGGAGGTTCTTCACTTAACTGCTGATCATCAGCATGGCGGGTCGGACAGTCACGAGCCATGTGACCAATCCCGCCACAGGAGTAACACTGCCCACTCTCGGCACGCCTGGCTCTGACTCCACCCCGGCTTCCCCGTACAACTTAGCCTGAGTCGTGCAGTCGGCCACCGGTAGGTCTGGTCTGCCTGGAACCCTGAGTCATCCGTCGGCTACCTATTGCCGAAGACTCCGCTATCTGCCGCCCTGCGGTAGGTCTCGCTGTGGACTCAGCCAGGAAACTCTCGATCAGGAGGGCTCGCTCCAGTACTCCTGTCTGAGTCGGTATGCTGAGGGAGATCAGCGATGCCCTGATCTCGTGTCTCAAACCCTGCTCGAAGGTCCGGGCCCGGAAGAATGGGTCCCGTACCATGTCGGTCGAGTAGCGCGAGAGATCGGTAAATCTCGCAGAGTACTGAGCGACTGTCATGCTGCCCTGCCGCAGCTGAAGAAGCTCCTGGATACGCACCGCACGAAGGGTGGCAGGGACGAACTCCGAGCGAAAAAGGCTCTCAAAGTCCGTCCAAAGTAGAGATGCCTCATTGTGCACCTGGAGCATCAAGCTCCACCATTGTCCTGCTGCTGCGTGTAGTAGGCTCGCAGCGAGGATCATCATGAGGTCTGCTGGTGTCCTCACTAGCCTAAACACTCATACAACTGCCTCCAGCCAGTCCTCTGCTGCCTGGGGATCCATCTCCCCGCGAAACCTGGGTGGTCGCTGGCGCTGAAACTCATGCAGTGCGCTGAGGTGACGTGCATCGTCAGCGGCTGGTGCTGGAAGTATTGGGGGCTCGGCGGGTAGTGCTACCGCCGGTGCCACTGCTGACAAAGGGCCCTGCACCGAGGCCTCGTCGCTCGGTGGGCTGTAGTCACACTCAACTCTCGGAACCCTAGCTGGATGCCATCGTGGGGCCATCCTGAAAAGGAAACAGGTGCGCCACGGTCAGAACAGTATACCTGGTGAGCTGATTTAAGTAATCACAAAGAAAACTTTGAAACACACACGCAATCAATGTTTTCGTGCATTAAGTCGGAAATCAGAAGTCAGGGTCCTGGTGTACGGATACGTCGGTCGCCGCACCAACACTGGACTCCCTGGACTGATAACCACACTCAATACGCTAAACATTATTGCTTCACATAGAAAAGATCAGAGTTCGCGGTAGAACCGAACTCCTCTGATACCAATTTGTCACGACCCGCCCTCGGGGTCCGTGCCGTGACTACCCCAAGCCCGCCTTCCATAGGCCAGGGGCTGGTGACTAGCACCAAGGCGTAAATCCCGGTAAAAAGGGAAGGCATTGCCTTTGTGAAGAAAACAAACACCACAGAGTAAGCAAGCGGAAAGTAAACACTAAGCAAAAGCTGAGTACAACTGAAAGTGCGGAAAAGTAAATGGGCCAGTATACAAACCCAAACTGAAAGTAAAGTACAACTCGAAAGGGAAAACAGCAACTGAAAAGTAAAAGTCGTTACACCGAGCTGTCCACTGGAAATCCCACCTGAAGGGTGGGTAAAGATAGCTCCACTGCTCCACGGGTCCCGCCGTCCGCTCTGAGCATGTCTCGCCCAGTGATCCTCCTCCAGGTACCGTCCTGCTCTGCAAGCCTCAGCTAAGATCAACGTTGTCCATCGTCTGCAACCAACACAACGTAGTGCGGGCAAAGCCCGTGCAGGGGTGAGTATAAGCTACTCAGTAGGGACCCTGAGACCCCTGAAGGTCTCCCAAAATCCAAAAAGGATAAACCACAAAGAAAGGTACAATCACGAAGTAAAAACCGACACTGCTTAGGTATATGCCCATACATATACCTAAGTCACCAATTTAAAATACGCTCCAACCTCCGAGCCCAAGTACAACTCAGTCCACACAGGAAAGTAAATGTATTCCACACAGGAAAGCAAAACGTAATCCACACAGGATTGCACAACACAATCCACACAGGAAAGCAATAGGTTTCAGCTCACACAGGATTTTCATTATCAAAAACGTAACTACTGAAGAGCCCCATCTCTGAAGTGTACAGTGTCCTGTCACGACTCTGAGATACTGCTCACTAACCTAAGACTGCTGAGGTACTCCTCCTGTTGAGTACCGCGGGTCTGCCGCCAACTACCGGGCGCTTCGTCCGCTGAGGGTCTGCTGCCAAATACCGGGCGCTCACCCAAATAGCCTACAGAGGTACTCCTCCAGTCGAGTACCGCGGGTCTGCTGCCAACTACCAGGCGCTCCGTCCACCGTGGGTCTGCCGCCAAATACCGGGCGCTCCGTCCACTGGGCTAGTCGACTCACTCCAAGTCGAGTTGGTCGAGCAGTCTTCAGGTCTCAGCCGGCTACACGGTCTCCGTACTCCGTACGCTCGTCTCCAGTATCGCGGGTCTGCCGCTACAACCAAACGCACCACCTCTATCGAGTAAAACAGAAGATTCAGCTCACACAGTTATAATTCTTCGGATGACGTTAAAGATGATCAAAGAACCATCTAAGTCGTCGGACCCACGAAGGATCGATAGGTACTAACCCCCGCAGTGACCTACACAGGATCGGACCCACACAGGATCGGGCCCACGCAGGACCTATAGCACTGATCCACGTAGGATCGCTGAGTGCAGTAGTCGTCGCCGTCGAATCCACACAGGATCTCTGTACTGTTTTCGTCGCAGTCACAGTAGCAGTAGCAGTAGCAGTCACAGTAACAGTCGCAGCCAGCACTAGGGTTCCCGCACACAGCAAGCTCGTTCGGAGGATCCGTTCCACGAGCCGAGAGGCTGATACATCAACTGTCACAAAGTCCAGAGTTGATGTATCCAAAAGTTCTGTATCGTCAACAGGAACTCAACGCATCAGACGGCGTGTCGATCGGACGCCCGGTCTGAGAGTTATTGGCATTTTCGTCCCCGGGGCCCGGTTGGTTTTTAAGGCAAAACCAACCGTACCGTACTCCACCTGCGTCCAAACCTCGAGAGGAGTATGCCAAAAGATCCGTCTCACTAAGAGGAATACAACAAAGCTGACGGCACGTCAATCGGACGTCCGTAGCTCAAGATATGAGTGTTTCCGCTCCGAAGGTCCGGTTGGTTTCGTGTACGAACCAACCCAGCCGAACTCAAAGTAATCCGAAACCTTGAGTGCGATATACCAAAACGACCGTCTCGATCCAAGGATCGCATCGCCACTGACGGTTCGTCAATCGGACGTCCAGTCTGAAAGATATCAGCCTTTCCGTCTCACACCCTCCCTGGGAAACTTCCCAGGAGGTCACCCATCCTGATCACTACTCTAAGCCAAGCACGCTTAACTACGGAGTTTTAACCACGTAGGCTCCCGAAAAAGAAGGTGCGCCTTGAGTATAGTATACCGAAACGACCGTCTCGATCCAAGGATCGCGTTGCCGCAGACGGTTCGTCGATCGGAGGTCCGTGGCTCAAGTTATGGCCAAAAGACCGAACTCGTCTCGAAAACGGGGGGTCCGGGTCCGGGCCGACCCCCCCTGGGTCGGCCCGAACCGGGTCGACCCGCCCCGGGTCCGACCCAGCCCGGCCGGCGACGGACCGGCGCGGCGGCGCGGCCTGGCGCCGTTAGGGTCCCGCGCGGGGGGCTAAGCCCCCGCTTCCAGCAAGGCGGCGCGGCTTAAGAGCCGCGCCTTTTTGGAGACCCCCCCCCCCCCTCGTGGGGGCCTGCTTTGAAGGCAACCGGGGGGCCGCCTGCCCCCCTCAAGGAAACCGCCCCCCTCTCTTAAATGAGGGGGGGTTTTGAGCTGGCTGGGGGAATTAAATTCCCTCGGCCTTTGACCTTCCGGCCGGCCAACTGCCGGCCGGTTTTCTCCAATGGGACCGGAAAAATCCGGTCCCCTTTTCGGCTTCCGACGCCGGCGGCCCGGCCGCCGGTCTTCTTGTTCCGCCGCGGCCTGGAACCGGCTGCGGTGTTCGTCGTCCGGCGCGGTGCGACGGCACCGCGCCCCTCCGCCGCGCCTTTGATTTCCTTTCAACGCGGCGCGACGGCGTCGCGTTCTTGATGATTCTTCCATGGCGCGGCGCGACGGCGTCGCGTAAAAAATATTTGGGCGAATATCCGCGTGGTGCGACGGCACCACGCCACCTTGATTCATCCGCAAAATAAAACACCAAGAACGAAGGAGGGGGTTCGGCCGTGTTCATGCGGTCCGGCCCCCTCACGTTAAAACACAACTTAAATATTCAATATCCTCACGTTAGTCATGCTAGAACCACGAGCAAGAATAAAATAATTAAACAAAAATCAACAACCCCTACCTTGAAAGATTGACGTCGCACGTCGGTTATCGCGGAGCAAGGCGTCGCGGCGTCGGACGTAGATTCCGTGGACGTCGGGGTGCGTCCGAGGAGGAAACGATGTCTCTTCACTTGTCGCTATGACGAAGAAGGGAGGTACGTTGTCGTTGGCGATGATTACCACGGTCGGCGACTTCTCCCTTGTCGAGGAGGAAGATGAAGATGGAAGAACCCGGGACGCCGAGTCTCGAAGGTCGTGGGATTGATGTTCTTTGTCGGAGAAGAACCGTTCTTCACGTTCTTCGTCGAAGACGAAGAAGATCTTCAAGTCTCTCAACGATTCTCCCAATCCTCTCAAGTAACAAAGGAACTAACCCAAAAATAAAATAAGCTTACTCTTAATTTATTAACACAACCCAACCTTTGAAATTCAAGAGTTTGAATTTCAAAAAGTCAAAAAATTAAACTCACTTATTTATTATACATGAGTTGTATAATTAAATAAATGTTAAGTTGACAAGCCTTTAAGAGGGAGAGAGGGGAGTTAGGGAATTTGATAAGGTGGGGCTCGTGTGGGCCCCTCCTCACCTTAATCCTCTCTTAGGTAGTTAAACCACCCAACTTCCAACAAAAGATTATAACCACCTTTAAGATATAAAATAAATATTGTATAACAAATTTATTTTACTCTTCATTTCATCCAGAAAATTAAACATCTCTTCCTAGGCAAACGCAACTTCTGAAAAGGTCCCCTTAAGCGAATATCGGCGCTGCGAGTACATCGGTGCCCTCGGATTTCAATTCCGAGCACCGGATCAAAAGTTAGAAATTCCCGCTCGTTCGTTCACTGAACGTACCCGAGCCAAACTTCGGAAATTGATTCCGGGCACTCCGGGCCTCGGAATCAGGTGCCGTCAGAAACCGCGCTCTTGTAAAATTCCAAAGAAAATTAACAAAAAATTTCCCTTGAATTTTACGGGTCTTTACACTGGTTCTCTTGAAATATTCTGAAGAACAGAGTGTAACATACTATTGTTCTTGACTGGGGGAAAGTAGCATATGTGTATGATCTTCGACATCCTTATTCAAGTGTTTTATATTATGTAGTAGACCAGATCTCTTCGTCTCTATATGTGTGTGTTCCCATTTCTCATTTTTTATTTTCAATTAACACTTATGCTCATCACATCTATTTTTCACAAGGAGGTATTCTTCTCTTTTATCAGAAGTAGCAGTAGGAAGATTATCCATATGCATTGGTATATTCTGCTTCATCGTATATCACATGTGACATCCTTTTAAATGATTTATATCAATCATTTAAGATACAATAATTAAAGTATAAACGGGAATTAAGATTAATAATATATCCATTTAAAAAATTATTTAGTTGAAAAATTATGTTATAAATAGCAGTGGAGTCTTAGTTTTGGTGGTTCCCGGACTTGATGGTGTCTTGCTCTAACAGGGTCTTGTACTTTTCCAAAATTTCATGTATATAAGTGTGAGGATGATGGTGTCTCATGTCTATCATTGAATCATAATTTACCAATTTCATACTATGGTGGTGTGTCGTATGATGGTTCCTCAAACATAGCCAATTTTTTACTTCACTTGTGGTGTCTCTTCTGACTATAGTTTTGGCTGGTGGTGAGTCATACTTTACCGATTTTATACTCTAAACATGTGTCATATGGGGGTGTCTCATACTTTGTCACCATTATTTCTTGGTGGTGAAATGTCTAGCTATGTGTCAACTTAATAATGAGTCAGTCTTGAAGGTGACTCATCCTCAGTGGTACCTCAACATAAACGGTGACTTATAATTAAAAATTTATATTAACTATATCACATTATAAAATACTTATAGAAAATAAGAAACTCAATAATATCATTAGATTCTTTATTTTTATGATCATTAAAACCAGGAGGTCAAAAAATGGGTTTACAAAAATATTTAATAAGATAAATATTAAATTAATTTTAAATTTCAAAATAAAAAATTAATTTCCAACAATAAAAAATGTAAACTGTATCATTAAAAACACAATTTTTATTTTCTAATTGTTTAATTTGGTGTAAATTAAAAACATTTTTGTATAAATGATTTGAAATTCATAAAAAAGTTAATTATAATCAAATATTATTCATAATTTCAAAAATATCACTATTATATGTTTTAATTTTTAAATAATAATATATTCTATATGTTATAACTAAAATAACCCTCCCATAAAATATAAATACGCCATATCCCTTTCCTTAGAGATACAGCTCCCATTCACATCTCAAAGCACAATTTCATCACAAGTTAACTCTATTGAGCCCATTAGTAACCTTTAGGATTTTTTGGTGTCATGGAACTCGATTGTTTCAAGGTTTTATAGTCTTAGAACTAGAGATACATCATAAACTAGGTAACCTCTTCCTTTTCTATCATCTCACTTTCCAATTACGTTTTTCAATTCTTATACTATATTACATACCAACTATTGAAAAAAATTAGTATATTAAATTTTTAATAAAAAATATATTCTTATATAATATAATTATTTTAAATATATTTATATATTATATTTATCTCTCATTCTCTTTTTACATCTCCCACCAAAGGTCGATTTCTCTGCCTATGAAGGTGTTGTCAAGGCTTTAATTAACACCCCTTATATAGAAGGTTAGCATAAATTATTTATGATATATAAATATGTCATTATATTTATTTTTAGTCTTATTAAATTAATTTTAATGACATATAAATTGAATTGAATCAATATCATGAAATCAAAATAAGTCAATATAATTTCTAGAATAAATGACTATGAACTATTTCATGTTTAACATAGAATATTAATGAATTGAAATCAAATGACTATATTTGATCAATAGTGACATAGAAAAATATAATTTACTTTTATATTTATGTTTTAATGTAAATATGTTTAATATAATTGAATATTATTGGTGAAAAATAAATTTTGACTTGATGTAATGGGATCTATTTGGAGCATTATTTTGACATTATTTCTCCTCATTTAAACCTCTTTCAAAATGTTTTATAAGTAATTATTTCTCCAACTACCTAATTTAAATTATTATTAATATTCTATGGGGGATACATATTCATTTAATTATGATATAAAATATATATTATTATGTTCTACTATGAAAACTTCATAATGGTTTTCCCCTTTGAACAATGAGTTTGGGATTCTCTTATTTAATATAATATTTTTCACTATTTTATTTTTTTTACCTACCCAAATTATCATAATAATTATATTATTGAAATTTGTTAGCTGATTTTCATGTCTAGTTATTTGAAATTTGAAAAAAAAATATGATCAATTCATATTATACATTTCTTCATTGGGGGAATTGTGGACACGATTCTTCTATTTGGATTTATCCTAAATTTTTCTATATATATGTTATAATCTGAAGAAAAAAAATGCCTTTTCATTTCCCTATTTCTAACATTACATAAACATTGTTAGGGATTTACATATTCTTACATCAATGGAATTATTTCCAATCCACCTTCATGACTAATGATAATGTGTAAATTCTCAATGTTCATCATGGATTCTTCCAAAGATTCATCTTATGTTTTTATAGAACCGTGATCTTATCATTATTAATAACAACCTTTTATTCCAAAAATGAAATTATTCATTATTATTTTTAATAAAATCTATGTTTTATTAATTTATGTATTCCATTAAATTATATTATTATACCCATTCATTTCTCATGGGTTTATTTGATGTCCATGATTGATAAATTATTTCATTCTATGTGTCATGCATAATTATGATAATATTAAGACATGATAGTTGGGCACAGAATTGGATAACCCTCTGATTCGTTGGGTAATGTGACATATCTCATAGTATTATTTTTATTACAAGTGAACATGATGAAATTTTTTTCACAGTTCCTGAATTGATTATTTTTACACTTATGTTATGCAAGAACATTATACGAGCCTTTTTCAGAATTTTTCTCTGGGATTTTACCACCATATTGTGGTGTTTCATTATTTTTCATATGAAATAGTCCACATATTTCTAGAATTATTCTTTCATGTTATATCAAATAATCCTTTTGTATAATATGATGATTATGAATTTACTCACCCATGTATTATTTTGATTCATGTCACATGTTATTTTCCTATTTTTTTATAAATTACATGGAATTTAATTCACCCTTTCCATGATGTATGTCTATGAATGATTAAATTTATAATATAGAATATGAAATCTAATAGAAGGACCTTGATAAAGGAATTAAATAATGCTTAAGTTTTTGTATATGATTATGTTATACGAAAATATTTTCCCCCAATATACTAAACCTTTTAATTATAGATTGAATTATTATTATATTTTTATAATATAAATGATATTATATATAAGGTATGGATGATGTGGGTTGATATATTTTTTATTAGAGAAAATATTGTTCAATTTTTCAATTAATATGGGAATATATATCCTAGGTCAAACATTGGGAACCCATATGTGAAGACATAAGAATTTATTTAAATAAATTATTAGGATATTTTTATATTCATTATTTAATTATGTTTTTTACCTTTTATTCTTAAGAAAATGTGATGAATATAGATCCATAAAATTTAATAGTGAAATGTACACAAAATATAATTGATTTTTTTTAATTAAATGTGTAAATAATATTTTATATATTACCTGTTTTATATAATTAATGAATCACCTCCATGACACCATGAAGAGGATATATATTTGTGGAAATAATTATTGTCTCAATCATTACAGCACATGTTTTCGAATCTTATAAAGTTAGTGTTTTGGTATGATTATTTCCTATGAATTCCATAATACATCCTTTTTAAGAATTCAGTGCTATATTTTTCATGGATTTGATTTCAATATATATATATATTCCATAAAATATTTGGAAAATTAAATATTTTTCTATATCCAAAACTATCCTATTCTCATATAAAGATGTATATGTTAATATAAATACCCTTTATATAATACCCTAATGGTGTGGGGGATGATACTTGAAGAATAATCATACCTTGAAAAAATAGTTCATTTTAGGGAAATTATAAATAATGAGTAATTTTCCATTTTGAGGGAGGGTACTAATGTGTTTTGGTATTAATTTCATTCCCTATAACTACATTATAAGGTGGAGTTTTCAATAGAACTCATTCCCAGAGCCACACCATTATCCAAGATCATATATAGGATTTCCCTGATAATATTGGAGTTAAAGATGAAAATATCAAGGTATTTTTATAATGGGTTAATACACACTACTATACAATATTAGGGTGCACTAGTGAACTTTTTTAAGAATCAGGATGAATTAACTTGGCTATCCATTGATTACTAAAATCAAAAAAGGATAATAGTAGATAAAAAATATCCCTTACCAAGTATTAATTACTTTTTTAATCAACTTCATAGACCTTAGGACCTGTTAATAGTAAAACAATTATTCTGGATAACAATTGTTAAATCTGAAGAGAAATGATCTTTAAATTATAGCCTTCCATATGAGATATGGATTCTATGTGTTCAAATTGATTCTTTTTGGACATATAAATTCCTCTATAATAATCATGGGAATTAATAATTGAGTATTTTTATACTACCTTGATATATTCATTTTCGACATTGTTAATGAAATTTTCAAATAATCCAAGGGTAATGTGGAATATGAAGTGAATTTTAGGATTACGGTGAAGACCTCAAGGTATTATATGTGGTATACTATGTTTTGGATGTGTGAATTTTGAATATAATAATTTATATTATTGGGAAATGTGAATATTATTGGAGGAATTTATATGGATATTTCTAATAAAAATGTAATTATGAAATTTATTAGACCCAAAATCATCATAATGATTTGTAATTTTATTGGATTTTCATGGGTCACTTGACATTTTATGTGAAAATTATCACAATTTTCTATCCCAATAACTATAATAATAATAAATGATATATTATATCTAGAAAAAATAATGTGAGGAAAAAATTATGCATCCTAAGAATATGATAATCACTACACTTGAACTCATGTAAAATTATTATTTGATGATTCATGAGAAGAACTACCTGAAACATGAATTGGATTTAGTAGTTATTATTTTTCCATTGATCATTTGGAGATGCTACCTAAATGGAGAGAAGTGTGAGATATATTATGATCATAAGAGTCTAATGTATATATCTACAGATATGTAGTAGAACATGTTTCAATGAAGATTGTTAGAGTTAATCAAGGGCAGTGAATGATCAATTTACTTCCATCCTAGAAAATAAAATAAGGTAGTTAATATGTTTCATATAATATAAGCTACTACCTTATCAATGATTATGATCAAGAAATACCATATCATCCTCTATATGTAACATATTGATCTATAAATATCATAGAAATGGAATACATCCCTCATGTACCAAATAATTTCACTACCACCAATATAAGAGAAGTTAAAGGAGGAATAAAGGGTTGATTTAGAGCATCAAAAAATTTAAAAGAAACAAAGGAAGTGGATATTTATCAAAAAACATTTAAAAATATTGTTTCATTCATTTTGGAATTAGAATTTCGGTTTCATCATCACAATAGATCTTGAATGATATATTGGATAATTCACATAGCTAATATTTCTCTATCCATCCTAGATGTACTAGGATATACCAATTTCATTAAGAGAACTTATAGTCGGTTAATATAAAGGATAAGACTTTCTATTATACCTAAGAGTGCTTGATATGTTATCATGTCATTGTATAGTGACATAAGTCCAAAGGGATTGTGTAACCATTACCCATACCGATATGAAAATGGGAGAACATTACTATATAATTTGGCATGATACTTCTGAAGAAATCAAAGGGAAACAATTCTATATGAGTTTTTATTGATCAAATCCTCATGAAATCCCACATTATCATTAATTTGGATGATTTATAAATCAAAAACATTAAAAGATATACATAATGGATAAGGTGAGGTTGTATAGGGAACCAATTTTTATCATATCCAATTGAGATCTATGGTTTATATATAAGATTTAGAGGAGTTTCTAACATTCCGTAAATATTAAATTAAACATAAATATATATTATAACCCCCAAAATTATAGAAAATGAAAAAAGAAAAATTCAGAAACATGATGACATGTTGAAAGTTTACCCGATAGACATACTAGGATCAATAGCATCCATTGGTTAAGTTCTTGTATAATAATAGTCTCTAATATAGTATTTATATGGACCTATATGAATCTCAATATGGTAAGATATATATAACACCAACATGTAATGATGAAATAGGTGAATATAAATATCTTGGACCTCTTGTTTTATAAGATGTATAAGATATATTTAAAGACATTCATTGAAAAATTAAATCCATTTTCACAATCCCACCCCAAAAGGTACACCTCTTGGGCTGATAATTAATAAATATAGACAATAAACCCCATTTATTTCCTTCTTTATTAGGTCATGTATTTAGGACTAGCATTGAGGGTAAAAAAATATTACATATATAAGTAATTACCCTCATTAATTAATAATGTTTTGGTGATATAATGAATACCTCCAAGAATCTCCATATCCTAAAATAAAAAGAAAACAAAAAATGATTCCATGATGTAATTTTAAAGTGAAATAAAAAATAGAGTCTCCAAATGAACATCAAAATAAATTATATTTGAATTAATCAACAAAAACTTTAATTTCCTAACTAGTAATGTCCATATCAGGCTCTAAAGTCATCTTGGAAAACTAAAAAATAGTTTTTATATATGTATAGTGATTATAAAATCTATACTTAGTAGGATCATACCCCAAATCTCTCTTACACATATTAAAAGATAATACTAATTCAAGAAAGGAAAAAGAGTAAGACCAACTTGCACTTAAACAGGTCAACTGACTAACCCATCTTCACTAGGGAATGTTCAGCAAATAATGCATCCAAAATTTGTAGCATAATAATAATTATATCTAAAAAGGGTACTCCACACTATATTCTAACCAATTTTCTTCTCTCACACTCCAAAATTGTATGTTTTGGTGTTTCAATACCTTCTATAATAGACATTTCCAAAGACATCTTGGAAACCACATCACATCCCTCCCAAAGAATCTTAAAACCCAAATCTTACCATACAGATTACGAAACATGTCATCACATACACATTCTCCCATAAACACTTCTATATAACCATAGTAGTTGGGTGTCATGAAGATGATGGGTTTTAACCTCGTTCTCTCCACCTACCATGCATGGCCTCCACTGTGAACTCCCTCATCCTCTCTCCAATCAACACATCTAGTTCACTTTTGACTTATGGTTGTCACATCCCATGACTATAAATATTTCATGTAAGAGTAAGTGGGGATGACGGTGAAGAAATCCATTCATCCTCACAATAATTGATGTTTTTAAAAATACCTGAAACCCAAATATATTAGGTTTCATTGTAACACACAACTCAAGTGGAAATAATATAGATATAACCTAAATGTACATTAAAGAAAAATAACATTAAATACCAACCAAGGGGATCATAATATGAGAACTAAAATATCTCACAACATCACCACAATGGTTTACAACCTCCACCATTGCTTCTTCTACCTCTAAATGCACCACACCACAAAATCAAGACACACACAATCCATATTCCTTCTTTCCTTTCAAAAAAACACACTTCTATATTTTTATAATTATGATTTTTATATTTACCAACCATGTTCATTTTAAATAATGTTCATTTCATATTTTGATTCAACCTATACATTATCAATTTTTTGTACTGCCTCATTTACCACACATTAAGTTTACACTCATGTGAATTCCCATTTCAATATTTCATGTAATTTCAATAGCTTATAGGAAACTACACAACAAAACACATAAATACCCATAAATATCATGATAATGATATCTACAGAAAAATAAGCCACATCACAACCACCACACCTCTCATACACCACACATCACTATAACAAATAATCATAAACACCACACATCCCAACCACCACACATCTCATTTAAGTTTTTAATAAGGTATTACATCACAATTACTTTATTAATATCAAGGGTGTTCTAATGAAATAATGAGATTTCTTTGGTAAGAAATTTATTTTCTCAATATATGTTCTTATTCTTTTCAAGTACTATGATTTTAATCAAATAATCCCAAAAACAAACCAACCTCAACACAATCCAAATTATAAAAGAAACAAGTATGGAAAACTAAATGGGAAAAATAACTTGAATAAATAAAACTCATATGATTTCTCCCCACATATATAATTTCAATTAACTTTATTAATTATCATTATTAAGATAATACATATCATTTATCTAAAGGAAGAAAAAAGGATGATATTTCCCCAATTGCATCAAATGAAGGAAGAGACAAAGGATCCCCTGCCTCTATTGAATATTCAAAGAGAACCACCACTAACATTATAAGAAATAAGATATCATGACACCACTAATATAAAATGATAACACACCAAAACCTATCAACAACAATCTATTACCAAAATACATCTAAATAACAACCAAAACTATGATTTTCATTACTATGATCCTCCTAGAAAGAAGAAAATAAGAAGATCATGAAAATATAATAGGGGTTAATTAAACTCAATCCACAAGACATGATCCAATGATCCAAGGGGATATATGTTGAAAAATAATAGTTTAAAAGGGATTTATCAACCAAGAATTTTTTTTATATTTGATGGGAGAACCTAGTAATCAATTTGAGGTTGAGACGAACTCCCTTTTATATGTGAATCCCACTAGACTCCACCATAGCTTGGTGAGAAGTAAAAATTCCCATGGGGATGCATTTATAGTAATATATAAATCTCTAATATTTAGTCCACTATTTTACTTTGGTTTTAAATACTAAATTTTTCTTACACCACTTCCACGACCACAGTATTTTCAAATCTAGTGTGACTCCTATAATATTTTCCACAGATAGACATCATGGAATGGATGTAAATTCCTGTCCATTTTCCCTAAATATGCTCAAGACCAAAACATGTTGATATCCTCCACACATTATAGATAGGATATACCCTAATACATATTTACTATAACAATTCCCTTCATATGGAGTTTCCATGCTACCCTTTTTACAAGGGTTATGGTTCTAGTAAAAAATAACCTCACCACACTTACCACTATGGTGAGGTGACACCCTAAATGGTCCAAGTCACTATCCATACATCAAAAACACCCCAAAAATCCTTTTTAGTGACACCAAGCCATGTAAAAACACAAAGGAGTGTTATGTGGTGTCTGGATCATTACATTAGAAACCACTCAATCAATTACATCTTGTAGAATCAAAATTGGACATATAACACATTAGGGGGGTTCAATCATCCATCCCATAAGATGCCTCACAAGGATATCATTTCAATTATATAATACCGTTATCATACACCATCCTCAAGACACCTCTCATCCACACAACCAAAAAACAACACTATCTATACCTCTATGTTTCTATGTCCAAATACCAAAAATATCACACAACACTTCCCCAAGTACAAAAATAAAGGAATCACTCCCTCAATATCAATAAATTGTGAAACATGGATGAAACTCTCTCACCATCCTATTTTTTAAATGTGCTAAAAAAATAACATTTCTCAATTAGGAAGGGGTTTTCCATTATTTATATATAAGAATCTATAACACAATCCATTAATATAGAAAAAACATATATCATAAATTAGAATGATCCAAAAATATTATCATCAAATAAAAAGAAAAAAAGAAACAAAATTCAAACAACATAGGGTACTAGGAACACATTTATGTATCAAACATTCAATTAATATACTCTAATATACTATGAATTTTTGTTACATGAACCAATGTAATGGTTGATCCATAAAACATATTCTCTCTATGATGTATGATCTCTACTAATTGATCCATGAATGTTGTGTCATCCTTGATATCAAAATCTCTAAAATAAATGATGTGGGAATCATTATGAAGGTATCAATAGAGAAGGTATGCATAGAAGATGTTAGGGATATTATCTAGATGTGGTGGAATCTCTAACTGATACACCATTTTACCAATATGATCCAACACCTCTAAGGGTCTAATGATTTGTAAATATTACTCTCCCTTCCAAACCGATGCTTCTTCCAATGAGGGGAAACCATTAAGAACACATGGTCCACAACCATAAACACTAAGTGTCTCCTACTATGATTGGATTAAGATTTATTTCAGTCCTACATTGACTTTATCCTCTCAAAAAACACTAATACATTTTTGATGTTCTTTTAATCACATCAGGATCAAGAATAGATGTATCTCCAACCTCATTCCAATATAACAGGGATCAAAACATCCTACCATAAAATGAATCAAATGGGACTATACTGAGGGATTATTTGTAGATTATTTTATAAGAAAATAAACTAAATGAATTTCATTTTCCCTAGATTTAATGAAATCTATGATGTATTTTTACAACATTTCCTCTAGTGTCTGGATGGTCTACTCTTTATGTTCATCTATATATTGAAGGTATGTTGTGTTGAGGTGTAACAGATTTCTAAACTCATGATGTAATCCCCTCCAAAATTGTGATGAAAATAGAGCATCACGATATGAAACAATGGATCTTGGAACTCAATGTAGGTGAATGAACTCATCAATACACCTCTATGCCAAAATATTCCTAAAGCACGACTACTTGACTGGTATAAACATAGATGACTTAGTCATGTGATCCATGATTACCTAGATATAATCATATCCTTCATAGTTATGAGGATCTAATTTGATGATATACATCAAGATTTTGTCCCACTTTCACTCAAGTACATCTATGTTCTTCAAAAACCCAATGGTGAGATGATACATTTCTTTTTCCAATTGAAAAACTTGACACTGATCAGAGAACTCTACCAAAACTTATTTCATCTTTGTAAATAAAAACTATATACTCATATCAATGTATATCATATATAATCATAATTTCGATTTTAAATTTGATATGTGAAACTCATCAAAAGACTCCCTTATGCATCGTCATCATAATGAACATCCTTCCCTAAAAAATTCAAATCTGACTATCATCCGACCATCACTATTTGGAATCACCATTAAAAACATAGTTTCAAATCACTTCTACCACTGTGTCTCCCCATTTAGACTCCTCCACCAACTGGAATTGGGGTTAATACACTTTCATCTGAAACAAGAAACCTTATCCCTCAAAAACACTTATATCTTATCATATGGCTATCAACTCCTTTATCCCCCTCCTAGAAATCCTTAATTTCATAACAATATAACTTTATGACAACCATCTCAATCCATAAACCATGACCTTACCCTTACCTGAGGTATAGGGGAACTCATATTCATAGTCCTGAATAAACTCCATCCACCTTAATTATAATATATTTAGGTTACACTAATATAATATATACATTAATATATTTAAATCAATAAAGACCAAAAAATATTATATGGTTATGTAATGTCATTATAGATTTAGATCAAACCTAACCCCTATTAGATCTAGATCATGGGTTGTATATTTCTTATAAGGAGGACATAATTAACTATTCCCATAGTATATCACCACCTTTAGATTCATGAAAATGAATCCTAACCCTAAACATGAATCATCGTGTAAAACCACAAACATAACCCCTTCTTCTAGAAACATAATCATTGGGTAATTGAATAATCTCTCCATCAGGTAGTCAAAAATAGCCTAAAACAAAAAAATTAATAAAACACTATTTTTTGAATATTTTATTGATAATAAATGACATAATTTCCTCACATTGTGATAAATATGTTCAATTATGAAATATTTGGGATTAGATCATTCATTTTTAAATTTGATGAAAAATCCAGTTTTACCCTTTTAAAATTAACGGTAGTATTTTGAGAATAAATATTTTTATGTAGAATATTTTGACATAAAATTTTTTAATTATGTTCCTGACTTAATGGGATAAAAATTCTATTTAGGACATGGGAGCCGGATCATGCATTTTAGGGGAGTAAATGGGTCATGAAGACAAAGATGGACTGAACTATCCATATTAAACATCACTTCACCATTTGGGATGTATCTTCTTCATCCGGGCTTAGGTTGAGCCCATATTTTTATGGAATCTTGGGGAAATGATTATGCACAACTCACCCTTATATAAGGTCGTACAATTCATGCGTTTTGAGGTCAACTATGTGGTGCAAGTGGGATTAAAATATTTTTCATAATTTCTCTTTCACATTTAATAAAGTTATGTAACCCTAGCCCTCACAAACTCTATTTAATGGGAGTTTTCACTATTTGGGAGGGCTGGTAGAGAATTTGGGAAGGTGTGGTCTAAATTTTGTCTCTTGTGAGCCCCTCAAAACTCTTGGAAGAAGTAAGGTTTTGTTCAAACCTATCTTCCAAAAAGGCTCTCCTCTCTCACCTCCTCTTTGTATTTATTTTCTTTCATGTTTGTATCTCGAATTTTTATTCAAATAATATTATTTGTAATTCCCTTTTCTTCTTCTCTTAGTATTATTAATTGGGTTGTAATAAAGTGTGGATATGAGATTGGGTTATACCCTTCCAATCCTTTGCTCATGCAAAACATATCCACGATGACCACACCGCCCATGGAAGAGTAGTTTTTAGTGATCGATCTATCTTCTACCCTCTTCATTTAATTATTTTAAATCATTGAGATACTTTAATTTACTTAATATGATCTGTGAATTGTGTTTTTAAATTTTATGAAACTAAGCAAGAAATTGAACAATTAACACAAAAACACGCGAGGTTGAGATTTTGTGTAAATTGTGAGAGCACGATCTTAATCGTTAATAAAAGACCACACGGGATAAATTTTTAGAGTTAAAATATAATCTCTAAACAAAATTCATCCTCATTTCCAGAATGGTTATGTGCTCTAATTAACCACTGACCATAAACTAACCTTAGTACCACAATCAAAGTAGGGTGCTGCGATTGCGTGTTCTAAAGCTAGCCTATGGTTTTAGTAATTCCATCTTTGTGGTTAAGTTAACACTTGTAGGGTTCGAGGGTTAAAAATTAACGGATCATAATTAAGTGGATATTGATTTAAATTATAATGATTAATAAGTAAATGAATATGTAGATTTAGATCGATTACGCCTTTTAAAATACTTTCTAAAAAAACATCTTCTTGTTGTGTCTTTTTAATCAAACTAAATTTCAAAATTAAAAACAAAAAAATGCAATCTTCTTCCAGCAAACTTCTTCTAGATTTATAAACTATTAACAACACCCATCCTTTTAGGTAGTGTTTCAATTATATTCTCTTTTTTTTTAGAATACCTCTGAAGAGTTATTTTAATTCACTTCCTCCTTTAAGAGACGACCTTGGTCAGCCACTCTGCTGCACCTAAGTACCCCAAAATCACACTAATCATTTAAGGGCACCCACGACAGTGCTCTTTCAACAATACTCATTAAAGCATGGTATTTCATATTCATATCCATGAATATGCATGTAATCAATAGGAAATAAGATATTAACCTCCTGTAATAACTAGAAATTCCAAGGAAATTATGATCATCTACCACATTATTAGGTCCTTCCAATGTAACAAACTCCTCAATAATTGATGGTTTCATGGAAAATCCATTGTTTAACACCAAATTAATAGGTAAATACACCCCTGATGAAGAAAATTTTCACATAAAATCATTCTATTGAGTTGGGGGTGTTGAAGGAAATGTATGATAGCTATTATATGTTCAATGTTATTATCCTCATACATAATGTAGATCAATATATTATAGATTAAAATGACTATAAACTAGTCCATGAACTAAAAACCACATGGTTAAAGATCCCCAAGAATAGAGCTGGTGTATTCATGAAACTAAATGACCTGACCTCAAACTCAAATTTCCCATACCTATAATAGAATGTAGTATTTTGGATTTCTTACCCCTTCACCCTTAGCTTATGATAACCGGGACATATATTGTTCTTAGAAAACCAATTATCACCCCTCAACTAGTAGAAAAATTTTTTAATATGAAAAAGAGGTTAAAGATTTTTTATCATTGGTTTATTCAACATTTGATAGTCTATACATGGACTTAGAATATCATTCTCATTCTTAGAGTAAAATAGTGGAGCATGCCATGATGGCACACTAGGAAGGATTAAACCCTTTAATTTAAGGTCACCTATCTAAATCATCAACTCCCATAACTAATAAGGTGTATTCCTATAAGTATCCATTGAAATTATAGAATTTCTCAGCTATAAATCTATCCCAAACATAGAATCAAATTAATTGGGATGTTTCATGAAATACTTTAGAAATACATCATGATATTTCTTGATAACTCTATGATTTTCCACCATCCTAGTACCCATTGAATTTACTAATCATTCATACATTAGGGAAATATGAGGATCGATACACCTACAAACCATCTAAAAAATTCGTTCACCACTAAAAACCACACACTAATAATCCACATCAGAGAATGTGACCTTACTCTAGAATTAATCGGTAACCACATGAAAATAGAATACAACCTATCAATTCTAATGATAAAATCATATTGTTAAATATTTAGAAAGATAATATTGAAACATGAATATTGCTACCATATCATTAGACTACACCCCCAATATACATCAAAGAAAAAGTTTGATCCAATGATTACCATAGTTTACCCTAGGGGAATGAAAATACACTCCACTTATAATCCTAATGAATAGAATAATATTTAATTAATAATGAATTTTGAGTCTCTTTAATCAAAAAAGGATAAACATGGAAAGATGATAAACTAATCATACCTACAATGATATTCAGACCCATTATCGCTAGCACATCTAGGGAGAAAATCCAAACCTCAATCCTCTTCCTCAAAACTAATATAAAGAATCTATTATTTCCTTTTATGAATTTTAAATATATTAAGGAATATTTTCATATCTAGGTGCTAATACTACATGATATTTCAAGACCTGGTGAGCCCATAATTCATTTTTATAGAATTTAAAATATATTTATATCTCGCACACTCTTTTATTTTTTGAAATAATTTGTTATAAAACAAAATAAGTCTTAGATAAAAAAAATATGAGAAAATGGTTAAATATATAATGTGGGATTTTCCAAGGTGTGACTTAAGGTTTATTGTTGCTAGATGTTTGGATGAGGCATCCATTGGAGGGTGTGTTCAATTAAATTTAATGATTAATTTATATTTTTTATTCCAAATTACATAAATTAAATCCTCAATAAATACTCTATTATAAATTTTCTCCAAGGTTTATTTGAATTACCCTTTTTAGATCGGATAGGATGAGTATAGAGTTCGTTGTTGATAGATCATAATCAAATAATGAACTTTGATCAGATCAAGGTGGATTGAGAGATAGTGAATTCATCTAATCTTCCCCATCATTGGAGAATGTGTTCTTCACCAAAAATTGATCCATAATAGAGGTAGGACTCGTTAATTTTTCTTTCCACCATCTTTATTAAATTGATAAATCGTGAATTTGATCTTATTATCTCTTGTGTCATTTTCATTCCCTTCGCATGATCCTTTTTTCAAATTATTCTAGTAATTCCATAAATCTAAAATTATTCAAATGATATCACCCCTATTAATCCCTAATTTATAATAAATGTAATATAACACTTAGAAAAGGATTTTTTCACTTTTTTATGTTCTTCATCCCCCAATGTTTTTTTTATTTTTTCCCATTGGCCAAGGGGGTCATTATTCAACATTTTCGGGTAGGTTCGAGTGTGACCGAACTTCAGATTCATGAAAGATTCATTTGAGATCGCAAAATTGGATAATTGATGAAGGCTTATGATGGAGTGTGGATTTTAAGTGATTCTCCATGGATATAGGATCTATAGAGGTGACAGGACTAATAGGTGGTGACTGGTGAGTGACCAAAATTTCTAGATTCTTATTTCTATCCACCAAAGTGTTGGAATCGATGGTTGGCGGAAAATACCACTAGTTTCAAGTGTCAAAAAAGGTGGTAATAGTGATGGTGTATATGGATCTAGAAACCATATTAAATTTCATAATTTTATATGAAATTAAAAACTACAACACGTGTATTGGGATGAACACATTTCATTTAGTCACCCAGCTATGATGGCTTTGGTTTGTGCAAAATATAAGGATTGTATAGTGGGTGGGTGGGCCACATTCCATGGGAAACTCCCCGGGTGTCTAGGAAATGTTTCATCTTTATATTCCTAGGACGTCATGTCGTAGGAAACACCATGTATACTAGGATTACACTGGAAAGTGTCGGAACTCGATCATGTCCAGGTACCTGACATGTCCCGACAGACATGAGCCTCGATAAGAGCATATGGGAAGGTTCCATGTCATCAAAAAACAATTTGGTCTCTATACACACTATTTATAGAGGCATGGACACCACACTATGCTCAAAGTAGAAAATTTACAGACATCCGAGTAGGTTCAAATTACATGGGGAACCCATACACACTATGTGATCCCTTTTGAAGAAATTATACCTATAATATCTCCTCCATCTTGGCTCGAATTTTGATCCATATATTTTCTATCCAGAGTATTTCCCCATGTAGATTTTGGTGTTGGACATCATAGGGTATTTTTAGGTATGATGTGAGTTGTTCTGAGTAAGGATATTCTTTATAAGATTCTCAATGATGACCATGATCTTGCATGATCATACATGAGTACAGATATATAAGAAATACTCCCCTATAACACTAGGGTGTGATTCCTCCATCCATGGATATGGTACACCTTATCACACTATGGTGAAATTCATGTATAATCTTTTTTTAAATATATATGGTTCTCCCATGTTGCATCGGGGTTTAGGTCCTCTATCATGGAGACTATACTCCTCGATCGCATCAGGGCATGGGCCCTCCATACACATTATTCCAAATATAGATATAGTGCTCCCCCACATGGGCATAAGTCCTCTATCTATAGAGATGGTACTCCCCTATCATATGAGAGTGAGGGTCATATATCTATGGTGATGGTGCTCCCCTATTCCATGAGGGTGTAGGTCCTCCATATTATTTACTCTATATATAGAGATGGTACTCCCCTACATGGGAAAGAGTATTCAATATATTGTACTAGTACACCCCTATTACACATTGGTGTAGGTCCCCCATATTGTCTACATGGATATAGAGACGATACTCCCCTGCATGGATGTGGGTCCCCTATATACAGAGTGGAATTCCCTAACCCCTTCTATACCTTGACATGGGTCCTCTATCATTTGTAGATCACACTAGATCAGACTATGGATTTTTGGGATGGGGGGGGGGGGATCCTCGTGAATTCTTAATACAAACACACAAGATATTGGTCATTGATGATAGACTAATGTATTTTTATGTAGAATCATCATCCTGTGTTAGGTTTTGAGATGGATATCCTCATTTTCTCTCATCTTAGTTTTTATATGATAAAATATATATGGATTGTTAGGTTTCATTACACTATTTCTCTATGTTATATTGACTTCATCTATCATGTATTCTATTTTACATTTTCAGTTTTTTAGGTTTCCTACTGGGTAATAATATACTCAACCCTTCATGAGAATTTTACACATTTTTCATGGATTATATAGACAAAGGAAATATAAATGGTGATTCAGTGGATCATATGGATACTCATGTTCAAAGACCATATGTGGTGCTTAGGGAATGTATATAAGGATCCTATATCTCTATGCAATTTTCTATTCCATTTATTATCAATTTGGGACATCTTTCCTAGGTGGGTATTTGTTTTTTCATTTACATATTTTATTTCATTATCTTACTCTTATTTGTTCCCTAGATGTTTTTAAATTCATGTTTTTTTACTCTAGATATTATTAATATTTTATAATTATTCATCTACACCTATTCATGGATATTGTTAGGTATGTTTATATAGGTACATTAGGAAAAGGCCTCCCATTTTAGTTTGTCCTTACCAGCACTTTTCAATAACCCCCAACCTATAGAGGAGGGACTGGGGTTGTAGCGTCATGGCCTTACGATGGCCAGACATGCCCTAGAGGGTTAGGTTATTACATAGTGGTATCTAAGATGATTCAACCTCAAGGTAGTGTTTGTAATTTTGTCCCCTTTTGAATTTTGGATAGGAATTTAGTGAAACCGTGTCAAAGTGTCTCAAGTGAATCTTTTAGGATAGGGACCCCAATGTTGGCGTACTATCCAACATATCCATATAGCAGGACTAAGACTACCTACTTGTTGACTCAACATATCGAGTGATTGGTTGTAGGGAACATTAGTACATTCATAATATAATATTGATTCCCTTGAATATACTTCTTTAGTTATCTCCCCATTTATATATACTCATATGATAGTTGTACATCTTGACTTATCTTTGTATTCCTTTCCAAGAAACCTAGTGAGGTTACTAATTTTGGATCATGAAGATGATATTATGAGTGATGAGACCCCAGTTTATGGTCCATCTCTCGAGATCTTTCCTCTAGGTATGAATGTAGTATACCTCCACCTATCAAGAACCAGGTCTTACCATAAGAGTATAATGAGGATGTTCATAGTCATATTTCACTCCCTGATTTATAGAAATAGATGCCTCTAAGGTTATATGGAGATTTACATCCCCATGAAGCATAGGATTGGACTGAGATGATGATCTACATTTTTAGACATGTATGGACACGAAATGATCATATGTTTTCCCTGGTATATTGTATTTTAAATAGAGTATCTAGGAATTATTGGATTAAATTCACATAGTTGCATGATGAGTCAGCACTCTCATGGTACGACTTCCAACAACATATTTGTGAGGAGTAATACCACTCATTATTACACCCAATTTGGATTTAGGACTGTTTAGAGCTACAGTAGTGAGGGATAACAATATACTGAGTATTTTGTGTGTTTCATTGAAATTGAATAGTAATATCTTCTCATGATTTATAATGGTTACTTCTTATTTTGTAAGTTCGGGTAGGGACTCTATAGAGATATATGTTCTAGTTTGGTACCCCTATGAATTCACACATATATGAGAGTGATAGAGAGGGGAGTGGAAAAGGGGAACATATTTTCTATGGTATGTCATGTGGCTAGGGGAATAAGTAAGGGTTCTAGGGCCTAGCCATCTGCAGTAGAAGGAAGACAATAGATGTCAAGGAACTGGATGTGTACCCATGCTCAGACTTAGGCATGTGGTCCTATGGCGTAAGGAAAACACATAGTATAGGGAAATCCAAAGAGGGGAAATGTTATGAATATGATGGGAGATGTAACACTGAGTGTGATTTCCCAAATCTATGATATGAGGAGGGAATTAATAGAATGGATGGACATCCATGGAAGAGGTAGAGTCGTGATCAAGTTTCTCCTAGGCATGGCTAGGGTTTCCCCCAGAGAGAAGGTGTTAGAAGAGAAGCAAGAGTACCTATAGAGTGAGGAGATACTGGTGGTGGAATATATAATTATCTATATCCACCACCACCAAAAAACCACACATTAGGATCATGTAACTGATGGTTAGGGCCATGAGTAGCTGTAGGATTTGGTGGCTTATGACCCAGAAACTGATGGTATGATTAGAGGTATGATCTGTATTTATTATACTCTTTATTTAGAACTAGTAGACACAAATTTGTGCCATTACTTTATCTACATAATCCTAGTGTGAGATTTTGAGTTCCCAGTTGAGACCTTATCCCAACAACATTTTCATGAGTTTCCTATATGGAATGTTTTTCTAATATCACTTGTCTGCAGAAAGTGTGAGCTATCTCTTATAGGAAAGAATTTCTCATGAGACCAATTGGTTATCATGATGAGACACTATGATTTCATTATGGGTATGTAATGTTTTTCCATAGTCTAAGTTGATACTGATTATTACTACAAAAAAATCATATTCCTTCAAAGTGATGGGATGAGATTCTCTTTTGTGGGTGATTGAGATCTCATGAATGAGTGATTGGGTCTTGCAAGTAAGAAGCTGCAACCCATCTCCCATTAGTTGGTGAGTTAATCCATTTGTGAAATAGTCTCTTCAGGCATATGGTTTCCTACAATCATGGATGATAATATATACATATTCCCAATGAATATTCTAGGACCACCTCTGAGGCGGGAGATGGGGTTTTATATTAAATTTCACCCCAGTACCATACTAATGTATTCTACAGAATATCATATTATAGCTACCAAGATTTGAGTACTGAGGGTTTAGTTGGATGACCTTCAATAGGATGGTTTTATAATTCCCAATGTGTCCCCTTGGGCAGCATTAGTTTTGATCATAAATAAAGAAGATGGGATGTTATGGCTTTGTTCTGAATATCATCTCCTGGACCAGATGATGATAATGAACAAGTATCCCTAGCTGGGGATTAATGAAAAAATTTATTATATTTGAGGCATGATATTGTTCTCAAATATTGATCGTAGGTCTGGATAAAAAATATTTCAAGGTTCTCTAGGCTGATATTTTGAAGTCGGAATTCCAATGTCGTTATAAACACTATGAGTTCCTAATGATGACTTTCATTGTGATGAACAACCTCGTTGTGTTTATGGATTTGATAAATATAATCTTCCATTCATATTGTATTGATTCTTGGTTCTCTGAATTGATGACATACTCATCTAATTTTCATTATAGGAGGATAATTCATAACACCTAATGACATTCCAAGACTTTTTTTGGGAGAAAATGCATTATCATATTCTCTCAGAGTACCAATACTAGAACTGTGAGGCTCACTTTCTCCAGAATGTTATTTGTGATCATGCTTTGGATATAGACCTAGTGAAGATTGATGTAGTGTTTTCTTAGGATCCACCCAAGAGTGTGTCAAAGTTTTAGAGGATTCTTAGATTATAAGGTTACTAATTAATGTTCATGGAGGATTTCTATCAGATTGAATCCCCATTGATTACATATATATGGAAAGGACACCTATTTACCTAGGATAAGAAGCTTTATGGAGATATTAAGGAGTTTAGGATAAGGCTAACATGTACTCCTATTTTGAGACTACCAATGGATGGTATGGAGTACATTGTATATTGTAATTCCTATTGAGATACGCTTGAATGCATGTTGATGCAGAGGTAGTCAATGATCACATATGAGTCTTGGAAGTTGAGACCCCACAAGTATATCTATGAAACTTATGACCTAGAGTTTTCTGCAATATTCATTTCTCTGAGGATGTGCATGAACTATCTTCTGGTAGAGCATGTTTTTGTTTACTCATACCATCTAAGTCTCATGGATGTCTTCACTCATAGAGATCTAAACCTAAGATAGAGGCATTGGTCATATTTTTTTTAAAACAATGAATTTCATATACTCTATGCTACTAGTATGGTAAAATTTGTGGTAGATTTCCTTAGTAGGAATCCTTATTCCCTTATAGTGGAGGAGGTGTCTATGTATTTGGTTTCTTTTTAGGTGAACATGGTAGAGTATAGGGGTACAACTTATCTTCAATTAAATGTGTTGAATTCTATGCTTCTTAACAATGTGAGATATGATTGTTTAGGAGTCATTTCCCATGATTTCCTACATTACTAGATATCCTCATAAGATTCACCAGATGGATTCATTTAAGGGGACAATTATTTAAACTTTTTTTCAGTGAAGTGCATTGGTTGTGATCATGTTGCAAGAGGAATTGATGAGGGAGTTTGATAATTCTACTTTGGTTGTACATCCTAGTGTATGGAATATGTATATAGACCTTCAGTGGTAGTTTTGATGGGATGGAATGAGGAATATCATGGTTGATTTCACCTCTCATTGTCTCACATACCAGAAGGTGAAGGTTGAGAACCATGTTTTGGTAGGTTTATTATAGCCTCCTGATATTTAGGAGTGGAAATAGGATGAAATATCCATGTTCTTTGAGACATTTCCTTCACATAAAGTGAGAGGAAATGATTCCATCAAGGATATAGTTTTCCAACTTACCGTGTTTCCACACTTCCTTCATATCAAGCAGTAGAGTTTTGTGGATAGATTGGTATGGTTGTATTTTGTAGGAGGCTTTTCTCTTTTATGGGTTTCCCTTGATGATTTTCTCAGACCGTGATCTATGATTCACATCATGGTTATAAAGAAATTTGTAGGATCCATTCAGGACCCAATTGAGGATGAGTACATCTTTTTACAAATATAATAATGGGAAAACCAAGTGAACTATCCTTTTGTTTAAGGATATGTTTGAGGAATTACTTGTTATACTTTGACTGAAGCTAGGTGGAACACATACCCTTGGTGCATTTTTCTTATTATAATTGATATCACTCTACTATTGGAAAGACACCTTTCAAGTACCTATATGAGAGATTATATGGGTTATATTTATTATAAACAAATATTAGTGAGGCATCTCTTTTTGGGTCACATATGGTGTAGTCGACAATGAAGAAGGTCTAGGTAATCTACCAGTGGGTGGAGAAAACATAGAGCTAATATAAATATTATATAGACCAACATCATAGGTCCTTGGTGTTTGAGTAGATAGACCATTTTTTCCTAATATCCTCCCCGTAATGATGATTAATGAGATTCTACTAGGTAGGCACACTATCCTCATGTTCTATCATGGAATTCATGATCATACAGATAGTTGGAGAGGTTGCTTACTACCCAGTCATACACCCTTAGTTGGAGTGGGTTCATGACATCTTTGAAATGTCACAACTGAGGAGATGTGTGCATAATCCTATGAAAATTATTGACTAAGTAGAGTTGGACATTAATTATGGATCCATATTCATGGAGTATCGAGTGGTGATCAGGTGATCGGTAGGATAGTACCATGTGTGGATGGACTATTCCCTGGTTCAGGTGGGGTGGCAGTGTATGAGTACATAAGAGAGCTCCTAGAAGTGGGAGATCAAGATGTGGTCTCAGTATCCTCACATTTTTGTTTAGTTTTTACTTTTTTGTGATTAAAATATTTTATGGAGGGAATAATTTAGAGATTATTTTATTTAATTATAATAATTTAAAATATTTAAATAAAATTTTTGAAGCCATGAGAAGAGACGACATGAGATTATGATGCTTAGTGAGCACAATATTAATTTTTAAAAAATATAAAATATATTTAATTCAAATGTGAATAGCTTTTCATAAATAATGATTTACCTATAAAATAGATCTCATATCAATAATTTGATACCATGGTTGAATCCATAATGCATAATTTCCTTATGAAAGACCTAATGTTGGTCAATGCTAGACGTTAGTATGAGGTAGCTATTGGAGGGTGTGTTTAAATAAAGTAAATGAATAATTTATTCATTTTAATTTAATTGACCTAAATTAATTCCTCTATTAAGAAGGTTTTAAAAGGGTTATACACATAACTTTTTCCAATATGAGAGGATTCGGGGTGAATTATTCATTTATGGATTGTCATCAAATGACGAATGATGATCAAGTTGAGGTGGATCAGGAGACAGTGAACTCGGTGGATCTTCCCCATAAATAGGGAATGTGTTCATCACCAAATACCAATCCATTATCATTATTGGACATGTAAATTATGGTTTCTATCATCTTGATTAAATTATTAAAGAATGTATTTGATATTTTTATCTATTATTGGTTATTTCATTCACTTGGTATAAGCCCTATTTCAATTTTTTTATTTCAATAAATCTCCCTTATTGCAAATGATATCACCCCTAATTCGAAATTTATAATCATTGGCCATGAATTCTTGGCCAATGATTGTTTCATGTTTAATTAGTGATGAATCGCCATATATTATTTTTTATATTCATTATTGACCTATGGTGTTATGGTTCGACATTTCCTAGTATATTCGAGTGTGGTCAAACAACCGAATTTCTGGAAGATTCACATGTGACAAGAAGAATAACGATTTGAGGATGGACTGGGGTGGATTATGGAATTCATATAATTATTTTTGGATATAATATCTTAAGATCTAATCAGATCAAGTAGTGGTGATTGGTAGGAAATATATGGAATTGTGGGATCTAAGGGAATCTTCATATTCCAATTTATGGCCACTATATGGACGAAATCATAGAAGGAGGAAAATCCCACTGGTATCGTGTGGTAAAATGGAAAGAATAGTGGTAGGGTATAAAGACATAGAATCCATTGGAATGATCCTGAGTTTTTATGAAAACCCCCTTTAATGGGATTAAAACACACCCTATAGTCACCCATCTATGGATGCTATGGTATTATGAAAAAGATAAGGATCAAAAGTTGTGTGGATGAGAAAATCCATATTTGACCCTCCTTAGGAAGCTTAGATGTGTTCCAACTGAACATAAAAAGGAACCCATGTAGGAGGACACAAAGAGTACTCTGGGAGTGTATGTATTTGTGTTGAAACGTGGGAATGGGTAGGTACATGATCAGGTACATGACATAGACTCATATACATGGGTATGACTAAGATCACCATAGTAAGCCCATAGTGGCTAAGATATGTTGTGTGGGCTTCATACATGTGGTGTACGATGACATGGTCACTAATTCATTTCCATAGGAGAACAATTCCATGAAATTGATTTAGAAAAAATGTCGTGTGGACCCCATACACTCTGTGTACTATCTATTTGAGGAACATCTACTTCTCATATCTCCTTTATGTTGACTTAGATTTTGTCTTGGGAGTAGACTATCAAGAGTTTTTTTCTGTATATAACGTGATGGGGTCCTTTTTAAAGGATTTTTTGGTATTATGTAAGATTTTATAAGAATTAAGACTCTTTAATAGATGCTAGAAGATGATTGTTATTGGGAAGGAACATCATTGAGTACAAAGATAAAGACACTACTCCACTATCACACCAGGGAGTAGGTCCTATATACATGGAGATAGTAAAACCTTATCACACTAGGGAATGGTTCCTCCATACTCATTGTTTAGATAGACGTGGTTCTCTACTTCCACATCAGGGTGGGCCCCTCTATCATGGATATGGTACTCTTCTATTGTGTTGGGGAGTGGGTCCTCCATACTTGTTATTCCATATATAGAAATTGTACTCCCCGATATAGGGAAAATTCATCTATCTACAGAGATGGTACACCCTTTTCTCTCATTAGAATGGGTCCTCCATACTCATTATTCTATATATAGGTTTGGTACTCCCCTATATGGGTGCAGTTCCTCAATCTATAAGGAAGGTACTCTCTAGTTTCACAAGGGAATATGTCCCCCATATTCTATACATATATATATAGATGCTACTCACATACAAAGGAACATTTACTCTATCTAAAGAGTGGAATCCCCCATATTTTATTAGGTATTGTATCCTATACCTTTTGTAGATTGTGATCCATCGAGCTATAGAGGGGTGGAAATGTGGATTATATCCTCAAGATTTCTTCAAACATACATGTGAGATAATGTGAATTAATGATATGACTTTAGTGAGGTAGGTAGAATAATCATACTAGGTTGTGTTGTGATATTCATATCCCTTTTCTCTCATATCTATGTTTATTATACGATCTTATATATCTGTGTTGTTATGTTTTATTTCCCCCTTTCTTTTGGTGGATATGAATACATCTATCAGGTATTTTACATCTCCATCTTCTGTTTTTAGAGCATCAAACTATGTATGTATATACTCACCCCTACATTGACTTTTCCCACACATTTCTTGTATTATACAGAAAATTGATTGTTTGGTGGTGATTTCAGAGGAGAACAGGGATACTCAGGTGCATAGACCTTGCTTAGCAGTTGGGGATTGGAGATCAGGAGTTGGGGTCTCTTAGCCATTTTCAATTCCAGTATTTTTCATATTGGGAAATCTTTTCTTTTTGGAAATGTATTTATCCCTTTACATTTTGGATTATACTATCACCCTCTTTTTTATTTCCTATAGTTTATTACATGCATGGTTTTACTATAGATGTTACTGTATTTTATCAATATTCCTCTGTACTTATCCATAGAGATGGTTGGGTGTGTTCACAGAGGTACATTATGTAATGGCCTCCCATTATAGTAATGTATTCTCAAAAAAATTCATAAACCCCCATCCTATGGAGGAGTGATTTGGGTTTTGGGGGCCTGGTCTTCTGCTGACTAGGTGGGCCCCAGTGGGTTGGGTTGTTTAAACTGGAGAACACCTCCAAGTCCACAATCTGGATTATGTACCAAAGGAAAGGTTTTATCATGGGTATAACCCCTACTATCTATATCTTACTCAGCATCTAAAAAAGTTTAAATGAATCCATTATTATTACAGCCAGTCCAGACCACCCAAACAACACTATCCTCCCAAAGAATTCTGGGGATGAGTTTAATGGTGACCATAACCCCCATATTTATATCATGAAAACAAAAATCCTATAATAGATGCTCAGGAACCACTAACCATATAATTACATGAAGTACATCATTGTGACCAACTACATGGTGGTCAAAACATCAAAGGGCTTGAAATATGAGATAATCTATTAACAACTCCACTATTTGAGGAACCATGCTGGCCCTACTTTCTTTATTTCAAACCTTGCAAGTGAATATTCTTGATCACCTCAACCTTCTTATACACCTCCAAATACATGTAAAATGTAAATGCAGTATCCATAGACAAGATAGGTGTGTTTTTTGACTCTTAAATATGGTATGTGAAAGAATATTATTTCTAAAAAATATTTTTGGAGAAACAAAAAATGCACTTAAACATGATTACAAGCTCTCACATTGATATATTACCATGCTAAATAGAAAGAATAAAATTAATCTTTATTTCCATCAATGAAAATGATCAATTATATTCTCATAAATCCTTATACAAATAATCCTATGAAACATTATCCTCTTTCAAATATCAAAGATTCATCATCCACCAAAAACATGTTATATCCCTTATCTTAGTGATTTCCAATAGAACCAAAAATATAACTCCATCACTAAAAAAACTGAATGGTATCTCATGCTCCTCCAACCATCATACCATTTTCAGATTAGAGAAACTCCCATCATGCATATCTGAGTCCTACTGCAGAAAATCACACAATGTTCACATTAATTTCTTAACATCATCTTTTAGGTTGATCCCCTGATAGTCAATCGGAACATCTTATTGAAACTCTACTACCAGAGCTACATGTGGATGATGACCAAGATCTATGCCAAAAAATCTGATGAAACCTTAGTCCTGGTATAATTTATTTTTATTAATGTTTTGTAATAAATTTATTTTATATTCCACAAAGGTCAATAAATTCAAACAGGAAAATAATTTATCACAATGGGTCAACCTCTCCTACATATCCAAGCTGCAAGTGGTTTTAGCTCAATTGGTCAACTTTTGGACTCATGGTCATTTTCTTAGATAATTATGGGCCTAAAAATCCCATTCCCCTTCCAGTCTAATCGGTCTATGTCATGTACTAAGATAAAATGAAAATTTTTACCTACTAATAAATTAAATCCTCATAGTTCATAAATCCAAACCCAATATTATCTCTTAACCTAATTCTATGATACAAATTTATCACTACCCACTCCCACTGAAGGTACCCCTATATATGGATAAATATGAATAAAGATAAATTGTAACCCTATTTTCCCACCTTCAGTAGGCCCCGGTCTGCTGACTAACACTAAGGTTATAAATATCTCACATATGGAAGGTATTAACCCTAATTAGTTAATAATTATTAGTATATATAATGAAAATAATTAATAAAATTCATCTTATATATGAAAAGGAAAACAAAAAACCATAGAATTATTCAATTATAAAGTAAAAAAACAATAAAAATATAGTCTCCCAATGAATACTAACAGAAATCCTAAGGCAGCTACTCAGTAATAACTATAATATTTGGGCTAGTAATGTCTGTAATTATCCTTGAAGTTCTCCTAGAAACCTTTAAAAAGTCATATATATGTAGGGTAATAATTAAATGTATAATAAGTAGGATAATACCCAATGTCTCTCATTCACAAGTGAAAATATCATACTAATACACTATTGGATAGAAAAATGACCAAAATACACCTAATTAGGTCAATTAACCAATCCCATCCTTGTCATGGTGTGCTCACAAAAGAGTGAATCTATGTTTAGTAAAATAATAAAAAACATATTGTTACTATAGAAGTACAGTAGTACTTACTATAGCATGTATTATTCGGTACTGTAGCATCCAACACTATTCATCTGATTTGGGCCTTCATGCCACCGATTTAGGCCTATGGGTCTCAAGGCCTTCGAGCCACTAAAGGCCTTCGGGCCATAGGGCCTTTGGGTTGTAAGGGCCTTTAGGCCACCAATGGATTTCAGGCTATAGGGATTTCAAGCCACATAAAAGACCAATTGGGTAGACCACACGGGAGAAGGCCCAAACAAGGATTCAGATCAAAGAATAGAAACCACTATAGTATTGCTAACCATATTGGAATAATGAGAGGGTATGGAAACTACTATCGAGACCAAGCACCGTGAAACTCTGCATGGTGCAATGCTAGCTGATCAGCCATGAAAGGTGGGGAGCTAGGCACCTTCAATATGCAGATGCTAGGGAGGGTCTGTTGCAATTGTGTCAGGTCATGCGACTTTAAGGTCATGTATTGCGTCTTGTATGGGCCCTATTCATTAGGATTATGAGTCATTTAAGGGTTTCTCTTTAACCCTTAAAAGGGGGATTATCCAAAAATAAATAAAAATAAGGTCTTTGGGCAATTTGGGTTGTTAAAGGGTAACCGAAATCAATTTACAACTAGTTTTCCACTAACATTCCCCAATAACATACATCATGGAAGTCTTATCCCTTCCCCAATAGTCATGCCTAAGGACACCTTATAAATTAAATCACATCATGCTTGAATACCCAAAGGAAACCACTCCTTACCATGCACCTCGTGTAGTATTTCAACACATCCACATCCTCCCATAACCACTAACCTATAACTATAGTATTTTGGTATCATGAACATGAATGAATTCAACCTCATTTCCTTCTCCTACCATGCATGACCCCCACCCTGAACCACCTCATCCTCTCTTCAATCACCACATCCAATGAACTTTTTACATATGGATATCACAACCCATGCATATCAATATCTTTTGGAATATAATGTATATAAATAGGGGTATCCAAGCATATTCCCTTACCTTCATTGATATTTGGAAAAAAAAATTACCCAAACCAAGTTGGAGTTAGTGTAACATAGGAATCAAGTGGGGTGAATATATAAATAAAATAAAAGTAAAAGAATGATAAATAACAAAAAATACCAACATAAGGGTTAATAAGAATAGAAAAAAAATATCTCCCAACATTGAAAAAAGTCTACAAACTCATCCACTATGACAACATCCTAAAAATACACCACACCATACAAGTAGGTGTCATACAAGCCATGATCCCTCTTTCCATTCACAATAACACGTTTCCATATTTTTGTTATTAAAAAAATATATTTATTAATCAAGCCTATTCATTTCATATTTATATTCAACCTAATGAATGTATATTCTAAAAATTACATAATTTACCACACATTAACTAAAAACCATTTCCATTCACATATCATCATTTCATATTCATTACATATCTACCAATGAACTATAAAATAAAAAATATAAAAACCCATCCATATCATATAAATTTACCCATATTCAAAACCACCACACATATTAATTTCCACACATCAAAACAACTACTCATCAAAACTACCACACATCAAAATTACCAAAAAAATTATTCTAGTTTTTAACAGGGTATTTTATCACAAATAATTCCATAATTTCAAGTGTATTTTTAGATTATTACAATATGATGGGAACCATTTTATTTAAAAGTAAAACGTTTTATCATTTTTCATTCATGGTGATTTTAATAAAACAATAAAAATAATACACTATTCTCAACATAAGTCAAATTAGTGAATATACTAATATGTAAAACTATAGAGGGAAAATTAGTAGAACAAGTAAATGTCAAGATATTTCTCCCCTCCCCTTTAATTTAAATTAATAAAATTAATAATAGCTATTATGATGATGAATAAAATGCACATCTAAATAAGAAAGAGATGAAGGATAACCTACCTCAATTGAAGCTTTGAAGAGAACAATTTCTCACAAAAGAATAAACAAGAGACCAATTATCCACTTTCATCAATATAGAACTATCCAAAACCAATCCACATAAATACATTCTAAAAATTCAAAAGAAAATATAAAAATGGTCTCCCCATTTCTATATTCCTCTTATAAAAGAACAAAATTAAATGAATTGGAAAAGAGAAGAGTAGACATCATATGTTGATCTGAAATATATAATGATACAAAGGGTTGGGAATAAAAAATTGATATATAAATAGGGATTGGTAGGTCTATAAATCTCCTAAATATCAAATGGAAAACAAGGAAATCAATCCAAAGGTGAGTTGGCCCAACTTTTATAAGTGTATCCCACTATACTCTACCATAGTGTGGTGTATAGTCAATATGCTAGTGGTGGATCTACTAAAAGATATATATGAATCTACTGTGGTTATTTGTCCCTTTTACCATAATTTTAAAAAATGTATTTGATAGAAACCATGACTTAGACCATAGATTTTTCCATTTTATGGTAACTATTATAATGTCTTCCATGGATAGACACAATGGTCTGACCCAAAATCTCATATCATTTTCCCATAATCATGCCCAAGGATATGTTGCAGTGATCTCCACTTCCCTAATTTGGATATTAGATCGCTCTAAAATCCACTAAAAGCACTACGCCCCTCACTTGGTGTTTCCAATATACTTGTTTTATATACTTTGGTCCTATCTAAAACTATAGTGACTAAATAATTTTACACATAATGTTGCATTATCTATAACATAAATATCCAATAAATTAAAAATTGGGATCAAATGTCCTAGTGTCTTTGGAAGAATTAGTACATAAATCATGAATAATAACAAAAACAAAATGTATTTATTTTAACATGTATAATGATCTCCTAAATCACTTTGAAATCCTAAAATTTTATAATATAAATTTTTGAATACAAAGAAAAAAGTAGTGAACTAAAATTCGATGAAGGTAATCAACATGATAATAAATAATAACATGTGAGTCAAAAAATAATAACCTGATATCAGAAAATGGAATTCTCATGACTAATCACATAGGAGAGTAACATAAATAACAAGTTTTCTTAAGATCATGGAATCATAGGAGAGTGAAAGAAACATAAATCATTTTTTAATCATAACTCAAGGCTAATTTCCAAGATAACATCACATGGTGGATAGAGAACTGTCATGGATTAGGTTTACTCCCTAATCCCATACAAATAGTCTCACGTGACAAAAAATTGACCAATGAATTGTTGAACTATCTGGTTGCTCCCATTATAACATTTGCATGATTATGTGGTCCAAAAAAGTATATAAATAATAAGGAATTTATATAATAATTACTTAGATAAGTAAATGGGGTGTATAAGCTTTCCTCAAATCAATATAAAAGGTTATTTCATAAATAATCCAAAGAGAATATGGAATTAAATACTTTGGGTGTTCATATATGAGTACATAATTATAGGACCCAATATATAGTGTTAATTTTAAATAAACAACATGATATAAGGTAGATAATTGGGTATATAAATGAACAATTAAAATGGTGTTTTTAGGAATCAGTTGAAGACTGTTGGAGAAGGAATAAGTATGAATTTTTTTTAAGACTAGTGGTGACCTTTAATGGTTATATGTAAAAGATTCCATTAGTTAATGAAATCCTAAATGGTAATAAATATATTAAATGATCATTACATAAAATTATTAAGGGATATAAAAGTAACATTTTATTATTATTGATTTTTAAGAAGGAATTTGAGAAATCAATTAAAGGAATCTATTATCATATAAAACAAACAAGGAATAAGCTAGGAATATATGTAAGAGAAAAATATATTGAAATTAAAATCATTCCATAACATCAAATATATATATATAAGGTTATTTAGAGAGAGAAAATTCAAAACCCAATAAAAAAGGACATTTGGAGATACCCCTTTCCATATGTTTCGGTATATTTTGAAATATTCAGTTAATGTCATGAATAATCTAATTAAATTAATTAATAACTTAATTAATAACCTTTTTCATATATATTTATTTTTTATAATTATATTATTTTCATTTACAACCACTTCAATGATATATAATTTTTTAATTTGTAAGTCTAATGGAATTCATTTAATAATTTGAAGATTGGATTAGCTGTGGAAAATTATTGAAGTTTTATCAAATGGAATTATAAATCCAAAATTTAAATGAAAACAATATTCCTAAACATAAAAAAATGGTCCCAAATATAGATATTTTATCCTAAAATGGGATGATTCATTTATTAAAATCATTAACGATAAATGGTTAGTTCATTTAGGTTGTTTTACCAATTTTCATGAATCTATATTCATTTATTTTAATTAAATCATTATTAAAACATTAAAAAAATATTGTAATATATAGTAATTATAATCATATTTAACCATGATATTATTTCAATAACTATACTTGAAGAGGGTTGAGAAAAACAAAGTGTGTTTTCCATGGTGGGGTTGGACTAACCATATTGTGGACAACAATTTCATTTAAGAAGAAATTGGGTTGTGGATAGTGGATTAATATTCCAACATAATAATAAAAATCATAATATTTAAGATATTTATGTTACTATGTTTATGTGGATGTAGAAAACATGGGGGAAGTAAAATAATTAAATAATTAATAGAAATTTAGTATAGAGTTTAAGTATCCCACTGGATATCTACTTTCAGGATACCCCTTAAGGATCCTTATGATGGACTTTTCACTATACCAATAGAACTAAAATATGGTAGAGAGGATTAGGAATGGAATTTTGAAGAATTTTTTCAAGAACCAAGGCTTCAAAGTTGTGGGGATAATGGTTGGTGAGGGTGGTATTTATAAGTGGGGAAGAGGGGTGTTTTTTAATATTATATTCATTAGTTTATTATTTTAGATCAAAAATATCAATAGTGAGGAACCTTGTTGTAACACCCCGAGATTTTATGAAAAATATTCTTTTTAATTTTATTAATGTCTTGTGTTGTACGCTACACCAAAAGGAGCTTGCACAATACGCATACTTGACTTTCCTTGCATTACACGCAATCGCGACCTTCCTCGATAGCGTGTGTAGTACGCAATAACGAGTTTCACTAAACAACAATATGCTATTAAAATATTATTAAAACTAGCCGTTATGAATAGTAATAACCACTTTTTGAAATTTTGTAAATTTTATTTTTCAAAATGGACTTCATTTTTGGATTCAGAATATCGAAATTAGCTTAGGATGAAATTTTGGTACTTTTCGGATAACTTTCATTTTCTGATGAATAGTGAAAATTACTAAATTTTAATTAAAAACAACCTTCTTAATTGAAATAATTAATAGTGATAAATTATTAATTTGAGTGGTTTTAAAGTATATTTTGAATATATTTTTACAATTTAATAGAATTTTGGTTATTGGATGTAATTCCACATTTAAACCAGACATAAACAAGTGTTAATCTTTTGATAGTTATTATCTCTTAAGAACACGCTATTTGTTTTGACGACGGGAATTAATTTTTAAATTAAGTAATGCAATTGATATGTTTTGAATTTGGTAAAATAGACATCATTTTTGAGTTCATAATATCAAATATATCTTAGACCTAATTTTTGGTATTTTTCTGGAAACTTTCATTTTTTGATGAATAGTGAAACCACTAAGTGGTAGTTAAAAAAATGAATTTTTCATAAAACATAATTTTACCGCTTCTGTTAGTGGAATTTCAAAAATCTGAGAGACACAGTTAATGTCAGTAAATAAATTTGGTTCAATGAGATGAAAATAATTTTTGGTGAATAATAACTTTTTACTTTTTTTACCACGGTTAAAAGTAAATGGGGTAATTAAGGGTAAAAATGATATTATTATTACCCTAACACATGTAATAATTCTATTGGATAAGTGTAATTCGACCAAAAACAACCTTAGGAATAAAATATGACCATTTATGCCCACTTGGATTAGATTAGGACATTTATTATTAATTTATTTAAAGAAGGGTTAAAATAGTTAAAATCAAAGTTTAATAAGTATATAATTTTTAATATAGGGTTATAAATAAGATAAATTCAACTATAAATATTAATTATAAAGATAAAAAGATTTCCTACATAATGATATTTTATTTGTAATTTTTATACTTTAAATAAGTTAATTTATTTATGACACAATGATGATGAAGTAATTATCTTATTAATGAAATATTGACATAATTGATGTTATAAATACCCAAATAAATGTAATTGGAGACTTTTTATGAATTCCACTAATTTTATAGGTTAATATGACATGTTAGTATTTATTTAATTAACTTTTTTTGAACTAATCATTCTGTTATGAGTTTCACAAAAATCAATTACTAAATAGTGTCAAAATTGACATAAAATAGTTTTTAAAACAAATATTATATTATTAATTGTTATTTTATTCCTAAAAATATAAGGTTCGGCCAAATAACTTAGATAAGGTTATATATATTAATAATAAAAAACTTGGGGTTCGTTTGGCTTGTTATAGTAAGTTTATTAACCTTATAGTGTAAGAACACAAAAAGACACGTTAAAAGTAAAATTATCTAACTTAAAGTTAAAACTAAATGATAAGGTTAAAATAGTAAACTAAACTTGTCCAAATTCTATTGTATGAGAGGATTTCGACCCATACCCACCTTATCTTCAAAATAAATCAATTTTGAGCTATTTAAAACGGAATTTGGCTTTATAATAAAATAATATGTTTTGTTATTCCAAAGGTGCCCCTCTCCTCCCTTGTAAAAGGGCACCTCCTCCCTCTCTTCCTCACACCACTTTGAGCCTTCAAGATCGGAAAACCCCTGACACATTCTCTTCTCCACTTCCCTAGAAACAACCTAGAGGTCCTGGTCTTCTTCAAAGACCAATTTTAGTACCCTAAAAGGAGGTCTCAAAGAAGCGCTTCAAAGAAGAGGTAATATCCGTTACTGATTATTTCAACTTTATTTCTTCTTCCACTTCTTCTTCTTTAGTTGTTTCATTATGAAGTAATAACATAAGTATCATTAATATACTGATATGTTATTATAAGTATTAAAAAACCCTATTTCACCATCTATCCATCCTACGGAAAACGAAATCACCGCGCGTGCGTACGTACGGAATACCGTCACCACGCCATGGTGTAATCTATTTTCCACCACCACCTTACTTGGATGGGTATAATGGTGTAAATAATGACTATATATTATTATTGTAAATTGATATTTATTCTGAAATAGTATACATACACTCCAATACAATTCCACGATCATGAGAACGATATCATTGCTCGTGCGTACGTACGGACTACCGTCTCCACGACGCGACGAGATTCATTCTCCATGTTAACCATTCATGAATGATTATAAAGTATATATAATAATTAATCATGAAATATTTGACATAATAATGATACTGGATTTATGTGTATATATATGTATGTCATCTACTTAATTCCATTCAACTCAATAAGGAAACGAAAACAGCGTTCATGCGTACGTACGGCCTACCGTCTCCATGAACGGTGTATTTCTTTCCATTTACTGATCTATTATATATATGTATATTCTAAATGTATATTATATATAAATCATGTTTTATATTCTGGAATTAAGTAATCATGATCTAAGTAATCATATGAATAATTAAAAGTCAAAACACGGACGACAAATGAAATGATTTTACCCAAAACGCTCTTTAACATGGAATTTACCAAAGAACGAGTAATATAAAATCATAAGTGAACCATATATGATATCATAACAATGAGTATGATTCTAGAATAAGTCAATGACATTATTTAAATCATTATACAGGAGGTTCGGACACTATAGTACTAGAATTATGGTAACCTAAGATGTTAGATATTGAAGGTACTCCCCCTTTATTATGTTGTTTTCCCTAGCCTGATTTTTGCCTCTCACACTATTCTTTTTGGGTTTTAGACGATGGTTGGAACCCGAAGGAACCGTGTTGATCAATGTAATGGACAATGCAATGATTGTCCTCCTGAACAAACAAATGTTATGGGAGATGGAGTGCAAAATCTTGTAGCTATACTTACACAAGCTATGAATCATTCTGGACTTCCAAATGAGCAGAGAAGGGAACAATATTCTATTGAGTCCTTCATGAGGAAACGCCCACCTTCTTTCAGTGGGTTTTCTGATCCACTTGTTTCTGAACAATGGATCAGTACCACTGAAAATATATTTTCAGTTCTTCAATGTTCTGAACATGATAAATTCATCTTAGCAGTATATCGTTTGGAAGGTGAAGCTGATCAATGGTGGAATCTTATCAAGAATACGAGGCCAAGAGATGAAATTGAGTCCATGGAATGGGACGAGCTCAAGAAATTATTTTTCAATAAGTACTTCCCTCGTATTCTTCGAACAAAGATGGAGAAGGAGTTTCTTGAACTAAAGCAAAAGGATGATGAATTTGTTGGTATATACGAAGTGAATTTTACAAGGCTTGTAAGGTATACATCTGGATTTATCATCCAACCTGAAAGTAAAGTTGATCGATTCTTCAGTGGCTTAAAACCAAATCTTCGAAGGGAATTAGCTATAAGAGAATTCATTAGCTATGAAGAAATTATGCGTTGTGCTATCAAGGTAGAAATGGAAGTCGGTGTTACTTATCCATCTCATAGTTTTGACAAGAAACGAAAGATGGAGTTCAAGGAGAAATCTCATAATAATGGTGAAAAGAATATGAATGTTTCCTTATGCTCAAAGTGTGGAAAGAAGCATGGTGGAGATTGTCTTAAAGGGACTAGAAAATGTTTTAAGTGTGGAAAAGAAGGTCATCGAGCAGCTGAGTGTCGAAGTAATGGAAAAAGGGTTTCTAATGATGTGAATAAAGAAAAGACTGCAGAGAACGCACCACCAACATTTCAATGCTTCAAGTGCAAGGAAATGGGGCATTATGCTAATAAATGCCCTAATCCAAGGGTTAGTGATGATCGACATGAGCAACCACTTAAGGCAAAGTACAAAGGGTAGTCACATGCGATCACTATTGGCGATGTTGAATATGACAACGATGTGGTGGAATGATTAAGTGTTTATGTAATGGGATTCCAAAATAATGATGTATATAGTATCTTGGAATATTAGAATATTTATGTATTGGTCTATTGTGGTTTTCAATAATTTTATGGTACCGGTAACCATGGAAAGTGATTGAGATATTTTTGGTTAGCAGATGATATGCGCATAATGAAGGGATAAGAAGATAATGAGATGTTTGATTGTATTCATGAGCTCATTATTGATATAAGGACTAAGTGATATCATGGTTTGAGTATAAAGAATTTTGAGGATTTTGGTTTGTGGAAAGTGTTAACTTTTAACTGCATTCATGTTTTCACTAAGGTTCAATGGGTATTTATTCTTCAAGAGAATACATGATTAAGTTATTCACATGTTTGTAATTTGACCAACAAGATAAATATTATGATATATGGGGGATAAATGATGGCATTCACGTGATTGTTATGTGACATTCCAAGTAATCCTTTTCTTTATACTATGAGCTTGGACCGAAGTATTTTAGATAAGCCTAATGATTGGAATGGATTATGTTGGATATAAGTTAGGATAGAATTTTTTTCGATATTATTGATGGGATGTTATAGTAATATAGCTTTAGAAAAAGGACAACCTGCAGGACGGGCGACAGCCCATCGCGTCGGACAAGGCTGTGGGAATCGAACCCACAACCGAAGTGCGACTGGCCTTTATCGCTTACCACTGGCCTACAGGAAGTCCCTGTTTAGTAGAAACTAATTTTATTATATTAATAAGTATAATATAATAAGTATAAGTCCATTTTAGGAACCATATATGATTAATCTCACTATAGATGGACTTATGTAAGTTTTGATAACTTTTCTAACCTTTTGTTTGAGACAGATGGAATGACCCATCATTCTATCACATGATCTGCTAACACATCACGAATGACAAATTCAACTTCATTTCTTTAAGAGATGAAGTGGAAATTGTCCAAAGAACGACCAACGGCGAGACTATACCAAAATCACGAAAGTATTTCTTCTAATTCCAATTTCATCAACTTTAGGGAAATGATCTTGAAAACCAAAAATGTTGTCCTAGTGCTCTTATATCTGATGAATCAGATAGGTACCTTAGATCATCACAAATTTATGTCTTTGTGATTACTAGCTTTTCCATAGCCATGTTCTCTACCACTCTCCATCAGAACATGATGGTTAGATTTCTCTTCCATATCCATATTTTCACCTATGTGGAAACCCAGTGATTAGTTTATTTGGGTAACCGTTACGTTTCATACTTTTGTTTTTAAATATTGGTTTTGGTATTCCTTTTTACGATGTGGGTTTCTATTAAAGAAACTTTCGAGTAGTAAACCATTTATAACTCCGACGAATTTCGAGGGTGAAATTCATTTTAAGGGGGGTAGAATGTAACACCCTGAGATTTTATGAAAAATATTCCTTTTAATTTCATTAATGTATTGTGTTTTATGCTACACCAAAATGAGCTTTCACAACATGCATCCTTGAATTGCCTTGCATTACACGCAATCGTGACCTTCCTCGATAGTGTGTGTAGTAGGCAATAACGAGTTTCACTAAACAACAATATGCTATTAAAATATTATTAAAACTAGCCGTTATGAATAGTAATAATCACTTTTTTAAATTTTGTAAATTTTATTTTTCAAAATGGACTTCATTTTTGGATTCGGAATATCGAAATTATCTTAGGGTGAAATTTTGGTACTTTTCGGATAACTTTCATTTTCTGATGAATAGTGAAAATTACTAAATTTTAATTAAAAACAACCTTTTTAATCAAAATAATTACTAGTGATAAATTATTAATTTGAGTGGTTTTAAAGTATATTTATAATATATTTTTACAATTTAATACAATGTTGTTCATTGGATGTAATTCCACATTTAAACCAAACATAAATAAGTGTCAATCTTTTGATAGTTATTATCTCTTAAGAACACGCTATTTGTTTTGACGACGGGAATTAATTTTTAAATTAAGTAATGAAACTGATATGTTTTGAATTTGGTAAAATAGACATCATTTTTGAGTTCATAATATCAAATATATCTTAGGCCTAATTTTTGTTATTTTTCTGGAAACTTTCATTTTTTGATGAATAGTGAAACCACTAAGTGGTAGTTAAAAAAATGAATTTTTCATAAAACTTAATTTTGCCGCTTCTGTGAGTAGAATTTCAAAAATCCTAGAGAAACGGTTGATGTCAGTAAGTAAAATTTGGTTCAATGAGATGAAAATAATTTTTGGTGAATAGTAACTTTTTACTTATTTTTACCACGGTTAAAAGTAAATAGGGTAATTAAGGGTAAAAATGATATTATTATTACCCTAACATATATAATAATTCTATTGGATAAGTTTAATTCAACCAAAAACAACCTTAGGAATAAAATATGACCATTTAGACCCACTTGGATTAGATTAGGACATTTATTATTAATTTATTTAAAGAAGGGTTAAAATAGTTAAAATCAAAGTTTAATAAGTATATCATTTTTAATATAGGGTTATACATAAGATAAATTCGACTATAAATATTCATTATAAAGATAAAAATATTTCCTACATAATTATATATTATTTTTAATTTTTAGACTTTAAATAATTTAATTTATTTATGACACAAATATGATGCAGTAATTATCTTATTAATGAAATATTGACATAATTGATGTTATAAATACCCAAATAAATGTAATTTGAGACTTTTTATGAATTAAACTAATTTTATAGGTTAATATGACATTTTAGTATTTATTTAATTAACTTTTTCGAACTAATCATTCTGTTATGAATTTCACAAAAATCAATTACTAAATAGTGTCAAAATTGACAAAAAATAGTTTTTAATACAAATATTATATTATTAATTGTTATTTTATTCCTAAAAATCTAAGGTTAGTCCAAATGACTTAGATAAGGTTATATATATTAATAATAAACAACTTGGGATTATTTTGGCTTGTTATAGTAAGTTTATTAACCTTATAGTGTAAGAACACAAAAAGACACGGTAAAAGTAAAATTATCTAACTTAAAGTTAAAACTAAATGATAAGGTTAAAATAGTAAACTAAGCTTGTCCAAATTCTATTGGATGAGAGGATTTAGACCCATACCCACCTTAGATTCTAAATAAATCAATTTGGAGCTATTTAAAACCAAATTTGTCTTTATAATAAAATAATATTTTTTGTTATTCCAAAGGTGCCCCTGTCCTCCCTTATAAAAGGGAACCTCCTCCCTCTCTTCCTCACACCACTTTTAGCCTTAAAGCTCGGCCAAACCCTGCCAAATTATCTTCTCCACTTCCCTAGAAACATCCTAGAGATCATGTTCTTCTTCAAAGACCAATTTTATTGCCCTAAAATGAGGTCTTAAAGAAGCGCTTCAAAGAAGAGGTAATGTCTGTTACCGATTCTTTCAACTTTATTTCTTCTTACACTTATTCTTCTTTATTTGTTTCATTATGAAGTAATAAAATCAGTATCATTCATATACTGATATGTTATTATAATTATGAAACAACCCTATTTCACCATCTATCCATCCTACGGAAAATGAAATCACCGTGCGTGCGTACGTATGGAATACTGTCTCCACGTCGTGGTGTAATCTATTTTCCAACACCACCTTACTTGGATGGGTATAATGGTGTAAATAATGACTATATATGATTATTGTAAATTTATATTGATTCTTAAATATTATACATACACTCCAATACAATTCCATGATCATGAGAACGATATCATCGCTCGTGCGTTCGTACGGACTACCGTCTCCACGACGCGATGAGATTCATTCTCCACGTTAACCATTCATGAATGATTATAAAGTATATATAATAAGTAATCATGAAATATATGACATAATAATGATACTTTATTTATGTGTATATATATGTATGTCATATACTTAATTCCATTCAACTCAATAAGGAAACCAAAACAGCGTTCATGCGTACTTACGGCCTACCGTCTCTATAAACAGTGTATTTCTTTCCATTTACTGATATATTATATATATGTATATTCTAAATATATATTATATATAAATCATGTTTTATATTATGGAATTAAGTAATCATGATCTAAGTAATCATATGAATAATTACAAGTCAAAACACGGACGACAAATGAAACGATTTTACCCAAAACGCTCTTTAACATGGAATTTACAAAAGAACGGGTAATATAAAGTCATAAGTGAACCATATATGATATCATAACAATGATTATGATTATTTAATAATTAAATGACATTATTTAAGTCATTATACAGGAGTTTTGGACACTTACGAAGCAAATCGGACCTAAGGTAAGGGAAATATCACAATCTCATTTTTATCCGAGATTGTTTATACTTTGAAATTTACTGGGGTGTATTTTATCATCCACCTCCATGTTTCTGAAATATTTAATATTATTTCAATCCACCTACAATTTTTTAAATCCAATTTTACCCTTTGGTGAGTTTTTAGTAAAATATATGAACGGAATCTTTTGTCGTTTTTCGTACGAGGTACTTTTTCACTTTTCCGACCAAAGGACGAGAAGAATGTTTTTTTTTAACTTATACGTCATGAATGGATTTTTAAAAAATTATTTCCAAGAAGATTCATTTACAAGTTTTCAAGTTTATTTTTAATCAACTTCTTTTAGTTTAAAATTTTATGACATATTAAGAAAGGAAAAATGTTTCTGAAGTAGAAAGGATATTTTCCTCAATAATGGAGTTCAAGAGTTTTATCAAAATTATTTTCCATCTAAGATAATATAGGGTTTTGTTTCTATCCCTATTATTACATGGATTTTATTATGTTGTGATGGAAATATTTTTATGAATTCATTTATCTTATATGAATTGTTTTATGTTGTCACGATGTTTAATATTCCCATTTTTATTACATGGGTTATGCTATGATGTATGGTTTATGATTTTGTGGCACACATAAGAATGGTATCATTATGAGATGTGTGGGATATATATCTCCCTCCAATGCATTGGGTAATGATTTTATATCTCATGATATAGACATGGCTGGAACGGCAGGTTAAACCTGTTCAGTGAAACAGGACTGAAACGAGGAGTGAACTCGGTTCAAAAATGGACATTGTCAACTAAGATAGTCTTGGAAATGAGTCTTGACTAATAAGAAATTATTCTCTATGATTATGTGTGTATGCCACAAAGTTTCATGTTTTAAGTTATGATTATTGGGATTACATTTCACTATTATGATTTATCCCATGTTATGATATTATGATCTCTTTTGCAGGTTAAGATTTACAAAATATTATGTTCTTATGAATATGATGTGATTGATATTTCTTTTGTTTACCCTTACTGAGCATTTGAGATCACCCTTTTATGTTTTCTTTTCCCTAGGATATAAAGAAAGGTTTTAGGTAAGAAAAAAAGGGAAGATCTTTATGGGAGATGTTGAAGATCTTTTACCACGATTAGAAGATTATATTCCGAGTTTCCAAAGACACTAAACTATTATGGTCCTTGTGTGTGTGTTTTTTGTAATGTATTAAGTATTCCGCAAAAGTAATGTAATGTCCATGTACGTCAAGCTTAGGGTCTCTACACTTGTGACCATATAAATCATGCATGTGAGTTATAACTAATGGTGTCATAGATTACACATGAATAAATAATTCATTTATTTAGCTTATAATGTTAAATATCATATTCTTCCATATTTTATAATTCACTCAACATTAAACTCTTTTAGAAAATATCAAAAAATACAAAAAACAACTATTTTAACAAATATTTTAAAAAATGAAAATAATTTTCTAAATTTGAGAAATTTAATTTTTAATTAAAATCGTCAGTTATTTGAAAAATACAATTTTTAATATTATTATAAATTTTTAGATCCTTTGAAAAACTACTTATGGTATCATAAAATTACATTATCTTTATAATACAAAATGTTAATAATTTATAAATACATTCTATGAAAATTAACTATCTTTTAAATCACTATATTAATTTTTGAAGTGCAATTAAAGCATTTATGCTTTACAAATATACAAACACTTAATTTTCCATTTTTTAATTATTTATTTACTTGTACAATGATATAAATATATAATATTTTTATTCTATGATATGTAAATGATATGTTACATTTCTGTTGGTGAGGTTACTATTCTAACTCTCAATTTAATATTCCTCATGGTCTAATTATTATTCTAACAGTTATAATACTATTCTAGTGGCCAGAATTGTAATAGTCATATGGGTTCCCTAGTTTCCAAAAATATATCATATTTTAGTAATTATTCATTTAATTATATTTTCTATCAAATTTATATGTATTTTTAGTTAAAAAAATCATATTCCAATAGTAAAATTTTACTTCATCACTATAGTGTTTTTCATGGCTATTATTATTCTGACGTATTGATCATATCCAAATTTTAATATTATCGTTATCTTATTTTCAGTTTTTCCCTATTGTAATACTTTCAATTTATGTGGCCATTTTTATTCTCTGAAATTAATTATTAAAAAAATATAATAATTATTTTTTTTATTATCATGTGGTGTGTGTTGATTATATAATATTACATTACTAAATATGAAAAAAATTATATATTCAGAAGGGAATTCCCAGTGATAAAATTCTAGGATGTCACATTCTTCCCCCTAGATATATTTCAACCTTAAAATTTCATATTATATATGGAAGTGAAAATGTTTTAGGGAAATTATACCTCATGGATTCCTATAGTTCCCATGCATCCTTCTCATACTTATGGTTTAAGTATAGTACTTTTTTTAGATGAGTTGTCTTATTTCATATAACATTATCTCTAGATTCCAAGATCTTCACATGCTTCTCCACATAAGAGATATCTGTTTCCCTATATAATACCACTTAATTAATCACATTTGTGTGATTTGGTATGTACTTCATCAAGAGGGATACATGTAATATGTCGTGTACTTGAAAAAACACTTATGGGAGTGATAATCGATATACCATAACTCCAAGGTGGTTGAGAATATCATTCGGGATGATGTACCAGGGACATAGTTTTCCCTTATTGCTGAATATTATTAATATCTTCTATAGAGATATATAGAGGAAAAAATTTATCTATATTCATAAACTCTAGGTATATTTGGTGATTTTTGGTATATCAATCATGTTAATATTATGGAGCCCTAAATTGGTACTGAATGGTATTGACCATCTATACCATTTTCTTGACCATTTTAAGAACCATTATATTATGTTCACTAATTTAATCCTATAATGTTGGTGTCCCAAATATATTCCCATAAATTTATTCATGTGGAGAAATTTTGATTCTTTAGTGGAAATTATTATTGTAAAAGAACTCAACTATAGGATGATGATGACCGTATCCTCCTTTAATTTCAATTTATAATCCTATCAAAATTTCTTCAAGTGTCAAGATAGTCCACTAATATTGTACCCTCGTATGGGGATGAAAATCCATACTGAAGTTCAATTTAGTATTTATAGCATGTAAGATACTTTTTTAAAACATAAAGTAAAATCATGGATCTCAACTAGATATAATTGATAGTGGTGTTTCCTGTAGTCTCACCACTTCTCTAATATATATCATTTCATGTTGATTGAGTAAGAAGTCATAATGAATTTAAATTAGATGATAAGTCATTATAAGATGACTCAACACATCCTATATAAATCTATTTCCTCATGATGTCTTCAGAAGACTAGTTACAAATAATATGTTGATATTTTCCCATTTCCATGTTGGTATGTGTAGTTGTTGTATCATCCCCTTGGGATTTTTCCATTTATCCTACACCTACTGGAATATCAATGATTTTGAGGTATATTTGTTGATATCTTTCATCATATTGTTCAACCAATATTTCTCTCATAGATTTCAATGCATCTATGTAACTATGAGTGGATGGTGATGTTTGAATTATACGCACCATTCAATATACCCTTCTTTATTTCATGATTTGATGGTACACATATTCTTTAGTGAAATCTTACAACTCCTAATTTTTTAATTTTTAACTCTAAGGATTTCCATTTTTATATATCTTATTTCTTCTTTTATATTTCCATATAATCTCTTTCAGCCTCCACTATCCACTCCATAAGGGATGGTTGAGAAATTATTTGAGAAATAAATAATTATTTCCTATCCAATATGATACTCATATCCATTCTTTTCAAATCTATGATGATTGGATTTATAGAAACCCATTCTTTTAAACATATCATTACATGATTTTAAGCATAATTAAACTTCAAATTACAATTTAAGGATCATAAAGTCTAGTACCTTGGAAGACTAGGTACATAAAACTTAAAACATGGAACTAAATAAAACATTTCTTTATTTAATCTTGAAAAAGATATCCTAACTTCCATTGTTCTCATACATCTTCATTGGATAACCTGGGTATAACATGAACAAAGGGCTGAGCTAAAAAGCTAAGTAATGGAATTAACATAAGAATAAAGCTTTAGAACATGGGTTAGAAGGCATGAAATAATGATATAAAAATGCATGGAACATTTTTAATCATGAAATATAAACATAGTATCATATAAAAAAGAATTAATAGTAATGTTCCAGCAACATAAAACATGAATTTATCATGATTCAAGGCTCGTTTCACATAGAGGAGAACAATTCAAGGTTAACCACCAAGATAGTTGTACATGGTAGCATGAGTCAAGTCTAACTGCCAAGACTATTGCACATAATGTCTCATGAGACTACACTTTACCCAAATAATTAGAGAGTTATCTGGGTGAACCCATCATAATATGTTCATTAATATTCTTTCCACATATATAATCATATATAATTAATCATACATAAACATAAGGGTACCCATAGAAAGAAATGATTATCATAATCATGTCATAAAGCATAATTAATTGGTGTATAATAAAAGTTCCCATGAAAGAACTGAATGAGAACATAAATGGATAATTATAAGGGAAAATAGGCATATATCATGGTAAGTGATGTTAATAAAAATTGATAACATGTAAAAAGAGTATTTAATAAATTTTATCATTAAAACATTTTAGTACCGTTTTAAGGAAATTGCTAAAGAGAATTTAAAATAGAAAAGGGAATAATATTTTATATAGAACCTGAATTGAAACAAGAAGGTTTTAATAATAAATATTATGATTTTATAAAAAAAATTATGGCTTAAAACATATTATATAGTGTGGTTGAAAATGGGTAAAAATTTAGGAAGTTCCCTCAAATGGGTTTGCTTATCGGGAAGTATTGAGGAGGGAACCACATAAAAACATGTAAATCATAGAAAGAGAATGATTAATTGAACATGATAAATGATTTTAGAAAATTTACATATAATTTATAATATGTACATAAAAATATCAAATAACTTCATTTGGGTAAAAAGAAAGATATAGCAACCTGAATGAATAATGGAGATTCAGGTAGAATCCATTACCTTAAGTCTGAAGGTGTTATTCACTTGATATTAATGTATTGGATACTAAAATTAGATTCATTAATTATTAATGCCAGAACCTATTATTAATGTAATTGATTTATTATATCTTTATTAAGTTCATTCAAGACCTTTTTTATGGGATAATATTTTCAATTTCATTGTTTGGGAGTGTATGTTTCCTTGGTTTTCAAGATTGGTTTACTTATATACATGTGAGGATAAACATTTAAGATGAGAATAGTTGTCCAAAATTGGAGTTATATGTTATTAGTGAACATAAAGAATATTAAATGTTTATAAAATTAATTTTTTTATTTGGAGTGAAGATAAATCATTATATAAAACTTTAATAATAACCGTTTTGGTTAATTGGCAGTTTTAAATCACAACGAACAAATTTTTCTTTATGAACTAATATCATGTGTTAAAAAGATTTAAAAACCTTATATTAGACATAATACATATATTATAATCTAGTTCAACCATAAAAATGGTTTCATGACTGAAGTTTCCAATTAGGATCTAAGTATCACTGAGAGGGTGAGGGGTGAATCATTGATGTATTTTTCTTTTTATGTTTCCTCTTTTTGAAACAACCTTTGCCTCCTATTAAAGATTTTCTTCTCTGTTGAACTCACACAACCACAGGAACACAATATTTAAAAGTTTCACTACTCAACAAGAGTAGCTACATCCTTGGTATGGTACGGAAACAATCTAGTACCACACTATCCACTAGAAAACAATCCTTTGATGAGGAATACCACGAGTAGGATATACCCTTACACTCTTGTAGCGCTTTGAAAACAATCCTCAAGTGTGTGTGCACCCTCTTAGCAAAAATAGGGAATTACATTATTCTAGTGCTTCTTTACAATTGAATAGATGTATTCCCTGAAGTACAAATCTTCACTTTCTTACCTAGAATCCAGTAAGAACAATCTTACGCACAACCGAATATGTGAGAAGACCATAACTTTTTCATGAAACCTTTAGGGTACCTTGAGCGCAATTCAAATGGATTGCACGTAAAAATTCCCTTTTGGTGAGGAAAACCTTTTTTCACTCAACTTTATTTTTCCACGCAACTTTCCACTTTTCGCGCAACTTCCCACTTTTTCACACACCTTTCCTCTTTTCGCGAAAACCTCTTTGTTTTCACACAACTCAATTAGCATATAATTTTATGAACTTCAGAGCTCAAGATTTCTCTAGGTGTTGAGCCACACAAATGAGAGGGGGTCACCTCGTATTTATAGTCCTTTTTAACCCTGCGTGAAAAACACTAATCCGCACGTAAAACCCTCTTCATGCGTATAAAAACTCTTTCACACAACATCATATTTCGCTCAATGCTAAAGTTTTTTGTGAACCTCATGCCTTTTCCAATTTTTGCACTTCAGATCTCGAAACACCTCTTGCGCGAATAACTCCATTCCTCTATTTTGCACACCATGCCAATATTTTGCGTAGCCTTTATTTTTTGCGCACTCTGCCCAATTTTCCATTCACTCCATGCCTTTTCCATTTTTCGATGTTCTGACCTTGAATCGTGACTTGCATGCAAAAATCTAAACCATCTTTAATCTTGCACGCCACATCCTTTGCCAAAAACACATTTCTTCATCTCCCAATTTTCAGGCCCTAAAATTTGGCGAACACTGGAAAATGGTGCCACCTTAAACTGTTCTTTTTTACCACCTCCAAATTATCCATCCCTTTGTTATTTCTCTCTCCACTGCTTCCCATGTCCATTCTTCATCTTTCATCATGAACTACACTATTTTGATATATATCCTTTGAAAGACATGATTTAGCATCGTTAGAGTTACAATGGAAAATACTTAAACTTCTCTATCTTCCACCATCATCATTCCTTCCAATCAAAACTATATATGAATGGCATCATCATTTCTCCCCCTTTCCTTCATAAGTCTTTCATCATAAGTTCTCCTAACTTATGATATTTTTGAAATACATAGCAGCAAAGCATCGTCTGGTTTTCAAGTCCTTTACAAAGTGAATTGATTTATCTTCTTTGAAAATAAAAAACAACACTCTATAACAGAAAACTCTTCTTAATTTTTTATCCATCCAACTTGGTCCCAACAATGACCATGATTGATAATGGTAATAGAAATTGAAAACTCTTATTCCTTGAATGTGATAAATTAACACATCTCAGATGGTGTTTTCATTTATATAATAAAAGCAGGGAGAAAGGAGAGATAATGATGACTTATTTTATTATAATAGAAACATTATAGTACTTGTAAGTTATTATATTTCTCATAACATTTGGTTGAAAGGTGTTAAGGAAAGAAAAATGAATAAAGGAACTTGAAAGAAAATAAATGAAATGAAAGGAGGAATTTACCTCTTGAATATATCTTCCTTGAGAGCCTCTTTAGGGGAGAGGATTTGGTCTTTTGAAGATACCAAGGGTTGATGGATGTGATATAGGGCCTTAGGGAGATACTTTTGTAGGATTTTCAAAAGTAAAAAAGGCTTGAGATAAGTGAAGAGAATAGGTAAAGAGGGTGGTATTTGTAATGGAGGAGAGGAGGGGTTTCCCATTATTTTAATCATTAGTTTAATATTTTTGCTCGAGACTATGAATAGTCTTGATTATTATGACCAAAAATAGTAATGAGTTCATGTGAGTTCAAAAAAAATCCATTTACATCATCAATGACTCAATCATGATGTAGAAATTCATTTATTTAGCATTTATTGTAAATTATCATATTTTACTATTCACCAAAAATTCAAGTATTTTAGAAAAATACCAAAAATTCACCCTAACCATTTTTTGAAATTTTTAATCAAAAAAATGAACTCCATTTTTCAAATATTTTTTCTAAATATGGGAAATTTAATTTTTAATTAAAATCATAATTTGCTAAAAAATGAAAATTTTAAAATTAGAAATGCTTTTATAACACTTTGAAAATTTAATTAAGGTCTCATAAAATTATATTATAATCATAAGTCATCAAAATAATTATTTATAAATACATTTTATGAAAATAAATTTTCTTATAATTTATTAATTAATCCGAAAATTATAATAAAATATACATGACTTATAAAAATACGAACACTTTATGAATACATTTTAAAATACCTATTTACTTATACTATGATATAATTATAGAATATTTTCTATTATAATATGGATAAATATTATTTATTCTTTAATTGGTGAGGTTACTATTACATTGGCTGATTTACTATTCATAAGGGTCATGTTACTATTCCAAAGGTCAAGTTACAATTTCATCGATATCTGTTCCTTAACTTTTATAGGTACCTTTTATTTTTCTCATTATTCATTTATAAGGTTTTTATTGTGTTCTATATGTAATCTTATATGATTATACTATAATTCATAATTATAACATTGTAATTACATTGATAAAACATTGGGTCATTACATTCTTCCCCCCTTATGAAATTTTTCCATTGAAATTTCATTTTACATTCTATGTCATAAATAGGTGTGGTTACTTTTCCTTCAATTCCTCCTCTAGTTCCCATGTTTCCTCTTTTTTACTTATGGTTTCCCCATAGAACTTTGACCAGGTGAGTAGTCTTATTGCATAGAACATTACCTCTATGATCTAAGATCTTCACTGGTTGCTCCTCATAACAAATATCATTCTCCAACTATACCACCTCTAAAGATAGTACATGTGAAAGGTCTTGTATGTACTTCCTTAAGAGGGATACATAGAATACATTGTGTACTTTATACATAGAAGGTGGAAGTGCTAGTCGATAGGTCACAGCTCTAATATGATCAATAATCTTGAAGGAGCCGATATACCTAGGACTTAGCTTTCCTTTCTTCCCAAACCTCATGACCTTCTTCCATGGAGATATATAGAGGAATACCATTTCCCCAAATTTAAACTCAAGGTCCCATTGAAAATTTTCTACATAACTCTTCTATTGACTTTGGGATTCCTTGATGTGTCGTTGAATGGTTTTTACCTTCTCCACCATTTCTTCAACCATTTCAGTTCCTAGCAGCTTACACTCACTGACTTCATCCCAACATGTTTCTGTTCTTCACCTTTACCCATAAAGGGATTCATATGGTGTCATTTGGATTCTATAGTGGTAACTATTGTTGTAGAAGAATTAAACTTATGAAAGATCTTGGTCTCATCCTCCTTTGAATTCTATAGATCACTCTCTTAACAAGTTTTCTAGTTTCTTAATAGTTTGATCAGATTGGCCATATGTTTGAGGATGATGTTGGAACCATGTTCATCTATGAATGAATTGGAGAATGGTTTGTGTTTGTTGTCAATCCTCAGAGGAAGTTCATAATGCGTTCTAGAAAATTACTCATATAGGTCAAGTAGATAACAGTATTGAAGATGGCACCATTTTCCAGTGTTTGCCAAATTTCTGGACCTCAAAAAATTGTCAAAAAGGGGGAAACAGTGTTTTTGGGAAAGTGACTTGCATGGCGGATATGTGTCACGCAAGTGACTTGCGTGCCGAGAAAGGACTTGTGCACCGATGCCTATGAGGTTTGGAAACTTGTGATCTTATTGTTCTTCGTGATCAGAACTTCAAAATATGGAAAAGGAAATAAGGTCGCGCAAGTATTGGTCGGGTCGTGCAAGTGAGTAGCACGACAGAGGCTTGGGTGGTTGGACCTGCGCACCGGAACTTGCCTGCCGAGAGGAGGCTTGCGCGCCACCGCGTAGGGTGTCCTTTTTTCCTATAAATAGAGTACCACCCCTCCTCATTTACAACGAAGTTCGAGACTTGGAGAATTTCAGTCCTCCCATCGCACAGGTGTAGTGGTCACGCAAGTGGTTGTGGGTTGCGCAAGTATAAGTTGCGTGACAGTTGTTTGTTGCATTCCTAAGGTGTTTTGGGTGAGAAAGGGTGTGGGTCGCGCAAGTTTGGTATTGAGGAAGGTTGATTCACACAATTGTTGGAGGTGGACTTCCGCTCCAGTTATAACTTGTGTGTCGTCCTTGAAACTTGTGCGCCATCTTGGAGAAGTGCGCCAGGTGTTGTTGAAGTTCTCCCATCTTTTTGAAGCTGCAAAAAAGATAGAGGATTTCCTGATACCTTCGGTACAAAGTGATATTAGTCTACTGGTGAGATTTGGACTTCAACAGAGCATCTACATACAACAGAGGATGCATTCTTTTTCAATGATGAAGTGACATTCACATATATAAACTGAGTGGGACTTTACCCAAGGTAGTAAGCCAAGGGGAGTCAACAGGAGTGACCCAAGGGACGTAGCAAGCTATCCCTAAACCTTTGTAAAGGCAGTTTTCTTGGGACAGAGTTACTGTGCCCGAACCTTTGTAATCCACAGCTAGTTAAGTTTAGTGGAATTTTGTACGACCGAAAACATGTCAGTGTATTCTTCTTGGACATATCCCTTAGTGGTGAACCAATTAAAAAGTTTTGTGTCATCTTTCTGCATGTGAATGTTTTCTTTATGGTCTTATTCATCATATAGGTTTGACACATTCCTACCAACATGGGAACAAGATCCAACACATTAAAAGAAAAAGTGGTCACCCTGATTCACCCCTCCCCTCTCAGGGTGTCCCGAGGTCCTACAAGTGGTATTAGAGGGAGGTTGCTGGTGTTGAACTTGTCTTTTGTCATCATGGAGAATGCAGTCAATGTTAGGGGAGTCCTGCTATTCGATGGAAGTAATTTCCAGATTTATAATAATAGAATGAGATCTCATCTAAGATCCCTTGGAATGGAAGTTTTATTTTCCAATATGCAAGGTATTCATGTTACTGATCCAATAAGGCTGTCTATGATGGATGCTGATAGGAAAATTCTTGATGCTGATGCTAAAGCACAGAATTCTCTCACCGCATCCCTTTCTGATTAGATCTATCTAAATGTAATGAGATTCACCTCAACAAAGTCCATGTGGGATAAACTGGAAAATATTTATGAAGGAGATAGCAAAGTGAAGGAGGCGAAACTACAAGTCCTACACAATAGGTTTGATGATCTGAAGATACATCCAGATGAGAATGCAAACTCCATCTTCAATCAAATTACTAAATTGGTTGGAGAAATTCGGGGTCTAGGTGAAGAAATCAATGATGTTGACATTGTAAAGAAAATTTTAATAAGACTTCCACCCCTATACAATGCAAAGGTGTCAACCCTTGAGGAAAGAGATATTTCCAAACTTTCTTTGGATGATCTATTAAGAAGCCTAGTGGCATATGAAATGAGATTCAAACCATAAGATGCTACTATACAAGTAAGCAAGGAAATGGCATTCAAGTCCATGGAGAAACTGAAAATTTCAAAAGATAGTAGTGGTGAAGACGATGAGGAAAAAGAAATTCTTTCACTCATTTCTACGAAGTTCCGGAAGGGAAAAAGGAAATTCAAAGGGAAGTTACCTCTAGCCTACTTTTGTTGTGGAAAAGTCGGGCACATTACTTCTTAGTGCTCAAGAAAGATCGATGATGATGATAGCGATGCTGAAATCATTGAGAAGCCTTAGAAAATTTTTTTCAAGAAAGGAGACTTCAAATCTAGAAAGAAAGTTCTGAATAATAGTTTTGTCTATAAAGAGAAAGAAGATGATAATGAATTCTATGATTAAGAAGAACCAGAATTTAAAACTGGGAAACATGCTCCCATGATGGCCACTATTAAAAAATCAGAAGATACTGGTGGAGAAAATCAGTTAAAAACTAGTTCAGATCTCAAGTTGCAACTTAAGGATGTTGTTAGCAAGCTTAAGATTAAATTTAAGAGTTGGAATAAGTGGAAATCAATTATAGAATAATCAACTGAATATGTTGATAAAATTGAAACTGAAATGTAATGACTGGATGATTTGGTGAAAGTACAGTCTAAAATTCTTGAAAAAAATGATGATGTAGAGGATCTGAAGTTGAGAATTGAAGAGCAGGCAAAGGTCATCAATGACGTCACCTCCAGATTAGAATAAAAATCCAATACTATTGAGGTTCTTGAGGAGGAATTTGTTACCCTTAGGAGTAAACTTGAGAATAAATCAATTTCAAAAGAATCAAGGAAGAAAATACAGTTTGGAAGATTCTCAGATGCAGAATTACTGGCAAGATCCAAGAGTGGTTCAGATGGGGTTGGAAAAATCTTGAGTGATCAAAGACCTTCTTGCATGTGAAAGAGTTGAATTGGCTGTGAAGATGAGATGTCAACTACTGGAAGTAAATATAGCCAAAAGAAATACAAGATGAAAGTTGTACATGTTGAAACGTTGCCTGAAGTTATGAAAAAGAAACCCTAAATCCAAACTAAAAGGAGAACTGAAAATTATCCTCAAACATTCAGAAATTACAGGCAGTCCAACTATTCTCCCAAGGAAGAAAGTATGAGGATAAATTCAAGTGAGAAGACATTTACTCTCATGAAGTGTCAGTTCTGTGGCTATCTGGGCCATACCATGTCATATTGTAAAGAGGCAAGGAGCTACTTAAATGGGGAATATCTGGGACATCAACAAAGGAGACTGACTTCATATCCTCCATCTTATAGAATAAATAGTTTCTATGGATATTTTTTTGCTACTCTAACTTTGGTCATAAGGCTGTTAATTGTAGGCAGAGAAGGGACTTGGTCACCTCATACCGGAATTCAAGACAAGTCAAATCTCATCGACAAGATAGTGTTGCTCTTTCAAACAGGTTTTCTCCTCTCGAAGAAGACTTCAACTATGAAGAACCAATGTACACAGATGAGATAATTGAAAGGACATCAGTGTTCTATAATCATTCCAATGTCTCATGGAAATAAAGGAAGAAAATTGAGAAATCCAACCTTGCAGAGGTGGCCCTCAAAGCATCAAAAAGAAATAGTACTTGGATTCTGGATAACGGTTTTTCATCCCATATGACAGGTAATGTTGGCCTGTTAATAGATATCAAAAGGAATGTTTATGGAACGGTTATATTTGGTAATTATGGAGCTCTAAAAATCAAAGTCAGTGGAAGTACTGAATTAGCTAATGGAGATCTAAAGAAGACTGAAGTCCTTTACATAGATGGCCTACGTCATAATCTACTCAGTGTGAGTCAACTCTGTGACTCGAGACTTATTGTTACTTTTAATTAGAAAGGTTGCACTATCAAGGGAAAGATAGTAAATTCACTTATGAAGGGATGAAGAATGGAAGGCAACCTATATCAGGTTGATAGTAAAGAAAATGTTTTCTACATGACTGTTGAAGAAGAAAACAATTTATGGCATAGGAGACTGGGAAACATCACTCAAAAAGACATGGAGAAAATATCAAAATTGAGTATTTTCATGGACATTCCTAACCTGAAGCGTGAGCTTGAAAAGTTTTGTGATGTTTGAATTAGTGGAAATCTGGTCTGCAGTTCATATCGTCCAAAGAAGAAAAGGTCATCTCATCTTCTTGATCTAATTCATACAAATGTATGTGGTCTGATAAATGTTGTCGGAACTCATGGAGAAATATACTTTGTCCTTTTCATTGATTATTACAGTATAATGGCGTGTGTTATGGTCATTCACAGGAAATGACAAGTGCTTGACTGCATGAAAACATATCGGCAAATCACCAAGAATGATACTGGACGAACAATCAAAGTGTTTTGATCTGATAATGGAGGGTAATACACGTCCATTGAGTTTGATAATTACCTAGAAAAACATGGAATACAGCATGAGGTAGTTGTTTTGAGAACTCCACAACAAAATGGAGTTGTGGAGCACCAGAATCGACAGGTCAACAACATGGCCAGGACTATGTTGATTGAGATTGGTATCTCTCGCCATTACTGGAAGGAAGCTGTTGAAGCTGTAGTGCACATTCAGAATCGAACAGGTCTTTATATGGGAGAAACTAAGACACCATATGAATTGTGGCATGGAAGGAAGCCTTCATTGAAATATATTCGAGTTTTTGGAAGCAAATGTTTTATCTGGAATAAAGAATAAAATCAAGGTAATTTTGGTGACAATGATGATGAAGGAAGTTTTATTGGATATCCAATGAACAACAAAGCCTAAAAGTGTTTCAACAAGCAATTAGGAAGGATTGTGGAAAGCAGTGATATTAAGATAATTTAAGAGAAAACCACAAATTCTTCAAAAATTCCATATGCTGATGTGATATAAAGTGAGTAAGAAAGTGAACATACAGAAAATAAAAATTTAGAAATAGAGGAAGTTGTTCAAAACACTCAGCAGTCACATCATGATGTTGACTCAGAAGAAGAATCTGAAGAAGAAACTATGGATGGAGAGAATGAAACTGAACCTCACAGGAGAAATCAAAGAGCTAAGATTGATCCATCCAACATAATTTGGGATAGGAGTGCACCTACACAAACAAGGAGGATGATTAATAACACGCAATCTTCATTTCTATCAGTTTTGGATCCATCCTTATTTGAATAAGCTGCAAAGGATGAATCATGGGTAAAATCTATGAATGAAGAGTTAGATCAAATTGATAAGAATCATACATGGGATCTTGTCCAGATACCTGAAGGTCACAATGTGATTGGTAAAAAATGGATCTTCAAGAACAAGTTTGATGAGCATGGAAGTGTTATTAGAAACAAGGAACAACTGGTATGTAAAGGATACTCCCAAATTGAAGGTGTTGATGTTGAAGAAACCTTTGCTCCGGTGGCTAGACTGGAGTCAATCAGGTTGTTCCTTGCCATGGCACTCCAAAGAGGATATAAATTATATCAAATGGATGTCAAGATAGCATTCTTGAATGGCGTACTCGAAGAAGAAGTCTACATTGAAAAACCAGTGGGTTTTTTTCTTGGTATTGATAAAATAATGGTCTGTAAACTAAAGAAAGCACTTTATGGCTTGAAACAGGCACCACGGGCGTGGTACTCCCAGTTGGATTCTTATCTCAAGAAGCTGGAATTCAAAAGAGTAGTAGATCACAATCTATATGTGAAGAATTATACAAAAGATCAATTCATGGTTCTAGTCTATGTTGATGATATCATATTTGGTGGTAGAAGTCATAAATCAGTGGATGAATTTTCCAATCAAATGAAATCAGAATTTGAAATGTCTATGATTGGAGAGCTCACATATTTCATGGGGTTGCAGGTGATTCAAAAGAAGGATTACACTTTCATTTCTCAAGAAAAGTATGCAAGAGAGCTTCTGAAGAAGTCTAATATGCAAGAATCCAAACCAATATCAACTCTGATTGTAGTTGGAACCAAACTTGGAAAGCATGAGGATGGGGAATCTGTAGACCCCACTATGTACAGGAGGATAATTGGGAGCCTACTGTACCTGACAGCGACATGGCCAGATATTGTTTTTTCAACCTATCTTGTGGTCCGCTTTCAGAGTAATCCAAAGGAGGAACATATGACAGCAGTAAAAAGAATCATGAGGTGTATTCAAGGTACTCACAATTGTTGTTTATACTTTTCTGTAGGAAGAAATAGTGAATTATCAGTATTTTCTGATGCTGACTGAGCTAGATATGTAGTTGACAGAAAGTCCACCAGTGGTAGAGCATTCTATATTGGAAATAAATGTGTTGGTTGTTTGAGCATGAAACAAGAAAGTACTTCTCTTAGTACTACTAAAGTCGAGTATATCTCTACCATAAAGGCATGCACTCAACTGCTATGGATGAAGTAAAAAATAACTGATATTGGTGATGAGGTGAAGCAACCAATGGTGATTTACTGTGATAACAAGAGTGCAATTGATCTTACGAATAATCTTGTTCAGCATTCTCGTACAAAACATATTGAAATCAGATATCACTTTATCAAATAAAAAGTTGAGCAAGGAGTAATTAGAATGGATCATGTGGGAACTAATGAGAAAGTGGTTGATATCCTGACCAAGCCACTGTCAGTGGCTGTTTTTGAAAAACATTGGTTGAACCTCGATGTTTAGCCACATCCTAGTGCATAAGGAGGTTACTAAAATCCCCTCTCCCCGGTTATGTTAACTATTTTTAATCTATTTATGATTGTGATGCAGGTTTGTGGGGGAGATACTGTCCAGGGGGAGTGTGGTTTGGGCTGAATAAGGAACAATTACTAGTCTTTGAGTTTATTGTCAATGGGGTAGAAAGGAATAAATTCATGCTTGTTTAGGAATGTAATTCTTCTATGACACTATAAGATAATTTCTTGGGCGTCATTGAGAATTCCAAAACATGGGAACCCAATTCAAGCTTTATATCTTGTTTTCTACACCGATCATTTCTCACGTAGACTTAGAGTGTTGGCTATATTGATTCTTGTGTTGTTTTGTTTTCAAGTGGATGGTGATCTATTGAATTTATTTACTGATTTCCAACAAACCCAAAGGGGGAGATTGTTGGAACCATGGTCATCTATGCATTAATTGGAGAATGGTTTGTGTTTTTTGTCAATCCTCTGAGGAAGTTTAGAATGTGTTCCAGCAAAGTACTCATACAGGTCAAGGAGATAACAGTATTGAAGATGACACCATTTTCCAGTGTTTTCCAAATTTCTGGACCTCAAAAAATTATCAAAAAGGGGAAAATAGTGTTTTTGGTAAAGTGACTTGCGCGCTGGATATGTGTCGTGCAAGTGACTTGCACGCCGAGAAAGGACTTGCATGTTGGTTCCTATGAGGTCTGGAAACTTGCGTGCCTATTGTTCTTCATGATCAGAACTTCAAAATATGGCAAAGGAAAAAGGTTCGTGCAAGTATTGGTCGGGTTGCGCAAGTGAGTTGCGCGACAGAGGCTTGGGTGGTCGGACCTGCGTGCCAGAACTTGCGCGCTAAGAGGAGGCTTATGCGCCACCGTGCAGGGTGTCCATTTTGCCTATAAATAGAGAACCACCCCTCCTCATTTACAATAAAGTTCGAGACTTGGATAATTTCAGTTCTCCCATCGCGCAAGTGTAGTGGTCACACAAGTGTTTGTGGGTCGCGCAAGTATAATCTGTGTGACAGTTGTTTATTGCTAGCCCATGGCGGTTTGGGCGAGAAAGGGTGTGTGTCTCACAAGTTAGGTATTGAGGAAGTTTAAGTCATGAAAGTGTTGGAGGTGGACTTGTGTGCTAGTTATAACTTGCAGGTCGTCCTTGAAACTTATGCGCCGTCTTGGAGAAGCACGCCAGGTGTTGTTGAAGTTCGTCCGTCTTTCTGAAGCTGCATGAAAGCTGGAGGATTTCCCGATACCTTAGGTGGAAAGTGAGATTAGTCTACTGGTGAGAGTTGGACTTCAACAGAGCATCTACATATAATAGAGGATGCATTCTTTTGCAATGATGAAGAGACCTTCACATCTATAAACTGAGAGGGACTTCACCAAAGGCAGTAAGCCAGGGGAGTCAATGGTAGTGACCCAAGGGACACAGTGATCTATCCCTAAACCTTTGTAAAATCATTGAGCCTAGGATAGAGTTACTATGCCCGAACCTTTGTAATCCACATCTAGTGAAGTTTAAAGTAATTTGGTACGACCGAAAACCTTTCGGCGTATGCTCCTTGGATGTAGCCCTTAGTGGTGAACCAAGTAAAAAGTGATGTGTCATCTCTCTACATGTGAATGTTTGCTTTCTGATCATATTCATCATACAGGTTTAACAAGTTCCTACCAAAGTGGGAATAAAATCCATCACATTAAAAGAAAAATTGGTCACCCTGATTCACCCCTCCCCTCTCAGGGTGTCCCGGGGTCCTACAGATGATAGGCCGTAATAAAGTTTAGTTCAGTTCTTAAAGCATGCTGGAGAATCTTCCAGAACTTCCATGTGAATCTCGGATCTCTATTAGATATAATAGATAGTGGTACTTCATGCAGACTTACCACCTATTTGATATATATCGTTCATGTTCATCTAATTATAAATCCTCTTGAATTATGATAAAGTTAGCTATTTTTATAAGATGATCCACAATGAACAATATAGAATTGTTTCCTCTGGAGAAGGCCAATGACAAAGACCATAGTGATGTTCTCCCACTTCAATGTTGGTATGGGTAGTAGTTTCATCATCCCATTAGACTTTTTCCTTTCATCCTTCACTTTCTGACATACTAGGCACTTTGATGTATGATCAACAATCACCTTCTTCATAATGACCCACTAAAAGTTCTCTCAGAGATCTCAATACATCTTTGTGCTCCCTCGGAGAATAGAGAAGGTTGAGATATGTGCATCATTCAAAAGATACTTCTTTATCTCTAGATCAGATGTTACACATAATCATATCCCAAATCTTACAACTCCTTCTATGTCAATATTTAACTTAGAGGATTTCCCATTTTTGATAGCTTCCACCCTTTTCTTAATTTTCACATCTTTTATTTAAGAATCCTTTATTTTGTACATGAGGGATTGTGGAGAAACCATTTGAGAAAGGATTGATGATTTTATTCCCTTAATGATTCTCATTTCTATCCTCTATAAATCTATGAAGATTGGATCCTATTCAATTCTTTTCATTGATAAAGATGAAGGATCCTTTCTACTTAGAGCATCTGCTACCTTATTTGCCTTGTCGGGATGGTAGTGGATTGAGAAGTTATAATCCTTGATGAGATCTAACCATATTCACTAGTGAATATTAAGCTATTTATATGTGAATATATATTTTAGACTCTTGTGATCAGTATATATCTCACACTTCTCCCTATATAGATAATGCTTCCATATTTTCAACATAAATATTATATCTGCCAACTCCAGATCATGTGTGGGATAGTTTTACTCATGGATTTTTAGTTTCCTTGAGGTGTAGGCTATCACTTTATCATTTTGAATTAGTAAATAGCCTAAGAATTTATTTTAAGCATAATTGTACACCACAAATAGTTCTCCACTTGTTGGGAGTGTGAGTACTAGCATAGTGATCAGCCTCTGTTTGAGCTCCTTAAAGATTTCATCAAATTATTGAGTCTGGAAAAACTTCACCCCCTTATATGTTAGCTTAGTCATTGGGTTTGACAATCATGAAAATTTCTCCCCAAATCATCAGTAATACCCAGCTAGACCAAGGAAGCTGTGGATCTCCATTACAGATGTTGGTCTGGGTTATTCTTTGATTGCCTTTGTCTTGGAAGGGTCTACAGATATCTCTTTGTCGGTGATGACATACCACAAGAATGATATTTCCTCCATCCAAAACTCACATTTACTATAATTTTCATAATGTTTCTCCCTTCATAAATTCATTGGAATAGTATTCAAATTCTTTTTATAATACTCTTTAATCTTGGAGTAAATGAGAATATCATCGATAAATACCACCACAAATTTGTCGAGGTAATCTATAAAGACTCTATTCATTAAATCCATGAATATTTCTAGATAATTAGTGAGTCTGAATGTAATAACTATGAACTCATAGTATCCATACCTCATTCAAAAGTTAGTTTTGGTAATATATTTCTTCCTCACCTTAGTTGGTGATATCCCAATCGAAGGTCCACCTTAGAGAAATAACTGGCCTCACATAGTTGATCAAACAAGTCATCTATCCAAGGCAGGGGATACTTTTTCTTTATCATGATTTTATTGAGCTCACAATAATCAATGAATAGGTCCATTGATCTATCCTTATTATTAATAAAGAGGACTGGTGCACCCCATGGTGAAGCACTCAGGTGTACAAAACCCTTCTCCATATTCTCCTGTAACTATTTCTTCATCTCTTCCAGCTCAACAGTGGTCATTCTATAAGGTTTATTTGATATAGGTAGGTATATAGTAATAAGTTCAATTGAGACCTTAATCTCCTGATCAGGAGGAATACTAGGAAACTCTTTAGGGAATACATAAGTGTAATCCCTCACAATGGGTATGTCTTTGAGTAGTATCACCTCCTTTTTCTCAATCATTTGAGCTATGAAAGCTTTCTCAAAAGGCACTAATATCCAAACATGAGATGATGATTCTAAATGAGATTCATCTTCCTCCTTAAAGTTGTAAATAATTGGAGAATGCTTCGGGATGTGAATAGTGATCTCCTTTTCCTGAAAATTGATGTTGTCCTTGTATAAATATATCCAATCCAAGAAAAATATAACATAGAAATCCACTAAAGGAATTATAATGAGATTTTTTGAGAGTTTTAGTCCACAAATATTTATCAGGGAGGAGTTATAAACCTTTTATGCATTAATTTCCCCATTTTATATTCTCATAGATAACTCAACCTCCAAATTTTGAGGTGGTGTTTGAGTATTTCTACTAAACTTGCAAGATATGAAATAATTCATAGATCCAGAATCAAATAGTATATTTTATATTCTTGAATTAATAAATATCATACCTACCACCGCATAATTTTCCAGCTCCACCTTAGTAGTAGTGATATCATAAGCCCTTCCTTATTACCTTGGAGGTTTTGTTTATTTCCCCCAATAACCCTTGTCTTAGAGAAATTGTTCTCAAAATTCCCATGCTCCTTGAAATTGTAGCACTGCACTACAAGTTTAGTGTTGATATAAACCTTCCTTTATTATTCCACATTAGTGGGATTTTTCATATCCATTCAATAATTTTTATCTAGATGTCCCATTATTCAACATTTGAATCAATTCTTAGTTCCTTTTAGATAGTTCCCAGGATACTTATTCCCACAATTTTGACATGTGGGATGTTTGAACTTCATTCCATCATGGGATTTATTTTCTGGACCACCCATATTAGACTCCATTTTCCAATTTTTTTTATCTTTCCTATGAGACCATTGAGAGTCTTCAATATTAATTTCAACCATGAGGGCACAACGGACAATCTCCTCATAACTGTCGAAGTCACAAATTTCCAACACTTTTCGTAGACTCAGATTTAGTCCTCTAAAGAAGTGATCCACAGTAATTTCAGTGTTAATGACAAATCTAGAGGCATATATTACAATCCTAGTGAATTTTTCTTCATACAAACTGATGGAATCATCCTCCTTATGCTTGAGTCTGAGGAACTCTCTTTCCATCTTGAGGTGGAGGGTTTGGGGAAAATATTTATTGAAAAATATTCTCTTTAAATCCTCCCAATACATGGAATCAATTTCCTCCTAGGACTTCTTATTCTTGATCAGTTTCCACTACTGAATAGCTTCCTCATCGAAATGATAGATCTCTAGCACAACTTTCTCTTCTTCTGATCACTGGAGTTTAGATAATATCTTTTCAATGGAGTCAATCCACTTTTCTGCAAGGATGGGATTGGAAGATCCACTAAACATGGGATGTATTTTGTACATTAAGTATTCAATGGAAAATTTCTATTTCCATTGAAGAGTAGGGAATTATATATGATTAAAGTTATTATTCATGACATGATCTAGCTGATCAAGTACTTTCATAAAGTTTTGACCACCTATTCCCATCATATCAGGCATATCATTTGGGAAATCATCACATTTCCTATCACATTGATTGTTGGAACATGTTCTTCTATTTCCTATCATTGTCTAAGAAAAATAAAATACAACTAAGGGGCTTAAATACATAACTATTAATCATAAAAAATGAAACTTTAAACAAAAAAGGATAAACTCTAAAAGGAAAAGTATATCCTAACTTGTGATTCCCTAGGTTTCAATATTGGTTACCCTTGATCTATTTCCTAAAATATATTCTTATGGGATTTTTTTTTACTCTTAATAATTTTTTGTACTAAGATTATGAATTACCAAATCATATCCCTCGAGAGTGTCAAACCAGGAGTGCAATAAGGCCCATTTTTGTGCACCAATTCGTGTTTGAGTCTAGCTCAAAGCAGTGTATTTGGGTTTTACCCCTAGATATATCTGTGTCATAGCCACATCCACTTGTTCATATCCCTAAAAGGATGTATTTTCTTGATAAACCAATTACTCTATATTTACCAAAATTTAGAGATGTTTTCTTATACTTGGCTCATCCCAAAAGTTTTTACTAAAGTGCCTTATTCCTAATCTCCAAAATAACTAGAATATCCTCTAATACCAACTATAGAGACCCATCCTTTTACACATATAATTATAATATTTTAATCGTAATTCAACTTCTAATTACAATCCAAGGATTGTAAATTCTAGTGTCTGGGAATACTAGGCACATAAAACATAAAACATGGAAATAAACAAAACATTTCTTTATTTAATATTCAAAAAGAGATCCTAACTTCCATTGTGCTAATACATATTCATATGATAATCTAGGGATAACATTAACAAAGGGATGAGCTAAAATTCCTAGTAAGGGAATAAACATAAGAATAAAGCTTTATCACACGGGTTAGAAGGCATAAAATAATGATATAAAAAGGCTGGAACATATAGAATCATGATATATAAAAATGGGATCATATAAAAATGGATTCATATTAATGTGGAAGAAACATAAAGCATGAATTTATCACAATTAAATTATCTTTTCGTATAGAGGACCACAATTCAAGGTTAACCACCAAGATCGTTGCACATGGTAGCACGAGTCAAGGCTAACTGCCAAAACTGTTGCACATAATGTCTCATGAGAATAAACTTTACCCAATGCATTGAAGCACTATCAGGGTGAAAAAAATCATAAAATGTTCATGAATATGTTTTCCTCATATAGAATCATACATAATCAATCATACAAAAACATAAGGGTACCCATGGAAAGAAATGGGTATCATAATCATGTCATAAATAATAATTAATTGGCATATCATACAAGTGTCCATGAAAGAAAGGAATTTGAAAATACATGGAAATTAATAAATTAAAATAGGCATATATCATGGTAAGTTATTTCAAACAGATTTTATAACATGTAAAAAGAGTATTTAAGAAATTTTAGCATTAAAACATTTTAGTGCGGTTTTAAGGAAATTACTAAAGTTCATTTAAAATCGAAAAGGGAATAATCTTTTATATAAAACCAGAAGTGAAAAAATAAGGTTTTAATAATAAAGAGACTGATTTTTTCAACATAATGGTATCTTAAAATAGATTATATAGTGTCCTTGAAGATGGGTAAAATTTTGGGAAGTTCCCTTAAATGGGTTTGCTTATCGAGAAGTATTGAGGAGGGAACCCCTTAAAAACATGTAAATACCAAAAAGAGAATGATGAATGGAACATGATACATGAGTTTGGAGAATTTAAAAATAATTTATAATATGTACATAAAAATAATGTATAACCTCATTTTGGTAAAAATAAATATAGGGAAACCCTAATGAATAATGGAGGTTCGGGTATAATCCCTTACCTTAAGTATGAAGGTGTTATTCACATAATCTTAATGTCATGGATAATCAAAATATAATAATTAATTAGTATTTCCAGAACCTCTTATTCATGTAATTGATTTATTATAGCCTTATTAAGTTCATTTGTAACCTTTTTTATGGGTTAAGAGGTTCAATTTCATTGTTTGGGAGTGTTTGTTTCCTTGGTTTTTATGATTGGTTTTCTAATATACTTGTAAAGATAAACATGTAATATGAGAATGGTTTCCTAGAACTGGATTTATATGTTATTAGTGAATATAAATAATATTACATGGTTAAAAAATTCATTTGGTTATTTTGAGTGAAGATGAATCATTATATAAAACTTTAATGATAACTGTTTTGGTTAATTGGCGGTTTTAAATCACCACGAACACATTTTTCTTTATAAATTAATTTCATGTGTAAAAATATTACAAAACCTTAAATTAGACATGATACATATATTATAGTATGTTTCAACCATAAAAATGGTTTTGTGACTATAATTGAATATGGTAAAAGAAATTGAAAACCTGTCTTCCTTGAATGTGATAAATTAACACATCTCAAAAGTTGTTTTCATTTATAGTATAAAAGGAGAGGGAAAGGAGAGATTGTAAGAACCTGGATCTTCGTTTTAGGTATGTCTTCTTTTCTTCCTATATTTTTTGAGAAATGAGGGTTTTCTAGAAATTTTTGAAGTACACACCGTGTACTTTCTGAGTACACGCCATATACTCTCTTGTCGCGCCAAGCCATGTGTTGGCCGTGTTCGGGCCACACAAATGGTGTGTAAGGGTGATGTGGAGGCCGCTTAAAGCAGAGTAAAAAAACAGAGTACATGCTGTGTACCCCATAAGTACACTCTGTGTATTTTATTTTTTTCATTAAATGGACCGGGGTCGCGTCTGACGGACAGAACACCTTTCGTCCAGGTTTCATTCATCCGAGAGAAGTCATACGGCCGCGATTCTTCTCTGATCCCCCATTCCTCCATCTGATCTCCATTTCATCCGCTGTCAATTGCATTGGAACCGTAGCAGTGATTTCTTCTTTCTCTTAGAGCTTTGTTTTCCAATTCCTCCTCATTTTCAAGTTATCGTGGGTTGAGTATTTTGGACATTTTCTCAGATCTTCTTCATTCTAAGTAGAATCAATCTTCGTGGCTCAAGTATATCGATCTCCTAGGATCGAGGTAGGTGTTTTGTTTACCTACGTTGAATTTCTTTGATTTTTTGTGCAAAAAGTGATGGATACCCATGTATCGGGTATCCCGGGTTAGGTATTTTGATTCCTTTGTATAATTGACTTAGATTGCTTGTTTTCTTGAGGTTAATTGATAGCAATATATTCTTGGTTACATGTTAAAGGATCGCCCATGGGTGATTACTCTTGCTTTGGCTGTTTACCACCGTTTGGCTTAGGTCATGTGAGGAAAACCTTGTAGAATTTTTTGTCTACCTTGTTATAGCTAATTGCATGTATTGTCTGTTGTTTATATGCTTTTTATCCATTACAGCTATTAGCAAAGTAGTTTTTGAACTTACTTAGGGCTGCTGATAGTCGATTACACACGACTAGACTGCTCAGGGCTGTGTGAACCTAGTGCGGTAGACTAAAGAGGGAATTGACAATTTAGGCCTTCCCTATAGAGTCTGTTATAAATTAGTTTCGTACACAAGACCTACAGGAATTAGACTTTGTGCTTCCCAAGAGTTTCCTTAGTTTACACACGTATCGAGACCACAGGAGGAATTAGACGTAAGTGCTTCCTCAGAGAGTCCGTAGCTATCGTTGCAAGATCATATGGGAATTAAAAGTGAGAGATTCCTAGAGTGTTTGTGCCTTGTATGATTATTTGAGTAGAGGGTTATGCCAGTAGAAGCCACCCAGAGAGTCAGTATTATTATTTGTTTGGTTTGTTGTGACGAGTCCACCAAGCCAAAGAACAAGCTTGGGTTTGTACTGCTTGTTGTCTAGGTAGTCTGATGAGATACCTGATGTGTTACTTGTTGTGCCTTGAGAATATAGAGTTGTTTTCTAGACTCCTTATTTGATAATTAAATTATTGTATTAAATTAATTAATAAACGTGAATGGATATTTGTAGGATTGTTACTTTGGTGTACCTTTGTTTCTCTGCTGCATTTATTTCCTTTACTTTTTCTATTCTACTCACTGATAGTAGGGCACAGATCTTGTGGTGATGGCCTATTGGGATTAGTCTCACACCCTGTTTGGGTCCTGATTTTCGACCCAAACAGGTTATATGGTTGCAGGTGTGGATAGGTATTGTGGCCCTTCTACTTCAGGTACGTGATTTCTGGTTGGAGCTGGAGAGGATAGGACTGAGCTTAGGCTTGCGATGCTGCTGGAGTTGTTGTTACTTTTAGTACTTTGTTTTCAGTTGTATTTTAGCACGTTGTTGTGTTTGTTGATTTCCTTAGATACTTGTACCTTCTACATCATTATCATCATTACTATATATATTCATTTATTCCGCTGTTTGGTTTCAGTTGTTGTACGTCGTTTACTGCTTCCGCTATTGACTCTTATTTCTTTTCCCTTGTATAACTTATCAAATGAGGGCATAGTTTCCCCAATAACTTACCAAGGCCCTTGTTTCTAGTCGATAGCCTCTGTCATTTGGGGAAATGCGCTTGAGGTTATCTGGCGAACCGGGCACAGGGCACCAATTGAGTGGATCTAGATTCGGGTCGTTACAAAGTGGTATCAGAGGGGGAGGAGCAGGTATAATAAGACCTCGTGCCTGAGAGACCCAATGGAGTACCAATCTTGCGGCAAGATGGGTCATCTGCAGCGCTTCTGCAAGGTTCCCCTTCTAGCAGATAGTGAAGGAGGATCAGTTTCGACCCCGCATACCGGAGCAGGGTTACCATTTTCGCAGTAGACTGGGGGCTGGAGTTCTTCAAGTCGTCCAGGTCAAGGTAGAGGTTGTGGATGTAGTGGTCAGGCATAGGGGGGAGCAGCTCAAGGTTTTCAGGCAGCTACACAGGGCCGCGGTGCAGGCCAGACTTTTGCTGTAGAGCAGATTCATTAGGATCAGGGTACCGAACCCTCTACAGTTCGAGGTATGATCTAAGTAGCCTCAGTTTTATCTTTAGATCTTTTCGATACTAGTTATTCTCATAGATTTATCTATGTTTATGTCGTGTAGATCCTTAGGCTCTATGTCTTTTCATCTTCTAACATGTTGAATCTCGACACGCCCTTGGGAACGAGGACATCTAGCGTACGTCAGTGCAGATAATTCCATCTAGAGGTTGCAGGGTGTCACTTCTTATGGGACCTATATGTCCTAGAGATGACAGGCTATGATTTCATTCTCAGGATAGACTGGTTGGTTCCCTTCCAGGCAGTCGTCGATTGTTATCGTCGTAGGATGAGTTTCGTATCACCAGATGGAGGGTCCTTTCTTCATAGAGGCAAGTGGGATGTCCAGACGGGTAGAGCTAGACCAGAGCATAATAGGATAGGATGGGTTACAGCCTAGTTTTCTAGTCTTTATCTGGATGACCAAGGGACTTCACAGTTGAACATTTCTCCATTAGTGGATCGTTTCAGAGATGTCTTTCCAGAGGACTTTTCAGGTTTACCTCTGGAGCGTGAGGTAGACTTCTCGATTGAGCTCATTCCAGGAGCGGCACCGGTGTCCATTCCTCCTTATAGGATGGATACACCTGATTTTCAGGAGCTCAAGAAGTATTTGGAGGAGTTGCAGGCAAAGGGTTTCATCCGACCCAGTACTTCTCCTTCGGGTTTTCCTTTCCTTTTTGTGAAGAAGCCAGACGGTACCCTTCGGCTTTGCCTGGATTATCGGAAGTTGAACCATTTGATGGTCAAGAACTGATATCCCTTGCCGAGGATCGATGATCTCTTAGATCATCTTTGAGGAGCCAGAGTATTCATGAAGATCGACTTGAGATCCAGCTATCATCAGTTGCGTGTCAGACCATCTGATATACCCCTTACAGCCTTCTGGAGCAGGTATGGTCTATATGAGTACTTGGTTATGCCATTCGGTCTCACGAATGCGCCGGCAGTCTTCATGGCACTGATGAACAGAGTGTTCCATCCTTACTTGGATTCCTTCGTGGTGGTTTTCGTAGATGACATCTTGGTGTACTCTCACACTCAACACGACCATGAAACCCATCTTGAGATCATTTAGAGTACACTGAGGGAGCATCAATTATATTCTAAGCTCTAAAAGTGCCACTTTTGGATGGATGAGATCCACTTCCTAGGTCATGTCATCTCAGATACATGGGTATTAGTAGACCTAGAGAATTTGAGAGAAGTAGTTACCTGGGAGTAGCTGAAGAATGTCTTCGAGGTATGGAGTTTCTTGGGGTTGGCTGGTTACTACAGGAAGTTTATACAGGACTTCTCATGCTTAGAAGCACCGTTTATGGGCTTGACTTCGAAGGTGGTAAAGTTTGTTTGGTCAGAATCCTATGATTCAGCCTTTTAGTAGCTGAAGGGGAGGTTGAATTTGGCACCGATTCTGGTTTTGCCAGAGCCGGGCAGGAGTTATACAGTTTTCTGTGATGCATCTTGCGTCAGGCTAGGAGCAGTGCTTATGCAGGAGGATCGTGTTGTTGCGTATGGATCTCGTCAGTTGAGACCACATGAGAGCAATTATCCTACGCATGACCTGGAGTTGGCTTCATTTGTTCATGCTTTGCGTTGTTGGAGGCATTACCTTCTGGGAGAGCATTTTGTGGTATACACTGACCACAAGAGTCTCAAGTACATCTTCATGTAGCGTGACCTGAATCTGAGACAGCAGAAGTGGTTTGAGTATCTCCAGTCCTTCGACTTTGAGCTTTCCTATACACCTGGGAAAGGCAACGCAATGGCTGACGCACTGAGCAGGAGAACTCAGATATAGGCAGTTCAGGAGGCCAGCAGTGAGTGGCAGATTATGGCTCTGTTCTCTGAAATGCATTTGGAGGTGCACGACAGGCAGGGTCATACTTTCCTATCTTCTGTAGTTGTTACCTCTGCGCCTCTTGACTGAGTTCGAATGAGGTATCTAGAAGATTCTGAAGGCCTAGTCCTACGGGAAAGCGTTTCAGGAGAGGACCCTCTTCCCAGATGGACCGTTGGCGAGGATGAGATCTTGTGTTTCCAGGGACGCATGTGGGTTCCAGAATATATACGTGAGGATCAAATGTGAGACTTTAATTCCTCTGTCTTGGTAGTTCATCCTGTCATCACCAAGATGTATTTTGATCTACACCGCCAGTACTGGTGGCCAGGTATGAAGAAAGATGTGGCTGGTTTTGTCATGAGATGTTCCACTTGTCAGCAGGTGAAGGTAGAACACCAGCGGCCAGCAGGGCTTTTGCAGCAGTTACTCATTCCTGAGTGGAACTGGAATGATGTCGTGATGGAATTCGTGACAGGGTTACCAAGATTTTCAAGAGGGAACGACACAGTATGGGTTGTCGTTGATAGGCTCATGATGTTTTCTCACTTCTTGTCGATAAAGGAAACCATCGGTGTCGATGATCTTGGACGGTTGTATGTATGTGAGATTGTGTGCTTTCACAGGGTTCCGAATACTATCATTTCGGATAGGGACACCCGCTTTACTTCTCATTTTTGGCAGGGGCTATAGAAATATTTGTGTACACAGGTACTTCTGAGTACAGCTTACCATCCCCAGACAGATGGCTAGTCAGAGCGCACGATCCAGGTTCTTGAGGATATGCTCCGAGCTTACATTCTGTATTTTGGTGGTTCTTGGGAAAAGAATATTCCTCTTGTGGTGTTTTACTATAATAATAGCCTTCAGGAGACAATTCATATGGCACCCTACGAATCTTTCTACGGTAGGCCATGCCGATCACCTTTGTGCTGGCTGGAAGCAGGAGAGGCAGCTTTGCTGGGACCCCGTCTTGTTCAGGAGACCTCAGATCAGATAGAGTTGATTCAGAAGAGGATGGATACGGCACAGTCTCATCAGAAATCTTATGCTGATCAGTGGAGACAACCTCTGCAGTTCGAGGTTGGAGATCAGGTTTTCCTACGTGTCGCCCCGAGGCTGGGACACAAGAGGATCAGAAGACAGGGTAAACTTTCACCGAGATACGTCAGGTCGTTTGGGGTCTTGGAGAGAGTTGGGACGGTTGCCTATCAGTTGCAGTTACCTCATAGGTACCAAGCCATGCATGACGTATTCCACGTCTCTCAGTTCCGACGTTACTTTTCAGACTTGTCTCATGTCTTTCAGCCCGAGGAGGTTGAGCTCGAAGCAGATGCATCATTTGAGCAGCTTCCTATCCAGATTGTCGATCGCAGTACGAAGGTTCTACGTGGGTGGTCTGTTCCTATAGTACGGGTGCTATGGAAGCATGGGGGAGTACAGGACGAGACCTAGGAAAGAGAGGTCGATGTACAATCACAGTGGTTGGAGCTGTTTGGGGTTTCTTCTTCTCCGCCTCACTAGGGAAATTCGGGGACAAATTTCTTTAAGGAGGTAATTTTGTAAGAACCCGGATCTTCGTTTCAGGTATTTATTCTTTTCTTCCTAGATTTTTTGAGCAATGAGGGGTTTCTGGAAATTTTTGAAGTACACGCAGTGTACTTTCTGAGTACACGTCGTGTACTCCCTTGTCGTGCCAGGTCGTGTGCTGGACATGTCCGGGCCACACACACGGTGTGTAAGGGTAATGTGGAGGCCGCTTAAAGTGGAGTACAGAAAAATAGAGTTCATTCCATGTACCCCAGAAGTACACACCATGTATTTTTTTCATTAAACAGACCGGGGTCGCGTCTGACGGACAGAACACCTTTCATCCAGGTTTTGTTCATCCAAGAGAAGTCGTACGGCCGTGATTCTTCTCCGAGCCCTCGTGCCTCTGTATGATCTCCGTTTCAGCCACCGTCAATTGCGTTGGAACCGTAGCGGTGAGTTCTTCTTTCTCCTAGAGCTTTGTTTTCCAATTCCTCCTTGTTTTCAAGTTATCGTTGGTTGAGTGTTTTGGACATTTTCTCGGATCTTCGTCATTCTAAGGAGAATCAATATTTGTGGCTCAATTATATCGATCTCCTAGGATCGAGGTAGGTGGTTTGTTTCCCTATGTTGAATGTATTTGAGTTTTTGTGCAAAAAGTGTCGGATACCCATGTATCGGGTATCCCGGGTTAGGGATTTTGATTCCTTTGTTTAATTGACTTAGATTTCTTGTTTTATTGAGGTTAATTGATAGCAATATATTCTTGGTTGCATGTTCGAGGATCACCCATGGGTGATTACTCTTGCTTTGGATGTTTATCTTCGTTTCGCTTAGGTTGCCTGTGAGGAAAACCTTGTAGCATTTTTTTTCTTCCTTGTTATAGCTGATTGCATGTATTTCCCACTGTTTATATGCTTTTGATGCATTGTAGCTATTATCCAAGTAGTTGTTGAACTTACTTAGGGCTTCTGACAGTCAATTATGCACGACTAGACTGCTCAGGGCTGTGTGAACCTGGTGCGGTAGACTAAAGAGGGAATTGAAAATTTAGGGATTCCCTATAGAGTCTGTTATAAATTAGTTTTGTTTGCATGAACTATAGGAATTGGACTTTGTGCTTCCCAATAGTGTCCTTAGTTTACACACGTATCGAGACCACAGGAGAAATTAAACGTAAGTGCTTCCTCAGAGAGTCTGTAGCTATCATTGCAAGACCTTAGGGGAATTGACGGTGAGATCTTCCCAGAGTGTCTGTGCCTTCTATGATTATTTGACTAGAGGTTTCTGCCAGTAGGATCCACCTAGAGAGTCAGTATTATTATTTGTTTGGTTGGTTGTGAAGAGTCCACCAAGACAAAGAAAAAGCTTGGGTTTGTACTGATTATTGTCTAGGTAGTCTGATGAGATACATGTTGTGTCACTTGCTGTGCCATGAGAATATAGAGTTGTTTTCTAGACTCTGTGGTTGATAATTAAATGATTTTATTAAATTAATAAATAAATTTGAATGGAGATTTGTAGGATTGTTACTTTGGTGTACCTTTGTTTCTTTACTATATTTATTTCCTTTACTTTTTCTATTCTGCTCACTGATAGTAGGGCACAAATATTGTGGTGATTGCCTACTAGGATTAGTATCACACACTATTTGGGTCCTACTTTTTGGCCCAAACAGGTTATATGGTTGCAGGTGTGGATAGGGGTCGTGACCCTTCTACTTCAGGTACGTGATTGCTGGTTGGAGCTAGAGAGCATAGGACCGAGCTTAGGCTTGAAATGCTGCTGGAGTTGCTGTTAATTTAGTACTTTGTTTTCAGTTGTATTTCAGTACGTTTTTGTGTTTGCTGCTTTCCTTATATACTTGTGCCTACTGCATCATTATCATCATTACTATATATATTCATTGCTTCCACTGTTTGGTTTCAGTTGTTGTACATCGTTTACTGCTTTTGTTATTGACTCTTATTTGTTTTCCCTTGTATACCTTTCCAAATGAGGGAATATTTTCCCCAATAACTTACCAAGTCCCTCTCTTCTAATCAGCAGCCTCTGGCGTTTGGGTAAATGCACTTGAGGTTATGTGACGAACCGGGCACGGGGCACCAGTTGAGTGGCTCCGGATTCGGGTCGTTACAGAGATGATGATGAATTATTCTATTATCATAAAAAAACTTCCAGTGACTGTAAGTTAATGTACTTATCATAACATTTGGATAAAAGGTGGTAAGGAAAGAAAAAGGAAGAAAGGAACTTGAAAGAAAATAAAAGCAATTAAAAGAGGAATTTACCTCTTGAATATATCTTCCTTGAGAGCCTCTTTAGGGGGGAGGAATTTTCCTTTTAAAGAGACCAGGGGATTCTAGAAGTGGGAGAGGGTATTGGGGAGTGATTTTAGTATAATTTATAGAACACACAAGTCTTTAGATGAGTGAAGAGAAGAGGTAAATAGAGGTGGTATTTATAGTGGAGGAGAGGAGGTGTTTCCCATTATTTTAATCATTAGTTTAATATTTTTACTCAAGACTATGAATAGTATTGATTATTGTGAACAAAAATAGTAGATCATATGAGTTCGGACCAAATCCCATTTATAGCCTACATGACTCAATCATGATGCAGAAATTCATTTATTTAGCATTTATCATAAATTGTCGTATTTTACTATTCACAAAAATTCAAGTATTTTAGAAAAATCCCAAAAATTCACCCTACCCATTTTTTGAAATTTAGAATACAAAAATGAACTCAATTTTTTAAAAAAAAATTCTAAATGTGATAAATTTAATTTTTAGTTAAAATCATAATTTACTTGAAAAATTCAAATTTTAAAATTAAAACTGCTTTTCTAACACTTTAAAAAATTATTTAAGGTCTCATAAAATTATCTTATATTAATAAGTCATAAAAATAAATATTTATGAATAAATTTTGTGAAAATAAATTTTCTTTTAATTTATTAAATTAATCCGAAAATTGTAATTAAATATACATGACTTACAAAAATACCAACAATTTATTAACACTTTTTAAAATATCTATTTATTTATACTATGATATAATTATAAAATATTGACACATATAAGATGGTTAAATTTTATTTATGATTTCATTGGTGATGTTACTATTACATTATATGGTTTACTATTCATAAGGGTCACATTACTATTCCAAAGGTCAAGTTACTATTTCATCAGTATACGTTCCTTAACTTCTAGCGATACCTTTTATTTTACTAATTATTTAGTTATAAGGTTTTTATTGTGTTATATATGTAATATTATATGATTATACTATAAGACATAATTATAAGAAGCTAATTCCATTGATAAAATATTGGGTCATTATAGGATCCTTCTAAATTATCATCATTGATAAGTTTCTCGATTCATTTATACTTAGAGAAAATACCAAATTATTTTATTTTCCATGATACTAGTGGATTGAGAAGTTACATTACATGATCAAATATAACTATCTTCATTTGTGATTATTAAGATCATTCAGGGTGAATATATGCTTGACACTCTTATGATTCTTATATATTTCAAAATTCTCCCCATATGGATAATTTTTCAAAATTTTCAACATTAATATCACTGAATCCTAATCCATATATGGAGTTGGGTTATTCTAATAATGATAAATAAAATTAAGTTTTATACTATCCCATTATAATTTTTAATCCATACACATCATATTTAATTATTTAATACATCCTTCTATTCCATGAAAATCTCCCCACTTGAGGGAATCATGAGGAAAGGTGATGTGATAACATTTTTGTGATTCCTTATAACACTTTTTGAACTCATTGGTCTTGAAAAACATTACTCCCTTTCGATTCAGCTTAGTTAGTGGGTTTGAAAATCATAATAAGTTTCCCAAAAATCATTATTCATATCCATCTAGTATAATGAAAATATGGATCTCCATTTTAGATATTTTTTTGGGACACTTCACAATTGAAATTCTATATGATGTGTCTAATTATATCCCTTTTTTGGGGATAAAATAACCTAATAATAATACTTACACTATGAAAAACTCATATTTACTATAAAATTCCTATTTCTTCTCCTTTTGAAAAGTATTTATACAATATTCAAATGCTCCTCTTGCTACACTATTCCCTTTCACTATATCATAATATCATCTATGAATACTTCCAAAATTTTATAAAGATAATCTCTAAGTACTCTACTTATTATGTCCATAAATATTGTTGGAGGATTACTATATTTGAAGGACATCACTGTGAACTCATAGTGTCCAGATTTTGATTGAAATGAAGTCTTTAGAATATCTTCCTTCTTCATTATTAATTGGCGATATCTCAACTGATGGTACACCTTATTAATATTGGTCATCAGAAAATTGATCAAACAAGTCATATATCCATGTAAGGGGATACATGTTCTCTATCATGATTTTTTGAGTTCTTGATAATAAATGATTTGGAACACCTACCAATCATTACTCCTAAATAAGAGGACCTATAAACCCCATGGTGAATAATCAGGTGTATAAAACACTTTTCCTGGTTCTATTTTAACTTTTTTATCTATTATTACAAGTTAATGGTAGGAATTATATAATGATTATTTGATATGGGTAGAGATCTAGGTATAAAATCAATTGAGAAATAATCCTCTTGTTTAATAGGAATACCCGATAACTCTTTAAGGAATACATCATTTTATTTCTTCATAATGGGAAAGTGATTCATTACGATTCTATAATTGATCTCAATAATTTGAGATAGATATGATTTCTCATAAGTAAAAACCAACCATAAATGACTAGAATATTCCAAAGGAGATTGATCCTCCTCCTTGCACTCATATAAAATTTGAGGATGACTCAAGATGTGATGATTGATCTGCCTCTCTGGGTATATGATGTTGGATTTATATATAGATATAAAATCCATGACTAATATAGTTTAAAATATGTCTAAAGTAAGTATTAAAATATTATTTTGTAGGTTCAGTTTGTAAACATTTACTAGGGGTTATATAATTGGGATGAAAAAAATTCTCCATTTGTGTCTCTCATAAATAGATCAACCCACATGTATATATTTTTTGTTTGAATTTTCCTATACAACATAAATGATATGAAAGAATGTGTAGAACTATAATGAGTGTACATTTCCCTATTTAATTCTGGTTCTTTTCATTTATGATATCAAAACTAAACATAGTGATGAGGAAACCCAAACCAAAAATGATATAAAAATGTAAAATATGAATATAGCAAGAATAAATTATAAGTTACATGTTAATCCAAATTTATTAGTCTGTAGTTTTAAATATATGTTATCTAATTTCATTTTTTCTTATTAGGATTTATAACATAACAATCATTTCATGTCCTTTGTAGTTTTTCATATTGAGTTTTTGAGTTTACCAAATCTTATCACCTAGGAATGTCAAACCATGTGTAAAGGGAGAAAACTTTTCCATGCACTTGGTGATGATCAATTTAAAACCAAGTCCACCCTTTTTTAGGTTATTGTCCCTATGTATAATGATTATAGAGCCACATCCACTCTTAATATCTAGTATGGGATGTAATATAATTGAAACCACATGTTCTATACATCACCATGAATTCAAAATGTTCTCAAATACTGAGAATTTTTTCCTAGTGTTCTCACTAAATAATTATACTTATAATTTATAAAAAAACTAGATTTCTCTCTAATTCCAATTCTAGAGAGAAAAGAATTTTGAATTTATTGTTACATGATTGTTAATGTAAATATCCAAAACAAATAATGGATTAAATAGTATAGTGACATTAGAATATGAGGTAAAAGAACATAAACATGAAAGTAAAATAATACATATTAATTTTAATCTCTATAATGATCTCCTATATACATTTGATTACTTAAAAATGCATAATATAACTTATGGAATGCATAGAAATATGGGGTAAGATAAAAAAGCCCAGTGATGGAATAAACAAGATAATGAAGCATAAAATTTGATTCAGACGAAATAACATGATATCAAAAGAGATAAGGATCTTGAATAATCACATGGGAGAACAACATAATGAGAATGGTATCATAAGATCATAGAACCATAGGAAGTTGTAACAAAACATTATACATGACAAAAGAATAAGTCGTGGTTAAATTCCAAGGAAACATCACATGGTGGATAGATTTCAATCCTGAATTATGTTTAATCCCTAAACACATACATACCATCCCATAAGAAAAAACCATTATCCAATGCATTAGAGAAATATATGGTTGAACCTATCATAACCTGAGAATGAATACATATTCCAAAAATGTAAATCAATCATAAGGAATTAGCATAATAATTACCCATGGAAAGAAATGGATTACATAATATTACCCCATATAATAATTAATATATATTTCATAAAGATCACAATGAGAAGAAGGAATTAAATATTTTGGATTTTCATATCTAAGAATATAAAGATAATTATGAAAAGTTTACATTCATTTGGTAAAAACATCTAGATAATGGGTAAAGAATTGGTTGTAGAATTGAACTCTAAGAATGGTGATTTAGGGGATCAGAAAATGACAATTGGAGAAGGAATAAGTATTCATTAAAATCCAGAGGTAAAAAATAATGGTTATAAATAAAACATTCATTTAATTAATGAAATAATTAATGAAAATAAAGACATTAAATTTGACTTTCATAAAAGGAATATGGGATAAAGAAATTCCCCTTTATTTGGATTGATTTTAAAGGAGTAATTTGAGAAATAAACATAAGGAATGTATTAACCCATCAAAATAAGGGAGAATACGTTTTGTATATATGCAAGAGACGTTTATATATAATTTAAAATCATTACCTAACACCAATGTGATAAATAATTTGATTTATATAGAGGAAGGGAATAACCTACAAAAAAATGGTGGTTTGGGGAGATCCCTTACATTATGATCTAGAATTATTCTGTAAATGCACTAAATATATCAAATAATAAAATTATATTCATTAATTACATAATTTATTAAATTTTTAGTGTTTATTTAATTTACTATAAGTGTATAATTATAACTAATAGAATTTTTCTTACAGTACTATTACATCATTTTTATGATAAACAAAACAATAGTGATACAATATTGGAACAAAAGGTTTAGTGTCTTAGGAAAATTAGGCTCATATATCAATTATAAATCATAAAACATAATCGTTATTTAAATTATTCTTATTTATCCTTATAAATATATCACTATCTATTTAGAACATGTGTTCACAAAGTATATACATTAAAGAAAGTGGTTTGGTAAAATACATGTAAGAGGATAAATAAGGGACTTGAGTTAATAGTACAATGATAATAAAAATTAACATCATCATGTTATAAGAATATGAGTATCACCATATTCATGAGAAAATAATTTTATAAGGGAATGTAATGTTGAAAATTCATAATAACAAAACACCATCACATAGTGGTCAAATACCTCATATAGTTATAAATAAACCTAGAATCATGTCCACAAAAAACATATTTTCAAAAATAATAAAATCATCACTATGAAAAAATATAGCATCACTTTCAAAGGTAGAAAAAATTATATGATGAGATATATAACAATAACAAAATAATTGGTACATATATAACTTTTTTCCCACCCATAACATCATGAAATGCTCATAATCATTCATTCCACATGGAAGGATAACAATCGTAGTCGTGAAATAACTTAAGGAAGGGAATGTGTACAATAAAATATTTCACATATAATACTTCATGAAATAAAATTTATGGATAAAAAATGAATAAAGGAGATTATAATTTGTAATAAAATATCATTTTAATCTATGAAAGTATAAACAACTAAAGAGGATTTGAGAGATGTTTTGGAAATTGAATACTTTTTGAAAAAGCATTATAAATGGATTATAAATTTGTTTGGAAGGGTAGAAACACATATATACATAAAATAAAGGAGAATAATATTGAAATCACTTATCTATAATATTATAGGAATATTAATAATGAAGGAAATTAGAAAAATAAGATACCCCACAAAAGATTTTTCATTTGAGAATCCCCCATATTAAATTCCAACTTATTTCATTGTTTTCTCAGCCACTAAATAATAAAAATATGTTAATTAAAACATGCACTAATAATTTATATATTTCTATTTTCACCACTTTTTTCAATTATAATCATTGAATTAAAAAATTTATTCCATTTGTTATATGGTAAAAAAATTTATATCAGGTTTTGATAAAAAATTCCCATTTTTCTTCAATAGTGATATTTTGATCAAAAATAATTTATACATAAGTATAATTATAGAATATTAAAAAAATACATTTATATTTCATAAATAATTAATTATATTCATATTTAACTTTATTGATAAGAAAATAACTAGAAACAACCTCATTGATGGTTAACTTCCCTTTTAACAAGAAATTTTATAAAGAGGATGGACAATAAGTATAACATATGCTTATTTAGAAAAACAACATCATTATAGTATATTATAATTATAAAGATAATTTAAAAATAATTTATAATTTTTTTAGGAAGGTTTTATTTACAAAATATAGGGAGGATAAGAAATTAGAAAAATAAAATGAAATAAAAGGATGGAAGGAAGTTACTTTCTGTGAACTTCTTCCTTCTTTACAACTGTTAACATCATGAAATAAAAAAATTTGTTACTCAAGAACTTCACTAGTTATTGTAATAGGATAAATATTTGGGACTTGGATAGGGTTTGGAATTGGTAAGGGGGGATATTTGTTTTCCAAGGGAGGAGAGATGATTTATTCATACTTGAGGAAAGGGGTATTTTTAGAATAAAATTATGAAAAAAATATTATATTAAAGGTAAACCTTATGATATTGATATTAATAAAATTATGTTTCATATAAATAAAATATAATGTTTTAAAACTATAAACACATTTATAATTGTAATTCAATAGTTTATCAAAAACAAATAAGGAAAAAGGAAAAAAATTAAAGAAAAACTTTTGTCTTTAGACATTGGAACGTAATTTTATGTTTAGAAAACATGTTTTCACTATTTTCATGTCTCGTATATCAAGTTTAATATTTTCTAGGATGATATAATTTTTATAAAACTTAATAGTTCATTATTACATCATGAATGATGGAATTTAAAATAAACTAATTATGAAAAATATATATTTTCACTATTCACTTAAAAATTGAAGTATTTCAAAAAATTAACAAAAAAACGTCCTTGGTAAATTTTTTTGTACTAATTTAAAAAATGAAATTCATTTTTTCCAAATAAATTTCTTGAATTTGAATTTCTCACTTTTAATTTAAAAATTATTATTTTTATGAAATACATTAAAATAAAATTTTTTAAAAATTTACTTATCTATATATTATTATGTTATCTATTTTATGGAATTAGATTATTTATAATTACTTAATTTACTGATGAAAAATATTATTAATTTCATTTTATTATTTTTAGGAAAAATTACTATTCCAATGTTCTAGTTACTTTTCCCAATGGTCAAGTAAATATTACAAATGGGTAGGTTATTATTCCAATGATCATATTACAAATCCAACTATCAAATTGAATCCTATAAATGATAATTAATTATTTTATTAATAATTTACCCAAATTTCTCTCAAGGTTAAACATTTTTTATTTTATAATATTTCAATTAGTTTACTAATATTTTGTTTCATTTTTATAGTATTGGTGGGGGAAATGATTATAGATGATTAGAATGATCTAAATTTTTGAATTCTAATTTTCTGAATTTTTATTTTTTCCCATTTTAATAGTTTTACTTTTCATGGGTTTAGTAGCAGATAAATTTAAAAATCACCATTAAGGAAATAAATTGTTTTCGGTTACATTATGTGATGCCTGTGCATTATACTATATAATATAACACAATAAATATTTATTTTAAGAAAATATATAATTTATAAAATCCTTATTGTTATATTCTTTTCCCCCTTAGAAATTTCATCCTTGAAATTTAAACTCGTATTATTGATTGAGAATAGGTGAGGGTACTTCTGTTTTGTTGTTTCCCCATGTTCAAACATAGATTTTTCATATTTATGGTTCAATAAAAACACTTTAACAATGTTATTCATCTTTTTTATAGAGAATTGTTTATATGGTTCAAGATCTTCACTGACTACTCCTCATATGAGAGGTCATTCCCTAGTTGTTCCACCTCTAGATTTAGTACAAGTGGGGGATTAGTTGTGTAATTCCTTACGAGAGATACGTGGAATACATCATGAACATAATAGATATTTTGTGGAAGTAAAATTTGATAGGACATTGTTCCTATTTGATTAAGGATCTCAAAGGGTCCTATGTAACAAGGGCTATGATTCCTTATCTTCCATGGTGATATTCGAAGGTAAAATTTCTCTCCCACTTTACACTCTATTTCATATAGTTAGTTTCTATCATATCTTCTATACCAAATTTATGTATCATTTATATTATACTGCCTCTTTCACAAGATCAGGTGAAATTAGCCTTTGTTCTCTGACATCATCCCAAAAAGTATGAGTTCTACTTGACTTCCCATACAGAGCTTCAAATGGATCTATTTTTATACTCAAGTGAAGCTATGGTTCTTTTCGAATTAAAATAATGGGATATTTTTCTCCCATCCCCATTTAAATTCCAATGATATGGATCAAAGCATTTCCTTGAGTGTATTAATGGTTATTTTAGATTTCCCACCATTTTGGGTTGATATACCATATTGAAATTTAATTTAGTATTCAGAGAATGTACAATACTTCTCCAGAATTTGGAAGTGATCCTTAGATCACAATCAAATTTGATCAAAATTGGTTCCCCATCCAACCTCAAAACTTCATTTACATATATTGTTTAATTTTTTTCAAGTGAGAAATCTTCCAAAATAGTGATTAAGTGGGGACTTTTAGTATACCGATCCACCAAAACCCATATCACATTGTTTCCTTTGGATGTCTTCAGGAGACCAGTGACAATGTCCATGGTGATTTTCTATCATTTAAAAATTGGTATAAGCAATGGTTTCATCATTACCTTGGTTATATTTCAGTATTCTTTAACATGTTGTAATACAAATCAATTTAAGGTATACTCATTGATATCTTTCATCAATTTTTTCCATAAGAAGATATCTTAGTGATCATTGTACATCATTATATTTCCAGGATAGATGAAGAAGGATGAGATATGAACATTATCAAATATACCCTTTATTATCTCAGGTGATGAAGTAACACAATTCCTTGTTGTAAACCAACTCTATCCATCATCATCATTATGTAATTCATTAATCTTTGTTTATTTTACTTATTTTACACTTTTTTGATGCTCCAGATTATCCCTATGTGACTCCTTAATCTTCTATTAAATAGATGGTTGATAAATATTTTTGTAAAGGTAGTATTTTTTATCTTTAATTATGATTTTCATATCCATTAGTCATATATTTATTAAGATATTATATATCTCAATCCACATCATGGATAAAGTATCATTTTATGTTCTAATAAGAGCATTAACTACCTTTTTTAGATTTTTAGTATGATAGTGAATAGAGAAGTCATGGTTCTTTATTATCTCTAATAATATTTATTTACACATGTTGATCTACTTATTTGTGAATATATACATTAGAATATTATTTTGTGTATATATGTAAAAATTCTCACCATAGAGTTAATGTCAAAAAATATTCAAAGGAAGAGATCATAACTATTTACTACAGATCATGCGTTGAGTTGATCTACACATGGGTATTAAACTATCTTGATGCGTTGTCTATCACTTTATAAATATTCATGAGTATACACACCAATACATTATTTGAAGAATCTCTGTATATCATGAAACATTTTTCACTTGATGGTAGTGTGAGAATAGGTGCAGTGATTAGACTCTTCTTGATATCCTCAAATCTGTCCTCACATTATTCTATTGATACTTAATTTACTAATTTATAGGTAATCTTAGTTAGTGGGATATATAATCAGGATAAATTTCTTGTAAAACATCAGAACTACCCAGTTATTCCAAGAAAACTATTGATTTTTTTGACACTTATGGGTCTGTGTCATTCCTCAATTATCTTCATCATTGAATAGTCTACAAAAAATCCCTCACTTGTGATCACGTGCCCCAAGAATGTGACTTGTTATATCTAAATGTCACAATTGCGGAACATACCATAAATTTTCTCCTTCAATATTGTCCCTAGTAAAATCATTATCTTCTCTTCATGTTCTTCCTTACTCTTGGAATAAATGATAATATCATCGATGAAAACTACATTAAATTTTTCAATATACTCTCTAAATTATCTATTCATAAAATTAATTAAGATTGAATGGGAATTAGTATATTTAAAGGGATTCACTATGAAATCAAAGAGGTCATATCTATTATGGAATAATTTCTCCAGAATATCTTCCTTCTTCACCTTTAGTTAATTATATCATGAGTAAAGATCCACCTTTGTGAAGTGCAGAGTTTTTCAAAGTTGATCATATAGTCTATCAATCCTTATTTGGGTATACTTGTTCTTTATAGTGATCTAATATATCTCTTTTTTATCTATACACATCCACATTAATCAATCCTTTTTATTTATAAATGGAACCGGTTCAACACAAGGTGATGCACTAGGTCATATGAAATGTTTTTCCAAATTATCTTATATATTCTTCTTAATCTCCTCCAATTTTATAGGGGCCTTCTGATTGGTGAATTTTGAGATAGGATTGGATCTTTGTATAGGCTTTATTGATAAATCCACCTCACAATATTTTCAATGTACAAGAAAATCATTAATAAATACATTAATATATTCCCTTACAATGAAATTTTCTCACAGTTGATATAATCCTTAGAATCAACCATTTGAGAAAGGTATGTATCTTCAAAGGGTATCATCACCCACATAATCATGGGATTGTCTAAATGAGATTCATGGTCTTCCTTTCATCTTCACAAGATAATTTGATTGTTTTGGATATTGAAAAATATTTCCTCTTCCTAAAAGATGATGTGTGATATATATAATGAGAGCTAATAAATTCCCAATATATCTTACAATTACTCTTAGGGAAGGATTAAGATATTCAATAGAAGAATATTTCCATATACTCTAACATGAGAATAGTCCAACAAATGGGTTACAATGATCATACCACTAGGTGTTATTACATTTATCTATACTTAAATGTATTGGGGATTCGATTCAATAATTATTGAAAACCTTCAAGATATAAAGAAATGTGTATAACAGGAATAAAAAAAACCCTTTTCTATTCATGACTAGATTGGAAATATACCTTTAATGACATCATTTAAACACTACACATTATCATTTGTGACACCATAATATTTTCCTTTCTCCATTGTCTTCAGCGGATACTGCTGTTGATTACCATCAAGAACCCATAGTTTAGTGCCATAGATTTCATTATTTCTTTTCTCCCTCAAGAGGAAGTATTGAACTATGGGTGGTTCATTTGGAGGTGCCTTCCTATCCTCCATAATGTTAACCAGATTCTTCATGTCACTTTGATATTGAAGAGTTTAGTTTTATTATCTCTCACACATAAAGCATTTTTCTATCCCTTTGGGGAATTTCACATGATGCTTCTTACCACATTTTTGACATGTGGGTGGTTTTATCCCTTTCCTCCCTTTTCATTTGTACCACCACCTTGAAACTCCATTCTTATCTTCTTATCTCAATATCCATGAGACCATTCTCCAACCTTAATATCTACTTTTCTAGAATATAAAACTAATTATTCATAACACCCAAATTCATGGAATGATAAATCCTTTTGAAGATGTAGTTTTAAACTACTAAAGAATCTATCTATTTTCCTATCATTTTTTATAAAAATTATTGATATGTATATTGAAATCCTTGTAAATATTTCCTTGTAAGTTTTGATAGGTTCTCCTTTCATTTTCATCATCTAGAATAATTATATCTCCATATTTTTTGAATTTATCTAGGTAAATACTTATTATGATATATTTTTATAATGTATTCCCACTCCATATCTTCTATTTTGTCCTTCATCATGGCGTTATATATCAATACACACCATTGATCAGATTCACCATCCAAATGATACATGTCTAAAGTCAAAATATCCTTTATAGAACATTATAGAATATAAAAGATCATCTACATTTAGGTAACCCTATATTATTTGATAACTAGATCAAAATATCCACTAATCATCAAAGTTAAATTTATCATAAAATTCATCATAGGAAGTCTCTCCTTATTGGGTGATGGTAGAAGATCCACATAGTTCATTAAATTATTCACATCCAGATATAATTGTATAAGAATCACCATGAAATTTTGAAATCAACCTCCCATGAAATTAGGTATATCATTTTGAAAATCATTGTATTGTCCCTCACAAGGGGTTTTGGCATAGATTATCTTAGTTCCCATAAATTATTAAAATATAAAAGGATTGAAAAAAATGAAATTCAATAAATCATGAATATATAATTTATTTTTATTTTAAAATCAAGTCTAAATTCATATCTTTTGTGTTCAATTAGTTTAACATACTACTAAAATTATTATTATAGGGTGTTTACCTATACATATACATATATATATATGTGTGTGTGTGTGGTTTTCACAATCAATTTATAATGCTAATTCACAAATCAACTAAACCATTCTCTATCATCAATTATACAGACCTGACTTTTTTTTATAATACCATTACATAATTTTTAATTAAAAAATAATAATAATGATACAATCAAGGATTCAATGGTTTAATGTCCTGGAAAAAGTATACTCACACCTCAAGTATACATCATAAATCATAATCATTATTTAAATTATTCTTCTTTATCCTTCTAAATCTATCGTATTTTCCTTAGTACATGTAGTCACCTTAGGATATAGATCAAATAAATGGGTGATCTAAAAGCCTAGTAAGAGGTGGAATATGGTACATGAATCAATGGTACATGGTTAAGAATAATAATAATCATCATATTATAACCATGTTAGGCCATATATGTCGATGTCATGTGGTCTGGATGGGTGTCAATAGAACTTTATTAAAATTATCAGAGTTATTAAAATTAATTGTGATAAACAAGTTCAAAATAAAATAATAGATAACATAGATAATTTTATATTTTTTTAGTCTAATTGACTAATTCCAATATTAACATCCTAATTTATGGAGTATGTAACCCACTATGATAGAGAGAGATAATTTTACATGAGGGAAATATAAACCTAGATTTTTATATAGGTATGACTCCAAACCTAGGACTTCATAAAGAGTATATCAAAACCGATACAGAGATCCTTTCATGGGACCATAAAAAACTCAATATTTCTAGAAGGAGCAACCACAAACTATTTTTAATTCCTTTTGGTCAAGCAATAATAACTATGAGAATACATTTTAGAGCTAATATAACCTATTATATACAATATTAAGTGAAAAACCCAACCCAAATTAGAAATTCTAGGACATATAATACAACTAGATAGAAGAGAAATGATTATTATTGATAAATCAAATTATAATATCCCTTCTGAATAATGTTGATAGTGTACAATGGGAATTATGATAATGCCAATGTTCAACTCTTCAAGGTGATATGGAATTCAAAGAAAATATGTTCCTCCATTAAGATTTTATCACAAATTATGTATACTATTGTGCATAGGATCACTTGAAGGTTCACAGAAGATATGAATTTCGAATTTCTTTGTGTATTATCAGATTTAATATTTGTGTGTCAAAATAAACCTCAAATCAATTAAAAAATCAATCTAGACTACACAATTCAGTAAACCATTAAAAAAATTCAAAATAAAAAAAAACATAATCATCCATAAATCTTGTAGAGATAAAACATAATTTCAAAAATGACAACTTATCCAATATAATTTAAATATAATGTTTGAATACATTTTAATAGATTAAAACAATTAAATAAAACATTCAAACTAGATCCTAAATAAAAAGTCAACAAATTCCATAATTATGAAAATTTAATTCAATATCAATAAAAACTACTTAATACAATATTTATAAAATAATATAATTTAAAACATTATTTACCATGCATTTAATATATAAAAAAATTGAAAATATTTAACAATTTTAGTAAATAATTTTGACACAATTAAAATAAATAATTTATGGAATAATTATTATTTTTATCTTGTGTTGTATTTTTCAATAAATAGTGAATAATAAATTAAAATAATATTTTGAAATAATTTTAAACAATTCAATGAAATATTCATAGAAAAACATGATTAATAATTAATTATATAATAAGGAAACTAATTAAAATGATCATAAAATAGATGAAAAAATAACAGAAAAATGAAAAATAAAACATAGTAAAGAAAGTTTTTTGGAATGGTAGTAAAGAAATATAACTGACGGAAGATTACTGAAGGTCTAGAAAATTTGAACTGGTGGTACTAAAAAACTAACCTGGTGTTTTGATCAGAATAAAAAAGTTGTGGTATAAAGTAATTTACATGGAAGTAGGAGAAAAAATAATGTGGTGGTAGCAAATAATTTACCTGGTGGTAGTAATAAATTTTTTCAATAACATAAAGAATAAGGGGTCTACCATTACATGGTATCATTGAAATGTGGTTTAACCACACTAAGGTGGATGTTCGATCCACTATCATAATATTTTTTCATCTCAGTTACAATGTTTTAACATAAAAAACTATCATGGAAGCTATAGAAATGATTCAAGGTAGGTTTGATATGAAATCACATTTGAGGGAGATAAAAAATCATTAGATTCATATGAAACACATGGTTCACTGGTTAAAAGAAAACCTAAAAACCTAATGGTAAAATAATATATATATTTTTACTAATTTTTTGAGCCACTAAACAACTGATCCATTAAATATTATAGATCACATTAATGGATATAACTTTTTGGGCTTTCCAACTGATCAAATAATTATAGAATCTAACTTATATATCAGGAGTTATCATAAAAAATAGTGAAAAAATATTAATTTAAAAGTAAGATGAAATGAATATAAATTTCATATATTTAGTTATTTTTTAGTCATCTGAATGATTTTTTCATCCTTTCATACAGTATAATGAAATGAAGAAAAAGGATTACTTTATCGATGTGACAATCAATGTACGATTTCGATATATATTAAAATTGTTATCATTGAAATAAAAATGGTTTTCAAGTTAGGAAATTCTAGAATTCCATAATAGTTATAGAGATTTTAGGGAATTTTTAGTCCACTTAAATAAAAAATTCAGACTTCCAATATTTTAAATAAACTAAAAAATATATATTGTCTCTCAATAGAAATAGTTAATGTGATAATCCAATCTATATAACTCATCATTTAATATTATAAATAAAGAAAAATTTACAACACAATAAACTAAAAAATAGTATTGAAACCAAACATATATAGCATGTTCATACTAAAACCTAAATATTAAAGAGATTCATTTATAATTCATTATAGTTGAATAAAAGTTAGATAAACTACTTATATTTCATATAAAACAAGAATTTTTAAAATAAAATCATTATAACTCAAAATATAGTATTAATATAATGATAATGTAAAAATTTATTTTATCATAAAATAATAAGATGGTTTGTAATATTCAAAAACGTTAAATTTTAACACATGATAATATTATACATACATGGTATAAATCTTAATCATACAATAATTATTCCAATTTAATTAAACGTTTTTTAGTGTAATCAAATAAAAAAAGTCCACGCAAGAACATGGAAAAACAATCTCGCTCTTTTTTTTTATTAGAAAACAAATAAAGTTAAACCAAAAAAATCCCCCTTATTATAAATAATCAAGAAGTTAGTGATTAATTATATTTAAGAAATATTATCAGAATAATTAATTATTTTTCTTTTCTTATTAATTGGTAAAGAACATTAAATAAAATAACTCTAAGCATAGGAGAAAAAGATAAAACTCCCCCAAAACAAATGTCAGGATAAAAATATTAATCACATTCTAGAAAAAATAAAAAAAAAATCATATTTAAGGAATATAAAGATAGAAAGAGAAAGATATCACCTTGAATTTATGTTATAATTCAAAAATTTCCACCTTTATAAAAATTTTGGATCAAATGAAAAAAATTAAATACATCCTATATCCCAATGAGATAAAAATTTATTTGTATAGTAGCCACCATTTGAATAAAAATTGACGTACATGTGGTAGATTCATGTATGAATAAAACAAAATAATTTTTGGTATGAATGATATTTTTTGTCCAATTGGGTTGGTAACATAATTATTGGGTTCCCAATAAAAGTTTAAACATTTATTATATATTATATGGGAATATAAATTCTTATAGATATAAACTATAGAGACCCTGTTTTTTCCTTATAATTCTTTTAAATATATCCAGAAATATTTTTGGTGCTAGGTGTTGAGACGAAGCATTATTATATGGCTCGATACGCTCGTATTTAATTTTATAAAAATATTAGATATATTTTTTTCACATAATATTTATTTTTCATAAATGATGGAATTTATTTTAAACAGAATCTCAAATTGTAAATCTGATACCATGGTTCAATCTGGATCATAGAATTTACCCTATGGGTGACCTAGATTTGGTTGATTTCAGAAATTCGGATAAAGTTGTCATTGGTGGGTATGTTAACTTAATTAATTAATTAAATTCATTCATTCATTCATTGGTAGATTGAGATTGAATGATGACAATCATCCAGATCCTAGTGAATCAAGGCATAGTGAACAAAACAAAAATCTCTCCATCATTGGTGATAGGGTTTTTAAACATTTATTGATCAAATATAGAGGTAGTAATCATTATTTTTGGTTCAAAAAATTATGATAAAAATACTATTCTTTGTCCTAAATTTCAATTTATCCTTTCCACGATCCCTTGTAGTGGACTTAAACTGTTTATTCAGTTTATTATTATCTTTTTTCCATGTTTTTCACCTCATAAACCTCCAATTTATAATTTTTTGGACAAAAACTCTTCTAAAATGGTTTTTTCACTTTTATTAAAAATTTCCCTCATTTTTCTTCAATATTATTCATCATTGACCTATGAGGCCATGGTTTTACATTTCTTGGTGGGTTTGATCAAGATCAAACCCCTGTATTTGCATCAGTTTCACATGGGATAAACATATTGGAAATTTAAGGATGGATGAGCAGGCTTTCTATATGTTGATTTTGTATTTCTTATGGATCTAGGATCCAGTACCAATTGTTAATGACAAATGAAATCATTGTGGGTGACTATGTCATGACCTCTTTGAGTTAAGGATTAAAATCATGATTTCTATCCACCAGAGGCTAGAAAATTAACATCTAGAAATATCATCCTTCATTTTGGAAAGATACAAGGTAGAATAAGGATGTTACTATAGTGGTATTAGTGGATTTTAATGTTGTGTATCTGATCAGGAATTCTGGGAAAAACCTGACCACATCTGTGTAGTTTGAGGAACACGCGTCATGTAGTTTGGTTTCTATGATGACTAGGGTTTCACTTTGGATTTTAATATCACATGCCATGGGGAGGTACCACATGATTTTTTACCTTTTAGGTTTGAAATTACATTAACATGGAGTACACATCTAAGATACGATGTGCCACTACAAACTGTGTAGAGAGGGGCACACACTATGTACTGACACGTGGGAAGTGTACAAAAGAATGTCCAGAAGGACACATGTAAATACTAGGAGAACATGGATTTTCCCCAAGTATCTAAGAGATAGAATGTGATAGCACTACATGTTGTGTACTAATATATGGATATTAATATGTGTGCTAGAGAGGGCACAACCATGTAGAGGAGCAGGGAAACACACCGTGTGGACTGCCTTACATTCCATGTACTTACATTTTTAGGAAACTTCTTCCTATCATATCTCCTTCATTTAGACTAAATTTTTTCCATTAAATTATCCTATACTATGTTTTTTCCTCGTAGAATGTGTTGGTGTAATTCATTATGGATGTTGAGATATAATTTGAGGTGTTCTGAGTATGAAGCTTCTTTAGGAAGTGCTTAACGGTAGTAGTGATCATATAATATCATCAGAGAGTGGAACCCTCCTATAGAGTCAGTGCATGGGTCCTCTATCTACTTAGTATAACCCACCTATTGAGTTAGTTAATGGTACCTTTATCTACTGAGTGGAACCCTCCTATAATGTTAAGGCATCGGTCCTCTATATACTGAGTGGAACTATTCTACAGTGTTTAGTAATGAATCTTATATCTACTGAGTGTCACCCTCCTATGGAGTGAAGGCATGGGTCCTATACCATCTAAGTGTCACCCTCCTATGGAGTCTATGAATGGATCCTCTTCCATTTAAGTGGCACCCAACTATTGGATCGGTGCATGTGTCATTTACCTATTGAGTGGAACCCTCTTGTTTTACTAGTGTATGGGTACTATATCATGATATTTTGTTCCATTGACTATATAACATAGTTCCAAGTTCTGTATCTACATGGATACTCCTTCTAATAGACATGCGATAAATCAGGCACTATTGATGGACCATTGGAATTATTGGAATACTCTTTTCCTAGGATGGTCTATGAGATAAAGATCTCATTTCTCTCTCATCTAGGATTATTTTTATAAGAATATATATTTATTATATGAGAATTTTTTTCATTCCTATATTTATATGGGTTGATTTTTATGCTTATATCATTTCTCTTATTATTCACTCTCAAGTTTTTAGGTTGTTCTACTAGGTATGTGCATATTCACCACTGCAATGGATTTTCCCACATGTTTCATGTCTTATGCATATGATAGATAGTTCGTAGGTGATTACCAATGATCATAGGGATAAAGTGGTTTATTTGACCACCTATGATAGTCTGGGAATGGAGATCTGGTGTTAGGCTCTCTCAGAATTTATATTTCCTATTATTGTCATTTTGGGACATCTTTTTATGTTGGATGAGTATTTTTTTCCCATAACAAATCATATTATATTATTTTACTATGTTTTATTATTTAGTAGTTGTTACATGTATAGTTATAACGCTATATGTTACAGTATTTTCTTTTTATTCCTTTCCACTTCTTCATGGAGATGGTTAGGTTCATGCATTTGGGTAAATAAGATAAAGTCCTCTCATATTTGTTATTAATTTTGGCATTGGTCACTATCCACTAGCCGATGGAGGTGGGATTGGGATATTTGTGTCATATCCTTCCACCAACCATGAGATCCTCAGTGGGTTGGGTTATGACAAATTGGTACCATAGGTGGTTTGACCTCAGGATGATAGTTTTTTCCCAAGGTGAGGTCTGGTTGGGATCTTAGGGTTTATTGCCAAAGTTTCTCAAGTGTGTTTTTCAGGACAGGGAATCTAGTGTTGGTGTGCTGGTTGATGCATTCATTCAACTAGAATCTTCCTACCTTATTGTTAACTTATCATATCAAGAAATTAATTATAGGGAACTTTGGTAGATGAATCATATTTTATTGAGACTGTTGATGGTCCTTCTTGAGTCAACTCCACATATATATACATTCATCTGACCATGGTTTGTCTTGATTAAATTTCAGGATTCCTCCATAAACATAGATAGATAGGTTATAGATTTAGGATAATGAATACAATATGATAAGTGATGAGGCTTTGGTTTAGGGTTCAACGTGTGACATCTTTCCTCCAGGAGGTTAGATAGAAGCACACCAACCAGTCGAGTAGTAGATTATATAAGTAGAGATGGATAAGGATGCTTATTATCTTAGTGCACTCTACAATTTCTAGTTTGAGAAGATGATGATGTTCCTTGTTGATCCAAATCCCTAGGAATTTGATTATTGGATAATTTCATTGATCCATGTTTCCATAATTATCTTAATATCAACTAATCAATTGATTTCACTAGAAACCAATCTTTTACATGGAGTAGTTGGGCTACGATGTAGTATTGTCATGAAGATTCATAATGAGTTGACACACTCATGGACTGAATTCCAAAATCTATTTCTTACCCCTCATGAATACTCTCACTTCAGATTCAATATCATCTACATTTTTATCTAGGATGGGTGATAGTTACTAAGTATGCTTCGAGGTTCACTAACCTCATGTATTACTCACTTTACATGGTTCAGGATGGCTACTTATAGACATGGAAATTTGAGAAAGGACTCAATAGAGACATTTGTACCAATTTTTTACACCTCTAAATTCCCAAATATGATGATGTGTTATAGTGGTCACTTGTGGTAGTGATCTTCCTATTAGAGGGAATCCATGCAGTTTGAGCTATTAGTGGGTGTTATAGGGCTGAGTCATATGAAACAACTAATAGATTGTAGTTGGAATGATCTTGATGAAAGAGGTATTCTCATGACTAGACTCGATCATGTGTTCATTTAGTATAGGAACCATTTAGAAGACTATGGAATCCCAAAGTGGGGCAGTTCTATGCATGTGACATGCAAGGTCACATGGCATGTAATTTCATGACCTGGTGTGCTAAGGAGGGAAGATATAGAGTGGATAGGCCACCATGTAAGAGGAATATCTATCATCATAGTTCTCATAGTAATGGAAAGGGTGGATAATAGGGTGGAATAAATGGAAGAGGAGAATGTGGGGATCCAAGAAGAGGAGTTGTGGGTGTTGGATGAAATTATGAGCTACATCAAACACCACCATCAGGTGACCCACTTCATGCTTAGGGAGATGGTCGTTAGATCTCTGGTCAGTTGTATAATATGGAGGCATATGTAATAACACCTCAGAAGATGATTAAGGTTATGATATGTGTTTATTTTAGTCTTTATTTAGTACTATTAGTCAAAGGTGGGAGTCATTATTTCATCTCTTTACTCTGGGTTCAATATATGGGGATCCCAGTTGAGACTCTATCCCATCAACTATGAATTGAGGTTCCTACAGGGAATTCTCTATCGATAACATTAATCTTATGGTAGTGAAATATATCACATGGTAGATAGTACTTCTCATGGGACCTCTTAGTTTTCATGATGAGACCTTATGACACCATCTTGGGTATGGACTGGTTTTCCATGGTAGGATCCCAAATTTACTATCACCACAGGTGAGTCCGGTTCCTTTATAGAGTTGGGAAGAGGATCTCATTTGTTGGTGATAAAGATCTGGTTAAGGTTTGAGTGGGTCATCTAAGTAGGAAACTTAAACCCATCAACCATCATTTGTAAAGTCTAGACTCAGCAGAGTAGGCTCCATAGGAATCTAGATTCCATCATTCAAGGAGTATTTTATGGACTTCTTCCCCAAGTAAGTTTTGGGACTACCTATGAGGAGGTAGATGGATTTTTTATCAAGATGTACCCCATGACCTCTCCAATATATTATCATGAATATCAGATGGCCCCAACCGAGGTCTAAGAGCTAAGGGTACTGTTGGATGGCCATTGAGATAATGGTTTCCTCAGGCCCGATGTGTCCCCTTGGGAAGCTCCAGTGTTGTTTGTGAAAATTTTAGATGTTATCCTGCATATTTGTGTTGATTATTATCACCTGAACTTGGAATTGATAAATAATATTTGCCCCTTTTTGAGTATTTTCAACCAATTTCATCAGTTTCAAGGTGTGACAAGGTTCTTGAAGATTGATCTCAGTTCTGGATACCACTAGTTGAGTTTTGGAGAGTCTGATATTCCAAAACTAACTTTTTGGTTCAATTATTAACACTATGAGTTTATTTTATTTCATTTTTTTAGTAATCCCCTTACTTTGTTTATTTATTTGATTAATAGGATAATATAGTCATATTTAGACCAATTTGTAGTCATCTTCATCAATGAATCAATAATTTAATCTCCATTAGAGGAAGATCACATATAGAAGTTGAAGATGGTCCTAAACATTAATTAGGAGAACCATCTTTATGGTAATATCTCGATATGAAAGTTATAGATCCATGATTTTCAACTTCTAGATAATTTTATATCTGAGCATATATTAGCTATGAACCCAATAAAGATCGATGTAGTGCTTTATTTGGAGCCACCAAATAATGTTTCATAGTGAGGAGTATTCTTAGCATAGTGGGGTACTATAGGAGATTTGTGTTAGATTTGTCTAGGATTGTAGCCCCTTTGACATTCTTAATGGGGAAAGGGCATCCATTCACCTTGATTAAGTAGTTCTAAAGAGCCTTTGAGAATCTGAGGCTGAAATTGATAAGTGCTCCTGTTTTGGGACTCCTAAAAGAGGTCATAGAGTACATAGTATGTTGTGGTTCCTCTATAACAACACTCAACTATGTGTTGATATATAGACATGCAGTGATCACATATAGGTCAAGGAATTTGTGACCCCACAAGTAGAAATATGTGACTAACGTCCTAGAGTTAGAAATTATTTTCTTCTCACTGAGGATGTGAAGGTACAATATTCTCAAATAGGGCATTGTTCTTTACCGAGATCATCTAGGTCTCAAGTATTTCTTCACGTATAGAGACCTAAAACTAAAATAGAGTCACTAGTTGGAGAATTTTTTTCTCTATGACATTGAGATGGTCTAAAATCATGGAAAGGGAAACATTGTATTAGATACCCTTAGAAGTATATCCCACGATCGCTTGGTATAGGAGGCATAAGAGTAATTATCTTCATTACAGTGGACCCTAGTAGAGGAGGAGTTTGTAGCTTTTCTTCAACTGATAGTGGTGATCCTTCCACTTTTCATGTATGTGATGGAGGCATAGTTGGGATATATTTATTGTGAGGTTCAATAAGACCATATATCCTCAAGAGATTAATAGAATGAATTTTATAAAGTATTTAATGAAATAATCCAACTCCAATGATGGAAATTGGTCCCAGTCACGATATGATATTAGGTGATGAGAGAGCTTCACACCTCTTCTTTGGTTGTACATCCTGGTGTGTGGAATATGTACAGAGACCTTGAATGATAGTTTTAGTGGGATCATATGAGCTGGATAATGGAAGAGTTTTTCTCAAGGTGGGTCACATGTTAAAAGGTGATGGTTGATCACTAGGTTCCAGTAGGATTATTAAAGCCTCTTGAGTTCTCATAGTGGAAAAGGCATGTCGTATCTATGGACACTGTGACAAGGATTCCATGGAAGGAGAAATAGCATGATTCCATCTAGGAGATTGATGACTAACATAAAAAAGTTAAATCACTTCCTTTCTATTAGGGAATAGTGTTTGGAGGCTATTTTTTGGTACTTATATGTGTAGGATATCATCCAACATGATAGGGTAACCTCGATGATTTTCTCCAATTGTGATGCACAGTTTATGTCAATATTATGGAGATACCTGCTGGAGGAATTTGAAACCTAGATGTGGATGTGTACATAATTTCACCCCAATAATGATGGGAAGTGAAGGACTACTGTCCTATTATTGGAGTATATTCTAAGGTCTTTTATAATGGACTTCTCTAGGAGAAAGGAAGATCAAAAACCATTGGTATAGTTTTATTATAATAATAGTTATCACTCTATTATTATATTAAACCTTTTTATGCCATTAATGTGAGACCCTTGAGGTCACCCTTCTTCTAGATTGAGATAAGTTAGGTTTCTCTTTTTGTTCTTGATATGTTTCATGCAATGATGGAGAAGGTCTAAGTGATCCATAAGCATATGGGAAAGCTCATTGAAGGTAGAAATCTTATAGTGATCGACATTATAGTCTTTTGGAGTTTGAGAGGGGAGACTATGTTTTCTTGAAAGTCTCCCCATATAGTGTATTTTATATGTTCATCTAAGTATTCAATCTATCCTTGAGGATAATTTCACTATTTAAGATCTTTCGAAGGTTTGGATAGGTTTCTTACTACCTCCCATTACCCCCACATTTGAAACAGGTGCATTATTTTTTCCATATGTTATGGATAAGGATATAAGTTAATGATATGAAACATTTTATTGACTATGGAATGTTTTAAATAAAGGATAGAGAAACTTTCATGAAGAACATGGTCACAATCAAGGATCATCTGGTTAGAATCCTAGGTGGATGGACCATTCCTTTTTTTCTTGTGTTGTAGAAGCATGGTAGCATATATGATAGATTTGGGGAATTGGAGGTCCAGATGTGGTCCTAGTATCCCAATCTTTTTTTAGTTTTATTATTTCAAGGATGAAAATAATGAAATAGTAAATAATTTAAATACAAAAAAAATTCCTTGAAATTCATTAAAATATATATCCAGGAAATATTTATGATCTAGGTGTTGAGATGGTGCATGATTCCAAGTCTTAATGTACCCGAGTTTAATTTTATAAAAAGTATCAAATATAATTTATATCAAGTGTTCCCAGCTTTTTAGAAATAGTTTAATATCTCTCAAATGGATTATTGAATTGAAAATATGAGACCCAAGATGAATCTAGAGCATGGGATTTACCCTATGTGAGGCCTAAAATTGGTTGGAACTAGATGTTTGGATAAAGAAGACATTGGCAGGTATATTAAGTGAATTAATTTATTCATTCATATAAATAATTCATTAAATCACTTAAAAATAATTTAATATAAATAAAATATTATGGAGATTATCTATGGTTAGCCATATAACCCTAATACCATTGAAAGGAGGATTCCACTATTCTTCATTTGCAGATTGAGATCATATGATAACGAGCATCTAGATCCATGTGAATCAATGTTCATCAAATACAATGGATCTCCCCCCATCATTAAGGATCCCATTTTTTCAAAAAAATGATTAAATGTTGAGGTAGGACTCATTATTCATGGTTTATACAATTATAAATAAATTACTGATCTTGAAAAAAAATATTATTTGATATCCATAAAAATTGTGCTTTCATATCATATTTAAAATTATTATTCAATTTATTAGTCTCATTATTCCATTTTCTCTCTCCCAATATCCCCAATTAATATTTGTTGGTGAAGAACACTTGGATAATGTGTATTGAACCTTTTCTTTTGTGTTGTTACCTCATCGTTCTTCGTGATTATTCACTATTTTCCTATTGGGTCATGATTTGACATTGTGTGGTGGGTTCAAGAGTGATCAAACTCCCAGATATACAGAAGATTCACATGTAAAGAATAGATTTAAAATTTCAGGATGTATTAGGATTATTTTGGAATGTGGATGATGGACTTACAATGGATTTGGCATCTGAGACAAATTGGAATCACTAATGGGAAGTGCTATGAGCAATGGTGTCATGCATGCTTTAAGTGAATGAATGAAAACTCAATTTATATCCATCAGAGGTCAGGAAATCAATGGTTAGCATCATAATCCTTATTTTTAGAAAGATACAAGGTATAATTGGGTGGTTATGGAATCTATAGTGGTGAATTTTCAAGCCGCATATAAAATATAGAATTCTTGGAGAAACCATACTAAACATCATGCAGTTAGAAGAACACACATGATGTAGTTTGGTTTTTATGGTGTTAAAGGATTTGTGTTGGAGTTAAATATCACTCATTGTGTGGTGGGACCACATGCCATGTAATCCTAAATTCCTGAATTGGAGTGTACATAGAGTAAAATACCTAGAGAACATGTGTCACTACAATCCGTGTAGGTTGGGTCACACGTCGTGTATTGACACATGGATAGTGTACATGGATATAGCCCGAAAGACATAGAAACAGACAAGGAGAATACAATGTGGCCTTGGGTGGCCAAGACATGTTTTGTGATGGCACTATATGGAAAGTTAGTTGTGTGTTATAGAGGACAAAACCTAGTAGATGATTGGGTCCATAAACCCTATGGACTACCAAACATGTTATTTACTTCCTTTTTAAGAAATATTTTACCTCTTCGGTATCCTTCATTTGGACTCGGATTTTGTCACCTAAGTGGCCTATCTTGGGTGTTTTACCACTTAGAAAATAGTGGTGTCCTTTATAATGGATTTTTAGATATAATTTGAGATATTTGGAGTGTGATACTTCTATTGGAAACATTTGACACTGACAGTGATCAGATAAGATCATTAGAGAGTGGAACCCTCCTTCAGAGTTAGGTAATGAGTCATCTATATATTGAGTGAAATCATCCTGTGGATTTAGAGAATGGATAATCTATCTATTGATTACCAACCTATGATGGATTCATGGAATAGGTCCTCTACCTAATGAGTGGAACCCTCTAGTAGAATCGGGGCATGGATCCTCTACCCACTATGTGCCTCCCTCCTATGGAGTTATGGTATGGGTCCTCTATCTACTAAGTCATACCCTTCTATAGAATCTGGGAAAGGGGCCCCTATATACTGAGTGGAACCCTCATATAGTTTTAGTGCATGATTCCTCTACCATATAATGGGAAACCTCTATGGATGCAGGTCATGGTCCCTCTACCATCTAAGTGGAACCCTACTATTGGATCTGGGCACAGGTCCCCTACCTAGTGGGTGGGACCCTCTTATTATAATAGTGTATGGGTCCTCTATCTGGAGATTTTTTACCCTTGATTGTGTATCATGGTGGAAATGTGTGGCTCCACATGGATACTCCTTCAAAAAGACACACTAGATGTTGGGCATCATTGATATACTATTGAAACTATTAGAAGACTATTGTCCTAGGCTGGGCTCTGAGATAGAGTTACCCTTTCACTATCATCTATGTTTCTTTTGATGAGCATATATTTGTATTATCTGATTATTGTTTTTCATTCATCTCTTGATATGTGATGATCTTTCTACTTCTATCATGTCTCTTATTTCTCCCCCACTAGTTTTCAAGGCATCTTAATGGTATTGTATATACTCACCCCACTATGGGATTTTCCTACACGTGTCATGTATTATGAAGATGACATATTTCTAGGAAAAATTTTCTAAGGACTATATAGATACCCATATGCATTTGACTATGTATGGTGGTTGGGTATTGGATATCTTGAGACAGGATCTCTCAGTATTTACTTTTCTATTCATTTTCAGGTTAGGACATATTTTTTAGAATGGGTGTGTATTATTCCACTATAATTTTCATATTATGTTTTCAAGATGTATTGTATTCCGTAGAAGTTGTTACATTCATGGTTATTACTCTAGATGTTAATGAATTTTCTTTTTAGTCGTCTTCACTTCTACATGGAGATAGTTGGGTGTGTGCATACATTTACATTAGTCAATGGTCTCCCATATTGGTTATGCCTTTCAGTGGTGGTCTCCAACCCCTAGCCTATGGAGGTGGCCTTTGGGTAGATGAAATTCTGCCTTCTGCCGGATATATGGGCCTATGTGGGTCATCTCATGATAGAAAATCTAGTAATTCTGAGAGATTAGTGGAACCTAATAGAACAATAATTGGCATAATGTCCTTGTAGATGAAACATGAAACACGTGACAATTTAAACATTCCTGATAGAACTCTTAACAAAATAATATGTGTATATATTAAGAATTTGATTATTAAAACCAAACCCGGAGTTATCTATATTTGGATTCATAATAGATACCATCTAATCTTATTTTTAATTACCTTGAACAATGTTAGATAGAATTTATTTTAAATTTACAATTTCATTTTTTTAGATTAAAATATTCAATCTAAACAATCATAAGATCATCACACACATTATCCTTAGTAGATGAATCCAAAATTTCTCAATAATTGATTTTCTTTTTCAAGATTAGAAATATTATTATCCATAATCTCCATTCTCAATTTATCCTTATCAAATTCAATAATATAATTTTTCAAAATTCTTTTTTTCAAAATAAGAATATTTTTTTAGAAACATTCATATCATCAATAGTTATATTATCATATATTCTAGTAATATATTCAATTTTCACTTAAAATTACTAAAATAAATCACTAAAAATGTTAACTTTAGAATTATCACATTCAAAACTAGAAGAATATTTAAAATTAATATCAAAATTATATGAATTGAAAAACAAATTTAATGTTTCCATTAACAACAAATTAATAGGGTTTACCATATCATTAAAAGGGTATGTTTCCTAATGATATTTTTCCATCAGTGTAAGGTCACATTTATCTTTTTCACATCCAAATTCTTTACTAGAGTCTAATACAATAGTACAACTCCAACTATCATGATAATCACATTTCATTTAATTTTTATATATCTTATATTTCCAATATTATTTCAATATAGGACACCCATATTTGGTATAACTATGATTCCAACATTCATAAAAAATAGTTGTACATTTACATTTTTCCCTTTATTTAAAAATACTTCATTTATATATTTTTTATCTTAATTATTTTTTGTTGTATTCTTTTTCTTTATGATAACATAAATGAATTTAGGAACTTGAATTATATCATTATGTATCTCTGATCTAGAATAATCTAAGGAGACACTTAACTCATATCAAAAGAACGTTTTTATTTAAAGAAAACCTCTATTTATTTTATTAGATGAGTCATGATTATTGTTATTTAATTTTAACTCACATTGAAATAGAGATCCAATCAGCTCATCCAAATATTATTCTAAAAACTATTTTCTTTCTATAATGGATTCATTATTTTAATGCCACTTTTTATGGATTAAAGTATCCATCAAATCATTAACTAATTCATCATGGCTTCACCAAGTGGAATCATTATTTTGACAATATTTTTGAATATATTGAACATATAATTCACACTTTCATGATTAGAAAATATAAATTCTTGAAATTCATCCCTGTGTATGCCAAGATTTATTCTATAAAATTTTCCAGTTCCTTGATGAGTGTCCATTAAAGTCCTCCAAATGTAAAAAGTATATTTACAAGAAGATATATCACTCTACACACTTATACTATGAGTGAAATAAATATAATTCAAGTATTTTTAATTTAAATCATATTTTACATAATCATTTCCAATTAATGATTAAAGTTCAACTTTAGGTGTTTTATAAGGGCCATCAGTGATATTATAATATTAAATACCTATATTTTAAAAAACTAGTGCTTTGTATGTGAAAATTCATGGGTCTACTCACATTTTTTTCAACTTGATTTCATCAATATCATTCATAAATATTGAAATACCAATGAACATAATGTAATGATTAGAAGAAAACAATGACAATAAAAATATGAATACCTATGTGTGTGTAAAATAACATGATATCTATTTGGTACATATAGGGTTCAAAAAAATAATCTTTCAAGAAACATTGTGAATTTTTAGTAGTTCATAATAGAAAAACAATCGGGTATCATGTGTTTTGAAAGTATTATAATTTAAAATTAAAATATATAAGGGGATAACTATGAAGAAGTGAGGAAAATGTAAAATAAATTTTAATATAATAACAAATATAAATGATTTAAGTTTATGTATTCTATTAAATGAATTCATTTTAACAATAATATTTTATATATATTAGATCCTATATTTAAAATAAATAGATGAATACATTTTGGGAATAGTATAATATGAAAAAGAAGATATATTTTCCCATATTTTTATATATGATTAGATTAATCATATGATCCTACTACCTTTTCTATTTAAAAAATGAATTAGAAAAAACAAAACATAGAGAATATAATAACTATTGTATATTGAAATAAAATTTTATATGAAAAAAATATAGAATAATGTGTTTATTTGTTTCTATGAGAAAATTTTTCTTTCTTATTCTAAAAAAAGTTCTTCACAGTTTCATAGCTAAAAATGATATACTCTTTTCATGGAATTTAATATCTCCAAACAATGTAAATATGAAAATAGATGATAAGAAACCAAATACCTGATATATAATAAGATTAAAATTTAAGGAAAAATAGTTTTTTAAATTTTTTATGTAAAAATAACATTTTTACAACATACCAAAATGATAGAATAAGTGAATGGGAACACATAAATATTTTTTATAATAGTTAATATAAATAGAATAATCATGTCTATTATTATGGATTAAGATAATACAAACATATATAAAAATTATAAAAAAAATTTCACACATTATATGAATTTTAACAATTAATTTATTGAATTTTTTTAAATGAAAATAGTAATTTACTAATAATCACCTGAAAAATAATGCTATCATAAAATATAAAACAAACATTAAGTATCAAAAAGGTCATAAATCATTATATCAGCAATAGGAATATACCCAAAATTGGATTTGGTGAAAACATGAGAAATTTTATGTTATATACAAATAAAAAAATTATATCAAATGTTATACACTAAATTAGAATTATAATAGTAGTAAATAATTATTTCATGAAAATAAAAATGATATGAAAATGGAAAATGATATTGTTCAAACATTACCATATTTACAACTGATTCATCTACATTAAATTCCTTTAGTATAATGCCTTCATTTAATTAAACAACTTAAGGATTCTATGAAGGAGTAACTAGTGGAATAAAAATATCAATATAAGATGTATTGATTGGGTATAGAGTTATAAATATGGTTAAAAAATTAAAAATTAATAATATGGATGAAAAATATGAAATATAAGTTTTAATATTGTTTTGGAATGAAGTATTGATACATATAGAGAAAATTTTGGCAAAGTAATAATGGTAGTCTGTTTATTTTTTGTATGCATAGTATATTAAAATAATAATATCAGTGAGGTGAGTTATGAAGTATTAATATACTCAAAATACAATTTCTATTTTCCAAATATTAAATATATCTATATGTAATGAATATTTGATATTTAAAAAATTATAATTAAAATATTCATGTTAATTCAGAAAAATATAATCATTATAATGTATTTTATGATGACTTTCTACAATATATAAACATTAAGAAATATACACTTCAATCTTTAATATATATGTATTATTTATTTTTTTATGAGTATTCATCATTTATATACATTTATTTTCATCATGTTTCTAGAATATATGCACTAAAACTTTAATAACTATCAAATATGTCACAAAAGAAATATCATCTCACTATTAAAACATATGCATTATGTTACTATGTTATGTGCATTGAAATTTAGATTCGGTGACCTTGGTTCCTTCAATATGGAATTGTAATCCATTAAAAAACTAAAAAAATTATATTTTAAAGTGAATATAACTTAGAATATATATATTTAAATATATTTATATTAATTATGTTTCTGTAATATATTTATTTTATCTTCTATAATATAAGTATAAATTTATAAAAAAAATATCATCTCGTTATCCAAATGTTTGTATTTTTTTCTTTTATATATGAATTAAAATTCAAAAAATATGACATTGGTTCCTATAATCAACAAATGTAATCCAATAAAAAAATACTTCTAATTAAATCAAATCTAGTTGAAAATATTTAATGCTAATAGCACACCCCTATTTCAAGAATAAAATTTTAGATATTACTTCACAAGTGAAACAAAAAATAAAACAAATGACATATTCAATTTTATGAAAATTAAAATCAATAGTAAAAAATAATTCCATAATAATTAATATATTTTTAAAACATATATCCATAATAGGTTTCTTCAAATATAATTGGTTTAAGTAATGTTAAATCAATAGTATACATATTAAAAAAAATTATGTATTTTATAATTGGTTTCAGTAATATATAACTATTATTAATTGTATATTATAATATGTAATATGTATTCTAGGCTAGTTTTAGACTGGGAACCTAGGTGAAAAAAATCACACTATCAATTTTACAAGAGATAGTAAAAGAAATATATATCCAAAAAAATAAGGAATATAACCTGAAGAAGTAGGGAAATAGTCATACATTTCATATTTGTGGGAACATCTCAATGTGATTCTCCTATAGATTATCAGAGTGAATTCATTAAAACAATGAAAATTTTAACAATTTATATTATTGTTAATCATAATAATAAATCACAAAAAACAAAAATGAATAAAAATGAAAATAAAATTGATAAAAAAGGGATAAAATCGTAAAATTTAGTATCTAATTAAAGGTTTTGGCCAATTCAACTTGAGTGTAATTTCATAGCTAGTTCTTAACATTCAAAACATATGAAATTACAATAATTATCTGAAAAATATCAATAAGGATATGAAAATCCAATTTAGTATCTTTATAAAGGGGAGATAAAAGAATAAAAAAATACTAGAGGGAATAACATATCTATGTATACACATTTCCATCATGACTATTTCCTAGAATATCTTTCCAGTAAATAATGGGTTGATAACCAAGGAATATAAACATTTTTTTTTGGAAGCATAAGGATATTCACCTTTGTGTTTACTAGAATAATAAAATAAAAATTAATATTGGATACACAATTGTCTTGTATATAAAAATGAGATGTCACACATAATAAAATATATGATAATAATATAAGAAAATTTTAAAATAAATGAAAAATAATGTATATTAATGAATATTTTGAAGAATTAAAACTAATAATTTTCGATGTAATAAATGAAATAAATTGAAAAGGAAATTGAAAAAAAATTAAAAACCTATTAATATAACATAATTTTAGTAACTTTAATGATTATGATAGAAAAAATTACAATATATATAAATATAATTTTTAAAAAGGATAAAATACACACATTTTCTATAATTTTCCCCTTCAAACCTTCTTATAAGTCACATCACTAAACCTTCTCCAATACTATTTACAATGATTATATACCTAAAATCATACATCAAATTAATGAGATGATAACAATATCATGTAGTTCAGTGATGAAAAAAGTAAACATAATAATTTTATGATGTAAAATAAACAGATATTTCAATTTCAGCCTATGAAATTCCATTGATGTTGGAATGTGAAGAATCATCTTTTGAACTGTAAAATCCTACCCTACATATAAAACATTAAAAAAACATGAAACCATGTCATATTCTGAAAATTTGAGCAATAAGCATGAGTAAAAAAATTTAAATAAATCATGAAACAATATTGAAATGTAAAATATAATCATACAAATAAATATATATCTTAATTTCAACCTTTATAATTCCATTGATGTTGGAAAATAAAGCCACAACATCTAAATTGTAGATTCCTCTACTATATAAAAAACATTAATCAACCAAACATGCAACCACGTCATATTCTGGAAATGTGAGAAAATGGTATGAGTAGCTAATTATAAATAAATCACTATCCAATCCTAAAATGAAAATGGATTCACATTTAACTTAGAATGTGGGTTTTGTACCTTTTAAACCTCTATCATAGACAAATCTATATCATCGAACAATTTTATGATGACATCAAATAACAACAACACATATAACAATTAAATGATCATATCTAAATAAAAATACAAAACAAAAATCCAAATAAAGACAAATTATTAAATTAATGAGAAAATAAATCATGAAAAACTTACCCTAGAATATGGAAATCATAGTTGAATTTAAAAAATTTTTAACTCATGAAAGAATACTATACAACTAAAACATAAGGGTGGCCGAGAAAATTGATCCATTTTAGTTTTCATTATAGAGGTTATGATAATAAAATAGTTCTCTAAATAGTGAAAATCAATTGAGGGGATTATAGAGAAAATTTATCAATCAAAACTCTAAAAGGGGAAGCTGTGACGTGAAATAAGATCACACAATACCGAATGTCATGGGTATTTAAAGTCTATCTTGAAAGGATGTAGAGTATATTAGGAATAGATAATTTGGTTGAATGGAATGATGTTTGAGCTCCAAATAGTGATATTATATCAGTGATAATACTGTCTTATGGGTAGATGGAGGTGGGAAGATGGGCCTATAAGGATCTTAAAGAATTTGTATTAGGAGATGATTCTATGGTTGAGATGAGGATGTTGAGATCCTACAATGGTGGTAGGGAAGTGGAGTCAGAAATATAGGGAGTCATGGATGGGGAGGCTAAAGATGTAAAATGGAAGTTTTTCATGGTAATATGGAGTTCATTTGTTATGGAAGGAGGGAATGGAGGATGATTTATAGAGCATCATGATCAACAGAGTGAGAGATGAGTATAGAATGTTGAGTAAGAATGAAGGTAGGGTTCTGGATAATAGGTATTCATGATTGGAATGGGGGTCATTAAGGGGAAAAGTGTTAGGAAACATTTGGATGGAAAATACTATGTGAGGGTAGGACATATGTACTATGGAAAATCTATGATTAGTATAATAGTAGATACCACAATTATTTCATTTTAGTGTCTATAATAAGTTCCATTTAAAAGTGGAGGACTGAACAGATTCCAGAATTCAACCTCCTTATTTTATATCATACTGAAAAAAAGAACTTTATATAGTTTTATTAAGGACTAGGATATAGTTTATCTCAACTAAAAATATAAAAAAAAGTTAAAACAGTACTCTTAAAAGTGAAAATAACGGAACTGAAGACTTTCTAAAAGTGTAGCCCTATGATACCATTTGATGGTACTAGAGAAAAAAAGGGAAATGTTCCTTATGAAACGTTACCCTTTGATAACCATTGTTATGTCAGATATGTTTATGGAAGATGGCCTAGAGGGGTGGTGAATAGACCTTTATTTAAATTATTATAGTTATTAAAATTAATCTTGATAATGTATGAAAAAACAAAATGAGAGAGAAAATTAATAATTTTATAATGGTTCATTCTAATTGACTTATTCCTCTCTTCACACCAAAACTGATGGAGTATGACACAGACTATGAGATATATATATATATATATATTGTTATATAGAAAATCTAGTTAAACCATTACTTTTACTTCATTATGTATCCTAACCCAGGACTTTGTGAGGAGTATCCCTTAACCTACACACACAACTTTTTTTGGGAGTAGACGGAAACCTAGAATTTCTAGAAGGAGTAGCCCCAACCTATGAGTATTTCATTTTGGTTAGGTAAGAATATCCAAAAAAATACCATTTTGAGATATTATAACACATGAGAGAAATTATTAAGTAAAGACCTCTACCCATACAAGAAAATATAGAATATATAATAAAATTGGATAAAATAAAAAATATTAATTATGATGAACTATTTGATGCATACCCTTAACAATAAAATAGATAATATTGTCTGGTAATTATATAAATGGTATAGTTCAACTATTTAGGGTGATATGGATGATGAAATATAGTTGTTCCTCCCTTGAGATTTCATTTCAAAAGATTTAAAATATTGAGTATAAGATCACTAGAATGTTAACATAAAAAGATCACATTGAATTGGTTTGAATACTATCACATATATCATTGTTGGTCTTAAGCATCATGGGGTCCATTAAATGCAATGAAACTTGGATTACAAACTCAATTAATCCATTACAAAAATTCAAAATAATAAATATAAATTCATCCATAAATCTTGAAAAGATAAAAGCATATTGCAGAAATGGTGAGGTACTCAAACTAATTTAAATATGACATTTGAATAATTTTTAATCGAGTTATTGAAATTAAATAAAAAATTCAAACAACTTTTGGAATAATCATTCAATCTAATTCTATAACTATATTAATTAAATTTTTTATCAATAAAAAAATCTAAATACAATTTGTATAAATGAATAAAGTATAAAAAATTATATAAAGTTCATTTAATATATTAAGAACACATTGAAAATATTTATTGATATTAGTAAATAATTTAGACCCAATTAGTATCATTAATTTAAGTATTAATAAAAAGTTAAACATGTGTTGTATTTTTCCTATAAATATTGGATAATAAATTAAAATAATATTTTAAAACATGTTGAAAATAGTTCAAAGAAATTTTTATAGATTAAAAAGTATTAATAGTTAATTAAAAAAATAAAATAATTATTAAACACATTAAACAACAAAAATATTTGAAAATGTAAAATTGAGAATCTTAAATATATTATTGTAATACTATAAGGAAAATATAATTGATGGTAGCTTACTAGTGGGCACAGAAATTTCAACTGGTGGTACTAAAAATTAAATTATATACCGGAGGATAGAGAAAAATAATAAATTAGTTGAAGAAAATAATTTACTTGGATATATAAAGAGTTTTTTCCTAACACATTGAAAATAGGGGATCTAACATTGTATGCTCCTATTTTGATATGATGCTACCACTTCAAGAGAGATTATAGTTCTATTATTGATTGTTTTTGTTGTCACGCTTACTATGTTATAACTTCAAAAATGCTCACAGAATATATATAAATGAGTTATAGTAATTTTGATATGATCTCATGGTAGATAGATATAAACAAGTAGTTGATTCATCTGAAACTCATGGTAAATTGGTTAAAAGAAAACCTAAAAACCAATTGGTAACATGATATGTAGATTTTAGATACATTTTAGAGCCATTAAAAATATAAATTAGTAAATAATCCAGAAGGCTCAAATATAGATAAAATTATATTTATTCTAATAGATTAAAGGATTATTCAATTCAACTAACATAATAGGAGATTTCATCTTATATAGTGAAAATTTATAAACTAACACTATTAAAAATATAAATATAAAGTGTCAAAAATTGAAAAAAAAAATTATGGAAATAAATTAAAAAATTTACCTACCATGCAGTTTAATAAAATATTAAAAAATGTATTATCTCTCCATTTTGAAAAAAACATGGGATTCCAATATATATCAAATATTTTATCATTGAAATTAAAATTATTTTGAATTTAAGAAATTATAGAATTTTAGAAATGTTGTAGAGACTTCCATAAATTTAATATTAGTTTAATAAAAGAATCAAACATAATATTTGTTTATTGAAATGAAAAAAAATATATTGGATATTAAACATAACAATTTTTTTGAGAATCCAAGATTTATAACTCATGTTATAATAGAATAACTAATGAAAACATTAAAACATTATAAAATTAAAAATATTTTCAAAACTGGATTCCTAAATATCGTTCAGAAAAAAATACAAACATTATATATATTGATATAGAGTTTTTCATAGCTAAATAAAGTTAGATAAACAACTTTTATTTCAAATGAAACATGAATTTTAAAAATGAAATAATTATAAATCAAGAAATATTAAAAATACAATGAGTTTTTAAAACATATTTTTTCATAAAATAATAAGTGGTTATGAATATTCAAAAACATAAAATAGTAAGACATGATAATATTAAATATTCATGAGATAAATTATAATCAAAAAATAATTATAATATATGTTATCAAACAATATTTAATGTAATCAAACAAAAAATCATGAAAGAACATCCACAAACAAAGAATTAGTTTTACATTATAATCATAAGGTAATAATTCGATAATTTTTGAAATTTTTCATATTTATAATAATGAAACATCATAATATAGTGTTAAAATAAAAAACATAATTTTTAACAAATATAGTATCATTTCCATGCATAAAATATGTTCATAAATCATTAAATTTTCATTGTGAACAAATCCCACATCATGTTCACACATAGTACACGTTATCTCATGGGATGTATCACATTACATCATAAAATTTCCATAATTATGCACTCCACATGGAAATATAACAATCGTCATCATGAAAAAACCCATTGAAAGGAATGAGTCTCATAAATTATTTCATGTATCATAGTTCATGAAATGAACATTAGGATTACAAAATGAATAAGTGAGAGCATACTTTGGAATAAAAAATAATTTTTATTTTGGAAAGGAGAAACAATTCAAGAGGATTCAATAGATGTTTTGGAAATTTAATTCTTTTTGGAAAAAAAATGTAAATGTATTTGAAAATATTTTATAGGGTTAAAAAATTTCATATTCATGAAATAAAATAGAATTATATTGAATAGAAATATTTTGGATATTATATTAACATTCATGCTGAAATAAATTTTGAAAATTACATAACTCAAAATAATGAATTTGGGTTTGAGAATCCCCTTAAAATCCAAATTTATTTGGTCTTTTTTTGTATCCTGAATAATAAACCTAGTTTAATTAAAAGGGTGAATTATAAGAGAATTAATTTTATTTTTAAAAAAAAATTAGAAATTATAATAATTGGATTCTATTTCTTAATTCCCTTATTTATAGGGAAAACTTTTTTATATCATGTTTTCCATAAAAACTTCTCATTTTTCTTTGATTTCCCTATAGTGTTCAAAATCATTTTTAAATAGGTAAAATTAATTACAGAATAATAAAATACATATATTTATACATTTATATATCATATATTATTTATTATAGTTATACATATGGTTGGGGGTAAAAAATAATTGGAAACATCCTCATCAGCGGTTAATCGACATTTAATGAGACATTTTCCAAATAGGTGGTGTGAGACGTATAATAAATGACTGCATAGAAAAAAAAATCATTTTTATATAATATTAGAATTATAAAGACTATGTTAAAATATAGTATATCTAGTTTAAAAAAAATTGATTTCATAAATTGATGTAGGATATGAAAATTGAAAATGAAAATGAAGTAAAGGATGAAAGGTCGTTATCTCTATCTTGAAATGATTCCTTCTATACAACCCTTTTCTTCCTAAAATATTGGAGTATGATTACTCTAAAACACCCAAAATGATTCTAAGAGGCTTGAGAGAGGGTATTTGGGTAGGGGTTTAGATTTGGTGAGTGAGGGTGGATTGGTTATTCAAGGGGGGAGAGTAGTTATCTATACTTGAGGAGAGGGATATTTTTTGAAAAAAATATTGAATAAAATGGTATATGAGAGGTAAAAATTATATTAGTGATATTAATGAAATTATGGATCATATATTAATAATATATAATTATATTAGGAATTTAACTACATTTATAATTCTCATTCAGTAGTTTATTAAAAAGGAAATTGGAAAAATGAAAAAAAATTGGTTTTAAAGAAAAACATTTGACTTTAGGATTGGGAAAGTAATTTTATGTTTGGGAAACATTTTTATTGTATTTTAGTGACTCGTTTATCAAATTTAATATGTTACTGGTATGTAAAACTTTTCTACGATTTATTATTTTAATATAAAATCGTGAATGATGTAATTAAAAATATACCAAAAACAAAACAATAATATTTTTAATATTCACCTAAAAATTTATTTCAAAAAATTACCAAAAAATAAACCCTAGAAAATTTTAATGTTGTGATTTAAAAAATTAAATTAAAATTTTCAAAATAATTTTCTATAATAGGTAATTTAATCATATTATATAAATTTTTTTGTTTTTATGATATACCTTAAAATACATTTTATTAAAAAATTACTAATATTTTCTTTTGGTTTGTAAAAATAATATTTATTTTAGGGAATTATAATATTTATATTTATTAAATTAATCATACTAAATAATATTTATATTACATTTTATTATTTTGAGGTCAAATCACTAGTCCAATAGTCATTTTATTATTCCCAGCAGTTAGCTTACTACTCCCAATGGTTTGGTTACTATTCCAAAAGTCACATTACTAGTCTTACTATCACATTACCTCCTATAAATAGTAATTCATTCCTTCATTTATTATTCAATTCAATTTCCCTCAAGGTTTTATATTTTTTCATATTTTTTATATGTGAATTGGTTTACAAATATTTTTATTCATTTTTATAGTGTTGGTCATTTGGGCAATGATTCTATAAGATTGGAAGGATAAAAATTTTCCCATTCTAGTTTTCAATATTTATATTTTCCCCCATTGAAATTATTGGAATTCCCCTGAGTTTAGTTGATGATTAATGTAATGATCACCACTAATGAAATAATTTTTTTGTTTTCATTAAGTGGTGTATATTTATAATACAATATTGTATAATATAATACGCATTTATTTAAGAAAAAATAATTTTTAAACATTGGGTTGTTATAATTATTATCATTTAAAATAATTTCAATGGGATATAAAGTTTTATTTCATTTCTATGAGGGATATTGTTTATTGGTTCAATGTTCAGTTTAATTGTGAAAATTTGTTAAAGTTCTTATCAGTTCATATTATACCTATTTAAGTGAAATGAAAAGGTATTCATGTCCATTAAAAAATATAATATGCCCAAATAATGATATTTTTCTAATATAGGGATGATTGATTTTTTATAAATGTTAAATTTTTGTGGTTAGTTATCTTAAACCGTTTTACCAACCATGATAAAGTAGATTAATTTTATTTAATTAAATTATTAATGAATAATTACCAAAACTAAAATAAGTAATACTATACTTATTATAACCATATTTAACCATTATATTATTTACATAACGAGAATTGATGGCTGAGGAGAAAAATGATGTGTGTTGTTCATGAAGGTGATGAACCAACCATATTTGAACGATGCTTTAGTTTAAGAATAAATTGATATGATGGTACGGGATCGATAATCCACCATAATAAAAACTTATTTTTATATTTATAATATTTATTTAATTGTTTTTAGGTTGATGGAGATCCTATGGGGGTGGTATAAGAAGACTAAAATTAAATGAAATTAAGTTTAGAGTTTACCACTTTCTGTGGTTGTCACCGTTTAGGATACCCCTTAAGAATCCTTGAAATGATCTGCAGATGATACCAGTAGCATTAGTACATGGGTAAAGGATTTGTAGGATAATTTTTTAGAAATATGGAAAGATCTATGGATTATAATTTACAATGGAGAAGGGATGGTGAGATGTTATATTTATTAGTAGAGGAGATGCGTGTTTTTGAATACTATATTAATTAATTAATTAATTTGTCTCAAGACTACTAATAGTTATTAATAATGTGATCATATACTGTGAATAGTTCATGTGAGTTTAAACTAATGGTTTCTTATATCATCCATGGCTTAAAAATTCATGAATTTAGCATATAATTTTTAATATCATATTTTTTCATATTTCACTTAACACAAAAAAAATAAACTATTTTAGAAAATCCCAAAAATAAAACAAATTTTTAAATGTAGATTCTATTAACTAAATTAATTTTAATAAAATAGTATTTTAGATATGATAAATTTAATTTTTTTTTTAAATCTCAATTATTTGAAAAATATCGATTTTAATATTATAATCATTTTTCAGACCCTTTGAAAATTACTTAAGGTCTCATAAAATTATATTATCAATATAATATAATATAATACTTACTTATAAAAACATTTTATAGAAATATTTTTTTATAAATCACTATATTTATTTTAAAATATCAATTAAAACATTTATATTTTAAAAAAATAGAAACACGTAATTTTTATTTTTTGAAATTTTTATTTATGTATACCATGACCTAAATATATCATATTTTTATTTTATAAGATATATAAATATTATTTTATATTCTCATAGTTGAGGGAACTATTTTAACTATCATGTTACTATTCCTAATGGTCATATTATTATTAAAAGGTTCTGATTAATATTCAAATGGTTAGATTTTTAACAATAATATGGGTTCCCTAGGTTCTATTAATACGTCATATTTCATTCATTATTAAATCAATTATATTTTTTCAGAAAATTATATATATTTTCATTTTCAAAATTCATATTTCATTACTATTATTTGACTTTAATTATATAAGGTTCTTCATTAGTGAGATTATTACGGGTGATCAAGCAGATCCAAATTTTCATATTAAAGTTACCTTATTTTATATTTTTGGTCCCATTATAATACTTTAAATTCATATTACATTTTAAATTATATAAATTTAAAATCTAAATTGATATAATAAAATGTATTTGGTTTTATCATTCATTGAATGTGCATGATAAAATATTATGTTACAAAATATGAAATAATAATATATTTATAAGGGAAATTACATCAATAAAATTCTAGGTTATTATAAACATGGCCTTCAAAATGCCCACTTCATGGTTTTTATGAATCATAGATAGTCCCAAGGCCCTCTCATATCCAAAACAACACCACTAAAATCCTCCAAGACACCACTAAGCCTTAGGAAACCCAAATAATAGGCTTAGAAGGTCTGAACCACTAATGCTTCTTAAACTAAATGGAAGTTCTATAATTAAATCATCATAGGTAGTTATCATGTGAATTTTGAGGAAAATTATTCCTTCTAATATCACCCAAGAAGAGATTCGTGATATTTTGAAAAAAAACAAAAGATAATCCCTTTTTACATTTTTCCTATTGATCTTTTTGACCACTTACGATTTTTGTCATATCAACTAACACATTAAACAATAATAGTTTAATATTATCACCTGTTCCAAATATAACTTTTGGGTAAGCACATACCCAATCCCCCATATGTACTAAGTTAGGATTTAACACCCCGGAATTCTACAGTGCGACTTTTTATTCAATAGTGTTTATGACACGCAACACAAAGTGTAAAAAGGGGAGTATAATAACCCAATACATTACAATATATTTATTATATTAAATAAAAATGATATATTCTATGACTTTTAATGTATTCCGAATTGATTTATCTTGCGTCACATGCAAGAGAGACCATCCTTGACAGCTTACATTACACGCAAGAATGAGTTTCACAAAATAATGATATATTATATTATTATTTAATATAATGTGATATAACCAAGACATTATGTTATAATTTATTAATAGTATTAAAAAACTTATGAAAATTTATGGTTTATATAAATATAAATTGAATTCATTGGTTACCAATTAATGAGAAACAAAAATAAGAACTGATTAGATATAAAAAAGAAATATTATTATTATTATGCTTCCAAAGGAGTTTTGTCTTAATAAACATAATTAATTACATTTTTTTAATGATTTTAATGAAATATATATGTTATATATATAATAAAATATTTTTTATATTCATCCATTAGGTTTTATAGACATAATATAATAATAAACTCTATTTTACACATAGAAAACACTATTTTTATAAAGGAAATTTTAACGCCATTTAATGGAAACCCCATTTTAAATATTAATCATGAAACATTAATTGATTTAATATTTAAAAATAAAATTATTATTTTAAATATAAACATAATAATTTGGTTAGGGTTAATTTTTAATATTTTTTTGAAATATGTCATTTTTAATGAATAGTTGAAAATACTGAATTTTAGTTCAAAACTTATTTTTTATCTAATTTATTTATATGGATAAATTATAATATTAATTGGTTTAAAATTTTTATTAGATAATATTTGTATAAATTAATAAAATTTGTTCTATTTTAATAAATTTCACTTTGAAATTCATTATAAAAACATAGCAGACTTTCAGACATTTTTACTTTAAAAAAACCCGCATTGTCGTCCCACCTGCAGGATTAAATTTAAAACAATTTATAACACTTCTATTATTAGAATTTTTAAAAATGGATTCCTTGTTTAGAATAATAATAAATTATTATTTATAATAATAACAACTTTGTTTTTTACCAAAAATATTATTGAACGTGATTAAAATCAATTACAGTTATTAATGCAAAATTAAGCTTAATAAAGGACTAAACTTTTAACTCAAGGGACCAAATGACCAATAAACATGTAAAACACCCATTTTATGGCCATAATTATTACATTATCCTTAAATTATTTATTTTTTTTGGTATGTTCAGACTTTCTTTAGGTAAGGTACACCTATCGTATTTTCAAAAATACCAAGTGAGTCTTTTTCCTCCCTTATAAAAGACACCACCTCTCCCCATTACTAACACCTCTCAAACCACTTAGGATATACCAATAATAGCCCATATAGCTTCAAAAAATCCCTAAACTCAACCTTGAATCCTCTATTTTGGTATTAATCTTTCCAAGGAATCCTTTTGGTACAAACCAAAAGAAGTTACCCGATTAAGAGGTGACGTCTTCTACGAGGCTCTCTAGTTTTATTTACAACATCCACCCCATAAAATAACTTTATTTAATTATTAAATAAAAAAATTTGTATCCTAAATATACTAGTATATTTATATGTAAATTTTTTTACCTACACTTTCAAAATCCTCCATCTAATGGGTAATTAAAATACTATTTATATATACGGAGAACTACTGCCTCACGAAATGATGATTGTTCATTTTTACATTACCACCTATCATGGTGGAAATTAAGATGTAAAATATATTTATAAATGTTATATATGATATTTATAATGTATTTATGCTTCTTAATTTTTTTATCATACCTTTATGCTTTTTATCTTGTGTGAATGCAATAATTTTGTTTAAGGAAGTGTGTACTACCGCCCCCTCAAAGCGATATGACTCATTCATACCATACATGGAACGTATAAAGGATTGTTTTAATAAACATATGTAACATACATAAAATAGATATGTTATTTTAATTATAATATACATAGGTAAAATTTATGTTTCATTCTATTAATACAATAATGAAATGAAAGTAGTGTTCTTGCATATGTACAGCCTAACGTATCCTTGAACGGTGCTTTCCATTTCTAATATCCATATATTATAGAAAACTAAAAATACATATATAATGAGTATAAATTATATTTAAAGCATGTTTTACATTATTAATATTATTAAATCATGATCTAATTATGAAAAACAACAAATCACAAGTCAAGACATACTTGAGAAAACTAGGTATTAACACCTGAAACAGTAAAAAAATGAATTATTATTAAAAAAATTGTAATAAGATATCATAAGAAGTTAATATATTGTATTATAAAAATTAATATGGTTCTTGTATAAGTTATTAACATATTTTAAACTACTACATAGTAGGATAAATACCAGACAACAAAATTAAGGTTAAGGTAAGGAATTTTTTCTCAGTTTACATTTCACTGAGACTCATTTGTTATTAAGAACCAATTCACTTTTATTTGATGTATATACTAATTTTTTCGTATTATATCATGAATACACTTATTCTAATGATATTATATATTTCATTTATATCATAACTTTCTGGAGATTATGATTCAAATGTTTCAATATACTATGGGACACTTTTGAATGTTTAAAGATTATTCTCTACAACATTGTTCTTAGTGATTATATTTTCAATATCACTTCCTTTTGTGATTGTTAACCTTTTCATGAAATAATAACTTTATTGTGATAATTTTTCATTGTAAATTTTATTTAGTATTAATATTATCATACAATGGATATTGGTATTTCCTGAATTGTATACCATTTTACATACAGTACCTACTTTGATAATTATTTTATTATTTGGGTAAATATTGATAATTATATATTATTTATTCAATAAATATATTTGATCAGGTGTATTATTTATTTATATTATTCCTTATGAGGAATTATTTTAACAATAAATGATGGGAGGAGCCTGAACATTATATATATCCTTGATGCATCGATATGCTCTAATGAGACAAATAAGTTGTCCAAATTAAATGAGTTTCTATCCGTAGTTTTAAACTGTCTTGTGAAAGGTATTGATGGTATAGGTTTTCATGTTCCTCATACATTATATTCATTAATAAATAATTTCCCTCATTTAGTTTCATTTATTATTCATGCATGATATTTTTCATTGACATATCTTTGGATACATTTCATTTTCAGTTCATTGATTAAATGGAATGTGTTTTATTTTCTTACCTTACCATATTTATTTTTCATTATCTAGATATTTGAATGGAATTTATTTCTATTTATTACCCTTCCATGTTTTGTATTCACTTACCTATCAGTTTATTGATTTTATGGAATGTATGTTTAGTTATTTACCATGTCATATCTATTATTCTCATTGATTCATTATTTATTCTGCTATATTTTTTCCTTACTGAGCCTTTGATCTCACCCTTATTATGTTTCTTTCCCTATGTATCCAAGAAGTGTACTGTGAAATACATGTAAGGATTTAATATATTTATTATAGTTATTATCAAAGTTATTTATTTATAAATAAGAAAAAAAATCTTTAATTAGTGTTTTCTTTTGTAATAAAATTATCATGTACATATATACTTACCAAGACTACAAAACTCTCATTACTTCAAGATTTATTCATTGTAATCATGCTGGTGTAATTAGTAGTAGACACTAACTCTAGGGTATCTGGGTTCGGGTTCCTATATATTTTATCAGGGTAATTTTAGTAGCAACCTTATAAACTAGATTTTGGAAAACATAGGTTATAGAACATAATCATAAGATATAATTTGAGGATTAGTATATAAGAACATATTATAATTTTGATAAGGTAGATACTACAAGTGGATGTGGTTCTGGAACAGATGTACCTAGGAGTAATAACTCCTCCAAGGTTCTCTGAGCCTGACTCGGGGTAACCTAGTACATGAAAATGGGTCATACTATGCACCTAGTTGGACACTCCCCATGGATATTATTTAGAAAATTCACATTTTCTTTAAAAACCACTATGGATGTTTTTTACAATGAGTAACCTAGGTTAAACATAATGTGTTTTAGATTGAAGATAAGGTTTCATGATTTTGAAATACTAGAAATGATATTATGGATAAACATTAGACCAAGGACCTATGTTAAAATAAAATGGATGAAGTATTTATGTATTGAGAATGTATTTAAAATGATAGTTAAGAGTCTATTTAATGGTTAAATTTTAAGGATGTCCATTTGATTTATTTTAGAAATTGTATTAATTTGGTTTTCAAAAAAGATAAATTGTAATCTGGGTGACAACCAATCAAATACGGCAAGCTCGTGAGTCCTGATCCCATGACCTAAGGACGATAATGGTTTCACAGTAGCCACTAACCTATGTAATGTCTTGGTTAATTTTTCCTTATTTTTTCTTAAACAATTTTATGAATAAATGTTAATGATGAACCAGTAGTATCACTTTTTAGGGGGTGGAGATTAATATATTAACCATATTGGTTTTAAAAGATATTTAAAGACAAATAAGTATACTTTTCACTATTTTATAGGACTTATGATCCTTTAAAAGTATATTTTAGTTCCTTAGGCATAAAAATTTGATTATTGGTAATTAATTTCTAGGACTAAAGGGATAAATTAGAATTTTATTGAAGTGGAAATAAAAGATAGGATTTTTCATATGAAATTAAAACCTATATGGTATGAATATTTATTTATATTAAAGGTGAGTAAAATAATTACCCAACATTAGGAAAATGACTTCTAAATAAAAAATTCCTAATACCTTAATTTCTATTGAATCGATGGTCTACTAAATCATCACATATTTATAACATTGAGGCCCTCAATATTCTATTGATCATTAACTTGTTTGTGATTGATAAAATCAATCAATCCCTATAAATATTTATTCATTTCATCTAATTATGTATCTCTACTTTCCACTAATTTTCTCCTACATAGATACCTAGTTACATAGTAGTTTGTGTGACCTTTGTACTTTCTATGATCTCTTTGCTAAATATTGTTTTATGAACCCTTATTAAGATGTGGGAATTCAACATAGAAAAAATAAAACAATATATTAACAATATTGAGTTTAAATTATAAGTATTAAATTTAATTAATGAGGGGATAATGTAACAAACCATACTTCTAATGTAAAACTTTGTATTCAATAGTGTTTATAACACACAACACCAAGTGTAAAAAGGGGTGTATAATAAACTTATAATTTAAAATATATTTACTATCATAAATAAATATGATATATTCTATTTCTTTTAATGAATAAAACACTAAGTTATCATATTTCACAAGCAAGAGCGGCCTTCCTCGATATCTTGTGTTACACGCAAGAGCGAGTTCCACCGAACAACGATATATTATATTATTATTTAATATAATATGATATAACATAGCCATTATGTTAGAATTAATAAAGAATATTAACTTACTTATGAAAAAATATGGTTTATATAAATATAAAATGAATTAATTGGTCACCAATTAATGAGAAACGAAAATAAGAACCAATTTGTTATAAAAAGGAAATATTATTATTATTATTATTATTATTACAAAGGGGTTTTGTATCAATAAACAAAATTAATTATAATTAGTGAATTATTTTAATGAAATATATATGTTATATATTATATAAAATATTTTTTATATTCATCCATTTTTTATAGGAATAAGATAAGAACAAAATCTATTTTACACATAAAAACCTATATTTTTTTAAAGGAATTTTTACTGCCTTTTAATGGAGAACCCATTTTAAATCAGAATTTTGAAATTATTATTGATTTTATATATCAAAATAAACTTATTATTTGAAATATAAACATAATAATTATGTTATGGTGAGTTTTTTATGCTTTTCTAAAACATTTCATTTAAAAAAAAAAGTTAAAAATACTGAGTTTTAGTTCAAAACTTATTTTTCGTATAATTTATTTTTAATTATAATTTATAATTTTAATTTGATTTTTAATTGGATAATATTTTTATTAATTAATATAATTTATTTCATTGGAATTAATTTCACATTGAAATTTATTATAAAAACATAGCAAACTTTCAGACAATTTTACTTTAAAACTCTATATTATCATCCCACCATTAGGATTAAATTTAAAACAATTTCTACCAATGATATGATTTGAATTTTTAAAAATATATTCAATATTTGGAATAATAATAATATATAATTTCTAATAATACCAAAAAAATCACGAAAAGATTGGTGAATGTGATTAAAATTAATTACAATTATTGAGGAAAATTTAATCTTAATAAAGGAAAAAACCTTTAACTTAGGGGCCCAAATGACCTATAAACTTGTCCAAAACCCATTTTATAGACATAATATGGCTATTTACCTTACATTATTTAGTTTGGATGATTTTTAAGACTTTTTTTAGGTATAAAAGTGTCTACAACTTACTTCTTTTCAAAAATACCAAGTGAGTTTTTTTCCTCCCTTATAAATTTTCACCACCTCTCCCCATTCTTCACAGATCTAAAACCACTTAGGTTCAGTTATTATCTTTAAATATAGACTCCCAAAATCCCTACCCTCTACCTTTAATCCTATTTTTTTCATAAACCCTTCCAAGGAATCCTTTTGGTACAAACCAAAAGAAGATACCTGATTAAGATGTAATGTCTTCTCCCAAGCTCTCTAGTTTCATTTACATTCTACACCTCCTAAAATATCTTTACTAAATTATTATATAACAAAATTCGTATCTTAAATATACTATGTTATTTTTATTTAATGGGTTTTACCAACACTTATACACACCTCCATCTAATGTGTAATGAACATATTATTTCTGTGTATGGTGAACTACTACCTCACAAAATATTGATTGTTCATTTTTCCTTTACCACCTATAATGGTGGAAAATATGATATAAAAACTATTTATATATGATATATATGATATTTATAATTTCTTTATGCTTCTTTAATTTTTATTTATAAAATAACATTATGCTTTCCATCTTGTGTAAATAAGATAATTTCATTTGAGGTAGTGTGGACTACTGTCCCCTCAAAGTAATGTGACTCCTTCATGCCATACATGGAATGTATAAAGGATGGTATTGATAAACCTATGTAAAAGACATATCATATATATAATACTGGAATTATAATATACATATTTATCATTTATTTTTAATTCTATTAATAAAACAATGTAATGAAAGTAGTGTTTATGCGTACATATGACCTACCATCTCCATGCACGGTTCACTTAATTTCTAACCTCCAAAATTTATAGACTACTAAAAATACATATATACTGAATATATATGATAATTAAGTCATGTTTTACATTCTTGTGATGATTAAATCTTGATCTAATTAATAATAATAACAAATCACAAGTCAAAATATACTTAAGAAAACTAGGAAATGAAATAGTCAATGTAATGAAATATTGTCATCAAATGGGTAATAAAATATTATAAGAAGTTAATATATGGTATTATAAACATGAGTATGGTTTTGGTATAAGTTATTAACATATTTTAAACCACTATAGAGGAGGATAAATACCACACAACAAAATAAAGGTTAAGGTAATGAATTTCATCTTAATTTACATTTCATTGATTCTTATTTGTCATTATGATCCAATTCACTTTTATTTGGTGTATATACTACCTTTTTATTTTTATATCATAAATACACTTATTCTAATAATATTATAAGTTTAATTTAACATCATACTTTTCTATATATTATTATTCAAATTTTTTAAAGTGGTATGGGATGCTTTGAAATGTTTAATGTTTATTCTCCTCAAGATTGTTCATAATGATTATATTTACAATCTCACTTCTCTTTGTGATTGTAAACATTATACTAAGAAAATCACTTTGTTATAATCATTTTTAATTGGAAATTTTCTTGAATATAAATATTCTCATACAGTGGATATTGTTATTTCCTAAACCATATACCATTTTACATATGGTATCTACTTTGAAAACTATTTGATTATTTGGGGAAATATTGATAATTCGGTATTCTTTATTTGATACAGATATTTGATAAGGTATATTATTTATTTATATTATTATTTATGAGGAATAATTTGAATAGTAAATGATGGGATCAGATTAGATATTATATATCTCCTTAATGCATCAACATGTTCTCAGGAGACAAATAAGTTTTCCAAATTAAATAGGTTTATATCCGTAGTTTTAAACCATATTGTGAATGGTCTTGATGGTATATATTTTCATGTGCCTCAGACATTACATCCATTAAGAAATCATTCCCCTCATTTATTTATAGTTATTATTCATCCATGAGATTTTTCATTGACATATCTATGGATACATTTCATTTTTTGTTCATTGATTAAATGGAATGTGTTTCAGTTTCTTACCTTGGCATATTGAATTCCCCTTATCTAGTTATTTTAATGGAATGTGTTATTAGTTATTTACCTTTCCATGTTAATTTATTCTTATTTATTAAATATTTCTTCCTCCTTACTTACCCTTACTAAAAATTTGTACTCACCCTTATTATGTTTTCTTTCACAATGTTATGAAGAATAAATCTTTGAATAAGTGTTCAAGGGTGAAGTTTATTTCATTTTATTATGTATCATGTTTTTATTTCCTATTTTACAATGTATTATGGGTATCATTTATGTAATCTAGCTTTAAAAGACTGATAAACTAATCTTTCCTTTAGGATTTGATTCATTGTAATCATGCCAATGTAATAAAGTAATACTCCGGCTTCGAGCTTCTGGGGTTGGTGCGTTACACAGTTGGTGGTAAAAATGTAGCATTATATCTCTTATAAGGAGATGTTAGTGAAGATATTGAACCATAAAGAAAAAATTCTAAAAAACAATATAACTAGCATACTCAAATTACATTGAATGATCCATAAGTACATGGATTAATCATGGGAACCAAAGGAAATAATGAAACAGAAGTACCTTAATCTATTTTCAAATGAGAATATGAGTTGAAATTTCAAGGCTGAAATTTATGGGGGGCACAAAATGAACTATAAATTTATGAAATATTCTTTTACAATAATCATGTGGGTCTTATTTTGTAATATATTTTATTATACAACACATTAATTGTATAATATAAACCCAAAAAAATTATTTTATCAATTTAGATCATTATAGTATATGTATAACCAACAAAAATCCATATATTACATTATAAAAATAAGAAAAAACAAAATAAAAAAAGGATAAATTAATTCAGATATTTTTTATTACTAAGAGTTATAATAGTGAATAATAATACTATATAAAAGAAAAAACAAAACTAATGTAATTGAAATTATAAAAATGAATAATATATAACATTGAATGTAATTATAATGAATGATTATTTAAAGAAATAAGAGGTACTTATATGAAGTATAAAACCAATATGATCACTATAGTACTAATGTGAATGTTAGGAATAGTAACTTGACTATTAGAATAGTTACTTAACTAATAAACATGTATAATGACATGTAACTAACATTTACCATGATTAAATAAATTAAATATAAATATTATAATTCTATAAAATATATATTTAAATTAGAAACTTAAGGAATGGGTAAATTTATTTTTTAGTAATGCATATATTATATAATTTCCTAAAAACAATAATTTTTATATTAACAATTAATATTATTGAGGATTAAATATTATTTTTATAAATTTATTTTAATTATTATAATAAGCATTTAGAAATTTTATAAGAGTTAATTTTTCTTAATTTTTTTAAAAACATCAATTATTTGTGAATACTAAAAATATTATTTTCATGTAAAAAGTATTTTTTTTAATTATATCATTCTAGATACAATAATAAAATAAAAAATTAGTTAATTTTTCTAAAAAATATTTATTAAGATAAATAAACTGATATAATCAAATTTCCAACCATAAAAGTAATTTCCAATCTCTAAAAATGTAACGTATTTCATAAAAAAATATTTTTTACAATTTTTTCCTTTTTTATAGAATAAAAAACCATTTTATTAAGGGTTTGAAAGTCCTAAAAACATATATTTTAAAATAAATATTATTAATAAATTCATATAGTCCCAATTATAATGTATACATCAAAAATAATAACTTTTTTAAAATATTAACCCTAAGATAACCCTCCCCTTAAGTAAAAATAAACCAACACATCCTTTGAAATACCACTTCACATATTGTTCTCAAACCCCATGATGTAATGTCCCGACCTAGGTTCTTCATTCTGGTTCCCCAAGTAGGTTCATCACATGACCTCAGGTGCACCGACCCATATGAAAAAAGTTGATAACTAGTTGTGAGGGTCCAATATGTAATGTTGGGAGACTATACCCTCTTTATCAAAGTAGTAAAATAGTGGAAATAAATAAACAATATCAAAATGAATAAACAACAACCAATATAATACCATAATTAATAATCATCTAACATCACATGATGAATCCAAAATATTAAAATATTACCATAAACCAAAGTAGTAGATATTTTATGCCAAATAAGGGTCCAGTGTCAAATGCAAACCCAAAATAAAGACTCATTGAAAACTCACGGGAGGGTCCAAACATCATGTTTGGTTCCCTAAACCATTCTCCATATTGAATCCCAAATCCTCAATCTAAAATAGGGATCTTACACTTATCTCTTCCTACAAAAAATAAGTCCATTTGAGAATAGATCAGGAATCCTGCGTAGGGTGTGAGTACAACTCAGTAATCCACCACCAATAATGTCTAAAATAATATTTAGTCTATAAAAGTGTATACAGTTTTGTAATAAAAAATTTAAAAATAATAAGGTAAATATATTTCATATCAAATTATTCTTATTTAACCACATAGGTCCCTAGGTTCACAGTGACACCCAAACCAAAAATACCTACTTCAGCCCATGATAAAGACTAAACCATCAAAAAAAAGGATATCACATTTCATTATATCATGGGATCTCATTAATAATTTAATTCTAATTTCACATTCACACAATTGGGTCCTAGATCAACATTCTGGAACCCCTTGGTTTCTTAGAGCAGTAATCCCTATCCCACAACTCAGTAATCATATTCAATATATATATATATATATATCATGGGGGCCTATAGAAGCGGTCTCTCACTCTAGAGGTATTTGGAGTAGTTCTTCCTATCACACAACCCATTTTTCACATAATTATCAGATATAACATAACATGGCTCTACATTTTTAACCCATTTTTTGAACATGTTTATAACCTATTAGATATAAAATTTCATAATCTAGTTATCAAACATTTTTAAAATATAATTTATCAACCATGAATAATTCATAATTCATCATTTAATTATATCAACACACCCCATAGGTTTCCATCTAGTCCATTTTCAAAATCATCAATGGGTCCAATGGGATTTGTGAAGGTTTTAATAATATCAAGGGAATAAATTAATTAATTCAATTTAAAGTGAAATTTTCCAACATGTAAAATTTCAATTTCATAACTCGTATACCTAATTATAACAAATTTTATTGAAATTGAAAATTAGACAACATAACTAAAGGTTGTTGATGAACGCTCGCCAAACCGCAATCCAAAATTGGATGTAGAACGTTTAATTTCATAATGGTGGAAAAGATCTAGGGTCAAGACCTAGGACCATGATCAAAAAAAACAAAACCATCAAAACCTAGATCTAAACCATCACCAACAGAGGAAAAATAATCCCTCTTCATCAAGAAAGAGATATGGGAGAGAGAGAGGAAGTCAAATGGGGAAGATATTATATACTATATAGGAGTCAATCCTTCAATCAAATATTTTATTCTCCATGAAAGGGGTTTGAGGTGCCTTGGAATCCTCTTCAAGTCCTCCAAAAATAAAGGAATACATTTTAGGTTGAGTAGGGCTGAATAGGAATAATAATCAGTTGTGGGGGTTAATAAAATTTTAGGGGGGTTTAAAACTAGCAATCATTGTTTCTTCGGAGGAGGCACACAGTTTACCAAATTGTGAAACTTAATTATATCCCCATAATCATGGGGTGAAAATTTTATCCTAAGTAGTGAATAGTTTTAGAAACCATGCACCAACCATGGAAATCCAAAAGAAAATATAGTGGACGGTTTGGGGAGGGAGGCTGCATGGTTTGGTCAAACTGTGTTCCACCTCTTGTGGCTTCAAAAAGGGTTGCATGATTTCTTTGGGAAAACTGTAGAGTTTTCCCTAACTGTGTGAAAACCATGCATAACCCAATGAGATTCCAAATTGCACCAATTTCAACAAAAGAAACAAGTTATAACCAAAAAAATTATAACAGAGTATCTGAAAATGAGATCGAATAATCTCTAAAAAAGGTTGGGATCTTTCAATCTCTCCAACGTATAACAACTACTCCTTGAGATGTACTCCCAAACATAACTAAGATTCTAAGGAAAAAAAATTTGGCCACTAAGCCCACATATCTTTTTCTATCTTCCATGATTCATCCTAAACACATCCATAATTCCATTTCATTTAGACTATCAACATAGTCGTTCCCTATAACACATTCTCACTATGATCCATAGCAAGAATCACATGATCTTGAAAGGACGCATCAACCTCAAGATCAAAATTATCAACATCAATCACATGAGAAGGGTTAGGGTGATACTTCCAAAGATATGATGCATGATTAAAATCATTCATATCACTATAACTCTATGGAATATCTAATTAGTATGCCAATGGTCTGATTCTCTCTATAATCTCAAAAGGTTCAGGAAACCTGGCCACTAACTTTCCCTACCACTGTTTCCTATGGGACCCAATCTTGAAAACACTTTAAGGAAAACATGATCACCCTCTATAAACCCAATGCCTTGATGATGTTTATCAGAATATGAATTATACCAACTCTAATTCATATCCACACATTTTCAAAATCACATTAACCTTCTCTTATGTCTCTTTCATGTGATCAATCCCAATAGATCTGACTCGCTTTCCATAATCCAACTCAAAGGTAATTTGCATGACCTTCCATAAAGGTCTTCATATGGTTCCATCTAAATAGTCACATGAAAACTATTTTTATAGGTGAACTCGATGAGGACTAATTTCTTCTCCCAAGACCCATAAAAATCAAGGATGAATACTCTCTATGTATCCTCCATCACATGGATAGCACATTCTGACTGACTTTCTAACTTCGGGTGGAAATTTGTACTCAGTAAAACCTATGTACTCAAAACCCTCAGTAATCTCTACTATAAGTGTGATGTAATTTTTGAATCAAATGTATGAAATTATACTCCATTTTACCACATGAAAACTGACTATCTCCCAAACATACATGTCCCCCAACTGATCCACTATGAAAGTATCCTTGATATGAAAGAAATAGGATACATTTCTCAATTGGTCCACAATCACTCATATAATGTCATTATTCCATTTCATCCTCAGAATAACTGCCATTTGTTCCATGGTAACATCATCCTATTTTAATTATGGAATGGGAAATGACTATAAAAATCCCCTAGGTCTTTGATGATTGGCCTTCACCAGCTGATAGTGTAGAATCATGTTATGAACCCTATAATGACCTTTTTCATTCCCGTCTACCAATACATTCTACATTAGTCATTGTAAATTTTGGTAAAACTAGGATTCAATTCCCACATTGAGGCATGAAACTCATACATAATCTCCTTGTGAATACTCATAGGTAAAAAAATGTTTCCAGAAATATATGATCTCATCCTCATCTATAGTAAAATAGGAATGTGAATCCCAACCTTCAAGTATTTGCCTCATGGAAAAACACTCTAGATCCCCAAAATTCCTCTCCCTAATCTGGTTCATAAGTATGAACTAAACTAATTAGGATACAATGGTTAATTTACTATAGACCCCCTGAACCTCAATATGCATCTCATCCAACAAGGTTATCATTTTCTAATCAAAACTGGAATTATGAACTACTTGAGTCTGTTTATTCCTTCTCGAAGAGTTAGAAATAGTTTTTTCCTTCCCTAGTGTATAGTATAGCCCAAAATAAAACTAATTTATATACTCAATCCATCCCCACTATCAAAGGTTCAAATCTCTCTTTGAGAAGATGTACTTTAAACTCATGTGATTGGTAAACACATTAAACTTTTCACCTAAAAGGTAATGAAACCAAAAATTTAAGACATAAACCACCATAGAAATATTGAGATCGTGTGTAGGTTAATTTTTTTCATGTGGCCTTAATATATATGACCCAAACATCATAATTCTATTACCCTAAATCAACACTACACCAAGTCTGATCCCAAACACATAAAAAATAAGGTATACCTCTCACCCAACTCAGGTAGGATCAAGATTGATGAAGTAGTCAAAAACCCCCCTCAACACCTAGAAATCATTAATAGAAACTTCATACCATTAAAACATGATTCCCTTCCTTTTAAATACTGAGATTATTGATTCCAAAATAGAAAGTTCTAGGATAAACCTCTAATAAAAACCTTTCAACCCCATAAATATTTTAATATCAAAAACATTATTAAAATGCTCCAAAGAAAACACTATCTACACCTTCTCTAGGTCTACTAAAAATTCATCCTCAAAGATGATGTGTCCCATGAAATGTACCTTGGTGATCCAGAATTGGCACTTAGTAAGCTTGGCATATAGCCGATGCTCTCTCAATGTACTCAGGATGATGTAATGATATTCATCATGTTAATCAGGAGTCTTGGAGTACACCAATATGTAATATAAAAAAAATAACCACAAACTTATCTAGGTAAAGTTGAAAGATCCATTTCATATAGGTCATAAACATAATAAGAGAATTAATTATATTGAATGATATCATGATAAACTCGTATAGGACATAACTACTTATGAAAGTAGTATGTTGTATATCATATGGTCTAACTTTCAATTGATGATACCGTGAACTCAAGTTAATCCTGTAGAAAACATAAGCTCCTATAAACTGGTAAAATACAATTTAAATATATGAAATATGATAGTAGTTATTCACCATCATCAATTTTAACTTTTGGTAATCAACACACAAATGCAATGTCTAGTCATCATTTCTTAGAAAAGAAAACTGAAGAACCCCAAGGTGATGTACTCGGATGAATAATTCCCTTATCCATCAGTTATTCTAGTTGATTCTTAAGTTCATAAAGTTATATTGGTTCCATTATATAAGGTGTAATATAAATTGGTTTATCTCTATGAATAATATCATTTGTAAAGTCAATATATCTATTAAGTGGAATCTTTAAATGTCCTTAGGAAACATGTCATGGAACCGATCTACTTTGGGTGGAAATACATCATGCTTCACATCCCCATCATCCAAAAAAATAATTGAAACATGTTCAGTGATATCCCCTAGATGTTTATGTATAATCTATTCATGGATTACCTTGATATCCCACTCTGAATAATGAATATAATTATTACCCTCAGGAGGTGTAAAGGTCGCTCTTCTACAGTAACAATAGATATGGGATCATTATAATACCATCTATTCCATACCCAAAATCAAGTCAAACCCATATATTTTGAATATGTAAAGATAAAAACATTTATGATATTAAGCATCTTTGAGACAACACCCCTTACATAAATATATGTCCCTCAATATTACCCCCAACGGTGTGTTGATCATAATAAACCCAATCAAAAATTCCACTACCAGACTAAAACCATCCACAAGTTAAGAAGATGTAAAATAATGAGAGGATAAATTATCAAATAAGGCACTATAAAGGGTAGAATATAAATAAATAGTAACTATGACTATCGATGGCTTATAATTTCTATCCATAAGTGTTAGCTGAACTGAAGCAGTTATCTTATACCTCTTCCCTATGTTGTAGTCTGATTCTGCTGAGTTGTAACACTCTACTGATACAGTCACTCTTTACTTGAAGTAAAATGTCTACCACCTTCACCATTTTGGTTAGAAGAACTCCATATTCTTAATTTATATGTGGTAGATGGCCCCATAGAATTATTGTGATTCATCCTAGCTCCTTCTTCACTACCCATTAGTTTAGGGTTTTTGTAATACCTTTGTAAGTGACTCATCCTGTAGCAAGATCAAAACTCCACTAGTGGTCATGGAAATTGGATATGAATGTGATCGGACCTACAACACTAGTGGTCATATATATTTTTTAATAATCTAGGAAAATGATCATTTTCCCTACACAATATTTTTTCATTTCTTTTATTGATGATCTCATAGAGATGCATCCTACTCTTGAAATACATACCTCATGGTCCTCCATCCAAAACCACCTACATTTCACTATAAGCCTTATTCTGGTTACCCTAAAAAATGAGTGTCTGATTCACTACCTCAACAAACTTATTTAGCTAAATGATGTTAACCAGGGAATTAATCTCAGATTTAAGTCTATCCTGAAAATTATTCTTTACAATAGAATATTTGTCTTCCAATGCTAGGAAAAAGCACAAAAAATCATTGAATCAACTAATATAGTCCAAAATAGACAGACTCCCCTATTTCAACCTTATAAAAACTACCACTTCATCATAACTGAGCATATATTGGTAAAGGTGTTCCAAGAACATCTCCTGAAAGTGTTTCCATAAATTGATATTTAGCTAATCATCTTGAGTCAGAATATACCACCAGAATTTTCTTGATCAATGCAACATATAAGCTTCCAATTTGACCCTCTTATCCATAAAATTATCTAAATGGTAAAGGATCATCTGGATAGACTCAATCTGGAACTCAGTTTCCTCATATCCACCCTCTATAGTGATGTTCAGAGGGTGATGTAATTAGAACTCCCATGTAAGGTCATACATATTCCTTACATCCCACCCAGTGTCTGTATCCATGAACTACATAAAGAGAGAAAAAATTTCATGGAACTACTCTCTAGATCCTTCACCCAGAACTATTGGAGCCTTTGCTTCCACTACTGGTGGTATATTTCCATCCATGTCCTCCTATCATCTTGTCAACAAACATTATCATGGAGGCATATCTCTCCAATTCAAAACACATATCATAGGAAACATTAAAAATAATTATAACATTTACATAGGAGTTATTCACAAAAATAAATGAAAATTCATCCAACCATACCCCACAACATATTCATAACTGTGGGAATATCACTACCCTCAACCACCCCTCATTTGGGACATGGCTGACCTAGGATAAAACACGCTCATAAATCACGGTTTTCCCATTAGACACCCATTTTATCCATTTCAAATTACCAAATTTAGAATCATTTAAAATTATAAATTTATTATTAGGAACCAAATAATTTTTTTAATACTCAAAAAAATAAAAACATTTTAATTACAACCAATTACACAAAACCTGCTTTTTCATCTATGCCTAAAATGATGCATCTCACATAAAATCCTTATTTCCTGGAATGATGCATGTATACTCACCTTCCTTTCCAAACTAGTCCATAAGTAAAATATAAAAAAAAATATCACACAGCAAGAACATATTCCAATTTGAAATAACACACAAATGTAATAGAAAATATCAATAATAAAAATTTCACATTAGGTACTTGGGTTTTCCCCCAATACATTTGTTATCTAATCCCATGCACAAGCTCATGACCAAGGCCTAACTCATCCTAGTCTCCTATATACCTTTTTAAAATAGTAAGAAAACTAAAAAGAAATGAAAACCCCTCTATTACCACTTTTTAATGTCTTTGACCTAGGTTCTACAATCCAATGACCTGATCCAGTTCATCACATGACCACAGGCGTGCCTCCCTGAATTCCAGAGGTGGCCGACATGTATCTAGGGTATAATATGTAATGTGGGGATACTATACGCTCTTTATAAAATTATTAAAGTATTATATTTAAATAAAAAACAAAAAAAAATATTAATAAATAGAAACCAAGATAATACTACAATCAATAATCATCATAAAACACGTGATGAATTCAAAATATGAAAATTTAATCATAAACTAAAATAGTAGATATATAATTCCAAATAAATTTCAAGTTTAAAATGAAAACTAAAAATAAATACACATTAAAACCTCATAGGTGAGTCCTGACATCATATATTATTCACACATCCAGGCTCCATCCTTAATCCCAACGCATCCATCTATCATAGGACTCTTCCCCTTATCATGTCCTATAAACATGAAGTCTATTTGGGTACCGATTGGTCATACATAGTATGTAAAGACACGTAAAATTCAATGGAAATTTTTTCTTAATTTTCTTTGGGATTTTACGAGAATGCAGTTTCTGACAGCACTGGATTCCGAGGCCCGGTGTGCCTGGAATCTTTTTCCGAAGTTTAGCTCGGGTACGTTCAGTGAACGAATGATCGGGGTTTTCTAACTTTTGAACCGGTGCTCGGAAGAGAATTCTGAGGGCACCGATGGAATCGTAGCGCCGGTATTTTCTTAGAAACGCCTTTTCCGGAGTTGCGTTTGCTCGGGTGTGGTTTTTAATTTTTGGGGTTAAGTTAAGAAATAAAATAAAGTGGTGTGACAACTTTATTTTATTTCACTTAAAGCCACTTAAGCAAGTTAAGCGGATAGGGTGGAACCCAAAATATCCTACCCTCTTGGTAGGATATTTGTGAGGTGGGGCCCATACGAGCCCCACCATTTCTTTCCTCCTAAGTAACGCACCCGCAACCCCCTCTTAATTGAAATTCAACCGTGCATTTTTCTGGTTAAGAAACGCCCCAATTAATTGGGCAGTTAAGTCATTACCATTAATTCATCGAATTAATGGTTCGTTACTTAACTTTGATTTTCTAATTGTTGGCTTTAGAATAAAATAAGACCAATACTTGTTTCACTTGAGGGTTGCTTGTTGAGAGGATCAGAAGAAGCTCTCAAGCTTGAAGATCTTCATCCTTCTTAGCGAAGAACGTGAAGAACGCGAATAATGCACCTATCTCCGACGAAGAACGCCAAATCCTCGGAAATCAACGATGCCCCTTCCACGACGCTCCTTCCGCAATGCGACGATCCCCCTTCTGCAATGTCTTCTTCCGCGACGTCCCTTTCCACGACAAATCTCGTTCAATGGCAACGCTTGAGGTAGGGAATTATGTTTGAGAATGATTTGTATTCCCTTGATTTATTTCTTTCTAAAGAAAACAATGAACACGGATCAACTTATTACCTAGTTGATCCACAAACGTTTTCCTTGCGCGTTGGGAATAATCTATTGTGGGGAAAACTGTTTGGGTTGATTCTCTTTTGTTCGTGAAAATTTCTTGTTGTTCTTCGTCTTTTGGGCCACTTGTTATCATCTAACGGGAGGAGGTCGGACCGCACGAACACGGATGACCCTCCTCCCCCTATGTTTTTGTGTTGTTGCGGTTCGGAAGATGGCGGCATGATGCGACGGCACCGCGCGGGAACCTGGAGGGATGCGGCAAGGATGCGTCGCACCGTCGCGCCGCGCCGTCGAGGCCGAATGAAAGTGTGGTCGTATTTGGGACCGCGAAGGCGAATGGAAGACTCCGCAGTTTGTTCTTTTGACGTGCGGATCGACGGGCTTTGACAGAATGGGCCATAGAGACGATTTGATGTTTTCGCAGTGAAGAACGGGACCCGAGATGAGTATCGGCGCAAGCGGATTTGAAAACGGACCACCGGAGCAACTCCGGTGGCCCACGGACACCACCGGCGGCGCGGGTCGCCGGCGCGACGGCGCTAGCAGCCGGAGGCAGGGGCCGACACCGGCCGGCCGCATGGAGGCAGCAGCGCCCCGGCGCGCCGCCTGGAGAAACCGCCCTGGCTGAAGCCACGGCGGCGAGCTGAGGGATCCCGCGGCCGCGCGGGATCCAGGGGGGACGCGGCGCGCGCCGCGTCCGTAGAGCCTCAGCTCGCTGGCCGAGCCAGCGAGCCACCCGGCCGAGCCAGGCTGCCTCAGGCTGTCCCGGGCCGGGCCGCGCCGGGTCGCGCCCATCCGGGTCAGACCCGGGTCGGGTCGACCCGGTTCGAGCCAACCCAGGGGGGGTTGGGCCGGGTCGGTCCGGGCCCAGACCCCCCGTTTTCGGACCTCTTCGGTCATTCGCCCATATCTTGAGATGTAGACCTCCAATTGACGCACCGTCAGCGGCAATACAACCCTTAGATCGAGACGGTCATTTCGGTATATTACACTCATGGTTTAGGAGTACTTTGGGTTCGGCCTGGTTGGTTCGGATACAAATCCAACCGGGCCCTCGGAGCAGAAACGCTTATATCTTGAGCTCCGGACGTCCGATTGACGTGTCGTCGACTTTGTTGGATTCCTCTTGATGAGACGGAACTTTTGGCTTACTCCGCTAGAGGTTTGGATGCCTTCGGAGTGTGGTCGGGTTGGTTCGCTCACGAAACCAGCCGGGCCCCTGGAACGAAAAAGCCAATAACTTACAGACCGGGCGTCCGATTGACGCGCCGTCTGTCTTGTTGAATTCCTCTTGATGAGACGGAACTTTTGGCTTACTCCGATCGAGGTTTGGATTCTATAGGAGTGCGGTCGGGTTGGTTCGCTCACGAAACCAACCGGGCCCCTGGAACGAAAAAGCCAATAACTTACAGATCGGATGTCCGATTGACGAGTCGTCTGTCTCGTTGAATTCCTCTTGATGAGATGGAACTTCTGGCATACTTCGCCTGAGTTTTGGTTGTTGTTGGATAGTGTCCAGGTTGGATTTTACCCAAAATCCAACTGGGCCCCTAGAACGGAAAAGCTGATATCTTTCAGACCGGACGTCCGTTTGACGAACCGTCATCGGCATTGGTGATCATGTTGAGAAACGGTCCCTATGAGTATACCCTATGAGAGTTCGGGGTATAGTTGAGATACGGCTGGGTTTGTTCGCTCACGAAACCAACCGGGCCCCTGGGACGAAAAGGCTAATAACTCACAGACCGGGCGTCTGATTGACGCGACGTCTGTTGCGTTGAGACCCCTATGACGAGGCGGTCCTTTGAGATACTTCTTCGTGGGACTTTGAGATACTTGGAGTATCGACCTGTAGCTCGTGGAGTGGACCCTCCCAGAGACGAGCGTGCAGAGTACAGAGACCGTGTAGCTGACTGAGACCTGACGACTGCTTGACCGAATCGACTTGGAGTGAGTCGACTAGCCCAGTGGACGGAGCACTACTTTGTTTGGGTGCAGACCCATGTCGGACGGAGCACTACCTGTGTGATAGTGCAGACCCGCGGTACTCGTCTGGAGAGTACCTCTGCAGGCTACTAGGGGGTGTGCACTACTGTGTTTGGGTGGCATACCCCAGCGGGAAGCACTACTGTGTTTGGGTGGCTGGCCCACGGTACTCGATAGGAGGAGTATCTCAGAAGTCTTAGGTTAGTGAGAAGTACCTCGGAGTCGCGACAGGACCACTGTACACTCCAGAGATGGGGCTCTTCAGCAGTTACGGTTTCGATAATGAAAATCTTGGTTTGAGATGAGTCTATGACCTTTGTGTTTACCTCTTGATTGAGATGGGTCACTTGATAACTTAGGTATATGTATGGGCATATACCTGGGTAGTGGTTATCTGTTGATTTCATAATCTTTGTGTTTCCTCATGATTGAGATGGGTTACTTCATAACTTAGGTATATGTATGGGCATATACCTAAGTAGAGGTTATCCGTTGAGATCTTTTTTGTGGTTATCCTTGTTGGTTTTAGTGATACCTTGAGTGTCTCAGGGTCCCTACTGAGTATCGTATACTCACCCCTGCACGGGCTATGCCTGCACCTCGTTGTGTTGGTTGCAGACAATGGGCAACGCTGATAGAGGCTGAGTGTTCGAGGACTGGACGGTACCCAGAGGTGGACCACACAACCAGTCAATATCTGGAGGTGGACTTCATGATGAGACGACACTCAGAGGAGGTTGATGGGCGAGAGCGTCGTGGAGGCTATCTGTACCTACCCTTCTGGTAGGATCCGTGGTGGACGATCCAGGAGCTGCGCTATCTGTACCTACCCTTCAGGTAGGATTCGTGGTGGATGATCCAGGAGCTGCGCTATCTGTACCTACCCTTCAGGTAGGATCCGAGGAATAAAAACTAGGAGCTGCTTCCTTTCTTCCAGTTGTTTTTCTTTTCTGTTGTACTTTCGTTCAGTTGTAGCTGTACTTTCAGTTAGGTTTGTATTCTGGCCCATTTACTTTTCAGCACTTTCTTTTGTACTTAGTGTTTTACTTTCGCTTGTACTCTGTGGTGTTTTGTTTACTTTTATAAAGGCAATGTCTTCCCAGTTATCGGGATTTATGCCTTTGGTGCTAGTCGCTAGCCCCTAGCCTATGGAAGGCAGGCTTGGGGTAGTCACAGCACGGGCCCCGAGGACAGGTTGTGACAAATTGGTATCAGAGGAGTCGGTTCTACCCCAGAACTTGTAACTCTGATATTTCTTTATGTGAAGCAATAGTGTTAAGAGTACCGAGTGTGGTTTTCAGTTCAGGGAGTCCAGTGTTGGTGCAGGCGGCCGACGTATCCATATACCAGGACCCTAACAACTGATTTCTGACTTTGTGCATGAAAAAACTAATTGCGTGTGTGTTTCCAGAAGTTTTTAAATGTCAGCTCAAACCAGGTCAGCTCACCAGGTATAATCGTTTGACTGTATCATGTTGTTTCTTTCAGGATGCCTTTTGACGGACGACCAGCTAGAGCCCAGAGGGATGTGCGTACTGACATCCTGCCGAGCGACGAGGCTTCGGTACAGGGCCCTCTTGTAGTTGAGGCACCAGCGGAGGCACCAGCGGTACTACCATACGTTGGACCATCGATGCCACCAGCCCTAGCAGTAGGCGATGCACGCCACTTGAGCACACTGCACGAGTTCTAGCGCCAGAGGCCACCCAGGTTTCGGGGAGAGACGGACCCGCAGGCGACTGACGATTGGTTGGGGGCAGTGGTGAGAGTCTTCAGGCTAGTGGGGACGCCTGCAGACTTCATGGTGATCTTTGCTGCCATCCTTCTTCAGGCAGCAGCAGGTAGGTGGTGGAGCCACTTGTTCCAGTTTTGCGACGGGATGACCTTCGCATGGGAAGACTTCGAGACCTTATTCAGGGTGGATTTTGTGCCAGTATCTCTATACCCCGAGCGTGTACAAGAGCTTCTGCCTTTGCCATGTGTTTTTTTATCAGTAGTCGAGTCATCTGTGGGCAGTAGACAGATGATTCAGAGGTCCAAGAGGACCAGACCAACAGTTGGGTGATCTCGGGTTTTAGGACCGGTGGTGCGGGGCACCCGGGGTGGGGTCAGAGCCAGCCAAACGAGGAGCAGGAAGTGTTATGAATGCGGCAGGAAGGGTCACCCGGTACGTGACTGTCTGACCCCCGCACAGTCGATCCGCATGCTTTAGAGGATCCACCGAGGCGGAAGCAGCGGCGAGATCTTAAGCAACATCTGAGCAGTGGACAAGGCAGTAGAGCTCTGGGAGCAGGTGGATAGGAGCGGAACTAGTGGATACGTCCCTTGTACTTCTAGTTCCATATTGTTGTTGTATTTGTGTCTTTTTACTATGAGCTGCAATAATAAAAAGACACTTTTTTGTGATGTTTGATTTCCTGTCCTTTTGTTTGGTTGATACTGAGTGGTCCCAGTTAAAACTATTGACTTGACCCTCACTTTCGATATTTCTACTGGAGGAGACCCAGTGACCTCACACTGATGCCGACAGTGTGACTCGACCCTTGGAGGCGAGAGTGATAGTTGGATCTCTTGGTAGTTACGTCGAGGCCTTACGACGTCATCCATGGCATGAATGCATCCTTCATGTCAGGATTGACTGTAGATCATCCAGTTCATAGGCACAGTGCAGTAAGATACAGGAAACCGACGCCAGTCTTAGAGACTCGAGCGTGTTAAATGTTTCAAGAAGAGGAGGCTTAAAGAAGAGATGAGTCTGTGAATCAGCAAACGTGGAGGCAGAGCTACGAGAGCAGCATGTGGTGGTGTACGTTTTAACATGCTACAACCACTCTCCTTAGTTGTCCCCGCCAGGCTCAAGGATCTGGAGGGCAGGGGAAGAGAGTAGATGCTTGCGGTCATGGAGAGTGACCCAATGGCTCTAATAATGATTCAAGGGATAGTCTGTATCCACTACTAGCTGCCGTAGTAACAGACGTCGATATGAATCATTCCTTCCTTCCACGAATCTTGTCCCAGACCTAGAGTTTCTGGTAAGTCGTAGACTTGACCCTCACGTCTGGAGATACCTTGAGAGAAGGCTCGATAATCACACTTACGCCGACGGTGTGGTCAGACCCTCGAGGCGAGAGTTTCGGATGGAATCTCTTGGTGGCAGCGTCGAGTCCTTATGACGTTGGTTTGAGTATGGACTGGGCAGTCACAGTTCATACACAAATTGATGGTATTAGGTGAAAAAGTTTGTGGTTTAACTACGATGTCGGGATGGGTTTTCCTTGGTCGGTGAAAAGGAAACCCCAGGCAGCATAGGATAAACTCATGCACAGAAGGGTACGACCGATCACTCTTGAGTTAGTCAACCTTACTCTCGTGGCAGCAGTCGTTTTGAGTTTCAGTTCTAACAATAATTAGAGACCTCTAGAGTTCGAGGATGACGATCATGTCCTTATACGGGTCTCGCCTCGACGAGGTTTATGGAGATGTGGCCAAGGCGGCAAGTTATCTCCAAGGATCAGCGGACCTTCTTAGGTCCTCATCTGGGTAGGCGTGGTGGTTTACCGCTTGACCCATCCACCACAGTTTCACTTGGTGCACGAAGACTTCCACGTATCCCAACTGAGGAGATACGTGCTCGACCCTTCGCATATCATCGACCATGGGGAGCTGGACGATGGCGATGGGGTTACTTTCACAGAGGTTCTAGTGGGGATCGAGGATCGACAGGGGAGGTCTTTTGAGGACAATCGATTCTTCAGGTGTGCTTTCTTTGGCAGTACGGGAACCTCCAGGTAAGCACATGGGAGTGAAAGGCTAAGATGTGTGCTCATTACTGCTTTTGTATCCCTAGTTTATGTTAAATCTTTACGAGGACATAAAGCCATGAGGTGGGAGCAATGTAAAGACCCATAAAATTCAAGGGAAATTTTTTCTTAATTTTCTTTGGGATTTTACGAGAATGTAGTTTCTCACGGTACTGGATTCTGAGGCCCGGTGTGCCCGGAATCTTTTTCCGAAGTTTAGCTCGGGTACGTTCAGTGAACGAATGAGCGGGGTTTTCTAACTTCTGAACCGTTGCTCGGAAGCGAATTCCGAGGGCACCGATGGAATCACAGTGCCAGTATTTGCTTAGAAACGCCTTTTCCAGAGTTGTGTTTGCTTGGGTGTGGTTTTTCATTTTTGGGGTTAAGTTAAGAAATAAAATAAAGTGGTGCGACAACTTTATTTTATTTCACTTAAAGCCACTTAAGGCCACTTAATCTAAGTTAATCAGATAGGGTGGAACAAAAAATATCCTACCCTCTTGGTAGGATATTTGTGAGGTGGGGCCCGCACGAGCCCCACCGTTTATTTCCTCCTAAGTAATGCACCCGTAACCCCCTCTTAATTGAAAGTCAACCATGCGTTTTTCTGGTTAATAAATGCCCCAATTAATTGGGCAGTTAAGTCGTTACCATTAATTCCTTGAATTAATCGTTCGTTACTTAACTTTGATTTTCTAATTGTTGGATTGAGAATAAAATAAGACCAATACTTGTTTCACTTGAGGGTTGCTTGTTGAGAGGATTGGGAGAAGCTCTCAAGCTTGAAGATCTTCATCCTTCTTAGTGAAGAACGTGTAGAACGTGAAGAACGCGAAGAACACACCTATCTCTGACAAAGAATTCCAAATCCTTGGAAATCAACCACGCCCCTTCCGCGACGCTCCTTCCGTGAAGCGACGATCCCCCTTCCGTGACGTCTTCTTCCGCAACGTCCCTTTCTGTGACAAATCTCATTCAACGGCAACGCTTGAGGTAGGGAATTATGTTTGAGAATGATTTTCATTCCCTTGATTTCTTTCTTTATAAAGAAAACAATTAACACGGATCAAATTATTACCTAGTTGATCCGTGAACATTTTCCTTGCGCGTTGGGAATAATCTGTTGCGGGGAAAAACTGTTTGGGTTGATTCTCTTTTGTTCGTGAAAATTTCTTGTTGTTCTTCATCTTTTGGGCCGCTTGTTATCATCTAACGGGAGGAGGTCGGACCGCATGAACACGGCCGACCCTCCTCCCCCTATGTTTTTGTGTTGTTGCGGTTCGGAAGATGGCGGCATGATGCGACGAAACTACGCGGGAACCTGGAGGGATGCGGCAAGGATGTGCGGCGCCGTCGCGTCGCGCCGTCGAGGCCGAATGAAAGTGTGGTCATATTTGGGACCGCGAAGGCGAACGGAAGACTCCACAATTTATTCTTTTGACATACGGATCGACGGGCTTTGACGAAACGGGCCGTAGAGACGATTTGATGTTTCTGCAGTGAAGAACGGGACCCGAGATGAGCATCGGCGCAAGCGGATTTGAAAACGGACCACCGGAGCAACTCCGGTGGCCCGCGAACACCACCGGTGGCGCGGGCCACCGGCGCAGTGGCGCCCCAGCGCGCCGCCTAGAGAAACCGCTGCAGCTGAAGCCGTGGCGGCAAGCTGAGGGATCCCGCGGCCGCGCGGGATCCAGGGGGGGCGCGGCGCGCGCCGCGTCCGCGGAGCCTCGGCTCACTGGCCGATCCAGCGAGCCACTCGGCCGAGCTGGGCCGGCTCAGGTCGGGCCGTGCCGGGTTGCGCCTATCCGGGTCGGGTCGACCCGGTTCGGGCCGACCCAGGGGGCTTGGGCCGGGTTGGTCCGGGCCCAGACACCCCATTTCCGGACCTCTTCGGTCCTTCGCCCATATCTTGAGCTGTAGACCTCCGATCGACACACCGTTAGAGGAAATGAAACCCTTGGATCGATACGGTCGTTTTGGTATATTACACTCAAGGTTTCGGAGTACTTTGGGTTCGGCCGGGTTGGTTTGGATACGAAACAAACCGGACCCTCGGAGCGGAAACACTTATATCTTGAGCTCCGGACGTTCGATTGACGTGCCATCGACTTTGTTGGATTCCTCTTGATGAGAAGGAACTTTTGGCTTACTCCGATCGAGATTTGGATGTCGTCGGAGTGTGGTCGGGTTTGTTCGCTCACGAAACCAACCGGGCACCTGGAACAAAAAGGCCAATAACTTACAGACCGGGCGTCCGATTGACGCGTTGTCTGTCTCGTTGAATTCCTCTTGATGAGACGGAACTTTTGGCTTACTCCGCTCGAGGTTTGGATGTCGTCAGAGTGCGGTCGGGTTGGTTCGCTCATGAAACCAACCGGGCCCCTGGAACGAAAAGGCCAATAACTTACAGACCGGGCGTCCGATTGACGCTCCGTCTGTCTCGTTGAATTCCTCTTAATGAGACGGAACTTCTGGCATACATTTCCTGAGTTTTGGTTGCTATTGGATAGTGGCCGGGTTGGATTGTACCCGAAATCCAACCGGGCCCCTGGAACGGAAAAGCTGATATCTTTCAGACCGGACGTCCGTTTGACGAACCGTCAGTGGCGTTGGTGATCACGTTGAGAAATGGTCCCTATGAGTATACCCTATGATAGTTCGAGGTACAGTTGAGATACGGCCGGGTTGGTTTGCTCATGAAACCGACCAGGCCCCTGGGACGAAAAGGCTAATAACTCACAGACCGGGCGTCCGATTGACGTTCCGTCTGTTACGTTGAGACCCCTATGATTAGGTGGTCCTTTGAGATACTTCTTTGTGGGAATTTTAGATATTTGGAGTATCGACCTATAGATCGTGGAGTGGACCCTCCCAGAGACAAGCGTGCGGAGTACGGAGACCCTGTAGCCGACTGAGACCTGACGACTGCTTGACCGACTCGACTTGGAGTGAGTCGACTATCCCAGTGGACGGAGCACTACTTTGTTTGGGTGCAGACCCATGGCGGACGAAGCACTACCTGTGTGACAGTGCAGACCCGCAGTACTCGTCCGGAGAGTACCTCTGCAGGCTACTAGGGGGTGTGCACTATTGTGTTTGGGTGGCATACCCCAGTGGGAAGCACTACTGTGTTTGGGTGGCTCGTCCGCGGTACTCTACAGGAGGAGTACCTCAGAAATATTAGGTTAGTGAGCAGTACCTCGGAGTCCTGACAGGACCACTGTACACTCCAGAGACAGGGCTCTTCAGCAGTTACGGTTTCGATAATGAAAATATTGGTTTGAGCTGAGTCTATGACCTTTGTGTTTACCTATTGATTGAGATGGGTCACATGATAACTTAGGTATATGTATGGGCATATACCTGGGTAGTGGTTATCTGTTGATTTCATAATCTTTGTGTTACCTCATGATTGAGATGGGTTACTTGATAACTTAGGTATATGTATGGGCATGTACCTAAGTAGAGGTTATCTATTGAGATATTCTTTTTGGTTATCCTTGTTGGTTTTAGTGAGACCTTGAGGGTCTTGGGGTCCCTACTGAGTATCGTATACTCACCCCTGTACGGGTTATGCCCGCACCTCATTGTGTTGGTTGCAGACAACGGGCAGCGCTGACAGAGGCTGAGTGTTTGAGGACTGGATGGTACCCGGAGGTGGACCACATGACGAGTCAGTATCCGGAGGTGGACTTCACGGCGAGACAACACTCAGAGGAGGTTAACGGGTGAGAGAGTCGTTGAGGCTATCTGTACCTACCCTTCAGGTAGGATCCGTGGTGGACGATCCAGGAGCTGCGCTATCTGTACCTACCCTTCAGGTAGGATCCGTGGTGGATGATCCAGGAGCTGCGCTATCTGTACCTACCCTTCAGGTAGGATCCGAGGAGGACGACCCAGGAGCTGCTTCCTTTCTTCCAGCTATTTTTCTTTTTTGTTGTACTTTCGTTCAGTTGTAGTTGTACTTTTAGTTGGGTTTGTATTCTGGCCCATTTACTTTTCAGCACTTTCTTTTGTACTTAGTGTTTTACTTCCTCTTGTACTCTATGATGTTTTGTTTACTTTTATAAAGGCAATGCCTTCCCAGTTATTGGGATTTATGTCTTTGGTGCTAGTCGCCAGCACCTGGCCTATGGAAGGTGGGCTTGGGGTAGTCATGGCACGGGCCCCGAGGATGGGTCGTGACATAGTAGGGTGTTGGTAAAAATCAGTAATCCACTAGAAAAGGTGTCCAAAATAATTTATAATCTATAACATTGTATACAGTTCTATAAATAATAATTTACAAATGATAAGGTAAATATTTTTTACATTAATTTATTATTTAATTAACCACATCAATCCCCAGGTTCATAGTGACACCCGAACCAATAATACCTTATTAAATATGTGTAGGATTCTAAACCATCCTCCAAGGGGATATCACATTTCATCTTATCATTGGATTTTATTAATCATTTAATTCAAATTTCAAATTTGTAAATTGGGGGCCAAGAGCATGAGTCTTGAACCCCATGGGTATTTGGAGAAGTTATCCATATCCCATGACTCATTGATCACATGAAATGTATATATATATCATGGGGTTCTAGAGAATTATTCAATGACCCCTTGGGTATTTGGATCAGCAGCTCCTATCTAACAACATGTTGTTCACATCATTCTCAGATATCACAAAACATGGTTCTACATGTATAATCCATTTACCAACCATATTTATAACCCATTAATCAACAAATTCCATGATCTCATTTATCAATCATATTCACAATCTCATTTAACAAACACTCATATTTCATAATTCATCATTTAAATTTTATTGCCACACCCCATGGGATTCCATCAAGTCTAGTTTCCAAATCAACAATGGGTCCAATAGGATCCGTGATGGGTTTCACAATCTCAAGGGAATAAATTAATTAAATCAATTTAAAACTAAATTTCCCATTATGTAAATTTAAATTTAATAACTCATACACAAAATTATAACCAATTATATGGGAATCGATAATTAGACCATCAACCTCAAGGTCCTTGAAGAATGATCTTCGAACCGCATTCCTTAATTTGATGTTGAATGTTCAACTTCACAATGAAGAAATAGATATAGGATCAAAAACTAGCTCCAAATTACAATGAACAAAAATATAAAAACCTAGGACTAAACCATTTCCAATGGAATAAAAATAATACCACTTCTTCAGGAAAAAAATAAGGGTGGGAGAGGAAATAAAATAGGAAATAGATTACATATTGTAGAGGAGTCTACGCTTCAATAGGATATTTGATTCACCAATAAAGGGATACAAGGAGACTTGGAATCCTCTTTAGGACCTCCAAAAAATAAGTAATATGATTTTGAATGAGAGGGGGATAATGGGGATAAAATCCTGGTGGTTTGGGAATTTTAATAAAATTTGCAGTGGGTTTAAAATCCATGCACATATTTTCATAGATGGAGGAAAATAGTGTTCCAAACTGTTCCTCTTAACAATGAACCCCTATGCATGGGGTGCATGGTTTCTCCTAAGTGGTTAACTGTTTGAAAATTCATGCACTAACCATGAAAATACCCACTGTTTGATGTTGTATTATTTGGGGAGGGATGCGGCAAAGTTTGGTAAAATCATGTACTGCCTCCTATGGCTCCAAAATAGGGTTCACCATTTCTTGGAGAAAACTACCTGGTTTTCCCAAACAATGAACCAACCATGAAAAGTACCATGGCTTCAAAAATTCTCCAATTTCATCTAAAACAACCCCAAAACAAAACCCAACCAAGGTATATCCAAAACATGGATAAAAGTGTAACTAATAATGAGCACGAGGTATCTTAAGAAAGGTCAGGATCCTACATATGATCTTAACAATTAACTTCTATTAATACCTTTATTACCTATTGGTATTTTTTGGAGTCATAAATTTCTATGCCTTCATTGTATTATGGTCTTAGAAAAGGAGATACTTTATAAACATGGCCACATATTTCTATTATTTGGTCTCATTATCCACTTCTATTTTTCAATTCATACAGTTTAATTCATACTAACTCTTACAAAATTATTTAATTATTACATTAACAAATTATTTATAGTATTAATTGTTTATAAAAATGTCATTTACAATATATTTATATATTATATGCCTATACCTTTCTCTCTTGATATATCTTGTCAATTTTATTTTTCATTCATCTACAAAAACATTATAAATTATTTACATTTCATCCCCAACATGGATGGATAGAAAAAATTATTTAAAATATATAAATATATAATCTATGTATTTTCAATCTTTTTTAATTAATTTCACTGATACATATAACGAAGAAACCTAGAATACCACCCAAAATGATATCTGAACTGATTCACCACTAACCCAAAGAGAATTCATGATCTCCACAGGCCAGTGACAAGCACCTAGCCTTCATAAAGTAACCACTGGGAATGATTTCCCCCAAAAAATATTACAATAGAAAAAGTATGATATAGATTCATTATAAGATGATTACATTAGTATAATAATATAATGTATAAGGATATGATAAAAAATAATAAATAAAACAAAGATGAAAAAACCCATGTCCTAGTAGTCCATGACCACCCACCATGTCCCAAGTCACCCAAACATAGTCACCTAATATCAAACCCACAATGGAAGATAAAGAAAAAGAACCTTTTATAAGATCATAAAGGGATTAAAACACTAAATCATACAAGAATGGTTTGACATATATATCCTATAAGGATTCCTCCAAAGATTATATGCATTTACATCATAAGGTGTGTCAAATATAATAAAAGATTATTATAATAAATATAATATGAGGATTAGTTTCAAAAATAGAATTTTAAACATTTAAAAATCATTTATCACAACAAACCTATAAAATATTCCATTTCACCATTTAAAAATTGAACATTTAATGAAAATATTTGACAAAAATATCACAAGATAACGTATGATAATCATGAAAAGTTGAGAATATTCACATGATTAAAAAAACTATGAAAGACCCAACACAATAGAGTAAAGGTTCATAGTTTCAATAAATTGATTAATAAGTAAAAGAAACTCAAGTTCCAAATAGATACAATGAACTTTGTCATGTATTGAGTATGATTTATATTGATTTCATAGGTATAACCTAGGTATGATAGTGATTAAAAAATATATTATCCAATCAAAAATCATCATTAATAATCACTAGGATTACATATAGTCTCATGGGGTACCATGAAAACTAGTTCCATATACACAAAATTTCATGGATTCATGTTTATAGCTAGAAGAATTGATGTTCTCTATAGATCCACTAGATTAGGAGTGATTCTTCTTGTGAATCATAAATAAAGATCTTCCCATCAATCTACCAAGGTTCCCATGACTAGTCAAAAGATGATATAGAGATTATCATGTTACAAGTATCACATGGGGATCCTCATCAATATCAACCACAATCTTAATCCCTCAACATTTCAATAATGGGCACGTTCCCTCAAATCACAAATCACTCTCACCCCTAAACTCCAACAATGTAAATAATACCTTTTTAAAGACCCAACAATGGGAATTATAAGAATAAAACAATTAAAAATAAGGGATTATTACCTAAGATAATTATCATAAAGTTCCAATAGGGTTGTTAAGCATCACCAATTTCAATTGAAATATTTTTATATAATGAAACATTAAAAATGGAATTCATACCATCTTACTTTTAAAAATCATCGTAATAAATCCAAAAATTCCTTAAGAAATATTTTCTTTTAAAGAAACCTTAATGTATTAAAAATAATTATTATAGTTTAAATAGTTTGGATACATTCAAAAACATGCCTTTATCCCCTCTTTAAATTTGAATAAATCACTCATTTAAAAAACCAAAGAATTCCAAATTCAAAATAATTGTAAAATCATTCAAAGAGGGACCTTGTTTATTTCACAAATTAAATTATTTTAAACTATTTATAATACATCAAATAGTCCACATTATTTCATTTAAATCAAGGAATTTCACTTTTGAAATATAAATTAGACTTAATCCATCAATTTAAACAATGTAACCTTGAAAAAATATTTAAATGGAAATTAAAAACAATATAGAATTAATGAATTTATAAAACCATGAGAAAGAAACCTTTCCATGATAAATTCCTTTAAAAGAGAACTGAAGAGGATTTAATAAGGGAATTTAAGATTAATGATTATAGAACCAGTGTTGGAAGGAATAACATATCTATAAATTCTTATGCAATAATTAATTACAAAATGATGGAAAAGCATAAAATCCCCTACTTGGAAATCAGGAATCCAAACATAATGAATCTAAGATGTGTCACTTTCAATGGATATCACCAGTTATAGGAAAAGGGGTATCAATAGAACACAGATAAGACCCTAGAGCCACAATTCCACATAAATCATCCAAGATCCAATGAAACACAAGTCCATAATAACCTCTAGGAATAAGGAATTAGAAGAAGAAGAGAGATAAATGAAAAAATAGAAATGAACTCACTAGAATATGGTCATTTCTTCGATCGACAATTTTATCCACTAGGAAACAAGGTTGGGAGAGAGAAAAAATCTATAGATGGATCATAAAATAAAAAGGATCGGTTTTCATTTGAGTGGGAAGAGTATGGGGTTAAATAGGGAGTTTTGGGGTTTTAATTAAAAAATTTTAGGCTTTAATTACCATTCAAATTATTTCCTTGGTTAGTCTCTTGGTTGGTAAAAACTATGAACCAAAGTGTTCACCCCAAATAGGGCCACTAGAAGACATACATGGTTAGGCTACATAGTTACTTAAACTGTGATCCAATCGTGTGACCCCTTTTTTCCAAGTTTCATGGTTTTTATTACCATGAACAAATAGGGAACCCCTACCTGTCCTACTAAAAATATTTCATAGTTTTACTGCATGGTCTCTGAAACCATTCCCTAACCATGAACAGACCTATAAACCTTCAAAAAAATCCCGAAATAACACCAAAAATATCTTGTGAAGAGATCCAATCATTCGATACTCAAATAAACTATTCAAAACACCTAAAAATATAACATGATGATATAACCTCCCCAAAATAGTAATTTATGTCCCAAGAAAGATTCCAGTATGAATGATAGAATAATTAGATATAAGAAGAACTCCCTTACTCATCTTGTAAGGAGGAATATCTATGGTCTAGAAAAGAGACTCGCCCAAAGACTAAAAAACACCCAAAACTCCATGATTAACACACTAATATCATCACATGTACCAAAACTAGATACAGTCTTGAGAAATATCATATGTCTTTCTACCAATTAAAGATTCATCCAAATGGTGTATCATAAGAAATTAATATCCCTTGGACCTTAATAAGTGACTCCATCCACTCACCATGGAGAAATATTTAAGATCAAAAATCCACAAGGAAAATAATTATTAAGGATTTTTACCATGGGTAAGTACTCAAGGGTGATATAGTTTTTTCAAAACTAAGCCTCACCCCATGATGATATCATAAAATAAAATACCATATTCTTTGGGTTCTTATTCCTTCAGAACTCCACATCATACTTATTACCTGAGTATATTTCCATGGTCTATGCAAGTATAACTAGAAAGAGCTAAAACATACTCTTCAGTGCACAATAGGACACTAAATTATTGCAATGGAGTTAATCCAATACATTAAAATAAATCTATAACCATCAAGGAAATAAAAATATGATACTAAGGAACAATAATAAATCCATAAATCTCATGGTTTCTTAGCATAAGATTCCACTCCATCACTAAGATCACAATGAACATCAATGAAATAAATTCATTTCAAAAATAATGATAAGATTTCAAGTGTGCACGTCTATAAGGCATAAAAAACAAGGATCTTAAGTAGTGGAAACCATTATAATAAAATCAATCTACATATAACCCAAGAAAACCTTTTTCACCTTTATAAAAATGCGGATTAAAATCCATGATGTCATGTATGGGGTTCAAATGTAGGAATTTATATGGATCTACCAATCAATATAGAGTCTAGGTAGAGTCATTAACAAGAGATTCCATTTATTGAAAATTAGAAGTGATGCTCTGAAAATAGTAATGATGAATGAAAATTCTATGTTTTATGGAAAACATCATGGGGTACATTTATAGACATCACAAAACAAAATCATATAAACTCAATAATCAGATATCACTCAAATAGAGTACAAAATATTTTAAACAAATTCAAAAACCACTTTAATTATAGAATACAAGATTTCAAAACACACAAGATTTAAAAATATATAAAACATTACTCTTTCCCTTAAAATGATAAATCCTTTTATAAATCCATTACTAATTTTTCATAAATCCTATATAGGTTTATGGAAATTATTCCATGGTTTTGATAACATTAATCACATATTCCAATTAACAAAACCATTTCTATTTCAAACCCATTAGGAACAAAATTTCATCATAAACATTTATTTTTGACATCATATGAGATTCATTGAAAATCAGTTTTCCAAAGAAAAAAATTTACAAGAAAATACCTTATAGTAATTGGAAAATTTTCTCAAAGAACTCAATAAAAAATTGTATTAAAACATAATATTTTTTTAGAAGAGGATTTAATATCACCAAAAAGGTATTATAGATGAAATGAATAAAAAATAGCATGAACCAAACCACATCCATAACCTTTACAACTGACCCAAAACAAGTGATTTAATCCTGGAAACAATGTAAAGGGAACCAAGATCATGTTAGAGTAGAAATATGCATGGATTGGTCACATGGTAAGGTGAACCACACACCATCCACACAATAGTTTTTGGATTTACTTCCAGATTAGTCACACTAATTCCTCATAGTTTACTAGACTTTTAAGTCACAATGATACTTTAGACATCTTACCATTACAACCCAAAACCCATAATAGATTATAAAAATCAAATATAATCTCATTGGGAATATGAATCTCATTTATCATCTAGAAACCAATAACTCAAAACAAAGAATCAATTTTTAAAACCTATAGTAACTGAACTCTCATCATAAAGAGTTGGTGATCAAGAACCCATTCACAAACTAACTCTTCAGTCTTGACACATCCTTAATATCAACTATAACATGACACACCCTAAATTAAATAAAGGAATTCGGGGAGAAGAGATTTCATTCATGGAAAGACCTCATTTGACACCATTTTTAATGAACTAATCCATAATAAAATATAAACATATCTCTAAGCCAATTCACCAGAAACACGAACAGCATTCATGATCTAGTAAAATTGATATCAAGAGAAGATAGATAATACCTTATATCCAAAATTCCACATCAATTAACCAAGATCCAAATAAAAACAATGAAATCATAACCTCTAGGAAGAAGGAATAAAAATAATAAAAGTGATCAAAGACCAAGGAGAATGGAAATCATCATAAGAGGATCAAAATTAGGATTTTCACATTAATCAACCATGAATGGAGGTTGGGAGAGAAAAATAACCTCTTGATGTCTCCTAAAATCCAAAATTTATATTTAGGTTTGATTGGGTGTAGTTTAGGGTAAATTATTGTCTTTTTAGGATTTTAATTAAAATTTTTGTGGATTTAGTTACCATTCACATGGTTTATAGGGTTTTCTTACATGGTTAATACTAACCATGTGCCTAACTGTATACCTTAAATTAAGAAACTATAATATCTCCATGGTTAGAGGGCATGGCTAGTTTAACTATGTGCCTACCATGAGACCTGTTCTATCCAAGTTTCATGGATTGGTTGCATGATTTTTCAAAAAATTCACAAAACATGAACCCCTACCCTATATACTAGAAATGTTGAATGGTTTGGATAAATGGTTTTCCAAATCTATCACTAACTGTTCATAGTACAAAATCCATAAAAAAGTCCAAAAAATACCACAAACAACCAACAGATAGATCCAATAATTGGAAACTCAAATCAATGGGTAAAAAAACCTAAAAACAATTAATGGGATATTACATACATATGAAATTTAATTAAAAAAAGAAATCAAAATAGTATGGGATAATTAAAATAAAACATTAAAGTAAATCATTTCACTATTATCAATGAATATTAAGAATGCATTGAAAAAAATTCCTTTTTTATTACTTTATTAACTAATTTTTTGCAATGAATATTTTTTTACGTTTTCTAATACACTCAAATAGAAGGATGTTTGTATTTAACTACATATAATTAACTAATATTGACTCTAATAGCTAAAAATAATACTGGAGGAAAAATAAAAAATAAAAATGGAAAAACCAATATACACTTCATAGGATTCAATTATCTAATGAAGATAACTCCAACTATTAAAATAGTTAAAATAAATAAAATAGTTATAAATATGATAGAAATTAAAAAGGGAATTTTAGGAACTCTCTATGAGAAGTATTGATTGTTGAGGTATGAAATTAGTGGACTATATATTGGGTATGAAGGGAAATATGACTGTAAGGATTTGACCATTACCTGACTATTGGTCAAAATGAATATCATCCAATATAATCGTTGGCTAATATAGACACTAGTAAATTTGACCATTTGTCAATATAACCCTTTTTCATTATGAATATTAGTCAATATTAAGGTTTATAAATATGAATGTTTGGAATTATGACAATTTTTAATAATTTTACCATTATAATCGATGCATTTAAAGGTTAATGAAAAGGGATAATTAATGCAGAATGGAGAAAAAATATCCTCATTTTGTTGGATCATGCCTTTTGAATCCTGTTTATTATAAACTGGGAGAGAGTTAGAGTCACTGGTGTTATCCCTTGACCAATCCCAAGAAGAGATTCAACAATTAAGGCTCAAGTATAATTGACTATTGGATATGTTTACATTTTTAGAGATCACAACTTGATAAATGTTAGAAGAGGCACCCCATTAGAGTTTCACCATCACACATCTTATCATTTCTTAAAATGATAGTGCAATAAGGATATATATATCCATAACATAGTATTCGGGATGTTTAATTTTATTTTTTGAAATGAAATAGTGATTTCTTTAATCACATTTTTATCATTATTTTTTTAACAAAATATATATAATTATAAAATGAATATAGTTAAAATATTTTAAGACGAAAATAAAACATAATTAATTTTTAAAAATATATATATAATTTCAATTAATATTTTAAATAATTTTTTTCTCATGAAATGGTCATAAAATAGACAATTTGTTTAAATGTAAATTATAATATAATTTTATAATGTCTTCAATAATTTTTATAATGGACAAAAAGTCAATTATATCAAACAAACTATTATTTTTAAATAAATATATTTTTTATTTAAAAGATAAAATTATAATATTTATTAAATTATTCAGATAAAAAAATAATATATGAAATCAGTATGTTAAATTTAGGTTAGGGAGAAATTTTGAGTATTTTATAAAATACATTATTTTCCATTGAATAGTAAAAATATAGTTCTATGTTATTAGAATTTTTTCATGACTTTAAAAATATGTTATAAAAATATAATAATTAAAATAAGTTTATCCATGAACAAAAATAAGTTATTCAACCAATTTAATGTATTTTAATGAATTAAAATGATTTTAAATTCCTATAAATAACATTCCAAAGATTAAAATAGAAATTATTCTTTTTTAATCAATATTTTAGTGTAATGATCACTTTTTCATTCCAAAAGTAATATTAAAAAATTTATTTTAGTTCTCTCATGGATAAAATTCATAATAAATTCCTTAAATGTCCAAAATTATTAAATAAAATCATGGGTAGGTCAATGGGTGTCCAATTTCAACAACATAGATTTTTGTGGCCTATATTTAAAATTTAATAATTAATTATCATCATTTATCTATATATACCCACCTCTAAACACCATTTCATTTACACATAGTCTATTGAGCATGAATTTTCCCTAATTTATTTACATCATTTATAAAATGATTTTACAGTTCAAATGAACTCTCCTCAATCTTTATGAATATATCTCTCAAGCTAATAGATTCTCTTCCTCTCCCTTTTTATCCAAGTACTTCCATTGTATTTTTTCTTATAATATCAAAGTTATTATGTTCTCTTGAACTTATTATCATTACATTACTATCTAAATGTTTTTATTTCATTGATATATTTCCATTCTGTCTCATTAAGTCTCTTACATAAACCATTTGTATACCCATTATGCTGTTAAAATCATTCATTCATTTTCCACACCTCCCATTTTTTGTTGTGAATACCCAAACCTATTTTTACTCATGGGTTTTCATATTAATGTAAGTATACTTCATTGATAGTTTAATTCTATGTATGATAACCAAATTTCATTATCTTCAAATAAAAATTATGAAAATTTCACATCTTTGAACACTTAAGTTGTCAATGATTTTATTTGAACCTCATTCATTATTCCCCATGGGGTTCTTTATGAAATGGTTTATTATGATTTACATTGTACATGAGAATAAATAAATATTAATAGTGATCCATCAAAACTCTATAATGCATTAGATAAAGAATTATTCTTTATATATGAAATGTTTTATGGTACCTCAGAGAAAATCCATAGTAATATGATTTATGAGACCTTGGTATTAAACCTTTGTGATAAGCTTATGAATGTCTCTTTTTTGTATTCTAACAAAATTTATATGTTATTTATCATATACATAAAATTATTCTCTCATTTTATTCTAAATATAGTATCCAATATGATCAATCATGTCCAATTTTCTATAATTATCCATTACTAGGATTTATTCTCACCCTTTCTTATTTATATATGTCCCTACGAAGTCAATTCCAGTGTGGTGAACTATAATGAAATAATAAAGGTGTGTTTTAATAGAAATAGATAAATCATGTGATTATTTTTTCCATATATAATTTATTTATTTCATACCTAGCTTCCTTGATACTATACCTCAAAATATATTTCTAGTTATTAATGTACTATTTTCTATGTAATTATCTTTAAAAAAATTAAAAATGTCGGACACCATATTTGGTATGAATGGAAAAGGTTGTTTATTTTTGTAAAATATGACACAGAAAACTAATTAATAAACCTAGGGATACATCTAAATATAGGGAAAACCCAATGAAATTGGTCATGTATAATGTGATTGGTTTCAAACTGATGAAATTTCTATCTGGATACTACAACTAGTTGTGGATCTAGTATACAAATACATAGGGGTAATTGTAAGTAACCAACATTAATCATTAAATGTTCTACTACCTTTAGACAAGAATTAAGTTTCATGCATTCCCAATGATTATTTAGGTTTAGAGTTTTAGATAATTAGGTCATAAATCATTCATAAAAACCCCATAAATTATAAATTGGACACTTCTAAGAATTATCCATTTTTTCCATAGTATAAATCTTTTAAAATGAAACATGTTTTATTTTAAAAAATAAAATTCACACCTTTAAACATGTCCTTTTATTTATTTTTTTACCCATCAATAAAACCAATGATTTTTTAAAAACATTATGGTGAGAAAAAAATCCTATTAAAGGTTATAAAAAGAAAGAGAGAAACCTGTTAGTATATTTTAAAACCATGAGATAAAATTTAGTTTTCTTTTAAATAATAATCCTTGATCTCAAATAATAATTTACACACATAGGAAAAAATATTTTATCTTGAATTTTTTTCATTAGATTATTTATAAGAAACCATAATGAAAAAATCATAATCATGAGGTGTTCTAGAAAATATATAATCCCATGAAAAAATTCATTAAAACATAAAATTTTACAATAAAAGGTAAAAATCATTCCTTTAAACAAATTACTATTATATTGACTTTTGAAAATTAAACTTTTTACATAAAAACTCATTAAAATGATAGAAAAGTTGTGTAGGTTCCTTGGGACATCATCTTCATTGAACCATTATAGAACCCTTTCAATTTGAATAACCATATGTACAACTTCCAACATAATTCTCTAAAGAACAAAATAATTACTCAATGCATTGGAGGGATATCAGGGAACATCTACTATATAAGCTATATGAGTCTTACCCATATTAATGAGATAAATCAGGATTAAAAAGTATCATAAATAATGTCTAGAAATATATCAGAAATAAAACAATTTATGACTTTTACTTTTCATCATAAAAACCTTCAAAAAAATTGAACACATATTAAATATTCATTCATATATTAAAATACCATTTAATTTTAAAAACTGATATTCATTAACAAAATACCCAAAAAAAATTAAATGATGGTTTTTCTTTAAATAATAGATATAAGGATATAATGAAATCCAGACATCCAATAATAGTTATGTTGGATGGAAAACTCGTTGTCATCATATATGTTAAATAAAAAATTCCATTAGTATTTTGTAAGGAATGTAAAAACATTCCATACTAAGATTAACTTTTTATAACCATTTAAATAAAGTAAAAATGTTGACATATAAAATCCCATTATAATTCATATATTTTCATATAAATACATCTATAGAATAATTTTTCGGAATATAGACATAGATGAAAAATATTTAGAAAATAAATCATGAAAAAATATAAAACACATGTTTTAAAGTAAAGTGTCCCTTATATGAGTTTGAGTTTTCAAATACATTTTTTATATTCTAGAATAATTAACATAGAATAATTATTTTCATTATTAAGAAACAATTTAATTTTAATTATTCTCTTTTCCATGTTATAATCAACTACATAATATTTTATGATCATGTTGAAAATTTTGACGATATTCCTCTCATATATCCAAAATGACTTTGGTAGGTTTACTATTTTCAAAGAGGAAATTGTTCAATCATTTAAAAAATAATAATCATGAAATTATTATCATATTTGAACATCAATTAAAATTTTAAAACAATCCATCCAAGATGGTTATGAAAAACAAACTATAATACAATCATGGATATCATAATTCATACACACGCATGACTAACATTTCCAATTTTCAATGACCATGTGGGAAAGATGGTAAAAAAAATTATATTTTGAATAATGATAATTATATCCTAAATAATTATCAATGGATAGAAAATAATGGTAATTATGTTTTGATGGAAAATAATGGTGGTGGTAGTCCACATGTACACATGAACAATGTTATTAATTTTCACACGTATACATGAACAATGTTATTAAATTCTTATATATGATAATTATGTGTTGATGGAAAATAATGGTGGTGGTTTTCCACACGTACACATCAACAATGTTATTAATTTTCAATAGATGGAATGGTAATAAATTAGATGGCATCATATATTTCCAAAATAATAAATATTTCATGAATATCATATATAAGAATTTAATGATTCATTATGATTATCCATGAGAGACGGTGATGGAAAATTAATTACATCAGTTAGCAAGGTGGCAGTCCACCATACACATAGAAGACTATTTAGTTTAACATTTGATGGAAGATGAGTTGGATATAGGTATTGAAATTAATTGAAAACAACATAGTGTATAGATGATATTGATTTTTTTATTTCATAATTTTTTAATGATATTTAAAGGATGTTGATGAAAAAATATAAAATAAAAATTTGATTAAAATACATAACTATTCTTCATAAAACCACCATTTATTTTCATATAAATCCCCTATAATGTTGGTATTATTCCCAAAATAAGACCTATAGAATTTAAAAATATATTATAGTAAGGAATTTGGGTTGTTCTTGTCTAACCAAATTGTTTTGTATGTGTGAAAAAATAGTACAGCATGTCCCCTTATATAATAGAGGGGAGGGGAATTTATGGAATTTCTTAAAGTATTATAGTAATATAAATTAATTTTCCTGTTAAAATGGATTAGAATTGATATTATTAAAATTTAATATGATTATTAATCAAAATAACCTCATAAAATAAAAATTATGTAGGTTGTGATTATTTTTTCACCATTATCTTTTTATTTTAACATGTGTTAACCCTTTTTGAAAATTACTATGATAACAATGTGTTTACTATTTGGAGATAAATATAGATAATATAAAACGACAACTGGATCTTTAATGGATAATGTTTTATATTTTTAACCATATCCCAATAACATGTATTATAATATGATTTTTTTGATTTTTTAATCATATAAACAAATATTTTTTATTATAAAACATCATTAATCTCAAATTTGGAACTATTATTTTAACTTGACTTTTAAAACTACATGAAATGAATTCAATTAAAATATATGGAGTTAAAACCTCTATAATATGACATTTTTATCTAAACAAATCATGGACCACAATAAATATTTCAAATAATATTATATTTAATATTTTTAAAATCATTTGTTTTATATTTGAATAAATACTTTATTGGAATTATGTATGAATTTTTTGGTAATTATTTCATATCTAAAAATTAAAAATAAATTACCATGATAAATAAATAACTTTTATATTTTAAATTAACATTTATAACTAAACATACCTTCTTTTTTCCTTTTCTAAAAATTTTAATGTTTATTAAATAAAGAAAGTGACATTTTTAACTTTTCTTTACATAAAATATTATAATGATCAAAATCATGTCCCTATGTAAAAAAAAGGTCATATATTTTAGTTTTGAAATATTATGGAGGAAATATACTCATCCAAAAATAATATTTCAATTATTATCATCACTTTTTTTCTTTACGACGTTATTGTTTCCATTGATTTACCAATTTTAGTTTGATTGTGGTAAAAATATTTACTATGATTACTTTTAATAATGATTAAAAATAAAATGGGAATATTTATCAAATTTTTACCTCTTAAATTAAAATATAAAATACATTTTTCATGATTCAAAAAACATAATTGGAAGACTTTAATTTAAAATTAAACTAACAAAACATGATCTAAAAAAGTTTTTCAAAAAAATTCCTTCTTAAGTACAAATAAAATTACACAAATTTCAAGGATAAAATAAATTACAAAGACAATAATTGAATCATGGTTAATAAAAATGATCTAATGAAGTTTTAAAAATACTCTAAATTAAAACTTTTTTCAAAAAATACATTAAATAAAACAATTTTTTCAAAAAATATATGTATTTATTGAAAATTTTAAAAAAAATTAAAAATTTAAAAATTTCACCATAATCTAATTTTTATATTTTTATGTTTAAAGTGATACACTTTTTATTAAATAAAATATATTCAATATTAATAAATTAATTATAATATTCTCTCACAAAAATTAATAAATATCATTTTTTAAGAAAAGTATTTTTTTAGAAATAAAATGTATTTTAGAAAAACTGAGTATTCATTTCATAATATTTAATCAATATATTTTTATTTTTTAAGGCCATTAAATATATTTAACAATTTAGTTAATTCTACTCATACGTGTAAATTCAATGGCTAGGTTATAATGTTCATATATAAATAATAATATTTTGTGGTTCATTTAAGCTTAGAATTGTGTGTCAGACATGTTATAGAACTTAATTTCCTTCTTTTAAAATATCAAGGTATTATAATAATAACCCTAAAATGGATCTCTATGTATTAACTCAACCCATACCTAGTTTATGATAAATAGAAAATTCCATAAACTAGGTTTTACATTCTTAAGGTATATTCTTTGGTAAATTAAATTCCTTTTATAAAACATTATGAACGATATATATAATTAATTTTTAATGATTTTTTATTAAATACTAGAAACATGTTAATATAAAATTCTTGGATTATACATTCAATTATATTTTTATATATAATCTCTAATAGTAATAAATTTATCAGTTAGGTTTTATTCTTCTAGAAAAATTCTATGAAATATAAGGACTCTTGTAAATAACCAATGATATGGACAAAGAAACATTGGTATTCCAAATATGATGGAAGATCGAGTTGAAAACATCATGATGTTAATGTAAAATTTAACTCAAGTCATGAATAGTATCATATCCCATATAGAGTGTCATGCTCCAACAAGAAGGAACAATTAGTAGTTCAATCCTTTATGCATCAATGATCGCCTATTTTTATTTAAACCTTTGATGAACTAATCATAGAACAAAGTTCCACTTCTTTAAAAAATATATTTTATGTACTCTAATATTATGAGAAAGGGAAAATATATTGTGTAATGACCCAGACCCCGATAGCCTAGAGTTAGTGTTTACTTTATTACATCGGAATATTTTATAATTAATCACATCTCATAGGACTAAATAGTTTATTAGTTTTGAAAAACTAGATACATACTTGAATCAAACATTACCAATTAAATTATAAAATACTACATAATGATTCCTTTAATAACATCATTAGTATCCTGTAATTACCCTATATATCAGTTATAATATATATCTTTGTATCCTAGGAAAAATAAAACATAAGAAAGGGGTGATCTCAGATGCATAATAAGGCTATGTATACAACATAATCTATAATAAATAATAATTGTGGGGATTTAAGTAACTCAAACACAAGACATTTAATCAACAACAAGATAATAATATGGAAATAACAAAAGATGATCAAATAATTCCATATAAATAATCCCATGATATAGAAAACATATCTATTGAAATTATACTAATCAAATAATATCATGAAAAACAATATCTAATATCATAATGATGGAATGCATAATTCTGGACATCTGAAATATACCATCGAGGCCTCATCCAATACATCTTAGAATAAATGGGTAAGGCCTTGACCAAATCTTAATCTGGTTTGTCTCATGAGACCTGCCAATGAATCTAGGGGATATATTTTTACTTTACCATAACTTAATATGTCCAATTCATTCCTCATAGGAATGGGGTTAAAAATAAACAACATTTTCATATGAAATGTAAATAACTTTCCTCAATCAGTAAACATAATCACAAACTATTCTGAGTAATAGGGTAAATGGTATCAAAAAATCACATCCAAAGTCAAACTGACCATAAAATAGTTAATAAAATATGTTAGATGATATCAAAATATATTAACCTCATTGTAACATATGATTGAACAAATTTTGTTTACATAGATGAAAATATTGTAATAAAATAATTGATAATTCTTGAGATAAATACCCTATTTTTACTTTAAAATCATTTATTATAAAAACTTGTGCAACATTAAAAGAAAAAAAATTTATTGAAAATAACCTTGTAAAAATTTAATTTAATCCTCAATTAATTAAGGCTTTATGACTATATAAAAATCCACTCATGCCACATAAGATAAGAGACACATTACTTCTGTATTTTTGTCGAAAAATTCATAAAGTACCTCATTTGGAAAAAGACAAAAATATTCCATAAAGATCATTTTATAAAAATTATAACATGTGTAAAAAGACTTTAAACATTTATAGGATAATATTAAAATAATTTTATAAAACAAATACATGGAATAAAAATGTTCCCCAGTGGAGAGTTAAACTTAAACAATCCCAAATAATAATGAGATTGTGAAATAACCCATACCTTAGGTCAGATTTAGATTGTATGTATCTGAACCTCTGGTATAATATTTTTATGCATGTTATTAATTTATAAAATAACTATATTCATATTTATGATATAATATATGATCCTATTATATTATATTATCACCTTTTTGTTAATAATATTTTGTTATTACCCTTATTTTAGGTGTTAACTACTTAATCTTCCTATAGACATTTCATCATGTAAGTCATGATTATTATACATATTATATAGTTATATCATCTGTAGAATTATATTAAGGCCATGGATATCATATATATTAACTATATAAATTTTTATAATCATTATTTAACAGTGAACATGGAAAATGAATCTCATTGTGTTGTGGAGATGGTAGGGCATACGTACGCACGAGCAACTATATCATTCCCTTAATGGTGAAAGGGTAATGAAGTTTATGGTATATTAATTTATAAATAATAAATATAATTTCATAATTATTATTTATATCCATTATATCCATCATTATACTCATACAAATAAGTTGGTGATGAAAAACATTACACCACAGCATGGAGATGGTAAGTCATACATATGCACGCACGGTGCTTTCATTTTTCGTAGGTTGGATAAAAGGTGGAATACGGTTTCCCATAATCCAGAAACAAATATCATAATATAGATTTTATACTTTATTATGGAAACAAAATAATAATAATAAGTATAAAAATAAATGTACTTTAATGAGTTGGTAGAACATTTACCTATTCTTTGGTGGACATACTTTAGATCTCTTCTTAAGGGATCTAGAGTAGGTTATTTTGGAAGAACAAGACATATAGAACATGTTTAAGAATGTTTAGAGGATAAATTTTTGGGGTTTGGTTGATCTATATATCTCAATGTGGTGTGAGGAAGTGAGGGAGTAGGTTTCCTTTGATAATAGAGGTAAGGGGCACTTTGGGAAACTCCAAATATTTTAAATTAATATAAATAAATTTTAATTTTAAAATGTGTCCAAAGGGAGTTATTTATAATATGATATTATTATGAGTTTAAATATTCCCAACCAATAATTTTTAGACAAGTTTAGGTCATATTCTTACCCTTATAATTTTTATTTAATCCTTATTTAATCCCTTTAACTTTTATAGTGACAACATGTGTTTTTACTCCTTAAGGAATAATATTATTACTCTAGAATTATAAAAACCATAAATGTATCATTTACAAAATTTCAAACCTTATCAAAATCATTTTTCCAAATATTACATTTTTATAAATTTTATATCATTTAATAATGCATTATTTATTTTAAAATATCACTAATGTCAATTTTGATACTATTCATTACTTGACTTTTTTAAAATATCATAAAAAACATGATATCTTCTAAAAAACTTTTTTAACACATTAAAAACATGTCAAATGAATCTATAAAACTCGTTTATGATGTTAATTATCTCAGTTTATGTTTATTTTAGTATTTTTAATATCCTTTATTTGATATTTATAATAATTAAATAATTACAGCATAATCATTATGTAAGACTTTAAGATAAATATTTATTTCTTAAAATTTTAAAATAAATTATTATAATGAATATAAATATTTTATATATAAAATTAAAATTTATAGATTAATATATGTTCTGAATAACCACATATTAAAAATGTAATATGTATTAAAAACATGTGTATGTCATATTTCACTTTTTTTTAAATAAAATACTATAAAAGGATTAAATTCATAAAAGTGACTTATATAGGCCATAAAATAAAAATAAAAATTATTTCAGATAAAAATAACTTTCCAATAAAATTAGGACAAGTTTTAAGGTAATTTTCTAATATTTAAAATATTATTTTTACTCTTAATTACTCGATTTACCCTTAACTGTGGTAATTGAACTCGCTAAAGTTACAATTAATATTAGAAAAAAAATAAAAGGGAACTATTTACTAAAATTAGACCTTATGATTTAAAATATTTAATCCATTTTAATAATTCAATTCATTTAATTTTCATAAATTAATTTAAAATTAATCCTATAGAGGGGCTGAAACAACCGGTTTTTAAAGTAAAAAAATAAATAGATTGAAATGTTTTTACACCTAATTTCCATGTGAAATTCATTCAAATGACCAAAATTAGATTAAATAATTTATAATAGAACTATTTATACTTTAAAACCTATTTAAAATAGTATTTAACTATATAAATAAATTATACAAAAATACATTTTTCAATTAAAATGCTGCATCTTTTCACTATTCATAAAAAATGAAACATATCAAAAAAATACCAAAAATTAAACCAATGTAAATTTTTATATTATACATTAAAAATTTTATTTTATTTTTTAAAATAAAACTTTTAAAAGTGTCAAAATTTATTTTTTTAAAAAGTTCCCCATTAAAAGGTGGTAAAATTGACTTCAAAAAAATATAGCATTTTAATGTGTAAAATTGGATTCATTATTATCTTATGCCTATAAAATATTTTGGATGAATTTAAAAAGAATATTACATATATAAATTTCATAATGTGATTATTATCCTTCATTCCCTCCTTTTTAATGGCCAAATTATAACAATCACTTATTAATAGATCACAGTGAGTTTGAACTCAGTGTTACGTTCAATACAATATATTAAATTTATATAAAATTATAACATACCATAAAATAATGTGGTGTTAAATTATTCCCTCATTCAAAAACTTTTATTGTCAAAATTTCTATAATACCTCCTCATAAGAAGATTTGGGTAGTTCTTCATCATAATTTCCTCAGGTTCCCATGTCGCCTCTGGTATTTTAAGATTTTTCCATAGTACATTTTCTAGTTGAGTTGTATGATTCATCAAAACTTGTTCTCTAGTATCCATAATATATATATACTCTTCACAGTGAGATAAATCAGGTTCCAATTCTATTTCATCATAAGTGATAACATGCACTAGGTATGGCATTGTAATTACCTGTTAATTCTCATTGGATTGAGAATACAATGAATCATTACTAGGCCTTAAGCGACATCCCCAAGACGCCAAAGTATGGAAATAAATTCCGAAGGGTTTCAATGACATTGTGGGATAATCTACCCATTAATAATAAAACTCTTAACCGATCAAACTATAACCAAACAAATCACTATATGATGCATGAATAAAAGAAATACATCTCAACTACTTTATTCATATCAAAACCACTCCAAGGTATACAATAGTGGAAGACTTATAAAATTTCAAATTAAATAGTGGATACCAACTGATGACTCCAAGAAGACCAAAATACTCCAATATCCACGTGTCCCATTCTCCAAGATCACCAAACAGCCCAAGCATCACGAAGTGGTGCTAAAAACGTGTGAAACGCTACCTTTTCCCTTATCCAATAAGATAGGATATCCAAAAGCACCAAAGTTACAAAGTAGGGGAGAGTATAAAACTTAATAGGACATTTCCAATGACTTCCCTACACATTCCACTAGCATATAATAGTTAGAAACATTTACCTAAAATATTTTATATGAAGAGATTTCTCAAAATAGTTTATAACTAAATATAAACAAGTTTCCAAAACCAATTATAACCAAAAGCATACAAGTGAAATTGAAACCAATTTTTACAAAACGTTATTTTTATAGAAAAATAACTAAACTAAACTTTAAAACCATTTCACAATGATCCTTTAGAATACCCAATCCATTACACACATCCACACAACCAACCATGCATGCTACGCGATGATAGTTCCATACTCATGAGCGGTTTCTCGTCGATCTTCCAAGTCGCCACAAGGTAATTGTATCTCATGTTCCATTAACCATTTGGAACCAAGGATAAGGTCATATTCAAACCAATCCCCATATATAAAACATGAAAACACACACCAGCTATGCCCAAAGATCATTCCAAAACAACCCCTTCAATAAAATTAGCCTTTTTATTGAAAATTGTTTTTCATTAAAACCATTAAAATGCCAGCTAAGTTCAATAAAAGGTATTTTTATTGAAAAACCATGCACAATCAAACCATTTAGATGTTCTAGAAAATCCACCATTTAAAATCACCATTTTAAATTCAAGAAACTAAAACAATTTGCACAACAATTTATCAAGATTTCAGAAATCTACCAAAAAAGCAAAATCATCACTGAAGAGATTTATTCCATGTATCAAAAAAATATTTCACAATAAATAATATCCAATTTACTGAATTTGAAACTAATCCAATCAAATCTAGAAAGAGGAGATGAGATTGAATCCACCTACCTCGAAGGTTTTGACGAAACTTGACAATGGACGAAGAACGCTCAAGAAAACCGGGTCAATTCTAAACAGAACCTCCTTAGATCTCTTCTCCTAGAAAGATCAAGACCAAATATCAACTTATTTGGAATACACACTCCTAGATCTACCCATAATGGGTGTATATATGAGGAAACAAGAATATAGGAGAAGTGTATCTAAGTAGATCTAATAAATCGATCAAGAACGATGAAGAAGGATCACATACCTCAAGAATCTGGCTTCGAATCACAAAGGGAAGCCTTTGGACTGACTCCAAAGTTCTTGGGCGAGGTTCTCCTATCTTCAAGGAATAGAAATACTAAGTTAGGGCTGCTTAGGAGAAAAAACAATCAACTTAGAGGCAAAAATGTGTGAGATCCACTTTTTTAGGATCTCAATTTAACCACATGAATGGTTATTTCACACTGTTAGACAAACTGTGCGCTAAAAATGCATTATCTACAATCTAGATAGACCCTCGCATGGCCTCCTCGCATTTTCTCCTTAACCATGTGCACACCATGCCGAATATCTCATCCTTAAACCTACTATTATGCACAGTTTCTCTTAAGATTTCAGCATGGTTTGGATAAACCATGTGCAGCCCGTGCACCTCTCCTTTAGCCCCAAAAACATATTGAAAGATCACAAAACTCTACCAACTTTCCCCCTTATACTTTATAACCATAAAAACACAAAGAAAGTTTTATATACCAGAAACTAAGGGTACTAAATTCTCCCCACCGTCTGTCTTTCCATCCTAGGAAAGTAGAAACCCATCACTACCCTGAAAGAGTTCTGGCCATTTCTCTTTTATTACCTATTAATGTTCCCATGTCTCTTCTTAGATCTGACCATGATGCCATAGAACCTGGACTAGACTGATGATTTTCACATGCAATACATTCTCTTATCTATACACAATCCACACTAGGATATATATCAACGAAGAATCCATCTCTAGGTCAATGTGATCTCATCTAATCACATGATCAAGATCATGCTGATACTTTTTCAACTGAGATATGTGGAACACATTATACACAAAACTGAACCATGGTGGTAATTCCAACTAATATTCTACCTCTCCAACCTATTCCAGTATCTATAAAGGGCCAATTTATCTAGGAGATAACTTGCCCTGCTTCCCAAAATGATGATTTCTAAGTCTTGGAAAGATCCTCAAGAACACATGACCACTCACAGAAAATGACTATGGCCTTTGACAATGATCCGCATAATATTTCAGATGAATCTGAGCCATTTCCATCCTCTTTCTTATTAACTTAATCTTCTCCATTGTTTCTTGGACAAGGCTTGGCCCAACTAGTAAAGTTTTTCCTATTTCCACCTATCATAATGGAGAACTACAAGAACGACCATAAAATGCTTCAAACAAATCTGTATATATAGTTTCCTAATATATTTTATTATATGAGAACTCTACTAAGGGTAAGTATCCTCCCATGAGCCACCAAACTCAATTAAAAAATCCCACAACATGTCTTATAATGTTTGTATCATCCATTTGGATTTCCCATCTGTCTGAGGATGATACGTCATGCTCATATTCAACTAAGTGCCAAGATATTTCTGTAAGGATTTCTAGAAACAAGACATGAACCTCAGATCTCTATATGAGACTATTGACACTAGTATGCCATTCCACTTTACCACTTCTTGGATATAGATTTTAGACAGATCCTCCACCGTATGAGTTTCATGAATTAGAATGAAATGGGACGACTTGGTAAGATAGTACATTATCACCCATATGTCATCATTTTTACAGATCATTCTTGGGAGACCTATAATAAAATCTATAGATATATGCTCCCACTTCCACACTGGAATTTGTAAAGACTTCAACATACCCACTGGTATCTAATTATCTACTTTAACCTATTTACAAGTTAAGTACCATGAGACAAACACGTCCACATTCCTTTTCATGCCTCTCCACCAAAATTGTGCCTTCAACGCCTTATACATCTTCTACGTTCCTAGATGTATGGCCCATCTTGAATGGTGGTAAGCATGAAGTAGTTTTTCATGACAAGCCATATGTACAGCCATTCAATCTTTTAAACACAAAATTTATCTCCTATCAAGTTTCCAACCCTCTATGATCTCCCCACCATTGAGGTTTGAACTCATAACCAGGAATTATGCATCAAATTTTTGTGCCTCTTTGACCATCTTTAACAAATCAGGAATAAGCATCGATAAAAAGAAAACTACAACATCACCTTAGTCTTTTTAGCACCCCCGGTTTGAGGTATGTAGCCTTTATTTATGCCTTTTTATGTGTTTAAAGTCCATGAAATGAGTTGGGAAGAGGTTGGGAGAGTTTGGAACAGTTTTGAATAAGTTTGGAGAATTTTATTAGGGAGCACGGTTTGAGCACGGTTAGGGGAAACCATGCGGGTTCTCCAGGAAACCATGCAGAGGGTGACAGTAGGCTTCGCACGGTCTACACACAGTTTTCAAAAACATTCAAAAAAACCATGCGGACCCATCCTCTCGAGATAATGTCATGTGCACGGTTAGTGCACAGTTTTCCAAACTGTGCATCCACTTAAAGGAAGGGTTTTAAATATGGGCTCCATCAGGATTGACCTATTTCACTCCCAATCTTCTCCCACTCAATCCTCACTCGGTATTTTGGGTTCATAGAGTTTGGAGGTGCTCTCCCACATGTTTTGGAAGCGATTTGAAGTGGTTTCTTGATGTATTGAAGGTGGTTTCTCCTGGTTAAGTCTCTCCTCCTAGCTTATTTTGGTTTCTCTCTAGATATACTCTTCCCACTTTATTGGTTTTCTATATCTACATCTATTTCATGAAGATATATGGTTGTGGTTTCCTTGGGTGTTAATTTTTAAGGCTTGAGGATGTTTGGGAAGGGGATCTAGAATGGTTTCAGTGGTGCGTTCTTTGGATTAGGGTGTGGTTTCTTGTGGGTCGAATTCGTCAGAACCCTAAAGGTAGGTGGATTTTCTCTTGACTCCACTTGGTTAGAACTAGTGGTTTTAGTTACAATTAATTTTTTTTCTTGAAATTAATTGTGATTTTTATGTGCAAAAATGGTTAGAAATCTCATTGGTCATGTTTTGTGGATTTTTGGGGAAAAGGGGGTTTTACAGTTGAATGTTCTTATTGTTAAATTTTAAAATGTAGATTTTAAAATTGGTTGCTTGTCTTGGTTCAAGGAAATGGTTTATGACAATAGTTTTCAATAAATATTTTGTTTTATTTAATTGGGTTTTTGGCATGGAAAATTATTTATGGGTAGTTTCAATAAATGGGTGATTTATTAAAGCAGTTTGGCATGTTGTGTAAATGGTTATTTGCATGTTGTTGTTGCCTTGGTGGGTTATATGTTTGGTTGTGGCCTTTTGAAATGTAAAGTAAAAGTGGACAGGGAGTCTCACTTTAAAAGGTATTGGATAGTGGTCGGAAGAACCACCATTAAGGGTAATGGTCAGGAAGCACCACTAGTTGGGAATGGGCGAATGGGTTGGATGGAAGCTCCACTGTTTTGGTTTCCTTGTTATGTGTTTCTTTGCAAGATGGGATTTTTTGTGCTAATGTGGAAAGGTGAAATGTCTTGTGTCATGGTTTTTTGGATTTCCTGTGTGTTTGAGAATTTGGGTGGAAATGGCTTGGTGAAGGAGTGTTTGGTTTGTTGTAAGTTGTTTCATTATTTAATATTTTATATGAACTTTTTATTATAAATGTGATAATAATTTTATCCCAGTGGCATGTGTAGGGAAGTCATTTGGGGAAAACCTACTGAGTATTAGTACTCACCCCCTGCTTTGGCACTATAGTGCTTTTGCAGATGTCATATTCCAAGACACAGGTAAAGGTAAAGCATCTCATTGTCAGTGGTTTGTGGTGATGCTTGGTAAATGTGGTGGTTCTTGGAGCTTGGAGCTTGGTGTGGAGTCGTGGAGTGTTTCTTGGTTTATTTTGGGTCTCTTGTATAGTCTTCTGCATAGTACTTTGATATTTTGTTGGTTTTATTGGTTTGTGGGTTGTATTATAGAATAGTGTGGTTCCATTTTGGTAATGTATGAGTTGGTTGTTTTGTTGACATGCATCATATAGTTATTGTTAGTGGATGGTTTGGTTGGTTTTTTCTTAAGGGAAAATCATTCCTCAATTTGTTCTTTAAGCCCTCAGCATTTATTTCCAGCCTTTGGCACCTTGGAAACGTCGCTTAAGGCCAAGTATCATTCCTCCACCCTCTCAATCCAATGATATGGGGATGAATGTTTCAAGTGGTATCAGTTTGTTCTGTCCTTATCTTTCAAGTGAGAGAGGTTATCGACCCTTGGTGTTGATTGTTGGTCTTGGCATTTACATTCGTTCTTGTCCTATTCCTTGAGTCGGGATGGTAGCGAGATATAGGATTGTCAGAACTTGGAATGTATATCATAAAAGGATGTAGCTAACCCTTTTATGCTGAACTTCAAGTTACTAGATAGTTGGGTACGTAAGTGTTTGGAGACACTTATAGTCATTGGATATCTCATTGTCATGGGTGTAGTCAATGAGATGAGAATGACATGCATGGTAGAAATGACTTCCCACTAGGATAAATATTTTATTGGGGTATAATTAATTATGGTGTGATAGGAATGTTCTGATTTTGAAAATCTGTATTGGGTTTCAAAACAGAAGGATTTGAAACATGGAAATTGGTGGTATTTTGAAAATTGGTTGATTTTCAAAACATGGTGTATTTTTCAAAATATTCCAATATGGGAAATTTGAACTTGTATAAAATATGGTTTTGATATTTGTAGTGTAATTGAATTGGAATTTTTGAATCATGTGTTGCTAAAATAGAAGGACTTATGGTTGTTTTTGTATTGATAGAAATGGTACTAGGTAGGTGTCGTAGAGATCAATCGGAGGAGGCTGCTGAAAATGTGGTTGAACCTAATCCCCAAGTGAACCAACAGCTTGTTCAGAGTGTAGTGTAAGCTTTCCAAGTAGTATTAAGTGCGAATAAATTGGATGAACCAAGGAATTTGGATCATGCGGTTCAGTTTCAAAAGTAGAATCCACCCATCATTTGGGGTGATTCGGAGCCGGAAAGGGCAGAAGCATGGTTAAATAGAATGAACTAGATCTTTTAATTCTTGGGAACACTAGTAGAGTTGAAAGTGAAGTTGGCCAGGTATATGTTGGAAGCTCTTTCCCTTCAGTGGTGGGAGTTGGCGGTCTAACCTGGAACGGACCAAGGTATGACATGGGACGGATTTGAGGAATTGTTTAACAAACAATTATACCCTCATACATTCATAATTCAGTGCACAACGGATTTATTCCATTTGAAATAGGATAAACTTTTAGAAAAAGAGTATGCATCTAAGTATATGAACTTCGTGAGGTTTCCACCCAAGGTGGAAGGTAGTACATCATTGAAAGATCATATCTTCAAAGCTGGTTTGAGGTAGGACATTCGGTCCAAGATAGTAGTGTTGTGTATAGATGATTATACAGAGATGGTGAATAGAGCCTAAGTGGATGAAAGGGATCTCTTGGGGGTTGTGAGTGGAGGAAGTGCATTAATACCCGTGGGGAATAGTGGTAACTCGAATACTGGGTTCAAGTGGAAGAGGGACACTTATTTACAAGGTGGAAGTATGACTTAATAATCCAACTATAGGATCAGTGAATCTTCCTCTGAAGCCTCAGAGTAAGCTGAGATGTTTTTTGTGTGGTTCTACAAGCCACATCAAGTGAGATTGTACAGAATAGCCTCGATCATTTCATAATTGTAAGAATATGGGGCACCTTCAGTGGTATTGTTGGAATTCTCCTAGGTCATGAGTCTGTGACACTCCTCATGGGTCGTAGGGTTCATATTCCTCAACAAGATGAGGGAAGTAGTATATTCCTTGTCAACAGAGCTGAGTCCATCTTGGGTATTCTTGAAACACAACGACTCCTCAAGAAAACTCTCAGTAGGGAAGCAAGGAATAGAGTGTAGCAAGAAAGAAGTTGTTTGGAGCTGAACAGGTTGTGATGGATGATCAGTCAGTACCATCCACAGTGCGTGATACGGTTCTTTTAAATTCCACATTGATTAAAGTGTTGTTTGATACAGGTGCTTCCCATTATTTTATTGATTATCACATCGTTGATTTTTTGGGTTAAACAGTATAAATTATGCATATAGTTCTCAAACTTTAAACTCCTATAGGTGAAAAGGAGTGTCGAGCCTTCCTATGTAGAGCATGTCGTGTACTGCTGGATGAGGTTGAGTTGACATGGGACTTCTCAGTGCTTGAGATGGATGTGTACGATATAATCCTAGAAATGGATTGGTTGAAAATTTTTAAGGCCCACATTGACTATTATGCACAAACGGTTAGTTTTGTGATGGAGGATGGCATGATACATCTCTTTAGAGGGGAGAAGAATGAGAAGAAGGGTGAAACATACTTGTTTGCACCAGTAGTTGGCATGATATCATACTGGTTAGCAGCTTTGTTATTGGAAATAGTGGGAGGTATTGAGCAGAGTTTTCTTCCAGTAGTCATGGATCAGTTTATGGATTTTGTTTCCAATTAATTCATAGGGTTACCACTCGTGAGATAAGTGGATTTTACGATTGATCTCTTTATGAGGAATAGTCCTATCTCACTTCCATCTTATCAGATGGAACCGGCAGAATTACAAGAACTAAAAGTGTAGTTGGAAGAGTTAGAGAACAAAGGGTTCATCTGGTCTAGTACATCTCCATGGGCAGCATCGGTGTTGTTTATTAAGAAGGTGTATAGAATGTTGTAATTATGCATCTACTATCGTAGACTAAATCAAGTTGCAATAAAGAACCGATAACCACTTCCACATATTTATGATTTGTTTGACCAGTTGAGGGGAGCTAAATGGTTCTACAAGATTGACTTGTGATTAGGGTATCATCAGTTGTGGGTGTGGGAGGAGGATATTCCAAAAACATCTTTCAGAAGTAGATATGTCCATTACGAGTATGTGGTTATGCCCTTTGGTCTAACGAATGCACTAGAAGTGTTCATGGAATTGATGAATCGGATATTTCAGAGATATCTGGATTCTTTTTTGGTGGTATTTGTTTGAGTATATAATGTTGTATTTGACCAAATTTTCAAAGTGTGACTTTTGGATACAGAAGGTTCATTTCCTTGGCCAAGTTATTCCTAAGAGGGGTGTTTCAGTTGATCTAGAAAAGATAGAGGTTGTTATCTCATTCAAACCGCCAAATAATGTTTTTGAGATATGTATCTTCCTTGGTCTATCTGGGTATTATTGACATTTTTTCATGATTTTTCATGATTGGCTTCACTAATGACATCTTTGACAAGGAAGAACGTCCCATTTCAATGGGATGGGTATTGTCAGAAATTTTTTTAAGAACTAAAGGGTCTCCTTACATCAGCACCAATCTTGTTTTTTCCAAAACCATGGAAAGGGTATTTGGTGTATTGTGATGCATCGGGATCAGGTTTGGGGTGTGTTCTCATGAAGGGGGGTCATGTAGTTGCATATGGCTCATGGAAGTTGATTTTTTATGAGAAGAACTACCCAACACATGATTTGGAGTTGGCAGCAGTGGTTCATGCTTTAAAAATGTGGCGTCATTATCTTTTTGGTGAGAAATATATAGTGTTTACTGATCACAAGAGCTTAAATCATATCTTCTCACAAAGATATTTGAACTTGATGCAAAGGAGATGGATGGAATATCTCCAGATGTTTTATTTCGACTTTATGTACACACCGGGTAAGGGAAATTTGGTGGCGGATGCATTAAGTAGGAAATCATATGCTCAAGTGGTGAAACAAGAATCAGATTTGTGGTAGTTGATGTCAGTCATAGCCGACATGTGATTGGAATGTGAATACTGGGATGATAGAGTGGTCTTCTTTCCAGTTTCATTAGTCCCTAACTTGGTTGGTTTGGTTAAAGAGGTACAGGCATCTGATTCTGAATCTTTGGCGATGAGGTCAAAACTCAATGGTGGGGAGACCATTGAGAACTGGGAATTGAATGGGAATTCAGTCTTGTGTTTTTGGAATCTGATAGTAGTACCAGTGGATTTTTTGGAGGAACTTCTCAAGGATTATCATCATTCCAGGGGGGGTTTCTATCCTAGAATTCATAGAATGTATAAGGCGTTGAAGGCACAGTTTTGGTGGGCTGGTATGAAAAGGTATGTGGTCGGGTTTGTCTTGAGATGCTTGACATGCCAGCAACTCAAGGAAGAGCATTAGTGGCCAGCAGGCATGTTGCAATTTTTACCTATCCTAGTGTGGAAATGGGAGCAAATAGTAATGGATTTTGTGATGGGTCTCCCAAGAATGGTCTGGAAACATTATTCCATAAGGGTTATTGTTATAGAGACCCGAGCCTTTTCTTACATTACTATTACATCATTTTAAAGATAGAAAACATAATAGTATTATACATAGAGGATCCAAAGGTTTAGTGTCTTGGGAAAACTAGGACCACACCTAACAAATACAACATCAAGCATAAACATTTATTTAATTTCTTCTTCTCTAGCTTCTTATTGGCACTTGTACTCTCCTTAGTACATGTAGCCACCTAACGATATACATCAAAAGGGGTGATCTAGAATCCTAGTAAGAGGATAGTTAAGAACAATATAGCATGGGGTGATCATAATCATAACATAGTCAAAATATCATGAACATGAGAGGAGAATAAATAAAAGACTTGAAATGTGGCAATGCATAAAAATGAAACATCATGTATTAGTAGTTAACTAACACACATACTTGTGAACCAAGCTAGAATATTTTTCACACATAATTTCAAATTTACTCATGAGATTAATCACTTTACCCAATGCATTGGAGTGCTGTATAATTCCAGGTGCACCTGTCACTTTGAAACATTCATATTGCGCTATATAATTTCTGGCACACCCGTCACATCATAACATTATCATTAACATGCATGCCACATAGAGCATATATCAATAATGAACATAACTAACCCATGTAAAGGAATTGGTTTCATCTCATAAGAAAACATTCATAAACATTGGGTTCCCAAAACAAAGGGGGAATAACATACTTGATACAAGAACCATCAACTTTGAATGAGAAGTAAAAGGTGAGTTATTAGAAGCAGAGTTATTTTGGAAAACATTTGGTTTGTCATAAATACCAGTGACAAAAATTTATAACCCATAAAAGGAAATAAAAATATAAACAAAATATTTTTAAGGAGTAATCATATCAAAAGGAGTGAAAGAGGGAGAACCTGAAAGATGAAAGTTGGGTTCGAGAATTTCCCCTTACCTTGTATCTGAATGCTTCCTTCTCTTTAATGTCCTATATAATGACATTATATTCATTAAATAGAAATTATAGAACATTTTATACATTAATAGGGTTCATTCTGGTTTCATTATGTCATTTTATGTTCCTTTGGATGACTTATAGAGTTTAAAAACATTGTTTGGGGATGTTCGTTTTTATGGTTTTTCTTGGGTGGTTCACTTGTATTCATAAATTGAAGTCCGGGTAGAACATGGGTAAACATCTAGAAATTATATTACATGTCACTAATGATATTACAGGAGTTTTAATGATATTATAATTAATTATATTAGATCCATTTGGATGAATCATTAGATAATAATTAAATGATTGTTATTTGGGTCAATTTGGGTGGTTTTTCGATCACAATGAAGTTGTTTTAATTTATCACTTATTAATATGGACATAGATTATTTCCAGAACATTAAATAGGACATAATACATATAAAATATTCTGTTTCAATCATAAAAATGGTTTCATGGCCAGATATGAAGGTATAAATGGAAGAAGAAATCATGTCGTTCTTGAAGGTGATAAATTAACACCCCACGAACAACGTTCTCTTTAATAAAATAAAAGAAAGAGGGAAAGGGGGTTGGATGATATAATATCCCATTATAATCGTAAAATTATAGTATATGTATAATACTAGATTTAAAATACCATTTTTGTGAAGATATGTGGGGAGAGATCAAGAAATGAACTTGAACTTGAAAGGAAATTAAAGGAGAAGAGGGAGAGAAATTACCTCTTGAATCCTTCTCTTGAGAACCTCCTTAAGGGCCTAAGCTTGGTCTTTTAATGAGACCAGAAGCTCTTGGACGTGGTTTAGGGTATAGGGAAGGTGTTTGGGCAGAGTTTAGATAAGTCTTGGAGCTTGAGAGGTGTGAGGAAATGAGGGTGTGAAGGGTGACTTTTATAGTGGAGGGGAGAGGGGTTTCCTTAATATAAAATTCATTAGTTTATTAATTTACCATAAGACAAGGAATAGTGGGTCTTGAATGACCAATAATAGTAATTTTATCATTTTATCCCTAAACAAGTGGGATTTAATCATCAAAAAATCATCTATGACTCAATTAATCCATTATTTAGCATTTATTGTAAATTATCGGATTCTACTATTCATCAAAAATTCAAGTATCACAGAAAAATTCCAAAAATTTACCCCAACCATTTTTCAATGTGTAGAATCCAAAAATTAATTCCATTTTTTAAAAATAATTTTCTAAATATTATTAATTTAATATTTAATTAAAATCAAAATTTACTTAAAAAACAATTTTTAAGATTAAAACTGATTTTATAGTGCTTTCAAAAATTACATAGGGTCTTATAAAATTATCTAAAAAAAATAAGACATTTATTTGATAAATAATGAATAAATTTTAAGAAAATACATTTTCATTTAAATTAATTAATTAGTTATAATTAATTATTTATGACTTACAAAATTCTAAAATGTTTACTAAGGTCAAATTGTCACTTTCTAAGATGTCTAAATTTTATTTAATTATTCATGGGTAAGGTTACTCTTATGTTGTATGATTTAATATTCATAAGTGTCATATTACTATTCATAAGGGTATGTTACTATTCCTAAGGGTATGTTACTATTCACTAAAAATTATTTTTTTCATTAGACTCCAAAAATCATCTTGAGCACAACCGTGTATGTCGGATTTTTAAAATTCCAAACACAGAAGTGACAAACTTATGTTTAAAAGTCACTTATCACTTAGTAGTTCATTATGTTGTGTTTTCATATTATTTTATGACATAAATGTAAGAAGGGAATTTCCATTGAAAAACATTGGGTCGTTACATTCTTACCCCCTTAAGAAATTTTGCCCCTGAAATTTCACTTTACACAAACAGGTGAGGGTGTTTCTCCTTCATTGGCTCTTCTAGTTCCCAATTTGCTTCCTCAAACTTATGGTTCCTCCACAACACTTTGACAAGATGGGTTGTCTTGTTGTGTATAACCTTATCTCTCTAATCTATAATCTTTACTAGATGCTCCTCATAAGATAGATCATCTTCCAGCTGCACCACCTCTGAGTTTAGTACATGTGAGGGGTCTGGTATGTACTTTCTCAGTAGTGATACATGAAACACATCATGAACTTGAGCCATATTTGGTGGAAGTTCAAGACAACATGCCACGACTCATATACGGTCAAGGATCTCAAAGGGGCCAATATACCTTAGGCTTAGCTTATCTTTCTTCCCAAATCGCTTGACTCTCTTCCATGGAGATATTCAAAGGAAGACTTTATCTCCAACATCAAACTCCAAGTCCCTTCGACGGTTGTCAGCATAGCTCTTTTTCCAACTTTGAGTATCTTTGATGTGTTTCTGGATGACTTGAACCTTCTATGTCATCTCTTGAACAAGATCGGGTCCAAGTATCTTTCTTTCTCCAACTTCATCCCAACAAGTTGGAGTTCTACATTGCTTTCCATATAGAGCTTCAGATAGAGCCATCTGAATACTCTAGTGGAAGCTATTGTTGTATGAGAACTCAACCAATGGGAGATTCTGATCCCAACCACCTTTGAATTCCAGATAGTAGGCTCTTATCATATCTTCAAGCGTCTGAATAGTCCTTTCAGACTGGCCATTAGTTTGGGGGTGATAGGTCATGCTGAAATTTAATTCAGTACTCAAAGCATATTGAAGGATCCTCCAGAACTTAGATGTGAACCTTGGATCACGGTCAAAGACAATTGAGAGTGGAACACCGTGCAGTCTCACCACTTCCTTCACATATATCTTTGAAAATTTTTCAAGTGAGATATCTTTTCGAATAGAAATAAAATGGGAAATCTTGGTGAGTCGATCAACCACAACCCATATCGCATTATTTCCCTTTGACATCTTCGGGAGACCTGTAACAAAGTCCATAGTAACATTTTCGCATTTCCACATGGGTATAGGCAATGGCTGCATCATACCCTTGGAATTTTTTCGCTCAACTTTAACTTGCTGACATACCAAGAACCTTGATATATATTCTGCAATCTCCTTCTTTATTTTATCCCACCAGAAGTGTTCATGGAGATCACGATACATCTTGGTACTCCAGGGATGGATAGAGAATGTTGATCTATGTGCATTATCCAATAGCTCCTTCTTTATCTCGGGTGATTAAGGCACACAAATCCGCGTTCCAAACCGAATCACACCATCATCGTTGATATGGAACTCTTGCAACTTCCCTTCCTTTACTGCATTCACCCTCTTTTGTATCTCCATGCCATCCCTTTGTGTTTCCTTAATCTTCTCCTAGATGGATGGTTTCACAATCATTTGGGCAAGGTAGGATGTATCCCCTACCCTTATGATTTCCAAATCCATCCTTTTCATATCTAAGAAGATAGGGTCTTTCTCAATCCGCATCATGGATAGAGTAGCAGGTTCTTTTCTGCTTAGAGCATCAGTTACCTTGTTTTCCTTTCCAAGATGATAGTGAATAGAGCAATCATAATCCTTGATTAGATCTAACCATCTCCTTTGACACATGTTGAGCTACTTTTGTGTGAATATATACTTTAGGCTCTTGTGGTCGTTGTATATGTCACACTTCTCTCCATAAAGGTAGTGCCACTATATTTTCAAGGCAAAAATCACAACTGCCAACTCTAGATCTTGCATCGGGTAGTTCTGCTCATAGATCTTTAACTGCCGTGAGGTGTAGGCTATCACATTGTCATTTTTCATGAGTACACAACCCAAGCCTTTCTTTGAGGCATCACTGTATATCACAAAACTTTCTACACTTTTCGGTAGTTTGAATACAGGTGTAGTGATCAGCCTTCTCTTTAACTCCTTGAAGCTTCCCTCACATTCTTTCGTCCAGACATACTTTACCCCTTTCCTTGTTAACTTAGTTAGTAGGCTTGACAATCATGAGAAGTTTCTCACAAAATGTCATTAGTACCCATCTAATCCAAGAAAACTACGAATTTCTGTGACATTAGAGGGCATGGGCCATTCCTCAATCACCTTTGTCTTTGAAGGATCCACAGAAATTCCCTCACTTGTGATCACATGTCCCAATAATGTGACTTACTTCATCCAAAAGTCACACTTGCTGAACTTGGCGTACAACTTATCCTTTCTTAATGTCACCAACACAAGCCTTATATATTCTTCATGTTCCTCCTTTCTCTTGTAGTATATGAGAATATCATCGATAAACACTACCACAAATTTTTCGAGGTAATGTCTAAAGACTCCATTCATCAAATCCATGAATATTTCAGGGGAATTAGTAAGTCCAAAGGGCATCACCAAAAACTCATAGTGCCCATACCTTGTACGAAAGTTAGTCTTATAAATATCTTCCTTCTTCACCTTTACTTGATGATATTCAGAACGAAGATCCACCTTTGAGAAGTATTGAGTTCCTCTTAACTGGTCGAACAAGTCATCAATCCTTGGGAGAGGGTACTTATTCTTTATGGTGATCTTGTTGAGTTCCCGATAATCGATACACAGCTGCATTGTTCCATCCTTCTTCTTTACACAGAGCACTGGTGCACCCCAAGGTGATGCACTAGGGTGTATGAACCCTTTGTCCAGATGCTCTTACAGCTACTTCTTTAACTCCTCCAGTTCGATAGGAGCCATCCTATAGGGACACTTCGAGATAGGATTAGCTCCAGGTATGAATTCAATTGAGAACTCTACCTCATGATCCGGGGGAATTCCAGGTAACCCTTCGGGAAGTACATCATCGTATTCCCTCACGATGGGCATTTCCTCAAGGTTGGCACTTTCCTTCAACTCAACCATTTGGGCGAGGTATGCTTCTTCATAGGGAATCAACACCCACACCATTGTAGGATTTTTCAAAGGAGATTCATGATCTTCCTTGAATTTGTAGAGGAGCATGGGATGGTTCGGAATATGAAAAGATATTTCCTTTTCCTGAAAGTTGATATGTGCTCTAATAAAGAGAGCCAATCCATTCCCATTATAGCATCAAATTCCACCAAGGGAAGTATTACGAGATTTTCCGGAAGAATCTTCCCACATACGCCAATGGGAGAAGAGTCAAACACTTGGGTTTCAATGATTTAACCACTCGGTGTTTTTACAGATATCTCTACTTCAAGGTTTTGGGGCTTCGATTCTATATTTATAGAAAACTTGTAAGATATAAAGGAATGCGTAGAAACAGAATCAAATAATACTTTTTCTATTCTTGAGTGAATAGGAAGTGTACCTTGTACAACTTCATTATCATGCTCCACCTCCGTAGTAGTGATGGTATAAGCCTTCCCTTGTTCCTTTGTCTTTGGTGGCTGCTGACACTGATTACCCTTGAGAGCTCGAGGTTTAGTGCACTGGTTTTTATAGTGCCCTATCTCCCTACAATTGTATCATTGAACCATGAGTGGTTCTATCCTTTCATCAGCTACATTCTCCTTCCTTTTTGTGTCTTTTCGACACTCTTTATCATGGTGTCCTTCTTTCCCACACTTGAAGCATTTCCCCATCCCTTTGAGACAGTTCCCATGGTGAAACTTCCCACATTTTTGGCATGTGGGTCGTTGATTTTTCTTCTCGCCTTTGTCATTAGATCCACCAGTTTGAAACTCCATATTTAGTTTCTTATCTCCATAGCCATGGGACTATTCTCCAAACTCCATATCCACTTTTAGAGCACACCAAAAAACTTCTTCATAACTCCCAAAGTCTCAAATTTCAAGATCCTTTCGAAGGTGTGGTTTTAATCCACTAAAGAATCTATCAATTTTACAATCATTGTTGATAACAAAACCTGAAGCGTACCTTGAGAGCCTTGTGAAATTAGCTTCATAGGTTGTGACAGATTATCCTTCTTTTTGCTTGAGCTCTATGAATTCTCTCTCCATATTTGTGTGAAGAGTTCATGGGAAATACTTATTAAGAAACATTATCTTAAAGTCTTACTATTCTATTTATTCAATTTCCTCCTTTAGATTGGTGTTCTTAATCAAATCCCACCATTGATCAGCTTCTCCATCTAGATGATAAATGGATAGGGTCACCTTCTCCATCTCATAATATTGAAGAATATAAAATATCTTCTCCATGTAGTTGACCCACTTTTCTGCAACTAGTGGATCAGAAGATCCACTAAATTCTGGTGGTCGTTGCCGCATAAAACATTCGATAACTAGTTGCTCCCTCTTTGGTGAAGGAGTATGTTCCCCATTATTATGGTTATTATTAATAACCATAGATAATTGGGTAAGAATCTCTATGATGTTTTGAACTCCACCTCCCAAATCACTGGGGATGTCGTTCGGGCAATCGTTGCATTGGCCCTCACAAGAGTTGTTGGCTTGATTTCTCCTGGTTCCCACAATTTTCTAAAATAGAAAAGGTTAGAACAAAACATAAGTAAACAAGTCATGAATACATAAATTATTCATTTGAACAATTTATAATAAAATCATAACATATGGTATCCCTATGTAAATCTTCTTGTGTGCATATTTATACTTAGTCTCATGTTATAGGTTTCCTCTAGGGTTCACTAATCCTAATTTCCCAAATTAAATAAACCTTGCCTCTGATATCAACTATAGCGAACTGAGCCTTTTCTTACATTACTATTACATAATTTTAAAGATAAAAAACATAATGGTATTATACATATAGGATCCAAAGGTTTAGGGTCTTGGGAAAACTAGGACCACACATAACAAATACAACATCAAGCATAAACATTTATTTAATTTCTTCTTCTCTAGCTTCTTATTGGCACTTGTCCTCTCCTTAGTACATGTAGCCACTTGAGGATATAAATAAAAAGGGGTGATCTAGAAGCCCATTAAGAGGATAGTTAAGAACAATATATCATGGGGTGAGCATAATCATAACATAGGAAAAAGATCATGAACATGAGAGGAGCATAAATAAAAGACTTGAAATGTGGCAATGCATAAAAATGAAACATCATGTCTTAGTGGTTAACTACCACACATACTTGTGAACCAAGATAGAATCTTGTTCACACATAATTTCACATTTACTCATGAGATTCATCACTTTACCCAATGCATTGGATCACTGTATAATTCCAGGCACACCCGTCACTTTGAAACATTCATATTGCGCTATATAATTCCTGGCGCACCCGTCACATCATAAAATTATCATTAACATACATGCCACATAGAACATATATCAATAATGAACATAACTAAACCATGTAAAGGAATGGGTTTCATGTCATAAGAATACATTCATAAACATCGGGTTCCCAAAACAAAGGGGGAATAACATACTTGATACAAGAACCATCAACTTTGAATGAGAAGTAAAAGGTGTGTTCTTAAAAGAAGAGTACTTTTGGAAAACATTTGGTTTGTCATAAATACTAGTGAAAAACATTTATATCCAATTAAAGGAAAGACAAATATGAAAAAAAATATTTTTATGTAGTAATCATATCAAAAGGAGCGAAAGAGGGAGAACCTGAAGGATGAAAGTTGGGTTCGAGAATTTCCCCTTACCTTGTATCTGAATGCTTCCTTCTCTTTAATGTCCTATATAATGACATTATATTAATTAATTAGAAATTAAAGAACCTTTTATACATTAATATGGTTAATTCTGGTTTCATTATGTCATTTTATGTTCCTTTGGATGACTTATAGATTTTAAAAACATTGTTCGGGGATGTTCATTTTTATGGTTTTTCTTGGGTGGTTCACTTGTATTCATAAATTGAAGTTCGGGTAGAACATGGGTAAACATCCAGAAATTATATTACATGTTACTAATGATATTAAAGTAGTTTTAATGATCTTATAATGAATTATATTAGGTCCATGTGGATGAATCATTAGATAATAATTAAATGATGGTTATTTGGGTCAATTTGGGTGGTTTTTCGATCACAATGAAGTTGTTTTAATTTATAACTTAGTAATATGTCCATAGATTATTTCCAGAACATTAAATAGGAAATAATACATATAAAATATTCAGGTTCAACTATAAAAATGGTTTTATTACCAGATCTAAAAGTATAAATGGAAGAAGAAAGCATGTCATTCATGAAGGTGATAAATTAACACCTCACGAACAACGTTCTCTTTAATAAAATAAGATGAAGAGGGAAAGGGGGTTGGATGATATAATATCCCATTATAATCATAAAATTGCAGTATATGTATAATAATAGAGTTAAAATACCATTTGGTTTAATATAGGTGGGGAGATATCAAGAAATGAACTTGAACTTGAAAGGAAATTAAAGGAGAAGAGGGAGAGAAATTACATCTTGAATCCTTCTCTTGAGAACCTCCTTAAGGGCCTAATATTGGTCTTTTGATGATACCATAAGCTCTTGGGGATAGGTAAGGTGCTTGGAAAGATTTTAGAGAAGGGTTGGAGCTTGAGAGGTGTGAGGAAATGAGGGTGTGAAGGGTAGCTTTTATAGTGGAGAGGAGAGGGGTTTCCTTAATATAAAATTCATTAGTTTATTAATTTCTCCTAAGACAAGGAATAGTGAGTCTTGAATGACCAAGAATAGTAATTTTATCATCTTATCCCGAAACAAGTGGGCTTACATAAGCAGAACATCATCGATGACTCAATTAATCCATTATTTAGCATTTATTGTAAATTATCGAATTCTATTATTCATCAAAAATTCAAGTATCTCATAAAAATTCCAAAAACTTACCCCAACCATTTTTTGACGTGTAGAATCAAAAAATGAATTCCATTTTTCAAAAATAATTGTCTAAATATTATTAATTTAATATTTAATTAAAATCATGATTTACTTAAAAAAACAGTTTTTAAGATTAAAACTGATTTTATAGTGCTTTCAAAAATTACGTAGGGTCTTATAAAATTATCTAAAAACTATAAGAAACTGATTTGATAAATAATGAATAAATTTTGAGAAAATAAATTTTCCTTTAAATTAATTAATTAGTTATAATTAATTATTTATGACTTACAAAATTCCAAAACGTTTACTAAGGTCAAATTGTCACTTTCTAAGATGTCTAAATTTTATTTAATTATTCATGTGTAAGGTTACTCTTATGTTGGATGATTTAATATTCATAAGGGTCATATTACTATTCATAAGGGTATGTTACTATTCCTAAGGGTACGTTACAATTCACTGAAAATTATTTTTGTTTTATTAGACTCTAAAAATCATCTTGAGGACAATTGTGTATGTCGGATTTTTAAAATTCCAAACACAGAAGTGACAAAATTATGTTTAAAGGTCACTTATCACTTAGTAGTTCATTATGTTGTTTTTTTATGTTATTTTATGACATAAATATAAGAATGGAATTTCCATTTAAAAACATTGGGTCGTTACAATTGTGGATCGGCTCACAAAGTCAGCCCATTTAATCCTGATTCTTGAATCTCATATGGTGGATGATCTGTCCAAAATCTATATCTGTGAAGTGGTAAAGAGGCATGGTGTTCTCATTTCAATTGTATCAGATAGAGATATGAGGTTCACATATTGTTTTGGTAAATCCTTACAACAATCCCTTGGGACACCGTTAACTATGAGCACGACGTATCATCCTCATACGGATAGCCAATCTGATAGGACGATACAAACCTTGGAGGATATGTTAAGGGCTTGTGTGAGGGATTTTTTTGGTTAATGGGAGGAGCACTTACCATTGGTGGAGTTCTCCTATAATAACAGTTACTGGGTTTTGATACATATGGCTCTATTTGAGGCTTTGTATGGGTGTCCTTGTTGTTCTCCTCTATGTTGGGTGGAAACGGGAGATACTTTGATAATTGGACCAAGACTTATAAAAGAAACTACAAAGAAGATCAAGCTGATCAGGAAGAGGATGGAGACGGCTCAAAGTCATCAAAAATCGTATGTGGACCATCATCGACAACCGTTGTCATTCAAGGTGGGTGATCATGTGTTTTTGAGAATCTCTCCTAGGTTGGGATATCGTTGGTTTGGGTAGTAGGGTATATTGGGCCTTTTGAGAAACTTGAGTGGATTAGAGAGGTGGATTATTGTCTAGATTTTCCACCATGGTTTAGTGTAGTGTACAATGTGTTACATGTGTCATAGTTGAAAAAGTAACAGCCGGATCATGACCATGTGATTTGTTGGGATCATATTGATCTAGAACTGGATGCTTCCTTGGTGCACATGTCAGTGTTGATTGTGGATAGGAAAGAGAAATTATTGCATGGTAAAAGCATCAGTTTAGTTCGTTTTTGTGACAGTATGGTCAGATTCAAGAGGAGACTTGGGAGTGAGAGAAAGAGATGGTCGAGCAATGGCCCAAGCTCTTTCGGCAAAGCAATGGTTTCCTAATTTCCAAGGATGGAAAGTCAAATGGTGGGGAGAATGTATCACCCCCATATTGAGTGATGTATCCTTTATTTATGCCTTTTTATGTGTTTAAAGTGCATGTAATGAGTTGGGAAGAGATTGGGAGAGTTTGGAATGGTTTTGAATAAGTTTGGAGGCTTTTCTTAGGGAGCACAGTTTGAGTACGGTTAGGGGAAACCGTGTGGGTTTTCTAGGAAACAATGTAGGGGGAAGATAGTAGGATTAGCACGACCTATGCATGGTTTTCCAAACCATGCGAGGAAACCGTGCAGACCCCTCTTCTCAAGATAATGGCATGCGCACGATTAGCGCATAGTTTTCCAAACCGTGCGGACTAACCATACAGCCACTTAAAGTAAGGGTTTTAAATCTGGGCTCCCTTAGTCTTAACCTATTTCAATCCCAATATTATCTCACTTGAGCCTCACTTGGTATTTTGGGTTCTCAGGGGTTATAGGTGCTCTCCAACACGTTTTGGAAGTGATTTAAAGAGTTTTCTTAGTGGATTGAAGCTGGTTTCTCCCAGGTAAGTCTCTCCTATTGGATTCTTTTGGTTTCTCTCTAGATCTACTCTTCCCTGTTTCTTGGTTTTCTAGATCTACATCCATTTAATGTAGATCTAGGTTTTTGGTTTCCTTGGGTGTTAATTTTTAAGGCTTGTGGATGTTAGGTAAGGTGATCTAGAATGGTTTCTATGGTGCGTTCGCCGGATTGGGTGTGGTTTCTTGTGGGTCAAATTCGCCAGAACCCTAAAGTTAGGTGGCTTATCTATCGAATCCACTTGGTTAGAACTAGTGGTTTTGGTTAAAATTAATTTTTTTGGATTGAAATTAATTGTTATTTTGATGTGTTAAATTGGTTAGAAATCCCTTTGGTCATGTTTTAGGGATTTTGGGGGGAAAGGGGGTTTTATGGTTGAATGTTCTTGTTGTTAAATTTTAAAAAAAAGATTATAAAATTAGTTACTTGGCTTGGGTCAAGGAAATGGTTTATTAAAATAGTTTTCAATAAATATTTTTTTTATTGAATCAGGGTTTTGGCATAGAAAATGATTTAAGGGTAGTTTCAATAAATGGGTAATTTATTGAAGCGGTTTGGCATGTTGTGGAAATGGTTATTTGAATGTTATTGTGACCTTGGTGGGTTATATGTTTGGTTTTGGCTTGTTTAAATGTGATGTGAAAGTGGTCAGGGAGTGTCACTATAAAAGGTGATGGATAGTGGTTGGAAGAACCACAATTAAGGGTAGTGGTCGGGAAGCATCAATAGTTAGGAATGGGAGAACGGGTTGGACAAAAGCTCCACCATTTTGGTTGCCTTGTTATGTGTTTCTTTTCAATATGGGATTCGTTGTGATAATGTGGAAAGGTGAAATGGATTGTTGCATAGTTGTTTGTCTTTCCTGTTGTTTGATCATTTGGGTGGAAATGGCTTGGTGAAGGAGTGTTTGGCTTATTGTAAGTTGTTTCATTATTTAATGTTTTATATGAACTGCTTATCAGAAATGTGCTAACGGTTTTATCCCCGTGGAGTGTGTATAAAATTCATTTGGGGAAAACCTACTGAGTATTAGTACTCACCTCCTACTTTGGAACTTTGGTGCTTTTGTAGATGTCGTATTCCAGGACACGGGTAAAGGTAAAGCATCTCATTGATAGTGGTTTGTGGTGATGCTTGGGAAATGTGGTGGTTCTTGGAGTATGGATCTTGGTGTGGAGTCAGGGAGTGTGTCTTGGTTTATTTTGGGTCTCTTTTTTAGTCTTCCACATAGTACTCTGATATTGTGTTGGTTGTATTGGTTTGTGGGTTGTATTGTGGAATAGTGTGGTTCCTTTTTGGTATGGTATGACTTGGTTTTTTTGTTGACATTCAACATATAGTTTTTATTAGTGGATGGTTTGGTAGGTTTTGTCTTAAGGGAAAATTGTTCCCCAATTTTTTCTCAAAGCCCTATGCATTTATTTCCATCCTTTGGTGCCTAGGGAATGTCACTTAAGGCCAAGTATCATTAATCATCCCTCTCAAGCCAATGATATGGGGCGGGATGTTATAGTCTTCACATTCCACATGCATTTCAGCTAGGAATGACATCAACTTCCATTCATTTGAAGCTTCTTTCATTAACTGAGCATATAAATTCCTGCTCAATTCATCTGCCACTAAATTCCCTTTTCCTGGTGTATACATAAAGTCAAATTCAAACATTTAGAGATACTACATAAATATCCTTTGTCTCGGATTCAAATATCGCTATGATAAAATGTGTTTCATGCTTTTGTGGTATGTGAACATAGTAAATTTCTCACCAAAGAGATAATGATGCCAAGTCTTCAAGGCATGAACAAATACTACTATTTCCAAGTCATGTTTTGGGTGTTTCTTCTCATGAACTCTCAATTTCCTTGAACTATACTCCACAACATGGTCTCTTTTCATAAAAACATATCCCAACCCTGATCCTAAAGCATCGTAGTACACCACATATCCCCACCCTAATTCTGGAAAAATCAGGATAGGTGTTGAAGTAAGATAAACTTTCAACTCCTGGAAATAATTATAGAATTCCTCTTCCCATTTTAATGGAGTATTATTATTTTTCAAAGCTGTCATTGATGATTCTAGTCATGAGAAGTCATGTATAAAGCATTGGTAATAACCAGCTAGACCAAGAAAACTTCATATCTCAAAGAAATTTTTCAAAAATTTCCATGAGATCACAGCATCTATCTTTTCAGGATCCACCAAAATACCTTTTTCAGAAATCACATGGCCAATAAATCATACCACCTATATCCAACAATCACACTTATATAGTTTGGCATAAAAACAGCGATCTCTCAAGATTTGTAACACTGTCTCCAGGTGTTTCTTAAACTCATACCTTTTCTTTGAATATACCAATATTTCATCTACAAGAACCATAAAAAAGTGTCTAGATATTGTTGAAATATCTGATTCATCAAATTCATGAAGACTTCTATTTCATTTGTGAGACCAAAATACATGACTAAATATTTGTAGTGTCCATATTTTCTTCTGAAAGCGGTCTTCAAAATATATCCCTTCTGAACTCGCAATTGAAGATATCCTGATTGCAATTCAATTTTAGAAAAGCACTAAGCTCCCCTCAATTGATCAAACATATCATCAATGTGTGGAAGTGGATATCGATTCATTATCATAACTTGGTTAAACTTATGATAATCGACACATAGCTAAAGAGTTCCATCAGCTTTCTTCAAGAACAAGATCGAGTCTACCCATAGAAATGTACTTGGTCAAATAAAACCCTTACTTTCTAGCTCCTCCAACTACACTTTCAATTACCTTAACTTTGTTGGTTCCATCCTATAAGAAGGAAGTAAAATAATACTCTTCCCTGGAAGGAGATCAATCGTAAACTCCATGTCCCATATAGTTGGTAACTCTGAGAATTTATCAGGAAAGAAATCTAGAAATTGATCAACTATTTCTAGAAAAATGAAATCCTAGATCTCTTCCATTGATGTCAAAGTCAATGCTTCCAACTAGTAAGATATTGTTCCCACCGCTAGTGCGAACAATCCCATTGAACCCTTCTTTACCACCTTCTCTCCTTTGAATATATTCTCAACATCGTACTGAGTCATGAAACTAACTATCCTACTTTAAATTTTATATGAGACTTAAACATTGTCATCCAATCCATACCCAAGATTACATCATAGACATCCATCTCCAACATTGAGAATTCTCATTTCAACTCAACTCCATCAACAGTTATAGCACATGCTCTACACACAAATTCATGAAATTATCTTTCACCAAGAGGAGTTTATATTTTTATTACAGAGGACATAATTTCAAGTTTTAAAGATAGCAGGTTAACAACATAAGAAGCAATGAAGCAATATGTTGCACCTGTATTAAACAGTACTTGCATGAAGGTATAATTCGAAAGAATCATACCTCTCACTGTATATGGTCCTTCCTGATCATCCACAATCATCTTCTCAGCTCCATACAATTGCTTCATCACTAAACTCTGCTCTTTTTTACCTTTTTGAGATTGTCCTTGCTGAGGATTCAAGGTATTCTGAGAATCACCATGGCTATATTTTCTCTTCTGACAAGATATATTTTTTTGGCCTCATCCTGCGGAATCATATGATTCTTGCGACACCTAATAAGTGTCTTGAGCACTGAACATCAGAGCACTGTGAAAAAATTATTTAAGGTGTCCCATCTTGTTGGAATTATGGAATTTTCTTGGAAGTTTTGTACACTCCCTCTTTATGTGGTCAAAGGAACCACATTGGTAGCATCCCACTTTGCTATTTGGTCATGGAGGAAGATTTACTGATCCAGTTGTCAGATTCTGATTCCTAATCCCACCTTGAAAATAGGTATCTCTCTTTATATTTCTCCCAACATTGGTGTTTCCACCATTTTTTTATGGATCATCATAATTCCTACTCCCACAGCTCCCAAGATATCTCGCTCGGAAACCACTACTCTATTCACCATCTATGTATAGTCATTAATACAAAGAATTGTAATCTTCAATTGAATTTTCTACCTTAGACTTGATTTGAATATGAGTGCCTTCATGGATGCACCCGCTGCAACTTATGGTGCAAAGAATACTAAATTCGTCAATTTATCTCTATAATATATGATAGAGAGATTCCGCTGCTTCAGGCTAAAGAAGTTTTTCATCCTCTAGATCTTGAATGTGTGAGGATATAATTGTTTATTAAACAATTTCTCAAAATCCTATTAAGTAAGTCCTTGATCTTCTTTAGCATAAAAAACTAGTTCCCACCACTGGCATGAAAGATCCTCAAGACAATATGTCACTATATTGACCTTTAGCTCCATTGGTGTGTCGATTAACTTGAAGATACAATTCATCCTACTGAGTCACACCTCCGCCTTCTAGGATTCATAATCTCCTAGAAATATGGGTGGATTCTGCTTCATGAACTATATAGAATGGTCAACATGCCTTGGCTCATCCCTATTGTTCCTTATTTCCACTTCTTGAAACACGTGGATGATGCTCTGAACCAGATCTTGGTTCACCTATGGATTAGGTGCAACCACGTTCTCTGCAGCTTCTTTTGGTTGGTTTCTATGATGCCTACCGGGTTCCATTTTCTAAACAAACAACAAACTTTGTAAGTCTCACTCTCTAGAAACTGATGGCTTAGTATTTCAAATTATATAAAATCAATTATCACAACATTGTTTTCCAAAAACAAACTTTTCACATTTAACCATTTCTTTGAAAAAATAATTCTTTCTTTTGAAAATCAAACCATTTTCAAAATACACCAAGTATCCTCTTTTCAAAATATATTATTTGAAAACAAATTCTCTATTTTTCAAAATTTACACATTTTTTCAAGATCATATATCATTACTCTAACGAAAATATTTAATCCTAGTGGGATTTAATTGCCCTAATACATGACATACTCACCTTATTGGATAAACCCATGATAATGAGATTCTGGTATCCTATAAGTGTCTCTAAAACACTTATGTACCCAACACCCTGGTAACAAAAAGTTTAGCATAAACGAATTAGATACATCATTTTATTATATACATTTCAAGTTCTGATAATCCTACTCCTTTCTAAGATTCCAACCCAAGGAATAGATAAGAAGGAATTTCAACTCCAAGACCAAGAACACTGAAAACTACTTGTTAGGAAAGGACCAAACAAGGTGATACCATTTGTAATTACCCGCTAATTCTCATTGTCTTGAGAATACAACAAATCATTACTAGGAATTAGGTGACATCCCCAAGATTCCAAATGCTAGCAATAAATGTTGAAGGATTTCAATGAAATTGGGTGATGATTTACCTTTTAATAATAAAACTCTTAACCAATCAAACTATAACAAAACAACTCACTATATGAAGCATGAATAAAATCAAGAGATCTCAACTACTTTATTCATATAAAAACCACTCCAAGGTATAAAATAGTGTAAGAATAAAAAAATATCAAAATAAATATCATAAACCAACTAAAGACTTCAAGAATACCACAAGACTCCAAGATCCATGAGTTCCATGCTCTAAGATCACCAAACAGACCAAGCATCATGAAGTGGTGCTAAAAACATGTGAAATGTTACCTTTGTCTCTATCTCAGAAGATAGCATCTGAAAAAGCACTAAAGTGCCAAAACAAGGGTGAGTATAAAACTCAGTAAGATATTATCAATGACTTCCTTACTCACTCCACTAGGATAGAAGAGTTAGAAACATTTACATAAAACTTTTTATATAAAAAAAATTCTCAAAACAGTTTATAACTAAATATAAACATGTTTCCAAAACCAATTGTAACCAAAAGTATACAAGTTCAATTAAAACCAATTTTTCCAGAAATTTAGTTTCCATAAAAATAACTAAACAAATCTTTAAAACCATTTCACGATGCTCCTTTGGCATACCCAATCCATTCCACACAACCAACCATGCATGCTACGCAATGATAGTTCCATACTCATGAGTGGTTTCTCGTCAATCTACCAAGTCATCACAAGGTAATTATATCCCATGTGACACCAAACATTTATCACTAAGAACAATTTCATATTTCAACCAAGACCCATATATTCAACATGAACACACACACCACCTATGCCCAAAGATCGTGCCAAAACAACCCTTTTAATAAAATCACATTTTTATTTAAAACTATTTTTCATTAAAACCATTAAAATGAAAACTCATTTCAATAAAACATATTTTTATTGAAAACCCCTAACCAAATAAAACCATTTATAAGTTCCAGAAAATCCACCATTTTAAATCACCATTTTAAATTCATGAAACTAAAACAATTTGCACAACAATTTATCAAGATTGCACAAATCTACCAAAAATGATAAATCATAGCTAAAGAGATTTATTCTATGCATAAAACTAAGATTTAACAATAAAAATTATATAATTTAATCAATTATAAACTAATCCAATCAATTCTAGAAAGGGGAGATGAGAGTGAATCCACCTAACTCCAAGGTTTTGACGAAACTTGACAACGGATGAAGAATGCTCAAGAAAACTAGGTTGATTCTTCAAGGAACCTCCTTGGATCTCTTCTCCTATCAGGATCAAGAAAAAATATCAACTTATTTTTCATACACACTCATAAATCTACCCATAATGGGTGTATATCTGAGAAACTAAGAAGAGCGATGGAGAAGTTGATCTAAGAAATCGATCAAGAATGATGAAGAATGATCACCTGCCTCAAGAATCTGGCTTTGAATCACCAAGGGAAGACTTTGGATTGAATATAAAATTCTTGGGAGGGGTTATCATATCATCAAGTAAGATAAGTCCTAAGTTAGGGCCTCTTAGAAGAAAAAATGAGCAACTTAGAGGCAAAAACGTGTGAGATCCACTTTTTTAGGATCTCAATTTAACTAGGTGCATGGTTAGTTTGCACGGTTAGACAAAACATGAACTAACCATGAATTAGATACTATATAGATATACCATCATACAACCTCTTCGCATGCTTTCCTTAACTATGCACACACCATGCCAAAGCTATCTACCTCAAACCTTCTATTGTGCACGGTTTCTCTTAAGATTTCTACATGGTTTGGATAAACCATGCGCAGCCTGTACACCTCTTCTTTACCTCCCAAAACTTATTGAAAGATCTACAAACTCTCCAAAATTTCCCCTTATACTTTATAACCATAAAAACACAAATAAAGGGTTATATTCCAAAAAACTGAGGGTACTATAGTCATGTACTTCTTTAGCAAAGAGATATGGAACACATCATGTACTTTAGAAAGGGTGGGTGGAATTTCCAATTGATAATCCATAGTTATAATTAATTATAGAATTTCAAAAGTTGCAATGTACTTGGGACTTAATTTTCCATTCTTATTGAATCAGATAACACCCTTCCATAGAGATATATTCAAGAAAACATGATCTCCAACTTGAAATTCCAAATCCTTCCTTAGGTTATCTACATAGATCTTTTTCCAACATTAAGCTACTTTGATATGGGTTTTAATAGTATTTACCTTTGTTGTTGTTTCATCCATAGTTTCTGGGATGATAGTATTCCTTTCACTAACTTCATTCCAACAAGTTTTTCTATGAAATCTATTTCCATATAACACTTCATATAGTTCCATTTAAATAGTTGAATGGAAACTATTACTATAGGAAAATTTTGCCAAAGGTAAATATTGATCCTATATTCCTTGAAATTCAAGTGATCTGGACCTCAAAATGACTTCTAAAGTTGGGATAGTCCTTTCTAGATACCTTTTTGTCTGATAGTGATAAGAGGTGGTTAAATGACATTTTTAATCTAGGTCCATTTGAAGAATTCTCAAAAATATCAATGTAAATCATGGTCATGATCAGAAACAATTTAAATAGGTGAACCATGAAGTCTTAAAACTTCATTAATATTGATTCATGCAAGGAACTCTAACTATATATCATTATTATATAAATAAAATTTGCCGATTTGGTTTGGTGATCAACAATAACCCATATCACATCATTTTTATAGGGCTATTTGGTAATCCTGTGAAAAGGTCCATAGTAATGTCATCCCATTTCCATGTAGGTATAGGTAGAGGTTGTATGAATACTATAGGATGATGTATTTCATTATTTACCTATTGACAAACCAAACATCATGATACATAGTCAGCAATTTCCCACTTCATATTATTCCACTAAAAATGTTCTGTCAAATCTCTATACATCTTTGTGCTACAAGGATGTATAGAAAAATTAGAGCTTTGGGAATCTTCTAAAAATTACCTTTTCTACTCAGGAATAGAGGGAACATAAAGCCTCTTTCAAATTTTCAAAATACCATCTTCACATACAAAGTCTATCAATTTTCCATCATTCGCATCTTTAATTTTCTTTTGTAAATTCTCATCATCAGGTTGATAACTTTTTATCTTTTCTAATAAAGTTGGATTGGAAACCATTTAATATAGGAGTGATATTTAACCATCCTTAATAATTCCCATGTCTATATTTACAAGATAACTAAACACATGATCCATGCCAACCCTTGTTTTTTTCAAAACTATATGATCCTTCCTTCTCAATTCATCTTCTACCTTATTCGCCTTCCATGGGTGTTAGTGTATGGATAAATCATAATCCTTGAGTAGCTCAAGCCTTATAATTTTCCTGATATTGAGTTATTTCTATGACAAGATATATTTTTTAACTCTTGTGATCTGTATATATCTCACATCTTTCACCATAGAGAGAGTGTCTCCATATATTCAGAGAAATGATTAGAGATTCTAACTAAATATCATGAGTTGCATAGTTATGTTCACGAGTTTTAAACTACCTTAATGAATATTCAAAAACTCTATATTTTTTCCTAAGGACACAACCAAGTATTTTCCTTGATTCATGACTATAAATCATAAATCCACCATTTCTAGATTGTAAATTCAAGATCAGAGTATTGAAAATATTCTATTTGATTCTTCAAAAAATTCTTTACATTCTTTTTTCAATATAAACTTAACCCCTTTACGTGTGATCATGGTTAATGGGTTTTCCAAATCAGAAAAAATCTGAAAAAAATGCCAATAGTATCCTACTAAACCAATGAAACAACATACCATGGTTATGCTTGTTGGTGAATTCCATTCTTATCTTGAAATTGTCTTTATATGATCAATAGTGATTCCATACATAGAGACAATATAACCAAGAAAAAAATTCCTAAATCCATAATTCATGTTTCCTAATTTTACCATATATCTCATTACCTTTGAGGGTCTCAATAATTATCCTCAAGTGATTCCCATGGTCTTCATAGCTTTTAGAATACACCAAAATATCATCAATGAATGCCACAAAGAAATCATCAAGATATTGCTTGAATAATTTGTTTATTAGATCCATAAAAACCAAGGCTATATTATTTAATAAAAATGTAATTACTATAAAACTATACTTTCTATACCTCATCTGAAAATATGACTTTAGAATGTATTCCTTCTTTACTCGCAATTGATAATATCCAGAACAGTGGTTATTCTTCAAAAAAAATGGTACTCCATGAATTTGATCAAATAAATAATCAATTTAGGGTAGGTGATACTTCTTATTTATTTTAATAGCATTTATTTATCTATAATAAATACATTTCCACATGGATTTTTCTTTCTTCTTAATTAAGAGAACAAAGGGTCCCCATTGAGAAACACTAGGGTGAATAAATCATGTTTTAATCAACTCCTCTAATTATTTCTTCAGCTCTACTAATTCCACTATGGGAATTCTATAAGGTTTATATGATATTGTTCTTTAATTAGGGATTAAATAAATATAAAACTCAACTTCATGCTCTTGGGATTTTCTAGGTATTTCCTTATCAATTACATCAATTAATTCCTTTACAATAGGTACATCCTAAATTTTAAGATTACTTTCTTCATCCCTAGATTTTTTTTCCCTTCCTCCCAAATAATTTCATTAAGTATATATAATAAGGGTGTATCTAGATAAGAATAATATGATTAAGTTTCTACACAAATGATAATGAATTATATATATTCCTCATAAATCATAATTTCCTTCTTTTAGTAATAAATTTTTGCATCATATTTTGAACTCTAGTCCATAAAAAGAATTATATCAAATTAAAACATAGTTATGATGATATGGTCAGAAATTAAAGAATTTTTATGTGTCATAAAGGGGACTTTACAACACACATTTATTATAGTGAGACTTCCCTTACGAGTTTTCACTGAAAATACCTTTATTAAAACAAAAGGGAAATGTCTGATTTTCTTGGAAAACAGGGATGATATAAAAGAATTTGATGATCCAAAAACAAATAAATCATTATCTAAAATTGAGAAGATAATTAAGGTACCTTTAACCACTTCATTATGAACTTCAACCTCGGTTGTTTTTATCACAAAATCTTGGACTTTCTCCCTATCCTTTTCTGAGGAAAGTTTCCTTGACACTTATAAAAATCATTTCCACAGTTTCCCTTATCCTTAAACTTTTATTATTCAACATTGGTAGATTTTTTATTTCCCTTAAAATCATAAGCCTAATGGACTTTCTCACCACACTTGAAGAAAAATCATTTTCCTTTTAATCATGTACCAAGGTGTTTCCTTACAAAAGTATCACATGTTTTAAAATTCCCTATTTTCTTCCCTTTATACATTCTTTACTCTAACACTCTCTTATTCTTTTTATTTCCTATAAAATTCATATTAATTAGAGAATTATTTCTCTATATTGATAGATCATGAGACTATATATTCAAAATATGATAATATTTGGGAGACCAATGCACTTCATAGGAATGGTTTTAACCCATCAAATAACTGATCAATATTTCTCTTTAGATTGCGTATGTAATCCACATAATGCCTATCTAACCTTGTAAAGTTGTATTTGTACTTTTCAACAATATCATCCTCCATTTTCCTCAGAATTAAAAATTTCATCTCCAAATACATTCACTATTGATGAGGAAAATATTTTTTTAAGAAAATTTCATTAAAATCCTTCTATTCCATGCCTATTTTTTCTTCTTCTTCCTTCATGTTTTGAATAAATTAACAATATTGATCCACATATCCCAGGAGATAATAAACTACTGATACAACCTTCTCCCATTGGTTACATCCCAAAGTATGAAATATCATTTATAATAAACTTATCGATTTCACAGCTATAAATGGATTTTTATTACCATTGAATGATGGAGATTCTTGTCTCATGAAATGGTCTAACATTTTTTCTCCACAATGTGGATCAAGATTCTCAATATAGGAAAGGTTATTGTTCATATCCTGAGTCAATTTTCACAGTATATTTATAAGTTACTCAGCACCACTTTTATCTCTAACTCCTACATAATTATCTTTCATAGGATGGAAATTCCAACATGGATTATATTGATACGATTTTCATTCCTTCCATTAGGCATCATTTCTAAACAATGGAATACACTATATTGTGTTATGTATTGTAACATATCTAGCCTTGAATCCACTAACTGGTGCCCTGATCTGGTTCACCACATGACCTCAAGTGATCCTCCCCATATTCCAGAGGTTTTCGAATAGCGGTAAGGGTCTGTTAAATCATGTGGGGAGATTATACCCACTTTTTTAGAGTAATCCACAGTATAAAAAATAAAATTAAATATAAACAATTACCAATAAAACATGAACATTAATTGATAATCAAATCCAAAATAGGGTATATATCTCAACTAAATAATAAACATTTCGCATCATACTAATAGTGCCAAAAGAGAAAGGAAAACCCAAAAAATACAAAAAATAAAGTCCTAAAATGAGTCCTAACATTATGTTTAGATCCCCATTCATGCATATCCCATTCCCAACTCAACTCCCTAGAAGTGGGTCTTCACCCATGTCCTGACCTGCAACCATGAATTCTACTCAAGTACCTAATGGATGCCTGAGCATGGTGTGAGTATAACTCAGTTGGTCACCACCAACGGTGTCTACAAAATATTGAGTATAAATAGATATTGCATGAAAGAACTAAATAAATGTCAGGTAAAAAAGGTAAACACAGTTTCCAATAATCAATGTCATTATTTTTAATTGTATTTATCATTAACTCCATTAAAACAGTTATACAATCTTCATTACATCATTCATTTTCATTATGAATCCTATAGGTTAGGTGCTACATCATCTACACTATAGCCTAAGTTGGTCACATATAATGTGTAAGGAAATAAATCGTGTTCCCTATCTCATTAGAGACATATATATCATAGTTAATCATGTCTCTCTTACCTTAGATCCTCAGTCAAGGAATTATCATCCATTGAAACCACTAAGGGACTAGAGCATCAGTTTGGTACCCAAACCTTTGCATTATAGGGGTGGGTTTAGCGCATCAGTCCAACCCGACCCATGGGAGGAGCCTCAGTCCATTAACCCACACCACCAATACATGTTCACATGATGGTAAGGTCTATAGAGGTGTCCCTTAATGAGGATAAATCTTCTTGGATCGATAAAAAAGACTCAATTTTGGTAGGGGGCTTCAACCACGGAAAGATCAGTGTTGAGGAGTACATTCAGACCTGGGATCAACTTGTGTCTGTTTTTGAGAAGCGGGTTTTGGAAGATGCAGGCTTAAACTTATCTTCCTTAACATGAAAATTATTTAGGGAAGAAGACTCGGGTAATATTAAGTTTCTGGTTAGACTCTTTGTTTAATCTGGTGGTTGTGGTGGGCTGGTGTGAGTGCTTGGGTTGTGTGAGCTAGAGTTGCTTCAGGTCACTTATCTTTGATGTTCTGTTTATGCTTATTTTAGCACAATTCTTGGACCATCCCTAGAAGGGGTTTAGAGAATCAAGTCTTCATTAATGCAGGTCTCTTGTAATTGTATGCTTGAGAGGGTATGGCTTCGCCATCGGTTTTGTGCCCATGCTTTTGCACGGGACTGCTTGCCGAGGGAGCCTATGTCGATGAAGTCTTGTTTTTGGTTTACTTGCTGGGATGGGGTGGTCCGATCATTATTCTTTGGTTTTATGTGGTTCTCACTTTTCCCTTAAAATTGTTTTATAATAAAAATTACTTTTCAGTCAGTCTATTTCTAATTAGCACATAAATCATCTTTCTGACATAACCCATTAGCACATTTACCATTTACTTTGCATATCCCTTTTTCCCATAACCCATTTTCTTACTTTATCACATTTAGCATAACCAGTACATTCCATCATTATCCCATTTAAAATATTCATAAATAATAATGTATCAATCCCTTTAAACACTATTCATTTCATAATCCTTAACCCAGTTACAAATTTTCATTCCAATTTCATAAGCTAATAAACTATTGATATTAATCCATTTATTCTCCTTTTTCCACATTATTCCAAATAATATCTTATGAAAATATCAAAAATGATTCATGAACCCCAATAATACCATTTCAAAAATACAAATAACATTTTAACACAATTATTATGTTCTCTACTTATTTAAAAATCAAATCCAAACATAACATTACAATTTTCCAAGATCAGGAATATTGGTGCACTACTCGGGTGGCCCTAAATCAGTCAACTCAACCTCAACGCATTCCATAATAATTGTAAGGGGTCTAAGTCATTATTTAGCCAACCATTTTTACCAAATATTACTCAATACATTTAATGCACAACATAAGGTAGAAAATATTACAACACACATGCACAAATCTATAACAAAACTATGGGATATAAATTTTCAACCACCTGCCGCAAAATTGAAGACGAATGCACCCTTAATATTAGCCTTAGATCTATATACAATCACCATTTTAAGACAAAACTATAGATCCATAGAAAACAATATGGTTTTAGGGAGTTGTAAGAAGATTAAAAAATCTACAAGCCCTAATTTGGAAAAGAAAATCAATAGAAACATTAGACTTACCTAGAGATTTAATCCACAACTACAGGCACACCAAATAGCCTTCAATAGAATTAGAACCACACTTGAGAAGATTTGGGTGTTTAGTTTCATAACTAGGGTTTATAGGGGAATAATGGGGATGAAAATTGGGTGATATTTTAAAAATATTGAGGGGTATTTTGGGAATTTTACACTTTTTAATGAGGTACATGGTTAGGCTGCATAGTTTAAAAACCATGTGCCAACCGTGCGCCAGCCTCTATCCAAGAAGGGTTGAGATGTATGGTTACTGAAGGGTCCCAGACGGTTTGAAAACCCATGTTCCAACCATTTAAGAATCCTCTATCTAGGTTTCCATAGTTTGGTTCCCCCCTCACATGGTTTGCACTAACCGTACACAACCCATACAACACGCACAGAATAAAATGACTTCCCATTTCTTTTGTGTCCCAAGACTATGGAACACTCCAAACCCTCCTCGCACACCTATTAAACATTTAATTAACCAAAGTTAAGATATTTAAACCAAAACATAAACAATTACAAACCTCCATAAAATTTGGGATCTCACAGCCTCCCCACCTTATAACGACTCATCCTCGAGCCGCCTTTCCAAGCATCACTCATATTTTGAAGAAAAGTGTTCATGTCAGTCAGCTCACACATCTGAATCCCTTTCCCAAGTTTTTTCCTAAACATTAATAGGATTCCACGAAACATGAACCAAATGAACGGTCTTTCCTTGTAAGACTTTATCGCTATGATCCACAATATGAACCGGATGCTCCTCAAAGGATGCATCGGCCTCAAGCTCAGCATCCTCAACATCAATTATATGAGATGGGTCAGGTTAATACTTCTAAATCTATGATACTTGAAAAATGTATTTCACACCACTATACCACTTTATAAGATCCAATTGGTGTGCCATCAGTCTGATCCTCTCTACAATCTCAAATAGCCCCCACGTACCTAGCCACCAACTTGCCTTGTTTATGAATCTAATGGTGACCCAACCATGGATAAACCCTAAGAAACACATGATCACCCACCATTAACTTAAGATTTTTATGATGACAATACATATATTAATTATTCCTACTCTAAACAATTTCCATATGCTTCCAAATCAAATGATCTTTTTCCGACATCTCTTACATGAAGCTCGGTCCCAACAATTCTGATTCCCCGGATTCTATATAACAAAATGAAAATATTCATGGTAAACCTTAGAGTTCCTCAAATAGTTCTATAAGAATAATATCTTGGTAACTATTTTTTGTAAGAAAAATCAACAATAAACAAGTTATTTTATAATTATCCCCTAAAATATAGGACATAATCTCTCAATATGTTCTCTAGTACCTAAATAGTATGCTCTGACTGCCTGTCCATATGTAGGTGAAAGTACATACTCAAAAACACATGGGTACCAAGATCCTTCTCTAATACCTTCCAGGAGTGTGATTTGAAGTGTGGATCATGTTCTGAAACTATAGTTTATGGCACCCCATGCAACCACACTATCTCTCAAACATACAACTCACCTAACTCATCCACGATGAAAGTTTCTTAAATCATCAAGAAATGATCCACTATAGTAAATCGATATACAACTACCCAGATCACATCTTTCTTTTATGAAATCCTTGGATGAACCCAAAAAAATCATCATTACGTCAATCCATTTCCACTTTAAAATGGGAAATGGTTGAAACAATCCACTTGGCTAATGATGATCAACCTTCACCTATTGGTAAGTGAGGCAACGAACCACAAAACCTAAAACCTCTTTCTTAATTATTGACAAACAATACCATCTATGAAGATCATGATTCATTTTGGTAAAACTAGGATTCACCTCCACTCTTCTTGAATAATGATGGCACAAAAACATAGCCACAAATAAAAGTGATCTCATCATTCCCAATGGTCCAACCAGAAGGTGACGCACCACCTTTAATAATTTATTTCATATACATACTTTTAGGATCCTCAAACTCTCTCTCCTTCATCCATCTCAAAAGTATGGACTCAACTACCATGAATTTAAGATTCACCTTCCCTTTACCATCCTTCATCTCCATATGCATCTTAGTGAAAAATGCCATCATCCTACACTCATAATTGGATTCCTAAACCACCTAATTTTGAGTATTCTGAATCAAGGAATCCTCAAAATTGTTCCCCTTTCCCAACATATATACCATCTCAAAGTAAAAATTATGCATGTACTCAGCTCATACTCTCTACTGATGATTCAAATCACATTGATAAAGGATGTATTTAAGTATTTTATGATCATTATAAACTATGAACCATTATCCCAACACTTAATTTTTTCAACACCTTAAGGCATACACCACTGTAGACAATTTAAGATCATACATATGATAGTTTATTTCATGAGGCCTCAACCGTCATGACCCATATGCAACATCAAGATCTTCTTGCATCAGCACAACCCCAAGACCAATTCCATATGCATCAAAAAACATGGTATATTGATTACCTGGATTAGGTAAGATCAGAATCAGTGTGGAATTCAACCACTTCTTCAACTATTGTAAAGCTTTCTCACATGCCACATACCATTTAAACATGATACCTTTCTTGGTCAAAGCCTAATGTTTTTTCTCTAAATGGGAGATGTATTTGATGAACCTTTAGTAATAACCATCCAATCCCATAAAACTTTAGACATTAGAAACATTCTTAGACTGCTCCCAAGTAACCAGTGCCTTCACTTTCTCTGTGTCAACTGACACACCTTCCTCAGAAATAATTTGACCTAAGAAATTCACCCTATCGATGAAAAAATGAAATTTGTATAGATTTTCATATATCATATACTCTCTTAGTATACTCATTATGATGTCAAGATGTTTTTCATGATATCCATGGGTCTTAGAGTACACAATGATGTCGCCAACAATAAAAACTACTAATTGATCCAGGTAAGGATGAAATATTTGGTTCATTAGGTCCACAAACACTGTAAAAGAATTTTTCAATCTGAACGGGATCACAAAAAACTCATAAACCCCATAAATTCTATTGAAGGTAGTTCAAGGTATGTCATAATGTCTCAATCTCTGATGGTGTTACCCCGATCTCATATCAATATTGGATAACACTGAATCACCTCTTAGATTTTCAAATATATCATCAATTCTTAGAATTGGGTATTAATTATTAACCATAATCTTATTTATCTTCTTATAATCAATGAACAACTACAACAACCCATCCACTTTCTTGTAAAATAGAATTTTAGAACCCCATGGTGACGTACTTTGATGAATAAACCATTTACATTCCAATTCCTCCTACTAAGGTTTATGATCTTATAGTTCTTCTAGTTCTATTCTATATAGAGGAATATAAACCATTTTTACTCCTGATAGTAAATCTATCGTGAACTCAACATCACTCGTGGACAGCATCCCTGAGTAGTCCTCTGGAAATACATCCTGAAACTGATCCACCACAGGAGGGAAACAATCTTTTCTTACTCACCGTCATCAAGCATGTGAAAAGACACTTGGACTATGAGTACACAAAACTACTAAAAAATGAACCCTTCATGACCTGCCCACATATCCCATTCACCACAAGAACATACATGTCCCCCTCAAGAGAAGTGAATGTAACCCTATGATGGTAACAGTCATGTTGGACTTGGTATGAAACCAACTAGTCCATGCCCAAAATCAGATCAAAACATGAAATTTATAGCACAAAAAATCACAAAGTAAATGGTACCCACTAACTTCAAGAGAATGACCCTTACACTACCTAGTATTTCCTTCTTGCACCCCTAACGGCATATCAATTGACATGACCCCATGAACATGATCCACTGCATGTCCCAAAAACGCTAAAAAATTGAGTAGAAATAAAAGAATGTGAAGTACCCATATCAAAAAATCACTAGCACAATTGGAATCTATGACAATCATACATCGTATTATCTATGGCCCAACCTCACTAACTCTAGGAATAGGCTAAACTATGTAAATATGACCTACCCCTCTACCTTGGGCCCTGGTCTAAACTCCTTGAGTTGTACCACCCTATTAATATGAGCACTCTCACCATAGAGGGCCATGTCCACCTCCTCTACAAGTATATCCCTTAGATCTCTAACTACCTTCTTGATAAGGGGTAACTAGCCCCCTACCTGTACTCTATGATGGCCTTAGGGAACCATTATTTCTGAACTACCAAGGGTTCCAACAAAACCTCTATATAGAATCAATTCTTTCTCACACTCAACACTCAACTGGTGGTCGGGGGAACTAATTGTATAGGTTTCTCAGCCTTTTGTACTAGTCATATAAAACTTGATCCCTCCCTAAGAAATTGGTTCTCTATCCTGAATATTGTGTCCGCCACTACCCTAGTGTAAACTGTTAGAATGATGCTTCTTACCATCAGAAGCTGAACCACCAAGTCTTCTAATTGTAGCTACACTCCCTCCACTAGATGCTTCCTTGAGATTTCCTTCAGAAATGAGGTCCTGATCTAGCACAATAGTAAACCTTTTTAAATTGAAAATATTCCCCTGAGACTTAATCTTGTGTCTAAGTCCATCTTGGAAATTTCTTTTTGTGGCTACGTCATCCCTCCCCAAAGCAAGGAAAAAATGTTTTAGGTTGGTGAAATGGACAGCATACTCCATCACTGACATAAATCCCTAGGTAAGACAAATAAACTATGTAGCCTTCTCCTATCTCATGGTCTCTAGATAAAAATATTCGAGAAAATTTTCTTAAAAACACATTCATACCATACCATCATCTTGTTGGGTATGAACCAAAACATCCCACCAGTGATTCACCTGGCCCCATAGCATATAATCCACCATCATGAACTTCTTCTCAGGAGGAGTCTCTAAGTGATCAAGAATCATCTAGATGGACTCTATCTGAATCTCGTCTACAACCGATCATTCCTTTCCAAACAAAGTAGGATTGTTTTTCATATGGAAATCCCTTGTTAACTCAAAGATATATAGCATGGACCACCCAAGATCTCATTCCATCATCTATATAAAATGAGTGATGTTCTCATGGAACTATTCTTCTCTAATGTTACCCCGAATCCTTAGGTTCCCTTGGTCCACCACTAGAGGAGTTTTCTCAGTGACATCTTATTATCTCTCAACCGGCATAAATAATATTGGTGTAATTTATCTATAATTCCAAAAAAGAGTCTTACAACACAAAATATAAGGTTTACACAATTTATACAAAAGAAAGATCTTTACTATCTATAACCATCTCATTTCACGTACACTATCTCATCGGGCCATGTCACATCAAGAACACTACCCTCGACCATACCTACCTTCGGTCATGACTAACTTAGGGTAAACCAGCATACATAGAAGAAGTCTTTCATTAGACACCCTTTCTCAAAAAGTATTTCCCCTTTTTAAAAAACATGTATTTCCCCCTCTGGAACATTACCCATTTCACAACTTGTTATAATCGACTTTTAACTCATTTAAACCCTTTAATTATTTTCAAATATTTATCACCCTTTTTATTTAACCATTTTATTTATCTTTATGAGACATTATTTTCTTCATATTTTCAAGGAAGTGAAATGAGTTATACCCTTTATGCCCCAAACCCACGTGTGCCTATCATGAGGCATGTCTTCTATATCCTAGGTGCCTCAAATGAAGTATGAATTTAAAAACTCGTTTTGTTATTTCCATGAGAAAAACATCATGAAATAGTCACATCACACAATAATTATATCACCCAATGGTGAAATATCATTCAATTGTAACATCACATTTTAAAAAACAACAATCCCCAACTAGGGTACTTGTTTTTTACTTCATACATGGGTTATATGCACCCAAGAATGAGATAATTTTCAAGGCTTAACACATCATAATATTCTTTCTACAATCCAAAACAATAGGACCATATAAAATAAATGATTTTAACCCACTTTTTAATGTCCCTAACCTGGAAGCTAATAATGAGTTCCCTAAGCTAGGTCACTACATAACCACAAGCGTGCCTCGCCATATTCCATATTTTTTTTATTAGTGTCAATGGTCTGGTAAATCACATGGGGAGACTATACCCTCTCTTTCATAGTAATCCACAACATAAAAAATACAAGTAAAAAGAAACAATAACCAAGAAACCAAGAACATTCACTAATAATCAAATCCAAAAGGGGGTATAAACCATAACTAAATAATAAACATGACATGTTATTCTAATAGTGAAAAATTTGAAAGGAAACCCCAAAATAATGAAAAATAAAAGAATCTCCTAAATGGGACCTGACTCCATGTTCAGATCCCCATCCACACACATCCCATTCCCATCTCAACTACCTATCATAGGGCCTTTACCCTTATCATAACCTGCAACCATGAATTCTACTCAAGAACCCAATAGAGGCCTGAGTGGTGTGTGAGTAAAACTCAGTAGGCCACCACCAATGGTGTCTAAAAAATATCCTGTATAAAAAATAGTGCATTTAAGAACTAAATAATTTACAGGTAAACAAAAGGCTACTCGGTTTCTAATAATAACCATCATTGATTTTAAAAATCTTCATAATTAATACCATTACACTAGTTATTCCACCTTCATTACTTTATTCATTTTCATCATGAATCATATGGGTTAGGTGTTACATCATTTACACAACTACCTAAGATGGTCAAATATCATGCGTAAGGAAATAAATTTGTTTCTCTATCTCACTAGGGACGTACATCGCATAATTAATCATGTCACACTTACCATGGAGACTTAGTCTAGGTAGTTTCATCCAATGAAACTATTAAGGGCCTTAATCATCATTCGGTCACCCTAACTCATGCATTCTAGGAGTGGTATTATAACATTAGTCCATCTCGACCCTTGGGAGGATCCTTAATCATTTACCCCACACAACCAAAACATGTGCACATTCTTATCGATCCATTAAACACATATATACCAAATAAAAACCCTATATAAAAAACATAAAATCCATACTTCTCATTAAATTTATCACATAAATCAACTTTAAGACTTTACCCATTAACACATTTACCATTTACATAACATAGCCCTTTTTACCCATTACCCATTTTCATAATTTATCCCATTTAGCAAAACCAAAAACTTCCATCATTATCCCATTTAACATATTCATCAATACTCATGTATTAATCCATTTACAAAATAATCATTTCATAATCCTTAACCTACTTACATATTTCCATTACAATTTCATAAGCCAATAAACCATTCACATTAATCAATTCATACTCATTTTTTCATGTTAAGCCACACAATCCCTTATGATAATATCCACAATGATACACAAACACCAATAATACCATTTCACAAATACAAATAACATTTCAACACAATTATTATGGTCTCTAATTAATTAAAAATCAAATCTATACTTAACATTACAATTTCCCAAGCTTGGGAATATCGGGGCACCTGGGATGGCCCTAAATCGGTCAAGTCAACCTCAACGTGTTGCAATAGAATTATGAGGGGTCTAAATAATTATTTAGAAAATATATTTTACCAAATCATACTCATAGAATCAAAGTCAAAAAAATAAGAAAGAAGTATCACAACACAGATGCAAAAATCTATAAAAAACTATGGGATATAACTTGTAGACCACCTACCTCAAAACTGAAGATGAAAAAACCCATAATTATGTCCTTAGATACAAATTCAATAAACCAATTAAGTGAAAACCATATAAAAATAAAAAAAAGAGGTTTTTAGGGATTCATAAAAAGATGAACAAATCTACAAGCCCTTATCCAGAAAAGAGAAGTAAGAGGATCACTAGACTTACTCAAAGATTTCATCCACAGGAAACGACACTCCAAATAGATTGAATCAAAGGAGAAACACATTTGGGAATATTTGGGTGTTTAGGTTCATCAATTGTTTTTAGAGTGGAATAATGGGGAGGAAAATTGAGTGAGATATTAAAAATCTTGGTATCGCCCAAATTTACCCAATATTTTAGGGTTAAGCGCTAGGTGGATTGAAATTTCAATATTAAGATGAGTATTCAAATTTTTTTATATATATAAATTTTTTTGTTTTTTTTTTTTTGATATTTTTCCATGGTAATTGAAATTGAACTCAATAGAGTCAACCCATGTAGCAAGACTTTGCGGATTACTCCCAGGCACAAAGACCTTAGGGCACCAAATGAAGTCCACATACCCAGGCATCATCTCAGGTTAACTCAGTCAAAAACAAAGTCAAATTACCACAAATAGATATAAAATTACTATCTAAAGGCCATAAAACTATTGAGTCATGATCCCCATGTTCCAAAAGCCACGCATTAGGTCATTTCATTGCTCTATGCACAAATTTATTGTTTTCTTTTTTTGTTGATTTTTTTTTTTTGATTGTTTTTTTTAATACTCATATTAAAAATAAAATGATCACAAAACCTATGATATTTATTTGGGGGACCCAATGAACTCAAACTAATACCCCACTATCCAAAGGACATGCATTTTGATTTTTTTTATTTGGATAAAAATGTAAACGATGAAATACTACATTGGATAACCACGATTTCCAAAATCTATTCTCATGAAATTATACATTGATTAAAATCAGAATCAGGGTATGATAAATTATTTGATATTTATTTTCAAAGTTTTCAATTTGTATTATCACGTTCAAAGTTAAAGGAAATTTTCATTCTATTTACACACATTTTTTATTTCACAAGGATTTTTCTTTTCTTTCTTTTCACCCCCCTAACTTAGAATAACATTGTCCCCAGTGTTTAAAGAAAAGAAAACTTAGAAGGGGGTAGAGGAGATGAGTTCAAAGAGGAAATTGAAAATGAGAATCATGGAATGAAGTCACCTAGTGGTTGAAGTTGATGTTTATTCTGCTCCAATTTAATCCTTTGATATCCATGTCCCTCGCAAAGTTCTGTAGTGGAACAAGGAAAAATAAAAAACAAACAAAACCAAATTATATATATAATGTAAAATATAAGTATATATACAAAAATTATATAATAAGGAAGCACTATAATTTGTAGGTCAGAGGAAATCACGTGCCTCTGTCTCCCTTCGGTCCTGGGTTTGAGTCCCCACAGCTTCGCCGGTTGTAACTGGGTTTTTCCCATAACCTATGACATGTAATTTTCATTTATTTATTTTTTAATTATTTTTTTTTTTTTGTATTTTTATTTCAACCAACAAACACATAAAAATAATATAAAATAAACTCAGGATACATTGTCTTCTTTTTAAATTTCTGGGTAAGGTATTACTTAGGGATCACACCACGTGACACAGATGAATAAGATGCTCCCCTTTCATACTCATCCATACTCATAATAGAATAACAGGTCAACAGTTTAAGGTACTATCATATTCAGATTTATTGACTAAGTTTTTTTAAAATATCTAATTGATTTATTAATCCTATTTGAAAAATAAATATGATTCACAATTATTAGAACCATGAAAACCACGAGTTTCCTCTCATGCAGTTCTTTTTTTAACATCTCTAGCTTGACTTAGACCCCTAATTGTTTAAGTATTTCCTCATCTAAGGTTGGTTCACACAAGTCTTCATCAACTTCATGTTTTTGGAATGGTTCAATGAATTGTTTAACTCTATTACTATTAACTTTAAATGTTTGACTATTGGTGGGATCTTGAATTTATAAATCCCTATGGTGGTACACCTAATGAACTATGTATAGACCTAACCATTTAGACCTCAACTTTCTTGGGTGTAAATGAAGTTTTGAACTATACAAGAGAATGAATTTTTCCAGTTCAAAGTGTTTGACTTTGATATTACTAGATTGGTAGTCTTGAACTCTATCTTTATTTATCCTTTAATTTTCACAATCCTTCATCCTAAGTTCCTCAAGTTCATTAATATCTAATTTACTCTTTCCTTCATCCAAATAAATGTCAAAGTTCATTTTTTTGATTGGCCAAAAGGCCTTATGCTCAATTTCAACAGGTAAATGGAATGATTTTCCATAAATAAATCTATATGGTTTCATTACTATGATGTTTTTGAATGTTTTAAAATATTCCCAAAGGGAATCCAAGAGTTTCTCAGACCAATCTTTCCTAGAGGGATTGACAGGTTTTTCAAGAATTTTCTTAATCTCAAAATTCACTAACTCATCTTGACCATTAGTTTGAGGATGGTAAACAGTGGAAACTTTATGATAAATCTCATACTTTGACATGAGTGAAGAGAATTGGTGGTTTCAAAAATGGGTTCCTTGGTCACTGATTATAGCCCTAGGAATTCCAAATCGAGAAAATATGTGCTCTTTCAGAAATTGAATCACAATATGATGGTCATTGGACTTGGTGGGAATAGCCTCAACCCATTTTGAGACATAATAAATACCTAAGAGGATATAGAGGTATCCCCTAGAGTTTGGGAAGGGTCCAATGAAATATATTCCCCAATAATCAAAGATTTTGATGAACAGAATGGGAGTGAGGGTAATTTGATTCCTTTTGGTAATGGATCCTAATTGTTGAAACTGAGGACAAATTTTACAGAATTAGAAGAAATCCTTAGTGAGTTTAGTCTAGTATAAACTACTTTAGAGGACCTTTTCAGTGGTTTTAATTTTGTAAAATTGGCCTCCACATGCCTCTTCATGACAAAATTTTAGAATGGACTCTTTCTCAGACTCAGAAACACATCTCCTAATGATTTGAATAGGACATAACTTGAAGAGGTAAGGATAATAAAACACGTAGTGTTCAACATGATAAAGGAATTTACTCTTATCTTGGGTCCCTAAGAATTTTTGAATTTCACCCATCACCAAATGTTTTTATATTTCATCATATCATGGGAAATCACTCACAGAATAGAGGTTCTCATCAAGAAATGAATCAGACATACAAAGGTGAAGTGAGTTGTATTTTAATTCCATCCTAGAGAGGTGATCAGCTACAACATTTTCAACACATTTTTTATCCTTAATGGTTAAATCAAACTCTTGAATAAGAATGTCTCACCTAATCAATCTAGACTTATCATCTTGTTTTTAGAAAAGGTATTTTAGGGAAGAATAGTCGTTGAAGACAATGATGGGTGATCCTAAGAGATAGGAACTAAATTTATCTAAGGAAAATACAATAGTAAGAAACTCTTTATAAGTGGTGGTTTAGTTTATTTGTGCATAATTTAAAGATTTTCTTGTATAAGCAATGACACATGGAGTTTTCACACATCACTTTCCTAAGACTGATCCTACAGCAAAGTCACTCGCATCACACATGAGATCAAAAGGAAGTTTCCAATTTGGAGATTGCATGAGAGGTAGAGAGATAATAGCTGACTTGAGTGTAGAGAATGATTCCTCACAGCTTCCTATCTATAAAAATGGAGCATATTTCACCAATAGAGCACAAAGTGGTCAAGAAATAAAGGTGAAATTCCTAATGAACCTTCTATAGAAACCAGAATGTCCTAATAAATACCACACTTCCTTAATAGTTTTATGAGAGGGAAGTTGACGAATTATGTCGAACTTAGCTTTATCAACTTCAATCCCTCTACCAGATACCATATGGCCAAGAACAAGTCATTCCTTTACCATGAAATGGCATTTTTCTCAATTTAGGATGATATTCTTATCCTTGAATCTCAAAAAAACCCTTTCAAAATTCAAAATTCATCCCTAAAAAGTATCCCCAAATATGGATAAGTCATCTATGAATACCTCTAAACAATATCCCACCATGTCCGAGAAGATTACCATCATGAACCGCTAGAAGTTACCAGGGGCATTACATAAAATAAAGGGCATGCGCTTGAAGGAAAAAGTGTCGAATGGACAAGTGAAGGTTGTTTTTCCTTGATCCTATAAGTAGACCTTGATTTGATTATACCCTGAGAATCCATTTAGAAAGTAATAGAATTGATGACCTGCCATTCACATGAGGACTTGATCAATAAATGGCATGGGGAAATGGTCTTTCTTGGTACAATATTTGAGCTTCCTATAGTTAATATAGACTCTCCATACACTACTAACCCTTATGGGGAGAAGCTCACCATCCTCATTGGTGATCGCAGTAATTCTAGATTTATTTGGGAAAAATTGAATTGGGATTACCCACTCACTCTCATCAATGGGGTAGATGATACACACTTTCAACAACTTAAGAAGTTATTTCCTTACCACATCCATAATATTTGGATTGAGTCTCCACTGAGGTTGAAGACATGGTTTGGATTCAGATTCAAGAACAATCCTATGAGTTCCAATGAGTGGTATAATCCCAAAAATATTAGAAAGGGTCCATCCAATTTCTTTCTTATGCTTTATTAGGAAATCCAGAAGCATTATCTCTTGATTGGCTTCAAGAGAGGAAGAAATGACAACAGTAAAGGCTCAATTTTCCCCTAAGAATGCATACTTGAATGATGATGGTAGGACATTAAATTCAAGATCAGATTTTTTTTTCACTTTCCATGAAAGTATGGGACTTTGTATTGAACTCAGTTTCGTTGTTCATATTTCTTGATAGAATTGGTTCCTTGTGAATATAATTTTCATCCACTAAATTGGCCAGATCAATGTCATGAATGGGTATGGACTCAATGTTATTGATTTAACCAATGGTAACATTGATTGGTGATTCGACAAAATCATCAATAGAGATATTTTAAAGATATTAAATCCAAGGATAAAAATTTTACTCATGTGAACAAATAAAATAAATCTCTTCTTGACTTAAACATCCTTCAGTAATTCCATGATGTTCCATGAGTTCACTATCAACACTAAAAATCCAATTAACCTCCTAGATCTCTTAATCATCCCCAATTTGATATTTTTCATTGTATATGTTAAATTCTAGACTCATGTTTCCAAAGTTGATAGTCATGTTCCCATTTCAGACTTGGATAACAGAGTTGATTGTTGCAAGGAAGGGATGGCCAAGGATGATTGGGGTTTGTTTTATAGGATCTAAGCTTGGGTGATTATCAAGGAAAATGAAGTTATCTGGGTAAATGAAATTTTCAACTTTCACATAAACATTCTTTAATATCCCTTTATTAACTCAAACACTATAATCAATAAGTTGAAGAGTGATAGATGTGGGTTGGAGTTCTTCTAGCCCTAACTGACAATACATGGCATAAGGAATGAGGTTCACACTAGATCCCAGATCAAAAAGGGATTCAAAAAATTTGTTCTATCCTAACTCAACATTGATTTATGGACATCCTAGATCTTTCAACTTTGGAGGAATGGTCCCTTTAATGGTGGTACTCACATTAGCATCCAAAAGGACTTGGTTTTTATGTGAAAATTTCCTTTTAAAAGTGCAAAAATCCTTAAGGTACATTGAGTAGGAAGGAATGGTTAGGATTTAATTAAGAAGTGGAATGTTCAACTTAACCAGATAGAATATTTCCATCAAATATTCATTTATTTTTTGTTTATATTTTCCTCTCATGCATTGAGGGAAAGGAGCAGGTTTTTTGATTGTTTGGTGTAGTTGTAGTTCCTTCACATTCTCATTGGGTTTTTCAGAATCTGTGGATATTTCTTCATCATTTTCATACATTGTTAAATATTTTAATGGTTCTATAATGTCTTTTTCAGGTTTCTTAATGGATTTCCCACTTCTTAAAATAGTCGTTGCTTTGTGTTGTTCATGAGAGGTTTGTGTGTAACTGGATTCTCCCCTTAAATTTGAGTATGGTACCACCTGATTAGGCATGGGTGCCTTCTTGGTTTTAATGGTTTGTAGTTCATGTTTAAGGAATGAGACTTCTAAGTTCATTTTCTCCATTTTTTTACACAACTACTCAAGGATTGGAAGAGGGAAAATTGAGTAGGGGCTTGTGCTGGTTGGTTTATCCCAGGAGGATACTTTGGTTGTTGGATTAGTTATTTCATGGGTTGTTGTATGGTTTATTGGTATTGGATAGGAGGCTGTTGGTATTGGAATAGTTTTGGTTATATATGGTTATGGTTTTGAAAATTTTGTGGAGGGTAGGGTTTTGGTCCTTGTAGCTGACTAGGTTGTTGGTTAGGTTGTTGGTTATCTTTCCAATGGAATCTTGGATGGTCATTGTACCATGGATTGAAAGTGTTTTGGTATTGTGGCTTCTGAAAGTTCAGATAATTGACTATAATTGGTGGTCCTCCTAGAATAAAATCTTTAATGGAATGGATGGTTGGACATTTTTTAGTCTTGTGTTCATGTTTGTCACAAATTGTGCAAACAGGGTCAATAGTTTGAATTTCATGGACCTTCCTAAGATCGATCTCCTTGACCTTCCTAGTGAGTGTAAAAAGTTTTTACCTAAGTATTTACTCCTCCATAAGTGTGTGAATTCCACTAGATTTGGGTGGATTATCATAGTAAGGTGATGTTCCCCATATTTGGTTTTGTTTGGTCAGTCCTTCTAGATACTCATAAGCATTATTTGAGATTTATTTTTGAAGGTTCCATTACACATCATTCCAATGAATTGTTTGTTTCCTCGACCCAACCCTTCATAGAAAATTTGAAATTGTTCTGGGATTGAAAATCCATGGTGAGGTAACATGTTGAGTGTGTCTTTTAACCATTCCCATGTTTCATAAAATGAATCCCCATCTTTATCAAAAACGTTTTGGATTCTCTTTTTAAGTGAAATTGTTTTGTGACGGGGGAAGTATTTTTTGTAGAATTATCTTTGCAATTGGTCCCAGGAGTGGATTGATGTAGGTATCATATTGTTTAACCAATTATTTTCTCGATCCTTAAGTGATAAAGGAAAGATTCTCATCTTATCTAACTCAAGTTTATGTGGTGGGAACATGGTTTCAACAATGTCGTTGAACTCTTTGACAAGAAGGTATAGCATTTCTAACTCCATCCCATGGAAGGTTAAAAGGTGGTTTAGGACATGAGGTTTGAAAACATAGTGGGATTATCCTAGGACATAATCCCTAATGTAAGAGGGTTCATTGGTCTAGGAAGGTGTGAGGTAGTAATTCATGGTTTGATCGACTGCATTCCCCAAGTTTGGGGCTGTCTCATTTGGATTTCCATTTTGGTTCCCACCCAGGTTAATGATTTGATTTCATTGAATAACCTCCTCTAAAATTGGATCAATTTTTGAATCTGGGGTATTAGGAATATTTGTCTCTAATGATAAGAGACCCCCAGGTTTTCTTGAATCCCCAACCCTAGGACTATCTACCCTAACTAATCTGTTTGAGTTATCACAGGTGTAGGCGGACATGCGCCAAAAGAAAAAAAACAGAGAGAAAGGGAAAAATAAGAAAATTTGGGGTGAGAAAAGAGAAAAGGGGGAGAATATAGTGGGTGTTTAGATGAGTTAATTGGGTCCCTGTAAACAGTGCCAAAATTTGGTCTCGCCAAAATTTACCCAAGATTTTAGGGTTAAGTGTTCACTTGTAGTTTATCTTGGGTTGTCGAATCCTTAGAGACCTAATAAGTAACCTATAAACATGTAAATTATATGGATTGTTTTTGTATATGAAGTGGCCAACTTGGGTTTATTTTTTATAGGTTTTAGTAAACTCTAATATGCTTAAATGAATTCAATTTAATAGAATGATTTGATCATAGGTTATCACTTGGGGTGGATTGGATGCATTCTTTTTTCAACTATTTAAATTTCTTATATTTGAGATGCGTTTATTTAAGAAGATCATAAAACATAATCACTTACTGGTTTAATACCTACACACATTAATATTAATCACCTATACACTTGGTGGATTAAGGATTTGAGCACTCCAAGGCAAAGGTTCGTATTAGCGCTTGAAGTATGTGGCCTTAAATTCAACAAGGACAAAGGAGTTTAAAGATCATCAAACAAAATTCTCAATTAAAAGAAGTAATTAGACATTAATGGAGTGAGAAATAACATCCAATACATCCCCTTTATACTCCCTTGGATCAACCCATAAGTGGGTTAGCCCTCTATTGATGTTATGTTTTCAATGGAAGCGGGAAGTAGACTCTTAAGGGAGGAATTAAAGAAGTAAAAAAACAATGAAATAATGATCACTCCACCATTGTGTGATAATTTCACAAAGTTTTGTGTGAATAAATTTACTAATTGAGCCAACAGTATAAATGTGATATGAATAATAATATAATAATATGATAAGAATAAATTTTATTAAGAAACTAAGGTGAATTGAACAATTTACATGAGAAAGACAAACTCAAGGCAAAAAAATCGCAGCATAACATTACAATTAAAGAAGGCACCAAAGATGATAAACTCCTCCTCCACCACTTCCTTAAATATTAATTTCAAGAGTCTTGGGTTGATCCCCAAATATTAAAATTCTTCCCACTTGAGTATGGTATGCCTAGGGTGGTGGAAAGTTTGTGGAATTTAGACTTTTCCACCCTTGACCCGAAATTACATCCATCTTACATTCACAAAACAGAAGAACCTAAATGAGATTCTAGATGGCATAATTAGAGTGGTTAATAGAATAATAAAATGAATATAAGGATTTAACATAACTTTCTATAAAGTTTCATTCAAAAATAGTTTATTTTTTATGAGATATATGTAAAATGGTGGGATTTTTTTCTGGGCCACAGAATCTGGACTAGAATTTTATCTCTAACTTGGGATGCCTGGAACTCAATTAAAAATACGAATTAGCTCTTGTAACTTTTTTATTAAATGTTACCATTTATTTAATATATATTCATTTCAATTTTAAGAATTATTGGGCTTGTATATTAGCCGCTACAATCTATTTATTGGACCGCTATCCAATTTACTTTTCCTATAATGTTTTGTCATGAAAGCCTATTTTGGTGGTCTTAAAATGTGAATCTTCAAGTAATCCAAAAGCATTAACTGTTCCTTATATAATGAGATACCTGAAAATAAAATATAAAAATAAAATCAAGACTATTTTGTGTTTTGGGATGTTTTTAAATATGTACCAAGTAATAATGCACTTTAAGAAAGAATTACAATCATAATTTGAAATAATGTTCAAATTGTAAAATGCACTAAAATTGGTGTTCATGAACAATTAATATCATGAATATTATAAATATTAACAATGAATATTATACTATTTCATCATATAATCAAATCATTTGGGGTTATTTTGGTAATTTAACACTTTTTAATGGGGTTTATAGTTAGCCTGTATGGTTTGAAAATTGTGCACCAACTGTATGCCATCTTCTTTCCAATAAGGGTTGAGTTGCACTATTTCCTTGAGAATTTGACACTATTTTGAAAAAATTGTGACAACCTTGTGATAATACTCTATCCAATGTTTTATTTTTTTGATCCCCCCTCACATGATTTTCACTAACCATGCACAAAACCGTGAAACATGCATAAAATAACCCGGTTTCCCCTTTCATTCATGTCTAGATCCCCTGAAACACCCATAAACCTCATCACACACCAATTAAATGTTTAATTAACCATAATTAAGATATTTAAACCAAAATTTAAACAATTAAATAACTCCATGAAAATAAGGATCTTACATGAATCAAAATGAATAATTTTGAACTAGTAAATCACTTAATATAAATAAAAAATTAATATATAACTAATCTCAAAATAATAATCTTGGTTACATTGGGAATATTCTAAATGTACATTATAGAGTTATGTTTCCCTAATCTGTATTATTCTAAATCTAGTTTCCAAATTTTCTACTAAATTACCTCTGATACTAACTGTAAAGACCCCAACTCCAGTAGCCCAAATTCGGTGGTTAATTTATTAAATTGGAATATTATACAAGGAATCACATCCCATAGGATGAAATATATTATTAGTTTTGGAAAACTACAAACATAATTGAATGATACATTATAAATGAAATTATAAAATATGACATAATGATTGCATTAAGAACACCATTAGTATCTAAGATTTACCTTGTATATCAGTCATATATATCTTGGAATCCTCAGAAAAATAAAATATTAGAAAGGTATGAGATCAAATGTTTAGTAATGGTATGTATAAAAAAAATATATCATAAATAACAATTATGGAAAGGTATGTAACTAAAACAAATTCTATTTAATCAACAACATGATCATAATATGGCCAGAATAAAAGATGATCTAATAATTCCATATAAACAATCCCATGATATAGAAAACTTATACATAGAAATTCAAATAACCTAATAATAATATTTAAATCAATAAAAAATTTCATAATGATGGAATTCATAATTTTGAACATCTGAAATATATCAATGAGGCCTTGACCAAGATACTTCAGAATAAATGGGTAAGGCCTTGGCCAAATACCAATCTGGTTTGTCTCATGAGACCTACTGATGCATAAAGTGTCTATAGAAGGCCCCTCCAATCATATACTAAGTAAAATTAATTTCTTATATTAATGTATTGAATCATAAACAACACATACATACAAAATGTAAATAACATTCCCCAATCAGTAAAAATAATAACAAACCATTCTGAGTAATATAGTGAATGGTATCAAAATAGAACATCCACAGTCAAACTAATCATAAAATATTTAGTAAAATATTTTATAATATATCATAATATATTGACCACAATTAATAATAATATTCAAGAAAGGTTTTTTACATATATGAAAATACTCTCATAAAATCATTAAAAATTCTTAAGAGAAATACATTTTTTTCTTTGTAATAATTTATTTAAAAATTTCATTCAATTTTAAAACAAAATATTTCATTTAAAATAACCTAGTAAACCTATAATGGAAGATTAAATACATTAAAATTTAATGATGGGGAGAAATTCGGATCATGCCACATAATTTAAAAAAATTCTTTCTATATTCTTGTAAAAAAGTCATAATGTACCTCGTTCGGAAAATGAAAAAAATAATACATAAAAAAAATTAGAAAAATATTAACATGGGTAAAAAAGTATTTAAAAATTATAATTATAATAGTAAAAGCATTTTTATAAAACATAGACATGGAATAAAAATGTTCCCCTTTGGAGACTTAAACTTAAACAATCCTGAATAATAATGAGATTGTGAAATAACCCTTACCTTAGCTCTGATTTTCTTTATATGTATATGAACCTAATATATAATGGTTTAAAAAATGTTATTAGTTTATAAATGAACCATATTCAAATTTTTTATATCATATATTATCCTCTTATATTATCTTATCACCTGTTTGTTAATAATATTTCATTATTACCCTTGTTTTGGGTGTTAACTACTTCATTATCATATGCAATTTTCATCATGTAAGTCTAGATTCTTGTGCATAGGATACAGTTATGTCATCTATAGAATGATATTAATTCCATATATATATATTATTCATTATATAAATTTTTATAATCATTCTTGTATGGTGAACCTGTCAAATAAATCACATTGCAACATGGAGATAGAATGTCATACGTATGTATGAATGATAGTATCATTCCTTTAATGGAGAAAGTGTAAGGAATTGTATGGTATATTAATTTAAAAATAATAAATATCATGTCATAATTTTTATTTATATCCATTATATCCATCATTATACCCATATAAATAAAGTGTTTATGAAAAAAATTACATCATGGCGTTAAGACGGTAAGTTGTACATGCGAACGCACAGTGCTTTCATTTTTCATAGCACGAATGGAAAATGGAATATTGTTCACCCATAATCATGAAAAAAATATCAAAATATATATTATATTGGATTTATTACATTATTTTGGAAACAAAACATGAAGAGGAATTAGAAAAATAAATGAACCTAAATGAGTTGGTAGAACAATTATCTCTTCTTCAGTGGACATCCATTAGGTCTCTTCTTAAGGGATCTCGAAATGGTCTTTTTGGAAGACCAAGACCTATATAAATTGGTTAAGGATTATTTGATTATAAATTTATATGGTTTTTTTATGTAATAGGCTTAATTTGTGGTGATAATGTGAGGGAGGATGTTCCCTTTTATAATTGGGGTTAGGGACACTTTGGGAAACTCCAAAAATATAAAATTAATATAAATTAGTTTTAATTTCAAAATGAATCCAAAGTGATTTATTTAGAATATAATATTATTATGGGTATAAATAATATCAACCAATATTTTTTGTACATGTTTAGGTCATATTATTACCCTTGTTTTTGGATTAACCCTTATTTAGTCCCTTTAACTCTTATCGTGATAACATGTGTTTTTACTCCATAAGGATTAATATAGTTAATATAAAATGAAAAAAAAATAAATGGGTTATTGATTAATTTTAAACCTTATAATAATAATTTTTATGAATTTTAAAATTTTATTAATTTTATATCATTTATTTAAATCTTATTTATTTTAGAAAATCATTGATGTGAATTTTGATATTATTCATTACCTGACTTTTTTAAAATTTCATGAAAACGTGATATATTAGAAAAAAATATTTTTAAAAATAACTAGAATATCAAATTGATCCTTAATATTATTTTTGACATTTATTATCTCAATATAAATTTATTTTAATATTTTCAATATCATTTATTTGATATTTCCATTAATTAAATAATTACTCCATCATAATTATGTAAGCCTTTAAGGTAATTATTTATTTATTAAAAATTAAACATAAATTGTCATGAAAAATATACATATTTTAAATTTAAAATGACTATTTATATTTGAATATATGTTTTGAATAAAAATATATTTAAAATGCAGTACTTATTAAAAACATGAGTATGACATATTTGACTTTTTTTTAAATAAAATACTATAAAATGGTTACAGTCAATCAAGTGGCTCTAGGAGGCCATAAAATCATCCCAAGGATAATATTGGTCTAAAATAAATTGTCCAATAAAATTAGGATAGGTTTTAGGGAAATTTTCTAATATTTATAATATTATTTTTACTCTTAGTTACCTGATTTACCTTTAACTATAGTAAATAAGATTACTCAATTTACTATTCATATTGGAAAAAAAATAAAAGTGAAATAATTAATAAATTTGGACATTATGATTCAAAATATGAAATTCAATTTTCAAAATTAAATTCACATAATTTTTATAAATTAATTTAAAATTAATTTGATAGACGGGATCAAACAATAAATTTTTAAAGTAAAAAAAATGTTCACAATATTGAAATGTTTTAAACTAATTTCAATGAGAAATTGTTTATAATGACTCAAATTGGATAAAATGGTGTATATTTGAACTCTTTATACTTTAAAATCAATTTAAAATTGTATTTTACTACATAAATAAATTAGATGAAAATACAGTTTTCAATTAAAAAATAGTATTTTTCACTATTCATAATAAAATGAAACATATTAGAAAAATACCAAAAATTAAACCAAAGTATATTTTGATATTTTTACTTCAAAAATAAGTTTCTTTCATAAAATAGAATTTTTAAAACTAAAAAAAATTAGTTTTAAAACAAGTGTTCCATAAAAACGTGGTAAAACTGTCTTTAGAAAAATATTTTCTTTTAATGAGTAAAATTGGATTCATTTTTATCTTATGCATATAAAATATTTTGGATGAATGTAAAAAAAATATTAAATATATAAATTTAATAATATTTTTAATACTATTCATTCCCACCCTTTTAACAATTTGGTTGTAATAGTAACTTATAAATAGATCGTGGTGTGTTTTAACTTGGTGTTGTGTGCAATAAAATCTATTAAATTTATTTAAAAAGAAAATGTATAGTAAAATATTAGGGTGTTACAAGATAAAATTATATTTCATAGAGGGGTAAAATTATTGGTGGTGGACACTAATAATTAACTTGTATCTAGTAGATGATTTGGAATCTATAGACAGGGAAGTCTTCAGAAGAATCATTTTCAATAAATATTTTTATCAAACCATTCAAATGATAATGGAAATGGAATTAAATCTATTGAAACAAAGAGAAAATTATTTTTTAAGGAGTTATGAGATGAATTTTACAAGGATTATGTTATATTATCCAATAATTTTCATTGATTTGGATGGGAATATGGATTCATTTTTTGGTTGGTAAGACCAAATGTATGGAAATATCTTGAAATTTTGAGACATTGGGAGTTATATAGAGATGTAAAGTTGTGTTATTAAAGTGGAAATGTAGTTTGGGGATACAAAATTGAATTTTAAACTGAATTATAAGAATAAGATTATGGATAAAAAATTTAGAAATTATTTCAATGTAGAAAGAGAAAGATATAAACAAAAATGACCATGTGTAATATGGGTTGGAAGAAGAAATCATGGAATTATCTATGAGGATATTTAAAGGGTTAAAAGTTTGGTGTTAAAAACAATATATATTAAAAATTTTATGTGTATGTAATGCCTTAATTTATTAAATAAAACAAAAAAAGAGATATGGTGAACATATAACCTTCATTATAATACTTCTAGTGTATAGATAATGTACATTTGGCTAATCAGTGTCCCAACCAGAAGATAATGGATGGAAACTTCCATTAAGAAAAACATAGGCCAAGGGAGAATGTTCAATATTTTGTCATAATGATCGATAAATTCAAGACATTGAATTATGTTTTCATAACTAAAATCATTAAACACTTATTTCTAGACAGCACGATGTTTGATTTTGTTTTCAAAAATTATTTTATTTAACTCATGTTTAGGATGAAATCATGTTAAAACCTAAAAGGATGATGGTAGAGTTTCCATTTAAAACTTCTATAGGAACCACTCAAGAATAAATGACATATAGGGATTAACCTAAAAATATTGGTTATTAAAATATCTCTTTAAACATTGTATCCATTCCAGTGGTGTAATTTGATATAATACTAGTCCTAGTTTGGTTTTCAATCTATAATTACAATATCGACTATAGAAGAAATGAAATTTTATTTGTATTCAAGGGTAAAATAGTAATTATAATCAAAGTAGAGATATCAAAACCTATGTATTTTCTAGAACCCCCTCATATTCACTTTTTTGTAGAAATTATTGGTGAATGAGAAGAAATAAAAATCCTCAAGATAGAAGATGTACCGATTATTTGGGAGTACATTTATTTATTTTTCAAGATTTTCCTAGATCTCCCCTATAAATTGAGTTATATTTCTCAAAAAAATTAAAACCTAGATCATAAGTAATATCAAAGACCCCAAATATAATGAAATATGTGGAGTTTTAGGAATTAAGTAAAGAACCTCTTAATATTTTGGAGAAGCGTTTAATTTGACCATATGTGTCTCCTTTGGGGGAACTTATGTTCATTATGAAGATAATAAATAGATCAATGCACTCACAAATTTATTATAGAGAATTTAATTGGGTCATAGTGATGAAAATAAAACCTTTACCAAGGATTGATGATCAGTATGACCAACTTCATGGGTCTCAATTCCTCTCTATGGGTGACCTCTAATTAGGGTATCATCAAATGAGGGTGGAGAAATAAGATATCTTGATGTCTACCATCCGAAAAATGACATGGACCTTGTGAGTTTGTTGTTATATCCTTTGTATTTATTAATTATCATACCATATATGTGGATTTTATTAAAAGATTCCTTAGTTACTACATTGATAAATTTTTAGTGGTTTTGCTAAATATATTTTGATATATTCCAAAAGTAATAGGAGAATAAGGATGATCTAAGGGGTATATTAAAAAAATTATGAAAGAAAATATTTTTGGTAAATTAATAATATGGGAGTTCTAGTTACAGCATGTCACGATCATGGGACACATTATGAAAAGTGAAGTTATCTCAACTAATCTAGCAAATAAAAAGTCCATACAAGAGTGGTCTTAACATAAAATAGTAACTATGATTCATATCTTCTTTTTTCAATAAGTATACTATATAAGTATTGTTAAAACAATTCATATATTTCTAGTTCACTAATTATATAAAATTTAAATGGATTTCTTTTTATCTGTATAAAGTTGTGTGAATAATGTTTCCAAGAACTAAAGAGGAGGATGGTTAGTGAGCCTATGACAACTTTACCCCTAATGGAGATGGATTTTTAATTTTTTTTGATACATAAATGAAAGGAAATTAATGCGTAGTCATAAAAAATGAAAAAGTGATTACCTATGATTATTAATAGTTAAAAAACCACAAAAAAAATTGTGTACCCATGATATACAGTTAAGTACAGTTATCATTTTAATGAAGATATAAAGACAATATTGTTATGGGATGAGTGTGATATATACGTAAACCACCAAATTCTGATGTATATATTCAAACAAAAGATATTAAACTAGATACAAAGAATATAGTGGGTTCTTCTTAAGGACTAAGCTTTTCCTACCCATTATCAACCTGAAAAATCAAACAAAGTCATTAATGTGTTGAGTAGAAAAGACCCCATAATTAATTCAATGATATGTGTTGTAGAGATCCATTGATATAGGAATTGGTGAATATGGAAATGGAATTCATAAGGGAGTGACATCATTAATCTTATCCCAAATGATTTCAAAACCCTTATTACTATAGAAGATAAATAAATTAAAATGTGACAATCCTAAGTTAAAAATAAGATATAAGCTTTGAAAAATGGGATGTTTCCAATTATTCATGTTGAACAAGAGGGATTACTAAGGTTTTTTAAAATGTTATGCATCCCATATATTATAATGACAATGATATAGGTGATGGATGAATCTAAAAGATATTTATCCTTTATGCATCTTGTAATCACCAAAATGTATAATGATCTATGATATCATCATTTATGGGATAACATGAAAAGGAATATTTTTTATAATAAAAGATGTATGGTATGTTTTATAGTGAATTAAAAGTGAAAAATACCCAAATGAGTGTTTCAACCATTACCCATACATGTATGGAAGTCAAAAAATGTCATTATGGTCTTTCTTATTGGCCTTATTAAGTCATCCAATTAAAATAATACCATATAGGTAATCATTGATAGATTAAAAAAATACACCAATTTTATTTTTATAAGAGATAATTTCCCACCACAAGTTAATTTTTTCACTATATACTAAATAAGAAGAGATACATAATGGAAAACCACTATCAATTCATTAAGACCAAGACTGGAAACTTAATTCTATGTTTTGTAGGTTCCTTTAAAAGGCTGTGACTAAAAATATAAACAATAGCACAACCTATAATCCTTAATTAAATCAGTAGTCTTAGTGTATTATTCTTACTTTATAAGAAATTTTATTATCTGGATCACTTGATATTTAATGGATTTAGGACTAGAATCCTCCACATGTTGAATTATCCTATGATAACAATTTTAACATGATTATTCTAATCGATCCTTATGAATAAATATATGGGATTCTATGTATAAATATAATATTATGGGATGAATTTGGATACAAAAAAACCATTAGGAATATAAATTATGAAAGACACTATGAAGAGGTGACAATTGATCCAAAAATGTATCAAGGGTGATCATAGTCAACAGAAGAGTTATGATAATAGTTTAAGTAAGGAATTAGTTTTTTATGTTAGGGACCATGTATTCCTAAAAATATCATAGTGTAAATGTGTAATCATGTTTTCCATGAAGGTTAAACAGAGTCCTAGGTAAATTCAACCATTTAATATTGTAATTCATGTTAGAGTAATTTACTATTAGTAAGTTATCCATCCGAATCATTATTCAGTCATTGACTTTATCCATGTCACTTTGGTATGAAAGTATATGTTATACCGAAAACATATAGTAGTCAAAAATTGTGTGGAATTGGATCATTACTAGTCATATGAACAAGAACACATAAAAATTCTTAATTAAAGGGAAAATGTGTTGAGGAATAAGATAAAATCAATTCCTAAAATTCTTATGAAATAATCACAAGATTGAATATGGATTCAAGGATCCTTAAAAATAGATGATGGATATATATAATAATTTCTTTTAGTAAAGGAGACAATTTTTTTATTGAAATTCTATAAGGGGGAGAATGAAATAACCCAAAAATTTCCTTTGTTATTAATAAAAGATCACAAGTTCTATAGAGATTATTTTATTATTCTTTAGAGTAGATTTACATAGATGTAATTTTTTATTTCATTATATATTATTAATTAATATTGATTAAATCATCTATAAATAATATGGGGATAAAAATGAAAATGAACAAATCACACACTAACTTAAACTATATAGGCTTGAATTTTCCATTGAAGATATATACTACTATAAAACTAAAAAAGAAATATAATAGTTAAGAATATGATATAAATCATCAAGGGAAGTGTTGGACCTCTGTGAGAGAAGTATTGAATGTTGAATTATGAGAATGGTGTGGTATATATGGGTTATAAATGGAAAAGTAACTATTATGATCTTATATTTACCTAACTGTTAGTCAATATAGACATTGTTCTATATCAACATTGTGAAAGTAACCATTGTTAATAATGTTACTATTACAATTATTGGCAATAATTAGTAAAGATAAGAGATAACTCCTTTAGAATGGAGAAATGATGACCTCAACAAATATGATTATTCCTTTTTAATTCCATTTATCAGAACATGGGAGGGAGGTTTTTTCACTGGGGTTTTCCATTGACTAATCCCAAGTTTTGATTCGACAAGTAATGAAATATATATATTGACTATAGAATAAGTTCATGTTAGTTTAGATCTCCCCTCTATCAATATTATTTGAGACACCCCATGAATGATCCACCATCACACACCTTAACTTTTAGGGATAATATGTTGAAAAAATGGGTTATGTGTCTAGAATTTTGTATTATGAAGGTTTAATTTTCATTTTAGAAATTAAATGGTTGTTTCTTCAATGCCAATTTCTTTTGCATTTAATTTAAAAAATACACATAAATATAATTTGAATATGGTTAAATGATTTTTGGATACAAGGGAAACATAAAAATATATTTTTCAAAATATACAATTTCAATTAATATTTTAAATAAAATTTAATTTCACATAATAGTCATATATAAAACTATTTATTTAAATATAAATGATAATATAATTTTATAATTTCTGAGGATATTTTTATAAGGGTCAGATTATAGATTATCTCCTAAAAACTATTATTTGTTCAATTATTATGGATTTTAATTAAAAAAAATTAATTCTAATATTTAGAAAATTATTTTTTAAAAATATACATAATAATTTAAATTATCCCATTTATATTAGTATAGGGTAATATTTTTAGAATTTTCAAAATATAGTATTATTCATTGAATATTAAAAATAATAGTTTTTCATTTTGGATATTTTTTATGGATTCATTAATATTCTATAATGGTGTAATGACTAAAATAAGTGATTCCAAGAATAAAAAATAAGTTTCTTTATTAATATAATATACATTATTGAAGTATAATTATTTTACTAACCGGTAAATGTCATTTTAAATTCTAAAATGGAAATTAATATTTCAAAAAAACTAATTGATTTAAATATTTCTTTCTCATTCCCAAATTAATATAAGAAAATATATTTTAGTACATTTATGGATAAAATTAAAAAACCACACCTTAAATGTAAAAAACCATGTGCTAAAATGCATGTAAACCAATGGTTTCCCATTTTCTAGAACCAAGAACTCTGAGGCCTATATTTATAATTTAATAAACAATTCTCAAATTTTTTATATAAATACACACCTCCCAAAACCATTTCATTCAATCAGAAGTCATTAGGAATTATTTTCCTCTTATATTATCTATCTAAATCCTTTATAAGGAGTTTCTGTGGTTCTAATGATCTCCCCTCAATCTTCAAGGAGTTACCACTCAAGGTAAGGGATTCTCTTCCTCTCTCAATCTATTAATGTATTTCCTGTATATTTTTTCCATTAATTTTTATATATTATTTTATTATAAAAAAAATATCATTAAATTACTATCTAAATATTTTTATATTAATTCAAGACTTAGATTGTCTCTAATTAAGATAGTTCTATAAACTATTTGTATGCTCATTATTCTATAAAAATCATTATTTTAATTTCCATGATTCCCTTTTTAAGTTCTGAATACCCAACCCTATTTATATTCATATTTATTTATATAGATGTAATTATAATTTAATTATTGGGTAATTTTAGGTTTGAAACCCACATTTTTATCCCATGGGTAGTATATGATGAAATTTTCAGGTCTTTAAACACTTAAGTACGCAATTATTTTCTATGAAGCCAATTATTTATTCACTATAGGTTATTGATGAAATGTTTTATTATGATCAATGTGGAAGAAACAAACTAAATAACATTATGGGTGTGATATAATAGCACTCTAATTCATTGGGTAAGGAATTAATCTAAATATATTCAATGTTTCACAAAACCTTGGTTAATTACTTTTAATCTATTTTATAAAACCTTGGTATTAAACCTTGTTGATATGACTATGAATATATCATTTTTATGTTGTTGAAAAATTTCCATGTTTTATCTAATATATTGTTACTAGTTTTCAGGTTCACCTTGACCATCCCTTTTTATCATGCATTGGTTGGGTTTTATATTAGATGGTTTTGGGAGGAAAGATGAAATTTTTGGATGTTTATGGGCTATGAATGATTAGAGCATGATTTTCCCAACTTGTGAACCCTCCCATTGAAAATCGTGCAACCCTGGGCTGTGTAGGTTTACATGGTTGTAACACGGTTTAATAAACCATTTCCCCACCTAGTAGAAACCGTGCACCCCTGTAGAGGGGTGTATGGTTTGGGTGCAAAGATTGTCTAACCATGTCATCCTACCCAGCTAACCATGAAGACTGTGCTCTTTTATTGAGAAAAATATTTTAAAAATAATTGAACCCATGTTTATCCTCCCACTCAACCATAACCCATGATATCACAAATTCCTAGGTCATAGAGGATCTCAATAACCCTTTTTGATCCTCCAAAACCTTTTCTAGGTGGATAAATGTGTGGAAGATCTTCTTTGATCCCTCTCTAGTAAGTGACTCTCCTCTCATTCTTTTCACCCAAACTCTCTTTCTTTTCTCCATAGGGTTTATTAGATCACCATGTGTTTTATGGATCAATACTCCATTGATTTGGATGGTAAATGTAGGTTTTATTTATTGATCTCTATTTCTATAATTCATCATTAGAAAATCCTACTATGGGTATTGAGTTTTGATACCATGATAAAGGTAGGTGGTTATGTTCTAGATTGCACCAATTTATTAAATCTTGATTTTCATTATTTTATTTAAATTTATATCAATTTAATTATGAAAATCCAATTATATGAAAATTGGAATTGGAAATTGAATTTGGTATGGATTGTGGGGAAGACCACCAATTCAAATAGAATTGGAAATTGGGTCCTATTTTGAAATTGATAGAAATTGATAAATTATTTGAGTATTGATTTTGAGAAAAATGCCTTAAAATGATTTCATAACAACCTATGTTTGGATTTATTTTGAAAATTCATGAATTGATGAAAAAACCCATGTTTTGGTTTTTAATTTAAATTTTCAACTTGAAAAGTAAAATTGGGAAATTTAACTTTGAATGTGTATTTGACATGAAATGATTTCCCCCTTTTTTAATGATTAATTGATTGAGAACATGCTAGCCTATTTAGTTAGTGGGTTATTTGGGGAAAACACACTAGGAGGTAATTCATGGGAAATGGATTGATGATGAAAACTCTAACAAAAATCTAGTTAGGTTGATCATATTCTTGATGGAACATTGGATAGTCCTATTTGGCCTGAGCTTAAGGAATGTGTGTACACATATTCTATGATCAAATATATGAGAGTGTGAGGATCCTATAACAAGAAACTATATTACCACATGGAATATTACCATGGTGCTTGTTGTGACTATTTTTACTATAAATTCCATTGATTATGAAAGTGATTTACTCAAGACATGTGATTTATATAAATTATTTATTTAATCCATGTTTGAAATTTTTACTATCATTCTGAAATGAAAGCATGTTTTATTTTAAATATGTAAATTCATTTCAATGCCTTTTATATAAATTGGAAGTATAACTTGGTTTATTTTTATGGCATCATGCAACGTCCCTACCCAGGGTCCACTTAACCCATGCCCCAATCTGATGGGTCACATGGCCTCAATCCCACCTCCCTATATGCCAGAGGTTATCTACTAACATCAAGGGTTTAAGGTTGATACAATTGGGAGACTATACCCTAATTTCAGAGTATCATAATAGCTATAAATAGATACAATCAATATAAGAAGCATAATATAAGAAGTTAGAATTAATAAAATATGGTTGCATATATAGATAATTTAATAATTGAATATAATAACCAAAATCCTCTAGGGTAGTGTCTGAAATAAGATTCATGGCATGTTGTAATACAAAATGTAATAGGTATGTACAACATACTATGAAAACTACAAAAGAAAAAAGGATAAAACATCCCCTTAAGCATCTCGAGCCTATGCTTGATCCTCTTCTCCTGAGCTCCAACTAAGTAAGGAAATCAAAAAACTATAGAAAGGACCTTAACCTTATCAATACATGCAGGAAGATAGTCTTCTTAGGTACCAAAGGCATCCTGCATAGAGTATGAGATAAAAAACTCATTATGATACCATCAATGGTGTCTACATGTAATTTTAGTGGTGATTGTCACTAAATAGAGTGCATATAATAGCAGGGAAGTAAATCAATGAAAAATAAATAAATAACAACCTGCTCAAGTTTCTAATGGACACATGGCGGGTCTACCTACTTCATCTTGTAGATAGAATTTTTTTCTAGTCATGTCACTATATATATAATTAGTGATAGCTCATGTATATATATATATATATATATTAATTTGATATTTCATCTATACATATGAAAAATGTGTGTGAGGATGTCGAATGGCCATATACTTGGAATACTACTACTAGTTGGACTGGTTTATAACTCACATATCCATACTAGTCCAACAAGCCTAAAATCTCAAGCCAAGGGTACATTCCCTATATCCCTATAAAGAGTGAGATATGTCATGAAACATGCTCAGGATGGTGAGTTAGCCACCATGGAAACACACTATCATGGTACTTGGTGCATAAATCCCAACGCTCATATCGTATCACTGGTGTGATTCAACATACTCAACACCCGATGTAAGGGAGTTTTATATCACTATGATCAATGATTCCCTGACCATCTTATATCATCCTTTATAAAGTCATATTATAATGTTACCAGCATGGGTAATTACCTCACATCCATGATCATTTATATAGCCCCTATCTATATAAGAGGCATAATCACATTTATCAAATCAATATATGAGACAATACCTCTAATATAACTCTTTAGTAAAAATCATACAATTTAAATAATAAAAATCATTTTTAAGGAATAAAAAAACCCATGATTATATAAAAATTCAATACATGAGGTAAGAACCTCTCATGTATGTCATTATCCATTCCACTTGGTCAATTCTATTTAAACCATTTAAATTCAATAAAATAAGCATGGAAGTCATATGTATTAGGTGTCAATAATAAGTTTCATGGTAAATTAATTTAAATTGATTCCACTGTATTTCATAAACCACCCTAAAAAATCCATTCACCATAACTAATTCATTTAAGACAAGGAAACACCACGTATAAATCCAAAGGGTCACTAAAGGGTGACATGTTCATTTAGGCAATTTCTCACATGATCAATTCCAACTAGATGAGGGCCAGAAAACTTTTAGGTTCCATGGGTTATATTAAATACACATATATCAATGACAATAACATTTTATAACCAAGAAAAAAGATAAATCGAGTTCTAGGTAATTTGGACCAATTGGAAAAAATTACCAATTCTAGGTGGCACATCCCTTGGGTGGCCATAAGTGTGGTAACCAACCTCTAAATCATTAAACATGAATCATTTAACATGTAACTAGGAACTAGGGTCAATTAGACATGAAGTAATAAACATAATATAGATGCTCATAAAGGTCCTATATATGGCATGGTGACATAATTACAAAATGACCAAAACATAAATGGAAAATGATGTGACCACCTACCTTAAGTCCATGGATGTTGCCTCGCTCGATCACAGCCTCATATTCAAATTAAGTTGGCATATATCTATGAAATATTACAATGCCATGAAAATATAGAAAATGATCTTGCATCTAAATAGAACAATATAAGCGAAGAAAAATTAAGATAGGAGTTGAGAGACTAAAGGAGCTTACCAAGATGGATTCATAGCTTTCAATGGATCAAGAATCAGATGTCGAACAGAGAACCTAGAACAACTCCTAAATTAGGTGTTATTGATCTCCAAAGATGAATAGAGGAGTTTTTTCCCACTATAGGAGGATTTAAAGGGATAAATAAGGTTTAAACTTAATTTGGGGGGGAATTATAAATTAACCAAAAAACAAGGGGTAAACGGTTTCAGTGCATGGTTTAGAAACTGTGCGTAAACCGTTCACTAAGTCTATTCCCCATATCATCAACATGTTGCTCGACCATGCACCTCAATCTGCATAGTTGTAGAAAAACTATGCAGCCTATAGGTTCCCATGTCTGCAGCTGCACGGGCGTACACCTTGGGTTGCACGGTTTCAGAAAAACCATGCAACCCAGTCACATAGGCCTCTTTCAAGAAATCCAAGCTCTGAACAATCCTCATATGCTCACATGACCTCCATGAATTTATTGGTCATCTTTATTAGGTATTTTTAGGATATTTAAACTGAAAAACTTATGATTCGTACCTTTATTGAAAAAATAGGTCATTATAACCTCCCATCATTAAAATAACTCATTCTTGACTTGGCCTTATAAGGGTAAAGAGGTACTGCCAATGAATATTTATGTCCATTAAGAACATATATCAGCTTCCTGCTCCCATGTCACATGTTATTCTCTTCCATGTTTCCATATCACATGGAAAGGAGGAAAAAACCTTCCTTTAAGTGTCTTCATGCTTTGATCAACTATATGAATTAGATACTTCTTAAAGGAAGAATCAATATCAAATTCATGCTCATCAGTCAGAAAGATGTGTGATGTATCTGGATAGTATTAGAAAAGTTGTGATACGTGAAAGATATCATGCATGGACTGATATCACCAAGGAAGTTTCAACAGGTAAGCCACTAATCTGATCTATTTCACAACCCTAAAGAGTCTAATAAACCACGTTGAGATCCTAACCTACTTCATGATATGTCTATGCCCTATCTTTGGTGAGACTCATAAGAAAACTTGGTATCAGACCTCTAACTCAATAGGTCACTGGCATCTATTGTCATAAAACTATTTTCTAAAATCACCTATCAACATGCACTTCCTGGTCTTCTGGACCTACTATGTAGTCTCCTGGATGAGATGTTGTCTAAGCCTAACTGCTTCCCCTACTTCTAGCCATCACATAGGTGAGCGACAATGCCTAATATATAAGTATTCATAAGGATTCTTCTAAATTATATCTTGAAAGATGATATTATAAGAAAACTGATGAGGGGAATGTGTTTCTCCTAAGAACCCCCAAAGTCAAGGATGCATGCATAGAGTATGTATTTGAGAACCTTAATAGTATGCTTTTTATCCATTAGTCTTTGGGTGATAGGTCGTACTTAGAATTACCATCATTCCCAAATACTTCTTCGAACCCTTCTAGAATCATGATATGAAATGAGTGTCTCTGTCAGATATAGTAGACCAAGGAGGTCCATGAAGACGTACAATATCATTGACGTACAACATTCCCATCCCATATACTGAGATGGTCTCTTGAATAGGTAAGAATTGTGCGACCTTCATCAGACATTCAATGAAACTCCATATTGTATCGTTGCCTTAGGGTGATATGGGTAGACCATTCATGTAGTCCATCGAAACATCATCTCATTTCTACTCGGGAATGGACAATGGATATAGGATTCTTATTGGTCACTGATGTTTTTTCCTTCACATACTAACAAGTGGAATATAGAGTGATGAATCTGAAAATATAGTGTTTCATACCAAGCCACCAATACTAGCATCAAATATCTTGATACATTTTGGTGGCACTGGGGTGAACCGACCATGTTGAGGCATGGAATTCCCATATCATCCCCTCTCTGATTTCTACTGGGACCCATATTTTCCCAAGGAACATAAGGTGTCATCCCCATCCATGGTCCAACATGAAAATGTATCATCACATGAAACACTTTCTCTTAGTACAATCCCTTTAGGATCATATTACTGCCTAATTTGTAATCATTCCAGATGACTATAAGTTGCTATTAAGGATGAGAGGATAGTGTGACCATGGTCATACTGAACCTCAATGTGTGTCTATGAAAATAAGTCCATAAGATTATATTCTCTACTAGATTCCTAAACTACATGTTTCTGAGTCTTTTGGATCATATCATCGGCTATATAATTCCCCTTTCTAGTCGTGTAGGCAAGCAAGAAATCAAAAAAATGCAGGTACGCAACCCACCTATGTTTCCAATGATTTAGATATTATTGTGTGAGGATATAATTGATTATTTTGTGATATTTGAATACCAAAAAATTCTCTCCCAATAAAAATTGTCTTCAACATCATAAGGAATGAACTACATCAGTGAGTTTGAGGTTGTGTTTTTGGTAATTACACTCATGAGGCTTCATCTAACGAGACCTGTATGCAATGAATCACTCATCCTACATCAAAACTGCTCCAAGACTGATACTTGTTGCATCAAAGTATACAATATATATTCTTTCTAGCTATGTAAGAATCTGTATCAGAACTAAAGTTATTCTTCCCTTCAACTTCTGAAAGGCCGCTTTACAATCTTTTGGCCATAATATTTTCACACCCTTCTTTGTCAAGATTGTAAGAAATAATGCAAGGCATGGGAAATCTTGGATAAAGAATCAGTAACATCCATAAATCCCCATAAAAATCTGGATGTCAAATATGTTCTTGGGATTCTCCAAATAATTACATCTCACACTTTCTATGGGTCTACTTAAACTCCATACTCTAAGATAATATAACCCAGAAAGTGGACTTTGTCGATCCAAAAATTTCATTTACTGAGTTTTTCATAGAGATTATTCTAATTTAGTGTATTCAACATGATCTAAAAATGGGTTTCATGGTCATGTATGCAGTGTGAATACACTTATATATCATCAAAAATCTATCAAAAATGAATCTAGATATGGGTGGAAGACCCGATTCAAAAGATCCATAAAGACTGCAGGTGTATTCGTGAGTTCAAACGATATGACCAGGTACTTGTAAAGACCATACCTACTCCTAAAATATGTTTGAGGTATGTATAAAGTCCTAAAATTCACCTAATGATAGACTAACCTCAAATATATCTTTGAAAATATTTTCATTCCCCATAGTTCATCAAAGAGGTTCTCTATTCTAGGTAGTGGATACTAATTCATTATATTTAGATGATTCAAATGAAGGTAATCCACATAGAGACTAAGGGTATATTCTTCATTCTTGGAAAAAATAATCAGTGAACCCCATAGAGAAGTGACTAGGTGTATGAAACATTTATCCTCTATATCCTTTAGTTTCTTCTTGAGCTCTATAATCTCCTTAGGTGCCATCCTATAAGGGGGAATGGTCACTGGTGCTGCTCCTAGAATAATCTTAATAGTAAAATCTACCTAAATCACTAGAGGTAGAACATAAAAGTATTTATGAAATATGTCTCTAAAATTTTCCATAAAAGAAGGAAAAATAGAGGGTTGTAACCCATGGTTTCTAAGGAAAATATTGGCGATCTAATTTTTCACATTACCCAACCTCTACTACTCGAGTCCCGATTGTAAATCTTGCACATCCCATTCTCCCTTATGCACATTCCTAACCCCCTATGGTGATGTAAACATAAGCCTCTGATGATAGCAATAAATATAGGCCTATTAGGGAACTAATTAGTCCATCCCAATGATTACATCAAAGCCCATCAAGTTGAGGACGTAGAGATCCAATGCAAAAAAGTTGACTACCTATCTCAAGGGGATAGTCCCTAGAATGGAAAATTCCATATGAACAGATACCTAATGGTGTATCTAGCATCAAGACACCATGCAAGTGCTCAATATCGAGGCCCAAATTTCCCATTATAGTCTCAAATAAAAATTACTGAGACACGCCTAAGTTAAATAAATCAAACACTAAAATGGAGGTAACTAGAATAGTATCTTGTACATTATAACATTTGGCGCACTACTCCTACAACATAGTCTAGACTGCATGTAACTATTATATACCATATCCCTAAGTCACTACCTGACTACCCTAAGAAATAATTCTCTACTGGTGATGAGAATCATAAGTCTGAATCCCTCTACCTCAACTTCCACCTCAGCCTGATCGATCGGTGGTATTCAACCTATTTGTATGTCGTGACCCTACTAATCCCACTCCTAACCAAGGATTATGTGAATATCCCCTCTCACTATGCCCAGTGTAAATTCCTATATAAATAGTGAGATGGCCTATTCTATCATAATGTATGCACTCAACTGTATCCTGTGGAAACTCAGATCTTATGTGTCTTGGCTTCCCACACTAGTGGAAGATAATAAAACATTGTGAATGAGGAGTATGACTTCTTCTACATCTGTGAGTTGTCTTAAAATTATTCTTTTTTCTAGAAGAAGAACCAATGCTAGCTTGAGGTTCTGAACCACCTTGGCTCATATCTTTTTCATCGCATAAGTTCTGCTCTTTAATTAGGTCTGGGTTGATGATTTCTAAAATGTTAGTCAACCTAGACATATTGACCTATGATCTAATGGAATATACCAACATATCCTCAAATCTCCTCATGGTCATAAGCTCGTCAGTATCTAGAGAAGGGGAGAATTTCTATATCTCTATAAAATGGGTATAATATTCCATAACTGACATAATCCCCTACTTCAAGTTCATGAACTCTATAGCTTTATTAGACCTCAGAGTCTGGGGAAATAATTAGTCATATGATATGGTATTAAAATCATCCCAAACCATACCATGATATTGATCTTCCTAGGAGATGACATCCCATCATTTCTTGTCTGAAACGCAAAACATGTACATAACTATCTTAACACTCTAATCTGGAGGCATCTCTAGATGCTCAAATATATATAGGATCACTTTGAGCCAAGTCTCCATAGCATGTGTTCCACCATCCTCCAAAAAGGTGGGAGCATACTTCTATTGAAACTCTCAAGTAAACACTTCCATACTCAGGGTAGTTCAAACTACACCTTGAATAGTCTGACATATATGTAGAAACCCCTCTTAGAATAAGGTGTCATTTACCATATCTAAAACAAGAGGAGTAGAAATGGATGTCTCCACAAGAGGAATCAAAGGAAGATCATGGACCACCACCTCAATAACATGATCATCATGGCCTTTAGAGAGTATAGTAGGAGGACATCATGGTAGTATAAAGCCATAATTCTGAACATATTCCTAAAAAGAGATTTAAGAAATTAAAAAATTACAGACCGAAAACTAGGACAGGTGTAAAACCTTCCTATAGAAACAACCATGCCTCTCTTCCTACTTCAAAATCCAGGTTTAGATGATATAACTTATCATAAAAGTCCATAATAATGAAAAATAATACCCCACTAACCACTACTAAGGTCAGGTTCATGTCTAATTATCTATGTCTAACACACACAAGATGGATGTTCTCAAAGTGGTGTTCCATATTCCTTTTTTTGAATTTTTGATTTTCAAATATTTATTCATTTTAAATGTTTGAATCAAATGTTTTTACATTTTCAATATACAACTGACCAAACTCCATATGAACCAAATATGGAATCCCCTTGACCCACACCATAACACTTTCTAGTTCATGTGACTGATGGTCCATAGATCAACATGGAATAATTGAATGCTTAAGGTTTCTGCTTCAACCTATTCAGGAAAAAACTATTAGGTTAAAGAAGACACTTTAAGTATAAATTTTTTTTACAATACTTGAAATAAGTGTTAGCAAAATTCAATATATTCATGGAACCATTAAATATGTAATAGGTAAATTCATGTTGAAGATAAACATGGTAAGGAAATTCATGTACTATTAATCATATTGTGCCTATAGTGATGCATGATCCATTTCAAAGACCTCATTTAATCTGTCAGTAGTATGGAAATAATAATTTTAATAACACCAATATCAATTACATCAAAATTCATGTGTGTAACCCAATAGTGAAATGATATCAACAATAATAGGTGAAAATGGAATAAAAATTATAATTATGGAAACATGGATTTTACCCCGAACATGGGTTCACAATGCCCAAGAAAAACTTATAAACAAGTCCAAAGAGTTCCCAATATTCAATATATTTTCTCCATATAGTGAAGCATGAAAGTAACCCCCTCTGATACCACTTTTTAACATCTCAACCTGGGGTCCACATAACCCTTGCCCTAAGTTGGTGGGTCACATGGACTCAATATCACCTCCCCATACACTAGAGGCTACCGACTAGTAGTGATGGTGTAAGAGTGTTACAATGGGGAGAATATACCCTCATTTCATTCTATCACAATGATTAAAAACATATATAATCAACAGTATAGGCATAATATTACAAATCATAATAAATAAACTATGTAAGCATAGGAAGATAACTGAATAACCGAATATAATAACCAAAAGTCTCTAGGGAAGTGTTTGGTATATGACGCACATAATTCTATAATAAAAAAATGAACATGGAAGTAAAATATGATATATATATATATTAAAAAATAAAAAAAAGGTAAAAATAGCCCCATAAGCATTTCAAGTTTATGCCTGGTCCTCTTCTCTAGACCTCCAACTAAGTAAGGAAATCAACAACCTGTAGTAGATCCTTTACCCTTATCAATACCTATAGAAATATAGTCTTCTTGTGTACCAAACCCAACCCAAGTAGTGTGTGATATAAAAATCACAATAGGCCACCACCAATGGTGCCTATGTGTAATCTGAGTGGTTCTTATAACTAAATAGTGTCTAGGTAATAGGAGGAAAGTATATCAGTGATAAATAAATAAATAACTGCCTTCTCAGGCTCTTAAAGGACACTTGGTGGGTTTACATGCTTTAGCTCATGACTGTAATTTTTGTCTGGTCATGTCACAATATATATAATTAGCAATACCTTATATATATATATATATATAGTTTAGTTCTATACTGCATCCACCTATATGAACCAAGTGTGTGGGGACTCCTAATGTCCATAAACTTGGGATACTAGTGCTAGTTTCATTGGGGCATAACTCACATATCCATACTAGTCTAATGACCCTAGAATCTCAAAATAAGGGTACATTCCCTACATCCCAAATAAGAGTGAGATACATCATGGAACATGCTCAGGATGGAGAGTGAGCTTCCATGTCCACACTCTATCATGTTATGTGGCACATAAATCCCAACACTCATATCGTATCATGGGTGTGATTCATCATGCTTGACACCTGACGTATGGGAGTGTGGTAGCTCCATGCTCAATGAATCCCTTACCATCATATCTTAGCCTATATAGATGAATATTATAATATAATTATCATAGTTAATTACCTCACATCCATGATCATTTATAAATCCTATATCTATATGATAGGCATAATCACATTTATCAATTCAATACATGAGGCATTACCTCTCATATAACCCTTTAGTAAAAATAATACCATTTCAAGCATTAAATTTTAAAGAAACATTTGTAAGGAATAAAAAATGCATGGTTATATAATAATTCAATACATGAGGTAAGAACCTCTCATTCATGTCCTTATCCATTCCACTTGGTCAAATCCATTTAAACCATTGTATTTAATTAAAACAAGAAAGAAAGTCATATAGAATTGGTTTTAATTGGAAGGGTCATGGTAAATTCATTTAAAGGGATTCCACCATATTTCATAAACCACCCTACACAAATCCATTCACTCTATCCAATTCATTTAAGACGTGGCAACACCACTTATAAATCTCAAGGGTCACTAGAGGATGACATGTTCATTTAGGAAATTTTCCACTTGGGTGATTCCAACTAGATGAGGTCCAAACACCTTTTAGGTTCCTTGGGTTATATTAAATACACATAAACCAATGAAAATTAAATTTTAGTACTAAGAAAAAAGCTAAATTGTGTTCTAATAAATCTGGACCAATTGGACAAAATGACCAATTCTAGGTGGCACACCCCTTGGGTGACCATAAGTGTGAAAACCAACCTATAAACCATTAAACAAGATTCATTTAACATGTAACTAGGAACTAAGGAAAATTATACATGAAGGAATCAACATAATAGAGATACTCTAAAGGTCCTACATATGGAATGATAGTATAATTACATAATAATGAAGACAGAAATGGAAAATGATGTGATCTCCTACCTCAAGGTCATGGACGACACCTCACTCAACATCAGCCTCAGATTCAATTAAAGTTAAAAGATATCTGAGAAATATTCCAATGCCCTGAAAATAGGAAAAATTATCCTACATATAAATAGATCAGTATATGTGAATAAAAATTGATATAGGAGTTGAGATACTAGGGGAGTTTACTGAGATGGATTCATAGCTTCCAACAGATTAAGGATCGGACACCGGATAGAGAACCTAGCTCAATGCCTAAATTTTGTGTTCTTGAGAACAAAAGTGGTAGAGAGGAAAGTTTTTTCCACTATAGGAGGAAGGAAAAGGGGAAATGAGTTTTATAATTATTTGGGGGGGGGGAATTGTAAATTCCCCACAAAACAAGGGGGTGCATGGTTTAGGTGCACGGTTTGAAAACCATGCACCTAAACCCTACGCTAAGACTCTTCCCCACATCTAAAATAGGCCTTATGTCCATGCATATTAGTCCAAATGGTTGAAAAAAAATCATGTGGCCAATAGGTTCCTCTGTCTTTAGCCACATGGTTGTGTGCCCTAGGTCTCACAGTTTTAGAAAAATTGTACAGCCCAGTCACTTAGCCAATTTTCAAGAAATATGGGATCCGAACTAGCCTTGAATTCTCCCATGACCTCCTTGGATTTATTAGAAATATTTATTAGTGCCTTTTAAGATATTCAAATTAAAAAACTAATGATTCATACCTTTGTTGAAAATATGGGTCATTACACATCATTTTATGGAACACATAGTGATACCCTACTTCTCTTTTTAGCTCACACCCTACCTTTTCCTTTTGTAAATTGTAGATTTCCTTCTACCAAGTCCTATAAAAGGGAAATATACTCTTAGAGGAGGTGGGTGTTATTGATCCCCTAGGTATTTTATCTACTTTTCCTTTGAGAATTTGAGTTTACCTTGTACTTTTTTGAGTAATTTGATTAAATACTATTTGTGATTTTGATATACCTATTTGGTTTCTGGTACTGTATCCTTATAAATTTTGATCATACTAATAAGTATCTATTATCATCTTCTTTTTATATGTAAAATGGATCCCCTCATTTACCTTTCATGATTTTATGGGCTAGTCTCTAACCTTTGGGGATTAGTAATTCCCTTCGAGCCATGTTTAGATCATCTTGGGTATCAGGGTACCAGGGTATCCTGGCCAATTCATGATAATGTGGAATCAAAGTTACAGGTTATGAAACTTTCCTTGATTTCATTATGTAGTTTTAGATCTTTTCAAGACTTATGAGGAAGTTGTGAGTGATTTCCAGACCATATCTCATCATAATGAGGTTTAAGTAGCCATGGTTAGTTTGGTAAAGGTGTCTTATAGATTAATTATAGTCTTTTCCATTCTCTTTATTTGGATAGTTGAAATCAAATTATTGTTTTATTATTATATGGTACTAATTCCCCATGTTTATATTATTTGAGTGTTGACCTGAGAAATCATAAAATGTCTTATATTTTTTTTAATGATGTTTTTTAGAATAATTAATTTGAGAGGATGTGTCGATAGGATCCTATAGAATGTTGTTGATGAACCACATTGAGAAAATCCTCCCATGGAATAGAATCTCATTGAGATAATTGTATGTAATGTCCAAGCTATAGGATAGGCACCTACACCCATTTCCATTCGGGATCTGGTTGTGTAACCTCAGATGGATAAGTTTTAGAGTCATGCTCTTGAGTTACTTCACCAGAAGCCACCAGTGTTCCATAGTTCAAATGATCCTCAATAGGCTAAGGATTTAATGAGCAAGATAGAGATTCATTTTGAGTTCTTGGAAATAACTAATTTGATTAAAGTAAAATGTTTGACCTAGAACATAGAGGGACCTAACAGGGGATATTAGGACTTGATGGTGATAGTGAATAGGCATGATGGTTTAAAGTGTATGTAATTTAAGGCTTTTTAACTGACTAGTTCTATCCAGAGTTTATTGTGATGGAAAATGATAATGATTTTTTTAAACTTGAGTTGGCTAGTAGTATCATGATAGAATATGACATATAATTTTACAAGAGTATGATGTTTCACTTGAGATTTTATATAATGAGTTGATAAAGACTTTAAGGTTAGAGTTAGGTATTCGATCTGATATTATCTATCAGGTTTTTTTCCAAAATCTCTCTTCTTATATTGGCATATTGGATAGATAATTTATGGTTTAACATGGTCTGGATGGTATGGTATGGTTTAAAATAATTCCTTTTCCCCCTAGTGGTAGTTCTATGAGTTCCCATAAAGGTAATAGAATGTGGGATGAGTCTTATGATGGATCTCAATATCAAGGTTCTTTAAGAACTCATGGAGTGCCTGGAAGAGTCCCTTTTACTTGTTTTCAGTGTAGAAATCTTGAGCATTCAAAACGGGTTTACACAAAGGCACCCAAAATATGAATCTCATGTAGATGCTCAGGATACTTGGAGATGTTATGTTATATATTCTCTTCTCCACATAGTGAAATGGTCTTATAAACACTAAAAAGTAATGGGGTTCAATTAGATTCTTAAATATATAAATAGTTATAGTAACATGATTTGAGAATGATGATTCTTTAAATAGTGAAAGAGTCTCCATAGGAAGTGGATACAGGTCAAGAAACTATGAGAGGTACCATCACTATAGCTTTATCTCTCATTATTCCATTATTTGATACAAGATCATCTCATTTTAGGGAATACATATCATGATATTGAGGAATATATAAGTTATTCTATGATAGTTAAAAGGAGAATTAAATGAGATGAAGTTGAGACTATCATAGAATCGTAATTCTATAATTTAAAATATGATTATTTGAAATCATTTTCAAATATCATAGCTATATAAACTCATAGGAATATTTTTCAACCAGTTTTAGTTAGAATATAAGTATTTTTTAGACATTTTCTACAAAATTGTTTAAAGAAAAAAGAATATTTTTGGACTATGTGGATCATTCCCATGTGATTATATTGAGATGGTAAAATATAATATTGATAAGATCATAGTGATTAGAATAATGGAATTTCCTTATTCCAAATATGAAAATGATATTAATGTGATTCTATTATTATATAACATAGAGGAGGATGAAAAATATTTAAAGAGATAAAAAAACTAATATACCACTATGTTGATTATCCTACGATTCAAAAAAGGTAAGATCCTGTGATATTGTGTATGGTCATTCTATTTGTAAATGAAGAATTGGAAGAGAAGATGGATAAAGGTATTGGAATGAATATTATTTTACAATGATATTATAGATAGAATAGTGGAATTTAGAATACCAGCCTATGATATCTCAATATTTTACCGATCGAAAGAGATATTGAGTAAGATATTTTAGAATTTTGTACTAGAGGAATCCTTAGTATTTATTTTATATGGAGGAAGGATATCAGAATTATTCTATCAATAAAATACATTTTCTTACTTGGTGATCAAAAAATAAGGAGGATCTATTTGAGTCTTATATTCAATGAGGAAGACCAAATTATTTTCATACATTAAATAATGGTAAGTTATTTTTTACATGTAAAATGGTTTATACCAAGAATATAGGGTCAAATATATACCCTTTCATGTTTGTTATCATGATAATAAATTAGAATCTATAATTTATTTGGATAATAGCCATCATAAACTGAGGATGTAGTCATCTGTATTAGAGGATAACACTATTATCAAATTCCTATGTTCCTTTTTGTTTTTTTTTTGACACTAATACTATGTATTGGAATATTGAATGAGGGAAATGGGAGAGAGACCCATTAAAAAGATAATTGTAATGTTTATTTTGGGAAAATGTTTTAATTGATAAAAATTTATCAATTTAATTACCCCCCCACCCCCTCAGTGTGGATGCACTGATCCATGTTGAGAAATCATTGGTATTCGAGAAACAATTCCACCCATCATTGGAATCATAATACTTTAAACTATTTGATGATTTAAATATTAATTTATCTCTATCAAAGTAATTGTGAAGAATATAATTGAAGAAGTACATGATTTCTCTATCAAAGAATACATGGGGGAAATATCAACCAATTCTTTAAATAATAGTTAGATGAGTGATATAAATAAAAATTAAAAGTCATTATTAAAAAAAGAGTTTTTTCTAATAATTAATGGAAATAAATATAGAGTTAATTATATCATATCTACTATTAACATTTCTCATGAATATGATTTTTATGAGAAGATAACCCTCATGTGTAAAGAGGACGAAAAAACTATTTCCACATGTTGAGATCATGGATAAATTATAACTAATAAGAATGGAGATGACCTAGTGGAAAAATCCACTATTGAGAAGATATACAACCCTTTTAACTTGGGTGATGAAAAAAATTTACATGAAGAAGAGGTAATTAAATGTTATTTTCCTGATTTTTATATTGATGGACCATGAAAATGAGAGGAAGATCATATCTTAGATAAATAATATGAGAAATTATATGATGATTTAAGATATTATTTGATGAAGTTCCTATAAAAATCTCCCATATGTATTATTAAATTTATTTTTGTCTCTTTTTGAAGCATATTGGATGAGATATCATAAATTTAAGAATATATTCATGTAATAGATGGATCACTTGATTGAAGTACTATGTAATTTATCAAAATTACATAATAAGATTTTTCAAAAGGAAATAAAAATTTATTACATATTGATTTTTTATCCAAAATTAAGAAGGATTTCTAAAATGAGTTAATAAAAATGATAAATCAAGGAAATATACTAAATATATGTACCAAAATTTTGAATAAAATTAGAAGGATTATAGTGATGTCAAGAATTCATAATAGGAAATCACTGGAAACATGATAATGGATCTTGAAAATACATTAAAAGAGAAAACAAATTAACAATGATCACAGAAAACAAGATCAGAAGATTAATAAGGAGTGAGAAGATTTAATGAAAATATATTAGGTTGAGATAAATATCCTTGATATGAATTGTCTTGATCCTGAAGAAAAATCATAAAATCTGGTTGTAAATATATCTAAGTCTTCACAAATTTTTTACATAATGGATTCTTCCACACATTATAATTACAAAGGTCTTTACGATAAATGATCTCCATATTATGGATTAAAAATATTTTCATAATCCAATGTTAGAACTCATACATGCTCAATAAAAATGTTAATAATATTTTGAGAATTATTTTTCACTACATCTGTTTCCATGAACTATACCAGTTTTAATTTAAAATATGGATAGATATAAATTAATAAAAATGGTTGAAAACCCACCACTAAATCTATGATGGATGAAATAATAATTATGAGATTAATTTATTCAATATAATCCTAACTAGAGGATATAATTCATAAAAATTTAATCAAATATATCTATAATACGATTCAATGAAGAAAATTAAGGTTCTTTGACCACTATTGGTGCTATATAGGGTTCAAGAATAGGGAACTAAATTATTAGAATAACATTTCAATTAATACATGAATATAAACATCCCATAATTATATGATTTAAAGAAAATATTTCATCACTTACATAACCAATACCTTTTATGATTAATTTTTTTAGATAATTGATAAAATACCTTACATAAAAAAACCCATAACTTTCCCAAAATGTTTAATATTTAAAATAAAATATGTAGTGATATTTGGATACACCAAGAACAATTCTGAAAGGTCAAACACCTCAGATGACATCTATAAATTTAAAATCCATGTTACATGGCCCTCATGTAGCTTTACATGTGGTAGGTATTGTCCCCTTCTATTTGGGGATTTTAATTCACCTCCCTCATAACTCTAAACCATGACCATAAGATTAATAGACAACGTAGAAGTGTTATAATTACCAATAAGTTATTGGACTAGTAGAAATCATAATATATCCTATTTGTATGTTAATAATAAGGTCACAGGTTGAATTTATGGGGGATATGAATAAAAATCCCTAAATGAATGGGTTAGTACTTTCCTCATGTAATGCTCCATAAGACCCATAAAAGTGGGTTTTCCATTTTTGGATGTAGTGTGAGGTGGAATATATTATGGGATTGGGATTGGACCAACCTAGGATCATTACATAAAAGGACACGATGTCCCATAACATTTTTTCATGTATGTAAAACCTTTTCAATATCCCTTCCTAGAGAAGTTTTTTAGGATGCTCCCATAAGGGAGGAAATTCTACTTCTACCACCAGTTGTGCAGAAGTATACTCACATAACTACTTCAGTGGTTCAAGAAGAATGGTATGATCTTCTTGGAGTCTTTCACATTATTCACATTCTAGGTAGATGAGTTTCCAAGATAATGGTTGACTATGCTCATGAATTTCATATCCATGTCTTCCTTCCTTACAAGGAACCAGAGGCCCTCAGGAGGTAGAGGACTAGATATGAATAACCAAGAGGATATTTAACATAGAGGAAACCTTGAAAGATTAAAAGGTAAGTATCGTAACCTTTATGATATGAGACATCATTGTAAGATGGAGGGATGTTATGATTTAGGCTGGTAGATGTGAATGGTTGACATAGACTACCACCAATGACCTTTTCGTTGAGGAGTTCATTCTGAGTATGCTAAATATGTACTGTTATTAGGAGGTTATAGATATTTAATAGGGGTTGATAATGGTGTATTGTTTCTTAACATGTTTCATTATTTTTTTCAATTTTTTTTCTCTTAGATAGAAATGAGGCATAGAAGGTAATTATGTTTGAGATTGGTCTTCATTCGGATCTAAGTCTCCAAACTATGAATTTATTTCTGGCTATATACATAGAAGCAATTCATAATTCAATGATAATTAAGAAGGGTCTAAAAAAAGAAAAAAATTCCATTTTCCATTTTCCTTTGGTATACATGTAACACCCCAAGATTTTATGAAATATTATTTTCAAATAAATTTAATTTTGTTGATAGATTACATTACACGAAACAATGAGTTTAAACCAACCATGATATACTATTAAAATATTATTAAAGATGGTTATAGTTATAAAATTGTCATTAAATTTGTGGGTGTAAATATTACTAACTAAATTATTATAATTATATTGTCTACACAGGTATGAAATAAAATCACTGGTTATCAATTATTTAGAAATGAAAAAAAATTATTTCAAAGTAAAAAAAATGTTCATCTCAAAAAATATTTTTATATGTTCATTTTGTTATTATGATAATAAATTAAATAAATAAAAAAATTTGAATGATATAAATTAAATTTATATAATATATATTAAAAAAAATATCAATCATTTAATATTTTTTCTAAGCATGGGATAAGAATAAATTTAGATTTATACTTAAAAATTATATATTTCTAAAAGTGGTATCATCGCATTTTTCACACTTATTTTGAAATTAAATTTGTTCACATATATATATATATATTTAAATTAAAATAATTCTTAAAAGAAAAATTAAAAATTATTTTGGTGAGTAGTTTTGATAATTTTATGAAAATATTAATTTTTTGATGAATAGTGAAAAAAATACATATTTTAATTAAAAAATATATATTTATTTAAATAATTTTAAAATATAAATGTTGTCATGAAATGTTTTAAAACTTATTTTGTTAAATTATAGTTTTATTAATCCAATTAATTTTATTTTATTTTATTTCAAGTTTAATTTTGATATAAAAACTTTATATACTTGAGAATTCTTTTTATCTAGAAAATCTCTTTTTAGTCGCATCTGCGAGTTCAATAATAAATTAAATTCTTATAATTTTATTAATTTGATTTTTTAAAATGTATCAAATATATATAATAATAATAATTAATATAAGATAATATGTCCATCATAATTTTTTGGCAATAATGAATAGAAAAAATAAAAATAATAATAATTACCACAATTTGGGTTTAAACAGGTACAATAAGGGGTTTAAATAAAAAGATAATAATTAAAATGACCTATAAACATGTGTAGTTACTATTTAAGATTCATATTTAAACCATATATCATATAAGTATATGGAATGATCCATTTTGGATCCTTTTTTCCTAAAAAGATTCATGGAAATATTGTAAAACATTGAAAAAATACAAGTTTCCCACTCACCTCAATTATAAAAGTGAACCCGCTCTCCTCTCAACATAAAAATACTTTTGGTTCAGCCAATTCTTAGCCAAATAAATTCTTTACATACCTACACATGAAATATAATTCATTATTTGTAACACCCCAAGATTTCATAGTACGTTATTTCTTCAAAGTAATTCAATAACATGTACTACATGCAACATCGAGTTTTAGTGCACCATGACTTACCAAACTAGTCGTTCAAAAGCGGTTATCAATAGTATTAACTGAATTTTGAACTTTATATAATCCTTATAATTTTAGAATCAATATTACGAGTTTCTTAGACATAATTTAAGAATAAATACATTTTTTTCAGATAAAAGAAGTATTTTTCAAAAAAATGCAATTTTACCACCTTTTAATGGAGAAGCCTTTTTAAATACAATATTTGAAACTTTTATATATTCAATTTTAAAAAATAAACTTCTTATTTATAATCGGGACATAAGAATTTAGTTTCAATAAATTTTTGGTGTTTTTCTGATAACTTTCATATTTGGGTGAATAGTGAAAAATACTATATTTTAACTAAAAACAAATTTTTTAATCAAAATATTTTATAGTGTCAAATTATACATTTTAATGGTTTGGAAGTATAAATAGATTATATTTTTACCATTTAATCCAATTCTGGTCATTATAAGTAATTTCAATATGAAATTAGACATAAACAAGTGTCAAACTTTTGATAGTTATTATTTCTTCAAAATACGTCTTTTGGTTTTGATAGCAGGAATTAATTTTAAATTAATAAATGAAAGTTATATGTTTTTAATTTGGTAAAATAGAATTCATTTTTGAATTTGTAATATCGAAATTAGCTTAGGGTGAATTTTTTGTATTTTTCTGAAAACTTTCAATTTTTGATGAATAGTAAAAAACACTGAGTTATAGATTAAAACAGAATTTTTATTTAAATAATTATTTATTTTCTTTAAATATATTTTAGGTCAAAATAGATAAATAATACCTATATAAGTTCAGTGTAATTAATTGGAGTCATTTTATATTAATTTTAGATATATAAAAATTTTATTGAACTTTTCACCGTCTTTTACTCATCTCCTAGGAGAATTTGTAAATTCATATAAAACTTAATTTTACCACTTTTGTGAGTTGAATTTCAAAAATCTGAGAGACACGGTTAATATCAAGGAGTAAAATGTGGTTCAATAAGATGAAAATAATTTTCTGTGAATAGTAACTTTTTACTTTTATTTACCATGGTTAAAAGTAAATAGGGTAATCAAGGGTAAAAATGATATTAATATTACCCTCACACATGTCCTAATTCTATTGGACAAGTTTATCTCGACCAAAAACAACATTAGGAATAAAATATTATCATTTAGGTCCACTTGGATTAGATTAGGACATTTATTATTATTTAATTCAAAGAAGAGTTAAAAGAGTTAAAATCAAAGTTTAATAACTAAAAAATTTTTAATATAGGGTTTTACATAAGATAAATTCAATTATAAATATTAATTAGAAATCTAAAAAGATTTCCTAAATCATTGTATTTTATTTATAATTTTTAGACAATAAATAAATAAATTTATTTATGACACAATGATGATGCATTAATTACCTTATTCATGAAAGAATCAAATAAATGGTATTATAAATATTAAAATAAATATAATTTCAAAGTTTTTATGACATACACGAATTTTATAGGTTAATATGACATGTTAGTATATATTCAATATATTTTTTTTGAAGTAATCATGTTTTTATTATTTTAACAAAAAAACAAATACCAAATAGTTTCAAAATTGACATAAAATAGTTTTTAAAACAAATATTATATTATTAATTGATATAATGGTCCTAAAAATATAAGGTTCGGACAAAAGACTTATATAATAATATATATGACATTAATTAACCAATTAGGGTTCGATTGTTAGTATATAGTAAGTTTATTAACCATATTTTGTAATAATACAAGAAGACACGGTAAAAGTTAAATTATTTAACTTAGAGTTAAATTTAATGATAAGGTTAAAATAGAAATATAAACTTTTATAAAACCTATTGGTTGAGTTTTTTTCGACCTATTCCCACCTTATACTTTAAATAATCAACTTTTGAGCCATTAGAAACCGAATATGAATTTATTATAAAATAATATTTTAAATTTTTCCTAAGGTACCTCTCACCCCTCTTATAAAAGGGCACTCCCCCTTCTCTCTAATTCACATCTTCTAAGCCATTTGGCTCGGCCAACCCCTACCCAAATACCCTCTTAACTATCGTCCCTTCAACCTAGAGGCATTATTTTGATCAGAAATCGAGCCTAAGGAGCCCTTTTGATCAAATCAAAAGGAAGAACCTGAAGAAGAGGTAATGATTTCACCACCCTCTTTCAAGTTCCTTTCTTATTCCAGTTCCATTTTCTTTGTTTTTTCCATTATAAAATAATAACTCCAGTATATTATATATAATTCTATGTTATTATAATTATGGTACAACAAAATTCATTATTCTATCCACCCTTTGAATGACATGTCACCATACGTGCGTACATACGGCTTACCGTCTCCACGTCAAGGTGTAATTGTTATTCAATACATTAGTATTTGGATGGGTATAATAATTATGTGTATTTGATAAATATAACATAATAAGGATTATATATATATTATATACCATCCAATTATATATTATATTAATATCAAAATAATGATATTTTCGCTCGTGCGTACGTACGGATTACCGTCTCCACGACGCGATGAGATTCATTTCCAAGTTCACCATTCATCGACGATTATAAAAATATAAATTACTAATAAGTATGTAATATATGACATAATAATGCTACTGTAGATATATATATTTATATATATAAGTATTTATGTACTTACATATATCTTATTCGCTTACTTCTGTTCAATACTATATAAAAATGGAAACAGCGTTTATGCGTACGTACGGACTACCGTCTCCATAATCGGTGTTTTCCATTTCATATATATGTCTATTATAAATTTTTATATTCTAAATATATATGATAAATAAATCATTTTTTATATTCTGGAAGTATTTAAATCATAATCTAAGTGATACAATCAAGAGTAACAAGTTAAAACACGTACGATAAAGAAAGCGATTATTACCCGAAATATTAATATAACATGGATATTATTATTAAATGGGTCGTATAAAGTCATAAATGAATAATGTATGATATCATAAATATTAATATGGTTCTATTATAATTTAATAACATACTATAGTCTTCATACAGGAGGCTAAACATACCCTCGACTAAAGGAAAGTTCAAGGTAAGAGGTTTTCATCTCACTCCTTATTCTCATGAGATTCATGCCATATTGCCACTATTACCTTTTGTGTGGTGTATGTACTGCCCATAATTGTATTCTTTGTGTAATACACTTTAATTTATGTTTATTTACATATTCATTGTATGATACCTCTTTCATGGGTTGTATGTTTTGTAAGTTACAAAATTGGTAAGGGTTAATTTCACAATCTCTTTATTATCCGAGGTTGTTTTTACGTAAATATCTACTAGGACATATTTATTATCCATGTCCATGTTTTATGAAAGAGTTTTCAAAGGGATTATTTTAAGAGACTTTTTACTAAAACATTATTTCAAATGTTTTAAATGTTTATTCTTCTAAATCTTTCTCATTAATGTCCATGTCTTCAAAATGGTTTTTAAAGATTTATTTATATGGACATGAATTTTTTTTAAATGTTAATTCCTTTCAAAAGTTTTAAAGTGGTACGGGACACTTTGATTCAAAAATGTCTTTAAATGAATTCTTTTCTAAATTGTGTGACTTTTAAATGTTTTCATGAAAAATGGGTATTTCTCTCAAATATTTTTACAAATCATTTTCATCTATGTCAACATCCTTTGATAAATTTTACACTTGTTTGAAGTTGATTTATTATGATATAAATTATCCATATTGTATTTAAGGTTTTATGATATGTTTGAATATGGATGAGTTATTTTTATGCCATTAATGGTACATGATTAATGTTTTGTAATTTCGTATGCTAGTTTTAATACGAATTTTTGTGTTATATTTCATCCTCTTCTTAAGATGAATGTTTTGGACTAGTATGTTCCGGGTTGGGGTCCGGTTACAGCAGACCGTCTAGGTTGGTGTCCGGTTATTAGAGGCACTCCGGGTTGGTGTCCGGTTATTAGAGGCACTCTGGGATAGTGTCTGGTTATTAGAGGCACTCCGAGTTGGTGTTCGGTTATTAGAGGCACTCTGGATTGGAGTCCAGTTACAGTGGCTCTCTGGGTTGGGTTTTGGTTATAGTTATCCTTTAGGTCTTGGCACGAGGCCTTGACACAGAGATTAAAGTTCAGCATTATTCATTCCATCATTATGAAAGTGGTTAGTGATATTGCATATGATTATTTGACTAGTATAATATCAATGTGAATTATTAAATGGCATTACTTCATTTTATTTTTTTGCCATATTATGTTGAAGTTCAGGTTTAAAAGGCTTTTGTTTTAGTTATACATTGCCTTAAATGTTTATGCTTATTTATGAATGTTTCTGCTGTATTGTTATCCTTACTGAGCATCTGAGCTCACCCCTTTCTATGTTTTATTTTTCCCAGGATTCTAAGAAGTGTATTGTGAATGATTTGCAGGGATAGTATGAGGGGATATGAGTGTGGACCATGGATACTATGTTGTTGTAGTTTTCATTTTATGATGTAATGTAAACTTTATGAATGTTTCTAGTGTTTCCAAGGCTGCTAAACCGATCGGTCCTTTAGGACTTGATTTCTTGTAATCATGCCAATGTATTAAAATAATACACCGACTCTGGGTAACTGGGGTCGGGGCGTTACATTATTTGATAGGAAAACAATCCTAATAAGTCAATAGGTATAAAAAGAAGGAGGTACTCAAAATGAGAGATATTTTTATTAAACATGTGTTTTTTTTCTATTTAATCTTCCACCTCATTTTAATATTCACCAAATATGGTAATATTATAAAAAAGTATCTTAAATATACTGAGATGTTATTAGGTATATTTCATAACTATATCCATATGATCTTCCATCAAATGGAAAATAAAACACTCGATCATGTGTATGGAAGACTACTGCCTTACGAACTAATGTAATTCATTTTACATCACTACCTATCACATATGGATTTAATGATGGATTTAAATCATGTATATAAAATTCATGAAATAATTATACTTCTGTGTTTATAATATTACCTATAACTACATTCCTACCAATTAGATAAAAAATGATAATGTTACTCATATTTTCATGTGGACTACAACCTCTACAAAGAGACCTTTCATTTTATGTTGAATTATATGATAATAAGGATAGATTTAAAAACTATATATGATATATATTATATAAAAATGATTCTATAATGGATAATTTTTATATAACTTTATTTCATTCCATCAGTCAAAAAATGGAATCATCATTCATGCATATGTACAACATACCATCTCCATGAACCGTGTAACTCATTTTCATATATATATATATATATATATATATATAATTTATGGATTACTATAATTTTAATAACTAAACTAGATACCCAAGTACCCTAAAAATTGATCTATAACTGACATAGCCCATAGGGAATTTCTGATCACCATGGGTTGGCAACTAGAACCTAGAATCATACAAGAATAAATAGGGAAATAATTTTCAATAGTAACATTGAAAGATAAATAAGATACTAATCGGTATATCAAAAGTCCTAAATGAGAAATTAATAGAAGTAAAACAACTATAATAGTAACTGATAATATAGAAAAACAACTCAATGAATCATCAACCCAAACTACCATAATTAAACTATAAAAAGTATCAAAACCCTATGTAACAAGTCGACATCATCTCCACCAGTCACCATCATCACTCCATGGACCAAAGGATCAAGAAAATCCAAGACCTCTTAGGGTATATTTTCTTTTTCTTAGATCTGGAATAAGAAAATATACAAAAACCCAAGGGAAACTATAGTTTTTTCATTATAAATCCTAGTAGGGACTCACTAAGTGCTAGAAAATAGATTTTACAACAATGAACCAATAAAGATTTCAATTTAAATAAAACAAGGCATGACATAACATATCATCTATATATTTTAAGAAAAACATGAATTCTTTTAAATGTATGAAAAACATTTAAAGCATGTCATAAATAATTTTTTATATAAAACAATTTATATAAATCATTTTTTATGAATAAAATAGTTCTATAATCAATGGAATATATAATCAAATCATACACAACAAGAATTATAGTCATATTCTCTAATGTACGTTAGTTTATATCTATATAATCCTCACACTTCTCAAATTAGTGATCACAGGAACAAAATTGGTGTACAAATCCTTTATGCTTAGGTAGATTAATCCTCATCAATGACCCATAGGGGATAATCATGCCAAACTAGGTTTTTTTAGATTTTTCTTTGTTAATCCATTACTAGTGGATCGACATCCTAGAATTCTTATCTCAAATAACCTACTAACTACCCAAGATTTCTTGTGCTCAATAAATCATTAAATAATTGGAAAATTATCTTATTTAAAAATCAATAATCATTTAAAATTCAATTTCCTAATTTTCGTTTTAAATATGAAAATTCAATTTCAAAACCAAAACATAGGGTTTTTATTATTTCTTTAATTTTCAATCCAAAAACTAATCATGTCTTTAAATCATTTCAATTTAATCCATTTTATCAAAAAAAATGAAACTATTTCATCAATTCCATAATCAAATCATTTTCTTAGAAATCAATCCAACATTTTCAAAGTTTATAGAACAATTCTAATTCCATTAGAATTTAAGGTTTTTCTCAAAATCCATTCCATTTCAAATTTCATAACTAGTTCATTCCAAATCAAGGTTTTATAAATAAATTGAGAGATATTTTAAAAAAAATTATGAAAATCAATGTTTAATTACATGGTAAATATCAAATAGAACCACCTACCCTTAATCACATAATCAAAAAATCAATACTCGTAATGGTAACACCAATGATGATCAAAAGATAATAAGATCTATGAATAAAATATATAATTAAGATCCATATAATGAAATATTAGATCCATAAACAACATGGTGATCTATAAATCACTAAGAAGTAGATAAGTGAAGTTCATGAGAAACCATACAAGTGGAGATCCACTTTCTAGAGGAGAATGAATGAGATCAACAGCGCTTAAATCCTCTATGAAAAGGGTTTAGATAGGAAAAATTTGTGTCATTAGAGACTATAAGGATGAAAAAATCATATTATGTCCAAATAGAGGGATTAGGAAACATAAAAATGGGGTTGATGATTTTTAAAATTAATTTTGGAGGAATTTTAAACCACATTAGTGGTTTCTTGGGGAGGGTTGCACGGTTAAAAAAACTATGCACCCTAACAATATTCTCATACTTGACTTCTATTTAGGGAGTATGGTTTGGCTACATAGTTAAAATAACCATGATTCAACCATTCATTCCCCACTATCCATGTGGTGGATGGTTTTATAAGGTGGTTGAATAGTTTGGAAAAGCCATGTTCCCCCTTCTAATAGTTATCAATAGGGAACACGGTTTGCTGGGCCAAGCCACACAGTATTTCCAAACCTCCCGGAAACCATTCACAGCACAATGGTACTCTTAAATTATAAAAATTAAACACAAAAAACCCTGAAACAATAAAAAAATAGATCAAAAAATTGTCATGGAATACAATAAATAAGGTAATAATATATTACAAAATCCCCATCATAAAAATTTTATATCCATAGAAATCCTATCGAGAAAGATCTAGAACAAAGAGATGAGTCCACTACTCTTGCATCACTACCACATACTCCTGTGTCTCAAGTGATTAAGAACCATAATTAAAAATCCCATAGTCTAAATGTATCATCCTCCCTTGAAGTAAATTTTTATTGTAATCAAGTATCCTGACTAGGTGCTCAGTTGTGGATAAATCAGGCTCAACATCAAGATCCTCAGAGCTCAAGACATGAGATGGATCAGAAAGATACTTCCAAATCTACAATACATGGAACACATTTTGTATTGAAATAAACTATGGTGGATTTGTTAAAAGGTATTCCCCTTTCCCAACCTTCTTAACACCCTCAAAAGGTCCAACGTACTTCAGCACATGATTTTCCAATTTCCTAATATGTTGGTGACCCAACTAAGGTGAAACTTTTAATATTAGATGATCACCAACTGAAAACACCAATGATTATCAAAAAATACCATCATAAAATTTATATCAGACTTATTTTATCACTATTTTATAATGAATCAAATTAATTATATCCTTTTCCTCTTAGATAAATATTCATCCTACTAAGGGAGATTCACCAATCTGTGACCAACATAATAAAGATTTAAACTAGAGGCCATAAAAATTATCAAACAGAGATATATGAATGGATGAATAGTAACTATTATAATAGGAAAGAACAACTACTCCCAAGTGTCTATCCAAAGATCCACCGTAATCAAGGAAGAAAAAAAGGTCATGGATTCCAAAATTTATATATCCCATTCTATTTGTCCATCCATATACAGATGATATACCATGCTAAAACTCACCTGAAATCACATTTCCACCCAGATTCCTCTAAAAAAAATGATACGGGTATCGGAAAACCATATCAAATACTATCATAGATGTAACACCCTGAAACCTACAAACTATCTACACCTACAGGCTTCACAAGTCCTCAACATTGTTTGTATCATGGATGGGTATAAAGTGAGCTGATTTCATCCACCTATTGATCATAACTGATGTCAGATTATTCATTTTATGGGTATGAGAAAAACTTACCAATAATTCTATATAAATCTAATCCCTCATCCAATTCATAACTGGAAGTGGGTGAATTAAAACTAAAGGTATCTGGTGCTTATCCTTGACCTGCTGACAAGAATAACAATGTGAAATGAAGTCAGTGATGTCTCATCTCATACCTGGACACTATAATACTTTTTGAATGTCATGATATATCTTTTTTAGGGTTAACTACAGACTAGGAATTATGGAAATCCACCATCAGAGATTTCCTTATGGATAATGGCACAAAAACTAATTATGATAACAAATGATTCCCTCAGAAGAGAAAATCTACTCACTAAAGGTCTCTAAACCATAAAGACTGTCAATAATGACTTAGAATTCATCAACATGATATTTATCTAGAATAATAATTTTGAGAATAGATTAGTTCAAATGAACACTATCCTAAATAGCCCAAAACTCATTATCCTAGACTCTAAAGTGAAACCGAGAAAAAAATATCAATCAGATTCCTCTATTATGATGATTCCTTCATGGAATGGATCGGATGTTTCCATCTTAGAGAATTAGTGAAGGCATTCCCCTTTCTTGGGATATAATAAATTTCAAAATAGAATGATTGTATTTACTCCACCTAATGCCTCTTATAGATATTCAAATATTTTTTAGAGAAGATATAACTCATGGACTTGTGATTAGAATAAATGGTAAATATTTCTCAAAAAAGTTAATGATACCATCCATTAAGATCATGCATCACATCTTCAATTTCAAGATCATGGGTCGGATAATTATTATTTATTGGACTATTCTATCTAGAGACATAGAAAATAAAGTGATCACCCTTCATAATAACACAACCTAAACCCAAACCTGATGCATCACAGAAGATCACATAGCCCTACACAGCCTATAGAAGAGTCAATACTGAAATAGAAGTCAAAATATCTTTCAGTTAAATGAAATAATTATGGCACATATCATTCCAAAAAAACATCACTCCATTCCTAGTGAGATCATACATTGGATAACCCAAATTTGAGAAATATTTTTCAAATTGGTGGTAATAACCTTATAAACCCAGGAAGTCCGAAATCTCAAAAAAAATTGTAGTTGTTCACATGTCATAAAACTTTAAACTTCATAGGATCAACTGAAATACCATTTTTTGAGACAACATGTCTCATGAATTTCACTTCTAGAATCTAAAAACAACATTAAGAGATCATGACATATATTTTGTGATCTACCAAAATATCTAGCATTGTTCTTTGATGAAACACATGATCCGCACAAACATAGTGTAAATGAGAATCTCATCCATGAAAACCACCACAAACATGTCAAGGTAATCATGGAAAATAATGTTCATCAAATCCATGAAAACTAAAGGAACATTTGTTAAACCAAAACACGTAAAAAGATACTCATGGAGGCTATACCTAGTACTAAACACATTCATTGGAATGTCATATTATTTAATTTTAAAATAGTGGTAGCCAGATCAAGCTTCAAAGTTCAAGAACCACTTTTCCACTTTCAAATTTTCAAATAGATAATTTATATGAGGAAATAGATATATTTTCTCTACGTTAACTTGGTTGATCTCTAGTAATAAATGCATTGGTGATCCACACCATCATATTTCATTACAAATATAATAGGTTCCACCCAAAGTGACACAATCGGTTATATAAATCCTTTTTCAAGAAAATCATCCAACACATTATTCAACTATTTTCTGATGGTTTCATATGGTAAGAAGGAATAGAACTTGGCTAAGAACCATGTATTAAATTGATAGAAAACTCTATCTCTCTTATCAGTGGCATTCTAGATAAATCAGGAGGATTTTTTTTCAGGAAACACTACAACAACTAGATGGACATCATCAATCAAAGAATCTTTCTCTTTGTAAAAAAATACTGATATCACCCATCTTAACCCTAGAAAATAATTTTCATCTATAATCTATCTCATGTCCCATTCTCTCTTAAATACATGGCCTAACCCATCAGGAATGGTAAAAGAGACCCACCAAAGATGGCAGTCAAATTGGGCCTAATGGGTGATCATCCAATCCATCATGAGAATGACATCAGCAGATTTCATATGGATGTACAGAAAATTTAGTGTAATCTCAATCTCTAATAAAGATAAAAGACAATTAGGACACTGAAGACCCTGGTCACTCTTCATTCTGAGAGGCATAGTAGCATCTAATAAAAAATATAAAATCACTATTGAAAGTGTTATCAAATCAAAAAAATGAGTCGATATAAATGATTGTGATGAACTAGTATCAAATAAACAAGTCACTAAGGATGAAGATATAGTGATGGTGTCACGACCCGTCCTCAGGACCCGTGCCGTGACTACCCCAAGCCCGCCTTCCATAGGACAGGGGCTGGAGACTAGCACTAAAGGCGTAAATCCCAATAAAAATGGAAGGAATTGCCTTTATAAAGTAAACAAACACCACAGATTAAGAAAGCTAAAGTAAACACTAAGTAAACTGGGTACAACTGTAAGTGATGGAAAGTAAATGGTCCAGAATACAAACCCAACTAAAGTAAAGTACAACTGAAAATAAAGTACAGCAACTGAAAAAGTAAAGCAGCAACGCTGAGTTGTCCTCTAGGAATCCCACCTGAAGGGTGGGTACAGATAGCCTCCTTAGCTCCTCGGGTCCAGCCGTCCACTCCGTGTATGTCCCGCCCAGTGGTCCGCCTCCAGGTACCGACTTGCTCCATGAGCCTCAACCACGATCAGCGTTGTCCATCGTCTACATCCAACACAACGTAGTGCACGTATAGCCCGTGCAGGGGTGAGTATACGCTACTCAGTAGGGACCTCGTGACCCCCGAAGGTCTCCCAGAATCCACAAAGGATAATTCACAAAGGAAAGATACAATCATGAAGTAACAACCAACTCTACTTAGGTATATTCCCATACATATACCTAAGTCATCAATTCTAGTTCGGCTTCAACATCTGAGCCCAAGATCGATCTAGTCCACACAGGATAGCACAATCCAATCCACATAGGATAACACAACCCAATCCACACAGGATAGCAAAACAATCATATCGAAGATATTGATTGAAAGTCAAGACCCAGCTCACACAGGTATACATCATTTGTAAAGAAAAAAGGGGATGATTAGATGTAGTTACTGATTCATCTAGAAGATACCCACGTAGGATACTAGATGAGCTAAGCTGTCGGACCCACGTGGGATACTACAACAGAGGTCAATATTGTCAGACCCACGTAGGATACAAGTACAGTAGTCATCACCACCGAACCCACGGAGGATTCTAGTATGGTTGTCGTCGTCATCGAACCCACGTAGGATTCCAGTATGAAGGTCTTCACCATCGAACTCACGGAGGATTCCAGTACGTTTGTCATCATCGTTGAACCCACAGATGATTCCAGTACGAAAGTATTCACCGTCGAACCCACGGAGGATTCCAGTACGGTTGTCATCGTCGTCGAACCCACGGAGGATTCCAGTAAGAAAGTTTTCATCGTCAAACCCACAGAGTATTCCAGTATGGTTGTCATCATCATCGAACCCACGTAGGATTCCAGTACGAAATTCTTCACTGTCGAACCCACGGAGGATTTCAGTGCAGTCGTCATCGTCGTCGCAGTCGCAGCCAGCTCTAGGGTTCCCGCACAAAGCATGCACGATTCCGGGAGGGTCCGCTCCACGATCCAAGGGGGTCGATACATCAACTGACACATAGTCTGCATTTGATGTACCCCAAAGTTCTGTCATGACAAAAGGAACTCAACGTGATAGACGGCGCGTCAATCAGACACTCGGTCTGAGAGTTATTGGCTTTTTCGTTCCAGGGGGTCGGTTGGTTTTTAAGTCAAAACCAACACAATTGTACTCCAACTATGTCCCAACCTCGAGCGGAGTAAGACAAAAGGTCCGTCTCACTAATATTAATCCAACAAATTCAACGGCACGTCAATCGGATGTCCGGAGCTCAAGTTATAAGTGTTTCTGCTCTGAGGGCCCAGTTGGTTTCGTGTTCGAACCAACCTGATCAAACCCAAAGTTCTCCTAAACATTGAGTGTAATATACCAAAATGACCTTCTCGATCCAAGGATCACATCATAACTGACGGTGCATCGATCAGAGGTTCGTAGCCCAAGTTATGGGTGTTTTAACGAACTTTTCTATTTTTTTAGGGGGTTTTGGGCCCGAACTGACCCGGCCCGAGACCCCCTGGGTCGTCCCGAATCGGGTCGACCCGACCCGGGTCTGGGTCCAGACCGCTAGGGCGCGGCCCGGCCCGGTGCGGCCGGTTGGCCTAGCACGGGCGCCCATGTGGCCAGACAGCTCGGCCATTTCAGCCGAGCGGGAAATGGTGGGGAAGGTGATGCCCCCCCCCCTTTGATTGAAACGGCGCGGTATTAAGCCACGCCCTCCCCCAAAACCTGGAATGGTAAAGCCGTTCCGGCCCTCCACGGTGGTCTCCTCCGGTGGCGCGCCACCAGTGCTCTCCGCGGACCACCGGACGCGCACCGGTGGTCCATTTCACCCGCCGTCTGTGCCTGGAGTCCTTACGGGACCCGAACTTCACTACAGAGTCTTCAAATCACCTCTGCGGCCCGTTCCTTCATCGTCTGTCGATACTCACATCAATAAACAATCTGTGGAGGGTTTTCGAGCCATGTTTGTTCGGCCCGCTCCCTCCATGTTAGGTTTTATCATTTGGAAAAAAAATCAACACATTATTTCAAGACTTAACAAGGCACAAATTTAATCAATAAAAATATTGAACCTAGTTCCCAACAACACACCCGCAAATAAATATCCCTGTCCCGCAACCAAAATACCCTCACAGATCAACTTAATAAATATTTGATCCACATTCTTTGTTTTTAGAAGGAAACAAACATGGGTTTTAGAAAAAAAAACATTCTCACTTTAAACCCCAACCTCGATGTAGTCGACGAACGAGGGTCGTCGCGGGAAAAGGACGTCATGGAAGATGGCGTCGCAGAAGACGGCGTCGCGGATCGAGGCTTCGTAAGCATCGTTGGTGTTCACCCGATGAAGTACGTGGCGTCTCGCTTCCTTCGATTCAAGAAGAAGATGCAAAGATGAGATGGCGTTCTTCGTCGAAGCTTCGGTGTTCTTCACGTTCTTCAAGAGTTCTCCCCTCCACACCGCGAATCACCCACGATTAAATAATACATTGTCTTATTTTATTTACACACACACATTCCATCATTAATTTGAAATTCAAAGATCTCATTCAGTTAATTAAATTAATTTAAGAGTATTTAATAATCCAATTTAATTTCGAGAGTTGACATGTCATTAAAAAGGGGGGGTGCGGGTGTGTTACACAATCAAAAGCATGAGGGAGGTTTTAAGGGATTTAAAGGGGTGGCGCTCATGTGGGACCCACCTCAAAATTATCCTACCAAATGAAGTTAGGATGTTGTGGGTCCCACCACGCTTCTGCTGCGTAGGTTATAACTACTTAGAATAGAAATAAAAAATGTAAGACAAATTTTTATTTCTTTATTTGGTTAACCCATTTATTTAATAACCACACCCGAGAAAACGCAACTCCAGAAATGGTGTTCCTAAGAAATTATCAGCATTGCGGTTTCATCGGTTCCCTCATATTTCGATTCCGAGCACCGGTTCAAAAGTTAGGAAAACCTACTCATTCGTTCACTGAACGCACCCGATCTAAACTTCAGAAAAATATTCCGGGCACACCGGGCCTTGGAATCAGGTGCCTTCAGAAACTGCGTACTCGTATAATTCCAAAGAAAATTAAGAAAAAAAAATCCCTTGAAATTTATAGGTCTTTACATTACTCCCACCTCAGGGCTTTACGTCCCCGTAAAGATACATCTCAAACTAGGGAAACAAAAGGGTAGTGAGCACGCATCTGAGCCTCCCGCTACCAAGTGCTCTCCATGAGGTTCCTGTGCTGCCACTTGAGGTGCATTAAAGGAATCAATTGTCCACATAGGACTCTCTCCTGTTGATCCTAAATCTCCACCGAGACCTCTGTAAAAGTTTCCCCATCGTCAATGTCCAGCTCCCCATGGTCGATGATATGTGTCAGGTCAAGCATGTATCTCCTCAGTTGAGATACGTGGAAGTCGTCATGCACCTAGTGAAACTAAGGTGGATGGAACAAGTGGTAAACCCCCTTTCCTACCCTGATGAGAACCTGGAAGTGTCTGATGAAGCGTGGAGCTAACTTGTCGCCTCGGCCAAATCTCCGTAAACCACATCGAGGTGAGAACCATAAGAAAACTTGGTCACTATCCTCGAACTCTAGTGGTCTCCGCCTCCTGTCGGCATAAGACTTCTGTCGGCTCTAAGATGTCCTCATCCACTCCTGGATGAATTGTACTTTATCTGGTCCTACAAGAGCTTCTAAGATTTCTTCTTTTCCGATAAGAGAAATCCGATCTCATCCCCTGGATGAACCACGTTCTTTGACTAATATAGTCAATCTCAACATGGATGATACTAATCCATACCAAGCATGACGTCGTAAGGCCTCGACACTACTGCCAAGAGATCCAACCGTTACTCTCAACTCCAAGGGTTGAGTCACACTGTCGGCATCAGTGTGTGGTCATTGGGTCTCCTCCAGTAGGTATCTCAAAAGTGAGGGTCAAGTCAATAGTTTTAAACTGGAACCTCTTAGTATCAACTACATAAAAAGGATAGGGAACAAAACATCACAAGAAAAAGTGTCTTTTATTACTACAGCTCACGGTACAAAGACACATAACATCAACAAAGCTAGAAGCAACATGAACAAAAGTCCCCAAGTCTTGAGCTAGTCCTACTCCTGTCCATCAGCTCCCGGAGCTCCATGGTCGTAAGCCTCAGCTGCCTGAAGCTGAGCTCTCCCTTGTCCACTCGTTCCCTGCGGTCAGGGTGGTCTTCCTGGTGGTGGTGGTGGTGGGGCCTCAAGGTGTCTCCCACCACCCACTACTCGGCCAGATCCTCTACCTCATCCGCCTGCTTCCTACAGACTTCCATGGTCAAACCTCTTCCTGGGAGGTCTTTCTATTGCCTGCTGCTCATATGTAGGATGAGTCGGGAAGTCTCGAGCCATGTGACCCTGCCCGCCACATGTGTAGCACAGCCTGCTCCTCGTGTAGCTGGCTCTTCTTCGTGTTCCCCACACAACTGAATCTGCATCCTAAGATTGCCCATCTGTTGTTCTGGCCCGCTTAGACCTCTGTGTCACCTTTCTACAGCCAACTGCAAAAGACTCCGCTATGGGTCATCCTGCGAAGGGTCCCGCCGCTGATGACTGCTCAGCGAGAAAACTCTCCACTAGAAGGGATCTATCCAACACCCATGTCTGCATTGGAATGTTAAGGGAGATCATCTAATCCCTGATCTCATGCCTCGGTCCCTGCTCGAAGGTCCAGTCCCTGAAGAACGGGTCTTGTACCATATCTGTGGAGTAGCGCGAGAGATCAGTAAACCTCGCCGAGTACTGGGCCACAGTCATGCTGTCCTGCCGCAGCTGTAGTAACTCCTGAATGCACACCGCACGGAGGGTGGATGGGATGAACTCTGAGTGGAAGAGGCTCTCAAAGTCTGTCTAAAGGATTGATGCCTCATCGTGCACCTGGAGCATCAGGCTCCACCATCTGCCTGCTGCCGCGTGCAGGAGGCTCGTCGCAAGGATCATCATGAGGTCAGCTGGTGTCCCCACTAGCTTGAAAACTCAAACTACAGCCTTCAGCCAATCCTCGGCTGCCTGAGGGTCCATCTCCCCGCAGAACCAGGGCGATCTTTGACGCTGAAACTTGTGCAGTTCACTAAGGTGACGTGCACTCTCAACGGCTGGGGCTGGTGGCATCAGTGGCTCGGCGGGTAGAGGTATCGTCGGTGCCTCCGCTAAAAAAGGGCCCTGCATCGAGGCCTCGTTTCTCAGTGGGTTGTCGTCTCGCACAAATCTCAGAACCCTAGCTGGCTGCCTTCGTGGGGCCATCTTAAAAAGAAATAGGTGTGCCACGGTCAAAACAGTATACCTGGTGAGCTTACACAAAGTAATCACAAAGAAAACTTTTGAAACACACATGCAATCAGTTTTTTCATGCACTGAGTCGGAAATCAGAAGTCAGGGTCCTGGTGTACAGATACGTCGGTTGCTGCACCAACACTGGACTCCCTGGACTGATAACCACACTCAATACCCTTAACACTATTGCTTCACATAGAAGAAAGATCAGAGTCCTAAGTTCTGTGGTAGAACCGAACTCCTCTGATACCAATTTGTCACGACCCGTCCTCGGGACCCGTGTCGTGACTACCCCAAGCCCGCCTTCCATAGGCCAGGGGCTGGTGACTAGCACCAAAGGCGTAAATCCTGATAAAAAGGGAAGGCATTGCCTTTATAAAGTAAACAAACACCACAGATTAAGCAAGCTGAAGTAAACACTAAGTAAACTCGGTACAACTGTAAGTGCTGGAAAGTAAATGGGCCAGAATACAAACCCAACTGAAGTAAAGTACAACTAAAAAGAAAGTACAGCAACTGAAAAAGTAAAGCAGCAACGCTGAGCCGTCCTCTAGAAATCCCACCTGAAGGGTGGCTACAGACAGCCTCCTCAGCTCCTCGGGTCCAGTCATCCACTCCGTGTATGTCCCACCCAGTGGTCCGCCTCCAGGTACCGACTTGCTCCATGAGCCTCAACCACGTTCAGCGTTGTCCGTCGTCTGCATCCAACACAACGTAGTACGGTCATATCCCATGTAGGGGTGAGTATACGCTACTCAGTAGGGACCCTGAGACCCCCGAAGGTCTCCCAGAATCCACAAAGGATAATTCACAAAGGAAAGATACAATCACGAAGTAACAAGCAGCTCTACTTAGGTATATGCCCATACATATACCTAAGTCATCAATTCCAGTTCAGCTTCAACATCTGAGCCCAAGATCTATCTAGTCCACATAGGTAGCACAATCCAATCCACATAAGATAACACAACCCAATCCACACAGGATAGAAAAACAATCATATCGAAGATATTGATTGAAAGTCAAGACTCAGCTCACATAGGTATACATCATTTGTAAAAAAAAGGGGGGATGATCAGATGTAGTTACTGATTCATCTAGCAGGGACCCACGTAGGATACTAGACCAGCTAAGCTGTTGGACCCACGCAGGATACTACAACAGAGGTCAATACTGTCAGACCCACATAGGATACAAGTACAGTGGTCGTCACCGCCGAACCCACGGAGGATTACAGTATGGTTGTCGTCATCATCGAACCCATGTAGGATTCCATTACGAAGGTCTTCATCATCGAACCCACAGAAAATTCTAGTACGGTTGTCATTGTCGTCGAACCCACAGAGGATTCCAGTACGAAAGTCTTCACCGTCGAACCCACGAAGGATACCAGTACGGTTGTCATCATCGTCGAACCCACGGAGGATTCCAGTACGAAAGTCTTCACCGTCGAACCCGCGGAGGACTCCAGTATGGTTGTCATCATCATCGAACCCACGGAGGATTCCAGTATGAAAGTCTTCACCGTCGAACCCACGGAGGATTTCAGTGCAGTCGTCATCGTCGTCGTAATCGCAGCCAGCTCTAGGGTTCCCGCACACAGCATGCTCAATTCCGAGAGGGTCCGCTCCACGATCCAAGGGCGTCGATACATCAACTAACACATAGTCCGGAGTTTATGTACCCCAAAGTTCCATCTCAAAAAAAGTAACTCAACGTGACAGACGACGCGTCAATCGGACGCCCGGTCTGAGAGTTATTGGCTTTTTCGTTCCAGGGGCCCGGTTGGTTTTTAAGTCAAAATCAACCTGAAAGTACTCCAACTACGTCCCAACCTCAAGCGTAGTAAGCCAAAAGGTCTGTCTCACTAAAAGGAATCCAACAAAATCGACGGCACGTCAATCGGACGTCCGGAGCTCAAGTTATAAGCGTTTCCGCTCCGAGGGCCCGGTTGGTTTCGTGTTCGAACCAACCCAGCTGTACCCAAAGTTCTCCAAAACCTTGAGTGTAATATACCAAAACGACCGTATCGATCCAAGGATCACATCGAAACTGACGGTGCGTTGATCGGAGGTCCGTAGCCAATGTTACGGGTGTTTTAACGAACATGTCCATTTTTTAGGGGGTTTTGGGCCCGAACCGACCCGGCCCGAGACCCCCTAGGTCAGCCCGAACCGGGTCAACCCGGCTCGGATCCAGGTCTGGCCCACTAAGACGCGGCCCGGCCCGACCAGCGCGGCCCGGCCCGGCGCGGGTGGCCCAGCCCGGCGCGGCTGGTCTGTGCGGTGAGGCCGGTTGGCCTGGCGCAGGTGCCCGCGGGGCCAGACAGCTCGATCGTTTCGGCCGAGCGGGAAACGGGGGGGAAGGCACTACCCCCCCCCCCACCTTTGATTGAAACAGAGCGGCATTAAGCTGCACCCTCCCCCAAAACCCGGAATGGAAAAGCCATTCCGGTCCGCCGCGGCTCAGCCACGGCGGTCTCCTCTGGTGGCGCACCGCCGCCGCTCTCTGCGGACCACCGAACGCGCACCGGTGGTCTGTTTCACCCGCCATCTGCGCCTGGAGTCCTTACAAGACCCGAAATTCACTACGGAGTCTTCAAATCACCTCTGCGGCCCGTTCCGTCATCGCCAATCGATCCGCACATCAATAAACAATCTACGGAGGGTTGTCGGGCCATGTTTGTTCGGCCCGCTCCCTCCACGTTAGGTGTTATCATTTGGCAAAAAAAATCAACACATGATTCAAGACTTAACAAGGAACAAATTTAATCAATAAAAATATTGAACCTAGTTCCCAACAGCACACCCGTAAATAAATATCCACATCCCGTAAACAAAATACCCTCATGGATCAACTTAATAAATATTTGATCCGTGTTCTTTGTTTTTAGAAGGAAGCAAACATGGGTTTTAAAAAAAACATTCTCACTTTAAACCCCTACCTCGATGTAGTTAACAAACGAGGGTCTTCACAGGAAAAGTACGTCATGGAAGACAGCGTCGCGGAAGACGGCATTGCGGGTCGAGGCTTCGTAAGCGTCGTTGGTGTTCGCCCGATGAAGGACGCGCCGTCTCGCTTCCTTCGACGCGGGAAGAAGATGCAAAGATGAGATGGCGTTCTTCACTGAAGCTTCGGTGTTCTTCGCGTTCTTCAAGAAGGAAGAAGAAAATCTTTAAGAGTTCTTCCCTCCACACCGCGAATCACCCACAATTAAATAATACGTTGTCTTATTTTATTTACACACACACATGCCATCATTAATTTGAAATTCAAAGATCTCATTCAATTAATTAAATTAATTGAATACTATTTAATAATCCAATTTAATTTCGAGAGTTGACATGTCATTAAAAAGGGGGGGTGCGGGTGTGTTACACAATTAAAAGCACGAGAGAGGTTTTAAGGGATTTGAAGGGGTGGGGCTCATGTGGGATCCAACTCACAATTATCTTACCAAATGAAGTTAGGATGTTGTGGGTCCCATGTAGCAGAGAAATAAAAATTGTAGCACAAATTTTTTTTCTTTATTTGGTTAACCCATTTATTTAATAACCACACCCGAGTAAACGCAACTCCAGAAATAGTGTTCCTAAGAAATTATCGGCGCTGCGGTTTCATCGGTGCCCTCAGATTTCGATTCCGAGCACCGGTTCAAAAGTTAGGAAAACATGCTCGTTCGTTCACTGAACGTACCCGATATAAACTTCGAAAAAAGATTCCGGGAACACCGGGCCTCGGAATCAGGTGCCGTCAGAAACTTCGTACTCGTAGAATTCCAAAAAAAATTAAGAAAAAAATTTCCCTTGAAATTTAAGGGTCTTTACAGATGGTACCTCTCATAGTCTAAGGACCCATATCAACTTTCTATGGATACTCTTTCACTACGTGAATAAGCTTTGTTCTAGGTGCCTGTGTCTATAACCCTTTTTCATATAGCATATGATTGAATCATATTACATTTAAGTAATGATGATTACATGAAACTATGTGCAGTATAAATGATATAACATAATTTATTCAAGTGTCCTAAGAATCCACATGAACTAAATAACTTGGTTTCCTCATTGCACACCTGTTTTTGATACCCAAGCATGCCTTACTAAAAGCTAGTCAAATGGAATATACTAGGAACTATATGTGGTTAAAAAGAAATATTCTATCAAGATCCACCATGAGAATCATCACGCTTCCTCTTTCCCATAAAGGAACTCATAGAACATCCACTAGGTGAAAAATAAAATTATGACAACCCTGACTTACAAGCGAAGTATTGTTCATCCATCAACACTCGATCCAATACATCAGCATAATAATTCATCTTTTTCATCAGAAACTAGTATCTAATATAATCTTGAAGTATTATCTAAAATCATCATCCCATCAACTTCTACTTAGTCACAATCTTAGGAAAAAAATATATTATATCAGAAAATCAGTTTTAAGACTAATTCACAGTCTTTTCATTTTACTAGAGTAAGAAACTCCATTAACATTACTAAAACCATGGACTCTAGATAAAATTGATTGGAAAAAATTAAATTAAAGTATTTCCACTCCAATCCTTCATGTTTCTTTCACCATCACTATTGAATACCACCACCTTTTATAAGGCATGTCATTATTGAAGGTATTACACTTCAAATTAATTGAATTATGTGCTTCCATGAACTCAAAAAGACACTCAATTACCTTAAAATAATCCTCAGGCTCTTGAGGTTCATTATAGACTTCAAAAGATGGTGTCTTATCATGAAGAAACTCTTACACGTGATCTATGGAGGCATCCCTTAAAATTTCGATAACTGGATCCTTAAGGGGAATAGGTGTGGCTTCCTATCTCGTAGATTGGATAGCACGCACCACTATCACAATGATATTTTGTTCAACTAGATGGTTCTCCTACCTTGGTTAAATGGCTGATACCTCCTCAGTTTGGTCCAAATTTCTTCTTAGTGGCATGATGTTACACCCCATCAATATACAAAAAGAAAAATGTTAACCATGGACACTCATGTGAACAACTAAATTGAGAGTCAAAATTTTTAATTCCATAAAACAAAATTTAAAATTTTGGGATTTTAAGAACACTCTAATCATACAAAGAAAAAAATAGAAATGGTTCAAAATACCCATCAAAGAAACATTTCCCAAACCACAAATGGTGAATTAAGGCTCATTGTAATATGATCTAGCCAGACACTTACTCATAACTACCTCCCATATCCCCATCAATCCAACATCCTAGCTACAAGACAACCCTGACCTCATACTTTCTTCATATAAAGACTCTTAACATAAAACTATGATACCAATTTTCCAAGATCTAGCCTAGATTCCCTAGTACCATAACACCTGAACTACCATAAGAAATAACCCAAAGGGTGTTCACAATCCCCATGGGATGGTGAAAAGCACCTGGCATCCTAAAAGAATAAATTGGTAATTATTTTTCCATATAAAAGTGGATGATAATCAAGATACAAGTCATTATATCAACACTACTAAGGGAAAAAGTACTATAAGTCAAATAGGAAAAACAGTACTCAAGAAGATAGATAGAAAACTCAATGATGCATCAACTCAAACTACCAGTGATAAACTGCCTAAATTTTCGAAACCCTATGTAACATGTGGAACTCATCTCCACCAGTCACCATCATCACTTCACAGTCCCAAGGATATTGAATATCCACCACCACTAAGTGGAACTTTTCATTTTCTTAGAATTGATATAATTAAATCTATATACACCTAAGGGAAAACATAGGATGTGATATATAAATCCTAGCTAAGTCACACTATTAATTCCATAATTGATTCCATAATAATGAACCAACCATGATTTCAAATATAATAGGGAATGACATGACATGTCATTTTCATATTTGAATAAATCATTCTTTATTTTACATTAATGGAAATAATTTCGAACATGGATTAAATAAAAGTTTTATATAATATAATTTATATTAATATTTTAGAATGATTGAAATATTTCTATAATAGATGAAATATTTAATAAAATCATACAAAATAAGAACCATGGTCATATACCTTGATGTAAGTTAGTTTTTGGCTACAGGATCCTCACACTTCTCAAATCTGTAATCATAAAAAACATGTGAACACACATCCCTCAGGCTCAAGTCGAATAGGACTCATCGATATTCTATTAGGGATAATCATGCCAAATAAGGTTTTTGTTAAAGTTTTCATCATCAATAAATTACTAGGTTATCAATATCCTAGTGTTCTTTTCCTAAATAACCTACTAAATACCTAGGGTTGAATCCCCTCAATCAACCTATAAATAATTAGTAAATAATCTTATAAAAAATTGATAATCATTTATAATTTGATTTCACAATTTTCATTTTCAATATTTAAATTCAATTTCGAAACCAAAACATAGTTTTTTTAGTATTTCATGCCTTTTTAATCAAAAAACTATAATGGATTTTCATAATTTCAATTTAAGTCATTTTCTCAAAAAAAATATCAAATTATTTCATCAATTAAATAATAAAATCATATTATGAGAAATCAATCCATTATTTTCATTGATCATCCCACAATTCCAATTCAATTGGAATTGGGGTTTTTTTCAAAATCCATTCTATTTAAAATTTTGTAATAAATTCATTTCAAGTCCTGGTTTTATAAATAAAATGATATATATTTAAAACAAATCAAGAAAATAATTGTTCAATTTCATGGAAAATCATAAATAGAACCACATAATTTTAATCACTAAATCAAAAGATTAACACCCACAACAGAAGTTCCAATAATGATCAAATGCGGAGAAGGTTTATTAATTGAAACTAGAATCATGATTCATAAAAATGGATATTAAATTAATAAAAAATGTGGTGTTCTATAATTCTCTAAGAATGAGAGCATATATGAACATGAGAAACTATATAAGAGGAGATCCACTCAATGGAGGATATTGAAGAAGATTAACACCGCTTATATCCTCCAAGAAAATGGTTTTTAGAGGCCAAAATTTCCACTTGAGATCCTCCAAGGATAAAAAATCATATTAGGAAGGGATGGCTGGATTAAAAAAACATTAACCAGAAGTTGAGGATTTTTGAAATTAATTTCAGAGGAATTTAAAAATGCACACATGGTTTCCTAAGTATGGTCACACTATTAGAAAAATGGTGCACCCTAATCATATTCTCCTATTGTAATTTTGTTTGGGGTACATGTTCTGTCCCCACAGTTAAGATAAATTTGTGCTAAATATGCATTCTCCAATGTCTGAGGGGTTCATGGCTTGTAGTGGTGGTTGCACAGTTTGGATAAACTTTGTTCCCCCTTACATTGTCTCCCAAGAGGGAACACAGTTTGTTGGGCCAAAAATGACAGATTTCTCTAACCATGTTAAAATCATTCATAACCCAAAGGGAATCCAAAATTCCCCATATTTTACTAAAAACACCCCAAAATAGGACCCAACCAAAAGGATGTCAAAACAAGGGTCAAAATATATCTGGAATAAGGTATCAATATATTACAATAAATATATATAATTAATATATATGATATTTATATCATGAATAAAATTTTGGATATGATGGGACTATAATCAAATTATAGGGACCAAAACAACCAAACTAAAATATATATGAATAATGGAACGGTTATCACCCAGAATAGTGATTTCAATAAAAATTGTTTTATAAACGGATGAAAAATGGTTATAAATAAATCATATAAGGTATGATACATATGATTATGTTTCTGTATTATATTTCTAATAAAAATTTATTTATTATATATGTGTTTTTAACATGTATGAAGAAATTAAATACTTGAGGATATATGTTTTCATTGCACCTTAATTTCTGCGAGACACATACCATATTCACTACTTGTTTCTTTTATGTGGTTCATATACATCCCATGAATATCTATTATTTTTATTCTAAAAAATAAATGGATACACAGATCTATCTAATGTTCTTTATTTCCTGAGGATCACGATTCAATGATTACCACAGTAGTAAGGGTTTTATGTTATAATCTAATTTCATATTGGGATCATTTTTTATTATGCATTCAATGTTAAAATATTATGATCTATCTCTCATGAAACTCAAGAATTTTACTCTCGCATTATTATTTCTAGAGGATTCATGTTTTCATTTCACTTTCATTTCCATATGTAATCATGAGACCAAAAATATTTTTTTTAAGGAAACCCAAATTTATTTCCCTCTTTAGTAAATAATACTTTCTCGTTTATGCCCATGTTTTGTAAAAATGTTTTAAGAATTTTTTTACTACTCTCCAAAGGTTTTTTAAATTCATCCATACCCATGTTTTACTTTTGAAAAATGGTTTAGAAGGAATATTCTTATAGTTTTCTGAATGATGTAACTTTTTTAAACCTTTGTATATAAGAGTTAAAGGAATTTTTTATTTAAAATTATAAAACATGTATATAATTTTTTGTCTTCATGAATTCCTAATAATTGAATATTTATTAAAATGTTTCCAAATTAATTTTAAATGAAATTTTTTTATTAATATTTTATAAATTTTTATATTTTAAGGAATTGATTTCAATATTGAAGGGATATTATCTTCAAGACATTTCAATGATATTTTTATGTATTTCAATTCATTAATGAAAAAAATTATAGATTTTGATTATGATTTAATAGGTATACAATATAATGATACCATCCTTGTCCTTTATATGTATGATTCATGATTATATTATTAATTCTTTTAATCTTATTTTATTCTCATGAGTTATGTGGTGATGAAATGTTTATGAAACTCATTTCCTTTTCACTAGTTATGATATGATAAATGATTTTGTGGAACACATGCATATTATTTTTAATATGTTATGGGTGGGTTTGGAATTATATATCCCTATAATGAATTAGGTAATGATTAATATTATATGATCTCAAAATAGGGAATAGAAGAGATTATCTCAAGACCAAAATAGGGTAAATAGTAGGTCATCCCAAGACCAAAAAAAGTACACTAGAGGTTATACTAATAATAACATGTTATGAATTTTTTTTTGGGTTTCCATGTGATAGGATTTTCTATCCGTATGTGTATGAAAAAAATATATGTCTTATGACAATGTAATGATCACAAGAAATATTTTATTTAATTCCATTATTATTCATGTCTTATAAACTTCCAAAATTTATGAAATGACTCATGTTTTTTATCTATGATGTGTAGGGAATGGTTATCAAATTTTATTATCATGTTCTTATAACCATACACTTATGTTATGTCGATATATCCTTTTTTTACCCATACTGATCATCTGGGATCACCCTTTATTAGGTTATCCCCCCAATTATAAATAATGGGATTAAGTATGAAATTTATCATAAAGGTTCTAGTTATGAATAACTTAGTAGTAGATGATAAAGTTCACTTATTAACCAGTTATCTATGTATCCATGTTTTCCATAGATACTAGACCTATATGATTATTGCATGTATTTATATGTAATGTAATAAATATTCATCTATTAAGATGTGATATCTATGTAAAAAATTTATGGGTTGTTATAGTTAATATTAAATAAATTTTAAGTTAATAGTGGTAAACTCGGATGAAAAAACTTTAGTGAGAACCGTAGGGATAATTTGATGTGTAGGAAAATGTCATGGAATTTTGGTAAAATATAGAGTGAGTTATTTCTAAGAAATTATATCCCTAATGGGATAATATAAGTGGATATGGCTCTAGAATAGTTTTATTTGGGGGTAATAACACTAAAAAGGGTGTATTGTGATTTGAATTTATTATTATATGGTGTATAAAAATGTTTCTTACTACACACCAAGTTTGACACTCTAGGTGGAAATGTTTTCAAAATTAAAAAACTCGTTATGAACCACAAAAAAGAATTTTAATACTTGATAACCATGAATTTCATAGGTTAAACCTTTGGATTAATGTATTTAAAAGAAGGTGTCATGATATATACATCCTATAAATGATTTTTCAATATTATGTAGTTCCCCATTATTCTTATTATTTCTCACACTATGAATTTTGGTTTTAGTGAATGAATGGAACATAAATTACCATGTTAATGAAGAATGTGATAGAAAATGTAATAGTTTCCTTCTTAACAAACAAGTTTTATGGGATAAAAAATTAAAAATATCATTATTATGATCAAAAACGTCCTCAATAAATAAATCAAGTTGAACATCCAAACATTAAAATTAGGGAACAATGTTTTTTTTTGAGTCCTTAATGAGTAAACCTATACCTTCTATTTATGGTTCCACTAATCCATAGTTTCTAAGTAATAGATTAATACCATTGAAAATATGTTTTTCTCGTCCTTTTTTTAGAATGAAAAATTCATTTTTTCTATCAACCATTATAAGTAAGAATAATATCAATGGTGAAATCATATTAATGGTACAAGGAAATAAGAAGAAATTGACTCCATAGAGTGGGATGAGTTTAACATATTATTTTTTAACTAGAAAATTGATCACATTCATTATATGAAAATGAAGAAACGATTACTTGAGGTAAAGTAGAAGGATTATGAATATGTTGGTACCTATAAGGAAAATTTTTCAATACTTGTGATGTATGAATCTCAAATTGTAATCCAAATTTAATGTAAGGTTAATAAAATGTTCAGTGGCTTAAAAAATGTCTTAAAAGGGAGTTATACAAAAGGGACTTCAATATATATGAATAAATCATTGGATTTGTGATCATGGTGTAAATGTTGATCATAGTTACACATCAGTCTCATGGGTTTGATAAGAAAATAAATTCAAAATTCAAAGGAGATTCTAAAAACAATGGATAGAAGAATATGATATTTCCTTAATTATTTTAGTGTGGAAGGAAATATGGAGGAAATTTTCATAAGGGGACTAGTAAATGTTTTATTTCTGGAAAGTAAGTATATTGATTAGTTGATAGATGAATTGATGTGAAGAAGATAGCTAATGATGAAAATAGGGAGAAAGGTTGAAAAAAATCACCACCCAAACTCCAATTATTCAAAATAAAGGTGTATGGGAATTATTCTAACTAGGGATCAAATCCCAAGGGTATGAAGATGATCGATATCAATTTCTTATTAATCCCATAGATAGAGGGATATATCATGTGATAATAATTTTAGATGATGGGTATGATAAAAATGTTTTGAAAGGTATATTTTCTATCCACTCTATAATTTCTAAATACCTTATTTTACTTCGAATATGCCAACTAATTTATATATGATGAATTTAAAAAGGGTATCACAATACTACATCAATGATTAGATGTTTAATTATCAATGAAAACCCATAATATAATGATGATTTTATCTCAAGTCTATGATTCTTCTCCAGTTAATGATTGGGGAAATTTGATTCCTATAAATCTTGTTATCATCCATCTGGTTGAATTTTATGTTTTCTTATACATGTATTTTCTTTCTTTTTTATGAATATCAAATAAAATTCTAGGGAAGGGTGGTTAAAATTTATATTCCGAACCAACCTATGATCATCAATAGGTGTTATAATAAATATAAACTTCCAATGTAAATCACATCAATTGAATGGGTCATGATTCTTATTCAAAGGGGTGTTTATATCTGATGGATTGGGAGAAAATCAACATTGATGATATTATTAATTTTTAGAAGTTTATTGGTGTATTTCTTGAATATTTTCATAGTCTTCCACTAAATTTTTATTTTTAATTTTCAAAAGTACTCATACATACGTATACACTTATTTTTAAGACTCCTTGTAGAATAATCAAGATTGAGTTACAGAAATTGATGAAGAAACTCTAATAGAATCTTGAAAAGTGACATATTCAGCATAGTATGTAACCTTTTGGAATACCAATTATTCTATTTAATAATAAAGATAGATCAATGTGACCATGAATTAATAATGAGAATTGAACAAGATCACAATCAAGAAAAACTATCCTCCATCCCATATTGATGACTTGTTTGATCAACTACATGGTGCCCAATATATTTCCAAGATTTACCTTCATTATGGATATCATAAATTGATGGTAAATAAGTAGTATATATCCATGAAAACATTTTATACAATTTATAGACACTATGAATATATAGTAATTCCCTTTGGTATTTCTAATTCCCCCACTGTCATAATGGATTTAAAGAATAGAGTCTTTAATGATTACCATTATGAGTTTGTGGTAGTAATTATACATGATATTATTATATATTAAAATAAAAATTATGAGCATAAAGATCGCATGAGAATTGTGATTAAAACCCTTATGAAGGATAATATGTATGAATATTTTAAAAAGTGTTAATTTTCTATATAAAATGTATCTTTTTTTAATATAATCTCAAAAGAGGGTATATTAGTAGATCCACTAGATATGGTGGCTGTTGAATGTTTCCTTAGAACAAACACTATGATAGAGATATGATTTTTATTATTTTTGATGGATATTATCAATGTTTTCTTCATAATTTCTCATGGTTTTTAAATCCACTCATCAATTTAACTCAGAAGGGAGCCGAGTTCCTTTTAAAAAATGAATGTGAAAAAAATAACAAAGAAATGAATAGAAGGTAATCATTTCACCTATGCATAAATTACCATGTAGTGGATATTTTTTTTAGTCTATAGTGACCCATAGAATAAGGTATTGAGATTCGTTCGTATGCATAATGATATGATTATATCTTATGTATCACGAATATTGATTGTTCATGAGTGAAATTACCCAACTCGTGATTTTGAGTTATCTACCATAATTTTTGAATTAATTACATGGAGTCATTATCTTTATAGAGAAATGATTGATATATATAATGATAATAAATGTTTAATGTATATATTCACATAGTTGGAATTGAATATCTTCTGAGGAATATGGTTGGGACTGATTAGAGATTATTACCACTCAATACATTATTACCCCAGAAAAGTGAAAAAGGTTGATGAAGCTTTGATTATAAAGGATAATGATATATTATCTATTATGAGAATCAAAAAATATCATATATTTCTGTATTTTCAAAGGATATATCTCAAAATTTTGAAGGGGGGAAACATTCCTTTATTAAGTGAGTGTTCATCCATCTTTTGATTTGGTGATTAAAGAGGATGAAAAGGAAAATGTAGTGCTACATAAGAGGGTAATAAATTTTCCTAAATTTAACCATGATAAGGCTAAATGGCCTGAAGGGATTCATTTTTTTATTATTTTTGATAATACACCTTTCAAGGGGTGAGGTGGAACCCTTATAAGGCCCGAAGGCTTAGAGACAATTACATGACCCATAGTTCTTAGAGGAAATAAACCATACAAGACAACTTGGAACTGCTCCTCCCCAACACATGTCATGATATCATCACTCCACATTTTTAAGGATGGTCAGCTATCTATCATGTTCAGATCTGCATAGGCCCGGTACCGATGGCAATTTCATACCTTCTTATTCTTCCAATTTTGGTTAGCTCTACTCTATTGAATTCACCTACTCTGAATCCTCATATAAAGCCTTGTCCCTTGTATTCTGACTGGTAAATATACAAATTCATGTGGCCCAAAGGCCTTGGGTGGCTCGAAGGCCATGAGGTGGCTTGAAGGCCTTGAGATACAACTTTCTCGAAAGCCTTGGGTGGATTGAAAGCCTTTCAGGACCCGAGGACCAAACTGGGGGCCCAAAGGCTCAGATGGATGAATAGTTATGGCTGATACAGTACCGAACAGTGTCTGCTATAGTACTTCTATAGTAACTCGGAAATATGTATCCACCCAAATTTGTTGTATGGGGCTTATAGTTCTTCAATCTCTAATCATTCTATAAGTACCAAGATTCTTAGTGATCTAAAGCGTTGTTTTTTGTAGGAAAATATAAAGAGAGAAATTGTTGAGTATGCATCTCAGTGATTTCAATGTAACAAGTTATGGGTGATAGAAAAAACTCTAAATGGATGTTACAACCATCACCCATACCAGAATGAAAATGGGAAAACATCATCATGGATTTTTTTATCAGAATCCCCAAAATGTTGAATGGTCATAATGCTACTTTAGTTGTAGTTGATCACCTTACGTAGTCATCAGTCATCATTTCCATTATATATGACTTATATCCAGATCATATTTCTAGGATATTCATTAATGAAGTCATAATGATTCATGGAGTACCATATTCTATTGTATCTAATCGATATTTGAGGATTACCTCAATGTTCTGGAAAAGTATCCAACTGGCTCTCGATACGGAGTTACATTTTTTCAATTCTTATCATCCTCATACATATATTCAGTTTGAGATAATAATTACAACCCTTTTAGATATGATGAGATCTTGTCTTATGAATTTCAATGGTGGTTTGGATCAACTATAGAGACCCGGTTTCTGGCCTAATAAGTCTTTGAAATATTTTTAAGAATATTTCCAAAGATGGGAACTAAGACGGCGTGCAATTCAGAGGCTCAGTGTGCCCGGAATTAATTTTATAAAAATGTTAAGTGTTTTATATTATGCACGCACAATTAACTAAAAAAACGGGATATATCTTAAATGGTTGATCGAATCAGAAATCTAAGACCACGGTTGGGTCCAGAACACAGTGTTTCCCCTAGGAGCAACATAAAATAAGTCGGCGCGGGATGTTCGGACCCCTCGCTCATTGGTGATGTATTAAAATGGATAAATTAAATTATTAATTTATTCATTTAATATCTCAAACCTGAATATATATAGAATAGGGACTCAGATGAAAAATCCAAGGCCACCGATGAGCTCGGAATGTAGGTTTTACTTTAAGAAAGGTATAACCTTTGTCCGCATCGGGTGTTTGGAATATACGCCATCACAGGAGAATAATTAAATAATTAAATAATTGTTTATTTAGTTATTTAATTTATTTATTTTAACCTAGCGAGAGGTTATAAATTCTTTTTTTAGAGGGGGTTGGTCTCATAATTCATTTTGAACAATAATGGTAAACCCTCCCTTCCTCTCCTCTCCTTCTCTCCCCGTTGATGAACGATGAATGAAGAACAATGAATCCTCGGATCCAGGTGAATCGAAGAGCGACGAACGCAACATATTCTTCTCATCTTTGTGCAAGTGCGATCCTCATCAGCACTGAGCGAATCTTGATGAACGCGATCTTCACCAACGATCGATCCAAACTTGAGTTAGGATTTAACTTTGTGGATTCCTTACCTCGGTTTAATTTCTAATGATGAACGCGAATTAAATAAATTAATTTGTGGATCAATAAACAGTTTATTGAATTAATTTTCTTCTTGTTTATCTTGGATTTGAGATTCTTGGAGCATGATAAATATTTAATTGTCAATTTCCCATGTTCTTGATTCTCAAGAACGATGGCCAAACTAACACGGCTATCGATCCGTACTTAAATCGAAATCCTTTCTTATTCATTGTCTACGCATTATTCATGTGTTCTTCATCCCCAAAAAAATTAAGAGCGCTGGAAACTCAATTTTTCGTTGAGCGCGACATACGGACGCGAAGGTCTTGACCTAAGGATCACGGATCCACATTCATCTCTTTTTTCCGAGTTAAATCGAAGCCAGAATGACGCGCGGAATGATCCCATGATGGGGGTATGACGAGGGTTTTGGCGGTTCAAGGTGGTGGTTCGGTGAAGTGATTAGGCGACCGCAGAAGCTGACCGAGGTACCTCCGACGGCATGCGAGGCGGCTCCGACGGTTTGGAGCGGTGTGGGAGACCAGGCCGACGGTGGTCCGGGAAAGCGAGGTTGCCAAGGTGAGGTTGTCCGATCAGCGGGACAACGCGGCATAGCAGGGGCGGTCCGGCACGGCTGGTGCAGGCGGTGCGGCGGCGCAGCAAGAGGTCGAGACGGCGGTAGGTCGGAGGCGGTAGATTCGTTGTAAGAGGCAGTCGCGTGAAGGCTGGTAGGGTTGGAGAAGGATATTGGAGAGAGAAGAAGTTTAAAGAAAATAAATTGAAATAAAATGAAAAAAAAATAGAATCTGATGAATGGGTTATGCGCACCAAATTTTGAATAGGGATTTTTTGTGTGGAAAGGGTTTGGAGTTATGAAATATTTAAATAAATAAACAATTAATAATAATAATAAAATATTGATATTATTAATTTTGTTGATAAAACACTATTCCGTTCGTAACTTATCCGTGCGAACTCGGTTTCATATACCATCAGTGTCAGTGAGACCCTAACTTCGAGATGGAATTTATGAGTCCAATATTGGATGTCTTTTTCGGGTTTTCGGTTCGGGTACCCGAAGCACTCAGAAAATAATAGATTTAATAATATTATTAAATCTTCGACCCGCCATAACTCATGCATGCGACGTACGATTGACTCGCCGATAGCGGGGATGTGACCCTGTCTTTAATACAGTCAGTTCAAGTCTAATGTTGGATACTAAATTCTGGATCATGGATCGGGTCCACGAAATACCGAATATTATTATTATTATTATTATTATTATTATTATTATTATTATTATTACGGGATCTTGTATCTGACATATCTCCCTCATACGGTGTCGGAATGATGAACCTTCTGTGATGTTGCAACCCTGAAATTAAGACAGATGTTTCAAGACCAATTATGGATGTTTAAGTCGAGGTCAAGGTGCGGGCCCCATGAGGCCCGGTTCACCCGTGTTGCGGTGAATTGCAACCTTTTCACCGGCTATCCGTTTTGGACAAATGGGTAGTCCATCTCGTGTACTTTTCCGTATGGATCGCAATGGTGTGACCGGTTTGGTTAACCGGTGTCTTTTGAATTACGACCGGGTTGGATCGAATATGAATCTAACCGGGCCCCCGGTACTAAAATGCCTATAACTTACAGACCGATCGTCCGATTGACGCATCTTCTGTCGTGTCAGAACCCATAGGACGAGGCGGTCCTTTTGAGATACTCCACAAGGATTTAATAGAAAGTTGGAGTGTGACTGGGTTGGATCATACCTGAATCCAACCGGGCCCTCGGCACTAAAATGCTTGTAACTTACAGACTGGGCGTCTGATTGACGCACCGTCTGTCGTGTTGGAACCTTTATGACATAGCGGTCCTTCAGGTTTCTCCCTTGTGGAACTTCATGGCGGTTGAGGTATGACTGATATTATGACAACTCTGCTTTTATTACAAACTTAAACATGATTTATTACATAAAACTTCACTTGATACAACAAGAAGATCGAGAGGTTTAGTGTCTTTGGGGATTAGGATCATTACATAAAAACTTGAAACATGAAATACAAAATCTTTATTGAAAACATCCTTTAAATGACCACTACATTCCCTCGTACTTAGCATTGCATGGGATAACCTGAGGACATGCATAAGAAAAGGGTGAGCTATAAAGCCCAGTAAGGGAGTACACATGGAATAACATGAGGAGTACAATACATGTTAGACAATAGGCATATCAATAGAGCATAAAAGAAACATGAACATAAAGTCATGATAAATCATGATAATCATAAGATGGAAATGTGGCAATAAGACTTAAGATGGAATTAGCATGAGCCAAGGCTCATTGCACATAGAGCATGAGTAAATCCTCATTGCACATAAAGCACGAGTAAACCCTCGTTGCACTTGAATTAGCATGATTAAAAACTCATTTCACATGACGTATCATGATACTATACTTTACCCAATGCATTGGAGAGCTATAAGGGTGCACCCTTCTTAAACATTTCATTTCATGCATAAGTGTGCCACATGGATCATAAAACATGGATTCATAAAACATAATCATTTATTCCACGATAAAGGAATGTGGAATTCATACATGAAACTTTAAAATCAATAAGTAAAGGTTTATAAAGGTGGATACCCTTGATGGAGAAATGGTCATGGTATCCACTACACAATGGCATTGGCTTAGAAAATCGGTGCGATTTCGGCAGCGTAACGGCGTGACATAAGAATTCATAAAAATGGTTGATGAGAGAGAAAGGGGTTCCTCGTCATATTTACATGTAATGGAGAGTAAGGAGGTCATATAGATACATGTCCCAAAAATTATAATGGAATTTAGATTCATGATACAAAATTATTGCTTGAATGTAAAAGAAGAGAGAGAAGTTCCTTTCGGAATTTCGACATAGTAACGGGTGTACCTGAGAGGCATTTAATGAGATATAAAGGGGTATCCCATCATTCAAACAATAATAGGGAAGTATGGGGGAGGTTAGAAACCATACCCCAACATTCATAATTTAAATTAAAAGGGCAATAAAACTTAAAGAAAATTGACAAAAATGAGAAAGGAAGAAAAAACCCTTACTTGGAAGTGTGCTTCCAAAGGCTAGAGAGAGGCTTGTGAGAGGATTCTTGGGAGCTTGGGGAACCTTGTGAGGATTATAGAGAGAGTAGGGAAGATGTTGGACGAACTCCAAGGGATTTGAGTGAGGAGGAAGTGGGAGATTGGGTGGGTTTATATAGGAAAGGTGAGGGAATTCTTTATTATTTAGGTTTGGGACCCCTTGTATTAAATTAATCCAAACCACAAACCATACCATGGTTTTTGCCCATGGTTTTTGGAAAAGGGAAGAGGAAAAAAATATTTTATAATTCCAAAGTCCGAACTTCTTAAAATAATAAGGTTGCTTATGTGGAGGTGAGTCACACTCTCATGGAAATTAATTTAAAAAGGCAAAGTGTTGAATATGTCTTAAGGGGTCCATTAATGCTTTCAAAAGTAAGTCAAACAAACCCAAATCACATTATTTTAATGTTAAAACATATATTGGCCGAACATAAAGATTATAGTATTTTATTACATCACTATTGTGTCATTATGATGTCATAAAACACATTATATATTTAAACGGTATTTAATTTTTACCCAAAAATTTGACTGTCTCAGAAAATTATGAAAAATTCACCGTTGGATAATTTCAACATCCTGATTCTATAAATAACATTTATTTTATCTAAATAATTTTCTAAATATGTTAATTTTCAATTTTAAAATAAAAACCAACATTTATCGAAAATTCACGGGTTTTGACAGAAATGGCTTTCAAACCTTAATAAAAATTTTAATTACATTCATAAAATTATAAGATCATTTATATTTAATAAAAAATAATTTAATAATATTATTATTATTTTATTAAAATATTATTTAATTCAAAAATCCCTTAATTTAATAAAATAGATTTCTTAATTAAATAATAACTAAAAACACCATTTGTACTTTAAAAACTATTTACAATGTATCAAAAATGACTAGAAATTATATTCATTATTATAAAAAAAAATAATGTGCATGAACATAGTACTACTTATTTGTTACATAACCCCTTAAAACAGCCGCATAAGACCTAAGGGTAAGGTGTGCGATGGTGACAGACTCTTGGGGTGGCTCGGATAACATCGCTCGAGTGGTAATTTCTATCAATTTCCATTTTTCCCGTAGACGGTCCCATTTGAGCTTGACATGATGAAGCTCAGCTTGGGCTTGGTCAAGAGCAAAGCCCAAGGATGCCACCTCTTTTCCGAGCTTCGAAAAATGGGCTTCGTATGGAGCAATTCTACTGGACGAGGCCATCGCTTCTTTTGTCTAAGTAAATTGGATTTGTTAAACCCCTATATTTATACTAATCATATGATCACTGTTCAATAGATATATTAGAAACGGTCAAAAATTTTAACATAAAACCAAATAAGTTGATATTTTATATAAACATAAAGAGACATTTAATTAGATCAAGAGGGATTTCCATTAATGAAACTTTGGTTCGTTACAATATTCCCCCCTTAAGAAATTTCTCCCTCGAAATTTTCCTTTTCCCACACTAAAACAAATGTGGGTAACTCAGCTTCATCATATCCTCTGATTCCCAAGTCACTTCTTCAAACTTGTGGTTTCTCCACAACACCTTGACGAGGGGCATTGTCTTATTTCATAGAACTTTTTCTCTACGATCTAAGATCTTCACTGGTTGCTCCTCATAAGAAAGATCATCTTCCAATTGTACCACCTCAGAAGAGAGTACATGTGAAGGGTCCAGTATGTACTTCCTTAAGAGGGATACATGAAAGACATCATGTACTTTGGCCATGGTAGGTGGAAGTTCCAGTCGATAGGCCACAGCCCCGACACGATCAAGAATCTCGAAGGGGCCGATGTACCTTGGACTTAACTTCCCTATCCTTCCAAACCTCATGACCTTCTTCCACAGAGATATGTGTAGAAACACCATGTCTCAAACTTTAAACTCAACGTCTCGTCAATGATTATCTGCATAACTCTTCTGTCGACTCTGGGCTACCTTGATATGATGCTGAATGGTTTTCACCTTCTCCGCCATTTCTTCGACCATTTCTGGTCCAAGCAGCTTACGTTCACCGACCTCATCCCAACATGTCGGTGTTCTGCACCTTTTCCCATACAAGGATTCATATGGTGCCATTTGGATGCTCGAGTGGAAACTGTTATTATAAGAGAACTCCACCAGAGGAAGTTGTTGATCCCATCCTCCTTTAAATTCCATTGAGCACGCTCTCAACATATCCTCAAGTTTTTGGATAGTTCGCTCGGATTGTCCATCATTTTTAGGATGATAGGTCGTACTGAAGTTCAGTTCAGTATTCAGAGCATGTTGAATACTCTTCCAAAACTTAGAGGTAAATCTTGGATCTCAGTAAGACATAATAGATAGTGGTACTCCATGCAAACTTACCACTTCTCTGATATATATCTGTGCCAGTTGATCCAAAGATAAATCCTCCCGAATAGCAATAAAGTGTGCATTCTTTGTAAGACGATCCACAACAACCCAGATTGCATTGTTGCCTTTGGATATCCTTGGAAGTCCGGTGACAAAGTCCATGGTGATGTTCTCCCATTTCCATTCTGGTATGGGCAATGGTTTCATCATCCCCTTATACTTATGCCTCTCTTCCTTCACTTGCTGACACACCAGGCACTTTGATATATATTCAGCGATCTCCTTCTTCATATTATCCCACCAAAAGTTTTCTCGGAGATCTCGATACATCTTTGTGCTCCCTGGGTGAATAGAGAAATTTGAACTATGTGCATCATCCAAAAGTTCCTTCTTCAGCTCCAGACTTGATGGAACACATAGTCTTTTCCCAAACCCCACAATTCCTTCTTCATTAACATTAAACTCTGAGGATTTCCCTTTTTTTATAGCTTCCACTTTTTCCTGAATTCTCACATCATCCTTTTGAGCATCCTTTAACCTTTCCAAAATAGATGGTTGAGCAATCATTTGTGAAAGTATTGATGATTTTCCCTTCTTTATGATTCTCATGTCCATCTTCATCAAGTCTAAGAAGATTGGATCCTTCTCAATTCTCATCATTGATAGAATTTTCGGGTCCTTTCTACATAGGGCAGCTGCCACCTTGTTCGCTTTCCCAGGGTGGTAATGTATTGAACAATCATAATCCTTGATGAGATCTATTCATCTTCTCTTGTGCATATTAATCTCTTTCTGTGTGAATATATATTTAAGACTCTTGTGGTCAGTATATATCTCACATTTCTCTCCATAGAGATAATGCCGCCAGATTTTCAAGGCAAAGATCACCGCCGCCAACTCCAGATCATGCGTTGGATAGTTTCGCTCATGGATTTTCAACTGCCTTGAGGCATAGGATATAACTTTATCATTCTACATCATCATACATCCTAATCCCTTCTTTGAAGCATCACTGAAAACAACAAAAAGTTCCCCACTTGTGGGTAAGGTGAGCACGGGCGCAGTGATAAGCCTCCTTTTCAACTCCTTGAAGCTTTCTTTGCATTCATCACTCCAAGAAAACTTTACTCCCTTTCGAGTTAGCTTGGTAAGAGGGTTGGACAATCATGAGAAATTTCCCATAAATCGTCGATAATATCCAGCTAACCCTAAGAAGCTACGGATATCCGTTACCGATGTTGGCCTCGGTCATCCCTCAATTGCATCTGTTTTGGAGGGGTCCACAGATATCCCATTTCTTGTGATGATATGGCCCAAGAATGAGACCTCCTTCAACCAGAACTCACACTTGATGTACTTTTCATAGAGCTTCTCCTTGCGCAAAGTCTCTAGTACAGTTTTTAAATGCTCCTCATGATCCTCCTTGGTTTTGGAGTATATTAGAATATCATCTATAAAGACTACCAAAAATTTGTCAAGGTAATCTCTAAAGACTCTATTCATCAAGTCCATGAATATTTCTGGAGCATTGGTGAGTCCGAAAGGCATTACTATGAATTCATAGTGCCTATACCTTGTACGAAAAGCAGTCTTGGGGACATCTTCCTTCTTCACCCTTACTTGATAATATCCTGACCGCAAATCCACCTTGGAGAAGTATTGTCCTCCATGCAGCTGATCAAACAATTCATAGATTCTTGGGAGATTATACTTGTTCTTTATCATGATTTTATTAAGTTCACGATAATCGATGCAAATCCACATTGACCCATCCTTCTTCTTGACGAAGAGGACTGGTGCACCCCATGGTGAAGCACTTGGGCGTATAAACCCTTTATCCAGATTCTCCTGTAGTTATTTCTTCAGCACTTCAAGCTCTACAACATCCATTCTATATGGAGTCTTGGATATTGTTAGTTCCCCAGGTATAAGTTCAATTGAGAACTCAGCATCTCTTCTTGGAGGAAGATCAGGAAGTTCCTCGGGAAACACTTCAGCGAATTCCCTCACAATAGGCATTTCTTCAAGGATGGTTTCTTCCTTGGACTCAATCATCTGAGCCAGATACGTGTGCCCATAAGGCATTAATATCCATGCTTGAGATGATGGAGCTAAAGGAGATTCATCTTCCTCCTGACACTTGTAAAGAATCGGGGGTCGATTCTCCATATGGAGTGTCATTTCCCTCTCCCGACAATTTATGTTGGCTCTATATAAGGAAATCCAATCCATGCCAAGAATTGCATCAGATTCCACTAGAGGGAGTATGATGAGGTTCGCTGGGAAATTCAATCCATATACTATAATAGGGGAGGACTTATATTCATGGGTTGCAATGATTGCCCCATTTGTCGTACTCACCGACATCTTTACTTCCATGATTTTTGGTGGTGTTGGGATTGTTCTACTAAACTTTCAAGATATAAAAAAATGCATAGAACCTGAATCAAAAAGTACATTCGCTATTCTTGAATGAATAACTAGCGTACCTGTCACCACTTCATTATCGGGGTTCACTTCGGTAGAAGTGATGGAAAAAGCTCTTCCTTTCTGCCTTGGAGGTTTTTGGTTGTCTTCGAAAACCCTTGGATTAGGGAACTGATTTGCAAAATGAACCAGTTCTTTGCATTTTTAGCATTGAACAACGCGTTGAGGTTCGAACGGAGTGTTCCTCTCCTCTATCACAGCCGTGGGTCTTTCTTGACGACAGTTAACAGCTAGGTGCCCTTCTCTTCCACACCTGAAACATTTTCTCATCCCCTTAAGGAAATTTCAAGGGTGCTTCTTTCTGTACTTTTTGCAAGTGGGGTGCTGGATCTTCTTAGCATCATTGGATTTATCCATCGGACCACCAGCATTTAAGTCCACCTTACGCTTCTTGTCCCCATGATACCCTTGTGATTCCTCGATCTTCATTTCGACCTTGAGGGAACATCGGACAATTTCCTCATAGATGTCGAAGTCACGGATCGCTAATGCTTTCCGCAAGCTAGGCTTCAGCCCACCAAAGAAGTGGTCAACCTTGTATTTGGGGGTAACGACAAAGCTGGAATCATATCATGAAATCCTTGTGAAGTTTGCCTCATACGCTCCAACAGATTCTTTATCTTTTTTCTTGAGGGAAAGGAAGTCCCTTTCCATCTTAAGCCGGAGGGTGCGCGTAAAATATTTATCGAAAAACATCTTCCAAAAATCCTTCCATTCCAATGCCTCGATCTCCTCCTCAGGCTTCGTATTTTTGATCAACATCCACCATTGATCAGCTTCACCCTCCATACGATAAGCCTCCAGGAGAACCTTATCTTGTTCAGAACATTGGAGGATGGAGAATATCTTTTCAATGGAGTTGATCCATTGTTCAGCGATCGTGGGATTGGATGATCCACTAAAAGTAGGAGGCCTTTGTCTCATGAAGCTCTCAATAGCGACTTGTTCTTTCTTAGGGGGGTTGAAAGTTCCTCTTGACCCGTGTTTCTATTCAAAATTTGAGTTAGCTGAGAGAGAAGCGTGACAAAGTTTGCGATTCCTGCTCCCATTGGATTGGGCATCTCATTAGTACAGTCATCACACTGATCTTCACAACGGTTTTTAGCCCAAGTCCTCCTAATACCGGCCATTGGCTGGTATAAAAGGAAATTTAGGGGTAACACATAAAGGGTAATCTAAAGACAAAAGTTTATTACTTATAAATAAACTTTTATTTCCTTACTCAAAAGTCTATAGGCTTCAATATAGGCTTTTCATGATCTACTTTCTAACATATATTTGTAGGGGCATTTTTTAATTCCCTTAATAAGGGTTCATACTAAGCTTTTGAATTTATCAAAACATATCCCCTGGGAGTGTCTTAACCAAGAGTGCAGCAAGGCCCGTTGTCGTGCACCAGTTCCCGTTCGAGTCTAGCTCAAAGCGGTGTTTTCGGGTTTTACCCCTAGGATACATCTGTGCCAGAGCCGCCTCTACCTACTCGTATCCATACAGGGATGTATTTGTTTGATAAACCACTTACTCAGTACTTACCAAAACTTAGGGATGTTTTTATTATACTTATTCTTGTATCTAAGTCATTACTAGGGTTTCCTAATCCCAAAAAATAACTAAACCTATCCTTTGAAAACAACTATGACAACTCTGCTTTTATTACAAACTTAAACATGATTTATTACATAAAACTTCACTTGATACAACAAGAAGATCGAGAGGTTTAGTGTATTTGGGGCTTAGGATCATTACATAAAAACTTGAAACATGAAATAAAACATCTTTATTGAAAACTTCCTTTACATGACCACTACATTCCCTCGTACTTAGCATTGCATGGGATAGCCTGAGGACATGCATAAGAAAAGGGTGAGCTATAAAGCCCAGTAAGGGAGTACACAAGGAATAACATGAGGAGTATAATACATGTTAGACAATAGGAATATCAATAGATCATAAAAGAAACATGAACATAAAGGCATGATAAAGCATGATAATCATAACATGGAAATGTGGAAACAACACTTAACATGGAATTAGTATGAGCCAAGGCTCATTGCACATAGAGCATGAGTAAATCCTCATTGCACATAAAGCACGAGTAAACCCTCGTTGCACTTGAATTAGCATGATTCAACACTCATTGCACATGACGTATCATGATACTATACTTTATCCAATGCATTGGAGCGCTATAAGGGCGCACCCTTCTTAAACATTTCATTTCATGCATAAGTGTGCCACATGCATCATAAAACATGGATTCATAAAACATAATCATTTATTATATGATAAAGGAATGTGGAATTCATACATGAAACTTTATAATCAATAATTAAAGGTGTATAAAGGTGGATACCCTTGATGGAGAAATGGGCATGGTATCCACTACACAATGGCATTGGCTTAGAAAATCGGTGCGATTTTGGCAACGTAACGGTGTGACATAAGAATTCATAAAAATGGTTGATGAGAGAGAAAGGTGTTACTCATCATATTTACATGTAATGGACAGTAATTAGGTCATATAGATACATGTACCAACAATTTTAATTGAATTTAGATTCATGATACAAAAATTATTGCTTGAATGTAAAAGAAGAGAGAGAAGTTCCTTTCGGAATTTCGGCATAGTAACGGGTGTATATGGGAGGAATTTAATGAGAGAGAAAAGGGTCTCCCATCATTCAAAAAATAAGAGGGAAGTATGGGGGAGGTTCTAAACCATACCCCAACATTCATAATTTAAATTAAAAGGGTAATACAACTTAAAGAAAATTGACAAAAATGAGAAAGGAAGAAAAAACCCTTACTTGGAAGTGTGCTTCCAAAGGCTAGAGAGAGGCTTGTGAGAGGATTCTTGGGAGCTTGGGGAACCTTGGGAGGATTCTAGAGAGAGTAGGGCAGAGGTTGGACGAACTCCAAGTGATTTTAGTGAGGAGGAAGTGGGATATTGGGTGGGTTTATATAGGAAAGGTGAGGAAATTCTTTATTATTTAGGTTTGGGACCCCTTATATTAAATTAATCCAAAACACAAATTATCCCATGGTTTTTGACCATGGTTTTTGGAAAAGGGAAGAGGAAAACAATATTTTATAAGGACAAAGTCCTAAATTCTTAAAATAATAAGGTTTCTTATGTGGAGGTGAGTCACACTCTCATGGAAATTAATTTAAAAAGGCAAAGTGTTGAATATGTCTTGAGGGGTCCATTAATGCTTTGAAAAGTAAGTCAAACAAACCCAAAATAACATTATTTTAATGGTAAAACATATATTGGCTAAACATAAAGATTATAGTATTTTATTACATCACTATTGGGTCACTATGATGTCATAAAATACATTATATATTTAAACGGTATTTAATTTTTACCCAAAAATTTGACTGTCTCAGAAAATTATGAAAAATTCACCGTTGGATAATTTCGACGTCCTGATTCCAGAAATAACATTTATTTTATCTAAATAATTTTCTAAATATTTTAATTTTCACTTTTAAAATAAAAACCGACATTTATCGAAAATTCACAGGTTTTGACAGAAATGGCTTTCAAACCTTAATAAAAATTTTAATTGCATTCATAAAATTATAAGATCATTTATATTTAATAAAAAATAATTTAATATTATTATTATTATTTTATTAAAATATTATTTAATTCAAAAATCCCTTAATTTAATAAAATATATTTCTTAATTAAATAATAACTAAAAACACCATTTGTACTTTAAAAACTATTTACAATGTATCAAAAATGACTAGAAATTATAATCATTATTATATACAAAAATAATGTACATGAACATAGTACTACTTATTTGTTACATAACCCCTTAAAACAGCCGCATAAGACCTAAGGGTAAGGTGTGCGATGGTGACAGACTCTTGGGGTGGCTCGGATAACATCGCTCGAGTGGTAATTTCTATCAATTTCCATTTTTCCCGTAGACGGTCCCGTTCGAGCTTGAAATGATGAAGCTAAACTTGGGATTGGTCAAGAGCGAATCCCAAGGATGCCACCTCTTTTTCAAGATCTAACAAATGGGCTTCGTACGGAGCAATTCTACTGGACGAGGCCATCGCTTCTTTTGTCTGAATAAATTGGATTTGTTAAACCCCTATATTTATACTAATCATATGATCATTGTTCAACGGATATATTAGAAACGGTCAAAATTCTTAACATAAAACCAAAGAAGTTGAAATTTTATATAAACATAAATAGACATTTAATTAGATCAAGAGGGATTTCCATTAATAAAACTTTGGGTTGTTACAGATATCCTGAGAAGTAGAGCTAGGGCGTTTCTTTTAGTGAGAGTTAGGATAACTACTCCCTTGATGACTCATGGCATGGGTATTTCTTACTCCTCTACTCTGGTAGAGACGGGACTCCCCACCTCATGAGTGCGGGTTCCTTTTCCTATGAGATGGTTTTCCTATCTTTGGAGTTGATACTCCACCACACGGCTAGACCAGGCCGGTTGCATGGGTCACCTTGTGTTTTGATTACACGGGTTGAGATACATGGGTTGAGACCATGTACGGGCATATGACCAGCATACACGTGGCAGACCCCAGATACTTTGACACGATGGGTGATCCTTTATACATGTTGTGTAGTTGTGTTTTACACGACCAGCCTTGCGACATGGTACATTGTACACGGGTAGTACCTGGGGTCAGAGGACATGGCGTGTAACCTTTCTACATGTCGTGTACTTTTCAATACAAGGCTTTATCTTCTTGTACACCATATTTTGTACATCTTTCGTTTGGGTTAGTGCCCCTTATTCTTGTTCCCCTGAAGGTCAGGCATCGTTTCCTTCTAATGGAGTACAATCCCTTCAGCAGGACTTTCTGTGATAGAGTCGGCATCCCTCCGAGAGGATCGGAGCGAGATCCTCTATCCATTCCAGACCCTAGGTAGAGTCAGGCATCGACGTGACCAACTCTACCAGGCTTTGATCCTCTACCTAGATGGTGAATCACCTAGTTGGTGAATCTAGATGAGTCGCGGTATCCACCATGGCCATGGCAGTGATCCTCATCTGTGTATCATGATCTTCCCACTCAGGAGTGTGTCTCCTATAATGAGTGTAACTACCTCTCATGAAGATTCCCGACGAACAATACTTCTTGGATGGACGTCATCAGAGCTATAAAACTCGTAGAGTGTGTCCTCCCGGAACGAGTACTTCATGGAAATCTTTGAACTGGGTCCCTAGCATGGGTATGTAGTTTTGTAACTTGTCTCTAGACTACAGGTCTGAGTTACGAGTATATCTGGTTGCCCTGGATATATGTATGGGCATATACCTGGTGTGAGCTATGAGATGAATATCCCCTTACTCTATTGTTTGGGTTTCTTTGAGCGATCATATCTATTATTGGGTGGAGTTGTACTCTTTTTTTTACTCTTGTTGTACCTTGTTCTCTCTTATTTCTCTCCTCTTTAGTACCTCTATTGCTGCTCCATTGAGCCTTTGGGGTATCCTACTGAGTATTTTTATACTCACCCCTGCTTGGGCTTTTCCCACATTTGGCGTGCCCTTACAGACGAAGAATAGGTTGATCGTGACATCAGAGGAACTTCGGGATATGGGGTGCTTAGACCACGTGCGGTGGTCATAGATTGGGATTCAGGAGTCGGACTCTTCCATCTATTTTACTTTTTCACCGGTTGTCGGGTTGTGGCATTTTTCTAGTTGGGTGTTTATTTTTTCCCCTTTCCCTTTCAGCTTTACTTTTCTTGTACTTGTACTGTTAGAGGCTGATGCATTTTTATTTGGTTCCCTTTTTATAGTAGTGTGGAACCTTGATTTATTATTTTTCTCTACACTTTTTCATTGAGTTAACTACGTGTGTGTGTGTATTGGTTCTTAGGAAAAGGCATCCCTGAGTTTTTTGTGCCTTTGGCGCTAGTTGCCAGCCCCTGTCCTATGGAGGCGGGCTTGGGGTAGTTACGGCTCGAGCCCTGGTACGGGTTGGGTCATGACAGAGTGGTATCAGAGGTGGTTCGACCCTTGGGATGTTGTTCGGACATTTCCCTAAAATGGTCTTGGTTGGGTTTAGGGAAACAGTGTCGATGTGCCTTGAGAACGGCTCTTAGGCCAGGGATTCCAGTGATGGTGTGGGCGGCCGACGTATTCATTCTCCAAGACCTTGATTACCCACTTGTCGACTCGGCACCCTGAGACACCTGTTGCAAGGAACAATGGTACATGCATCATATAGGATTGAGTCTTTGACTGCCCTTCTCGAGTCAGCTCCCCATATTTGTTGATATATATAGATATGATCATCCGACCACAGTGATCCTTGATAACATTCAAGATGTCTCCGTAATGACATCTATCCAGGATACTAGCTACGGTTCATGGTGACGATTCTGTGAGCGACCAGAGCTCAGTTCAGGACCCATCATGCGAGCCCCTTTCTCTAGGTGGGCAGGTAATAGCACCCCTACCTGTTGAGAAGAAGACAACCCCAGTTGAGAAGGCTGAGGACATGTGCAGGTTGAGTACACTTTATGAGTTCCAGCACCAGAGACCAATGAGGTTCTGTAGTAAGCCAGGCCCTCAGACAGTAGAGGTTTGGCTAGAGTCGGTGGTCCACTGGTCTATAATGGTAGTTTCTGAGAATAGACATTCGAGCGGGGACTCTGTAGAGTGATCTATGCAATTATAGTGCCCTTGTGCATTCCCACCTAAGTCAAGGTGTGAGAGTAGGCACTAGTGGTAGAAAGCTTCCTGCCACGCCATACAGTTGGTTGTGATAGTGAGCGCAATAGAGATGAGACATCTACTACAACTAGAAGATGCCAGATGATGAGATCTCAACGCAGGAGATATTCTCAAGATCAGTCACATGAACATGATCATTTGAGACCCAGACAGCACAGTGGAAGCACGGTGGAATAATCTTGCAGACTTGTGCAATCAAGGTTCGGTTATGTAGCAGATTCCCGTAGCGATAAGTTCGGGAAGTCCCAGAGTCACCTAGTGTGGGAAGTTTCAGAGCAGATGACTTCCCTGCAGCTGACCCAAGTGGAACATGAGGGTATAAATTTTCTTTAGTCGATGGTATTGAATCCTTCACCTCTCGAGCATGTAAGAGAGTCTCAGTTGTGATTCATCGACTAGGAGATCTTGTGTGACCAGATATCCTTAGTTGTTTCACCATATGGATATTCTAAAGGAGGGAATCACGAGACCCTATTCCAGTGAAAAACAGTGATTCCAACTATGACATGGGATATAGAGGTTCGGTCGGGGAGGCAAACTTTCCCCCGAGTTCTATCAAGCCGTTTGAGACTGTGCAAGGAGATGGAAAGGTTGCATATCACCTTGCCTTATCCCAAGTAGTTGGAGTGGGTAAACGATTCCTTACATGTGTCTCAACTAAGAAGATATGTGTGTGTTCCTACACATGTCATCAGCTGAATAAATCCTTATGAGGGTGGACCACCCCTTTGGTCCACATTATTTAGAAGCACAGAAACGTACAGGTTTCCCTAGGAGTGGGAGAGCTAAGTGTGGGCTCGGTATCCCGAGTGCTTTCCCTGGTTTTGATTTTCGAGGACGAAAAGCTTGAAAGAGGGAATAATGTAGAGACCCAGTTTTTTTCCAAATAAGACTTTGAAATATTTCTAAGAATATTTCCAAAGATGGGCACTAAGACGGTGTGAAATTCAGAGGCTCGGTGTGCCCGGAATTAATTTTATAAAAATGTTAAGTGTTTTTATATTACGCAAGCGTGGTTAACTAAAAAAATGTGATATATCTTAAATGTTTAATAAAATCAGAAATATGATACCACGATTGGGTATGGAATGCAGTGTTTCCCCTAGGAGCAACATAAAATAAGTCGGCGCGGGATGTTCGGACCCCTCGCTCGTTGGCGATGTATTAAAATGGATAAATTAAATTATTAATTTATTCATTTAATATCTAAAACCTGAATATCTCTAGAATAGGGACTAGATAAAAAATTTGAGGCCACCGATGAACTCGGAACGTAGGTTTTACCCTAAGAAAGGTATAACCTTTGTCCGCATCGTGTGTTTGGCATATGCGCCATCACGGGAGAATAATTAAATAATTAAATAATTGTTTATTTAGTTATTTAATTTATTTCTTTTAACCTAGAGAGAGGTTATAAATTCTTTGTTTATAGGGGGTTGGTCTCATAATTCATTTTGTCCAACGATGGTAAACCCTCCCTTCCTATCCTCTCCTTCTCTCCCTGTTGATGAATGACGAACGAAGAACAATGAAGCCTCGGATCCAGGCAAATCGAAGAGCGAAGAATGCAACATCTTCTTCTCATATTTGTGCAAGTGTGATCCTCGTCAACATTGAGCAAATCTTGATGAACGCGATCTTCACCAATGATCGATCCAAACTTGAGGTAGGATTTATCTTTGTGGATTCCTTACCTCGGTTTAATTTCTCATGATGAACACAAATTAAATAAATTAATTCGCGGATCGATAAATAGTTGATTGAATTAATTTTCTTCTTTTTTATCTTGGATTTTAGATTCTTGAAGCATGATAGATATTTAATTGTTAATTCCCCATGTTCTTGATTCAAAAGAACGATGGACAAACTAACACGGCTATTGATCTGCACTTAAACTGAAATCCTTTCTTATTCATTGTTCGCACATTCTTCGTGTGTTCTTCATCCCCAAAAAAATTAAGAGCGCTGGAAACTCAATGTTTCATTGAGCGCGACATACGGACGTGAAGGTCTTGACCCAAGGATCGTGGATCCACATTCATCTATTTTTTCTGAGTTAAATCGAAGTCTGAATGACGCACAGAATGATCCCATGACGCGGGTCTGGCGAGGGTTTCGGCGGTTCAAGGTGGCGGTTTAGTGAAGCGATTAGACGACCGCGGACGATGAGAGAGGTACCTCCGACGGAATGTGAGGCGGCTCCGATGGTTTGGAGCGGTGTGGGAGACCAGGCCGACGGCGGTCCAGGGAAGCGAGGTTTCCAAGGTGAGGTTGTCCGGTCAGTAGGACAACGCATCATAGCAGGGACGGTCCGGCGCGGCTAGTGTAGGCGGTACGGCGGCGCAGCGGGAGGCCGAGACGGCGGTAGGCCAGAGGTGGCAGATCTGGCGTAAGAGGCAGCCACGTGAAGGTCGGTAGGGTTTGGAGGAGAAGAAACCATGAATGGAGAAGGAGATTGGAGAGAGAAGAAGTTTAAAGAAAATAAATTGAAAAAAATGAAAAAAAAACAGAGAATCCGATGAATGGGTTATGCACACCAAATTTTGAATAGGGATTTTGTGCATGGAAAGGGTTTGGAGTTATGAAATATTTAAATAAATAAACAATTAATAATAATAATAAAATATTGTTATTATTAATTTTGTTGATAAAACACTATTCTGTCCGTAACTTATCCGTGCGAACTCGGTTTCATGAACCGTCAGCGTCAATGAGACCCTAACTTCGAGACAGAATTTATGAGTCCGATATTGGATGTCTTTTTCAGGTTTTCAGATCAGGTACCTGAAGCACTCAGAAAATAATAGATTTAATAATATTATTAAATCTTCAACCCGCCATAACTCATGCGTACGACGTCCGATTGACTCGCCGATAGTGGGGATGTGACCCTGTCTTTAATACGGTCGGTTCAAGTCTAATGTTGGATACTAAATTCTGGTTCATGGATTGGATCCACGAAACACCGAATAATATTATTATTATTATTATTATGGGATCTTGTATCTAACATATCTCCCTCATACGGTGTCGGAATGATGAACTGTATGCGACGTTACGACCCTGAAATTAAGACGGATGCTTCAAGACCAATTATGGATGTTTAATTCGAGGTCGAGGTGCAGGCCCCACGAGGCCCGGTTCACGCGTGTTGTGGTGAATTGAAACCTTTTCACCGGCTATCCGTTTTGGAAAAATGGGTAGTCCATATCGTGTACTTTTCCGTATGGATCGTAATGGTGTGACCGGTTTGGTTAACCGGTGTCTTTTGAAGTACGACTGGGTTGGATCGAATATGAATCCAACTGGGCCCCCGATACTAAAATGTCTATAACTTACAGATCGATCATCTAATTGATGCGCTATCTGTAATGTCATAACCCATAGGACGAGGCGGTCCTTTTGAGATACTCCACATGGCTTTTGGAGAAAGTTGGAGTGTGATCGGGTTGGATCATACATGAATCCAATCGGGCCCTCGGCACTAAAATGCTTGTAACTTACAGACTGGGCATCTGATTGACGCACCGTCTGTCGTATTGAAACCTTTATTGCATAGTAGTCCTTCAGGTTTCTCCCTTGTGGAACTTCATGGTGGTTGAGGTATGACTGTTATCCTGAGGAGTAGAGCTAGGTCGTTTCTTTTAGTGAGAGTTAGGATGACTACTCCCTTGATGACTCAAGGCGTGGGTATTTATTACTCCTCTGATCTGGTAGAGAGGAGACTCCCCACCTCATGAGTGTGGGTTCCTTTTCCTCTGAGATGGTTTTCCTATCTTTGGATTCAATACTCCACTACATGGCCAGACCAGGCCGATTGTATGGGTCACCTTGTATTCTGATTACACGGGTTGACATACATGGGTTGAGACCGTGTACGGGAACATGACCATCGTACATGGGGAAGACCCCAGATACTTTGACATGACGGGTGATCCTTTCTACATGCTGTGTAGTTGCATTTTACACGACCATCCTTGAGACATGGGCCGTTGTACATGGGTAGTACCCGGGGTCAGAGGACCTGGCGTGTAACCTTTCTACATGCCATGTACTTTTCATTAAATGAATTGATCTTCTTATCCATCGTATTTTGGACATCTTTAATTTCGGTTAGTGCCCCTTCTTCTCGTTCCCCTGAAGGTCAGGAATCGTTTCCTTCTACAGGAGTACGATCCCTTCAGCAGGACTTTCTATGATAGAGTTGGCATCCCTCTGAGAGGCCCAGAGCGAGATCCTCTATCCATTCCTGACCCTAGGTAGAGTCAGGCATCGACGTGACCAACTCTTACAGGCGTTGATCCTCTACCTAGCTGGTGAATCACCTAGCTGGTGAATCTGGATGAGTCGCGATATCTTCCATGGCCCTGGCAGTGATCCTCATCTGTGTATCGTGATCTTTCCCACTCAGGAGTGTGTCTCCTGTAATGAGTGCTTCTATCTATCGTGATCTTTCCACCAGGAGTGTGTCTCCCATAATGAGTGTAACTACCTCTCGTGAATATTCCTGACAAACAATACTTCTTGGATGGATGTCATCAAAGTTATCAGACTCGCGGAGTGTGTCCTCCTGGAACGAGTACTTCGTGGAAATCTTTGAACTGGATCCCTAGTGTAGGTATGTAGTTGTGTAACTTGTCTCTAGACTACAGGTCTGAGTTACGAGTATATCTGGTTGCCCTGGGTATATGTATGGCATATACCTGGTGTGAGCTGTGAGATGAAGATCCCCTTACTCTATCGTTTGGGATTTTTTGAGCGATCATATCTATTATTGGGTGGAGTTGTACTCTTTTTGTTCACTCTTGGTGTACCTTGTTCTCTCTTACTACTCTCCTCTTCAGTACCTCTATTGCTACTCTCTTGAGCCATCGGGGCATCCTACTGAGTATTTTTATACTCACCCCTACTTGGGCTTTTCCCGCATTTGGCGTGCCCTTGCAGACAATGAAAAGGTTGATCATGACATCAAAGGAGCTTCGGGATATGGGGTGCTTGGACCGCGTGCGGTGGTCGTAGCTTGGGATTCAGGAGTGGGACTCTTCCAGCTATTTTACTTTTTCACCTGTTGCTAGGTTGTGGCATTTTTCTAGTTGGGTGTGTATTTTTTCCCATTTCCCTTTCAGCTTTACTTTTCTTGTACTTCTACTATTATAGGTTGATGCATTTTTGTTTGGTTCCCTATTTATAGTAGTGTGGAACCTTGCTTTCTTCTTTTTCTCTGCACTTTTTCATTGATTTAGCTATGTGTTTGTGTGTACAGGTTCTTAGGAAAAGGCTTCCCCAAGTTTTTTGTGCCTTCGGTACTAGTCGCCATCCCCTGGCCTATGGAGGCGGGCTTGGGGTAGTTGCGGCTCGAGCCCTGGTACAGGTCAGGTCGTGACATCAACACCTTCCTTTAGTCGAGTTTTCATACAATAATAGTATTAACTTGAGCATTCAGATGAATCCTTATGAGGAAATCGATCGAAATAAGTGTATAAATACAATGTGATGATATAATATTGGAGAAACAAATATATTGGGATAGGAACAAGCTGATGGAATTTTAGAGATAGTTAGAGCTATTCAGTAATACATAAGGGCATCATAAAGTTGACATAAAAGATATGCCACATTCATCAATGAGATATGGAGTTTGAAGTTGGTGAGATGGTGATTCTGTGAATTTCACTATGGAATATGAAAATGAGATTTGAGAAGAATGTAATGTAGATTCATATGTATAATATCCCTTTCTAGATTATTGATTAAGTAGTGAATCTAGATTACCAATTGGTGCTTCCACTAAGCCTCTCTCAAATTCACAATTTGTTCCATGTATATATCCTTAGGAGGTACATAATAGACCCTTCATATGTACTAAACTCAGAGTTCATACCACTAGAGCAAGATATTTGTTATAAGTAATAACTGATTGAGATTTTGTATCATATAGAGAAAGTGATGTAAAACAATACCACTCACATTGTCATTGTTTTATGAAAAAAACAATTTAAAGAAGATACTTGTGAACCTGAGGATGTGATGAGGAAGAATTATACTTAGCTATATATATGATAGTAAAGTAATTACAGGGGAAATTTTAATTTTAAGGGGGTTATAATTTGAAACAAATAGATTTTATGAAATATTTTGTATTCAAATAAATTTAATTTCATCAATAGCTTGTGTTACACGCAACACCGAGTTTAAATGAACTATGATATACTATTAAAATATAATGGTTTATGGTGATAGTTACAACTTAGAAATTTAATTGGTGGATATGAATAAGAATAAATAAATTATGAAAATTATATTTTTTACACATGTATGTAATAAGTTCCTTGGTTATCAATTGATTGGAAATGAAAAAAAAAATCATTTGAAAGTAAATGAATTTTTTTTTTTGAAAATCCATTTTATGTGTTCATTTTGTTTTTATCTTAATAAATTAAATTAATCACTATTTTTTGAAATATTTAAATAAAATTTATATATTATATATTCAATTAAATGATTTATCAACCGTCTAATAATTCTTTATTGGCATGGGATAATAAGAAACCTAGTTTTATGCTTAAAAACTATATTTTTTATAAAATCGGTTTCATCACATTTGGGTCACATAATTTAAAATTAAAATTTGGAAATTTTTCAGAAATATTTTTGAAAAATGAAGGAATTTTTTTTCAAAATTATCAAATAGTGGTTTTTTGAGAATTTTATAAAAACATTACTTTTTTATGTATAGTGGAAAAAATATTGATTTTTATTTAAAACTACCATTTAATTTAAAGATTTCACAAAGTTAAATATTGTTTCAAAATATTTTAAAAATTAAATGATTAGAGTTATATTTCTATTAATCTAATTTAGGTCATTAAAATATATTTCATGTGGAATTCTGATATAAAAACATTTATACTTATGAAAAGTTTTTCTTTGAAAAAAATATTTTTGTCACATCTGTGGGATTAATTTTTAATTAAATTATGAAACTTATATTAATTTAATTTTGTAAAATGGATTCAATATCTACAATCATGATAATTAATATTATTTAATAATTCCAAAATTAATTTTTGGCCATGATGAATAGTAAAAACAATAAAAAGTAATTATCACCTTTAAGTTTAAAATGAGTTTATTGAGGCTTAAAAAATGTGAATGGTAAATATTACCTATAAAATTTTATAATTATAATTGTATTGAAATATTTATACCTTATATTTTCTAAGGATAAATAATTATCTATTTTAGAGCATATTTTATAAGAAAGTAACATGGTATTATTGTAAAACATTGAAAATTTACTAGTGTTCCACTCACCTCAATTATAAAATGGAACACCCTCTTATTTCCTCATCACACATCAAAATATATTTTGATCGGAAAATAACTACTAAAATCCATTCATTAAATTCCTCCCCATGACCTATTTTTCTCATATTTATTAAAAAATCATCCTAGAAAAGATTTATGTGTAAATTTTTTTACTCCAACTAAGTGGTATAGTTCTAAACCATGTATTATTTTATTTCTTATTCCACCTACGTAAAATATTATCCAAATATGATGAAATATTAAATTTTTTATTTTAAATATAATTATATTTTATTTTGATAATTACATAACCCATATCATTCTCCTATTTTATTAAATGGAAAATGAAACTGTCGATCATGTGTATGAAGGACTACAGCCTCATGAACTGATGTAATTTGTTTTCCATTATATCCTCTCATGGATTGATTTAATGATGATTTTAAAGTATTAATATTATATTAATGTCATAAATATAATTTTTTAATTATAATATCATGTCTACTTTCTTACATTTTCATTCTTTAAAAAATGATAATGCCATGCATGTGTATGTATGGACTACTGCCTCCACGAAGCGACGTGATAATTCATTAAATTAATTTTTACATGGATAGTAATAAGGATGTATTTAAAAAAATATACATGATATATATGATATAAAAATGATTCTATAATGTTTAATTTTTATATATCTTTATTTTGTTCGATCCATTGAAAATATGGAACAAAATTCATGTGTACGTATGACCTACTGTCTCCATGAATGGTGTAAATAATTTTACTATATATAAATTTTATTTATGAAACTAAAAATTTATGTAATTAATATATATGATATTTATATAATTATTAACATTATTAAGATAATGGAGGCATAATCAATGTTCAAGAACCAAAACATACATTACAAATGAAGCAATTATCACCTTGAACAGTGATTTCAATAAAGAATGGTTAATAGAAGGGTGATAAAAAGATAACGAGTAAATAATATATGATACTATATATATGGGTTACTTTTTAGAATTTATTTATAATAAAACTATATTTATTATATTATATGTTTGAATGTGTATGATGAATGTTGTGATTTGAGGTAAAATATTTTAATCTCACTTTTATTTTTGTGGAACACGTGCCATATTAACCACTTGTTTCTTTTATATGGTGTATATACTACCCATGAATTTATTTTATGGTTTTTATAATAAAAATTATGGGATATACATATCCATCTAATGTTATTTATCTCATGGGTTATTTGATTTAAATGTTTCCAAAGTGGTAAGGGTTTTATGTTTCAATCTCATTATTTATCAGGATTGTTTATGATTATACTTTAGATGAGAAAATATTATAATATATCTCTCAAGAAACTATATATTTTTCATATCCCCTATTTATTTCTTAAGTGCTTATATCTTCCTTACATTTTCTTCCCCATAAGTACTCAAGAGACTGAAAAAAAAAATTTAAGTAAGACCGAATATATTTCCCTCTTCGGTTGAAAATAATATATATACCATATCCAGGATTCCTAAAATAGTTTTAAATAATGTTTTTATTATTCTCTAAAGATTTTTTAAATTCATCTTTTCCCATATATAAATTTTAAAAAATGATTTAGAACAAATTTTATTTTTGTTATTTGAATTATGTACTTTTTGAAACCTTTTATAAATGAGTGAAATGAACATTTTATTTTAACTTATACGACATGTAAAAAAAATCCACCATAATTAATTATCAATGATTTGAAGATTAAATTACATATTTCTAAATTTATATTCAAAGAAATTATTTTCTTTAATATTTTATAAATTCTTATATTTTGATGATTTTATTTCAAAATGGAAAGGATATTTTATTTAATAATGTTTCAATGATATTATTATGGTATTTCTAATGATTAATGAAAATAACCCCATATAATATGTATGATTTACTGGTGATATGATCTAATGGTACAATCCTTATCCTTTCTCTGGATATTTTATGATTATGCTTACAAATGTTTATGAAACTCATTTCTTTCACATAGTTTATGCAATGTTAAAATGTTTAGGAAACCTATTTCCTTTTCATAGGTTACGATATGATGAATAATTTTATGCTACACATTCTATTATTTTCATTATGGAATGGGTGTTCTTGGAATTATATATACCTAAAATTAATTAGTTAATGATTAATTTTCTATTCCTTCAAAGAGGGTACATGGGAGGCTATCCCAATCCCAAAATAGGGTACACAAAAGGTTATACCAATCCTAAAATATGGTATATGGGAGGTTATACCAAGACCAAAAGAGGGTAAATGGGTGGTTATACTAATATTAAGGAAGTTAAATGGGTGTTTATTTCAATAATAACATATTACGAATTTCTTAGTGGGTATACTTGACATAGTATTTTTATCCTCATGTGTATGAAAAAAAATACATTTCCTATTAAAATTTTATGCTTTCATGGATTATGTTCTTTTATTACTTTATGATTCTTGTATTGGGAAAAAATGATATTTATTACATGACATAACTATATCATCTATTATATGTAGTGTATCATTTTCAAATTTTATTCTCATGTTCTCATACCCTTATGCTCATGTTATCTTGATATCTAACTTGTTAACCCTTAATGAGTATCTAATGTCATAGTTTCTAATGTTTCCATTCCCTAGGTTATGAAGAAAGGTAATATGTATGATATGTCTAAGAAGGGATCTATTTATAAAGAATTTAGTGGAATATGTTGTATTATACTTATGAACTAGTAGTTCATGTATATATGTTTCCAATGATACCAGGACTATATGATTCCTATGTGATTCATTATGTAATATAATTATTATTAATATATTAATATGTGATATATTTTTATTGAAATTAGGGGTCACTATATGACAAAATAATGACACTTCTGTTAGTATGAACATGAAGGAATAGGATTCATGCTAGAGTGACAGTAGAAAACTATAGCTTGGAGAAGGTTATTTAAAAAAATAGTGGGAGAAGGAGGTCCTCAGTGTTTCAGCTATAAACAATGTGGGAATCATAGAATTTTTTTTGAATGAATTAGATCATGTTCTATTAGTGTGGTAAGACTATAAAAATATAGTGTGTATACTTGAAGGCATCATAAACAAGGTCTTATGGGGTTTCATGTAAAAAATAGGAATCGAGCCCTAGGATTGTTTGAGGTCATCATCAGTTGATTTAGACACATCATACAATGATGGATCAGGTGGTCCATTCATATTTTGGATAATAAAATGTACTTGAGGTGGGAAATTTATATGTGATGGACCATGTTTTTTCTGACTATAGAGATGTACCATCAACCCTTTGAGGTACTTTATTTTCACCTCTATACTTTCTACTAATCTTTTTTGTATTTGTTCTTCCAATTCATTTATATATGAAAAAATTGTTTTGGGGGTTGACTTAGTTTCATGTTTTCTTTGTAATTTCATTATATTGATACATCATCTTAGATGAAATTGGATAATCATTAGTGATGTATAGTACTTCCTATAGTAGTTTTTGGATATGGAAATATATAGAATTTTTTTATTAATTATATAACTAGATTTGATGTGTTATATGTCATGGACTAGATTAATGGTTATAAAGAACCTGTGAACTACTATCATATGTGGATATCCTTTATTTCCCCTAAGGGGGAGAAGGTCATTAAGGATGGTGAATGGTATGTGGTATCTGGTAGAGTGGGATCATTTATGACCCAGTTTAGAGATATTATAGCACAATTAGTAGTTATATCTCTTACATTAGGGATAGATATGGCCTCTTCCTTTCTAATAGTGGTGGACCTATATTATGATGTCTTTTGAGATAAACATTCAAGACTACCTCCTATGATAGGAATTAATTTGATATCTAACTCTTTCTATGAGTGAAACCTATATCTATTTCCTCATATCATATAGTGCCAATTGATTTAAAGGAATATAAGGTATAACATGAAGATCTAGATGTGATGGATTTTACAAGAGCATGAACATCTCCCAAGGGTGGTCTGATTTTGTTTGAAAAGGAGGTGTACTATAGAATTAAGATGTATATAGAATATAATAATCTAAACCAAATGACCTTGATGTATTGACACACATTTTTGAGGATCGATGACTTTTTTTATGGATTATGGGGAGCCTGTTAGTTCTACAATATTATTATACAGTATGGATACCATCAGCTTCATGTTAGAGTGGAGGATATCCATAAATAAATGTTCATGACTAGATATGTAATGTTTAGGTATCTTGTCAGGCCTTTTGGAATGAAAAATTACTTAATAGTTTTCATGGGTGTCATAAACCGGATATTCAATAATTATATCAACTCTTTAATTATAGAGTTTTTTTATAATATCCTGATATACTCTGAAATTAAATATGAATTCTTAGCACCTAGGTATTGTACTATGTGCAATTAGAGAACATTAAAATTATACAAATATATAAACATGTGTCTTTTTGGATTTAGGAGACATGTTTCCTAGGGAATATATAATCATAGGTTGTAATTTCATTAGACCATGTGAAGCCTATGGTGGTGGTGTAATGGGATCATCCTAAGATTGTTTTTCAGATCTAAATATTTCATTGTTTAGATGGATAAAATAGACCACCACTACGATACTTATCCTATTTGGAAGTGCCTAATACATGTCTTTCTAATAATGGGATGAATCTCAAGTTGTTGGATCTATATGAGGAGGTATTCCAAGATCTAAAGGGAGGATTAATGAAAACCCCAATTCTATCTTTTCCAGAACCTAGGATTGGATTTGTAGTTTTATATGAGGCGTCGGGATTTTGTTTTAGATCTATTTTGATTCTAAATAACATGGAAGTAACTTATGGTTAATATCAGCTATGAACACGTGAGAGTAAATACAAAACACATGATTTTGAGTTGTCCACTGTCATCCATGCTCTGAAGTATTGGTGACATTGTCTCTTTTATGAGAGGTTTCCTATTTACACAGACCAAATGATACTCTGATATATATTTTATAATCTTGATATAAACATGAGGTAGAGGTTTTTGGTAGATTATCTATATAAATTTTACTTTGAGAAGTCCAATGATTTGTTACTGGGTAATGTCATTATAATGATATTATCTGTAAAACACTAAAGACGACAAGAGCCGGGAGAGTGGCCTTTCTTGGAGGAGTGGCATCTAATGATTCTGATGGTAGAATGGATAGTGGATACATAATATGATTGATTAGTGTTAACATATTCATGTTTTGTGATCCAATTTTATTTATTATACTTGGTGAAATTGTTCCACAAGTCATACCCTAAGTGTATAGTGATGTGGGAATTTTTATAGGGGGTAATTCTATTTCAGAATGGTCAGTAGGTGATGAAGAAATATACTACATTCATGAGAGGTTTGAAATTCCATATTCCTTGAAGGGATATATAATGAGATAATCCAATGTATGAAATTGGTAAATTACTATTTGGTCTAAAAATATATACCATGACATCATATGGAATATTGGTGTCCATGTATGAAGTGATTCATCACCATTTTTTATTTAAAGATGCTTTAACTATCATAGGATGAATATTGAGCATCAGTATCATGGTGGGTTTATTCATCCACTAATGTTGTATATGTTGATGTTAGATTATGTGATAATGTAATTTATGATAAGGATACCTAGGATTTCATATTTTCGAAATCCTTTTTGGGTGACAGTCAATCGATTAATGAATGTGGATCACTTATTAATGATATGAGAGATTCACTATGTTGATGAGTTAGAGAAATCTATATATCAAAGAGATTGTATGGATATTTGGAGTTGTTTCTAGTATAATATATGATAATTATTCCTATTTTAGATTGTGGTGCTGGAAATAATTGTATATGGAATTGGGGACTCTTTCTAAGTTTAGTATGGAGTATAATCCATAGACCAATAGATGGCCAGAGAGGGCAATTATTTTCATGAGGGTATGCTTCAATCATGAATCCTGGACATCAATAGAGTATGGGATGAGAACCTAGCATTATTAGAGTTATCATTACATCAATATATTTTGTGATTCTATTTATATAGAAACTTTTTAGACTCTCTATTAATGGTTGTTCCTATCACTGCTATGTTGGAATGAGGAGGGTGAGGCCTCTATTTTTGGGATGATTATGGTGTATGAGAACTCAGAAAGATTTTAGTTTTTTAGGAAGTGGTTGGTTACCATTTTAAGTAGTAATCCATCAAATTATTAATTGTGTAGATGACCATTAGAGTTAACTTTTGGTGTTTGGGTGTTCTTGAGGATTTCACCTCAGTTTGGGCATTATTATTTCCAAAAGTAGGGGAATCTGGCAACGTGTTTTATGGGACAGTTGGAGATCACTATATATATTAGATATCTGGATAACTAAATAGACCATATTCTACATTATTGAGGAATGAATGATGTGTTTTATTTTTTTTCATCTTTGGTGGTACACGCATAATACTATGCATGTGATCGATATCATGGATTTTGAGATGGAACAAGGTGAATATTTTTGGTGTTCTCATTGAGGATCATAGACTGAAGAGATAATGTGATGCAAGGTAACATGGTTATAATATTTTATGTCATGTGGAAGCATGAATATATCCATGAAAAATTTTGTAGCATGATTCTAATGTTTGAGCTTAGTGACTAGAGTTTTTCAAGCAGGACCATAAGAGATGATTCTTGAGGACAAGAATCCATAGTGGGAGATATTATAAAGTTCCATAAATTTTTTTCTCATGTATGTAAAACATTTTCTATTTATTTTAATTATGATTATTTTGGTTAATCTATTCTTGGTTAATGATTGGTGTTATTTTAGTAGCTCATGGATTCCTAAAAATGGGTCCTTGAGTACTTTCAATCCAAAATGGGGAACAACATGGTCATGGGGGTCCATAGTACATAACAAACAAGGGGGAAATGAATTAAAAAATTCGTGTCTAGAGTGTGGTACTCTTCAAGTCCTTCAGTGGAATACATCATGAATTACCATAACAAGATGGTTATTGGGGAGATGGTGATGGAAAATGACTTAATATGTGTGGCAATGCTATATCTTGGTGGCCTAGAACCAACTAATTTGTACTTTATTCATTAATAAATACCTTATCGCATCTTGATTATTCTTCTGTGTGAAAATTCATGTGATAATTTCCTAAGTATATCTATTTCACCAAAGTATTGTAGCAGATCTCTGATGTAATGAGAACCCAGAAGTTCCATAACACTATTCTTGAATATATGTTCTATGGGTGGATGATGTTATTTGAGGGACACAAATAATACAGTCCATTAGGGGTGAGGAATCATTAAACTTTAATGCACCTTCTTATGGTGTGAACCCTTGGTAATATCTAGGATTATATTATGAGAATGAGACCTGCCAGTAGGAAATCCACATTTTATAGTGTCATTGGATGTTTCTATCCGTGGACGTGTGTATTGCTCCTCAGACTTTAAGATTATTATTAATGGGTATTACAACTTGCAAACTTATATGTATTGATGAAAACTATGATAACACATTGTTCGCAGCGATGTAGGATATGTTGGGTGCATCATGAGTAATACTACATTAATAGATAATGCGAGAAAGTATTTGTCCCTTATGTTCTATAATAGAAGTTGATATCTTAGGCCCTTGAATAGAATTGATATAGCCTAAATAAATCCATATCCATGGTGAGGAATGGGTGAGTTCAATTCCATAAAGTCAAATAAATATTAATCAAGCACATGGGTTGATGGAACTAACATTCAACCTGCTTGATTCGAGATATCGAGACAAAGGGATTACATTACACGGTAAGTGTTCATAGGAGGTGACACATCATTGCGGCATTAAATTCTTTCTCTATGGATTCTTTAGCATGTTTCTAGATTATAACCTTAGACTTTAGGCAGGCTCTTCATAATGCCACTGAGAAAGAGGCCTATAGGGTCACACACTAAGTGTGTCCAAGTATCTTAGTTAAATATTTATTTAACAAGTTGAATAAATATTATTCCTGATTTTGGTTTAATAATTATTCAAGGATTCCTGATCACATTTATTTCGACACTAGTTATTCAAGAGAATATATTGTGGGTGAAATAATATATTTATTATCATGTAATTCATTGATATTTATTTAAGAAATAAATATTCATTATTCAAGGTATAATAAATGTGGTGGAGGAAATAAAGAAAATGAAAAAATAAAAATACACATTGTGTATATGAATATACATGTCGTGTAGTTTTTATGGGGATTTGTGAGAAATAATATTATTTATTTAATTAAATAATATTAGGTGTAATTCTCTAGTCACATGTCAAGTGATAATAATAGCCAACTGTTATTGTTAGACATGGGGTATTACTAATAAATAAATGAAATGAATAAATGCTTTCTGGTAATTAATTTATTTTATTATTCTAAGTAATAAAATCTCAATTACATTATTCTCATTAGCCTAACCATTCTTTGTGGTTGTGAAAAATGGATCTGGAGAAATCTCTCAAGCCAAGAGATAATTCATTTCCTCCAAGAATGATCTCAAGTTATGAGATAGATCCTCCTCCACTGAATCAAGGAGAGCACTTTGGAATCATATCTCAAGGAAATCGAAGGCGGACATCATAAGCAAAGGATATTCTGTGCTAGCACCCAGATATCCCTTCGGAAACATCCAAAGATATGTAGAGCACGTTTGTATCACTACTAGAGGAAACCTACACTTGGATTCTACGATACAATGACGGATCACAGTGGATCGTGACCGGAAAACATCAACGAATAGAGAATTACATCAAGGTAATTCTTGTATTTAAATTAAATTAATTATAACCAACATATGATGATACTATCTATGATTTTGAGACTCTCCTCTTTTCTTTCGTTCTTCATTCTATTCTGAAGATCCAGCATTTTATCATCATGATGGATCTCAGATAGATTGGTGTTAATGGAAAAATTAATGTTGGGTACACCCATCCACATGCTTCCACTATGCTCGGAACCTACAAGTTGTATTAGAGGTGTCATATCGTTGATTATAATTATTTATTTTTTTTGTTTATTATTTATGTATTTAATAATTTAGTTGTTTCAATTCAAGTTAATCATTCTGTAAATCTGAATATCAAGATATGTTCCTCCTCTTTTGTTTCTCGTTCATCGTACATAAATTATCTTTTCTTTTAATTTTGATTAAAATAAAATAGAGTATCTCATCCAGAGGTTCCAAAGGTTCCTGGTTGTACAACACCAAAACACATGGCGTGTATTTGGAAGTACACGCCGTGTAGTCAAGATTCAATACACCGGGACTAGTTTTCCAAACCAAGCCATGTGTTGGGATTTATCTAAGTCTTAAATGACTTCGTGTGTTGACCAGGAATAGGTGTCATGCGGTTTCCAAATTACAAGCTGTGTGGCCCATAGGACACGATATGTAGTCCCTTCGGGTTAGGGTTAGACCATATACCCTGTACACATCTTTCCCAGCTAGAGACCGTGTAATGCAGACACTACACAGCGTGTGGCCCACTGGACATACCGTGTACTCTGAAGATTTCCAAAGTACACTCACACATCATATCCCTAGGTGTGTACTTCAGATGGATGGTGAACAATAGTAAACTTTGTGTAGTCAGAACTATAGGTCATGTACTCATCCAAATTATGCATATTTATTAAAATTTATTATTATATTATACCAACCCTTGAGATGTGTACCATAGTGCAGGCGTAAAGATGATGCACAATACATGATAGGTGTTTTATATATGTGTGTTTAATTTAACATCTGTGTAATGTTAATTTATACTCATTAGGTAGTTATGAATGGGAATTCATTAGGTTTCCTCCAAGGTACAAGTTACGTACAAAGATAATTTTAAATGAATTTATTTTTTTAAAATTATGATGGATGATAATCTCAAGGAAATTCATAAAAGGGTTTAAGATAAAAAGATTTATTAATTAAATATAATTAATTGATTCGAGCGTGATTTATCTTAAACAATAATGGTTAAAGAATTGAATTCTTGTTTTATTTATGTGTAAATATCATTTTATGTATGTATGATCATGAGCTAGATCAGGAACTTTGTATGTGGATGGTTTCTTTTAATTTATTTATTTAAATTAAATTTATTAGTCTGCGAGCCTTCTCCTCATTAATATGTAGGGCATGTGTGCCCAAGGTTTCTTTTATGTAAAACCCAATTTTACCCCTCACCTATGAGTGAGATAAAAGCATATGTAATGGATGGAGCTCCCAAGCTAGTATGGGTGGCTCAAGTTAGGAGCCAAGGTGAAACCAATCCCAAGTAGATACAAATATGGACAAGTGGAAAGTTGTAAACACGAACCCAAAAGGTTCAAGGTGTTTCTCTCCTAGGTCTTGGGTTAGTTTATCAACTTCTGGATAAACTAACCAATAGAACAATCTCGTGATCATTCTATTTATTTTATTTCTATCAATTTCATGGTTTATTTATTGTGGGTGTGTTATCATGATCACACAGTTAATGAATTAAACAAGCATGCAAGATGGAACTAAAATAAGATCAGCTTATGCATAAATATTATCTTAGACATGGTTAATCACTTAAGTATATCCCACTTAATATTAACATGCATGTAATAAAGATAATAAAATGGAAATTTACGTATAAGGATAAAATATCTCAAAGAAATATTAAGTCGATATAGCCTTCCATAATCTTGGTTAGAATCCAACCATAGTTCAAAGTGCTTGACCAACCCTAGTTGGGGTGCTTTCAATTATCGGGGAATTCTAATTCAAGGTTTTGGGTTGACTTGAATTGGTTCACATCAAGGTTTGACTACCACAGCAGGACTTGGTGTGACTAATAGGCAAAGGTTGAGGAAATCCAAAATAAAAGGATTTTAGGATTGAGGAGTCCACTCAGTGGATCAAGGATCTGTGAATTAATACAGTTGGTATTTGCAATGCCTACCTAAAACCCTTTAAGTTTCTTGAACAACCCTATTTTGGGTAATGTGAAGGGAAATATGGATCATTGACACTAGAATATTCAGGAAATAGAATATTACAAAGTTAATGGTGAGGGGTATTTTATTTCAATAAAATAGTTAGGGACAAATAAGTATTAATTTATTTATTTGTCTCAATTTTATCATGATAAAGTACTAAAATATTTTCTCATCTTAATTTATAGAAGCGATAAGAAAAATGACTTAAAACATATCATTGTGAACCATACTCGAGAAGGAAAACCTTCTCACTGGCACCAATTTCTAGGAGTGTCAGAGGTGTTTACGCGTCATCCTTCACCATGAGAGGAAATTGTATGTGCTGGAGGAGACTATTCTAGTTGCACCTGGAAAAGAGGCCAGTGATGAGGAACTATCTATCTATATGAAATATATGTATTATTCCATGGATTTACAATGTTTCATGCTATCAGTCATGTCTAATGAGCTCTTGAAGAAACATTAAAACATGGACCTATATAGAATAATGTCTCACCTTAATGATCTCTATCAAGAGAAGGTGAGACGGGAGATATATGAGATCTCCAATGCTTTTTTCACAACTAAACTTGGAGATTCTGCACCAGTTGGGCATCATGTAGTCAATATTATTGTCTACATTTAATGCCTGAACATATTAGGGATTAAGTTCCTGGATGATTTGCATACAAATATCATCCTTTAATCACTACCCAAGACCTTCTCTAGATTTATTGTCAACTAAAACATGAGAAACAATGAGAAGAGTCTATCAGAACTTCTGAACTTGATTCGCTAGGTATATAAAGACATGGGATGTGACAAACCCACAGTCCTTATGGTGAATAAGAAGAGAAAGGACAAAGAAAAGGGTCCAAGGATTTATAAACAGTATGAATCCCCCAAGCACCATCCCCCAAAGAAGGGTAAGATCCAGAGGCAGGGTAAGGAGTGGGAGAAGGTCTATTTTTCATGTGTCAAGATAGGCCACTAGAAGAGGAACTGCACCCAGAAGTGTGGGGATGCTAAAGGTGAATTCATTATCAAGTGTAATATTTCCATTTCGACACATTGGGCATTAGATATAGCTTGTGGGTATCACATCTATATTCAAATGTATGAACCAAGTAGATTTAGAAAGTTTTTCAGAGGAGAGGTGGATCTTCGAGATTCCAATGGCATGAGGATGGCTGCATTAGCCATTGGATATTAGCATCTCTCGTTGCCAATTTGGATGCTTTTGGTTTTACATAACTGTTATTATGTTCCTAGTGTTACCAAGAGCATAATTTCTGTATCATGTTTGGATATGGATGGATTTATTTTCAAGTTTGGAAATAAGGGTTGTTTATTTTATAAGAAAAACGTATGTTATGGTATGGTGCATTTAAATAATGGTTTTTATGTATTAAATTAAAAAAACTAAGTGTTGGAAATCAATAACAAAACAAACTCATATGACTTATACAACACCCAATTGCGGCATCACTGTCTTAGTCATGTAAATGAGAAACACTTGACAAAGCTCTACCAAGATGGTTATTTAGACTCTACAGAGCTAAAACCACTTGACAGATGTCATGTTTGTTTACAAGGTAAAATTACCAATACACCTTTTGGTGGATAGGGTGAAAGGGCCACAAAGCTTCTAGGATTGGTGCACACGGATGTGTGTGGACCATTTCTAGTAGAATTTAGAGGTGGATATTCTTACTTCATTAATTTTACTGATGATTTGAGTAGATATGGATATATCTACTTAATGAGGAATAAGTCAGAGTCCTTAGATAAATTTAAGAAATTCAATAATGAAGTAGAGAATCAGTTTGGTAAGAAGATAAAGAAACTTCAATCAGATCGAGGTGGAGAATATCTGAACCAAGAGTTCATCGACCTTTTACAGGAGTTTGGGATTCTATCTCAACTCACTCCTCATTATACAACACAATGGAATGGTGTTAGTGAAAGGAAAAACCGCATCTTGTTAGACATGGTAAGGTCAATGATGAGTCATGCAGATCTTCCATTATACTTTTGGGGATATGCATTACAAACTGCAGCATATACATTAAACTGAGTACTAAATAAGGTAGAAAATGGAATTCCCTCCAAGTTATGGAATGGAAAGAAACCCATTTTATTGCACACATGTGTATGGAGATGTGATGCATTTGTTAAGGCCTTATCAGGTAACAAACTAGAACCCCAAGGCACGAGGTGTATCTTTATAGGATATCCCAAGGAAACGAAAGGATATTACCTATATAACCCTTCAAGAAAGAAAGTGATTGTCACCAAACAAGCTGTCTTTCTTGAGAGGGATCACATCCTCAAAAGGGATAGTGGGAGAAAGATTAACTTTGATGAATTTAATGCTCAAGATACACAGTATTTGGTACAGTAACAAGTTCTACAGGTCCCCATGTAAGAGATTCCATAAACACAAGTACTGCATAGGAGCTTAAGAGAGGTAAGGGAACTAGAGAGATTTGGTTTCCTAGTCACAGAGGATGGTGAATCATTATTGTTGGACAATGATGAACCTATCTCCTACAAGGAAGTAGTAGAGATCTCAGAAGCTAAAAGATGGCTAGAAGCTATGAACTATGATATGGATTCCATGTATCATAACTAAGTTTTGGTTTTGGTTGATGAGCCAGTTGATGTAAATCCTGTTGGATTAAAATGGGTATTCAAAAGAAAGATGGACATGGAAGGTCAAGTTATCACCTATAAAGCAAGGTTAGTGGCTAAAGGATTCAGACAGCATCAAGTAATTGACTATTATGAAACCTTATTTCTAGTTTCTATGTTTAAATCCATAAGAATCATAATTTCCATAGCATCTTACCATGAATACGAGATTTGGCGGTTGGATTTCAAAACAACACTTCTTAATAGGAATCTTCAAGAAGATGTCTATATGACACAACCATAAGGGTTTGTGACAACAAGTGAATCCAAATGGGTTTTCAAGTTTTAGAAATCCATTTATGGATTAAAGAAAGCATCAAGGTCATGGAACATTTGATTTGATGAATCCATAAAGGAAGTTGGTTTCATTAAGAATGAATGTGAGCCATGTGTTTATAAGTTTTTTAATGGTAATGTGTTCATTATCCTAGTAGTATATGTTGATGACATATTACTCATTGGAAACAATATAACAGTATTACAGTCAGTTAAGGACTGGTTGAACAAGTGTTTCTTCATGAAGGATGTAGGTGAAGTAGCCTACATTCTAGGTATCAAGATCATTCATGATAGATCCAAGATGTTGTTTGGACTAATTAAAGTTACATACATTAACCAGATACTAAAGAGATTTAGTATGGAATAATCCAAGAGGGGATTGGTTTTAGTGTCACATGGCCTATATCTTTCTAAGAGAATGTGACCTCAGACACAACAGGAGAAAGATAGGATGAGTAAGATCCCATACGCTTCGGCTATAGGATCCATCATGTATGTCATGTTATGTACCAGGCTTGATGTTGCCTATGCACTGAGCATGGTAGGAAGATATCAATCAGATCCAGGAAAACAGCATTGGACTGATGTTAAAACTTTCCTTAAGAATCTAAGAATAACTAAGGATATGTTCCTCATGTATGGAGGAGACAAGGATCTTTTCATCATAGGGTATGTTGATGCTGGTTTTCAGACAAATCAGAACAATTTGAAGTCATAATCAGGATATGTTTTCTGTCTCAATGGAGGATCTGTGAGCTGGAAGAGTTCAAATCATCTAGTTGTCACCAATTCTATATTGGAGTCCGAATATATAGCGCTTCTAATGCAGACAAGGAATCCATCAGGATTCAGAACTTTTTCCAGGATCTTGATGTGGTGTCTAACAGTAGAGACACCATCACATTGTATTGTGATAATACTACAGTGGTGGCTCTTGCAAAAGAACCAAGGCCACATCAAAGGAGAAATCACATTCTCTATAAGTATCACCTATTGAGGGATTTCTATCAAAGGGGAGAATTTGTAGTGAGAAAAGTGTCCATGGATGAGAACATAGAAGACCCCATGACTAAAGGCTTATCTTAGAAAAAGTATGAATATTATGTGAGAGCTAGAAGGTTAAAAGTTGTTAGCATTTGGCTCTAGTCCAAGTGGGAGTCTGTTGGAGTTGGTGGCCTAGAACCAACTAATTTTTACTTTATTCATTAATAAATACCTTATCACATATTGATTTTTCTTCTACATGACAATGCATGTGATAATGTCCTAAGGATAATTGTTGCACCAAAGGGTTATAGTGGATCCCTGCTATGATGAGAACTTGAAAGTGTCATAACACTATTCTTGAATATATGTTCTATAGTCGGATGATGTTATTTGAGGGACATAAATAATACAGGCCATTAGGGTTGAGGACTCATAAAACTTTGAGGCACCTTCTCATGGTGTGCACCCTTGGTAATATCCAAGATGATATTATGAGAACGAGACCCGCCAGTAGGAAATCTACATTTCATAGTGTCATTAGATGTTCCTATCTGCATACGTGTGTATTAGTCCTTACATTTTAAGATTATTATTAATGGGTATTATAACTCACACACTTAGATGTATTGAAGAAAACTGTGATGACACATTGTTTACAGCGAGGTAGGATATGTTGGGTGCGTCATGAGTAATACTGAATTAATAGATAATGTGAGAAAGGATTTTTCCTTTCTGTTCCATAATGGAAGTTTATATCTCATACCCTTTGAAGGAATTTATATAGCCTAAATAAATCCATTGTCATGGTGAGGAATGGGTGGGTTCAATTTTGGAAAGTCAAAGAAATAATAATCAAGTACATGGGTTGATGGAACTAACATGAAACTCGCTTGATTCAAGATATTGATACAAAGGGATTACATTACACTGTAAGCGTTCGTAGGATGTGACACGTCATTATGGCGTTAACTTCTTTCTCTATGGATGCCTTAGCATATTTCTAGATGCTAACGTTGGACTTTAGGTAAGCTCCACCTAATACCACTGAGAAATAGGTCTAGAGGATCACACACTATGTGTGTCTAAGTATCTTAGTTAAATATTCATTTAACAAGTTGAATAAAGATTATTCCAGATTGTGGTTTAATAATTATTCAAGGATGCCTGATCTTATTTATTTTGATACTAGTTATTCAAGAGAATATATTGTGGGAAAAATAATATATTTATTAGCGAGTAATGTAGTGATATTTTTTAAGAAATAAATATTCATTATTCAAGGCCTAATAAATGTGGAGGAGGAAATAAAGAAAATGAAAAAACAAAAATACATGCCTTGTATATTAATATACACACCATGTAGTTTTTCTGGGGATTTGTGAGAAATAATAATATTTATTTAATTAAATAATATTAGGTGTAATTCACTGGGAATATGTCAAGTGATAATAATAGTCAACTATTATTATTGGACATGGGGTCTTACTAAGAATTAAATGAAATGAATAAATGATTTCGGGTAATTAATTAATTTTATTATTCTAAGTAATAAAATCTCAATTACATTATTCTCATTATCCTAGCCTTTATTTTTGGTTGCGCACAACAAATATAGATAAATCTCTCAAGCCAAGAAAGAGTTCCTTTCCTCCAAGAACGCTCTCAAGTTACGAGAGAGATCCTCCTCCACCGGATCAAGGAGAGCGCTTTGGAAGCATATCTCAAGGCGATTAAAGGTAGACATCGAAAGCGAAGGCTCTTCTATGCTAGCACCTAGAGATCCCTTTAGCGACGTTCATAGATATGTGGAGCATGTGCGTATCACCACTAGAGGAATCCTACACTTGAATTCTACAACATAATGATGGATCACATTAGATCGTGACCATAAAATATCAATAAAGATAGAATTTCATCAAGGTAATTCTTGTCTTTTAATTAAATTAATTATAACCAACATATGATGATCCTCTCTATGGTTTCAAGACTCATCTTTTCTTTCATTCTTCATTCTATTTTAAAGATCTGACGTTTTATCATCATGATGGATCTCGGATAGATTGTTGTTAATAGCAAAATTCTAGTTGGGTACACTCATCCACGTGCTTCTGTTGCGCCCAGAACCTACATCCACAAACCAAGTCAATGGAATTTTCAAGAACACCATGACCATGAATAGGGTGTGGTAGAAGGAATGATGATGGTTGTTATGGCCTTTAAATATCCAAAAACATCAAATTTATTCTTAGATCTCATCCATTTCAAAGTGGAATCATGGGTAAAATTAATGGGAAGTCATTAATTCCATTTTAATTTATTTCTTACTACTATTAATTGATCAATAATCCTCTCCTTGGTGATTCTTCAATTCTAAAATTTCCCAGACGAAACCCAGATACTCCTTGGATGAAACTATTTATTTCCTTACTCAACCATGTTGAGTACTCAAACATAAAATATTGAACTATGGAAGATGAAAGTCTATCTTGTTGAATCAAAAACTGGGGATCTCACCTATTTTCCTTTTGATTCTCCATTCCTTGAATGATGAATTTCTTCCTCAACTGCACTCAAATTATACCATTGTTGGGGTTGATAATTGGTAGGTTTTAATTATAACCTTGGATTTATTCATTCTTTATAATAATTCTAGAACCCATGTATTGTTGTTTTGTAATCAGTTCTAGGTTCACTTTGTGTGTGACTTTTATCTGATTAGTGTGTTAATGTGATTCGATAGATGAATCACATGAAAACTATTGACTTTGAAATCAACAAACTTGAATATGGAAGTTCCATTCCATGTATATTACCATGTATATAATTTTTTTCATGATATTTCTTTATGTGTTAGTATTCTTAGACCATAATTTAATTTTATCACATTTTTATGTGTGTGTAGCCGGTGAGACCCATACTTGAGTTTTATTGAATTTTTTTTTATGTGTAGTTGTGAGAATAATGGTTATGTTTTTTCACATTTTTTCATGTTTGGTTATTTTTTCTTACACTTTAAATTTTATTTTATGCCTATGGATATAATTTGTATTGATATAATGGCATTATTACTATTTTTTTGTATATTTTATGTATTTGTTATTTTAGGCATCGTAAAAAAAATGACATGTGGACCCATCGTGGTTCATAATCCCTATAGGAGGAGTGTTTTGAGACATTTCATGTGACATGATGATAAGATATAAATCAAAGATAGGGCACTACTACAAATTGGTCCTTTATCAGTGCTAAAAATCGACATTAACAGCGCTAGAATAGTGCTGTAAATGCTGGCGAAGATAAAGGGGGTCCCCTTTATCAGTGCTTTTCAGAGCGCTGATAAAGGGGACCCCCCCCCCTTTATCTTTTTCGTTATTTACAGTGCTCTTCTAGCGCTGATAAAGGGACCTATTATCAGCGCTCAAGATAGCGCTGATAAAGGGCCCTATTATCAGCGCTCAAGATAGTGTTGATAAAGGTGTCCTTTATCAGCGCTCAATATAGCACTGATAAAGGCTTCTTCAGCCGCACCTGCAGAACCAGCACATGTAGAACCAGCACCTACACCTATACAAAACAGAAACTGCAAACCTGTACAAAACAGCACCCACACACAATATTTTGACAAACAATCCTATATACATTTACTTAACATCATGAATACAAAAAACACATTGCTATATAAATTTCAAATAATGTTTTACATGGTTACAATTACGATTATCCAACAACAATTATAAACATTAATGTTTCATCCTTTGATATCCGTGATCCTCTCTCAAAAATTGTCGTCCATAGTATTTGTTGCCGAACAAAGCATTTGAACTCAAGGAAAAAAATCACCTATATAAGAAAAAAAATATTATGTTAGTAATACAATAATGAAATAAATTAAAACATTAATATGAAATAATACATTAATATGGAAATGTGAAGCTAAAATATGGAAATGATAAACTCAAATGTTTTCATTCTGATAACAATGAAAGGGAATAATGTAAAATCAATATGGTTTTAGATGATTTGTCTCATTTAATAAATACTGATTCTTTATCTAATAAAAAGCTTTACCAGTCACATCGTGCATTAGATTGAGGTGCGGTCAATTCGTATGCCTCAAAAATGACTCATGGATAATTTCCCTAAAGTATCAAAATAATCCGAACGTGTTTTCTCGGTTTTACGTATGTCACTTGTGTTGTTTTTTAAAGTTAATGTCAATTTGAAACTGGTATCAGAAACTTTTAGCCATACCAGTCACACCGTGCTTTAGATTGAGGTGCGGTCAATTATTACACCTCAAAAATGACTCATGGATCGTTGTCCTAAAGTATCAAAACAATCCGAACGCGTTTGCTCAGTTTTCCGTATGTCACTTGTGTTGTTTTCTAAAGTTAATGTCAATTTGAAACTGGTATCAGACACTTTTAGCCATACAGGTCACACTGTGCGTCATATTGAGGTTTGGTCAATTCATACACGTCACAAATGACTCATGGATTGTTTTCCTAAAGTATCAAAACAATCTAAATGCATTTGCTCGGTTTTCCATATGTCAATTTTTTTGTTTTCTAAAGTTAATGTCAATTTGAAACTGGTATCATACACTTTTAGCCATATCGGTCACACCATAAGTCAGATTGAGGTGTGGTCAATTTTTACACCTCAAAAATGACTCATGGATCATTTTCTTAAAGTATCAAAACAATCCGAATGCATTTTCTCAGTATTACGTATGTCATTTGTGTTGTTTTCTAAAATTAATGTCAATTTGAAACTGTTATCAGACACTTTTAGCCATATCGGTAACACCATGTGTCGGATTGAGGTGCGGTCGATTCTTACACCTCAAAAATGACTCATGAATCATTTTCCTAAAGTATCAAAATAATCCTAATGTGTTTTCTCAGTTTTCCGTATGTCAGTAGTGTTGTTTTCTAAACTTAATGTCAATTTAAAACTGTTATCAAACACTTTTAGCCATACCAGTTACACCGTGCATCGGATTGAGGTGCGGTCAATTCTTACACCTCACAAATGACTCATGGATAATTTTCCTAAAGTATAAAAACAATCCAAACACATTTTCTCGGTATTCCTTATGTCAGTAGTGTTGTTTTCTAAAGTTAATGTCAATTTGAAACTAGTATCAGACACTTTTAGTCATACCGGTCACACCGTGCGTCAAATTGAGTTGCGGTTGATTCTTACACCTCAAAAATGACTCATAGATCTTTTTCCTAAAGTATCAAAACAATACGAATGCATTTTCTTGGTATTCTGTATGTCAGTAGTGTTGTTTTCTAAAGTTAATGTCAATTTGAAACTAGTATCAGACACTTTTAGTCATACCGATCACACTGTGTGTCGGATTGAGGTGCAGTTGATTATTACACCTCACAAATGACTCATGGATCATTTTCCTAAAGTATTAAAACAATCCAAATGTAGTTTCTCGGTTTTCCGTATGTCAGTGGTGTTGTTTTCTAAACTTAATGTCAATTTGAAACTGTTATCAGACACTTTTAGCCATATCGGTCACATCATGCATCGTATTGAGTTGCGGTCAATTTTTACACCTCAAAAATGACTCATGGATCATTTTTCTAAAGTATAAAAACAATCCAAACGCATTTGCTCAGTTTTCCGTATGTCAGTAGTGTTGTTTTCTAAACTTAATGTCAATTTGAAACTATTATCAGACACTTTTAGCCATAACGGTCACACCGTACATTGGATTGATGTGAGATCGATTATTACACCTCAAAAATGACTCATGTATTGTTTTCCTAAAGTATCAAAACAATCCTAATGTGTTCGCTCAGTATTCCGTATGTCAGTAGTGTTGTTTTCTAAAGTTAATGTCAATTTGAAACTGGTATCAGACACTTTTAGTCATACCGGTCACATCGTGCATCAGATTAAGGTGAGGTCAATTCTTACAACTCAAAAATGACTCATGGATCGTTGTAATAAAGTATCAAAACAATCCGAACGTGTTTTCTCAGTATTCCATATGTCAGTAGTGTTGTTTTTTAAAGTTAATATCAATTTGAAACTGGTATCAGACACTTTTAGTCATACCGGTCACACCATGCGTCGGATTGAGGTTCGGTAAATTTTTGAACCTCAAAAATGACTCATGGATCGTTATCATAAAGTATCAAAACAATCCGAATGTGTTTGCTCGGTTTTCTGTATGTCAGTAGTGTTGTTTTCTAAAGTTAATGTCAATTTGAAACTGGTATCAGATACTTTTAGTCATATCGGTCACACCGTGCGTCATATTAAGGTGTGGTCGATTCGTACACCTCAAAAATGACTCATGGATCATTTTCCTAAAGTATAAAAACAATCCGAACACGTTTGATCGGTATTCCGTATGTCAGTAGTGTTGTTTTCTAAAGTTAATGTCAATTTGAAACTGGTATCAAACACTTTTAGTCATACCGGTCACACCGTGCGTCGGATTGAGGTGTAGTCAATTCGTACACCTCAAAAATGACTCATGGATAGTTTTCCTAAAGTATCAAAACAATCCGAATGTGTTTGATAAGTATTCTGTATGTCAGTAGTGTTGTTTTCTAAACTTAATGTCAATTTGAAACTGTTATCAGAAACTTTTAGTCATACCGGTCACACCATATGTCGGATTGAGGTATGGTCGATTCGTACACCTCACAAATGACTCATGGATCGTTTTCCTAAAGTATCAAAACAATCAGAATGCATTTTTTTGGTATTCCGTATGTAAGTAGTGTTGTTTTCTAAAGTTAATGTCAATTTGAAACTGGTATCAGACACTTTTAGTCATACCGGTCACACCGTGCGTCGGATTGAGGTGTGGTTAATTCGTACACCTAAAAAATGACTCATGGATCGTTTTCCTAAAGTATAAAAACAATCTGAAAACATTTTCTCGGTATTCTGTATGTCATTAGTGTTGTTTTCTAAAGTTAATGTCAATTTGAAACTGGTATTAGACACTTTTAGTCATACCAGTCACACCGTGCGTCGGATTGAGGTGTGGTTGATTCTTACACCTCACAAATGACTCATGGATCATTTTCCTAAAGTATCAAAACAATAAGAATGCATTTTATCAGTATTACGTATGTCAGTAATGTTGTTTTCTAAATTTAATGTCAATTTGAAACTGGTATCAGACACATTTAGTCATACCGGTCACACCATGCATCGGATTGAGGTTCAGTCGATTCGTACACCTCACAAATGACTCATGGATCGTTTTCCTAAAGTATAAAAACAATATGAATGCATTTTCTCAGTATTTCATATCTCAGTAGTGTTGTTTTCTAAATTTAATGTCAATTTAAAATTGGTATCAGACACTTTTAGTCATACCGGTCACACCGTGTGTCGGATTGAGGTGTGGTCAATTCTTACACCTCACAAATGACTCATGGATCATTGTACTAAAGTATCAAAACAATCTGAACGTGTTTTCTCAGTATTATGTATGTCAGTAATGTTGTTTTCTAAAGTTAATGTCAATTTGAAACGGGTATCATACACTTTTAGCCAATGAGTTATGCTTTACTAGAAAGACAAATCATATCTAAAACCATTCTTCATAACCTAAGGATATAAAACATAATAAAGGGTGATCATATATGCTCAGTAAGTGTAAACAAGGGATATATCAATGATCATATATGGATAACATTAGTAGTAATTCACCTTCATCCTATTTGTGTACAATCTTCCATCAGGTATGTTGCCCATTCGTTTCTAAACACATCTATATCATCTTCTGAATATGAGTTTTTGTGACAGTCATGTTAGTACTGAAAAAATGTAAATACACAAAGGATTAATAAATATTTTAAATGAACTCGTAATTATTTTCGAAAATACCTCGTCAGGGATTCTAGTTTGTTGATGAAATACGATCTCTTTCATAAATTTACAAACATAATAACCACAGTCATTTTCGTTTGTTTGTTTTGGACACTACAGAAACATAAACAATAATAAGTAATTTGTGTTGATATGTGTTTGGATAGTGCAATGTTATTATATATACCCAGATACTTTTCCAGTTGTATATCTTGTAGGCTTGCTCATCCTTATGCCCTGGATTCATTCCATGCATTAGATGATATTGATGCACCGCCCTATCATAAGAAAATCCTCATTAAAAGATAACATAAATTATATAACTAGATGTTTAGTTTTAAAATGCTAGATATAGTGTATTACAAATTAACAAACTCCATCATGCGTGGTCGGTTTGTTAGATATCCATGCATTGAATCCAGAAAATAAATCTTTGGAGTATCCAAATTGACTGCAATCAGCATCCAATACTCCCTAAAAATACAAAAAGGAATAAGTAAAGAAATGAAAATATAGTTTATGTGATTAAATTCTAGAGTTTTACCCCAGCATCATTGGTATTAAAAAGATTCTGTCATCCGTAATTTTGTTTTCAAACTATTTGAGCAGGGATGACATTATTGCAGCCTCTTTATCAGAATCTATTTCTTCTTTTGAAGAGGTGGTGTGAGGACTAATAAGTCCAAATTTTTGTTCATGGGGAAATACCTTCAATTGTTTTTCATATATACGCCTGCAAAAAATATAAAATGTATTTAGTAATTATTGTCAGAGTATATCATCTTTTTTAAAATAAAATCATGAAAACATACCTCATGTATACATTTACAATTGAGGTGCCTGGCCATTCATACTTGAGGATTTCATTTACATTTTCAGCACTAATGAAATCTGATGTTTCCTCTTCGTACATATTTTTTTCAAAAACAAATGTGTGAGAATTGTTGTCTATAAACTTTGTATCCACATGAGCCTGCAATGATATTAACTATGGATATAGAACGGGCGGGGTGAAGGTGCTCTCAGTAGACCATTTCAATCGGTTGGTTGATCCTTGATATAGTTTTGAGCTGATATTTTGTTTCACCCCCTTCTCTTTGTCATTCTGTAATAACATTCATCGGTTCAGACCTTTTTTCATTAAATGTTAAAGGTCCAGCTTGAAAAATAACTTGGAAATGGATACCTCCTTGTCGACATGTTTTTTTACAATAACTGACGGCCATGCGATGAATGTTCCAATAGCTTGTTCAACCGTATGAATGTATTCATCATCATTTGGAACAGGTATCTCAGCACTCGGCTCATTAGCTATGTTAATTGACACTCTGAAATGATCTGTTGGAAGCTATCTGTTGTGTAGCATGTCGTTCTGTGTATTGAACACCTTAGCCCTCGCTACAAGGCGATATGTGGGAGTTGCTAGATATAAATAACAGTCATTTTCACCCTGTAGAATATTAGTACAGGAAAGGTATTAGTGTCTATGTGAATAACATTTCACAGAAACAATTATTAAAACATTGATTACCTCATCTAAGTCAGGTTTTTTAGGGGAATGGCTTACCTCAAAGCTGGTGGGGGGTGGGACAGGATCGTCACGCATGGGTTGTTGTTGAGTTTTTTATTCTCTTTTCCTCTCCCCCATCAATGTTTCTATCATCTCTCTCTGGTATTGTAATTCTTCTTGAAAAATAACTAATTTTTCTTGCAACTTTTCCATTTTTTCATTTTCATCATCCGCTTGTTTTTGTTTTTGAAAATATTTTCGAGGTGTCACCCCAAAACCCGCACCTCTGACGCGGCCATACTGGTCTGGCCGCTTCAAGGTTGCTGAAAGTATGCTGCATCTGGTGCGGGTGTTGTTGATTCCTATGACTATGTCAGATAGAAAATATAGAAAAATAAGTAGTCATTGTAGTATAATACTAATTTAAAACAAATCAAATTTATATTATGTCATACTTACACATGTTTCCCACACTTTTTTTGTGTTTTCATCTATCAGTATCCCCTCTTTATTTACACGAGCCTCCTTCCATAGCACATGGAGTGGGATGGATTTGGCTTTTGATTTTGATTCATCAATCTATATATAAACAGAGAAACATGGTTATGGTGTTGTTTTATGTCACATATAAGTAGTACGGTAGATTTAAAAGACGTACCAATTTTTTCTCAAGTGAAGCGTACCCCAACCTTGCTTTACGGTAAGGGTACGCTGGTTCTGCTACGTGTTTTTTATTTTCAGCACTCAGTTGTTGTTTTATAAATAAAAAATTTTCAATCAAAGTGATAAATACAAGCAACGTCAAACAACGTATTACCCCACACAATGTACCTAAAAAGTATGCTCCCCACGATGGTTGATAAATGCATCCCACACTCCTTGGGATATCAAGTGTTCATAAAGAGGAGGTGGGTGCGGCTTGATTTTCCCTTCAGCATCTTTAAGATGATATTTTGTTAAAATTGTGTGGAAACCTCTATGAATCCTTCTTGCAACTCTTAATACATATTCCTTGTGTGAGGCATCTACTATAAATGCACTCTACAATGGATGATGAAGAGTAAGTCAATGTTTTGGTATTTTATTTTAATAAATTAAAAAAACAATATCATAATGTTGTCGTAATCTCTTCCCACATTAGTTTCTTCAGACCAGTGACAACATAGTGCCACGACTGTACATCAATCGGCACGCGTTGCCGAGTGACGATTCCAATGTAGCTACTAAAGATGGATATGTTGGGGTTAACATGTTAGCCTTTCTTATTCTATCCCACCTCAAATTTGATGCATTTTTCTTTCGACTTAAGGATTTTGGCTAACATTGTCAAACTACGGTGCTCTTGTTTTTTTTCACTTTTAGGGTTTCATTTCCTACCATTTCCTCAGAAGTATCATCAATATTTTTCTCTGGAGCACTAGCATTAGCACTGGGACCAGTAACAACAGGTTGAGAAACTTGTTGTTGCTTTGCATTAGGACCAGCAAAAACAGGTTGAGAAACTTGTTGCTGATCTGCACCGAGACCACCAGCAGCTGGTTGAGAAACCTGTTGTTGCTCTGCACTGGGACCACCAGAAGGTGGTTGAGAGACCTTTTTGTGCCTCGGGATTGGGAGCATCAGCAGGTGCAGAAGTCATTATCTACAGAAGTGGTTTAACATTTAATTTAGATTACATAAAAGCAGCAGCGAACATATAATAACATAACATAACACAATGTATATTACAATAAACAAATAACCTGATTATTGTACTCTCTTTTTTTTCTTTAAATGTTGAAGAGATTTGAATCCTATATCGACTATGTAAATCCCTTCATTGTGGTCTCCTCTAACATAAAAAATGTCATCTACATTGGGACCGCTGTGAAATGATTGTGAAGTCCCTATAAAAGGGTCATCCTCCGTTGAACTTTCATCTGACCCTTCAGTTGTTTTGGTTGATAACAGAACAATTGATCAATTTCAGTTTGCGGGGTCTGGAACATAAAATACTTGTACTGCCTGTGATTTCATTATAAATGGTCTGTCTTTCTCCCCTTTCTTACTGAAATCAACTTTCACGAATCCTAATTCATCTATTTTAACAGCACTCCTGTTATCAACCCACTTGCATTGAAAAATTGACACTTTGAATTTCGTATAATCCAACTCTCATATTCATTTGATGATGCCAAAGTATGACATATTCACATAAATTGGATTTTTTTTCCTTAGCACCGGAAACATGCATCGCCTCAGCCACAAGTGTAACCCCACTATTCTGCATGGTACTGTCTTCATCATGTTCATTAGTATAGAATATATAACCATTAACTGCATAAGCATTGTAAGATAATACATAAACACTTTCTCCTCAAGCTAGCCATTGAAGTCATTCTGAAATTGAGTCTGTATTTTCATCTAACTGCTTCAAAATATGGTCCTGAAACCATCCTATAAACTGTCAATTATGTGTATCTTATATCCATTTTTTATCCCTAGATGGATTCAAACGCCTAATAATTTCTTTGTGGGTTTGAACATATGGGTCAACGTTGAAACTGTTATGAAAAACGTAAAGGTGAGCCTGATCCCGATCTGTAATATTGATTGTGACAACCTCTCCTCCAGAAATTCCTTCACCCTCAAGTCACTCAGTGTGGCGAGATTTCGGTAGGCCAACATTTTCCACACCAGACAGGTATTCAGTACAAAATTCAATGGCTTCCTCTACAATATATTTCTCTGCAATACAAACCTCTGGCCGACTTCGATTTTTGACATACCCTTTCAAAATCTTCATATACCGTTTAATGGGGTATATCCATCTATAATGTACAGGACCACATAGTCAAATCTCTCTCACCAAATGAACCATCAAATGAACCATCATATCAAAAAATGTCAGCAGGAAGAACATTTCCAATTCACATAATATGACGGCAATTTCTCTTTCCATATTTGGCAATTTCTCCGGGTCTATAACTTTGCTGCATATAGCTTTGAAGAAGAAACATAGCTTCGTCAATGTATGGCAGACATTCTTGGGCAAAATGCAACGTAAAGCTATTGTAATTAGATCTTGCATCAAAACATGGCAGTCATGTGATTTCAGACCCTTTAATTTTAAATCGTTCATTGACACGATGTTCTTGATATTTGATGAATACCCCTCTGGAACCTTTACGTAATTCAAGAAGTTGCAAAACTGATATCTCTCCTTCCTGGAAAGAGTGTAAGTAGCAGGAGGAAGAAATGTTCGTTTTTCACCCTTCACTGGTGCCAACTCTTCTCATATTCCTATCTCAACCATGTCCAATCTAGCCTTAATTCCATCCTTTGTTTTTATGGGTGCATTTAGCAATGTGCTGATGACACTATCACATACATTTTTTCCAATATGCATAACATCAAGAAAATGTCTGACATACAGACAATTCCGGTATGGTAATTCAAAAAAAATCGATCTCTTTTTCCAACCAGTTTTCATAAGGTTTTTCAAAAATGGTTTACCAAAATTAGTGTTCAAATCTTTTACCTTCTCAAACAATTGATCACCTATTAGTGGAGATGGTGTTGTACGTTCTTCTGAACTTCCATCAAATGATGTCGTCCAAGATCGGTACTTATGTCGTCGGGGTAAAAATCTGCGATGTCCTAAAAACACGGTTTTCGATGAATGTTTCAACCTAATTGACTGTGTACCTTGTTCGCAAATGGGACACCCTTGAGTTCCTTTAATAATATATCCTGAAAAATTTCCATAAGAATAAAAGTCATTTATCGTCCCGTACAACATGGATTTCAAAGTGAAATCTTCTTTTTTGTAAGCATCATACAACGTAACACCTAAATCCCACAATATTTTCAAATCCTTGATCAATGGATCCAAATAAACATCAATATCATTATCTGGTTGTTTTGGTCCTGATATAAGCATAGATAACATGATGTATTTTCGTTTCATGCATAACCACGGTGGTAAGTTATAATTTACAAACATAACCGGCCATGTACTATGACTACTACTTTGAAAACCAAAAGGATTCACCCCATCTGTAGATAACGCCAGACGAAGGTTTCTCAGCTCGTTTCCAAATTCAGGATACTCGTGATCAATTCTCTTCCACTAAGGAGAGTCTGTCGGGTGACATAGTTTCTCATCTTTAATTCTTGTATCTACATGCCATATCAATTGTCCTGCAGTCTCCTCACTTCCATATAGGCGCCTAAACCTTGGAATTATTGGAAAGTACCATACAACTTTCGTAGGACTAGAATCATCTTTCTTGTATCGAGAAGAACTACACTTTGTGCATTATTTAAGTGATTTATGGTCCTTGCGAAACAATATACAGTCATTCGGGCAGGCATGTATTCTTTCAGAGATCATACCCATCGATCGTAGCATTCGTTTGGCATCGTATGCTCGGCTTGGGAGTTCATTGTCTTCTGGGAGCATGTCATTCAGGAGAGAAAGTAGTTCTGTAAAACTGGCGTCACTCCACTCGTTGCTTGATTTCAAATTATATAGCTTTAGTACGGCTGATAATGCTGTATATTTAGTGCAACCAGCATACAATGGTGTTTTTGCACAACTCTTTAACTTATCAAACAATTTTGGGAAATCATGAAGTTCATCTTCAACTATCCTTATCATTTCCTCAATACGATCTTCATCATCATTCAAATCTGTAATCACACCCTCCATACGATCGTATTCACTGTTCACGCTTGTAATCATATCAGATCTTCCATAAAATGTCGTGTTATCTGAGCCACTACCTATATTCATTTTTTCCTCGTGTTTATTCCAACATGTATAACTGCGATCTATTCCATGACAAATCAGGTGTTCTTCCAACTCCTCTGGACTAATTTGTCTTAAATAACAACAGCGTAAACACAGACAGAGGATTTGAGAAGGGTCACATGCATGATCTCCTGCAAAATTGATAAACTCTTTCATGTCATCTTCATACTCTTTTGTCAACCGATTGGCATTTATCCATTATTTATTCATATTCATCATCTTTATGGGTTCGATCTCGAACTTGCCTAATATTATGTTTTAATTAATCAAGTAGCATTGTTTGGGTTTTATAAAAAAAATCATGGTACAAATGCCTCTACAATGAAATAGAGGAACCCACCCCAAAACATGTGAAAGTACTTGAACTCTATCTATATACGGGGGATTGTGCCCTATCTTTTGTATATCTCTATGGAGTACCAAAAACCTATACATGGAGGACTCTTCACCGAAACATGGGGGAGTACCATACTCCATATTTTCTCCAAAAATCTCACTTGTCACTTATCAACTCTCAAGCAGAGTGAAGATAATTAAAATATCCAAACCACATCGTGTGCAATTTCCAATGAATGAGGGAATCATAATATTGTGATCTACATGAGAATATATTTATAATGGGATACTCATACATGAAATATTATCATCTAAGTGAAAAATAAATAATAATAATGAAATTAACATAGCACACAATTTGTTCAATGGATACACAATGTGTAGGGTTCTCAATCAAGGTTGGTTGTATACTACCATTTCTAAACTCATGTGAAATCCATATACATGGTGTGTCCAGTAGGGTGAACATAATCTATGGATAAGATACCTGATTTAATCTGACATATATCAAATTAATTCCAAGTTAGTATTACAAAGACTGCATGATGCCTTTGAAAATACATTACATATAGAACAACTTGAGCTAAAGGCGTGTACTTTAGATACAAAATGAGTCACTTCACCGGCTATGCATCACATTTTTGTGGAATACACGATGTGTAGTCCTTACATGACCACTAGGGGTGTATAGTCTATACACATCAAGTTTCTATGGTATCTGTACATGGTGTGAGTGAAGTAAAACACATATCATATGGTTCTACCATTATTTCATGGCATGTACATGGTTTCATGATGAAGTATATGTCTTGGAGATATATTGTGTGTGACCTACATTCACATGACATGTAACATTTAAAATAAAACTTATTCCAAGTTTGAGTCAGAAGATGAGTTATGTGGTGTAAATTTTGGAGATAATTGTTGTCTAGCATTAAAATCTATATGAAATCCATGTATGGTGAAGCATGTTCCATTTAACAAGACTACATAACATGTATTTTAAAAATATATAGAATATGAAAAAACATCATCTTCACACCATAAAGTGTCTCATAGAGTCCTCTAGAAGTGGTTTTTTAGGATTCAGTGGAATTGCACTAGTAACAAAGTGGTGGTGCCATTGAAATGGGTAAAGTTTGGATTGATATTAAATGGTGGAAGAAATACAACATGGAAAACAAATGGCATATCAATCATGCCAACAACCTCAACACCATACAAAAACACGATCATGCTCACAATCGCAACACCATACAAACCAAACAATCACAATTTTAGATTTTACAAAGCATCCCTTATTCAATTTTGTTTGTTAATTCAAGGGTTATCACAGAAGTTTTATCATCCTGGGGCATTCATTCATAATTCAAGTATACGTAAATTACCAATTTTTATATACAAATGTTCAACAAGAACCAACCAACATGCAATTCATTTAGTGCGCAAACAAGGACCACCAACGGCCACGATTTTCAGCGGGGTGTTTAGCCCATAAATTTCACATTATAACCATCAATGTCAAACAGTAATAACATGTGAACAAGAGGAAAACAATTAGTAACAGGAGAAAATTCACTGCTAAGGTGTCGTTAAGCACACGGCAGAGATGCATTCGTGGCAGAGGAGAGGCGCACAACAAAGGAGATTTCCAACTGAAAAGAAAACATAAAATAGTAGAAATTCATGAGAATAAAATAATATAAAACTAAGTACACCATTTACCACATCCCACAAACCCCAAGAACCCACTAAAACCGAAATCAACCCACACCATGGTTAAACACACCTTAAGATAACAAGAAATTATAGAACCCGCCTTCGATAGAACGAGTTCAACATACTTTTTAAAATATAAAATATGAACATACAATGGGTAATCCTTGACCAATAGGTCCTCCTTACTAGGTATAATCCCCAAGTTTATTCTAGATAGCATATCCCAAATGAGTTAGCCCTGATCAATCCTTTGTCATCACACCTTTCACGACACATACATCCTAATCGCGTGACTTTAAACTTCATGGTACAATCTTTTCAACACAACATGTGGTATCTAGTGAGTAGGATCATATCCCTATTCAAACTCAATGAGCCTACCTGTACATCTTGAAAAAAATTAGGGGGGATGCACATATTTCCAATGGGACACCCCTGATACTCTTTTCCAATCTTAACATCACACCATGCCAAAACTCACCACACGATCACCAGTTACCCAACATTATTCCAAAACCAAAGGAATATACCCATGCTTCATTACCCTAAACCCATCCATCTAGGTTCAATAGTGATGGTCACATTAAAACCATGCTATAAATCAATAAGGTTAGGAATCCAAATGATCATGTCCCTCAACCCAGTCATAACACCAAAACTCAAGAATAGAGAGTGATTCCCTTATACAAATATAAGGCATGACCATTCCTTCGCTATCAAACTATATCCATTTTATACTATGAAATATTTTTTAACCTCAGAGAAATATCTATGAAGGTCATGATATTCTTCCGAAGGTGCAGAATCTCTTAGATACAGACTGAGCACTACATGTCTAGATAAGACTTTACCCAAAAAAATAACTTAATATTCATCCAAGTGAGTATCATCTCATTATGGTTATTCATCACCAGAATTAACCATCGACTAGCTAATACCAGAAAAAGAATTATCGTTAAGACCACCATTTTACTGAGAGGTTTCATCACAAGGTGTGGAACATATGTGACTCTATCAAGCCAACCATCAACTTCCTGGGGTCTAGCTCACACTAATACATGGGAGGAATCTTCCTCTAAAACACATGTAGAACAATAAGCTTGTTCACATCCTCATCTTGTAATGTCGTCATAACCTTGTACTCAATGGGTAGCAGATGGATTGGAAAACCACCCAGAGGTACCACCTCAAGGCCAATTCCCTACACCAAATCCTCATCCCTAAGAGGTTCATCATCAAAATCCAACTATAGAAAACAATCTTATGTTTGTAATAGTATAATCCTCAAATTGAATAAATATTATCTATAGTTAATGATTATATATACTCCTACACTGACCAGCGGCGGCGGAGGCGACGGCGGCGGAGGCAGCGGCGGTCGCGGCGGCGGTCGCAGCGGCGGAGACAGCAGCGGTCACGGCGGAGGAGCAAAACCAACGGCGCGGAGGCAACAGCGGAGGAGCAAAACCCAACGGTGGCGGCGGCGGAGGAGGAGGAAGAGGAGGAGTAGGATGAGGAGGAGGAAGAAGACGAGGACGAGGCGCGGACGAGGAGGAGAAGTCGCGGCGGAAGAGGGTCCCGGTTCAGCTTCCGCGAAAGCTTTACCGCGTGCGAGAGAGAAGGACCTGTTAGGGTTATTAAATAGAAACCGTTGGAACTTTATCAGCACTCGTTAAAAGCGCTGATAAAGGTATGTTTTATCAGCGCTAAAATAAAAGTGCTGATAAAACATATATTTATCAGCGCTGAAAAAGCGATGATAAATATATGGTTTATCAGTACTTTTATTTTAGCGCTGATAAATATTATAATTTTATATAAATTAAGAATAAAAACTTTTATCAGTGCTAAAATAAGCGCTAATAAATGTGCCCTTTTATCAGTGCTAAAAAATGCGCTGATAAAGGGTATACCTTTATCAGTGCTTATTTTAGCGCTGATAAATGTTATATTTATCAGCGCTTTTAACTAGCGCTGATAAAGGCATACCCCTTTATCAGCGCTTTCTGTTTAGCGCTGATAAAGGGCAGCGCTTCCCTTGCCCTGTTTTGTGGTAGTGGGGCATGATGTTATTTTGAAAAAACCTAGGTGGAAATATGGTCTCATGTGATCTGAATCAAAAGGAAACAGTGTGGAAAAATGGACATTGGTGACTTGATCTAGGATACGATGTTGTGATATGACTACATTGTGGAATGATCAGAGGTAGTGCTGGATAAAAAGACATTGTGGTCAAACTCGATAGTCTTGTGGTAGTTATGGGATACTTGTGGTGACATTGTTGTCTACGCTAGTTCACAACTTCATTTATGAATATGTTTTTTCATGAAGATGAAGAATGTTTAATTAGTGGTTTGTGGTGTCATCGTTAGTGAATAAACGCTTTGTACATGATTGTATGTTGATTTCTTGTGTGTTTATTTATTATCATTCCATACATTCATGTGCATGTGAAACCATGTTAAGGATGCATTTGTCACGTGATACTGGGTTTATACCCCCCCCCCCCCGCATGGGCATCCCAATTCCTATGCATACTTATTGGTCAGGGATACAGGAAAGGGAAAGGTTTGAATTCCTTGATGCTAAGAGATAGAGTGTGGTGTTCAATGTCTTTATAAAGACAGAATCTAGGATAATTCCATGATATTTATTTACTTTCCTATTATTGCTTACACTATTGATTGACCTTCCACCATCGGTGTTCCTTATATTATTTTTATTATAACTTGAGATCCTCTCCATGCCACATGTTCTAACATTACATTAATTATTCTATTTTTTTATTATTTATGCATGTCCTTGATGATACTGAGGGTATTGTTTTCCCACTGATGTCAAATGGACCCTCGCTTCTAATCCACAACTTCTTGCATATATGGAGGCGGCGATAAGGCCATGTGAAACTCCATCTTAGACTCAGTGACTCGGTCTAGCGATATATTGAATAAAATTTCATTAAAATACAAATTTAATACTTTTGAAAATATCAAAAACTTCTCATAGTCATAAAATCATCTTTTTTCTCATGGAATTGAATTATTTCCGTTGAAAGCCCATAAGAATGAAGACAAATGCCATGAAGGAATTTTTGGAAATCAAATTCCTATGCACTTATCAATGAAATAACTTTCCTAGTTAATTCCATCATTATTCATTATGTAATATAAAAAAAGACAATTCCAACATCATTTGTAATGGAATAACAGAACCAGTTAATTATAATGTCTTTCATAATTGAATAACATAACTTCTTAATTTTATTATAATTTTCACTAGGGAATAAATAGTTACCCAATTCATTATAGAGTCATATCTAGGGCTCTCTTTTATTTCATCTATAATTCCCAAGTATTATAATTTGAATAAAAAATTTACATGTTTACATTTTTAATCATAAAACTCATGTAAACATGTTTTTCAATCGATAAACATTAATTTTATAACCAACCCATAAAAGATGTTTATTTCAAATAATCCATGGAGAAAGAAGGCTAATTGAAACTTCTTGTAGAACAATTAACATAAATAATTTTAACTTAAAAATAGACTGTGAAAGAAAAAAATCCCCTTAACATGAGCCCTTTATAGTATTGAACCTTCCATTATGGTTCACCAATGTGAAAAAACACTACGGACTATTCTAGAAAACGAAAAATAAATGATTAGTATTTATATAATTGGAGAAGTATTTTTGTAAAAAACGAGATGAAAAAATTATCCTTAGATATTTAGAAAAATGTTTTAGGCAAGTTCCCCTTTTATAGGTTAAACCATTGTGCACTTCTATAATTTAATACTTCATGGATTTTAAATATTATCAAGTTTAGAGAAGGAACCACTCACATCCCTAATCAAAACTCATCACTCATAAGACTCTTACTGAATATGATTAGTATATCATTTCTAGAATATATTTTTCTCTAATATCACACTTCACTGCACAACATCATATAATCCTTATCCTGAAATATGAAAATATATGGTGGTCTATAATCATGGATAGACTCGGCCTTCCCCCTTCCATCTCATATGATGGAAATTTAGATCTTATTATACTATTGTTAAATGTTGACTTTATATTTTTCTTAAAATACTACATTATATTCTAGTTTTGTTAAGTTGAATATAAATATCATGATTAATTAGGAACCTGTAAACTTATGCTTTTGGTAACAAAAACTATATCAATATTATGCATCTTCTTTAATGTGATTCCTAATATACTAATTTTTAACTACTATGTTAATATGTAAGAATTTCAATGTCAACCCAAACTTATTTTCATACTACTTAGGTTGACTAAGAAATCATAACATTTAAAATATCATCTTCTCATCTTATTCAGCCAGATCTCGGGCTACATTTCTACACATATCAACTGAGAGATAAATCCTGATTATATTGAATAAAATTTAGGAAGGTAATGTTGAATTCTCAAAACCGTAAGTGTTACGTATCAAAGATGACCCATAAGTTTTCCAAAATTTATGTACTGAGAAGTTAATGTAGTACGCACTAAATGTTGTTTTTTGGGTGAAAGAAGATTAATCTAAACATCAAAGAAGCTGAAAATATTATAGGAAATAACTATATAAAAAAGATTTAATGGAATCGATTGTGATTAGTAATAATCGTGGAATGAATCCAAATATAAGAGATTCATGATCAAATATTTATAAAGTTCTTGAGACTAGATGAAGAACATGATCAGAAACTGAAAAATATATGCTCTGAATTATTAAATGCATGGAATATATATGTTTTTTCCACAACATACATATGAAATATCATCCATGTTGACTATATCAAAAATATTTTTAAGGGGATCATCCTTAAATAACACATGTTTCTTAGAATTTTGCATATGAAATTTTTATAGGCTCGTGAATAAGTTTAGAAAAAAGGAACAATTTTATGCAGTACATAATTTTTTTATCAAACTCACTATGATATGTAATATACTTTACATTACTAAATTCCCAATATGTAATATAATTTTGTTGCATAATTTTTTTAACAACATTCTCAATATATGTAATATATTCTAGTTTACCAAAATACATATGTAGCATATTTTTTTAAACTTCCAAAGATACATAATGATTTGTACGTTAGGAAATTCAGGAAGACAACATACATAATATCCTTCAACCAATATACGCATGTTTTTCTTAATCCAGTAGATTTAAAAAAAAATTAATCTATATGATAATCCAACAGGTTCATGAGCCAGACGAAGTCTGTTCCTAACAAATTTATTAGAAAATATTAGAAGTGACAATGCAAAGGGATTTACAAAGATGAGAATGAAAAACACCAGACACATCAAAATCCATATGACCAGAACAGAAGTCCGGAGTAACAAAAGACCATCACAAGGAACCCTCCATAATTGCTCTTTAACAACTTGATTGGCCTCCGTGAAGACATCAGTGAACATCCATATGAATATTCTCAGTAAGAGCAATGAATTTTATCCACGATGGGAGAATTCCCCATGGAACATTCTTGGATCTTGTCTTCAAGATATGCACCACTGTAGTAGAGTTTGGTCCTAGGTGGATATTATTCCATTCATAATGGAAATCATACCTGATAGCTTTAATAATTGCCCATAATTCAGATTTAATTGCAGAGCCAGTTCCAATATAATAAAGGCCTTTAACAAAGCCTGATGGGTACAAAAGACACCACCACGTCTCAAAGGTCCTGGTGCACCATAAGCTTTCCCGTCCACATCCACCTTCATACAAAGTGGGATAGGTGGGATCCATCTGATGGACTTGAGCATAAGAGGTCTCCTGATCCTACCACTCACACCAAAAGATTTTAGAATGATCAAATCAGAGAGCTCATTATTCATGGAACCTGTGACAATTTTCTAGGCTGCAATGACCTCCCTATATACATTATGAAGTCCAACATGAAGAGAGGGCCTTTTAGTCTCAAATACAAGGCCATTTAGTTCCTACCAAATGTAGGAAAAAACACTAGCAACTGCTGTGAGCAGTAGATACTACACCTGGTCACTTCGGCCATTATTGATAACAGAAGCCAGGAAATCAACAAAGCTTGTCATATTCAGATGAAAACTGCCTGATGATAATACCAAAATCTGCATGAGAAGCAGCAGGAAATGAGCGGATTCATAATCGACTCACTATCCTGCAGACAGATATAACAAGCAGAAGCGAGATGAAGGCCGATTTTCTGCAGCAGCCCATGCAAAGGCAGCCTGCCCTTCCAAATTCACCAGAGCAGCAAAAAGTGACCAGGGGAAATAAAAGGCTTCTTGAAATTCTGAAGCCACATTGGAATAGAGATAATCCCACCAAATAAATACCTGTAAAAATCTATGGAGCTGAAATTACCGGTGGAACTATGCATCCCGATCAAATTATCACAATCCATATAAGTGTAATTATGCAAATCCAGCCTTATGTGAGGGGAATGGTGAGATTGAAAATCAATGCCGGATTGAGCACCAGCAATGGAGTGATGCTTCATAAAAGGAGGCACTTCAATCCTTTCACTGAGAGGCCTATCCATCCATGGTGTGGTCCATACATTGAGATTGGAGTATTTACATACCAACCACCTTGAGCAGTACATGAGCTCATGATAAGAATACTTAAAAGCATGGAAAATGGAAGAAGATAAATAGATGGACTAACCAATCTCTAACTTTGAGAGAAATCTATGAGAAAGTAAATCCATCGAGATATCATTGGAAGTCATAAAATTCCTGACAAATTTGCTGAGGATAGCATCATTGAAAATTCACAGGTCCTTAATTCCCATTCCCCCCATTATCAATGGGCTTAGTACAATCTTTCCAAGAAACCATGATAAGCTTCTTGTCATAAATGGATCCAGTCCAAATTAATGTTCCTTATTAAGACATGAAGCTCCTTAATGAGAATTCTAGGCCATCTGTAGATTGAAAAGGCATAGAAAAACATAAAGTGATAACTGAATACACAAGACAAACCCTCCCTGCTTGAGACATTGCCTTCCCCTTCCACATGGCCATGTGTGCAGTACTTCTAGAGACAATTCCTTCATGATAACATCTTTTATATTTTCCCCAGAACAGGGGCATGCCTAAGTATGTGAAAGGGAGGGCCACTTTCTTCACCCCAAGTCACCAGGAAATACTGTTCTGCTTAGAGAAAATCATCCCATTTCCAAACACCACAAATGATTTATGCCAGCTTATAACTTGACCATAGATTTCCTCATAATGAAAAAACATTTTTTGGATGGAAGAAATAGTTACCTTATCAGCTTGACCAAATAGCTGGATATCATCAGCATAGAGAAGGTGGGAGAGTGCAAGAAGATCTCTTCCAACCTTAATTTTCCCGTATAAACTAGCCTGCACAGTATCATTCAAGAAAATGCTCAAATAATCCTCAGTAATGGCAATGAGAAGACCAGAAATAGGGTCCCCTTGTCTGAACCCCCTAGAGCACCAGAAATAACCTCTGGGTGACCCATTAATGAGAATGGAAAGTCTAGCACTTCTAAGGATCATGATGACCAAGTTCATAAAAGTATTAGAGAAACCATGCTTCATGAGAATAGAAAATATAAAACTCCATTTTATGTTATCAAAGGCCTTCAAAATGTCCAACTTGAGAGCAAAGCTCCCATCCCTAGTCTTCTTCTTCATGCTGTTCACACATTCCGAAGCAGTGAGAAGACAAGTCTGAATACTCCTTCCCGGGACAAAGGCAAATTGATTAGAAGTAATCAGGCGTACAACAATATTCCCCAACCGAGAGGCAATAATTTTGCTAATAATTTTGGGAACGTTGTTCCCAATGGAAACTGGCCTAAAATCCTTAATATCCAAAGAATTTTCCTTCTTTGGAATCAAGGAAATAAAAAATGGCATTTATCCCATAGGGCATAGAATCATGATTGAATAGTCCTCTCATAGTATTAACGAGCTCATGATGCATAATATCCCAGTTGAACATAAAAAAAATATTAGTAAATCCATCCGGTCCTGCCAGACTATCAATGTCTAGAGAGAAAAGTGCAACTTTAATTTCCTTCTCCAGAAGGGCTTAAACCAGTATTCTATTTTGTTGAGCATCCACAGTGGAATCAATATTATCTAACATTTTATGAGTATGGCTATCCCCACTCTCAGAATATAAACCTTCTAAATATTGAACCACAACATTGGAGATATGAAGCTCCGAACTCAACAGAGACCCATTAATTTCAAGAGCAGTAATCCCACCTCTAACCTTTTTCTTCATGTGGAAGAAATGGAAAAACATTGTGTTTATGTCCCCTTATTGTAACCATTTCACATTATACTGTTTCCAAGACAATATGTCCTGAAGTAAAATCAAATCATCAAGCTTTGAGAGGGACTGGATCTCATCTTTAGAAGGGACATAATGGTTCTGACTTTCATTTTGACACTGAAGGAGATGTTGTTCAGCAGCATTAATGTCATTATCGATGGAGGAGAAAGATTCCTTACTCCATTCTCTAAACATTTTTTTTAACATTTTTCAGCTTTCTGGACATGATTTTAAGAGGGCTTCCAGTATAATCAATATTCCCAGCATTTGAGATAACTTCACAACATCCAGGCAAAACAACCATGCATTGTTGAACTAAAAAGGTAGTGGAGATGACCTTATTTTTCTAGTGAAAATGTCTGCCACAATAGGATTATGGTCAGAGTGACACTTAGGCAGAATAAGACTAGAAACATTGAGAGACTCATTTCTTTCATCAATTTGAACAAGACATCTGTCCAATTTTCTAGCTTGATTCCCATTGATAGTGTATCTTCCCAATGTGTAATCTCCTCCCACAAGTGTGACATCAACTAGACTGCATATATCAATGCAAGAAGAGAAATAAAAACTATCCAATTTGTTGAACTGAGTACCAGTTTTTTCATCAGGCTGAAGAACAGTATTGAAGTCACCCATGATCACCCGGTTATGAGAAACCTGATCAGAAATCCTTTCAAAAGTTTTCCATAATTATCTTCTTTTGGAATAGAATTTGGAAGCATAAACAAAGGATAAAGAGATAATACTTCCTTGAGATCAAAAATTAAATGAAACTGCTTTTTTTGTCTTGATACAGGAGTGAAGAAAAGTGCTATCATGCTTGAGGACCCAAAGATGTTCAACCCAATTTTCATTTGAATTTTGTGAATCAATATAGTATCCAAGAGAAGTCCATTTGAAGGCATTCCAGTTTTTAAACTTCAATTTGGGTTCAGCAATCCCGATCATCAGAGGTTTATTCGTCACAATAAAATGCCCTAGGGTTGTGACCATGGGAGAGTTCTCAAGCCCTTGACAGTTCCAAAAGAAGATCTTCATTTATTAAGTGATGCTCTCATCTGGTCTGAGGCCCACCCTTCTTTGTCAACTCCAAACTTATGTTCATGCCTCTTCCTCTGCCCCTTCATTTCCCACGCCTGCATTCTAGAAGGTCCTTCTTTGGGGGATCAGTAGAGGAATCAGACAGGGGAAGAGCCCCACTTTCCTCATCCCGTGGTCTACCACTAAGCAGAGTGAATTTATTGGGAGAGATATTAATTCCAGTGGAATCATCCTAAAAGATCTTCCTCTTGGCAGTTTTTCCACAGGATACATGAGAGAAAGGTTCTTCCATTTCCTGCTGGTGAACAATTTTCCCAGAAAGAGGTTCAATACTTGTATCTGCATGCTTTTGGAGACTATCCGGTTGATCGTCCAGTGTTTTACAGGCATTGGAACACTTAACGGAGTTCACATCCCTATCAGAATCCTTTCCAGACATATTCAATTTCTCATTGAGAGCAGGTGAGCTCTGAGGGGGCTGCAATATCTCACTGCCATCAATATGCAAAATCATTTCATTCCCTCCATCATGCAGATTGACCTGCTCAAAAATTGCAATATCATCAAAGATCATCACAGCTAAGCCCATGCTAAGGGAATCATCTAGTGGATTGTATTAAAAGAATTCCTATTGAGATGTCACATGAGTCTGTTGTTCATCAATAATGTTCCCATGAAGAAAATCATCATGCTCACTAGATAATATGATCAACTGATTAGGAGACTGATGAATTACAATGACTTGTGAAGACTTAGAATTATCCAGATTCAATGGAACATAAACAACTTGCATCTGGTACTGCTTTGAAACAAGTTTCTGAATAGCAGAAACCACATCATCCATTATCTGTGCACAACCAGAATCCAGGGAACTCACCTTGTCAAAAACTGGATCGTCAGACAAGATCTGAACAGGCTGAACATTATACAGATTCATAGATTCATGATCTGCTAGCTCCTGATCCCGGTTTAACATAGACTCCTAAATGACATGAGCAACATCATTCACATTCTGTAAACAGCCAGAATCATTACCCTCCTAGCCAAAATCTGGATCATCGTGAGAGGGAGTGTGAGATCCAAAGACATCCCCCCTCCTTGCAGCAAGAGACATCCATTTCAACCATAATTACAGGGGTACTGAATTGTTGAAGATTCAAGGCCTTGGCAGCCTTCTCCGCCTCAAAAATTACAACAAGATAATCAATTTAAAAATCCATGATAGGGACCTCATCAGAAGGACCAGTACCGTTTCTGTTCAAGGCATGTAAGTATGCCTGAAAATCAGAATGATTAACATTCACAGTGGAGGGCCCTGCACTACCATCAAGATTAACAGGATGTTGTGCCTTCCCCTTCCCTTTATCTGGGACCCTTCAACAGGAAGCCTCGCCATTCCCCTTGAGATTACACGGGCTATAAAATTTAGACATGTTACATTCAGAATCCAGATTCCCAAGGATACAGCAATCCCAATGGAACATTGGCCTCCTTTCAAACACAATTTCCAAATTCATACTATCATCTCATGTGGTGAGGACCACATCCTACATCAAAGTACTGGTCATATCAACTTCCACCAAGACTCTTGCAAAATGACCAAATCATTTCGATCAACCCGAATTGGATTACCAACTACTGAAGCAATATCCCACAAGATTCGTGGGTGCCAATATAACCAGTTGAGCCTGCAGATGTAAATTCATACCTGCGTGTGAGTGTTTTTTACATTGAGTGGGTCAAAATTTCGGTCCCATTCCTATATCCTTAAGATTCCAAGCCTTAGTGGAATGGAGCCAAAGCGCCACGCACACCACTTCATCTCATCATAAGGAAAGGCGATATGGAAGTACCCCCTTCCCATCGAAGTCATGCGCCAATCCCCAAATCCCCAAACCACAAATATTCTACTGATGAGATCATTAAAACCCCACACCCCACATCTTCTCACCCTTCGGAGTCATAACACGCGCAATAATATAGAATTTTCAAAGATTGATTCTCTCCTCGACAGCTTCTGGATTGGAAAAAACATGCGCAATACGGCCTTTTTTTACGACTCTTCTCGGAGACGGATTATCAAAGTTAGAGAAAGACATGGTCACTACAGACTTTACAACTTCTGGAAAATTCTTCATTGATCCAGGCAAGGCCGAAGGCACCAGACCATTACCTACCGAAATTTTCCGAGGCGCACATTGATGGAAGAGATCTTTGTGCCCAATATGATCAGATTGAATTCAATTCATCCCTAATCCATTTTGAAACATTATCAGATCCATTCTGGGCGCGATCTCCATGCTCGCGAGAGGTCCCCCTGTGGTCTGCCATCAAAAAAATTCTTTAAAAAATAATTTCTAAGTTAAATAATATGAATTTTATTGAATAAATGTAATTTGGGGCGGGTGATTTGGGAGGAAAATAAATGAAACGGATGGATGGGAATGCATTTCCACTGTTTGGTGAGATCATGGTTCACGGTAATAAATGATGGGTGAGGGAATGGAGAGAAACGGATTTGCCTCTCCTTAGGTTTTACAATCATCCCGAAATCGGAATGATTTGGAAATTAACGAGACCCCAATGTAATATTTTTTTAAAATGCCCATGTTTTATTTTATTTAATATTTTATTAAATTAGTATTTATATAAATAATTTGTGATTATTAATAATAACAATTAGTATTTTCATTTGTATATAAATATTTTGTTAAAGGTAATTTGTAGATAATTTTTTTTATAACTTCAACTTAATTTTTAAGTAATAAAAACAAACAATTATAAGTAATTATAAATAATTTTGATTATAGTTAATTTTGATTATAAATAGTTTTGATTATCTTGGATTAATCATTTATATAAATAATTTTGAAATAATTTTGAATTAATATTTATTTTGAATTAATAATTTTGAATTAATAATTATTTTGAATTAATAATGTTTACCTAATTTTGGTGACATGAAAAATAATAATTGATTAAAATCAAAATTATTGCTTATATAATTGACATGATATAAAAATAAAAAAGAAATCATTGATGATATATTTTTCAAAATTAAATGTCTATGATTGACATGATATAAAAATCAAAGATTCAATTTAAAAATAGAATATATTTTTATTTAGAATAACTAAGTATTGAAAAATGGGGGTTTGGCTTAGTGGTAAGCACCCCGTAATCCTACATGAAAAATGGGAGTTCAAAACCCACTGGGCGCAGGTACTGTAGCAACGGTGTCACTGTATCAATGGCGGGCACTGTAGCGGCGACAAAGCACTGTAGAGGCGGCGAGTACTGTAGCAGTGCTATTTACAGAATGGGTCTTGGGCCAAAAAATTGGATCTACGGGTCATGTAATGGGTTAAATGTTCACTGGGTCTTTCAGGTTATGTAATGAGTCTCCTTCTACCCAATTAAAGAGGTCTTTGATTTGATTTAATAATAAATGAAGCTTCAGCCCCAACCTTAAAAAAAACCTAATTTTGGTGACGTGAAAAATAATAATTGATTAAAATCAAAATTATTGCTTATATAATTGACATGATATAAAAATTAAAAAGAAATCATTGATGATATATTTTTCAATATTAAATGTCTATATGATTGACATGATATAAAAATCAAAGATTCAATTTAAAATTAGAATATATTTTTATTTAGAATAATTAAGTATTGAAAAATGGGGGTTCAAAACCCACTGGGCGCTAGTACTGTAGCGTACTGTTGCAGCGGTGACACTGTAGCAATGACGGGCACTGTAGCGGTGGCAGGTCACCGTAGCGGCGGCAGAGCACTGTAGCGGTGACAGGTATTGTAGCAGTACAATTCACAGAATGGGCCTTGGGTCAAAAAATTGGGCCTACAGGCCATGCAATGGGCTAAATGACCACTGGGCCTTCGGGCTATGTAATGGGTCTCCCTCTACTCAATTAAAGAGGTCTTTGTTTTGATTTAATAATAAATGAGGTTTCACCCCCAACCTAAAAAAAAAGCTAATTTTGGTGACATGAAAAATAATAATTGATTAAAATCAAAATTATTGCTTATATAATTATAAAAATAAAAAAGAAATCATTGATGATGTATTTTTCAAAATTAAATGTCTATATGATTGACATGATATAAAAATCAAAGATTCAATTTAAAATGAGAATATATTTTTATTTAGAATAAGTAAGTATTGAAAAATGGGGGTTTGGCTTAGTGGTAAGCAACCCGCAATCCTACATGAAAAATGGGAGTTCAAAACCCACTGGACGTAGGGTACTGTAGCAGTACTGTAACGGCTGTAGCAGCGGTGCCACTGTAACAATGACAGTCACTGTAGCAGCGGCAAGTCACCGTAGCGGCAACAGAGCACTGTAGCGGTGGCGGTACTGTAGCATTACTATTCACAGAATGGGCCTTGGGCCAAAAAATTGGATCTACGGGCCATGTAATGGGCTAAATGCTCACTGGGCATTTGAACTATGTAATGGGTCTCCCTCTACCCAATTAAAGAAGTCTTTGCTTTGATTTAATAATAGAGACTTCAACCTCAACCTTAAAAAAAACCTAATTTTGGTGACATGAAAAATAATAATTGATTAAAATAAAAATTATTGCGTATATAATTGACATGATATATAAAAAAAAAAGAAATCATTGATGATATATTTTTCAAGATTAAATGTCTATATGATTGACAAGATATAAAAATCAAAGATTCAATTTAAAATTGGAATATATTTTTATTTAGAATAATTAAGTATTGAAAAATGGGGGTTTGGCTTAGTGGTAAGCACCCCGTAATCCTACATGAAAAATAGGGGTTCAAAACCCACTGGGCGCAGGGCACTGTAGCAGTACTGTAGTGCACTGTAGCAGTGGTGACACTGTAGCAATGACAGACACTATAACGGCGGCAGGTCACTGTAGCGGTGGCAGACCACTGTAGCGGCGGCAGGTATTGTAGCAGTACTATTCACAGAATGGGCCTTGGACCAAAAAATTGAGCCTACGGGCCATTTAATGAGCTAAATGCCAATTGGGCCTTCGGGCTATGTAATGGGTCTCCCTCTACACAATTAAAGAGGTCTTTGCTTTGATTTAATAATAAATGAGGCTTCAACCCCAACCTTTAAAAAAAACCTAATTTTGGTGACATGAAAAATAATAATTGATTAAAATCAAAATTATTGCTTATATAATTGACATGATATAAAAATAAAAAAGAAATCATTGATGATATATTTTTCAAAATTAAATGTCTATATGATTGACATGATATAAAAATCAAATATTCAATTTAAAATTAGAATATATTTTTACTTAGAATAATTAAGTATTGAAAAATGGGGGTTTGACTTAGTGGTAAGCACCCCGTAATCCTACATGAAAAATGGGGGTTCAAAACCCACTAGGTGCATGTACTATAGCAGTATTGTAGCGTACTGTAACAATGGCGAGCACTGTAATGGTGGCAGGTCACCGTAGCGGCGACAGAGCACTGTAGCGGCGGTGGTACTATAGGAGTACTATTCACAGAATGGGCCTTGGGCCAAAAAATTGGGCCTACGGGCCATGTAATGGGCTAAATGTCCACTGGGCCTTCGGGCTATATAATGGGTCTCCCTCTACACAATTAAAGAGGTCTTTGCTTTGATTTAATAATAAATGAGGCTTCAACCCCAACCTTAAAAAAAAACCAATTTCAGTGACATGAAAAACAATAATTGATTAAAATCAAAATTATTGCTTATATGATTGACATGATATAAAATTCAAAAAGAAATCGTTGATGATATATTTTTCAAAATTAAATGTCTATATGATTGACATGATATAAAAATCAAAGATTCAATTTAAAATTAGAATATATTTTTATTTAGAATAATTAAGTATTGAAAAATGGTGGTTTAGATTAATGGTAAGCACCCAGTAATCCTACAAGAAAAATGGGGGTTCAAAACCCTCTTGGCGCAGAGACTGTAGCAGTGATGTAGCGTACTGTAGCAGCGGTGACACTGTAGCAATGACGAACATTGTAGCGGCGACAGAGCACTGTAGCGGCGGCGAGTATTGTAGCAGTACTATTCACATAATGGGTCTTGGGCCAAAAAATTGGGTCTACGAGTCATGCAATGGGCTAAATGCCCACTGAGCCTTCATGCTATGTAATGAGTCTCCCTCTACCCAATTAAAGAGGTCTTTGCTTTGATTTAATAATAAATGAGGCTTCAGCCCCAACCTTTAAAAAAACCTAATTTTGGTGACATGAAAAATAATAATTGATTAAAATCAAAATTATTGCTTATATAATTGACATGATATAAAAATAAAAAAGAAATCATTGATGATATATTTTTCAAAATTAAATGTCATGATATAAAAATCAAAGATTCAATTTAAAATTAGAATATATTTTTATTTAGAATAATTAAGTATTGAAAAATGGGGGTTTGGATTAGTGGTAAGCACCCCGTAATCCTACATGAAAAATGGGGGTTCAAAACCCACTGGGCGCAGGGAATGTAGCAGTACTGTAGCGCACTGTAGCAGTGGTGACACTGTAGCAATGGCGGACACTGTAGCGGCGGCAGGTCACCGTAGCGACGGTATAACACTGTAGTGGCGACATGTATTGTAACAGTACTATTCACATAATGGGCCTTGGGCCAAAAAATTGGGACTACGGGCCATGTAATGGGCTAAATGCCCACTGGGCCTTCGGGCTATGTAATGGGTCTCTCTCTACCCAATTAAAGAGGTCTTTGCTTTGATTTAATAATAAATGAGGCTTCAACCCCAACCTTTAAAAAAACCTAATTTTAGTGACATGAAAAATAATAATTGATTAAAATCATAATTATTGCTTATATAATTGACATGATATAAAAATAAAAAAGAAATCATTGATGATATATTTTTCAAAATTAAATGTCCATATGATTGACATGATATAAAAATCAAAGATTCAATTTAAAATTAGAATATATTTTTATTTAGAATAATTATGTATTGAAAAATGGGGGTTCAAAACCCACTGGGCGCAGGTACTGTAGCAGTACTACAGTGGACTGTAGCAGTGGCGACACTGTAGCAATGGCGAACACTGTAGCGGAGGCAGGTCACCGTAGCGGCGGCAGAGCACTGTAGCGGCGACGGGTACTGTGTTGTACTGTATCAGGTGAGTACTGTAGCATTACTATTCACAAAATGGGCCTTGGGACAAAAAATTGGGCTTATGGGCCATGTAATGGGCTAAATGCCCATTGGGCATCTGAGCTATGTAATGGGTCTCCCTCTACCCAATTAAAGAGGTCTTTGCTTTGATTTAATAATAAATGAGGCTTCAGCCCCAACCTTAAAAAAAACCTAATTTTGGTGACATGAAAAATAATAATTGATTAAAATCCAAATTGTTGCTTATATAATTGACATGATATAAAAATCAAAAAGAAATCATTGATGATATATTTTTCAAAATTAAATGTCTATATGATTGACATGATATAAAAATCAAAGATTCAATTTAAAATTATAATATATTTTTCTTTAGAATAATTAAGTATTGAAAAAATATATTTTTTAAGAACATTATCTGAAACCATCCGAATTAATAATCAGTTAATAATTTCAAATTTAATTTTTATATATATAAAGATATTTATAAATATATATCTAACAATGAACTCGGCGAGACTCGAATTTGAGACCTCGTCGAGACCCACAGGAGCAGCTACCAACTGAGCTGCACCCTGGGGGCATATATTAAAAATATATATATATTTATATAACTATAAATTTATTTTATAAATAAATAAATATATATATATATAAATATTTATAAATATATATATTTATATTTATATAAATATTTATAATATATATATATATATTTATTTGAAAATCAAATATACAATTTAAAATCATAATATGTTTTTATTTGGAATAACTGAGTATTGGAAAACTATATTTTTTTAATAAGGGTTATTTTTGTCATATTGTCAAAATGTTTCTTTTCTTTTCTTTTAAAAATTATCACCAAACAAGATGGAGAGAAGTTACAATCATTTCATTTCTTTTACTAAATTTTGCATCCAAACAGAATGAAGAGAAATGAAAATCATTTCATTTCATTTCTTTTCTTTTATGAATCAGGAAATCATTTCTTTTCTTTTACTAAAAGATGACCAAACATAGTGTAATTTCTATGATATATAAATCTATGTGTATGTTTTTCTACTAGGATGGATTTTTTAAATGTATTATATGTAAATATATTTAAATCAAAATGTATGATTCTATACTTCAATAAAATTTGATTTATATTAATATTTTTTCTAAAACCTATGGTTTTAATCTTAATAATATTTTCTTTTATCTTAAAATTATGAAATCTAGATATAATGATATATAATAAAAATAAAATAGGAACAATAACCAATAAAATTTAAAAATGAAAATCATTTTCATAGATTAAAAATCATGTACAAATAAAACTTCATTTATTAAATTTAATCTCCAAAATATAAACTCATAATGTACTATTTTGAACACTTTCTTATATAAAACCCATATTACACCTTAAAATGCTAATAAATCACATATATGCATCATTTTTCCTATAAAATACAAAATTTATTCTTTTTTAATTTAACCATTTCAATTTAAAATTCATATCGACTATATTATATACGTTTTCCTATATATACATTTTAAATTTTTTGTTATAAAATATAAAATTGATTTATTCAAAATATCTAACCAAATATTATCGATTACTTTCCTAGATCGCATACCGAATCATATCTTCTCTCCTCTTTTCCCGAATCTCATTTCAACTACCAGTAATTGATACTTTCTTGAATATATGATTACTATCCACAACTGTCATATTTATCCATAAAATAACTACACCTTTAGTTTACTCACCTTATTCTCAAAATGCCTTCCATATTTATTCTTATTTTCTATATTTCTATCATCATATTTGATTTGAGTCATATTTATGAGAGATCACGATGATTTGTACTTTAACCTTTATGTTCTTTTGATTACTTGTTATTATTTCCCCATAGTATTTATAATCACTGTAATTATTTATTTTCATTGTAATATATATTTTACTTATGTTATACCTTAATTATTTGATCCATTTTGTGGAATTTGTAATGGGAATCTATTTTCTATGAAAATATATCACATAGTAAAACCTGGGTTGTTACGTTATCTCTTTAAAAAATTGTATCCTCACAATTTATCTTCATAAAAAAGTAAAACAAATCATTATTTCCTAATATTTAAGAATAACAAGATTCAATGTCTTATTACATAATTCTTCCCAAAAATAAAAAATAATATTATACCATATTTGATTTAATAATAGTTTTAATATAAGATACTGTTATAAAAAAACCATATATTTACACTCATGCCCCCTAATTGTCATGGTTGTGTTTCTCCTAGAGGGATAGGTTTTATGCATTGTTGCAATATTTTAAAATACTATCAACATCGACCACTTATTTCATCAAAGAATATATAGTTTGTACAGTTAGGTCTAAAATTGTGAAAATAGTGATACACTTCTTGAAAAGTGTTATTTCATATTTATAATTTTAAGTCATTTGTTTGAACATGGGTTTTATTAGATAATCTGATAGAAATATATTTTAAATTTCTAAAAATATAGTTTTCTCAAAACATATTATGTATATCAAAATAGAACATAGCTTAAAACCAAAAACATATATAATGTTTGATGCTCCCAACAATTTTCATCTATGCTATAATATTTTTTTCCTCATAGTTCTATGATAGTGTCAAATTTTATAAAATTACTTGATTATATTTTCCATGTTGGTAATGATGAGAAATTTGGGATAGTAAAATTTGATCATATAATTTCTACGATCCATATAAATTTTATGGAACCGACGTGGTGTTTGATATTTCATAAAATTGTTTTCAAATGAGTTGAATTTTGGAAATGGTTTTAAATCATTTGATATGGACTTTTCTATAATAATTGTAATTCACCTATAAGGGATAAGAATTTTGTTTGAGATCTCCTTCCATCCATCTTGAAACTAATACCTAATCTATCAGTATCACATAACATGATTTTAATTGTTTGTAATGTGATCAAAATTACCAATAAAATATTCTATTTGGATGTGTAATATATAATTTTAAATGTCAATTTTTAAAAAAATATGTCATATATTTCCCTTATAGATAATCTGTTATGTGACATATTTTCCTTTTCAAAAATATTGATACGTAAGAAATTTATCATGTGTGTGATTTTACACATCAACAAAATCTTGATACATAATATTTTATTCATCAATACATAATATTTTCAATAATGAAAAAGGTTTTTTTTCCTTTAACTCAAATTCATATGAAAGCTTCTCAATTGGGAGAATAAATAATTTAAAAAAAACATAATGTTTAAAGCATGATGATATTTCATTACATAATATAATTTCTTATCAACTTTGAAAATAATTACATCAAACAAACAACCACGACTCCCTTACAATTTACTTCTTTAAAACCCAAACATAACTAAACCCTATAAATTATAAAAAAAAATGTCATACTAGATTTAAGCATAAAATTAAAGAAAAACTAGAAAATATGGTCTCTCTAAAAAATTAATATAACCTGCATCATAAATTTTATTGATCCACATTAATCACCAATATCATTTTAAATTCATAAACCCAAACTTCCTGATAACCTTTATCTCATATGCACTAAAAAATCACCCAATTTAATCAGTCATATTTTATTATCCACATTAACATGAAATCCCATATTACAAAATAATTTCCTACATATACCTTAATTATATAATGTTCCTAAAATTTTAGATAACTTCATCAAAAATAAATTTACTCACCTAGTCACTAGATCATTTTTCATTCCCAATTTTTATCTCTAATTCTAAACAAATATTTCATTAATCAAATCACTTTTTCTCCAAATAACTCCACATATATCAACATTAAATCACAAAACTAAGTGTTATCAATACCATTCATCTTATTTTCTAAAATAAAAATATATTCTAAAATAACCATATCAAAATGAAACCTACTAACCATTAGGGTTATATATACATCAATGATGCATTATTCATAAATTCCAATAATCATTTCTAAGAATATAATTAAAAACATCAAAATATCAATCATGAAAACCTCAAATGAATTTCAATAACATTAAATTATGATTATCCATAAATTTACCATAAAATGATGGTACCTAAAGCTCCTAGATTATCCTCAACTGATAAGATCCTTGACTCCTAAATTATCCAAACCTTTTTTGGACAACAAATGTAAATTTTTAATATAACTATCCCATAATTACATGATTTAAAGAAAAAATTCCATCATTATATACCCAATACCTCTTAGGTTTAAAGTTTTAAATAATTAGGATTTTTTTTTATTTTACAAAACCCATATAATTATAATGGGGTTGACATTTTTGCACAAAGTTGTACTCTTTAAATAACTCAACTACTTGAATTAAGGCTATAAAACCAAAACTAAAAATAGGCATCATAAAAGTTCTAACTCATCATTAAACATTGGGAGAATCATTTGAAAACATGGTATGAGAATATATAGCTTTATAAGGGGTATGGAAGAAAGGTAAATCCCAGTAAGGCATCAAATTACTTGAAAAACATTAAAAAGGTATATCCATACACAATGTTGTTTGATCTCATATAAATATAGATTTAAAAAATATAACCACATTCATTAATCAAAATATTTTCCTAAGAAAAACCCAAAATAAAAGATAAGGTAATGAAATTAAATTAAAAGATCCATGAGATAGAATGAAAACATATGGAAATGTTATAACATTAAAAGAAAATATCCTTTAATTAAAATAGAAACATTTACCTCTGAAAATATCATCAAATTCTCTTACTAATAAAATCATCCTCTCGATTCATGAAATCCAAATATTCCTATTTAATTTCATACGAGTACATTGAAAAAACATGAAGGCATCATGGTAAATCATATTCATATAACCCTTGTAATGGATTAACTTACACATATATTTACAAAATCCTTTATAATGGAATGTATTAACATGTTAATTTCATCATAATTCACTATTGAATAACATAAAAAGTTAATTTAAACATCATCAGAGTGGAATAATATAACTAGTTAATTAAAACATTATTTTTTCTATAGAATGAATCATCACAAAATTCATTAGATAGAAATATCCTGGGCTCACATGTCTTACATATATAATACTAATGCTAAAAAAATTGGTCAAAACATTTAGAAGAAATAAATTTTTATCATAAAACTCATTTAGCATTCCTAAAAAATGAATGAACTTAAACATTTAAACCAACTGATAATAAAATATTATTTAAAATATGTAACACTACACCCGCTAGAAACCACTAATCTATGTCTCATATGGTGGTTGTAGGACCTCAGAGACATCTTCATACAGGCCATAGGATGCTGACTAGTAGTGAGGTTCTTCATTGGAACCATAGGGATACTATTTCCTCATGTTAGAGTGATAAAACTATCAAAAAATAACTAAAAAAATTCCATAACAAACCTCAATGCATGCATAATAATGTAAACATAAGCACGTTAGAACTAATGTACTATAAGGAATCATAGACCCAAACATCAAGATTGGTCTACCATTAGGTCGACCATATACATATGTAAAAAATGAAATAAAATACAATTAGGCACTACTGCCATCCCCATGTCTCATCTTATCCACATCAAGACTTCTTTAAAGCTATCCAGCTAAATTATCTAATCTTAGGCCTCTTCTCAGCTTGGACCAGTGAACAATGTATTCTTCTTGGGTACCCTACTACTATGGATTCCCGATCAGGAAGTGAGCATAAGAAAGTAGGGAACCACCATTTGGGTCCTTGATATAAAAAATAAATTATTGTATCCACATGTGATGTGTACAAAGTAATTAAACATAAAAACATTATAATTCAAATCATCTTTGACCCTTAAGTGCAAACACTACTACAAAACAAGCCTTTCGCAGTGATGACCTTTATCAGTGCTAGCAAAAAGTGCTGATAAAGGGTACCTTTTATCTGTTCTATTTTGCGCACTGATAAAATCTAACCTTTTTTAGAACTTCTTTTAGCACTGATAAAGGGTAACATTTATCAGTGATTTTCTTTAGCACTGATAAAATGTACCCTTTATCAGTGCTTTATTTTTAGGGATGTTAAAAGGTACCCTTTATTATCTCTTTATTTTTAGCACTAATAAATCAATCCTTTATTAGTGCTTTTTTAGCACTGATAAAGGTCCCAAATAAAATTAAGTAATTAAATAATTAAAAAATAAAAATGTGTTTATTAAAAAAATATTAAAATTTTTATTAATTAAATAATTATTGATAAAAATGAATAAATTTATTATACTATATATAAATTATAAATACTAATAAATAGTATATATATATATATGTAAAATGAAAATTAAACAAATAAAAATTAAAAATAAGTAAATTTAGAAAAATATTAAACATTTTATTCATTAAATAATAATTGATAATATTAATAAATAATATATATTAAATATATAGATATATATGAATGTATATAAATATGATTTATATAATATATAATATTAATTATTTAAACATTAAATAATTATATATTTAGAGTGAAGAATGGTTTATAGTTAAAAATTAATATGAATTAAAAATACAGACTAATTACATCGAGTAATGGAAAAAATTTAATGTCATTTTATTTTTCAATTTAACATATATCAAACATGTGTTATATTGATTTAACATATGTATAGGTAATTAAATCATTTTTATATACAACACACATACACAAATATTTATGTAATTTATTCAAATTTTAGTACTCATTTTAGAATATCATTATAACATGATACATTTAATATATCATGTATTTAATCAGTAAATTTTATTTATTTATTTTTAATTTTATTAGAGTTAGGTATTAATTCATTTTTATTATTATATTTATATTTTTATTGAAATTTAATCAATATCTATTATTTATTTATACATATTTATTTACTATGATTTAATATTTTCATTATGTATTCATCGTTATTTCAATATATATCAATTTTTTTAAATAATTTATATGTAATTAAGAAAATGTATCCATTTTTTCAATATTGTTAAATTGTACTCATTTTTAAATAATCAATTTCACTCATTTTTAACATGCATGCACTAAAGATTAAATATCCATTAATAATGTGAAAAATATATTTGTAAATAAATATTTTTATAAATGTTTATTTACTATATTTATACATTTATATATTTATAATTATAAATAAATAAATATATTTTTAAAAAAAAGTATTTCTATAATTATAAATAAATAATTATATGTAAATAAATAATTATAAAATTAAATTAAATTTATTTAAATGATTAACATATTTACTATATTAATTTTTATATATTTTTAATAAATAAATAAATAAATAAATAAATAAATAAATAAATATAATTATATAAATATATATATATAGTTATATAAATATATATAATGATATAAATATAATAATGATATAAATATAGAAATATAGAAATATTATTTTTTATTTAAAAACTATTTATATAATTATAAATAAATAATTATATTTTTAAATAATTATAAACATATAATAAATATATTTAAATAATGAATATATTTACTCTATTTATATTTATATATATTTAATAAATATATATAATTATATAAATATATTTACAAAAAAATTATTTAAAATTATAATTATAAATCCTCTATTAGTAGTTAACTAATAAGCACACGATAAATGGAATCTTTATGAGTGATTTTTTTGAAGTGTTGATAAAATTTTCCCGATCTATTTAAATAATCCTAACCAGTTGCAAAATAGTCACGATATCTGAAGCATTCCACGTAATCCACCTAATGTTGGTGCTCCTCCTAGTTGGATCCAAGATCAAATCAAGGCTTGAATCAAGTCTTGAACAATTCCAAGTCTCGAATCCAAGGGCTCAAATGATTCAAGGGTCAAATGAATCCAAGGCTTGAATGAATTCTAGGTTTGGAGATATCTATACTTTCTCTTGGATGATTCATACCTTCAATCTAAGTTATGTTATTTTCTCCTCCTACTCACTTGATTATTTCTTGTTTGGTGATATCTATTTGCATCTTTTTATCATAATTATTTTTTTATTCATTACAAAACTATTTCTTCTAACACTATAGTTTGATAAATGATTCCACTTACAAATTTATCTTTAATACAATAGATATTGGTGACAATATTGGGAATGACATAGTGACCACTGGACATTTACAATGGGGTTCTCTTCATTAATTTAGCCTGGTGGATGTGGAAGTTTAGGGTTATTCTACTCAATTGAGGGATCCCTCCTACCCTTATACTTGGGAAATACTAGTCATAATGAACATGTGACGATAATTCACTAGTTCCTTATAAGGGATAAATAGTTAGAGGAAGTTAGGTGAATGATATTGACCATTTCTATAGAGTGATAATTATTTTGGGACTACACATTAAGAAACAAAATTTAACACATATATGGGAAATCCCCAAAGGATTTATCATTGTTTATGATAATATTGTATTCATAATTAGATATTTTCATTATTGATGTTATTTTTTTGCATCAATTTTCAAAATCTCCAATAGTTTTAATTTTTTAAAAATATATATAAAATATCATAAATATAATAATGTGGTAGCAATTGTGAATGATAAAAAATAAATTTTAATGGAATTACTATGGCCATAAACTAGGATGTACTAATGAAGAATATAAATATTATTTTTTACCACCCCATAATAGGTGTGTTATATACTCAACCCCACTATCTAATGTAGATTTCTTTACCACATAATGAATTCCATTCTTAATACTTATTCTTAAAATTTTATTCCCCATTAGATCATTATATATATATATATATATATGACTAAAACATAATACATATGATCTAAGTATAATTATAAATTGGTTAAATGAAATACTTAACAAAATAAATTGATTTATACTTTGAGAGTCCATATATATCATAGTGAATAAACTTTAAGGGTTGTTTCATTTAATTATCTAAATTATTATTTTAATTATTAACAATATCCCCATTCTATTTAGTAAAAAATATCTATCAATTTTATATTATAATCATAAAAACATCTCCACCCACCATTTTTATGTTAGTATTTAAATGTCTCGTTATCCAATATGATCATTTTTTTTCAACACCACAAATCAATTTCCTCTTTTAAACAAATTATAGTAAATTTTTACCAAACCAAAATTAGAATATGGTTTGGCTATTTTTCTACACCATTGTAAAAATATAGCCATCTTTGAAATGATAACCCACTCATTAATACTTATTAAAAATAAATTTATTTCCTTAATCACTAATCTAATATAACTATACATGCTTTACTTTAATCCACCTAAAAACAGATCACTCTTTAGCATTACCTTTTATTTCTGATATCTTTTAAATGAAAACAATTTATCTTAATAGACCAATCATTTAAAAAATAATAAGTACCCTTTGTTATTGTAAAAAATCTATAATTACATCAATTTACCTATCATGTGACATGAACAACCAATATCTAATATGAAAGGATGTGTCTTTTTTAAATCATTTAGCATAACATCAATAATTAAGTCCTTTTAGATTATATTATTTTTCATATAATACTTTTCTAATTCTTGCATCAAATTCATATCTATTTTTAGAGAATATTGACAATCCTTCATAAAACCATTTAATTTGGTACATGTTTAATAGTGTTCATTCAACGATTGAAATTCATCATCTGATTTTACTTATGAATATTGGCCTCACTTTAAAACTATTTTTGTAAGAGTGGGTCATCTCCACTTTAACTTAAAAGCACTATATCTTCCATAATTACAATTATTAATCTCATCATGACTAAAATTTTATATTATGTTCCCAAAATCACCATATAACCCATAATGTCCATGAAAATGAAATTCTCTTATAAATATTACTCTTTGTTTTCTTGAAAATAATTCTTCATTTTCCAACCTATCTAGATAGAATTACTTAATCACTTTATCAACTATGAATTTTGATATGTTTAAAACCTTTATCGTTATTAGGCATATTCTTTTCCTAAAATTATATTTCCCATTCAATATTTATTTTAATTGAAATTGAAATTATAATTTTAAGATGTTTTCAAATATTTGATATAACATTAATATTAAACCTAATAATTATTTTGGTTGTTACATCACTTGTTTCAAAAAATATAACAGAGGTTATCAAAATCTATATATATTGGAATAATTATTTGAAATTATTTTTAGGTATTACTCATTTTAGGACTTCATGTATTGGTTCCACCCCTAGGAATCTATGAATACAATACATGTATATGAAATAACTCTTTATTTATCAAAATGTTTTATCAATACATTTTGATATCTTCTAGTCAATGGAATGATAATTTATTATTATATATTATCATATTTGGGTTTCTTATTATTCCTTAATTGCCTATATTATATTTCCATTTGTATATGGGATTTAATAAAGACTCGATATCTCATTTTAACAGAGGTATGACTAGTATTAGTTTGAGTATTTAAACTATTAAAAGTGGGATTTCTCCTATAAATATAGAATTCATAGAGGCCCCAATGATTCATATATCATAACATATCCTCCCTAAGACCCCTTGAATCATAGAAAAGAGTGTGTATGCCCCCCAAATCTCACCTTCAATGGGACATGAGATAATAACTAGTTCCAATGTTATAATTCTCAGAAATTGGAGGCATTACCCATTTTAGAGAAAAAAATAGAGTACAATTATCATCCTCATCTGCTTTATCTATAAAATAGTGTAAAGATCCCCAAATTTTATATAATTTTTTTTAAAAAATAGTGACCCTATGTGGATCAACACCTAGAGATCTTGTGTGGGTCAGATCTTGTGTGGGTCAGTACTTAGCAATCCTGTGCGGGTTAGCACATACTAATCCTGTGTAGGTCAGATCTTGTGTGGGTCAGTGCTCAACGATCCTATATGGGTCAGCGGATACCGATCCTGTGTGGGTTAGATCCTGTGTGGGTCAGCAGGGGTTAGTACCTATCGATCCTGGATGGGTTGGATCCTGCGTGGGTCAGTGGGGGTTAGTACCTATCGATCCTGTGTGGGTCAACAACAACGCCTCTTAACAGAATAAGATGATCTAGCCTTATGACTAATCATCTGTACTTCTGTACTTAAGTTATACCTAGTTTGATCTGAGTCTTTTTCTTTGTGCTTTGTGATTGAGATCATGCTTTGTGGTTTTCCTTTGTAGAATTTTGAGAGACCTTTGGGGGTCTCGGGGTCCCTACTGGGTATTGTTATACTCACCCCTGCACGGGCTTCACCCGCACCTTGTTGTGTCTTGTGCAGACGAAGGATAACCTTGTCTGAGACTTGGGGAGTTAGGACCTGATAGTGGATGGTGGTGATGGTTGATGTGGGGAGCTGTGGAGATGAGCTATACCTAACCTTCAGGTAGGATCCTTGATGGACAATCCTAAGAGCTATTTACTATTTTCTGTTGTAGTTTTATCATTCAGTTGGGCTTGTATTCTGGCCCCTTTACTTTCAGTACACACTTTTACTACTGTAGTTTTACTTTGTGGTTGCATCTCGTTGTGTTCTTGGACTATGTGTTTATATAGATTTAAAGGCAATGCATTCCCATTTTAGGGATATGCCTTTTCAATTCTAGTTTCCAACCCCTGTCCTATAGAAGGTGGGCTTGGGGTAGTCACGACATGAGCCCTGGGGGATGGGCCGTGACAAATTGGTATCAGAGGATTCAGTTCTACTGAAGAAATAGGACTCTGATTTTTCCAATGGAGAAATAGTGTTAAGTGTATCGAGTGTGGTTTTCAGTTCAGGGAGTCCAGTGTTTGTGCGGCGACTAACATATCCACACACCAGGACCCTGAATTCTTGTTTCTGACTCGGTGCACGAAAAAACTGATTTTGTGTGTTTTGGAAATGTTTTTACTTTTGATATATTTTGAGTTAGCTCACCAGGTATAACTTATTGATCGTGGAACATCTTTTTCCTTTCAGGATGCCACTGCGTAGACAATCAGCCCATATTCTATAGAGAGTACACGATGATGGTCCACCAAGCGACGATACTTCAGTGCAGGTCCCTCTTACTATGTTGAAACCTTTGGGTGGTGTACCAGCAGCACCACCACTCGGAGGGCAGCAGTTGCCACCATCCCCACTGGCAGACCATGCACAATGACTGATCACGTTGCACGAGTTCCAGAGATAGAGGCCTCTGAGGTTTTGAGGCGAGAAAAATCCATAGGCAGCTGAGGACTGGTTGGAGGTTGTGGCATGAGTTTTCCACCTAGTTGAGACACCAACAGAGCAGATGGTGATCCTAACTTCTATCCTATTCCAGGGCATAGTAGGGAGATGGTGGAGTCTGATGCTCTAGATGCATAAGGAGGCAACACTCTCCTGGTTGGACTTTGAGACCCTATTCAGGACAGAGTTCATACTAGCAACTTTATGCTCAGTGTGTATCTAGGAGCTGATGCACTTACAACATGGAAACCTATCAGTGACCCAGTACTCAGCGAGATTCACTGACCTCTCACATTACTCCACCGACATGGTATAAGACCCATTCTTTAGGTCCCATACCTTTGAGCAGGGTCTCTAGTGTAATATCAGAGCATCGATGATATTGATCAATATCTCGACACAAGCTAGAGTGCTCGAGTGAGTATTATTGATGGAGAGATTCTTAATTGAGCAGGCACCGACGGTAAGAGCCACCACCTGACAACAGTTAGCCGAGTCATCTATAGTAGGTAGTAGGCAGATGAATCAAAGGTCCAAGCAGGACAAAACTTCTGATGGATGACCCCAGGATGTAGGGTCGGAGGTGTGGAGCTCACGAGACAGAGGGGGTTAGCATAGGAGAAGACTGTGCTTCACGTACGGTGGGTAGGGCCACATGGCTCGCGACTACCCAACCCGCTATACCGACGATCAACAGACAATCAAGGGACCGCCAGGTAGTGGCTGAGGTTCGAGCAAGGGGGTCCGCAGGACGACAGATGTGGTAGAGGAGCAGGTCGTGTAGTAGGTGGTGGATGACGGTTTGGGGTTTTACCGCCACCAACCCTAGGTGGTCCACCCCGACCACAGGGAGCAGGTGGATAGGGGTGAGCTCAGCTTTAGGCGGCATAGGCCTACAACCACGGTGCTCCAGAGATGATTAGAGGTACGATCTATGTCTATTCAACCCTAGCTGCAGTTCTTATAGACATAGGTGTCAGTCACTCTTTTATTTCCATGACACTTGTACGGAGCTCGTAGATCCCGATGGTGCTGTTGGCTCGATCCTTACGTTTAGAGACTCCTATGGGAAAATATTCAATGATTAAACACTAGTGCAGATAGTGTGAGATCACTCTAGGAGGCAAGATCTTCGGCTGTGATCTCCTAATAGCAGCGTTGAGGCCTTACGATATCATCTTGGGTATGGACTGGCTATCCATGGTCCATGCTAAAATTGATTGTTTTAGGCGCAAAGTGTGGTGTGTCCATGAGTATGGGAACAAGTTTTCCTTCACTGGTGAGAATGGAACCTTTATAGCACAAGATGGACTTACTCAGAGGAGGGTGTATCAAGTCACTCATCAATTGTCTAGCTTTACCCTCAGAGTAGTTGATGTGAGGAGTCCGAGTTATCCTGTAGTGGTGTACTAGTATGCTGATGTCTTTCCTGATGATGTTCTGGGACTACCTCCTTGTAGAGAGGTAGAATTATACATCGACCTATACCCTAGGAAGACACTAATATCTACACTAGCATATCATATGGATCCTGTAGAGCTTCATGAGTTGCAGGTACCGTTGGAGGACTTTCAGGGGAAGGGGTTCATAAAGCCCAGTGTTTCTCCATGGGCATCCCTAATTTTTTTCACCAAGAAGAAATATGGGAGTCTGAGGATTTGTGTGGACTATCGACAACTAAACCAGGTGACCATGAAGAATAAGTATCAACTCCTAAGGATTTATGATCTCTTCAACAAGCTGAAGGGAGCTCGATGGTTTTTGAAGATAAACCTCGGATCAAGCTATCATCAGCTCAGGGTACGAGATGAGGACTTACCGAAGATAGCCTTAAAATGTCAGTATGGACATTAAAAGTTCTTGGTTATTCCCTTCGGCATGACAAACAATCCAAAATTGTTTATGGGGATCATGAACAGGATCTTCTAGCCTTACCTCGATCGCTTCGTGGTGGTCTTCATTGATGACATATTGATATACTCAACATCAGAGGAGGAGCATACCACACAACTACAGATAGTTCTGGATAAACTTTGAGAGCACCAACTTTATTGAAATCTCTCGAAGTTCCAATTATGGATATAGGAATTCCACTTCCTGGGGAAATTTATCTCGGAGGCTAGAGTTGTAATGGATCCGGGGAAGATAGAGGTAGTTTTTGTTTGGGAGCCACCTAGGAGTGTGACCGAGGTGCGGAGTTTCCTGAGATTGGATGGGTACTTCCAGAGATTCATACCTAACTTTTTCAGAGTTGCAACTCCCTTGTAATATTTTACAAAGAAGGGACAACCTTTTTTGTGGATGAATAGATTCCATCAGAGTTTTTAGGAGATGAGGCAGAGGCTGACGAGTGCCCCCATCTTGAGGCTACCAGAAGAGGGAATTGGGTATGTAGTCTACTGCAATGCATCAAGGACCAGATTAGGTTGTTTCCTAATGAAGGGGAAAGTGGTGATCGCCTAAGGATCATGGAAGTTGAGACAACATGAGTAGAACTACGCTACCCATGACCTCAATTTAGCAGCAATAGTCTTTGCGTTGAAGATGTAGAGGCACTACTTGATGGGAGGAAGTTTTAAATTCTACTCTGATCACAAGAGTCTCAGGTATATCTTCTTAAATAAGGACCTGAACCTGAGATAGTGATGATGTCTATAGTTCCTATAGGACTAAGACTTTGATATAGTCTACACTCTTGGGAAGGGGAACGTAGTAGAAAACACACTCAGAAGGAGGTCTGGTCTACAGTTGCTGAGTGAGGCAACAGAGCAGCTAGCCACATTGTAGATATCCTTTGTGGATAGAGATGGAGAAACTTACCTCCAGTCTATGACAATTACTCCCTGATTCCTTCAGTGAGTCAGGAAAGCTAATCTTGGGGACGTAGACTGCGAGGCCCGACGTTCTCATATATCCTGAAGATAGGCTCCTGATGGATTTGCTTAAGGTGGGGAGAACATCGCTCTCTTCAGAGGATGCACCATGGCACTAGTGGTGCTATGATAGGAGGTGTTGAGGGAGTTCCACACATCCCCTTTGGTGATACATCCTAGAGTAGAAAAGATGTACTAGGACCTCCAGTGTCAGTACTAGTGGACATGGATGAAGAAAGCAGTGGTGGAGTTCGTATCACAATGCCTCACTTATCAGCAAGTGAAGGCTGAGCATCAGGTATCGGCAGGATTAGCTCATCCACTTGAGGTACCAGAGTGGAAGTGAGATGGTATCTCCATGGACTTTGTGACAGGGCTACCGCATATGTCCAGGGGCCACGATTCCATCTGGGTGATCATTGACCAACTCACCAAGTCATCCCACTTCCTACCCATCTGAGAGCAGGGATTGGTAGAGGGCTTGGGATGCCTCTACATACAGGAGATTGTATGGATTCACAGGGTTCCATCAGCTATCATCTCATATTGCAACACATGTTTTTCATTCCGCTTGTGGAAGGGGTTGTAGGATGCATTTGAGACTCAACTACACTTGAGCACCGCCTTTCACCCTCAGACAGATGGTCAGACAGAGCAGACCATACAGACACTCGAGGACATGCTTCGTGCTTGTGTCTTCGATTTTGGCTACATTTGGGAGGACCACCTACCACTAGTGGATTTTTCATACAATAATAGTTATCAATCCACCATCAGCATGGCTCCATTTGAGGCCCTATACGGATGACCTTGCAGATCACCTCTATACTGGACAGACCTAGGGGAGTCAGCACTTATGGGTCCAGAGTTGGTACAGGCTACCACATAGAAGGTACAGATCATCCAGGAGTGGATGAAGACTAAAAAAAACCGACAGAAGTCTTATGCCGACAAGATATGGAGACCCTTAGAGTTTGAGGAGGGAGATCATGTCTTCCTACGGGTCTCACCCCAATGAGGATTATGGAGGTTTGGCCTGGGCAGAAATCTATCTCCAAGGTTTATCAGACCTTTCTAGATCCTCAACAGAGTAGGTGAGGTGGAATACCATCTAGATCTTCCCCTATATATGAACAGGGTGCATAATGTTTTCTATGTGTCGAAGTTGAGGAGGTACGTGCATGATCTATCACACGTTATTGATTGGGGAGAGCTAGACATCGATGATGGGGCAATGTTTGCGGAGTTCCTGGTAGAGATAGAGGATCGACAAGAGTGAGTCCTTCATGGGTGGTTGATTCCTCTAGTGCGAGTTCGTTGGAAGTATGTGAACCTCCAGGAGAGCACTTGGGAGTGGGAGGCTCAGATACATGCTCAGTACCCCCATTTGTTCCCCTAGTTTTGTTATAGATTTTAGGGAAAAAAATCCATAAGTTGGGGAGAATGTAAAGACCTATAAATTCCATATAAAGTTTTTTACTAAATTATTTGGGATTATTATGAGTCTACGAAAATTGATGACACTTGATTCCGAGGCTCGGTGTGCCCGAAATGGATTTTTTGAACTTTTTTAAAGGTACGTTCAGTAAACGCACAGGTGGCATTTTTTATCTTTTGAACCAGTGATCAGATTAAAAATATGAGGGCACTGTTGAATCCACAATGACAAGATTCTCTTAAGAGAGGATTAACTTTTACCACAGTAGTTCGGGTGAAAAAGTTAGTTTTTGAGACTTTTAAAGAAATAATAAAATAAAAAATTTGTTATTTTATTTTTCCTACCACCTGTTGAGCAGTGGTGGTGGGACCGATGGGTTGTCAATCCATTTAATGTCTTGACTATCCTATTTTGTAACCACATTGTTGGGAATTAAGAGGTTCATTCATTAATGAACCTCATTAATTCCTCGGTGTGTTACTCACCCTCCCCCTATTTTTAAATGGAGCATGGGTTGGAGTTTTTGACACAACTTCATTAAACAAAGAACCTCTGGAAAAGTACTATGACACCTTCCACAGACGAAGAATGGAATCTTGGGCAGCAACGATCCAGGATCGATGAACGCCGGTGACTTCTTTCAACAATGACTCTTCTCCCTCCACGACCATGATGTTACCTCCATTTACAAGGTATGGGTTGTTATTAAATTCAAGAAACTCTCATTTATTTTCCTCGTTCTTGAATTTTGGGGTGTTTGTTGCGAGATATTTAAACGATGCTTAGTAAATATCTATGTGATGTTTTTATTTGATACCCGCTTGTTATGATGCTAATGTGGAGGGCGTGGGCCAAACGAACATGGTCTATACCCTCCTCCACTTGTTTTATCATTGCGTTATTTATGGGAGAATTTTGAATTTGACAAAAACATGAATCAGAGGGTCATGCAACGACAATGGCATCCCGGGAGGCCTGTAGGCACATATGGGAGTGGAAAAGGAGCGTCTCTAGAGCCTCATGGAAGAAGCGCTAGTGACCGGAACCAACGGACGAAGGAAGTAACCTACACTTTTCAACTTTAGAAGGAGGTGTAACTGCTCGGAGCCACGATGGACCAGACGGGAGGCCAACCCTCGGCCGACCGCATTGGCGGAGAGTAGCGCGTTGTCGCGTGCCGCGGGAGGTGGCTGCAGCTTCGAAGCTGCAGCGAAGGGGAACCACTTCCAACCGAGGTAGCACCATGTGGCACCGCTAATTAAAACATCCAAATGGATTTACCGTTTGGGAATTTGGTTCGCCATCCGGCTGGCGGACCGCGCCAGATGGAGGGCTAGTTTGCTTGACGGGTTAGGCCGGTCCGCGACCCAGCCCACTCAGGCCGGACCATTCAGTTTGGGTCAGGTTGGGCCAAAACTGGGTCAGACCCAGATCGGGTCGGGTTGACCTGAACTAGGTCGGGTCGGACTAGGGTGGAACAGGTTGGGTCAGTCCGACCGGAACCAGACCCTCTTCGACCCAGATACGCACAAAAGGCCATATCTTGAAAACCAGACATCCATTTGAAAAACTGTCTATGGTGATAGAATCCTTGGAATGAGAAGGTACTGTTGAGATACTCCAACTGAGTTTTAGAGAAAGTTGGAGTATGGCCAGGTTGGATCATACCTGAATCCAACCGGGCCCTTGGTACTAAAATGCCTATAACTCTCAGATCGAATGTCTGATTGATGCGCTGTTTGTTGCGTTGGAACCCTTATGACATAGTGGGTCATTGGGTTACTTCTTTTTGAGACTTGGTGGTAGTTAACACACGACTGATATCTTGAGGAGCTGATACTACGGAACTCAAGTACACCGGGTGCGGAGAATCCTGTGGCTGGGTGTCAACTGAATATCGATCTTGTGTGGATCAACACATAGCGATCCTATATGGATCAGTACCTAGAGATCCTATATGGATAAACACCTAGGGATCCTGTGTAGATCAAAACCTAGTGATAATATATGGGTTAGCACCGATCCTGTGTGGGTCAGATCCTGTGTGGGTCAGCACTCATCGATCCTCTGTGGGTCAACACATACCGATCCTATGTGAGTCAGATCCTATGTGGGTCAGCGCTTAGGGATCCTGTGTGGGTTAGCGCATACCGATCTTGTGTGGGTCAGATCCTATGTGGGTCAGTGGGGGTTAGTGCCTATCAATCCTGGGTGGGTCAGATCCTGTGCGGGTCAGTGGGGGTTAGTACCTATCGATCCTGTATGGGTCAATAATAGCGACTCTTAATAGAATAAGATGATCTTGCCTTATGACTAATCATCTTCAATTTTGTACTTAAGTTATACCTAGTTTGAGATGAGTATTTTTCTTTGTGCTTTGTGATTGAGATCATGCTTTGTGGTTTTATTTTGTGGAATTATGAGAGACCTTCAGGGGTATCGGGGTCCCTACTGGGTATTGTTATACTCACCTCTGCATGGGCTTTGCCCACACCTTGTTGTGTCTTGTGTAGATGACAGAAAAACTTGTCTAAGACTTGGGAATCTAGGACCTGACGATGGATGGCGGTGATAGTTGACATGGGGAGCTTTAGAGATGAGCTGTACCTACCCTTCAGGTAGGATTCTTGGTGGATGATCCCATGAGCTATTTACTATTTTCTGTTGTAGTTGTATCATTTAGTTGGGCTTGTATTCTAACCCCTTTACTTTTAGTACACACTTTTACTACTGTAGTTTTACTTCATGGTTTCATATTTTTGTGTTCTTGGATTGTGTGTTGTATAGGTTTAAAGGCAATGCCTTCTCATTTTAGGGATACACCTTTACAGTGCTAGTCGCCAACCCCTGGCCTATGGAAGGCGGGCTTGGGGTAGTCACGACATGGGGCCCGGGGGATGGGTCATGACAAATAGTTATTATTGTAATTTGTTTCTTGAGACTCATTGACCATATCTTTTATGTTTATTATAATACTTTGGGTAGTACTTTTCCCATGGATGACTACTACGGAGAATATTTTAGGCAACATTAGTGCATGTCCACAAGAGATGGAGGTTGAGTGTAAAAAAAATGAAATGATAATTGTTTAGGAGATGAGATAATGAGGATGACAGTTGTCTATAACATTCACCTTTGGATGAATTCATAGGATAACACTTACCATAGTAGAGTAATTATTTTATTAAATTGAATTACCCATTTTCTTTAAAGGATACTGAATCTTTGAAACAAATCAAATGTTGGGCATACCTAATTACTATTATCTATAAATTTCACCTTTTTCAATGAAAATATTATGTTTATTTATTAAAAAAATTAAAATTTTATAAACCCAATAGGATGGACATGAATCGAAAATTGAAACAGACCATTCTTTTGATAAAAAATTATGAATATGGAGTTAAAGAGTTCACCAAGGTTACAATAGAGCATGCATACAACCCTTCTCAAATCATTTTTCCTTGTTTAAATTTTTTTTATTCAGTAAAAATTAGTCCAGAAGAGTTGTTAGAACATTTTATTTGTCATAGATTAGATCATAGCTATAAATTATGGACTAAACACTAGGAAAAACTAAACAAGATCCTTGATTGGGATGATACTACGGTTTATGGATCATTTAATATGAATACCAGTCTAAATGATGATTGAGATCATAGGGGATAAATTAAAATGGAAATTAAAGATGAGATTATTGATTATCCAAAGTTGTTTGAGAAGTTAAATAGATTTTCCAATAGATTATTGTATATATGTTGTACTAAATACACATCATTTTCAGCTATATTGAAGTTATATAATTTGAAAGCAGGCAACAGATGGATTGAAACCAACTTTAAAGAACTACTTGGTCTCTAGAATGATATGATACTAGATGAAAATGAAATACCATGTTGAACATATGATGATAAATTAATGATATATTCAATGAGCATGATATTTAAAAAATAATTTATTTTCCAAATGGTTGCATATTGATTCAAGCTTTTATGTACCAAAACATCTACAAATGTAACATCCCAACCCAAGACCCACCTAACCCGTGCCCCGATATGGTGGGTCACATGGCCTCAAGCATGCCTCCTCATATGCCAGAGGTTTAAAACTAGAAGCGAGGGGTTAGAGGTGGTACATTGGCAATACTATGACATCTTATTAGAATGGAAGGGTGGAAAATAACCAATAAACATACAATAATAGTATATTCATATATATAACAAACATACATAATAAATAATTAAATGAGGAAGAATAAATAATTAAGAAACTAATAATATAATCAAAATCCTCTAAGAAAGTGTATGGTATATGGATGCATGGAATGATGATACAAAAATAGAACATGGGACAAACATACAAACATACTATAGAAAAAGATTAAAAATTACTAAATCTTCTTTACAAGCATATAAAGAAAAATCTTGGACTTATTCTCCTAAGATCCAACTAAAATAAATCATATCAACAAACTATATAAGGTCACTTTCACTTATCAATACTTGTAGATATATAATCTTCTTTGGTATGAAAGGTAGCCCGAGTAGAGTGTGAGATAAAAATCTTAGTAGGCCACCACCAATGGTGTCTACATGTAAAACGAGTAGTGCTCATAACTAAAAAGTGTTCATGTATATGTAATTAATTAAAAAATATGAATAAATAAATAACCGCCTACTCAGGTTCCTAAATTACACCTAGCAGGTCTACCTACTTTGGCTTATGGCTGGAATGGATGTCTGATCAGTTACTATATATAGTAATAATATATATAATTTAATTATATATATTGAATCCACCTATATTAATCAAGTACATGTGAACGTATGATACCATATACCTAGAATACTTTTGATGGATGTATTGGGGTGTAACTCAAAAATCCATGACCAATCTAACAACCCTATAAGATCAAGAAATAGGGTACATTCCCTACATACAATGAAGAGTGTAATATGACATGCAACAACACTCAGGATGGTGAGTGAGCCATCATGTCAACACTCAAATTATGGAACATGGCACGTAATTCAAAAACTACCATATAGTATCATCAGTTTGAGATTCCATACTGAACACCCGATGTAAGGGAGTGTGATTATCCATCATGCTCAACACCCGATGTAAGAGAGTGTGATTATCCATCATGCTCAACACCCCTTACCATCGTATCACAACCTCTACAAAGGAGTATTCATAATTATAATTGGAATGAGGAATAACCTCCCATGCTTCATTTTTATCCATCCCACATATATATAAATGAGGAATAATGATACTTATTACACAATACATGAGTAAAAACATCCCATGTATCTCAAAGTCCAAGTTCATTTATCGTATGGAATTACAATTCAAAGTGATCATTTATTTTAAGCACAAAAAAAAGATTCGGTTTATCCATTATTTATGAGTCATTCATTTAATCCATTAAATTCATTTAGATGAGGGAAAAAAATAATAAGTATTCCCTTTAATTCAATTCAATCCATTCAATTACAAAATCATGGAAATTTAATTCATAAGGTTTAAGGAGTCCATTAGAAAGTGTCATGGTCATTAATGGAATTTCATACAAGGGGAATTCCAAGAATAGGTCATCCAAATACCTAATAGGTGCCTTTGATTCATTTAAACAAATAGAGATCAATGTAATTTCAATTATATATCTAAGATGAACTCTTAATAGGTGAATTAGGCATATACACAATTAACCTTGAAGGGAAATTTTACTTATCACACCCAAGGGGTGTCCATAAAAAGTGTAACCATCCACTAAACTACTAAATATGAATAAAAAGGCATGTATCAAGTTAAAAATATCAATTATACATGAATCACTAAATATAAAGGTGGAATTCAGAAAAGAATGGTGTGCGACACAATGCCATAGTTATAATATGACTAAAAACAAAGGGAAAATAATGAGACCACCTACCTCAAGGTTGTAGAAGACTCCTCACTCGATATTAACCTCATATTCAAAGAAGGTTGGAAGATATATGATAAATGGGCCAATAAATTGAAAATAGTAAAAATGAGCTTACACCTAAATAGCACGATGTATTCAAATATAATCTAAGATAGGAGGTAAGAGACCAGGGGAGCTTACTGTGATGGATCCAATGCTTCTGATGGATCGAGGATCAGAATTCAGATGGGAGATCTATCTTAATGCCTAGAATGAGGTGTTATTGAGCTCAAAAAAGCAGGATACCATGTTTCAACTGCTACAGGTAGGATGAGAGAAGGGAAATAAGGTTTTAAATTAAGTGAGTGGTATTGTGGACATTTCACCAAAAAACACATAGGCGCACAGTTTGGCCGTACGGTTTGTCCAAACCATGACCAAGACACTACTAATAAGTGAACACTACATGGATAGGCACACTCTTTGACTAAAAATTCATAGAAAGTTAGAAATTTATTAATCCCAAAACTAAAACTGATCGAACGGTCATGCACCCTAGGTCGCACAATTGTAAACAAATCATGTGGCCTAGTTACTTCTTCCCATTTCAGGGATCTAGGATTCAAATGATCCCCATTAAACATGTGACCTTCTTGGCTTGATTAGAATTCAATATTAGGGATGATTAAGGAATTTAAATTGAAAAACCAATTATTCTTACCTTTATTGAAAAGATGGATCATTACAACCTCCATTACTTAAAGCAACTCATCCATAAGTTGGCCTTCTGAGGGTAAGGAGGTATAATCAACAAAGAGTTCTAGACATTGAGATTTTATACCAGATTCCCACTCCATGGTCTCATCCTGTACTCTGTCATGCTTCTATAGCACCTATACTAGAGGAACTAACTTACCTCAGAGTGTCTTTATGTTTCGATCAATAATATGAACTGGATACTCCTCTAAGGAAGTATCAACATCCAATTAAACCACTTTAGGCTGTAAGACACATGAATGGTCTGGATAATATTAGAGAAGTTGGGATACATGAAATACATCATGCATAGATTGGTACCATTGAGTAAGTTCCAACTGGTAAGCCAATGGTCTGATCCATTTCATAACCTTAAAGGGTACAATGAACCCCGTTTAGAGATTAACCTACTTCTAAATACATGTATGCCCAAACCTAGGAAATCCTCACAAGAAAACCCAGTCTCTAACTTCAAAATCGAGAGGTTGTTGATGTATATTGGAATAAAACTGATGTTTGGACTATGCTATCAACATGAACTTTATGATTAGCTAGATCTAATATGTAGTATCATGTGGGAGATGTGGTTCAAGCATAGAATTCTCCTCTACCTCTTACCATCACATAGGTGAGTGGAAAGGACAACCATATAAGGATTCATAAGGATCCATCTCGATGGTAGCCTAGCAGCTATTATTATAAGAAAACTCTACAAGAGGAAGGTGATTCTCCTAAGAACCTCCAAATCCAAGGAAACATGCATGAAGTATGTCATATAGAACCTAAATAGTATGTCCCATATATCTATCAGTCTGTGGGTGATAGTCCATGCTCAACAACACCTATATACCTAAGGCCTTCTTCAAACCCTTCCAGAACTGTGACATGAAATGAGCGTATCTATTAGAAATTATAGAATATGGAGATCCATAAAGAGGTAAAACATCCCTGGTGTAAAACCTTCCTAGCTCATATACCAATAAAGTCACTCACACAACTAATAAGTGTGCAAACTTCATCAAATGATCAATGAAATACCACAATGTATCATTTCCACAAGGTGATTTGGGTAGACCAGTCATGAATTCCATCAAAAAATCATCCAATTTCCACTCTAGAATAGACAATGACTGTAAAATTCCTTCCAGTCACTATTGTTCTACCTTCACCTACTGACAGGTGGAACACCAATTGATGAAGCCAACAATCATTCATTTATTACCAAGACACCAATACCAGTGACGTAGATCTAGATACATTTTGGTGACATTGAGGTGAACCGACTAGGATAAGGCATGAAATTCATGAAACAACTCTTCTTTGATGTTTTATGGGACCCATACATGTCCATGGAACAATAGAATATCACTACCATGCATGGTCCAAACTGAATATGTATCATCATCTAAGATACTAGGACACAAATACCATTTTTGTAGATATTGATACATTTTGGTGATATCGAGGTGAACCTCCTAGGATGAGGTATGAAATTCCCTCATCATCTCCTCTCTAATTTCAGCTGGGACCCATACACACCCATGAAAAAATAGAATATAATTACCATCCATGGTCCAAACTGAAGATTTATCATCTAAGATGATTTAACTTAGGAAAAGGCCTTCGATATTAGATAACTTCCTCAAACTCATCCATTCTAGAAGAGTATAGGTCACTTCTAAGGATGAAAGGATAGTCTAAGGATGGTCCTCTTGAACCTTGATGTGCATATCTGAGAATAAGGCCATAAGTTACCATTCTTCACTAGATTCCTAAACCACATGTGTCTAAGTCTTCCAGCTTAGAGCATCAAATATTGGATTGCCTTTACTAATCATATAGGAAAGCTCAAAATAAAATGACTGTAGGTACTCCACCTATTAGCACTGTCTGAGATTTAGATATTTCTATGTGAAGATGTACTTGAGGATTTTGTGGTCTGTGAATACCAAAAAACTCTCTCTAAGTAGATAATGACTCAAAATGCATAAGGAATGAACAAAATTAGTGAGATCAATGTCATGGGTTGGGTAATACCACTCATGAGGCCTCAACTGACGAGACCCATACATAATGACTTACTCATCTAGTATCAGAATAGCTCCAATACCAATACTTGATGCATCATAGTAAATAGTATAGATCCTACCTGGATCTGGAAGAATCAATATCGGTGGTAAAGTAAAACAAACCTTCAACTCCTAAATGGATTCTTCATGAGCTTCTAACCATAGGAATTTAATACCCTTATTTTTCATGCCCATAATCGATTTTTCAAGGCATGATAAATATTGAATAAAGTTTTAGTAATACCTGGATAGCCCCAATAAACTCTTGATATCAAATACATTATTGTGATACTCCTAGGAAACTATATCTCTCACTTTCTCTAGGTCAACTAAAATTCCTCACTCTGATATAATGTGAGCCAATAAGTGGACTATTTTGATCTAGAAGTTTTGTTTATTGAGCTTAGAATAGATATGATTCTCTCTTAGTGAATTCAGAATGATCTCATGATGGGTTTCGTGGTCATGTATGGATCATTAATACACTAATAAATCTTCATAAAATACATTAAAAAATGAATCTATATATATGTGCAAAACCTGATTCATAAGAGCCATAAAGACCTTAGGTGCATTCGTGAGTCCGAATGACATAACTAGGTATTTGTAAAGACCATACCTACTCCTCAAAGCTGTACGAGGTATATCTAAAGTACCAACACACAACTGATGACATCTCAGCCTCATATATATCTTTGAGTACATCTTCTATCCTCAAATATGATCAAAGAGGTCGTCAATTCTAGGTAGTGGATACTAATTCTTCACTGTAAGCTAGTTTAAATGACGATAATCCATACAGAGCTTGAGGGTACCATCTACCTTCTTAGAGAAAAGGTTCAGTGAACCCCAAGGGGAAGTATGAGGGTATATGAATCCTTTAGCATCCAGATCCTATAATTCCTCCTTGAGTTCCAGAAGATCCTTAGGTGCCATCCTATAAGGAGGAATGGTCACTGGTGCTGCTCCTAGTACAAGCTCAAATGTAAACTCTAACTCTAACACCAAAGGTAGAACAAATAAGTCATAAAGAGGGATGTCCATGAAATTATGAACTATTGGAGAAAAAACAATGGGTCATAACCCTTGATAATCCAAGAAAAGACTGGTGATCTTAGTTGTAACACTGCCCAAACTTTGCTGCTCGGGTCCTGATCATGTCACAATATCATCCTATTATCCCTTATGCATGTTCTTAACACCATTAGGTTGTGTAAACATCACCCTCCAATGATAGAAATCAATATGTACTCAATAGGGAACTAAATATTCTATCATGGTCATTAATTCAAATCCCTTCATGTTGAGGATATAATGATTCCGCAGGAAATTGTAATTGTATACCTCAAGAGGAAAATTCTTATAATGGAGAACACCCTCATAATGAATACCCAATGGTGTATCTAGTATCATAAAACCATAAAATTTCTTTATCTTGAGGCCCAAACACTCAACAATTTTATCATATATAAAGGAACAAGACAAGCCCATGTCAAATAAAGTGGAAACTAAAGTGGAGGTTACTTGAATAATACCTCGTAATATTGAAGTCCCAAAGCACTACTCTTCTGGCATAGGATGGAATGCATGTAACTAGCCTGTATGATGACCCTGATTCACTTCTTGACTGCCTTGATAAGTAACTCTCTACTGGAATTGAGAATCATAAGTCAGACTGCCTCTACCTCAACTGGCCCCTCAGCCTGATCAGATGGTGGTATTCCAATTATCAGCTAGTTGTGATCTTTCTGGCCCTGCTCTAGACCAAGGAGTATGTATGGATCCCCTATCTCTAGTAACTATAGGTAAAGTCCATAATATTCATTAGATATGACCCATCCTATCAAAGCCTATACACTCTAATGGATCTAAAAAATACTGAGGTTTAGTATGCCCTGGTTTCATGCACTGATGACAAATGAGAAAAATATCTACACGAGGAGCCTGAATGCTGCTACCTCCTTTAGTATCCTCCAAACACCCCTTTATCCTATAAGTATAACCAATGATATCTCTAGATTCAGATACACCCTGAATCGCCCCTTTAACTTCCCACACATTCCACTTTATAATAAGGGCCTGTTGACAATTTCATAAACAATCATCAACCTGAACACGTTGACCTATGACTAGATAGGGTAAACTAGCCCATCCTCAAATCATCTTTTGGTCATATTATCAAAACTATCTAGAGTAGGAATGAACCACTACATCTTATAAAAATAGGAAGATTATTCCATAACTAACATGTTACCATGATATAGGTTCATAAAATCTATAGCTCTGTCAGCCCTCATTGTTTGGGGAAAGATGTAGTCATAAAAGATAGTCTATAAATCCTTCCAAATAGTATCTCTATGTCAATATACCTAGGTGATTACGTACCATAACCCATTATCTAAATCATGTATCATATAGGCTACTATCTTGACCCTCCACTCTGGAGGCATCTCTAGATGCTCGAATATAGAAAGGATGGATTCAAGGCAATACTCTGAAACATGAGGTCCTCCTTCCCCAAAAAACATGGGAGGATACTACTATTGAAACTCACGAGTCAACTCTTACATGATTGGGGTAGGTCAAATGATAACTTACATGTTCTGCATCATATGAGGAAAATCCTCTTGGAACCAGGCGTCAGTTCCCATTTCTGGAATAGCAATAGGAGCCACAGGTGACTCTATAGGAAGAATAAATGGTTTCTCATATCCTTACACCTTAGAAATGTGGTCATCCTTACCTATAGGGTGTACAAGTGGAGGACATCATAACATCATAATACTACAATTCCAAAGAATACCTCAGATGATATTTAAGCCACTAAAATATTACTGATAGGAAACTAGAATAGGTACAAATCCATCCTATTGAAATGATCACACCTCTCTTACTACTTCAGAATACTAGACTAGATGATAGAAAGAAACTTAAATAGGACCTTAGAATATAAGAGATACCCACAACCCACTACTATGTCCAGGTTTGGGTTTATGTATTTGTTTCACTTGTATATTATAACCAATTTCACTTTAGATGTCATATTAATTTTGAATTGGTGCTTGTTCATTTATGTATGTTGCTTAAAATGGTTTAATTATATGGTATACCACATTTTATCCATAAGGGACAATACTCATTATGATCCAAAATATGATATCCATTCAACTCACACCATAACATGTTCCATCTCATGCAAAGAATGGTCCATGTCTCAATGTGCCATACTAGACTACTTAAGTAGTCAGATTTAAAAGTTTTAAGAAAAAACTATTAGGATAAAGTAGTAACTCTAATTATCAATTATGTTTCACAATCCATGCAATAATTTTCCAGACAATTCAATTCATATTCATGGTACCCTCAATATGCAATAGAAAAATGCAAGTTAAAAATTGATGTGACATGGAAAACTGCATGGAATATTAGTCCTAGTGTATCTATAATGATGCATATAACAATGATCCTTGACCTAATATCATTGGGACATGGATGAAATAAATCCTCAATCAGAATAATAATAATAACCACAACACAACATGTGTGTCTCCTAATGGTGAAATAGTATTAAAAGTAATAGGAAAAATAAGAACAATAATTATAATTCAGGAAACTCAGCCTTTACTCTGAACATGGGTTTGTGATGTCCAAGCATGGATTATAGTAATGTTACAGGCATTCCCAAACTCCAATATATTGTCTTATAATAGTAAAAAAATAAAGGAAAAACCTCTGATACCACTTTGTAATGTACCAACTCAGGATCCAATTAACCCCTGCCCCAATCCGGTGGGTCACATGGCCTCAAGTGCACCTCCCCATATGCCAAAGGTTTTCGACTAGTAGTGAGGGTGTAAAGGTGGTATAATGGGGAGACTGCAACCTCTTATTATAATGGCATAGTGGAAAATAACCAATAAACATTCAACAGTAGAAGATCATATATAACAAACAGACATAATAAATAATCAAATGTGGAAACTTAAGTAATTGAGAAACTGATAATATAATCAAAAGACTCTAAGGAAGTGTATAATACATGGATTAATGGAATTTTGACACAAAAAGAGAATAGGGGACATGCATACAAACATGCTATACAAAAATCACAAAAAGAACTAAAGCTACTCTATAATAATCTTGAGAAAAATATTGTTCCTATGATCCTAATATCCAACTATAATAAATCATATAAACAACCCGTATAAGGGTTATTTCCCATATCAATACTTAAATAAAAATAATCTTATCAGGAACTAAATGTATCTCGAGTATGGGGTGAGATAAAAATCTCAGTTGGCCAACACCAATGATGTCTATGTATAAACTGAGTAGTGCTTATAACTAAATAGTGTGAAGGCATAAGTAATTAATTAACAAAAACAAATAAATAAATAACATCCCTCTCAGGTTCCTAAAAGATTCCTAGTGGGTACACCTACTTCAATTCATGGCTGGAGTGGAAGCCTGGCCACTTAATATATATAGTAAAAATAAAGATAATTTAATTATATAAATTGAATCCACCTATATGAATCAAGTACATGCAGATGTAAGTGGACATATACCTAGAAAACTAATGCTGGTTGGACTAGGGAATAACTCACATATACAAGACTAGTTTAACGAGCCTATAAGCTCAAGCAATAGAGTACATTCCCTACATCCCAAGAAGAGTGTGAGACATCTTGCAAAAAAACTTGAGATGGTGAGTGAGCCATTATGTCAACACTAAAATCATGGAACGTGGTGCGTAAATCCTAAAATCTATATAGTATCACTAGTGTGAGATTCCATACTCAACACCTGATGTAAGGGAGTATGATTATCTGTCATGATCAACACCCCTTACCATCATATCACAACCTCTATAAAGGCATATTCATAATTATATATTTCATGAACCATAACATCCCATGATTCATTTTCATCTATCCCACATACATATAAATTATGAATAATTATATTTATAACATAATACATGGGGAAACATCCCATGTACCATAAAGTACAGGTTCATTTATAGTATGGAATTACAATTCAAAGTGATCATTTAGTTTAATCATAAAATAAAGACATGGTTTAACCATTCTTTATGAGTCATTCATTTAAACCATTCATGTAATTTAGATGAGGGAAAACCATAATGAGTATTCCATTTAATTCAATTCAATTAATTAAATTACTAAATAATGGAAATTTAATTCATAAGACTTAAGGAGTCCAATGGAAAGTTCCATGGTCATTAAGAGAATTTATTTAATGAGAAATTCCATTCATAGGTTGTCCAAACACCCATTTGGTTCCTTGGATTCCTTTAAACAAATAGAGATCAATAGAATTTCAATTTTAAAGATAAGTTTAACTTAGGATGTGAATCAAGTATATATCCAATTAAACTTTAAGGGAAATTTGACTTAGAACACCAAAGTGGTGTCCATAAAAAGTGTAACCATCCTCTAAACTAATAAATAGGAATAAAAATGCATGTATAAATGTTCAAGGATCAATTAGACATGGAAAAATAAATAGAAAGGGGGAACTCAACAAAGGTCAGTGTGCGGTGGCATGGATATGAGATAAAAAAACTCAAATGGAAAATGATGTGACAAACTACCTTAAGTCTATATACAACTCCTCACTCGATACTGGCCTTAGATTCAAAGTAGGTTGGAAGAGATTTTATAAATGGTCCAATTCCCTGAAAATAGGTTAAACAAGCTTGAACCTAAATAGCATGATAGATTCAATGATAAACTTAGATAGGAGGTAAGAGACTAGGGGATCTTACTGAGAAGGATCAAATGATACCAATGGATCGACGATCATACTTCTGATTAGAGATATAGTTCAATGCCTAGATTGCGGTGTTATTGAGATCAAAAGAGGAGGAGACCATGTTTAAGCTACTGGAGGGAGTAAGGGATAAGGGAAATAAAGTTTTAAGTTATGTGAGGTGTATTTTGAACATTTCACCCCAAAACACATAGGTTCATGGTTTGGTCACATATTTTGAACAAATAGTTCACAAACTATGCTCAGTTCCCTACTAATAAGGGCAAACCACAAGGTTAGGCACACAATTTTACTAATTATGTGCAAACCATGTGAAATGGATCTCTCCCAAACCTACAATCGACCACACAACCATGCACCCTGGGATTCATGGTTATAGAAAAACCATGTGTCCTAGTTACTTCTTCCTATTTTGAGGGTTTAGCCTCCAAACAATCCTCAAATGTAGCTGTAACCTCTTTGGCTTGATTAGGATTCAATATTAGGTTTGATTAAGGAATTAAAATTGAAAAACCAATGATCCATACATTTTTTTTGAAAACATGGGTTGTTAAAACAAACTTCTATTCTATCAAAACCTTTTCCCCACTATAGTATTGACATTTATCACTTTCCTTGAAGTTCCCTCCAATTCCTTTGCAGGAAGACCAATGACACTACCTATACTCAATCACAAAGGTAATATTGATGTTTTCATAGTAAAATCTTTTTCCATATAATTAATGCACTGTTTCATATTAATGTTTAATTTATTTATTTTTAGTATTACTCATATAATAATTGTTTTTTATAATGTTGTATTCTTCTTTTTGAGTTTGGGTGTTTTTTTGAAGATTCTCATGACCATGAGATATTGTACTTTGAGCCTATAATAGAGTTAATAACAACAAGTAAATGGGGAAAGAATGAATAAAACCATCATGAAAACATAAATTACTATAACTTATTTAATTAATTTTGTCTCCATTTTATCTACAATTTATATGTTTATGTTCTTATCATTTTTATCTAATACTTTTTTAGTTTTTTTTAAATATATTTTGGGAATTAATATTTTCACAGTTCGTTTATTCTAGAATAATTTTATCCATCTTTCATGCCTTTCTTCCCCAAAACACCCACATAATTCTTCTCCTTAAAAAAATTTTCACCCTAAAGTGTTGGTATTTATCAATTTCCTTTAGCTTCCCTCTATTTCCTTTGTAGGAAGAGAAATAATTCTACCTATACTCAATCAAAAAGGTAATATTTATGTTTTCATAGTAAAATCATTTTCCATAGAATTAATCTATAGTTTCATAATTACATTTAATTTATTTCTTTTTAGTATTACTAACATAAAAATTGTTTTCTTATATAAGTAGATTATTTTTTTTTGAGTTGGGGAGGTTGGTTCAAAGGTGCTCATTATCTTTAGAGATTGTAATTTGAGACTATAGCGGTGATAATGAAAATAAGTAAATGGGTAAAGAATGTATACAACCATCATGAAAAGGTTAATTCATTCTATCTATTTAATTAATTTTTTTCATAATTTTATCTATTATTTGTAAGTTAATTTATATATTATTTTTATCTAATAATTATTTGGTTTTTTTTCATAGATATTTTGGGAATTCATATTTTCATTTCAACTATCCACAACAAGCTAAAAAATATATAACATGTTAATTTCTTCCAATGTTACCATGATTTCCATTACCATTATTTTTATAAATTCCAACACTACATATTGATAGGGTATGGAACAACCATCGGTACTCAATGTAGGTGTGTAGTGTTGTTGTCATCATCCTTAGAGCTTAGTCAATATGTGGAGGTTCCTCGGGTCTCGGTTCAGTCCTTGGCTCAGCTCGGTGTGTGGTGCTGCCTTCGATCTCCTCAGATCTCAGTCGGCATCGACATGCAGTGTGGTCTTGGCTTGGATCTCAGCTCGCCTCAATGTGTGGTGCTAGATTTTCCATCCTCAGATCTTGATCGGCGTCAGCGACTTCCTCAGATGGCTTGGATCTCGGCATTGTCTCTAGAGTGACCGGAGGGGGGAGGATCTTGTTTTCTAGTTTTGGTTTTGAAGGCAGTGTTGTGGAGGCGCTGTGGTTTTGTGACGTTGACGGTGCCGATTCTCTCCTCATTGGTCCTCTCCCATTCTTCCCGTGGTTGCTTGATTTGGAGTCCAGAGAGGGTGTGTTTTTGGTTCAGATATGAGAAGATCCATGCCCATATCAGCATTTCTAGTTCATAGTATCCTAGATCCCCTCATCAGTGATGTTTCCTCGATGTGATATTGGGTCACCCAGTCCTTAGTGACAATGGATCGACTTCACATCCCTTGGATCATCTTCTGGTTTCTTCTGCGGTTACGGTGGTGGTGGGAGTGAAGTGGAGTGATGAGGTTCATTTGTGATGCTATCTTCGGTGGAGGCATAAATTACTCATGGAATATTTAGGATTTGATGATTATTTTAACTGCATGGAATTTATTTTGTGGTGTGATTGTATATTGTTGGCTTGTCCTATAATTTATTCAAGTAATTTCTTTAGATAATGATTTCAAGCAGGTTTCCTTCACCATGCATGGCTATTCAGATTTAAAATATTGATAGGGTATGACATAGCCATTGGTACCAAGACCATGAATTTTTACATGAGATAGCTTGCTGAGTTGTCATGAAAAGGTGGAGGTGCACCATAATGATGTTGATGTTTGGGAGGGGTATTTTTGCGTAGTCTTATTCTGGGATGATTGCAGCACTTTTGATCTTCAGATTATGTTTTTTTTCTCTACATCATTGAAGTCATGTGAGGTTTCCCCCTTTAGCCTTAAAAGGGGTTTTATCCAAAAATAAATAAAAATTTTGGCCTCCGGGCCATTCAGTCAATCACATAGACTCTATATGCAGTGTTAATAGTCACACAAAGAAATCCAATGGAAATAATGGTAAAATTCATATTTGAGATTATTTTGAGACTTTGGTATGTGTAGGAAACATACTCACCTCAATCTGATGCACAATGTGATTGGTATGACTCAGAGTTATTTTTATTTAAAATTGACATTAATTTTATAAAAAAAGACAACTAAAATACTCAAAACTAATAAAAAACTTTCATATTTTTTTGATACTTTAGGAGAACGATCCATAACTCATTTTTAGGTGTAGGAATTGGACTTATATCGATCCGATAAAAAAATGTTCTTGGTATGACTCAATGTGTCTGTTATCAGTTTAAAAATGATAATTTAGTTCAAAAAGTTTCACTCAATGAAAACCAAGAAAATGGGATCAAATTGTCTTAATAATTTTTGAAAAAATGTTCACAATTCATTTTTTATGTGTAAGAATCAGTCTCACATCAAACTGACAAAAAATGTGATCGGTATGACTCAAAGTGTGTGTTTCAAATTTATTATGACATTTTTTCTAAAAAAGACAAGTGATGTACTCAAAATCAAGAAAACATATTCATATTGTTTTTATAATTTTGTAAAATTATTCAAAAATCATTTGGGAAATATAGGAATCAGGAAAACATCAATATAATAGATGGTGTGATCGGTATGAAACCATGTGCATCTTATTATTTTAAATTGACTTTAATTTTAGTATTAAAGAAAACTAATGTACTCAAAACTAAGAAAACACATTTAGTATAAGGACCCATTCTTAAACATTACATAATCACGAGTTAAGTCAAGAATTTTACTTTATTTCACATTGAGGTTATTTTCATGTTTATATCATTAGAGTATTGGACCATAATTTAGACATAACAACTCAAATGTTACAAAGTAGACACTTCTACTCACTATATATTTTTTTCATAGAACAAAAACTTTTAAAAATAAACATGGTTTCAATTCATGTTTAATCATCATAAATTTTCCTTGATCCCATCCTTGACTCTATTCACCCATAAATCATGTGAAAAACATTTCAAAACATGTGATGTGCATAAAAATATCAGTAAGGGATACACAAAGAAGAAAAACTATTAGTCTTGAGAAAACATGTAATCCACGAATACATTATCATAAAGTAATAATTATCACCTCTAATGTAAAGACCCAAAAATTTCAAGGATTTTTTTTAAAATACTTTGTAATTTTATGAGTCTGTGGATTCTGATGGAACTTGATTCCGAGGCCCGGTGTGCCCGAAATCAATTTCCGAAGTTTAGCTCAGGTACGTTCAGTGAACAAACGAGCGAGTTTTTATAACTTTTGAACTGGTGCTCGGAATTAAAATCCAAGGGCACCGATGAACTCGTAGCGCCGATAATTGATTAAGGGGACACTTACTGTAGTTGCATTCGCAAAGGAGGAGAAGATAATTTTGGTGGTTTATTTAAGAAGTAAATAAAAATTTTCAGAACAATTTTTATTCTATAAGGTCGTTATTGCCTCCCATGGGTAGTTAAGGGTGGGGCCCACAGCCACTTAACTACCCAAGTGTGGATGTTAGAGAGGTGGGTCCCTCACGAGCCCCACCATTTAATTTTCTCTAATATCATTAAGAATCCCTCATTAAATTGGCAAACCCCCCCATTTAATTGCCAACGCGTCTAATTAATGGGGACCTTCCCTCTCCCTTCCTTTAAATCAATAGTCATCACGTTATTAAATGTGGTGATTTAATTCTGGGAGTTTCTTTTCATGTCTAATTAAATAATAGGAGGAGCCTATTATTTAATTTTGGGAAGAGATTTGTTGTGAAAAAGGAAGATTGGGGGAGAGCTCTTGAGCTTTTGAAAGAACGCCGGTCTCCGATGAAGAACGACGAAGAACGTCGATTCCTCAAAGATCGACGACACGCCACCAATTATCTTCTCCCTGGCAAGAGAGAAGATGCTTCTTCCTCCTCAGCGCACTCCGACGTCGCCTACGATCCCTTTCCCCGTGACGCCGTCTACCGTGACGCTGACGTTCAACATCGTTTGTTGAGGTAGGGAAATTTGTATATTTCTTATGTGATTTATACCCTCGGCATGGCGTGTAATTGTTAGGTGATGTTGTGAACCACTAACGCGGTGGGTGCGGACTAACAAACAAGTCTGAACCCACCGCTACTTTGTTCTTGATGTGTGTAATAATTGGCGATGACGAAGCAGGACTGAAATGGCGATTGGAGGCCTTCTTAGTGATGTACGGGTCCTAAGGCGACCGCAGGTGAAGAAGGGAGAAAAATCGGACCACCGGGATGAATTCGGTGGTCTATGGAAGTCCCCGACAGTACGGGTCGCCGGCGCGACGACAAGGGTTGGATCCCGCGGCCGCGCGAGATCCAAGGGAGCAGCAGCACCACCCTGGCGCCGCGTCTGTAGAAAGTGGGGGCCGTGCGCCCCGCTCGGCTCGCTGGCCGAGCCAGCGTGACCCCCGGCCGGGCCGGGTCGGGCCATGCCCATCCAGGTCGGTCCACGCCCTACCGGGCTAGACCCGGACCCGGGTCGGGTCAACCCGGTTCGGCCCGACCCATGGGGGTTGGGCCGGGTCGGACCGGGCCCAGACCCCCACTACAAACCGTTTTCGGTCTTTTGCCCATAACTTGAGCTACAGACCTCCGATCAATGCACCATCAGTTGTGTAGGAATACTTGGACTGATATGGTCGTTTTGGTATATTACACTTGAGGTTTCGGCAAAGTTTGGGTACAGACGAGTTGGTTCGAACCCAAAACCAACCGGGCCCTTAGAGCGGAAACACTTATAACTTAAGGACCAGACATCCGTTTGACGCGCCGTCAACTGCATTTAATTCCTTTTGATGATATGGTACTTTTGGATTACTCTTCTTGAGGTTTGGACGTAGTTGGAGTATGTTCGGGTTGGTTTTAGCTTAAAAACAAACCGGGTCCCTGGAACGGAAAAACCAATAACTCTCAGACCGGGCGTCCGATTGACGCACCGTCTGTCGCGTGAGGTTTCTTTTGATGAGACAGAACTTTGAGATACATCAACTCTGTACTTAGTGAAAGTTGATGTATCGACTCTCTTGCTCGAGGAGCGGACCCTCCCGGAATCGAGCATGCTGTGTGTGGAAACCCTAGAGCTGGCTACGACTGCGACGATGACGACTGCACTTGGATCCTCCGTGGGTTCGGCAGCGAGGACGACAGTACTTGGATCCTCTGTGGGTTCGGCAGCAACAACGATCGTATTGGGATCCTCTGTGGGTTCAGTGACGATGACTTCTGTTCTTGTATCCTACATGGGTCTGACAATATTGACCTCTGTACTTGTATCCTGTGTGGGTCCGGCAGAGTAGCTGGTCTTGTATCCTGTGTGGGTCTGACAGCTTAGCTGGACTTGTATCCTATGTGGGTCCGACAGCTTAGATGAATCAGTGACTACATCCGATCATCTCTATCTCTATACAAAAGATGTATACTTGTGTGAGATGAGTCTTGATTTTTAATCATTATCATCGATGTGATTGACTTGCTTCCTGTGTGGACTGAGTTGTGTTTTCCTGTGTGGACTGTGATGTTCTTGGCTCGAGACTTGGATCCATTTTGTAAATGATGACTTAGGTATATGTATGGACATATACCTAAGTAGAGTCGTTTGATACTTCGTGATTGTATATTTCCTTTTTGGTTTATCCTTCGTGGATTCTGAGAGACCTTCGGGGGTCTCGGGGTCCCTACTGAGTATCGTATACTCACCCCTACACGGGATATGCCCGTACTACGTTGTGTTGGATACAAACGACGGATAACACTGATCGAGGTGGATGCTTGTGGAGCTGGACGGTACCTGGAGGTGGACCACTTGGCGGGACGTACACAGAGCGGACGACCGGACCCAAGGAGCTGAGGAGACTATCTGTACCCACCCTTCAGGTGGGATTTCCGGAGGACGACTCAGTGTTGCTGTTTGACTTACTACTGTTGTACTTTCCTTTCAGTTTTACTGTACTTTCAGATGAGTTTGTATACTGGCCCATTTACTTTTCAGCACTTACCTTGTACCCAGTTTTACTTAGTTCTTACTTCACTTGCGTACTCTACTGTGTATGTTATTTCATAAAGGAAATGCCTTCTCTTTTTTTGGGATTTACGCCTTTGGTGCTAGTCGCCAGCCCCTGGCCTATGGAAGGCGGGCTTGGGGTAGTCATGGCACGGGCCCCGAGGACGGGTCGTGACATCTAAGAAGTAGTAAATAATCTCTATTGAATATAAGATCATTTATTACCATTTTTTAATCAAAATATTACCATAAAATCCATATAAAGAACATATAACATATATAAGTAACTTGGGACATAATCATACTTAAATGGAATAACCATATGGTGGACTTCCATACATATTACTCTTACAAAATGGAATATCCATACGACCGACTTCCATACCCAATTCATTAGAGGTTATAAACTAACCACCCATCATTAGTTTATCATAGAACCACCCATATTTTCTTTATCACGTAACCACCCGTCGAATGTCCAAGTACTATTATATAATCATAACACATAAAAGATTACAATTTTTAGTATTTCACTCAAAAAATTTCATTTGAAATCAAAAGAAATCATTTAAAGATATTAAAATAGTCATTCCATTTAAAAAAACATTTCCAATATTGAAATACCAAGAAAAGGGAATAACGAGGCTTCTTTTAATTTTTAAAAACATAAAGGTTTATAAAGGAATCAATATATAAAATAATGGTCATGATGACAGAGAAATCATTGTCGCCGTATACGTTAAAAACATTTCTTTTGTTTTTTTTAAATAAAGTCAAATGATCCATATATAATGATTTATTTTTAAAACCTTTGAATTAAATTAAAATTAAAAAGGGGTCATTTATATATATCATAAAATAAGGTGGTGTATAATATCAAAATATGCTTTAATGAAAGGAGATTGAGATGAAGTGCCTTACCTCGAGTCAGATTTTTCACATATGTTACTGATATTTCGAAATAATAAACATAGGTTAATTATTTATTTTCTTGAGAAACTTTTTCATGTTTATTATTTATTTTATATCGCTTATTTACATGTTATAACAATTACATAATTATTTAAGTTAATATTAGATGTTTTATTGATATTCGGTACTTAAGTTGAAAATGAACTTGGTATGATGTCAATAGTCCATGTGGTCATAAGTCCATCATATCTAGAATAATATTAATAAAATAAAAATAAATTTTATATATCAATTATACTTTTAAATCCATTCATTAAATATGGATGTGAAAAAAAACATTACAATCATGGTGACAGTAAGTCGTACGTACACATGAGTAACATTTTCATTTTTCAATGGTCATTATGGAAAGAAGGTAAATATTATTTTATCCTTAAATAATGATAATAATATCATTTATATCATATTAATCATTTAAATATACTTATATATTTTATCCATTTGATGTGGTTATTAAAAACGAATCACATCGCTTTGTGGAGGTGATAGTTCACACGTATGCATGAATAGTGTTATCATTTTTATGTACAAGAAAAATAAAAAAATAATTGACATATTATTTTATTATAATGATAAATATTTCATTAATATCACATATTAACATTAATTATATCATTATAACTATCCTTGAGAGATGTCTATGGAAAACGAATTATATCGATTCGTGGAGGTGATAGTTCACATGCACGCATGAATGATTAATTATTTTCTCATTTGATGGAAGTGGAGATGGATTTAGGTGATAATATTAACATAATTACATATTAGTATATTTATAATATTGGAGACTTTATTTAATCATTGTTTAATTATATTTTAAGGAATATTAAGAATAAATAAAATAGAAACACTTAAATAAAAATGATACCTCTTCTCAGACAATCTCCTTTGATTAACACATTAACACTTGTAAGGAGGGTGTTATGCCTAAAATAAGGTCTCAAGAATGTTTTTAGGGATTATAATAAGGGTTTTGGGTAGATAATTTCCAATAAAAATGGTTTTTATGTGTATGTAATAGAGGTGAATGGGTTCCCTTTTATAGGAGAGGGGAGGGGCACTCTTAGAATTATCAAAAGCATTAAATTAATATAAATTATTTTTCCATTCCAAATGGGTCCAAATTTATTTAGTTAAAATATAATATTAGTATGGATTCAAATATAATCATCCAATTAAAATTATACAAGTTTTAATATTTTTTAATCCTTATCATTTTGTTGTATCCCCTTTTAACTCATACCGTTTTATCAAGTATTTCACACTTTGAGGGTTAAAATAATTACCATAACATGATAAAAGACCAATGAATGATTAATTAATGAATTTTTTATACTTATCTCAAATTTTTGGCTTAATCATATATTTTTTATAAATTTTATAACATTTAATAGAATATTTTATATTTTAAAATACCATTAGTGTCAATTTTGATACTATTCATTTCTTGACTTTTTAAAAATATCATAACATCATGATATAGTCAAAAAACTATTCGAAAGCATTAATAACATTTAAAATTAATACATTAAATTAATATATGGAATAAATTATTTAATATTATATTTATTTTAATATTTATAATATAATTTATTTCATTCTTCCATTTATTAAGCAATTACTACATCATTATTGTGTAACCATTTAATTTAATTATTTATTTCATAAAAATTATAAATAAATTACCATGATGTAGGTTATAAGTTTATCTTTATAAATAATATTTAGAGTCGAGGATATAACCTATATAACCTATTATTACTTTTTTTATTTATAACTAACATCATTATGACATCTTTGTCTTTACTGTAAATAAAATATTATAAATGTCATAATCACACCCAAATAGATTCCAAAGGACACAATGTCTACAAAAGGATTGTATTGGTCTATAATAAATCATAAAATAATACTAATAAAATTATTATGGTAGTTTTATAATATTTATAATATTATTTTAACCTTTAATTACCCAATTTACCCTTTACCGTGGTAATAAAAATAATTACTAAAGTTACTATTCATAGTGTCCAAAAATAAAAGTGACCTATTTAAATAATTTGGATCTTATTATTCCAAATATGTAATCCATTTTTACAAATTAAAAACATATAATTGGCAGAATTTAATTAAAAATTAATCCAGTTGACTATATAAGAAAATGAGTATTTAAAGTAAAATGTTCACAAGTTCACATATTTTTTATATCCAATTGCAATGTGAAATTAATTTCAATAACCTTAATTGTATTAAATTATAAAAAAATAATCAAATAAACTTTTAAAACCAATTAAAATAATAATATAAAAATATAAATAAATTAGATGAAAAATAATTTTTGAATTAAAATGAAGTATTTTCACTATTCATTAAAATATGAAATTTATCAGAAAAATACCAAAAATTCAAAAAAAGTAAATTTTGATGTTCTAATTCAAAATAAGAAGTTTATTTTTTCAAATATAACTTATAAAAGTATCTAAAAATAGTTTAAAAATGGGGTTTCCATTAAAAGGTGGTAAAACTACATTTAAGAAAATTGAGTATTTTATGCTTAAAATTGGATTTATTTTCATTTTAAGCCTATGAAATTTATTAAATGAATGTAAAAAAATTTAATAAACATTTATAAACATAATATATTTATTTCTATCCATTCCCTATGATACAATGACTAGGCGATAACTACGACTTAAAATAATAATATTACAATATAGTATTTTTTCAGTATAATTCAATCTTGCGTGCAACATATGATTTTAGAGAAATACATTGATGTGTTTTGGGTACGATATAAAACATAGATTACATTTATGGTAAAATTACTATCTAATTCATAAATATTTGAAAAATTCTTATTCTATAATTACCCGAGAAGTTACATCCTTCCCCCTTTTGGAAATTGTATCCTCAAAATTTCAAATTTGGGCATAATAACTAAGGTTTAAATTTTCAAAATTACTTCATTGAAATCCCACATCAGAAAAAGATCAATAAAACATCAACTTTAAAAGAAATAAAGAAAAGTACATAGCAAACCCAGGATATCATATACTAGGGTTCCATGTAGGGAAAGATAGATATGGAAGACAAAAATAGCTATCATGTTTTGGTAGAGAGTGATAGAGAACATGGTCAAGAGAAAGTTAACAATAACAAAACCACAAATTTGTGATAGGTTTAGTGGTATTTGAATTCATATTAGGAAAATTAAATGGGATTTTTTTAATATTATTTTCATATATATGAGGAAATATATTACTACATGGACTAAGATCATAAGGAAATATACTTACTTGACATGTAGAGTTTCATCCTTTTACCAATTTCAACCCCAAACTCATCTTCTTCTCCAAATTATGAGTATTTAAGATGAATTTTTCATGCTTGAATCACTATAATCATCTTTTAGAAAATCAAAAAATCCACAAAAGATTAAATATATATTTCTCCTCTCTATAGGCATTAACTGAAAAAAAAATTGTTTGTTAAAGATAAGATGATTTCCCAAAATGAATAAACCCTCATTTGATAAAAAACTACTTTAATCTCCAAAATCCATTAGTGTTACCCAAAGGTCGGTGTAAACCATTCAACAAACAATTATCTTTAAAATTCCAAAAAAAATTATACCTAAAATTAAAAACCAAAAAATCATAAGTATTTAATCACATAATCTTCTAAGATAAGTTTTAAATGTTTATCTCCAAATCAATTTAATTAATATTGAATTATTACACAAAAAATTAATTTTCCTAATTATATCTAAGATACGCTAACCTAAATCACCATAATTCTATCATATATTCTTCCAAAATATAATTCAACCCTTATTCCTCAAATAAAATACCATAGTATTCTATTAACCTTGATTTTATAGGATTCCCAAAATAGAAAAAAACTTCCAAATTAACATTAATCAATTAGTCATAAAATTATTTAACTAAAAATAAAAAGTCATACTAACAAGGACATAATATAGGCTAGTGGTAGAAGATTCAACCTTGTCGCACTTCAGTTGTCATTTTGATTCTCATGGCCTTACCAGATGCAATGGGTTATCACCTGTACTACAGGTTTTCACCCATCCTACGGGTTGTTCTTTTTCTAATAATATACAATTATTATAACATTAAAAAAATATTATAACCCTAACATGTTTTATACTCAATTTTTACCTCATACCTTTCATTTTGAATCGCAAAATGTAATAACCTATAATTACCTCATATAAAAGATAATATGGACCCTAAAGGTTATCCATAACTTTATAATTATGTCCAAAAAATAGAATTCTTACTCAAATAACATTTTCACATAAAAAATTCAGGTTTACATACTACATGACTAAAAAAAGTCTTCAAAATTACCCCCATCATCAAAATAGTATTAATAATTTTAAATATTTCAATGTCTTTATGTATACCATTACTATAAAATCCTTTATATTTAGACATCTTAATATTTCAACATTATTCATAATCCATTAACTATGCATTGAAACCTTATATCTTAATACCTTATTCCTAAATATCAAATATATGGATTATATCATCATGAATCATAAACATCACTCAGATCATGTTTCATACTTTATGGATAAGAAGATAATTCACACCTTGAATCTAGATTTTAGGATTTTCTTGATGTTCCTTTTCTCTTTTGTCATATTTTCCTACTTTAGAAAAGTAAAAATTCACACCACTTTTAGTATTTCACCTTTTAAAATAGTTTTATGAGTTGAGATCATGAAATCATATGAAAAAGGAACCATGATCCATAAAATTGTTTTATAAATGAGTAGGTGTTGGATAACTCAAACAATTTATTGTAGGTGATTTGAATAATCAAGAACCTATCAAAATAAATTGAACAAGATTTTGTGATATTAGTGATGATAAAATCTTCAAGGAGGGATAATAAGGATGTATAAGATCTCTTTCCTTCTGTCTTAAAAAATGATCCTTAATCTTCTGAAATAACATCACTTAAGCATAAAATGAATTATTAAATGAAGAATTCTCTATAGGGTAAATATGAAATAATTTTTTTATAATACTCTAATCCATCAACATCCTTATATATAATTTGATTTATGTTTTTATCCAATATACCAAAATTAACATAATCCTTAAATTTTTTCCATATGTTTATAACCCTCTTGGTTAGAATGGATCTTTAACATACACCTAGATATTATCCTAACCACTAAATTTATCTAAACCGACCTCTGATACCAACTCTAAGGCCCCAAACTTAGACATAACATAATCTTGATTTAAGTTAATAATTTTAATTTATTTCACTTTGAGTATCTTTTAAAGTTTATATCATTAGATAATTAGGACATAATTCATACATAACAACTCAATTGTTACAAAGTAGATAATTCTACTCACTATTTAATTTTTTCACAAAAAAAAACTTTTAAAAAGAAACATAGTTTCTTTTATTGTTTAATCATAGTAAAATTTCCTTGATCCCATAATTGAATCTATTATCCCTTAAATAATGTGAAAAAATTTCAAAACTTGTGATGAGCATAAAAATATTAGTAAGGGATACATAAAGAAGGAAAACTATTAGTCATGTGAAATCATGTAAACCAAGAATACTTTATCATAAAGTAATAATTTTCACCTCTAAGAAGTAGTAAAAAATATAAATTTAATATAATCTCATTTATTACCCTTTTAAATCAAAATATTACCATAAATCCCATAGAAATCCCATATAAAATATAGAGGTAACTTGATACATAATCATACTTAAATGGAATAACCATATGGTCAACTTCAATACATATTACTCTCACAAAATAGAATAGTCATACAACCAACTTCCATACCCAATGCATTAGAGGTTATAATATAACCAACCATCCATGGTTTATCATGGAACTAACCATATTTTTTTATCACATAACCACCCATAAAATGTTCAAGTACCATTATATAATCATAATACATAAAAGATTGCAATTTTTAGCATTTCACTCATAAAATTTCATTTTCCATCAAAAGAAATCATTTCAAGATACTGAAATAATAATTCCATTTCAAAAACCATTTACAATATCAAAATACCTTTAAAAGGAAATAAAGGGGTTTCTTTTCATTTTAAAAACATGAAGGCTTATAGAGGAATCCATATATGAAATAATGTTCACGATGGCAGAGAAATCATTATCATCATATACATTAAAAAACATTCATTTTGTTATTTCTAAAGACATTAAAATGATCCATATATAAAGATTTATTTTGTAATTTTTTTAATTAAATTAAAAGTAAAAATGGGTCATTTATACACCTCATAAAAGAAGCTGTTGTATAATATCAAAATATGCCTCAATGAAAGGAGATTGAGATGAAGTCCCTTACCTCGAGTCTGATTCATCATATATGTTCTTTATCTTCCTAAATAATAAAATTAGGTTAATTATTTATTTTATTGAGATCCATTTTCATTTTTATTATTCATTTTATATCACTAATTACCATGGTATAACAATTATATAATTATTTAAGTTCATATCAGATGTTTTATCAATATTTGGTACTTTAGTAGAAAATGAAATTGGTATGATGTAAACATTCCATGTAATCATAAGTCCATCATCTAAAAAATAATATTTATGAAATAATAATCACTTATATATATAAATTATACTTTTAAATCTATTTATTAAATATGGATATGAAAAATTAACAACATTACATTCATGGTGACAGTAAACCGTACACATGAGTAACGTTTTTATTTTTCAATGATCATTATGGAAAGAAGGTAAATATTATTTTATCCTTAAATAATGATAATAATATAAATTATATCATATTAGTCATTTAAATTTATATATATATATATTATCCATGTGATGTGATGATTAAAAATGAATCACATCGCTTCGTAGAGGTGATAGTTCACATGTACGCATGAATGATGTTATCATTTTTATGTGCATGTAAATTAAAAAAATAATTGATATATTATTTTATTATAATTATAAATATTTCATGAATATCACTTATAAACTTTAATTCTATAATTATAACCAGTCTTGAGAGATGGTTATAGAAAATGAATTATATCTGTTCATAGAGGTGATAGTTCACCTGTACACACAAACAATTAATTATTTTCCCATTCAAAGGAATTAAAAATGTATTTATGGGATTATTTTAACATAATAAAATATCAGTATATTGAGGATTATGTACTTATTATTTCACCATGGTTAAAAGATATTTTAAGGAAGATTAAAAAGAAATAAAATAGAAACACTTCAATCTAAATGATACCTCTTATAGAATGATCTCTTTTGATTAACACCTTAACAGCTATAAGGAGGTTTTTCTGCCTAAAATATGGCCTCAAGAATACAGGGAGGGACTATATGAAGGCTTTTGGGTCAATCATGTTTTAACCAAATGGTTTTTTACATGTAATTAATAAAGATGAATGGGTTCCCTTTTATAGGAGAGGGGAGGGGGGAATTCTTGGAACTATTAAAAGTATTAAATTAATATAAATTCTTTTTATATTCCAAATGGTTAAAAATTGATTTAGTTTTAATATAGGATGATTATGGGTAGAAATATAATCATCCAATGAAAATTATAAAAGTTTGAATATTTTTTTAATCCTTATCTTTTTGTTTAACCTCTTTTAACTCTTACTATTTTATCATGTAATTTACACATTGAGTGTAAGGCCCCAGCCTTAAACATTACATAATCTTGAGTTAAATAAACAATTAAAAATTATGATCTTTTCAAGTTTAGAGTTTTATATAATTATTCCATAACTATTACAAAACAACTTTAATATTACATGTAGACACTTCTACTCAGTATCCATTTTTTTTCATAGAATAAAAACTCTTAAAAGAAAAGAAACATATTTAGTTCCATGTTTTAAACATCATGACTTTTACTTGATCCCATACTTAACCCTATTACACCTTAAGTCCTATGAAAAACATTTCAAAAACTTTGGATGAGCATAAAAATATCAGTAAGGGTTATAAAATAAAGAAATAAAACATTAGTCCATTAATACATACAAAACATAAGATCTTTAACATACCTCATGAAATCATAAGATTTATGAATAACACATAAAAATAATAAATAATAAAGGTAACTTGTGGAATATATAACATAATTAAATTGTAGCTTTCACAGCTACACAGGGAGTTACATTTGGAATACCCATCATAGTATATTCCCTAAATCTCTTAGGAAAAACATTAATGTTTACCTCCGTCACGTTACCCAATGCATTGAAGAGCTATCTCAGGCTCACCAAACCTAGGTTTATCATGGAAACACCAATATGCATAAACAATTCCCAATAACCACAACATAATCATAACACATGAACACGAATAAAGGAAAGATAACATTTCCACATTACAATCATAAGATATTAGTTCAAGATATTGACATAATCAATCCAATTTAAAAGAAACATTTTAAAAAGAATATTTTTGAATCAAAGTGTCCCATACCACTTTGAAACTTTTAAAGGAATTAACATTTTAAAACTTTAATGTCCATATCAATAAATCCTTAATTTTTTTTGAAAACATGGACATTAAGGAGAAAGATTTAGAAGATTAAATATTTAAAACATTTAAAACATTTAAAACATTGTTTTAGTTAAAGAGTCCCTTACAACTTGTGAAAATACTTGAATAAAAATAATTATAGAATAAAATTAAACAAAGTTTATAATATCATGATAATAAGGAAATTCATGATATAATATGTCAAATGGAAGTATATACACCATATAAAGTGAATTGGTGTATAAAAACAAATAAGTCTCAATGGAATGTAAATTGAGACAAAATCCCTAACAAAGATCGTATAAATGATGTAAGAATTTATCAATGGGGTGATTATGTGTTGCAAAATTATATCCAAAAAAAGGTAAGTGTAAATTAAAACATAAATAAATAAATAGTGATTCCACACATAATCTTGGTATAATATAATCAATAAAGTATGCATAAAACCCAAAGAGTTGAAATTGAGTTTAGAAATTCCTTTACGAAAATTCGGCATCCTAACGGCGTCACATAAAAATTTAGAAATTGAGTTTATGAGAGAGAAAATGGTCTCTCATCACTTGGATATAAAATTTATAGTAATAAGGATATAGAAAAACATATTCCAACATATGAAAATGGAAATTAAAAGACATAACATAAAAGAAGTATTTGACTAAAAGAGGAGGGTGAAAGGTTCCCTTACAAAGATAATTTTATAATTAAAATAGATTGATTATGTGTATTAAATATAATTATACATAAATAAAGTATAAATAAAATACAGAACATCAAAATTTGTTTCTCACATAATCATTGCAAGACATAATCAAGAAGCAGAAGATTAACCCAATGAATGGAAATTGGGTTAAGAAGTTCCCTTACCTTATGTTCGACTTGTCTTGTTCGTTCTTTATCTCCCTGAATAATAAACTTAAGTTAATTATACTTGATTAATAACCTTTTTCAATTTTATTATTCCTTTTATATAACTTATTACCTTGAAATAACAATTAGTTAATTATTTGAGTTCATATCAGATATTTTGTCAATGTTCAGAACTTGAGTAAAAAATGAACTTTTTATAATTATAAATTGTCCATGTGGTCAAAATTAAATTATATCTATAATGATATTCAATATTTAGATATCATATATATCATATATATCCAGTATATATGTATTTATAATAGTCGATAACATTTGGATATAAGAAATGAAATGCACCGTTCATGGAGATGGTAAGCCGTACGTACGCATGAATGCTACTTTCATTTTTTTCATATTTAAAGGAATGAAAACTAAATGATACATAGGTATATTATAATTAAAGTATAATATATAGCATGAATGAGTCATATCACTTTGAGGGGGCGGTTTTCCGCACTTCCTCAAATAAAATTATCGTATTTATACAAAATGAAAAGAATAAAGGTATATTATAAATGAGAATTAAAGAAGAATAGAGACAAAATAAATACCATAAATACCATATATCATTACAGTGTCATCATAATGGCCACCATGATAGGTGGTAGGAGAAGATTGAAAAATCATCGTTTCGTGAGGCAGTAGTTCGTTGTCTAGAGAAAATGAATGTTCTATACCCATTAGATGGAGGTGTGTGTAAGTTTAATTAGAATAATTCTCATAAAAACAACCTAATATATTGAGGATACTTGTGTTGTTATGTAATCAAATAAAAAGAATATAATAGGGAGTGAATAAGTAGAATAATGGAAATGCATTTTAGAGAAGACGATACCTCTTAAAACATGTAACTCTCTTTGATTTGAGCCAAAAGGATTTCTTGAATTGACTTATGACTAGGGTAAAGATTATATTATGAATAGGGGTATGTTGGGATCTTCTTGGAGAAGATTTTGGATGAGCCAAGGGGCTTGATAGGTGTGTGTAATGAGTTAGAGGTGGTGGCCTTTTATAAGAGGTAAGAGGGGATCTTTAGGAAAGTTTGAAAGTATTATTTTATTATAAAATTTATTTTCGGTTTAAAAATGTCCACAACTCATTAAATTAAAATATAAGATGAATATAAGTTGAAATAAAATCATCAAATAAAAATTGAACAGGTTTTGGATATTTTTTTAATCCTTATCTTTTTTATTTAACCCTTTTTTACTCTTTACTTTTTATCAAGCATTTAACACTTTGAGAATCAAAATAGTTACCAAAACATGACAAATATACAATCAAAGAGTCATTAATAAAATTTTATACTTATTATAACTATTTTGACAAATCTTATATTTTTTGGAATTTTATAATATTTAATAAAATATTTTATATTTTAAAATATGAATTATGTCAATTTTGACACTATTCATATCACGAATTTTTAAAAATCCATAAAAACTGATTGATTATAAAAAACTTAATTAATAAATATATAAAATGTAACAATAATCCATAAAATTCATGTATGATATCAAAACAACCAAATTACATTTATTTTAACAATTATAATATCAATTATTTGAATGCTTTATTAATGAAGCAATCACTTCATCACCATTGTGTAATAATTAATTTTATTTATTTAATGTCTAAAATTTATAAATAAAATACCATGATGTATTAAATCATTTTATCTTTATAATGAATATTTATAGTTTAAAATATCACTTATATAAACCTATATATAAATTGTTTTACTAAAAGATATATGTTTATGTTTCATTTTCCTTAACTTCAAATTAATTTTTATAAAATGTCATTTTCACTTAAAAGTGTCTCTATGGGGTTCTAAAATCAACCCAAGGATTCTCATGGTCGGAAATGTATCATACAATAGGGTTAGGACACGTGTTAGGGTAATTTAATATTATTATATTATTATTTTTTTACCCTTATTTACCATATTTACCCTTTAACCATGGTAGATAAAATATTTACTGAAATTACTATTCACAATGTCTAAAAATAAAATTTACCTATTTACACAAATTTTACCTCCTGATTACAAATATGGAATCCATTTTTTCCAAATTTAAAACACAGAATTTGTAGAAATTAATTTAAAATTAATTCCCGTTGTCAAAACCAAAAAGCGTGTTTTTAAGAAGTAAAAACTACCAAAAGATTGACATGCGTTTATGTCCAATTTCAATGTGAAATTACTTACAATGACCAAAATTGGATTAAAAATATAATAAAATTACACTTTAAAACCAATTAAAAGTACAATCAAACTATATAAATAAATTATATTAAAAGGCAGTTTTGAATTAAAATTCAGTATTTTTTAATATTCATTAAAAAATGAACTTTACCAGAAAAATACCAAAATTTCATCCAATGTAAATTTTGATGTCCCGATTCTAAAAAAGAATATTATTTTGTCAAATAGAACATATAAAAGTGAAAAAAACTAGATTTATAAAGGGTTCACCATCAAAAGGCAGTAAAAAGACCTTTTAAAAATATTAGAGTTTTTCATGCTTAAAATCAGATTCATTATTATTTTAAGCCACTAAAATTTATTGGATAAGTGTAAAAACATTTAAAAAACATGTGTAATCATAATGTAGTTAATTATGTTTATTCTAGGAAATACAATGACCAGACATTAACTACCATTTAAAATAATAATATTATTTTTCGGTATAACTCAAAGTTGTGTGCAACGTAAGATTTCAAAGAAACCTGTTGTTTCATGTTGAGTATGCTATCGGGAAAAGTGTCATATTTAAAATAAAATTAATATATTATTCATAAATATTAATAGATATAAAAATTTATTATTTTATAAATACCTAGGTCGTTACATCTTTCCCCCTTTTGGAAATTGCATCCTCGAAATTTTAAAATTGGGTTTGGAAACTTCATTGAAAGTCCCACATCAAAAAAAGAGTCAATAAAACTATCACCTAAAATGAAATAGAGATAAGTAAAAAGGTCACCAAATATAACACATACTAGGATTTCATAGAGGAAAACATGGATATGTAAGATAAAATAAGTGCCAAGTTCTGATGGAAAGTGATAGAAAACATGGTTAGGAGAAAGTTAACCACCAGAGAATCATAAACTTGTGATGGGTTAAATAGTCTTTGATTCCCTATTAGGAAAAGTAAACATCCAACGTTTTTATTTTAATTTCATTTTAATAAATTTGTAGAATTTATTTATAAGATTGACCAAGAACATTAGGAAACACACTTACTTGTCATGTAGACTTTCATATTTTACTAAATTTCTACCACAAACTCATATTTTCTCCAAACGCTGAGTATTCAATCTAACTTGGTCATATAAAAAGTGCTAGAATCAACTTCTAGAGAATAACATAATCCAAAAAAGATGAAATATATATTAACCAAAACCAAAATGGTTAGTACAAGAGCATATAATCCCCCAAAAGGATAATACTTTATAAAAATAAATACTACTCTTAATCTACAAAATTCAACAAACAATACCCAAAGTTAAACAAAGACCATTCAATAAAAAACTATCCTTAAAATTAGTCAAAGTAATCCCTGAAACCCAAAACTGAGAAGGATTTAATCACATGGTCTTCCACATAAATCTTAACATTTATCTCCAAATAACATTGGCTACTCTTAAAGCCTCATACTGAAAAGTAATTAACCTAATCACATATTCTCCAAGATAGGTTAATAATTTCCATTAATAACTTGAATCACTATAAGTCCACAATAAAAAAAATATTCTTCCAAAATAAAATTCCACCATTACTCCTCAATTGAAATTGTTAGGACCAATAAGGGCCTATATACCCTAAGGGGGGGGGGGTGAATCAGGGTATGAATATTCTTTTCTAAATTATTCCTTACCCACTAGATCTTAACCTCTTTATTACAAGGGTCACTTTGTTTTAACTTATGTGTTTATTATGATCACTTATTTTCTTCTTTATATGATGATGATGATTTGAATGCAATGCAGGGAAGCAAGAAGGCGGACACAAATATTTTTACTTGGTTCACCCTCACTAGGCTACGTCCAAGGAGCATACACCGGTGATATGCCAATATACCAAATCCACTAAAAGCAAAATGTTGTTTACAAAGTTTGAGATAGATCAATTCTATTCCCAGGATCACTACCTTTACAATGTTTAGGGTCAGATCACTACTTTCCCAAGAGTCACTCCCTGTTTCTCTCTCTCTGGCTCATTGCCGGTGGAGAGGATCACCTTTTTCCTCTTCCTTTTCTCACTGCTCTGGAAAGGATCCACTCACAGTTTATAGACCTATAGGTCTCTTCATTATCACTAATGAATACATCCTCTGTTGTATGTGTATGCTCTATTGAAGTCCAAACTTCACCCATAGATGAATCTCACTTTGCACCGAAGGTATCAAGCAATCTTCTAGCTTTCACGCAGCCCTAAATCACTGCTGTGCTTCAACCACACCTGGAACCCTTCTTCAATCCAGCACACAAATCTCGGTGCACAAGTTATAACTGGTGTACAAGTCCACCTCAACCACTTGCGCGACACAAGCTTCTGCAACTCCAAACTTGCGCGACTCACACCCTTTTACGCCCAAACCGATATTGGCATGCAACCATCAACTATCACACTTCTTAAAAACCTGGCATGCAAGTGTCACCAAACCACTTGCTCGAAACCTCCTTCTTAAACTCAAAACTTGGGTGACTCCCTTCCTTTATCAGCCAAACCACACTGGACATGCAACAGAAAACTGGCGCACAACTTCTACTTGCGTGACCACACCACCACTTGCGCGACCACCACACCTATGCGATGAGAGCTCTGATTTTCTCTAAGTGTTGAACTCACACCGAATGAGGATGGGTCGACCTCTATTTATAGGCATTTGGACACCTTGTGCGACAACGTGCAAGTCTCCTCTCGGTGCGCAAGTCTAGGTGTGCAAGTATCTACCGCGCAAGTCACTTGCATGACCAACTCTAATACTTGGGATCCCCTTATCCCTTTGCCATATTTTGATGTTCTGATCTTGAAAAACATATGGCACACAAGTCTCATCTCCTTCAAGTCAATGACATGCAAGTACCTTTTCCAAAACTACTTTTCTCCATTTGTCAATTTTCAGGACAAAAAATTTGGCAAACACTGGAAAACGGCACCACCCTGTATCAGCTCTTTTTTTACCACCTCCAGATCATCCATTCCTTTGTTGATGTTCTTGAATCAAACATGGATCGTTAACCACAGACCTTTAACTCAAAATGCCACCATGAAATCCCCTTTTTCAACAAATTTTTATGTCATGGTTTTCTTTGTCAACAAATACAACACAGAGTCCCACTTTGTCAACAAACACAATCACCACAAAAATGCTTCAATGAAACCTTGAGGGATTTTTTCCCAACAATCTCCCCCTTTGGGTTTATTGAAAACTCTTCCATAAAAAGATACATTGTTAATTATTCATCCACCATTCACCTATTGTGATTCCGATAGTGATCAAGGATTTACTCAACACATACTCTAAGCCCACATGAGAAATGCTCGGCGTGAGAAACAAGAGTAAATGAAAAGTTCATCAATGAATCACTTCAACTATGACACCCACTGTTGACACCAAACTGATACCAAGTTTTGAAAATATTTTCACCGCATTCCAACACCACTCTTCTGATTTTATCACGATCCTCAGCTATTGTGATATCTATTCTTTGATCGATCACTTCTAGCATCATCAGATTTAAAACGCTCCCCCTGTCTCATTGCTCTCCCCCTATCTCACTGCTCCACCTGTCAGCTTCTCCCCATATCAATTATGATTTATAAAATTTCCACACTGTCTCCCCCTTAAACAATAACTATTTTCTCCCCCTTTTTCAATGAACCCAAAGGTCACTCCTTTGCAGTCTGTAATAGAGTAGAGAAATCATATCAACACATTAGGGAAAACACATCATACCTCATGGAGAGGGGGTTTCACATCCACACTCTTTTAAGTGCGGGGAGTCTACTGAACTCCTAGAGCTAGTCGATGCCTTTAAAATGCTTCCTTGGGTAAGGCCTTTGTCAGAATATCTGTAACCTGTAGCTCTATAGGCACATAATCCAACTTCACGATTCCCTGCTCAACCTTCTCCTTGAGAAAATGATAATTTATCTCAATGTGCTTTGTCATTGAGTGATGGATGAGATTTTTGCTAAGATTTATATCACTTGAGTTATCACACTAGATTCCGATCGAATACTTCACTTCAACTCCCATATCTCTAAGCCTCTGCTTCATCCACAATAACTGTGTGCATGCTTGAGTGGCCGCAATATACTCAGCTTCTGCGGTGCTCAATGAAATGTAATCTTGCTTCTTTCTTATCCATGAAATACACAATCCACCAAGATAGAATGTACCACCTGACGTTGATTTTCTATCATCCGCTGAACCAGCCCAGTCTACATAAATATATCCCAATAACTCTGTCTGAGATTTGTCATTATATGTCAAATCGAAATCCACCGTGCCCTTGATGTACCGAAGTATTCTTTTCACTGAAAGCATGTGGCTTTCCTTGGGATTACTCTGATATCTCACTGCTTGGAATGTGGAAAATACAATTTCAGGCCTTGTTGCAGTCAAGTATAGCAAAATTTTAATGATTTTCATGTATTCTGTGATATCAACTGCCTTGCCATCCTCATCTTTGGACAATTTCTTCCAGGTAGCTACCAGATTCTTCATCTTCTTGGAATTTTCCATTCCAAATATTTTCAAAACTTCCTTGGAATATTTAGATTGTGAAATGAATGTTCCATTCCTTCCTTATGTCACCTGTAGACCAAGAAAAAATGTTAGCTCTCCAATAATTGACATTTCAAACTCACTTTTCACGAATTCAGAAAATTTTCAGCACTGAGCTTCATCTGATCCACCAAATATTATTTCATCGAATAAACCAACACCATCATTATTTGATTACTATCATTGATGAAATAGAGATTATAATCAACTCCCCCACACTGGAAACCAAGATTCTTCAAGTACTAATCAAGCCTTGAGTACCATGCTCTTGGTGATTGTTTCAGCCCATACAACACCTTCTTCAGTATGAAAACCTTGTTCTCATCCTCATGAATGAGAAAACCATTTGCATTCTCAATATAAAATTCCTCCTCCAGAATCCCATTCATGAATGTATATTTGACATCCATCCGGAACACCTTAAACTTTCAATGCACTGTAATGGCTATGAATAAACTGATGGTCTCTAACCTTGAAACCTATTCAAATATTTTATCGACATCAATTCACTATATCTGGGAGTATTCTTTTCACACTAGTCGTTATTTTTTTCGAATCACTATGATATATTCATTCATCTTTTCACGATTGACCCATTTAGTCCTGATGACATTCTTATCTGCTGGCCTCAAAACAATCTCCCATGTCTAATTACTAATTCCTCACTTTCAATAGAAAACTTTTCACTGTGTCATTATCCAATGACGTTATTTCTTTCAACTATTTTTTTTAACTTCTTGTTGAACCATTGTTGATACTCTCTCAAAACATCTTGGTATCCTAAAAATAGTTAGCTGATACCACATTGTTAGAAAAAAATAGATAAGCATGAGATGCATGATTATTAATTCTTCTCGGGAAATATGTCTTCTCTCGATAGACAACACCTGAGCTGGGTCATCCAAATATTTCTTTGATGGATCTTACATTTGATTATGATATTGAAATCTCTCCCAATGTTATGCAACCCTTCCTAAGGTTAGGCCCACCTTTTAGACTCATAAACATTCTTCATCTCCTGTATCATTTATTCTCATCTTCCACTCGGAATTGAGCCATTAACAAAATCTCTAAGCCTACTGAGTTAGAACTCGGTGTAGGAAACGAGCAACAAAGTCAATAACACAATCACTTCCTATTGTGCTCTGTTGTTACCTTTCTCCTTCAACTTTGGTACCTGATTTGATCTAATAGAAACACTGAAGCATATCACTTCTCCACTTTACATATTTAGATGCCACTTCCCCTTGGATCATATCTCCCTAAAACCTGAAACATTTGAATCATCATTTAATAGAATTTATATACATAGAGAGAGGGGTACTTCTAGAATCCTCAAGACAAGAATTTTGGTTGATCCTGATGGGTCAACCCTTTGATTCTTTCTTGTAGATAATTTCACTCCATCCGTGCTTGTTCTAGCTACCTAACCAACTTCAACTATTCTGGCCATATGACTAGGCATTCTTTACCCACATTCTGAGCCTTTTTCTGATATGTAGATTCAGAAGGCTTGGCCTTCCTCATACTTTGAGGTTTAAACCCACTGGTATACATTTCCTTCTTTGATGTTCCATTAACATGACACTTCCCCTGATTCCTTCCCTGTGTAGGAATCTCTCTACTTGTCGTATTCCCTTTCTTTTTCCACAATTTCAAGGGTCTTTCTCTTTCCTCCACTTCATGCTGCGGAACATGACATGTGAATTTTTTAATGCATTCTTTTTTCATCTTTCTTTTATTAGATATCTTAGTCACCACACTATTATGCATTGGTGGCAGGTATACCACTGAAGGTACATTATTCTTACTCACAACTGTAATATTTCCTCCCTTGTTCATCCAGATTTTTTCATGTTCTTTCTTAGAGAGAGGTTGTGAGTGTGATAGAGGAGGTGATTGATACACATTTCGTTTAGCTCCAAGTGATTCCCCTGAGGCTCTAATCCTATTTTCTAATTTACCACTTTGTCTTATAGTGTACGATTTCTCCTTATACACCACTGGAGTTGTGAATCTCCTTTCAAGTTCCTTTCCCTTTCCTGCTTTCTTCTTACTGCAATGTCTTTCCAAATGCCCATGATTAGAACATATGAAACATCTTCCATTAAAGGCATACCTAATTTCATCATCTCTCAGCCGAGATGTTGATGTAGCTTGAGTTCTTCCTCTAACATTGAGATCCTGAGATTCCCGACACATATTCATGGTGTGTCCCATTCTTCCATAGTAATAACATTTAATGAATGATTTCCTCTAAGAGACTCTACTCTCTGATTTCTCATGACACTTCTTCTTATTCTCAGATTTATTATAGTTTATGTCTTCACAATATGAAATGTATTCATGAGCCTCTGAACAAAATCTTGATGTGTGTCCATGAATCCCACAGAAATAGCACATGTCATAACTACTTCTTGTAACTATCCTCTTAGGCCTGTCTTTAGCACCCACAGGATTTTCTCCACTTATGGAACTGTTCACGACTCTCTTTCTATCATGCATGGGAGGGGATTCATCAAATCCAATACCAATTTTTCCCAAATTGAATGGTCTTTGAGATTTGAAAATATTATGTTGTTTCTCTTCAGAAATAGCATATCTATTCTTCATTTTATCATCACTTATAGAAGGATAATCAAATAGTAAGTGCAATGCATCCATCATTTTAGAATTTCCTTTGGTATTGGATTTCTCCACTTCCTTCTTTACTAATTCTAGTCATTATTACAAATTTTTAATCTTCATATCCCTTGATTCAAGTTGGACATCAAGTTCTCTCTTGAGAAGCTTCCCTCAACTCATCTCATATTCCAATTCACATGTCAGCTTATCCACCACGTCACTCTGCTCCTTTACTTTCAATTTTTCTTGAGCAACAGATTCAGAACAACATGCATTATCTTGTTGTAGCCTTTGATTCTTCTAAAATTTTTCACATAACTGTGTAGCTAGATCATCATTTATGGATTTTAGATTTTGAACTTCAGATGACTCTTGATTCCATTCATATTCATCAGCCTTTTGTTTTCCTTTCATTCTAGACATCTTTTGTAGTTCTTCACCTTGGGAATCATTATTCTCCCTTAGGTCAGTAGCCACATCAATAATCCTTTGATTTAAGCCTCTTAGCTCATTGAACTCAATTTCCAATACTTTTATCTGGATATATTTAGATTTAACTTCTTCATCCAATTTCTGATCCAATTTCTTTGTCATGTTGACAACATCTACTGGTGACCTCCTTCTTGAAACTTCTTCATCATCATTTGTTTTAGTACCACTTTTAAGTTCAAGTACTTCACTCATTCCTACATCATGATTGAGTGAATAAATATTTTCCCTATCATATTCATCCAGGCCTTCCTTCAGTAAGCTATTTGATTCTTTAAGTTGAATCACACTTTTTACATAAACACTTCCACACTGAGGGATATCACCTGACTTATGATTATTATTTGATGTTTTTCCCTTTGCCATGGCATACTGAAATAAGATAATACTGATTCTTTAACCACACAAATCGACTACACCAAGTTGGAGCAAAAAAATTTGATAAAAGAAAACTTCCCTTTGATACCAATTTTTAGGACCAATAAAGGCCTATATACTCTGGGGGGGGGGTGAATCAGGGTATGGATATTCTTTTCTAAATTCTTCCTGCCCCACTGGATCTTGACCTCTTTATTACAAGGGTCACTTTGTTTGAACTTATGTGTTTATTATGATCACTTCTTTTCTTCTTTATTTGATGATGATGCTTTGAATGCAATGCAGGGAAGCAAACAGGAAGACACAAAGATTTTTACTTGGTTCAACCTCACTGGGATATGTCCAAGGAGCATACACTGGCGATGTGACGATGTACCAAATCCACTAAAATCACACTGCTGTTTACAAAGTTTAGGATAGATCACTTCTATTATCAGGCTCACTGCCTTTACAATGTTTAGGGTCAGCTCACTGCTTTCCCAAGGGTCACTCCCTGTTTCTCTCTCTCTGGCTCACTACTAGTGGAGAAGATCACCTTCTTCCTCTTCCTTTGATCACTGCACTAGAAAGGATCCACTCACAGTTTATAGAACTATAGGTCTCTTCATTATCACTAATGAATACATCCTCTGTTGTATGTGGATACTCTGTTGAAGTCCAAATTTCACCCATAGATGAATCTCACTTTACACTGAAGGTATCAGGCAATCTTCTAGCTTTCACGCAGCCCTGAATCACTACCATGCTTCAACCACACCTGGATCCCTTCTCCAAGCTGGAGTGCAAGTCTTGGCATGCAAGTTATAACTGGAACGCAAGTCCACCTCAACCACTTGCACGACACAAGTTTCTGAAACTCCAAACTTGCGCGACTCACACCCTTTTACAACCAAACCGATATTGGTGTGCAACCATAAACTATAATACTTCTTCAAAACCTAGCACACAAGTTTCACCAAAACAATTTCACTACACCTCATTCTTCAACTCAAAACTTGGGCGACTTCCTTTCTCACCCAAACCACACTGGACGTGCAACAAACAACTGGCACACAACTTCTACTTGCGTGACCACACCACCACTTGGCCGACCACCACACCTGCGCGACAGGAGCTCTGATTTTTTCTAAGTGTTGAACTCACACCAAATTACGAGGAGTAGACCTATATTTATAAGCATTTGGACACCCTGCGTGATGGCGTACAAGTCTCCTCTGGGCGCGCAAGTCTTGGTGCGCAAGTCTCTACTGCGCAAGTCACTTGTACAACCAACTCTAAAACTTGGGCACCCCTTATCCCTTTTCCATATTTTGTTATTCTGATCTTTAAAAACAGATGGAACGCAAGTCTCATATCCTTCAATTCAAAAACGCGCAAGTACCTTTGCCAAAACCACTTTTCTCCATTTGTTGATTTTCAGGCCCAAAAATTTGGCAAACACTGGAAAACGACACCACCTTGTATCTGCTCTTTTTGTACCACCTCTAGATCATCCATTAATTTTTTGATGTTCTTGAATCAAACATGAATCGTTAACCACAACCCTTGAAATCGACATTCCACCATAAAATCCCCTTTTTTAATTTGTATGTTATGGTTTTCTTTGTCAAAAAACACAACACAGAGTCCCACTTTGTCAACAAACACAATCACCACAAAAATGATTCAATGAAAACTTGAGAGATTTTTTCCCAACAGAAATCCCATAGTATTCTATTTTCCTAAGGCATATAGTATTCCCCAAAGAGAAATCATCTTCCAAAATAACCTTTATCACTTAATCACCAAATCATTTTACTATACTAAGGATATCCATTTAATAAAACATAAGATCACAAATCAACTTATTCTTGATCAATAAAATCATTAAACTAAAAATAATAAGTCATAATAACTAGGGACTTCATGTAGGCCAGTGGTAGGTGATAAATCCCAATCTCACTTTGGTTGTGGGTTTGATTCCCGCATCTTTTTTCGACGTGATGGGTTGTCACACGGTCTTTGTGTTGTCCTTTTTCAAACATTACATAATTTTATAACATTCCAAAAAATGAGATAAACTCCTCAAAAATAACCATAACATATTTTAACCAAAAATGTTATCTCATACCTTTAATTTTAATCCAAAAAAGTTAAAACCTGTAATTTCCTAAAATTAAAGGATTATATAAACCCAAATGGTTCTTTATAACTATATCCACAAAAAAAAAGATAATTATTCCTTGAATAACATTTTCACATATCAAACTTCAGGTTTATACATACCAAAAAAACTCTTCCAAATTAATCTTATCATTAATAAATTTAAACATATCATCATCCCTAAATCCAACATAACTCTTAAATTCCTAAAATCTAGATATCTTAATCATCAAACATTCTTGCTGATCCTTTATCCATGTTTTTCCATATTATTATTTTATACTTGTTTCCTACAAAAAAAATCCGGCATAATGTCCTAAGATTTCAGTAATGTCAAAACACGAGCTAAGAAATAATCCATACCTTTCATAGGTCATTTTCAGTTTCCTCATCTTCAATTGGAATGACATTAGAAATTGGTAAACATATATTTGTACAATCCTGCTGATCCCATTCCCGAAGCTTCTTCATAGGAAATCTATTTTGTATAATGATTGTAACGACCCAAAGTTTTTAAATGGAAATTCCCTTCTTATATTTTTTTCATAAAATCTCATGAAAGAACAACATAATGAACTACTAAGTGATAAGTGACCTTTAAACATAATTTTGTCACTTCTGTGTTTGGAATTTCAAAAATCTGGCATACATGGTTGTGCTCAAGATGTTTTTTTGGAGTCTAATAAAACAAAAATAATTTCTGGTGAATAGTAACCAACCATAATGAATAGTAACATACCCTTATGAATAGTGATATACCCTAATTAATAGTAACATCACCTATGGCGATATAAAAATAATATTCAAGATGGAAGTATGATATACCTATATTTTAGAATGAGTTAATGAATATTTTAAAACTGGTTTTGATAATAAATTATTATTTTAATTAAATATTAAAATAATCATATTTAGAAATTTATTTTTGAAAAATGGACTTCATTTTTGGATTCTACACGTTGAAAAATGTTTAGGGCGAATTTTTGGGATTTTTCTGAAATACTTGAAATTTTGATGAATAGTGAAATACTATAATTCACAAAATAAGAAAAATACTTTAATTATGAAGTCATGATGATGTTCTTCTGATGTAAGCCCAATTGGTTCGGATTCACATTATAAATTTACTATTTTTGGTCAAGGAATCATCACTATTTCTTGTCTTGAGGGAAATTAATAAACTATTGAATAAACAATTGGGAAAACCCTCTCCTCCCTCACTATAAATACCCCCTCTCCTTACCTCTTTTCCTCACACCTATCAAGTATTTTTCCTAGCCAAAATTCTTCCCAAATACCCTCCCAAGCTCCTTACCCACGTCAAAGGCTTTCTGGTCTTTCCAAAAGACCAAAATCAAATCCCCTAAGAGGAGTCTCAAAGAGAGGAGATCAAAGGGTAAGAACCCTCTTTTGTTTTCAAGTGTTTTGTTTTCATTTTATTTCTTTTCTTATACCCTATTCCCCTTACCTTATCCAAAAGGCATGAAAGCTCCATAATCTCATATATTCTAGATGATAATCATGTTTATAGAAAATTTAAAGCATCATAATTCTCCTCCTCTCCCTCACGTTCTAGAATTAAAACATCATCCGTGATGTGTCAAATTACCGACATCATGGATAATGTGTTTTCAAATTATTTTATCATTTTTTTCTGGTCCTGAAACCATTTATGTTATGGTTGAACCAGATTATTATATATGTTATATGTCCTATTTAAGGTTCTGTAATCCTCATACAATCATGATATAAAACAATAATACAAAACAAGTCAATTATGGGAAAAATCGTTAAAATTAATTCAAGTGTTTATCCTTAATGTTTAATGTAAAGGTTCTCTTTCACTCTAATTAACCAAATGAATTTTGTAACCATGTAACCTACTAGATGTTCACTAATGTTATATAACTTTAATTCTGGACAACCATTTTCATCTTACAATTTATTTGAACCTAAATACAATTGAACCGATCATTAAAACAAATGAAACAAACGGACCCGAACAATGAAATTGAACCTTGTAATCAATCAAAATGGGTATAAATGAAATTAAAAATGTTATAATTAATCTTTTACTTTTAGATAATGTTCTGGAACTATTGATTAATAAACATAATTTGACTATTCAGGTCATTAATATCAAGTGGAGAACACCAACGAACCTAAGGTAAGGGATCCTCTCAATTTCACCCTTATTCAAGATTGTTCACAATGTTAGGACATGTTGTGTGTAATTATTAATTATGGGGTATGATTTTTCACCTCCCCCATACTTCCGTATTTATGTATAAGTTATGATAATTCCATTTCCTCTCTCACTAATCCCCCTCAAGTACTCCCGATACCATGCCGATAATCCGTAAAGAATTCTACCCGAACCTCTTTTATTCCTTCGGGTTGTCTTATCTACCTTTCTAACAAAATGATGTTATCTTATCTTTTTTTGTGAATACTCTAAATGTTGATTAAATGTTCCAAGTTTATTTATCAATACTCTTTCATCACTCTCTTTCAGGGATATGCATGCTTTGAAGTGATTCACTCCTCATTACTTCCCGGTAAGTGAACCCGTTTTTAGGGAACTTCACGAATTATTTCCTATTATCAGGTGTACTCTATACTCTGTTTTAAGTCACCTTTGTCTTTATAAAATCAGTCTTTTTATTATGAAAACCCTCCTAGTTTACTTCTGGTTTTATAAAAAAAATATTATGCCTCTTTTCATTTTAAGAGATATTCGATGTTTTCTTAAACCGCACTAAAATGTTTTGACTCAAAGATTCCTAAAAACTATTTTTACATGTTATCACTTCAGTTTGTTATCTCTTGTCATTATTTATGCCTTTATACATTATTAATGTATATTTATGATTGAATTCCTTTCTTTCATGGACACTTTTATGTTATGTCCCTTTTTATTATGCTTCATGACGTGATTGTGTGCCCATTTCTTTCCTTGGGTACTCTTATGTTTATGTATGATTGATTATGTGAGATTCTTTATGTGGAAATCATATACATGAATAATATTAGATGGGTGTACCCAGATAGAACTCCAATTCATTGGGTAAAGTTAATGTCTCATGAGAAGAATATGGACAAACGGTCTGGGCGGTTAGCCTTGGCTTGTGCTACTATGGGAAACGAGATTGGTGGTTAGCCTTAACTCATACTAAAGTCATGTTTAAAGTTGCTGGCACCTCTCTATGGAACTATGATTATATAATCTCATGATTATATGATTCCATGATTATTTTATTCCATGTTTTTATGATCCCATGTTTATATGTTATGATTCCATATGTTCCATGCTTCCAATATCATTATGTCAAGCCTCCTAATTCATGTGCTTAAAGTTTATTCTTATGTTCTTTCCCTTACTGGGATTTTTATCTCATACCTTTGTTCATGTGTTCCCCAGGGTACCCTATGCAGATGTAAGGGCTCAAAGGAATTTAGGAGCTCATTATGAAGATTAAATAAAGAAGTGTTTTTAACCCCATGTTTTGTGATATATGTACCTAGTCTTCCAAGACACTAGACTTAACGATCCTTGGCTTGTACTCTGATGATGAATTATGTTTAAAATCATGAAATGTTATGTGTAAAAGGATAGGGTCACTATAATGACCATGCACACCACATTTAAAACATTCAATTGATCCCTCAGAAATAAATTCTTTCCCTTTCCTAGAGTCAAATAGACGCTTCCTTTTTCCATGGAAGGTTATTGCTTTATAACCTTTATTAAAACATCTGAAACATCTTCCAATCCCTTTGAAGCATTTTCCTAGGTGTTTATTTCTATATCCTTGACACATAGGTTTTTGAATATACTTACCTTTATGCTTATTACCTGAAATTCCGTAGAGATTCATTTCTCACATATGTGATTCCTTAGAAAAATCACCAAGGTTCAAGTGGTCAATCATGACCCCAGATAGTTCATTGAGAATAAACAAAAGAGTTCTCATTGCAGCTCCCATTTCATTTAGTTCCTTATTCAGAAAACCACCACAGTTTCCTTCACATCCATTGTTACTTTGGTGCCTGCTAGATCTATCCATTTATTAAAACCAAAAAGGTTAGTGTGAGTATATTAGTAAAATCATTATATAATATCTTATGAGGAGGGTAAAAACTAATATATACTTATTCATGTTATCTTAAACCCATTAAATTTAACTAAAATGACTATGAATCTTTATAATATTCTAACCATTATGGTTATGTCACTTATTCTTAAATAACAACCTAACCTCTAAAGTTATCTAAACCAACCTCTAATACCAACTATAAGGCCCCAGCCTTAAAGATTACATAATCTTGAGTTAAATCAATAATTAATATTGAGGATATTTTCAGGTTTATATTTTTAGAGAATTAGTCCATAAATATTACCAAACAACTTGAATATTACATGTAGAAACTTCTACTAAGTATCCATTTTTTTTATAAAATAAAAACTCTTAAAAGAAAATAAGAATGTTTAGTTCCATGTTTTAAACAACATGACTTTTCCTTGATACCATACTTGACCCTATTATACCTTAAGTCCTATGAAAAACATTTCAAAAACATGGGATGAGCATAAAAAGCACTGTAAGGTTTATAAAATAAATAAAGAAAACATTAGTCCATCAATATATACAAAACATAAGCTCTTTAACATACCTCAAGAAATCATAAGATTTATGAATAACACATAGAAATCATAAATCATAATGGAAACTTGTGGAATCCATAACATAATTACATTGTAGCTTTCATAGCTACATAGGGAGTTACATTTGGAATACCCATCACATTATATTACCTAAATCTCTTAGGAGAAACATTAAATTTTACCTCCATTACGTTACCCAATGCATTGAAGAGCTATCTCGGGCTCACCCGACCTAGGTTTATCATGGAACCACCCGTATGCATAAAAAATTCCCAAGAACCATAACATAATCATAACACACGAACACGAATAAAGGAAAGATAACATTTCCACATTATAATCAAAACATATCAGTTCTAGATATTGATATAATCAATCCAATTTAAAAGAAAAATTTTAAAAATACTATTTTTGAATCAAAGTGTCCCATACCACTTTGAAAATTTTAAAGGAATTAACATTTTAAAACATTAATGTCTATATAAATAAATACTTAAAACCATTTTGAAAACATAGACATTAATGAGAAAGATTTAGAAGATTAAATCTTTAAAACATTTAAAAAATTATTTTAGTTAAAGTGTCCCTTACCACTTGTGAAAATAATTGAATAAAAATAATTACAAAATAACATTAAAAAAACTTTATAATATCATGAGAATAATTAAATTCATGATATAATATGTCAAAGGGAAGTATATACACCATATAAAGTGAAATGGTGTATAACAATAAATAAGTCTTAATGGAATGTAAATTGAGACAAAATCCCTAACAAAGATCATATAAATGACGTAAGAATTTATCAATAGGGTTATTATGTATTGAAAAAGTATATCCACACAAAGTGAAGTGGAAATAAAAACATAAATAAATAAATAGTGATTCCACACATAATCTTGGCATAATATAATCAACGAAGTATGTGTAAAACTCAAAGAGTTGAAATTTAGTTTAGAAATTCCCTTACGAAAATTCAACAGCCTAACGACGTCACATAAATATTTAAAAATTGAGTTGATGAGAGAGAAAAGGGTCTCTCATCACTTTTACATAAATTTTATAGTAATAAGAATATATAAGAACATATCCCAACATATGAAAATGGAAATTAAAAGACATAACATAAAATAAGTATTTGACTAAAAGAGGAGGGTGAAAGGTTCTCTTACAAAGATCATTTTGTAATTAAAATAGATAGATTATGTGTATTCACTATAAGTAAACATAAATAAAGTATAAATACAAGATATTAAATCAAAATTTATTTCTCACATAATCATTTCATGACACAATCAAGAACTAGAAGATTAGCCCAATGAATATAAATTGGGTTAAGAAGTTCCCTTACCTTATGTTTGACTTGTCTTGTTCATTATTTATCTCCATGAATAATAAAATTAAGTTAATTATAATTTATTCAGAACCTTTTTCAAGTTTATTATTCCTTTTATATCACTTATTACCTTGCTATAACAATTAGTTAATTATTTGAGTTCATATAGAATATTTTTTCGATGTTCGGAACTTGAGTAAAAAATGAACTTATTATAATTATAAATTGTCCATGTGGTCAAAATTAAATTATCTCTAGAATGATATTGAAGATTTAGATATCATATATATCATATATATCTAGTATATATGTATTTATAATAGTCCATAGCATTTGGATATAAGAAATTAAATTCATCGTTCATGGAGACGGTAAGCCATACGTACTCATGAATGCTACTTTCATTTCTTTTTAATATTTAAAGGAATGAAAACTAAATGATACATAGGTAATTATAATTATAGTATAATATATATTTTATATTTGTTAAATAATTTCATTAATTCTATCCTTTATACATTCTATGTATAGCATGAACGAGTTATATCACTTTGAGGGGTCGGTTGTCCGCACTTCCTCAAATGAAATTATCATATTTATACAACATGAAAAGCATAAAGGTATGTTCTAAATGAAAATTAAAGAATCTTATAGATAAAATAAATATCGTATATATCATATATAATTATATTTCCATCATAATGGACACCATGAGAGGTGATAGGAGAAGATTGAACAATCATCATTTCACGAGACAATAGTCCACCGTCCACAGAAACAGTATGTTTTATACCCATTAGACGGAGGTGTGTGTAAGTGTAGTTCTAATAATTATCATAAAAAAACCTAGAATATTTATTATACTGGTTTTGTTATGTAATCAAAGAAAAATAATAGAACAGGGAGTGAAGAAATATAATAATGGGAAGTAATTTTGGAGAAGATGCTACCTCTTAAAACATGTAACTCTCTTTGATTTGAGCCTATTAATAGGTTAAATATTATAGGAGTAAGAGGGGGATGTTGAGAGATTCTTGGAACAGAGTTTGGACGAGAAAAGGGTCTTGAGAGGTGTGTGTAATGGGTTAGAGGTGGTGGATTTTTATAAGAGGGAGGAGGGGCTCTTTAGGAAAGTTTGAAAGTATTATTTTATTATAAAATGATTTTCGGTTTCAAAAGGTCAAAAAATCATTAAATGAGAATAAAATATGAATATAAGTCTAAATAAAATAATCCAATAAAAATTTTACAGGTTTTGGATATTTTTTTAATCCTTATCTTTTTTATTTAACCCTTTTTTACTCATACCGTTTTATTAAGCATTTAACACTTTTAGAATAAAAATAGTTACCAAAACATAAAAAATATTCAATTAAAGAGTTATTAATAAAATTTTAGTCTTATTATAACTATTTTTCTGAATATTATTTTTTTTGGAATTTTATAATATTTAGAAAAATATTTAATATTTTAAAATATGAATTATATCAATTTTGAAACTATTCATATCATGACTTTTTAAAAATCCATAACAAACTGACTAATTCAAAAAAAATTCATTAATAAAAATATAAAATGTAAATATAATCCATAAAATTCGTGGATGATATAAAAATAACCAAATTACATTTATTTTAACATTTATAATATCATTTATTTGAATCTTTTATTAATGAAGCAATCACTGCATCACCCTTGTGTTATAATTAAATTTATTTATTTAATATATAAAATTTATAAATAAAATACCATTATGTAGGAAATATTTTTATCTTTATAATGACTATTTATATTAAAAAATATCACTTATATAACCCCATATAAAAATTGTTTTAATAAAAGATATATGTTTATGTTACATTTTCCCTAACTTTAAATTAATTTTTATAAAATGTCATTTTTCACTTACAAGTGGCTCCATGGGGTCCTAAAATCGACCTATGTATGCCCATGGTCGGAAACGTATCAAAAAATTGGGTTAGGACATGTGTTAGGATAATTTAATATTATTATAATATTATTATTTTACCCTTATTTACCAGATTTACCCTTTAACCATGGTAGATAAAATATTTACTGAAGTTACTATTCATAATGTCTAAAAATAAAAGTTACCTATTGACACAATTTAGACCTCCTGATTCCAAATATGGAATCCATTTTTTCAAATTCAAAACATAGAAGTTTTAGAAATTAATTTAAAATTAATTTAAAATTAATTCCCGTTGTCAAAAGCAAAAAGCATGTTTTTAAGAAGTAAAAACTACCAAAAGATTGACATGCATTTATGTCCAATTTAAAAGTGAAATTAATTACAATGAACAAAATTAGATTAAATTATAAAAATATAATCCAAATAAATTTTAAAACCAATTAAAAGAACAATCTAACTATATAAATAAATTATATTAAAAGGCAACTTTGAATTAAAAGTCAGTATTTTTCACTATTCATTAAAAAAATAACTTTATCAGAAAAATACTAAAATTTCATACAATGTAAATTTTTATGTCCTCATTATGAATAAGAATATTATTTTTTCAAATAGAACATATAAAAGTGAAAAAACTAGATTTAAAAAGGGCTTGACATCAAAAGGCAGTAAAATGACCTTTGAAAAATATTAGAGTTTTTCATACTAAAATCAAATTCATTCTTATTTTAAGCCTTGTAAATTTATTATATAAGTGTAAAAACATTTAATAAACATTTGTAATCCTAATTTAGTTAGTTATGTTCATTCTCCGCAATACAACGACCAGGCATTAACTACCATTTAAAATAATAATATTATTTTTCGGTATAACTCAAAGTTTTGTGCAACGTAAAATTTTAAAGAAACCAATTGTTGTGTGTTGAGTATGATATCAGAAAAAGTGTCATCTTTAGCATAAAATAAATATCTTATTCATAAATATTAATAGATATGAAAATTTTTTATTTTATAAATACCTGGGTCGTTACATTGAGGGTTAAAATAATTACCATAACATGCCAAAAGACAAATTAATGAGTCATTAATGACATTTTTAGAATTATATAAGATTTTTGGATAAATATTATATTTTTTATAAATTTTATAACATTTAATCGAATATTTTATATTTTAAAATACCATTAGTGTAAATTTTGACACTATTCATTTCATAACTTTTTAAAAATATAATAACTTCAATATATAGTAAAAAAACTATTTGAACGCATCACTAACATGTTAAAGTAATCCATTTTTTTTATGGCATCAGTTATGTCAAATTATATTTATTTTAATATTTATAATATCATTTATCTGATTATTTCATTAATTAAGTAATTACCACATCGATATTATGTAACCATTTAATTTGATTATTCATTTCCTAAAAATTATAAATAAATTATCATGATGTATATTATAATATTATATTTCTAAATACTATTTAAAGTCAACTATATCACTTATATAACCCATTATAATTTTTTTAGTTATAAGTGACATGATTATGATATCTTTATCTTTACTTTAAATAAAATGTTATAAATGTCATAATCACACCCAAGTGTCTTCCAAAGACCAAACCTTAGGCCCAAGGATTTTATTAGTCGAAAATAACTCATAAAATAATATTAGTAAAAGTGTTAGGGTAGTTTTATAATATTTATAATATTATTTTAACCTTTAATTACCTGATTTACCCTTTATAGTGGTAATAAAAATAATTACTAAAGTTAAAATTCATAATGTCCAAAAATAAAAGGGAACTATTTCAATAATTTGGACCTTCTGATTCCAAATATGAAATCTATTTTTCCAAATTCAAAACACATAATTGGCAGAAATTAATTAAAAATTAATCCCATTGATGACATAAGATAACATGTTTTAAAGTAAAACGTTCAAAAGTTCACATAGTTTTTATATCCAATTTCAATGTGAAATTAATTCCAATGTCCTAAATTGGATTAAATGATAAAAAAATAACGTAATTAAACTTTAAAACCAATTAAAAGGATAATCTAACAATATAAATAAATTAGACAAAAAAGTAGTTTTGTATTAAAATGCAATATTTTTCACTATTCATTAAAATATAAAATTTATCAGAAAAAACCAAAAATTCAACAAAAGTAAATTATGATGTCTCAATTACAAATAAGAATTTTATTTTGTTAAATATAACTTATAAAAGTGTAAAAAACTAGATTTAAAATGTGTTCTCTATAAAATGGCAGTAAAACTACCATTAAAAAAAATTAGATTATTTTATGCTTAAAATTGGATTTATTCTCATTTTAAGCCTATTAAATTTAATAGATGAATGTATAAACATTTAATAGACACGTCTAAACATAATATATTTAGTTCTATTCATTCTCGTTGATATAATTTCTAGGCGATAACTACCACTTAAAATAATAATATTACAATATTTTTTTTTGGTATAATTAAGTCTTGTGTGCAACATATGATTTCAGAGAAATACCTTAGTGTATGTCAGGTATGCTATCATATATAGAATCCATTTAAGATAAAATTATTATCTAATTCATAAATATATGAAAAATTATTATTATATAATTACCTAGGATGTTACATTAGGATTGTTTTGATACTTTAGGAAAATGATCCATAATTCATTTTTAATGTGTAGTAATTAGCCATACCTTAATAAAATACCTGATGTGCCTAGAATGACTCAAAGTGTCTATTATTAGTTTAAAATTGACATTTAAGTTCAAAAAGTTTTACTCATCAAAAAATGAGAAAATGTGATCATATTATATTGATAATTTAGGAAAATGATTTATCAGTCTTTTTTGATGTGTAGGAATCTATCTCACATCAAAACAACACACGATGTGACCAGTGTGACTCAAATTGCATGTTTCCAGTTTAAAATGACATTTTAGGAAAAAATAATTGTTCATACTCAGAATATAGAAAACAAATTTTGATTGTTTTTTACTTTATGAAAATGATCTATCAGACATTTGGGATAAATAGGAATCATCTACACCTCAAACTGACACATGGTGTGACCGGTATGACTCTACGACCATATTTGTATTTAAAAATGAAATTAATTTTAGTAAAAAAGACAACTTACATATTGAAAACCATGCAAAAGAATTAGGATTGTTTTGATACTTTAGAAAAATGGTCGATATGTTATTTTTTATTTGTAGGAATCGACCACACCTCAATCTAATACATGATGTTCCTAGTATGACTCAAAGTGTATGATATCAGCTTTAAATTGATATTTTAGTTTAAAAAGTTTTAATCATTGAAATCCATGAAAACATTCTCGTATTTTCTTGATAATTTTTATAAAATTATTCAAAATTCATTTTTTATGTATAGAAATCATTCTCATATCAAACTGACACATGATGTGACTAGTATGACTCAAAGTGTGTGTTTCTAGTTTGAAATGACATTTTAGTAAAATATAAATGTGATGTTCTCAAAACCAAGAAAACACATTCATATTATTTTTATACTTTAGTAAAAATACCCATAAGTCATTTGGGACATGTAGCAATCAGTATCACCTCAATCTAACACATGGTGTGACTGATATGACTCCAAGTGTATCTTCTTATTGAAAATTGATATTAATTTGAGTAAAAAACACTGATATACTCATAAATAGGAAAATAAATTCATTTTTTTACACTTTATGAAAATGACCCATAAGTCATTTTTGATTTGTAGGAATTAGTTGCACCTCAATCTGATATATGATGTGCCCAGTATGACTCAAAGTGTTTTTTATCAGTTTAAAATTGACATTTTAGTTCAAAAAGTGTTAGTCACTGAAAAAAAAGAAAAAAAACTCATAATTTCATCATAACTTAGTAAAATTATTCATAAGTAATTTTTTACAAGTAGGAATCAGTCTCACATCATAATGACACATGATGTGACCTTCATGACTCAATGTGCATGTTTTCAGTTTAAAATGATATTTTCACAAAAAGTACAAGTGATGTACTCAAAACCATGAAAAATCATTTGTATGGTTTTTATATATTATGAAAATGAACCATATGTAATTTGGGATGTGTAGGAATTATCCTCACTTCAATCCAATGTATGGTGTGGTCAATATGACTCCAAGTGCATCTTTTTATTTAAAATTGTCATTAATTTTTATAAAAAATAAAACTGACATAATCAAAACCAAGAAAAAACATTTGGATTGTTTTGATACTTTATAAAAATGATCCATAAGTAATTTTTTATTTGTAGGAATCAGCTGCACCTCAATCTAATACACAATATGGCCGGTATTTATCAAAATGTCTGCTATCAGTTTAAAATTGACATTTTTGTTCAAATAGTGTCAGTTACTAAAAACCAATAAAACAAGATTGGATTGTCTTGATAACCTGTAAAAACTATTCAAAAGTCATTTGTGATGTGTATGAATCGATATCATATCAAACCGACACACGATGCGATTAATATGACTTAAAGTGCATGTTTCCATTTTAAAATGGAATTTTAGTAAATAGACAAGTAACGTACTCAAAACCAAGAAAAAATATTCATATTTTTTTGATACTTTAATAAAATGAACCATATGTCATTTCTTATGTTTATAAATCATATAAAACTCAATATAATGCACTTTGTGGCCGATGTGACTCCATGTACATCATTTTATTTAAAATTGTCAGTAATTTTAGTAAAAAAGACAACTAACATACTCAAAACCAAGAAAATACATTCAGATTATTTTGATACTTTAGTACAAAGATACATAAGTAATTTTAGATGTTTATAAACCAGGCGTACCTAAATCTATCACATTATGATACCAATATGAATCAATGTGCTGGTTATCAGTTTAAAATTGACATTTTTGTTCAAAAAGTGTCACTCCCTAAATACTGAGAAAATATAGTTTGATTTTCTTAATAATTTAGGAAAAAAATTCATAAGTCTTTTTTGATGTGTAAGAATCAGTCTCACATCAAAATGATATACGATGTGAATAGTATGACTCAAAGTGCATGTTTCTAGTTTAAAATGACATTTTAGTAAAAAAGAAAATTGACATACACAAAATTGAGAAAACACATTCTTATTGTTTTGATACTTTATGAAAATGGTCTATATGTCATTTCGGACACGTATGAATCAACCACACCTTAGTCTAATGCATGGTATGGATGGTATGACTCTAAGTGATTCTTTTTATTTAAAATTGACACTAATTTTAGTAAAAAAGACAACTGTCATACTTAAAACTAAGAAAATGAATTCAAATTGTTTTTATACTTTTGCAAAATGATATATAAGTCATTTGAGACATATTGGAATAATCCACAGATCAATTTGACACATGGTGCGATCAGAATGACTCCAAGTGTGTCTTTACAACATATATGTGTCATTTTAGTTTAGAACGCGGATCACATTACCAAAACTGAGAAAATGACCCTAGATTGTTTTCTTATCATTATATATACTATTAATTAGTTAATTTTCTTATCATTTTTATCTTATAATTATATAGGTAATTTTCATATAGATAATACTTTAAGATGAAAAAGAAATGGAGTGACGTGCAAGAATCAACCACAAATCAATTTGATATATAGTGTTATTAGTATGACTCAAAGATTAGTTTAAAATTAACACATTTTGTTAATTTATTTATTTATATTATTAATAAAATATTTTTTTATTAAACATATTTATTTTTTTCTTGTGAAAGGGTGGGTTGTTTAGAAATAGCATGGGTCAGGTTCAATATAAAAAGAAAATGGAACATTGTTGTTTTTTAATGTATGTAATAATTTATACTTATGTAATTGTATAAAAAATTGTTTGAAATTTATATAATATTTTTTTCTTGTATTTATTTTTTAAATTTTATTTCATTTAAATTATCTATTCATACATGATTTTGTTGATTTATTATGGTGTTTCTGATGCTGTAATGTGCCGTTAAAACACACTAGACTGATGCTACATTGTACTATTGCAGCACACTATAATATGACCCATTATCAGTGATTTTAGAAGCACTGATCAAGGGGTCCTTTAACAGCACTTATACTAGCACTGATACTGGTACCCTTTATCAGTGATTCTATAAGCACCGATAAAGTTTCCCAATATTAGTGACAAGGCTTTTAATATTTATTCAGTAGTCAGTGCTTCTCTAGTACTAATAATGACCATTTTTAGCGCTGTTAAAGGCTTGTTTTGTAGTAGTGTAATTTAACACTTAGTATCAACTATACACACTTTAGCTAGTGTTGTATATTTATGGAAATAACACCACAATTTTCAAACCAAAGGTGTAAACACTCCTTACCAAGAAAAATGCAACTGATCATCTAGAAATCAATAGTAGACTATCCTTACCCAGAAGTGGGTATCATTATCTGGAGCTCAAGGAAATGATCAAAAATTACACTGAAATAAGTAAACTTATCTAGAAGTGAAGGGTGTATTTTCACCTTTCTAGGAAACATATAATATCATCTTTAACTTAGTGGTGTTTCTATACCCTTTTAGGAAATAGGTAATGTCATATAAAACTTAAGGGTTTTCCCTCACCCTACCTAGAAATAAGTAAAAGATCAACAAGTAACTTAAGTGTGGATTCTCTATGTTAGTTAACACATGAAAGATCATATAGAACCTTAGGTAGTACCCACTATCCACTTGAGAACATATTCCAAATATTAAATAAGGGGAACCCCTACCCTTTGGATAGTCACACATTATATGCATATTGGACATCACCACCCCTTTATAGGATCACTAAGGATCTAGATTCTTGGGCCTAGACTCATATCTCAAGACCATTTTTGACACACAAGTATATCATGATGAAACCATTGAAATACTCATATCAACCTCTTAGTAATATAATAGGGTCCTCTAAGGATATCATAGTCACAAGATTTGTGTTATTCAACCAAAATTGTCATTAAAGTCCATTTTTGACACCTTAAATCACTGCTACAATTATCCCTACACTTCACACTCAATGGTAAATATACCATTGGGGAACCCACTAGGGTCCCCTATTTCATAAAATAGCATGTAAACTAAATATGGTCTCTATAATCTCATTATAATCTATTAGGCCAAGCCCATTACATGAGGGGGATGTCATCCATAATTTATACCATTATTATAAAATAACCTTACTAGATTCATAGAAAATATTGTACCAGTATCACACAAGAGAGATATCATGGTTCCCATCTCCTTCACAATCCATCCTAGTATGAATCACACACCCAAACAGTCACAAACCTACCTTGGATATACCCAAATAGGGTTTCATGTGATAGGGGGGACACTCACCACACTCTCTAATCAAATATCCCTTAGGATATAAGGTATCTCATGGTAATTTCAACATTTATACCTAGGCCAACCATCTCCTTATACTACACTCATCCCAATTCAAGTGGAGCAAAGGAACTTTAAAAAAGAAACACAAAATTCAAGATCATCCCATTTGTAACCATCTATGTTCCTTGTACCCCCAAACACATATTTTAAATCAATTCATCAACTATCAATATCCATGGAATTAGAATATTTCACAAGAGTCCATCATAACCCTTGACACATTCATCCATCTAGACATATTTTTTTTATAAAAAACATAATTTAAATAAATGGTAGATCTTTTATAGATGATGATACCATATATCACTTACAATAGAAAAAAAATCATAAACTAAAGGAGAAGTTCAAGGGACCACCTACCTTATATAGTGTTATTCCCCTTATAAGAGAAGCTTGACCATCCTTATAAAAGCGTATCCATGCTCATATCAAAATATAAGTTCATATATAATGTCATATAATCTATTAAAACTAACAATAGAATTTTATAATTTATTTTTAAATTTTAATTACTTAAGAATAATTTCTAATAGATCACAGATTACCATTCATAGTGTAAATCCTTTAGTAATGTATTGTAAACTACCACCAACATCCATCTAGACCACTAACACACAAAATTAAAAATTTATCTTCTTAATAAATCTATCCACTTCACCTAAAAGCTCCCTAAATAATACAATCAAATTGGAAAAGATCATTAAATTTGGACAAAATGTGGTGTGATCATACTCATGATATCTCTTATATCCAAGAGAGGAAAAATCCCATTAATATCAAGACAATTCCACCATTTTGTGGTGGAATCATTAGTAACAATTGATTCTTAGTAAAAAATAAATAATTCATGAGGTTAATGGAGAATAAATTGATAAATACTCATTAAAGTGTATTATATTTACATAAATAAATATATCATATCAAATGATAAGTGAATCCATCATGAAATGAGAGATATGTCACTATGGGAAGATGTAGATAAAAATAGATCCATTATCATGAACTTGTTATGAGAAGGTGAAAAAACACCCAAAAAAATCTTAATTTTTTTAATAATTAATTTAACATTTTTAAAAAATATGGAATCATTTTTCACCATATAAGGGTGGATCACCACATAAGGGTCCGTGATGGGGTCATCATGATCTGTTCACCATGTTTTAGGTCATCAATTTTTGGTCCACCATAGAGTGGGTCACCTATATATTGGTCTCCCGTATAGGGGTGAATCACTGTGTAAGGGTTGGCCATATAGGGCTTCACCCATGTAAGGGTCAACCCATGTAATGGGTTCCACTTAATGGTTCACACACATAGGGGTGACCCATAAAAGATACCACCAATATAGAAGTGACCCACATAATGGTTCACTCATGTATGATTTCTCTACACAAGGGTGGATATATATGGGTGTCCAGTATATGGGTGTCCATGTAAGGGTTCTGTGAATGGGTCAAATACTCCATCCAATACTTCATATTAATCCCAAATATACTATCTACCATGGAACTAGATAAAATTAATCAATATGCATATCATTTCCAAAGTTCCATCCTTTCAGTCCACTAACCAGTCCCAATGTATCACCCACCCTACCACCATGAGGGTGTTATATCCATGGATCCGACTCTATCCATAACTATATGTAAATATGGGACATGAATTTTAAACTGATATAGAATAATCCACATGGAACATAAATCACCACATGTTCTTGAGTCACTAAGAATGTTACCCCAGGCCTCCAATGAATTCCCATCTATAATTATTGTCACACCCTCAAATGGACTAAGGTTTTCACCCCAGGATATGGATTACCTTATATTTCCCCTCATGTGAAACCCTAATAGGTTCAAAAATCACACCTCCAGGAAAATCCATGCCAAGGAAAAACACCAAGGTATATCATACCATGGTACTTGATCTGTCTTTGATATCACCACCCATCATAGTGTAACATCTATTATATGCATCAAATTCATGGGAAAAAAATGATCAAAAGAGTCTCCTAAAATCCAATTTACATAGACCTACACAAGGCCTCTCATCAATCCATAATCAATTGCCCCCATACATATCGAGCATGTATTACCACGATCTTATCTAAAAATGATGAGTGTATTATCTTGTATAGACCAACCACATATGACTATTCAGACAATATAACTCATAGATCCAAACATATATTATCATGATCAACAAAATCATCAGGAACTACACCTAAAATTAGTAGTGTTAGCAATCCCACATATCCTTCCTTGGAAATCTATCTATGATACTAGAAACACTCCATGTGATTTAGGTCATGAATGCTCAAGGTACCTCATGTGACACTATCATGTGTCTAATAAAATATCATATGCATCTATATCAGCTAAAAAAATCTATCCATGATTATTATCTCTAAGGGAACTCACATGATTTAGCTAAACCTTCTCTTAGGTTACCATATTATATAAAACCATCTCAGTAGTAGCATAAAAAGAACTCCCTATAATAAAACATTTATCATTAAAATCATTAGTGGAATTAATATGGAACTAGATCACTAATATATCCTATAAACCACTTCTCACATAGGTTAATGTTCAATGTGTGACTTATTTATTCCCATATCTAATATTACTAGATTTTTTTTGGCCAACACCCATTCAGGGTTCTCCAATATACGTATTAGTCATTAGATTCCATGTCATCCACCCACTATGTGGAACTAATTTCCCTCAAGAATATGAATATGTGTGTACCCCTAGAGGATCAAGATCTCATATATTAGTATAAAATAACATCATCTTATAATTATTCTTTTTGATGAAACCACAGTCACAGGGTCTAGTTATGTTGAATTCAACCATGAAGCAATATTGGAAAATGTTAAAAAAGTTTTATATTGAAACATTAAATAATTTAACCTATTTTCATTCTATAACCCATATAAAGGCATCAAATTTAGGTACTTACCCACTACAGGTCATTATAGATCACTTATACATAGGGACTATATAGCTATCAATAAATAACATACCTATATAATATCAATATGACATATCATTAAAAGAAAATATATCATATATTAGTTGTGTATAATTACAACAATATGTTATATAGTAAAACACCATATATTTTGTTGTTGAAAGTTGAAATAGAAAACCATCATCTTCAGTGATATCAATCACACAAAATCATGTGTATTTAATTTGAATCCAACATTTCACATACAATTTATGATCAAATTTCTCTCACTACTATTGTCCAAGAGACAAAAACCCATAATTCCTAATTCCAAAACCCATGTGCGTCACACTATGTGTGATCATATAGTCATAAAATAAAAAACCAATAATAATAGTCCCATATCACTAGTAACCTATATATTTAATCAATAATATAGTCATGATGCACTAGAGTAATATTAATCAGATGCTTTTATATATTTCTATATTACCTCTCTAATATCTCCCAAAATATTAAGGCAAAAAAGAAACTCTCATAGTGATTTGTGAAACCCTACCCACTGAATACCATTGATCCATGTATCAATTAGGGGTGTTTTAGGTCCTTAGTAATACATCCCCATATTATAGGGGTTGTGGATTAATAGTGAGGGTTTGGGGTTTAAATTTGTAAATATTTCACCACCATATCATAGTAAATTAACAATGAAAAATAAATAGAAAAAATATATAACAAACCTAAAATTATGCATAATCAAATTAAAGAAAAAAAGGTATAGAAAATTTATCATGGAGAATAATAAAATTATACATCCTAATGGGTCTCCCATTAGGTAAACCTCATAAACAAGTAAAATAAATAAATAAAATACATGGAGTCTCTACTACCATCCATGATCCTCATTAAATCTATATTCAGAATTTGTTCAATATATCCTTATAAATGATCTACTTTTGGGATTATTTCTTACCGAAACATAGGAAAAATGAAGTCTTACTAGGTACCATAATGTAATGCCTACCCCTAAAGGGTTTGAGTAAAACAAAATAGGGTATTATAAAATGGGCCCTTAACATAATGAGTAAGGAAATATATTCACATATGTTATACTTAGAATAAATAAACATGGAATCACAATAATATAACACACAATCGATCCTCAAGTTATAATAAGGAAACATGGATTTTCCTTACTTACTTTGACCAATGTAAAATTTCTATAAGCATAATACCATCATCTAGAACCTATGGGCATATATAATCCCTACCAACAAACAACTATTTAATAATCTTGAACTCATAGTGTGATCTCCTAGTTGGGAAACAAGTATCTTTATATGGAACAAAGATGAAAGCCTAAACCATTCCAGGAAACAATTAACCTCATTTAGAACTTAGGGGTGAATCCACATGAAGACTTGGAATAAGTAACATCATAAGTGTCATGCCCACACCCTTCCAAAAATGAAGTATAATCACATAGAACTTAGGGGAGTCTCCAATCCATTCCATGAAAAAAGTAACAAACCATATAATAACCCAAGGGAAGAGTCTCTTCTATAGAGGTCACTTAGAATATCATCTATAAATAAGTGGTATAACCTCTCCTTATCGAGAAACATATTCTGAAACATAGGGAGAGTGAAACCACTTCTCCCTAGGACCATCAAATATCATATTCATATAGGTAATTTCCTCCTGTCTATTATCTCTTTATGGAATTATCCACTTGAGCCTACCCTTATATATAAATATCATGTCAATAAAACATTAACATCATTTTTTACCCATTTACATCCTCATATATCCCACTTGGGTGTCCAATAGGGTCATTTATACCCATACCGATCACTATATCCATGCTAGAATCCCATTATCTACCTTCGTGAAGAAATTTGACTCCATAATTTGATGATACTAATCTCTGTAAGATCCCTTATCCATGTTCAATATTACATTGGGACATGCACCATGGTCCCATTGGTTATACCATATCCTAGAAACACTATATGGGCTCATTTGTATTATTCTCATCTCTCTGGTAAAACCCACTACAAGTAGGGAAAACATTAATTATAATTATCATAGTCATAAAATATTCTCAACAACCTCATTATAAATATTTCACCAATATCCCACAAGAGAGATATCATAGTGCCTATCTCCACTCCCATGCCCTCCTAGGTTGGTCCACACTTATATTCAATAAAAAACATTTCTAAGGTAAACCCTCCTTAATACAAATGTATAAGTGGGAGAGGAACACTCTCCCCACTCTATACTCAACTAGAGAATAGGAAATATTTTATTTTAAGGTCCACTATATTCATATATATAGGCTAACCATCTCCTTATAAATCACTCACCCATATTCAAGTGAAACTATGGAAGCTATACCAAGGTCCTATGAATTTAGTATCATTCTCCAAGTACCCCAATATGGTTCATGAAACAAAAGGAATACATTTTAAATCAATAACATGGTCATCAAAAATTGAATAATCATAATAGTGAAAAGGGTTCATCATGGTACAACATAATTTCCTATCCACAATTACTTTATTTTAAAGATAAAATAAATTTAAATTAATTATTATTCACTCACAGATATTGTGACCACATAACACATGGAATATAAACAAATGAATAAACCATAGGGGTATTCTCAATAAACCACCTATTTCATATAAAGTCATTCCATTTATATTTGATGGTCATCCATAATCTTTGAGGCTATTCTATACTCATATAAACATCTATTCTCTTTAATGAAGTGATAAAATACAAAAATAAATAATAAAAAATGTAATTAATTTTATAATTTTATTTAATTAGTAATAATTCCTAATAGCTCACTTGGTCACTTCCTAAAACTCGATACATGAGAAAAGGCTTACACACAACCCCCGATATCCATTTGAACCATTAATACAGAAAATAAAAAATTTATCTTACCAATAAATGAAACCACATAAAACAAAACACCAATAATTCTATGTTGTATCATTAAAAATATATACCTATTAATGTCTATATAAAACATAGCGTGATAATCCTCCCATGATCACTTATATCCAATCCATGACAGATCCCCTAGACATTGAGTTGATTCTACTATGAACTAGTGGAATCATCACTTAGAACCCTATCATATAAAGTAAAAAATTATCCATGAGGAGAATGGTGAGAAATCAAGAAATAATAAATATACATTATTGGATTTTCTTCAAGTAATTTATGAAATCAAATAGGATCTGATTAAATCATGAAATGATAGTGATCTAAATATTCAAATAAGAGGATATTAAAAAGCTTCATTAACACAATATTACTATTTACAAGTCACAAAACACCCCAATGTACCCCTTAAAAGTGTTTTTAATCATTTATATAATAATTTAGAAAAAACGGAACCATTTTTCATGATATAATGGTGGATCAACACTTAAGGGTGGTTCAAAATGTAAGGGTCTACATAGGGGTCATCTTTTAAAGGTCACCACATAATGGGTCTCTAATGTATGGGTTAGTTGTGTAGGGGTGTCTTACCAAATAAGGGTCATTTGTGGAGGGGGTCAACTATATAAGGGTTCACCCATGTAAAGGTGATCCATATAAGTGTTCACTCATGTATGGGTGACCCACCTTAGGGTTCATCGATGTTGGGGTGACCAATGTATGTTCTTTTCCATATAGAGGCTGTCCCATGTAATGGAATCCATGCATGGGTCACCCATATATTGATGACCATTTAAGGGCCCCATATCCAGGACACCCAATTATGATTTTCAATGTAAGGTTTCAACATATGAGTCACCCACTTACTAGTGACCATATAAAGGTGGTAACATAGGGGTTTTCTAGAACCAATTATTTAATTTTGGACTTGGTCAAATTTTTGAAATGTCTAACCATGTTTGTGTTTCCCTAAACCCATGCCCATCACATGAAAACTAGATTAATTACTACTATAGGAAATAATATACACCACCAGTTTATTTGAAAAACTAGCATCTTCACACCCACTATGAGTATAGATAACTAGGCTTATCATATATTTATATTTCATCTTTTTAGATTAATATTCAATAAATTATAGAGATACATACCTGAGAATGATATTAATTTAGTTCCACTAAAGACTAGGAGAAAAATCTTCTAATTTTGTGATATATCTTCATCATATACCATAAATAACAACTTAATTATAACTCCTCACAAAATACCATAATTAAAACCTTTATCATAACATGGGGAAAGGAAACATAAGAAATGGTGAACTTATATGGTCAGTAAGGGTATAAAAGGGAGATACATAATCATAACAAGAACATAAGGGAATGTGAATAGGAGCATAACATTTGGAAATCATACCATCTATATCAATGATCAGAATCATGATATATGGGATAGTGATTGGTAGTTCAAAATTCATGAATCATAAGGAAATAAAACAACATGAACCATGAGATCATAACATTAGCATAAGAAATGGAATTATGGAATACACATAATAATATAAAATCATTTCTATAGCAATAAAGGTTCATGGAGAAGGATATCATAGTGGAATGGGTTCATTCCCCAAACCATCATATTTTTCAATGTTCACTCCCAAGACCATCATAGTAAAAGAAGACAATTACTTAACTGGTTTCATGCCCCATTCTAGTCTGGCCTATCACATGAGTTATAAATCATTATGTAATGCATTGGAGAGATATACAAGTCCCTCCCATATTTGGTTATAATGTAACCACCATCCTAAGATATAACATAACCACCATCCATGGTATAACATAACCACCATCACATAAATAAAATCATACATATTTATTCCACAAGATCATAAAACATTCATCTTATTATAACCTATGAAATGAAATGGGTTTCATAAAAATTCCATCATATCATAACCTATAGAAAAGATACAGGTTTCTTAATAATTTCTTAATTTCATCATACCATAACCCATGGAAAAATTAAGGTTTCATAATAATTTTATCATGGTGTAACCCATGGAAGAGAAACAGGTTTCATAATAAAATTTTCATTCTAAAAATAAAACATTCAAAGAAATAATTATAATTGAAACCTCAAATCATATCAAAAAATAAAAAATAAAAAGTTACATCATAGGATGTCATCTTATATAGAAAATTACTTTGAAGGTTAAATTACTTGGAACCATTCTTGAGGAAAATAACTTTTATTTTTAAATCCATTATTATAACTAAAAAATCATAACCATTTTGGAAATTATTTTCATTGAAAATAAAAATTGAAAATTATAAAGGAATATTTAAAAAACATTTAACAAATTTCTTAATGAAAATATCCTTTCCTCTTTGAAAATAATTTTTAAATCATTTTTAACATCCCTTTTATTGAAAATAACTTGGAAGACGTATAAATGAAGCATTAAATTTAATTTTTATCATTTCTTATGGAAAACATCCTTTAAAAAATAAAAAATTTAAAATACATAAAAATTGGTAATAGTGTCTTTAGTAAATAATTTTAATAATTTTAAAAAATTAAAATATATTTATAAAACACGATTTTTATGAAAAATGAGTTTCCGACCGAATAGGGAACTAAAGATGATTTTTCTTAAGAATATTATTTTGAACTACGGAGTACAAAAATATTGTAATATAATGGAAAAATATGTATTCTATATATATATCTAGGTTATTAGAAATTAAATTCATTTCTTGATAGGTAGATCATAATATTTCATCATTTTAAGCATAATCCTGAGCAATCTTGATAAATTATGAGATTGTAATAAAATTACCATACCACTTTGGTGACATTGAATCATAAGACCCATGAGAGAATAAAATTAAATGAAATTTTTAATATCATGAGAATAAATAAATTCATGATATTAATTTTCAAAGGGTCTATATACACACTTAAAAATGAATGTTGGGGCATAATATAACCAATGTATCAAAGAAGAAAAAATGCAACAAAGATCCATTACCACTTAGGTGTCTTTTGAATTGTAAAACCTGTGAAAGTGAGATACAAAAATTGAAATGTTAATGCACATAATTTTAATTATATAAAATATAAATTAAATTCATGTACAGTATATAAACCAAATATAAGAAACAAGTGTTGAATTTGGTATGAATCTCATAGAAGTAAAAAGTGACATGGAAATCCCTTACCACTTTTGTAATATTTGGAATCTGAAGCCCTAATAAAGAATATAATCAAATGAAAAATTTAATTCCATGAAAAGGAGTATCTTCATGATATAAAATTTCAAAGTTTAAGAATATTCTATATAAAAAATAAATGAGTGGAGACTTTTCATATATCTCTTAGTTTTAAAAGAAAGAATAGAAATCACATACTGTAAGTATTGACTTTCTTTGTACATATTCTAACCTTATGTATAATAAGTATAAGTTTCTTAAACATATATTATAGAAAAATAATTATATATATTATATCATATAATAATTACTTATAACTATTCATTACCCATTCATTACCAATTCCTTGGTAAAATCATGTTTCGGTTAATAACCGCTTTGTTTTTTGTATTTGTTTTGAATTTTTATTTTTGGTCTTCTTACATTAATCATGGATACATGATCACCAGAATAATAATAATGAATTAATTTTAATATTTATACATAAATTATACATTTTGGACCAATAATTATTGATGGTTTTGAGAAATGAATTATGTTACAATCATGTAGATAATAGTTCGTACGTATTCATGTGAAACATTTCTATTTTCCAATGATCATTTTAGAAAGAAGGTAAGTAATATTTTGTCATTAAAGATTAATAATAATATCCTAAATAACATATTATTTCTTTAAATATACTTATACATATCATCCATTTGGTGTGGTGATTAAAATAGTGAGTCACATCGATTCGTGAAGGTAGCTGTCCACACGTACACGAATGACGTTATCAACATTCAGTGAGTGAAAAGGTAAGAATGAAAATGATATATTACATTTTAATAATGATTTATATTTAATGAATAACATAATTTTTTCATTTATATAACATATATTAATTAAAATTATCCTTAATATCTTCACTATAAAGCGTTAGTGAAAAACTAATCACATCACTTCATGAGGCAGCTGCCCACCGTACAAACAAGTGACATCATCTTATCCCTTAAATAATGGAAAGTAAAAAAGGTATATATGATATAATTAATATATATGTATAATTATGTTATAAATATCATATATATACTTTATATCTATCATCATACCCAACTGTGATAGGTGGTAAAGGAAAAATGAATGCCATCGGTTTACGAGGTGGTAGTCCGCCGTACAAATGAATGATGATTTTGTAACCCATTTGATGAAAGTGGAGATAGTTTTAGTAAATCACCTTAACATTAAAACATATAAATATTTTTAAAATAATGACTCTATTATATAATAATTTTTTAAAAATAACATAATTTAGTGTAAGAATAAATAACATAAAAATTCTCATTGAAAATGTTACCCCTTTTTTGGGTATCCTCCCTAGGTTTTCAATAAATTCATTCATAGGATAAATATATACCCAAAATAAGGATTCTAAGAGATATAAGGGAATTTGGTAATGTATATGGTCATGTAAGTTTTGAAATAAAATGCTTTTACAGTGTCAATAAGAGTGGATAGGGTGTGGCTATTTATAAGCGAGGTGATTGGAACACTTGTAATTTCTTTGAAAATAAAAATATTTGCCTACATTTTTCTCATTTGAAAAGGATAAAAAATGGTGTATTATAAAGAATTTATGATTTTTTGGGTTGAAATATGAAAATAAAATAGATTTTATAAAAGCTATTATGACATTTTAACCCTCATCATTTTAATTTATCCCCAAGTAAACCCATTCTCACTTTAACCATAGTAATTAATCTTCACTATTTTCACTATTCGTTTTGGTCAAAAAATTTGTTGACCTTATTAGATAAAATAAAATATGATAACTCCAAATATTTAATACATTTTTCAAAATTAAATTCACATAAGTGTATAATGTTAATTTAAAATTAATCCTACAAATGCAATAATACAACGAGTTTTTCAATGTGAAAATACTCAAAAGTTTACAAAGTATTTATTTCAAGATTTATTATTAAATTTATATAAATATAATAAAGTAGATCAATAGATAAATAATTTAACTAATTTTAATTTAAACCCAATTTTAAATATAACTTAAACTTATAAATAATTTATATGAAAAATATTTTTTTAATTAAATTTCAGAATTGTTCACTATTCATCAAAAAATTAAACTTTCTAGAAAATTTTATAAAATTCCCCCTATGATAATATTATAATGATGATTAAAAAATTAACATTTTTTTAAATAATTTTTTTAAAATATTAAAAAATTAGTTATAAAATAATTGTGCAGAAAGGTGCTAAAACTATTTTTAGAAAATTACAATTTTAAGCATAAAATTGGATTATTCTTAACTTTTATCTAGAAAAAACATAGTATGAATATTAAAAAGTTGATTTAATAATAATAATATATATAATTTAAATCATTTAGAAAATTTTTTTCATTTACATATTTGATGTAAAACATCTTTGTTTGAATATAAATAGTTTTTCAGAGAAGTATTTTCATTAGATTCAAATAGTTTTTTACTTTAATTTTTAATTAATTATCCACCAAAGACTTCATTTCATATAAAAGTGTAAACCATATATTTTAATAATTTATCTTATCATATTCTTACCCTCCATTCCAATTTATAAGAGATAACCATCTATAATAACATTTTAATAATACGACATGTTACATTTAAACTCATCATTTTATGTAATGCATGAAAAACTTAGTGTTACTAGTAATGGAAAATATCAAAAAGATTAAAATTATTTGAAAAAAATATTCAAAAAATCTTGGGGTGTTACACTGATCCTTTTAAAACATCAAATCTTGACTCCACACACATATCAACACATTCATTACTTTCATGAGGCCCCATAGCATATACAAGACCCCATGTTCACTAAATAATGGGTCCCAAATAACCCGATTCATCCCTTAATCCAAAAAATATATCCCAAAAACCTTATATTTTTATTTCAAAACTCTTAGATTCTCAATTAGAATCCCACTTCTAAAAATAACCCCTAAGTGGGTCTAAAAATTCATATTCCCACTAAAATAAAAAAATTAAAAAAGAATGAGTCTTTACAAATGAAACCATATAGAAATACTTCTCTTGGAAAATAGTTTTACAAAAATAAATATAGGTAACTTGTTTATATAAATAATAGATTTAGAAGGAAAACATTCACCTTACATTGTACCAATTTTTTATTTGTACCTTCCCTTATGGTTTATATTGGTGATAGAAACCTAAGGGGTTTTCTAGTTAATAAAAATTAAAGAATATGAATTCAGATTATAGGATATAGAGTAAGAGAAAAACATAGAAGTAAAACTACAACTTTGATGTTTATAAAAATTGATGTGTTATGTAATCCATTTATAATAAAAACCTCTATGAAACTTCTTTAATTGTATATTATATGGAATTAAAATATTACCAAGTTTAATGCATAAATGGTTCAAACCTCTAATCAACTCTCATTATCCATAAGGATCTTATTTTATACAATTAATATATTTTTCCAAAAAAAATTACTCACTTGTTTCATATTGCAGTGCACTACTTCATATAATCCTTATATTGAAATATCCAAAATATCATGTTATCTATAATCATAGATAGAGAAAACATTATTATATCCTTTTAGATGAAATATTGATATCCTTTTAATATGATGAAAATAAATATCCTACTAATTCCTAGTTTTATGTTCCTTTCCTATTTTTCTTAAAATATTGCATTATATTCTAGGTTTGTCAACCTAGAATAAAAAAACCCAAATAAACAAGTTTATATATTTTTATTTCATGTTTTTTAAAAAACCTAGTAACATAGTTTACTTTAATATTATTGCTAAAATAATAATTTTTGACATCCATTTTGATCCATGAGTGTTGCAGAGGTGACCCAAAAATATTTTAAAAAAATTATAAGTTGACTAAGCTATAAAAAATTTAAAATTATCCTTTTATCCTATTATTATATAATTTTTCATTATTAATTTTTAAAATATATACCATGAAATTAATCTTATATTTAATGAGTTAGTTTAATAAGGAAAAGATACACCTTGAAAACAAGAAGTGGTGTATACTAGAGATTACCTATAAGTTATCTAGATGTTATGTGTTGTGAACTTAAAAAACAATGTACTGGAGGTGGGGGAAAGGGTGAAAGATTATTAAGATAAAATTTGAAGAATTTAAGAAGAATATATGATAGGTTTATCACTAAATATTGAGTATAAGTATTTATGATTATAAATGATCACAAATATATGAGATCTAAAATAACCACATGATCAAATAGTGTTAATAACCTAAGACCGGAAGGTAAAGATGATAAAAAACTCCAAATTATATGATAGAAATTATGAAAATAATTATAAATATAATTTCTTTTCCATAGGATTATATGTATATAATTTTATCCTTCCTGAGTATATGATTAAATAGAATATAGTGGAAATATTTACATAACACTTATGTTTTTCAAAATCATATCTATGAAATTTTTAGAGTCTCATGTGAAAGTTTAGTAATGGTAAAAATGTTACATGATACATGATATTTTATAAAAAATAATCTTAATAAAAAAATATACCATACATTAATAAATTCTAAATAGATAAAATAAATTTCAAGTGTAATATAAATTTTTAGTGAACATTATCAAGACATGAAATATATTATACTTTACAAAAATACATATATAATAATTTTTAATTACTAATGGTACATAATCTTTTGTGCATTAGTAAATTCCATCAATCATCATACATAATACCATTCAACCTTTATACATAAGTTTTTTTAGTAATTAATATTTCTAAGAATTCTATGTATATGATATTTAAATTTACACATAACTTTTTTTTACTTAGAGAGATTTTAAAAAAATTGGATAAAAAATACATTTCAATGAAATTTTTTGGTTTTATACCTAATAAAATTCCAATTATATAAAATTTTCATCTTATATGTATTGGTTTTTTCGTAACAATAATTCTTTCATCTTGAAATTATGAAAACAAGTTTAATGATAAATAATGAATAAAGAATATTAATAAGAACCAATAATTTTATAAATGAAAATTTATTTAATAGATTAAAAATATTGTATATATATATCCTATATTTTTGAAATTAATCCACAAAATAGAAGACCACAATGTAATATTTTTAATAATTTCATATAAAAACTCATCCTCTTCCATAAAATATTAAATAATCCAAAACTGTTAATCAATTTTCACTAAAAATAAAATATTCATTTTGTTTTAAAGTAAAAATTATAATTTTAAATTCATATTTTGTATTAAATTGAAAATATTGAATATTTTATGTTATATATACATTTAATAATTTATTATATAAAATTGGAAATTTATTTATTAAAAATATCTAACAAAATCTAATCTCTTAATTTGACAGATCTCATACCCAATCATATATTTTCTCCAATTTTCATGGATTACATTTTAACTAAATATAATTGAAACTTTATCTAATATATAAAGACTGCCTATAATAGTAATATTTATCCCTATAAATAACTATAAATTTAATTCACAAACTCCATTGTCAAATTCCATCAATATTTTTTTTATATTTTAATCCCTTTTATTATAACCTTTTATGGAGTCATCTTCATGGGAGAACATGATGATGTCTTATTCAACCTTTCACATCATTGGATTATTTTTAAAATTTCCCCATTGTACTTGTACTCATATTAGATAAATTATTATCTTAATTGTAGTATTCATTTCCCTTTTATTTTACATTCATTCATTATTCCATATTATGGATTTTGTAAATATAAAATTCTATTTTTTTGAAAATATATTACTTTCTATAATATAGCCATTAAAATATTCAATATTAATTTGTTATATAATGCCTACATAAATAGGAGAAAATAAAATATGATGAAAAGTAAAAAAATAAGGATAAGAATCTATTTATAACAAAATGTGAATAAAGAAAAAAATAAATGGAATCTACTATCAAGTAGGATATTTTAGTGAGGATTTCCAAATTAAAAGTTACTAAAATGATTCATTTTTTTATAAGTAATAAGACCATAAAATTTATGTAAGAAGTGAAAAAAGTAAGGTGAGTTAAACATGGAAAAAAATATAAAAATGATAAGTGAAGCATTCATCATAAGAATAAGAAGGATAATTCACTAAAAACAAGAAAAACCACTTTTAAAATAGAAGAAAAGTTTAAAAAATAGACCTTTTAAAGCAATACAATAATGTTGGTATGGATGAAATAAAACTATAAAAAATTAAAACTAAATACATGAGTGAAATATAAGATTGGTTTGGAGGAGGACTAACTAAATAAAAAAGTAAATACAAATTTTAGGAGGGTTGTACAAGTATGATGACCAAAGGATTCATGATAAACCATGAAATATATTTAAATAGGTCGAGCATGTTTTAATGGATGTATGATAATTTTTATATCTCAATTTGAAATGAAAAATAAACGAATGAAAAAAATTTTAGAGAAATTTACATAAGAATAAATAAATTTCATATGAATTTTAAAGATAATTTAATGATGGGTTAAGAAAATTTTATGATCCAAGTGTTTTAGAGATTTTTTTGTGGTAGGTAAATGCTTCTTAGACAAAATTACAAGGTTTATATGGTTATTATACCATACAAAGTATATGTTTTAAAAAATATTTAATAATTATATTGAGATGAAATTTTATCTTTTATATGTAAAGAATAATGTTCCTTATAATAAAATACTAGATAAAAGAAAAAGGGCATGCTATCAAAGGTGAATGAAAGTTGGAAAAATTGAAAAGAAAGCTTGAAAAGGTATCTCAATAATAGAGATAAAAATACATTATTATCTTAGTTGATTATAAAATATCATACTTATGACACTATCTAAGGATATTCTGAGAACCACCTTATTGATTTTTCATTGTATATATTTTTATATAAAAGGAATTAATGGTAATTCATGATGCCAGAGAGTAAGACTATTAATTTCTAAAAAAATTACTACTAACTTGATTTTTTATTGTGGATGTGATGCTAACATTTGGTTCCTTGAATAAAATTTTATTTCTTGATTATCTATGATGAGTATTTTGATTAAGTGTACCTATTTTGGTGTGATAGAGTAATTTCAAAAAGCATCAATAAGTGAGTATTTGATGAGAATCTATAAATCATGAAAAAGTTCATAGAAATTTAAATTTATAAGGTATCTTATTATATTATTTAATCCATTTTCCCAATAATTTTTTTATGTTTAGGGGGAGAATTTGGATTGATAAATGGAATGAAAAATAAATAGATTATATGAAATTCAAAAACTTGTTTATGAAACTAAAACTAGTAGTATTTTTTAAATTTTTTACATTCATTATATTAGTGTTGGAATTGTGGTAGAAAATACTATGAGAATAAATTCAATAGTTATATAAACTTTCAAATATATTTTCTCATATCATAATAAAATAGTTTCAAGTTTTTACCATATATTGGTTTGGTTATCAAAATCTTCATTATTTAGGTTATTACCTATTTTTTTGACATCTTGAATTACTTAAGTTGACTTATAGGGGAATAATTATTAGATTATGGTGATAATTAGACATAAAAAACTCTATTTCTAGATCCTATGTATTAATTTTGAATAAGTGGGAGGTATAATAAAATTGAAGAGGACATATTGAAATTCATTTTATATATCTGATTTGACAATGAATCAATAGGGGAGATTGTTGAAATTATTTTTTTGGGTTGTATTTATTGTTAATAATTTAGGATGTTAATATTTTTTAGAGGAGTATCATTGAATTTCAGTTTGGTACCCAATTATTTTTGTTGATTTTATATAGAGTGACACAGTTTTATATCATTATTCATATGAAAATGAATGATTATTGAGTTACTACCAAAATTTCATCAATATTACTTATCATAAAATAATTATTGGGAAATATGGTTGAATTGATGAATATGTTTCTTCATGAAGGTTCATGTGAATAATAATATAAACATTATTTGAGGAATTTAAGGAAATTGATGTGTTAAGATGTGTTCTATATGGCATGGTGATTATTGGATACTATAACTTAGGAGGAAGATGAGAAAGATAGATATGACATTATAAAATTGTGATTGTCATGAATAAAGATTGTTTTTGTATACAAATTTAGAATTATGGAGTTTCAGGATGAGTTAAGGTAGTAGAGATTGTGGGAGAACATTGTATTAATTGAAGGAGTTCTTTTTTACTATTATAGCTTGGGGAAAATTTTGACCTTGATATATATATTTTGAAGATTTCAAAAAGTGATATGGAAGTATTTGAAGTCTCTTTGTGTATATAATGTAGGTTTGATATATTTTAGTTGAGATGAAGTAGTAGAAAATATAGATAGAAATGTTGCGGGAAGAGTTAATTCTAACTTTAGTTAAGTTAAATACTTTGGATATGTGTTTTGGATATTCTACATTTTCAAATTTTTTAGAAATTGAAAAAGTCCTATATATGTTAGATTAATTTATATTTTCCACTTGATATGATAGTTTAACTCAGAAATTATTAAGAATATGTAAGAGTTGAGAAATAGGTAACTATGGTAATTTAAACATATAAGGGTAGTAATTTTTATGAATACTTGAAATTATTAATGTATTGAATCACACTATGATATGTTGAATTGTGATACTTGATACATAAGGGTTATCAATATTTTTAAGTACACATATAATAGAATTCATAGGGATGAATGTGACTTGAAAAACTACCAATGTTGTACTATGATATGCAATAGTTTCTCAAAATTTTAGTGTATAAAAAAGTTAACTGTATGATACATAAGGATGAAAAAAATAGTTTTAAGGATGTGTAAAATAGTTCAAGTTGATATTTAAGGGTAATCTATATTTTTAGTAGAAATGTAAGTGTAACTAGAATCTCACATAAAGGTACCTTAGAGTTTTAAAATGATTCATAATTGAAACCAACTTCCTACTAATGAGTATTATGTTCAAAAAATTGAGTGTATTTATTGAAGGATATTTATGAATTGTAATTATATCATAATATTATTTCTAAATCACCAATGAAAAATATTTAAATTTTGATTAATTTTTTAATGATTTAGGATATGTAAAATTGAGAATTACATGAAATTATATTGAGTGCATATTTTACTGATTAATATTTGGTTTTTAGTATGAATATTTTTAATTAGTTATGAAATTAAAAATATTTATAAATTCATCATAATATTATTATAAGATTTAAATGAGAAGAAGGATATATGTGTAATATCAAATGAGAGATTATTAGAATAAAAAAATTTAAGATCATGTAGTGTAGTCTAAAAAGGTTCTGCTGAGATGATAAAATATATTATTCAGAATATCACAATGAAAAATATCATTGAATTTATATTTTAAAAATACTGAGAAAATATTCATTTTATTCTATTAATATATAAAATAGATGTGGAATATGAAAATATGAAGAGATGAAAAATAATTTTTTTAATACTTTGTTTTTTATATGTGTTAAAGAGAAGAAGTAGAGATCTAATGCTATTATGTTAGATCATTTTTAGAATTAAAGAATAAGAAGAATAGTTTAGAGTAAAGATAAAGAAAATTCTCTACCAAATATCTTAAAGAATGATTTAGTTTAATTGAAAATACCATACTATAATATATCTAGATTTTATGTACTGAATGATTCAATAAGATAACCATTCAAGATTATTGTAATAAGGGAAACCTTGCTAATTTATGAATAAAAAGTAAGGATATCATAATTATATTGGCGAGTAAATACCTATTCTTACCTACTAACCATACTTTAAGGAGAAAATTTCTGAATTTTTCATTAAAGGAAAAATACATGGTTGGTGCCAAATTCTAAAGGAAATAATGTTGGAGTTTTCTTGTAAACTAGTTGGTTCCAAGATTATAGGTTGAAGTTTCTTCCCTTTACAATGCTCCATAATCCTAATAAAATAATGGTTTTTGTGTGAGGGGGATTAAAACCACCTTAGTTTAGGGAAATTGTTATCCACACTAGAGGTAATCCCAAATTATCAAATTCCAATGTTCTTTATTCAATACTTTTCTTTTTATACAATATACATTGAAATCGAATAAAAGAAAAAAGAAAATGATCAATTCATTAAATTGGTATATAGGTAAAAGAAAGAATGTTATTTGTTTAGTAAAAACAGATCACAATGATTCAACACAATTTAGATTGGGTTGACCTGAAGCACCCCAAGAGGGGGGAGAATCAAGTTGTACACTAAATAAAATATTCATCTTATCAATGTTCATTAAGAACTTCAGTTCATGTTATTATTTTATATGGTAAATTTTCAATCTCTTATCCTATCATATTGATCACAAAAAATAATAGTCATAGATTTGGGAATGTAAACATGAACATGATGTGAGGATATTACATGTTTTATTCAAAAGGGCTAATCTAAGAACTATATAGTTATATTGTATTGATATACTAGGAGCTAATAGTACTCAATATAGTTATTAAATTTCATTTAGTAATGATTACTTATCATAAATAGTGACACCCATTCATCTTCTCTCTATACACTAATTCAATGAAGGAAATGATCAATTTTTAGATATGGGGGCCTATTCAATAGTTTATAGACATAAAGTTTAAATCAAGTTTTTTATATCTTACTAATACACATTGGTTCCTTAACCTTAAATAGATTTATATATAAAATCTTCTTCATTTCAACCTCCTTAATTAATTAGTGATGAGTTAAACACATTTTTTAATGTGTTTAATCAATATCATCCATAATATACAAAAGAATAAAATATTCCCTAGATGAAGTTAATTCCAAATTGGAATTATCTTTCTTTGATTTTCGTCCTTCTTTATCTAGGTATAATAGTGGTATTTCTTACCCATATTCTTCAATAATACTCTCATGAGTGATCATGATGTGTCAATGGGATCCTATTATGGCTTATTTCTTTTTCTATTCCTAGATTAAGATGTAATAATATGATGAACCTCTTTCTTTATCTTATAAAATAGTTATTCAATTATATTTATCATTTATATAAATTTTATGAGAATTTTATATATAACCTCCCTTCTTACAACATTTTGAAATGATAGGATTATTATATCTATTATAGATTTTCTATAACTATAGTATTTGTATAACATTGTCTTTTATGTTCAATAAGAGATAATAAAATGGAATCAAACTTCCAAAACCTATTCTAGATCTTTATAATTTTATTTTCAATCTAAAACTACATGATTATCTAGAAACCACAGATTTACAAAAAGATGAAAATAACCATGACATGATATTATCCTTCCACATCCTAACCATGATGTATTATCATTATCTATGGTATGGTGGTTAAGAAAATTATAGATCTATAAAATCCACCAAATATCATAAATTTTAATTTCCTAGAATATCATGACATGATTACCCGACTATTCATGATCCTATCACAACATGACATTGTTCACCATGGAATGGTCCATAAATTTTCTATAATGTATAACTATACATAATTTTCTTGGTCATTTATCATGTTATGTGGTCAACTCATATTCATCTCTTATAATTCTTCCAAATCAATCATTATGGAAAGATACTCCTTTATAGAATAGAAACTCCCATATTGTAATATCCACTAGAACTCACCTCTATCTCTTTATTACAAGTTTATTCATCATAAGTAATGTTAATTTTATATCATAGAATCCTAAAATCCCATATTAAGTATCCATAATTCATATAGGGAGTCTAATACCCCATTACTATTTCTTCTATGTCATGGCCTTCAAAATCTCTATGTTTTATAGCCGCCAAGAATTTCATTATGAAGTGAAATTCATCCACATCCCATTTCACTATCTCTTAGTCTATCATGATCAATTATCTATATTCAATTCATGATATTGAACTTCTTCCCATGATGTAGCTGAGTATCATCCTTAAATTTATAAAGGATAAATCCTTAGGATTTAATAATAATAGTTATATATATAGGGAAGGGTATTTTTTTACTCTTTTTTTCATTTCAAAATTAGCGACTTTCTTTTTTATACTTATGAACATATGAAATAAATTTCTATGTAATTAAATATTCATGAAATACACTTATGAATAATCAAAAATTTTATTTTAATTTTACATATTCCTCTTATCTATATGATAAACCTTACATATGAACCTGAATGAATATTAGGTATTTATATAGCATACTTTTACTTTTCCACATTCCATTTGGATCTTCTTGATTCTATACTAATGTATCAAGGTATCAGGTATGAATTTTTAATTTTTTATACTTTCTTAATTACTTTTTAGCATTGTGTATACATGGTTGGTTTTCCCTTAGACACAATTTTTATTAAAATCATGAAACCCATATATATATTGGGTATTTTCATCCATTTACTAGATTTCTGTGAACTCCAATCAAGATGTGATTTCATACACCCTAGAGTGACATAATGTCTATTCAATGATCATCTATTTACATTTTCCAAATTCCTTCACACAATATCTAACCTCTTACACAACTATATGAAGAATCATTTATTATCCAATGTTAACCATATTTAACCATAATTATTTAATATATGATTCATACATCATACATCAATATTTTTAAATGAATATAAAATCTAACATCAGTGGAACATTTAGTTCCCAAACAATACATTATTGGATTTTTTTCAATACTATAATATATCCATCCTCTATAATACATATAATTCTACCTCTATGTCAATAAATTTATAATCCCTTGATCCCCCTTTAGTAATCAAAATAAAAAGGGTTACCTTAAAATACATAACATTCTATTCATATTCTCCCCATTCAATATAAAATACCATATGGGATAACTTAGTTTCTATACACCCACTTTATCCATGTAATAAAAACTCTAGAATGGTTTTATTGGGGAGGTTCATTCCTTTAATTTTGATGTCAAAAATAGGAGTTAATTTTTTGCTCTATTACCATTCAATTCATTTTAACCCATTTTTAAACCCCGTTAAGAACACTAGTTGACACACAAAACTCTTGGCTCTATTATCCATTTCAAACTAAATTTTGTAGATACTAGGTTGTTTCAACCATTTCAAATTCAGCCTAATTTGTTGATGTTTTGGCTCCATCTACCACATTCAATCCCTTAGATTATACCAATAACATTTTGATTTATATTTTAGTACTTTTAACACTAGTGTAACTACAAATATTTCACATATGAAATTGAACCACTCATTGAATAAGAACAATTCTAAAATTAAAATATTTATTTATGCTCAAAACCACTTCTCCTTTCCAGCTACATTGCAGTCATATTTTTTTAGAGAGTTAATATACTACGTGGTAATGATTCATTGAAAATTTATCCCACCCTACTAATTTAGAACACTATATAGAAAAATAGGTTTAACTTCACCAATATATATCTATCAATTTCCCTCACATAGTTTATAAACACAAGGTTATTGAGATCATACAACTTCTAACAACATATCCTATGATCTCAATCTCACTCACTCAAAAGAATCATTAAATAAATGTGAAAGTATAAAGTGGGAAATTCACTCCTCATATTGAACTAGTTAATATGAATTTATTAATAAGCATGTGATAACACATGATATCCACTAGCCTTACTTTATTTAATGGGATTATCCATTTATTACTAAGGATATACATACTTCCTTCAAATGAATTCTCCATTTATATAAGTATAAAAAGTTATTTTATTTTTTGAATAAAGATAAATTTTTTGATAATGAAATATTATTTACCAATAGATTATGGTATTATAAAAATTAGTCTTCCAACACTATTTTGTTAGTATATGAAAAAAATATAAAATATATGATTATTTCTTCTTCATCCATTAATATGTCTTCTTCTTCTTGGTGGTCTGATACCATATGAGGTATGGCTTGATTTTAGTTACTGCTCACCCATGTTGGATTGAATCAACTATTATAGGGAGTTTTTTGGGATAATATACAATTTTTTTGTATCATTGGTTTTGAAAATGAAAATACACTCATATTATTATTATTTTGAGAATTGATTTATGAGGATATTGTTTTTTAGTTATATGTTGTGTAGGTATAATGTATGAATCCTTAACGTATGATAAACAAATAAGTTCTATATGTGATCCAAAATGTTAATGAGTTATACTAAACAATAGATATTTCCAATATTTTATAGTGATAATACCTAGAATATATCAAAAAATAGTGTTTGAATCTACATCTATATTACAATGGTGATATTTAGTTGATAATATTGCATCCAAACCTAATTTTCTTAGAATATGACCATTGGAGTTAGTTATAGTTGATGTCCATAAATTATACCAATGTATTGTAGGAATAGAATAATAAAATAAATATAAATATCCCATATAATAATGATGTTTTGTTTTTAATAATTTTAATGTTTTTCACCATCTAATTTCCACCATGTGATTTTTATTATTCTATCTTCAATGATATTTTCTAGAGAATACATATGCGAGTTTTTCATTTTCAATTATCTAAGGTTTTACTGAATTAATTTTTTTTGTATAATGTTACACGATCAATGAGCTTCTAGGTGTGGTAGCCAGTTTCTCATATCATTATGATCAGGGGTTTACAAGGAATGGAATATAGAACCCTTTTGAGAAGGTTATTGTTGATAAATATTAGGGTGATTGAGCATTTTCAGTCTGATGGATTTGACTAAGGTATTCTAGATATATGATTAAAGATAATGACCAATGAGTTTATTTTGTAGAAAATGTTATAGATTTGGAATTGGGATACCTATGATCAGGTTTATAGATACAACATCTTCATTGGATGAAAGAGATAAATTCTTTTGAATCGAAAGCATACTGGTAATAATATTATTTATGGGATTCATTATTTTTATCTATAAAATTAATTTTTTTTCACATTACATTGAATTTATAATTTCAAATATGATAATAATTTTATCAGGCAATGTATAATTTTTTATAATCTAATTTCAAATGCCTTATGTTTTCAATATTCTACATTTTAATTTGATCATATTGTGTAACTTCCAATCAATATAAATTTTAATTAGGTTGAATAAATGAGATTAATTTTTATACATTGATGAAACCCCTCTTTATCTATGTTCAACTACCATATTTGGGACTAACACTTGGAATTAGAGAAAATATCTTGATATTTGAGCTAGACACTATAAGTATGGAATTCTGATAATTTTTCATTACATATTTGTTTTATCAAAATTATAATAATTTCCTTACACTAACATGTATTAGAGGATGGGTATTTCCTTTTTATATATTCTATGAATAAAAATTTAAAAAATTAAAAATAAAAATCATTACAAACCATTGATCTTTTATCATAGAGACTATTAGTGAAGGACATATCAAGTAGTGACATATGTTATCAATACTTATGTAGAGAATTATATTTTTCTCCTCTGGAATTATGTAATTACATATAAATTGATTTATTTAATTACTTGATATGAAATAAATAAAAAAAATTAGAACATTCATGTATGAAATATTTCATTTTTTGATTTATAGGGGAATGTTTATACTAACATATCCTCATGTTGTATATATAATTATATTTAGTTGAAATTGGAAGTCACAAACTTTGAAACTATGAATGTCACTAAAAGTAAATGATATAATATCAAGGATAGTTATCAAAGTTTATACTTTTGACTAATAAAATTAATGGCATAGATTCATAAGCACATTATGATTATTTTAAATAGTCAATAATTATGTAGAGGGAGGGAAATGTCATATGAGTATATTATTGAGATTTTTTTATAAATATAACTAATTTAATGAAAATCCATTGAGAAAACGACAGATTATACAAATCATATCATGAAATTTACCCTTTATGATTTAATAAAAAATTTAATATATTATGAGAGGCACATGAAGAGATAATATTATAAAGAGAAAAGTAAAAATAGTTTTTATTTCACTTTTACATTCATGGATTTAACTTACTAATATAAAAATTTAAATCCAAGAACATCCAAATGAATATCAAATAAATCTATAGACGATAGGAATTTAGAGCCTACTAATGGATAACTTTCAAAAATAGCTATAAGTAAACTTAAAAATAATAATTCCCACAGAGACTATATAAATGAGAGAAAAAATAGAATATAAAAGTATGAGAAGAAATATTTTTTAGATATTATTTGTTACTCATGTATAAATCAATGAAATATCAGATAATATTTCCATTGGATGGAGAAGAATCGTAATGATAGAAAATATTCACATTATAATGAAATAATTTTTTAATCTATAAATTATAAATGGATTATTAGTGACTATCAATGTATTGAAAGTATTTACTATTCATATAGTGATTAAATTCAAAGAATCACAAAATTTTATATAAATGTTTCAAAATATGCTCTGTTATGTGAAATATGTATCATGGGGAAGGAAGCTACTAACACTTTCCCAAATTTTCCTTATGTCTAAGATTTGTACATCCAACAAGGATGATTTAAATCAAACATATGACTAAATAAAAAAAGTTGTAAATACATTAATATATTTTTTAAAAACTCCATAATAAATAATCTAATTTTTTTGAAGATTAATAATAATCCTTCTATGTCAACATATGAATTCTCTAAGGTTTGGAAAGAGGTTGTAGAATTTATTTTAAGGTGGGATAATTCTAGGGGAATGTCATCAAATCTAAATTCTAATATGAAGGTAATATTTATATATATTGTATAAGATAAAAAAATAAGTGTTTAAATTAAATACTAATATATAAAGAATAAAGAAATTTTTGTATAACATTACTATATGATGAAATTATTTGAAAATATGTACAAATAGTTAAAACCTAAGAGAAAAACATCTCGACTAGGTCATAAATCCATAGATGTACACATTAACAAACTAACTACGTTATGGTGAGAAGTTATCCTATCTATAAAAAATGTAAAACTAATGGAAATTGGAAGATTCATATTTATTTTTATAGAGTTCAATATTTTTTAAAATATTAACTAAATTTTTCATAATAAATTTCTATTATTTAATATCAAAGGGGTATATATATCTTGGTTCCAAAGTTCTCATTGTAAATAATTTTAGACAAATGATGATTTGGATTCCATAGATGTAATTTCATATCAAGTGAAGATGATGAAAACCATATGCTAAAACATTAATATCTTATACTGGATAATATTATGTTCCTTAAAATAAATTTTATATAAATTATGATGTTATTAACAATTTTTAACTTTTTGGTCTTTTAAAATATATTTAATTTTTTTATTTAAATGTTAACTATCATATTTATGAGGAGTTTCTTTTTGTTTTTCTACATTTTTTATAGAAATTATTTTACCTACTGATACACTACAGAGAATATAAATAAAATGTTATCAAATAATCACTGATAAAATATTCCATAGAATAAGATCAAGTTTTATTCATGAAAGACATATTATTAAAGGGTCACATTTTATTTTTTCTATTTTATGATGTTTTTAAAATTTATTTGGTTTTTTATTCTTGATACATAGTTAAATTCTAGTTATACATTTTTTACATTGAAAAAATATATTTAATAGAAATTAATAAACTTTTTTTAAATTGAGAATTTAATTCTATGAAAATATTTTATTTCATTACTTATAGTGGGAGTTTTTTTGAGTCATCATATTTTATTAAATCTAGAGTAAATTATGACACATATATAAAGGGTTGCAGTCCCTCTATGTAGTTTACTATCATTTATTATGAATTACAATTCCTCATAATTGTTTTCTCTAGATTACATATTCAAGTATCTTTAAGTAATTCATGTGTATTTTTGGTAAAATATCTATTAGGTAAATATTTCAATAGATATTGAATAGTTTTATTTAATATCATCATCATTAATATTCATTAAAATCAGTGATCATATTTCATGGCTGGGAGTCTATATCTCTTATATATAAGAAGCATTGATATTTTTAGCCAAATATTCTTTTATGGTTTTTATCCTCGAATTTTTTTTGTAATTCAATTATTTTAAAGAAAATTAAATTTATAATTATGAACAATGAGTTTGAAATTACTATGAAAAATATTGGTAAATTTATTTTATTATATCTAGAAAGATAATATAAAATCAATATTCATAAGCTATAAAAAAACCTTCTGATTGTTCAACAAAATAGGTTTGTGGAAAATCTTTTTTAGATAAAATAAATGGTTTATAAAATGAAAAATCTACAATTGGAAGGTAAATTCTCCATTTAAAGGGTGGAAGGGTTTTTTTTACGAAAAAATGGTGTCATAGATTTTATTAATTTTAATGATTGAAATTTACCAGATATCTTATATGGGGTAATTATCCTCAATATTGATAAATTAAATTGGGAATACATGGAAGTGATGTGTTTTAATCTAGTGAAGTATAAAATATTTCCATATTCATGATTGTTAAATTATATGATTGTTAAGATCCTTCATATGGAAGGAATGTTATGATTTTGAATTTCTAAAATATTGATATAAAATATTTTAAATTAGGTGACTATAGTAAGAAGAAAACTAGTTTATGTTATATTAGATAAAACATTCATTAAATGAGTAACAAATTAAAAACACCCATATATTATTCAAAATGATAACTCTTCTAAGATGTAGAAAACATGAAATGAACATGAATTAAAGAAAAAATATTTTTTAACACAACCCCTTGAATAAAAGAAAAAGGATACTGAATATCTTGCTAAACAATATATGATAAATTTTAAAAATCTAGGTAAAAACATTTTCAAGAAATTTTTTAAAGTGAATCATATGTAAGAAAAATTGAAAAATAGGATATCCTTCTTTGTATAATCTAAGTCCAAGTTATATTATCAAATAGAAAAGTATCTGATCAAAAGGTTTAGTAAATTGAAAAACATATATAAGTCCCAACACTATTATCCACCTAAGTCTTTCAATGAACCTAATGAACCATCTTATAAAGGTTATAATAAATTAATCTTTTTGAAGTTAGTTGTTGGTATTGGAATGGAAAAGATGATAGAATATTATTTTCTTACTACTTTATAATTGCTCCCTCTAACATTCATTAAAAATTTGGGAGTGTCAAAACATCAAGTGAATTAGTAGTTGGTTTTAATAATAAGTAATCATCACCATGAATGTCCTTATTATAGAAATATATATCTTCTAAATATATATCAATATAAAAAATAAAGTTAATCAGTACCTAGAATTATATGTTATGTTAATAATAAGAATGAATAATATGTGTTTAATAAGGCTATGATGGTATAAAAATTGAAATACGAAAAATAAAAATAACTAGAATAAATCATCCATCATGATAATAATTCAATGAAATATGAAGGATGATATAAGATTGATCCTATAGGATATGGTGAATAGAAGACCCATTTTGAAGATCCATAATATATAAAGTTAGATGAAGGTTCACTGAAAATTATATCTTTCATATCAATCATAAGATTAGAAGGTTTTGAAAAGGAAATGAATTTTGTGTCAAATTTTTTTATTATCAATCTATCCTGGATTGATTTCTATAGGAAATGAACACTAAGTTCGACTATATCCTTGATTGAAATATAAATTTCCAAATGTGTAAAATTCATTAATTGATTATTGATGAACAAATATTAATAAAATAAGATGTTTTCAACTTGAAAAAGTATTGTGAATAAAAATTTCAAAATATATAGAATTTATAAAATTATATCAAGGAAATAAATACTAACTTTGGTATGGAAATTGATGAGAATACAAATAAAAATGAAGAACCATAATATCAGAATATGTTTTTAGAAGACCAGACTAAGGAGTTGGATAATATTTAAAAATCATAAATAGACTAAGGGAAAATGATGAGGATTATAGATGCCATGATTATTGAATACCAAAAAAATTGAATTTATTATTTTTTCCTAAAATTTAATGATTCTTATTTATAATTTTTTCTATCTTATATAAAGAATACTATAATTTTTAATGATCTAGAAAAATATAAAATACATCAAATACTATATGTTTTTTCTAAAAAAAATCATATGTTTATACTTGAATTTTTAGATAGGAAGAAAGTATTCAGAAATTAATGAAATGGTAAATTACAGAAAAATAATTACCCTCTTCTACATTGAAAATTATGATGGTATTTATATTCCAAAGGGAGAGTATTAAGAGATAATATATGTGTTGATATTATAAATTTTATATTTCATTTCTATAAATCATGTTTTAAAATCAATAATGGATGATAAATAATAAAATGTATCTATATTAGATGTAACACCCCGAGCTTCCACGATACGCATCTCATTCAATAATGCAATAGCTTGCATTGTACGCAAGTTCGAGTTCTAACACACCGCAACTAATCAAAATAGCCATTATGAATAGTAATAACCACTTTTTAAAATTATAGAAATTTTATATTTCAAAATGGACTTTATTTTTGTATTCCTAATATTGAAATTAGCCTATGTTGAATTTTTTGTAATTTTCTGAGAACTTCAAAATTTTTATGAATAGTGAAAAATACTTAAAACAACTTTTTTAATCAAAATAATTCATAGTGATAAATTATACTATTGAGTGGTTTTAGAGTATAATTAGAATATATTTTTACCATTTTATCCAATGGTGGTCATTATAATTAATTTAACATTGAAATTGGACATAAACAATTGCCAATCTTTTGATATAAATTGTTTCTTAAAAACACGCTATTTGTTGTGACAGCGGGAATTAATTATAAAATTAATTAATGCAACTAATATGTTTGGAATTTTTTAAAATATACATCATTTTTGAATTCGTAATATCAATTATAGCTTAGGGTGAAATTTTGGCCTTTTTCTGAAAAACTTCAATTTTTGATGAATAGTGAAACCACTAAGTGGTAGTTAAATAACTGATTTTTCGTTTAAATGAAATATTACCACTTCTGTGATTTGATTTTCAAAAATCCGACATACATGGTTGTCATTAAGAAGTAAAATGTGGTTCAATAAGATTAAAATAATTTTTTGGTGAATAGTAACTTTTAAGTTCTTAATCGCGATTAGAGGTAATTAGTGTAGTTTAAGGTAAAAACAATGTTTTAATAATATTATATGAGCTTGACACTTGTCCTACTCCTATTGGATGAGTCATGGCCGACCAAGACAACCCATGTGTCAACTTGGGGACCCCATGGAGCTACTTTAGTTGGAAAATGACATTAATATATATTTATTTAATGTTAAAATTAAATTAACACAAACATGAGTTGTTTTACTAAAATAGTTTTTAAGTGGGGTTACAAAAGTCCAAATTTTGACTATAAATATTCATTAGAAAGCTAAAAAGATTTCCTACATCATAGTAGTTTTTTTATAATTTTTAGACATTAAATAAATTAAATTATTTATGACATAATTATGATGTAGTGATGACCTCATTATTTAACGATTTAAATAAAATGGGAAGATAATGCAAAATCCAAGGCTTACACTTGTCCAAAGCCAATTGGATGAGGAGATTTAGAACCCTTATCACCTTAGCCTCGAATTATAAAAGTGTGGGACCTTTAGAATCCGAAAAGCATTGTGAAATAATGTAACATTTCAATCTTTCCAAAAGTGCCCCTCCTCTCCACTTATAAAAGGCCCCCACCTCTCCCACCTCATTTACACTTTCAAGCCATTTGGCTCGGCCAACCTCTGCCCAAATACTCTCCCAACTTCCCCCTCTTACTCCAAGAATCCTCACTTTGGGCAGAACTCTTCCCAAGGAAGCCTTTGGCTCAAATCAAAAAGAGTTACCCGATTTTGAGGTAATGTATTTTCTAATGTTGTTTTGTTTTATTTTTCTTCTCCAACCCCCTAAACTCTTTTTATTCATTTCTTTTGTAACAACACCAGTATCCTCAATATACTAGGATGTTGTTATAAGAAGGATTCTAGCTACACTTACACACACCTACATCTAATGGTTAAAGAACATACGGTTTCTGGGGATGGCGAATTTCTGCATCACGAAACGATGATTGTTCAACACTCATATAACACCTTCAAAGGTGGCCATTAAGATGTCAATATTTTTATATATGATATATAATATGTTTATGTTTTACTTATGCTTCTGTATTTCTCATTTATGGCATACTTTATGATTTCCATTATGGGTAAAACGCGATAATTTCATTTTAGGAAGTGCGGACTACCGCCCCCTCAAAGTGATTTGAATCGTTAATGCCATATGTGGGATGTATAAAGGATGGAGTAAATGGTATTATACACTATATTATACTGGAATTATATTATACATTTATATAATTATGATTTAGTTCCATTAAATATGAAATTGAAATGAAAGTAGCGTTCATGCGTACGTACGGCTTACCGTCTCCATGAACGGTGCATTTCATTTCTTACCTCTAAATGTTATGTAATATTATAAATGAATGTATATACTGGATATATAAGATATATATGACATATAAATCATGAATATAATTCTGGATATAATGGATATTTCACCACATAAACAACTTGTAATTATAAGAAGCTTATTGTTGACTCAAGTACCAAAGATCGACAAAACGACCGTTATTAACTTAAATAATTACATAATGTTCATATCATTGTAATAAGTGATATAATAAGGATAATGAAATTAAAAATTGTTCTTAATAAGGTATATATTAACTCTAGTTTATTATTCAGGAGGTTAAAGAACGGTTGAGTCAAGTCAGACACGAGGTAAGGGAATTTCTTAACCCAACTTCCATTCTTTGGGTTAATCTCCTACTTTCAAATTATGTCATGATATTATTATGTCCTATTTTGTATTTTTACTTTCTTTATGTGTACCTATAGTGAATACACATAATAGATCTATTTTATTTTAAAAATGATCTTTTTAAGGACTTTGTCTCAATCTCCTTTCATTGAGGCATATTTGGCTTTATACACAACTTTCTTTTATACGGTGTATAAACCCCTTTGACTTTTACGGTTATTCAAAAGGAATCTTTTTATACAAAGCGTTTTGCTAAACGACAAAAGGGAATGTTTTTCTTTCCGTACTTATGCGGCGACAACGACTTCTCCGCCGCCGTGACCATTATTTGAGTTTCGGCTTCCTCTATAAGCCATCTTTTTTTTAATGAAAAATAAATACAAAGTTTTAACTTTCTTTTATTTTGGTATTGAAAATGGTTTTGAAAGAATTTTTATTATATCAATGTGCTGTATTGATATCTTGTGATTGAAATGTGGAAATGTTATGTTTCCTTTATGCATGTTTTATGTGATACAATTATGTTATGGTTTATGATATGTTTAAACCTATTCATATGAGGAATGCATTGGACTTAATATGTGACGGGTGGAGCCCGCTATAGCTCCTCGATGCATCGGTAGGTCTCATGAGACAACTAGACGTGGAATTGGCCGAGGCCCTTTCCCAATTTGATTTATGGTTTTGGCCGAGGCCTTAATCATTTTAGATGTCTTGGCCGAGGCCTTGACAAAATGTTTCAGAATGTCCGGCATTATACATTCCCTCATTATGAAAGTGGTTATTGATATTGCATGTGATTATTCGACCAGTAGAATATCCATGTGAAGAAGTGAATGGCATTATCTCATTTTACTTATGCCATATTATGTTGATGATCAAGTTTAAAAGGCTTCTATTTTTGTTATACATTGCCTTAAATGTTAATGTTTATTTATGAAAGCTTCCGCAATATTGTTATCCTTACTGAGCATCTGAGCTCACCCCTTTCAATGTTTTAATATTTTCCAGGATGTGAAGAAGTATTTTATGAATGACCTGCAGGGATAGTCAGAAGAGGATATGAGTGTGGACTATGGAGACTTTGTTATTGTAGTTTTTCACTTTATGATGTAATGTAACGTTTACGAATGTATCTAGTGTTTCCAAGGCTACTAAACTAATCGGTCTTTCGAGACTTGATCTTTTGTGATCATGCCAATGTTACGAAGTAATGCACCGACTCTGGGTAGCTGGGGTCGGGGCGTTACAGTTGGTATCAGAGGCAGTTTAGTACTAACCTTGGAAGCTAGATTTAGATAAACTCTGATTAGAGCACATAGCCCAAAGATAGACTTTTAGGATTAGTATAGAAGAACTTCCTAGAATTTTGGTATTATAGAGATGTTATGACTTTTCTGAGCAATACATCCCTGTCTGGATACGAGAAGGTAGAGGCGGCTCTGGCACAGATGTACCTAGGGGTAAAACCCAAAAACACCGCTTTGAGCTAGACTCGAACGGGAACTGGTGCACGACAACGGGCCTTGCTGCACTCTTGGTTACGACACTCCCGGGGGATATGCTTAAGATAATTCTCATTTTATTTACAAACCACTATGAAGGGTTATGAGTATATACTTTCTCAAAGAAAACATTTCTTTTTATGATTATGGATTATATCCATAAATAGTTCAATTTATGTTAAGTGTTTTATAAGTATGGAATTATGTATTTTGATTCATAAACTAATCTAGTTTATGCCATTGTTTAGAAATGGCGCCTAGTGGAAGGAATGGAAACCGTATCAATGCACGAACTCCGTGTAGGGATTGCCCTCCTGATCAAGATAATTATTGTGGATCTGGAGATACAACTGGTGCTGATCAACTTATTACCATACTGGGACAACTCACTCAGGTTATGAATAATAACCTTACTCGTATGGAGCACCCTGATCCGCAACGTGGAGGATCAATGCTAGATCGTTTCATGAGGCAACAACCACCAACCTTTAATGGGAGTACAAATCCCTTAGTAGCCGAGCAATGGATAAATTCCCTAGAGAAAATATTTCAGGCTTTGGGGAGTAGTGAAAGGGAGAAGGTTGTCATGGCAGTTTACCGCCTCACTGGAGATGCCGATCAGTGGTGGTCGCTGATTCGAAACACAAAGGAAGATGATGACGTATCGAATATGGAATGGAGGGAGTTCAAAGAGCTTTTCTTAGAAAAATACTTTCCTCGTGACCATCGAGCAGATATGGAAAGGCAATTTCTGAGTCTGAGGCAGAAGGAGGATGAGAATGTCGCAAAGTATGAGGCTAACTTTACAAGGTAAGCAAGGTATGCTGCAGATTACATACGTAACCCAAGGAGTAAGATTGATCGTTTCTTTGATGGGTTAAAACCATTTCTCCGTCGAGCTTTGGTATCACAATCCTCTTCATCATACGAAGATATTGTCTCGTGTGCTATCAAGACAGAAAAGGAATTCTCTAAGTCTTATGACAACAAAGTAAAGCAAGAGAAGAAGAGAACGGTGGAACAAGAGACAGATAAAGGGAAAAAGGGAAAGAAGGATTTTCCATTATGTGATAATTGTGGGAAGAATCACCCTGGTACTTGCCTAAAAGGAATGGGAGTTTGTTATAAATGTGGAGAAAAGGGTCACCAGGCTCGTGATTGCAAGGGAAAGAAAGAGGCTGTCAAAGTTGAATGCTACAATTGTAGAGAAATGGGTCATTATGCAAATGAATGTCCTAAGCGTCAGGGAAACTTACCTCAGAAAAGGCCAAGGGATCAAGGACAATCTTATGCTGTTACTACAGTTGAAGCAGAATAACTAATGTATTGGTGCTTTTGGACTCAAGGATTATATTCTGGTTATAAGAATAATGTAATATATATATATGGATTGTACTGCAGTACTTTTTGATTTCAGTAAGGTTTTAATATGATTAAGGTAATCATATTTTTAGTATGTGACAATAAGAGAAACTTTTCTTTGTTTTGGGAATCTGATAAATTGATTTTGGAATTTAGAGACCTTTTAGAGAAAGTCTGGACGGAGGTATTTTGGATAACTATTAAGGTTGGAATGGATTAAGTTGAACTTTGGATAGTATTGTTTAAGGCTAAAAAATTTATGAAGATTATTTTTGGAATATTATGATACTATAGGACAACCTGCAGGGTGGGGCATAACCCGTCGCGTCGGACAAATCTGGAGGAATCGAACCCACAATCATAGTGCGACAGGCCTTTATTTCCTACCACTAGCCTACAGGAATTCCCTGGTTATTACAATATAATTTTACTAATCTAAATGGTATGTGTTAACATTTGGAACCTTATACAATTAGGATAATAATAATATTTTTGAGTTCTATTATCTTTTTGACTGAAAGATGAGTTGAAGGTTGAAACACTAATTGTCAAGCATAAATATATATATACCTATCTCTTATTCAATGAATAAATTAATTCTTAAACTTTAGTAAAGGGATATTAAAACAAAAAATGTGTTATCCTAATACCTTATGTCTTGTTGAACTGATGATATTTTAAATCAACATAGATTGAAGGCTTTGAGGCCCTCAATTTGACAGTTGATTGTGATTGATGACCCCAATCGCTCCCTACAAATATTTACGTTTTTCCTCTAATTATATGTCTCTAATTGCCACCAATGTTCTCCTAATCGAGATCATAATTGGGTGGTGACTTGTTCATTTACCTTTCCCTCTTATTAAGGCTAAATTTTATTAATCTTATTTCCGATGTGGGTTTTCCTCAAAGGTATTTTCTATTTTCAACCTTTTATTTTCCAAGAAAAATTTCAAATTGCGAGGACGTAATTTATTGAAGGAGGGGAGAATGTAACACCCCGAGCTTCCACGATACGCATCTCATTCAATAATGCAATAGCTTGCATTGTACGCAAGTTCGAGTTCTAACACACCGCAACTAATCAAAATAGCCGTTATGAATAGTAATAACCACTTTTTAAAATTATAGAAATTTTATATTTCAAAATGGACTTTATTTTTGTATTCCTAATATTGAAATTAGCCTATGTTGAATTTTTTGTAATTTTCTGAGAACTTCAAAATTTTTATGAATAGTGAAAAATACTTAAAACAACTTTTTTAATCAAAATAATTCATAGTGATAAATTATACTATTGAGTGGTTTTAGAGTATAATTAGAATATATTTTTACCATTTTATCCAATGGTGGTCATTAGAATTAATTTAACATTGAAATTGGACATAAACAATTGCCAATCTTTTGATATAAATTGTTTCTTAAAAACACGCTATTTGTTGTGACAGCGGGAATTAATTATAAAATTAATTAATGCAACTAATATGTTTGGAATTTTTTAAAATAGACATCATTTTTGAATTCGTAATATCAATTATAGCTTAGGGTGAAATTTTGGCCTTTTTCTGAAAAACTTCAATTTTTGATGAATAGTGAAACCACTAAGTGGTAGTTAAATAACTGATTTTTCGTTTAAATGAAATATTACCACTTCTGTGATTTGATTTTCAAAAATCCGACATACATGGTTGTCATTAAGAAGTAAAATGTGGTTCAATAAGATTAAAATAATTTTTTGGTGAATAGTAACTTTTAAGTTCTTAATCGCGATTAGAGGTAATTAGTGTAGTTTAAGGTAAAAACAATGTTTTAATAATATTATATGAGCTTGACACTTGTCCTACTCCTATTGGATGAGTCATGGCCGACCAATACAACCCATGGGTCAACTTGGGGACCCCATGGAGCCACTTTAGTTGGAAAATGACATTAATATATATTTATTTAATGTTAAAATTAAATTAACACAAACATGAGTTGTTTTACTAAAATAGTTTTTAAGTGGGGTTACAAAAGTCCAAATTTTGACTATAAATATTCATTAGAAAGATAAAAAGATTTCCTACATCATAGTAGTTTTTTTATAATTTTTAGACATTAAATAAATTAAATTATTTATGACATAATTATGATGTAGTGATGACCTCATTATTTAACGATTTAAATAAAATGGGAAGATAATGCAAAATCCAAGGCTTACACTTGTCCAAAGCCAATTGGATGAGGAGATTTCGAACCCTTATCACCTTAGCCTCGAATTATAAAAGTGTGGGACCTTTATAATCCGAAAAGCATTGTGAAATAATGTAACATTTCAATCTTTCCAAAAGTGCCCCTCCTCTCCACTTATAAAAGGCCCCCACCTCTCCCACCTCATTTACACTTTCAAGCCATTTGGCTCGGCCAAACTCTGCCCAAATACTCTCCCAAATTCCCCCTCTTACTCCAAGAATCCTCACTTTGGGCAGAACTCTTCCCAAGGAAGCCTTTGGCTCAAATCAAAAAGAGTTACCCGATTTTGAGGTAATGTATTTTCTAATGTTGTTTTGTTTTATTTTTCTTCTCCAACCCCATAAACTCTTTTTATTCATTTCTTTTGTAACAACACCAGTATCCTCAATATACTAGGATGTTGTTATAAGAAGGATTCGAGCTAAAATTACACACACCTACATCTAATGGTTAAAGAACATACGGTTTCTGGGGATGGCGAATTTCTGCATCACGAAACGATGATTGTTCAACACTCATATAACACCTTCAAAGGTGGCCATTAAGATGTCACTATTTTTATATATGATATATAATATGTTTATGTTTTACTTATGCTTCTGTATTTCTCATTTATGGCATAATTTATGATTTCCATTATGGGTAAAACGCGATAATTTCATTTTAGGAAGTGCGGACTACCGCCCCCTCAAAGTGATTTGAATCGTTAATGCCATATGTGGGATGTATAAAGGATGGAGTAAATGGTATTATACACTATATTATACTGGAATTATATTATACATTTATATAATTATGATTTAGTTCCATTAAATATGAAATTGAAATGAAAGTAGCGTTCATGCGTACGTACGGCTTACCGTCTCCATGAACGGTGCATTTCATTTCTTACCTCTAAATGTTATGTAATATTATAAATGAATGTATATACTGGATATATAAGATATATATTACATATAAATCATGAATATAATTCTGGATATAATGGATATTTCACCACATAAACAACTTGTAATTATAAGAAGCTTATTGTTGACTCAAGTACCAAAGATCGACAAAACGACCGTTATTAACTTAAATAATTACATAATGTTCATATCATTGTAATAAGTGATATAATAAGGATAATGAAATTAAAAATGGTTCTTAATAAGGTATATATTAACTCTAGTTTATTATTCAGGAGGTTAAAGAACGGTTGAGTCAAGTCAGACACGAGGTAAGGGAATTTCTTAACCCAACTTCCATTCTTTGGGTTAATCTCCTACTTTCAAATTATGTCATGATATTATTATGTCCTATTTTGTATTTTTACTTTCTTTATGTGTACCTATAGTGAATACACATAATAGATCTATTTTATTTTAAAAATGATCTTTTTAAGGACTTTGTCTCAATCTCCTTTCATTGAGGCATATTTGGCTTTATACACAACTTTCTTTTATACGGTGTATAAACCCCTTTGACTTTTACGGTTATTCAAAAGGAATCTTTTTATACAAAGCGTTTTGCTAAATGAAAAAAGGGAATGTTTTTCTTTCCGTACTTATGCGGCGACAACGACTTCTCCGCCGCCGTGACCATTATTTGAGTTTCGGCTTCCTCTATAAGCCATCTTTTTTTTAATGAAAAATAAATACAAAGTTTTAACTTTCTTTTATTTTGGTATTGAAAATGGTTTTGAAAGCATTTTTATTATATCAATGTGCTGTATTGATATCTTGTGATTGAAATGTGGAAATGTTATGTTTCCTTTATGCATGTTTTATGTGATACAATTATGTTATGGTTTATGATATGTTTAAACCTATTCATATGAGGAATGCATTGGACTTAATATGTGACGGGTGGAGCCCGCTATAGCTCCTCGATGCATCGGTAGGTCTCATGAGACAACTAGACGTGGAATTGGCCGAGGCCCTTTCCCAATTTGATTTATGGTTTTGGCCGAGGCCTTAATCATTTTAGATGTCTTGGCCGAGGCCTTGACAAAATGTTTCAGAATGTCCGGCATTATACATTCCCTCATTATGAAAGTGGTTATTGATATTGCATGTGATTATTCGACCAGTAGAATATCCATGTGAAGAAGTGAATGGCATTATCTCATTTTACTTATGCCATATTATGTTGATGATCAAGTTTAAAAGGCTTCTGTTTTTGTTATACATTGCCTTAAATGTTAATGTTTATTTATGAAAGCTTCCGCAATATTGTTATCCTTACTGAGCATCTGAGCTCACCCCTTTCAATGTTTTAATATTTTCCAGGATGTGAAGAAGTATTTTATGAATGACCTGCAGGGATAGTCAGAAGAGGATATGAGTGTGGACTATGGAGACTTTTTTATTGTAGTTTTTCACTTTATGATGTAATGTAACGTTTACGAATGTATCTAGTGTTTCCAAGGCTACTAAACTAATCGGTCTTTCGAGACTTGATCTTTTGTGATCATGCCAATGTTACGAAGTAATGCACCGACTCTGGGTAGCTGGGGTCGGGGCGTTACATTAGATGATAAAACCTCATAAGATAAATTGAAAATAATAAGGATTTGAAATATTTCCTCTTTCATTTTATCTTTTTTAATGTTAATATTTTAAAAGAAAAAAGTAGGGAAGTTTTTAGAAGTTTTATTTTGTTTCATTGAGGAAGTGATGTTTTGAAATGATTTTGTTTGTCTAAATTATATGATTTTATAAAGTGTTTTCTTGATTTGTGTTGTTAAGGGTTTGTTTTAAGTGTGTTGTAAAGCAGGATATTTTGAAGATTAAATATTCCTGATGATAAAATGAAAACATGTTTCCTCATAAGTTACAAAATTGTATCTTCTAAATAATTAACAAAATGTATTTTCTTTTATGATTATTGTGATTGTTAAAAAGTGGGTGATTATTTGGGATCTTTTTTGGGAAAACCTACAAATTTTATATCCATTGTTTTGAAAGTCATAATACCCTCATATTCAATTTAATTTTTAGAAATATTTGGTGTGGAGATTGTTTTTGTGTCCTATATTTTCTATCTCTAAATCTTGATACCTTATCTTTAATTGAAAATATTTTATCTATACATTATTTGAAATGTTAATGAGATGTTATGAACTCTATACATTTCAACATTATGAGGGAGGGAATTTAGTGAACACATATGATGGTGGATTTTTGAATAAAATCAATTATATGGTGATGAGATGCATCCAATATTATTTCAAATGAACCCAATGGTCATAAAAGATAACCATTTTTATTTTCTACAATATCCATCAATAAAACAATCATATGTATTTTTTGAACAAAAAAATAAAGTGTAGATTTTATACACAAGAAACTAAAATTATCATGTTTATTTTAATAACTTTCAATTTCCTCTTCATTAGACGTTTCTTTATAGAGTATCCATATGTTAGGATTCATTTTAATTTCTCTAAGAATTAAATAATGTAATTTTTTAATGTATTATCCTTCACAATAATAGAGATTTGAGGTGTGGATTTTTTTTTCCAATTAGTGTTCTTGTGGGATTCTAGGGAAAATATAACATATCATTTTTAAAAGATCTATAGTTTAAAATTGAATGGATTCATGACCTTGATGAGTCTTAACAATGCGATTGATGGATTTTAAGGATATAGAGAAAAACATATTTGGACATGTTTTTCTATTGAATAATATTCTAGTTTTAAAATGGTAATCCCATGAATAGGTTTATTGATACTACTAATACATAGGGTGAAATTGAACTCTTCCAATGAATTTAAATTAGATTGGTAATAATACCATTTTTCAATTTTTATCCTGAAATTAAAAATTTTTATATAACTTTGACATTTTAATTTCATTTATACTAATATAGTATTAAATAGTAATATAAATTTTATCATCTAATCACCACCTCTTTATGATTTTAGGCTGACATATATTAATTCAATCAGAAAATGTAACTTCATATCATCTTAAACATTAACTAGGATAAAAAACATGAATGCCACATTGAGAAATTAATTCACCTCCCTATTGACATGTTTTCACCCACCTTATATAGGAACAACAAAGTAGATATTTTAAATCAAACATTAACAAAACATTAACATCAGACCAAGATCTTTACCATTTGAACTTCTTCACTATAATATAAAACTTCTCGATTTATGTTTTAAATCTAATTTTGTTTCTTAACACTAATTGTTGAGTTAAATATAACCTTGATATAATTTTAAAATATTTTAGTGGACTGATATACATTGGAAACATTAATAAATGTGACTCCACTTGTTGTATTTTTCTATTTATAGTTTATACACATATTTTTTATATTTATACAATTTATCCAATACCACAATCACCCCATGGATCATACCTCCCCATTATTTATATACTATATAAAGAAAATATTTGAAACGTTTAATATATAAATAGATGGTGTTCCAATACCATTCTCATGTTAAAGAGTGTGGTTTATCCTTTTGAACTAAACCATTTCATCTAAAATTGTTCCAATACAAGAATGAAAATATTTTTCTAATACCAATTCTAAAAAATTACCTCAATACAGACTCTATCATATTCCCCATATTCTAATTCTTGTGTCCCATCTCTATTGATATACAAGTCTAGATGTTGCAATATTCCTCTGATTATGTGTTTTTCTTTCATATTTCTTCATTATCTCCCTTTCATATGATAGATCTTCAATCTATCATAAAATGTTTTCTATTTCTATAAAATTTTAAACCAACATCCCATTCTTCTTTCATGGTGTAATATCCCATGATTTTAAAAATAATGACTATGTTTAATAGCGTACAAAATATATAAAACTAAGCATAAATGAATTGTAAAATATTATTATTTTAATATAATCATTATAAACTAGTTGTTAAATTGTAGGGTATATATAGGATTTTTGAAATGTTTATATATATATAAAGGTTTTAATCACTAAAATTTTATTGATTATTTCTTAGGAAATAAGTTCTCAATTTTTAGTAAATTCATTTTCTTCATAAAAAATATGCTTTCTTCAATTTTTTTAATTTATTTTTATTATAATATATTATACATAATTTTTGAAACCATTGGAAAATTTATTTGAAAAAATTATATTAATTTTTTTATTAATTGAATCAAAATAAATCTACGGTGAAATTTTGAAAACTTTCTAAATATTTTGATTTTTTAGTGAAAATTACTGATTTGTATTGGAAAAAGTACTTTATTTTAAAGTATTTGAAAAATTAAATTATATTTTGGATTAAAAAAAATTCATTACTTCATTTTTATATTAAATAATTTAATTATGTTTATTGAAAAGAATTTTATTCTTGATTTTAGTATAAAAATTATATTTAAAAGGGAATTTCTCCAAAAAACAAATTTTCATCACATTTTTCCAGCTTGAATTTAAATTAAATTATTCCAATATGTGTTATTATTTTTTATAAATTATTTAAATATTTTTAATATATATATTTTTTTATTTTTTTAAGTATTTCCTCTTTATTTTTAGTCATTATAATCAGTAACCATATAAATTTTTTGTACCACAGTAAAGGGTAAATCAGGTATTTAAGGGTTAAAATTAATATGATAAGGACTATAAAATGACCATAAATATGATATAATTTTATTGTATGAGTAAATATAATCCATAATCATATAATATTCTTTTATATGTCCCTTTTTATATTTTGGTTCGATTATTACATTTATAATATTTTCTATAATGAAAATTAAAAAATTCATACTCTAGATTTTATTAACTATAATATTTTATCTTGGGCATAAACAGAAGATATGTTTGAATATAAATATTAAATTGAAATATAAATGATTTATCTTCATAATTATAATTTATTTTTATTTTTTAGTTAATAATTAATTACCATAAATTCTTACACAAAGATGATGTAATAATTATTCAATTAACAAAAAATCAAGTAAATAATATTGAAAATAATAAAAGTAATATAATTATTTATAATTAATGTGATCCATAAATATTTTATTTCACCATAAAATATTAGGGATTTTAATAAATATATGATTATAATTTTATTTTCTTTTTTGGTGTTATTAATTTCAAAGTAATGAATAGATATATAAATTGATATTAATGATATTTCATATTAAATAATATTTTATTAAATGATATAAAATTACTAAACATATTATATTCATCATAGTTATAAGTATCTGGATTTTAGTATCAACTATGATAAATATATAACCCTTTATCCATTTAATGAACCTATATTGAACCTCAAAGAGTAAGAAACCTTGTTGTCACAATAAGTGTAAAAGGGGTTAATAAGGGTTTAAAACCAATAGATAAATGAAAAAGAATAGAAAAACTTGTAAAAATTTATTTTTTTGAGATTATTTTAACCCATAATCTTCCTAAATTATAATAAATAAATTTTTAGGCATTTTTAATTGAAAATAAATTTATATTAACTTTATATTTTAAGAAATTTCAAGAGTTCCCCCCTCTCTTATAGAGGGGAATCACTTCTTCTATATAATTCACTCCTCAAGAAGAATTTGAATCATCCAAGACCTATCCAAATACCTTATTAACATAAATCCACACATTATAGAGGTATTATTTTGGTAATAACACCAATTATAGAGATATTAACATTTAATGAAAAGGAGGTTGCTCAATGAAGAGGTATAGTTATTAAATGAGTGTTCTCAGTTTATTTATTCTTCCACCTCATTAAAATATTCTCAAAACATGATGATAATATATATATATATATAATATAATTAAATTTTATTATTTCTACTTAGTAAACTATATCTATCTAAAAGCTCCATTAAATGGGAATCAAATATATCATTCGTGTGTACGATGAACTATTGTCTCGTGAACCAATGTAATTTATTTTTCATCACCAAATGTCATGAATGATTTTAATAATAGATTTAATATATATATATATATATATATATTATATTCAATAAATATATATCATTTTTTAATTATAATATAACACCTATTTTCTTACATTTTTATTAACTAAAAAATGATAATATCGTTCATACATACTCACAGACTACCACTTATACAAAGTGATATAATTTTTTTCATCACAAAATCACATTGGTGATATATATAAGTTCATTTATGGAAATAATATGATATTAATGATAATAATATAATTATTTAAATATAAAATAATATTTATCTTCATTCCATAATGATCATTGAAAAATGGAAATGTTACCCATGCGTACATACAGACTATCATATCCATGATTGTAACATAGTTCATTTTTCATAAAAAAATTTCATGATTGATTTTAAATGTATAAATAATATATAAAAAAGATAATTATTTAGTGATTAATATTCTTAATATTATGTAACAATGAACAATTTGATTCCGATCAATATAACGAAGGTGTTTTGAAATTATAGACCAAACATCCTCAAAATATCCCACTTGGACTTAAATTATTATGTAATTAAATATAAAATTATAATAAATGGAAAAAATATCTTAAGGATTATGGAATAATAAAGTAAAATATTATTTTGGAAAAAAAATATTTTATGTTATTCTATTATATAACTGTAGAAGGACATATATAGAAAGTATGGACTCGAGGTAATGGATTTCATCTCAACTTCTTTTCCAAGAGGCATATTTTACTATTATGAAACTAATGTATTTTATATTATGTATATACTTCCACATTAAAATGTTATATCAATACTCCTTAATAATTAATGGCATTTTATATTTCAATTTGATTTATTTTATTCAAGGTGATTTGACATGAAAGTTGCCAAGTGGTTAAGGGGTTTTTTAACAAAATTTCTTTTCATTGGGTTATAACTATTTCTTCTTAACCTTATTATTCCATGATTACAAGTGAATTTATTTATAGATAGTTTTTTATATATTTAAACATTAATTTTGTGGATTTTCAACCTTTAAAAATAATCAATCAACTAATTAATTCTCAATTAAATGATATGATTTTTTAAGGGTTATTCATATCAAATTCTATTTATTTATAACATATATTGATGTTAAGAACCTAAATTATTTCATCAGGTGAATATAATTTCCCTTTGAAATTATATACGATTAATCTCCTTCTTTTCTTGACATTTAAAACTTAATTTGTTGTTATTATTTCATGGTATTTTTATTGATGAGTTACCGAAGTGGAAAAGTCTTTATATTACAATCTATTTTCTTTTTCAGATTGTTTATGATCATGGTTCATTTAGAAAATCAAAAGGTATTATTTTCATGAACCACATATCTTTTATTCTCATATGGTTAAATTTTTTTTATCCATGTTTAATTTACATTTCCTCCCATGTAGATTAATGAAACATAAAGAAAGTTGTTTATAAGTGATGCTGATCTTGTATCTTCAATTGGATCAGAAATATTTCCCTTCCATATGCATGTTTTATAATATGTTTTCAAAAAACTTATTTTATAAATATAGATGAGTACATAAATATATTTTACATGATACTTTTACTTATTTTAAAAGGTTTTAAAATAGAAATTTGAAAATATTTTTCCAAATGGGTAACTTTTGAATCATTTTAGAAAATGTTTAAAAAGATCATATTTTTTGAAAACTATGAAATGAATATTTTTTCTACATTCCAACCCATTATTTTATTTAGAGATTCCCTTATAATTTACCAGGGTTATTTTTAAATAAATATAATTTAACATTTTTTTTAAATTTCTAGTTTTTAAAAGTGATTTTAAAGTGAAAAGGACATTTTTCATGAATAAATTTATTAATGGTATTTCCATTCATCAACTCTAACAACCCTTAATGTAAATTATGCTCTATTGGTGATATTTTTTAACAATTACATCCTCAATAATTAACTCTATGGATTATGTTTAATTAAAAAATATTTTCATGGAACCTGTTTCTTTTTCCAGGGTTACTCAAGATATGAAAGGAATACACTATTTTAACTTATACAACAACAATGACATTTCCCTCCACGATAAAATTTATTTTACATTTATATTACATTATAATATGGAATTTTTTCTTTAAATAAAACCCATACTTATCTCATTATGGGTGATTTATGTTTTGATATTTTGTTTTTAAAATAAAAATGTATTTTTATATCTAAAATAATTTTTAACACAAGTTTAAAAGAGTTTTTAAAGAATTTTATTCATTATATGGTACATAGAAATTTATTATTAAGGATTGGGATACATTATAGCTCATGGGTTCTCCTGATATAGCTTATACAATGCGTACGCCTAGATAGTGCTCTAATATATTTGGTAATGATTATGTTCTCTAAAGAATTAAATTGCAATTAGGTTATATAGTTATTCTAATTGGAATAGTTTTTTAAGGATTATATGATGATTATATCCCAAGGTATTAGAATATTTTTTAATTATTTATATGTGTTATAAATAATTCCTTTGATAATGGTTAAAATATCATTTCTCATGATTATAGACTCACATGACTATTGACTTATGTTAATGATTTCAACCATTTTTAATATTTGATTATCCATGTATTTATTATTATAAATTTTCTTATGTTATGATTATTCACTTTGATTATATCATCACACCATTATTCTTATTTATTAAATTAAATTTTTAATGTTGATTTTCACCCTTACTAGGAATTTGAGATCACCCTTCTTATGTTTTCTTTTCCCTATGTTATGAATAATGGTGAAAAATTAAAAGCATCATGAGAGTTTTCATATCTGGAAATTTATATGGGTGATATTGAGAATTTAATATGGAATAAAAAAATCTTGGTTTAGTGGGATAAATACTCTCTTCTAGTCATGATTTTTTATATAAGTGTTTGTTATAATTATAAAAAAATGTAAACCAAATCAAATTATTTTGAAGAATTTTAATGATATTTATTTATGCAATGTTTTTTTTGATTTTTGGGTAATACTATTGAATTTCAGAGAGTAATGTATTATTTCTTTATATAAAGGTTTATTAATTTTTAGAATCATCTTAACATCCTCTAACTATTTTGGTTTTTCTTAATTTTAAAAGATAGGGGGATAACATGTTATTGTTTTGTGGGGTTAGTGATCCATTATATGTTGATTTTAGTGTATCATTCATGAAAAAAATCATCTTGAATACCCATTGTTCGGAGTAAATGAAGGTATTATGGTAGAAATTGACTAAAAGATGAAATTCTACATGTAAAGTATGAAACTTACCATATTTTAAAATTTTAGGTAGTAAAATAATTCCTAAAAACTATGAAAAGGATCTTGAAACAAAACTTTTATCCTATTACATTTATTTTAGATAAATAAATGGTATTTTGAGACTTCTTTGGTTTATAGTTTTGTGGTCATTATCATTTTTGTGATCATTCACTTTTGTGTGATCAATGATCTCTATCACTCTCCATAATTATTTGGAAACTATTCCTTTCATCCATTTCTACATTTTCACTTCCTACCAAGGTTTTCTAATATGAACACTTAGTATGTGTTACCCCATATGACCATCATACTTCCCTTTATCTCTTTTCAAGAGGAAGTATTATTAACCCTTTTTATGATGTGGGATATCAAAAAAGGTATTTAAAAATTTCAGCCGTTGATTATTACGATCAATTTCATATTTTCAAGGATAAAATCTCCCAAAAGGTGGGGGATAATGTATTAAACCAATAATATAAAATGAATGACTATGTTTGGTAACATTTTAAATATACAACTCTAAGTGTAATAGAACCACAAAATACTATTATTTAAATATGACTGTTATAACCTCACTGTTAAATTGGTGGGTATAAAAAATATTAAATATTTTTATATATATATACAACGGTTCAAATCAATAAAAATTTATTGATTAATTTTTATTAAATAAACACTAACATATTTAGTAATTTTATTTTATTCTTTAAAGAAAAATATTTTCTTCAAAAAAATATTTATTTCATTTTATGAAAAAAATATATGTAATATTTAAAAAATTTTCAATATGTATTTTATAAAATGAATATAATTTTTTGAATCAGAATATTAAAATTATCCTATGGTGAAATTTTTAATTTTTTTTGAGAAGATTTATTTTTCAATGAAAAATAATTAATATTATTGTAAAATGTATTTTTTTAAAGTACTTAAAAAGTAAAATTATATTTTTTATTAGTTTCAAAATTTTATTAGTTAATTTTTTAAATAATACAATTATTTTTTTAAATGAATTTTATAATTGAATTTAGTATAAAAACAATTTATATTTAAGAAAGGTATTTTTATGAAAATATATTTTTTATTGCATTTTCATGTTTGATTTTAAATTTAATTTTTCACCTTATATGTTTTTAATTTTGAAAATTTGATACCATATTTTGAATCATGAGATCTAAATTTTTTCAATGTTAAACTTTTATTTTTAGTCATTTTTAATAGTAACCATATTATTTTTTTACCACAATAATGGGTAAATAATGTAATTAAGCTTTAAAAATAATATGATAAAGACTATAAAATGACCCTAAAAAATTACTTAATTTTATTTGGTGAGTAAATCATGTCCATAATCATCTCAAATTCCATTACATGAACTTTTTGGTTCTATTTTTAATTTATTATATATTTTATAATATTTTTTTAATGAAAAGTAAAAAATGTTGCACTCTTATTTTTAATAAATATAATTTTTTAACATTGGGATAAAAATAAGATATTTTTGGTTATAAATATTACATTTATATATAAATTATTTACCTTAATAATTATAATTTATTTTAAATTTTTTCCGTGAAAATAGATTCTTTAAATATTTACACAAAGTTGATGTAGTAATTATTAAATTAATAGAGAAATTAAAAAAATTTAATTAAAAATATTAAAAGAAATATAATTTTAGAGAATTAATGTGATACATGAATTTTTTAAATTAATATAATAAGTTTGACATGTGATTAATTTTTTTTGAATTTAATTTTTTTTCTTGGTGTTATTAAAGTCAATGTAACGAATAGTTCTAAAAATTTTAATTAATGATATTTTATAAAAAAAAATATTTTATTAATTGATATAAATATATTAAAAATCATATATTATTACACATAATTATTATATGGTTTATAATATCAACTGTGGTTCATTTATGGTCTGTTTTTCTATATATAAAAACTATTGTTTCTCTCTTAAAGTAAAAAATCCTTATTGTCATGATAAGTGTGAAAGGGGTTAAAGAGGGGTTAAAACAAAATATTAAGTGTAAAATATAATAAAAACTTGCCTAAATATTTTATTATGAGATAATTTCAGAACATTCTCATCCTATATTACAAATAATTAATTTTGGATGCAATTAGAATTGAAAATAAATTTATTTTAATTTAATATTTTAATAAATTCCAAGAGTGCCTCTCCACTCTCATATAAATGGTAAATACATATTCTCTTTACATAAATAATAATGAATAGTTTTCGTCATTAATTACCTAACCACATACCTTCCTAATATCCCTAAACACATTTTGGAGGGCTTAGTTTGTTAAGAATACGAGCCATAGGGATATTAATATGTATTGAAAAGGAGGTTGTCCGAAGAAGAGGTATAGTTCTTTACCGAGTGTTTTCATTTTATTTATTCTTACCCCTCATTAAAATATTATCCAACCTAGATGATATAATAAAATACACATATCCCATATACTGAGATGTTATTATGTTCAAAGAATAAGGTATATCCTTCTCCAACCTTTATCAAATGGGAATGAAATCCTTCATTCATGTGTGTAGCGGACTACCACCTTGAGAACCGATGTATTTCTTCTTCCATCACCACCTCTAATAACTAGTTATAATTATTTATTTAATGTATATATGATATTAAAGACTTATTTATCTTTTTTTAAAGTTAATATAACACCGATTTTATTACCTTTCCATTCACTGGAGAATGATAATGTCATTTGTGTAAACGTGTGGACTACAACCTCCAAGAAGTGATACGATTCATTTTTATCACCACATAAAATGTCTTATATATATAATTATTTTTAAATAAATATTATTATATTTATGATATTTTTATAATTTGATAAATATATAATAATACTTACCCTATTTCAATAGTGATCCCTAGAAAATGGAAATATTACTCATGTGTATTTACAGACAACCATCTCCACAATTGTAAAACAATTCATTTTTCATAACAATATTTCATGATTGGTTTATAAGAATAATTATTGTAAAAAATGGTAATTATATCATTATTAATATTACGTACATTATGGAGAAATAACCCCATTGAACATAGTAGACATACCAAATCCATTTTTAAATTATGGACTGATCATCCTCAGAACACCCGTCGAGGAATTTATGGATTAAGTAATTAAATATGTCATTGTAATAAATGAATCAATTTTTTTAAGGGTAAGTTTTAACATATAAAACTGTTCTTAAGAAATAACATAATTGATATGATTATATTAGATATTTTTTTAACCATAAATATTGAAATTCAGAAATTGAGGGAAGGTCTTCATCTCAATTTCATTTCATTAGGGAATATTTTATTTTCATCCACATAATTTCTTATATATGTTGTATATATGACACCATTTATATTTTTTAATCAATAATTCATAAATAAAGATATTTTATGTAACATTTTTTATTATTTTTTCCAATATTATGTTACTTGAAAGCTACAAATTGGTAAAGATTTTATTAAATCAATTTCTATTCATTGGGTTATAACTCTCTTTAATTAACATTTTTATGTAATGATTATGTGGGAATTGATATGTAATTTTTTTATTATATATTTCCACTTATTTTTTTGGATTTACATTTTTTACAAAAAATGTATCAATTAATTAACTCTCAATTCAATGAAATGGTTTTTGTAAGGGTTATTCACCTCACATTCCCTATCTTTGAAACATATATTGATAATAAAAACCAATATTCTTGTAAGAGGTCGATATACTACCCCTATAACATTATATTTTTTGAATATATTTCTATTAATGATATTTTATGTTTTATTTATTTTTATTATTTCATGGTCTTATGATTGAAGAGTCACCAATGTCACAAAGGCATTATGTTTCAATATATTTTCTTTTTAGGATATATTTTTTCAAGGTTTAATAGGGGGATATCATAAGGTATTATTTTCATAAACCTAATCTATTTTATTATCCTATGCATATGAATCTGGTTTACATGTTTAATTTCCATTTCCTCCATTATTTATGAATGAAACATCAATAATGATGTTTTTAAGTGATTTTGATCTTGTATATTATTTTAGATTAGGAATATTTCTCATTAATATCCATGTTTTCAAAAAAATTACTCTTCTAAAAAAAATATATTTTCTAAAGCTATTTTACATGATTTTTTTAATTATTTTAAAAGTATTTATAATGTAATTTTCTTAAATATTTTCCAAATGGGTCACTTTTGATTCCTTCTAAAGAATTTTTGAAATGAAAATTTATATTTAAGATCTATGATATGAAAGGATTTTTCCCAAATTCAATACCATTATTTTAGTTCAATATTAGTTTATAAGGTTTTGGGGTTATTTTTAGAGAATATATTTTCTACAATTTGTTTGTAAATTTTTAGTTTTTCAAATTGATTTTCAAAGTCAATAGTATAATTTCCTCAAGAATGTTTTTAATAATTATTTAATGTTATTTCTATTAATAAAAGAAAAAAAACCTTGATGTTATATATGGTACACTAGGAATGTTTTATAATGATACCATCTTCATTATATCATTATATTGATTATTTCTATTTAAAAGATTTTATTTTGGAACCTATTTCTTTTCCACATGTTAATAATGTTTTAAAGGGACACTATATTTTAAAATATATAGTGATAATTTAATTTCTTGACTCCATATAATTTATTTTATGTTTTCCTTACCTTATAATATTTCATGTTTTATTTAAAGAAAAAACCTCATTATATCATTTTCAATTATTTATTTTAAAAAACGGGGTTTCAAAACATAAGTGTATTTTGATATCTAAAAGTGTTTTTCACATAGGTTTAAAAGTGTTTTCAAGTTTTTTATTCTTAATATGGACCTTGATTTTTTTAATATGGGTTGAGCCCTATTATAACTCATGGTTGAGCCTGATATAGCTTATAAAAAGGGTGCACCCAGATAGTGCCCCAATACAAAGGGTAATGAATATATTATCCAAATATTTTTATAATAATTAGTACATATGGTTATTATAATCGAAATGGCTCTGTAAGGGTTCTATAATGATGATATCCCATTTCACCAACACATTTTTCATGTACCTCCCTCTAAGGATACCCCACCTGGGATGGAAATGTATAAAGGGAGATAATTATCCCTGATTACTACATCAAGTAGGCCCTGGGTCGGTGAATAGAACCAAGGGTATATATATCACACAATATGAAAGGAATTACCCTTTTAGTGGAACATTATCGAGAGATATGATTGATCATCCACAATAAAACACCAATACATATTCAAAAGAAATACAAAAACCATCCCATATGCATGCACAAAATAGAACTAGTAAAAATTCAATAAAACTCATATGTAAAGAACCCAAAATTAATCTAAAGAAATAACTCATCAACTGTATGAAATCCCAACCTAGTAATGCCTAGAACGGTCAATGTTATCCTCCTAGAAACCTGAAAGACATTTTATATAAGTAGGGTGATCATATAGGTATACTTAGTAGTAAAAATGATTTTTCTCATGAACAAGTGAGTGAAGCATAATAATGAATCTATGTGAAAATAGAAGAACCAAACATCAACTAATATGTATAATAACCATCCCAAACTCACCAAAGTACACTCACAAAATAACACAAGTCATGTAATGTAATAAAATTCACATCAATCATAGGGTACCCCGCACTAGTTCCCACTGATTAGCCACTCTTTCCTAATGAAAAACGTCATCATGCTCCCACATCTTCCGAAAGTACCACTTCAAAACCCACCCACACACACTTGGGACTCACAAACCCCACCACATCCCACCCACTGAAACCTGGTCCCAATACTATAACACATTCCACCCCCAGATGCCTGAGACACATACCACATCACATCCTGCCTGCTGATACCTGCGCTGCAAGCCACATCACATCCCACTCATAGACACATGGGCCACATACCACATCAAATCATACCAAAAAACACATGTTTTACATACCACATTACATTTTTCCCATAGACACCTAGGCCAAAAACCACATCTCATCCTAAAGACACCTGGGAAAGCACAACACAACTCATCTTGAAGACACCTAGTAAGGCAAAACTCACCCGCACACACTTAGGCCTCACAAACCATTACCTGTCCAATGAATCTTGGACTATCACTCCCTAGAAGAGGGATCATGGGAGAGCGGGTGGCCATACATCCATCCACCCACCTAGATGTTTGGTAAAGACACCCTCCCCCATGGAAATGGGGGTGTTCAGCACATAGTGTTAAACTAGGGTGGGGTACATATAGAAATCACAAGGAAAATATAGGTATATACATATATGGTACCAACCACTCATGACCAAACTATATGTTCTCAAACAAACAATCAACTCACAATACTACCAACCTCACTGCTACCTCTAAATGCACAACACCAAACAACATGCCACAAAATCCATTCACATTACCAAACAATTTAATTAGCCATTTCCATCCAGTTAGCCAAACCAAACCAAGGAATTACGAGATTTATTAATCAATTATTTATTTATTTCATCACTACTCGAGAAACTACCAAGTACAACACACAATGAGTAACATAATTTTTAGATGGTGAAGATCCCTGATAAATGAAGGCGACTTTAAATTTAATACACATCATTCTACATCCTCCACATTTAACACCCATTCATGCTATAACATATATCAATCTCTATATACAGGGTTAAGATTTCTGCATGTTACTCATGGGGAAACTCAAGGTTAATTACCTATACTAATAACTATTGTCCTTCTTCAAACAGAATCAACCCCAAACTCACAACCCCATTTGATATCACATTAACAAACAACCAATTTTTTAGCCTCACTATATAAAACTTATTATCCATTTAACAATCAATAAATCTCTCAACCATAGATTCCATCACACCACCAATCCATCCCACAACACACATTCATGCTGGTAACCAAACTAAAACACCAACCAAAATATACCCACACACACATTACATCACCACACACACAATAGAAAACCACAAATTACATATTTAATATGTCATCCCTTATTTAATTACACTTATTAATTCAATTGTTATCATATAAACTATATGATCCTGGGGAAACCATTAATTATCCAAATATATGTGATTAAATATTTTTATATATATATGTTTCCAACCAAGGATTAATAACATGTATTCTAGAATTTCTTTAGTGCACAAACAAAGCCACCAACAACCAAAATTTGCAATAGGTCACTAAACCTGAACAATTTCAAGATCACATGCAATATCAAGGCCGTAAAAGCATGCAAACAAACCCTATCTACCCCTAAATTTCAATTAAACAATTATTTATCTTCAATTAGGTCGGCGTAACCATGATTTATAGGTAAAAAAAAGTAAAACCCCTCCTGTATAATGAAAACACAGAGAAATGAAGGAAATCCTACCTTAAGGAAGCTTTTTGATTGTTGTGCACCATAGGGAAAGGAAGAATGATCACAAACCAAAACCATATCATGAAAAATATGGATCAACCTACACGGCACCAAGGATACATCAAAATATAACCTAACACATCCCCAAACCAAATAAACACCATCACAACAGATCCTTGGGATAATAAAAGATGAAAAAAGATCGAAGAGGGAGGGAAAGGGATCTAAAAACACTTTGGGTGACTAGGGTTCACTCAAAATGAGAAGAAAAATTAAACCATGTATGAATTAATGAGGGTTCAGTCAAAAAATAATTTTACAACTGTAGATGATTAGGGTATTACACAATGTGTAATCCCCCTTCACATCATGTTATACTCGGGGTTTGGTTTTCACTGAAAAATGTGTCACCTTTCAATTTTATTTATTTTTCTAACCCTGAAATATTACACTTTAAAAAAACTCAAATAAAAACCATGAAACAAGATTTCACATCATGTAATCATGTTACACAATGTGTAACCCCCCTTCATCTAGTCTCTAGCAACCAAACTTTCCAAACTCCCTCTGAGCCTCCTCCGAACACTTCCAATGGACAAATCCCACAATGTAACAGACCAAGAAGGCACGAACCATTACATAAGATACCTATCAAATGATTATCATCCTTGATAATAAAAAACTAAGCTTATAAGAAAAGGGGTGGGGGGTGGGGGTCTGAATGACCACCCTATGAGATACCTCTCAAGGATCTTGTCACACCTCAAACACTACCATAGACTAAACACACCAAACCAAATGACCACAACCACACTATACAAACTCACCACTATAACAACACGCATATCCTCTCTCACAACCAAACATTCACACAACCATTGCACAACCATATCATCCTCTACACATACCAATCCAACAACTACTACGACCAACGAACTGCACTATCCCGAACACACAAATCATGGAATTCCATATTCTATGTCAAGATACTATCCTCTCTAGGTGGCACTAACTTCCCAAAAGAGTTTTTTCACATCAAAATTAATGTGTTGTGATTAGGATTCAGGTTCTACCCTTTCCACATGTTAGTGATTTATCACACATCACACCACACACATCTCAACCAAGGGAAACAACTCATTTAATAAAACCAGGTTCAAACATTACATTTTAAAATAGAACAGAACAAAAAAAACTCAAAATGACTTTGGGTACCTATAAATCATCTATGTTTCTCATTCCCAAGTACTCTCCTCTAGGAAACCATGCCTCTAAAACATACGAACCAAAGGAATGGTCCAACCACATAATGACATCTCTCGATGATCCTATGTCTCCATAGGCCATTCCACAAACATCAAATAATTATCGATATCCAACTCTCCCCAATCAATGACATGAGAGTCATTTTGAATATTATAATGAAGCTAAGAGACATGGAAGACGTCATGGATTCTATCTCACTGTGGTGGCAACTCCAATTGGCATGCCACCTCTCCAACTCACCCCAAAACCTCAAAGGGTAAAATAGACTTTGGAGAAAGCTTACTTCCTCATCCAAACCTCTACTTCCCATGTCAAGGGGTAACCATTAAGAAAACATGGTCCCAAAACTCGAACTCCAAGGGCCTCCTCCTGCGATCATTATATGACTTATGCTGATCCTGTGCTGCCTTTACCCTTTCATGAACTAGCTAAACCTTCTTGATTGTGCTTTTCACCACATTGGGACCAAGAAAAAATATCTCCCCAACCTCAATCTAGCATAACAGGGAATGAAATAGTCCCCCATATAAAGCCTAAAATTGGGCCATGTCAATGGAAGAGTGATAGTTATTATTATAAGTGAACTCCACTAAAGGAAGACGTCACACCCAAGATCTACCAAAGTCCCAGAAACATGCTTGCAACTTGTCCTACAATGTATGGATAGTCTGTTATGTATACCCATCAGTCTGAGGGTGGAAGGTAGTGTTGGTGTCACACCCTCTATCTTTGAATTATTTATTTTATTAATTTTCTAGGCATCAGGTAGTTCGGGTTCAAGCCCGAATTAAAAAATTTTGAGTTCTTATTTAAAAATGCGTGTTTGGGTCTTGACTACATCTAGTGCACTGCGGTCAAAGCCACTCAGGCTCACCTGGGTTGCCACGTGACCTCACCCAGTTCACCGCATGCTTTCACAATTTTCAAGGCAGATAAATAAAATGTATTATTAATGAAGAAATAAAAATAAAAATAAAATAAGAAGTGTGATAAAATTTAATGAATTGTTTTACAGATAATAATAATATTATTATTTGGGTATATTATTAATTATTATTGAGTACTATTATTATTAATATTAGTGTCGATACTTAAGTCATTTTCCTTATTATTATTATTGTTATTATTATTCTTATTTTTATTATTATAGGTATTATTTTATTTTTATTTTATTTTTATTCTTTATTTTACTTTGTTTTTTTTCTTCTAGGGTTGGCTAGCACCCCCATTCCTTCTTCGCATTGAGCCTCCGTGCCTCCTCCTTGTACGGATGGTCACGACACACCTTATCCCCTACCACCCCAACTCGCACCACCCCTTCCCCTTGAATCTCGTTGCACCCTGCCTCACCCCCTGCCTCACCCCCTCCTACCCAGCTCGAAGCGCACCCCGCTTCTTCCCCAGACACCGCCAGTGCACCCCGTCTCTTTCCCCTCCAATTATCGTGCCTAGATCCTAGTCTCCATGCATGTAGTCATCCTTCCCTCCTTCTCCACCGACTAGCACGCTGTGCCCCTACCCCCCTCCCGCTCCATCCATCCAGTCTCCGTCGTGCCTCACATTCCGACCAGCCAATCCTATTGGCTGAACTCTTTCCTTGCATGAAGTACCATGATTGACACACCCACTTCACAACCAAAGACATTCTCGGCCACGACCCCGACCTCCAGACCTCCTTCGGTGCATGTGGTGCCTCCAGCCTCCCCGGCTACCCCTTGGTTAGACTCCTTCTTTACCAGCGTGCATGAACAAGCTAATTTACCTCCTTTCCGGTGAAGCTTGGCATGCTGATTCCCTTGGACGAACGCCTCCCCGACATGATCTTCCTCAATGCGGGTGAAACCCCTCCGGTTAAGCCTCTCCTTTATTTTATTTTTTCCCACTATTTAAGTTTTTGATTTTCTAGTGAGTTTTGAGTCTAGTTTTTAGGTTTAACTGTTTGTTTTGGGTTTGATCTCCTTGGGTAGGCCTCCTATTTACTTCTTCATGGTGCGAATGTGGTGTGGGTGTGTTTTGAACCAATTTTTGGATGGATCTTCATGTGAGGTAGGTGGTTCCGCATTTAACCATTATTTGATGAATTTAATTTTCTTCTTAAATTAATTTAGAATATTCTTTAATTAGTTTGTTTGATGCGAATAATGTTTTTAATTGAATTTGGTATGTATATGTGATATAGGCATGTTTTATGTGAAAATTAACGTTGAACTATTTATTAGTAGTTTATAAATTATATAAATTGTGTTCTAGTTTAGTATCAATTTGCGTCGAGTCATAGAGGAATTTTTTATTGTATTTTTAGTATTTTGAGTCATGCGGCATATTCTGAAAATTGTTTCATAAATTTTCTGGTGAGTTAGTTTGTTAATTTAATTAATTTAGCACAATTGTTAAGTAGTTTACAGGCTGCGAAAGTGATTTTGACTGAGTTTTGTTGTGCATTTGTTTTTTTAGTAGAGTGTTTATGTGAAGTTAATCTGTTTTTTTTGTGAAAACCTACATTGAGCTATTTATAAGTGTTCTCAAGATTGTGCATTTAGTTTGTTTGAATGTGGAAGAGCTGCAATGTGTGTTTTGGGTGTGGCATCAAGGTGTGTTTTGTCATAAAAGAGGTTCTGAGTGCATTTTGGAGTTTAAATCCGTGCAACCCATTTTTGAAATTGTTCAATAAATTTTTTTAGTGGTTGTTTAAGTTTAAAACTATTTTCTTTAAAATTTCAAGTGGTTTAATTGATCGTGTAAGTGATGAAGATTAAGTTCTAAAAAGATTTTGGGTGTGCGGTTAATTCAAAATGGGTATTTTGAGTGTTTTTTCATGTGTAAAGCCTGATGATACCCTTTTAAAATTGTCTTATGAAAATTTTCAAAGGTTTTATAAAATTATATCAATGGTGCGAATCTTGTATGGATAAGGTTTTGGGGTGAATAGTATTTCAAAATGGCATTTGGGTGTGACAATGATGGTTCGGTGTGTGTAAGTACTCTGTTTGGATTTTATGAACAAATGTGACATGTGACATGATCTTGAATTTTAAAAGTGGAATTGGTGGTGTAAATGGTATCTTGTCATGCATGGTGTTTTTCTTGGATTGTTTATGTGCTGTGAACCTATTATGATCTTGAAATTTGTTTTAACACAAAGCGGGAGACTAGGTAGCTAGGAGGGTGGACTAGAATAGTGGGTTAGTGATCCTGGGGTGGCTATGGCCCCGTTTCACTTAGTAGGATTGACGAATGCATCACTAACTAAACACATGAATGACTAAGGGTTATGGTTTCTAAGACACATTTTGTTGAGGGGCATGGTTTCTAAGCCACATTTTCTGAGGGTCATGGTTTCTAAGCCACACTTTACCGAGACATGAAGATCTAGGGACCCAAGCTAGCTAACACCCACAAGGCCTCTCCCATGTTGGTGCTCATTGGTAACTTTATGCTCATTGGTTATTTTAAAAAGTAAGTGTGTGTGTGTACTTTAATTTAATTTGTTGTCTTTAAATTTGTTTTCATTTAATTCACTTGTCATTAAAATTTGTTTTTATTAAATATTGTTCAATATTTTATTTTACTTTTATCTATTTGACTGGAAAATGTATTTGTCATTTAAATGGTTATGCGTGGAATCTTCTCCTAGTGGCATCCTGCTAGGATCTTGGCTCACACTCTACATACACCTTTGGGTGTATGTATACCTTTTTCTTTATGTGTCATAGGTTGAAGAATCATGCTTAGTGATGGTGGTTGGGGCTGTTGATGGATTTTCTCGTGCAGGTCTGATGATGGTGGTTTGAGGAGGTGGCTCCTCATGTTGCATGAAGGTGAAGATAGATGTCTTAGTTTTCTTTCATTGTAGTCTTCTTAGAGTTTTATTTTTCCTTTGTTATCTTCTCTCTTGGGTTGTTGGTTCCAATTGTAGATATTTAAAAATTAAATGTGTTAAGGGTTTATTTGGTTGTATAAAATCAGTTTCTTTCCATTAAATTAGTTAGTTTTTTATGTCTCTTATTTCGGGTAAATAGTTCCCTTGTACTATTTTGATACTCGGGCACTTGTGCCAGCCCGTGGGGATCAGGAATGCCCTTCGGGCCATTTTGTAGACCGGGTCAGCGCCGGGTCGGATGATGACCCGACCCGGTTCATGAAAAAATGGTATCAAAGGGTGGTTTTCTCTTTTGGGTCGTGTTACTTTGGGATAGAGTTAGGATAGACCAAAGTTAAGGGTGTAAAAACTCCACATTCTAGCTATGAGCTAAGTGCCTGGCCAACACACCTTGTAACAGGACTTGAGTTACCAAGATAAGTTGAGGTTTTTGTGAGTCATTGTTCCTTGTGGTTAATATTGTTTAGGGGAAATGAAAAGGGAGTTGGGTTAGTGGTTACAATGAGCTCTCAGGGTCTGGCAATCCATGTGGATCCAAGGATGCTATCTTAGAATAATCTCTGTGGTGGTGGTGTGATTGGCGTATGGCCACCAACCATATGTACAGGTCACCCTCTAACACTAGTCTCCTCTTGCATCACCCGTTGTCTCTTTGTTTTGAATTTGTGGAAATATTATTTTTAAGTAAAAATGATTTGTTCTTGAAAAATATTTTGAAATAAAGAACTTTAAAAATAAAATGATGTGTAAGGTTTTAAAAGTGTGGGTTGAATGTTTGGTTTTGAAAAATGGAAAGGTCTAGATTTGATTTTTGGTGTTCTCCTGGGAAACCACATGCATGAGCATATATGGAAAGAGTAATTGTTAATGGAATGAGTATATGAGTGCCTAAATGGACATGAGGTGGGTTTTGGTGTGGTATAGGAACATGCATGTGTGAGGCCCACAAGACACCATTGGTGTTTGTGAAACTCACCGACTTCGTTTATTTTTCATAAAGTTTTGTTAAAGGAAAATTTGGTGTTTTAATAATTGGTGATTGTGTGGTGTGTCCTTGTGTTTTGTAAATGTTGGATGAGAGGTGTTTCAAGATGATAATAATTTTTGACTGATTTGTGTTTTGATTTTGAATTCTTATTTGTAAGTTGGTGTGCAAGCGTGTGGTTAATGGTTTCTTTTGAAAAGTGCTTTGGGAATCCCTTTCAGTGGTTCCCCCTGCATGTTTAGTGTATGCTTGAGGTATGTATTGAGCATTGGACCAGTTTAATTGGGTCCATGGTTTTCTTTCTTGACTAGTGTATGCCCCAAAATAGCATTAACATGTGATTGAAGTGCGGCCACATACAATTTTCCATTGGCAGGTCCTCTATTTGATTAAAGTAAGGAATATCCATTTTTAGTGATAGTGCTAAGTCTATCCCTAACCATTTTCATTTAAGCAGATCCTCTCACAGTGGTATGATAGATGTGAGGGGAGTTGATAGGAGTTTTGGTCTCTTTGAGTTTTCTAAGTCATCGGGTATGAAGTTTGACACCATTGCATCTAAAGATCCCCTGGAAATGGTGAAAGGGATTCTAGCGGGGAAGGGTGAAGGTGGTTCAGAATTATCAGTGTTGACTGATGTCTTGAAAGGCATGTAGTGCTTTCATCAGCCATGAGGTTCATGTTTGGTGATGTCTTGCGGTGTGAGTTCTCTTTAAAGAGCAAAGGTGGATTTCGTAGAGTCCTTCCAGAATCCCTGTTTTCATGGGAGTGTGTCCTACTATTAGGGAGTTCTAATTTTTCTTTTCAAGGGGGAGTGTTCGTCATGCGTCTTTACTTATTAAGTCTCTTGGTTAAGGTGAAGAGGTGATGCATGCACATCATCCAAACCCCTATTTTGGTGGACATGCTGCGATGGAGTAGGTGGATGTCGGAGTGTGTTGTGTCTGATGGGGTTGTATCGATTTCAGTGTGGTTTCTTGCAACGCTAGGAAATAAGGAGCTCCATTCAAGAGTCTTCAATGCCTGATTGTGAGGTAGGAGATTATTTAAACATTAGGGCTCCAGCCATAGGCCTCGGAGTGAAGCTGGCACATGGTCAATAACCTAAGGAGTGTATGGGACCCCAACTTTATTTCTATTGTCAGTATTAAAGGCAAAGGGAGTTTAAATCAATTCCTGTAGTTGTTCCATTTCTAATGACCCATTTAGGTGCGTGAGGTTTCCTGTAGCTATGAGGAAGCGTGGTCGTCTCGTACCTTAAATTCTTGGGGGTTGAATCCCACCAGATGTAATCGCTTTTTGTGGTCCTTAGGGGGTATGTTGGGAAAATTGGTCTCAGATTTGAATAGTTCTCACCCAGGGATGTGGATATTCTAGTTGGTCTTAGGTCTTGGTTTTAATGCACTGGTGGTTAGGCCCCTCCCTCCCCGCCCCTTATGGAGGGGTGTTTGGTCACCGACAGAAAATTTTCAAAGTTTTGTACCTTCTTTTAGTTCTAATGGTGGGGATACACATGGTGGATCTCACACCAATGTCTCTAGAATGAGTCGGTGTTGGCCTCTTTCATAATGGTGGGGAGTGCACTGGGCCTCCTTGTGTCGGTTCTCCTCTTGGGCGTCAGTAAGTTCCTAATGGTGGGGATACCCTTTAGGCTTTCCCCATATTGGCCTTTAAGTTTTGTTCCTAGTGATGACTTGGTGGTAGGTTATTAGAGTGTTCCTTGGACATACTAGGTCTTGTTTGTTTGTTATATTCAAACGGAATGGTTTTCATTCAATGGTGCTCGAGGTGTTTTAGTTTGTGAAGATGGTTTCCATGGATGCAAGAGTTACTTTCCTTGATCAGTCAATGGGAGGTGTCCTTGATCTTTGAGGTGGGTGACACTTAGTGGAAAGACTTTTTACAGAATTCTTGAGGTTGTCAATTAGGTCAATTTCTCTAAGCACAATGCGTTTTCCTCTTTTCATTTGTTGATTGTAGGGATCCTCTTTGAATCTAAGGGGGGCATCATTTTGTACTTTGGGGTTTAATCTTAGTTGTGGCTTTCTGAGGGCGGAAAGATTTATGGTTGGGAGAATTGTCACACCCACCATCTTTTAATTATTTATTTTATTAATTTTCTAGGCATCAGGTAGTTCAGGTTCAAGCTTAGATTAATTTTTTTTGAGTTCTTATTTAAAAAAAAGTGTTTGGGTCTTGACTGCATCCAGCGCACCTCAGTTGAAGCCGTGCGGCCTTTCCTGGGTCACTGTGTGACCTCACCTGGTTCACCGCACACCTGCATGATGTTCAAGACAGATAAATAAAATTTATTATTAATGAATAAATAAAAATAAAAATAAAATAAGAAGTGTGATAAAATTTAATGAATTATTTTACTGATAATAATAATAATATTATTTGAGTATATTATTAATTATTATTGAGTACTATTATTATTAATATTAGTGTCAATACTTAAGTTATTTTCCTTATTATTATTATTATTATTCTTATTTTTATTATTATAGGTATTATTTTATTTTTATTCTTTCTTTTACTTTGTTTTTTTCTAGGGTTGGTTAGAGCCCCCCTTCCTTCTTCGCATCGAGCTTCCAGGCTTCCTTCCTGTACGCCTGGTCGTAGCATACCTCCTCCCCTGCTACCCCAACTAGTGTTGCCCCCTCCCCTTGGAATCCCATCGCACCCTGCCTCACCCCTCCTACCCAGCTTGAAGTGCACCCCGATTCTTCCCCAGACACCACCGGTGCACCCCGCCTCTTTCCCCTCAAGTCGTTGTGCCTAGATCCTGGTCTCCCGGTGTGCCGTTGACCTTCCCTCCGGCTCCATCGACCAACACACTGCACCCCTGCTCCCCTCCCACTCCCTCTGTCTAGTCCGCATCGCGCCTCACGTTCCGGCCATCCAACCCTATTGGATGACCTCTTTCCTTGCGCGATACACCAATCTTGACACACCCGATTCACAGTCATCACCTTTCTTGACCACGAACCCAGCCTCTAGCCCTCCTCTAGTGTACACGGTGCCTCCAGCTGCCCCCGTTACCCCATGGTCGGACTCCCTTTTTACTAGAACACACAAATAGGCCAGTTTACCTCCTTTATGGTGAAGCTCGGCATGCTGCTCCCCTTGGCCGAGTGCCTCCCCGGTGTACTGCTCCTCCTTGTGGGTGAAAACCCTCCGGTTAAGCCTCTCCTTTATTTTATTTCTTTCTTCTATTGTAGTTTTTTATTTTACAGAGGGTTTTGAGTCTGATTTTGAGGTTTAACTATTTGTTTTACGTTTCATCTCCTTGGGTAGGCCTCCTCTTTACTTCTTCATGGTGTGAATGTGGTGTGAGTGTGTTTTGCGCCAATTTTTGGAAGGATATTCATGTGAGGTAGGGGGTTCTGCGTTTAACCATTGTTTGATGAATTTAATTTTCTTATTAAATTAATTTAGCATATTGTTTAATTAGTTTTTTTGATGCGAATACTTTTTTAATTGAAATTGATATATATATGTGATATAGGTGTGTTTTATGTAAAAATTAATGTTGAACTATTTATTAGTAGTTTATAAATTATACAAATTGTGTTCTAGTTTAGTGTCAATTTACATAAAGTCATAGAGGAATTTTTTATTGTACTTTTAGTATTTTGAGTCATGCGGCATATTCTGAAAATTGTTTCTTAAATCTTCTGGTGAATTAGTTTGTTAATTTAATTAATTTATCACAATTTTTAAGTAGTTTACATGCTGCGAAAGTGATTTTGACTGAGTTTTGTTGTGCATTTGTTTTTTTAGTAGAGTGTTATGTAAAGTTAATGTGTTTTGTTGTGAAAAATTACATTGAGATATTTATTAGTGTTCTGAAGGTTGTGCATTTAGTTTTTTTGAATGTGAAAGAGCCATAGTGTGTGTTTTGGGTGTGGCATTAAGGTGGGTTTTTCATAAAAGATGTTCTGAGTGCGTTTTGGTGTTTAAAGCTGTGCGATTTTTTTTTTGAAATTGTTCAATAAATTTTCTTGGTGGTTATATAAGTGTAAAATAGTTTTATTTAAAATTTCATGTGGTTTAATTGGTGGTGTAAGTGATACAGATTAAGTTCTAAAAAGATTTTGGGTGTGCGCTTAATTCAAAATAGAGATTTTGAGTGTGTTTTCATGTGTAAAGCCCGATGATACTCTTTTAGAATTGTATTATGAAAATTTTCAAAGGTTTTATCAAATTATATCAATGGTGTGAAGCTTTTATGGATAAGGTTTTAGTGTGCATAGTATTTCAAAAAAGAATTTGGGTGTGCAAATGATGGTTTAGTGTGTGTAAGTACTCTGTTTGGCTTTTATGAATAAATGTGACATGTGACATGATCTTGAATTTTAAATGTGGAATTGGTGGTGTAAATGGTATCTCATCATGCATGGTGTTTTTCTTGGATTTTTTATGTGATGTGCACCTATTATGATCTTGAAATTTTTTTGAGCACAAAGTGGGAAGCCTGGGTAGCTAGGAGGGTGTACTAGACTAGTGGGCTAGTGGTTCAGGGGTGGCTTTGGCCCCATTTCACTTAGCAGGATTAACGACTGCAACACTAACTAAACATATGAATGAGTGAGGGTCATTATTTGTAAGCCAAATTTTGTTGAGGGTCTTGGTTTCTAGGCCACATTTTATGACGGTCGTGGTTTCTAAGCCATGCTTCACCGAGACATGAAGATCTAGGTTTAAGAACCCGAAACTTCCTTTTAGGTATTTTTTCCTTTTTCTGGTGTTTTTGAGAAAAAAGAGGATTTTTCTAGAAATTTATTAAGTACACGTTGTGTACTCGGTTACCGCAAGTAGCCGGGTTCTAGTCATGTCACGACTATGAACACGACCATGTGTGGTGACCTGGAGAGTGCCTAATGCGGGAACTGGTGAAGGCAAGTACACACTGTGTACTTCTAAAGTACATGCAGTGTACTTTTTTTTTCATTAAATGTACCAGGGTCACTTTTGATGGACAGAACCGTCTACTTCTTGACCTAGTTCATCTGAGAGAATCCGTACGGCACAGATCTTCACCAAGCCCTCGATCGAGCATCCGTTCTCTGAATCAGACTCTGTCAGTTGCGTTGGAATCACATCGGTGATTTCTCTCTTCTTATTGAAAACCTTCTTCTAATTCCATCTCTCTTGTGAGATATCATGGGTTGAAAATTTTAGACGTTTGATGTTCTAAGGTGATTTAAGTCTTGATACTCAAGTATATTTATCTCCCGATGCCGAGGTAGGTGGTTTGTGCCTTTCCGTTGATAGTCTTTGAATTTTATGTGCAAAAGTGCCCAATACCCTCAATAGGGGTATTGCATGTTTACTGTTTTAGCCCTGTTAGTTTCTTTCTATGTTTGTATGCTTGAATAGAGGTTAAATGAATGTGAATAGGGTTAATTTCTTTACTTTTTAAGGGTTTGGACATGTATGTTTTGTTTATGACCGTTTGGTCCTGATTAGCCTATTAGGTTGACTTGTTGTTTTCCATGCCTAGTATTGTAGGATAGAGTGATTATTATCTATCTTGCTGTTATGATATAGACTGGTTATCCAAGTATTTCTTGAGGTTTACTTTGGCCTCTTTGAATTTCTATGCTTTTTTGACTTATACAAGTCCATGAGAACCTGGTGTAGTAAACTATAGGGCTAATGGACGTAAGTTCTTCTCCAGAGTGTCCGTTATTATTGTTACAATGTGAGACCATAGGGGGAATTGATGTAAGTGCTTCCTCAGAGTGTCTGTAATTCCTCGACACAGGAAATAGGGGGAGTGTGACGTAAGTGCTTCCCCAGAGCACCATTTAGTTACTAATAGGAGACTATAGGGGGAATTGATGATGAGCACTTCTACAGAGAGTCTATACTAAAGCTAAACCAGAGGGGTTAGACTGTGTGTACTTCATAGAGGGTTGCTTGTGTTTTCTAGGTAGGACCAGAGGGGATTAGGCAGTGAGTAAAACCCAGAGGGTTACCTGTTTGTGATTATCTATTTACTTTCTATGTGTAACTGAATGCTTTGAAACTGTGGAATTGTTTACTATTGAGTTCTTCCTTGTTTACTGCTTCTTTTGTCTATTGCCTGCCATATATATTCACTGACTGTTAGGCATAGATCTCTTGGTGGTTGCCTACTAGGATTTAGTCTCACACCCTGTTTGGGCCATGATTTTAGGCCAAAACATATTATATTGTTATAGGTATAGATAAGGACAAGCACCCTTCTACTTCAAGTACTTGACTGCTATGGAGATGGAGAGCATGGGACCAAGCTGAGGCTTGAAATGTTGAGGAATTTTATCTGATTTCTTTTTTAATTTTGTTTAGTACTGTATTTTAGTATTGTGATGTGTTTGGCTATTTTCCTAGACATATGTATCTTGCATCATTTTATATATGTGCTCGATTTTTTTTATTTCTTTCAATCTTCCACTGTTTACTATTGTATGGTATTGATACTTCTTCTGATATTGATTTGTGTTTTACTTCCACTGTGTTACTCTACCAATGAGGGAATAGTTTCCCCACTATCACACCTAAGACCCTCATTGCTAGTCGGCAGCCTCTGGCATTCATGGAAATATGCTTGAGGCCATTTGACCAACTAAGTACGAGTCATCTTTGGGCAGCTTTCGGAACCGGGAAATTACAATGTGGTATCAGAGGTCAGGTTCTTTTCTTCTTGACTTACTGTTTGGAGCCTATAGATAGGGATAGGATGGAATTAGTACTTGTTAATAAGCTATACCCAGGATTAGATAACTCATGTATAGTGAAAATATAATCTACCTTGTTTATTGCATTTTTTCTGGTTTTATAATCTTATAGTTGATTTATTTTTAACTGTTAGGTGATTCACATATTTTGTGCTATTATTGTTGATTTTATTAAGGTTCTATTTCTGTTGCAACTCGATGAGACGAGGGTATTCCATCTCATGCATCATATATGCACTTATTAAAAATAACATTTCATGCATTCCTACCATGCCATTTAGGGTGCATTAGTAATTGTATGTTATTATGATAGATGTTGTTCTAGATATGAATGTTGTTGTGATAGATGCCTTGATAGAATACCTGATTTTGATAGGGTATTGAATTGTGTATGGTTTTGTTTTAATGGATGCCAATCTTTGGTTCTTGAGGTGTTATGGGCCCTCTTGGATCAGAATTTAGTGGATCATTAATCTGTTATGCTTGTATAGGACATGTATAAGATGTCAAGCTTTGATTTTTGGGGAGTATGGGTCCTCACAGATCAGAATTTGTCACTTTAATGTTTCTTTTATTGTTTTTCTGGGTTTCAGAGTAGTTTCTAAGGCTTACTGTCTGAAAAAACCTAGAATACACACTTTGTAATGATGAATACATTCCATGTGTTCTTCTGTTCGGGAAGAAACTATTTTTCTTAAGTACACACTGTGTACTGTATGTACACACCATGTAGTCACTAACCATGTCTCAGAATATGTGGGCAGGGACATGAGGTTTTTGAATATTTGGTAGGACACGCCGTGTACTGGATGTACATGTCGTGTTGTAGAATCATGTAACTGGCCATGTCACTAATAACACGGGTTGGTTGAGTCTTTTCTAATACATGTCGTGTCCGTCTGGAACATGCCGTGTAGTGTGAGCCGTGTATCCAGCCATGTCACTAACAATATGGGTCAGTGAAGATCATCTAGTACATGTTTTATCCAGAAAAAACATGCAATGTAGTCTTTTTCTAGGAGAACTGTGTAGCTTAGTCATGTAGAAGGACTCAGGCAGGGGAAGAGGATTCAGGTACATGCTGTGTGTTAGGACAACACGCCATGTGTTTGGGGTGTTACACGACTAGTTTTGGAAGAAGTACACGCCCATGTGAAGGCTTAAGGGAACATGCCATGTAGTTAAGTATACAGGTTGTGTATCCATGTTTTGAAAAACTTGAATGATTTCTTTATCTTGTTCCCTTATTATCCTTATAGTTTTCAGTCCTTGATAATCTTGATCAAAGGTGTGCATTTGACCTTGCAGAGTCATGCCACCGAGACGTCCTCCGGTTGTATGCCAGTTACAGTGCAATGATCAGACACCAGACATGGCTGGTCAGGGACTACTAGTAGATCCTCCAGTAGTTCCAGTCTTGGAACCAGCCGTCATTCCAAACACAGGTGCTGATGCATAGTTCTGAGAGGGATTTATAAGGTTCATGTAGACCTTCTCAGGAGTACCGCATCCTGTCCCTTCTATGGAAGAGTTGATGTGGGTTTTCCAGCAACAACACCCTCCCACCTTTATAGGGGAAGGAGGACCTCAGGCTACAGAGTCATGGTTAAAAGACATGATTTCTATCTTCAAGCATCTGGAGATGCCTCCAGAGAGGAGGGTTAAGCTCGCTATGTACATACTTTAGGATTTCACCAAGAGATGGTGGGATGTGATCTCACAGGCAGGATGCTGGCAGGTTATAGCATGGGATGAGTTACAACATACCTTCTACAATTACTTCTATCTGGAGAATTTGAGGGCCGATCAAGCTCGAGAGTTCATGAGTCTAGAGTAGGGTACTCTTTTTTATTATGGAGAATTCTTCTTGCTTCACAGAGTTGTAGTGCTTCATGCCTATTCCAGGAGGTGATGAGTTATTCTTGGAAAGGAAGTTCGAGGATGGTTTGAGGCATGACATCAGATCATAGGTGAATATCTTCAGGTTGACTTCCATCACTTCTATAGTCAACCAAGCGCTAATCAAATAGCATAATTTGGGGGATTATAGAGTTTTGAGCTAGGTCAGTTTGACATCCGGAGTTAGTGTCCCTCCTACTGACAACAGGAAGCGCCGTAGGGGGTCTTCGCACGGTGATCAAAGGAGGTGATACACTTCTTCTGGTAGCTAAGTGGTGTGATACCAGTGTGGGAAGAGTGGTAATATGAGACCACATTGACCAAGAGACCCATTGGAGTGCCGATCTTGCGGCAATATTGGTCATCTTTAGTGTTTCTATCAGTTCTTCTCACCGGTAGCTGGTGACATGGGTTCTTCTATGACTCCTTGTATAGGATCAGTGCCACCAGTTCCTCATCAGTTCGGGAACTAGAGTTCTTCTGGCCATTCAGGCCGAGGTGGAGGTCATGGCTGTGTTAGTCAGTTACCAGGATTTCAATGAAAATAGGGTGGATCAGTTCAGAGTGGTCAGGAAGGGTCACAGTGCAGGTTAGACTTTTGCAGTGGAACAGACCCAGTAGGAGTAGGATCCCGAACCCTCTACAGTTTGAGGTACCATCCTAGTTGCTTCAGTTTTAGCTTATGCTCTTTTCGATACAAGGGATTCCCATAGCTTTATATCTATTGCTATTATGGAGATCCTTGGGCTCAGTATCTTTTTTTCTGCTGATATATTGACACTAGACACACCGTTGGGGACAAGAATGACTAGTGTAAAATAGTGTAAGGAGTTCCCTCTTGAGGTTGGTGGGTGTCACTTCTTATGGGACCTCTATGTCTTAGATATGATAGGCTATGATATCATTCTATGAATGGAATGGTTAGTTCCCTTCTAATAATTCATCGACTGTTATCATCGTAGGGTGAGTTTCACATCACTAGAAGGCATATTGTTTATTCATAAGGGAAAATGGGATGTATAGGTGATCAGTACAGGACCTGAGAATCATGGTTTAGAAGGAGTTACAGCCTAGATTTCTAGTCTATATCTGGATAACCAGGGGACTTCATATATGAACTTTCCTTCAGTGGTGGATCATTTCAGAGATGTCTTTCCAGAGGACTTTTCAGGTTTTTCTCCAGAGCGAGAGGTAGATTTTTCTATTGAGCTTGTGCTAGGAGTGGCATCGGTGTCCATATCTCCTTATAAGATGGCTACACCTGAGTTGTAAGAGCTCAAGAAGCAATTGGAGGAGTTACAGACAAAGGGTTTTATCTAACCCAGTACTTCTCCTTGGGGTTCGCCTATCCTATTTGTGAAGAAGGTAGACGGTACCCTCAGACTTTGTGTGGATTATCGGAAGTTGAACCAGTTGAAAGTCAAGAAATGATATCCCTTGCCGAGGATTGATGATCTCTTTGATCAACTTTGAGGTGCCCAGGTGTTCTAAAAGATTGACTTCAGATCCGGTTACCATCAGTTGCACGTTAGACCATCTAATATACCTCTTACATCCTTCCGGAGTAGGTATGGTCTATACGAGTATGTGGTTATACCGTTCAGTCTCACGAACGCGCCTGTTGTTTTCATGGCACTGATGAACCAAGTGTTCCATCCATAATTGGATTCTTTTGTGGTAGTCTTCATGGATGATATCTTGGTGTACTCTCACACTCTACACGACCATGCTACCCATCTTGAGATCATTTTGAGTACACTGAGAGAGCATCAGTTATATGCTAAGCTCTTAAAATGACACTTCTGGATGAACCAAATTCACTTCTTATGTCATGTTATCTTAGAGGCATGAGTATCAGTAGACCTAGATAAAGTGAAAGCAGTAGTATCCTGGGAGCATCCAAAGAACATCTTTGAGGTATGAAGTTTTATAGGGATGGCTAGTTACTATAGATGCTTTATATAGGACTTTTTTACGTTTAGTAGCACCACTGACGGGTTTGACTAATAAGGTAGAAAGGTTCTTATGGTCATATTCTTGTGAGTCAGCCTTTCAGGAGCTTAAAGGGAGGTTGACTTTATCACCGATACTAGTATTTCCAGAGCTAGGAAAAATCTATACTGTATATTGTGATGCATCAGATATCAGGCTGGGAGCTATGCTTATGTAGGGAGAAGGAGTCATTGCATACAGGTATCGGAAATTGAGGCCGCATGAGAGAAATTACCCGACGTATGATCTCGAGCTAGTTGTAGTTGTTCATGCCTTATGCTGTTAGAGACATTATCATATGGTAGAGAATTTTGTGGTTTTCACCGACCAAAAAATCTCAATTATATCTTCACTCAGCTCGATTTTAATTTGAGATAGTGAATGTGGGTTGAGTACCTTCAATATTTTGACTTTGAGATTGCCTACATGCCTGGGAAAGGCAATACAGTGGCTGATGCACTGAGCAGGATGACTCAGATACAGGTAGTTCAGGAGGCCAATAATGAGTGAAAACTTATGAATCTATTCTATAAGATACATTTGGAGGTGCATGATAGATAGGGACAAACATTCCTTTATTCTGTATCTGTTACCTAGAATCTTCTTGATCAAGTGAGAATGAGGCAGCTATCAGATTCAGAAGGCCTGATCCTATGGGAAAGTGTGTCAGGAGAGGACCCTATTCCTAGATGGACAGTAGGAAAGGATGAAATCTTGTGTTTTCATGGGCACATATGGGTATCAGAAGACATACAAGAGGAGCTGATATGAGACTTTCATTCCTTAGTTTGGGTAGTTCATCCTGGTGTCACCAAGATGTATCATGATCTACACTATCAGTATTGGTAGCCAGGTATGAAGACAGATGTTTCTGGTTTTTTCATGAGGTGTTCCACCTGTCAGTAGGTGAAGGCGAAGCATCAGCGACCTACATGGCTTTTGTACCAGTTACCCATTTTTGAGTGGAAATGGAATGATGTCATGATGTATTTCTTGATAGGTTTACCGAGGTCAGCTCGAAGAAATTATGATTTATGGGTTGTCATTGATATACTCATGAAGGTCTCTCACTTCCTACCGATCAAGGAGACCTTCAGTGTTGATGATCTGGGACAGTTGTACATCCGAGAGATAGTACGTCTACATGGAGTTCCATACTCCATTGTTTCATACAGGGATTCACATTTTACTTCTTAGGTCTGGCATTGGGTTCAAAAAGCTTTGTGTACATATGTACTTCTGAGTACATCTTACCATCCCCAGACAGATGGACAGTCTGAGCGTACGATTTAGGTGCTTGAGGACATGCTGAGAGCATGCATATTTTATTTTGGAGGTTCTTGGGAGAATCACATACCTCTTTTGTAGTTTTCCTATAATAATAGTTTTCAAGCAACTATTCAGATGGAACCTTTAGAGGCTTTGTACGGTAGGCCATTCTGATCACCCTTATGTTGGCTAGAGGCAGGAGAGGTAGCTATACTAGGACCTCGTCTTGTCCAGGAGACCACCGAGTAGATAGAGTTGATTTAAAAGAGTATGGATAATGCACAGTCTCAACATAAGTCTTATGCTAATCAGCGGAGATGACCTCTGGAGTTCGAGGTTGGGGATCAGGTTTTCCTGCATGTCACACTAAGGTTGGGGCATAAGAGGATTAGGAGACAGGGTAAGCTTTCGCTGAGGTACATCGGGCCGTTTGAGGTTTTGGAGAGATTTGGGCCAGTTTCCTATCAACATAAGTCTTATTCTAATCAGTGGAGATGACCTCTAGAGTTCGAGGTTAGGGATCAGGTTTTTCTGCATGTCACACTGAGGTTGGGGCATAAGAGGATTAGGAGACAGGGTAAGCTTTCGCTGAGGTACATCAGGCCGTTTGAGGTTTTGGAGAGAGTCGGGCTAGTTTCCTATCGGCTGTAGTTATCTCAGAGGTACCGGGCTATGGACGACGTCTTTCATGTTTTTCAGCTTCGACGTTACTTCTCAGACCCGTCTAATGTTCTTCAACCCAAAGAGGTTGAGTTAGAGGTGGAAGCCTCATTTGAGGAGCATCCTATCTAGATTGTTTATCATAGTACAGAGGTTCTCTATGGACGGTCTATTCCTCTGGTATGAGTGCTACGACAGTATGGGCGAGTACAAGACGAGACCTGGGAGAGGGAGGCTGATGTACTATCCCAATGGTTGGAGATTTTCGAGGATTCTTCTTCCACACCACCTTGCTAGGGAAATTCGGGGACAAATTTATTTAAGAGGGGAAGTTTTTAAGAACCCAGAAATTCCTTTCAGGTATGTTTTCCTTTTTCTGGTGTTTTTGAGGAAAAAGAGGAGTTTTCTAGAAATTTCTTAAGTACACTCCATGTATTTTATAATTACACCCCATGTACTCGGTTACCGTAGGTAGCCGGGTGCTGGCTGTGTCACGGACATGCACATGGCCATGTGTGGTGACCAGGAGACCACCTAATGCAGGGGCCAGTGAAGGCAAGTACACACCCTGTACGTCTAAAGTACACACATTGTACTTTTTTTTCATTAAACACACTGGGGTTGCGTCTGATGGAAAGAACTATCTATTTCTCAACCTAGTTCGTCTGAGAGCATCCATATGACATGGATCTTCACCGAGCCCTCGATCGAGTGTCCATTCTTTGAATCAGACTCTTTTGGTTGCATTGGAATCGCATCAATGAGTTTTCTCTTCTTCTTGAACACCTTCTTCTGATTCCTTCTCTCTCGTGAGATATCGTGGGTTGAAAATTTTAGACTTTTTTGTAGATATATGATGTTCTAAGGTGATTCAAAGCCTGAGACTCAAGTATATTGATCTCCTGATGCTGAGGTAGGTGGTTTGTGCCTTTCTATAGATAGTATTTGAATTTTATGTGCCCAATACCCTTGATCGGGGTATTGTGTGTTTACTGTTTTAGCCCTATTAGTTGTCTGCTATGCTTGTATGCTTTAATAGATGTTAAATGAATGTGAATAGGGTTGATTTCTGTGCTTTGGAAGTGTTTTCTCATGCATGTTTTGTTTATGACCGTTTGGTCCTGCTTAGCCTATTAGGACGCCTTGTTATTTTCCATGCCTAGTATTGTAGGATGAAGTGATTCTTATATGTCTTGCTGTTATGCTGTAGACTGGTTAGACAAGTAGTTCTTGAGGTTTAATTTGGCCTCTTTACATTGATATGCTTGTTTGACTTACACAGGGCCATGAGAACCTGGTGTAGTGGACCATAGGAAGAATGGATGTAAGGGCTTCTCCAGAGTGTCTGTTATTATTGTTACGATGCGAGACCATAGGGGGAATTAGCATAAGTTCTTCCTCAGAGTTTCTATAATTCCTTGACGTGGGCCAAAGGGGGAATGTGACGTAAGTGCTTCCCCAGAGTGCCTTTTAGTTACCGATACGAGACTATGGGGGAATTGATGGTGAGGGCTTCCTAAGAGAGTCTATACTAAAGCTGAACCAAAGGGGTTAGACTATTTGTACTTCCCAGAGGGTTACTTGTGTTTTCTAGGCAGGAACAGAGGGGATTAGGCTGTGAGTACATCCCAGAGGGTTACCTGTTTGTAATTATCTATTTACCTACTATGTGAAACTGAATGCTTTGAAACTATGGAATTTTTTTTCTGTTGATTAATTCCTTGTTTACTGATTATTTTGTTTATTTCCTTCCGTATATATTCACTGATTATTAAGAACATATATCTTGGTGGTTTCCTACTGGGTTCCAAAATCATACTGCAATCCCCTCCATACTCATGAGGTAAAATTTATGTCCTGATATGAGATGATGGAACTCGTATCTCCATGAAACCGCACCACATCATCCACATACTTTTTTTCCAAGGCATCCACTGTGTCTGACTCCTTGATCACTAATAAGTGAACCAATTTAGTTATCCAATCCACTACTACACAAATAGTATCATAGCCTCCCTAGTCTCTTGGAAACCCTTTGAAGATATCCATCAATATGTCATTCTACTTCCACCCAGGAACATACAAGGGATGAAACAAACCACCGAGAACATGGTTCTTGACCTTTACCTTCTTCCAGACAATGCATATTTCCACAAAATCTGCTACTTCCTACTTCATCCTGAGCCAACAAAACCATTTCCTCAAACCATGATACATCATGTAAATTCCTAGGTGTATCGCTAATGTTTAGATATGAAACTCATGAAGGACTCCCTACATATCCCCACTGGAATGAAAAACCTCTCAAGAAACAACATCCGATTCTCACCATCCTCCGAACATCCCTCCAGAGCATCACCATGGACAAAAAAATCATGCAACACCTCTGCCTCTGAGTATCTCCACTGAGACTCTTCTACTTGCTTAATTTGAGAAGACTGCACTGTCATTTGAAACAAATTGCCTCCACCACCATCCACACCTGTATCCAAGTGAAAAGCTTCCAACTCTTCCATTTTCTCTCCAAGCATTCATAGATTCCCAAATGACCTCCTTATGTAATTTTCTGCTCAAACCATTGGCCACAACATTCTAATTTCCTAAGGTGTAGGAGATATCAAAATCATAGTCCTAAATAAACTCCATCCACCTCCATTGTCGCAAGATCATATCTCACTGAGAAAAGATATACATCAAACTATTTTGATATGTGAATACCACAAAGAGCTCTCTAATGAGGTAATTCCACCACAACTTCAGTGAAAACGTGACTGCTGCTAGCTCTAGATCATGGGTGGAATAGTTAGACTCATGATAATTTAACTAACCTGACCCATAAGAGATCATTTCTCACTATTTCATCAAGATGAATCCCAAGCCCAGATGGGAAGTATCATAGAACACCTCTATCATTACACCATACTTAGGAAACTGGAGAAATAGAGCACTAACTAGATTGCCCTTTAGATAAATGAATGCTTCCTTAAACTGCTCACTCTTTAAAAAATCTTCATCCTTCCTAGTCAAATATATCAACGGGGTAGTAACTCGAGAGAAGTCAGGTACACACCTTTGATAGTAGCCTAAAAGGACAAGAAAACTATGAACTTCTACTACATTATTGGGTTATTCCCAAGAAAAAAATTCCTCAACCTTTGAAGGGTCTACTACTATACCTTGCTGAGAGACCAAATTCCCCAGGAAATGCACCTCCCATGTCCAGAACTTAAATTTGGACATATTTCCATAGATCTAGTTGTGTAGAAGAACCTGTAATATAGTTCTGAGATACTCGATATTCTCCTCATTTGAATTTATGTATATATATATATATCATTGATGAATAAGGTGACAAAATGATCTAGGAACTCATAGAACACAGAGTTCATTAGTCCCATGAACACAACTGGTGTATTCATAACATTGAATGACATGAATACAAACATGAAGCTCCCATACCTTCTCCTAAAAGAAGCCTTTGGTATATTTCCCTCCTTCACCCTTAATTGGCGATATCCAGACCACTAATTGATCATAGAAAAAAATCACCCCTCTTAGCTGGTCAAAAATATCATCTATCCTTGGAAGGGGGTAATGGTTCTTGACCGCTACCAGATTTAGCCTCCAATAGTCTATACAGAACCTCAGAACACCACCCGCCTTCTTCTCAAACAGCACTAGAGAACCCCAAGGTGACACACTAGGCTAGCTAAAAAATTTACTTACTATATCATGTATCATAATCCTCAACTCCTATAGCTCATAAGGTTCCATCCAATAGGGAGCCATCAAAATTCTAGAAGCACAAGGCTACAAGTATATCCCAAACTCAATGTTGCATTAAGGGGGTAGAATCACAAATTTATCAGAAAAAACATACAAGAACTCCTCAATGACGCTCATAGACTCTACCATCTTAGTGTCCATTGACTCCACTGATAGCTTATCCAACAAATAATGGACGGGTTCCATACACCGATTACACACATAACAACCCAGCTCACCAACAAAAGCCACAAACTGACCATCCACATCCAAAAATAAGACTCTCCTCCAAAATCAGTCAATAAAAACATGTATATAATACAACCATTCAATTTTGAGAATGAAATCATATGGATTCATCTATAACAAGATGATATCCCCATGGGAGTAATGCTGTCCCATCATCAATCTACACCACCGACACACATCAAACAATCTAGTCTAGCCTTTGATTAGTGTACTCAACACCAGGGGAATGAGAGGACTCTCTAAATATATCCCAAAATCATGGGATAGATTCTGTGTGAAAAATTATTTAGAAGCTCTAAAATAAAACAATGAACAAGCAAGTGTGATAAACAAACTGACTATACCTCTGACGATCTCTGGCCCTACTGGAAATACTGCCTCTACTACATGTAATAGACCATGCCCATCTCTTCAACCTATCTGATGATGAACACCTCCATGTACATGATCACATCATAGACCCTGAACATGAGAAGCATCATGAGGTTGGCCCCTACCTACTTCATTTCCCCTCGGTGGAACAAAAGCCTACTGCCCCAGCTGATGAAACTATCTATAATGACCCATACTTTACATACATGGTTATTACTTCAAAATTAAATCATACTTATTACAACATATAACAAAACCATGAAAGGACCGTATAGGTATAGTGTCTTTAGAAACTGGGAAACATAAACAACTGGTTCATAAAGCATCTACACTGTCTCCTATTTATTTCTTCATATCTAGAGTCCCTTTTGGCATATCCTACTTAATATCCTTCTTCCTAACCTGGGGAAAAGAAAACATACAAAAGGGTGAGCTCAAATGATCAGTAAGGGTAAACAAAATAAATATCAATCACATCATATTCATAAGAATATATCATTTTGGAAATCTTAACCTGCAAAAGAGATCATAATTTCATAACATGGGATAAATCATAGTAGTGAAATGTAATCCCAATAATCATAAATTAAAACATGAAACTTTGTGTCATACACACATAATCATAGAGAATCATTTCTTAGTAGTCAAGACTCATATTCAAGACTATCTTAGCGGAAAAAGTCCATTTCTGAACCGAGTTCACTCCTCGTTTCAGTCCCGTTTCACTGAACCAGTTTAACCTGCCGTTCCAGCCATGTCTATCTCATGAGATATAAATATTTACCCAATTCATTGGAGGGAGATATAGATGCCACCCATCTCATAATGATACCATTCTTATGTGTGCCACAAAATCAAAAAAATCATACATCATTGCATAACCCATGTAATAAAAATGGGATTCTTAAACATCATGCCATCATAACACAATACATATAAGATAGAAGGACATCATAAAAATAATTTCATCATAACATAATCAAAACAATGTAAAAATAGGGATAGAAACATAACCCTATATTATCTTAGATGGAAAATAATTTTGATAAAATGATTGAAATCCATTCTTGAGGAAAATATCCTTTCTACTTCAAATTTATTTTCCTTTCTTAACATGTCATACAATTTTAAACTAAAATAAGTTGATTAAAAATAATCTTGAAAACTTGTAAAGTAAGCTTCTTAGAAATAATGTTTTAAAAATCCATTCATGACGTATAAGTTAAAAAAAACATTCTTCTCATACTTATGTCGGAAAAGTAAAAAAGTACCTCGTACGAAAAATGACAAAAGATTCCTTTCATATCTTTTACTAAAAACTCCCAGAAGGGTAAAATTGGATTAAAACAATTGTAGGAGGATAGAAATAATATTACATATTGAGGAAACATGGATGTTGATGATAACTATTCCCCAGTAAATTCTGAAGTATAAACAATCTCAGATAAAAATAAGATTGTGAGATTTTCCCTTACCTTAGATCCAATTTGTTTCGTAAGTGTCCGAACCTCCTGTATAATGATTTAAATAATGTTATTGACTTATTCCAGAATCATAATTATTTTTATGATATCATATATGGTCATATTCTTAGCTTCTTATTAGTAATATTTCATTGTTACTTGTTATTTGGGTGTTTATTGCTTTTTGTTCTTATGCGTGTTTTGTTGAATAAATTATTATTCTTCCTTTTCGGTTATAGATACCTCATTTCCAGAATGGTATTAGTGTAATATATATCATATTCATTCATTCAATTCATTTATATAATCATTATTCAATGAAGAACATGTATAATGAGTCGCATCACATCGTGGAGACGATATTCTGTATGTATGCACGAGCGATGATATCATTCCCATGATCGTGGAATTGTATTGGAGTGTATGTATACTATTTAAGAATCAATACCACTTTACAATAATCATATATAGTTATTTATTTTCACCATTATACCCATCCAAGTAAGGTGGTGGTGGAAAATAGATTACACCACGGCGTGGAGACGGTATTCCGTACGTACGCACGCGCGGTGATTTCGTTTTCCGTAGGATGGATAGATGGTGAAATAGGGTTATTTCATACTTATAATAACATATAAGTATATGAGTTATACTGATGTTATTAATTCATAATTAAAAAACTAAAGAAGAATAAGTGGAAGAAGAAATAAAGTTGAAAGAATCAGTGACGGACATTACCTCTTCTTTGAAGCGCCTCTTTGAGACCTCCTTTTAGGGCACTAAAATTGGTCTTTGAAGAAGACCAGGAACTCTAGGATGTTTCTAGGGAAGTGGAGAAGAGAATTTGGTAGGGTTTGGCCGAGCTTCAATTCTCAAAGTGGTGTGTGGAAGAGAGGGAGGAGGTGCCCTTTTATAAAGGAGGAGAGGGTCACCTTAGGAAAAACTAAAAATATTATTTTATTATAAAGTCATATTCAGTTTTTAATAGCTCCAATTTGATTTATTTCAAAGATAAGGTGGGAATGGGTTGAAATAATCTCATCTAATAGAATTTATACAAGTTTAGGGTTCTATTTTAACCTTATCATTTAGATTTAACTTTAAGTTAAATAATTTTACTTTTACCGTGTCTTTTTGTTTTCTTACACTATAAGGTTAATAAACTTACCATAACAAGCCAAACGAACCCCAATTTGTTTATTATTAATATATATAACCTTATCTAAGTCATTTGGCCGAACCATAGGTTTTTAGGAATAAAATAACAATTAATAATATAATATTTGTTTTAAAAACTATTTTATATCAATTTTGACACTATTTGATAGTTGATTTTTGTGAAAATCATAACAGAAAGATTAATTTGAAAAAATTTAATTAAATCAATAATAAAATGTAATATTAATATATAAAATTATTTTAATTCATAAAAGTATCAAATTACATTTATTTGGGTATTTATAACATCAATTATGTCAATATTTCATTAATAATATAATTACTTCATCATCATTGTGTCATAAATAAATGAAATTATTTAAAGTCTAAAAATTACAAATAAAATCCCATTATGTATTAAATCTTTTTAGATTTCTAATGAATATTTATAGTCGAATTTATCTTATGCATAACCCTATATTACAAATGATTTACTTATTAAACTTTGATTTTAACTATTTTAACCCTTCTTTAAATAAATTAATATTAAATGTCCTAATCTAATCCAAGTGTGCCTAAATGGTCATATTTTATTCCTAAGGTTGTTTTTGGTCGAATTAAACTTATCCAATAGAATTAGGACATGTGTTAGGGTAATAATAATATCATTTTTACCCTTAATTACCCTATTTACTTTTAACCATGGTAAAAAAAGTAAAAAGTTACTATTCACCAAAAAATATTTTTTATCTCATTGAACCACATTTTAATTACTGAAATCAACCGTGTCTCTCGGATTTTTGACATTCCACTCACAGAAGTGGTAAAATTAAGTTTTATGTGAATTTGGAAATTCTCCTAGGAGGTGGGTAAAAGACGGTAAAAAGTTCAATAAAATTTTTATATATCTAAAATTATTATAAAATGACTCTAGTGAATTACATTGAACTTATATAGGTATTATGTATCAATTTTTACCTAAAATAAATTTAAATAAAATAAATAATTATTTAAATAAAAAGCCAGTTTTTAAATAGTAACCTAGTGTTTTCACTATTCATCAAAAATTGAAAGTTTTCAGAAAAATACCAAAATTTCACCCTAGGCTAATTTAGATATTCCGAATCCAAAAATGAAGTCCATTTTGAAAGATGAAATTTAAAAAATTCAAAAAAGTGGTTATTATTATTCATAACGGCTAGTTTTAACAATATTTTAATAGCATATCGTTGTTTAGTGAAACTCGGTATTGCGTACGACGCAAGCTATCGAGGAAGGTCACGATTGCGTGTAAAGCAAACCAAGCTAGTGTTGTGTGTAGTGAAAGATCCCTTTGATGATTTATATAACATAAAAACAAAATATTTCTCATAAAGGTCTCAAGTGTTACACTATCTAACCAGCAAATGCTGTTGAGGTTGATGCTGAGCCTATCTACATCCACCAAATTGAGCCCAAACCCCTACTATACATTGGATCTAAATATGGTTGTGAAATCCCTAGAAGAGTCACCTAATCCCCAAGACCATGAAAAAATATCGGGGACCACTGACACCAGAAGGCTGGAAAGGAAGCTGCTGAGTTTGACTCCCTGTCAATAAAAACCTCAACGGTCCTGGAACCTGAGACATGTTGCTGGTAACCATGACTCTTGAAATAATATACTAGATCTCCTCTCTAGTAGAACTATTCATGATTGAATCCACTAAATCTCCTATTCCTTCTTATGAACTTCCAAATACATTGGAAATGTGAAAGGAGTAACCACATACTGTATCAAAGGACGAAGCATATCTTCAAGGTGTCTCGCATGAGACTCCTCATCTGGAAAGAGTCTGGTGAAAAACAAAATAGGTCCTTGATCTTGATCCCAAGATCCCTCATTGAAATACTCCCATATTTAAGGGAGAGTAGCTCCTACCTCTTCTTAGCCTTTATAGTCAATGAAAGGAAATCTGCTTAGAATTTCTTCTCATTGTCATCCCATAAAATGATTGCTTCCTTCCACTCCCCTAGATAAAGCATCCACCATTGATGCACAACTCATTGCATATGACTGAATTCAAAAGGAATATAGTACTCCATTGGTTCCTTAATCGAACTAAAGTTGATCTCAATCTACTCGATCCATATTTCTATTTCTATGTCTATAAAACTTCCCTTGTACTTTCCCAAAAGCCTTCTACTAGAAAGCATGTAACATCCTCTACCACTGGTCATCCTCCTTAATTAGATCAACCCTCTGTCAATCAACTAGATCAGCCTAATGAGACTCAACTGTATGAGACACTTGCTGATGATGACCAAGATCCATAGCTAAAAAGTAAACAAAGAGTTAACAAGCCAGAGTAGTATGTAATTTTTATTTAATATTAATTTTAACTCTTTTAACTCATTTTGTTAATCATTTAAAATTTCCCAAAACAACCCAATAAAAATAATAACAAAAGTCATTATGATGAATTTAACTTTCCTAGGGTCTCTACCCTACAAGTGGTGTGGACTCACTTGTTTGTTCAATAGGCTCAAAGTCCTTCCATCATATCATGGGGGGCCATAAAATCATGTGCCTTAGATGGTATTCCTTGGCCTATGTCATGAACCAAGATCACCTAACACTATCACCCTAACAACCCATTAAATACTCACTATGATTGACCCAAAAATCCATCCTATCTCTCAACCACCCCTTTGATACTATTCTGTCATGACCCCTCCCTCTAAGGATACCCCTCATAGGTTGGGAGTGGGGAAAGAGAGATAATGACCCCTGAGTCCCGCCTCTAGTTAGCCCTAGATCAGCGACTAGCAACAGGGTATACATATTACAAAAAATCAAGATAAAGTAGTTTTATATATGTAGGGTGAGTATACTATTATAATCTGTTGGAAAATTAAAGTTTCTCATGCACAAGTGAGAGAAGCATACTAATGACTCTATGAGAAAACAATAGAACAAAAAAGAACCTAATAGGTATACTAACCTTCCCAACCTTACTAAAGAACAATCACTAAATAACGCAAGTCAAGTAATATAATATAATTCACATCAATTATAGGGCACCCCACACCACTTCCCAATTATTAGCCGCTCTTGCCTAATGGAAAACCTCCCCATGATCCCACATCTTTTGAAAGTACTAGGTCACCAATTGGGACTTAAAAACCACAACACATACCACCCACAGACACTTGGGCCACATACCACATCACATCTCACCCACAGACACCTGGGCCAAATACCACATCACATCCTACCCGCATACACCTGGGCCATAAGTCACATCACACCCCACCCACAAACACTTGGTCCACAAACCACATCACTTCCCACCCAAAGACACCTAGGACACAAACCATATCACATCCCACCCAAAGACACATAGGACACAAACCAAATCTCATCCAAAAGACACCTAGGAAAGAACAACACATCTCATCCAAAAGAAACCTAGGAAAGAACCACTCGTTTGTACACACCTCGACCTTACAATACACAACCTGCCTGAAGAATCACGGGCTATAACCACCTGGAAGAGGGAGAAGGGAAGAGTGGGTGACCAACTATCCATCCTCCCATCAAGATGTTGGGTAATAAACCATCCCTCATGATGATGGGGGTATTCGAAAAATAGTTCTCAACTAGGGTGGGGTGCATATAGAAATCATAAGGAAAATACAAGTATATACATATATGATACCAACCACTCATGCCCAAACTATGGCATCCTAAACTAACAACCAACTAAAAACACTTTCAACATCACCGCTACATCTAAATTCACAACACCACACAACATGCCACAAAACCCATTAAAATTCCAAATCAATTTAATTAACCATTTCCATCCTATTATCCAAACCAACCCAAGGAATTGTTTTCTTTATTAATAAAGTATTTATTTATTCCATCACTACCTAGGTAACTACCAATAATAACACACAATGATAAACCCAATTTTTAGAAGGTGAAGAGCCCTGATAAATGAAGGAAACTTCACATTTAATATATATCATTCCACGACCTATAGGTTTAACACCGTTACACACTATAACATATATCGATATCTAAATACTGGGTGAAGATTTATGCATGTTAATCATGGGGAAATTCTGAGAGAATTACCCATACCAATCACTATTATCCTTATTCAAAATCATCCCTCTCAAATCACATACCAATATAATCAACCCCTAACTCACAACCCCATTCGATAACACATTACCGCATAACCAGTTTCACAGCCTTGCTGCACAAAACATATCATCCATTCCACAATCATCCAATATCTCATCTTGAGATTCCATTACACCACCCAATCTATCCCACAACACACATCTGTGATCTCATCCAAACTACATCACCTACCAGAATAGACCTAGACACACATCACATCACCACACATGCTAAGGAAACCCACAAATTATAGATTTAATAAGGAATCCATTATTTTATTCCACTTGTTAATTATGAGGTTATCATAGAAACTATATAATCCTAGGGAATACATCCATTATCCTAATATACTTTATTAACTATTTTTTATATATAAGTATCCAACCAAGTACAAACAAAATGAATCCCACAATTTCTCTAGTGTGCATATATGGCCCCCAATGACCATAATTTTTAGTGGGGAATCAAGTTTAAACAATCACATGATAATAAGAAATATAGAGGCTATAAAAGCATGTGAACAAACCATATCTACCCCTCAATTTGAATCAAATAATTCTTTATTTTAAATTAGGCCGAAACAACCATGATTTATAGGTAAATAGAAGTAAAACCCATCCAACATGATGAAAAGCAAGGATAAATGAATGAAATCCTATCTCAAGGAATCTTTTCTATTATTGCACACTATAGGGAAAGGAATAATTCTCGTGAACCACAACTGAACCATGAAAAAAGTGAATCAACCTACACTGCACCAAGGTTTCATCAAAATTGTTGGGAAAAAAATCCCTCAAGGCATCATTGAATCATTTTTGAGGTGATTGTGTTTGTTGAAAAAGTGGGCCTCCATGTTTTGTTTATTGAAAAATTAGACCATGATGTATGAGTGTGTCGACAAAGGGGGTGTTCATGGTGATTTTTTGGGTTCAAGGGATGTCTTAAGAAATCGATGATTGATTGAAGAACCTCGACAAAGGAATGGATGATCTAGAGGCGGTACAAAAAGAGAAGATACAAGGTCACGCCATTTTATAGTGTTTACCAAATTATTGGGCCTGAAAATCAGAAAATAGAGAGATGTGTTTTTGGTAAAGGGAGGTGTGCACAAAATTGGAGTGGTGTGTGAAAAATTAAGTGTGGTGCGAAAAATCAGCGGGATGTGCGAAATAATTGCGCGGTGTGCGAAATATGTGCGGGATGCGTGTAATAGAGAAATGAAGTTTTCACGCAAGAGGTGTTTCGAGGTCCAAATCTTGAAAATTGGCAAAGGCATGAGGTGCGCGAAATATTGGAGCAGTGCGTGAAAAATGGTGTTGCGTGGAAGATTTTTTTTCGCTCTCAAAGAGAATTACACGCTCAAGGAGGGTTTTTCGCGCGGGGTCAATTCTGCTTATAAATATGAAGTGACCCCCCCTCATTCATGTGGATGAAGACTTAGAGAATACCCAATCAATGGCATGTGAAATTGAAGTTCGCAAGGAGGTTGTGCGTAAACATTAAGTTTTCACGTAAAGTTAGGTGTTGCGCGTAAAAGAGTTGTTGCATGAAAAGTGGATTTCGCGCAAGGCAGGAAAATTACGTGCAAGGCAGTTTTGTGGCTGCGCATAAAATTTGGAGGTTGTGCATAAAAGAGAAGTTGTGTAAAAATTTTATTTCATGCAAGGAATGAGAATTACGCGCAAGGTGCCGTAAGGGCTGCGCGTAAAACTTGGGGTTTCCCGGTACACCTGGTGCAAAGTGAGATTCATCTGCGGGTGAAAGTTGAACATCAACAAAGAATCTATCAATAGTTAAAGATTTAGATTTCATTAGTGATAATGAAGAAACCTACAGGTTTATAAATTGTGAGTGGATCCTTTCCAGAGTAGTGAGAAAAGGAAGAGAAAGAAGGTGATCCTCTCCAACTGTAGTGAACCCGAGAGAGATAAATAGGGAGTGACCCTTGGGAAATCAGTGAGCTAACCCTAAAAATAATAAAGGCAGTGAGCCTGGGCATAAAAGTGATCTATCACAAACATTGTAAAAAACAATGTGCTTTTAGTGAATTTGGTACAGCGGCACATCGTCGTTGTATGATCCTTAGACGTAGCCCAGTGAGGGTAAACCAAGTAAAAATTGTTGTGTCCTGTGCATGTTTTACTTTCTGTTTATATTGTGCAACAAAAAATAGAGAGAAGATGGTTTTGATTAATAGTGAAACAAGATCATAACGGGCTATAATTTTTAATAATTCATACCCTGATTCACCTCCCTCTTAGGGTATTCAGCATTGTGGACTTAAAAATTGGTATCAGACCGAAAGGTTGATATTAATTCTTCTCTCAATGGAGGTCACTAATCATAAAGGGATTCCGATCTTTGATGGATGTAATTTTCAGATATGGAAGAATTGAATGCAACACTATTTCTGATCTTTGGGAATGGATGTGTTATCAGCAGCTATGCATGGTATCACAACTGATATTAATAGTGGTGCATTATCAGAAGCTGAGCATAAAGAGTTGGATGCTGATGCCAAAGCAATCAATGCCTTAGGGGGAGCCATTTCCAATCCCATATATACAAAGGTGATATCATGTAAGACGTCACATGCCATGTGGGAAAAGCTATTGAATATATATGAAGGGGATACAAAGGTCAGAGAGGCAAAGCTGCAAGTGTTGTGGAATAAGTATGAAGATCTGAAGATGAACCCGAATGAGTCTGTTGATGCATTCTTTGACAGGGTAAATATTGTTGTTGAAGATATGTGAGGACTTGGTGAATTCATTGAAGACATAAAGATCATAAAGCACATCTTGAGGAAGCTTCCACCTTGGTTCAATCCGAAAGTTTCAGTACTAGAAGATAAAGATCTCAAAGAGCCGACACTGGACAATTTGAATAGTACCTTGGTTACATATGAGATGAGGAATGATGATAACGAGGCTGTGGAAAAGGTGAAATCCAAAGAGATGGAATTTAAGGCCATGAATAAGCTCACCATTGAAGATTCTAAAAAAGAAGAAGAGAAAGATGAGGTTATGTCATTCCTTTCCTCCTAACTTCAAAGAGGAAAAATAAAGTTCAAAGGGAAACTTCCACTTGATTGCTTTAGATGTGGAAAAGTTGGTCATCTTGCTGCAAGATTCCCCAAAAAGTTTTAAGAAGAAAATTATGAAGATGAAGTTGAAAACCTCAAGAATAAATCTTCAGCCTATGTGAAAGGGAAGAATAAGTTCAAGAGAAATTTCTTCAAGAAGAAGAATATTATTTCACAAGAAATAGACAGTTCAGATGAGTCTGAGGGTGAAGAGGTTGAAAATTGTAAAGATCATGGACAAAATGAAATGGTGGCTATTGTTAGTAGTGATCAAGAAAAGGAATAAACTGATGCTAATGAAGAAGAAGAATAAATTGAAGGGAGATTTGACATGGAATCTGAATTAGAAGAATATCTTGAAGAGATAGATATTTGGAGATCAAAAAAATAAATAAAAATAAAGCCAACAAGGTGGTACATGATTCTAAACTCTACATGAAATAGTAGGAAGAAGAGAAGTCCGAGCTAGTAAAAGAAATAGAAAACCTTAAGTCTTTGAGGCCAGAGGGCACAAAAAAGGTTGATGAGCATAAGATCAAGATTGAAGAACAGAAAAGGGATATCGATGACTTGAATGGAAAATTGAAAGATCACGTCAAGCGTATCGAAGAGCTTGAAGAGGAAGTTGTTGGTCTGTAGAGAAAAGTCAAAGATCAGGAATTTTTTTTTATTCCTAACATATTCTTGGGAAAGTAGGTTATTACGAAGACTGAAAAGATGAAAGAGGAGCCTAGTAGTTCAGCAGAGAAGAAGCAGAAATTGAGCTCAGACGTTGAGGCTGTTTTAGGTCTTAATCAGAAACAAAAATCTTTGACAATTGAAGTCAGACCGCAAGCACCAGTCCCAATATTGAAGGTTGATTTAGGCATAAAGAAGAATCATAATATTCAAAGATCCCAAGTGGAAACTCATAGTGCTAAAGGACCATGAAGGAATGAATCATATATCAGGTGTTATTGTTGCAGGAATATGGGACATTCACAGTATGTGTGTTCCATAGCCAAGAGATATCAAAGGGAACGATAATAAAGGTGGAATTCAAATAGAGAATGGTTCTCTAGAACATATTTTGAAGGACACTATTTTTGGTGTGGAGGATTTGGGCACATGGCTAGGTACTGCACTTCAACCATACAAAGGAATGTGCCAAAGCAAAATCAAAATGTTTGCAAGCTACAGATCAATAAACCAACAGGTGAGTTAAAAGTGCAAAATAGATTTGTAGCATTTCCAGATGAAGCTGGTCCATCACACTCTAAGGAAGATCGAGTTCTCCAAACCACACTGAGTGTGAAGTCGAAGACATGGATCAAAAAGAAAAAGAATGAAATGGTAGTAGTTGCGGAAATTTCCCTTAAAGCTTCAGATCGTTCAGGATTATGGATCCTTGACAATGGTTGCACATCCCATATGATAGGGAATAAGGATCTCATTACAAACATAAAATATGAAAAAGAAGAAGTTTTCAAGTTTGGTAATGATGAAGGGCTGAATATTATTGGTTTCAGAAAGGCCAAATTTGGGGGAAAAGAAATGAGACATGCTGATGTCTTGGTAGTAGAGGGTCTTAGTCAAAACTTACTCAGTGTCAGTCAACTATGTGACTCTAGGCACTCTATCCAATTTACCAAGAAGATGTGTGTTGTGAAAGGAAAAGATGGATCAGTTGTTCTATAAGGAAAAAGGACAAAGGGAAATCTTTACCTTGTAAGCGGGGAAGAAGATATGTGCCTTTTATCCAGAGAGGAAGAAAACCAGCTGTGGCATAAGTGACTTGGTCATCTATGCCAACCATCCATGAAAGATCTGGTAAAGTGTGATGCTGATAGAGACCTTCCCAAACTATCATGTGATCGCAATCATACATGCGATGCTTGTCAACAAGGGAAGATCATCAGAATGACATATAGGACAAAGGAATATAAATAAACCAGAGTGATTGAATTGGTGCATGCTGATGTATGTGGACCTATCTCACCACGATCTATAAATGGGAAAAGGTACTATGTCCTTTTCATTGATGATTATAGAATAATGGCTTAGGTATTTTTCATTAACCATAAGACAAAAGTGTTCAGTTGTATCAAGCAGTATAGGAGGGAATCAGAAAGGATGCTTGGGCAGAAAATTTTGAAGTTTCATACAGATAATAGTATAGAATTCACAAACAGTCAAGTGGAAGACTATCTCGAGAAACACGAGATAAGGCATCAAGTTTCATCAATGAGAACTCCCCAACAGAATGGAGTTGTTGAAAGGAGAAATTGGATCATCAATAACATGGCTAGAACAATGATTATTGAAAAGGACCTACCAGAAGAATTTTGGAAGGAAGTAGTTTTGACATCGGTCTATATTTCGAATAGGTATCTATTGTGTCTGAAGTAAGGGAATACTCCGTATAAAATGTGGTACGAAAAGAAGCCAACATTGAAATACTTTAGAATATTTAGAAGTAAGTGTTTCATTCTCAACAAATAAAATCACAGGAAGTTTGAGTCATGAGGATATGAGGGAATATTCCTTGGCTACTCAGGAAAAATAAAAGCATATAAATGCTTCAACAAAAGGCTGGTAAATTTTTTTGAGAGTAATGATGTCACTATAGTTGAAAATGAACAGAATAATCAACGACCTAGTGACCCGTTTTGGGATGAAAGTGATGAGGAGGTAAGAAACATAGGGAGAGTAGAAGTGGAAGAACATGACTCAGAAGAGATACTGATGATGATCAATAGGAAAAAAAGTCTGTGTTTTCAAGGAAACCAAAGAGTTGAGCTGAAATTGATAAGTAGAATATCATTGGTGATCAGACAACTCTAGTTCAGACAAGAAGAATGAATTCACTGCAGTAGACATCTTTCCTATCTCAGGTAGAACTGAAATGTTTTGCTGATGCAGCTGAAGATGAAAACTGGGTTCAAGCAATGAATAAAGAGCTTGATCAGATTGAGAAGAACCAGACATGGGAGATTGTTTCGAGACTAGCAGATAAGAATTTCATCAGGACTAAATGGGTTTATCGCAACAAGATGAATGAAGATGGTGAAGTGGTTTGAAACAAAGCATGACTAGTGTGAAAAGGGTACTCCCAGATAGAGGGAATTGATGTTGATGAAACATTTGCACCTGTTGAAAGTATGGAGACAATTAAATTATTTTTAGCCATAGTAGTGCAAATAAAGTTCAAAGTGTTCCAGATGGATGTCAAATTTTCATTCCTGAATGGGGTTCTAGAGGAGGAATTGTATATTGAGCAGCCAGATGGTTTTCTCATTCATAACGATAAGAACAAGGTTTGAAGACTGAATAAGGTGTTGTATGGGCTGAAACAAGCACCAAGGGCATGATACTCAAAGCTTGATCAGTACTTGAAGAAGCTTGGTTTCCATCATGGAGGATTTGATTATAATCTCTATTTCAGCAATGACAATAATCAAAGGATTATGGTGTTGGTTTATGTCGATGACATAATTTTTTGTGGATCATATGAAGCTAAGTGCAGACAGTTTTCCAAATTCATGAAAAAATGAGTTTGAAATGTCAATGATTGGAGAGATAACATTTTTCCTTGGTCTACTGGTGACTCAAGGATGGAATGGAACATTCATTTCTCAATCCAAATATGCCAAAGAGGTTTTGAAAAGGTTTGGAATTGAAAATTCCAAGGAGATGAAGACTCTAGTTTCTACCCAGATGAAACTTTCCAAAGATGAGGATGGAAAGGCTGTAAATATAATAGAATACATGAAAATCATTGGAAGTATATTGTACTTAACTGCGAAAAGGCCTGAAATTGTTTTCACCACATGCCATGTAGAAAGATATCAGAGTAATCCCAAGGAAATCCACATGATTATAGTAAAAAGAGTAATTTGGTATATCAAGTGCACGGTAGACTTCGGCTTGACATATAATGACAAATCTCAGATAGAGTTATTGGGATATACTGATGCTGACTGGGCTAGTTCAGTAGATGATAGAAAATCAATGTTAGGTGGTGCATTATATCTTGGAGGATTGTGTATTTCTTGGATAAGAAAGAAACAAGATTTCATTTCATTGAGCACCACAGAAGCTGAGTATATTGCAGCCACTCAAGCATGCACATAGTTATTATGGATGAAGCAGCAGCTTGAAGATATGGGAGTTGAAGTGAATTCTCTGATCAGAATCCAGTGCGATAAATCAAGTGCTATAAATCTCAGAAAAAATCCCGTCTATCACTCAAGGATAAAGCACATTGAGATAAATTATCATTTTATCAAGGAGAAAGTTGAGCAGGTAATCATGAAGTTAGAGTATATGCCTATAGAGCTTCAGGTTATATATATTCTGACAAAGGCCTTACCCAAGGAAGAGTTTGAAAGGCATCGACTAGCTCTAAGAGTTCAGTTGACTTCCCGCACTTAAAAGATTGTGGATATGAAACCCCCTCTCCCTGAGGTATGATGTGTGTTTTTCCCTAATTTTTTGATATGATCTCTCTACTATGTTACAGACTACAAAGGAGTGACCTTTGGGTTCATTGACAAAGGGGGAGAAAATAGTGATCTTTAAAGTGGGAGACAGTGTGGCTTTTTGAAAAATCATGAATGATATAAGGAGAAGCTGATATGTGGAGAAGCGAGATAGGGGGAGCAATGAGAAAGGGGGAGAGTATTAAATCTGATGATGCTAGAAGTGATCGATCAAATCATAGATATCACGATACGATATCTACAGATCATGATAAAAGCAGATGAGTGATAGTGAGAGAAGGTTTCCAGAAATCCACAATTGGTATCAGTTTAGTAATTGGTATCAGTTTGGTATTAATAGTTGGTGTCAGAAATGTAGTGTTTCATTGATGAACCTTTTCATTTACTCTTGTTTATCACACCAAGCATTGCTCATGTGGGCTTAGAGTATGTGTTAAGTGAATCCTTGAACACTATCAGAATTGCAAGAGGTGAATGGTGGTAGTGGATGGAAGGATCTTTAATGAGGTATCAAGTGCAGAGAATCATTATGAGAAGAGTTGTCAATAAACCCAAAGGGGGAGATTGTTGGGAAAAAATCCCTCAAGGCATCATTGAAGCATTTTTGAGGTGATTTTGTTTATTGAAAAAGTTGGCCTCCATGTTGTGTTTGTTGACAAAGCAGACCATGATGTATGAGTGTGTCGACAGAGGGGGTGTACATGGTGATTTTTCGGGTTCAAGGGATGTCTTCAGAAATCGATGATTGATTGAAGAACCTCGACAAAGGAATGGATGATCTGGAGGCGGTACAAAAAGAGAAGATACAAGGTCACACCGTTTTCTAGTGTTTGCCAAATTTTTGGGCCTGAAAATCAGAAAATGGAGAGATGTGTTTTTGGTAAAGGGAGGTGCGTGAAAAATTGGAGTGGTGCGTGAAAAATTAAGTGTGGCGTGAAAAATCAGCGGGATGCGCGAAATAATTGCGCAGTGCGCGAAATATGTGTGCAATGCACGTAATAGAGAAATGAAGTTTTCGCGCAAGAGGTGTTTTGAGGTCTGAAGCTCAAAAATTGTAAAAGGCATGAGGTGTGTGAAATATTGGAGCAGTGCACAAAAAATGGTGCTGCGTGGAAGATTTGTTTTTCGCGCTCAAAGAGAATTACGCGCTCAAGGAGGGTTTTTCGTGCGGGGTCGATTATGCCTATAAATATGAAGTGACCCCCCTCACTCATGTGGATGAAGACTTAGAGAATAACAAAGAAGTGGCACGTGAAATTGAAGTTCGCAAGGAGGTTGCGCGTAAACATTAAGTTTGTGCATAAAGTCAAGTGTTGCGCGTAAAAGAGTTGTTGCACCAAAAGTGGATTTCGCACAAGGTAGGAAAATTACGTGCAAGGAAGTTTTGTGGCTGCGTGTAAAATTTAGAGGTTGCACGTAAAAGAGAAGTTGCACAAAAATTGTATTTCACGCAAGGCACAGGAATTACGTGCAAGGTGCCGTAAGGGCTGTGTGTAAAACTTGGGGTTGCCCGGTACACTCGGTGCAAAGTGAGATTCATCTGCGAGTGAAAGTTGAACGTCAAAAAAGCATCTATCAACAATTAAAGATGCATATTTAATTAGTGATAATGAAGAAACCTACATGTCTATAAACTGTGAGTGGATCCTTTCCAGAGTAGTGAGCAAAGGAAGAGGAAGAAGGTGATCCTCTCCACTGATAGTGAGTCAGAGAGAGAGAAACAGGGAGTGAACCTTGGGAAAGTAGTGAGCTGACCCTAAACATTGTAAAGACAGTGAGTCTGGGCATAGAAGTGATCTAGCCTGAACATTGTAAATAGTAGTGTGATTTTAGTGAATTTGGTACAGCGGCACATTGCCATTGTATGCTCCTTGGACATAGCCCAGTGAGGGTGAACCAAGTAAAAATTGCTGTGTCCTGTGCATGCTTTACTTTCTGTTTATATTGTGCAATGGAAAAGAGAGAGAAGAGGGTTTTTCTTAACAGTGAAATAAGATCAGAATGAGCTATAATTTTTAATTAGTCATACCCTGATTTACCCCCCTCTCAGGGTATTCAGCCTTGTGTACCTAACAAAAATGGAACCCAATGAATCCCTAAACTAAAGAAACACCACCACCGTGGATGGTAAAGAGAATAATGTAAGCAATAAATGAAAAAGAGAATAGAACTCCCCATGGATTGACCATAGATTGCCAACAAACATCCACTAGGATCTACAGATTGATGTGGGAGGGAAAGGGATCAAAGAACACTTTAGGGGGCCTAGGATTCACCCAAAATGAGAGGAAAAAGTAAAATACAACCCAATTAATGAGGGTTCATTCGAAAAAGAATCTTAAAACTACACATGATCAAGGTATTACACAACATGTAATAACCTTTCACATCGTGTAATACCTAGGGTTCTATTTTCATCGAAAAACACATAGCCTATCCATTTTATTTATATTTCTAACAAAAAATTATTACACCTCACAAAACCTCCATGAAAAATTATGAAACAAGATTTCATACCGTGTAATATAGTTACATGAAATGTAATCCCCCTTCTTCCATCCTTTAGAAACCAATCTTCGCCAAACTCCCTCTGAGCCTCCCCCGAACACTTCCAGTGACCAAAAACTACAAAGTAATGGACTAAGAAGGCATAAAACATTAAATTTTTTTCTTTATTCTTTCTATAGGATATAAATATTTCATTTTATCATGTTTTACATCGAATTTATTATGTTTTTGGATTCATATGACTCTTATACTATTGTAAATATTTATTCCATATTTCATAATTGCTGATCCTAATATTTATTAGTATGAATTATCTTATGTTATGCTCAATCAATTTTATTATTTCATCATACCATTATGATCACCGATTTGATTCAATTATTATTTCACATGTTTACCTTTACTTAGAATTTTATCTCACCCTTCTTATGTTTCCTTTTCCCCTAGGTTATGAAGAATAATGAAAAATGGATTCTGTATTTAATGGTTTCATATGTGTATAATTTCATGGGATATGTTGAATACATAATATTGAATATGAAAATGTATGTATAGTAGTAGAAATATGACCTTGAAGTCATGAGTGTTGTTTATGTGTATGTTTATCATAATTCTATAAAACTATAATCCAAAAATATATTGGCTATTTAATCAACCCAATATTTCCTCTAGATTTTGTAAGGTTTTAGTGGAAAAAAATTAGTTCACATATATCGATATCAAAAACATAAATGTAAATTTTTATGCTTTTAGAAATTGATCCAGGAGTGTGGGTTCATTGTTGGTACACATGGAACCTTTAATTTCATTAATATTCACTTCAAAATTATTTTTCCTTGAGGTGTATTTAATTTCATGTTCATCCATCATTCATATAAGTGGATCAAATTCATCAGTTATCAATGAAATCTATATTAATTCTCTCTTAGAGATCTATTGTGAGTATACCATCTTTTTTTCCATGGCATAACCTTCATCGATAACCATAATTTTCCTCCAAAATAGTCAATCTATTTTCTTGAACTACATAATTTTATGCAGTAAAATTTTTATACATTTTTCTCATAAGAATGATGGATTTCAGTATGACATCATTTCCCTTTTTATGCTACATTTTCTTTCTATGTGACTATAGTTAGAAAATGTGAATAAAATATTGAAAAAAAATTCTTATATTCATGTCTCAATTAATATATTATTGCAACAATTTTATATAAAAAATTTACTTATTGGAATTTTATGAAAAAACTTATGTTGTATCCCAATCATCCATAATATTATAATTTTATATAAACCTACCATTTATAACCATTTCATCCTATATTGAAAGTATATTTTTTATTAATAGTTTGTATATTTATAAATTTAAATGATCCAATTAATGATGATTTCTTATAGAGAATATTTAACATATTTTTATACTTTGATAATCTATGATTTGATTCTAGCACCTTGATCTTCTCACATTTCTCCATCATTTGGGAAATAACTGTATTCAATTATAATTCAGATTCATTTTTATCTTTCTCCTCTCTTTATTTTGTTTCTTAGGAAACTTAAAGAATATTTAATCATTTATTCTCAATAAGAATATTTTCTTTTAATACTAGGTCATATTGATGAATTATTTTTTATTGATCCACCTTATCATATAGGAATTTGATATTCTCTTCATTACTATGTGAAAATTCAATCATCTAAAAACATAATATTATTGAAATTTAACCATTATATTAAACACTACCATCAACCTCAATTGAACTGTTCATATTACCTTATTAGCATCTCAATATTTTAAATTTAAATACTAAGTTCAATATCATACAAGATATGCACCACCAAGATTAAAGAAACAATTAAATATTATCATTTAAATATAATTGTTATAACTTAGCCATTAATTGGTGAGTATGAATAGTAATAACTAATTTGGAAAATAAATTTAAATTTCCTACTCAACATATATGAAATTAATAATTCTTAGGAAATAATTAGTTAATTTTTATTAAAGTCATCTTATTCATAAAAAATACATTTTATTCAAATATGAGTTTTTCTAACTTTTTTTGAGTGAATAATTAGATTAATTTCTAGAATTTCAAGAAAATTTATTTGAAAAAATGGATTTCATTTTTTATTTATCCCTTCAAAATTATATTAAAATTAATTCTTGATTATTTTATGAAAATATTTTTTTATCAAGGAATAGTGAAAAATACTTTTTTTAAAACCGTATTATAATTTTAAATTATTTAAAAATGAAAATTATATTTTGAATTATTATTAAAATATAAGTAATTAATTTACAATTAAAAAAAATTGAATTATTATTTTTGAAATTTATTATATACTTAAATTTACTAAAAATCATTTTTATCTTTAAAAAGGGATATTTTCTTAAAAACCATTTATCATTGCATTTTTAAAATTAAAATTTATGTTTAAATATTCCACATTATTTTGTTGATTTTTTTTAAAATTCCACATTTTTAATAAGTGATTCCTAATTTAGAAAATAAGTCCATTTTATTTTTTGGTAAATATGAATAGTAAAAAGAGTAATTTATTATTACCACAATAAATGATAAATTGGGTAATTAATGTTTAAAAATAAAATGATAAGGACTACAAGATTAAATTAAAACATTAATAAATCATATTATATTATTATTCATCTTTAATAATCATCCAAATTATGAATTTAAGAACTTTTGGGGAAACATGGATGAGATTATGACTTTTATAATATTTTATTTAAGAAAAGTCAAACATGTCACCCTATTGTTTTTAATGACTATAATATTTTTAACATGGGGTTATATAGAGGAAATTCTAAAATATATATATTATTTTGAAATATTAAGAATTTATCCTCATAATTTTAATTTAATTTTATATTCTAGATAATAAATAATTACCTTAAAATCATACACAATGCTAATGCAATAATTTATCAATTAATTAAAAAAATAAAATAATTGATAATAAAAATACTATAATAAATATTATTTGCACTAAATAACATAATAAATGAATTTTTAGGTTAACATGAAATTTTAGTGATATAATAAAATATTTGGTTCTAGTTATATATATTGTCTTCATATTATGAGTGTCAATATAATGAATAGTTCTAAAAATTTACATTATGGATATTTTCTTGTAAATAATATTTTATTAAATGATATAAAATACCAAAAAATATTAAAGTCTCCCAGGAAATTATGATAGTGTTTAAAATATCTATCATGTACCTTTATGGGTATTTGGTCATTTTATAGTAACTATATCAATCCTTGAAATGTAAAATTTTATATTGTCATGGTAAGAGTTAAAGAGGTTAAATAAAGGTTATAATGAAAAGATAATTTTTAAAAATATAGTCCAAATTTTTATAATTTTTTTATTGTATGAGAGGATTTTGAACCATAATATTATTAACCACTAAATAAATCAATATGGTTTCATTTTTAATTGAATATTAATTTTTATGAAATTAATATTTTGAGAAAATCCAAGAGCCTCCCTCCACTCTCTTACCAAATGGAACTGCTTTTTCTAATTACATCACACATAAAAACTCATTTTTATTGATCAATACCTACCCCATTAAAATAATATACTCCATAATTTATTATATTATACATTTATTAGGCATAAAACTAACCATATAAGGCTTAAGTCGATAATCAAAGGAGGTTTTCAAAATAAGAGGTTTAATTTTTATCTGTTTATTTTAGTTTTTTTTCTTATGCCACATCCTTAAAATCATTTTCAACCATGATAAAAATAATAAAAACAATATAATAAATATACTAAGATTATATTATGTTGAATTATTATCCTATATACATTTCTAACATCCATTAAATGGGAGAATAATTCATTGTTCATGTGTACGATGAACTATCGCCTCACGAACCAATGTACTTTGTTTTCCATCAATGTCACTAATAAATTGTTGTAATGGTAGAATTAATGTTTATATATGATATTCATGAAATATTTATCATTATAAATAGATAATATATCATTTATCATCTTACCATTCAATGCAATGAAATATGATAATGTCGTTCAGGTGTACGTGTGGACTACCACCTTCACGAAGTGATGTGGATCATTTTTCATCACCACTTCACATAGATGATATATATACATATATATTTATATTTAAGAAAATAATATGATATATTTTATATCTTTATATTTAATGAATGATAAAATAATACTTATCTTCTTTCAATAACAATCGTTGAAAAATGGAAGTTTACTCATGCATACGTATGGCCTACTATCTCCATGACTATAACATAGTTCATTTTTCATCACCATATTTATTATTTTTATTTAAAAGTATTATTTATGTATAAAAAATTATAAATATTTCATTATAGTTATTCTATAGATGATGGAAGAATGAACTCTTTGACCATAGTAATGACACTAAAGCCATTATGGACTTTTGAACCGAATATCATCAAAACATCCGACGCGAACTTAAATGATTATATAAGTTTATATAAAATTTAAATAAGTTATATAAAATGAATAATAAAATTTAAAATTTTTATTATGAAATTATAAATTGAACTATATTTAATATTTAGGAAGAAAAGGAACGTACATGATGAATCCGACTCAAGGTATGTGATTTTTATCTTAATTTTATTTTTGTGGGACACATGATTTATAACTAAATGTTTATTTCATGTGGTGTATTTACTACCATTGAATGAAATCTATGATTTTAATCATTTAAATTAGTTTATATAAATATCCATAATTTTTTTTCATGAGTCTTATGATTAAAAAAAACTAATATGGTCAGAGTTTTTTTTCACAATCTCATCATTATTCGAGATTGTTTATGATTAAGTCTCCCATATGGAATATTTTTCTTCCATTTCAATGTTTTATAAAAATGTCCAAAAAATTATTTATCTATTTTCATTCCTTTATTTAAAATATATTTTACCCATGAATTAATTTTAACAAAAACATTTTAAAGTAATTTTTTGTGTGGAGGTACTTTTGGATTTTTCATACAAAAATATAGAAGGAATGTTTTTTATCTTATAAAGAAATAAATAATTATACCACCATAATTATGAATTAGTTATTTTATGATTACTTTATATGTTTATAAGTTAGTTTTCAAAGAATTTTTTTCATTTATATGTGCACATATTTTTACAAAGAGAAGTTATTTTAAAAAGATAATGTTATTTTACTCAAGAGTTATTCCAATTGATCGTACAACATATTTTTTCATCTAAGATAAAATAATTTGATGCTAATAATAAATTAATAGGGATATTAAGTAAGTATAACATCCTTATTATTTCATTGGATGGTTTATCAATGTGGGGAAATGATTGAATGTTTACAGAACCCATTTTTATGGGTTTTTATATCATGAAATATTTATGAAACCCATTTATTTTCTAGGATTTTAATATCTTATGGAATACATACATATGGTTTTAATTATATGTTATTTGGGACCTGTATCTCCCTCCAATACATTGGGTAATGTATTATGTCTAATGAGATAGTTTAGGGAAAAAGTTGATGTTCTTGATCCGTTATGGGAAAAAAGTCAATGTGCTTGATCTGTAATAAGAAAAAGTCCATGTGCTTGATCCATTATGGGATAAATGTATTAATTAATAATATTATGGTATTTTTAGTTAACCTTGGCATATGAAATAATTTTTATACTTATGGTTATTCCACACATAATTATGACATGAACTTATGGTTAATTATTGAGTTTTAATTAATTCCCATTCATATGATTCATGTCATTTAAAATGATAAAATTTTATTTCATAAATAAAGTTTAATATCCTTTTTATATTGTGTATAAAAATTATATTTTATGTTAACGATCATAAACCATTATGAATATCTTATGATTTCATATGATTATCGATTGATGTGTCCCATTATTATCCTTTCTGAGAATCTAAGCTCAATATTTCTTATATTTACTCTTCTTAAGTAAAAAATAATGATGCTAAATGATTTGTGTTTATAAAGGTTTTATATTTCAGTAATGTTATGGGACATTTTTAATAATTACATTATATTTTGAAATTATTCTTATAGTGGGTGATGATATTGGTATTTATGAATGTGTTTTTCATGAAACCAAGTTGGTAAAAGTTTTTCTTAATTCTCTAAAACTATAAACCTAAAATGTCCTTAGGTATATATGTCATCAAATATTTATTTCACACATTGTATGTTTTTTATAGAAAAAACTAGGTCTCATTTATTGGTATCAAATCCATAAATGTAAATATTATATTTTTAGCACTGGATTCAGAAGTATGGGTTTTAGGCTATTATTATTTATATCAGAGATGGGTTTAGAAATATTTTGGGTTTAGGTTGTTTTCATGATATTTTTTTAAGATTTATGGATAAAATAATGGGAATATAATTTTGAGGTTGAAAATAAGTTCCTAATCTTAGACACCTCTTTTGAAGTTTTATGTGATCAAAATTTAAGGAGGCTAATGATATTTTTAGATAGGTATATATAACCCTTAGGTTTAAAATGAAGAATTTCTTGAGGAATAATATGTTTATGTTTTGTGGAAATATTTTTTAAATTTATTTATAAACATTATGTTTTATATGATATTTTATTTTGAGTTAAATATATAACACCTTGATATTTTAAAATAATATAATTATGTTTGATGACATAAAAAACATGCCGCATTGAGCATAAAATATATTGTAACACCCATAATTTATAAAAGAATAAAATTAAATTCAATTTCATATGTTACAATTATCATTGAGTTATCTTTTTTTAAATTCAACAATGAGTCTCTTTAATAGCTTTCATTACACACAAGGCTCAGTTTTACCAAACAAAAAAACAATATTAACATTATTATTTAAAATATTTCCCCTCCATTAGAATGGTGGATATTAATAGGATTAAATAAAATTTGAAAATATATAGTTTGTAAAATTTTTATTAGCTATCTGTTGACTGTAAATAAAATAATCATCATTTAAAATAAAAATAAATATTTTCTAAAAGACGGTATTTTTCTAAAAGACGGATTAGTCTTGATTTACTCATATAATTTACAATCACCACTTTTAGAAAATTTATTTTTAAAAAATAATCTATAATTTTAAAATAATAATATTAAAATTATATTAGGGTGAATGTTTTGTATTTTTTTGAAATGTTTCATTTTTCGATGAATAGTGAAAAACACTGAATTTTAATTGAAATTTGTGTTTTCGTTTAAATTATATATAATGTTAAAATATATTTTTAACTGAGTTTAATATATTTTATTTTCAATTTTATATAAATTAAAAATATTTTCTTCATTTTAATCATTTTCATATTGACTTTGTATAAAAAAAGATAGTAAAATTTTGACATTTTTTCTCTTTAAAGACCCTCTTTCCCATCGCATGTGCATGATTAATTTTAAATTAAATTCGGCCACTTCTTTCAATTGAATTTTGAAAATTTTATTCAATATTTTTAATAAAAATTATTTATATTTTATAATAAATTCAACATATTTTTTGAACATAATGATCAGTGAATATAGTTAAGATAAAGTATTGTGATTAGGGTTAAAATGGGTTTTTGTGTATAACATGCATTTTTATTAAAATTAATTTTACACAAACACATGTTTTTTAGTTATTAAATTTTATTTAATATTTAGAATAAGTAGGTAAATTTTATCTAATTAATATCATTTTTATTTTATTCTTAAAGGGTAAATTTCCTAGGTAAATAAAAAGACACAAGTTACTATGGTAAAAAACTAAATGGGTAAAATTGAATAAACTAAAAGACTAAGGAATAAAATGATAATTTTTTCCTTATTTTGTGTGTTGGAGGTGGTTATCGACAAAATCATACATCCAATACATTATTTATATATTTTTTAGGAACATGAGGTATGCATGACCTCCCAATAGTGAATATGTTTCAGTATTTACAAAAATGCCACTGCACCTCAATTATAAAAGGGAACACACTCCCTTCACTTGATTACATCTATAAGGTGATTTTTTTACCAAAAACTTCCCAAATCACTTATATAAATCCCAAATATAATCCTAGAAGCATTATTTATGTATTAAATACAACATAGGATATGAAAACCTAATGGGGATACATGAAATAGAGGTAATGTTCTTCAACATGTGTCTTTATTTCAGTTCTTTCTAAACCACCCTAAAGTATTATTAAACCATGATTATATAATAAACTCATAATAATACACATAATTTTATGTTTTTATAATAATTTAATTACCTAAAACCATATTCACTTCCATCAAATGGGTTATGAAATCATCATTTGTGTATACACCAGGCTAACTCCTCACGAACCAGTGTCATTCAGTTTTTCCATTAATACCTCTCATGATTGGTTATGTTGATTGATATAATGTATATATATGATATTTAAAACATAATTATACTTATGGAGTATTTATATAACATATTATATTATTTACATTTCAATATGCAGGGGATACAATAACATCACTCGTGGGTACGATGGATTACTACCTCATGAAGTTATGTGATTCACTTCACAAACACTTTACATGGAAAATAATAAGGATAATGTGAATAAATATTTTTTATATACATGAAATAATTATGATACTAAGAAAATATTTATTATTCTAAAATTATAATATATAATTTTATATCATACCTTTTAACCCATTGGAAGATGATGATGTCATTCATGCACGCGTGTATTACTAGCTTAACAAATCCATGTGACTCTCTCTTTTCATCACCACACCACATGTATGATATATATACATATAAATAAAGAAACAATTTTTTATTTATTAAATTATTATCATTATAGAAAAATAAAATATTTCTTACCTCCTTTCTATAATGATCAGTGAAAAATGGAAACATTACTCATACATAAGTACGACTTACCATCTCCCTGGTCATAACGTACTTCATTTTTCATAACCATCATTCATGATTGGTTTTAAAAGTATAATTTTTATATAAATATTATAATTATTTAATTATTATTATTATATAGATGATGTAACTATATAATATTCACAAGAATAATAACATTTTTGACAAAGCATGAGAGCAAAAACAGGGTAATTAACACCCGAAACAATGAAAAAATGAACAATTATTAATGAAAGGGTGATAATATATTATAAATTGATCATATATGATATTATAAATATTAATATGATTATTTAATAATTTAATATCATTTTTAAAACCACTATACCCAAGGTTAATTCATGATCATCCAAATGGAATCATGAGATAATGGTTTTCTCATATCACTTTTATTTTTGTGAGATGTCTGCCATATTCAACATCTATTTTTATTATGTGGTTTATGTAATTAATTTTAATTATTTTATGTTTATTATACTTAAATTATTGTTTATTTACATATCCATTTTAGGTTCTCTATTTTATGGGGTTTATAGAATCATTGTTACTAATACGGTTAGGGATTTTTGTTTCAATTTTCCTTCTTTGAGATTTATGTTATGTTGTAAACCTATATTATTTTATGAGGTGTATATAATGAAATTACAAAATTATATGTCATTAATCTCATTATTTTAATGATATTATATTTTTCATCTAATTATATTATTTCATGGGGATTACGATTCAATTTTACCTATGTGGTAAGAGTTTTATATTACAATCTCATCATTTATAGGGATAATTTAGGATTATTATTCAAATGATAAAATATTATGGTATATATATCAATAAACTCATGAATTTTCTTCCCACTCAGTTATGTTAGGAGAATACATGTTTTCCCTTCATTTTTATCTGTTTATTTACTCAAGACTTCAAAAGAGTCCTTTTTTGTCGAGAAATATTTTTCTTCCAAAACCATATTTTCTAAAAATATTTTCAAAAAGGTTTTAAACCATTATCACCAAATAAAAAAGGGTATATTCATAAAAAATATTTTAAATTATTTTTAAATAATCCTATTTATAATTACATGTTTTATTTCAATGAAAAATATTTTCATAAATTTTTATGAATTTTTATAAAGTGATTTTCAAAATGAAAATGTTATTCTCCTCAAAATGTATTTAGTGATATTATAATGGGGTTTCAATTCATCAATATAAAAAACATTTGCTATTAATTATTATAAAATGAGGACATTTTTTAATGATAACATCCTTATTATTTCTCTATATGGATTAAGATTGTTTCAAAGAGATTGTTATGGAACTCATTTCTTTTGCAAAGATTAATCTTGTTTTAAAAAGGTTGAAAATAAACCCATTTATTTTCTATTGGTTAAACATGTCATGAAATAATAATTATTGTTTCTATTAGTTTTATGGGGAAATAATTCTTTATTTACATTATTCATGTTTTCTTCTGGGAAGTTATAATGATGGATGCACCCAGATATCATTGGGTTAGCCCGTTATAGATTATACGATGGGTGTGCTTAGATAGTACTCCAATGCACTAGGTAAAGATTATGGTCTATGGATAATTATATTAGATGTTATCCATGTAGTTATTAAAATTATAAGGGTTTTATAAGGTATTTATAATTTTTCTATGATGATGATGTTCCATAATACTAACATCTATTATCTTTTCATTCCATGGGATTATAATTTTCATTTGATCAAGATTTATATCACACGGATCATGAAAATTGATTCTTATGACCCTTTACTTCGTTAAAGACATATACAATGTTTCATTATTGATGATTTTTTTATTTATGGGTATAATTTATTTTATGATTTTCCAATTCAATCTCATTATGTCATCACACCCTTATTCACTTCTTATGATAATCGATGACATCCAATTGTTAATGATTATGTTTCCCCTTATTAACCATTTGAGATCACCCTTATATTGTTTCCTCTTTCATAGGTTATAAGTAATGAGGTTGAATGAATTTTTATAAGAAGGACTTTCATATGATATGATGAAGATGACATAATGCGTAATAATAAGAGCAGAGTTATGTAGGTGAAATGTTCCTTTAATGATATGGGTATTATTTATATAAGAGTTTGTCCAAATTCTCTAAAACTATAAACCAAAAAGGTCTATGAGAATATAAGTTATCCATTGTTTCCATTTGATGTTTTAAGGTTTATATAGGAACAATTAGGTACAAAATCATCCATATAACATGGGAAATTTAAAGTTTCTGATATCTATACTAGATCCAGGCTTGAGCATTTTGGGTTGTTATAGTTGGTATCAAAGGAAGGTTTAGATAACACCAGATATTTGGGTGTTTTTACATGAGGTTATCTTAAGAGTTATGGATACCATTATAGATCTATAATATTATGGTTGACAATAAGTTCAATATCATAAGAACCCAATTTGAGTATTTTATATAGTAAAAATTTTCAGGTTATTGACGACATTTTGGGAGATGTTTTATTGGGTTGGAGTATTTATAACCTCAAGAATCAACATGGAGTGTTATTTAGAGAAGATTCTAATTTTTTCATTTTTAAAGAAAAAAAGAACAACTCGAAGGCCAAGTGACAATCTGTTGCATCTGGAAAGGCTATGAGGATTGAAACCATATCCAATGGGTGGCAATAGAATAACTCCTACTACATTCCTACACAATTTTCTAGTTAGTATTACATTTTTACTGGTAAAAATAATGTTTTTTTTCAGAAACATATGTGATTTTATTTGTGGAAAAAAGTTTTATTTACCATGGAAGAATCTTTGATAAAATCCTATAAATCATTGGGTTTTGAACTTAGTAAGTAAGTGTTTGAATAATTTTAATGAAAATTACTTATGGAATTATTTGTTTTCAACTTTGGGTATTACTTTAGAAATTTAGAGATTAATTTTATGAGGATTATTTTTTTTGGAAATTATATTACCATGTGTTAAAAATTTTAGTTTTGGATAATAACTAGAGACCAGAGGAATATCTTGTTCTTCTCTTTGGGATTATGTGCTCCATTAAATGTTTATTTTAGTGCATCAACTATGAAAAATTCATCCTGAATACACATTTTTTGGAAAAAAACAATGAGATCATTGGGGAAATTAATTAAAGGATGAAATTATACTCTTAAAGTATGTATATATCCATATTATCTTAATATATATTGTAAGTTAATCCCTCACCTCTTGGAAAATGATCTTGAAATAAAAAATTTATCCTAGTACATTCAATTTGGATGAACTGATAGACTTTTAGATCATTACAGATTTATGGTAATGAGGTCCACAAATTTCTATTTATCATTAAATTGTTTGTGATAAATCAACTAAATCAGTCACCATAATTATTTATGATTTTGTTTCATGTCTAAATATTACCTTTCTACCTATGTTATCCTATTTCGAAACATAGTAAGTGTTATTACATATAACCCTCACAATTCTCTTTAAATTTTATTAATAAGTATTTTATTAAACCTTTTTATGATGTGGGTTAATGAAAAAATTATTTTCAAACATAAAAACTTTAAATTCATAGATAATATTCAAATTTTATAGACACAATTTATTAAATGATGGATGATATAACACCACTATATATTGAAAGAATAAAATTTTGTTCGATAGCGTATGTAACATCCCAGGTAAATAAAGAATAAAGAATTTTCATATTTATTAATATTTACGAATTAAATATTAATTTTATTTTAAAGGGGTTGCTATGTTCGATAGCGTACCCGATACACAACGATGAGTTTCTTTGAAACTTACGTAGCACACTAGTAATAAAATAATATTATTTTAAATGTTAGTTAACAAGTAGCCGTTGTACTGGTGGGAATGGATAGAAATAACTAAAATATGATTAGATATGTTTTTAAATGTTTATACATTTACCCAATAAAAGATAAAGGCTTAAAATACGGAAAGAGTTCAATTTTAGGGCATATATACTCTAATTTTCACTAAAGGTTCACTTATCACCTTTTAATGGTGAACCGTCATTAAATATAGTTTTGATCACTCTTATACTTTATTTTGGACCAAATATAACTCTTCTTTAGAATTGGGACATCAAAATTTACTTTGTGTAAATTTTTGGTACCTTTCTGATAAAGTTCATTTTTTTTATGAATAATGTAAAATGTTGTATTTTAATTCAAAAACTCTTTTTAATATAAATTATTTATATGATTAGATTATTATTTTAATTGGTTTTAAAGTGAAATTAGAAAATATTTTTACCAGTTAATCCAATGGTGGTCATTGGAATCAATTTCACTTTGAAATTGGACTTAAACTGGTGTCAATCTTTTGAAACTTATTGTTTCACAAAAACACGCTATTTGTCATGACAGCGGGAATTAATTATTAAATTAATTAATTTGACTTATATGTTTTGAATTTTGTAAAATGGACTTCATTTTTGAATCCGGAATATCAAATATAGCTTAGGGTGAATTTTTGGTAATTTTCTGAAAAACTTCAATTTTTGATGAATAGTGAAACCACTAAGTGATAATCAAGCTAACTGATTTTTCAGTTAAATGAAAGTTTACCACTAATGTGTATTGAATTTTGAAAATCCGACATACATGGTTGTCATTAAGAAGTAAAATGTGGTTCAATGAGATTATAATAATTTTTTGGTGAATAGTAACTTATTAAGTTCTTAATCACGATTAGTGGTAATTAGGGTAGTTTAAGGTATAAATAATACTTTAATAAAATGAAATGACCTAGACACATGTCCCAACATCATTGGTTGTGTCATGGACGACCATGAAATGCCATGGGTCAACTTGGCGACACCATGGATCCACTTTTGTTGGGAAATGACATAAATTACTTTTTATTTAATGTTAAAGTGAAAATGACACAAACATAATATGTTTTACAAAAACAATTTTTAAGTGGGGTTATACAAGTCCAAATTTTGATTATAAATAGTCATTGGAAATATAAAAAGATTTCCTACATCATAGTATTTTTTTCATAATTTTTAGACATTAAATAAATTAAATTATTTATGAAATAATAATGATGCAGCGATGACATCATTATTTGACAATTTAAATAAAATGGAAAGATAACGAAAAATCTAAAACCTACACATGTCCAAAACCAATTGGATGAGTGGATTTCGAACCCTTATCACCTTATCCACGAATTATATCAATTTGGGACCTTTTAAAACCGAAACACATTTTCAAATAAAGTAATATTTCTTTACTTTCCAAAAGTGCCCCTCCTCTCCTCTTATAAAAGGCCCCCACCTCTACCCCATTTCACACACTTCTCAAGCCTTTGGCTCGGCCAACCCCTGCCCAATTACTCTCTCCACATACCTCTCCTCATCCTAGAGGATTCCCTTTGGGCAGAATCCTTTCAAAGGAAGCTTTTAGTCTCAAATAAAAAGTAGTTACACTTTTAAAGGTAATTCATTATCTCATGTTCATTTGTTTTATTTTGCTTCTCCAACCCCCTAAAATCTTTTTATTTACTTATTTTGTAACAACACCAGTATCTTCAATATACTAGGATGTTGTTATAAGATTTATTTGAGCTACACTCTCACACAACTACATCAAATGGTTAAAGAACATACGGTTTCCGTGGATGAAAAAATTCTGCCTCCCGAAACGATGATTGTTCAATACTCATTTAACACCTTCAAAGGTGGCCATTATGATGTCACTATTTTTATATATGATATATAATATGTTTATGTTTTCTTTAAGCTTCTGTATTTTTCATTTTTGGCATACCTTTATGGTTTCCATTATGGGTAAACACGATATCTTCATTTAAGGAAGTGCGGACTACCGCCCCCTCAAAGTGATGTGATTCGTTAATGCCATATGTGGGACGTGTAATGGATGGATTTAAAGTTATTATATATTATGTTATACTGGAATTATAATATACCTATATATCATTATTATTTCTTTTCATTAAAGTATGAGATAGAAATGAAAGTAGCGTTCATGCGTACGTACGGCTTACCGTCTCCATGAACGGTGCATTTCATTTCTTATCCCCAAATGTAATGTACTATTAAAAGTACATGTATATAATGGATATATGTAATGAATGATATATCTAAATGATGAATATAATTCTGGAATTAAAATATACATACCTATCATTTAGTTTTAATTCCACAAATATGACAAAGAAATGAAAGTAGCGTTCATGCGTACGTACGGCTTACCGTCTCCATGAACGGTGCATTTCATTTCTTACCTCTAAATGATTATGTAATATTATAAATGCATGTATGTACTGGATATATATGACATATATGATATCTACATCATGAATACCATTCTGGATATAATGAACCTTTGACCAAATTAACAACATGTAAGTGTAAGAAGTCTATTTTTGACTTAAGAACCAAATACCGACAAAATGAACATTATTAACTTAAATGATTACATGATGTTCATAACATGGTATAAAAGGAATAATGAACTTTAAAAAGGTTCTTAATCAAGTATAAATTAACTCAAGTTTATTATTCCGGACGTTAAAGAACGATCGAGTCATGTCGGACCTGAGGTAAGGGACTTCGTCTCAATCTCCTTTCATTGAGGCATATTTCGTTTTATACACAACTTTCTTTTATACGGTGTATAAACTCCTTTGACTTTTACTTTTATACAAAAGGAATCTTTTTCTACGAAGCGTTTTACTAAACAACAAAAAGGAATGTTTTTTAACGTACGCGGTGACAACGACCTTTTCCGCCGCCGCAAGTATTATTTGTTCTTTGGCTTCCTCAATAAGCCGTAATGTTTTTAAAATAAAATAAATACCATATACTCTTTTATGTATTTTGGTATTGAAAATGGTTTTGAAAAAAGATTCTATTATGTCAATATATTTATGATATATTGTGATTGAAATGTTGAAATGTTATCATTCCTTTATATTGGTTTTATGTTTTATGATTTTATATTGGTACTTGGACATTTAATGGGTGGTTACGTTATAAACCATATGACGGGTGGTGCCGTGAATACCAGGACGGGTGGTTACGTTATAACCTCCAATGAATTGGGTATGGAAGTCGGCCGTATGGCTATTCCATTAAGTATGTATGGAAATTGGCCGTATGGATATTCCATTAAGTGATATGTGTGGAAGTCGACAGTATGGTTATTCCACTTAAGTATGTCTATGTCCCAAGTTACCTTTATATATGTTATGTTTTCTTTATATGGGTTTTATGGTAATCCTTTGGTTACAAAAAGGTAAGTAATGATATTTTATTCAGTGAAGAGTTTTTACTAATTCATAAAGGTTAAAAGTATTACTTTGATAAAGTATACAAGGTTTACTTTTTGTTTTGATAAACTAACAGTTTTTATTCTTTGTGTATCCCTTACTGAGTTTTTATGCTCATCCCAAGTTTTTCGAAATGTTTTTCACAGGACTTAAAGTGGAATAAGGTCAAGGATGGGATCAAGGGAATTTCATGCTATCTAAAACATGGAATCTAGACATCTTTCTTTTTAAGAGTTTTTATTTTATGGAGACTTAGTAGAAGTGTCTACTTTGTAATCTTTTAAGATGTAATAGTTATGTTCTAATTCTCTAAAACTCTAAACCTGAAAAGATCCTCAATGTGAATTATTCATTTAATTCAATATTAAGTAAGGTTTAAGGCCGGGGCCATATAGTTGGTATCAAAGGTCGGTTTAGACAACTTTAGGAGTTAGAAAAGTGTTAAATTATAATATGATTGAAATGATATAGCATTTATGGATTACCATGTTGCTTCGTCTAAGATATTTCTGTGTTCAGAATGGTTTTCCGTAGAGAAAACAAAGCAGCTATGTTGGGACGACATCAGGAGGAAGATAACCTTCCAAATCAGCAACCTGAGATGGTAGGAATCGGAACTGAACAGTTTGTTGCAGTGATGGAACAATTGACTCAGGCTATAAATGGTGGTGGTATCCATGCACGAGATCAGCCAGATCAACCGCAGAGGAACATGTCAGTGGTGAAACATTTCATGAGGCAACATCCCCCATCATTCAGAGGATCATCTGACCCTGTGCAAGATGAAGGGTGGATTAAAGCACTGGAGAAATTTTTGATGTCATGGGGTGTTCAGAACATCAAAAGGTTAGTCTTGCTGTTTACCGTTTTGAAGGTGAAGCTGATCAGTGGTGGTCAATGGTGAAAAATATAAGGGATAATGATGAGATTGAGTATCTTCACTGGGACGAATTCAAAGGTATGTTTATTGAGAAATATTTTCCTAAGGTGGTTCGTCTTAGGATGGAAAAACAGTTCCTAGAATTGAGGCAGGAGGATGATTCAGTGGCTACTTATGAAGAAAAGTTCACTCGATTGGCAAGGTATGCTCCAAACTTCATACGAGATCTTGATAGTAAAATCAATCGTTTTTACTCAGGATTAAAGCCAAAATATCGAAGGGCTTTAGATTCTCGTGAGTTCAAAAGTTATGAAAAACTTGTTCGATGTACGGAGAAGGTAGAAATGGAGTTTGCCGATGAGCAGGTGTTCTATGACAAACAACAGAATAAGAGATCTAGTTGGCAGGAAAAGGGGAAGAATTCATCAAAGAAGCAAGGAGGTAAGAAAACCAAATATCCATCCTGTGAGAAGTGTGGTAAAATGCATCCTGGAGAATGTTTATCCAAGTCTGGTAAGTGCTTTAGGTGTGGTAAGTCTGGTCATATTGCTCGTAACTGTAAGGAATATGATCAAGCAGGCAATGAAAAGCCAATGGTAAGATGTTTTAAGTGTAATGAAATGGGTCATTACGCAAACGAGTGTCCAACGATGAACTCAACTGGGGGAATGCAGCTAGAATACAAGCAGAAAGGGGTGGTAAAATCCTTTGAAACAATTTCAGCAGATGTTGGGCCATCGAATGAAGTGGTATCAGCTCCAGGGAGATCAGTATTTTTCGAAGATTGACTTGAGGTCGGGGTACCATCAGTTGAAAGTAAAAGAAGCAGACGTTCCGAAGACTGCGTTCCGTACTAGATATGGCCATTATGAATTTTTAGTTATGCCTTTTGGGTTAACCAATGCACCTGCTGTATTCATGGACCTTACGAATAAAATTTTCCATGAGTTCTTGGATAAAGTTTGTGTTTGTGTTTTGAGGTTTTTGAAGAGGTTATGTGTGCCATGTGATTCACAGTTGAAGAATGAGTTGTTTTTTCATCCTGGAAGTACTAAGATGTACAGAGGTCTGCGGGAGTATTACTGGTGGGATGGAATGAAAAGAGACATTGCTGATTTTACTATGAAGTGTTTGACATGTCAACAGGTTAAAGCAGAGCAGCAGTTACCGAAAGGGATGCTTCAGCATTTACCAGTGCCAGAGTGAAAATGGGAAAACATATCTATGGACTTTGTTGTGGGATTAACGAGGACATCTCGAGGTAATAATGCAATCTGGGTTATTGTTGATCGCTTGACCAAATCTGCTCATTTCCTTTCTATACGAGATACTTTCTCTCTAGATCAACTTTACCGTTTGTATCCTAAAGAGATAGTCAGGTTACATGGAGTTCCTCTCTCCATTATATTGGATCGTGAACCCAGGTTTAATTCTAACTTTTTAAAAGGCCTTCAGAACTCGTTGGGTACTGAATTAAATTTTAGTACAGCTTTTCATCCTCAATCAGATGGGCAGTCAGAACGAACAATCCAGACATTGGAGGATATTCTATGAGCTTGTTCTATGGATTATCAGGGAATTTGGGACCAACATATTTCTTTGGTTGAGTTTTCTTATAATAACAGCTTTCATTCCAGTATACAGATGGCACTATTTGAGGCATTATATGGGAAGCAGTGTCCAACTCCATCATTTTGGAATGAAGTGGGTGAAAGGAAGTTGATGGGAATAGAATTGGTAGAAGAGATGACAGAAAAAGTTCAGCTGATTCAGAAACACATGAGAACAGCTCAGAGCAGGCAGAAGGGTTATGCGGATAATCGGAGGAAGGATATATCTTTCGAGGCAGGTGATCATGTTTTTCTCAAGGTTTCTCATTGGGAAAGTGTGATGAGATTTGGTAAGAAAGGAAAGCTGAGTCAAAGGTTTATTGGACCATATGAAATTCTGGAGAGAGTTGGATCAGTTGCATACCGGGTGGCTTTACCTCCGAGTTTATCTCAGGTACACAATGTTTTTCATGTTTCAATGTTGAGAAAGTATATGCCAGATTCATCTCATGTTTTGAGTCCAGAGGTAGTTCAGCTGGAAGAGAACCTATCTTATGAAGAACAACCAGTCCAGATTCTTGACCATAGGGAGCAGGTGTTACGGAATAAGGTGATTCATCAGGTAAAGGTTTTGTGAAAAAACCATGTGATTGAAGAGGCAACGTGGGAATCTGAAAATGCTATGAGGGATAAATACCCCCACTTATTTTGATAAGTGAATAAAATTGCGAGGACGCAATTCCCAAAAGGGGGGAAGGATGTAACATCCCAGGTAAATAAAGAATAAAGAATTTTCATATTTATTAATATTTACGAATTAAATATTAATTTTATTTTAAAGGGGTTGCTATGTTCGATAGCATACCCGATACGCAACGATGAGTTTCTTTGAAACTTACATAGCACACTAGTAATAAAATAATATTATTTTAAATGTTAGTTAACAAGTAGCCGTTGTACTGGTGGGAATGGATAGAAATAACTAAAATATGATTAGATATGTTTTTAAATGTTTATACATTTACCCAATAAAAGATAAAGGCTTAAAATATGGAAAGAGTTCAATTTTAGGGCATATATACTCTAATTTTCACTAAAGGTTCACTTATCACCTTTTAATGGTGAACCGTCATTAAATATAGTTTTGATCACTCTTATACTTTATTTTGGACCAAATATAACTCTTATTTAGAATCGGGACATCAAAATTTACTTTGTGTAAATTTTTGGTACCTTTCTGATAAAGTTCATTTTTTTATGAATAGTGTAAAATGTTGTATTTTAATTCAAAAACTCTTTTTAATATAAATTATTTATATGATTAGATTATTATTTTAATTGGTTTTAAAGTGAAATTAGAAAATATTTTTACCAGTTAATCCAATGGTGGTCATTGGAATCAATTTTACTTTGAAATTGGACTTAAACTAGTGTCAATCTTTTGATACTTATTGTTTCACAAAAACACGCTATTTGTCATGACAGCGGGAATTAATTATTAAATTAATTAATTTGACTTATATGTTTTGAATTTTGTAAAATGGACTTCATTTTTGAATCCGGAATATCAAATATAGCTTAGGGTGAATTTTTGGTAATTTTCTGAAAAACTTCAATTTTTGATGAATAGTGAAACCACTAAGTGATAATCAGCAAACTGATTTTTCAGTTAAATGAAAGTTTACCACTAATGTGTATTGAATTTTGAAAATCCGACATACATGGTTGTCATTAAGAAGTAAAATGTGGTTCAATGAGATTATAATAATTTTTTGGTGAATAGTAACTTATTAAGTTCTTAATCACGATTAGTGGTAATTAGGGTAGTTTAAGGTATAAATAATACTTTAATAAAATGAAATGACCTAGACACATGTACCAACCTCATTGGTTGTGTCATGGCCGACCATGACATTCCATGGGTCAACTTGGCGACCCCATGGATCCACCTTTGTTGGGAAATGACATAAATTCCTTTTTATTTAATGTTAAAGTGAAAATGACACAAACATAATATGTTTTACAAAAACAATTTTTAAGTGGGGTTATACAAGTCCAAATTTTGATTATAAATAGTAATTGGAAAGATAAAAATATTTCCTACATCATAGTATTTTTTTCATAATTTTTAGACATTAAATAAATTAAATTATTTATGAAATAATAATGATGCAGCGATGACATCATTATTTGACAATTTAAATAAAATGGAAAGATAATGAAAAATCTAAAACCTACACATGTCCAAAACCAATTGGATGAGTGGATTTCGAACCCTTATCACCTTATCCACGAATTATATCAATGTGGGACCTTTTAAAACCGAAACACATTTTCAAATAAAGTAATATTTCTTTACTTTCCAAAAGTGCCCCTCCTCTCCTCTTATAAAAGGCCCCCACCTCTACCCCATTTCACACACTTCTCAAGCCTTTTTATCGGCCAACCCCTTCCCAATTACTCTCTCCACATCCCTCTCCTCATCCTATAGGATTCCCTTTGGGCAGAATCCTTTCAAAGGAAGCTTTTAGTCTCAAATCAAAAGGAGTTACATTTTTAAAGGTAATTCATTATCTCATGTTCATTTGTTTTATTTTGCTTCTCCAACCCCCTAAACTCTTTTTATTTACTTATTTTGTAACAACAACAGTATCTTCAATATACTAGGATGTTTTTATAAGATTTATTTGAGCTACACTCTCACACAACTACATCAAATGGTTAAAGAACATACTGTTTCCGTGGATGGAAAAATTCTGCCTCCCGAAACGATGATTGTTCAATACTCATTTAACACCTTCAAAGGTGGCCATTATGATGTCACTATTTTTATATATGATATATAATATGTTTATGTTTTCTTTAAGCTTCTGTATTTTTCATTTTTGGCATACCTTTATGGTTTCCATTATGGGTAAACACGATATCTTCATTTAAGGAAGTGCGGACTACCGCCCCCTCAAAGTGATGTGATTCGTTAATGCCATATGTGGGACGTGTAAAGGATGGATTTAAAGTTATTATATATTATGTTATACTGGAATTATAATATACCTATATATCATTATTATTTCTTTCCATTAAAGTATGAGATAGAAATGAAAGTAGCGTTCATGCGTACGTACGGCTTACCGTCTCCATGAACGGTGCATTTCATTTCTTATCCCCAAATGTAATGTACTATTAAAAGTACATGTATATAATGGATATATGTAATGAATGATATATCTAAATGATGAATATAATTCTGGAATTAAAATATACATACCTCTCATTTAGTTTTAATTCCACAAATATGACAAAGAAATGAAAGTAGCGTTCATGCGTACGTACGACTTACCGTCTCCATGAACGGTGCATTTCATTTCTTACCTCTAAATGATTATGTAATATTATAAATGCATGTATTTACTGGATATATATGACATATATGATATCTACATCATGAATACCATTCTGGATATAATGAACCTTTGACCAAATTAACAACATGTAAGTGTAAGAAGTCTATTTTTGACTTAAGAACCAAATACCGACAAAATGAACATTATTAACTTAAATGATTACATGATGTTCATAACATGGTATAAAAGGAATAATGAACTTTAAAAAGGTTCTTAATCAAGTATAAATTAACTCAAGTTTATTATTCAGGACGTTAAAGAACGATCGAGTCATGTCGGACCTGAGGTAAGGGACTTCGTCTCAATCTCCTTTCATTGAGGCATATTTCGTTTTATACACAACTTTCTTTTATACGGTGTATAAACTCCTTTGACTTTTACTTTTATACAAAAGGAATCTTTTTCTATGAAGCGTTTTACTAAACGACAAAAAGGAATGTTTTTTTAAAGTACGCGGTGACAACGACCTTTTCCGCCACCGCGAGTATTATTTGGTCTTTGGCTTCCTCAATAAGCCGTAATGTTTTTAAAATAAAATAAATACCATATACTCTTTTATGTATTTTGGTATTGAAAATGGTTTTGAAAAAAGATTCTATTATGTCAATATATTTATGATATATTGTGATTGAAATGTTGAAATGTTATCATTCCTTTATATTGGTTTTATGTTTTATGATTTTATATTGGTACTTGGACATTTAACGGGTGGTTACGTTATAAACCATATGACGGGTGGTGCCGTGAATACCAGGACGGGTGGTTACGTTATAACCTCCAATGAATTGGGTATGGAAGTCGGCCGTATGGCTATTCCATTAAGTATGTATGGAAATTGGCCGTATGGCTATTCCATTAAGTGATATGTGTGGAAGTCGACCGTATGGTTATTCCACTTAAGTATGTCTATGTCCCAAGTTACCTTTATATATGTTATGTTTTCTTTATATGGGTTTTATGGTAATCCTTTGGTTACAAAAAGGTAAGTAATGATATTTTATTCAGTGAAGAGTTTTTACTAATTCATAAAGTTTAAAAGTATTACTTTGATAAAGTATACATGGTTTACTTTTTGTTTTGATAAACTAACAGTTTTTATTCTTTGTGTATCCCTTACTGAGTTTTTATGCTCATCCCAAGTTTTTCGAAATGTTTTTCACAGGACTTAAAGTGGAATAAGGTCAAGGATGGGATCAAGGGAATTTCATGCTATCTAAAACATGGAATCTAGACATCTTTCTTTTTAAGAGTTTTTATTTTATGGAGACTTAGTAGAAGTGTCTACTTTGTAATCTTTTAAGATGTAATAGTTATGTTCTAATTCTCTAAAACTATAAACCTGAAAATATCCTCAATGTGAATTATTCATTTAGTTCAATATTAAGTAAGGTTTAAGTCCGGGGCCTTATAGTTGGTATCAAAGGTCGGTTTAGACAACTTTAGGAGTTAGAAAAGTGTTAAATTATAATATGATTGAAATGATATAGCATTTATGGATTACCATGTTGCTTCGCCTAAGATATTTCTGTGTTCAGAATGGTTTTCCGTAGAGGAAACAAAGCAGCTATGTTGGGACGACATCAGGAGGAAGATAACCTTCCAAATCAGCAACCTGAGATGGTAGGAATCGGAACTGAACAGTTTGTTGCAGTGATGGAACAGTTGACTCAGGCTATAAATGGTGGTGGTATCCATGCACGAGATCAGCCAGATCAACCGCAGAGGAACATGTCAGTGGTGAAACATTTCATGAGGCAACATCCCCCATCATTCAGAGGATCATCTGACCCTGTGCAAGCTGAAGGGTGGATTAAAGCACTGGAGAAGATTTTTGATGTCATGGGGTGTTCAGAACATCAAAAGGTTAGTCTTGCTGTTTACCGTTTTGAAGGTGAAGCTGATCAGTGGTGGTCAATGGTGAAAAATATAAGGGATAGTGATGAGATTGAGTATCTTCACTGGGACGAATTCAAAGGTATGTTTCTTGAGAAATATTTTCCTAAGGTGGTTCGTCTTAGGATGGAAAAACAGTTCCTAGAATTGAGGCAGGAGGATGATTCAGTGGCTACTTATGAAGAAAATTTCACTCGATTGGCAAGGTATTCTCCAAACTTCATACGAGATCTTGATAGTAAAATCAATCGTTTTTACTCAGGATTAAAGCCAAAATATCGAAGGGCTTTAGATTATCGTGAGTTCAAAAGTTATGAAAAACTTGTTCGATGTACGGAGAAGGTGGAAATGGAGTTTGCCGATGAGCAGGTGTTCTATGACAAACAACAGAATAAGAGATCTAGTTGGCAGGAAAAGGGGAAGAATTCATCAAAGAAGCAAGGAGGTAAGAAAACCAAATATCCATCCTGTGAGAAGTGTGGTAAAATGCATCCTGGAGAATGTTTATCCAAGTCTGTTAAGTGCTTTCGGTGTGGTAAGTCTGGTCATATTGCTCGTAACTGTAAGGAAGATGATCAAGCAGGCAATGAAAAGCCAACGGTAAGATGTTTTAAGTGTAATGAAATGGGTCATTACGCAAACGAGTGTCCAACGATGAACTCAACTGGGGGAATGCAGCTAGAATACAAACAGAAAGGGGTGGTAAAATCCTTTGAAACAATTTCAGCAGATGTTGGGCCATCGAATGAAGTGTTATCAGCTCCAAGGAGCTCAGTATTTTTCGAAGATTGACTTGAGGTCGGGGTACCATCAGTTGAAAGTAAAAGAAGCAGACGTTCCAAAGACTGCGTTCCGTACTAGATATGGCCATTATGAATTTGTAGTTATGCCTTTTGGGTTAACCAATGCACCTGCTGTATTCATGGACCTTATGAATAAAATTTTCCATGAGTTCTTGGATAAAGTTTGTGTTTGTGTTTTGAGTTTTTTGAAGAGGTTATGTGTGCCCTGTGATTCACAGTTGAAGAATGAGTTGTTTTTTCATCCTGGCAGTACTAAGATGTACAGAGGTCTGCGGGAGTATTACTGGTGGGATGGAATGAAAAGAGACATTGCTGATTTTACTGTGAAGTGTTTGACATGTCAACAGGTTAAAACAGAGCAGCAGTTACCGAAAGGGATGCTTCAGCCTTTACCAGTGCCAGAGTGGAAATGGGAAAACATATCCATGGACTTTGTTGTGGGATTAACGAGGACATCTCGAGGTAATAATGCAATCTGGGTTATTGTTGATCGCTTGACCAAATCTGCTCATTTCCTTTCTATACGAGATACTTTCTCTCCAGATCAACTTTCCCGTTTGTATACTAAAGAGATAGTCAGGTTACATGGAGTTCCTCTCTCCATTGTATTGGATCGTGAACCCAGGTTTACTTCTAAATTTTTGAAAGGCCTTCAGAACTCGTTGGGTACTGAATTAAATTTTAGTACAGCTTTTCATCCTCAATCAGATGGGCAGTCAGAACGAACAATCCAGACATTGGAGGATATTCTACGAGCTTGTTCTATGGATTATCAGGGAATTTGGGACCAACATCTTTCTTTGGTTGAGTTTTCTTATAATAACAGCTTTCATTCCAGTATACAGATGGCACTATTTGAGGCATTATATGGGAAGCGGTGTCGAACTCCAGCATTTTGGAATGAAGTGGGTGAAAGGAAGTTGATGGGACTAGAATTGGTAGAAGAGATGGCAGAAAAAGTTCAGCTGATTCAGAAACACATGAGAACAGCTCAGAGCAGGCAGAAGGGTTATGCGGATAATCGGAGGAAGGATATATCTTTCGAGGCAGGTGATCATGTTTTTCTCAAGGTTTCTCATTGGGAAAGTGTGATGAGATTTGGTAAGAAAGGAAAGCTGAGTCCAAGGTTTATTGGACCATATGAAATTCTGGAGAGAGTTGGATCAGTTGCATACCGGGTGGCTTTACCTCCGAGTTTATCTCAGGTACACAATGTTTTTCATGTTTCAATGTTGAGAAAGTATATGCCAGATTCATCTCATGTTTTGAGTCCAGAGGTAGTTCAGCTGGAAGAGAACCTATCTTATGAAGAACAACCAGTCCAGATTCTTGACCATAGGGAGCAGGTGTTACGGAATAAGGTGATTCATCAGGTAAAGGTTTTGTGAAAAAACCATGTGATTGAAGAGGCAACGTGGGAATCTGAAAATGCTATGAGGGATAAATACCCCCACTTATTTTGATAAGTGAATAAAATTGCGAGGACGCAATTCCCAAAAGGGGGGAAGGATGTAACATCCCAGGTAAATAAAGAATAAAGAATTTTCATATTTATTAATATTTACGAATTAAATATTAATTTTATTTTAAAGGGGTTGCTATGTTCGATAGCGTACCCGATACGCAACGATGAGTTTCTTTGAAACTTACGTAGCACACTAGTAATAAAATAATATTATTTTAAATGTTAGTTAACAAGTAACCGTTGTACTGGTGGGAATGGATAGAAATAACTAAAATATGATTAGATATGTTTTTAAATGTTTATACATTTACCCAATAAAAGATAAAGGCTTAAAATACGGAAAGAGTTCAATTTTAGGGCATATATACTCTAATTTTCACTAAAGGTTCACTTATCACCTTTTAATGGTGAACCGTCATTAAATATAGTTTTGATCACTCTTATACTTTATTTTGGACCAAATATAACTCTTCTTTAGAATCGGGACATCAAAATTTACTTTGTGTAAATTTTTGGTACCTTTCTGATAAAGTTCATTTTTTTATGAATAGTGTAAAATGTTGTATTTTAATTCAAAAACTCTTTTTAATATAAATTATTTATATGATTAGATTATTATTTTAATTGGTTTTAAAGTGAAATTAGAAAATATTTTTACCAGTTAATCCAATGGTGGTCATTGGAATCAATTTTACTTTGAAATTGGACTTAAACTAGTGTCAATCTTTTGATACTTATTGTTTCACAAAAACACGCTATTTGTCATGACAGCGGGAATTAATTATTAAATTAATTAATTTGACTTATATATTTTGAATTTTTTAAAATGGACTTCATTTTTGAATCCGGAATATCAAATATAGCTTAGGGTGAATTTTTGGTAATTTTCTGAAAAACTTCAATTTTTGATGAATAGTGAAACCACTAAGTGATAATCAAGCAAACTGATTTTTCAGTTAAATGAAAGTTTACCACTAATGTGTATTGAATTTTGAAAATCCGACATACATGGTTGTCATTAAGAAGTAAAATGTGGTTCAATGAGATTATAATAATTTTTTGGTGAATAGTAACTTATTAAGTTCTTAATCACGATTAGTGGTAATTAGGGTAGTTTAAGGTATAAATAATACTTTAATAAAATGAAATGACCTATACACATGTCCCAACCTCATTGGTTGTGTCATGGCCGACCATGACATGCCATGGGTCAACTTGGCGACCCCATGGATCCACTTTTGTTGGGAAATGACATAAATTACTTTTTATTTAATGTTAAAGTGAAAATGACACAAACATAATATGTTTTACAAAAACAATTTTTAAGTGGGGTTATACAAGTCCAAATTTTGATTATAAATAGTCATTGGAAAGATAAAACGATTTCCTACATCATAGTATTTTTTTCATAATTTTTAGACATTAAATAAATTAAATTCTTTATGAAATAATAATGATGCAGCGATGACATCATTATTTGACAATTTAAATAAAATGGAAAGATAATGAAAAATCTAAAACCTACACATGTCCAAAACCAATTGGATGAGTGGATTTCGAACACTTATCACCTTATCCACGAATTATATCAATGTGGGACCTTTTAAAACCGAAACACATTTTCAAATAAAGTAATATTTCTTTACTTTCCAAAAGTGCTCCTCCTCTCCTCTTATAAAAGGCCCCCACCTCTACCCCATTTCACACACTTCTCAAGCCTTTGGCTCGGCCAACCCCTGCACAATTACTCTCTCCACATCCCTCTCCTCATCCTAGAGTATTCCATTTGGGCAGAATCCTTTCAAAGGAAGCTTTTAGTCTCAAATCAAAAGGAGTTACACTTTTAAAGGTAATTCATTATCTCATGTTCATTTGTTTTATTTTGCTTCTCCAACCCCCTAAACTCTTTTTATTTACTTATTTTGTAACAACAAAAGTATCTTCAATATACTAGGATGTTGTTATAAGATTTATTTGAGCTACACTCTCACACAACTACATCAAATGGTTAAAGAACACACAGTTTCCGTGGATGGAAAAATTCTGCCTCCCGAAACGATGATTGTTCAATACTCATTTAACACCTTCAAAGGTGGCCATTATGATGTCACTATTTTTATATATGATATATAATATATTTATGTTTTCTTTAATCTTCTGTATTTTTCATTTTTGGCATACCTTTATGGTTTCCATTATGGGTAAACACGATATCTTCATTTAAGGAAGTGCGGACTTCCGCCCCCTCAAAGTGATGTGATTCGTTAATGCCATATGTGGGACGTGTAAAGGATGGATTTAAAGTTATTATATATTATGTTATACTGGAATTATAATATACCTATATATCATTATTATTTCTTTCCATTAAAGTATGAGATAGAAATGAAAGTAGCGTTCATGCGTACGTACGGCTTACCGTCTCCATGAACGGTGCATTTCATTTCTTATCCCAAAATGTAATGTACTATTAAAAGTACTTGTATATAATGGATATATGTAATGAATGATATATCTAAATGATGAATATAATTATAGAATTAAAATATACATACCTCTCATTTAGTTTTAATTCCACAAATATGACAAAGAAATGAAAGTAGCGTTCATGCGTACGTACGGCTTACCGTCTCCATGAACGGTGCATTTCATTTCTTACCTCTAAATGATTATGTAATATTATAAATGCATGTATGTACTGGATATATATGACATATATGATATCTACATCATGAATACCATTCTGGATATAATGAACCTTTGACCAAATTAATAACATGTAAGTGTAAGAAGTCTATTTTTGACTTAAGAACCAAATACCGACAAAATGAACATTATTAACTTAAATTATTACATGATGTTCATAACATGGTATAAAAGGAATAATGAACTTTAAAAAGGTTCTTAATCAAGTATAAATTAACTCAAGTTTATTATTCAGGACGTTAAATAACGATCGAGTCATGTCGGACCTGAGGTAAGGGACTTCGTCTCAATCTCCTTTCATTGAGGCATATTTCGTTTTATACACAACTTTCTTTTATACGGTGTATAAAATCCTTTGAATTTTACTTTTATACAAAAGGAATCTTTTTCTACGAAGCGTTTTACTAAACGACAAAAAGGAATTTTTTTTAACGTACGCGGTGACAACGACCTTTTCCGCCAACGCGAGTATTATTTGGTCTTTGGCTTCCTCAATAAGCCGTAATGTTTTTAAAATAAAATAAATACCATATACTCTTTTATGTATTTTGGTATTGAAAATGGTTTTGAAAAAAGATTCTATTATGTCAATATATTTATGATATATTGTGATTGAAATGTTGAAATGTTATCATTCCTTTATATTGGTTTTATGTTTTATGATTTTATATTGGTACTTGGACATTTAACGGGTGGTTTTGTTATAAACCATATGATGGGTGGTGCCGTGAATACCAGGACGAGTGGTTACGTTATAACCTCCAATGAATTGGGTATGGAAGTCGGCCGTATGGCTATTCCATTAAGTATGTATGGAAATTGGCCGTATGGCTATTCCATTAAGTGATATGTATGGAAGTCGACCGTATGGTTATTCCACTTAAGTATGTCTATGTCCCAAGTTACCTTTATATATGTTATGTTTTCTTTATATGGGTTTTATGGTAATCCTTTGGTTACAAAAAGGTAAGTAATGATATTTTATTCAGTGAAGAGTTTTTACTAATTCATAAAGGTTAAAAGTATTACTTTGATAAAGTATACATGGTTTACTTTTTGTTTTGATAAACTAACAATTTTTATTCTTTGTGTATCCCTTACTGAGTTTTTATGCTCATCCCAAGTTTTTCGAAATGTTTTTCACAGGACTTAAAGTGGAATAAGGTCAAGGATGGGATCAAGGGAATTTCATGCTATCTAAAACATGGAATCTAGATATCTTTCTTTTTAAGAGTTTTTATTTTATGGAGAATTAGTAGAAGTGTCTACTTTGTAATCTTTTAAGATGTAATAGTTATGTTCTAATTCTCTAAAACTCTAAACATGAAAAGATCCTCAATGTGAATTATTCATTTAATTCAATATTAAGTAAGGTTTAAGGCCGGGGCCTTATAGTTGGTATCAAAGGTCGGTTTAGACAACTTTAGGAGTTAGAAAAGTGTTAAATTATAATATGATTGAAATGATATAGCATTTACGGATTACCATGTTGCTTCGCCTAAGATATTTCTGTGTTCAGAATGGTTTTTCGTAGAGGAAACAAAGTAGCTATGTTGGGACGACATCAGGAGGAAGATAACCTTCCAAATCAGCAACCTGAGATGGTAGGAATCGGAACTGAACAATTTGTTGCAGTGATGGCACAGTTGACTCAGGCTATAAATGGTGGTGGTATCCATGCACGAGATCAGCCAGATCAACCGCAGAGGAACATGTCAGTGGTGAAACATTTCATGAGGCAACATCCCCCATCATTCAGAGGATCATCTGACCCTGTGCAAGCTGAAGGGTGGATTAAAGCACTGGAGAAGATTTTTGATGTCATGGGGTGTTCAGAACATCAAAAGGTTAGTCTTGCTGTTTACCGTTTTGAAGGTGAAGCTGATCAGTGGTGGTCAATGGTGAAAAATATAAGGGATAGTGATGAGATTGAGTATCTTCATTGGGAAGAATTCAAAGGTATGTTTCTTGAGAAATATTTTCCTAAGGTGGTTCATCTTAGGATGGAAAAACAGTTCCTAGAATTGAGGCAGGAGGATGATTCAGTGGCTACTTATGAAGAAAAGTTCACTCGATTGGAAAGGTATGCTCCAAACTTCATACGAGATCTTGATAGTAAAATCAATCGTTTTTACTCAGGATTAAAGCCAAAATATCGAAGGGCTTTAGATTCTCGTGAGTTCAAAAGTTATGAAAAACTTGTTCGATGTACGGAGAAGGTGGAAATGGAGTTTGCCGATGAGCAGGTGTTCTATGACAAACAACAGAATAAGAGATCTAGTTGGCAGGAAAAGGGGAAGAATTCATCAAAGAAGCAAGGAGGTAAGAAAACCAAATATCCATCCTGTGAGAAGTGTGGTAAAATGCATCCTGGAGAATGTTTATCCAAGTCTGGTAAGTGCTTTCAGTGTGGTAAGTCTGGTCATATTGCTCGTAACTGTAAGGAAGATGATCAAGCAGGCAATGAAAAGCCAACAGTAAGATGTTTTAAGTGTAATGAAATGGGTCATTACGCAAACGAGTGTCCAACGATGAACTCAACTGGGGGAATGCAGCTAGAATACAAGCAGAAAGGGGTGGTAAAATACTTTGAAACAATTTCAGCAGATGTTGGGCCATCGAATGAAGTGGTATCAGCTCCAGGGAGCTCAGTATTTTTCGAAGATTGACTTGAGGTCGGGGTACCATCAGTTGAAAGTAAAAGAAGCAGACGTTCCGAAGACTGCGTTCCGTACTAGATATGGCCATTATGAATTTGTAGTTATGACTTTTGGGTTAACCAATGCACCTGCTGTATTCATGGACCTTATGAATAAAATTTTCCATGAGTTCTTGGATAAAGTTTGTGTTTGTGTTTTGAGGTTTTTGAAGAGGTTATGTGTGCCTTGTGATTCACAGTTGAAGAATGAGTAGTTTTTTCATCCTGGCAGTACTAAGATGTACAGAGGTCTGCGGGAGTATTACTGGTGGGATGGAATGAAAAGAGACATTGCTGATTTTACTGTGAAGTGTTTGACATGTCAACAGGTTAAAGCAGAGCAGCAGTTACCGAAAGGGATGCTTCAGCCTTTACCAGTGCCAGAGTGGAAATGGGAAAACATATCCATGGACTTTGTTGTGGGATTAACGAGGACATCTCGAGGTAATAATGCAATCTGGGTTATTGTTGATCGCTTGACCAAATCTGCTCATTTCCTTTCTATACGAGATACTTTCTCTCTAGATCAACTTTCCCGTTTGTATCCTAAAGAGATAGTCAGGTTACATGGAGTTCCTCTCTCCATTGTATTGGATCATGAACCCAGGTTTACTTCTAACTTTTTGAAAGGCCTTCAGAACTCGTTGGGTACTGAATTAAATTTTAGTACAGCTTTTCATCCTCAATCAGATGGGCAGTCAGAACGAACAATCCAGACATTGGAGGATATTCTACAAGCTTGTTCTATGGATTATCAGGGAATTTGGGACCAACATCTTTCTTTGGTTGAGTTTTCTTATAATAACAGCTTTCATTCCAGTATACAGATGGCACTATTTGAGGCATTATATGGGAAGCGGTGTCGAACTCCAGCATTTTGGAATGAAGTGGGTGAAAGGAAGTTGATGGGACTAGAATTGGTAGAAGAGATGGCAGAAAAAGTTCAGCTGATTCAGAAACACATGAGAACAGCTCAGAGCAGGCAGAAGGGTTATGCGGATAATCGGAGGAAGGATATATCTTTCGAGGCAGGTGATCATGTTTTTCTCATGGTTTCTCATTGGGAAAGTGTGATGAGATTTGGTAAGAAAGGAAAGCTGAGTACAAGGTTTATTGGACCATATGAAATTCTGGAGAGAGTTGGATTAGTTTCATACCGGGTGGCTTTACCTCTGAGTTTATCTCAGGTACACAATGTTTTTCATGTTTCAATGTTGAGAAAGTATATGCCAGATTCATCTCATGTTTTGAGTCCAGAGGTAGTTCAGCTGGAAGAGAACCTATCTTATGAAGAAAAACCAGTCCAGATTCTTGACCATAGGGAGCAGGTGTTACGGAATAAGGTGATTCATCAGGTAAAGGTTTTGTGAAAAAACCATGTGATTGAAGAGGCAACGTGGGAATCTGAAAATGCTATGAGGGATAAATACCCCCACTTATTTTGATAAGTGAATAAAATTGCGAGGACGCAATTCCCAAAAGGGGGGAAGGATGTAACATCACAGGTAAATAAAGAATAAAGAATTTTCATATTTATTAATATTTATGAATTAAATATTAATTTTATTTTAAAGGGGTTGCTATGTTCGATAGCGTACCCGATACGCAACGATGAGTTTCTTTGAAACTTACGTAGCACACTAGTAATAAAATAATATTATTTTAAATGTTAGTTAACAAGTAGCCGTTGTACTGGTGGGAATGGATAGAAATAACTAAAATATGATTAGATATGTTTTTAAATGTTTATACATTTACCCAATAAAAGATAAAGGCTTAAAATACGGAAAGAGTTCAATTTTAGGGCATATATACTCTAATTTTCACTAAAGGTTCACTTATCACCTTTTAATGGTGAACCGTCATTAAATATAGTTTTGATCACTCTTATACTTTATTTTGGACCAAATATAACTCTTCTTTAGAATCGGGACATCAAAATTTACTTTGTGTAAATTTTTGGTACCTTTCTGATAAAGTTCATTTTTTTTATGAATAGTGTAAAATGTTGTATTTTAATTCAAAAAATCTTTTTCATATAAATTATTTATATGATTAGATTATTTTTTTAATTGGTTTTAAAGTGAAATTAGAAAATATTTTTACCAGTTAATCCAATGGTGGTCATTGGAATCAATTTCACTTTGAAATTGGACTTAAACTGGTGTCAATCTTTTGATACTTATTGTTTCACAAAAACACGCTATTTGTCATGACAGCGGGAATTAATTATTAAATTAATTAATTTGACTTATATGTTTTGAATTTTGTAAAATGGACTTCATTTTTGAATCCGGAATATCAAATATATCTTAGGGTGAATTTTTGGTAATTTTCTGAAAAACTTCAATTTTTGATGAATAGTGAAACCACTAAGTGATAATCAAGCAAACTGATTTTTCAGTTAAATGAAAGTTTACCACTAATGTGTATTGAATTTTGAAAATCCTACATACATGGTTGTCATTAAGAAGTAAAATGCGGTTCAATGAGATTATAATATTTTTTTTGGTGAATAGTAACTTATTAAGTTCTTAATCACGATTAGTGGTAATTAGGGTAGTTTAAGGTATAAATAATACTTTAATAAAATGAAATGACCTAGAAACATGTCCCAACCTCATTGGTTGTGTCATGTCCGACCATGACATGCCATGGGTCAACTTGGAGACCCCATGGATCCACTTTTGTTGGGAAATGACATAAATTGCTTTTTATTTAATGTTAAAGTGAAAATGACACAAACATAATATGTTTTACAAAAACAATTTTTAATGGGGTTATAAAAGTCCAAATTTTGATTATAAATAGTCATTGGAAAGATAAAAAGATTTCCTACATCATAGTATTTTTTTCATAATTTTTAGACATTAAATAAATTAAATTAATTATGAAATAATAATGATGCAGCGATGACATCATTATTTGACAATTTAAATAAAATGGAAAGATAATGAAAAATATAAAACCTAAACATGTACAAAACCAATTGGATGAGTGGATTTAGAACCCTTATCACCTTATCCACGAATTATATCAATGTGGGACCTTTTAAAACCGAAACACATTTTCAAATAAAGTAATATTTCTTTACTTTCCAAAAGTGCCCCTCCTCTCCTCTTATAAAAGCCCCCCACCTCTACCCCATTTCACACACTTCTCAAGCCTTTGGCTCGGCCAAACACTGCCCAATTACTCTCTCCACATCCCTCTACTAATCCTAGAGGATTCCCTTTGGGCATAATCCTTTCAAAGGAAGCTTTTAGTCTCAAATCAAAAGGAGTTACACTTTTAAAGGTAATTCATTATCTCATGTTCATTTGTTTTATTTTGCTTCTCCAACCCCCTAAACTCTTTTTATTTACTTATTTTGTAACAACACCAGTATCTTCAATATACTAGGATGTTGTTATAAGATTTATTTGAGCTACACTCTCACACAACTACATCAAATGGTTAAAGAACATACGGTTTCCGTGGATGGAAAAATTCTACCTCCCGAAACGATGATTGTTCAATACTCATTTAACACCTTCAAAGGTGGCCATTATGATGTCACTATTTTTATATATGATATATAATATGTTTATGTTTTCTTTAAGCTTCTGTATTTTTCATTTTTGTCATACCTTTATGGTTTCCATTATTGGTAAACACGATATCTTCATTTAAGGAAGTGCGGACTACCGCCCCCTCAAAGTGATGTGATTCGTTAATGCCATATGTGGGACGTGTAAAGGATGGATTTAAAGTTATTATATATTATGTTATACTGGAATTATAATATACATATATATCATTATTATTTCTTTCCATTAAAGTATGAGATAGAAATGAAAGTAGCGTTCATGCGTACGTACGGCTTACCGTCTCCATGAACGGTGCATTTCATTTCTTATCCCCAAATGTAATGTACTATTAAAAGTACATGTATATAATGGATATATGTAATGAATGATATATCTAAATGATTAATATAATTCTGGAATTAAAATATACATACCTCTCATTTAGTTTTAATTCCACAAATATGACAAAGAAATGAAAGTAGCGTTCATGCGTACGTACGGCTTACCGTCTCCATGAACGGTGCATTTCATTTCTTACCTCTAAATGATTATGTAATATTATAAATGCATGTATGTACTGGATATATATGACATATATGATATCTACATCATGAATACCATTCTGGATATAATGAACCTTTGACCAAATTAACAACATGTAAGTGTAAGAAGTCTATTTTTGACTTAAGAACCAAATACCGACAAAATGAACATTATTAACTTAAATGATTACATGATGTTCATAACATGGTATAAAAGGAATAATGAACTTTAAAAAGGTTCTTAATCAAGTATAAATTAACTCAAGTTTATTATTCAGGACGTTAAAGAACGATCGAGTCATGTCGGACCTGAGGTAAGGGACTTCGTCTCAATATCCTTTCATTGAGGCATATTTCGTTTTATACACAACTTTCTTTTATACGGTGTATAAACTCCTTTGACTTTGACTTTTATACAAAAGGAATCTTTTTCTACGAAGCGTTTTGCTAAACGACAAAAAGGAATGTTTTTTAACGTACGCGGTGACAACGACCTTTTCCGCCACCGCGAGTATTATTTGGTCTTTGGCTTCCTCAATAAGCCGTAATGTTTTTAAAATAAAATAAATACCATATACTCTTTTATGTATTTTGGTATTGAAAATGGTTTTGAAAAAAGATTCTATTATGTCAATATATTTATGATATATTGTGATTGAAATGTTGAAATGTTATCATTCCTTTATATTGGTTTTATGTTTTATGATTTTATATTGGTACTTGGAAATTTAACGGGTGGTTACGTTATAAACCATATGATGGGTGGTGCCGTGAATACTAGGACGGGTGGTTACGTTATAACCTCCAATGCATTGGGTATGGAAGTCGGCCGTATGGCTATTCCATTAAGTATGTATGGAAATTGGCCGTATGGCTATTCCATTAAGTGATATGTGTGGAAGTCGACCGTATGGTTATTCCACTTAAGTATGTCTATGTCCCAAGTTACCTTTATATATGTTATGTTTTCTTTATATCGGTTTTATGGTAATCCTTTGGTTACAAAAAGGTAAGTAATGATATTTTATTTAGTTAAGAGTTTTTACTAATTCATAAAGGTTAAAAGTATTACTTTGATAAAGTATACATGGTTTACTTTTTTTTTTGATAAACTAACAGTTTTTATTCTTTGTGTATCCCTTACTGAGTTTTTATGCTCATCCCAAGTTTTTCAAAATGTTTTTCACAGGACTTAAAGTGGAATAAGGTCAAGGATGGGATCAAGGGAATTTCATGCTATCTAAAACATGGAATCTAGACATCTTTCTTTTTAAGAGTTTTTATTTTATGGAGACTTAGTAGAAGTGTCTACTTTGTAATCATTTAAGATGTAATAGTTATGTTCTAATTCTCTAAAACTCTAAACCTGAAAAGATCCTCAATGTGAATTATTCATTTAATTCAATATTAAGTAAGGTTTAAGGCCGGGGCCTTATAGCGTAACAGAAAAATAACACTAAACATAAAGAAGAGTGTAACACCCCAAAATTATAAAAGAATAAAATTTTATTTTATAGAATATGTTGAACATAACATTTAGGTGTCTTGTCTCCCATGTAAAAATTATTTTCTTCAATAGCTTGCATTACACCCAAGACTATGTTTTACCAAACAACAATATAATATAAACATTATAATTTAATATATATCCTAGCAGTTGGAAAGGAAGGTGTGAATTAGATTAACTAAACTATTAAAATATATATTGCATAAATTTATTAGAAATCTATTTATTACTAATAAAATAAGATTCCATTAAAAGAGAAATAAATAATTTCGGAAAAATTATAATTAGTTAAAAGATGAATTAGTCATGTTTTGCACATATTTTTTAAAATCAATTTTTACCAATTTTATAGAATCTACTTGAAAAAATATAATTAATTTTTAATTAGTAATATAAAAATAAAATAATGGTGAATTTTTTGGTTTTTTCTATGATGTTTCATTTTTTGATGAATAGTGGAAAATACTAAATTTTTATTGGAAACATCCTTTTTCATTTGTATTATTTATAATGATAAATTATATTTTGAATTTTTTTAAAGAAAAATAATTTAAATTATATATCAATTAATCCAATTTTGTTCATTGGAATATTTTTCATATATAATTTTGATATAAAATCACAGTAAACTATTGACATGTTTTCTATTTAAAAACCCCGCTTTCTCATCGCACCACCAAGATTAATTTTAAATTAAATTATACCACATTGGTGAATTGTATATGGTAAAATTAATTCCAAATTTGGAATCATACTATGATATATTATCTTATAAGTTTAGATTAATTTTTTAATATAATTATTTGTTAAAACCATTAAAATTAATTACTTCTATTAATGATAAAAAGAGGTTTTGGGCCTTCTATGAATTTCTATTAAAATTAATTTCAAAAAATTGAAATTTTATTTAATAAATTAGATTTCATATTTAGAATAATTAGGTATAAATTATCTAATAAATATCATTTTATTTTTAGTCTTAAAGGATAAATTACCTAGGTAAATAAAAAGATACAAGTTACCTTTAAAAACATAAATGGGAAAATTTTTGTAAACATATAGAATAATGGATAACATGAAAAAATGTTCTTATTTGGTGTGTTTGAGGTCTTTATTGACCAAATAATTCCACTAGTACATTATTTATCTATTTTTTTTGGCACAAGAGATATTTTTGACCACCCAATATTGAATACTTTTGGGTATCTACAGAAAAATCCACCCCTCATTAATTATAAAGGGGGAACACACTCCCTTCAACTAATAAAAAATATTAAGCCATTTGGCTTGATGAAACCCTAAAAAAATAACTTATATATTTCCATCCAATAATTTGAGAAGCCTTAGTTTTGGAAGAAATCTAACCATGAATTCTTTTGGGAAAACCTAGTGAGGATACCTGAAGAAGAGGTAGTGTTCTTCAATGAGAATCTTTATTTTATTTAATTCTCCACATCCTTCAATTATTTAGAAACCATTTTGATATAATAAATTCACTATATTAAATATACTAGTATGTTTTTATAATAATTAAATGACCTAAAAAAATCTCCACTTCCATAAAATGGGTTTCGAAATCATCATTCATTTATACGGTAGACTACACCCTCATGAGCCGATATAATTCATTTTTCCATTACTAACTCTAACGGTTGGGTATGATTATGGATAGAAATTGGATATATGGTATTTAAAACATAATCATACCTATTTATTTATCATATATTATATAAATTTTTTTACTTTCCATTCCGTAGGGGATACAATAACATTAATCGTGTGTATAGTGATTAACTGCCTCGTTATATGATGTGATTTGATTTCATTAACGATTTTTATAGAGAATTATAATGATAAAGTTAATAAATATTTATAATATAAAAGAAATAATTATGAAGTTAATTAAAAATTTATCATTATGAGTATACAATATACCATTTTTTTCTTACTTTTTCACTCACTAAATGATTATAATTTCATTCGTGTACGTGTAAACTACCGCCTTTACAAAGTGATGTGACTATTTTCTTCATCAACACACTACATGGATGATTTATATATAAGTATATTTAATGAAATAATATATTATTTATTAAATTTTATCATTTTTAATAATAAAATAATAATTATATTTTTTCCATAGTGGTCTTTGAAAAATAGAAATGTTGCTCAAACATACGTATGACCTACCATCTCCATGATCATAACATACATCATTTTTTATAAGAATAACTCATGAGTGTTTTTAAAATTATAATTTATGAATAAATATGTTAATTTTTAATGATTATTATTTTGTATATTATGTAACTATATAATATTCACAAGTATTGAAATAATATTACAAAGCATGAGCGATAAAACAAGGAAATTAACACCTAAAACAATGAAGAAAATAAAATATTTTTAATGAATGGGTGAAAATATATTATAAATTGGTAATATATGATATTATAAATAATAATATGATTCTTTAATAAGTTATCAAAATGTATAAAACTTAAATAAATAGGTTAAATCATGATCAACCAAAAGAAAGTGCGAGGAAGGGGTTTTCTCATTTCTCTTTTATTTATATGTGATGTATTCCATATTCAACACTTATTTTTGTGGTGTTTCTAATTTAGATGAATGTATTTTATGATTATTATACTCAAATTATGGTGGATTTACATATACATATGGGTGTAAAACTTTCATGGGGTTTACCAAATAAATGTTATGAATGTGCTAAGGGATTTTTCCCAAGTTGCCTTATTTGAGATGTATGTAATTTTATACATATATCTTATTTTATAAGGTTTATATAACAAAATTTTGAAATTTTATATGATTAATGTAAGAACCCAATTTTTTCTATAAAAGAATTTGGAATATTCTTGATATTATTCCAGAGCAGCGCCTTCAGACGGCGTGCAATTCCGAGCCCCGGTGTAGCCGGAATTAAATTTTCAGTGCATTCACACTGGGAATGCCAAATAAATGGGATAAATCCTAAATGGTAATCCAGATCAGAAGTATGAGTGCGTAAATGGGTCCTATGGGGTTTTTACCCCAGGAACGACATAAATCATGTCGGCGCGGGACGTTTGGACCCCTCGCCCGTTAACGAAACATTAAACGGATAAATAAATAAATAAATTTACTCATTTAATGGTTAAACTCAAGCATCTCATAAACGGTGGATTGTATGGGAAAACTGAGGGTACCGTTGAGTTTGGAACGTGTCGTTTACCTTAGGAGGGGTGTAAGTTTCACGGGCACGAGCCTTCTGTGGAAAATGCCACCAGGGGCATTTTTGTAATTTAGCAACCATAGTCGTTAAATTTTATAACTTTTGAACGAGGCCTCAGATTAAAATTCAAAGACCACCGTTGTTCTTAGGACGTGGTGTTTACCCTAGGCGCGACCTAACTTTGACCGCGTCGGGGGTTTCAGATGTAGATTTAAAGTGGGTTGAGTTTTTTTTAATTAAAAGGGATAATTCTTTTTTTTTCTATTTAAACACCCCTCATCCCCTTACTCCCCTCTGGACCCCACTAGAAAAACCCCCTCACCCTCAAAATACTCTCCACTTCCATCCTACTCCACCTCCCTCCTTTGATCAAGGCAGCATCGAGCGGCGGGTGTGGAAGCGGCACGTGCGGCGAAGCTTCGACCAACGCCCCACGAGGTAGGCGCCGTTTTGTTTCGTATTAAGTTTCCGCACCCTATTTGATCTTGAATTATGGAATTGAATTTCTATTTAATTTCCAAGCAAATCCCATGGTTGTGTAGTATGTATTATGATCTTTACAATGCACATTTCATACTGAAAATACGAGTTTTGAGGCGATCGCAGTCGTCTGCCGAAGGACAACGTGTTTTGGGTGTTTTCTGGAGAGGCTCTGCCTTCTCAGGCGGCGACAGCTCGGAGCAGGGCGGTCCGGGCGTTAGTGGATGAAATAGCGGGGGCGGCTCCTCAGCAGGTGGCCAGTTGAGGTGGCGTCGACAGTTGGATGAGCGAGGAGGTGCTGGGCGAGCGGGGGTTGGCGTCGCGGTCGAGCGGAGGTGCGAGCTGGGGGCGACGGTCGGTGGGTGGTCTTCAGCGGGAGTGGCCGGGAGAGTGGAACCAGCCGTCATGGTCGAAGGAAGCCCGAGGCCTGGCTTCAGGCATGCGGAGCAAGCCAGGACCCGCACAATGCGGGTCCTGCTGGGGCGTCAACGAAGACCGACCGAAGCCGGTCTGCTGGGGGAGCGTGGACCTTCAAACCACGGGTCCTGCTAGGGGGGTGAGGAAGAAGACCAGCCAAGATGGCCAGTCTAGTTAAAAAAAATGTTTATAATAATAATAATAATAATAATAATAATAATAATAATAATATTATTATTATTAAAATTATTTATAAATAATAAATCATCCGCATGGCGTCCGATTTGGGCACCATCTGCAGCCGCAAAATACTTGAATCAAGAATGAGTTTTTAAGATGGTTTCGGTGGTTTTTAATACCCGAAATGAGGGGCCTCAGAGGCGCGACATGCCTTTAAGTGAATTGACATTTTTCCAGGGGTTCGTGTTTTGAGCGGTGCAGACACATCCGAAGTCCGTTTTGAGCACCGTCAGCGGTGTTGCGACCCTGGCGTCAAGAAGAAGTTTTCCAAGGGGTTTTCAGTCATTGAAACCAGAGTTGAGACATGGCCCCCACGACCCGTCTTTTAAGCTGCAAGCTATGTTTCGCAACTTTCTCATTGGATTTCCATTCGGGGCATGCGAGAAGTTGTTTTTTTGGTGTTTTTACGAGGGCATTTAAATGGAACAATCCACCCACTTTAATTCTGCATGGTGGTGCGGGCCCCATGAGGGCTGTTTTGGGAGTTGGCTGTGGTTTCTATCTTTATCACCGAGTGTCTGTTCCGAACAAGTGGATAGTCAATCTTGTGTACTTTTTCAAGAGGATCGCAATGGTGCGATCCGTTCATTGCACTTCGAGACCGAGATGCGGGTCCCACGAAGCACTGATCATGTGCGGTACGACGAGATGTATCTTTTTCTCCGGACATCCGTTCCACGCAAGTGAGCAGTAAATTTGACATGTTTTCCCGAGGGGATCAAAATGGTGTGATGCGCCTGAATTTTTTTAGGGCCAAGGCTCGGGACCACGGGACGCTGTTCAGGCGTAAAGTAGTGTTGAACGACTTTTTCATCAGATATTCATTTGAGGAAAGTAAGTAGCCTATCTCACGTGTTTTTCTGCCAGGATTACAGTGGGGTAATCAGTTCGCATGAGCGGAGCCTCTTACGTGATCTTATTAAATGTGGAAATATAAAGGGTGCTCCGGTGGCGGTTCTTCTTGTTGTGTTTAGAAGCGAACCCTTGGCGTGAGATCGCGTTCACTCCCGTGTGAGTGAAGTTGATGTCTAAAGAGATGTGGTTGGATGTGCTAGGGATGTTGAGGAAGCAAGTTGGTGAAATTACGTTTTCGCCCTTCGTGTTGACATTGGGTGTCGTGTGCATGATAGCCTTTGGGCTAGAGATGTGGTATACTCTGGGAGTATACGGGAATGCCTGGAGGTACATGTTGTGGTTTGTACCCAAGGAAGTTGGTGTGCATAGTTCGAAGATGACATAGGGACACATGTCATGTGGGCCCGTTGTACATGCCGTGTTATGCTTTACGTAACTTTGACCCCTTGTGATGCAGATGGTCCTTCTGTTAATGATGGTTTAGACCAGCAGGGTTATTGTGAATTCTGGTGTGACCAATACTTTATGCGGGCACCGATCCTCTACTCAGGAGGTTGTTTCCAGTAGGTATGGCCATAACAGTTCTGAGTTTACCCTCCAACAGAGACTGGACAATGGTTTTCTCATTGACTTCTTCGGGTTTACCCTCTAGCAGGGCTGGGCATTGGGTCGCCTGTCGACCACTTCCAGGTCTACCCTCCTATAGAGACTGGGAAGTGGGTCGCCTGTCGACTTCTTCTAGGTCTACCCTCCAGCAGAGACTGGGAAGTGGGTCTCCTGTCAACGTCTTCCAGGTCTACCCTCCAACAGGGCTGGGTAGTGGGTTTCTTGTCGACCTCTTAGGGTCTACCCACTAGCAGAGATTGGGCAGTGGGTCACCCAATGACCTCTTAGGGTCTACCCTCCAGTAGAGACTAGGCATTGGGTCACCCAACAACCCCTTAGGGTCTACCCTCCACTAGAGACTGGGCAGTGGGTCGCTCGATGACTTCTTTTAGACTCAGTCCTTTCTTTTAGGCTAGTCTGTGGCTTTTCTCTATGGCTACCAGAGCGAGACCCCTGGATTGTACGTGTCAGTGATGTTACAACTTTGACTTTGAGTAGACCTCTCGACTGTGTGATAGTGACGAGGTGTGGTTTGACTTTCTCCAAAACCCTCAAGTACGAGGAGCAATTTCCCCACTGAGACGTGTCCTTGTGAAGCGACCTAAAACCGTGCGGGCGAGTCAGTGCCGCCCAAAGAGGATAGTGTTAAGGTGCAGTGATTTGAGCCCCCTGACTTGCAATTCGGGGCAGACGTATGGATACTAGGCATCGATGGTGTTTAATTCTGGGACTATTGGCTACTCACTTTCTTGGGCTGAGCTACAGGATGAAGATCCCCTTACGATCTTGTTCAGGTTTCTTGACAGAGCATATATATATGTATACCTTGTTCTAGTACCCACTTCTTGGGTTTTGGTTACTCTCCTTCCAGGGGAGGAAAAGCCACATGGGGTATGCCATGTGCTCTCCGTGTCTAGCTTCTCATGGTTGGATGAGTCTACTCTCCTGCTATAGGTAGCGAAGACTCAACGAGAAGTTTATCTTCTCACCGCTTCTAGCTCCTTGTGTTTGGATGAGTCTACTTCCTTCCTCTTGTTGGGTTGAGCTGTACTCTTTACTGTACTCTCGATTGTACTACTTTACTTTTCCCTATTTGATCTACTGCTCACCTCTTCCATACCTCCTTTGTTGCTCCCTCAAGCCTTCAGGGCATCCTAATAAGTATTTTTATACTCACCCCTGCTTGGGCTTCGCCCGCACTTAGTGTACCTTTGTAGACGACAGACAGGTTGGTCGTGACTTCAGTGGAGCTTAGGATTTCAGGAGCTTGGACCAAGTACAGTGGTTGTAGTCAGGTTCTAGGTGTGGGACTCTCCCAGCTATTTTAATTTTTTTTACCTGTTGCCGGTTTGTGGCACTTTTCTGGTTGGGCATGTGTTTTTCCCCATTTCTTTTCAGTTTACCTTCAGCACTTTCTTTGTACTATTTAGAGGTCGATGCACTTTTGTGGTTCTTTATAGCAGTTAATACTTTACTTTTCCTTTTACTCTGCACTTCTGCATTGAGTGGGATGTGTGTGTGCGTACAGGTACTCAGGAAAAGGCCTCCCTGAGTTGTTTAGACTTTAGCACTTGTCGCCAGCCCCTAGCCTATGGAGGCAGGATTGGGGTAGTTGTGGCTCGAGCCCGAGTAGGGTTGGGTTGTGAAAAAGTGGTATCAGAGGTGCTTCGTTCCTTGGGACGTTGTTCGGACGTCCCTAAAAAGGAATTGGTTGGGATTTAGGGAAAAAATGTTAACGTGTCTCGAGAGCAGCTCTCAGGCCAAGGAGTCCAGTGACGGTGCGACGACCGACGTATCCATTAACCAGGAACCTGATAACCCACTTATCGACTCGGCATGATTATACACACGTTGCAGGGAAAATTGGTTTGTCCATCACATAGGATTGAGTCTTGACCATACTTCTTGAGTCGGCTCCCCATTGTTGTTACTTTTATATACATATATGATCATCTGACTGCGTAACTCTTTGATAACATTTAGGATGTTTTTTCGAAGACAGCTAGCCAGGATACCAGCTTTGGTTCGTGACGACGACCCTGTGAGCTATGAGGCCTCAGTCCAGGACCCATCATGTGAGTCCCTTTCTCCAGGTGGGCCGGTAGCAGCTCCCCAACTGGTGAGTAGCAGACAGCTTCAGCAGAGCTGACGGATCTTGAGAGTAGGTTGATCACACTCAGTGAGTTCCAATGACAGAGACCACTGAGGTTTAGTGGTGAGCCAGACCCTGAGACATCAGTGGTTTTGATCGAGACAGTGGTTTTACTCTTCAGGCTTGCGCAGACACTGGTAGATCTTATGGTGGCTTTGGCCGCTAGCCTTTTCCATGGAGCAGCTGGGCATTGGTGGAGTCTGGTGACTCAGTTTCTTGACGAGTCGTCGCTTTCATGGGGTGACTTTCAGCTACTGTTTCGTGAGGAGTTTTACCCCTCTTTCTTATGCTCTGTTCGAACCCAGGAGCTCCTATAGTTTCGACAGGGAGGGATGATGGTGACTGAGTATGCGACTGGTTTCACAGACCGTGCACGCTTTTTCCCGGACTTGGTTCACAATGACAACTTTCGAGCGTAGAAGTTCGAGCAGGGTATCTAAGAGAAATTCATGCTGTCATAGTACCCTTGGGCATTCCCACTTATGTCGGGGTGCTAGATCAGGCACTGGTGACAGATAGCTTCCTGTCACGCTTTATAGTTGATGGTGGCAGTAGGCATGATAGAGCTGAGACGTCTGCTGCAGCTAGCAGGAGTCAGCAGACAGAACCTCGACACAGGTGGCCTTCTACCCACCGGTTTTGGAGACGTGGTCGTGAACCACTGTGGTAGCAAAGTGAAGGGCCTCAGCCAAGGTGAACCTTCTGTGAGTGGACTCCGGTCCGTGGTCATACACCACAGTGGCACCAGAGGGCACCAGGGCAGCCCAGAGAGCACCAATGCTATGCTTGCAATGGCCGAGGTCACTTGGAATAGGAATGCCTAACCAGGCATGCTGAGAATATCGGGCAGGCAGCAGGTGCACTACCACGATAGAGGCAGCGTCGTGATCGGAGTAGCACCCAGAGAGGTGGTGCTAGCAGAGGAGCGGGGGAAACTGGTAGTGGGGGATGACTTTTTGAGGTCTTCCCATCACCACCAGGTGGTCCACGTTAGGCTATGGGAGCTGATAGTTGGGACCACGTACAACCACAAGCTTTGTATGTCTATGATCCTGTGGAGCATGAGGTGGAAAGAGGTACACTTTACGAATCTTATACTTTTTGCAGTAGAATTGTTATACTCTTTGTGTGAAATTCTTTTCTCCCTACTCCTTGTTTGAGTTGTTACCAGGGTCACGCGGGGCATCGGTGTAACCCTGTGTTAGTAGAGTGGAAGGCATATAACCTTTTACGTTAGTTTATGGTGTTGACTCCATCGCTTTCCAAGTGTGTAAGAGAGTCTTGGTTGCGATACATCGACTGAGAAACCTTGCGTGACTAGATATCCTAAGGTGCTTCACCATATGGATATTCTAAATGAGGGAATCACCAGGATTTGTCCCAGGTCCAAACGGTGATTTCAGTCATGACATGTGACGTAGGAGTTCAGCCAGGGAGGTGAGTTCCCCTCGAGGGCCTTCGGGCCATTTGAGACCATGCAGAGGGATGGCGAGGTTCCCTACCGCCTTGCCCTAACCCCAAGGTCGGGAGTGGGTGCATGACGTCTCCCATGTGACTCACTCGAGAGGAAGTGTGCGTGATTCTATACACATCATCTGTGAGGGAAGAACTCATGTGAACCGATCAAATCCTTTGGTTTATGCGGTGGCACGGGACTGTGCAAGAGTTCTTCTAGGTACGAAAGATGCAGGTGCGGGCTTAGTACCCTGAGTTGTTCCATAGTTTTTATTTTCAGGGACCAAAAGCTTGAAGGAGTAAATGATGTAAGAACCTGGTTTTTTCTATAAAAGAGTTTGGAATATTCTGGATATTATTCCAGAGCAGTGCCTTCAGACGGCGTGCGATTCCGAGCCCCAGTGCGGCCGAAATTAAATTTTCAGTGCATTCACACTGGGAACACAAAATAAATGGGATAAATCCTAAAGGGTAATCTGGATCAGAAATCTGAGTGCACGGATGGGTCCAAAATAGGGTGTTTACCCCAGGAATGACATAAATAATGTCGGCACGGGATGTTTGGACACCTCACCCGTTAACGGAACATTAAACTAATAAATAAATAAATAAATTTACTTGTCTAATGGTTAAACTCAAGAATCTCCTAAACGGTGGCTCAGATGGGAAAACTGAGGGAACAGTTGAGTCCAGAACATTCCGTTTACCCTAGGAGGGGTGTAAGTTTCACGGGCGCGAGCCTTCTGTGAAAAATGCCACCAGGGGCATTTTTGTAATTTAGCGGCCTTGGTCGTTAAATTTTATAACTTTTGAACGGGACCTCAGATTAAAATTCTGAGACCACTGTTGTGCTCGGGATGTGGTTTTTACCCTAGGCACGACCTAACTTTGACCGCGTCGGGGGTTTCAGATGCGAATTTAAAGTGGGTTGAGTTTTTTTTAATTAAAATGGATAATTATTTTTTTCTATGTAAACACCCCTCATCCTCTTCCTCCCCTTTGGATCCCCCTGAAAAAACCCCCTCACCCTCAACCTCCTCTCTACTTCCATCCTCCTCCACCTCCCTCCTCCGATCAAGGTGGCATCGAGCAGCGGGTGCGGAAGCGACATGTGCGACGAAGCTTCGGGAAACGCCTCGCAAGGAAGGCGTCGTTTTGTTTCGTATTAAGTTTCTGCACCCTATTTGATCTTGAATTATGGCATTGAATTGCTATTTAATTTCTGAGTGAAGCCCATGGTTGTGTAGTATGTATTCTGATATTTCCAACACACGTTTCGGATTGAAAATCCGAGTTCTGAGGCGATCACAGTCGTCCGCCGAAGAACAACGGGTTTTGGGGGTTTTCCGGCGAGGCTCCGCCTTCTCAGGCGACGGTGGCTCGGAGCAGGGCAGTCCGGGCATCAACGGAGGTGGCAGTGCGGTCACATCTTCAGTAGGTGGCCGGGTGAGGCGGCGTCAGCGGCTGGCTGAGCGCAGAGGTGTCGGCGGAGCGGGGGTCGGCGTTGCGGTCGAGCGGAGGCGCGAGCTGGGGGCGACGGTCGGTGGGCTGTCTTCAGTGGGAGTCGCTGGGCGAGTGGCGCCGACCATCATGGTCGAAGGAAGCCTGAGGCCTGGACTATGGCGTGCGGATCAATCCAGGACCTGCGTAATGCGGGTCTTGCTGGGGCGTCAACGAAGACCGGCCGAAGCCGGTCTGCTGGGGGAGCGAGGACCCGCAAATCGCGGGTCCTGCTGGGGGCGTGCTGAAGAAGACTGACCAGGATGGCCGGTCTAGTTAAAAAAGGATAATAATAATAATAATAATAATAATAATAATAATAATAATATTATTATTATTATTATGAAAATGATTTATAAATAATAAATAATCCGCAGGGCGTCCGATTTGGGCACCGTCTGCAGCCGTGAAATCCTTGAATCGAGACTGAGTTTTTAAAATTGTTTCAAGGGTTTTTAATTCCCTAAACGAGGGGCCTCAGAGGCACGACATGCCTTTAAGTGAACTGACATTTTTTCGAGGGTTTGTGTTTTGAGCGGCGTAGACACATCCGAAGTCCGTTTTGAGCGCCGTCAGCAGTTTTGTGACCCTAGCGTCAAGAAGAAGTTTTCTAGGGGGTTTTCAAGAATTGAAACGAGAGTTGAGATTTGGGCCCCACGACCCATCTTTTAAGCTACGAGCTGCATTTTGCAACTTTCTCATCGGATGTCCGTTTGGGGCGTGCGAGCAGTCATTTTTGGGTGTTTTTCCGAGGGCATTGCAATGGCATAATCCCCGATTTAATTCTGAATGGTGGTGTGGACCCCACGAGGTCCGTTTTGGGAGTTGGCGGTGATTTCTATCTTTATCACCGGCTGTCTGTTTCGGACAAGTGGATAGTCAATATTGTGTACTTTTTCGAGAGGATCCCAATGGTGTGATCTGTTCGTTGCGCTTCAAGACCGATATGCAGGTCCCACGAAGCACCTCTCATGTGCGGTACAATGAAATGCATATTTTTCTTCTGAAATCAATTCCACGTAGTCAATTTGACGTGTTTTCTCGAGGGGATCGCAATGGTGTGATGTGTCTGACTATTTTGGAGGCTGAGGCTCGGGACCACGGGACACTGTTCGGGTGTAAAGCAGTATTGAACAACTTTTTTGTCAGATATCTGTTTGAGGCGAGTAAGTATCCTATCTCGCGTGTTTTTTTGTGAGGATTACAGTGGGGTAATCAGTTCGTGTGAGTGGAGCCTCTTACGTGATCTTATTTAATGTGGAAATATGAAGGGTGCTTCGATGGCGGTTCTTCTTGCTGTGTTCATAAGCGAACCCTTGGCGTGAGATCGCGTTCACTCCCATGTGAGTGAAGTTTATGTCTAAAGAGATGTGGTTGGCCGTTCTAGTTCCATAGAGGAAGTAGGTTAGCAAAATTATGTTTTCTCCCTTCGTGTTGATGTTGGGTGTCGTGTGCATGATAGCCTTTGGGCTAGATATGTGGTATACTCTGGGAGTATACAAGAATGCCTGGAGATACATGTTGTGGTTTGTACCCAAGGACGTTGGTGCGCTTGGTTCAGAGATGAAATAGGGCCACACATCGTGTGGGCCCCTTGTACGTTCCGTGTTCTTAATTACTTACCTTTGACCCCTCGTGATGAAGATGGTACTTCTGTTAACGATGGTTTAGACCAACAGGGTTATTGTGGATTCTAGTGTGACCAATACTTTACACGGGCACCAATCCTCTACTCAGGAGGTTGTTTCTAGTAGGGATGACCAGAGTAGTTCCGAGTTTACCCTCCAACAGAGACTGGGCAATGGGTTTCTAATTAACTTATTCAGGTTTACCCTCCAGCAGGGCTGGGTAGTGGGTCACCTATCTACTTCTTCCAGGTCTACCCTCCAGCAGAGACTGGGCAGTGAGTCTCCTATCAACTTCTTCTAGGTCTACCCTTCAGTAGAGACTGGGTAGTGGGTCTCCTATCAACGTCTTCCAGGTCTACCCTCCAGTAGGGCTGGGCAGTGGGTTGCATGTCGACCTCTTAGGGTCTACCCTCCTTCAGAGACAGGGTAGTGGGTCACCCGATGACCTCTTAGGGTCTACCATCAAGAATATACTGGGAAGTGGGTCACCTGACGACCCCTTTGGGTCTACCCTCCAGCAGAGACTGGGTAGTGGGTCTCCCAATGACTTCTTTCAGACTCATTCCTTTCTTCTAGGCTAGTCTGTGGCTTTTATCCATGGCTACCGGAGCAGGACCCCTAGATTGTACGAGTCAGGGATGTGACTACTTTGACTTTGAGTATAACTCTCGACTGTGTGGCAGTGATGATGTGTGGTTTGTATTTCCCCAAAACTCTCAAGTATTAAGGGCGCTTTCCCCACTGAGATGTGTCCTTGTGACGTGACCTAAAACTGTGCAGGTGAGTCAGTGCCACTCCAAGCAGATAGTGTCAAGGTGCGGTGATTTGAGCCCCTTGACTTGTAGTTTAGGGAAGATGTATAGATACTAGGCATCGATGGTGTTTACTTCTGGGACTGTTGGCTACTCACTTTCTTGGGCTTAACTACGGGATGAAGATCCCCTTAAGATCTTGTTCGGGTTTCTTGACAGAGCATATATATATGTATACCTTATTCCAGTACCCACTTCTTGGGTTTTGGTTACTCTCCTTCCAGGAGAGGTGAAGACGCGTGGGGTATGCCACGTGATTTCCATGTCTAGCTTCTCGTGGTTGGAAGAGTCTACTCTCCTACTATAGGTAGCGAATACTCGATGAGAAGTTTATCTTCTCACTTCTTCTAGGTCCTTGTGTTTGGACGAGTCTACTTCCTTCCTCTTGTCGGGTTGAGTTGTATTCTTTACTGCACTCTCGATTGTACTGCTTTACTTTTCCCTGTTGGATCTATTGCTCACCTATTCATTACCTCCTTTGTTGCTCCCTTGAGCCTTTTGGGAATCCTACTGAGTATTTTTATACTCACCCCTGCTTGGGCTTTTCCCGCACTTGGTGTGCCCTTGCAGACGACGAACGGGTTGGTTGTGACTTTAGTGGATCTTAGGAGTTCGAGAGCTTGGACTACATATAGTGGTCATAGTCAGGTTCTAGGTGTGGGACTCTCTCAGCTGTTTTACTTTTGTTTACCTGTTGCCGGGTTGTGACACTTTTCCGGTTGGGTGTGCGTTTTGCTCCTTTACTTTTCAGTTTACCTTCAGCACTTGATTTGTACTGTTTAGAGGTCGATGCACTTTTGTGGTTGTTTATAGCAGTTAGTTATTTAATTTTCCTTTTACTCTGCACTTCTGCATTGCTTCGGCTTCATGTGTGTGTACAGGTACTTAGGAAAAGGCCTCCCTGAGTTGTTTTGCCTTCGATGCTTGTCGCCAGCCCCTAGCCTATGGAGGCGTGCTTGGGGTAGTTGCGGATCGAGGCCTGGTAGGGTCAGGTCATGATAATTAATAACATTATATTAATTATATTATTTTTTTTCATTTAATTATATTATTTTATAGTGACTCCAATCAAATGTTTCTAAAGTGGTAAGAGTTTTAAATTAAAATCTCTTCATTTATCAGGATTGTTGATGATTATTCTTAAAATGATTAAATATTGTAGTTAATCTATCATAAACTCATTAATTTTCTCATCCTATTGTTTTTCATATAAATAAATGTTTTATCTTCATTTTATTCTCTTTTTGTAATCAACAATTCAAACAAATATTTTTTGGTTGAAAAACATTTTTCATCCAAAATAATGTTTTCTAAAAATGTTTTCAAAAATGAATCAAATTTTTTTAAAGGGGAAAGGTTATATTACTTTAGAAATGTATTAAATTATTTTTTAAAGATTATATTTTATTATTCTATGTTTTATTTCATAAAAAATTATTTTCTCAATATATTTTACATTTTATAAAAGTGATTTTCAAAATGATAAGATAATTTTACTCAAAATATATTTAATGATCTATTAATGGTATTTCCATTCATCAATGGCAACAAAAATTATTTACAATTATGATCTAATGAGGATATTTTATAATTATACCTTTCATATTATTAATATGTTTGGATTAATATTTTTTCAATGATATTTTATTAAACACGTTTCATTCTCAAGGTTTAATAATGTTTCAATGATATTGACAAGAAACCTATTCCTTTTCCATGGGTCAAATAGGTTATGAAATAATAATGATGGTTTATTTGATTTTTATAATGAAATTAATTTTCTATGAACTTTTTCCATGTTTTGGTTATTGTACATTATATATGATGGGTGTGCGCAGATAGTGTCTGGTGATCCCATTATATCTTATACGATGGGTGAGCACAAATGAGGATCCAATGCAATGGGTAATGATTTTGTTCTCTGGAGAATTATATTGGAAGTAGGATGTATGGTTATTCCAATTTTTAGTGTTATTTAATACTTTTTTAATGTGTTATATAATGATTATGTTCCATTATACCAACTCATTTTATATGTTCTTTCAATGTGGTTATGATGTTCATTTGATCAAGATTGATATCACATGGATCATTATTATTGACTCTTATGACTCTTTCCTTTGTTAAAAAATAATTCCACATTTCATGTAATTTTATTTAGGTATTTATGGGCATAATTTCTTTTAAAAATCACTCATTCACTCAGATTATGTCTTCATAACCTTATGTACTTCTTATACACATTGATGATATCCAATTTTTAATTCTTATGTATGCCCTTACTGAGAATTTGAGATCACCCTTATTATGTTTACTCTTAACCATATTATAAGGAATAAGGATGAATTAATTATTTAAATAAGATATTTCATATGATATGATGATGATTACATAATGTGAAATAATAAAATATGGGTTATGTGGGATAAATACTCATTTAACTACATGGGTATTTTTTACAAAGGATTTTGTCCTAATTTTCAAAAACTTCAAATCTAAATGGCCCTTGAGAATATAAGTGATCTAGTTTTTCATTTTTATGTTTTTAGGTTTAGATGTTAAAAAATTGACTCACAATTAGTGGTATCATTATATAAATGTAATGTTTGTGATTTTAGTACTAGATCCCGAAATGTGGCTTCTAGGATGTTATAAATTATGGTTTATAACATTTTGGGATGACAAATGAAAGGTTTGAGATAACCTTTGAGGACAAAAAATTTACTTAATAATGAATATATTAATGTTTTTAGGATGTTTCCCACATGTACTGGAATGTCATAAGGATTATATTAAGATAGTTTTATAGAAAAGGAAAACCATATGTTGGGTGACAAATTGTTACATTTGGAAATGTCATGAGGATTTAACCCACAACTGAAGGGTGACAAGGGTGAGTTGCCTATCACTTTCACACATGATATCTTGGTTAGCATGAATTTTTTTATTTATTTAATATAACTTATATATAATACTTAAGTTCATTTTTGGAACATATGTTTTATCATATAGATAACCATGAGACTGGTAATTGATTTTCCATTATGTGATTAATGTTATTTTGGATGATGTTCACTATTTTGAGAACCCTATATGACTATGGTAAAATGAATACTTAGGAATTTTATTTGAGTAATAATGGTTTAATTTTATTTTGGAGGCATATATTATTTTATTATGGATTTATGGTGATTGATGTTATTTATAGAAATGGTTATGGGATCTTGGTGATTATGTGTTTAGGGAGTTCACATTTTGAAAGATAAGTACTAAATTTATATTGGAAGACTATGTTATAAAATAATTCTAAGTTTTGGGTTTCAATATTAGCCAAAAATATTTTTAGGATTTTTAATAATAGTTATATATAAAATTATCTATGTTGATCTTTGTTTATTGCTGTTGAATTTTGGATATTTTGGCGTCTTTCCTTATATGAAGGTTTATTCTTTTTAGGAATCATCATAACATGTGCTAACCATTTTTATTTTTATTAATGATCAAATATAGGATGAATAGATTTTTATTCTTTTATGGATTATGAAATCCATTATAGTTTTATTTTAGTGCTTTAGACATTAAAAATTCACCTTAAATACTCATTATTTGGAGAAAAAGTTGAGATTGAGGTGGAAATTGATTAAAGGATTATTCTATACTTTTCAAGTAAGTGTATTTCATAGTTTTGTTAGACTAGTAAGTGAATGGAATCCTCATATCTATTAAAAGGATATGGTAATAAAAATTTAATCTATTTACATTTTTATTGAGGAATCAATGTACATTTAACCCATCATAGTTTTGTGATATTTTGATGGTTAAATTTATAATGTCCATGATCTCTATCACTTTATATCAGTCTTTGGATGTTATTTTCTCTTATATATATAGGTTTTTACTTGATTCTAATTATTTAAAACATGGAAGCCTAGATTTTTGTTATTTTATAGGACCTTTATACCTTCCTTTCTATATTTTTAAGTGGATGTTTTCTTGACCCTTTTTATAATATGGGATTTCAAAAAAGGTATCTTGAAAAGTAAAACCTCTGGTTTTGGAGACCAATTTCAAAATGAGTGGTATAAATTTATTAAAGGTGGATAATTTAAAACACCATTATTTTAAAATAAATGAGTTTATTCAACAGTGTACAAGATATGCAACATCGAGATTAAATGTATAACGATATATTATTTTTGAAATTTTACCATTATAATCTAGTTGTTAAATTGGTCAGTATAAATAGGGATAATTGATTCAGGAAATAATTATAAATTTCCTAATCATTATAAATATAATGAATAATTCTTAGTAAGTAATAACTTAATTTTTGTTAAATCCATTTTATTCATTAAAAATACATTTTCTTCATAAATGAATTATTCGTTCATCTTATGAATGAATATTCCCATTAATTTCTAGTATTTATTGAATTTGTATTTGGAAAATGGAATTTTATTTTTTAATTACTCATGTAAAAATTATCATAAAAATAATTCTTGATATTTCTCTAAAAAGATTAATTTTTAAATAAATAGTGAAAAATTCTAATTTTATTAAAAACTGTATTTTTCATTTAAAGTATTTATGAAGTAAAATTATACTTTAGATATTTTTAAAAATTTATTGAATTAAATTTTATTTAAAATAAGTTAATTAATATTTTTAAATGGATTTTATGCATGAATTCATTTAAAAATATTTTAAAATTATAAAAGGACATTTTCTTAAAACGTTTTTATTGCATTTTTGCTGTTAAATATTAAATTAAATTCTGACACTTTTGTTTGTTAAATTTTGAAAAATTTATTAAATATTTAAAATTAATGATTCAAAATTTATTAAATTGGACAAAATTATTATTATTCTCTATATGAATAATAAAATTAGTGATTTGTGTAACCATAATAAAGTCAAAATTGAGTAATTAAAGGTTAAAAATAAAATGTTTATGACTAAAAACTCTATAAAATCTTATAAAATATTTTTGGATTATTATATCTCATCCATAATCATACTTTGGTAGAATTTATACCCTATTTGGGCCATTGGGATGATATTATGACATTTACAATGTTTTATTTAATGAACAGTTAAACATGTAACCCTCTTGTTTTTAATAATTAAAATATTTTTAACATGGTTTATTTTAGAGAAAGTTATTGAATATTAATTTATATTGAAATATAATGGATTTATATTCATCATGGTAATTTATTTTTATGTTTTAGAAATTAAATAATTACCTTAAATTATTAAACAACATTGATACCATAATTATGCAATTGATGAAAAAAATAAAATAAATGATATTAAAAATATTATAATAAATATAATTTGGGAAAAATAACGTGATAAACTAATTTTATTGTTTTACATGACTTGATAGTGGTATAATAAAAATATTTGGTTCAAATTTCATAACATTTTTTGATATTATTAATGTCATTGTAATGAATAGTTCCAAGAATTTACATTATGGATATTTTATAGAAAATAAAATTTCATTAAATGATATAAAATTAATAAAAATATTAAAATAAATACCATGGTTAGGATAAGGTTAAAAATAAAATCCATGGTCCATTTATGAATCATTTTTCATTTTATAGTTACTATATTTATTCTCAGAGAGTAAATATTCATGTTATCATGGTAATAGTTACTGGAGTTAAATACGAGTTATAAAAACGATAAGGGTAAAAAGAAGGTCCAAACTTTTCAAATTTTATTTTATGAAATTATTTAAACCCAAAATAATCTTATAATAGGAATAACACACTATGTATCAATTTTTAAATGAATATTAATTTTTATTAATTTAATATTTTTAATAATTCCAAGAGTGTCGCTCACGTCACTTACAGAAGGGAACCTATTCTTATCATTACAACACACTTAATAACCCATTTGGATCAGAAAATAACTTCCAAAATACCATACTAGGATCCATTCCCTTATTTTATATTCCTTATTTTAGGCACAACACCAACCTCATACGGATTAAGGTGTTAATCAAAGGCACTTTTTGAAAGAATATGTACAACTTTTATATTCTTGTTTTAGTTTAATTTCTTTTTACACATCCTTCAATTATTCTCCCACAATGGTAAAAATATAAATACATTATAATCCATATAATTTGATGTTATTATGTTGAAATAATAACCTATATCCATCTTTAACATCCATCAAATGAGATTATAATTTATCGATCCTGTGTACGATAGACTACCACCTCACAAACTGATGTAATTATATTTATATAACCATATCTCAAGATATGTTAAAATTATTTAATAAATATTTATATATAAAATTCATTCAATATTTATTATTTTAAAAAGAAAATAGATAATTTATGTTCTAACAATTACCTTCATTAAAATTTGAAAACGTCATTCATGTGTGCGTGTGGACCAGCACCTCCACAAAGTGAAGTGATTTGATTTTCATCACAACATCAAATATATATATATCTGAAGCATGGCTATTATAGGGAATAGAAAAATCAATTTAATTTTCTTAGTGAAACACAGTGGATGACTAGGGTCATCTCACTTGAAGAGCATTACAGTCGGTTCAATCACTCATTCCAATTCACTTAATTTAATTCTTTTTTGTTTTTTTAATATTTTTTGAAGAAAACGGCATTGGTTTTAGAAAATGTGAAATGAAAATAAAAAAATGAAAAATTTAAATCTAAATATATATTCATATGTAGATATAATGAAATTATGGAAGAAATAACCTATTCCTAGGGTTGGATAAAAAAAGTTCTTTTATTATTTAATTGTTGTTTAAATTCAATTTGAAAATTCATTTGGTGAAACCTAATTAATGAATTAATTTTCTTTGATTTATTGAGTGTGTTATTTTAGCATACGTCCCACACAACAAACCACACCTCCTCTAATAGTAAAATAGGGTAACACCTCAATCGAGAATGCTATTCCTAAAAGACCCGGCTCCACCGTATGCTGTTTCAACCCTTATGGAAACCCCAACTCCACCGTATGAATGGTTTGCCTAAGATAAGGGAGGGAAAATGATAAATCATGGAAAATAAATGGAATTGAGAATAATTCTGTCGTGGATGACCACCACACCCGTGCAATACCCTCACATCCACTGCAAATAGATTTAAAACAATTAGAATTGAAGCAAAATAACAAAGAACACTGTGAAACCTCTCCCATGGATAAGCCTTGGGTTAGTCACTTGCTATTACTAAGTGAAAATTGATCATAGTGGAAGATGAAATAGAGATAAAAATTAGATTAAGGATGGAATAATAAAGGAAAAATACTTTAATAAAAATATGAATGTGTTACAACGGAAAATAAAACTAAAATAAAAAGAAAATAAATAAAAACCCTAAAAATGGATGTCATCCCAAGATTCCCTCTAGTCCGGGATACATTATAATGTCCAAGAAGGGTGGGGGAGGGATCCTTTTATAGCCAAGTCCTTCCCAATCCCATGGCCCATGTCATCATCATTTTCTAGATCTTCTAAATCTCTATTTAAGATCTCATCCAAATTCTATCCACTGAAATATTGATCATATTATGAAACATTAATGACAGAATTTCAGAAAGGTTACTTCTTGAAAGTTGTTTGAAAATTTATCATTCACCCAAAAAATGTCACATCCTTCTGACCTGTGAAAAAAAGTCATGGTCCATTAATTTCGAAACTTTATCCAGTAATAATGTTTCCAAAATATTCCCCCAAAAGTTGATCATCCAAGGACATACTTAATTAAGTCTAATATCTATGATATTTAACATGAAAACTACCCATTTAATTATCTTTAAAATCTATAAAGAATCACACCAATTGAAGGTTTTTAGACCTATTTATAATTAATTTACTGAGGTGGGGTTGATTCGGTCATCTAGAATGATTTTCAAAATTTATTTATGTTTTAGGGCATTAGATGGATGAATTAACTTTTATTACAGAAGGCGAAGTTATATAAAACAAATAAAGGGACCTCAAAAAATAATCACAACAATTGGATCTATATTATAAAATTTATTCTCAAATTAACATAGTTATTAAAATCTATCAATTTTCCAGAATTAAGAAACTTCCCATTTTTAGCCCAAAACATAACAAAAATATTAAAATTAAGAAAATCATCTCAAATTTAAAATTTGTATGAGATTAAATCATTGAAAATAATATTAAAAATTATGAAAATATTATATATTTCAATATGTATATTAAATTAATTTATATGATATATATGATTTAATTATCATTCTATATAGATAAAATAATACTTATTTTCATTGCATAATGATCATTAAAAAATAGAAAGGTTACTCATGCGTATGCGTGGCCTAACATTTGCAATAATGTAATAAAGTTCATTTTTCATAACTATAATTAATGATTATATTTAAAAGTATAATTTATATTTAAAAATTATAATTATTTTATTAATATTATTTTGTATATGATGGAATAATTACCTCTTTGACCATAGTCAACATACTGATGTCATTCTAGAATTATGATCCCAATATATTCAAAACATCAAATGCAAACTTAAATGAATTTGTAACTATATATAACATAGAAATAAGTGGTATAAAAGTAATAACGAATTTTAAAATTATTCATATGAATGTAGAAATTAACCTATGATTATTGTTCATGATGATAATGAACTTACATGACGAATCAGACTCAAGGTAAGGGATTTTCATCTCACTATTATTTCTATGGAACACATGACTTATATGCTACTTATTTATTTATTTATCTATTTACTACAATTTATCAGATTTTATGATTATTATCATGAATAATAAGTTATTTAAATATCAATATAATTTTAATTATTTCATGGGGGCATTTTATTCATAAGTTTACTAGGTGCTAATATTTTTTCACAATGTTACCATTATTCAGGATTGTAATGTTTACGTTTCCACTAGGTAATATTTCAATTCCATGTCTATATTTTATAAAAATATTTGGAAAAAGGTTTTTATTTTTTTCCTAAAATTTTTTAAATTAAATTTTATATTTTTTTAGTTTTTACCAAATAGTTTTAAAATAATTCTTTGTCGATGTAATTTTTTATTTTTCTAACAATATTGAAGGAATGTTTTTTAACTTATATGGAATGAGTAGATTTTACCACCATCATGAAGCATAAATTATTTTAATATTATTTGACTAGTTTACAAGTTTATTTTAAAATAATTGTTTTTCATTTATACATGAATATAATTTTAAAAAGTGAAGTGATTTTGAAATAGAAGTGTTATTTTACTCATGAACTATTCCAAGGGATATTTCAAAATCATTTTTTATCTAAGATGATATACTTTTATTTTAATTATAATTTATTGGGGATATAAATTATGGATACCATACTTTTTATTTCCCTAGATTCATTATTTCTTTGGGGAAATGATGACATGTTTATGAAACCAATTTCATTTCCCTAGGTAATCCTATGATTAAATGTTTATGAAACCTAATTCGTTTCATAGGTTTTGATATATTGTTGAACAAAAATGTATAGTTTACATTGTGAAAATATTGGGACTCATATCTCCCTCTAATGAATATGGTAAAATTTTATATATCATGAGATATTTATGGGAAAAAAGTCAATATGCTTGATCCATTATGAGAAACAAGTCCATGTTTTTGATCCATTATGGAAAAAATTCTACGTGATTGATCCATTTTGGGAGGAAACTATTGATTACTAATATTATTTCCTTGGTAGTTAATACTAACATATTAAATTATTTCTATAATTTTGATTATTCTATACACACTTATGATATGAACATTTGGTTCATGATTGAGTTATGATTATTTCTTATTATTTTGATTCATTTCTTTTTAAATGTTAATTTTTTATTCCATAAATCATGTTTATTATATTTTTCAGATTAGGTATGAAAATTTTATATTATGGTCATGGTATTATTCCCTTATTATTATCTTATGATTTCCTATTATTATTGATTGATATATCCCATATTTACCATTTCTGAGTATCTGATCTCACCCTTTCTTTTATTTCCTTTTTCCAGTCTATAAAGAGTGATTATATATGATTTTTGTTTATAATGGTTTTATTTTTGATTAGTTTTATGGGTGAATTTAAATACTTAACATATATTATTAAAAGATGGGTATAGTGGGAGATGATGTAGATCTTTATGAACTAGTTGTTCATGAAATTAAGTTATTAAAATTTTTACAAAATTTGTAAAACTATAAACCTAAAGGTTAATTTGGTATGTATGTGATAGAAAATATTTTCTTTTAAAATATTATTTATTTTTATTATAGAAAAATTAGGCCAAATTTATCTATATTGAATCCATAAATTTAAAATTTATGTTTTTAACACCAGATCTGGAAGTGTGGGTTTAATGCTGTTACATCCTTGACACTTCTTAATATTCTTCATCTTCCTTCCTCTTAGCACAATTCAATATTTACCACATTTTGAGGTTAATACAACTAAATACATTACTTTCACTATTTTCCTATAAATAATCTATAGGTTCATCCATATCATGAATAATGTTGTGTTATATCTGTCGTTCTTATATATCTCATTGGAAAATGATTTAGTCAATATCTTATATGTCCATTACAAAAAAATTCTTTCAATATGATTTTCAAATTCAGTATCTCAAAATATTTTTTCCATGATCTCATTTCTACAAATCTACGAGAAAAATTCCATTTCATTTTACCAACCATCAAAGTTAGATCGTCTAAAAAATTGAGGATTCATCATTCAATCCACGTGTGTTAGAAATTAAAAATTTATTTACATATTGAACATCAAATCAAAATCTTATGGATTTAATTATACATATTGGATTAGATTTACCAGAAGCACCCTAGGGTGGGGGGTATTAGGGTATACACTAATTAAAACATTACCTTTTTAATTATTACCCCTAGGATCTTTAGGTTCTAGCCTTGTGTTAGTAAGAATACATTCAATATCTTGTTCTCTAACACTTATAACACTATATAATATAGATATATATAGAAATTAAAATCATGAATATAATATGGGTATTTTATTAGTTTACCATAAAGGGATAATGAAATGAGAATAGATTAATGGGTTTTTATATACCAAGAGGTAATACTACTCTTCAAAAAGATTATAATGGTTTTAGAAAGACTCACTATAAATATTAGTGTTTCTACCACTTCTATTATCAATAGATTTATTTAATGTAGTAAATGGTCATTATATATATATGAGGGTATTTTTGAATTTTTATAGACATGAAGGTCTCTTCCAAGCCATCATAGGTTAATGAAAAAACTTTCATTCTCAACTCTAAAAAGACAAACTAATAAAATCATATTCATTGCGCAATACTTCTTTATTTTTGTATGAGATCAACTCCTTGGTTTGAGAGTTTAATATTTTTCATTTATAAAAATTAGTTGAAAAATATATTCCCTATATAAGGACAATTCCAAACTATATTTATCTAGATTTACTTTTCCTTATTTATTAACTAGGTACAGTAGTGATACTTCTTATTCTTCATCATAAAATCCTTCATTCTTGAATATTCCATAATTTTAAATGGAATCCACTTATAGATATTAATATTTTCCTCTTCCAAGAATCATAAATAATAATATACTACACATATTTCATCTTCATTTTAATCATATATTAATTTATTAATATTCTATAAAAAAATAACAAGAATTTTATACATCTTCCATGAAACTAGCCCCTTGATCTGATTTTTAGGATCAATACATTCCTCTTCTACAAAATCAATCTAGGTGTACCATAATGTTTTAGTGTGGTCATTATTTTCCAACGCATTCAAGTCAACACGCTTGAGATATCATATATATATATATATCATCCACATTATAATTTTAATATAAATAAATAGAAAATATGGAGACTAAGCACTCATGATTGGATGAAAATATAACTAGCATGATATTCTATTTCAATATCCTCACCATAATGTGTTATTATTCTTAATGTTGTAGTGTATAACCCTCTATAGATCCAAAATATATGTCAAATATCATCATTTTAACTTCCTTGAATATCACAGCGCGACTCTCCAGTCCTTGAAAATCCTATCATAGTGTGAATTTGTGCATCACATAATGGTATAAAATTTTCCTTAAACTATAACTTCACATTATTATGATTCAAATTCATTATTATGAATCCTAAACATTCATTAACAAATTACCATTTCCCAAAATTTCTCTCAAGATATTAATCCTTTTCATGGAAACCTCTTAAATTGTAGTATAACTTACATTGGCCTATAAATATTCATATTGTGAATATTCATCTCCTAGTATGTGACTTACCACTATGACTTATACTAGACCCATAACAAGGGACCCAATTTTATAAATTAAGTTTTAAATAAAGTTATAGAGTCTTCCATGATATGGTACTTAGTATCTCTCTATTTCACAACAACGTTGGATTCTACTATGTTGTGGCCCTCATAATTATCCAATTTCACTATCTCCATGTCTACCATTATCTTCTGGTCAAATGGAAATTATAGTGTAGACATTCATACTATATATTAGAAAAATATCTTTATAATTAAAAAGGAAAAATCCTTTCATTTCAACTATAATCCATGCATATGTGGGGAGGGTTATTTAAGAATTTATTAGATTACAACTTCACTGAATTTATTATATATTCTGGTCATAATGTGAACTATACTTACACAATGGAAACCTTCCATAAATAAATTTACACATACTATAATCTTTTTATAAGAGTTTTATATAATAACATTCTCTTTGTTCTAACCCACATATATGATTCTGAATGAATATTATATATTTAGTGTGTTTCTAAAAAAACTGTTTCATTTTATCTAGAGCATTCAAATTTTACTTTTACATATCTGGGAAGCTTCCTTAACATAAAAAAATCATCAAATTATAGAATTCCTCACAACCCTTATATCTACATTTTTAGCTTCCAATTTTATAATTTTTTTATTAGGAAACCCTTAAATATAAATGACCTTTTTTTATATTTACATATTTTTGAGAAATTTAGTCAGGATGTGATTTCATAACCATAGATTGAAATTTTATTTATTATTAGATATATTAATATACTTTTAAAACTTACTATATGAAGGATCTGAAATATTAAACTACCTAATGAAGTCTCCTTGATCATATAAACCAAAACATATATACCACTTGTATTTCCAACCCATATTTATCAATCATACCTCATGATTTAATTGATTGATATAAATTCAATAATAAAGAAACTTTTGATTCCTATAACACCCCTATGTTATTATAGTTTGAAATATAATTTATTTTTATTTTATTTTTGAATTTTGATAGTTTTAGATTTGATAATTAGTATTTCAACAGGTTTTCATCGTTAAAATGGGTAACTACACAGTTAAGAGATACCATGTAAGGAATCTATGTGTTATGAGACATTTTATTGTATCTAGTCATATACATATAGGGAATGGTTTGGAAAACCATAAAACCAAACCTTTTGGGTCATGTTTATTCCCTCTAATGGATCCTACATATTTTGTGCATGATTAGTAATACTATGTGGCTAAAGTATAAATATTTTAAAAATTAACTTAAAAAGTAAAAATTTTCATTTCCCTACTATGATTTATCGGGGGTTTCTCCTCTAAAATCCTCACATTTCATGTGGAAGTCCTCATTGGAGCTCAAGGTAGAGCTCATCCTACTTCTCTAACAATATTTTTCACCCCTTTATATATTCCATGTAGTTCTCAAAGGTTTCCCCCCTCTTCACCTTTCTATCTGATATATAATATTTATCAAATAATATCCCCTATATTTCACCTCATCCTGAAGAACCTTAATAACTATATATGTGGAATTTATCTCTTGAGATAATATAAACATGGGGTTTTAGATAATTAAGACTTATAAAGGTGATTTCTTATCTGGTTTAGATTCAATAGTAGAATGTGATATTTCCTATTGGAAAGTGGTTGATGTTCCTATATCGTTCCTTTATTTTAAAATTCATCAAATGATTAGGTTATGTAAATTAATTTAAAATGAAACCATAGATATTTATAATATCTATGGTGTGTTTTAAATTTTTTTTCCATGAAATCATGTACCGACATAATTTTTTTTTCAAATAATTTGAAATATCACAATTAAATTAGTGTTCATGCTTTCCAAGACCCTTGGGAAAATGATTATGGGGATCATTAATGTGGTTTTGTATAGAAAAATGTAGGGTTTTTCCCAATTTTATTTTTTATTGGAAAATAACAATGTATATAAAAGATGATTTTTGGAATAAAGGGAGTATATATTTCTAAATGGGTTATAAAGGATATTTATAAAATTCAATTTGTGAGAATGGGATTGGAATATAACCCCATGTAATATTTTAGGATGTCCATTTTGGAAGCTTCTAAATTAAATGTTTTTATGTTATAATACTCTCATTTTTCTCCCTCTACTTGATACTCATTCTCTAGTTTATTCCTTGTCATTAATTTATATGTTGTGAAAAGTGGATATTTTGGTATGGGTGTTAGGGTGAGGTGAGTTTTGTTATTGACTATTTATTGATGTATATGGATATTGATCTTGGATGATTATTTATTCACCCCCACATTGGTTTTGTCATGGGAACCTATGATACTAAGTTATAGATCATTATTTTTGATACAAAACATATCTCATACAGTACCTAGTGTTCCTTATTGTTTTCAATTCAATGAATTAGAAAGTTCCCTTTAGGAGATAGGTGTGAGAAATTTAGGTGGATTATGATGTTTTAGAAGAATGTTTTTGGGAGTTAGTCCCATGTTGTTATAATATTATTTGGATCAACATACATTATGACCTAGATAGTTCCCCATTACATGTATCCCTTGGTTTATTGTTTTATAGAGGAGATTCCCACCATGAACATGTTTGAACCCCTTATGATTATTTTTCTTATGAAACATTTTATTATATTATATTTTCACAATTATTAATATTTTTATTATATTCTATATTCCATTTTTATTATTTTATTATTACTATATTTTTCATAATTGTTTTTAAAAGTGGTTTCAGGTCAAAAATTTAAAATAGAGGAGAATGTTTTACATTATAGAGTGGTATTGAAAAAGGTTTCTATATAAAGAAAAAATAATTATTTTTTTATTTTAAAAATTTATAAGTATCTCATTTCAAAAATGTTTAAATTATTTTCTTTAAGTAAGTGAAGATTTCATTTTTTGTAATGACTCTTATTTTCCCATGTATTACATTGGAAAATTATTGGGATTATTTTTAGTGTGAGGAGCTTAGACAATATGATATTATAAGGCCCTGTATGTCTAGAATCATTTTTTAAAATATATTAAAATATTAATATCATGCACATACAGTTTTACTAAAAATTTGGAATGAATATATAATGAGGGACCCTATCAAAAATTTGAGGGAACCTTTGTGTTCATAATATAGGTTTTATCCTAGGAACAACATAATATTTGCCAGTTTTAGGTGTTTTTGAAAATTCTTTCACAGGTGTGAGTTAAAAAAATAAATAAACTTATTTTTTTTCATTCATGAAACTTTCTATATTTTAATTACTAAATATGATCTTATAGAAAATTTTAAGGTTTATCCCCATGATTGTGAAAATTGATAAGATCCATTGGTGAGAATTGGATGATTTTCTATTGGAGAACGATGATCAGATTATTGATCATCTATTGGTGTGTAAAGGAATGTGTGGATATCACTAACAATAGTGACAAATGACATTTCTTCATCAGTGATCGATCCAAACTCTATGTAGGTTTTTGATTTTTTATTTAAATCCATTTAATTTTTCTAAAATGAATGCATATCAATTCCATGAATATAATTGATTCACTTAACGACCGTAGATCTATTTTTTAGAGGATTTATTTATTTATTGTTCATTTTTTACCTATCCCTTTTCGTTCGTCAATTATATGACAAAATATCAAGGATGAACAAATAAAGGCTGATGTTAGTTCCTCACATTTTTTAGTTTTATGAATTTCTCCCCCATTTCATTATGTGTTCATCACAGGTATCCTTCTTTAGAAAATAGTTAAATTATTACCTAGTATCTGATCATTGTGCGAACACTATTTAGTAAAAATGATCAACACCATGGGGATGAATATGATGGAGGTTGTGATTTGAACATTGGTGATAATAGTGGATGAGTTAAGGAGGAAAGAGATTGGATTAGACTGATATTTATTTTCACATGATGGATACATGATGGGAGCTTGTGGTGGTGATAGATCATCTTGAAAGATTATTTTCCACGAATATCTAAATTCAAACCCTAGTGATCAATGATGGAATGTGTCAGATGAACATTGATCTGTTAGTTTCCATGAGAATGGTGGATCCGACGACTCAGTGGAAAAATTATAGGAAGAACTAGTGGATCTGAATAATACCTCATTACTCATCATGTAATCCAACATTACACATTATTTGGTACTCCTATTATGTGACAATAGGTTTTCCATAGTTAGTTAAGGGTTACACTCCATGCGACCCTGTCACATGCCCTGTGAAACATGGTATGTGGTTTGGTTTGTGACTTAGAGGATACATAGGAACAATAAGTCAAAGTACACGAACACATCCATAATATACTTACATGTGTCCATGGGAACGTACATGGCCATGTGTACACGAGAACATACAAGTGTACATAGTGTGGTATACAGGCACGACCAGTGGTACATAGTCATGTAATGATAGAATATGAAAGGTTTCATGCTATATCTATATGTCATGTAATACTACTATAATATGTGTATTTGGATATATATGTGTCATGTGAGGTAGCACCACACAGAATGATCTGAGATTGGGGGGGCACAAAATGTACCACTAGTACATATTATGTACCCTTTTTAGAGTGTTTTTAGACCATAATTTATTACTTATATATTAGTTTTGGTTGGGTGTGTTCCGTTAGTCCATTCCCTTGTGGGTAAAATTCATCATTACATCCACATATTAGGATTGTAAAACCCTCTAGAGGATTCATATAGAGTTCTTGGTGTCCCTCTGTGAGACTAGAGTGTGACTCTCTATCATCTTTATACCCAAGGTGATGTTTTTTGGAATCAGTGTGACCTCTATGAGTAGGTCATTGATCTTTTATATAGAAATCCATATCAATAGGGTTCAAGTATCATTGTAATATGATCCCCTATGTATCTAGTTGATCCATATTAGGTTCATGGTGTCCCCCAGTGGTCATAGGTGTGACCCACTATCTATGTATCATGGTATTTTAAGACAATTTATCTTTCTTCCGAAGGGCCAAATTGATCATGACATCTTGGATTAGTGTATCCAGTGATGGCATGACTCGTGCTATAGATTCTCCTAGAAAGTGAATTTATTTAAGAAGAATCCATTGGCTGAAAGTTTGGTTGTGACCACCTAGAGGCGTAGTGACATAACTCAGTATATCTGGGTTCTCATTATTATGAATTGATTATTATGTATTTTTTTATGAGTTGATTATTCTTGATTCCTCATGTTTTGTGTTTTCAGGGTGTCCTGCTAAGTATTTTTATAATCACCCCCACATGTAATATTCCCACATGTGTCATGTCTTATACAGATGAGGGCCCATTTAATGGTGTCATGAGAGGACATGGATTGAGTGAAGTATTGCTTGATCTTGATAGGATGAGATATTTTCTAGGTTCTTGTATTTTATTATAGTACTCATCCTTAGGGAATCTTGGACTCTATGTAGTTTTTGATTTGGATTTTATTTTGCCCCATTTTTTCTTTTTGTGCTTTACTATCATACTTTGATTATAGGATCATAGATGTATTCATGAATTAGATTAATTTGTTTTACATTTCAGTATTGTATGTTCTAATATACGTGTGCATATTTATATGTTATTTAGGATAATGTGTCTAATGTGTGTGATATGCGTACTAGGAACTGGTCTTTATCCCCTGTCCAATTGGAGGTTGTCATAGCATATACATGGTTCAGGCCCTCATGGGATAGGTTATGATAGATTGGTATCAGAGTAGTCCGTTCTACCATAGGACAAAATTATATGAGATTTGTTTGGGGATACATTGTTAAGCGTTTTGATATCATATTTCAGGCTAGGGACTCTAGTGTTGGTGTGACATCCAATATATTCATACACCATAACTTTGATAACCTATATTTAAACTATATACATTTATAATTGGTTTCAAGGAATAAATTGGTATATGAATCATATAGGAATGGGTTGTGGTTTCCATTTCCTTCTTGAGATAGCTCCCTATATATACTCTTTGATAGTGGTGCATATTTTTTAATTCAGGATGCATCTGTGAAGGAATCCAGCTAGGATTCCATTACATAATCACAAGGATGATCCATTGTGTAATGAGGCTTCAGTACTAGGGGATTTAATAGAGAAATCTCCTATGGTTGGTTTACCAGCTATACCACCACCCATTGAGAATTATCTAGAGACAGTAGTTCTAGTAGAGGATTCACATAGGCTAAGCGTGTTTCATGAGTTCCATAGGCTATAAACTCTTAATTCTCATGGAAATACATACCCTCAGGTAGATGAATACTAGATAGAGAAAGTCACAGAATTTTTCAACCTTTTGAGGAATCTTATAGATTATATGGTGATCCTCAATACAAGTCTTCTTTAAGGATCTACTAGGTGATGGTAATGTTTAGTAACTCATTCAAATGATGATATATCACTCATGGTTAGACTTTGAGAGTCCCTTTAGGGAGTAGTTTTATCCACCCATGATGTGATCAGTGCATGTCCAAAAACATTTAATCCGATGTAATGAATTTTTACTATGGTAGACTATTTAGAGAGATTTACTAACCTCTCATGATACTCTTTTGATATAGTGCAGGAACCATTCTTCATATCACAAACCATTGATCATAGAATACATTAGGATATCATGGAATCATTGATATATTTCCTTTTTCCCACCTATAATGGGGTTCTTGAGTGGGACATGGTGGTGGAGATCTTCATATAAGAGATTTCACTGACATTGGGTGCTGGTATAGGGACCCTAGGAGCTGAGACCTCAATAAAATGTAGTTAACACATTTATAATTATCCAAGCATGTTATATGCTTTGATAGATGATCCCATGACACTAGATTAATAGTGTTGGTCTCTTAGGATATCTTTAATCAACCATGAGAGAGGCAATGTTTCTCATATTATGGTTAGATACGTCTAGTATGGGATTTTACGAACTGTTGTATAGATGGTTGGGAGATATAAAAGGGACCTCCAAGGAAGAAACATAGGCATGAGCTTAGTGGTATATAGGGGGTCGATCATGGAAGAGGGGTCAACAGAGCATCACCAGGTGGTTGGAGGTTTTTCCTATTATAACCACCACCCATTGGTGGTCCACTCCAAGCTTAGGGAGCTAGTGGTTACGGATAAGGAAAACTAAAATCTATAAATTCCTATGATCCCAATTCTCCAGGGATGATACACTATATAATCTATGTCTTTTATACATTAGATATAGTATTGATAGACACATGTGTGATTTTTTCCTTTTGTGCCACATAACTTGTTCAAGACATAAATATTCTGGTTGAGCCTTTGTCTCGACCCGTGCCATTGGAGACTCCGATATGTGGTGACTCAACAATTACACACTTTTGATGATAATTCAATATAATGATTAGAGGATAGATATTTTCATATGATCATCTTGAAGTAGTGATGAGGCTTTATGAATTTATCATAGGTATGTATTGGCTATCCATAGTTCATGACCAAATTGGAAATTTTGGGTAGAGGATGAGGTGTGTCCACAATGATGGGATGAGGTTTTCCTTTTTGGGTGAAAAGGAAACCTTGGTGGAGTAGGATAGGATTATAAATAATAGAGTACAACTGATTACTCACATGTTGGATAACATGAATTTTAGAGTTGTGGATGTGATGGGATAATAGTTCCCTATGATAGTGGTGAACTATGAGTACATTTTTTTCTTGAGTACATTCTAGGATTACCTACCTACTTAGAGCTAGACTTATGCATTGACTTACAACCCAGTATGAACCCAATATATCCCCAAGTGTATAAGATGGTTCCCATAGACCATACTGACTAAGGGATTAATTGTTGGGATTTTAGGAGAGGGGTTTTGTGAGACCCATTGTTTCCCTCAGGGGATCCCTATTGTTATTATATGATGAGGAAAATGAAAGATTTAGGTTATGTGTGGCCTACTAGAACTTGAACTAGGTGACCATGAAGAATAAGTATATAATACTATGGATAAAAAACATCTTTGACCAGATGATAGTTCCATGATGATTATTGAATATTGACATAAAATTAGGCTATCACTAGCTATGAGTATAGGATAATGATATACCAAAGATGAAATTATATGTTTAAATAGCCACTATGAGTACTTGATGATTCCCTTTGTCATGAAGAATTCCCCAGCAGTGTTCATGGGACACACAAACTAGATCATTCATCCTTTCTTAGACTAGATCACTATGGTATTCATCGACAATATCCTAGGGTTCTCGATGTCTGATGGGGTGTAAGAGAGACACTTGGGGATGGTGTTAGAAACACCCAAAGAGAACATTATTTATGGGAATCTCTTGAAGTATTAGTTTTGGATTCAAGATGTGAAATTCTTAGGATACGTCATCTTAGAGGTAGGAGTAGTGGTGGACTGGGCGTAGGTTGAGGCATTCCTAAATTTGGGAGCCACACAAGAATGCTACCAAGGCATTGAGTTTAATTAGGTTGGTAGAATACTATTGAAGGTTTGTACATGATTTATTTGGAGTAGTAGAACCCTTAACATATTTGACATAAAATGGGTAGATTATTGTGTGGATGAAAACATGTCAGCAGTGCTTTTAGGAGTTGAGATAGAGGTTGATGAGTGCTCCAATCTTTGGATTTACAGAGGAGGGTATTGAATAAATAGTGTTTTTCTATTTAAAAGGGTCTGGTTATAGTTGTATTATGAAGTAGAGGTAGGAAGTGGTTGCCTAGGTTTTATATTAGTTGGGACCTCATGGGTAGAACTACATGACCCACAATCTTCAGTTAGTAATGATAGTCTTTGCACTAAGGATTTGGTAACAATACTTGAAGGATGAGTGGATTATCATATACTATAACCACAAGTGTCTCAATTATATATTCTATTAGAAGGATATTACATTGAGATAGAGGATATGCCTAGATTTCATATAGGAATATGACTTTGAGATTATCTATACTCCTAGGAAGATGAACCTAGTGGAAGAAGCTCTCTATAGGAGATATTATTCTCAATTGTTTTCCAAGGCAGCATAGAAATTATCCTCATTGGAGTTTTCCAAAGTGTACAAGGATGGTTCTTCATATATACAGTCAATGGATGTTTCCCCTCCACTTTTACAACATGTTAGAGATGCTCAACATACAAATAATGACTATATGACCTTACATACTTAGATATCCACTAGGAATGCCCCTGATAGATATTTTGAAGGTGATGATCATTCTATCCATTTCATAGAAAATACAATGGTACCTTTTAATTCATGGGAGTAGGTGATTTAGTAGTTTCATACATCCAATTTGGTAGTATATCTAGGTGTGGAAAATATGTACTAGGAAATCTAATATCAATATTGGTGGCTAGGAATGAAGTGTTGTATTGTAGATTTTGTCTCTCAATGCCTCACTTGTCAATAAGTGAAGGCTGACCACCAAGTTCTTATAGGTTTAGATCAAACCCTTGAGGTTCTAGAGTGGAAGTGGGATGTTATACCCATGTAATTAATGACGAGGTTACAATTTACATCCAATGGAAATAATTCCATCTAGGTGATCATTGACTGACTCACCGTGTTGGCCAACATCATAGACATTAGATAGTGTATTTCATTATAGAGATTGGGATTCTTTTATGTGCACAATATAGTCTGTCACTATGGAGTTCCTTTGACAATCATTTCATACAATGATGCTTTATTCACATCATGATTATAGAGAGGATTTGAGGAGCCCTTTTTAATGTCCTAGAATTTCTGTATATATTTTTTAATTATATGGAATTATTTCGAAACTGACAAATTTAATGGCACATGATTTCGAGGTCCGGAGTGCCCATAATGATATATCGAAAAATGTTAAGATTTAAATAGTGCACTTGAGTTATTTTCTTGAAAAAGTGGAATAAATCTTACATGGGTGCCTGTATTAGAAATCTGAAGGCACTGCTGCATTCAGGATGGTGGGTTTACTCTATCCGTGACTTAAGTTTAGTCGGCGTAGCCCTCCAGTGACAAAACCCGAAAATGGAATAACCGTAAATAAAATAATTAAATAAAATTATTTTATTTTTCAAATTATTATAACTCATGAATGAAGACTTGGATTAAAAATCTAAGACCACTGGTGAGATCATGAGGGTATTCTTTACTTATGTAGATACTAACATTGGTTGGTGCGGCCAACAGTGGAAGTTAGTTTTTTGGCCGTAAATAAAATAATTAAGTAACAATTATTTGGTTGTTAAATACTTAACTTCTAAACAGTAACTTAGATTGAAAATATGAGTGCATCATTGAATTCTTGGGGGCATGTTCCCCTTAGGTGGAGCCTAACCTCAACTGGAGGGTTGACGGTGAATGTTATTCATTTTTGAACTTTTTCTAAGGTACATTTAGTAAATGTGCGGATGACGATTTCTATCTTTTGAACCAGTGTTTGGATTAAAAATCAGAGGGCTCCATTGAATTTTCAGCACCATGATTCACTTAAGCGAAGATTAACTTCGACCGGAAAGGGTAGGACAAAAAATTTAATTTTTGGAATTTACAAAAAATAATAATACAAATCCATGAGTTATTTTATCTATTTTTTGTAACTGTTGAGTGATGTGGTGAGACCACAGAGTTAATATGTCATTTAATGAATTGACCCTTGGGTTTCATAACCTCAACATTGGTTGTTTTAATGGAGAACTAAATTAGGTTCATTAATAAACCGCATTAATGTTATGAAACGTGGTTGGTTCCTGACACCTATTTGAACAAAGTTTGTGTATGGTTCTTGTGCACGCACAAGAGGAACCTCTGACAAAGTGCCGATGACGACTTCCTCCAACGTAGAACAGAGCTTCGATGCCTTAGAGGATTCGAACCAGACAGTGATGAATTCCAATGAACATGCTTCGAACGCGGTCCCATCTTCCTCATCCGCACCATCTACCAATGTATTCGAGGTAGGGGGTTATGTGATTAATTCCTCCCTTTTTCTTTATTCTTGAATATTATGAAAAACATAGATCAACCATCCTATAGGTTGATTTTTGTTTCGTTCTTTAATGTGGGAGGATAATGCATGGTTTCTTTATGGGAGATTTTATGATTAAATAATCCTTTCCTTCTTATAATGCTAAAACAAAGGGCGTGGGCCAAGCTGAACAAGGCCCAAACTATCTTCCAATCTCGGGTTGGTGTCATTCTTCATGGGTGACTGAGAAATATGGAGGCAAAGAAAAACTTCAGGCTGTGTGGTGTAGGCACCATCCCAGGAGGCTCGTAGGCATAGACAATAAAGGAATAAAACCAACAGAGATTTGTTGGTGGCCCGCAGAAGCATTGTCGGCGTGACGGTGCCTGAAGGAGCTGCAGAGGACAGTGGGGTGACTAGCCTTTGTTGGACGTGTCAAAGCAGGGTGGCGTGCTGTGGTGGCGCGTCACAGAAGAAGGTCATGACATCGAGCCATGACGGAGGGCAAACCCGCAGTCCACAGGTTCCGCAGGTGACTGGTCCATTGGGACCGTCCAGGTAGTGCGACTCCAACTCGCACCACAATGTTGAAGACTCAAATAGCTCAACCATTCAGGAGGGGAGCAGACCCGCTGGGCCTGGACAATGAGCCAGGCGGTTCTGTGGCCTAGTGGGCTGCGCTCGGCTGAGTGGGTTGGGCCGAGACCATGACCGAGCCCATGACCTAGTGGTCCGAACCAGGCCCGTGCAAACTATACTGAGCCCAACCCCTTCGGCCTGGGCCCAATGGTCCGGATCGGGTCGGTCGGACCAGGTTGGACTGGACCCTGGACCTTTTTGTCCCATTTACACTTAAATGTGCATATCTCATAAAGCAGATGTCTGTTTGACGAGCCTTCTGCGGTGATGGAACCCTTAGGACAAGGCAGTCCTTTTTATATACTTCACATGAGTAAGTTGTAGTTTGTTCGGGTTGGATCGTACCCGAATCCAACCAGGTCATCGGTACTAAATTGCCTATAACTTAAAGACCAGGTGTCCAGATGACGTGCTGTCTATTGCATTGGAACACTTATGACATGTCGGTTCTTTGGGATACGTTTTTGTGGGAATTCATGCCAATTGAAATATGACTGATGGATTGAGGGGTGGATCCTCTCGAAATCAAGCGTGCTTATTTGTGGGAATCCAGTGGCTAGCTATGACGTGAATAATGAATATTGATCCTATGTAGGTCAGTACCAAGCAATCCTATGAGGGTCAGCATCGAGTGATCCTATGTGGGTCAGCACCGAGCGATCCTGTGTGGGTTAGCACCTAGTGATCCTATATGGGTCCGCACCTAGTGATCCTGTGTGGGTCAGCACCGAGAGATCCTATGTGGGTCATCACTGAGCAATCCTGTGTGGGTCAGCAGTAGAGCCTCTTGATAGAATAAGATAAACCAACTTTATGACTAATCATCTGTACTTTTATACTTAAGTTATACGTGGTGTGAGCTATCTTTTTCTTGGTGATTTTTGAATGAGAACATGATTGTGGTTTTTCCTTTGTGGAATTCTCAGAGACCTTTGGGGGTCTCAGGGTGCCTACTGAGTATTTTTGTATTCACCCCTACACAGGATTCGCTCACACCTTTTTGTGTCTGGTGCAGATGATAGAAAAATTGACTGAGTCTTGAGGAGTCAGGGCTAGACGGTGCTCAAAGGTGATTGATAGATGGTGCACGGAGGTGACTGATTGACGTGGGGAGCCGCAATGACGATGTGTACCGACCCTTCAGGTATGATCCCTGACAGACGACCTAAGGAGCTATTTTTTCCATTTTTTTGTACTTCCATTTTAGTTGGGCTTGTATTCTGGCCCCATTACTTTCAGTACTTAATTTTATACTCAGTGGTGGTTTTTACTTGTGGTTGTACCTTTCTTCTTCAATTGTGTTTTTCTTGTGCACAGTGTGACCTATCTATGTGTGCACAGGTTTTGAGGCAATGAATTACCATTTTAGGGTTATTCCTTTCCGGTACTAGTCACCAACCCCTAGCCTATGGAAAGAGGGATTGGGGTAGTCACAACACGATCCCTGGGGTATGGGTCGTGACAAAAGTGGTATCAAAGGGGTTAGTTATACTAGAAGAACTAAGAGTCTATGTTATCAATGGAGCAGTAGTGTTAAGTTTCTTGAGTTTAAATTTCAGTCCAGGGAGTCCAATATTGGTGTGGAAGCCAACATATCCGTACACCAGGACCCTGAATTCTGTTCTCCGACTCAGTACATGAAAAAATTTATTGTGGTGATTTTGAAATGTTTTTCTTTTGATCTATTTTGAGTCATCTCACCAGGTATAACTTATTTACTGTGGTCCATCTTGATTCTCTTTCAAGATGCCTCCACACAGAAAACCATCTAGGATTCCAATGCGTGACCATGAGGATGGTCTACAGTGTGATGAGGCTTTAGTACAAGTACTGTTTCCCTAGATGGTACCTTCAGGTGGTGTCCCAGCGATACCACCGCCCATTATTCAGAAATTACTACCTACGCTACCGGTAGAGGACACATGTAGGATCAATGCATTACACAAGTTTTAGCAACTGATACCCCTCAAGTTTCGAGGAAAGCCTGACTCACAGGCAGCTAAGGACTGTCCTGTGGTGGTGACTGAGTTTCCATCTAGATAGGGCACCATTCGATCTGATGGTAGTCCTGGTATTGATCCTTCTACATGGCTTAATAGGGCAATGATAGGGTTTAGATTACCCTGATCTTACGAAGAGGTGAATTTTCTATGGGTAGAGATTCAGAAACTTCATAAGATAAGGGGTCTCTTTCCATATAAAGCTAAGGAGTATGTGTTCCCAAGATATTCTACAACTTTGGCAGGATGACATGTCAATATCTAAGTATCCATCAAGGATTACTGACCATTCCAGGTAATTAATGAATATGATATAAACAGTTCTTCAGGTCTCTGACCTCTGATCACGATGTGTTTAGGGACATCTGATCTGAAACTATTCCTCTGTGCATTTATACTTATGTTAGGGTGCTAGAGAGAAACTTTTTGGTTGAATGTTCTTTGTATAAGCAGTTAGAACTAGTTAATGTTAGTAGTGAGAAAGCAGGAAACTGGCTCTAGTCTCAGAGACTTGGGCATGTAAAATTTTTTGGGAAGAGGAAGTGATAAGGAAAATTTAATCTATAGGGAAGTAGACATGGAAGAGGAGATAGGAGAGAAACATGAGGTGGTATACATTTCGACATATTACAACCACCACCCCAATGTAGTCCCTACTAGGCTCAGGGAGCTTGAGGATAGGGGAAAGGAGTTGCTGTATGTTGTCAAGGAGTGTGACCCAAGGGATATATGAATGATTTGAGGTATGGTCTGTGCCTACCACTAACTTCCATAATTAATAGAAATAGGTACTAATCATTCATTCACTTCATTAATCTTGTTAAATACCTAGATTTTTCAATTAAACCCTTGACTTGACAATTAAATTTGGAGATACCTATGAGAGGAGACTCGATAATAAAAATTATGATGACTGTGAGATCTGACCCTTGAGGTGAGAGTTTCAGTTGGAACCTCTCGGTGGAAGCATCGAGGCCTCACGATGTCAGTTTGGGTATGGACTAGTCATCCATAGTTAATGATCAGATTGACTATTTTAGGAAAAAAGGATGTGGTATATTTACAGCGTTGGAATGGGGTTTTTCCTTGGTCAGGGAAAAAGGAAACCCAGGCAGTACGAGATAAACTCATGCATAGGAGGGTGTAGTAGATCACTCTTGAGTCGACTGTTGGGTATAATCCCGATTTCGGGCTGAAAATTTATTTTCAAAAAATTGTGAGAAACCCGATGAAATATATAAGCGATATAAGTATAATAAAGAAATCAGTATGCAAGATTTTTTAATGTGAAAAAAACCTCACATGAGGAGGATTAAAAAACCATAGGGCAATTTCCAAAAATACACTATGAATTAGAGAACACAAGAATCCAAGTAATGCCCGTACTTGAATTACAAATGAGAGAGCATAGAAAAACTGTGTGAAAACCTCACCCCAATACACTTATGCCATCTCCCTGATAAACATCCCGCTGATGCCATGTATTTAAAGATCAATTTGTGACAAAACATCACCCTTCTATTGATGAAACGTCACTACCTTAGAGATCTTCACCCGAACATGCGTTAGCCTCACACCAGCTTGCGACCCCCTAATGATCTTTCCATCATGATGTACTACTTATCTTAAATCAGGACACACCACCTAATCACCACTATCGGGAAGACTTTCAATACATTGCCATGATCATCAATTACGTCATCGTTGCTTCGCACCTATAAAACGCTGAAGTTACGTACATGCTACCACTAAGGCAACATCCCCCTTCTTGCTCTCAGTGGACTACATCTTGAACACCCTTCCAATAACATCACCACACGTACAAGATAATTGCGCTATCTTCATCGTGTCATAGGGGATGCTGCAAATGCGACAATCCATTCCCGGGTCTCCCTTTCAAGCTACATCTTGCTAGAACTCCCCTTAAAAATATGTTGCTGCATCCTCTTTATATAGACACCAAGTCCATAATCACTAATTAATGCAGTCAGCATTCATTATTCCATCCATTAATATTGATAATTAAATATACATTAATATTGGGAGAAAATCCTCAATTAATGGTGATATAAATATCTCCATTAATAATTTTACTCTCTCATCAATAATTGTGATGAATCCCTCCATTAATAATTTTCCTCTCTCATCAATAAATGTGATAAATCCCAACAATCTCTCCCTTCATCACATTAATTAATGGAACCATCCAAACATTATTCTGCTTCATACATGCATCAATGATCCTCTCCAAAACTTCTATAATTCTCACGAAAAATTTCAAGCATGAACCAACCTCCTCTGATACCACTTGTTGGGGAGAATCCTGATTTTGGGATGAAAATTTCTTGTCAAAAAATTGTGAGAAACCTGATGAAATATGGGAGCAATATAAACAGAATAAAGAAATAAACATGCATGATTTTTGAACGTGAAAAAACCCTCCCATGCAGAGGATTAAAAAAACCATGGGGGAAATTCCCAAAAATCCACTATGAATCAGAGAATACAAGAATCCAAGTAATTACCAAACTTGAATTACAAATGAGAGAGCATAGAAAACCTGTGTGAAAACCACACCCCGGTACACCTCTACCATCTCTCTGATAAAAATCCCACTGAAACCATGTATCAGAAGATCAATCCATGACAAAACATCAACCATATATCGGCAAAAGTCCACTAACTCAGATATATTCAATTGAACATGTGTTATCCTCACACCAGCTTGCGACACTAAAATGATCTCGCCATCATTATGTACCGCCGATCTTCAATTAGGACATGCCACCTGATCACCACTATCAGGAAGACTTTCGATACGTGGCTCTGATCATCAATTATGTCACCACTGCTCCACACCTATAAAACCCTGATGTGCTGCACATGATACCGCTGAAGCGACATCCCCCTTCTTTCTCTCGGTGGACTGAATCTTGAACACCCTACCAAGAACATCACCACATGTACAAGATAATTGTTCTGTCTTTGTCGTGTCACACGGGCCACTGCAAATGTGACAACCCATTCTTGGGTCTCCCTTTCCAACTACATATTACTAGCACACCCCTTAAAAATATGTTGCTGCATCCTCTTCATATAGACACCAAGTTCATAATCACCAATTAATACAGTCAACATCCATTATTCAATCCATTAATATTTAGAATTAAATACCCACTAATGTTGGGATAAAATACCCAATTAATGGTGATATAAATATCTCTATTAATAATTTCCCTCTATCATCAATAAATGTTATGAATCCATCCATTAATAATTTTCCTCTCTCATCAATAAATGTGATGAATCCCAACATCAGCTAGCCTTACCCTAGTGGAAGTAGGTGTTTTGAGTTTTCAGTTCCCAATAGTAGGGGAAGTGTTCAGGAACATCCTTTCAAAAGATGTTTCCCTAACCACCTACCCATATGGAGAGGGAATTATACATTGGATTATACCCAATGATGACACCAATATCTACAACTTCTTATTGAATGGCTCCCACAGAGCTTTGGGAGTTGAGAGTATAGTTGGGTAAATGGTCTACTGTCTACTCTGATCATAAGAGTCTCAAGTATATCTTCTCATAGAAGGACTTGAACCCGAGACATCAGCGATGGATGGAGTTCCTCTAGAACTATGACTTTGAGATGGTCTACACTTCTAGGAAGGGAAACATAGTAGCATACACACTCAGTAGGAGGTTTGGGTTACATTTTCTGAGTGAGACGACAAAGAAGCTAGCTACGTTACAGTTATCCTTGGTGGATAGTGATGGAGCAGCTTACCTCCAGTCTATGATAGTCACTGCCCCACTTCTTAAGTGAGTCAGGGAGGCACAACTTGGGGATGTTGACTGCAAAATCCGACGTGCTCAAATATCCTCAGTACATGCTTCTGAAGGATTTTATGAAGGTGGGGAGCACGTCATCCTCTTCAGCGGACGCACCATGGTACCAGTGATGCTACAGGAGGAGGTGTTAAGGGAGCTCCACACATCCCCTTTAGTTGTACATCTAGGTGTGGAAAAGATGTAATAGGACCTTTGGCATTAGTACTGGTAGCCAAAGATGAAGAAATTGGTGGGAGAGTTCATATCACGATGCCTTACTTTTCAGCAAGTGAATGATGAACATCAGGTTCCATCATGATTGAGAACATATTTTTAGCCCCAGACTGATGGTCAGACGGAGCATACCATACCGACCTTAGAGGGAATGCTTTGTGCTTGTGTCCTACATTATGGTAACAGTTGAGAGGATCACCTACCACTGGTGGAGTTTGCATACAATAACAGTTATCACTCCACCATTATCATGGAACCTTTTGAGTCCTTGCATGAGCGACCATATGGATCACCTCTATGTTGGAAAAACCCTGGGGAGTCAGCACTTATGGGTCCAGAGTTGGTATGGTATACCATAGAGAAGGTGAAGATAATCTTGGAGAGGATGAATACTACACAAATTAGGAAGAATTATAAGGTCGACAAGAGACAGAGACCCTTATAGTTCTATTACGGAGACCATGTCTTCCTACAGGTCTCACCCCAATGAGGATTGTGGAGATTCGGTCGGGGTGACAAGCTATCTCTAAGGTTCATTGGACCTTTCCATATTCTCAGCAGAGTTGGCGAGGTAGAGTACCACCTATCTCTTCCCCCATAGATGCACCAAGTGCATAATGTTTTCTATGTGTCGCAACTGAGGAGATGCGTGTATGACCCATCATACATTATTGACTAGGGTGAGTTGGACTTTGACGATGGGGTGACTTTTATTGAGTTTCTGGTGGATATAGAGGATCGACAGGAGAAAGTTCTTCATGGACGGTCGATCCCTCTGGTGCAAGTTCAGTGGCAGCACGAGAACCTCTAGGAGATCACATGGGAGTGGGAGTCTCAGATTCATGCTTAGTACCCTCATTTGTTTAATTTTCCTTTGTTTTGGATTTTAGTGACGTAAATCCCTAAGGTTGGAAGAATTTAATGCCCCAGAATTTCTGTATATATTTTTTAATTATATGAAATTATTTTGAGACCACAAAATTTGACGGCATGTGATTAGAAGGATTGGATTGCCCGGAATTATCCATCGAAAAATGTTAAGATTTAAATATCTCACGTGAGTGGTTTTCTTTAAAAAGTGGAATAACTCTTAAATGGGTGACCATCTCAGAAATTTTAAGGCACCATTGCATTCAGGATGACAGGTTTACCCTATGTGAGACTTAAGTTTAGTCGGTGGAGGCCTCCGGTGAGAAAACCCAAAAATGGAATAACCGTAAATAAAATAATTAAATAAAATTATTTTATTTTTCAAATGCTTATAAATCATGAATGAAGAATCATATTAAAAATCTGAGACCACCGGTAAGCTCAGGAGAGTATTCTTTCCTTAGGAAGATACTAACATTAGTTGGCGCATGCCAATAGTATAAGTTAGTTTTTTGGAAGTGAATTAAAAAATTAATTAACAATTATTTTATTGTTAAATATTTAGCTTTTAAATGGTAAATAAGATTGAAAATCCCAGAGTACCATTGAGTTCATGGGGGAATGTTCCCTTTTGGAAGAGCCTAACCTCGACTGATTCGGGTCGAGCATGAATGTTATTTAAGTTTGAACTTTTTTTAATGTACTTTTAGTAAACGTGTAGGCCGTGATTTATATCTTTTGAACTAGAAATCAAATTAAAAATCCAAGGGCACCGTTGAATTCACAGCAACGAGATTCTCTTAATTGAAGCTTAACTTAAACCGAAAAGGGTCAAATGAAAAAGTGAATTTTTGGACTTTACAAAAAATAATAAAATAACTCTATGAGTTATTTTATCTCTTTTTTGTAACCATTGAGTGATGTGGTGGGAACATGAAGTTTATAGGTCATTCATTGACTTGAACCTTGGGTTGCGTAACCTCAAAGTTGGTTGTTTTAATGGAACACTAAATGAGGTTCATTAATGAACCACATTAATGTTATGCAACGTGGTTGGTTTCTCATATCTATTTAAACAAAGCTTGGGCATTGTTCTTATGCACTCATGAGAGGAACCTCTGACAAAGTCCCAATAATGAATTCCTCCAAAGTAGAATGGAGCTTCGACACCTTAGAGGATTTGAACTAGACAATGACAAATGCCAATGAATACGCTTCGAATGTGGTCCCATCTTCCTCATCCGCACCGCCTACCAATGTATTCAAGGTAGGGGGTTATGTGATTAATTACCCCTTTTCCCCATTCTTTAATATTATGAAAAACACGAATCAACCATCCTATGCATTTATCCACGTTTCATTCTTTAATGTGGGAGGATAATGCATGGTTTTTTATGGGAGTTTTTATGATTAAATAATCCTTCCCATGTTATAACGCTAATGTGGAGGGTGAGGGCTAGGCTAAACAAGGCCTAAACCCTCCGCCTATCTCAATTTGGTGTAATTATTAATGGGAGACTGAGAAATATGGAGGAAAGGAAAAACTTCAGGTTGCGTGGTGTAGGCGTTGTCCTAGGAGGCTCGTAGGTGCAGACAAGAAAGGAATCAGACCACCGTAGCTTTGTTGGTGGCCCGCGGAAGCATCACCGGCATGATGACACTGACAAATAAAGGTGGTGGTAGCTGACTAACACTGACCACAAGAAGGTGGCGGTGCCCGAAGGTGCCACAACGGACAAAGGGGAAACTGACCTTTGCCGGCCGCATCAGATTAGGGTGGAATGCTGTGGCAGCGCACCACAGAGGAAGGTCATGGCTTCAAGCCACAATGGAGGGTGAACCTGCGGTCTGCGAGTTCCATAGGTAACTGGTCCAGCAGGATCATCTAGGTGGTGTGGCATCAACTGGAACCACGTCTTTGAAGACCCGAATGACTTGTTCGTTCTGGAGGGGAGCAGACCCCCTGCACCTAGCTAGCAGGTCGGGTGGTTCCGCGACCTAGTGGGTAGATCCTGCGGCCCAGCGGGCCAAACTAGGCCCAGGAGAATCGGACCGATCCCAGACCCTTCAGGCCAGGCCCAGTGGTCTGGGTCGGGTTGGTCAGACATGGTCAGACTGGACTCAGACCCTTTTTGGCCTAGTTACGCTTAAATGAGAATATCTCCAAAACCAAACATCTATTTGACAAACCGTCTGTAGTGCTGGAACCCTTTAGACGAGGCGGTCCTTTTGAGATACTACAAGTGATTTTAGGAGAAAGTTGGAGTTTGGAAGGGTTGGATTGTACTCAAATCCAACCAGGCCCTTGGCACTAAAATTCCTATAACTTACAGACTGGGTGTCCAATTTATGTTCCATCTATTGCGTTGGAACCCTTATGACATGGCGGTTCATTGGGTTACTTCTTCATGGGACTTTGTTCTAGTTGAAATATGAACAATGGCTTGAGGAGTGGATCCTCCCAAAATCAAGCGTGCTTTGTGCTGGAATCCAGTGGCTGTTTGTGACGTGAAGAATGAATATCGATCCTGTGTGGGTCAACACCGAGTAATCTTGTGTGGGTCAGCAATGAGAAATCCTGTGTGGGTCAGCACCAAGTGATCCTATGTGGTTCAACATCGAGAGATACTATATTGGTCAACACTAGTAGATTTTGTGTGGGTTAGCACTGAGCGATCCTTTGTGGGTCCACACCGAGCGATCCTGTGTGGGTCAACACCTAGCGATCCTATGTGGGTCAGCACTGAATGATCCTCTGTGGGTCAGCACCGAGCGATCCTATGTGGGTCAGTAGTAGAGCTACTTTACATAATAAGATGAACTAGTTTTACGACTAATCATCTGTACTTATGTACTTATCTTATACATGATGTGAGCTATCTTTTTCTTTGTGCTTTGTGATTGAGATCATGCTTGTGGTTTTTCCTTTTTGGAATTCTAAGAGACCTTTGAGGGTCTCGAGGTCCCTACTGAGTACTGTTATACTCACCCCTACACGGACTTCTCCCACACTTTGTTGTGTCTTGTGTAGACGACAAACAACTTGATTGCATCTTGAGGAGTTAGGGTTATAAGGTGCTAAGAGGTGATTGATAGATGGTTCGCGGAGGTTACCGGTTGACGTGGAGAGCCGTAGTGATGAGCTGTACCTACCCTTTAGGTAGGATCCTTGGCAGACAACCTTATGAGCTATTTTTTCCTTTTTTCAATACTTCCATTTTAGTTGGGATTATATTCTATCCCCTTTTCTTTTAGTACTTACTTTTACAATCAGTGGTGGTTTTTATTTGTTGTTGTACCGTTTTTCTTCAGTTGTGTTTTTCTTGGGAACAGTGTTCCCTATCTATGTGTGTATAGGTTTTTGAGGTAGTGCCTTCCCATTTTATGGATATGCCTTTCTAGTGCTAGTCACCAACCCATGGCCCACGGAAGGCGGTCTTGGGGTAGTCACAACACGAGCCCTAGGGGACGGGTCGTGATACCTTTGAGACTCTGTTTCACTTGAGCATATCATTTCACCTCTAGAATGATTCCCAGACTGAGTGGACCATTAATTTATTGGAGTACATGATACATTATTTCATGTTGTATTTTGGACATAGTTGGTAGGATCAACTACCATTTTTGAAGTTTTCGTACAATAATTACTATAGTTCCACCGTTGGTATGGAACCATTTGAGGCCCTGTATGGGATAACTTATAGGTCACCACTTTGTTGGAATGATATAGGCAAGTCAACAGTTATGGGCCTAGAATTCATGAAAGATACTTCATAGAAGGTACATATAATCCTGGAGTGGATGAGGACTGCACAGATCCAATATAATTCTTATATGGACCGACAATGGAAAATTATTGATTATTATGAGGGAAGCCATGTGTTTCTAATTGCCTCAACTCGATACAGATTGATGATAATTGGTTGGGGTATGAAGTTATCTCATAGATTCATTTGGCCTTTCTATTTACTTCATAGATTTGGTGAAGTGGAATACAACTTTTCTCTACCACCATAGTTTAAAGAGGTACACGATGTCATCCATGTGTCACATTTGAGGAGGTATATGCATGAATCGTCACATTTTTTTGACTGGAGTGATCTGAACATTGAATTTGGAGATACATTTTCCGATTACATGGTGGAGATTGAGGTTCAAAAGGACATGATCCTTTATGGGTGATCGATTCCATAAGAGTGTGTCTATTGGAATCATAAGAATATTTAGGATAAGAGCTGGGAGCAGAAGACCCATATGTAATCCCATTTACCTAATCTTTTAAGTAGTTTTTTTCTTTTTGGGATGAAAATCACTATGGTTGGTAGAATATAATGACTCCGATTTTTTCAGGTATTAATTTTTAATATTATATGGATTATTTTCATATCCAGGCATTGAGACTCAATGAGATTCCAAGGATTGGTATACCTAGAATTAATTTTTGAAATAAATTAAAAATATTAATATCATGTGAAACAAATTTTCCTGAAAAAAGGAATAACTCTCAAATGAGTGCTTGTATCATAAATTTGATAGAAACTTTGAGTTATGAATGTGGGTTTTACCTGAGGAAAAATAAATCATTTTTCAGTATCGGGAGTTTGTGAAAACATTGTGGCTGGCATGAATTAAAAAATCACATATCTATTATTTATTTATTTTTTTGTCGACACAGTGACCTAGATTTTTAAATTTAAATACCATCTTATAGAATATTTGAAGAGTTAGCTACAAAACCATGAAAATAGAGGATAGCCACTAGAGAGCGTTGGATGAACTTATGTAGGTGAACAAAAATTGGATCATGTATCATTGATTGGGGCATAATGAAACATGCAGATCTTTATAGTGATAGTGGTATATGAACATTCTTCATTATTGATCAATCCAAACTCCAGGTAGGATGATGATTTTAGATTTACTTCATGTTATTTTATTCATAATGAGTGCAGATTAATTCCAATAATAGAATTGATTCATGCATTAAATGTAGATCAATTTTTGATGATGATTTATTTATTTATTATTTGATATTTATCTATCCATATTTTTTATCTGTTCTCTGAAAATGTATAATGTACATATGAAAAAAGGATGAGGTACTTTCATTTTTTTTGGTTTATTTATTTCTCCACATTTTCTTCTCTCATTCATCATGAATATTATTCTTTGACTTGTGGTTAAATGATTACCCAATATTTGATTATTTCATGATTATTATTCAGCACAATGGATCGATACTGAGGGTACAACTATGATGGAAGTTGTGATATGAGGATCGATGATAACAGTGGACGATTCAAGAAAAAATGAGAGTAGATCAGACTAAGAATTCCATTTCCATAGTGGATACACAACAATAGATCATGGTGGTTAAATATTAGCTTGAAATATAATTTTCTAAGTATATCCAAACCTATATCCCATTGATCAATGATGGAAAGTGTTGGATAACTTTTCATCTATGAGTTCTGGGGAGAATGGTGGATCTAGTGATGTAGTTGATGACTTAGAGGAAGAATCAGTGGATCTGGAAAATACATCATTAAATAGAGTTTAATCTTTCATTACACTCCATATGGGAACCCCCTACATAGAATTGGGGTTTTTCTAATAAGTTAAATTTTAAATGCTATGTGACCTGATCTCATGTCATGTGACACATGCTCAGTGGCTCAGTGTGTAACTTGGAGGTTACGCAGGAATATTAAGGCCATTTAAATAGTTATGACCAAAGTACACAACTAGGTATACATGGGAATAAACATATCTAGGTGTACACATGCAGGAATAGGTGTACACGGGGTGGCACACAAGCATGGAAAGAGATACAAGGGCATGGGCATATGGAACAAGAAAGGTATTGGATGATCTCTACACACTGTGTAATAATCTTACACCCAATATATTTTGATATTTACATGTCGTCTGAGGTGGCACCAAATGGGATGATCAGGGGTTGGCTGGACACACCATATACCCCTATTATACACTATGTACCCCCTTTGAGGGTAGATATAGCCCCTTAATTGTTCATTCTATACTAGTATCACTTGAGTGTTTTCCCTTGGTCTGTTACCTCAAGGGTACACTATGGAATTAAGTCCACATCTCAGGATTGTGATCCCCAATATAAGATGAGTCTTATATTGTGTTCTTAGCATCCCTACATGATACTGGAGTGTGCTCCTCTATCATCTTTATACCCAATGTGGTGTTTGTATAATCAGAGTGACCTCTATGAGTAGGGAGTTTAACCTACATCTAACAGGGAATAACAATAGGGTTAATGGTATCATTGGAATACTATTCCCTACATAGTGGTTTGATCCATATTGGATTCATGGTGTTCTCTACTGGTCTTGGGTGTGACACCCTATATGAGTATCAAGGTGTTCTAAGACTAGTGATCTTTCTTGGGGAGGGCCCAATTTATCATGACCTCTTGGGTGAGTGTGTCTGGTGATGGCATGTATCATGTAGTGGGTTCTCTCAGATCGATTTTTTTGTGTAGAATATTTTGGATGAAAGTTTTTTTGTGAATTCTTAGAGGTAATGTGTCCTTACTGATTATTTCTAAGTTATATTTTTATGCAATGATTCTTATATCTTTGTTGTGAGCTATCTATTCTTATTGATTTGTGTTTAGAGTTTTTGAGTTGTCATTCTGGGAATTTTTATACTCACCCCTACATGAAATCTTCCAACATGTGTCATGTCTTATATAGATAAAGACCAACTTGATGGTGTCCTTTGAGGATAGAGTGTGGGTTGAGAATAGATTGAGATTGATAGATCAAATTATTTTCAATGTGCTTGTATTTTTTCATAATACTTTACTTTGTAGTATGTTGGAATTTATACAATTTTTAGCTATTCTTGTATTTATCCCCATTTTCTCTTTCAGTATATTACCACTATACACCGATTGTGGGTTCATATATGTATACCTTCATTGGTTTTAGTTTTATTAATTTCATTATTATGTTGGACTGGATATATGTACATGTCTATATGTACTTGAGGACAATTACTCCCATGCGAGTGATATGACTACTTTCCACTAGTCTCCAGCCCCTTTCTTATTGGAAGGGGGCTTTGGGTAGTCACCATTAAAGCCCCACTTTATTTGGTTGTGAAAATTATTTTATAAAAAAGAAACAGATTTACTACCTATGGATAAGAGTATGATGTTTAGTTTCATTTGTGTAATTAAAAGTGTAATATCAATATATTTATTATATTTAAAACTATTATTTATAAACTATTTTATGAATTTAATTCCATATTATTCTTGGTGATATCCTAATTGGATTATTAGCTCACACCCTAAATACACACCCATTCATGGATACTTCCATCTCTTATGTTTTATATAGGTTTTGGTTTCATATTATTATTTTATTACATTATGTTGGGTAGTTAATGGGAGACGATGAATCTTATGAGTGACCATAGGTTTCATAGAGATGGTTTTATAGTATGGTTTGTGTTTGGTTTAATTTTATTTGTTGATATATCAGTGTATCCAACAATATATTTGTTTATATTTTAGTTTCTCCTTATTGTAAATTGTTGTTTATTATTCTTGGATGATTTGTACATGTTGATGCAATTGTATTGAAATGTATTTATTGGTTATGACTATTTTGGTTTATTTATTTATTTTATTTTTTACCTTATTTTTAACGGACATCTAAAAAATGGTGGTTTCATGATAGATTTTTATTATGGATTCTCTACCTAATATTATATTATTTTTGGGTGAAATTATTCCCATGTAATCTTGTTTTGATGCTCTAGAACTAGTTTTCAACCTGTGGGTATTGGGAAAACAATTCACACCTTCAAGAGGATCTTAATGTGTTCACATTTTCTTGTATCTTGGGTTGGTTAATGATATTTCAGAAACCCTTCCTCAAAGTTTTATTTAATAAATTGTGGTAGATCAATATAGGGTATATCTGGGGATATTTAAATAAAAGAGTTTATTAAAGTGTGGCCCATATGGTCACATATAACATAGATCCTAACACATCTATGATTAATGAGATACTATCAATTCATTATGGAAAATTTATCTTGACATTCATATGCACTTACAAGGTTAACTTTTAATAGAGTTATGTTCTTTTTGATAGATAATTCTAAAGATAGTTTCATGGACCGTATGGGATTTTTGGTCACTACAAATTTTCATAAAATACTCTATAGAGAGGAAGGGTTTTGAAATACATTGATATATCAAATATGTTCTTGGGCTGTGTCTTTATGAGAAATTAAAATTTTATATCTTATGCATCTCACAAGTTTAGGATCCAAGTGAAAAATTATCTAAATCATGGTTTAGAACTAGTAGCGATAATATGTATAGTATGAATTTACAACCATTATATTTATAGTTGAATGTTTGATATATATATATGTACTAATAACTAGATATTAAAGTATATTTTTACAAAAAAGGAGATAAAAATTTAGTAATTGAGATATCTAGAAGTTGATCACATACTATGACTACTTCATACATTATCAACCTATGAATGAGAACAAGTTGGATAATGCTCTGAGGAGGAGTGATAATGTTACCTTATCCTTGATATCAATTTAAAGATATATAAAACACATGAATTTTAAAACAATGGACATAGAAATAATTAATAAATGAGTGAAATAAAATCTTACCAAATTGAATTATCAATCATACATCCATGTGAAGATAAAAGAGGTTCTAAATGATAATATAGAGCTATAATATAAGTTTGAAGATATTATATATTTCAACCATGAAAATGATTAATTTATATGGTTTGGGAAAAAAATATTCATGTCTTTAATACTATAAATATATTAGATTTTGGATGATATACATATATCATTGTTATCTATATACCATTGAATCAGAATGATATATAAATATTTCTAAGGGAATTTATAATGGCCCAACATGAAGTTAGAGATTTGGGAGTATAAATATCGATGATTTTCCTAAAAAAAATTAAGGTAGAATAATATATTTCTATGGGGATGAAGAATCCATTTTCTAAAAATCTATAGAAATGATAAAAAAATAATGTGTATTTCATTATATGTCTTCCCAAATACCACTTAAGGGTACATTTCTATTTGGGATCTGGTGATCAACATAAAAATTTCATAAACCTTAATATTATTTGAGTGAATTTATGAAATTAAGTAATTACAAGTATTTTCATATCCAAAGTTGGAAATATTCATGGTGTATGAATTTAAATTTAATTAGATAAAAATAGAAAAATTACTTTTGATGTTATGGATGATTCTCAATAATAAATGGATAGAAATAAGAGATTTTTTAGTACATATCACCATTAGACTGAGAGAAAATTTTAAAAAATATCATTAAAAATGAAGAAGATATTTCATGATCATAATCAACAGATTGGAAAGATTTTTGGGATCAACATATTATTCTGGTAGAGTTTAGAAAAAATTTTCCACATAAGATTACAAATGGCAGCATATGAGGCACTTTATGGGTAGTGATGAAAAAACGGAAACATTTTTTAGTTGAATTTAGTGATAAAAAACCATTAGGTATATATGTTTCATAATATATAAATTATAATATGGAAGTAATTAGGTGATATTAAATATTATTAACATTGATAGAATATTTATTTTGATAATCATCATTGAAATATATTATTTGAATAAGGAGAAAAATAATTCCCACTAATATGACCTAGGAAGTGGGTCATAAGAATCTAGATAGAGGAAATTTGGAGCCCTAGAATCAGTAGCGCCTCAATATTCTTGATCACATATAGAATATATCTTAACACCTTTACATTAAAACAAACCCCTCGTATGAACATGGTTTATTCTATGTATCAATTTTAAGGAATTACATATCATATTCATCAAATGTAATAAACATAGAGGTTGTACAACTAGAACATGGAATCTCTTATAAAGATCAAAAAGTAGAGATATTTGGTAAGAGAAATAATGTACTATGAAATAAGTCTACACACTTAGTCGACATACTATAGATAAATCATATGTTTGATGAAGGAAATTGGGAACCTAAATTTGTAATGACTTAAAATTACCCCCAAATATTCTCTTAAAAGAATTTAAATATTTTGGGAATTTTTTTGAGGTATGTAAAATGAATAAACACCATATTTTATTATTTAAATATATTGAATAGCTTTTACTTATCACTAAAATAAACTAAAAAAAGGAAAATTACAATATTTTATTAAGATAAAATAAAAAAATATAAGATAAATATTATCAAATTATGAGGATAAAATTTGAAACCCACTTCTAAAAATTTCAAGATAGAAAAAACCAAATGTAATCATAAATAATATCAAAATTGAAATATGCATGCTTATAAATTTCCTTGAAGAACACGAAACTAATTACAAAAAATTTAAAGAAGGGGAGATATTAAAAATTTGATATATATTTTTATGAATAAATGAAATCATTTTCTTAATGAATTTTAGAAAAGTATGTTAGGTTAAATATTCGAGTGAAAATGGTTAATATCAAATTTTTATGACCATTATAAATATATATATCAACATTAGGAATATATATAACTAATGATTATATTGAAAATTTTTATAATGTGTATATAAAACTTTTCTGAAATAAATAACTTATTTCAAATCATTTATTATGAAATTATAATAAATATTTAACATGTTTTAACTATGTAAAAATAATAATAAATTAAAATATAATCATTCATTATAAAAGAAGTTGTTTTTATTTAGTCAAAAGAGTATTTATAATTTATTATTATTTTTTATTTAATTGTTAAATTAAAAATATATAGAAAATAAATTTGACTTAATTTATTTCATTATTATAATATGGTCATCAAAATAAGTTAATAGGTGTAATTTAATTTTTTGTGAAAAATTTACCGGGGTGATTAGAAACTGTTCATGTAAAAATCACCTTCCTTAACCATTAATAAATGAGAAATTTATAATAATACAATAAAATTAAATTAAAAAAGGACCTATAATCAAAAGTTATGAAACCAATTATATCCATTGATATTTAATTTCATCCAAACCTGAATTTAATCTCAGAAATTTAAATTTCAAAATTGTTAGCTTTAGATCAAAAGAAGTAGGCATAAATCCTTTTTTACAATGGAACTTGTTACAAGAAAGTGTGATTCCATTAAAGTATTTATATACTTCTCGGTCTTCTTCATTTACGTGCTCACCTCCCATATTTATAAAAATCATTATCCACTATGATGATGTATTAATAATATCATTATTGATTAATAAAAATGATTTTTATATAATATAACTATATAATATTACTCATCCCTTATAATATCATGTTCTTGTTCGGTTGGTGTATTTTCCTACTTGAATGATGATGCACTATCTTAAAAATTTCCATAATGTATGAGAATAAAAACATAAAGTATGGTATTAAATGATATTAAAGGGTATTTTTTTATGATTAGGAATATGTAATACTGAAGAAAATGACTTATCATTATATGGTAACTATTTGTTATAAATAAAGTTACCTGAAACATGAAAAATATAAATACCATTCCAATGAATAGTAATGTTATTATCACAAACCTCTCTAGTCCTCCATCTAACCCAACACCCAACCCTACCCACGACAATACTCAAATGGTGTTTTTGACCCCCATGGGCAAGAAAAGTTTCCCTAGGAATCAAATAACTAATTCGGTGATGATTTTACTGTTGGAATAATAATCAATATTCAAATGCAACAATATTACAACATTTACATAAGGCATCATAACCACCATTAATTAAAAATATAGAAAATTAGGGAATTTACATGTCTCTAGTTTATATATTCAATTGTACCCAAAGTCAGAATGATAATAATGGGTATGAGACCAACAAAAGAAACACAAGCCTCTATGTAGAATGAGTTTCAACAACCACTATGTCTCGACTATCAACCCCTACCAAAATAAAATGACACCAATAGGAGTACCATTCACCACCTCCATAGATAGAATTCATGTTACCTAAGTTATGAGAAATAGGGTCTATATATACCCATTTGATATATCTTCGGCCTGAGATCAATTTCCCTATAGGATCTCACCATGTTTTCCCTACATAACCATTATAAGAAGAATAAACATTCTAGGTTTGATTGAAAGAAACCAGTTCATATTTTTAAAACATGCATCAACATTGAAATAAATATAAGAGATTCATAAATAAATGTAAAAGGTAAAAACAAATAATAAGAACCATGGGGAATCCTTAAGTTGTTAGGGTTATTGGGGACCTTAGATCCTCATACTCTTAGTTATCAACCGTGGACTTAAAGGTGTGTTCTCTATCATGAGACATCCAATACACATCGCTATAGTTTAGTTATTATTATAACAAAATCCTATTATTTAGTGTGGTTCATCCCTATAATACTTTTTATAATCTGAAAAACTAGTTACCTAGGATTCCCATATGATTCAATCCATTTATTAAAACATAAAAATATCCTTTTTCACAAATCAATCCACTATATACCAAAGAACAATATTAACATCCACAATCATTTGGGGAAATCCATTTTAAGATTCTTACACACACCACCACCCAATAAATGAATAGTAATAAAACATAATAAATTATTGGAATTAATTATGAGAAGAGTAAATAACATTTAAAACCTAAAATAAGGGAACAACCAGGAACCAATGACCTTTACCATTGAAATCACCACCAACTAGTTTAAGACTACAATCCAAGAGGTGTAGAGACATTATATAAGAAAAACCACAACACATAAATTAAAACCCATGAGAAAATTTTTTGTTTATACCCAATCTAATTCAACCAAACCATGAAAGAGAAGGAATCTCAAGAAATAAGAAAAAAATGGTCAATAAGAGAAGAGGGAAGACACATAATACGAGTTTCATTAATGAAACAAGATCAAATCACCCAGAGATTAAATATATGAGGGAGGCGGGGAATATGGGAGGTGATCCAAGGGATAAAAGAGTAAAGTGGGTGAATTTGGGGGGGGGATTAAATTGATTAAACTTATGGAGGTTATTTTTAAAAAAAATTATATTTAAAAAATGGAAATCCATAGGTAATTACAAACCATTCTCTAACTATATATTTGAATCTATCCCAACAGATGGATCCCTCATATTTTGGATCACATTGTTTCAAAAACTATGTTCCTAACCATGTTGGAAATGTAGTTTCACTATCTAGACTACATGGTTTTCTGGGAGTAGACACAAAGTTTTTACAGACCATGTTCCTCCAATGAGCCACTTTATCCCTCTAAAAAAATATTCTTTGAAAGAAATATTGGATAAATACTTAATAAAATATAGAGAAAAAATAAATTAAAAAAACCTAAAAATTAAACGTCAGGATTGAAAATTATATCAACCATGCCAATTTCATTTATAAAAATGTCAACCCAAATTTTGATCAGAGAATGGTGAGGGTATTACTCCTCTACCCAATACATTTTCCCATATATTGTGATCATAATTTCCTTGCTTCCGAAGGAACAAAATTAATAGAATAAATTTCCCCAAAGATTAATTTTACATGGGAATATAGAATTCAAACTATCTACTAAGTTACTGATAGGTCAGTTTCCAAGTCAACCTCATCCCAACTCTGCTTCTAATAGGGGTTTGGATTATACTTTTTCAACTGTGAGACCTGGAAAACTCATGAATCAATGATAAGTGAAAAGAAAAATTCAAATGGTGTGTGATCTTAATATCCTCTTGGTAATATCAAAAGGTCCAATATACCACGCTATAAGCTTCCCCTAATTTCTGAGATGGTAATGAACCAAGAGAGGTGTCACACTTAGAAACACATGACCATCCACTGAGGATTCCAAATACTAGTATCGATTATTATTATAGGCCTTATAACGGCTCAGAGCTATCCTAAAATAATTCCTAATAATTTTATTCTTGATAGTTATATCCTTCATGATATTTTTTTCCATAAAGGAATTGTAACGTCCCAGCCCGGCTGACCATCGAACCAGTGGCCGGGCCAGTAGGTCACATGGCCTCAAGCGCGTCTCCCCGTACTCCAGAGGCTGCCGACTAGTAGCGAGGGTCTCGGGAGGTGATATTTGGGAGACTATACCCTCATGTCAGAGTAACACAATGGTATTATCAGAGTAAATGACATTCAATAATGAAAGCAGTAAACAATTGAAAGGAAAAATCAAAAGATAGGTGATAACCGTTTTATAAAAGGTGGACAAATCCAGTTAACACGATAGAGGGATGGTGAATGATATAAGGTGAAAACAAGAAACAATACAACATGCTCACAATACAATGAAAATGAATAAAGAAAAGATAGCAAGGTCCGACATGCGATCTTCTAAGCATCCCAATCTCCCGCTTGGTCCTTTTCTCTAAACTCCTCAGGTAAAAATAGCACAACACACAATGTAGGTCCTGCAAGAAAGAAGGTCTACTCGGGTATCCCAGTGCAATGGCGGCCTGAGTAGGGTGTGAGATATAAATCTCAGTAGGCTGGCACCACCAGTGTCAAACCCCATCCAGACAGTGTATAATAATTAAACAGTGATCATGTATGGAGAAATATGTAAGCAGAACAACATAGAATAACAGCACCCATCCAGGTTCCCTAAGGACACCCGACGGCTATACCAGCTTCACCTAGTTGCCAGTAAAGTAACCTGATTATGTCACTATATACATATATAAAAGCTTTTAAATCATAGATGGTGTGGGGTAATAATGCATCCCACCCATTAATAAGATTAGCGGGCACGAGGTAAGAATGCTTCCCGTCCCTATAGGTCAACTGGAAAGAGGTAAGAATACCTCCCTTCCATACACGTATCGAGATTAGCGGGCACGAGGTAAGAATACCTATCTTCCCTAAATGTCAACTGGAAAGGGGTAAGAATGCCTCCCTTCCATACATGTATATAGATCACATCTGGCATGGGGTAGGCATGCCTCCCACCCATACTCAAAATAAGCTGGAATGGGGTATGCATGCCTCCCATCCATAATCATTCAAAGTAGATGGCATGGGGTATAACTGCCTCCCATCCAAACACGTATCTCATCACTAGAAGTTACTAGCAAGGGGTAAGAATGCCTCCCTTCCATACATGTACTGTCACACTGACATGGGTTATAACTGCCTCCCATCTGAACACGTATCTCATCACTAGGTGGCATCAGCATGTGCGCACTCACATTACAACCATGTTTATAGTATACTAATTATGAAATTACCACATAAGCATTCAAATAATCTTATCACCATAAAAAACAATCATACAACCCATATCCACATAAGTGGTTATAATCATGTTCATACAAATATACCTAAGGCAAACCATCTCAAGTATCATTATCACACTTATACTTAAGGTAACTCCTCTTAAGTATCCATTTCAAGACATTAACATATTCATCACATTTATAAAAGGTACATTAGGAAACCCACTCATGTACGGTATTAGATAACCCCCCAATTCATTCTTCATTCCTCTTATATCATTTCAAAAACATATAGGGATTTACAAAGCATAAAGAGGTTCTATAGACTACCCCTACTAGGTAAGTCCCATTCACTAGATCCATTACATTAACATAAGCCATGCTCATTCCATTATCCTAAGGCATGACCTTACCACCCTAATACATTTCATCAAAAGAGAACAACTGTCATGCTTTAACCATTTGGTACAACTCAAAGGAAACATGACATCATCAATTATCACCAAAGCACAACAAGAATTTAGCAGGCAAGCATAAGAATCTACTTCCTACTTTTATCTTGAAGATAGCGCACCTATGATCGAGGGGTTTTATTATTAAATCATTAGTTTAGTGACCAAGTAACCATTTTAATCTTGTCCCTTCAATTCAAACTCTTTGCACAAAAGAATTTAATAGAAACTAAACTTGCATAATTAACAAACTAAGGAAGTACAGAAATAACTCATTAACACTTCACTTTAAATTAAGGGCAAGGAGAGGGATCCTACCTCAAGGTGGATCCATCCATCCACTCTGGCTCTTGGCGCTTTCTAACTAAGAGACGTTGTTGCTCCCCCACGAGGAATATGTGATTTCACATATGACCTGTGCCTTGGAATCAAACCGGTGGATTTAAATCACCGCAATCCACCTCGCCTTCGGTGGAGGATGTCGTACACACACCAACAAGGTCCCAGGGGACCTTCTGTACAACCATGGAACAAGCTGAACATTAAATAAACCGAAAACAACCAAACCCTAAACCTAGGGGTGCTTGGCCGAATGAAATTTGGGTAAGGAGGATCCCTAAGATCGGAAAAAAGGGAGGAGGAAGGAGGAAGGAGGCTTACCACGAAGATTAGAAGGAGGAATTTCCAAGAACGGAGGAGGAAGGAGGTGCGCCCAAGGGAGGACTCACGCGAGGTCAGTGGCTCCAAGGGGGTGGGGTTCCTTCAGGTTCTGTGAGGAAGAGGGGGGAGTTTATTAGATTTTAGGTTTTAATTTTAAATTAATTTTAAAACATCTAAAAACCCAAAATGAGGGCCGCACACGGTTTGACCCGCACGGTTTGCCAAACTGTGTGCAAACCGTGCAACCTCTACTGGACACCCTAGGCACCCTGCACAGGCTAGTCGCACGGTTTGGGGAAACTGTGCATAGATTGTGAAGACTCCGCTGCCTCCCTATTTTAAGCCACATGGTTTGGGACGCACGGTTTGGGAAACCATGTGCTAACCGTGCGCCTTCTATTGTTCTTAAAAAACTAGCCTCCTTCAGGTACGACGCACCCAAAATACCTTGTGACACTCGGGAAACTTCTTAGGCCTTATCCCAAACCCAAAAACATTAGAAAAAAGGGTTCAAACCTTTAGAACCTCATTCTGAAGTCTGATTCTAAAAACGACCGGTTAAGAAATTGAAAAAGTTCAATTTCCCCCACTTTTTGACCTGGTTTGAAACGCAGGTCATTACAACCTTCCCACCTTAGAACTTCTTATCCCTGAGAAGCCTTCGGGAACACGCACATAACATGACCTACAAGGGTTGTGAAGCTTCATTCCAGCTACCGCGTTGCGTCTCCAACATCCCATGCACCAACGGACATCCACTTAAGCACACGATGCTTAAGCCGTCAACACCCGAGTTAATGCTCGTTTTCCAACCAGAACACAAAGACGACTCTTACCCAATCCTGTCATATCAAAGATACAATATCATCATTGTCTCATCAAGAAACCAATCAAAGATACTTCCCACCTTAGGTTTTAACGTTAAACAGCCAAAACCAAACTTCCACTCCACCTTTCGAATTGACTTTTAAAAGCACAGTCCAAGCGTTCCAAAGACGCACCTAGCGTGACTTTGAAATGATCTAACAGTCGATTTCCCCATTTACCTCAAAACCCAAAATGCGAAGAGTCAAGCCACTATGGATGACTATTCAAGAAGACTCCTAGCTTAAACGGCCAGCGTTTTATAAGCTGAGCCATGATACCTTCTCCCAAGGAATCTCACACTTACCACAAGGACGTTCACTGAAGCTCATACCCGACTCCCGGTGACATATCAAAGATCAACCATGAACGAAAGCAAAAATTTAGCGTACACCACCAAAAGGGAACAACCAAACGGGCTCAAAGGCTTTTAAAGATTTAACACAACATAAGACTGACGCTCTCTTAGCGCATCCAGGATGAAAGCAAGATAGAGGACATGCTCGTCGCATAGTAGAGTACACTAAGAGGAAATAGATGGATTCTAGTTAACCTTTTCTGAAAAACTGGAAAGGAAGAAAGGTCGAACCACCACTTGTCGACTATAAAGACAAGACTCGGCTTCAGCTACCGACACATCAATATTTCAAACCAACGACAATGCCTTTTCCAACATGAGGCATTCCTTCGATCAACCTTACTACCAAAACCCCAAGGCATTCGAGCAAAACCCAACCATTTCCAAAATGGTCCTTCATGATGTGTTCCTTCTACCTAAAAGTACACACTTAACTAAACTAGCATGAATCTTTCCACCTTAGAAGTTCCAGTGTCATAGGAAGAATAAAAGATTAGCTGCTCATAAGCGATATAGTTCATAACAATTAAGAGGACGTGTGTCGCACCTCCGAACCACAGTCACCACGTCGAAATGTACGAAGAAGCCAGAACAATGAGACCATAGTGTCATAACTCCCGAGTCCTCCTAAAATCACCCAGAGTATTGGGATAACTTGATCCTCAAATGCTTCGATCACTCTACCATGGAGATGACCGAAGACCGTACACAACAACATAAGAGATTTAGACGAACGTCGTTTCACCTTATACGACCGTTCACATGGATGGAGACTTATGATTCGTCCATTAATTAAGGAGTCAATCAACCAAAAAGAAACCAACCATGCCCAAGGTATGTCTACAGAGCATCACCCGATGCTCAAACCCATAACAAGATCAAAAGAAGAATGACCACCCGTCCGAACAAGGGTGTAATTGGAAACCAAAAGTCCTACGAGGGACTACGACATCCGAACAGTACCCAACGTCAGAAATATCACCGTACAACCAAGGAACCAAATCTCTAAGGGTGATACCTACCTCGAGGTATCCCCTTATGAAAAATAAATGTCTACCCAAGAATTTGGTCACTCCCATCAAAAGTCACCAGCTCAAAATCCAAACATTTAACGTCATTGCTAAAAAGAAAGCAGCCTATGGAAAAATGCCTAAGGTTTCATTCCAAGGCACTCAAAGAGAAACTCAGCTACCCTCACACAGGGTTTCAAACATAGGACACCACTACAGGTTCCTTTTCCAAGCCCTTTATATTTAATCACATTCATTCTTTTAATCACTTTAAAAGATTCAATTCAAAACTTCAAGTAACCTTTCAAAACCAAAAATCACTAGGCACATAATCATTTTTAACAAACAAATCAAAGAAAAGCATGCAAGTTTCAACCAACTTATTTTTAACCACTAGGCGACCTATAAGGGTCCCAAAAAGCCAATTCACATCAGATCAAAATAAAACATATTTTACACACACAGGTAATTCACAAAACATCCTGCCATTTTCTTCCTTATGGATTGCCGTTTCCCAACCCATGAAGCACCCATACACTCCATAAATTGAAAATTGGATCCCATTAAACAAAATAGATCACATTTCAGAAATTAACATGCTCAAATACAATGATCCAATCATAAGGGTGGCCACCTACCAATCTATAAAGTTCCCCTACACCTTACAGTTTGGAATTTGGCTCCCTTTAATCAAAACCAATTCCATTTTATAATTAAAACTTTAGCATCCCTTTTTCGGAAATCCAATTACACAGGTTACCCTTTCCCAACTATAAGGCACCCATTCACCTTACAAATGAAAATTGGATCCTTTCGTAACTGCAATAACTTAATTTATAAAAAGCAACCAATTTCATTTTTTTGATAAAAAACATGTTATCGTAAGCAGTAATAGAGAACATGCTATATCATAGAAGCATAGAATAACTACCACAATACCTATCACAACAAAAGGCATTACTAATGTATCCTATATGGCATGTCATGTTATTTCTAACAACGTTCCTATATGATCCATGAGATGGAATACCCTCGTATCATCGGGTTGAAACAGAAATAGAACCCAAAATTGCATCAATAGTATCAATAGAAAACATGTGCGTCACCAAACGGTGAAATCAAATCAGCCGTAATAATCAAAATCATTAAAATAATAATTGCATTCGAGGCAATTTGGATTTTCCCCATAAACGGGTTAGCTACTCCCGAGTACATCTTATTACCAAATTCCATATCCTTCTTATCCCTGTCTACTGTCGCTAAATAGTAAAACAAACCAGAGAAGAAACTCCTATAATACCACTTTGTAATGTCCCGACCCAGCTGACCATCGAACCGGTGGCTGGAATGGTAGGTCACATGGCCTGAAGCGTGTCTCCCCATATGCTAGAGGCTGTCGACTAGCAGTGAGGGTCTCCAGAGGTGATAGTGGGGAGACTATAGCCTCATGTCAGAGTAACACAGTGGTATTATCAGAGTAAATGACATTCAATAATGGAAGTAGTAAACAATTGAAAGGCAGAAGCAAAATAAAGGTGTTCACCATTTTATAAAAGGTGGCCAAAGCCAGTTAACACGATACAGGGATGATGAATGATACAAGGTGAAAACAAGAAACAACACAGCATGCTCACAATATAATGAAAAATAATAATGAAAAGATATCAAGGCCCGATAGGCGATCTCCTGAGCATCCCAAGCTCCCGCTTGGTCCTTTGCTCATAACCCCTCAGGTACAAACAACACAACACACAAACTAGGTCCTACAAGTAAGAAGGTCTACTCGGGTACCCTAGTGCAATGGCGTCCCAAGTAGGGTGTAAGATATAAATCTCATTAGTCCGGCACCACCGGTGTCAAACCCAATCCAGAAAGTGTATAATAATTAGACAGTGAGAATATATGGAGAAATAAGTAAGCAGAACAACATAGATTAACAACACCCATCGAGGTTCCCTAAGGACACCCGACGGCTATACCAACTTCGGCTAGTTGCTGGTAAAGTAACTTGATCATGTCACCATATACATATATAAAAGCATTTAGATCATAGATGGTCTGGGGTAAGAATGCCTCCCAACCATTAATAAGATTAGTGGGCACGAGGTAAGAATGCCTCTCATCCCTAAAGGTCAACTGGAAAGGGGTAAGAATGCCTCCCTTTTATACACGTATATAGATCACATCTAGGGTGGGGTAGACATGCCACCCACCCATACTCAAAATAAGTTGGCATGGGGTATGCATGCCTCCCATCCATAATAATTCAAAGTAGATGGCATGGGGTATAACTACCTCCCATCCAAACAGGTATCTCATCACTAGAATTCACTGGAAAGGGGTAAGAATTCCTCCCTTCCATACATGTACTGTCACACTGGAATGGGGTATAACCGCCTCCCATCCAAACATGTATCTCATCACTAGTTGGCATAAACATGTGCACACTCACATTAAAACCATGTTTATAGTATACTGCTTATGACATTACCTCATAAGCATTCAAAGAATCATATCACCATCATAAACAATCATACAACCCATATCCACATAAATGGTTATAATCACATTCATAAAAATATACCTAAGGAAAACCATCTCAAGTATCATTATCACACTTATACATAAGGAAACTCCTCTTAAGTATCCATTTCAAGACATTAACATATTCATCACATTTATAAAAGTTACACAAGGCAACCTGCTCATGTATGGTATTAGCTAACCCACCAATTCATTCTTCATTCCTCTTATATCATTTCAAAAACATATATGGATTTACAAATCATAAAGAGGTGCTATGGACTACCCCTCCTAGGTAAGTCCCATTCATTAGATCCATTCCATTAACATAAGCCATTCTCATTCCATTATCCTAAGGAATGGTCTTACCACCCTAATCCATTTCATAAAAAGAGAACAACTGTCATGATTTAACCATTTGGTATAACTCAGAGGAAACATGAAAACATCAATTATCACCAAAGCACATCAAGAATTTAGCAGGCAAGCATAATAATTCACTTTCTACTTTTATCTTGAAGACAGCGCACCTCTGATCGAGGGGTTTTATTATTAAATCATTAGTTTAGTGACCAAGAAACCATTTTAATCTTGTCCCTGCAATTCACACTCTTTGCAAAAAAAGCATTTAATGGAAACTAAACTTGCATAATTAACATACTAAGGCAGTATATAAATGACTCATTAACACTTCACTTTAAATTAAGGGCAAGGAGAGGGACCCAAAATCAAGGTGGATCCATCCATCCACTCAGGCTCTTGGATCTTTCTAACTAAGAGCCTCCACTGCTCCCCCAAGAGGCATATGTGATTTCACATACGAACTATGCCTCAGAATCAAACCGGCGGATCAAAATCACTACAATCCACCTCAACTTCAGCGACGGATGTTTTACACACACCAACAAGGTGTCGGGGAACCTTCCGTACAACCCTGGAACAAGTAGAACACGAATTAAACCAAAAAAACCAAAACCTAAACATAGGGGTGCTTGGACGAACGAAATTAGGGCAAGGAGGAGCTCTAAAATCGGCCAAGAAGGGAGGAGGAAGGAGGAATAAGGCTTACCACAGAGATTCGAAGGAGGTATCACCAAGAACGGAGGAGGAAGGAGGTGAAGCCGAGGGAGGACTCGTGGAAGGCTAACGAATCCAAGGGGGAGGTGTTCGTGCGGGTTTTGTGAGGAAGAGGGGAGAGTTTATTAGATTTTAGGTTTTAATTTTAATTTCATTTTAAAACATCTAAAAACCCAAAAGGAGGGCCACACATGGTTTGACCCACACAGTTTTCCAAACCGTGCGCAAACCGTGCGGCCTCTACTGGACACCCTAGGCACCACGCATGGGCTAGTCGCATGTTTTGGGGAAACCATGCAGAGGCCATTCAGACTCCTCTGCCTCCCTATTTTAAGCCACACGGTTTGGTCTGCATGGTTTAGGAAACCGTGTGCCAACCGTGTGCCTTCTGTTGTTCTTTAAAAACCATCCTCCTTCAGGTACGATGCACCCGAAACACCTCGAGACACTTGGGAAACTTCTAGGGCCTTCACCCAACCCTAGAAACATTAGAAATAAGGTTTCAAACCTTCAGAACCTCATTCTGAAGCCCGATTCTAAAAATGACCGGTTCAGAAATTGAAAAAGTTCAATTTCCTCCACTTTTTAACCTGGTTCAAAACGTGGGTCATTACAAAATGTTATCCAACTTTCATACTTTATATAAGAGGCTAATATGGCTAGACATAAAATGCTTCAAAGGGATCCATCTGGATCATGTTTTGGTAACTATTACTGAATGAAACCTCCACCAATCCGAGATAGATGTTACAGGAGATAAAAAAGTATAACATGTTATAACAAATCAAAACATATAGTATTTGGTCCACTTTATTAGTTTTGGAAGCCATTTGAGGATGGTATTCCCTGATGAGCACAATATGTGACACTATTTTCATATAGATGACTTCCTTTAAGAAAGAGGAAAAATGAGGTTACCCATAAAAAATGATAGCGGGCATCACAACATACAACCAAATGATCAACATGACATAATTTCCACTCAAATATTCTATTTTAGTGGTCTCCTGATTGGAATAAGATGGGTATATTTTGACAGAAAATCCATAAAAACCCAAATCTCATTCCTCCCTTAGGGTGTATGAGGCAACCTGATAATGAAATCCATGGTACTTCTCCCCACTTCTTAGTATTAATATTAAGGGTATGTAGAAATCTTGTGGGCATCTAGTGCTCATACTTAACCTACATAATAGTGTAACATTGAGATAAAATGTCAACTATATCATTTTTCTTACATGGAAACTTGAACCGGTGATAAACATCATAAAAGATCTTGGTGGCCCTTGGATAGACAAATTATTAAGACCGATGATTGTGATATATCACCACCTTATTAAAATTTAATGGGACAATAGAGAGACCCTTAAATTAGAAAACTCATTCATAATTCAATGACCATTCCATTGGAACCTCCCACCCATTTTAAAACTAGGAAGATCATTGAAATATCTCATAATTTTGAATCTTATCCAAAATCATCTCTAAAAGAAAAAGTGTCAACTTCAAGATATCAAAGAATATAACTCTATTCTGTTTCTTTAATTCTAGGTGCATATGAATGAAAATAAATATCAATTCACACTCATTATTGGACTCTTTTAGAGTCTAGGTTGGTAACTCACAACATAAGAGCTTAAAAATCACAATTCACTTATATGTGGTGTAGAAAATATTGAAGTTGAACCCCTAAAGATACAAGATCCATTGTCTCTACCTCAATTTAAAATACATCTAGGATAAGATATAACATTAGTTTTTTGGTCTGAGTAGGCCATAAAATTCTCCCTAAAAATATAGTGACATTATGATCTAAGAGAATTCATCCCATTATAATGATCTTGGTCATGAGTTGGGTAATTATTTTCATGTGGTTAAAGATTGTGAGATCCATATGAACCCTCATTGAGACCCTATATAATCAAAAAAACCCAAACCTATAAATGAGGAATCAAAATAGATCATTTAAACCTACCCATATTATGGTAAGTTTAGGATAATAGTTGTGTTCATCCTCCACTTAACCTCCTTAAAAGTTTATTTTCATTCTGGAGTCCATGTGAACATCACCCCTTTCAGAGTAAGAGTTTTCATAGGAATATAATGTTGGGAAAGGTCCCTAAAAACCCACATGTGGTACCCTTCTATACTTATAAAACATATGATCTTGAAAAAATTCCTTGACTCTTATAATGAAATAAAATTATTGACCTTATATGGGTGAATTTAAACTCCAAGTTTTGAGATCACATGTACCATAAATATAACTTCTCAAATCCAAAAAATTTAAATTTGAAAAATTTGAATAAATATAGTGGTCTCACAACATTACCATAACAATCATAAAATGTTTACAATTATCTTCTTAGGAACTTAAATACACCTTAATTTCATCCAAAATCACCACAATAAAGAAGTATAGGTATCTTGGGAACACCCAGTTTATAAGATACATGAGAATGATGTGAGAATTTTTTAATCTGAATAACATTTCCAAATACACTAAATGTTTATATTTTATTTGAGAAATAAGTATTAGGAATATCCTCTTCTCTCACTATCAAATAGGGATAACCTGAATAAAGGTAAATTATTAACAACCCCTTGATCCTTTTATATCATCAAATAGATCATCAATATGGGGAATGTGGTATTTATTTTTAAGGGTGAAAATATTATGATTCTGATAGTCGATATATAGGCAATCTGATCCTTTATATTTAATATATAATAACATTTGAGTGTCCCATGGTGAGATTATAGGTTGAATTAACCCTCTAGATTCCAAATCTACTAGATGTATATTCCACTCTATAAATTTAGTGGGTGACATAGGATAGGAGGTAAGAGATATCAATTTTGTCCTAGGAGACAAATTGATGGTGAACCTCAAATCCCATTCATGATATTGACCTACAAAATAATCTTGGAAATCCTCAGAAAACTCAATCACTATGGGAGGAAACCCATTGAACAATCCTTAATCTTTATCCTATTACAAGATGTAATATACAAGTAAATAAATCCTATATAGATCTGGATGTTTAGTTCCCACTCATCCAGACCACAAATTACATTCTCCTTGAAAAACTCAAGTAATCCCATTGGGAGTAGTAAAAGTTAACCACTAACAACAGAATTCAATGATTTCCTAAAAGTGGATCATCTAATAAATCCCTAAGATCATCTCAAAGAGGTCCATATATATGAAAATGATATCCCAATTCATATTAAACTATGATAAGTATAAAACACAAGGTGAGCATGAAAAACCTCACACCTTACTTTTGTTGATAGATATAAAATGTTCCATGGAATACAACATAATCTCAATAAGGAGTTGAAAAAAATATAAAATATTAACAAAAATTGATGAATGAGAAGCACCTATATCAAAAAAGGTAATTACTATGGATAATGAAATAGGAAGAATTCCTCTTACTATCATAGGATCTACATCATATTCCACAAGTTCTTAGTCCATAACATGTAGGTGCTTCATCTTCATCTATGCCTATGGTCAACTACTGACATACATCTATGACATAAGAAGACTCTATAGAAAATAAGACCCGACCATGCCACAAAGACCACCAGAATGATAACCCATAACTTTTGATATATCAAAGGGCACTTTTGTTCCCCTAGGTAATATAGAGACTTCACCTCCCATAATATGAATGGAAATTTTATTGTATATTTTTATATGGATCATGCATCAAAAAATGTGAAGTGACCTTGGTAGAATAGATCAAGTTTCCCTAATTTTCCTAAACATCCCACACTGATGGTACATAATAGTTCCACCACCTGATGATATTGAAAAATGAGTTTAGGGTGGATATTTATGGCTACTACCACCTTTTTTTTCTTTCTCCACATGCTTCCTAGTCTTTTCAAGCTAGTCACTACCACTATGGACCAATATGAAAGGTTTCCCAAATAATCCTGAAAAATTATTTTGGTCCATCAATATAATCAGAGCTTGATCAACCACCTCATTAATGGTATTTAACATAAAAAAAGACCTGGAATGGAATATATAGACACAACCCCATTTCAAAATGGTGGTATTTAATCATTTTTTGGTAACTTGATTGGGATAAAAGTGGACTAGTAGTAAAAAGTGAATGAAAAACTCCATCAATGAATACTATACATAACAATGGTCCATGAAATCCCCAGAAATGTTTTTGGAAAAAGTATCATAGAGATAATTATCTTTTAATATGACATTGAGTTCCTTCATACCCATCAAATCATACTTAAATTCATGAACAAATGACTCCCACCTATAGGACTAGTGAAATTGAAAAAAAACATAAAAAATTACATTAATAGATTTAAAAATGTCGATGAATGAAAATATCCTCCCAATTTTCTCCAGAAATTCCTCCACATCCATTGGGTCAGTACTTCTTTGAATGGAATTGGGATTATTCTAAATGAATTAACAAGCCCAAGCCTTTTATTTTCTTAGTTTAGCTTCCTTAGTTTGATTAACAACAGATCCCAAACCTTTATCCATGGCTCAAACCACTTGAAAAACTTCCTATACAAATATCTGATCAATTAGTTATTAATAACTCTCTCTATATTCCTCATGTGGTTGTACATGAGGTATATAAGGAGACATGATACTATATAAGTAAAAAAATCCCATGGATAAACCACCATCACATTAACCCACATAAAATAAAATAAACATGATAAAACACCCATTTAAATCTGACAAAAACCACAACAACTAGAACAACAATTCAAACCACTCTAACCTTCCTCATTTCCCATTCCTCATTTGTATCCTTTTCAATACACATGATAGTGAAGTCAAACCAAATCTTAAATATACCATGGTTTCCCAAGGATTATCATTAGGGGTGATAGTCAAAGACCCCACTCATAACCATAAGCTAAATCCTTTATTATCCTAGCTCCTTTCTATCCATATAATCCCAAATAACATGAATTAAAGAATTGGGAATCTACTCTAATACCATTTTTTCATGAATCATTCTAGACTACCATCGAACCCGATACTCGAACTAACCTCGGGCCTAGTCAGAAGTGTGTTACCAATCCCCATGGGCTGGAAACTAGTTCATGGAAATTAAATAACTTCTTTTTGAATGATTTTAATATAATAATAACATTCAATATCCAAATAAAAAAACATTCCAACATTTACATAAGGAATGATAACCATAATCCATTAAAACTATGAAAAAAGGTATGTATAAAATATTCAATGTTTTGTTTGCAAGTATAAGAAAACCAAACTAATCAAAATGGGATGAGTCTAGCATGGAAATATGAGCCTCCGTGTGGTATGAGTGCTTACATCCACCATGAAACATCCATTATCACCATCCAAAAGAAAATTACACTAATAAGAGTAACAACCACCACATCCAAATAAAGAATTTACTTATATGATTTAGAAAAAAATGTCTACAAATACCCATTGGGTATATATAGGGTGTGATCTCACATTCCTTGTAGTATATCACCATGTGTACCATTCATATCCCTTATAAGATAAATAAACATGATATTTTTGAAAAAGAAAATGATTTTAATTCTAAAACATGGGTTTTCATTGAATGAAAGATAATTGATGAATAGATAAATGTAAATAAGTAAAAAAACTGCATAATAACTGTGGTAAATCCCTATGCATCTAGGGTTTGAGGGGTCATAGGATCTTCATACTCTTGGTGGTCAACCATTGATGCAAAGGTCCATTCTTCTTACCGATCCAACTAATCCACATCATCATTGTTTAGTTAGTATTGTAATATAATCCTATTATGATGGGATGTTCATTTCTTGAGTACTTGTACATGTCTATCTAATTAGGTACATAAGATCCCCTTGTTCTTGAACCCATTTATAAAAAAAATACCCTTTTCATAATCCAGTCAATCACATACCAATATATGTTTTTACCATCCAAATCCTTAGTATAAAAGAAATTTCAAGAACCTTACACACACAAAAACCCTTAAAATAATTCATTACATACAAAAAACAATTTAAGATTAAATTTTGAGTAGAGGGAAGGTAATTTAAATTCAAAAATAATGGAACAACATGGAACCACCAACCTTTCCCATTGAAATCACCAACAAATAGTTTAAAATGTTAGGCCAATAGGTGTAGAGATCCTATGGAGTAGATAGATCCCCACAAAAATCAAAAACCAAGAAAAAATATTTAGTCTAAACCCAGTCTAGGTCACCAAAACTATTAAAGAAAAGGAAAATCAAGAACTAATAAATAATAGGGCATTATAAGAAGCGATACGACACTTAAAAAGAGTTTCATTGAAGAAACAATATAAAATCTCCCAGTGATTGATTCCATGATGAAAGTGGATAAGAGGGGAGTAATACCCATAGATGAGAGGTTCAAATGGGATAAATGACGGGGTAAAATGTGTCAAAAATATTGAGTTATATTTTTGGGGGGAAAATATATTTAAAAATTGAGCATGCCACATGGTTGGGCTACACGGTATACCAAAAAGTGTTCTAATAATGTGGGTGCCTCTATTTCAATAGGTGGAAGTTTCATGATTTAAGACAAATGGTTTCAAAAAATATATGCCTAACCATGAAAGAATTCTAGTTCTAGTACATTGAATGAAAATTTTGATGGTTTCTAGTGCATGGTATGTTCTAACAATGCACAAAAAATGTTACACACTCCATCCCTCTAAAACCTCTATTTATCATTGTAAAAAACCATGAAAATATAAAAAATAAAGAATCCCAAATATAAATGAAATATAACATAAAATAACACTATAGGTGTGACATGTGTCTTCCATCAAATGAATATAGGATAGAAGAAGTCATTATAATGTAATTATTCCACTCTCTTGACTATTCTAGGTATGATGAACTTATTTTCAAATAATGAGTACTTACATCACCATACTGAAAGTGTTATGGAATGTTCAAAGATACAATAATCCAATGATGACAATAATTAATAACTAAGTAATATATATGTAATAAATGATTATATTTTAAAAATTAAAAAGTTAATATAAATTTATATGATTCTAAAATAATGTATTTATTTTTTTATATTTATTATATAGGGGCTTAGGAACATTTGCAGGAGTTAAGAGTAATGTTAAGAGTTACTCTTCCAATATCTCAATGAAAATTAGATATTATATGTAAAATTTAAATTGGGGAATATATATACAATCACTTTTTATATATGTAATTATTTTATTTTACTATGGTTATTTTTAGTCATAATTCCATCACATATCTAATTGTCCCATAATTCACCAAATAAGATGTTTTTATGTGGAATTATCTTTATATATATTCTTTTTTATATGGGAATCATTATCATATATTTACATTTTCATTATATTGTGTCATATATGTCATTTTATTTCCTTCTATGATAAATTATGCTTTCATTAAAATTTTTTTATCTTAATTAAAAAATTATGATAGGATTATTATGAAAAATATCCTTGTACTTCTTTCTTTAGGGTTATTTCTTCCACCCATTTAATTTATACTATTTACAGATCATCCCATAAATGTTTTCTTTGTAAATTATAATTTAAAAATATTTATTTTACCTTTAACCATAAAATTATAAACCATTTATTCACAATATTTGGTTCTAATAGAAAAAATATTGAAAATGTGAAGGATTATGTTTTAAATTATTAGATTTTTTCTATCATTATATGAATGGTTTTAATCAAATATGATATATTTTGAAGTTAAAATAATTTAACAATTCCTATGAAACTCTATGAATATGGTTTAACTAAAAAATCGACTTTATATCTCTAGATGTTTTATTTTTTTCCTTTGATTATTTTATAAAAATCATTCACTACCATTGTTAACTAGTCTATTATCGATTTATAAATGTTTTCTTATTCACATGGCCCAAATATGTATGGGTTATCATTATAAGATGGTTGGGACCAGAATTACATATCCCACCAATGCATTAAGTGAATCTTATATCTAATTAGATTTTATGTTATTTGACATGGGAGGTTATCCTTATCCACTATGTTTTTCAGAAATGTTCATCAAAACTGTGATGATGGTCTTCCCAGTGACCCTTAATATAAAACATGATTTTTATTCTTTTTAGTGATATATTATGATTCCTCAATTCTTATAATCTTCAATTTTTTTCTGAATCATTATTATTATTTTCCACTAATAATTTATTTGTTATGATATATTTTTGTTCATATGTGTTGATTGTGTTCTCATACTCACATGTTTATAATATACTCACTTATGATCTTAATTGTGGTCTTATATGTTGTTTAAGTTGATATTCTATATGATTTACCACTTACAGAGTGTCTAAGATTACCATTTTCTTATATCCTTATTACCCATATAATAAATAATAATATATCATGTGATATATCTAGAATGAAATAAAGTTTTGTGAGATTATTAATGATATCTACACTTGGTTTTAAAATGAATTATTTATTTAACAAATCTTCAAAGAAATTAAAAATATAGGTTCTTATAGTGTAATTTATTTTGATATTTATTGGATAACAATTTAAAATGATATATTATGTTTGTATGTTATGATTAGTTGATATAACACAAGTCTCTCAATGACTCGATAATCCTCTATCCAACATAATCAATCTAAGGTATAGTATATAAAAATGTAAGATCTACATAATCCATCATCAGATAATAATAATAGTAATTTCAACCAATAACCATATGTTCAGTCATATAAACTTCCATTAATAACTTATATAAGAAGAATTTTATAACTAATATTTAAATATTTAATTAAAAAAATTTATTTCTAATTTATCTATAAAAAAAATTGGACACAAGTCATTTGAATCCTACATGTAAGATATTACATATAAACACATTCTATATTTCAACCATGCTACATGATTAAATAAAAAAATATCAAATCATAAAATATATTCCTTAAAATGTAAAAAAATTATATTTGAAAGATAAGAAAAAAAATATCATACTACAAACATGTAAATTTACCAAATTAGTGTCGACAATGATGAAGAATAATGTATATCAAAAGGCTCTAACAGAAATTACTCTAATTACCAAGACATAAATATTATGATAAATTAAAGCATGGACCTAGTACCAAGTTATAGAATCCCTATCTCATTGAACTTGAATGGTATTGAGCCATATGAGACACTTGACCATAGGTGGTCCTCCTCACATGTCGAAGGCTTCTAACGGGCACTGATTTATTATTAATTTTTTGGGGATATTATACCCTCTAACCGATGATAAAAAATGAAAAATAGTATTAATAAACCCTTATCTCAAATAAAAAATATTATCATTCAAAATTATAATGATAATCAACCATAACCAAATATATCATATAATATATTAAAATATATACCCAATGTTAACAACATACAATAATACATTAGATATATAATAGAAATATGGGTTGATCAAATATGATTAGATTCAACAAATTAGGATACAAACATTCTCTATATTTTAGGATCTACCTGGTCATGTCTCATAATCCATCGACCAATCTAGGCCATCCGTCAACTACATTTACATTAACCTTATATTTATCCCAGATCATTGAGTATAGATTCCCACAAACAAGATATATAGGGAATAATAAATATGATCAGATATATACCAAAAATGATATATCTAAGGAAATAAAAAAAATATAAGTTCATGTATTAGGAGATATATAAATAACCAATGATAATAAAAAATAATAGTTTTGCTATTGAAGTAAAGAAAGGCCCCTCAATTATTGATCATACCAATTTGGTCAGTGTGGGTATAAATTTTTATCTTACCACACAAAATATTGTGGGTTTTCCTAGAATCAACATTTGTTTCTATAATTAATATAACCATGATTTTATCACCATCATGACTGAACATTGAGTGGATATTTTATCCAACATCCAAAAACCATGGATTTATAGAACCTTTGTGGGTATAACATCATACCAATACCAATATCAATGAGTATATCAACATAAAATACAATCACACATCCAATAAAAGAATGTGTATTCATAGATTTATATCCTATAATTAAGAGATAGAATTGATAATCGTAGAATATCATACCACTTTCACATCAAAAGAATAACTGACATAATGAAAAACCTATTTTCATAATTTCCAATGGATATACATAACTTCAAATAAAATTTTAAGGTTTATATTGGATTGGAATCAAATTATATCTTATATAAACAAAAATAATTAATTGTAAAATCATATAATTACATTTTCAATGATAAATCTATGTTTTTTTTAGAATCTAATTTGATACCATATTAAGTAATTATATACTACTAACACCCAAACATATTTATCATCCCCAAATCCAAGATACAACCTACGGAGAAACATTCCAATAAATGTGAATATCCTCTTACAAATTTCTCTTGAAATTCAGGAAAAAATGTTAATAATTATTCTAAACCCCCCCCACTAATATTCTAACCCTATGATAAACTCATGCATTCAAGAGATCCCAATCATCAAGGGACACTTAAATTCACAAACAAATTCCACTAATTCAATTCCAATTGAGGAAAAACCCTCATTGATTCCAATTCATGGTTTTATCAAACATTACATGTTAATCATGGTCATTGGAATATATGAATACAATTCATAATACTTGAAATACATATCATAGTTCTGTCAATCCTAACTCAACTCTCAACGCATAATGAAACCCGTTTCAGTGCATATAGACACACAAAAAATAAAGTTCATACATTGAACTACACATGAATATAATATAATGCATAGGTAAAACATAGAGTTTGAAGATATCCACATCTCATAAATACATAGTTTCATAATATTTTACATAATGATCCATATAAAAACTAAGAAATCTAGAGTTCCAATGTATTTGGGAAATTTGTAACATAACATAAATAATTTTAAATGAATGACATAATATTTTATTTCAATATTAAAAAATTTATACACGATCCCAAATTTCCCCTATCGCAAAATTAGATATCTTTGGGACATTGATAAAATATTTATTGATTCATAAACCCTAGTAAGGGTATAAAATAAGATAAAGTGGGAACATAAAATCCAAGGATTCAATAATTTTAACATTGATTTAATAAGTGGGGGGGGGGGGGTCATAAACCTCTATAAAAACAATGCATAATTCAAAAGATATCATAATATTGTGGAATAATGTTAAAGATAATAATTTAGTGCAAACATAACACAATTCATCATAATTTTGTATTAAGGATCACTACCAAGACAATATAGTATTTTTTACAGGGCTTTTTTCCCATACACTACTCAATATATCCCATGAGATGTATGAATTACCCAAATGATTGGGGGTATATAATTAAATGTACACCCATAAAATTATAAAACATTGTTAATATATGTTATAAATAGAAAAAAAACATATAAAAAGGATTATCCTAAAATAAAGCCTTTAGAGATAAATGGATTATATAATCATATTAAAATGATTAGTAAAAGAGTTACTCATGTAGATACCAATAAAAGAATATATTTTTCCATATTTGGTGATAAAAGGTCAGAAAAAATTTATAATAGATGATTTTATGAAATAATTAAAATAAAAAATGTGGACGAACATCAAAATAATAATTTTCAAAAATAATAAAACTAGAAAATATTCCCTTTTAAGCATCAAATGGTTTGAGTTACTAATACTATACAAGGTTAAACATAAAGGAACCCATATCACTAAAAAAGTAAGTATAAAGAAGAATATTGGACATCATGATATAATATGATATATTTATAAATAGGAAGAGAGAAGATATATATGGTTATAGATAAAATATCATCATGAACGAGAAAGAGTGGGGAATACCCCTTACATTGAGTCTTGAATTATTTAATATATTTCACTAACATATATAATAGTAACGTTATATTAATTAACTACTATATTGATAGTATTTTTATATATTCAATTATTATATATAATTCATTTTATTTCATGATTTATTCATTTATTAATTTAATATTTTTTCACTAACCATTATTAGATTGTTCGACTCATCATTCCATAACCAATATGATGTTATAATAATTGTTGATGGATTTAACAAAGATATTCATATCCTATAGATATTTCATTGTATAGTTTTCATGTAATTCCTAGATTATTATTGTTCAATCGATTATAAAATAATCACAATTCCAATAATAATCCATGGTATGTTTGTTTTAGAATGTTAAATATGACTATGATTTCTTAATTTTTATATAATCATCATAATGAATATTTTATCACTGTAGAATCATATACATAAAATTATATTTTTATAAAAGTTATATTAAATAATGAAATATTTTTTTAAGAATATACATGAATTAAAGTAGTAAGAAATTAAGCACCATTGTTTACATAAGTACTGTAAATCTACTAAGACAAAATGATGAATTTTAGAATAATTTATAATAAGAGAAAAACTAATAAAAAATTTGGATTTTAAAAAAATAATTTATAATTAAAATAATTTTATAATGTTAATTTTAATGATAAAATATAATAAAGAGTGTGTAAGAGGATAATAAAAATTAGATGATATGGGGTTTTATACCCTTACCATTCACTTTCAGTAGTTATCCATTAGATTGAGCCAAAATCCTTAAAATGAAGAACTTTTGGGTAATACAAGGCCTTAGGGACATTTAATTTCATGTTTATCGATGCACATTTTTATATAATTTAAAGTGTATTAATTTTTTATAGTGAGGAGAGTGGGTATTATGGAGTCCATTTATATAGGAAAGGGGTTTGATATTTAAGGACAAAGTATTGATTATTTTTTATATAGTCTAAGGGAAATGAATAGTGTCAATTCATATGATGTTTTTTAATATTTGATGAAAATATTGAGGTTTCATTGGAATTTTTATATAATCAATACTAAAATGATTCTTGTAAATATTTTTTTATTGAAGTAAAATATAACAATTGTTTGGAAAAATTTTATATAGGTTTAGAAATTAAGATTATTATTATTAAATGAATTATTCAAATATTTTGTTTAATAGTGGGGTTAAATCATCTTTTTATTATGAAATAAATCACCTCTTTGTATATTGTTTGATGGAGACCCATTACATATACTGTAGGAAAAAGGAAAAATTTCCAGCATCATGTCTTTGTCACCACTTACCCACATCATGCATGCATCACTGCCCCCAATATCGGCCTCTACTTTAGTGCCTGAATCATAAATCCATCATGGGGATTTCTAGGATTCCAACCATAGCCTTCTGGATCCTTTATTATGTTTATTAATCATGTTCCACCCAAACTGAGAAACATGTGATTTGTAGAACTCGAATCCTAGTGGAGGGCCCCATCCAATTCCTAAGTGCACCTCACCTTCCCCACCTAATAAAAAGGAATTGAATCATTCTGTTCATAATATTCGATACTAAAACATATATTTTAATCCATTAATAAAAAAATATAATTTTTCAAAAATAAATAGACTAACATAATTTTTATTCTATGATTTAAAAAATCAAATCAATTTTTTGAAAATAATATTTTAAAAATTAAAAAGATAAAAATTAAATAAAATCATATAATATGTAAAAAAAATTAAAGATGAAATAAAATTTTATTTTTATAATTGATTAATTTTTATTTTTATTTTTTATTAAATACAATATTTTTTATGATAAATTATTATATATATTTTCTTCCAAATAAGTTTCAAACATAGGTAAATTTAATATTTAAATTATAATAAAAAATTATTCTTTTATTAAATTAGATAAACAACATCTTATTAATGTGTATACTTAATTATTATTTAACTCAAATAATTTGAAAAATCTTATACATAATTAAAATATTTATTTTTACTTAATTTTATAAATAAAAATATTGTTTTACAGCATTTTACCTCTTTCATTGGGTATGATAATATTTTAATGGAAAGTTAATATTTCCACCGATCAATTGTTATTCCAATTATCATATAATTATTATACATTCTATAAATAACTCTTACTTATTCATTATTCATAAACTATATTTATATAATATTTGGTTTCATTTTATTTTAAAAAATCCTATATTGTTTCTCTTATATTATTTTATTTTTACAATGTTTCTCATTTCTATAAAAATTATAAGAGACCAGGAAACACTAGAATTTGAAATTTTAATTATATTATTTGTATGTGTTAATTACTAACAAGAACTATTATACAAATTTTATTTTCTATACTTATACTTCACATGAATTTATTTATACCGACATATTAAAATATATATTTTTTGTTATCATAATACATATTTGACTGATACAATACCTTATTCGAAAGTATAACACATATATCTTTAGAGAATAAATCAAATTTTATTTTTGAGAAGTCCAAGATATTGAACTATTCCCCCACCATAAATTTCATCCTAAAAATTTCACCTCAAACCCTATGAAGAAAAAAACAAGGGTACTTCTATGTATCTATATATTTCGATTCTCATGATGTCTTTTTAAACTTATGATTTTACCATATTACTTTAATAAGATAAGTGTTATGGTTTCATAGAACATAATTTATATGATAAATAATTTCCATTAATGGATCCGTGTAAATGATATAATGCTCCAACCAAACTGCTTATGGATTCAGAACATGTGAGGGATCCAGTATGCACTTCATCATGTTTGAAAAAATGAACATGTTATAGACATGAGAAATGTTTTGTATAAAATAAATAGAATAAATCATTTATAAAATCTAAATATCTTTTATGTGTTATTGAATGTCTTGGAACATCCCCACCATCTCTTCTATAAGTTTGGGTCCTAATAGAGTACAAGTGATAAATTCATCAAATCATGGTGGAGTTAAATGTTTCATCAAATATATTGCATCATATGGTTTATTTTGAATTATTGATTATATGTTATTATAGTAGGAGAAATTTTACAAAGGAATATATTTATCCTAGTATTCTTTAATATCTATCGAGCATTTTGTGAGAATGACCTCTATAGTTTGAACTCTCCATTTAAATTTATGATATATAAAGGGATGAAATATTTTACATAAGTTTAACATTGTTTTTGATGAATTTATATGGAACCATGAAAACGATTAATTATACCTCTAATCACAATGACAAGTAATCTATTTCAATTTTCTATGAAGCCTCATCAATTATTCAATATATATCATGGAATGTAGATCTAGTGAGATGTATTTTGAATAGTAAATGAACTAAGCTATCATTAAATTTAATAAATTTTCAAAAATTAATTGACTATAAATAAATTTTTTGTATATTCATCAAAATTATTCATCATATTATCCAAAGAAATATTTTTTTTATTCCAAAGGTGGATCGATAATGTTGTGCTATGATAACCATATAATAACACAATATTTATTATAGGATTATATGGTACACATAATCATTTATAAGATCATACAACTCTATAATAATCAATGATGAAATATAAGATTAATCCTTCCTTATACTTACACCATTTTTATATTTATATAATCACATTTTATACATTAATATTATCAACGATATGTGGTTGAGAAATCATTCGACCAAGTTATAATGTCAAAATATTCATTAGGATTACCAATTAGATCATTTCCATGTCAAAGAATACTGAATTCCTTTTAATCATCAACATATAAAAGGTTACATGATCTTTTCTTTCAACACCATATTCTACATTATTTACTTATTTAGAACAATAATTGATTGAGTAGTCATAGTATTTGATCAACATTGACAATTTTCATTGGTCCATGTTGAGTTCATTATATGAATATATATATATATATATATATAATTTTTTTATTAGCACATATTTCACACTTCTAAGAATAGATATAATAAATCTAAATCTCCATGTCAAACATTATAACTATTAATTCTAGATCATGAGATGGGTAATTTTTATTGTGTTCATCTAAAAATTTAAAGGTATATAATTTATTATTATTTTCAAGAGTAAACACACAATCATTTTATAAGGCCCCAGCCTTAAACCTTACTTAAACTTGAGTTATTACAAGATTACACATTGAGGATCTTTTCAGGTTTAGAGTTTTAGAGAATTAGATCATGAAACTTACATTACATTCCACATTTAAACAAGGTGGTTACATAAAAGAAAATATTAATTCTTCCCATCAATGGAAACCTATTTAAAATAAAACACGGATTCTTTCTTGACACATCCTTGACACTATCGTCACATCATGTACCTTTCCCTTGACCTGTGAAAAGCATTTCAAAAACTTGGGATGAGAATAAAAAGCTCAGTAAGGGTTATAAAAATATGGAAAGGAAACATGAGTTCATATATACATAAGAATGAAATCATACTTTACCCATAAAACATAGGCATATCAAATCATGAATAAATCATAGAAAACATAAGACATAAAGGTAACTTGAGGCATTCATAACATTCTTACGTAGGGAGTAACCCTCTTGGTTACGTTTGGAATACCCATCACAGTATATTCCCTAAATCTCTTCGGAGAAACCTTAACGTTTCACTCCTTCGCGTTACCCAATGCATTGGAGAGCTATATCGGGCTCACCCGCCCTTAGTTTATCACGGAACCACCCGTTCTTCATAACAATGCCCAAGAACCATAACATAATTGTATCACATAAAACATGAATAAAGTAAACATAACATTTCCATATTTCAATCACAATATAACATTTTAGGATATTGAAATAATGAATCCATTCAAAAAGAAACCATTTCCAAAACCATTTAAAACATTTAATAAAGAGATTTTTGAATCAAAGTGTCCCATACCACCTTGCAGCTTAAAATTTTAAACCATTAATATCCATATAAATAAATCCTTAAAACCATTTTGAAAACATGGATATTAATAAGAACAAATTATTAAAACATTTAAAACGATATTTTGGTTAAAGGGGTTTTACCAAAATTAGAGACACTTGAATACAATAATTGAGGAATAACATTTAGTCAGAACTTTATAATATCATTAGAATAAATGGATTCATGATATAATACTCCAAATTACAGTATATACACAATATAAGAGTGAATTGGTGCATAATAACAATGAACCCTCAATAGAAATGTCAAATGTAATGAAATCCCTTATAAAGAAGGTATCCTTAAATTAAGGACAAATAAATCTCAAAAATATGTGTGAAAAATATATATACACCCAATATAAGTGGATATTAAGTGTAAAACAATAAAAGTTCAATCACACATATTCAATGGATGACATATTCAATGACTACAAGTTGAACCCAAAGAAATCGAAATTGGGTTAAAAAGTTCCCTTGACAGCCTAACGACATCACATCAAAATGAGTTGATGAGAGATAAAAAGTGTATCTCATCACTTGGACATAAAATTTACATCAATAAGGATGTATGAGAACATATCCCAACATAAAAATATGTAAAAGACCCAATAAAATAAGTCTTTTAAAAAAGAGGAGGGTGAAAGGTTCCCTTACCGACTTGGGTATCTTTCAAAACATACACCCCATGGAAGAAAGACAATAGGTCATTGATGTAAATACTCATAAACGAAATTATATTACACAAAGTGTAGAATAATGGGAAGTACATACACCACTTAATGGAATTTTTGGCAAATGTAGCAAAAATCTCACAGGAATAAAAGTGAGATGAAAAATCCCTTACGAAAACTCGGCAGCCTAACGGCGCCACATAAAACTTCCGAATATGGATTGATGAGATAAAATAGGGTATCTCATCACATTACAATAAAATGTACAGCAAGAGGAATATAAAAGAACATCCCCCAACATTACAAAGTGGAGCTTAAAAGAAGTGACATAAACGAGAGTACTTAAAAAGAAAGAGAGAGGTTAGATCTCTTACGAAAGTTCGGCAGCCTAACGACGCCACTCAAAACTTCCAAAATGGATTGATGAGAGAGAATAGGGTCTCTAATCACATGAACATAAATATTACAGTAATTTTAATATAAAAGATCATCCCAATAACAAGAAAGACGAGCTTTAAAAGGAATGACATAAAAGTGTATACTTAAAAAGAAAGAGAGGAGTAGGATCCCTTACCTCGGGTCCGACTTGACTCGATCGTTCTTTAATCTCCTGAATAATAAACTTGAGTTAATTTATAATTCCTTAAGAACCTTTTTCAAGTTCATTATTACTTTTATACCACTTATTACCATGTCATAAACATTATGTAATCATTTAAGTTAATAATATTTGTTTTGCCGATATTTGGTTCTTAAGTCGAAAGTGGAATTCTTACAATTACATGTTGTTCGTGTGTCCAAAAGTTTATTATATCCAGAATTGTATTCATTATGTAGATATCATATATTTCATATATATCCAGTACATGCATGCATTTATAACATTACATAATCATTTAGAGGTAAGAAATGAAATGCACCGTTCATGGAGACGGTAAGCCGTACGTACGCATGAACGCTACTTTCATTTCTATTTCGTATTTTATAGAATGGAATAATAATGATATAAAGGTATATTATAATTCCAGTATAATATCATATATAATATCATATTTCCATCCTTTATACATCCCACATATGGTATTTAACAAATCAAATCACTTTGAGGGGGCGGTAGTCCGCACTTCCTTAAATGAAGATATCGCGTATACCCATAATGGAAGCCATAAAGGTAAGACAAAAATGAAAAATACAGAAGCATAAATAAAACATAAAAATATTATATATCATATATAAAATTAGTGACATCATAATGTCCACCTTTGAAGGTGTTAAATGAGTATTGAACAATCATCGTTTCGGGAGGCAGAATTTCACCATCCACGGAAACCGTATGTTCTTTAACCATTTGATGTAGTTGTGTGAGAGTGTAGATCGAATAAATCTTATAACAACATCCTAGTATATTGAAGATACTGGTGTTGTTACAAAAGAAGTAAATAAAAAGAGTTTAGGGGGTTGGAGAAGCAAAATAAAACAAATGAACATGAGAGAATGAATTACCTTTAAAAGTGTAACTCCTTTTGATTTGAGCATAAAGGCTTCCTTTGAAAGGATTCTGCCCAAAGGGAATCCTCTAGGATGAGGAGAGGGATGTGGAGAGAGTAAATGGGTAGGGTTTTGCCGAGCCAAAAGCTTGAGGAGTGTGTTAAATGAGGTAGAGGTGGGGGCCTTTTATAAGAGGAGAGGAGTGGTACTTTTGGAAAGTAAAGAAATATTACTTTATTTGAAAATGTGTTTCGGTTTCAAAAGGTCCCACATTGATATAATTCGTGGATAAGGTGATAAGGCTTCGAAATACACTCATCCAATAAGTTTTGGACATGTGTAGTTCATAGATTTTACATTATCTTTCCATTTTATTTAAATCGTCAAATAATGATGTCATCGCTGCATCATTATTATGTCATAAATAATTTAATTTATTTAATGTCTAAAAATTATAAAAAAAATACTATGATGTAGGAAATATTTTTATATTTCCAATTAATATTTATAATCAAAACGATGATTTGAATAACCCCACTTAAAAATTGTTTTAGTAGAACATATCATGTTTGTGTCAATTTTACTTTTACATTAAATAAAATGTTATTTATGTCATTTCCCAACCAAAGTGGATCCATGGGGTCCCCAAGTTGACCCATGGCTTGTCTTGGTCGGCCATGATACAACCAATAGGTGTAGGACAAGTGTCATGGTGTTTTCACATTCTTATAATATCATTTTTACCTTAAAGTACACTAATTACCTCTAATCGCGATTAAAAACTTAATAAGTTACTATTCACCAAAAAATTATTTTAATCTCATTGAACCACATTTTACTTCTTAATGACAACCATGTATGTCGGATTTTTGAAAATAAAAACACAATGATGGCAAAATTTCATTTAAACGGAAAATCAGTTTTTATAAGTACCACTTAGTGGTTTCACTATTCATCAAAAATTGAAGTTTTTCAGAAAAATCCCAAAATTCACCCTAAGCTATATTTGATATTATGAATTAAAAAATGAAGTCCATTTTAAAAAATTCAAAACATATAAGTCACATTAATTAATTTAATAATTAATTCCCACTGTCATGACAAATAGCGTGTTTTTATGAAACAATAAGTATCAAAAGAGTGACACTAGTTTAAGTCTGATTTCAAAGTGAAATTGATTCCAACGACCACTATTGGATTTAATGGTAAAAATATTTTCTAATTTCACTTTAAAACAAATTCAAAATATAATCTAATCATATAAATAAATTAGATTAAAAAGTGGTTTTGAATTAAAATACAACATTTTACACTATTCATTAAAAAAATGAACTTTATCGGAAAGATACCAAAAATTTACACAAAGTAAATTTTGATGTACTGATTCTTAATAAGAGTTTTATTTGGTCCAAAATAATGTTTAAGAGTGAACAAAACTATATTTAATGACGGTTCTCCATCAAAAGGTGATAAGTGAACCTTTAGTGAAAACTAGGGCATATACGCCTAAAATTGAATTCTTTCCGTATTTTAAGCTTTTATCTTTTATTGTATAAATGTAAAAATATTTAAGAACATATATAATAATATTTTAGTTATTTCTATCCATTCCCGCCATTACAACGGCTACATGTTAACTACCATTTAAAATAATATTATTTTATTATTAGAGTGCATCGTAAGATTCCCAAGAAACTCGTTGTTGCGTGTTGGGTACGCCATCGAGCATAGCGTCCCATTTAAAGTCATATTGATATTTTATTCACAAATATGGATAAATATGAAAATGTCATATTCCTTATTTACCTGGGGTGTTACATCCTTCCCCCCTTTTGGGAATTACGTCCTCGTAATTTTAAAATTGCGCTCGGAAACATCCTTGAACGTCCCACATCGGAACAAGAGTCGGTAAAACAATCTCTTTAAAATAAAGAAAGATAAGCACAGAGGTCACCCGAGTTAACCCATACTAGGATTACAAGTATGAAAATATGGACATGGAGGAGAAAACATAGGGTCATGTTCTGATGGAGAGTGATAGAAAACATGTTTAGGAGAAAGTTAACAATAAGAAAATCACAAACTTGTGATGGGTTAAACGGTATTCGATTCCCCAGTAGGAAAAGTTAATAGACAACATTTTTGTATTAAGTTACTTTTTATTGAGGAATTTATTCATAAGGAAGCATAATCAATTATCATGTTGACTTTCAACTTTTACTAGATTCCTTAGTCAAACTCATATTTTTTCAAAAAGACGAGTTTTTAGGGAGACTTTTTCGCATTAAGAGTACTATAATAAACTTCTAGAGAATCACCTAATCCACAAAAGAGAACTATATACATCCCATGTATTTAGACTTTAACCAAAACCAAAACCAAAAAGGTTAGTACAAGATCAGATAATCCAGAAAAGGATAACCCCTTATAAAAAGAATATCTATTCTTAATCTCCAAAATTTGTCCAACAAAACCCAAAGTTCAACGAGGACCATCCGATAAACAATTTGTCCATAAAATTCTTCAAAGTAAACCAATATAAGATTGAAACCCAAATATTTGAAGGATTTAGTCACATAGTCTTCCAAGTTAAATCGTAACATTTATCTCCAAACAACATCAGTTGCTCCTAAAGTCTCACATTGAAAAGTAATTATCCTAATCACATATCCTCCAAAATCAACTTACTCTTAATTCATAAAATCATATAACTAAAAAGAATCAGTCAAACTAACCAGGGAATTCACGTAGTCCAGTGGTAGGCGATAAATACCAGTCGCACTTTGGTTGTGAGTTCGATTCCCGCAGCATTGTCCGACGCGACGGGTTGTCACACGGTCTGCGTGTTGTCCTTTTTCCAAAACTATATAATTCTCAAATCATTACCCAAAAAGGGATAAAATCATCAAAAATAACCATAAAATAATTTAACCTCAATTTTATCTCATTCCTTTCACTTCAATCATAACATATGGTAACCCCTAATTACCTAAAAAGTAAGGATCATATAACCCCAAATGGTTCTTTATAACTATGTCCACAAAAGAAAAGATGACTATTATTTGAATAAAATTTTCCTATATTAAACATCAGGGTTACACATAATATAAAAAGTCTTTAATGTAACCCCATCATCAAAAGAGACTTAATACTCTTAAGAATTTCACCCAAACTCTTGAAGCCCTTATATGTTGACATGTCACTCATTAAACATTCTTCATGATCCATTATCCATTCCTTTCCAACTTATTCCGAAATACCTATTTCCTACAAACAAAATCATGAATCATATCCTAAGATTCCAAAATAAGAAAACAATAGTCATGAAATAGTACATACCTTTGATTGGTCATTGTCAGTTTCTTCATCCTCAATCGGAATGGCATTAGGTATTGGTAAACGAATATTGGTATGCTCTTGGTGACCCCATTCACGAAACTTCTTCATAGGACATGTGTTTGCATAATGACCATGCACACCACATTAAAAACATTCAATTGATCCCTCAGAAAGAACTTCTTTCCCTTTCCTTGAGTCAACTGGATGCTTCCTTTTTCCATGGCAGGTTCTTGATTTATGCCCTTCATTTCCACATCTATAGAATATTTCTGTCCCTTTGAAACATTTTCCTAGGTGTTTCTTTCCACATCTTTGACACATAGGTTTTTGAACACACTTACCTTTATGATTATTACCTGTACTTCCGTAGGGATTTGTTTCTTGCATATATGATGCCTTAGAGAAATCTCCAAGGTTTAGGTGGTCAATAATGACTCCAGATAGTTAGTTGAGGATAATCAAAAGAGTTCTCATTGCAGCTCCCATATCATTCAGTTGCTTGCTCAAAAAACTGTCACAGTTTCCTTCACATCTACTGTTACTTTGGTGCCTGCTAGATCCAGCCATTTACTAAAACCAAAAAGGTCAGTGTGAGTATATCAACAAAACCATCATGTACTAATGAGTAAGATAGACAATAAGATATACTTACTCATTCACTTTATCTAAAACTAAGACTCTTTCTGAAATCCTAACCATTATGGTAATTGTCACTTATGCTTAAAGAATACCCTAACCTCTAAAGTTATCTAAACCGACCTTTGATACCAACTATAAGGCCCCAGCCTTAAACCTTACTTAAACTTGAGTTATTACAAGATTACACATTGAGGATCTTTTCAGGTTTAGAGTTTTAGAGAATTAGATCATGAAACTTGCATTACATTCCACATTTAAACAAGGTGGTTACATAAAAGACATTATTCATTCTTCCCATCAATGGAAACCTATTTAAAATAAAACACGGATTCTTTCTTGACACATCCTTGACACTATCGTCACATCATGTACCTTTCCCTTGACCTGTGAAAAGCATTTCAAAAACTTGGGATGAGAATAAAAATCTCAGTAAGGGTTATAAAAATATGGAAAGGAAACATGAGTTCATATATACATAAGAATGAAATCATACTTTACCCATAAAACATAGGCATATCAAATCATGAATAAATCATAGAAAACATAAGACATAAAGGTAACTTGAGGCATTCATAACATTCTTATGTAGGGAGTAACCTTCTTGGTTACGTTTGGAATACCCATCACAGTATATTCCCTAAATCTCTTCAGAGAAACCTTAACGTTTCACTCCTTCTCGTTACCCAATGCATTGGAGAGCTATATCGGGCTCACCCGCCCTTAGTTTATCACGGAACCACCCGTTCTTCATAACAATGCCCAAGAACCATAACATAATCGTATCACATAAAACATGAATAAAGGAAACATAACATTTCCACATTTCAATCAAAATATAACATTTTAGGATATTGAAATAATGAATCCATTCAAAAAGAAACCATTTCCAAAACCATTTAAAACATTTAATAAAGAGATTTTTGAATCAAAGTGTCCCATAACACCTTGCAGCTTAAAATTTTAAACCATTAATATCCATATAAATAAATCCTTAAAACCATTTTGAAAACATGGATATTAATAAGAACAAATGATTAAAACATTTAAAATGATATTTTGGTTAAAGGGGTTTTACCAAAATTAGAGACGCTTGAATACAATAATTGAGGAATAACAATTAGCCAGAACTTTATAATATCATTAGAATAAATGTATTCATGATATAATACTCCAAAGTACAGTATATACACAATATAAGAGTGAATTGGTGCATAATAACAATGAACCCTCAATAGAAATGTCAAATGTAATGAAATCCCTTATAAAGAAGGTATCCTTAAATTAAGGACAAATAAATCTCAAAAATATGTGTGACAAATATATATACACCCAATATAAGTTGATATTAAGTGTAAAACAATAAAAGGTCAATCACACATATTCAATGGATGACATATTCAATGACTACAAGTTGAACCCAAAGAAATCGAAATTGGGTTAAAAAGTTCCCTTGACAGCCTAACGGCATCACATCAAAATGAGTTGATGAGAGATAAAAAGTGTATCTCATCACTTGGAAATAAAATTTACATCAATAAGGATGTATGAGAACATATCCCAACATAAAAATATGTAAATTAAAAGACCCAATAAAATAAGTCTTTTAAAAAAGAGGAGGGTGAAAGGTTCCCTTACCGACTTGGGTATCTTTCAAAACAAACACCCCATGGAAGAAAGACAATAGGTCATTGATGTAAATACTCATAAACGAAAGTATATTACACAAAGAGTAGAATAATGGGCAGTACATACACCACTCAATGGAATTTGTGTCAAATGTAGCAAAAATCTCACGGGAATAAAAGTGAGATGAAAAATCCCTTACGAAAACTCGGCAGCCTAACGGCGCCACATAAAACTTCCGAATATGGATTGATGAGATCAAATAGGGTATCTCATCACATTACAATAAAATGTACAGAAATAGGAATATAAAAGAACATCCCCCAACATTACAAAGTGGAGCTTAAAAGAAGTGACATAAAGGAGAGTACTTAAAAAGAAAGAGAGAGGTTAGATCTCTTACGAAAGTTCGACAGCCTAACGGCGCCACTCAAAACTTCCAAAATGGATTGATGAGAGAGAATAGGGTATCTCATCACATGAACATAAATATTACAGTAATTTTAATATAAAATATCATCCCAATAACAAGAAAGATGAGCTTTAAAAGGAATGACATAAAAGTGTATACTTAAAAAGAAAGAGAGGAGTAGGATCCCTTACCTCGGGTCCGACTTGACTCGATCGTTCTTTAATATCCTGAATAATAAACTTGAGTTAATTTATAATTCCTTAAGAACCTTTTTCAAGTTCATTATTACTTTTATACCACTTATTACCATGTCATAAACATTATGTAATCATTTAAGTTAATAATATTTGTTTTGTCGATATTTGGTTCTTAAGTCGAAAGTGGACTTCTTACAATTACATGTTGTTCGTGTGTCCAAAAGTTTATTATATCCAGAATTGTATTAATTATGTAGATATCATATATGTCATATATATCCAGTAAATGCATGCATTTATAACATTACATAATCATTTAGAGGTAAGAAATGAAATGCACAGTTCATGGAGACGGTAAGCCGTACGTACGCATGAACGCTACTTTCATTTCTATTTCGTATTTTATAGAATTGAATAATAATGATATAAAGGTATATTATAATTACAGTATAATATAATATATAATATCATATTTCCATCCTTTATACATCCCACATATGGTATTTAACGAATCAAATCACTTTGAGGGGGCGGTAGTCCGCACTTCCTTAAATGAAGATATCGCGTATACCCATAATGGAAGTTATAAAGGTAAGACAAAAATGAAAAATACAGAAGCATAAATAAAACTTAAAAATATTATATATCATATATAAAAATAGTGACATCATAATGGCCACCTTTGAAGGTGTTAAATGAGTATTGAACAATCATCGTTTCGGGAGGCCGAATTTCACCATCCACGGAAACCGTATGTTCTTTAACCATTTGATGTAGTTTTGTGAGAGTGTAGATTGAATAAATCTTATAAAAACATCCTAGTATATTGAAGATACTGGTTTTGTTACAAAAGAAGTAAATAAAAAGAATTTAGGGGGTTGGAGAATCAAAATAAAACAAATGAACATGAGAGAATGAATTACCTTTAATAGTGTAACTCCTTTTGATTTGAGCATAAAGGCTTCCTTTGAAAGGATTATTCCCAAAGGGAATCCTCTAGGATGAGGAGAGGGATGTGGAGAGAGTAAATGGGCAGGGGTTGTCCGAGCCAAAGGCTTGAGGAGTGTGTTAAATGAGGTAGAGGTGGGGGCCTTTTATAAGAGGAGAGGAGGGGTACTTTTGGAAAGTAAAGAAATATTACTTTATTTGAAAATGTGTTTCGGTTTCAAAAGGTCCCACATTGATATAATTCGTGGATAAGGTGATAAGGCTTCGAAATACACTCATAAAATAATTTTTGGACATGTTTAGTTCATATATTTTACATTATCTTTCCATTTTATTTAAATCATCAAATAATGATGTCATCGCTGCATCATTATTATGTCATAAATAATTTAATTTATTTAATGTCTAAAAATTATAAAAAAAATACTATGATGTAGGAAATCTTTTTAGATTTCCAATTAATATTTATAATCAAAACGATGACTTGAATAACCCCACTTAAAAATTGTTTTAGTAGAACATATCATGTTTGTGTCAATTTTACTTTTACATTAAATAAAATGTTATTTCTATCATTTCCCAACCAAAGTGGATCCATGGGGTCCCCAAGTTGAACCATGGCTTGTCTGGGTCGGCCATGATACAACCAATAGGTGTAGGACAAGTGTCATGGTGTTTTCACATTCTTATAATACCATTTTTACCTTAAAGTACACTAATTACCTCTAATCGTGATTAAAAACTTAATAAGTTACTATTCACCAAAAAATTATTTTAATCTCATTGAACCACATTTTACTTCTTAATGACAACCATGTATGTCAGATTTTTGAAAATCAAAACACAATGATGGCAAAATTTCATTTAAACGGAAAATCAGTTTTTATAAGTACCACTTAGTGGTTTCACTATTCATCAAAAATTGAAGTTTTTCAGAAAAATCCCAAAATTCACCCTAAGCTATATTTGATATTATGAATTCAAAAATGAAGTCCGTTTTACAAAATTCAAAACATATAAGTCACATTAATTAATTTAATAATTAATTCCCGCTGTCATGACAAATAGAGTGTTTTTATGAAACAATAAGTATCAAAAGATTGACACTAGTTTAAGTCTGATTTCAAAGTGAAATTGATTCCAATGACCACTATTGGATTTAATGGTAAAAATATTTTCTAATTTCACTTTAAAACCAATTCAAAATATAATCTAATCATATAAATAAATTAGATTAAAAAGTGGTTTTGAATTAAAATACAACATTTTACACTATTCATTAAAAAAAATGAACTTTATCAGAAAGATACCAAAAATTTACACAAAGTAAATTTTGATGTCCCGATTCTTAATAAGAGTTTTATTTGGTCCAAAAGAATGTTTAAGAGTGAACAAAACTATATTTAATGACGGTTCTCCATCAAAATGTGATAAGTGAACCTTTAGTGAAAACTAGGGCATATACGCCTAAAATTGAATTCTTTCCGTATTTTAAGCCTTTATCTTTTATTGTATAAATGTAAAAATATTTAAGAACATATATAATAATATTTTAGTTATTTCTATCCATTCCCGCCATTACAACGGCTACATGTTAACTACCATTTAAAATAATATTATTTTATTATTAGAGTGCAACGTAAGATTCCCAAGAAACTCGTTGTTGCGTGTTGGGTACGCCATCGAGCATAGCGTCCCCTTTAAAGTCATATTAATATTTTATTCACAAATATGGATAAATATGAAAATTTCATATTCCTTATTTACCTGGGGTGTTACAAATTTATTTGAATTATTAGTATGTATCACCAATATATCCCAATTGAGGATAGTATGAGTTTAGGAAATATGAGTACCATTATGTTAAACTACATGAAGATATCTTCAGATTAATCTATATAAAAAATATTACTCCCTACCAAGATAGATTGGTTAGATTTTTTAAAAATCTCAGAAAATTTATTAAAAACTCTTGATTGTAGAACGTTTTTATAAGGAAATTGTAAATAATTATCATACATGTTGGTCTAGGTTATTCATAAATTACTTTAATCATAAAAGGACTAGATATCCCTTAAATATCGGTAACATGACCCAAAATTTTATTTATTCCATAAAGAATTAATATTTACTATACTTTTCAAAAAAATATTCCTTTGGAAATATATTTAATAAAATTATTAAATAAACTTCACGATCTTCCTTACTTTTGGAATATATTATGTTATCATCTATAAATTTTCGGAGAAGTTTGTTTTTTGTAAAATTTAATGGCCTTATTCATAAATTTAATAAATATTTAAAGGTAATTACATTGTATAAATGAAATTAATATAAAATAATATTGCCTATATCTTTTATAAAAGGCATTATTTGGAATATCATCATTTGTTAACATCAATAGATGTTATATTGATCGAATATCCATCATTGAAAAGGATTATTCCCCATGTAGTTTGTGGATAAAGTCATCAATCCATGCTATATGAAATTTTTTATTTTTCATAAAAATATTAAACTCATGATTTTCTTTGAAGAGATGTATTGAGTATTACTTATTCTAGACATATAGAACATGGAGAAGTTATAGGGAATATATAACAATTGTCCATTTATTTTTGAAGTTTCTTCTTTTTCTCTTTCAATTGTATGGGGATATTCTACATCAAATCTTTGATAATAGAAATGATATAATTACAATATCAATGGAGAGATAAAACTCTTTATTTAGAGGAATACCTCAAATCACTTTGAGGGAATACAATAACATATAAGCATTCAATGTGAATTTCTTCAAGGATAATTTTTTATAATATAAAAATAAGTTTATCAAGATATAATTTCTAATAAAGTAATCCTATCCATACCTAATAATGATTTTAAGAGGGAGGATTATAATTACCCTTAATCATATATAAAAATGGATAATTTTTCAATAAATTTAAAATGATTTACCTAATCTATTTTGAATATTATATCTATATAAAGATAAATATTTCACTCTAAAAATAACATTGAATTTGATCAAGGAGAGTATAACTATATGTTCATAAATATTACATAATTTTTTTTGTTAGAGAGTTGTTTTATAATTAATATTTAATTAATTAACCACTTTTATTGTAGTTTGATCAAACTCTATGAGTCAAGGTGAAATTTTAATATTTATATAGAAAATTAATGATATGAATTAATTCATAGATGAATAATCAAATAGGATATTTAATATTATTTAATTAATAAAATTTATACATGTCACTAATTTATTTACATTACCCACATAGGTAGTATTTTGATAAATAATAATCCATATTATCATAAATTTAGATATTGATTTAAATTAACCTCAAATACCCTTGTATTATAGAATTGAATTACATAATTTAAATGCCCCATGAAGTTGAAACATTATAAAATGTGGAAAGGATCAAGTAGAAATATATTTTCCTCGACTATATTTATTGGATTCATTATATCAATTAAATATTCATAAAATTGACTCCATTATTCTCTATTCTTGAAATGTATTCATCTTACATAGAAGAAATTTCGAAGATACTTCATCCATTTTTTTTGAAATATAGGATGTTAAATATTCTTCCAACCATGAGAATTACCAATTGAATACATAGAGTTATATTTAATTATTAATTTCCTATTTCCATTCCCATGGGATCATTAATATTCACCAATCTCCATCACCACTATAAGGGAACATAAAACAATCTCTTCATAGATATCAATGTCATGAATTGATAAATATTTCAAAGACATGGTTATACATCCCTAAAGAAGTGGTAAAAATTTATTTATGGTTTAATGATTATTACAGAGATATAACATGAATTCCTTATGAATTTTTACTCATAAAAAGCAAAAAAATAATAATTCATTTTACGTTTTTCATGAAAATTTCACCAAATTTTACTGTATAAGTAGAAGGAAATTATTAAACAAAAAATATGTTCCCAAATACATCTCATTAAATAATGTCAATGAATTCATTGGGCTTAATATTCTTAATAAGTATCCACCACTAATTGTGTTATCCCTCTATGTGATAAATGGAAAATAAAATTTTCTATAATTAATTACATTAGAGTATGGAAAATATTATTTTCATTGGAATTCATAAATTTCTCTATGATCTAGGGATTAAAAAATCCACTAAAATAAGTAAGTCATTATCACATAAATGACTAGACTAAAAATTGATCATTATGTATAAGATTAGGGTACTACACTTGTAATATTCAATTTTTCTCAACATTAGTCATTGAGTAAGTGTTTCATTGTGGTTTTGACTCCTAATACCTTAAAATTAGGAATATATTTTAGAAAATTACAAAATTATTTTTCACGATTCTTCCCATTTACATAAATTTAAAAAAACAATTGAAAGTTAGGGATTATGATACTCAGATGACTATGTATATAAATGAAAATTTATAATATTTTAAAGAGAAATAGGAAAATTTTTTATAAATCATTTCTTACGAATAACTAAGTGTCAATATTGGTAATTTAGGGAGTATTTATAATTAGGTTCTCATCCTTAGTCTCTAAAAACATTAGAACTTTAGTTGATACCACATATAATGAACCAAATATCATAACATGTTTATAATTCTCACCGTACTCATATCACATAGGATGTCAAATTAAAATAAATAAAATATTGAATAATACATAAACCCAACAAGGGAATAAAAAAAGGATTAAAATGGATTGAGAAAATAATAATATTCCATAACCACAACATGGATATTTTAAATATTTGTCTTATAAAAAGCCACATTGAAACATGTGATAAGAGAAATAATGTCACAGGGTCATGGTAATGAGGAATATCATAAAAATATGGTATACATATATGATATTACATAAAAAACCTATGTTGAGGATCATCACCAAGAAAATATATCATAATATATTCAACTCACTACCCATGTACCATTCATAGCATCTCATTTCATTTTAGCATTAACCATTTTATTAGAAGGATATATAATTTTGATCATGCCTATATTTATAAAATTTCCATTAATATGTGTTCTATATAGAAAAAAACCTAAATCACACATAAAAACAAAATAAACCCATCAGAAAGAAATATATTAAATAATGGATATCAAAGGGAATAATTAAATGGTTTACCATATAAATACCCAAAATAAGAATGTAATATAACATTTTAATAATAAGTTGTCATAATCCATATATTATAAAATATTTTAGGACCAAATAGAAATAACAATTGTAGAGGAGATATATAAGAATAAATTTTTAATAAAAAAGGAATTAGAAAATACTACCTTGTATGCTTTGTAGGTTTCAAGTAAAAACTATAAATAGTAAAAAATAATGGAAATATCACCCTAATGAAAAATGAAGGAAAAGGAATAATATAGTATATAATATGATCATATGAGAAAGATCAAAATTAGAAAAGAGGTGGGGAATGATTGTAGTAATAAAGAGGTTTTTTGTCAAGATAATTAAAATATTTTCTATAGTTTTTTGTTATTGGTAGATAACCCATAATATTTTTTTGAGCATTATTATGTATCAATAATAATACTTTAAAATTAATATATTTTTTAGTCAGTGTGTATGGGTTGGGGATTTATTTCAACTTACTCCTAAATAGTGTCTTTCATGGTAAAACTGATGGTATGGATTCTTCCATAGTAGGCGTTTTACACTATTATAATTATAATGTTTATTTTAACTAAGATACTATATATTATACCATATTGGGTGGAATTAATTATGTTAATTCATTTATTGGATAAATTTTACTAATGAATTTATCTAGTAACAACTAGAAAACATAAAATTGATATTTAATCAATTTAAACCACTCTATTTAGGGTTACAAGACCTAAACCCTATCTTTGTAAAGGGGTAGAGAGTGTTGGAGGAGGATATATACCAATGGATGCAAAATAATATTCAATATGATGTTATGAATCCATCCATTCATCATTAATTATTGGATTAGTAAACCCAGTAGAATATGATGGTTATGGACTCATAAGGGGCTCAAACAAACATTTTACCCACATTTTCTCATTTATAAGTTCATTATGATTCATCAGTTTATAAAGATTCATTTTCATAAAAATAATATTTTTCATTTAATATCCTATAACATTATATTTCTCTATAGAAAAATCATATCATAGTTTTTCACATTCATTGTTAAGAATAATATTCAATATTCCATCCATTAAATAAAACCAACAAGTATATGGTGGGAAATATAAATAATAGTTAGAAATCAAATAATTATGAAAAATTAATATTAGGATGTCTACATCATGAAATTTTTTAATCAATGAAATATTATAGAAATATCATATCACTATGTATTATCATAAGTTTCTATATATTTTATCCTCTAATTATTCAAAATAATTTATAATGAATATGTGAATTAACCCAAGAATATACCTTAGGGGTGTCTAACTATGTATATATTATAAGGAACAAAGATTCTACACTAGTGATGATCAACTTAATACCCAGTTAACCATAATCAGAGTTTTCACCCCTAGGTGAATCAATTACACAACCACATCCACTTTCCCATATTCATATAAGGATTTATTTTCTAGGAAACCCAAGTGTTCTTTATATTACCAAATTTTTAATATGAAATTATATTATTAGACTTATCCCTAAGGATTTAAATAATGTTATATATTCCCAATATCCAAGAATAAAAAATCTTACTTTGATTCCAACTATAGAAACCAAAAAAAAACACACACACACAGATATATATATATAAATATTATATCACATTAGATTAATATTCAATAAATCTCATAATATTACACACCCTTGAACCACCATGGTTTTCTATATTTGAATGCTTGATATATAATAATCATATATTTTGAAAGGTCTTCAACATATACCAAAAATTTCATCTCACACTGTTCATAAATTATTCATATCATTATTAATTCATTTCTTCATAACCAAGGCAAATGAAAAATAAGAAATGGTGACCTAAGTTACCCAGATAGGGTAAACATGGGAGATATTAGTCAATTATAAAATATAAGTATAACATGATTAAAAATGTATAAGAATATGATCTTTACATATGAAAATCATACCCAATAATTCACAGATCATAATCAGAGAATTACACGTTGGAATATTAAAATAAATTAATCATAAAGGATTCAAATATCATGTGTCATGAGATCATATCATAAGAATAATAAAAAATCATATGAAAGGACATAAAAAGTGAGTCATAGTCATAATATTAGACATATTAACTAATTTATAATAACCAATAAATTAATCACATGTAATACATGGGATAACCACCCATGTTTTTAATTTGGGATTAGACTAACTACTTATGTACACTCTCTTGGGATTGGGACAACCTCCCATGTACCCTCTATTAGGCATGAGATAATTATATGTGTACCATTTGATTCCATTAAACAAAATTAATTACCCAATGAATAGGATATCCATAATAAACCAACCTATCTCAAAGACAAAATCCATTCATATGTATTCTATAATATTAGGAAAACACTTATTATTACATTAATGCTTAACCCATAAAAAAGAAACTGAGTTTCATTAGTATATCATCATAATAGTCTTAAACAATTTGGAGATATAAATAAATATGGTATAATTGGATAATATCCCTAGTAAAGCATATATAATATATATTAATGTTCCCATAGATTAAAATACTATAAAATTATCACTAGAACTTTTCTGGAGGAAAATAACCTTTTGTTTTTGAATTCATTTATTTAAAATATAAAACTTTCCTGAATATTTGGAAAAAAATTTAATTTTAAATATCCTTAGAAACATGTAAAATAAAAATAAATTTATAGATCAGTTAGTATGGTATTAAAATTAATTCACACGAACAATTTTAATACAATGATATCATTCAGAAAATGATAATAAGAGTCCTTTTAAACCATTTTATATAAATTCAATAATTAGTTAAAATGAACTAAATCAATAATTTTATATAAAAAAATTCATAAAAACATTATATCTAAAATATGTACATAAAAAATATTATTCTCAAACAACTAGAAAATACAATGTTTGTTTTCCTTATGAAAATTCTTTTAGACTTTTTATTACATAGATTAATGAAAGTGAAAGGAAAAAAATTATTATCCTAAGAAATTAAAAATGGAAAAAATTAAATAATATATGATGGATATAAAAAATAAAATTTCAACATATTAAATTAAATATGAACAATATCTATAAAAATTGAGAGTATTTTATAAATTCCTTACCTCAATTCCAACTTGCTTAGTAAGAGATATAACCACCACTTCTTGGAGAGTAATCATTTGAATTACACATTAAGACTTATTAATATAGACATAATTTAAGAACATGTGATAAATAATGAACATAGAGAAGCTAATAAGGTTTTTGGGAATTTCTTGGATGAGATATAGGGATTAATGTATGTGAATAACTGTGGAGAAGTGATTTCATTTTATAAGTGAGGGAAGGGGGACACATCGAATTACAAAAAATATTTTAAAAAATATAATCTCATTATCCTATGTAAGTGTCACTAAATTTATATTAAATCAATTTTAATAAATTATATGGTTAAATTCCCCTAAAGTAATATGATTTATAAATGTTTAATTTTAATTTTTACTAATATTTTTTTTGTTTAACCGCTTAGTTAACCTGTTTTAACCCTAATTGTGCTAAAATTGGTTTACCATTTTTAATATTAATTAAGAATAAAATTAAATTGGCCTCAATCCAAATTTTTACATGTTTATTGCAAATATGGAATCCATTTTATCAAATTAAAATTTTTATGTTTTAGAAATTAACTTTGAAATAAGTTCCCAAAACACAATAAACCTGTTTTTCTGAATACATTTCTATAAAAATGATCTTACATTCATTCCATGCCTAGTAAAAACTATTAGATGAATGTTAAAATATTTTAGTTAATATATAATCTACCAATTTTATTATAATCATTAATCAATCACAATTTAATTAATTTATTAAGATAAAAAACATTGCACACATAAGAATAGTTTTCTAAAAAATAAATTTTAATACCTTAAAAATATATTACCTTTATTTAAAATGATTAGATAAATAATTTATTAATTATTATAAATAATTTTTTTTAAAATAAATTTTTAATAGTGATAAATTTATATCGAATATAAATATTTATTACACTTATGGAAATATATTTCATCTAAATAATTGTTCTTTTAATAATGAATTGATTTTATTAAAATTTAAATGACTATTTTATATGGATTAATTAATACATTTTAATTAAATAAATATGTTAATATATATATATCTTTGTGTGTGTGTGTTTGTGTGTCATTAAGTGGTAAATCTGATTCATAACCATCAATCAAATAGATAGGTTATAAAGGTTACAATATATAATGGTTCAATTAGACTCGAGGTTGCATATAAAGAAACCTATTGAATATATAAAATTTATTTCAATGGAATACATATAATATATAATAGTGTTATTGAATAAGTCCTATATTTATTATGTTACTTCTGTTTTATATTGTTTTCATCTCAACAATGAGTAACTCCTCTATTAATGATGTTAGGTTGTCTTTCATATTTTGTGTGCTAATTAATGAGGCACAAGTCCTCCAATACACTTTGTAATCGGTGATGTGGGATTTATCATATATGGGTAGTTATGATGGTAGGGGTTAATACCCACTTATTTTACACACATTATTAGTAAAAGTGTTGGTTACCCTCTTGGTTCATAGAATTGTGACTTAATAATAGTGGATGGAAATGTCTGGTACTCACTCTTCTAATATGTAATAACCAATGAGGAGCATGATTTACTTTATGGTTTCCTATTTTTAAGTGAATGTTAGAGAGGTTAAGAGAGATAAATGCTTCAAAAATTTGGAATCCTCATGAAACTCTTGGTTTTATTCATGATGTGGTATATGTATGTTCTATGAAATTTAAACATTGTGGGATTTTTGGAAATCTTGAATTCCTTTTTTCTCATGTGGAATGACCTTAGAGTATTATAGTAAAGTTCATAAGGACTTTTGTTTATTCCTAGAACTAGTTGTGGAAGATTATATTTAGATTCCATTATTTTATTCCACATAGTTACTTCCCTATAATATATTTTGATTCAATTGTTTTCAAAATTTATCTATATGATTTTTGGGAATCCTATAAAAAATGTATATTATCAACAAGGCATAATATTTGTTCCCACACATGTTGTGTTTGTACAGAAAATACACAATTAAAATATGGAATTGGTGGGTATAGAGCTAGGGGGGTTTTTTATTGTTGGATCTTGGTGAAACATGGAAATGAGTTTTGGATCATGGTGTTTCATGACAGTGGTAGTGACCATTGAGACTTGAGATAAATAATGAAGTATAAGTAGTGATGTGTCTCTTTAAAGGGTCCTATGTATTTTATATTTAGAGGATTTTCAGATTTATTATTTCTTTTTTATTTTCTAATATGGAAATATGCTGGTATTGTATGCATAATTAATGCATTTTATCTAGTTAAATTGTTTATATATATATATAATATTAGTGTTACTAGTCATTTTTTTCATTGGATATATATGCCTATTTCTAATGGATATTAGATAAGGGATACCATATTGTGGGTTATTCCTAGTTAAAACTACTCACCATTCACTGACCCATTTTAGGTGGGATTAGTGTGGAATAATTTTATTACCTCTATACAGGGTGGGGTCCTAGTTTTCTGATTCATGTCAGTGATATAGAACATATCCTCAAGAAAAAAATGGGAAATACCAATCATCTTGAGGCCTAAAATGTTTTGATCACTTATAGACCACCAATATAGTCGTGTTACATTAATTAATTACATTTTATAGAGTATTATCATATATTATTATATTTACAACTCAATTAATAGTATGTTTTGTTAATTAATTTAATTAATATTATTTATATTGATCATTTTGAGGATATTCAGTTTAAGGTTTCTAAAAAAATTCATGATGTAATTGTAACATTTTAGGGACACATAAAAATGGCTACATAATATCAATAAGTGTAATGTTTCATTTTTAGTTCATTCCATAATTAGGAGAGTTCAATTTTTAGTAAATAGTTAAATTTCAGAGAATATCTATCAGTAATCTTGGTTTATATTATTAAAAATTACTATGATTTTTTACATTTAATGTAATAATTATGATATGTATTCTTTCATTCTGAAAAATTTAAAAAATAATTATCTAAATATTATTTTATATAAAATCATGAAATTAATTTTGAAATAATGTCTATAATGACATAAGTGAAAAATTAAAAATCTTTATTCCTTTAGTTAGTGTGAAATAACTATAGGTGAATGATTTTTTCCAAAAATATTAATATAAGGGAATAATTAATAATTATTTTTGTTTTGTATAAAATAATATGTTAATTAAAATACTTCTCAATGATATATATAACTATTATATATAATATAGATGGGGTAAAAGGAGAATCAAAATAGAGAGACATGGGTTTTGAAATGCCCACATTTCACTCTGAGTTACCTCATTTGGGTTGAGACTAGAGCCTTCAAATGATGGACCTTTATAGAGAATATGGTCTTAAAGATATGTATTGGGAAGATTAGAGATGGATTTGGGTAGATATTTTCCAATGGAAACCATTTTATATGTGATAAGAAAGGGGTGGAGGGAGGATGTTTATATAGGTAGAGGTAATTTAGAATAATGTTTTAATTATTATATTATTTAGGCCCAAGAAAAATAATATTATTTATTTTTAATACAATAATTAGTGTAGGATTAAAATTATAGGTTTATTTGAAATTTTAACCCAATAAAAATTAATTGAAATATTTCAAATGTTTTATATAAAATAAATAATCATGTATCGTTTTTTATTCAAATGAAATATAACTTATATTTTTAAAATTATGCTATAGTTTTTGATATTATGTATATTATTTTTATATGAATTATTTAAATTATTAAATACATATTAATTCATTAAAAAGGTTCTATGAATTTATATTTTTATTTATATCATGATGAAATCATCAATCTTACGGTATATAATGAAATTAATTTTTTTTCTATCCAAAAAAAATAAAATTATCCATGATAATATAGGAAATTCCCAAAAAATATAATATTAATGTTTTAATTTCAAAAATAAATTAAATTTTACCAAAATCATATTCCATAAGTTAAAAATTTGATAGTAAAGAAAATTTATATAGTACATAGAAACAAAAAATTTATCTATTGTAAATACTATTTATTCTTTCATGAGTGATTTCATTTGTTTTTATTATTATTTTATAATTTATATTTGATCTATAATCAATTTTAATAAATTTTTTAATTAATCTATGTTATAAAATTAAGTAGTTTTAATATTTAAAAATTATAATAAAAAATAATATTCAGCCAAATAAAATATAAAATTCAGTACTCTAATGTAAAAATATTTATTACTTAAGTTAAAAAATTTGAAAAATAATTTTATCAATTTATATTATTTAATTTCAGTTATTTAAAACTTTTTTAATTTTTTCCCTTTTACCACTTTTGATGGTCTGGCTACCTTTTCAACGATTAGTAATTGCCTCCACTACTCAGTTACCATTCTTATTTTAAAATAATTTTTATACTTTCAATATATATTCCACTTATTTATGTTTATATTATACCATAAAATATTTATCAATTTTAATTAATTTTTTTATAAAGTACAAGTCTTGACTCTAAGAGTATGTTTTCAATTTATTATTTTTTTCACGTATTTAATATTTCTGTGTCCTTGAAATAATAGTTTTAAAATGTATTGTTATGTTATTTTTTAGGTCCCCATTATTATATTATTAAATTTTATAGATTAATTATACTTCTTATGTATTGTTTTATGTTTATGTTATAAAATAGAGTTTTTTATTATGTAATAGATTCTATTTTTACTATAAATTATATCTAAATAATATTATTTCTATTAGAGAAGTCAATTTTTAGTTATAAAAATTTTGGTTCGTTTTCAGTACCACCACTCATGTAATTATTGATTCTTACTTCTTGAATACCTCTGATAGAATTTTAAAAAATAAAGTTAAATTCCTATAAAAAATAGAACTTTATATATTTTATATGAATAATGATGAAGTAGTGATTGAAAAATAAAATAATTTTTATAGTGAGATTAAAATTTCCAGATAAATTCTAATTAGATTAATGGTGAAATAATATGATATTATAAAATTCATAGATCACTAATAAAAAGATATAAATATAGGGAAATGCATTTCTTGATTGAGTGGATGACTAATTGACAGATGAAGTAGGGTTATAAAATATTTTTAACCAAATTTAATAATTTTAAAAATTAACTAGATGTCACTGAGGGCATAGTGAATGCACACCAAATACCCAATATCACATTGATCACATAGTCTGTCAACTAGGCCTACCATAGTACTATTTTAACCATCATGTATCACAATAATTAACTAATTTTCTCTATCTATAAATACTAATATATTTTACCAGAAATATAGTTTGATCATTTTTTAACCCTCGAGCTTTACCACCCACTATAATAGAATAAATATAGAAATATATATGATGAATAAAAAAGTGGAAATAAAAAATGTTACCATGGTGACTGTTGGTCATTATATTGAATTCATTGTAACTTAATGGTGGTCCCTCTATAAATGTAGTCTTCTATTTCATATAAGGCCATCAAGAGGGGATCTAGATAATTGATATTAGGGAGAAGTCACATCAACCATTGAATAAAATAACAATATTTTAATAAATAGGTTAAATGTATTTGAGTTTATATATATATATATATTATGTGTACTATCAATATACTATGTCCTTAATATATACTTCACATATTTTAATTTATTCATAGACCATGTGGTGCAAGAAATGAATAATGTATCTAACTATAATAAACATATATAGGAAAAATATAATTTTGATTCCTAAGGTGAGAGATTTGTTGAAGGTGAGAAATATGATATAGATAAATAATATTAAAAATTTGTGAAATAGGGTGAAATATCCAAAAAATAATATAATATAATTAATTGAAGAGATAATTAATAGTATAAAATTTATATTTGGATATAATCTTCATGGAAAACCTATTAACCTAAATAAATCCATTTTTTACTTGTTATATCAGGATCATTTTTTAAATTTAGGAGACATTAATAATAGATATTAGGCATAATATTGTGTCTATAATAAGAAAAAATGTTGGAAAATATATTTTGGAATCATTTTAGAACAATTTAAATATTTTCTTTACTAATTAATTAATTAAATATTAATTTTATTCCACTTTTTATTGAATTGTGTCTGTAAAATATATAACTTTACAATGAAATATATATTTTTGGTTATTAGAAATATTCATAGACTATTTTTAAATGTCTATACCTATATATTATTTGAGAAATACATAGGGGTTACCAATCATCACCCAAAAGATATATTTTATATCATTAAAAATAAATAAACCTATTATATTTTATTATTATATCTAAATATAAGGGAACATCAATGGTATATTATTATTCATTTTAATTTATTTGACATGAAAAAAGTAGTGAACATTGTGTCATAAATTTTACTTTATAAAATAGAGAATAATATATATAATTAAAATGGTATGTCACATCCACCATAAAACAATGATTAACTATGGATAAAATATTATATCCTTGAGAAATAATTTTAATTTATTTTTAATTTATTTTAAAATTTTTATGAGTCATAAAGATTTGTTATATTATTTTTATATGATAATTTAACATTTATATTTTCTAACTTCCTTTATCCCATGACATGATTTAAGGAAGGAGATCATGTAAATATAAAATAGGAAAACTAGTTGATAGAAATAAATAAAAAGTATATGAATCATGTGAAAGCATCAAATTATTGAAATTTATTTTAATTTAATATATTATAATGTTATAACATCTTTATAACATTCTTTTCATATATTGTTTAGACACAAAATTATTCAAATATTTTCGATGAAAAATAAATATAAAAGTGGATTTATATATCCATAAAAGTATTTTAGTGTTAGAGGGTAAGGTTTTGGAGTCTCATTGAGAGAATACTTTGGGATATTAAAAGAAAAAAACATTAAAATATGAACATCAACAATAAAAATTATAAGTCTGATATGCTGGAGTAAAAAAGTGAATGGGTAAAATGATTTATTAGAAATTATCCTTTAAAGGGAATGTAAATTATATAAAATTAAAAGAAAATAGATCTCATAGAATCACACACAATTGGATTCAAGGTTTTTCATTTCACTAAAATTCCAATCCCATATGAGGTAATCATTTTTATTGTTTTTTTAAATATTTTTCAAGATAATAGTTATATAAAATTTTATTATTTTAAAATATTCTAGGATATAATTAATTGTGATTTATACCAATTAATACCATATTAATACGTAGATTCATGGTACATGGTGTAAAATATTCAAGGTGATTCCCTTCAAAATAAACAATAACTATCTAATTTTATAATAATTAGGATTTAGGTGGCTCATGAGTTAAGATCAAAGATACATGATCCCACTGACGATATCAATATTCATATACTAGAACATGATATTAAATAATTATTCAAATACCCAATCCACCTTATCAAGGAACAATATAGTAAAATGGTATATCATTTATTACTTATAATAGTATTGTTATAAAATGATGAAAAAGTAACATTTTATTTGACTAATACATATTTGACACAGTGACTCATGACATTATTTATCATGAGATTATAAATGAAATTCATAAACATAAATTTTTTGTATCCTATGTTTTGAATTTTTTTATTGGGTATATTTTCAAAAAATTTACATTTAATAATTTATGTATTGTTTTTTAAAATTTAAAAGTATTCATTTTTAGAAATTTATATAAAAATTATGTAATTTCATTACATATTGATAATATTTTTTCATTTATAGCACTCTATATTACATCCACACATAAATAAATATTGAATTCAATGTAAATTATAAGAAGGCCATGGTATCATATTAATGATTTAAAATTTAATATAATAGATTATTAGATATTTTTAATAACTACCATGTAGTGAGAGTAACATATTCTCTGATCACAATAAATAAAATTTATTTTTTTAACATTTCTTAATCAATAATCTTTATAATTTCATAAGAAGTACTAGATGCTTGTTTTGATAAATCCAGTTAATCCAATGCTATATTTTGTAGACCCAGTGCTTGAATTTCCAAAAAAGTAATATAATATTGATGTATATTTTTAATTTTTAATACATTACCTTTAACATTTTATATACAATCATTCAATAATATATTCTATATTAGCTTTAAAAAAATTAAATGGTTGTGAGGTGACTATATATCAATATTACTTACTTTTAGGATAGTATATACATATAAAAAACCTATATATTTCTATAAATGATATGTATTTATGCATATATAATTACATTTCATGACTAGAGAATATATCATAAAAAAATTTATTATATTTTTTCAAAATTTTAAAATTACAAAAACGTATGAATGGATATAAAAATAGATAAAATGTTTTAATATTTATAAATTTTTCATAAACCATTGAATACTAATATTACGAAAAAGTAATATATGAGTAGTGCACATGTTTTAATAAGTCATTTTTTTAAATTTTTTATTTACTATTTATGTTTAAATATATTATAGCTACCAAGGGTAAACTAATAATATAGAATATTCATATACTAAAATTGATTCATTATAAAAGGAATTGTTAAATTATGTGGTGTCTATAATGTTTCCAAACACATTGAATTGGTTACTTAATATCTATTTTTTAATTATTTTTATTTTTTAATTATACATCCGAATTTTTTTATAACAACAAGAAATTATGTAATGATAACAAATTAATTTTTATTTTATTAATTATGTTTTAGTCATACCAAATAATTTTTAATTTTTTTTGAGATGATTGATTATGTTATAGATAAATTTTATAAAGGTTAATGTTTTTACCTAATAGAAAATGGAAATTTTTAGTAGGTATATAACTTCAAATGTTTTCTAAAGGATATATAAGAAAAAAATTTATTTTACATATGTGAAATACCTGAAATCAAATTTTCATGTAAGTGAGGAATTTTTAAAGCTATGTTATTTTAATTTGATCCAAAATATGAACTATCTTTTTTGATCCAATTTAGAGATAGTAGGTTAGAATGATATTTTATCAAGAGCCTATAAATATGATTTGAATGCCCCATGAAGACAATAAAAATATTTATAATCTCATATAAGTGTTTACTAAATCTACAAAAGATAAACCCTATTTTTTATATTTTTGAATTGTATAAAATTAAAAGGGTTTTTAAAATAGTCATGAAGGAAAATGAATTGAATTGAAATTAATAAATAAAAATAAAATAATATTTAAAAAGATAATTTAATAACATTTTTAGATATTTAAATTCAATATTTTTTCAATATTTTGTAACTTATTGTTAATGGTAAGTTATTTTACATAAATAAATTCATGATACTTTGAATAAATTTCCAAAATTCTCAAATCATAAAATCTATCATTGAAGATATTGTTAATGATTTTAAAAAATGAAAATCAAAATAAAATGTGGGGGAAATAAAATATAAATATTTATTAATTATTAGAAAATTTATTCATTAAAATAATGAGGAATTAGTTCATTATCATGGTATTGGAATTTAAAATTTATTGTAACATTTTTTTGAAAAATTGATTAAATATATATTTTTTAATATATTTTCAACACTAATTGAAAATTTTTCTGACTATAAAGGTCTATATTTTCATGTTAAAGAAAAAATAAGTTTAGTGAATATCCATTTCATTCAGTAATTTTTAATATATTTAAAATCATAAAAATACTATATAAAAAATTGAGAAACACTGTCAGGTGATTATTATTGCGTCATATAAGATACCTTCCAAACATGTATTCTATTTTTAAATTTAGTGGATCACGTGTGACTCATAATTTAATAAAAAATGCAAGAAAATAGTATTCCACCTTGAATATTACCATGAAAATTTTACATTATATTTATATTTCTATTTAAATTCACATTCTCAGTAAGGATAGGTTTTGATGAATTGAATGGACCCATAATTAATCAAGTAATAATGATTGATTTCAATTAAAATATTAAAAATAAGATAACACTAAATTAAACCACTCCACAACACCGTTATTAATATTTAAATTTCTATGAACATTAATAGATATTAAAAATGATAGTTCCATGATAAAGATTAATTAATAATAAATCATGAATATTTTAGAGTATTTTGTATATTTTTTGAAAAAATTCTTTAGAGATTTAAAAGATAACAACTATTAAATTTATAGTAGATGATTTAATACATTTAATAGAAATAACTATCATAAATGGAATATGATTATAATTATTTGTCTCTTATATTTTTTCTTCTATATTGTAGACACTGAAACTATTATATTTACTCCTATTTAGAAATGGGATCCCTATACATAGGATTGCAAGAAAAATACCAATAATGATGGAATATGAATTGATATAAATATATTTTATTTATATATAAATGGTTACACTAAGTAAATGGCATTTAATAATAGAAAAGAAATTATAGATAATCTTGAGAACATTTTTTTAGGGAATTTAATATTGAAATAACATAAAAAAAGTAGAAAGTTAGGTTTAAGGATATGATCATTACTGATGAAAAATAAAAATTGATGAATTCTTTACTTGAATTAAAGAATGTGATAAATAAAAATGGTTTTGAATTTTTTTAGGGGACTCCTTTTAAAATTTTTAAAAAATTATATCTCTAAGTTTGTAAATATCCAAATGTATTTTTTTTTAAATTTTAGACCTAAGGGAAAAAATATAAACTATAAACTACTAAATGATCATAGAATGTTTTTATGGTTCATTTTTTATTAGAGAGTGGTGTTTACCATTACATGGTTAGTGTGAACTGAAGGAGCTAATATTTATAGTATTTTAAATAATTAATTTATGATTTTATTTATCATAACATTTCTATCATTTATTTAATGGTTAAAAAAATGATATATTGTAAACCACAATATGGATATTTGAACTATTTATGTAATATTTCTTGAAAAATAGTGTTTTATTTCATGATAATATACTTTCATATCAGGCTCTAGGTATGAATTAGGACCATCATGGGTTTTCAATATTTTTTCCTATAGATAATTATTTTTAATCATAATATTTTATTAGAATGTAAATTTAGTTGATCATCCCAAGGATTTTCTATTAATATATTAAGCCGAGATAGTCCCCAAAATGTAGAATTATTTGAATTATTCTTAATTTAAATGGGATTCTTCAAATTTTATACAATGGAAATTGATATAATTCAATAGTATTTAATAATTAAATTAATTTAGTTTTTAAAAAATTGTAAATTTATTTTTTTGATAATTACTATACATATATAACTTTTTAATGATGGAATAAAGAGATACGTAGGTTTAAACTCATTAAACTATAATTGTGAAGTGGTAACCGAAGTGAACACTAAGAATGAGATCTCATAATTGAGATAAAATGTAGTTACATAATGTTTTATTATTAATAATCATGGAGTTATTTTCAATATACAATGTGAATGAGAGGTGTCTAGTAAAAATATAGTAAACACAAGTTTTTTTTATAGATATGGTGGGGAGAGGTGGGAATAGTGCCAAGAGGTATAACATCTTAATTGTATTATAAGAAAAGGGGTGTAGGTAAAAGAAACATAAGAAAATGGAAAAGGTAAAAGTGTTGGTAGGTAAGTTCCATTGATGAATGTTGTTTGGAAGGCCATGTGGTGACCAAAGTGTTAATAGTTATTAGTGTAGTGGCATGATTAGAGAGATATCATATTTTAGTCATTTTCATGAATAATAAAAATGAATTATAATAATTTTTTACATTTACATATAGATTTTGATGGGGATATATTCAATGGTGAGAATATATGATTGAGTATAATTTTGGTAATTTAATGATATTGTGTATTTGGATTGTTAGATACTTGGTAAAAATTTATAAGGACTCTAGTGAGACCTAGAAATTAGGGAATGATTTTTTTTGTATCAGTGAGGGTCAATAAGTGGATATGAAATAAGGTTTTAATGTTTTTTAGATCATAAAACTCTAAGTTCATATTTCTTATAGACTCTAATGGGAGGAAATTATGATATGGGATTAATTAATGTGTATTAATAATATTATGTTGTTTGAATAAAAAATTTAAGGGAATTAGATATTCAATAACAACCCTTATATTTATTTTATCAATCAAAGTATTGATCTATAGAAATTGCATAATGTTATCTAAAATTTTAGGCTATCATTCCGATGATGATTTAATTTTTTATATTATAATGAACTAATAATAGGAATGAAGAATCAATAATTTTAATAATTATATTAATTATACTAACTATGGTGATGATTAGGAGCTTGATCATGATAACGTGAGTGGTGAAATAAATCCTGATATATTTTTATAGATTAAGAAACTAGGGAGATCAAATAGTTTCTCAAACCTATTATATGTGATTTAGATGTATGAGATGAATGTAGTGGATTTAAAGGGGTTTCCAAGGTGGTGGTTAGTTTGAGTACTAGTTAATTCTTATATATCAAGGCATGTGATCTGGTCGGTTGTTTTATCGAAGGTATGTTATCGGTGTACCAAATTGATATCACCCACTATTAAACTTAGTATAGTGCAAGTGTGGGGTTGATCCACAAGGAACTTGGTAAGTACATGAATTCAATTGATTTTAGAATTAATTTGGTGAATCATGCTGAATATAGAGTGGATTTTCTTGGTTTGGATTAAGAAACTTGTTTTGATAACTTGGAAATAATGATTAATGATTAAGAAGAAAAAAATGCTTTTTAACAATTTAAGAGAATAAAACAAGTGAATTTTTGATGTATTGAGCAGAAAATGGGCATGTTGGGGCTATGAAGAGTATATAATTTTAATGCGGATTCCTTATATGGTTGTGTTGTTCATGATAATTCAACATTATGGATCTCGATTATGAAAATATTCCCTTGGTCCTATTAATTTCATATTGGAATTGAATAATTTTGAATCCTTGGTCCGGTAGTCAATGTTTCACAATTCTTACTTTTAGATTAGTCCATTAATGAATTGAAGAATACCTTTAATGATCATGAAGTTGTTTCATCGTTATTATTCTTTTAGATCCCTGAGAATTCTATCCTTGGTATGGTTCAGAATTCCCAGTAGTAGTTAATAATGGTTTAAGAAGAATAAGAATAATTTAAAAAGAACATACACAACCACATAAATCATTACAACATTAAATCCTTCATCATCCACATCCCCAATACAAGGGGTGTTTAGTTACACATATATGACATAATGAAAATAACACCTTCGATACCTGATGAGATCATTGAGTAAGCTATGAAGAGAGGTGTTGGAAGGTGGAATGGCGGAGTAGTGGTATAAAGGTGGCTCGGGAGTATGGCAACAGAAGTTCCCCCCTCTTCAAGTGTTCTGGCCCTCTCTGGTCTAGAGGACAAGGCCTCTATTTATAGAAAAATAAAGTACACACTGTATAAAAAAGTACATGCCATGTAGTCTTGTCAACTGGATTTTTCTACGGTTTTTCTTCGATAGGTGGCCAGCCATGCCATCTTTGACTTACATGGCGTCAGAAGTTGGTTGGTGGACAGTACACTACGTGTAGTACCACCCCACATGACGTGTAATCCCTAGCAAGTGCCATCAATTTAATCTAGAAGCCCGTACACGTTGTGTATTGGTAATCCACACGGCATGTAGTCTCTGGCTGGTGACTTGGGCATGTACTCCCCCTTCTGATCCGTGTCCCCATATAAATGTACACAGCGTGTATAAAATTACACGCCGTGTAGTTGCAAAATTTCCACAGACTTCCCTTGATTTGTTTATATTTTTCAGAAACTTCCTGAGAATAAACAGAATCACCAAAATCTAATAATATGTTCATGAAACAACAGATATTTTCTAAAAATATGTTTTTATTTTCAATAATATATATGAAAATGTATACACAAATCGGGTGAATCAAACTCCCCCACACTTAGTCGTTTGTTTACCCTCAAGAAAAATCTCAACATCAAATTAAAGGAGTCTATACTTTTAAAAGGAGGGTATTCAATTAATGAAAATTATAAATGATACAGTTACTGAGGAAAATTTTAAAAGGAACAAACAAATTCAATTCATAAGATAGTTGAATCATGCCTCATATATAATTCAATTAACTACTTACATCCTCTTTTAACACATGTTTCAACCTTAAAAATATAAGCAAGCCACTTGATGATTTACCTCACCAAAAATATAATCAACACTCAAGATGTTTTTAAACAAGGGTATTATCAATCAAAGAAATATACACTCTATCTATAGGTTTGCAATAATTCTAGTTCTCCACTTTAGAAAATTTGTTTTACAAAAATCATGAGGTCTTTTTAAATAGGATCAGATGTTTCTATGGCTAAAGGTTGGTAGGTAAAGATGTGAAAAATAACTCTGAGGCTTGAAAAAGGAGGCTAAATTCTTAAATAACAATGTCTAATATTCAAAGTTAAACTCAATTTACAAACATCCTCCACAATCTTTATCAAAATATCTCATCACCACCATCTCCTTTAGCTAAGTAAGAGTCACAAACCAACAAATGTGTATAAGGACCCTTTGTTAGTACCGTTTTTTAAGAGCACAAAGGGAACCTTTCTGAATTTCCCAAATAGAGGTTTAGAACTCTTTTTTCCCCAAATGATCAAGATGCACTCCACCACACTTCATTTCTTGACAATTCATGAATTTATACCATGTGTTTCCAATCCGTTCTTTTGAGCTTAAATAAATTATCATGAAAAATCATAAAAGAATTAGGATAGGAATGGAAAATAGGCTTGTAATATGGCTTCCTATAAAGGCTATCCATGGTCTCTATGGGCTTTATGAAGATAAGATGTAGGGTAGGCTCAAGATAAAGGGGTTAACAATCTTATGCCTCAATCATTTTAATGTAATTCAAAAATTCCTCATGTTTCAAAAAGACAACTTGCAAATTCTGGTAGTTATGTATATTCTAATAATCTGTCAAGAAAGAGGGTATTAGAGGGAAATATGATGAATGGTTTAGAATACCTCTCAGGAGTGGGAAAGATAAATAAAGGGACAATCAGATCATGACATGCATATAAATTATTAGCCTAATCGATGTAATTAGCCAAGGATTAAAGTTTCAATTTAAACTATATCAGCAATCATTTTAAAACAATTAGGAATCAGAATAATCATGTAACCCTCAAAAGTTCCTACTGATAACTTTAGAATTTATAAATATGATTAACCAAAATTGCTTCAAATTTTAAAATATATAATCTAATAATGATGTCTCCTAGATGAGTTCAAGGGAAAAGACTAAGGTGAAATAGAGAGAGGCTCCCCCACACTGAATACCGCAGATGGTCCACCAAGTTCCCAAGAAAGAACAAGGGAAGGTGGGGACACAATAGTGGAACAGACCAAGGGAAAGTAAGGAAAGAAGGAAAGAAAGAAAGAAAAGAAAAATAAAGGAAAAAGAAAACTCTCCCACCCCCTGTTGAAGCGTAGGAAAATGGTAGGTGATGTAAAAGCGCATCCCAAAATGTTCTGGAGTACCTGTGGGAGGGAAAGAAAAAGAACACTGCAAGCAGGTATAACAAACACAAGCACAAGAGAGCACAAAAGTATATATATAAAGAAAAACACATGTCCCAAAACCAGTCATGGGGTCACCTCAGAAGAGGCATCATCCTGTATAAGAGAAGCCGGAAGAGATGGCGTAGGAGTCGTGGATGCTGGAGGCTCGGACTTGGCAGCGGGATGGGAAGCTGGAGAAGCAGGAGCGGAAGACACTAGAATCAGTAAAGGAAGCTCAGTATCCCCCTAGATTGGAAGTAGTGGTGGTGGTAGGAGAAGTAGCAGTAGGGCCGATAGTAGATAGAAGAATGGAATCCGTGGCCAGTGCGCTAAATGGAAGTGGAGAAGCAGCAGAAGGGCCAGGAACCGAGGTAGGCGGCGGGGGAAAAGGAATACCCAAATTCTGAACAATAAGGCCCAAAAACTACTCCATGCGGTCCTGACGACTGTCTATATGAACCAAATGCTACCAATACTATCCTGGCGGCCGGCGAGACGAACCAACTGCTGCTCCATCACGACTAGGCAGATGGAAAAGGCAAGATCGACCGAGGGTGCGGGGGTAGGTGGAGCTGGTGGTTGGATAGAATAATGAAGGCCAAAAGAAGTGGGGTCAGTAAGAGGTGGAATAATGACCAATGGAGGGAACTTGTAGATTGTAGCATCTGGGTCTGGCTGCGTCGGAGGTCGGAGTCGAATCTGCCAAAAAATGGGCCTCCCACCCTCTGTGGCGGAGTCTGGCCACTTCACCTGGGAAGGATCACGGTCTACCATAACCTAAAAAAGAAAGAAAAACCAAACAAAAGAAAAGAAAAGAAAGAAAAAAAAGAAAATGTGAGAATACAGGAAAATAAAAGTACACGACATGTACTTCCAGAGTACACAGCCTGTAGTAAAAAAATGTAGAGCCCATGTTCCCTGAATAAATACGCCGAAGGTGGAGAAGATTGACCATGTAAAGGTACACGGTGTGTTCCGAACATACACGTCGTGTGTATATAAAGTGCATGTGGTCGTGTATTACAAACGGCGTGGACATGTTTGTATTAGTTAAAAGAATAAAGGACACACCATGTATCGAATAAACACAGAGTGTTCTTTACTCGAGGAACATGGCCATGTGGGGGTGAGACACAGGTCAACCGGAAGAAATTAGCTACACGACATGTACCCAACATACACGTCGTGTATGTGAATATGGGGTGAGAAGCCATGTTATGTGCTATACATGGAGGGGCCAAAGGAAATGATATACACGACATGTAATTAAACACACACTCCGTGTACTTGAAAATGGCGTGTGAGGCCGTGTGCAAAGGGGTACTCAGGCATGATGGGGAAATGTACATGGTGTGTACTGAACATACAAATCATGTATATTTAAATTTTGAAGTATTTTGTGTGTGGCCGTGTACAGAAGTACATGACGCATGTTCTTCATTTCGTGGCCATGTACCACAGAAGATGAATGGTCAGAAGATCTGAAAATCACGCTAAACGAGTCAAAAAACATGAAATAGTGGGTGTATAACGGTGTACCTTGATCTAGGAATTCAATGCAAGAGAAATTAGAGCTCGAAATGAACCAAATTGATAAATCTGATCAACGGGGGTCTGGGTGATGTTCAGGAGAAGAAACGAGAAGAAGGGGAAGAAACAGGGAACCGTGCGACACGGGCTCAAGCTGGGTGGTCCGCGGCTTATATAGCCATGGTACACGACATGCACTTCTGGACTACACACTGTGTATCCCCAATTTGTTTTTTTAAAAACTAAATATACTATATAATAATTAATATTAATTAATTAAAATAAAAGTGAAATAGGTATATATATGTATATACAGAGTTAAAAGAAAATAAAACTATAAACGCAATTTAGTGGGAAAATACACGCCATGTGTTTAAAAATTGTAAAAAGAGAAGTACAACCTTTGGTCTGGTGCTCGGGGAGAGGTTCGAACCGACGATCGGCTGCTCCGAACAGAAGCCCCCAACAACTAGATCGAAGGTTTTAATACTGCCCATATTTATTATTTATATACATTTGATCTATATAGCCTATACACATGGGAAGAAAGAATATCCATGGTATGTGGTTTTTAATTATAAAATAAGGGTATGAAGCAGGGAGACTACCCGAGTTCAAAACTGAGTCTTTTGGATCCAGGGATGAGACTTTACCAATCTTCCAACTTCATCCGCATGAATTTATTTTATAAGAAAACATTTTTAAATTAGTAAGGAAAATTATGGCACATGCGACGTATATCGAAAGACACGCCATGTGGTTTTATTAAAAGGGGAAATGATGGAAATGGGTTAGTTTCCAGGATTCGAACCCGGGTTTTTTGGAACCGGGTTATGGTCGTGGCCAACAGATCCATCCCCACCATGGGTTTTCTTATAATAATAATATATATATATATATATATAGAGAGAGAGAGAAATTACTACACACATCATGTAAGAAAAGGAGGAACCCCGTGCCGAAGGTAGGTCGGGAGGATTCGAACCGGGGACGGATCAGATAAACTCCAGTGACTTTACCATTGACACCGACATCATCCCTGGTTATATATTAGTTATTATATAAATTTGTACTATTAGGATTATAAATTAAAAAGATAATTACAAACCATGTATATATAAGTGGGACATGGCGTGTAACCACTGGGTTGCCTCCCAGGAAGTGCCTTTGTTTTAGGTCATTGGCTCGACCATCTCACCTTGACTTACCTGAGAGGTGTGGTGGAGATCACTCCCACTGTATCTTCCATGGGATGGTAAATCTTTAGGCGTTGGCCATTCACCTTGAACGGTTGACCATCCTCCTTAGCAATTTCTACTGCTCTGTGAGGGAATACTCGTATGACATGGAATGGTCCCAACCACCATGATTTGAGCTTTCATAGGAATAGATGAAGATGAGGGTTGAAGAGGAGTACCTGATCACTGGGTTGAAATGTTTTTCGAGAAATCATTCGGTCGTGAATGACTTTTTTCCTCTCTTTTTACTATTTAGCGTTCTCATTTTCCTCTCTTCTGATTTCATCGAGTTCCGATAGCTCGAACTTATGTCTCTCTATGGCTGCCTTTAGATCAAAATTTAGGGCTTTAACGGCCCAATATACTTTGTGTTCCAGCTCCACAGGAAGATGGAATGTTTTTCCATAAGTGAGATGAAATGGTGACATCCCCAGTGGTGTCTTGAAGGCTGTGCGATAGGCCCATAAAGCGTCGTCAAGCTTTTTGGACCAGTCTTTCCATGAGGTATTCACTGTTTTCTCCAAATTTTTTTGAGATCACGGTTAGAGAGATCCACCTATCCACTTGATTTCGGATGGTATGGTGTACCCATGTGATGTTTCACCCCATATTTCGACAACAATCCTTTCATTAACGCATTGTCAAAGTGAGTCCCTCTTTCACTGATCAGCACATGAGGAACGCCGAACCTGCTGAAAATGTGTTTCTTTTGAAAGGTCACAACTACCTTGGCTATATCGCGGGCCTTCACAGTGGCTTCCAACCATTTGGAGACGTAATCAAGGCAGACGAGGATGTAAGTATTTCAGAATGAAGGGGGGAATGGTCCCATGAAGTCGATGCCCCAGACGTCAAAAATCTCGACCTCCAGGATGGGGTGCTGGGGTATCTCAGCTCTACGTCCCATATTACCTATACGTTGGCATGGATCACAACGGGCAACTAAGGCTTGGGAATCTTTATGCATGGTGGGATAGAAAAACCCAGATTGTAGAATCTTTTCTATGGTATGGTCCATCCCATGATGTCCTCCAATGGGTGAGGCATGATAAAATTCCAGGACCCCTTGAACCTCTGTCTCTGTGATGCACCGTCGGATCACCCCATCTCCACAGGATCTGAATAGGAGTAGGTCTTCCCAGAAGTATCGCTTAACATCAGAGATGAACCTTTTATTCTTCTAGAAGGAGAGGTCAGGATGGATGGCACCTGTAACTAAATAGTTAGCAATATTAGCAAGCCAGGGCCTAGGGGACTCAATAATAGAAAAGAGATGCTCATCAATAAAATCCTCCCTTATCTCTCGATCCTCCTCTTTCTCCAAGTGTGGTAGATCCAGATGGGATAGATGATCAAAAACCATGTTCTCACTCCCCTTCTTATCACAGATCTCTAAATCAAATTCTTGTAAGAGGAGGACCCATTGGATCAACCGGGGATTTGCATCCTTCTTGTTTAATAGGAACTTAAGTACTGCATGGTTAGTATAAAAAATAAGTTTAGACAACACAAGGTAAGAACGAAACCTGTCGAAGGAGAATACTACTTCCAGAATCTCCTTCTCTATAGTAGTGTAGTTCAGTTGTGCCTCATTGAGTGTCCTGCTGGCATAGTAGATTGGTCATAAGATTTTGTCCAACTGCTGACCCAGGACAGCTCCCACCGCATAGTCACTGGAATCACACATCACATTAAATTGAGCCTCCCAGTTGGGGGCAATCATGACTGGAGATTCCACCAGGCATTTCTTTAGATGCTCAAAAGCTGAGGTGCATGCCTTAGTGAATTCAAAAATGGAATCCTTAGTTAGGATATTGGTGAGGGGCCAACCTATCTTCGAGAAATCGCAGAAAAACTGCCTGTAAAAATCCGCATGTCCCAGGAAGCTACGGATGGCTCTAACAGAAGTTGGAATGTAAAGTCGTGAAATGACTTCTATTTTTTCCAGATCCACCTCTATCTCCTTTCCTAAAATTATGTGGCCAAGGACTATGGCACTTTGCACTATAAAATGACACTTTTCCCAGTTAAAAACTAGGTTAGTGTTTTTGCACTGCTCCAGTACTAGCTCCAGGTGCGGAAAACAGGTGGTAAATGAATTCCTGTAAATGAACAAATAATCCATAAAGACCTCTAGGATTTGTTCCTCCATGTCATGAAAAATCACCAGAATGCATCACTGGAATGTCGTGGGAGCATTGCACATACTGAAAGACATCTTGCGGTAGGAAAATGTTCCGTATGGGAAAGTGAAAGTGCTCTTATTCTAATCTTATAGGGAAATGGAGATCTAATTATAGCCAGATTAGCCATCAAGGAAGCAGTAATATTCATGCCCTGCTATCCTTTCTAGCATCTGATCCATGAAGGGCAGGGGAAAATGATCTTTCCTTGTGGAATCGTTCAACTTCCTTTAATCTACACAGACTCTCCAGCCTGTGACTATGTGAGTGGGGATGAGATCGTTCTTGTTATTTGATACCACAATTATGCCTCCCTTATTAGGGACCACTTGCAAGGGACTCACCCACAGACTATCTGATATAGGGTAAATGATGCTTGCATCTAAAAGCTTGATTACCTCCTTCTTTACGACTTCTTTCATGGGAGGGTTCAGACGCCACTAGGGTTGTCTCGATGGCTTTGCTCCTTCTTCGAGTAGCACCTTGTGGGTGTAGATGGTAGGGCTAATACCCTTCAAATATGCAACAGTCCATCCAATTTCCTGCTTTCTCTAATTCAAAACATGAAGAAGTGCATCCTCCTAGTCCTGTGATAGTGCTGCACTAAGTATAATCGGCAAAGTATGATGATCCCCCAAATACCCATAATTTAAGAAAGGTGGGAGAGGATTCAACTCTAGTTCAGGTGCCTTGAGAAATAAAGGTACAAGTGGTTGTAATTCTGCCTTCTCTAGGATGTCAGGAATGAGAGCTCATTGCCAGTAGTGGCCGCCCTGGACTACGTTGAATTTCAGGTCCTCTGGCACATCATCAGTAGGTATGTCTGGAAAAATCATATCATCTGAAATTGAATAACATACTAGATCATCATCTTGTCTGCTCATTTGTTCATCCATGGTAATCACTGTATAGAAGCCTTCATGTTCGGGTAACTATGCTTGTTTGAAGTCCTTTAGAACATTTTAGTAGACTCTTTTGTCCCCTAACTGTAAAATTAATTCCCCTTGGTGCACGTCAATCAATATTTTCCCTGTGGCCAGGAAAGGTCTCCCTAATATAATAGGTTCCACTTGATCCTCCTCCATGTCTAGGATAATAAAATCTACTGGGAGGATCAATCATCCCACCTTCACGAGCACATCCTCCAGTAGCCCTTTTGGATATTTAATGGATCTGTCAGCAATTTGAAGGGCGACTTGGGCAGGCTTCAGATCATAGAGTCCTAGATTTTGGAAAACTTTGAATAGAATGAGGTTGACATTGGCTCGTATGTCGCATAGAGATTTTCCAAATTCATAGGGTCTAACTGTACAAGGGATAGTAAATCTACCTATATCCTAGTGTTTTGGAGGAATGGAATGTTGTACGACTGCAGAGCACTTTTTTGTTAGTGCTATAGTGCCCAAATCCTCTATCTTCCACTTATTTGAGAGGATTTACTTCATGAATTTTTCACACGTGGGAATTTGAGTCATAGCCTTTGCAAATGGGATATTGATGTTTAGTTTTCTGAATAATTAAATGAATTTTCCAAACTAGTGATCCAACTTCCTTTGCTTCATCCTCTCTAGAAAAGGTAATGTAGGCTTGAATGGTTTGATGATCCCCTTTCCTTTTCCTGGTTGAGCCTTCGGTGATGGATTTTCGAATGAAGGGGAGTCTGAAACTGTACCTTTATTGTTAGTTGGAAGTATAGGTGTAGTTGACTATGTTGGTTTCTTCTGGTGTAGATTCTTTCCACTTTGTAAAGTGATGGCATGTTCCTCCTCCCTTGGGTTCTTCTCGGTGTTTCCTGGTAGTGTACCAGGCTGCCTCCCTGAGAGCTGGTTTTCTAATTGGCCGATTTGGTTCTCGAGGCCTCTAATAGAAGCCTCTTGGTTCTGAAATCAGGTCTCAGCAGTAGAGATTAATTTCATCAGAAGATCCTCTAACCTGGTGGTATTCTCTTACAGAGGTGGATGTGCAGCTAGTGGAGGTGGTTGCTGCCTTGGCTACTGCGGGTGAGGGTTTTGATACCCTTTCTACTAGTAAGGGCCCTGTTGGGGCTATTGCTACCACTGGTACTAGTTCTGATATGGTGGCTGACTGTAGCCGGGTGGTCACTGGGGCGGAGGGTTCTGCTGCTGTTGGCCCCAGCCTGTGTTCTAATTATCTTGAAATGATGGGTTCTGGTATTGTTGATACTGGTTCGACCCTCTGTTTTGAGAAACATAGCTCACTTCTCTTGTCGAAGGGTTGACTGAAGGTTTCAGGCATTCTCCAAGGATGTGGTTGTTACAACAGTCACCGCATGCTAGATGGTTTGCCGCATGAACTTGAGATGCACCCTTGAGATTCAATGTGTCGATCTTCTTGGATACTTCATACAACTGGGCAGCAATCATGGTAGTAGCATCAATACTATGCATACCTTGTTTTGGGGTTCCCCGCTCAGAATGCCACTGTAAGCTGTTGGCAAACATATCTTCCAGCAGTTCAAACAGTTCTTCAGGGGACTTTCTCATTACTGTACCTCCAACAGCAGTATCCACCATGGACTAGGTATTAGTCATTAGTCCTCCATATAAGTTTTGGACTTGCATCTAGAGTGGAAGTCCGTGGTGTGGTCATTTACGTAACATCTCCTTGAAGCACTCCCATGATTCGTACAACGACTCTGAGTCATGCTGCTGAAAGTTGTAGATCTCATTATGTAGGGTTACCGTCTTCGATAGTGGGAAGTATATGGACAGGAACACCTGAGATAACTCCTCCTAGGTGAGAATAGATATTTGTGACAACCTTTTGATCCACTCTTTCTCCTTATCACATAGAGAGAAAGGGAACATGCGGAGATGAATGACGTCCTCAGAAACACCATGGTACCTGAATATATTGTAGATCTCCAAAAAATTGGAGAGATGGGCGTTTGGGTCTTCACTGGGCAGGCTGCCGAATTGAATAATGTTCTGGATTAGGTGCATGATAGAAGGCTTGATCTTGAAGTGATGGGCCTGTACTGGAGGACGAACGATGCCTGTATCAGCTCTGTGGATTAATGGCAGGCTGTACTCCATGAGAGTACGACGTGGAGGTGGCTGCTGAGGAGGGAGAATTGGCAGGTACTGTTGGTCCTTAGGGGTGTAATATGGCCCCTGACCTTGGTTGAAATATGGAATCTACTCTGGTTGGAATTTTTGGAGCTACGGTGGGCTATATGGTGGAGCAAGAGGGGCTTGCTGGTTCCAGTTGTCATCCGGACCTAACTGCTGTCCAGCTCCTTGGACAACAGTTGGATTTCATTCCTCGTTCTTTGTTTTGGGGTTGTTTTAATTTTGTTCAGCCGTGAGTGTTCGTTGGTGCCTCAAAAACATATGTTCGATCTCTAGGTCAGTTGGGAAAAACCCTAAGGACTCAGTGATCTTGGAACATGTGAGGTGACCACTCATACACCTATGGACCTGCACAAAACAAAACAAACTACCAATTGTAAACAAGGAAAAACAAAGATAAATAGAAATGGGATTAGGAAATAAATTTTTGGGAATTTTTAATTTTTATTTTCACTTAATTAATTACTAACGCAACTAAATTTTAGAACTTAAACCATTAGTTCCCCGACAACGATTCCAAAATTTGGTCTGTCGTTTTATCGAAGGTATGTTATCGGTGTACCAAATTGATATTACCCACTCTTAAACATAGTATAGTGCAAGTGCGGGGTCGATCCATAGGGAACTTGGTAAGTGTGTGGATTCAATTGAGTTTATAATTAATTTGTGAATTATGATGAATTTAGAGTGGATTTTATTATTTTGTATTAAGGAACTTGTTTTGATTACTTGGAAAGAATAATTAATGATTAAGAAGAAGAAAACAATGGATTTTAACAATTTAAGAGAAAACAACAAGTGAATTTTTGATGTATTTAGCAGAAAAAAGAGCGTGTTGGGGATATGGAGAGTATGGAATTTTAATGAGGATTCATTATATGGTTGTGTTGTTCATTATAATTCAAAATTATGGATCTCAATTATGATAAGATTCCCTTGGTCCGGTTAATTTCATCTTGGAATTGAAGAAATTTGATTCCTCAGTCCGGTAGTCAGTGTTTCACAATTCTTACTTTTAGTTCAGTCCATTAATGAATCGAAGAATTCCTTCAATGATCATGAAGTTGTTTCATCGTTATTCTTCTTTTAGATCCCTGAGAATTATATCCTTGGTCTGGTTCAGAATTCCCAGTAGTAGTTAACAATGGTTTAAGAAGAATAAAAAGAATTTAAAAAGAACAGACACAACCACATAAATCATTACAACATACAATACTTTATCACCCACAGCCCCAACACAAGGGGTGTTTAGTTACACATATATGAAATAATGAAAATAACACCTTCGATACCTGATGATATCATTGATTAAGCTACAAAGAGAGGTGTCAGAAGGTGGAATGGTGGGGTAGTGGTACAACGGTGGTTCAGGAGTATGGCAGCAGAAGTTCCACCCTCTTCAAGTGTTCTATCCCTCTCTGGTTCGGAGGCCAAGGCCTCTATTTATATAAAAATAAATCACACACCGTGTACAAAAGTACACTTCGTGTAGTCTTGTCAAATCGCTTTTATTGATGTTTTTCTTCGGTAGGTGGCCAGCCACGCCGTCTTTGACTTATAGGGCATCAGAGGTCAGTTGGTGGACAATACATGGCATGTAGAGTCACCACACATGGCGTGTAATCCCTAGAAAGTGCCACCAACTACATCTAGAAGCTCGTACATGGCGTGTATTGGTAATCCACATGGCGTGTAGTCTCTGGATGGTGAATTGGGTGTGTAATCCCCCTTTTGATCTGTGTCCCCGTCTGAATGTACACAACGTGTATAAAAGTACGCGTTGTGTAGTTGCAAAATTTCCACAGACTTCCCTTGATTTGTGTATCTTTGTCAGAAACTTCCTGAGAATAAACAGAATCACCAAAATCAAAGAATATGCTCATGAAACATCAGATATTTTCTGAAAACATGTTTTTATTTTCAATAATATATATGAAAATGTATACACAAATTGGGTGCATCATGATCATTTTAATAAAAATACTTATGTATTTTATGGATAATAATTCATTCCATTATATAGGAGTACAACACATGAGTCATATGTGAGTACCCTTATGATTTTTCCATATCATTATAGAATTAACCATACTCCATTTCATAAAACAATAGTAAAATACATGATTTAATTGGGATTATCCAAAAAATGTACTCATTCTGTGGGAATACTACTTATCTTAATCTCTATGATAAGGTAGTACCACATATGTTACTTATGGGTGTAGCTGACCACCCATGAGGTTACATTAATTCCATGCGGTAGAAAATGTTTAGGTATTAATTTTCTCACACCATAGTGAATGAATATATGGTATAGTATTCAAGAAGTCTACAAATTAACTCCCATTGACAACACATTGATTCTCATAAGTGTGTTTTCACCAATTTGTAACGCAATATTTTAATATAAAATATTATTGAAATTGATAACCAAAATCAAATTATAATGTGTATGGAAACTATTAATGAAATTAAATATATGTAATGAGTTTCAAAGGATAGTTTCCATGAAAATATATATGATCTCTTTCATTCATAAATCAGTTGAATTAGTTGGTTTGAGGGATAATAAATTATAATTGACTTCAATATGGTCCAATTTATCAATTAAACTTAATTTAATCTAAATATTTTTAGTAATTTATTAATCAAAATTTATTTAATTATATTATAAATATTAGAAAAATAAAAATAAAAATTATTGTTTATAATATATTCCTCTTAGACAATATAGAAATCCTCCCAGGAAAACACTTATTGTTAAAGAATTATAATGCAATAATATTTAACATGATTTCCAAAGATAATTCTAAACTATGATAATATCATTATGATTGATATTGATAGAAGAAGTATTTTACCTATACACTTAACCATATCTTCTTATCAATTATACTATTAGTGACTCATGATTCAATGGCCCTTAAACAATGATACTATAATATTATTAAGGAATGAGACTAATGTAAGAAATATACACTTTATAAAACTGTAGCCAGTGGTAGATTATTAAATTGTTAATAAAGTAGAAAATATTTCAATATATAGGATTTAATGTTTATAGATATTTGAAGAAAGGATAAATAAATATTATGTAAATCACATTTTAATCATATAGTATACCAAAAAATAAATAACTAATTTATTATTTCACCATTATTATCCTTAGATCATATATAGAATCCTTTAGGGTTTCTTGTGTAATTGGGGAAAATATATATATAGTGATATAAGATGCCAAGTAAGGTGGGCCATATAATAAAATTTAACATATAATAAACATGACATAAGAATTATTTATGAAAAAATACTCAAATTATACCAAGTTATTGAAAACCTAAGCATAACATATCCATGGATGATATACTGGTGAAAATATATAATCACAAGGGTGTCAATAATATATTTCATAATTATGGAATTCATAGTGTTAAAAAATAACCATATTTTAAAGGCCTTTGTATAAGACCTCATATATAAAAGGGAAGGAATACACCCTTTACAAATGAGAGTTTGTCTCATATGAAAAAATGATATATCTATATTATATATAATTTTAGAACCTACCCATCATAGAATAAGTATAACTCATCCACCAAATTAAAATAATAGAAAAAATATATATCGAAATGATTCCTAAGGAACCTATTATATAATCCTAAATAATTAATAAATTGTTATTTTCATAGAAAAATGGTTATATTAATTGTCATTATTTCCCTAGTCAATGTATAAATTTGGATATATATGTGAAATTGAGCCAAAAATGTAACGCCCCGACCCCAGTTACCCAGAGTCGGTGCATTACTTCGTAACATTGGCATGATCACAAGAAAGATCAAATCCCGAAAGACCGATTGGTTTAGTAGCCTTGGAAACACTAGATATAATCATAAAGTTTTACATTACATTTCAAAGTGAAAAACTACTACAACAACCAAGTCTTCATATCTACACTATTAACCCCTCATAATATCCCTGCAAGTCATTCATAAATTACTTCTTCACTACCTGGGGAAAATAAAACATAGAAAAGGGGTGAGCTCAAATGCCCAGTAAGGATAACAATATAGAGGAACATTCAAAATAAGCATAAACATTTAAGGCAATGAATTACTAAAACAAAAGCCTTTTAAAATTGAACTTCAACATAGTATGGCAAAAGTAAAATGAAATAATTCCATTTACTTGTTCACATGGATATTCTACTAATCGAATAATCACATGCAATATCAATAACCACTTTCATAATTAAGGAATGAATAATGTCAAACGTTAATTTCATTGTCTAGGCCTCATCCCAAGACCTAGGGGTTACTTCTAACCGGAACCCAACCCGGAGTGCCTCTAATAACCGGACACCAACCCGGAGTGCCTCTAATAACCGGACACCAACCCGGAGTGCCTCTAATAACCGGACACCAAACCGGAGGGCTTACTTTTACCAGTCCCTAACCTGGAGGGCTTACTTTAACCAGTCCCCAACCTGGAGGGCTTACTTTTACCGGTCCCCAACCCGGAACATACTTGTTTAGCACATTCATCTGAAGAAACGTTTGAAATATAACATAAACATTCGGGTTAAAACTAGCATACGAAATTTCAATAGTTTCACTATAAACTATGAATGGTATAAAATAGCACATCCACATTCAAACATATCACAAAACCTTCAATACAATATAGAAGTTTTGTATTATAATAAATCAACTTCAAATAATCTTAAAATCCATCAAAGGATGTTGACATAGATGAAATCAAAATTCTTTTAAAAGAAGTATCTCCTTTTATTTTGAAAACATTTAAGATCCATATAAAATAAAACATTTTCTTTTAAAATATTCTTATAAGCTTTTAAGGAAAGCTTCGACGATTTTATAACGGCGGAAAGTAACCGCACCCGCCGTATAAGTTAAAAAAAAACATTCTTACCTCAATTCTGTCGAAAAGGTTAAAAAGGACCTTGTTTTGAAAACGACGGAAAGATTCCTTTATAAACCACTTATAAAAGTCAAAAAGGGTATAAATGACTTTAACTCATATTTTAGTAAATAGTAAAAATGTTTTGAAATACATTTTTAAGAAACATGGATGTGGATGATAAAGAGATCCCAATAGATTATTACGTATAAACAACCTCGGATAATGAAGAGATTGTGAAATAACCCTTACCTTGTACTTTTCCTTGGTTGGGGTAGGTTAACCTCCTGTATAATGGTGAAATAATTGTTATTAAATTATACAAGAATCATATATATTAATACGATATCATATATGATCTTTTAACATTGATTTGTTAATAATATCTTAGAATTATCGTCGTTTCGGGTGTTAACTTACTCATTTTCTTTTATATGTTTTGTTACATAAGACATGTTTGTTGTATCATATTCATATCCATAATGATATCAAGTCCTTAAACATCATTTTTAAATCATAAAATGATAATTATACTTTAATGGATATGATGGAGAATGAATCTCATCGCGTTCGTGGAGACGGTAGTCCGTACGTACGCACGAGCGACGATATCATTCTTTTGATATTAAAATAATATATAAATGGATGGTATATCATATATACAGAATCATTAACATGTTTTATTTATTATTTACATGAGTTACACATCATTATTATACCCATCCAAATAATATTATATTGAATAACAATTACACCACGACGTGGAGACGGTAAGCCGTACGTACGCACGTATGGTGACATGTTATTCAAAGGGTGGATAGAATACTGAATATAGTTGTACCATATTTATAATAACATCACAGTATATGTATGATACTGGAGTTATTATTTTAGAATGGTAAGAACAAAGGAAGAAGAAGTGGAAGAAGAAAGGAACTTAGAAAAGGGTGGTGAAATCATTACCTCTTCTTCGGGTTCTTCCTTTTGATTTGATCAAAAGGGCTCCTTAGGTTGGCTTTCTGATCAAACTAAGGCCTCTAGGTTGTAGTTAGGGATGTTGGGAGAGTATTTGGGCAGAGTTTTGCCGAACCAAAAGGCTTTGAAGGTGTGGAGAAATGAGAAGGAGGAGTGCCCTTTTATAAGAGGGGTGAGGGGCACCTTTGGAAAAGCTAGAAATATTAATTTATAATAAATTCATATTAGGTTTCTAATGGCTCCAAAGTTGACTATTCAAAGGTTAAGGTAGGGATGGGTCGAAAACAACTCAACCAATAGAATTTAGACAGGTTTGGGTGCTTATATTAACCTTATCTTTAAGTATTAACTCTAAGTTAATTAGTTTCACTTTTACAATGTCTCTTTGTATTTTTATATTATATGGTTACTAAACTTACCATATACATACAAGAGACCCCCAAGTGGTCCATTAATGATAAACCTATCATGATATAAGTCTCTTGGCCGAACCTTAGATTTTTAGGAATTTAATATCAATTAATAATATAATATTTGTTTTAAGAACTCTTTTATGTCAATTTTGACACTATTCAATAGTTGATTTTTGTGAAACTCATAACAGATTGATTACTTCGAAAAAAGTCAATTAAAGCAATCCTAATATATCATATTATCCTAGAAAATTAGTTTAATTCATTAAAAGTTTCATATTATATTTATTTGGGTATTTTTAATATCAATTATTTTGATTTTTCACTATTATAGTAATTACTGCATCATCATTGTGTCATAAATAAAATAAATTATTTAATGTCTAAAAATTATAAATAAAATATCATTATGTAGGAAATCTTTTTAGCTTTCTAATTAATATTTATAATCGAAATTCCAACATTTATAACCCTATGTAAAAATTGTTCTTCTAAAAGATGTAAGCTTATGCCATTTTTATTTTTATTTTAACTTTATTAATGTAAAGTGTCCCTACCACATACAAGTGGCTCCAAGGGGTCCCAAAATTGACCCAAGGATGCTCATGGTCGGGTATGTGTCCACCAATAAGGTTAGGACACGTTTTAGGGTAATTTTGTATTATTATAATATTATTTTTTTAACCCTTATTTACCGGATTTACCCTTTAACCATGGTAAATAAAATATTTACCGCAGTAATTATTCAAAATGTGTAAAAATAAAAGTTACCTATTTACATAATTTGGACATCCTGATTCCAAATATGGAATCCATTTTCCTAAATTCAAAACACAGAAGTGGCAGAAATTAATTTAAAATTAATTCCCGCTGTCAAAACAAAAAGCGTGTTTTTAAGAGGTAATAACTATCAAAAGATTGACACTTGTTTATGTTCGGTTTAATTGTAAAATTATGTCCAATGACCAACATTTTATTAAATGGTAAAAATATATTCTAAATATACTTTAAAACCACTCAAATTCATAATTTATCACTATTAATTATTTTGATTAAAAAAGTTGTTTTTAATTAAAATTTAGAAATTTTCACTATTCATCAAAATATGAAAGTTATCTGAAATGTACCAAAATTTCACCCTAGGCTAATTTCAATATTCCGAATCCAAAAATGAAGTCCATTTTGAAATATAAAATATATATGATTTCAAAAATTAGGTATTACTATTCACAACGGCTAGTTTAATTAGTTGTGGTGTGTGTTAGAACTCGAGGTTGCGTACAACACACGCTATCGCATTATTCGAAGGGAAACGTACCGTGGAAGCTTGGGGTGTTTCATTTTAAATTTTTGATGTCCCCATTTAGTCAAAAAGTTTAAAATATTCTATTTAAAAAGGTTTCACTATTAGAAGTTGATAAAAGTGAAATACTGAAAATGAATCTGTTCTTGCATTATGACTAAGAAACTCATAATAGGGATTCTAAAATTATAAGGATTATATAAAGTTCAAAATGTAGTTAATACTATTCATGACCTCTTTTAATGGTGTGATTGAACTCAGTGTTGCGTGTAGTGCAAGTTATTGAATTATTTTTAAGAAATAACACACTATGAAATCTTGGGGTGTTACATTCTCCCCTCCTTCAATAAATTGCGTCCTCGCAATTTGAAATTGTTCTTCAAAAATAAAAGGTTGAAAGTAGAAAATATATTTGTGGGAAAACCCACATCGGAAATTGGGTTACTAAAATTTAGTCTTAATATGAGGAAAAGAGAAATTAAAGGGTCACCACCAAATTATGATCTCGATTAGGAGAACATTGGTGGCAATTAGAGACATATAATTGGAGGAAAAACGTAAATATTTATAGGTAGTGATTGAGGTCATCAATCACAAACAAGTATAAAATTGAGGTCTTTAAACTCATCAATCCATGATGATTTGAAGTACCATCGGTTCAACAAAATATATGGTATTGGGACAACACATTTTTGACATTTCAAAATATCTTAGTTGAAATCCCACATCGAAAAATGAATTAATGAGGCCTCTATTTAAAATAAAGAGTGGAAAGTATGAAGATTACCGAAAATAACACATACTAGGGTTCCATGTAGGAAAATATGGATATGGAAGAGAAATCTAACCATCAATTATCTGATGGAGAGTGGTAGAGAACATGGCTATGAAAAGGCCAACAATCCCAAAGCCATAAATTTGTGATGATTTAAGGTACCATCTAGGACAACATTTTTGTTCTAAGTTTATATTATTAATGTTGAGGAATTTATTTATGAGATTGGATAAGATAATAAGGAGATATACTTACTTTATAATTAGAATTTTACCCATTAATAAATTTCTACCACAAACTCATCTTTCATTCTAATAGAACGTAATTTTTTTTATTTATACTATTCGTACAGGGTTCCAAAATAAATGAATTATAATTCATCTACCAGATCTTTTAAAAAAACTACATTATTTAATTCAGGACATCTCGTGGGTCAGTGGTAGGTGATACACCCTTGTCGCCCTTCGGTTGCGGGTTCAAGTCTCGCAGCCTTGCCGGACGCGACGGGTTGCCGCCCGACCTCTGGGTTGTCCTTTTATGGCAATCCAAAATAATCCAAACTAGAACTATCCAAAATACTTCTGTCTAAACTCACAGTCCAACATTTATAAGGAAGGTAAACATAATATAGATCCTTTTTACCCCGTAATAGAATATGAATACCTTCATCATGTATTACCATATTCCTTATTGATTACATTCATGCTCCCTTATTCCATATAGAATGCTGGATATACTTCATTAATCCAAAAATGTTTTAAACCCCAACAATGATGGAATATACAAATCATTAATCAGCTTCAAGTTAGTCAATAATATCCAATATAATTTATCCAAAATAATCACATATTATTCCAAAATCACTACCTCAGTATCAGAACTATATTCTGATTTATCATTCTCTCAACCATATATTTTCCAAAAATTTAACCTTCTATTGAGTCACTTTTCTTTGTTCCACACAATCTCAAGTCCTTAATGAAATAGTACTGCAGTACAATCCTTATATACTCCATAATTATTATAACAAGTACATTGTTGATACAACACTCAATTGACATAATCAACATAAGAACTCTAATCATTCCTCTTCATCTGTGGTAGTATCATAACTTGATTATTATCCAATAGCATCATTTGCGGCATAGTCTGATGACTGGGACATAGGTTCGCGTAGTGTCCAAACTCCTTGTAAATGAAGCATTGTACATTTGAAACCATTTTCTTACCCTTGCAGTCATGTACTTTGTGCCCTTTTTCTCCACACTTATAACAAACTCCCATTCCTTTCAGGCAAGTTCCAGGGTGTTTCTTTCCACAGTTACCACATATGGGAAAATTCTTCTTTTCCCTCTTCCCTTTATCCATCTTTCTCTCTGATATCCTTTTCTTCTCTTGCTTCCCTTCAAATCCATAGGACTCAGTAAAATACATGATATTATTTCTTCATATGATGATAATACATGGGAGACTATTTCTCTTATAAATTCTAGCTTAAGACCATGAAAGATATGATCCTTCCTTCTCTTTGGATCATGTGCATTTCTGGAGTTCTCATTCCTTCTACTGGGCGCCATTTCTAAACAATGGCATAAACTAGATCAGTTTATGAATCAAAATACATAATCCCATACTTATAAAACACCTAACATAAATTGAACTATTTATGGATATAATCCATAATCATAAGAATGTTTTCTTTGAGGAAGTATATACTCATAATCCCTTCAAAATGATTTGTAACGAAAATGAGAGTTATCCTAAGCATATCCCCCGGGAGTGTCGTAACCAAGAGTGCAGCAAGGCCCGTTGTCGTGCACCAGTTCCCTTTCGAGTCTAGCTCAAAGCGGTGTTTTTGGGTTTTACCCCTAGGTACATCTGTGCCAGAGCCGCCTCTACCTGCTCGTATCCAGACAGGGATGTATTGCTCGGAAAACTCACAAAATCTCTACAATACCAAAATTCTAGGAAGTTCTTCTATACTAATCCTCAAAGTTCATCTTAGGTCTACGTGCTCTAATCAGAGTTTATCTAAATCTAGCTTCCAAGGTTTGTACTAAACTTCCTCTGATACCAACTGTAACGCCCCGACCCCAGTTACCCAGAGTCGGTGCATTACTTCGTAACATTGGCATGATCACAAGAAAGATCAAATCCCGAAAGACCGATTGGTTTAGTAGCCTTGGAAACACTAGATATAATCATAAAGTTTTACATTACATTTCAAAGTGAAAAACTACTACAACAACCAAGTCTTCATATCTACACTATTAACCCCTCATAATATCCCTGCAAGTCATTCATAAATTACTTCTTCACTACCTGGGAAAAATAAAACATAGAAAAGGGGTGAGCTCAAATGCCCAGTAAGGATAACAATATAGCGGAACATTCAAAATAAGCATAAACATTTAAGGCAATGAATTACTAAAACAAAAGCCTTTTAAAATTGAACTTCAACATAGTATGGAAAAAGTAAAATGAAATAATTCCATTTACTTGTTCACATGGATATTCTACTAATCGAATAATCACATGCAATATCAATAACCACTTTCATAATTAAGGAATGAATAATGTCAAATGTTAATTTCATTGTCTAGGCCTCATCACAAGACCTAGGGGTTACTTCTAACCGGAACCCAACCCGGAGTGCCTCTAATAACCGGACACCAACCCGGAGTGCCTCTAATAACCGGACACCAACCCGGAGTGCCTCTAATAACCGGACACCAAACCGGAGGGCTTACTTTTACCAGTCCCTAACCTGGAGGGCTTACTTTAACCAGTCCCCAACCTGGAGGGCTTACTTTTACCGGTCCCCAACCCGGAACATACTTGTTTAGCACATTCATCTGAAGAAACGTTTGAAATATAACATAAACATTCAGGTTAAAACTAGCATACGAAATTTCAATAGTTTCACTATAAACTATGAATGGTATAAAATAGCACATCCACATTCAAACATATCACAAAACCTTCAATACAATATAGAAGTTTTGTATTATAATAAATCAACTTCAAATAATCTTAAAATCCATCAAAGGATGTTGACATAGATGAAATCAAAATTATTTTAAAAGAAGTATCTCCTTTTATTTTGAAAACATTTAAGATCCATATAAAATAAAACATTTTCTTTGAAAATATTCTTATAAGCTTTTAAGGAAAGCTTCGACGATTTTATAACGGCTGAAAGTAACCGCACCCGCCGTATAAGTTAAAAAAACATTCTTACCTCAATTCTGTCGAAAAGGTTAAAAAGGACCTTGTTTTGAAAACGACGGAAAGATTCCTTTATAAACCACTTATAAAAGTCAAAAAGGGTATAAATGACTTTAACTCATATTTTAGTAAATAGTAAAAATGTTTTGAAATACATTTTTAAGAAACATGGATGTGGATGATAAAGAGATCCCAATAGATTATTACGTATAAACAACCTCGGATAATGAAGAGATTGTGAAATAACCCTTACCTTGTACTTTTCCTTGGTTGGGGTAGGTTAACCTCCTGTATAATGGTGAAATAATTGTTATTAAATTATACAAGAATCATATATATTAATACGATATCATATATGATCTTTTAACATTGATTTGTTAATAATATCTTAGAATTATCGTCGTTTCGGGTGTTAACTTACTCATTTTCTTTTATATGTTTTGTTACATAAGACATGTTTGTTGTATCATATTCATATCCATAATGATATCAAGTCCTTAAACATCATTTTTAAATCATAAAATGATAATTATACTTTAATGGATATGATGGAGAATGAATCTCATCGCGTTCGTGGAGACGGTAGTCCGTACGTACGCACGAGCGACGATATCATTCTTTTGATATTAAAATAATATATAAATGGATGGTATATCATATATACAGAATCATTAACATGTTTTATTTATTATTTACATGAGTTACACATCATTATTATACCCATCCAAATAATATTATATTGAATAACAATTACACCACGACGTGGAGACGGTAAGCCGTACGTACGCACGTATGGTGACATGTTATTCAAAGGGTGGATAGAATACTGAATATAGTTGTACCATATTTATAATAACATCACAGTATATGTATGATACTGGAGTTATTATTTTAGAATGGTAAGAACAAAGGAAGAAGAAGTGGAAGAAGAAAGGAACTTAGAAAAGGGTGGTGAAATCATTACCTCTTCTTCGGGTTCTTCCTTTTGATTTGATCAAAAGGGCTCCTTAGGTTGGCTTTCTGATCAAACTAAGGCCTCTAGGTTGTATTTAGGGATGTTGGGAGAGTATTTGGGCAGAGTTTTGCCGAACCAAAAGGCTTTGAAGGTGTGGAGAAATGAGAAGGAGGAGTGCCCTTTTATAAGAGGGGTGAGGGGCACCTTTGGAAAAGCTAGAAATATTAATTTATAATAAATTCATATTCGGTTTCTAATGGCTCCAAAGTTGACTATTCAAAGGTTAAGGTAGGGATGGGTCGAAAACAACTCAACCAATAGAATTTAGATAGGTTTGGGTGCTTATATTAACCTTATCTTTAAGTATTAACTCTAAGTTAATTAGTTTCACTTTTACAATGTCTCTTTGTATTTTTATATTATATGGTTACTAAACTTACCATATACATACAAGCGACCCCCAAGTGGTCCATTAATGATAAACCTATCATGATATAAGTCTCTTGGCCGAACCTTAGATTTTTAGGAATTTAATATCAATTAATAATATAATATTTGTTTTAAGAACTCTTTTATGTCAATTTTGACACTATTCAATAGTTGATTTTTTTGAAACTCATAACAGATTGATTACTTCGAAAAAAGTCAATTAAATCAATCCTAATATATCATATTATCCTAGAAAATTAGTTTAATTCATTAAAAGTTTCATATTATATTTATTTGGGTATTTTTAATATCAATTATTTTGATTTTTCACTATTATAGTAATTACTGCATCATCATTGTGTCATAAATAAAATAAATTATTTAATGTCTAAAAATTATAAATAAAATATCATTATGTAGGAAATCTTTTTAGCTTTCTAATGAATATTTATAATCGAAATTCCAACATGTATAACCCTATGTAAAAATTGTTCTTCTAAACGATGTAAGCTTATGCCATTTTTATTTTTATTTTAACTTTATTAATGTAAAGTGTCCCTACCACATACAAGTGGCTCCAAGGGGTCCCCAAATTGACCCAAGGATGCTCATGGTCGGGTATGTGTCCACCAATAAGGTTAGGACACGTTTTAGGGTAATTTTGTATTATTATAATATTATTTTTTTAACCCTTATTTACCGGATTTACCCTTTAACCATGGTAAATAAAATATTTACCGCAGTAATTATTCAAAATGTGTAAAAATAAAAGTTACCTATTTACATAATTTGGACATCCTGATTCCAAATATGGAATCCATTTTCCTAATTTCAAAACACAGAAGTGGCAGAAATTAATTTAAAATTAATTCCCGCTGTCAAAACAAAAAGCGTGTTTTTAAGAGGTAATAACTATCAAAAGATTGACACTTGTTTATGTTCGGTTTAATTGTAAAATTATGTCCAATGACCAACATTTTATTAAATGGTAAAAATATATTCTAAATATACTTTAAAACCACTCAAATTCATAATTTATCACTATTAATTATTTTGATTAAAAAAGTTGTTTTTAATTAAAATTTAGAAATTTTCACTATTCATCAAAATATGAAAGTTATCTGAAATGTACCAAAATTTCACCCTAGGCTAATTTCGATATTCTGAATCCAAAAATGAAGTCCATTTTGAAATATAAAATATATATGATTTCAAAAATTAGGTATTACTATTCACAACGGCTAGTTTAATTAGTTGTGGTGTGTGTTAGAACTCGAGGTTGCGTACAACACACGCTATCGCATTATTCGAAGGGAAACGTACCGTGGAAGCTTGGGGTGTTTCATTTTAAATTTTTGATGTCCCCATTTAGTCAAAAAGTTTAAAATATTGTATTTAAAAAGGTTTCACTATTAGAAGTTGATAAAAGTGAAATACTGAAAATGAATCTGTTCTTGCATTATGACTAAGAAACTCATAATAGGGATTCTAAAATTATAAGGATTATATAAAGTTCAAAATGTAGTTAATACTATTCATGACCTCTTTTAATGGTGTGATTGAACTCAGTGTTGCGTGTAGTGCAAGTTATTGAATTATTTTTAAGAAATAACACACTATGAAATCTTGGGGTGTTACAAAAAAATTATAAACTATAGGATATTCAAAATGAAATGTGAAGTACAGTTATTGAGGTATGATAATAGAGTAATATGTTAGTGTAAATCCCCTGAATAAAAATATCAATAAATATTAATTAATTTCTAAATTTATTTTAAATAGTAGGCTACCAACATATTAATATAAAAATCTTTTCAATAAAATTATGATTATATAACACTAAATTTTTATTAAAATTAGAGATATAAATATTTAACAATGAGAAAACCCATATTCATTATTATTTGATTAAAAATGATTTTTTTTTTACCAAATTCATGTTTAATATACATTGGAACCAATAATGGTTCCCCCTAGTACATCACCGCTATCTTTCACTAGAAAAAGTAACCCTCTTAGAAACAATAAACCATTTATACCACAAGTACAAGAAATATATTGAGTTTCTTATAATAGAATTTATGGTTATAGTAGAATGAGAGGGAATAGTAACATAAAAAGGTAAAATAATGAGGGTTAATTGTAATATATCATTTATAGTACTATAAAGGTTTTATTAGAATATAATATAAAAAATTTATGTATTACAATTTAAAGAAATCAAAATGATTAAAAAATTGAAATTTGGAGAAGATATTAAAAAGCCATACCTGAAATCATATATCTCATTTTAAGCATCAACCATCATCAATAATAAAATTAAATTTATTATATTAGGATACTTCAATAACTGAGTAGGACCATACCTAAAAAAAATAAAAGTAAAAGAAAATGGTAGAATGTGCAAGGGGGTTTAAATTTATGGTTATTGATCTCACCACTCACATCTGAGTAAACCAAGGATGAACAGAATGATAGTGTAAAAAAGGAACACATTGAACTTTTATTCCCAATAAATTTATTTACTAGCACTTAAATCACTTGATTTTCCACTATATAGGTATGAATTATATTCATATGGAGGAACTCAAAATAATGGAAGCATCCAAACTAGTAGGGAATAAATATTTATTGAACATTTAGGGAAATGTTCTCTATAGACTTAATATAAAGGGATGAATTTGATTCAATCCATAGATCATTAAACACATATTGAAAATTGTACTCAATCTCCCAAATCATTTTCTAGATTTAAAGTTTTATGGTCGATCAATTACCATTGTAGTGTTGAAAGAATCCCATAACAAATAGACAATATGTGAAGAAGATACCACCACGCCTTAAATATCCTAGTTCACCCAAATACAATATATTAATTACTCTATTAATAATAATTTTATTATTTAATTATTATTATTCCTTTATATTTTATTTATAATTATATTTTGAAAAATTTCTTTTTTATATTAATAGATTATAGACTCTCTATCCATAGTTCCAAAACTTATTTTATACAATGGTATCATTTAAAGGAATTTTTAAAATGGTTCTTCAAACTCTAGAAGTATTAAGCTCTAGTGTAAAAAAATTTTCCTTTACGTTTTGTAAATTATTTTGGAATTTGAATTTTTATTATTCCACAACATGGGTCATTCCAGAAATTTAGATTTGGATTTGAATTTAGAGAGTGGGATCCTTTTAAGAATATGTGTTTGGATATAGATCAGTTTTCTATAGGTGGGTTGTGTTTATGGGTTAGTATCAATAGTTCTCGATTTATATAGGAATATTTGGAAGGAGTTTTACAATTTTCATGGATTGGAATGTGTGTTTTAGGGAAAATTATACAGTAAGTCATATAATGAAAATTTCTAGTTAATTTTGAGACGAAAAAGTTGGTCTATATAGATAAAACTTAGTTAAGGATTAACCATGTGTATTAATGGGGGAACCATGAAATGTGTATTTTTATAGTGGCTTGGCACATATTTGGAACATGATTTTATAGAAACTATAAATAAACTATAATTTAGTAGAAGATGGGTTCTGAACAATTAGTGTATATTTTGGATAATCGGGCAGTAAAAATCCATGGTCTATCATTTTTTAGTAATAGGGGATTTACACACTTTTACCATTTTAATACTTAAAACAACACCCATCATTCTCCTCTCCGTCATATACATCGACTAGGGGTTTATTTTACACCTTCATCCTTTGATCCCCTTTGATTATGGGGTGTTTTTATACTTAATTGACTCAAGGCATTCACAATTTTTATTATTTTAGACAATACACCTTTTAAGTGGTGAGGTGGAGCCATTACAAGTCCTGAAGGGTTAAGATACAATTACATGACCTGTAGGTCATAGAGGAAATCATCTAGACAAGACAACTTGGGATTTCACCTCCCCAAAAAATGTCTATCAGCACTCCACCTTCATAAGTCTAGTTGGATAGCTATCCTATGTAGAGATACACATGCATGGTACCAATGGAAATTCCATACCCTCTCATTCTTCCAATTCGAGTTTTCTATGCTCTCGTGAGTGTGTCTACTCCGAATGCTCATCTGGAGCCTTGTCCCTTATAATCTGACCGGTACATTTGTATCTTCATGTATCCAGAAGTACTTGGGGTGACTCGAAGGCCTTGAGGTGGCCCAAAGGTCTTGAGAGACAACTAGATAGAAGTCCTTGGGTGGCCCAAAAGCCTTACAGTACCCGAGGACCAAATAGATGGCCCAAAGGACTAGATGGATGAATAGTTACAGCTGCTATAGTGCTAAACAATACCTTCTATAGTACCTACTATAGTAACTACTATAGTTCCTAATTTAGTAACTCGGAAATATGTCTCCACCTAGATTTTATCTCGGGTCTCTTGGATGAACTTTCTGAGTCATCACCAACTAGGCTGAGGCTCATGTGCTTATGGGGTGGTTTTAGAGGCTTGTTGTAGTGATCCATAAAGACTCTATTCCTTAGTCTCACAATATTTATAGTTTCAATTATTTCATTATAATATTGGGTGATTGGATTTGGGTCCTTGATTATGATTTCACCAATTCATGGTGGAATCATCTCTTTTTGATTGGGCATTCATATAGAGTATCTAAATGAAATCTTGAGAGGATTTCAACACACTATTTCTCAATTATTCAATGGAGGTACATCACTGTATGAGTTATCATTGGAATCTTGGATTTAAATAGAAAAATATATGGTTAAATTTTCACCATGTGATAGTTATTTTTCTAAAGATGGTTTTAGGGGGTACTCCATAGAGCTTCTATGAGTGTTTGGTTGTAGTTTCAATGTGATGGGTTTTCTCAATGAGAGTTTGAGAATCATTACTAACCAAATTAATTATAAATTATAATAATATATTATAATAATATATTATATACTTAAACATATTAATTATAGCATGTGATTTATTAAGATAAGTTCTTTGGAGGTGATTTGATATTTTCATGTTGTTGGGAGAGGATGTTTAGGCTCCTTTAAAGGGAAATGATTTCATTTGATGTTGGTTTTACTTTGAGAATATAATTTTGTATATTGTGTTGACATATAATATTTGAAATATTTTATCACAAATAGGGGAGACAAAAATTTTCAATTATACAAAATATGACTTAAAATAAAAGTACTAGAAATTGAAAATGTTAGAAGGGATAAAATCATCCCTTGTGTACTAGTTGGCCACCATAACTGTCGATTGTTAAGTGATTTACAATGAAATGTATTAATTAAATAATATATTAATTTTAAACTGGTTTGTACCCTTTTTTAGTGATTATTTTATGGATTTATGATGAGAGTGTTCTATGAGATATATGGGACCCATAGGGGAATAAATTTATAGAAATTAACGATACTTAGTGGGCTTACTATTTGGTTCCCTTAGTGACCTCCGAGTAGATGAGCATATAAGACTATGATTATTAGAATGAGTAAACCAAGATTTAATATCTATGAGGGGTGGATGTTAACATTGAATTTTACAATTAGATTTTAGATCCTAATTATGTTTCCCAAGTTATGATATGATCTAAGGGGCATCAGAGGATTCCCCGGTTCCATGTTAATCCAATTGAGGGGTAGTTCCTAGAGACTGGTATAGATAATTGTGAGTGTTACCATTAAAACTAAGTATAAAATATGATTTTATAAAATATATGTTATTATGGAATTTGGTTTGTGAACTTTATTGGCTAGCCTAGGCAACATATGGTGATTTCAAGTAGGTAGATGACCAGTGTGGTTTGAATTGAGGATTTGATGATAATGTACCCCATATTATATGATCTAAGGGACATCAAAGGCTTCCTAAGTTCCAAAATGATCCCATTGAGGGTTAGTTCCTAGAGACTAGTATTTATAATCATGAGTGTCACTATTGAAACTGAGTATAAAATATGATTTTCTAACAAAGATGTTATTATGGCCTTTGGGTTGTGCACTTGACTGGCTACCCTGGGAGACATGTGGTGATTTCAAGTAGGTAGATGAACCGTGTGGTTTCACTTTAGGATTTGATGATAATTTACCCCATATTATATAAGTGGTTTCCTAAATATTTATGTGGTTTATGTTTTCCTAGGTGTGTGTGTTTTATTTAAACATATCTATGAAAATGTGGGTTCATGCACTGGGGGTGGGATTGACTACTGGGTAAAAGATGCCACATACCTTGTTTGGGGTAGGGGATATGACAAATCAGATTTGTGAAACTTTTTATGATACTAGTGATGGGTATATTTACTATTGATGGGTTTTAATGTTTTGAGGATGGGTATATTTATGATGGTTGGTTTATATGGTTTTGAGGTTGGGTATATTTCCTTATGCAGTTTCTCATGTTTTAAGATGGGTATATTTCCCATGGTTTTTACCATGTTTTGGGGATTGGTATATCTACTATGGTTGGTTTATTATGCTCTAGGGATAGTTATATCCCCTCGGTGATTAATTTTTCTTAGAGACACTCTAACATGTTCTGAATAATGTATATTCTATCTCATGTGTCACCTTAAAACCTAAGAATCTATAGAGGTCATTCATTTATGCTTTAATAGTATATTTTTATTATTATGGGAATGTAATATCAAAATACACTATATTTTATTTTTATTTATGGGACTACATTAGTAGTTATCTACTGACATGTAGTCAATCCACTCTTGAGATATCCTAGACCCCCAATCACAGGTTTAGTGTTACAATCACATTTATTACATACTGGATTTGAATCCAACTGAGGTGTTTGAGGCTATAATAATATATATTACAAATTGTTTTCAATATTTAAACATTAAAAATCATAATAATATCCAAATCCCATAACCTAAAATTTCATTATCATTAGATTTTAGCTAAAAACCCATTATTGTAAACATTTTCAACAATCACACTATACTATATCCCTAGATAGATATCTCCAAGGTTATAATCATCATCATAACCCGGAGAATGTAAATAGAAACATAAGGGTGAAATTAAATGTTCAACATAGTAAAAACTAATAAACATGGAATCAAGTGTTAAATAATAAAAATTTAAGAAAGCATGAGCTTGGGAAAATATATTATTGAAAATAATATAAAATAATAATAGTTGTTCATATGGAATATTTGAAGGAATTTTAATATCAAATGACCATAAATATTTTAAGACATAATAGTGATGAATCATGAGACAATAATAAAAATTCACAGAGTATAACACATATATATAACATAGATATGAGGCATAATAATAAGAATAGGAATGTATGAAATCATTGACTTAGTTTTCCATTATTATTTCAATGCATAGTTCTTGTGAGAAACAACTATTTTCAAACACACTTACAAATATTCTCTTTAATCATACCTAACCAGAAATACACTCACACATAATCACTTCAAGGATAAATAACCACAAATACCCTCACATACAGTCCTTGTGAGCATAACTAACCAAAAATTCACTAATTAAGAGTATTTGTGAGCATATAAAACCAAAAACACAAAATAATATTGTCTTCCAAATAATAACTTACTTTAGATAATCTCATATATAGTTTTTATTAGAATATCTAACTATAATGACACTCACACACCATTTTTGAGCATATATAACTGCAAATAATCATACACACAAAGTCATTATCTCATTTTCAGATGATCCTCTACTAAATAATATATGGTACATATATGACCTAAAAAAACTCATAATGATTATATAAAACTTTTTTTCACAATAAATCAACAATAAATCATATAATTATTATCTAAAGGAAATAAAACTTGTTTTGAAACATATATAGATTATATTACCAAAATTAAACCCAAGAGTTGGATCTATTAATACTAAAAATCCAATCACCCAAAATTAGTTTCTCAAAATGAAATTTAGAAGGTTATTAATAAGATATAACTCTAAATGAGATAGATCATTTGGAGATCAAGATAAAAATGTATAAAAAACCAAAAAGATTTCTCATAAAAAAATTATCAACATTGTCATAAAGAGGAAAAGTTATAACCAATATTCAAAAAGAATTTACTAGAATATTGTTTGAAAAACATTATAAAAACCACATTAAATGAAATCCCAAAACTAAATCATTGAAAATAAAAAATGTTTATTAAGAGAAAATTTGTTGTGGATGATAAATATATTAACTTTATAGGGAAATTATTTTTAATATTTTCAAAATACGTTTATTGAAACCCACATCATAAAATATAATAAATATTATTTTTTGAAATAGTTAAATAATAATATGTAATTGATTTGACATAATAAATAATAAAATTTTAAAAAAATAAAGGAAATCATTTTAGGAATAAAGGAATATGTATACAGAATAATTATAGTATTTAAAGGTGATTAGAACTATTCTTAACAAAATTATACATTTATATAAATAAATTTATCATATAAGAGGAATTGAATTAAAATTTTCAGTTTCACTTGATAGATATATAAAGTTCCAAATATTAAAACATCAGGTGTAATAATCACAACATAAATGAAATAAGTTCAAGAATAAATCTTGTAACTCAACAAATTGGAGTTGACTTACCACATCCCTTAAGAATTTAGTGTTCATTGAATCAAAATCACACAAAATAAATTAAATTAGATGGATTTTAAAATACCATGAATTTCATGAATGGAACGATAAATGGAATCCATAGATTAGTATAAATATAAAAAATGAAACAAGTGGTGAATATGTAATTTTAATTAATTAATTAAAATTTAGATGATATACACATACCACGACTCTAAGCTTCAAATATCACCATAACCTCCTTCAAATATCACCATAATTAATTAATTAAAATTTATATGATATGCATATACCACGACTCTAAGCTTCAAATATCACCATAACCTATTTTATAACAAAAGAACATTATTAATAACACATTTCATAATCAAATTCACATATATATATATATTACAATTTCTATAGTTTTATTTTAATAATTCATTAAAAAAATATTAGTTAGTTTTTGTTTAATATTATCATGAGATTTTTTGAATTTTTATTGTTTCATAGACTCTTTATAATGTCGATTTGGATCCCCATTCAGTGTTAAAAAGTTCAAAATTTCTATATTATTTGTGTTACCATAATTTTTTTTTCTTAATGATTTTAATAGTTTTAAATTAATTCCCATTTAGTTTTTTTTGTGATTTAAAATGTTTAAATCAGTGATGAGTTTATTTTGAGTAATTTACTACTATCATTATAGTAATTTATAGTAATTTTTAATTTTTTTTCAACCTTTTAAAATTATATTTTTTACCAATATTAATGAATTATATCATATTTATTCCTAAAATGAAATTTTATAACTATAAAATTATGATGGCTATGCAAAATTAAACACACCCTCTAGGGAAGCGAGAGTCTTCACATATGCACATGTGACTTTTTCATTTTTAAACAGACATAATGAAAAGAATTAAAATAATAATTTTTCTATCCAGAATTAATTTTGTTCATAGATATAAAATATATCCATTAATTAAAAATATATATCCTACCATATATGTTGGTTATGAAAAATAAAGTATCTTATTATTGGAGACAATAATAATCATATAACACAAGTGATGTTTTCATTTTTTGAATATATTAGAGGAGAATGGATAATATTCACACCATGAAAATAATAAAATTTTAGTACCCCAATTTTATTTTTGTAATTATATAAATGTGGTATGAAAATATTTGAAGGAAGATGGATGGGAAATATAAAGAAGAAATTACTATGGGTAATACTCATGTTGATGATTTATGTTTCCTCTTGAATAAATTCTTATAATTTTTATTATTTGTGACTGTAATTTTAAAAAATATATTTGATACATTTGAGTGGATTCTATTAGAGGAAAAATTAGTTAGGTATAAAGGGAAATTAAAAGGATAGTTAAAAAATAGGTACTTTTCCTTGGAATTAAATGGTGGGTGAGGTGTAACGAGGGAATCGAATGGGTGTATGGAGACTTTGGTGGTTAAATATAGGAGATAAATGTTGCTATAATTTTTAAACTGAACCAATGTGTTTTAAAATATCTATTATTCATTTAAACTTAATCTGATTTGATCCACATTATGTTCCCCATTTTAATACTAATTAACCTAGATCAAAAATTTAGAATGGTGTGTTTTCTTTCTATATATATAAGATGAATATTATTACCAATTTTATTTTTCTAGGTATAAATCTCTATATAATATAACTTAATTTAGTTTATTTATTTTTTAGAAAATTATCTTTTAAATTGGAACATAAGATATAGAAAGGTGTTTTTATAGAAAAATGTCTTTTAAAACATTAAGAGTTTCTAGTCTATGTCTTACCAATTACTGATTAAATTATGTTATATATTTTTTATACAGACCAAAAAAATATTTTATTCACTATTTAAAATATATAAAATTATTTTTTATGTTAAAAAATACAAAACCATTATGGAAATAATTATTTTAAAATAGCATGTTCAAAATTATCGAGGTAATTAAATTTATCCGTGGTAACATAATTTTATTACTAAAAATTAAATTTTAGGTAATAACTACATTAAACATCTCCATCCCAAATATGAAACCCCTTTTACTAAATTCCTTTTCTTTTCATGACAAAAAATAATTTGGACATAAGTGATCATATAACATAAAATTAATTCTTTGACATATGTATCATTTAAAATTAAATTTATTCTTATTAATTTTCAATTAAAAACTATTTGATGGATATTAATTTATTTTATTTTATATTTTTGTAACATAATTTATTGAATTCATTATATAGTAGTTATTAATTATTTTCTAATAGTGATACTCAACACAAATAAACATTTCTTTTTTTAAATATCACTTTTAAATAATTTTTACTAACTAACATTAATATTAATTATTTATATCCTAACCATGAATATTTACCAATAAAAATGATATTATAATATATCTATTAATATTATAAATAAATTATATAATAATAATAAATTAAATAAATATTTTAGGAAATATGTATAGTTTACATAATAAAAATGAGTATGAAATCCTAGAGTGTTACATTCTCCCCAAATTAATAAATTATGTCCTCTTAATTTTGAATTTTAATCACTACTAAAAATAGAAAAAGAAATTAATAATATGGTTATGATTTAATATATAATTTATAATTAGATATGAATCATACTAACTTAGGTAATAATATAAAACTTGTAACAACTTGGGATTTTAAAAGAAGAGCATTATGTTCGGTAGCATATTCAACATGCAACAACGAGATTAAACAACAAGCTAAATATATAACCATTAAAAAATAACCATTAAATTTTAATTTATGAAAAATATTAAATAATTTATAATGTATATATGTCCTACTAAATATTAATTAATTATTTATTCTTAGTAAGTAATCAATAAATTTTTAGTAAAGTAATTTTATTCCTTAAAAATATTTTTTCTTCAAAAATTATTTCTATATATTTTTATGATAAAATATTACAAATAATTTTTGGAGAATATAGAAAATAAATTTTATAAATTAAAATTTATTTTTTTAATTCAAGAAATTTATAATTATCATAGGGTGAATTTTTTTGATTCTTCAGGAAATATTGATTTTTCAATAAATATTGAAAAATATCATTTTTTAAAACTCCATTTTATTTTGAGTAAATTTAGTACATTAAGAGTCCTATTATATTTTGAATGTTATTTTCATTAACATAACTATTATGAAATTATATTATTTCCATTTAATTACATTTCAAAATTATTTATATTGTATTTGAATATATGTTTTCTTATTCAAAATGGTATTTTTTTGAAAGATGTTTTAAAGTGAATAATTTTTATCCATATTAATTAATTAAAATAAACCATAATTAGTAATTATTTAAATAAAATTTATATTTTAAATATTATCAAATTTAATTAAGATTCATATAATAATAATTATTAGTCAAAAAAATTAATATAAAATCATATTTTTCTTGAAAAATACACTTCTTGAAAACCTGTTTTTTTCATCATGTCTACGTGTTTAATTTTAAATTAAATATAACCAATTATTCATATTTAATTTTTAAAAATGGTTTCCATATGTGGAATAATAATAATTAATATTATTTAATAATTTTAAATTAATGTTTTAGCATAATTAATAGTGAAAACATGAAAAATTAATTAATGTGGTTAAGGTAAAAACATGTTTACAGGTAATAAACTGACAAGATAACAATTAAAATGACACAAAACATTGTATAAAATTATATTTTATCTCTATATTTAAACCTTATGATATCTAATTCTTGATATAGGTATTTTTTGGTGCCTTTTTGGATGTAAAAAATGCAGGAAAACCTTTTGTTTCAAAAATTAAAACTGTGCCAGTCACCTCACTTATAAAAGGAAACCCACTCCCCTCTCTTATTCACACCATAAATTCCCTTTTTATCAGCCAATACCCACAAAAATACCTTCCAAACATCCCTCCCCATGATAAATATACCTTTTATTGATCATAAAGAAATCCAATGAGATATTTTAGCACTAACCTAAGGAGGTTTTCTGAAGAAGAGGTATTGCATTTAACTGAGATTTTTTATATTAATTCTTTCTCCACATCCATAATATTTTAATAAATTAATATCATATAATAAAACCATTATATCTCAAATAATAATTTTTTAATATGTTAATGGAATGACCCCAATTCACCTCTACTTCCATTAAATGCGATGTGATATCATCATTCATGTGTTCGATAAACTACAACCTTGTGAACCAATGTCATTCATTTTCCATCACCAGGTCACATAGAATGTTATAATGTTGTATTTAAAGTATATATAATATTTCTTTATCTTATTTATAATTTTTTGTATTTATATCATATATACTTTATTATATTCCATTCTATGGGGGATGTAATGACATCTCATGTCTGTACGATGGACTACAACCTTACAAAGTGATGTGATACCTTTTTCATTAATGGTTTACATAGAGGGTAATATGGATAATGTTAATTAATATATGAGATATTAATTGGATTTATAAGATAATCATCCGATATTTACAATTATAAAAATATAATATATTAGTTCCTTCTTTACACTAAAAAATTATTACGTTGTTTGTTCGTACTTATGGATTACCACCTCCATAAAGAGATGAGGTTATTTTTTAATCACCACAACAAATTTATGATATATATATATATTTAAATATATCTTGTGTAATTTATGTTATTATGATATTTATTTAATGATAAAATATTACTTACATTCATTATATAATGATCCTTGATAAATGGAAACATTACCAATGCCTACATATGTAATATCATATCCATGATCATAACATAGATCATTTTTCAGATCCATCAATAATGATTAGTTTTAAAAGTATAAATTATATATAAAAATTAAAAATATTTTATGTTTATTATTTCTAAGATTTTTAAACAATGAACTCAATTACCATAATAAACTAATTCCATTTGAAGTAATGAGTTCAATGTCTTAAAAAGAATTGATGTGGACTAAACTAATTTTTTACTTAAATATAACATTAATAAAAAATAACATAAATTATTTATGTATGATTTATCAAAACTGTAAATTTTTCTTAATAAATAAAATAATTTATGGGGGATTATTCTATTAGGGTTAAAGTACAAACAAATAATTTCTAGACTCGAGGTAATGGTTTCTTGTATCAGATTTATTTCTATGATACATATTCTATATTCACCACTTATTTATATTGTGTGGTTTATATACTACCTATTTTAATTTTAATATCATTAATACTTCTTAAATCAATGTATTTTGTGTTTCGATTAGAATTATTTCATCAAAGGGGATTTTAATTGAATGTCACCCTATGGTAATGAATTTCATAACTCAATTTATTTTTATTGGGTTATATTAGTTCTCTATACTACTTGATATTATATGATCATGGGTGTAATGAAATTTTAATATATATATATATATTTTAAAATTTTTATCTAGATTTAAATTTTATACACATAATAGATTCATTGTTTAATTCTCAAATAAAATGGTTTAGTTTTTTGTAAATTTTATTCATATCAAATTATATTTCCTTGAGAATTATGTTTACGATATGCACCTATATTAATCTTTGAGGTGTATATACTACCCATTGACATGTCATATCCTAAAAATACTTATTTTTATTATATTTAATCTATAATTTTATTTTGTTATTTTATATGTATTATAATTTAAGATTTACAAATGTGGAAAAGGCTTTATGATATAATATCATTTCATTTAGGATAGTTTATGTTTAAAGTTATTTTAGAGAAAGTAATGGGATATTATTTTCTTGAACCAAAATTTTTTTATTCTCTAAATTTTATAAATGTGGATCAAATTTTAACTTTCCATTTCATCCATTTTTACTGAATGAACATCAAGAATGTCGCTTGTAAGTGACACTAATCTTTTATTTTTTTAGATCATGTATCTTTCTCTTCAATATCCATTTTTTATAAAATGTTTTAAAAAATTTTAATTTATAAAAATTAATGTTTAAAAAAATCCATTTTAAATAATATTTTACCTTATTTAAAAAAATATATATTTTTTATTTATTCACAAATTCTCCACTTTTGACTCCTTTTTTCAAAATGTTTTGAAATAAACAATTATTTTTAATATTTATGACTTGAGTTTATTTTCCCATCATCAGGGCCATTATTTTACATTAAGTTTCTTTTATGTGAATCTAATGATTTTTTAATGAATTATTTTTACAATATGTTTTAAAATTTTAGTGATTTTCTGAATAATGTTTTGTTTTCCTAAAAATGATTTTAATTATATTTTAATGTTATTTTATTTCATCATAAACAACAAAACTTGTAATTACTTATGCTTCATTGGAGATATTTTTTTAATTATACCATCCTTATCATTTTTATGGGTTTATTAGGACTATTTTAGAGAGATTTTTATGAAACCCATTTATTTTCTAGTGGTAAATCAGGTTTCAAGGATATTTTTATGGAAAACCATTCTTTTAAAAGAGTTAAACATGTTTTGAATATATTATTATGGAATTTGTTTCTTATCTATATGTTATTCATGTTTCAAATAGATTTTTATGTATCTTGTTTCTTTTATAATGTTTAATCTTGTTTTAATGATATTTTTATCAAACCCATTTATTTTCTATGGGTTAATCGAGTCCTAAAAAGACTAATAGACATTTATACGAGTCTATGATAAAACGAGTTCCCTATGTTATATATTTAATATATTAATCTTATAAATATTTTATAATTATGGTTTGTTTCATTATAAACCAAGAATAGGTGGTTCTGTTATAAACCAAGGATGGTTGTAACATTATCAACAAAGAAAGGGTGGTTTTGTGATAAACTATGTTTGGGTGGATCCATGATAACACACCAATTAATTGGGGTACTTTAGAGATGGATATTTACCATACTAGTCATTCCATTTTTAACATTTATATAAAGATAATTCTCATGATTCCAAAACATTTTTTTGCCCTTTATATAGGTTTTTCAAATTTTTCCCTTGATCGAGATTGAAATCACATCACACATGAGTGTTAGTTCTTATCACTCTTTCATTTGATAATGATTTATGGAATATTTCATGATTGATTATCCATGTATTGAGGGGTATAAATTATCTTATGTTATTTCCATGTACTTTGATTATGTCATCATACTTATGACCATCTTATGCACAATGATGAAAGTAAAATTTTAATTCTTATATTTACCTTTACGGAGAATTTGACCTCACCCTTCTTATATTTACTATTTCACCTAGTTATGAAGAATGATTATTAAATGATATGTGTTCATAAATATTTTTAATGTATTGAAGTTAATGGGATATGTTGAATACCTAATATGGATTATATAATGATTGGTATAGTGGTAAACTACTCTGTTGATTTCATTAGTATTTTTTATGTAAGAGTTTTTCCCATTTATATAAACCTATACACCTAAATGATACCTTGGTATATATGTTATCCAATATTTCCTTTTGATTTTGTATGTTTTTTATGGAAGAAATTAGGTATCCTTCATCAGTATGAAATATAGAAATGTAAATATTATTGTTCAATCACTTGATCAAAGAGTTCGGGTTCAGGGCTTTTATAGTTTTTATTAGAGGATGTTTTAGATAATGTTTGATATTAGAAAATTTTCATTTGAATTTATCTTGATATTGGTGGATTCCATAATATTTATATAAGTGTATTATTGTAAATAAGTTTAAAATTCATATAAACCCCTTTTGATGTTATAAGTAATGGAATATTAAAGTGATTATTGACATTTTAGGAGATCTTTTATCATGTTTTTCTATATTTAATGATTTTTTTAATTTTAACTATAAAATTAAATTTTATGGAAAATAGTTATAAGGTACTGATAAACATTAGAGTTTATATGACATTGGATAATTTTGTAATTATAGGAACAAAATTTTTATCGTATAGATAACAATGGGAATAGAAACATATTTTATTAATTAAGTGATTAATGTTATTTTAGAAGTATATTAATAAATTTTATTTCTTATAAGCTGAAAGGTATGAGATAACAACTGGGGTTAAAAAAATATTTAATGTTGAGGTTATTTAGGTTATTTAGTATATAGAGTTATTTATTTATGGTATTATTTATTTTTAACTTTAGGTATTACTATTTAATTTTGGACATTAATGATGGTTTATTCATTATGGGAAACATCTTACCATTTACTAACCATTTTGTTTTTTATTACTGTATAAAAACTATTTATAGTTCCTTATTATATATTTTAAGGTTTTATGGTCCTTTAGAATCATATTTCCTCAAATATAGTAAAAATACATTGAAACAAAATTTTGAAATATTACCATCATTTCTCATGACATCAATTATCTTTATTCACACCAATTTGGTTTATGGTTTTTTAGTTGTTAACTTTCTCAATATTATTAAAATTCACATGATTAAAAAAATCTATCAATGTATAATGTTATTTTGGAATTATTATTTTCTTCTATGTAGAAATATTCACCTCCTGCCTATGTTCCCCTATTTATAAACTTATTATGTGTTATTCAAGATGACCATCATACTTCATTTCATCTCTTTTCCAGAGGATAATTTATCAAACCTTTAAATAATGTGGGTTTTAAACAAATTTGTTGTCAAATGTAAAATCCTTAATTATTGAGATAAATCTCAAATTATGATTATGAAATTTATTAAATGTGTGGAGGATGTAACACTCTGTGATTTTAAAATAAGGGAATCATGTTTTATATAAAATTCAACATGCAACACCACAGTTAAAAAACCAACAAAATATATAACCATTATAACCTAGCTATTAAATTGGAATGTTAAAAAAGAATAAAATATTTTGTGATATATATATATATATTTCCTTCTCAATATAAATTAGGGATAATTTATTAGTAAATAATACATAAGAATTTAGTATATTAATTTTATTCTTCAAAAATACATTTTCTTCCAAAATGATTTCTATTTGTTTTTGTGAGAAAATAATAAAATTATTATTTAAAAATTTAGAAATTTTACTTCAATAAATAAACATAATTTTTGAAATAATTAAAAAAAATTAACATTGGGTTTAATTTTTAGATGTTTTAGAAAATAATGTTTTTTCCATGAATAATGTAAAATTTTGATCTTTTTAAAATTATATTTTATTTTAAATTACTTAAGTAATTTGGGAACCCCATTATTATTTTAATATGATTTAATGTAAAATATGAATTATTTAGTTATATTTAATCTAAATAATTATATTTGAGTCATATTTATATTTTATTTTAGTATAAGTTTATTTTTGGGATTCAAAATAGGGTTTTCAAAAAAATATTTTAAAGTTTATAATGTTTCTCCTGATTAATTTATTGTAAAAAGAACTATTTAGGAATAATTTAAATGATATTTTTATATTATATATTTTAATATCAACTTATGTTCATATAATAATTATTACTATCCATATAGTTATCATAAAATAATATTTTTAGTAAAAAATAAACTTGTTGAAAATCCGCTTCTTCATCACATCTATGGGTTTAACATGAAATTAATTTGTTCCATTTATATTAATTAAATTTTTAATAATTGATTCCATATTTTTAATTATATTAATTTATATTATATAATAAATTAATCTTACATTTTTTATAATAATTAAAATTGAAAAGAGAAAAAATTAATTACCACGGTTAAGGTATAAAATGATTTATCGATGGATAAACTAAAAACATATAGGTAGAAATGAGATAAATCAATTTTAAAAAATATTTTATAGATTTATTCTAGCCATATAATGTATAATTATAGATCATTAATCAATTTTTACACTTTTTCAAGTGAATATATTGGGTACACATTCTTCTTTTAAAAAATTATAAGTGTTCCATCACCTCACTTGTAAAAGGCCACCCAATACCATATCCACTTTACAACTTTAAATTCTATTGGATTGTCTAGGAACTAAAAAAATTACTTCCTAAAGCACCTCACCATGACCTATATCCCCTTTTAAATCATAAATCCATCATATGAATGATTCTTGTGATAACCTAAGGAGGTTGTTTAAAAAATAGGTATCATTCTTAACTGAGAATTTATATTTAATTTTTTTCTAAAAATTCCTCAAATATTCCTCAAATATTATCATATAAAAAAATAATCTTCTATACAAGACTGGTATTTTATTATGTTAATTTGATAACCCAAATCCATATCATCTTCCATCAAATGGGACATGAATTCATCACTCATGTGTATAGAAGACTACCTTCTCTCAAATTGATGTCATTTGTTTTCCATATTCGTCTCTCACAACATGTTATAATGAAGTATTTTAAGTATATATATTATATTTGTAACATATTTATACATATGGAGCTATTATGTCACATATATATTCATACTATCCATTCTATGTGGGCATGATAAAAGTCACTCATGTGTAAAAGGGACTACCACCTCAGGAAGCGATGTGATTCATTTTTCTATAACAATTTACCTGGAAGGTAATAAGGATAATGTTATTAACATCCTAGTTTTTTATAGAGGTATAGATTATTTAATTTCTATTACTGACATGTTAAGCTTTTCATTTTTATTGGACTCGGAAACTACACCTTATGTTTGGTTGTTTTGTTTTAGTGAAGAAGAGATCATATGGAAAATATCGCTGTAGGATCAAACTGACAATGTGAATTTGGTTCAAGACATTAATTAGATTCCATATTTTAAATAAATTCATGATGTAAATTGGTTAGTCAACCCCCTATTCAGGATGTGTAACGGGTTTTCCTAAGGGGAAACCTTATATTTATACGACCTCAAAAATATTCACGTCATGAATATCATATTAATTTAATTAAATGGGAAGAACCCTTATTTTTTATTTTTCATTTCAACTTCCACATAGAAAACCTCCTCCCATTAAATATCATTCCACGTATAACCTATTATTTGAGTTTCCACCTTAATCTTATCTCCATTCATGCTACTATTCTTCATATTGTTTAGACACTAGTATAAAATCCAATATTCTATCTTCATTTCTTAGGCTTTCCACCATCTCCAACACTTTATTAGTGTGAGATAATATGATCTATTTTTATTTTTTTCCTATTTTTATGATTTCATCCATTTATATCGAGTCAAATAAATATTCTAAATGAGTGGTCATATACCAACATAAGGAAGGTGTAATAGTTTATTTCCCGAAAAGTATAATTTTATTTATCATGAAACATTAAGTTGTGCACTATACTCATATGATGATGCCACATAAATGTCTTATAAATCACATTAAAATACAATATATGTTTAATATATTCTTACAATCCCATGAATTCATGTTATAGGGTGACAACCCATTCACGATCCACCCCGAAGGGTGGATGTAAGAACCTGGATTTTTGTTTCAGGTATGTTTTTCTTTTTTTAGAGTTTTTAAGAAAAATGAAATTTCTGGAAATTTTCGAAGTACACATCGTGTACTCTTCTCCAGCTCAAATCCGTGTGTTGGTCGTGCCCGGCCCACACACACGGTGTGTAGGGTTGACATGGAGGCCAATTTTGGAGGAGTACGGAAAAACGCACTACACACAGTGTACTTTAAAAACACATGCCATGTACTTTTTTTACTAAACCGACCAGGGTCACGCCTCTTCAACATATTCATCTTCTTCTAGGTCTGGTTCGTTCGAGAGCGACCCATACGACCAAATCTTCCCCGAGATCCCGCCACTCCGTTCGTTCTCCGATTCGATCATGGTCGATTGCGTTGGAAGCACATTGGTGAGTTCTTCCTTCTGCTTGAACCTCGTTTTCCAATTCTTCTTCCTTCCCATGTTATCTAAGGTTGAACATTTTGTGCGTTTTCTTAGATCTAAAATTTTCTAGGGATAATCAGCTATTGTGGTTCAAGTATATCGATCTCTTAGGATCGAGGTAGGTGGTTTGTTCCTTACTGTTCAAAGTCCTTGAGTTTATGTGCGAATTTCCACCGATACCCGTGAACGGGGTATCGCGTGTTTACCTTTTTTCCCTTGTTGTTTTTCTGCCTTTCTTGTATGCTTGTGTAGAGGTAATTTGACCATGTTAGGAGATAATTTTCTGTTCTTGGATGTGTTTGACCTTGCTTTGTTTAGTTTACGACCTTTGGGTCTTATTTTCCTTTGGCTCTCTCACCTGTTTCCATGCCTTGCGATTATAGGTTGAAGTGGAATATCTGACATGATTGTTGCCTAGTAGACTATTTAACTAAGTAGCTCTATAGGTGTACTTTGTTTATCCAAGTAGATCTATAGGTTTACTTTGGCCATATAGAGTTATTATGCACTAACTGGCACGGGGCTGAGATGACCTGGTGCTATAGACTATAAGGGATAGACCGAGTGAGCTTCCCAGAGAGTCTTAGACATTACAAACTATAGAGGGGATGGACCGAGTGAGCTCCTAAAGAGTCTTGGATTTTATAGACTATAGGAGGGTTGACCGAGTGCGCTTCCTCAGAGAGTCTTACCTTGTTTTAATCTCTTTAAGAACCTTCCCAGGCTAGAGGGGGAATTGACCGAGTGCGCTTCCTCAGAGAGTCTGTGGTATACCTGAGGCTATAGGAGGAATTGACCGAGATAGGTTCCTCAGAGAGTCTCTAGACCTTGGGGATAAAAGGGGTTAGACCATGTGATCTTCCTTAAGAGATTCCCTGACTACCCTAGAATATAAGGGGAATTGACTGAGTGAGCTTCCCCAAAGAGTCTCATAAATGCATATGACCAAGCCAAAGGGGTTAGGCTGAGTGCACTGCCCAGAGGGTTATGGTACTTCTTGGTTAAGACCAGAGGGGATGCCTGCGAGTACTCCCCATAGGGTTTTATATTTTTATAGATTCATGCTTCACTATTTTTGTTGGTTGTGGTTTGATTGCTGTTATATCATCCTGCCTTACTGCTTACTGTTACTGCCTATTGCTTGCTATTGCTATTTACTGCTTATTGTACTTTTACCTGCCATATAATCACTGACTGTTAGGCACAGATCTTTAGGTGAATGCCTACTGGGAGTTTATCTCACACCATGTTTGGGCCATGCTTTTGGGCCCAAGAAGACTATGTTGCTATAGGTATAGACAAGGGCAGGTGCCCTCCGACTTTTGGAACTTGATTGCTTGGAGCAGGGGAGCATGGGACCAAGCTTTGGCTTGCGATGCTAAGGAGCTGTTTACTTTTATTTTGTACTTTTCTTGGTACTATAGTGTTTTCCAGCATTGTGACTTGTTTGTATCCTTTAATAGTTATGTATTATGCATCATTTCATATATATAAATATGTGCTCCAGTTTTATGATTTAGTCTTCAGCTGTTTATATTGTTGGTTATCATTGGTTCCGCTACTGTATGATTATTCTTCTTCTACTGTGTACTATGCCAATGATGGAATAGTTTCCCCACTATCACACCCAAGGCCCTCGCTTCTAGTCGGCAGCCTCTAGCATTTTCAGAAATGCACTTGAGGCCATGTGACCAACCGGGTACGGGGCACCTCTGGGTGGCTTTCGGAACCCGGGCGTTACAAAGTGGTATCACAGTAATTCTTTTCTCTTGCATTAATATTTGGAGACTTTAGCCAGGGATAGGAAAGATTTGGTACTTGGTAATAAGCTGTACCCAGGAGTAGCTAACCCGTGTACAGGGAAAATCCATACTACCTCGTTATTACAATTTTCTGGTTTTGAGATTTTACGGTTGATAAGATTTCACCTAGAGTGATTCACATGCTTTGTATTGTTATTGTTTTGATATTACGGTTCTATTTCTGTCACAACCCGATGATATGAGGGTATGCCATCTCATGCATCATCTAGGCACTTTTAGAAATCACATGCCATGCATTCTTGACATGCCATCTAGGGTTCATTAGAGATTTCATGCTGTTGTGATAGACTTTATGTAGATTATGTATGTTGTTGTGATAGATGCTTGATAGAATCTCTGCTGCTTTGTTAGAGAATTGTTTGTATTTCACTTTTCTCAAATGAATGCCAAATTTTGATTCTTGGGGTGTTATGGGCCCTCTTGGATCGGAAGTTGGTGGATCATGATCCTGTTTTCTCTTATAAAAGAATGTTAGAGATACCAAGCTTTGATTCGCGGGGAGTATGGACCCTCACTGCTTAGAATTTGTCACCTCTTTGCTTGGTTTTATGTGTTTCTGGATATTCTGTGTGGTTTCTGAGTTAGTACCCAGAAAAACCTAGAATACACGTCATGTACTTTCCGGTTACACGCCGTGTAGTTTTCAGGCCGTGTTACTGACTGTGTGTGCCAGAACACGGTGTTTTAGAAATAACTTCAGGAACACGCCGTGTACGACAGGTACATGCCATGTAGTTAGAGCCGTGTACCCGACCGTGTCACTAAAAACACAGGTCATGGAAGCTCTAGAAGAAACGCCATGTTTCTTTCAGAACACGCCATGTAGTCTTGCCCAGGTACCTGGCCATGTCACAAACAACACGAGACGATGTCACCTTCACCTATACAAGCTGTGTTTGTTTAGAACACACCGTGTAAATGCCAACCATGTAGATGACTGTGTAACTAACAACACGGGCCGCCGAGTCGGTGTCTAGTACACACTGTGTCCCTAGGGAACACACCGTGTAGTCTGAGGTTTGTTTGACTGTGTGGGTTAGCCGTGTAAAGGGACTCGGGCAGGGGAATAGTCTTCAAGTACACGTTGTGTGTTGGGTCAACACGCCGTGTAATTGGGGTGTTACCTGACTTGTCGGGAAGGGGTACACGCCCATGTCAGAGGCTTAAGTAGACACGCCGTGTAGTTTTTATACATGTCATGTAGACGTGTTTTGTAAACTTTTGTGTTTTTCTTCCCCTGTTCCTATTTTGTACTCTTGTGTTCTCTGTCCTTGTTTTTTTAATCTAAGGTATACTTTTGATCTTTCAGAGCTATGCCTCCGAGACCTCCCCCGACTGTACGTCTGTCGTCAGGAAGTGATCAGACACCAGATATGGTTGATCAGGGACATCTTGCCAATCCTCAAGTCAAGCCAGCCTTGGCACCAGTTGTCATACCCGTCGCCGGCGCCGATACACAGTTCAGGGAGGACTTCCTGAGGATGATGCAGACCTTCCAGGGAGCACTGCCTCCTGCCCTGTCGATGACTGAGTTGACACGGGTTTTCCAGCAGCAACATCCTCCTACTTTTTCAGGGGATGGAGGACCTCTGGCTCCAGAGTCATGGATATAGGCCACACTGACTATCTTTGAGCACCTAGAGATCCCTTCGGAGAAAAGGTTAAAGCTGGATACTTATATGCTTCGGAACACCACTAAGAGGTGGTGGGAGGTGATCTCACAATCAGGGCGTCAACAGGAGATGTCTTGGGACGAGTTCTGCAGCACCTTCTATGACTACTTCGATCCGGAGACCCTAAGGGCTGACCAAGCTTGGGAGTTTATGAGTCTGCAGCAGGGTACTCTCTCTGTTATGGAGTACTCATCTCATTTCACTAAGCTACAACATTTCACACCGATCCCAGCAGGTGATGAGTTGTTCCTTTCTAGGAAGTTCGAGGATGGTCTCAGGTAGGAGATCCTTTCCCAGGTGAATATCTTCTAGTTGACTTTGATATCCTCTATCATCAACCAGGCGCTGATCACTGAGCGTAATCTGAGGGATTTTGGAGCAGTGATCCAGGGCGGTTCAATATCCAGAGCTGGTGTTCCTCCTGCGGATAGTAGGAAGCATCGTAGAGAGTCTTCTCGAGGAGATCGAGGTTCGCGGGATGCATATTCTGGCAGCCAGGTTGTATGATACCAGTGCATTAGGAGTGGGTATACTAGGCCTCAGTGCCAGAGGGATCCGATAGAGTGCCAGTCTTGTGGCAAGATGGTCCATCTTCAGCATTTCTGTCACATCTTCTCACCTTCAGCAGGTGGTAGGGGTTCCTCTATGACCCCGCATTCTGGAGATGCTTCACCAGTTTCCCACCAGTCAGGGAACTGGAGTTATTCCGACCGTTTAGGTCGAGGTGGAGGTTGCGGCCGTGGTGGTCAGTCACCAGGTCATCAGCGACAGTAGAGTGGATCAACTCAGAGCGGTCAGCTAGGGGCGTAGGGCAGCGGTGTAGGCCAGTATTTCGTCGTGGATTATACCTATTAGGAGAAGGATCCCAGCCCTTCTATGGTTCGAGGTATGATCTTAGTAGCCTCAGTTTTATCTTCAGCTCTTTTTGATACTGGTGCTTCCCATAGCTTTATCTCTATTGTAGTTGTGGAGAGCCTTGAGCTCTCTATCATTTTGTCTTCCGATTTGTTGACTCTTGACACACCGTTGGGAATGAGGAAATCTAGTGTACGATAGTGCAGAGAGTTCCCTCTTGAGGTTTCGGGGTGTCATTTTTTATGGGACCTCTATGTCCTAGAGATGACGTACTATGACGTCATTCTTGGGAGGGACTGGTTGGTTCCCTTCCAGGCAGTCGTTGATTGCTATCACTACAGGGTGATTTTCACATCACTAGAGGGAGGATCTTTCCTTCATAGAGGTGAGTGGTATGTCCAGGCAGGTAGAGCTAGACCAGAGCATCATGGGCTAGGGGAAGTTACAAACTAGATTGCCAGTCTTTATCTGGATGACCAGGGGACTTCACAGTTAGACTTTCCTCCAGTGGTGGATCGTTTCAGGGATATCTTTCCAGAGGACTTTTTAGGTTTACCTATGGAGCGTGAGGTATAATTCTCGATTGAGCTCATGCTAGGAGCGACACCGGTGTCCATTCCTCCTTATAGGATGGCTACACCTGAGTTGCAGGAGCTCAAGAAGCAGTTGGAGGAGTTGCAGGCAAAGGGTTTCATCCGACCCTGTACTTCTCCATTGGGTTCGCCTGTCCTGTTTACGAAGAAGGCAGAAAGTACGCTTCGAATTTGTGTGGATTATCAGAAGCCGAACTAGTTGACGGTCAAGAACCGATAACCCTTGCTGAGGATCAACGACCTCTTTGAATAGATTCGAGGATCCTGTGTATTCTCAAAGATCGAATTGAGGTCCGATTATCATCAGTTGAGCGTTAGACCATCAGATATACCTCTTATAGCTTTCAGGAGCAGGTATGGTCTTTACGAGTATATAGTCATGCCGTTCGGTCTTACGAACGCGCCTGCAGTCTTGATGGCACTAATGAACCGAGTGTTCCATCCGTACTTGGACTCTTTTGTCGTGGTCTTCATTGACAATATCTTGGTGTACTCACACACTCGACATGAACATTCCACACATCTTTAGATCATTCTAAGTACACTAAGAGAGCACCGACTATATGCTAAACTCTTGAAGTGCCACTTTTGGATGGGACATATTCACTTCCTACGTCATGTTATCTTGGAGACAGGAGTGTCTGTGGACCTAGAGAAAGTGAGAGCTGTAGTTTCCTGGGAGCAGCCAAAGAACGTCTTTGAGGTGCAGAGTTTCCTAGGGCTGTCCAGATACTACAGACGCTTCAACCAGGACTTCTCATGCCTAGAAGCACCGTTGACAGGTCTGACCAAGAAGGGGGAGAAGTTCTTATGGTTAGATTCTTGTGAGTTAGCCTTTCAGGAGCTGAAATGGAGGTTGACTTCAGCACCGATACTAGTCTTTCCAGAGCTGGGAAAGGGTTACACTTTTTACTATGATTCTTCATGTATCGGTCTAGGAGCTGTTCCCATGTAGGGAGATGGAGTCGTCGCGTACAAGTCTCGGCAGTTGAGGCCACACGAGAGGAACTACCCGACACACGATCTGGAGTTGGCAGCAGTTGTTCATGCCTTACACTGTTGGAGACACTATCTTCTGGGAGAGAACTCTGTGGTTTTCATCGACCACAAAAGTCTCAAGTATATCTTTACTCAGCGTGATCTGAATCTGAGGCAGTGCAGGCGGGTCGAGTATCTTCAGTCCTTTGATTTCATGCTTGCCTATATGCCAGGAAAGGGAAACGCATTGGCTGATGCATTGAGTAGGAGAACTAAGGTTCAGGCGGTTTAGGAGGGCAGTAGTGTGTGGAAGTTGATGGCTCTGTTCTCTGAGATGCATATGGAGGTGCATGATAGACAGGGGAATACCTTCCTATCTTATGTAGCTGTTACCTCTGCACTACTTGATTGGGTACAGATGAGGTAACTATCAGACTCAGAAGGATTAGTCCTGCGTGAGAGTGTGTCAGGAGAGGACCCTCTTCCTGGATGGACAGTAGGCGAGGATGAAATCTTGCATTTCCAGGGACGCGTATGGGTGCCAGTAGACATACATGAGGAGTTGATGTGGGATTTTCATTTCTCAGTTTGGGCAGTTCATCCTGGAGTCACCAAGATGTATCAGGATCTTCATCACCAGTATTGGTGTCCAAGTATAAAGAAAGATGTTGCTGGTTTCATCTTGCGGTGTTCTAATTGTCATCAGGTTAAGGCAGAGCACCAGCGACTAGCAGGCCTTTTACAACAATTACCCATTCCATAGTGAAAGAGGAACTATGTCGCGATGGACTTCGTGATTGGGTTGCCGAGGTCACCGTGGGGAAGTGATGCTGTTTGGGTTGTCGTGGACAGATGTACGAAGGTAGCACACTTCTTGCCAATCAAGGAAACCTTCAGTGTTGATGATCTGGGATGACTGTACATCCGAGAGATTGTACGTCTACATGGAGTTACAAACTCCATTGTTTCAGACAGGGATGAACACTTTACCTCTCGGTTCTGGCATGGAATTCAGAAGGCTTTGGGTACACAGGTACTTTTGAGTACAACATACTATCCCCAGACTGATGGCCAGTCTGAGCGCACAATCCAGGTGCTTGAGGATATGCTCCGAGCTTGCATTCTAGACTTCGGTGGTTCTTGGGAGAAGCATATACCACTTGTGGAGTTCACCTACAACAATAGTTTTTAGGAAACCATTCAGATGGCACCATATGAGGCATTGTACGGTAGGCCATGCCAATCACCCTTATGCTGGCTGGAGGCAGGAGAGGCAGCTTTACTGTGACCTCGTCTTGTTCAGGAGACTTCAGAGCAAATAGAGTTCATTCAGAAGAGGATGGCTATAGCATAGTCTCGATAGAAGTCTTATGCTGATCAACGGAGACGACCTCTGGAGTTTGAGGTCGGAGATCAGGTTTTCCTGTGTGTCGCACCAAGGTTGGTACACTAGAGGATTCAGAGACAGGGTAAGCTTTCACCGTGGTACGTCAGGCCATTTGAGGTAGTGGAGAGAGTTGGGACGGTTGCCTATCAGTTGCAACTACCTCAGAGGTACTAGGCTATGCATGACGTATTCCACGTCTCTCAGCTCAGACATTACTTTTCAGAGCTGTCTCATGTCTTTCAGCTTGAGGAGGTTGAGCTCTAAGCGGATGCATCGTTCGAGGAGCATCCCATCCGGATTGTCGATCATAGTACGAAGGTTCTTCGAGGCCAGTCTATTCCTCTGGTACGAGTGCTATGGCAGCACGGGCGAGTACAAGACGAGACGTGGGAGAGGGAGGCCGAAGTTCGATCGTAGTGGCCATAGCTGTTCGAGGATCCTTCTTCTACGCCCATCTAGGGAAATTCGAGGACGAATTTCTTTAAGAAGGGAAGTTTGTAAGAACCCAGATTTTCGTTTCAGGTATGTTTTTACTTTTTTTTGGAGTTTTTACGAAAAATGAACTTTCTAGAAATTTTCAAAGTACACACCGTGTACTTTCTGAGTACACACCGTGTACTTTTCTCCGGCTCGAAGCCATGTGCTGGCCATGCCCGGGCCATACACACAGTGTGTAGGGGTGACGTGGAGGCCAATTTTGGTAGAGTATGGAAAAACCCACTACATTCCGTGTACTTTAAAAATACACACCGTGTACTTTTTCTTTTTTTACTAAATGGACCGGGGTCGTGCCTCTTCAACATATTCGTCTTCTTCTATGTCCGGTTCATTCTAGAGTGACCCGTATGGACAAATATTCCCTGAGCTCCCACCGATCCGTCCGATCTCCGATTCGGGCACGTTCGATTGCGTTGGAAGTGCAGGGGTGAGTTCTTCCTTCTGTTTGAACTTTGTTTTCCAATTCTTCCTCCTTCTCAAGTTATCTAAGGTTGAAAATTTTGTGCGTTTTCTTAGATCTATGACGTTCTAGGGTGAATCAGCCATCGTGGTTCAATTATATCGATCTCTTAGGATCTAGGTAGGTAGTTTGTGCCTTACCGTTCAAAGTCCTTGAGTTTATAAGCGAATTTCCACCGATACCCATGAACAGGGTATCACGTGTTTACCTTTTTTCCCTTGTTGTTTTCATTCCTTTCATGTATGCTTGTGTAGAGGTAATTTGACCATACTAGGGTATAATTTTCTGTGCTTGGATGTATTTTCCATTTCTTTGTTCAGTTTATGACCTTTAGGTCTCTTTTTCCTTTGGATATCTCACATGTTTCCATGCCTTATGATTATTGGTTGAAGTGGAATTCATGACATGATTGTTGCTAGTAGACTGTTTAGCTAAGTAGCACTATAGGTGTACTTTGGTTAGCCAAGTAGCTCTATAGGTGTACTTTGGCCTTATAGAATTATTATAAACTGACTGGCATGGGGCTGAGAGGACCTGGTGCTATAGACTATAAGGGATAGACCAAGTGAGCTTCCCAGAGAGTCTTAGACATTACAGACTACAGAGGGGATGGACCGAGTGAGCTCCCATAGAGTCTTGGATTTTATAGAATATATAAGGGTAGATCGAGTGTGCTTCCTCAGAGAGTCTTACCTTGTTTGAATCTCTTTAAGAACCTCCCAGGCTAGAGGGAGAATTGACCAAGTGAGCTTCCTCAGAGAGTCTGTGGTATACATGAGGATATAGGAGGAATTGAACGAGATAGCTTCCTCAGAGAGTCTATAGACCTTGGGGCTAAGAGTATTAGACCATATGATCTTCCTCAAGAGAGTCCCTGACTACCCTAGACTATAAGGGGAATTGAATGAGTGAGCTTCCACAGAGAGTCTCATAAATGAGTATGACCAAGCCAGAGGGGTTAGGCTGAGTGCACTTCCCAGAGGGTTGTGGTACTTCTTGGTTAGGACCAGAGGGGATGGATGCGAGTAATCACCATAGGGTTTTCTGTTTTTCAGCTTCGTGTTTCACTACTGTTTTTGGTTGTGGTTTGATTGCTGTTGTATCATCCTGCCTTACTGCTTACTGTTACTGCCTATTACTTGCTGTTGCTGTTTACTGCTTATTGTACTTTTACCTGACATATACTCACTGACTGTTAGGCACAGATCTTCAGGTGAACTCCTACTAGGATTTTATCTCACACCCTGTTTGGGCCATGCTTTTGGGCCCAAGCAGACTATGTTGCTGCAGGTATAGACAAGGGAAAGCGCCCTTCAACTTCTGGAACTTGATTGCTTGGAGCATGGGAGCATGGGACCAAGCTTTGTCTTGCGATGCTGAGGAGCTGTTTACTTTTCTTTTGTACTTGTCTTGGTACTATAGTGTTTTCCAGCATTGTGTCTTGTTTGGCTTCTTTCCTAGTTATGTATTATGAATCATTTCATATATATACATATTTTCTCCAGTTTAATGATTTAGTCTTTTGCTATTTATATTGTTGGTTATCACTGCTTCTGCTACTGTATGTTTATTCTTCTTCCGCTATGTACTCTGCCAATGAGGGCATAGTTTCACCACTATCACACCCAAGGCCCTCACTGATAGTCGACAGCCTCTGGTTTTTAGGGAAATGCGCTTGAGACCATGTGACCAACCGGGTATGGGGCGCCTCTGGGTGGCTTCCAGAACCGGGATGTTACTGTGGAAATTACTTAATGTCCTAAGAGCCTCATGCCTTGAATTAATTTAAACCATTAATAATGGTGTTTGGAATTAATCTTATAATTATTAAACTAATTTTATTAAATGGTACTAGTTTTCATAATAGATAAATGGATACTATTATATTAAGATAAGGGAGATACAAGGGTCCCAAATCAAGGATGCCTTTGGAGGGATCATTAATATTTTAAAATTGGATTTTTATCTGAATCATAATATGCCGGGAGAGATACTTAGTTTCCTTTATAAAATAACTTGAATGTGATCACTAGGTGGATGATTTATGTACATTACCCATGAGTGATACCAAGTTTACTAGTGGATTATAATAGACATACATGGTAAAAAATACTTCCAAACTATGCCACGAGAGATACTTAGAACCCTATGTGGAATACGATGGATGATTTTAGATGGTATTCCTTTAGAGCTTTTAGGGAGTAACAATTTTTTCCCACTTATGGATTTCCATGAATAGACTCTTACAATAATAGATATGTATAATTATTCTTGATAGATATGTGGGTTCCTACTTATGGATCTCCTTGGATGGGATAATGATGCCTTTTTTCTATGAACTATGGATTCCTTTTAATTTTTTTAGAATTTGTTCTCCAAATTGTAGAACATTCTTGGGTTCGATCAATGTTTAGACATGACATATGATGGACTATTTTTGTATTCCATAAATTTTTTCCAGAAGCCTTATAATATATATATATATATATTTATATATACATTCACTTATATACTATATCTATACAGGTTGACCATGATTTAGAGATATCCACCACATGCTGATATAGGTATCATCGGTCTAGTATCCTATAAATAAATTAGACTGAGGTGTTTTATTTTTTTTTTATTTTTAAACCTTAGTATTTCATGAACACTGGTCATTTTATATGCACAAAATAGATAGTTCTATAAATTATTGGTGGTTCCCTACTGAGTATATCTAACACCCTTTTCAGGATCCCTATCATACCAGAAAAGACTTCATGAATTCAGGGATTGAAAAAGTATAGAAACCTGAACCGAGCTAGGCTAGAGCCAGTTTCTATCACTATTACATTATCATGATCACAAGGAATAAAATCCTGAAGGACTTAATATTTTAATAGACTTGGTAAACCATATACTTAAATTAGTCTTATAAGTATAAATGAGTACACTAATTACAACATAATTTTTTCTCTTTAAATGAAAAAGTTCAAGGAAAATTCTAATCCATGTAGTAGGTCCCTGTATATAATTCATAGTATGATTCTTGGATTCCTTGGGGGAAAGAAACATGATATGGGTGAGATGAAATGATTAGTATGGGAAAAATATAGCATAAGGAATAATGAATCAATGGGATTAATGATGATGGAATTACAAATAACCAAACACACATACCATGTAATAAAGAAACTAAGAAGGAAGCGAATAAACAATAGGTAAAGGTAATAATTTGAAACATGTTACATTCAAATAACTAGATAAGGAAAAATAAATATGACAAGGTAAGAAACTAAAACACAATCCATTTAATGAATGACCTAAAATAAAATGTTTCTATAGATATGTCGATGCACAAGATCACGAATAATATATACCTGAAACTAAATGAGGGAAATACTTAATTATTGGAAGTCATGTCTAAAAAACATGAAAACCTATACCATCAAGACCTTTAAAAATATGGTTTAAGACCACAAATAGAATCCTATTTAATATTTTTAGCTAGTTTGTCTCATGAGAACCTATCAATGAATCTAGGGTCTATATAATGTATGAGACCACATATCATTTCCATATACAAATAATTCCTCATATCGAATAATAAAAGTAAATAATATTCCTTTTCAAAAATCCATATTTAATAATTAATATAAAATTATCAATAATTCCTTAATAGAGGATAACTAATAACAAGGGTTTTTGATTTTGATGAATAGAAATACCATATAAAGATCAATAAAACATTCTGGAGGAAAATAATCATTAAATATCCCAAAGATTACCATTCCACTTTGAAACATTTGAATCATAATTTCCTATGAAGGAATAAAATAAAATAAAACTTATAATTTCATGAGAGTAACAAGATTCATGATATAACATGTTGAAGGGTGGTATATACACAAAAAAAGTTAATTGGTGTATAATAAAAAATAAGATTCAATGTAATGTAAATTGAGAAGAAATCCCATACATATGAATAAAAAATACCCAAAAATATTAATATTCAATTAAGACATTTAAAAATTAACCTTTTAAAAATGAAAAAGTATGATTCTAAGAAATGATTGTGGGTAAATCCGTATATGTCGTATGAGGTAAAAATAAAATTCATCTTTTGTATAGTAAAAACGTTTGAAAATGATTCATTCATAAAGTGATAAGAAAGTTCATTTGAAAACATTGGTAAAAGACCAAAATGGTAAAAAATTATTTACTAAATCATTTTAAATGTTCAAAATTTTTTTTTAAAACATTTTAAAAAAACATTATTTTTAGAAGAAAACCAGTTCTCCGACTAAAGAGAGAAATAAACTCAGGTTTTTTAAAAAACAATTCTAAAACATATTGAGTAACAAAGAGTGGAAAATGGAACTATTAATTTAAAAGGGTAATTAATAACCATAGGATAAAAAATTAATTATTTTATTAGACAATGATAAAATAATTTCCTTTGATGGAATTTCATGTGTAAACAATCCTAAACAGAATGAGATTGTGAAGTAAACCCTTCAAAAGACCATAAAATTTATGTGAAAATAAATCAATGAATAGATTATGTCTATAAAATTTAAATGCACAAAAAAGGGAAAACATAAAAATAAATAGTTAAAACTTTAATACACACATAATCATTGAATATTAATGATAATGAGAAAGTCATATAACCCAATGAAAATAAATTGGGTTATGAAATTATTTTCCACTTGGTAACTTTTAATTCAAATCCCATTAGAAGAAATAATTATAATTGAAAATAATAATAACATTATGATAATTTAATTCCTATAATGATATATTAAAATTGGTATTAGATATATCACACAAAAGATGTATGTTTTGAACATGACATTCATCTCATTGATGTAAAAAGTAAGACGAAAATATCTTACCTTATGTTCGAATTGCCTCGTGTGTCTTTATATTAATGAATAACAAGACTATTTTAATTATTTACCTACTTGATAACATTTTTCATGTTTATAATAACTTTTATTTCACTTATTACTATTTAATATACAACTACTTAAACAATTAAGTTTTCATCTAGTATTTTTACAAATTCAATTTATTTTTCACAAAAAACTTTGGTTGGTCAATTATAGTCAAAGGGATCATTATAAAAAATCTATATAATAATAATAATAATTACATAATTATCAAATTTATACATAAATTATTCTTTTAAAACCTATAATTAAATATGGTTATGGAAATTAATCAAAGTTATAATCATGGGGATGGTAGGTCATATGTACGCATGAGTAACGTTCCCATTTTTCAATGATCATTATGGAAAGAAGGTAGGTAATGTTATATATTTAAAGAATGATCATTATATAATTAATACCATGTAATCAAATCATATATAATTATATTTATATTTCTTTCAAAATGAATCACAACATGTTGGGGAGGTGGTAGTCCACACATCCATAAATGACGTTATCACTTATTAAGTGTGTGAAATGTTAATAAAAAATGATATATATATATATTATATTTATAAAGAGTAAATTTTGTAATGAAAATAATATATATGTTGTGTATGTTACATATTTTCAATTAAAACCGCACTTTATACGTTCCATGTATAGTGTGAACGAGTCACATTGCTTTGAGGTGGCGGTAGTCCACACTTCCACAAATAATGTTATCATATTTACATAAAATAGAACATATAATGGTATGTATTTTAAAAGAATTAAATAAGTTTATAGAAATAATAAATATCATAAATATCTTATATAAACATATTTTCCATCATAATTTCCACTATGATATATAGTAAAATAAAAACGAACAATCATCATTTTGTGAGGTAGTAGTTTACTGCACACGTAAACAATATGTTCGTTACCCATTAGATAGATGTGTGTGTAAGTATAGATGGAACAATAAGAATAAAAAAATCATTTTATATTTATTATACTATATTTCTCATATAAACATGGAATAAATATAATTGAATTTGTGGAGAAAAAAAAATTAAACTAGAGATCTTAAGGAATATGTTACCACTTAATCAGGTAACTCATTTTGGTTTATAGTAAAGGGATTACTTATATTAACTTATACCAAAAGGGAGGATTAAAGGAAGAAGTTAGGGATTTTTAGGTTCTATTTTGGTGGATATTGTATGATCCAATGTGTATTGAGAGGTGTGGGGAAGTGGGAAGAGAGGAGGCCTTTTTATAGTGGCTGAGGAGTGGCACTCTTTTAATATTTTGACAAAGGAACCCCATACTCTTTTTTCATATTGAAAGTGGTTCAAATAATGAAAAAAAGTAGATACAATGGATCATTGGGTCTAAATATGTACATCTAATGGATTTTAGACAAGTTTCTAGATCATATTAGGCCTTATGTATAGGGTTTAGTCCATGGTTAAGCTTAATTTCACCATAATGGTTGTAATTAACTTTAATTACTTTCACTAATACTTTTTGTAAAAAAACTAAGATTAACTTATTAGAAATTAGAAATTATTATGATTCAAAATATAGAATATATTTTTATAAATTCCATTAATATAATAGGCAGATATTAATTGAAATTTAATCCCGTAGATAGGATGACAATGCAGGTTTTTAAAGTAAAAACGTTCACCAGTTTTCTATGTTTTTATTATCCATTTAAAAGTGAAATTTATTAAAATGACATAAATTGGATTAATAGATAAAAATATGATTTAATTTATCTTTAAAATCAATTTAATATTTAATTTAATCTTATAAATAAATTATATAACATTTTCAAACTAAAATTCAATATTTTTAACTATTCATTAAATATTGAAACTTAACAGAAAAATTTAAAAATTCAACCAAATATAATTTTTCTGTTTCTCTTTAAAACATTTAGTTTATTTTGAAATATAATATTTATAAAAGTGACAATAAATGAATTTAAAATATTTTCTTTTTTAAAAGGTGGAAAAAATGCCTTAATAAAAATATACGTTGTTATGTCTAAAATTTAGTTTTTTATCATATTTTGCCTATTTAATTTATTGGTTGAATATAAAAAATTTTATATCAAATATATAATATATATATTAATTTAATATAACTCACTAATTTTAGTTAATTTATTTTTTATAATAAAATAGATTTGTGATCATAAAAAATAGTGTTCTATAAAATAATCACTTTATTTTCAATTGGCTGTTATTTTAATTTTTAATTAAGTTGTAACCAATGAATTCATTTTATATTGATGTAAAACATATATTTTCATATGTTATTTAATACTATTCATAAATCTAGTTTATTTATTATTTTATTAAATAATAACATTTCAATAATATATTATTATTCAATAAAACTTAGTCTTACGTGTAATAGAAGCCATAGAAGAAACTCATTGTTACATTTTCTATATGCTAACTCAGTATCTAATTCATTTCAAGCTATATAATATATTTAATTTATTTAAAATATTAAATATATAATAAATTTTTGGGATATTATATTCCCTTACATGCTTGGTGTTACGTGTCATACAGGCTATCAAATATTGTATTCTTATTTTAGTTTTTCAGGGTGTTACATTTTACCCAACTTAAGTTAATTTCATCCTAAAAATTTAAACTCTATCATGGTAATATTTTTTTTTAATATTTCTTATGTTTTAAATCCCACATCGTGAGAAGTATTATTAAAAAATCCTCTATAAAAGAGATAATGACAATTTTAAAGGTCACATGGACTAAAATACGACTATGTCTCTATGTAGTAGAAAATTAATGGAAACTAGAGATACATACTTGTAGGAAAATCATAGATATTTATTGGGAGTGATTGTGGGTGATCTATCAAAAAAAGTCAATGATCAATAGATATTTAAAGGCCACAAATCCATAAATTTGCGGTGATTTAGAAGACCATCAGTTCGAAAAAAATCTTGGTATTAATAGTTTTTTTTCTGAGTCATTTTCTTAATGTTGGGTAATTGTTTTAATGCCTATGTATACTTACATGATATATTTCTATAAAAAAATTTCATTATTTGGTTGGGCTTCGATTTATTTTACAATTCATTAAAAAATTAATTTTGATACCTGACCCACTAAAATATATTTCTTAATGATCTTAAGGCCCATAAAAGAGTGAAAAGTCAAACTATTTGTCTCAAAATATTTTCCAAAATTAATATAGTTGATAAATTAATCTATAAAACCTAATGTTATAATAATTTTTCATCATTAATATTTTTTCACTAAATTATAAAACTAAAAACAATGGCGTTTTAACCAGGAAATTGTATTGGTTAGTGGTTAGAGTTAAACCCTTTTCAGATTTTGGTCATGGGTTCAAGTCCAACAACCTTTCCGGTATTGATTGGTTGTTACCAAACATACATGTTGTCATCTTCTAAAAAAAATTAATATGATATCCAAAATAAATATGATGGACATTTTTGAAATATGGTTAATCACTAAATATCCTTTTAACTAAGGTTTTCAATACAACCCTAATACATAAATACTTTATCCATTTATTTCCATATAGGTCCTTCTTTGGTCTACACTTTATCCATAATATCATTCATAGGATTTCTAAATCATGACACCTTATCATCAATCTAAAACACTATAGGTATAACCTAGGACAATCATTTTCATTGTATACTCAAATCCTTAATAATGGATTGTAAATAAAATGTGAATTATCCAAATCATATCTCTTTGGAGTGTCAAAATAGGTGTATAGTAAAGCCCATTTTCATGTACCAGGTTACACTAAGTCAGGCCAGACACACCTTGTTAGTGTTTTTAATCCTAGGTACATTTGTTCCAGAACAACATCCACTTATATTATCCAAAAATGGATGTATTTCTAGGAATAAACACATACTATATACATTACAAAAATTATATGGTGTTCATATATAATTATTTTCAAATTATAGCTTAGGATTATGTGCCTTGATCTATGTTTTCTTAAATCTAGTTCCCACATTTTCTACTAAACTTCCACTGATACTAAATATTGAGACCCAATCCCAGATAGATCAAGATGGTGTCTTATACTATTACATTAGCATGATTACAAGGAATCAAATCCCTAAGGATCAGAGAGTTAACTAGTCTTGGTAAACTAGACACATAAATGAGTCTTGTAATACAAATGAATACCCTAATTTCAACATTATTTTTCTTGGATGATATTTTGGGTGTTTTCTTCTGTTTTATTCTTGCTTTAATGTTTTGAGTAGGGTTTATTAATGATTTATGAGCTTCAGTTAAGGTGTTGAGTTGGTTTCGTTGGTTTGGGGAATGTTGTTTTGTGGTTTGCTTTGATCTGGTGGTGGTTTCTGTGTATTCGACTACAGATTGGTTATTCTTGGCAAGGAATGTTTGGTTTTTTTGGATTTGGACTGTTGATGGTGGTGACGAAGGATGTTGTTAAAGCACACCCGTGTTCCGATTGTTGCGGATTCCTATCGAGGAAGGCTGTGGATGTTTCTCTAGTGGATGTGTTGATGGTGGTGGTTGACAGTGCTTCAGTGACGACGATGGTTGTGGTTCTGCCGGTGTCCTGCTGGGTTTGTGTGGACGAGTCTTTGAATCTACGATGACGACGATTAGGGGTTCTCCCCAGTGATGATCGATGAAGGATTGAAGGTGTCAACAAAGTTTTTGATGGCAGGAGCATGACATGAGGGAAAGTTTCCCCGGTGGTTGGTTTCACCCGCTCTCTGCTCCGATGGGATGCTTGAAAGACGGATGCAAGGTTCAAGGTAGCGGCGCGTCATGAGGTGCGTGGCGTACAATGTATGTCCGAGATGTGGTATGATGATGTTTGGATTTGAATTTTGAATTTGAAATTTGGATGTGTTTGAAATGGGAACTGGATAAACATAAACCAGCTATTTGAAAATCGAAAAAAATGGTTTTTAGTAGTATGCATTATGTTTTTTTGGTGAATGAAACATAATAGGGGTGCGATAAAATTCTCAGTAAGGGAAAAATATAGCGAATGTAATAATGATTCAATGAGAGTAATAATTATGGCATGGTAAATAACTTAACACACATACCATTTAATCAACAAACTAAGAAGGAAGTGCATAAAAAATATGGTAAGGTAATATTTGGAAACAAATTCCAATCAAATAACTAGATAAGAAAAAATCAATATAAAAAGAAAATAAACCAAAACATATGCCATTTAATTAATGAACTGAAATCAAATGTACACATAAATATGTTGATACACAATCTCATGGATGAATAATAACTGAAACTAAATGAGGGAAATGATTAATTATTGTATGTAATTTATAAGGAACATGAAAACATATACCATCTTGACCTTTCATAAGATGGTTTAAAACAAAATATAGAAACCTATTTAATTTACGCAACTAGTTTGTCTCATGAGAACCTATCGATGCATCGTGGGGCTATATAATTTCCAAAACCCACCTATCCTTGACTGTCCAAATCATTCCTTATATATAATAATAAAATTAAATAATATTCCTTATCAAATATCCATATTGAATAAAAAATATATACTTATAAATAATTCCTTAGTGGAGGATAATTAACATCATAGCTTGTTGATGTTGATAAATTAAAATAACACTTGAAGATAATTAAAACATTTTGGATGAAAATAATCATTAAACATTCCAAATAAACCCATACCACATTAAAACATTTGAATCATAATTTCATATGAATTAATGACATCAAATGAAACTTATAATATCATAAAAGTGAGGTGATTACTAATATAGCATGTTAAAGGGTGGTACACACACCAAATAAAAGTGAATTGGTGTATAATAAAAAACAAGCCTCAATGGAATGTAAATTGAGATGAAATACCTTACATATTAATTCAAAGAACCAAAAATAATAACCATCAATTTAAACATTTAATAATAACCATTGAAACATTAAAATAAATCTTCTAATAAAAGAAATCAGGTAAATTTTTACATGTCGTATGAGGGTAAAATAATATTCCTTTTTTGTATAGTAAAAAGGATAGAAAATTACTCATTCAGAAAGAAATAAGAAGATTTCATTAAAAAAACTTTTAAAAGACAAAAATGGGAAAGTTTTATATAAAAATAATTTTTAAAAGGTTAAAAACATTTTTTTAAATTTTTTTAATAAAATATTTTTTAGAAGAAAATTGGTTCTCCGACTAAAGAGATAAATGAAGTAGGGTTTTCATGAAAACATTTTCTAAAACATTTTGACTACTAGTGAGTAGGAAAATGGTACTATTACTTGAAAAGGGTTATGAATAACAAGAGCATAAGAATAATAATGGGTTTATTATACAATGATCAAATAATTTCCTCTCATGGAATGTCAAATTTAAACAATCTCAAACAGAATGATACTATGAAGTAAACTCTTAAAAATACCATAACACTTATGTGAAAATAAATAAATGAATAAATTATGTGTTTAAAATTTAATTCCACATAAAAAAGTGTAAAAACAAAAATATATTTTAATAATTTGATTATACACATAATCCTAGAATATTAATGACAATGAGGAAGTCATATAACCAAATAAAAATAAATTGGGTTTGGAAATTATTTTCCTGTTGGTAAATTTTAATTCAAATACACATAGAAGAAAAAATTACATTTGTAAAAATAAAGATAAATTAATTCATGGTTTGATATATTAAAATGTATAGTAGATACATTACACAAAATAAGTATGTGGTGAACATGAAATTATCTCCCAAATGTAAAAAGTGAGATGAAAATACCATACCTTGAGTATGACTTGTCTTGTGTATCTTTATATCCTCGAATAACAAACCTATGATAATTATTTTCTATATTGATAATTTTTTTAATTCTTATCATTAATTTTATTTCACTTATTACCGTATTGTGTAAAACTACTTAAAAAATTATGTTTACATTGATTATTTTGACCAAATTTGATTTATATGTCAAAAACAACTTTGATAGGTCAACTATGGTCAAAGGGTTCATTATATAACATCTATATAATAATAATGGAATAATTATCATATTTATTAATCAATTATAATTTTAAAACCAATAATTAACTATGGTTATGAAGATGAACCAACATTACAACCTTGGAGATGGTAGGTCGTATGTACACATGAGTAACGTTCCCATTTCTCAATGATCATTATGGAAAGAAGGTAAGAAACATTATATATTTATAGAATTATAATTATATCATAAATATCATTTAATTTAATAATATATCATTATATGTATAATTCTAGTTAAAGTAATCACATCGTGTCGAGGAGGCAGTAGCCCACACATTCACGAACGATGCTATAACTTTTTAAGTGTGTGAAAGGGTAATAAAGAAAATGATATATATATATATATGTTATATATTCCGAAAGGTAATTATTTCATTAATATAATATATATATTTTTTATGTTACATATGTTTAATTAAAACTATCCTTTATACATTTAATGTATATTTTTAATGAATCACATCGTATTGAGGGGCCACTAGTCCACAGTTCCACAAACTATGTAATCATATTTACACAAATTTAAAATTATTAGTTTATGTGATATAAAATAATACAAAAATATTAGAGACATAAAAAATATAATATATATCATATATAAATAGATTTTTCTTCATAATGGTCACCTTGAGAAAAGGTAAATAAAAATTAACAACCATCGTTTCATGAGGCGGTAGTTCGCCGTACATGTAAACAATATGTTTATCACACATTAAATGGAAGTGTGTGTAAGTATAAGTCAAAACTGTATCATAAAAAATACTATTATATTTTAGATACATCATTTTTTATAAATAATAAATAAGGATATTTTATGGAGTGGATAGAGAAAATAAAACTAAAGAGCTTAAGGAAAGATGCTGCCTCTTAATCGGGTAACTCCTTTTGTTTTTCCCTAAAGGGATTCCTTGGATTGATTTATGAAAAAATTGAGGCTTAAAAGAATAAGATAGGTATTTTTAAGAGCTGTTTTGAAATAACATTATCTAGCCAAAGTGGATTGATATGTGAGGGGAAGTGGTAGGATACGAGTCCTTTTGTAGTGGAGGAGGAGTGTCACTCTTGTAATATTTTGACCAAGGAATTTCATACAACTTTTTTACATTGTAATTGGATTCCATAATGGTCCAAAGTTGATCCAAGGGATGATAGGTTCCAAATATGGCCATATAATGTATTTTTACATGTTTCTAGATTATATTAGGCCTTAACTATAGGGTTTAGTCCTTTGTAAAGCTTAATTTCACCTTAATCACTATAATTAATTTTAATTTCATTCCCTGATATTTTTGATAAGAAAGTATGTTGACCATATTATAAATTATAAATTTTACTGATAAAAAATATGGAATCCCTTATGAGAAATTCCAATCATATAAGTGAAAGAAATTAATTTAAATATAATCCTACATATGGTATAACAATACTTGTTTTTAAAGAAAAAACATTTAGATGTTTTCCATGTTTTGATATTCAATTTCAAATTAAAATTGATTCCAATGACCAAAAATGTATTAATAGATAAAACTATTAACTAATTACACTTTAAAACTAATTTAAAATAGAATTTAATTTTATTAATAAATTATACAAAAAACAATTTTGAACTAAAATTCAGTATTTTCACTATTCATTAAAAAAATGAAAAATAACATAAAAATATGAAAATAAACCCATGAATAATTTTTATATTTATATTTCAAAAAATTAGTTTATTTTTACATATAAGATTTATAAAAGTTCCAATAATTTAATTTAAAATATATTCTCTATTAAAAGGCATTAAAAATAACTTAATAAAAATTTAGGGTTCTATGTGTAAAATTGGGTTTGCTCTTATCTTATGTATATCAAATATATTGGATAAATATAAAAAATATTATATATATATATATTACATTAATATCATGCACTAATTTTTGTTTATTTAATTTTTAGTATAAAATATCTTTATGAGGATAAAAAATATTTTTTTATAAAATATTCCTTTTATTTTCAACTGGATCTTATATCCATTTATAATTAATTTGTAACCAATAAATTCATTTTATATTTGTGTAAAACATATATTTTCATAATATAGTTAATAATATTCATAACGGGTAGTTTATTTCTTATTATATTAAATAATAACATTTCAATAATATATTATTGTTTGGTAAAACTCATTCTTGTGTGTAATGAAAGCTATCAAAGAAACTCATTGTTGGGCATGTCACATGCTAACTTAGTATCGTGTTCATTTCAAGCTATAAAATATGTTGAATTTATTTAAAATAGTAAATATATTATAATTTTCAAGATATTCTATTCCCTTACATGCTCGATGTTGTGTGTCATACATGATATCGAATATAATGTTTCTACTTTTGATTTTTGGGGAATCATAGAAAGGGAAACACCAATATTTTTGATGATTAAATTTTAGTACTAGGATGAAGTATGATACAAAATACTGATCACGTGATCATGATTATAGTGGAGGTATCTTTTAGTGTTTTTTATGTTTTCCATGTTGTGTATGAATATATTACATTATCATTTGTACTTATTTTTTTTTGCATAGCATCATAACATAATCATCATTTTTGTATATGATGTTGATTTAGCTTCTTATTATTTATTATATGGACGATTTATTATTTTTTACTAGTTATTTATTACTACTTCTACTACATACCATTATTAGTCATTAATGAGATACATTATGATCAAGTGGTAATTGTATCCCTATGGACACACCAAAGGACCTTGCTTATAGTTGGTCACCTCTGGTTTATGGTTAGGTGCACATGAGGTCATATGGATGACTAGCTCGGGGAACTGAATTATGGCTTCTGGGTCGGGATTCTATAGAATTCTATTAGAACTTTTATTTCATTTTTTATTACTTTTTGGGTATTAGAAAAGAGATTTAGAATGTTCTATAATTTGGTAATGAGCTTGTGCCTGCGAGTATCTACCCGACATATTGGGGAATCCCAAACTACCTGGGATAAAATATTTTTGGTTTGGTTGTGCCTATTACAGTTGTACCAACTTCATTTTTTGGTGACACACATGTTTTTTGATGTAATTATTGTTGATATTTACATTATTTACTTCTTTTCCTTAGTATGGTATAGAAAGTAGGTATCATCTCATTATTTATTATAGGAACATGAGGATGCATATGTCAATCATTATGTCTTTCCATATAGGTATTTCTTTTTCTTAAAATTCATGTAATGCATGTGATTGTTGTGAGTTCCTTGATTATTATGTATATATAAGTGTGCTAGAGTTTCTTACAGGGATAGTATGATTTGATTAATTAATTTGTTTGCATCACTCTAAATGGTGATTTCCACATATATTGATGATATAACCCTAGTTAACCAATTATTGAATGTTGGAGTATTGTACCACTAGTTCTATGGGATGAATCATTAGATGATTTTTATCATATGAATTCAAAATTATAATTTATTATGCATGTAATTAAATAAATTTGTAATGGTAATTTGTTTAATCAAATAATTTTATATGAACAATTACATCTTGATACTAGTTGTAAGGGACAACCCATATTTACATGATATACTAACTTTAATATATAAATAGTATAAGACTTTATAATTTTGGAATGATGATGCATATAACTAGGATATGAAGTCTATATTCATATAAATGAGTATGAACATAAATAAATATATAATTTTGAAGGAAATTATAATGGTACATGTTCCCCCGGTTTGTTACTTTGTGGGTTTTGGAGGTTAGAGATGTTCGGAGGAAGTTTGGAGGGTTCAGATGTTGATGCTGCAAGCGGGAGGATCACTCACCGTGTAATGATATTACATGATGTGAAAATTTAGTTCATGGTTTGTTTGGGAGGGTTTATTGCATGAGAGGATTCAAGGTATGAAAAATAAAATAAATCTGATAGGTGACTAGTTTTTTAGAGTAAGTGGTCCTCAAAGGTTTAGACGTGAACGAGTATTGCACTTCATGTAATACCCCAATCTAATTTTATTTTAAAGTTTTTTTGGTCGAACCATTTATTCCATTCATCCATTTCTCATTTTCCTCTCACTCCAGATGAACCCTAAGCACCCTGAAGAGGTCTTTGAGGCCCACTCCTCCCCCCTTGGTCAATCGAATCTGGTGGTTGTTCATAGGAGATCCATTATCAACCTATGGTATGTTTTCCACTCCTTTTCATCCGTTTTCTCTTGTTCTTTCCCTAGAGTTCACTGCTATAATTCAGGTTGACTTGAGATGAATGTTTGGGTAGCATTTTAATAACACTTTGGTTTATAATGGTTTATACGTGTTTCTAGCAGTGCGATCATCACTTGTAGGTTTTTCTTCTTCACCCTGTGGTGCATGGATAAATGGAAAATCTTCTTCGAGGTTGGGTTTCTCCATCGTTTCTCTTTGATTATGAATCAAGTGGGAGGGATCTATTTTTTTCCTTATATATCAAAGTTCTTCCACCCTAATCAAAGATAAATAATTGGATGTTTAATTTAGAAGGGGTAATGGAGTTCATTCGCATGCTTTTATAGCCTTGACTTGTGGCAATATTGTGGAATTCTACAGGCTAAATGACCCGTAGAAAATTGTGGCCCTTGGTGGTCATTTCTTACGCACTAAATAAGTTGCATATTCGTTGTCTCTTGTTAAACAATTGGAAATGAAAATTGGTTAAATATTTACACTTGGATAATGAATGGATACGTCAGGTTTTTCTTTGTTTTCATTATAACCCATGAATTATGAAGTAAAATTAATCAAGGGCTGCTTGTTAAATATTTAAATTGTGTTGTTATTTGATATGTGTGCAAACTTGCTGTGTCAGATGGTTGTGGTTGTGTGTGTTGGATAGATTTTATGTGAAGTGGTAGCATTGTGGTGTGTGGGTTGATTGTGGAAAGGATGAACTTGTGTGTTGCAGTGAGGCTGTAGGACCGTTTCATGGTAATGTGTGACCAGATGGGGTATTGTGTTGGGGTTTGGTTTGGTTGGAAAATGACTTGAGTGGGATGAATTTTAAGAATGATGGTAGTATTCTATATGGGTGTTTTATCCAAGGTTTCTATAGGAGTATATTTTTATAAAGCTTTCCCTATGTCTGGAGGTTGATATATCATGAATGGGTATCAAACATAGAGTACTGTGAAGATACTTTAGTTTATTGGCTTTTTGCTGAATGAGATGACCTTGGTTGTGTTGCTTATTATGGATTGTGTTTAGTAGTTTCTTTATAGTGATTGTTTTTATAAATGAACTATTTAATAATGAAAAAAATGGTCAAATGGAAAATTAGCTAGAAAACATGAAATGGGACTGTGGTTGTTATATGGTGTGTGCATTTTAGATGTGGAATAAAAATAGGGAATTCATGGAGTGGTTAGTGATTTTTTTGAATCCATAAGATGGGATTGAGTGTTTGGTGTCATATATTTATCTACTTTCATTTCCTTGTGATTTATATACGCATCCCACCCTAGTTGGACACTATGTGTTGAACACCCCCATCATCATAGGGGATTGTATTTTTTCCAAACATCTTTGTGGGAGGATGGATGACTGGTTAGTTTCTCTTCCATGCTCCCTCTTCTAGGAATTGGTAGCCCAAGATCCATTGAGCAGGTTGTGGTGTGGTTTGTGAGGCCCAAGTGTCTGTGGATGAGTTTCACTTTCCTTGTTGTTTTTGGGATTATATGTGTTGTTTTTTCCTAGGTGTCTTTGGAATGAGGTTGTGGTTGTATCCTAGGTGTCTTTGGGTGAGATGTGATGAGGTTGTGGTTATATCCTAGGTGTATGTGGGTGAGATGTGATGTGGTTGTGGTTGAGGCCCCAATGTGTCTAGGTGGGTTGTGACATGGGGCTTGTGGAGGATTCTGGTAACACCAGGACGTTCACCGTTAGGGTATTAGCTGTTAGCTAGTGTGAAAGTGGTGCAAGGTGACCAAATATTGATGTTATTATTATATTAATTTACTTGACTTTCATTATTTGGTGAGCTTGCTTTGGTGAGGTTGGTATGTGTAGTATTCCTTGTTTGGTGTTGTTGGTTTTTGTTATTTTATCACAGGAGCATTAGTATTCTTCTCCCACTTGTGAAAGAGAGACTTTGGTTTTTCCTACTGAGTATACTTGTATACTTTCCCTACATATATAAAAACTATTTTCAGGTTTCTAGGAGGAATTTATGGGATGTTTTGGACTCTACTAGCTCAAAACATGATAGTTGCTATGTTTTTTCTTATCTCACTTTCTGTATTTACTTTGGAGTTTTATTGTATTTACAATAGTCTTGTTTTAAACATTCATGTGGGTTGGATTTTGTATTTATTTTCTATATAGTGCTTGGGATTTTTTGGGATGAACCATCTTATCTCCCCATCATTTTTCTTATAAAAAAATGCAATGCCTTCCATTTTATGAGATTTTAAACCCTTGGTGATGGTTGTCAACCTGGGGCCTACCGAGGGAAGGACTCGGGGGTCATTATATCCCTTTATTCATTTCCATCCCAGGAGGGGTATCATTGAAGTGATGGGGTCATGATAGAAATGGTTACCACTAAACATGGATTCAAATTTTAAAGTAAAGGGTTGGTTCTTCTATACCATGTAATTGAAACTCCATATACTATAACCATGGTGGTGTTATATGAGATCTTGATTCTTACCTAACATTATTAAGAGAAGTAGGAAGTGTCTCTTATGATCCATTGTGGATTTTCTTATCCCGTAGACATGAATTTTGGAGAATGAAGAGGGGAGTGACTCATTATAGGTAGGTAGTATACCTAACATTCCCTATTTTTTTGATCCTATCTATTGTTAAATCTCATCTTAAGAATTCATTGTGAAATTTTAGATCTATGAAACCATAAAACCCTTAAGTCATGTTATAAAAATATTGGTGATGACCATACTATAGAGGTGGTCTTCCTTGAGACACAAGAATTTCCTCTAGTAATTCCACTTGAGGAACCTCATGTTGTTCCTAATCTAGGCACTATTTCAGAATTTCTAGAGATTACCATGTGCTTCTTTCTATTTTTATTGGTATATCTACAATGATCCCCTACTATGGTTTATATGACTTGATAATTTTAGCATCAACATCCTCCCACCATCTCAGCGGATGGTGGTCCCCAAGTAGTTGAATCACGGTTAGAGTCCATGCTATTCTACTTCAATAATTTAGAGATGCCTTTAGAGTAGACGACATGATCACCACCTAAGTTCTTTGTGACTCTACTAAAAATTGGTGGGATGTATACTCTCAGGCTGACCATCACCAGGTTATGGTTTGGGAGGACTTCCAAACAATCTTATATGTCTACTTATTTCTCCACATACTGAGAGGAGACCATGATAGATTGTTTATGAACCTATAATAGGGTGTTATGTCTATGATGGAGTATTCAAATCATTTTACTAATATTTATAATTTTTTATCAAAACTAACTGGTGATGAGTTCATGACTATGATATGTTTTGATGATGGTTGTGTGTACTCCATCTAATCAGAGGTGAATACCTATTTGATTACTATTATTTCATAGATATTGAACTGGTCACTTATCATTGAGAGGAACATGAGGGAAGCTATCTGTGGGAATCAGAGTGGTTTAGATTTGAGATAGATATTTGGGTTATATAGTAGTAGGAATTATCACTTCGATTATGGTCACATCAGCAACATGAGTTTGATGACGCACACCAACAGTCATGTTGTGCATCACCATTGAGGTCTTATTGTTCGTATTAATTCCCAGTGTACAAGTGACCCAATTGATTTCCAATCATTTAGAATGATGGGGTGCCTTTATTATTTTATCTATACCATACTTATCATTATAAGTGAGATGAGATCTGTACTGACTCCACATTCACCTAAATGATTTGTAACTCCATGTTAGGTAGGGAGCTTGACTACTTTTGGCTAACTAGGCTGATAATCTAGTAATGTCCATAGTAGTCAGACCTTAGAGGTAAAAATCCATAAGGAGTCCTTCCTTGGTTATCCATGTGGAATCTCAAGGCTATAGATATAGACATATCTTTTAGTTCAACATACTCATGGGGAGAAAAATCTAGGGACATCTAAAATTTGAGGTAACATTCTAGTAGCTTCTTCTTTTGTTTCTTCCTTTTTGGTTTTTGGTGCATCACATTCTTTATTATCTGTGAAAATTTTGGAGAGCCTTGGGATATAAATGGATTAACTTTTGGTGTTATGTCCATAAATACTCTTTTGGTAGCATAATTAGATGGTATACACTAGTGTAGGAATTTCCATCTCGAGGTGTGAAAACATATCTTCATTTTGAATATTTTCATCCTCCAAATAACAGGATTTGGTTTGATTCTCATGATATAATGGTGGGTTCCATACCATGCCCATGATGATTAGTAATAGTGTAGGTTATGCTTTACATCACCTAAAAGATGTACTTATTTTCAAAATGGTGGATGGTATGTCCAAGAAAGTCGAACTAGACCCAATAATCATGGGGTTCGTAGTGTAACATCCCAAATAGAGAGTCTCTTTATAATTGATTTGGAACATGGTATATGAAATTCCTTCATGTGTTGGATCATTTCAGGAACATTTCCCATGAAGAATTAACAGGATTAACTCTTCTGAGAGAGGTGGAATTCACTACTGAGCTAGTTCCAGGATCGGCACCAGTATCCATTAATACTTATAGTATGACAACTAAATAACATCATGAAATCAAAAAAAAAATATAAGGAATCTAAGATAAGGATTTTATATGAACCATAAAAACACCAGGGAATTTACCTATCATTTCCTACAAGAAAGTGGATAGTACCCTCGTGTTGTTTTTGGATTACCATGTGTTGATAAAAATTATAGTAATGTACAGATATCCACTAATTTTTATACATGAAATATTCTTCCATCTATGAGGAGTGACGAGTCTCTTCAAGAACAACTTGAGGTTAGGATACCATTTGTTGATCTAGATTATGGTAATGTACTAATATCCATTAATATTTATGTATGACATCTTAATCCATATCTAAGATGTGACATGTCTCTCTAGAATTGACTTTAAGTTTGGATACCATCTGGTGCGAGTGATACCGTCATAAACACCACATACAATGTTTTAGAGAATATATGGATTTTATGTGTATCTGGTTATGTTGTTCAGCCTTTTGAACATTCCAATAGTTTTCATATCCCCAATTAATGGTATTTTCCACACATATTTGGGTTAATTTGTGATGGTCTTCATTGAAAATATCATGGTGTTTTCTCTCACTAGACACAACCATGACAAACATCTTGAGATTGTGGTAAATACACTAATAGAGAACCATATATATGCTAAGATCTCTAAAGTAAAATTTTGGATAAATAATATTAACTTCTTGGGTCACATAAATTCATAGGAAGAGTGTCTATTGACTAAGAGATGGTGACCATCATAGTTTCCTAGGAGTTTCCCAATAATGTCAATAACACACATTTTTTGGGATTGAATTGATGTTACATTGGTTTTATTTAGAAATTTTAACACCTATTAGAACCTATCATAGGCCTGAATAAAAAGGGTGTCAATTTTATATGGTTATACACATGTCAGACTAACTTTCCGGTGTTTATAGGGAGACTTAATTCACCACCGATCCGAAATCATCCAGAGATGTGATGATAAATTAATGTTTTTTTGTGATGCATTAGGGATCATCCTTGGAGTAGTAATAATATGGGTATACTAAGTTATATAATATGAGTACTTCCTAATGAGACCTCATGAGAAGAATTACCCTTTGTATGACCTCATATTTGTAGCGGTGGTTCATGCTTTACACTGTTGGTGGAATTATTTTTTAAAGGATTTTTTCATAACATACAAAGACCATTAAAGTCTCAAGTACATTTGAACATAGCATGACATAAATTTTAGGTAGCATTGGTGGGTATAATATCTATATTCAGTTTACATTGAGAATTCTTATAAACCCAGAATGGGAAATGTTGTAGCTAATGAATTGTGATGAAATACATATATGTAGGCCATTCAAGAGGCCAATAGTGATTTTTAGTTGATGGCCACGTTTTAGGAGATGCACCTAGAGGTTTAGAAATATCATAGGAAGAATATTTTGGTAGATTTGATAGTGACATAATCTATTCAAGAACATGTACAGTTGATACCACTTTCATATACCAAGGGATTAGTCCTAAGGGGGAGTGTCTAAGGAGAGTAACCACTAACTTCTTTTATTTTCAATGAGGGAAATATTATACACATCAATGGAAATGTATGGGTTCCATAAGAAATATGGGAAGAATTTGTGTGGGAATATCATACCTCTATTCAGATAGTACACAGTGACTGTAAAAATATGTACTGAGACATACATCATATGTATTGTTGGCTGAGAATGAATATTCAGATTTTAGGACTTATCCTATGGTGATTTAGTAGGTAAAGTAAGATCACCAGTATCCCGCTAGACTATTATAGCCTCTATCCATTCTAAAATGGAAATGGGATAACACCTCTAGGAATTTCATGATGGGCTTGCTGATGTCCCCTCATGGAAGTGATGCTGTGTGGGTGACCGTCATGAGGATAAAAAAGTTCAAACAATTACTACATATCAAAGAGACCTTCTCATTTGATGAGTTATAGATGATTTATATATGGGAGATTGTGTGCCTTCATTGTGCTACCAGTTCTATTGTATCAATAAGAGACACTCGGTTTACATTGTGGTTCTAGAAGGGGTTACAAAAAGAAATAGTTTCATAGTTTCATATGAGTACAACCTTTCAACCTTAGACTAAAGATCATTTTGAGCGTGTGATATGATTGTTAAAGGATATTCTATAGAAATTTATCCTTGATTTTTTAGGTTAATAGGAGAAACACCAACTTATCATTGTCTTTTCCTATAAAAAATTGATTTCAGGAAACTATTTAGATGGATCCTTATGAGGACCTATATGGTAGTTCAACCTATTCACCTATGTGTTTGTTTGAGATAGTTGAGGGAGAACTAATAACCCCTATCTCATTCAATAGTTATTATATTTTGTCTAGTTGATTCAAAAGTTTATGGCTATATATCAGTACAAAACTATGTCTTATACTGATCCTCATCACTAATATCTGGTTTTCAAGGTGGGACATCACACATTATAGTGATTTTTACCAAAATTTGGCCATAGATGGATTCAGAGACATGAAAATCTTTCACCTCATCACATCAGGCCTTTTGAGAAAATGGAAAGTGTCATGAAAATATCATATCAGTTGTATTTATCTCATAGGTATCAGTCCATGCATGACGTATTCCATATATCATAGATTCACCATTATTATTCTGACCCATAACATTCGTTAGATCCTTTAGATATAGATCCATAAGTATATTTTTTCCATTAATAATCATCATACACATATCATTGATTAGATAACATAGGATCTTTAAGGCAGGTTAGTTCCTTTGTATTGGGTTCTATGTAAACACAATAGTGTATAGGATGACACCTGAGAGAGAGAGAGGTCGATGTATGTTCTTTATGGAAAAAAAGTATCTTAGATGATACTTCACCACCCTCTGAAGGGAAAATCAAGGATGTGTAATTTTATGGAGGGTAGTTTGTGAAATTATGGATTTTTTATAGAGGAGTGGATTATTTAATTTCCCTTAAACCCATTTTGAGAATTTCATTTAATTTAGACTCGAAAACCATTCCTTATGGCTGGTTGTTTTTTTGGGAAGAAGGAAGTAGAGGGCCAGATCTTTCTCCATGACCAAATTCAAGCCATGAATTTTGTTCATGATTTGAATTAAAATCATGAGAATAATTTTATTCATGACATGAATTTGATTCCTAACATGATTTGTTCAGGACATCCCCCATTTAGGACAAGCATTGGGTTTTCCTGAGGGGGAATCGAGATTTATGTGATGTGAAAATTTAGTCATAGTGAATATTTTGTCAATTTTATAAGGGAGAATAACCTTCTTTTTTATTTTTTTATTTATAATTATGCCCAACATCCCTCCTCTCATTGAAGATCCTTTATGACTAACAAAGGCTTTGAGCTTTCACCTTTATCCAGACTCTGATCGACCTATGATTGATTATGTTGGTTAGCCACTGGTAAGATCTTCGATACACTGTCTTCTTTTCATGGGGTTTCCTCCGTCTTCATTATTATATTAGTGTGAGTCAATTTTCTCAATTTTAGGATTTTTACATTTATTCGATTACATTCATTTTCCCTCAATTCAGATGATGATTCTAGATGAGTGGTAATCTATTGACCTATGTTAGGTGGTCTAGTTCATATCCCTAAAAGTGTTGTTGTATTTATCATGTGCCACTATACCACATGCCAGACTCCTCCGGTTATGCATCCTAAATGTACAATAAATTATATTAAAAGACAAACCATATTTAATGTCATCTTATCATCCCAAGAATTATTTTTTTAGAGAGAACACCTCGACATGAGCCACCTTGAATGGAGTTCCTTCCTGAAAGGCCTAAGAGCCTCATGTTTTGAATTGATTTAGACCATGAATCATTATATGTGAAATTTCCCTTGTAATGATTACAATTCATTTATTAAATGGTATGAGTTTTCATACTACCTAGACCCATACCCTTACATCATGATGAGGGGGATACAAGTGTCCCGATATAGGGACACCTTGGACTAGTTATTTTGGATTTATAAATTAGAATATATAAATGAATATCAATATGACATGAGTGATACATGGTTTCTCTTATAGATTCCCTTTTAGGGGATCACCAGATGGATGTATAGCATTCCGAATTGGGTACCGCATACCAGTTCCCTGACTGGATTTGTTACATGAACTTAAGTGTTCCTCCCTATGTTCTAGTGGTTACCGACTAGAAATGAGGGTCTAATATTTCATATAGAGATTATACCCTCTTTTTAAATGAAATTCCATATAAGTGTCATGTGTCAAATAAAATCCCAAAATAAAGACGCACTGAAAAATCCCAAGTGAGTCTTGAAATCATGTCTAGTTACCTCAACCATGCTCCATCTCAAATCCAATATTAGTCATCTAACATAGGAATATCGACCTTATCATGTTTAGAAAACATGATGTCTATTCGGGTACCAATCAGAGGCCTGAGTAGAGTGTGAGTACAACTCAGTAAGCCACCAACAAGGTGTATAATGAAATATTCAGTAGATAATAGTATATGTAGTTTTATAAAGAATAAAATAAAAACTGATAAAATTAAACTAGTTTCACATGTTTAATCCTTTGGTTAACAACATTATACCTTAGGTTCATGATGACACTTAAGACAATTATATTTATTTTTCACATGCTTGATTCTGAACCATATACCATAGGTATTTTACAATTTATTAATTCATTGGGATTTAATTAGACAAATTAAATCCAATTTTATTTTAGTAACTTGGAGAATCTATCCAATTACCATTGTTATGAATAGTCAGAGTGTCAGTCTTTAATCATTATCTCGAGTACTTAGAGCATTAGTCTATAACCAATATCATCAGTACATAGAGAATCAATATAGCACAAAAAATATTGGTTACATGGAATAATAGTCTAGAACAAAATCACATTAATGTGTTAGGGGACTAGAGTATCAGTTTCACCACCCATGCATGAGGAGCATTAGTCCAACACCCACATCACATTGTTCACATGTAGATGTTAAGATTAAATATTAATAAAAAATTTATCAACCATTCTCAACACGATGAACTATATCATTTATCAATCATTTTCCTCAATATAATTTCAACCCAAATGTTTATCTCAATTAACTTGATTCATATCATAACTAATTATCATGTTGAGGTTAAGAAAAACAATCATTATAAAAGGTTAACATGAAAACACATCCACAATTTGATTAATTTAAAAAACCCATTTTTTCTACCTTTTCATTCCATATTTATCATTTCAATGAATCTTATCACACACCACTCATTTTCATCATTCCTAGTATCATAATATTTAAAAAATCCAATGGGATATAATAAGGGTATCTCAAACTCCTAGTAATTCAATTAAGTTTTCTCATTTAAAATAAATTTAACAATATAAAAGAACAAAAACTATGGGAATTGGAATATATAACATCTACCATAGGGTTATTGAAAAATGCTCTCCCATACTTATCCCTTAATTCAAGGTTGAATGGCTAAAAATGATAATAATACACTAATCCCCAAGATCTAGGATTATATCTCCTATCCTTTAATAAATATTACCATAAAACATTAAAGTTTCCATCAATATGAATCAATCCATATAATATTAAATATAATATTCTAGGAAATATAAGTAGAATAGATCAAGGAATAATGAAAAAATCTGAGATATATTGGTGATTCTAGATCTCCAATGAGAATTGAATTTCCTAAAACATTATCCCAGAAAAATTAGAATCACCTCTCACGCCTTTTGAGGAAAAGTTATTTCAAAATATACAATAGTGGGTTAAAATAATGACTTATGATATTAATCTGGATTAGATCCATAAATGTTTTCTACAAACCATATAAAACATGGTTCATAAAGCATTGTGCCAAACGTGTCGTGCTATATCAAAAAGAAAACATCATGTAAGGTTGGCTTCTATGGTTAGAAAAACCATGTTCCAAACCTGTTGTTCTTGTTTTTTCATCATTTCAAAGTTGGTAGGGATTACACTTAGTCTTGTTAATCCATGATCCACCTTCTAGTTACTCAAAATGGGGTACATAGTTTCCTAGGGAAAATTGCATAGTTTCCTCTAACCATAAGTCAATGATGCATAAACCCATAAGATTCCAAAATTCACCAAATTCACCAAAAAAACACAGATATAAGACCCAAAAAATGTATGATCAAAACTAGGTTAAAGAAATACATAAAAATGATTGAGATAAATCATAAGAAATTTCAAGTTCTTAAAATGTACCACTTTATAATTTCACATCCTTGAGCATTACTACCTTGCATAACTAAGATTTCAAGGTGAAAAGGTTTGGAATATTGTCCCACAAATGTACTTCCACCTACCATGTTTCATATTGAATAGGACCATGCTACCATAACACATAGAATAAGGGAACTTCCATTCCTATATTAATATTCTCACTATGATCCAAAACCCAAATCAAATGATCCTCAAAGGACACATCAACATCAAGCTCAAAATCATCAATATGTATCACATGAGAAGGTCCAGGGTGATACTACTGAAGTTGTGAAATGTGGAAGGCATTTTTCATAGCATTCTACCTCTATAGAAGAGGCAATTGTACACCACTGGACTGATCCTCTCCATATTCTCAAACGATCCAACAAACATGGGTGCAAAAATTCACTCATTTTTAATCCTAAAATGAACCAATCTCAGTGAAACCTAAAGAAAAACATGGTCACCCACTGTGATATCAAGGGTTTGATGACATCTACCCACATAATATTTTTCATACTATGATCTATAGCCATAAAAATATGAAATAACTGAATATGTTTTTACACATCCTATATGAGACTCAGCCTTAGAATATCTTACTCACATGACTCTATCCAATAGAATGGTGATCTTCATGGAATACCATAATGTGAATCATATAGTGTTATCTGAATAGTCACCTTATAACATTTTTTATAGAAGAATTAAACCAACTCTATGCTATTCTCCCATGATCCACCAAAGTCTAGGATGCATTCTCATAGCATTTCCTCCAACACTTGAATAGTACATCCTGATTTCCCTTTAGTCTATTTGTTAAAGGATTTACATAGAAACACCTGAGTAACTAGTACCTTATTTAATCCTTTATAGAATTGTTAAGTAAAGTATATACCATGATATAAAACTATACTTCATGGAACCCTATGAAAATGAACTATCCCCCAATCCTACATGTCACCAAGTTGATAAATTGTAAAATCTTCCCTAATTATCTTTAAATAGACTACTTTCATCAACCTATACACAATTACCCATATCACATCATTATTTTGAGGTTTCCTTGGAAGGAATACCACAATTATCATGGTGAAATCATCATATTTAAATTTGGATATAGAAAATAGCTATAATAAACCACCAGGTCATTACTTCTTAGCCTTCGCCTACTGATAGGAGTAACATCATGTCATGAAGCCTGTAATCAACTTTTTTCCTTCCTAACCACCAATATTGTATCCAATGTTCATAGTGAATTTTGGTCAAACCAAGATGAAATTTCCATTCTTACGTATAAAACTCACACATTAACTATTCCCACTTAAACATAAGAACAACAACACCACTACAAACATTGATGATATAATCCCCACAGATATTCTAATAGAATGGTCACTCCCCAATTTCTAGGAATCCCCTCAAGTATAAACTCTACATATCTTATAATATATATCCTTGATCCATATCAATAGTGTAGAATCAACTAATAAGGATATGAGGGTGGCCTTATACTATCCCTCTTGAACCACTATATGCATGTCAGAAAAAAATTATGCTGTCTTCCACTAAGAATTAATATCTTAGACTATTCGAGTATATGTAATTTGGATTATATATAAAGAAAAAAAATTCACATTCTATCAATATAAGTCATCTCAAATTAAAATTACTACCTATGCTAAACCAATATCTACTTCTTGAAAATAAAATAATTCTGTAATTAGATTGACTTTAAACTTTTGGGTTTTTAAACACAATAAACCTTTCTACCAATAAGTAATTATTACAAAAAAATATTATGTGAACCAATACTTATAAATCATGATAATTAATATGATAATTCTATTCATAAGGAAACAAATTTAATGAAACATATGACATGATCTGATCTCCCTATATCAACAAACCTCCAAGAGTGATTCCAAAAATTCAAAAAATAAGGTATAATCCTCACCCACTCAGGTAGGATAAAAATTGGTGTAGTTTCCAAAAACTTATTTAAAAATTGGAATAAATTATCACATGATCCATACTATTAAAACTTTATACCCTTCTTGGGGAATCCTAATAGTGTTACTTATAATTAATAATATTATCAGATTAATATTTTATAATAGCTTTCTAAACCAAAAAAATGTCAGATATCAAAAATATTCTTGGGAAACTCCCAAGAAACAGCTATGTGATATTTATTTTCATCCAATAAAACTTCTTCTTAAAATATTATGTGACCCATGAAATTTATATTGACAATAGATAATTGTCACTTTGATAGATTATCATAAATACTATGCCCACTTAGTTTCCCTATGATGATGTCAAAAAGTTTGACATGATCATCAAAATTCTATGAGTAAACCATGTTTTCATCAACAAAAATAACAAAAAAATTATCCATGTATGGGTAGGTGATTTAGTTGATTAATTCCATAAACATAAAAGGATATATATTCAATCCAAATGGAATAACCACTAATTTATATAGGCCATACCATATCCTAAATGAAATCTATGGTATATCATAAGGTCCCACTAACAAAAAATGATACCCTATACTCAAATATATCTTAGAGAACACACAAGAACCCCTCACTTAGTAAAAAAGATCATTGATATATAGAAAACAATACCATATCTTAACTTTCATCATATTTAATATCCTATAATTGATGAAAACCCGTAATGTTACATTTTAATTCGTAGAAAACTAGACTAGATAACCCCAATGTGATGTAATAAGATAGATAAAACCATTAATCATAAATTAATCCAACTAATTATTATTCTACTGAAGCTCATTTGGTTCAATTCTATAAGGATTAATGGAAAATGTTTCATGTTCAAGAATCAACTCAATCATAAAATCAACATCTCTCTTTAGTTGAGGACATGACAATTCTTTGGGAAACACATATTTAAACCAATCCATTATAGGAGGAAGGAAACAATGAATCAAATCCCTATCATCTAAAAAAATACTCAAAACATTGTTGGTGAGATCCCAAATTGTGAATGAATTGGCTTAGCAGATCCTTCCCATATATCCCTTTCTCAATGAATAATGTACCAGTCACCCTCAAGAGATGTGAAAGTCACTATCCTATGATAGAAATTAGTGTGGGCTTGGTATGATAACATCCCATCTATACCCAAAGTAAAGTCATAACATGAAATCTTGAGTAAATATAGATCCCAAAGGAAACTATACACACCAACCTCAAGGGAACACTATTTTATAGATATATTTCTATCAATCACACTCTCATAGTGTGTTGATCATTAAAACCCCACACAAAAACTCCACCATCAAACTCAAACCGCTCAAATTTTGAGAAAATATAAAATAATGTGAGGAAATTGTATGAATTAAAGTTCTAGAATGAGTATAGGATAAACTAATTTTACCTACTACTATTGACATACTATCCTTGATATTGAAAAGTGTAGAACAAAATTACTAAAACTATTCTATATCTCTTTCATATGTTCTTGTCTGAGTCCCATGTGTTTCATTTATCTATTAATATGGGATTTATTACCTTGAATTTAAAAATCCTCTTCCCCAACCAATGTGATTAGAAAAATAAAACTACCCAATTGGTATGGGGTAGAAGACACCCTTACCGTTCAATGGTTCATCATAAACCCTCCATCAATACCTATCTTGCGAGGTTTCTTGTAGTGACTTTCTAATTGTCTCAACCTACTTCATGATCGTAACTACACCTATTGTCAAGGATACTAAATATGAATGTGACCTGACCTAATGAATTGATGGAAGAACAACTGATTAATGTACATACTAACTGATCCTTCTCTCTAGAAAATCTATTTTTCAGTGTTGTGGTCAGAATTTTCATAACAACACTTCATACCCTTTGAAGGCATACCTTATGTTCATCTAGAAAAAACCACATGTACTTCACTAGAAGACTCTTTTTTGGTTCCCCTTTGAAACAAGATCTTGATTCACTACCTCAAATAACTTATTCGATCAAAAGATATTAACCTAGGACATAATCTCACATTCAATACCATACTAAGAATTCATCGACATAGCTACCTCATTCCTAACAGTGTTGTGAGAAGGAGCTAAAAGTTGGCGATATTACTAGTAATTTCCATTACTGACATGCTCTGCTAGGTCAACCATATAATCTATGCTTCCCTTTACTACCTCAGTGTCGTCACTACTAGAAAAGGGGGCATTGAGGCCCCCCAGAATCGGGCGACCTCCATTGGCGGTTGCTGGCCTTGATAAAAAAATGATCCTTTTTTCACCCCCCACGCCCCCTCTCGATCGAACCCTGCTCCCCCCCTCCGCCCCCCCGACGCCGCCCTCCCCCCACCTCTCAGCCTCCCCCGCCGCCCGGCCACCCCCGCCGCCCGGCCGCCCCCGCCCCCCCCCCCCCCCCGTCGCCGCCCCCCCGACACCGCCCTCCCCCCGCCTCCCGGCCTCCCCCGCTCCCCCCCCCCGTCGCCGCCCCCCCGACGCCCCCCCCGCCTCCTGGCCTCCCCCCCCGTCGCCGTTCCCCCGACGCCGGCCTCCCCCCGCCTCCCGGCCTCCCCCGCCGCCCGACCTCCCCCACCGCCCGGCCTCCCCCGCCGCACGCCCTCCGGCCTCCTCCATCCGCCCTCCGCCCTCCACCCCCTCAGCCCTCCCCCCACCCCGGACGGCTCCGGCACCCCGGACAGCCCCCCCCCCTCGCTGCCCGTCCCCCGTCCCCTCACCGCCTCCTCCCCTCCAGCTCCCCACCGCCGCCGCCGCCCATCCCCTCCCTTGCTGCACCGCCTTTGGCTCCGGCTCCCCTTCACTGCCTCCTCTCTCTTGCTGCACCTCCTTCGGCTCCCCTCCCTTTCAGGTTTGTAGCTCAATCAGGTAACATGGGCTTTTAGTTACATTATTATTTTATCAATGGTTCATAAACAAATGATTAATATTTATTTTAAATATAGTTGATTTGAAAAATGTAAATGTAATAAGTATTGTATAAATGTTTGTTATACAGATATAATTATGGATAAGAGTTGGATTGATCTTCCAAATCGAACATCTAGAGAATATTTCAATGGAATCATGCAGTTTATTGACTTCACGAGAGGATTTGAAAGTGACTATATTAGTTGTCCATGTAGAAAATTTGCTAACAGATATCAATTCACATGAGATACTATGAGGGAGCACCTTTTATTTAATGGATTTCTGAAAAATTATAAGAGTTGGACTCATCATGGAGAATAATATGTTCATTGTCAAAATACAGATGCAGCTCAGATGGATGTTGATGCAAGGATGACTGATCCAATGCATGAAATGCTTACTGAAATGGTACATGGGTTTGATCCTGAAGGCATTGACATCCAGAATCTTGAGACCGGTGAGATAAATCTTCGCTCTGGTGCAGATCGTGATTCAAGGAGGTTTTATGAAGCACTTGATGATGTGAAAACAGAATTATATCATGGATGTACTTCTTACAATAAACTGTCATTTATCGTGGAGTTGTTTCATTTAAAGACTTTGAATAATTGGTCAGACACATCATTCGACATGCTTTTGGTTTTATTGAAAAAAGTTCTTCCTGTCAATGCTAAGATTCCTGAGTCGTATTACTATGCTCGTAAGTTGACAGAGAACTTAGGTTTTACATATGAGACCATAGATGCATGTGCAAACAACTGTATGTTGTTTAGAAAAGAAACTGCCCATTTGGATATTTGTAAGGTTTGTGGTGCTTCTAGGTGGAAAGAGAATAGGGGAAATAATACTCATCAAAGTCAGATTGCGATATAGGGGAAACCGATTACCGTAAAGCAAATGCGTTACTTTCCCCTTAAACCGAGGTTAAAAAGATTTTTTATGTCATCTAGAGTTTCTAATTTAATGAGATGGAATGCAGAAAGAGTTCATGAAAGTGATATGTTAACCCACCCGGCAGACTCTCATGCATGGAAGGATTTTGATAAGAGACATCCCAAATTTGCTAAAGATGTTCGTAATGTCCGATTGGGATTGGCAGCAGATGGTTTCAATCCATTCAAGTCTATCATTGGTGGAACTCAAAGCACATGGCCGGTGGTGTTGGTTCCATATAATCTTCCTCCGTGGCTTTGTATGAAGCAACAATTTATATTACTTTCCACTCTTATTGATGGACCTAAAAGTCCGGGGGATAAGATTGATGTTTACCTTCAGCCATTGATTGATGAGTTGAATGAAATTTGGGGCGATGGTGTGATGACTTATGAATGCGAAATGAATGAAATGTTCAAACTGCATGCTTCTTTATTGTGGACAATCAATGACTTCCAAGCTTATGAAAATTTATCAGGCTGGATTACGAAAGGGGAATTTTCTTGACCTTGTTTCAATAAAAGTAAAAAATCTATATGGCTTAAACATTCCAAAAAATGGGCATACATGGGTCACAAGCATTTTCTCCCTCCTCAGCACAGATTCAGAAAGGACAGAGTGGAATTTGATGGTTCTAGAGAGTTCAGCCCAGCACCAAAGATCATGACAGGAGTCGAAATGTTATCACATATTGAGGAAGAAAACATCCGCACGGTATATGAAATTCAGGATTTGGTGGCTCCTCCAGTACATAATATTCAAGCTGCGGGTAGGCAGTGCAGTCACAATTGGAAAAAGAAAAGTATTTTTTATAGTCTTCCGTGTTGGAAAACTAACATGTTGAGGCATAATTTGGATGTCATGCACATTGAATAAAATGTTTGTGATAAAATATTGTGGACCATTTTAGGTGTCAGTGGAAAATCAAAGGACCATGTTAATGCATGCTATGATTTGGAAGAAATGGGTTTAAGGAAACAGTTGCATTTACAGTTAGCTGAGGGAAACAAGGAATATATGCCTGCTGCACAGTATACGATGACTACAGAGGAGAAATAGACATTTCTTTCCATTTTGAAGATGGTCAAGGTGCCTGATGGTTATTCTTCTAATATTTCAAAGTGTGTGAATCTGACGAGCAAGACATTGCAAGGGTTGAAAAGTCATGACAATCACATATTACTTCAGCAGTTGATTCCAATCGCAATTTGTGATTGTTTATCCCCTAATGTTGTTCATCCCTTGATTGAGATGAGTAATTTTTTTAGACAGCTTTGTTTAAGAAATCAACGAATAAGTGATTTAAAAAGTTTGCAGGACCGAATTGTACTTACGCTTTATCACTTTGAGAAACTTCCCCCCCCTCATTTTTCGATGTTATGGTACACTTGACAGTGCACCTAACAGATGAAGTAATGGCTGTTGGTCCAGTGCAATTCAGGTGGATGTATCCTATTGAACGGTATTTGAGTACATTGAAAAGATTTGTACGCAACAGAGCTCGTCCAGAGGCATCAATAGCCGATGGTTATTTGATGGATGAGTGTACTACCTTTTGTGAAGAATATCTTATGGATGTTGAAACAAAATTAGATAAGCCCTCTCAGATTCATGATGGTCCAGTTGGAGAAGGAACCACATTTGATATGGACAACATCGAGTGGATACAAGCACATCGATATATCTTATTCAATACTCCATCAGTTGCACCATTAATGCAGTAAGTATCTTATCAATTTGCTTGTATAACTTTTACATGTTTTTTTTTCATAATATGATCTTTTAAACATCGTGTTATCATTTGCAGGAAACACATTAATGAGATAAAAGAAGAGATTCATCGTGCGACTGAGTTGCAAATTCAACAATCTCATTATGAGTCATTTCATGATTGGTTCAAGGATTATGTATGTATAAATTGATTTTCATTATGAGTGAAGTATTATACTAATTATTTCTGCATATATCAGTATTTATTTTTATAAATTATGTACGTTTGTAAGCTGAGGGAGTTAGGGGACCCCATGCTACCTGAAGTATTTATCCAACTGGCTGAGGGTCCATCTATAACGGCTCGTCGTTATAAAGCTATTGATACTAATGGTTTTCGATTTCGCATTAAAGATGTTGACGACAAATGAGAAACACAAAACAGTGGCATCAGTTTTCCCTTTGTCGATTATGGTTATTACTATGGTCAATTGATAGACATCATTGAAGTTGTATACACACACGGTTTGAAGTACATATTGTTAAAGTGTAATTGGGTTGATCCAGTGCGTGGATGTAAAGTCGATCAATATCAGTTTTCATTGGTGAATTTTAACTATATGTTATATAGAAATAATGAACGAGTTGAGAATGAACCTTTAATTTTGACATCATAAGCGGAACAAGTATTCTTCGTTACTTTACCTTCGGATCCATGTTGGCAAGTTGTTGTCAAAATTTCTTGGCGAGGAGTGTTTTTATTTGAAGAAGATGAACCCAAGACTGTTCTGTTTGTTTACCAACAACTTGATCAACATACCATAGTTCAACGTGAAGAAGATATTTATTGGTTCAGAGTGGCTGTTGAAGGAGAAATGGTCGATTTGCATGCTTAATGAAAGGTATAATTGTTTTCCCGCTATTCAGTAGAATGTCCTAGGATATCATAAATTATCTAATCATTTTATAAATCTTTATAAGTTTTAATCCTCACTTTTGTAAGTTAATTCAATCATAAATATTTAGGTTGTTTTTACTCTTGATTTATTGATGTTATGGTCGGTGTATCATCCCTTTGAGTTATTCTTCATCTGATTCATGTGCTGCTTGAATTTTTATTAGTTCTATCTGAAATTTGGCTATGCATTGACTGGTTTTGTACATAATTTGTATATCTATTTTGTTAACTTTCTGATTTTTTAAAATTCATTCACAACTAATTATTCAATACATTTTTTTTTGATTAATAGTTGTACAAGTTTGTTTTTTTAAGAACAATCCAATTTATATTTTAAACACTTTGGACTCATTACTGATGTTTTCTATGACTGCAGACATGTCAGGGGAAGAGGCAGAAGATCCACATCATCCATCTGAGGCATCTACGTCTCAGGGTCGAGGTATGTTTGAATGTCATTGTCTATATTTTTTATGTAATTGACATACATATATATATATATATATAACATTTTTCAATTTATATATAAAATTGTTTTCAACAGGATCAGACTTGGCTGCTTCTTCCTCTCGCAGGAGAGGCCCTGGTCGTGGCATATTATCATGGAATTCCGACACGACGATAGATGTTTCATTTGATGAGGTTTCTCATCCTGTGGGACCAAATGCCCTGGCATTTATTCGTCAGCTGGGTCATATCATACATGACCCACATCGATTTCCATTGACCACATGTGACTGGGCTTCTATCCCTCAGGACACATTAGATCGTCTATGGAGGGAGGTTCAGGTAAGAAAATCATTTTACTTTATTTTCTATGTATAAAGAATACTAATATGTTTGATTATTTTCTTTATAGAAAAATTTGAAAGTATGCCCTGAAGAGTTTCGGCCCGTGTGTATGAGAAAATGCCGTAATATGTGGAAAGATTATAAAGGAAAAGTGAAGAGGGACCACTGGGTACCAAATGTGGGTTCCCTAGACATTTTGGAAAAAGTCCCGAGAGGTGTCCTCCCGACTCAGTGGCATGACTTGGTTGCATATTGGTCTTCTGAGGGTGTTTCAGTTTGTATATTAATTATTTTGGTGTATATATATTTTCAAGAATATGTGATTTGTTTGAAATTTGAATGAATTGAATGTAGGAGGTGTCAACACGCCATTCTGAGAATCGAGCGTTGCAGGGACCACCTCACAGGCTCGGGACTCATCACGTGTCTCAGATCCGACATGAGGTATATATTATTAATTTTTTAATTAATTAATTAATATGGTTTTGTGTTTATATTCTTTTAATATACAGTTGTGAGAGCAAGGTGCAGCAACTGATAAAATGTCGGTGTGGATGAGGACTCGTGATCATAATGATCCAGAGGTTGCAGCATTGATAGTAAGTGTCTGTACTTACCAATAATTACATAAATCTATATATTAACATATATATATTTATATATATTTAAATATTTCAGAGGCTCAATTTGAAGCTGAGTTAGAACATCTTCCAGAGGACCAGCGACAACTTCCCATGCGACGGGATGAGATCTTTCATCGCATTATCGGTCGGGACGGACATGTCTATAGTTTGACCTATGGAGCAGGGATTCCTCATTCTGTAGTGTCACGCGCTGCGGTTGTCGGTCCTGTTGTTGCTCATATGACACAACAGATGTCAGATTTTGAGGAATGGCTGCGCGCTTCCGAGGAGGCAAATGCGCAATTGACAGCTAAGGTTAGAGCACTGCGGGAATATGTGCGTCGAGCTGATGGTGCAGGTGATCATACGACGCAGGTATATAATGTATTTATTTATTTAATTTAATTTATTTTTGTTATTAAAATATTTATAATGTTTATTTGTTGTAGGCCCCTGGCCCACCAGAAGGAGGTAGCAGTGATGACAACGCGTGACGCATCATATATTCATGAGATATGTTTTTTGTTTTTACTGGTGGGGTTGACATTGATGTACTGTATTTATTCATTTAATTTAAATTAGAAGGTTGTGTACTTATAATTTCTTTCTTTTCTTGTTTATTATATGATAGCTAATATTATCTAAGGCATGAATTTAAAAACTCTAACCACCCGCACCCCCGTACAACCCCCCCACACCCCCGAACAGCCCCCCCGCACAACCGTACAACCCCCCGCCCCCCCGTACAGCCCCCCCCCCCTCGCACCCCCGTACAGCCCCACCGACACCCTCGTACATCCCCTCGCACCCCCGTACAACCCCCCGCACCCCCGTACAGCCCCCCGCACCCCCGTACAGCCCCCTGCACCCCCGTAAATCCCCCCGACACCCCCATACAGCCCCCCGCACCCCCGGACAGCCCCCCCGCACCCCCGTACAGCCCCCCCGCACCCCCGTACAGCCCCCGGCACCCCCGTACAGCCCCCCCCCCCGCACCCCCGTACATCCCCCCCGCACCCCCGTACAGCCCCCCCGCACCCCCGTACAGCCCCCCGCACCCCCGTACAGCCCCCCCGGCACCCCCGTACAGCCCCCCGCACCCCCGGACAGCCCCCCGCACCCCCGTACAGCCCCCCCGGCACCCCCGTACAGCCCCCCGCACCCCCGGACAGCCCCCCGCACCCCCGTACAACCCCCCGCTCCCCCGTACAACCCCCCCGCACCCCCGTACAACCTCCAGCACCCCCGTACAGCCCCCCGGCACCCCCGTATAGCCCCCCGCACCCCCCGCACCCCCGGACAGCCCCCCCCCCCCCCCCGCACCCCCGTACAGCCCCCCGCACCCCCGTACAGCCCCCCCCCCCCGGCACCCCCGTACAGCCCCCCGCACCCCCGTACAGCCCCCCCGGCACCCCCGTACAGCCCCCCGCACCCCCGGACAGCCCCCCCCCCCCCCCCCCCCCCCCGCACCCCCGTACAGCCCCCCACACCCACGTACAACCCCCCCGCACCCCCGTACAGCCCCCCGTACCCCCGTACAGCCTCCCCGCACCCCCGTACAGCCCCTGCACCCCCGGACAGCCCCCCCCCCCGCACCCCCGTACAGCCCCCCGCACCCCCGTACAGCCCCCCGCACCCCCGGACAGCCCCCCACACCCCAGTACAGCCCCCCCGCACCCCCGTACAGCCCCCCCACACCCCCGTACAGCCCCCCCGCACCACCCGAACGACCTCCGAATGCCACGAAACCGTACGAAAACAGCTGGTGCGTGAATTGTGAAATGTTCGGCCAGACGGAACGTCATTCGGAGGTGCCGTTTGACCGCGACGACTGGAAACGCGTTTCCGGCGCCATAAAACACCAAAATGGCGTGCGGCGGTCCAATTCGGAGCAAACATGCTCCGAACGACCTAAAACCGCACGAGAACGATAGAAATATTATTCTTGAGATGCAGGAGGAGGCGGCACATCCATCGGACGTGCGGTGCGCACGACACGACCGAATGTGTCGTTTTCAGCAGCGCGACGCTCGCTGAAATTGCGCGTCAGGGGGTCAAAACCACCTGAACGACCTCCGAATGCCACAAAACCGTACGACAACAGCCGGTGCGTGAATTGTGAAATGGTTGGCCAGACGACACATCATTCGGAGGTGCCGTTTGACCGCGGCGGCCGGAAATGCGTTTCCGGCGCCATAAAACACCAAAACGGCGTGCGGTGGTCCAATTCGGAGCAAACGTGCTCTGAATGACCTGAAACCTCACGAGAACGATAGAAATATTATTCCTGAGATGCAAGAGGAGGCGGCACGTCCATCGGACGTGCGGTGCACGCGGCACGACCGAATGTGTCGTTTTCAGCAGCGCGGCGCGCGCTGAAATGTCGCGTCGGGGGGTCAAAACCACCCGAATGACCTCCGAATGCCACGAAACCGTACAAAAACATCCAGTGCGTGAATTATGAAATGGTCGGCTAGACGGTACGTCATTCGGAGGTTCCGTTTGAGCGCGGCGGCCGGATACGCGTTTCCGGCGCCACAAAACACCAAAACGGCGTGCGGCGGCCAATTCGGAGAAAACGTGCTCCGAATGACCTGAAACCGCACAAGAATGATAGAAATATTATTCTTGAGATGCAAGGGGAGGCGGGACGTCCATCGTACGTGCGGTGCGCACGGCACGACCGAATGTGTCGTTTTCAGCAGCGCGGCGCGCGCTGAAATGCCGCATCGGGGGGTCAAAACCACCCGAACGACCTCCGAATGCCACGAAACCGTACGAAAATAGCCGGTGCGTGAATTGTGAAATTTTCGGCTAGACGGCACGTCATTCGGAGGTTCTGTTTGACCGCGGTGGCCGGATACGCGTTTCTGGCACCATAAAACACCAAAACGGCGTGCAGCGGTCCAATTCGGAGCAAACGTGCTCCGAACGACCTGAAACCGCACAAGAACGATAGAAATATTATTCCTGAGATGCAGGGGGAGGTTACATGTCCATCGGACGTGCGGTGCGCGCGACACGACCGAATGTGTCGTTTTCAGCAGCGCGGCGCTCGCTGAAATTCCGCGTTGGGTGGTCAAAACCACCCGAACAACGTCCGAATGCCACGAAACTGTACGACAATAGCCGGTGCGTTAATTCTGAAATGGTCGGCCAGACGACACATCATTCGGAAGTGCCGTTTGACCGCGGTGGCCAGAAATGCATTTCCGGTGCCATAAAACACCAAAACGGCGTGCGGCGGTCCAATTCGGAGAAAACGTGCTCCGAATGACCTGAAACCGCACAAGAATGATAGAAATATTATTCCTGATATGCAGGAGGAGGCGGTACATCCATCGGACGTGCGGTGCGCGCGGAACAACCGAATGTGTCGTTTTCAGCAGCGCGACGCGCGCTGAAATGCCGCGTTGGGTGGTCAAAACCACCCGAACGACGTCCAAATTCCACGAAACCATACGACAACAGCCGGTGCGTAAATTCTGAAATGTTTGGCCAGACGGCACGTCATTCGGAGGTGCCGTTTGACCGCGGCGGCAGGAAACACGTTTCCGGCGCCATAAAACACCAAAACGGCGTGTGGCGGTCCAATTCGGAGTAAACGTGCTCCGAATGACCTAAAACCGCACGAGAACGATAGGAATATTATTCCTGAGATTCAGGAGGAGACGGCACGTCCATAGGACGTGCGGTGCGCGCGGCACGACTGAATGTGTCGTTTTCAGCAGCGCGGCGCGCACTGAAATTGCGCGTCGGGGGGTCAAAACCACCCGAACGACCTCCGAATGCCAAGAAACCGTACGAAAATATCCGGTGTGTGAATTGTGAAATGGTCGGCCAGACGGCACGTAATTCGGAGGTTCCGTTTGACCGCGGCGGCCGGAAACACGTTTCCGGCGCCACAAAACACCAAAACGGCGTGCAGCGGTCGAATTTGGAGCAAACGTCCTACGAACGACCTGAAATCGCACGATAACGATAGGAATATTATTCCTGAGATACAGGAGGAGGCGGCACATCCATCGGACGTGCGGTGCGCGCGACACGACCGAATGTGTCATTTTCAGCAGCGCGCCGCGCGCTGAAATGGGACGTTGGGTGGTCAAAACCACCCGAACGACCTCCGAATGCCACGAAACCATACAACAATAGCCGGTGAGTGAATTGTGAAATGGTCGGCTAGACGACACGTCATTTGGATGTGCCGTTTGACTGCGGTGGCCGGAAACGCGTTTCTGGCGCAAAAAACACCAAAACGGCGTGCGACGGTCCATTTCGGAGCAAACGTGCTCCGAACGACCTGAAACCGCACGAGAACGATAGAAATATTATTCTTGAGATGCAGGATGAGGCGACATGTCCATCGGATGTGCGGTGCACACGGCACGACCGAATGTGTCGTTTTCAGCAGCGCGGCGCGCACTGAAATTGCGCGTCGGGGGCTCAAAACCATCCAAACGACCTCCAAATGCCACGAAACCGTACGAAAACAGCCGGTGTGTGAATTGTGAAATGGTCAGCTATACGGCACGTCATTCGGAGGTGCCGTTTGACCGCGGCGGCCAGAAACGCGTTTCTGGCGCCATAAAACACCAAAAAAGCATGCGGTGGTCCAATTCGGAGTAAACGTGCTCCGAACGACCTGAAACCGCACGAGAATGATAGAAATATTATTTATGAGATGCAGGAGGCGGCATAACATCCATCGGATGTGCGGTGCGCACGGCACGACTGAATGTGTCGTTTTTAGCAGCGCGGCGCGCGCTGAAATTGCGCGTCGGGGGGTCAAAACCACCCGAACGACCTCCGAATGCCACGAAACCGTACGACAACAGCCGGTGCGTGAATTAGGAAATGGTTGGCCTGACGGCACATCATTCGGAGGTGCCGTTTGACTGCGGCGGTCAGAAATGCGTTTCCGGCACCATAAAACACCAAAACGGCGTGCGGCGGTCCAATTCGGAGCAAACATGCTCCGAACGACCTGAAACCACACAAGAAAGATATAAATATTATTCCTGATATGTAGGAGGAGGCGGCACGTCCATCGGGCGTGCGGTGCACACGGCACGACCGAATGTGTCATTTTCAACAGCGCGACGCGCGCTGACATGCCGCGTTGGGGGGTCAAAACCACCCGAACGACCTCCGAATGCCTCGAAACCGTACGGCAATAGCCGGTGCGTGAATTGTGAAATGGTCGGCTAGAAGGCACATCATTAGGAAGTACCGTTTGACCATGGCGGCCGGATACGTGTTTCCGGCGCCATAAAACACCAAAACGGCGTGCCGCGGTCCAATTCGGAGAAAATGTGCTCCGAACGACCTGAAACCGAACGAGAATGATAGAAATATTATTCTTGAGATGCAGGAGGAGGAAGCACGTCCATCGGACGTGCGGTGCACATGGCACGACCGAATGTGTTGTTTTCAGCAGCGCGGCGCGCGCTGAAATGCCGCGTTGGGTGGTCAAAACCACCCGAACGACCTCCGAATGCCACGAAACCGTACAAAACAGCCGGTACGTGAATTGTGAAATGGTCGGCCAGACGACAATTCATTCGGAGGTACCGTTTGACCGCGGCGGCCGGATACGCGTTTCCGGCGCCATAAAACAGCAAAACGGCGTGTGGCGGTCCAATTCAGAGCAAACATACTCCGAACGACCTGAAACCACACGAGAACGATAGAAATATTATTCCTGAGATGGAGGGGGAGGCGGCACGTCCATCGGACGTGAGGTGCGCGTGGCACGACCGAATGTGTCGTTTTCAGCAGCGTGGCGCGCGCTGAAATGCCGCGTTGGGTGGTCAAAACCACCCGAATGACATCCGAATGCCATGAAACCGTACGAAAATAGCCGGTGCGTGAATTTTGAAATGGTCGGCCAGATGACACGTCATTCAGAGGTGCCGTTTGACCACGGCAGCCGGAAACGCGTTTCCGGCGCCATAAAACACCAAAACAGCGTGCGGCAGTCCAATTCGGAACAAACGTGCTCCGAACGACCTGAAACCGCATGAGAACGATAGAAATATTATTTATGAGATGCAGGGGAGGCGGCACGTCCATCAGACGTGCGATGCGCGTGGCACGTCCGAATGTGTCGTTTTCAGCAGCTCGGCGCGCGCTGAAATGGCGCGTTGGGGGTGTCAAAACCACCCGAAAGACCTCCGAATGTCACAAAACCGCACGACAACATCCATTGAATGAATTTTGAAATGGTCGGGCAGACGACACGCCAATCGAAGGTGCCGTTTGACCGCGGCGGCCGGAAATGCGTTTCCGGAGTCATAAAACACCAAAACGGCGTGCGGCGGATGAATTCGGAGAAAACGTGCTCCGAATGACCTGAAACCACACGAGAACGATAGGAATGTTATTCCTGAGATGCAGGAGGAGGCGGCACATCCATTGGATGTGCGGTGCGTGTGGCACGACCGAATGCGTCGTTTTCAGCAGCTCGACGCGCGCTGAAATGGCGCGTTGGGGGGTCAAAACCACCCGAATGACCTCCGAATGCCACGAAACCGCACGAAAACATCCGTTGCGTGAATTGTGAAATGGTCGGACAGAAGGCACGTCAATCGGAGGTTCCGTTTGACCGCGGAGGCCGGAAACGCATTTCCGGAGTCATGAAACACCAAAACGGCGTGCGGCGGTTGAATTCGGAGCAAACGTGCTCCGAAAAACCTGAAACCGCACGAGAATGATAGTAATATTATTCCTGAGATTCAGAAGGAGGCAACACATCCATCGGACGTGCAGTGCGCGCGACACGACCGAATGCGTCGTTTTTAGCAGCTCTGCGCGCGCTGAAATGGCGCGTTGGGGGGTCAAAACCACCCGAACGACCTCCGAATGCCACGAAACCGCACGACAACATCCATTGCGTGAATTGTGAAATGGTCGGAGAGACGGAACATCAATCGGAGGTGCCGTTTGACCGCGGTGGCCAGAAACGCGTTTCTGGAGTCATAAAACACCAAAACGGCGTGCGACGGTCGAATTCGGAGCAAACGTGCTCCGAAAAACCTGAAATGATAGCATTTCTTAAATATGGGGTTTTAAATTATTATAGCACAATGATTCGATATTATACATATATTTAATATTATATATATTAAAACTTTTAAAATATAATATATATATATAAAATATTGTATTTAGTAGTATATATGTGAATATTTTTTTTAATATATATATATATATATATATTTATTTATTTCACTGGACATTTTTTTTAAAAAATTTTTCCCTATAGCGACCGCCAAAAGCGGTCGCTGGAGGCCGAAATCCGGTCCTCCTATAGCGACCGCCATTGGCGGTCGCTATAGGCCTCTAGCGACGAGGCTAAAGCGACCGCCAATGGCGGTCGCTAGGCGGCCGCTAGAGCCCTATAGTGACTGCTTTTGGTGGTCGCTATAGGAGGTTTTTTTAGTAGTGCGTGGGGTAAAAGTGTTCTAGGAACATCTGCTGAAATTACTTCCATATCATTCCCTCCAACTTCTCCTCTAAATCCTAGATATAACACCAGCTCTTCATTGGTCCTCATATCATATATGATACAAAAAATGAATCTTTTCTCTTTATTAGTCTCTATATGTTCAAGGATTGTCTAGATAGACTCAATCTTGGAATTAGATGCCTTAGTTCCACCTCCTCTAGAGAATGTCAGATGGTGATGCAACTTGACCTCCTGGGATATAAAATAATTATTACACATAGTCCTCCCTTAGTCTCTTTACATATAAATAATATAGTGACCAAAGTTCTCATGGAACTTCTCATCCACCCCATCACTCAGAACTATCAGGGAATCTTGTCCCATTGTTGGAGGCACATTTCTAGAAATGTCCTCCTATCATCCTACAAAAAATAACCAAGTAGGAATGTATCTACAATTCATATCACACATATTAGGACATATAGTACATCCTTAACACATTATCACAAGATAGTATCACATAAATCCACAATAAAATTTCTATCATACACTACCCCATGGTCGAAAATGTGGCACTATCACCACCATCAACAATCCCTACCACGGGTTATGTCTAACAAAAGATAAAAACATTTCATATTTATAAGTTTTCCATTATAAAACCTTTGTAATAATTTAAAATTACAAAATTTAACATATTTTTACCATAATAATTTTAATTATTAGCACTAATTCTGTTAAATTTATCAAATAAAAAAATAACTTTAATTTCCCAGAACCCACTTATAAATTAAGTTACCATGCATGCCAAAAATTTATCATGTATCATATTTCCATGAGTGCCTTTAATTATTCATATATACTAAAATATGATTCCTTAATAAGGCACAAGTAAAATCTTAGAAAACAATAACTTCAAAGAAAAAGTGAATCACCCAAGGTGAACTAATATTCAAATTTTATAGAAAACCTTATGAACAAAAATCCCACCCATGGAACTTGGGTTTTCCCCTCTGCATGGGTTAACTACTCCCATGCATAAGCTCATGACTATGGATTGGATCAACCTACTATCCTATATACCTTTACTATATAGTCATATATTTTGAAATAAAATAAATCCCATTTGATAAGACATTTTAAAATATCAACCCTAGTTCCATATACCGTTGCCCCAAGATAGTTAATTTCTTTACCTCAGGCACGCATCCTGTCTTGAACCAGCCTAGATGAACCCTGAACCAAGCACCTGAGCCAGTCCAAAACATGTACCTAGGGGGGTTCCCGATCCCCTTATGATGGAAACTAGTGTTGGGCATCAAATCATACAATATGGAAAGATTTGGCCCATAAATAAAAGAAAAGTAAATAAATAAAGACTGATATTAAAAATGAAAACTAACAGAGGAATGAAACTAAAATGTATAAACATCCATGTGACCTCCTAGGTCACTAACCAAATCAGAACCAAGCTCACTCTAAGAGTGGTTCAATAGTAACAAAACCTAAAAATGAAATGATAAAGTAAGAGTGAGAACCAAAATGCTCAATAGAAAATCATCAAAAATTACATGTTATTATTTTCCCAGAACATTCTATTGATATGAGTTTGAAATAAATTTATAAAAATAAATTTATATAAATACCTTTATTTTTAAAATTGCACAAGAAACATGAACCATTTCCCTCATATTTCAAAACAAGGCACAAGAAGGAAAATAGGGAATTGTGCTTTCTTTTTCAAATATACACTTAAAAATATTTTTAAACCAACCAAACATTCATAGTTTTCCAAATAAAAACAAAATACCAGTACAAGGAATAGGATTATACATGATGAGGGAAATAAAACTAGTAATAATTGTAATGGGAAAACATAGGAAATTCTAGGAACTCAGAGGTAGACCAGAACATACTAATGTGTGTGACTCATCCTGAAGGAATGACCTACTCGATGATGTAATAATGCCCAAATGATCATATACCCTAACCCAGGAAATAACAAGGGGCCCAACCCCATAGAAAAATAAGTATCCACCTGCTATAGGCCACTAGCAGTGCACAATTTAACAAGTGCAGTAATCATTCTCAGTAAACCTCTTTGCTATGCTAGGTTCCCATGTATATTTCATAAGGGGGTGTGTAATGCAATTCAAAAACAATCCACATACATATAATCAAACACACCACACAATCTAGCACCACCCTGGTCACCTGAAGGGTTTGTCCCTTACCTCAAAATAATTACCATTCAAAGAAGTCCCATACTGAGGACCCTTACATCTCATGATCAACCAATAAGAAAAAAGACCCAACTCAAGAGGGTTTTTCCAAAAACCATTTCATAGATGAAAAATAGGCCTCATCTAGTTTTCCCACATCAAGACCTTTCTAAGTAACCATACCAAAAGTTCTAACCAGGCCTTTATCTTTAACCATCCAAGGTACATTTACCAAAACACTTTAAGAAAAATATTTCCAACAAATAGAGATCCCATTATCACTACACCCTTGACATTTGACCTTTAAGTTTCAAATGCACACCCAAACATGTCATATTTTCCAAATGAGCCCTTACCTCAAATCCACTTTACTATTAAAAAAGAGTTTGAATCATGAAAAATGCACACAAAGGTGCTAAACGGGCTTTCAACCATTTTAAGAAAAAATTTCCTAGTTATAAAACACCTAACGTGTCATAAAAAACATTCAACCAATTCTTAAAAATTCCCTATGTAACTTTATAAACCATGGATCCATTTATAAAAAGGAGACAGAGAGAGAAGATAGAGGTCCTTTTTAGAAAAACCAAGGTTTGAGAGAAGAATCACTCCAAATCTCATCATCATTTATTGGCCCATCCATGGGTGCACTCTGTGCATCCATGATGTGCCCACATCCAATGGCATAGAGAAAGTGGTATTCTCCCAACCATTTTTAAGGAAACCACACACACCATTTATTAGCACAAATAACCCTTTATAGTAAAGCCCTAATTTTTATAAAACCAACCAAACCATGCAAATCGACCTCCAAAAAAATGTTTCTTTAAGAAAACACCAGCCAACATGTCCAACAAAACAATTTTAAAGGAAAATGATAATTATCCAATTCTAAAGGCAAGGCACACACATGGGCGTAAATAGATAAATAGTTTAAAATCAATTTTAATTAGATATACTAAAAAGAAAAGACTATCAAGGATTAACTACCATACCAATAAGGGTGAGAAACATTATTTAAGAATTTATAAACAAACCAAAGAATCAATTGGATTGAAATTGGAAAAAAGGGCATGGAGACACCTACCTCAAAGAGGAATCGGGTCATGTTGAACACTTTGGCACTTGAAAAAATAGGCAGTGACCACTCGTAACCAGCGCGCACTCATATGCACATACCTATATATATATATACATATATCTATAATACAATGCACATATTCCCCACACCATGATGAAATTAATACATGGAGGACACACACAGACACAAATATATATATATTACATACATACATAAAGTATATGCGTGCGTGACCTCTATCATAGACCAAAAAAATAACTATAGCATCAAAAGGTACCAAAACTTAAGGCAGCAAGGACCAACACATGACCAAATAAATATCAGGGACTCACATAAACCATAAGACCCTAAATTCGATGATGTGAAACAAAACAGTGGGTGCATTAACCTTACCCGAAACATTGGTGGCATTGTGAAATGAGTCAATCTGCCTCTCCCTTCTTGGAAGATGCCAAAATATGGACCAATGGGTTCCAAAACATCAATTTCATACCCTATTAAAGGAAGAGCACCACAACTAGATATTAGCCCAATCTTAGGGTTTCAGTTGAATCTAAAATAGTTACCAAAAGAGAAAAAAATCAAAAAATAAATAAAGGAGAAGGGGTATAAGGATTACACCTCAAAAAAATGTTGGAGAAACACGATGAAATTAGAAGAAAGCTCAAATAATGAGGGAGATATAGGGAAAGGGGCTGTGAACCACCGAGACTCGGTCGAGGGTTCTTCCATGCCTACTGCAGGTCACAGTCAAGAGGAGTCTGCGACCTTGATAAGCTCTGACCATGAAGGTCGTTGTAGGGGGGTCTGGCCATGGAGACCCATCACGCCAAAGGGGGGTTATGAGGGGCGGGGGGGTTGTGTGATGCTGAAAAAGAGGGGGAAATGGGGGGAGATGTGCATGAGGGAATAGGGGGAGAGGGTTGGTGAGTGAGGGAATAAAAATAGAGCAGCGGAGCATGATGAGTATTGAAAAAAATAAAAGGGGTAAAAACCCTCTTTAAAAAAATAATAACAATAAGAAATAAATAATTAAAAAATGATAATAATAATTAAAAAAATAAAAATAAAAATATTAATCATAATAAAAATATTATTCAATTTATTTTAAATAATAGTAATGTTAATAACAACTAATTAGTAATTATATTTATAACAATTTTAATAATAATATTATTATTAACAATTTTTAATAAAAGAAATATTTTTATCTACAAAATAATAAGAATATTATTATTTCAAGTTAATCATTTATCTTATTTTATTTACATCAAACTTTATTTATTTTAAATGTTAGACATCTGCATGGGCACTTGGACCGACCACATGGCTACTGCTGACCGTGCGGTGCCCACACACTGGTCCAAAACCCACCAAACACATTAAATGTCAAAAAATTTAGACCAGTGCTCAACTTGCACCTTGGTGAGGCTAACCAAAGCCATGAAATAATATAAAATAAAATAATTTAAAGGTAGGGGTGTGAAAATTCTCTCCACCAAAAAACATTCTACCCCCAAAATATAACCAAGAAAATAGTTAACACAACTCATGTCTATTCCCAGACAAAACCAAAGGAAACCAAGAGGCTTGGGGTGACCATTACCAACACACATTACACTCGACCAATTCATGAAGAATCACTACCTGAGGTTGAGGGGAGAACTTGGGAGGGTTCTCCCCACCATAAGAATTTACTAACACAGAAACCTTGAAACTCGAACACACCACCCCTAGGGGGGCCAATACGGGAACTCCCCAAACTGAACTCATCCCACCTTCTCAATGCTAACAGAATTACTCCACCACTAGGATTAAAACCATTTTAGGGAAAACCAGCACACCAAGACACTAGGACAGATGAAACCCTTACAAAACCTAAAATCACTAAAGGAAAACCCACAAAGAGGAATCCAGACCATGAAAGGGTCCAGTAACACCACCCATTAATTCCAAAAAACCAAAAATCTCCCTAATGAACACACCTGATATCAACTCAAAATCAGAATGGGTATGTTCATTTAGGGTCCCAACACCCTTCAAGTAATCTAAATGATTTAGAAACCCGACTAAGAGAAGATAGGGCTGCTTGGATTATGGTGGAACGATATCATCACACCACCACACCAAGGATGTTTTTATGATGATGACAAGAATAAAATAAGGAAAGTATGGATATTTATATATCAAAGATGAAAACATGATCCAAACTGAGATTCCACATCCCCTCAAAAACTCTTGAATGTGCGCAAGCTTCACCCTGAGGCCTGAGGCTGGGGCTCTGATGGCCAAGAAATCATATTCCTCATACTTAGGTACTAGAATCCCCTAACCCGGACTCCTTCCTCGAACAAAACTTCTTTCAAAACATTTCTCGGTGACCCAAAAAGTCACACAATAGCAGGTATTAGGAGGGATGAGACAAGATGGCTTGGAATTCCTGAACTGACCACTCTAGTGGTATGAAAGAGGACGGTATGATGAACCACAAGCCATCACCGATGAACAAGATTCTTAAAAAACAGGTTCCTTTGGCACACCCCACTCACCAGATGTGAAACCCTTAAGAAAACCATCTACCCTTTGACCACACCCCAAATCCTAACAATGATGTGGCACCCAACCTCCACTAGTATAAAATAAGACCCTCCATTAAACTAGAAACAATATAGACTCTAACAAACTCAGGAGTTCCAAATAATACGAATACATGCTCTACTTATATAAAACCACCTCTCTACTGATAACAGACCTCAGACACCTATAAGGAAAAGAATTACATGAGAGGTACCAAAAAATGGGCATGACTCACTGGTAACATTAGAAACCTTTGTAGGAAGCATACTCCAAACAACACAAAAAACACATTCTAAACCGGCATCAATCAAAAAATCAATCAAGGAAATAACCCAAGTCAAGGGAAACATGCCCATAATCCAAACATATAAAAACGCAATCAAAAATTACTTTTATGAAAACGTCCATTTCATTTAAATTTTCAAAGCTCAATAATGGAACCTTATTAACCGTCACATGTGCGTTTATCCAATCCTTCTTACATCATCCACAGAAAAGTGCCCCCATGCACTCTCTATACATACCCATGCACATGTGACCCTCCATAAAGAATTTTAAAACCCATGCATCTCTTTTCCTTATCAAATCCAAACACATACCAAAATTTCTAAATCAAAACACTTCCTATTTTTAAAAACCCCCTCTACCCATTTAGAACCATTTGAGGAAATCACTCCCATTACAAAACCATTTTCACATTAAAATTACATTTTCAATATCGACATACACTCACATAAACTAAAATCAAAATGAAAGACAACCAAAAAAAAGACTGAAATGAGAAACTAGTGCCCATGCCTAACCTAACAAAATGGTGGTGAGCCATTCCCCATGTAAGGAATGAAAGTAAGAGGGCCTTGAACCAGGAACTTGGACTCCACAAGGGTCACCACCCCATGTGGGGCCACAATATAACCTGATTCACCTTCATCGTCATCCCTTGATCCAAAACAACCTAAGAAAAAATACTCAAATCCCAAACTACCCCTGGTAACCTAAGGATTAGTGCGATTAAGAGTTTGTGACACTCTTATCACACCAACCTCCAGAGTCCCGATAGTCCTAATATATATCTACTAGACACCTAAAATCTCAAGAACCACCTCTGATACCATTTTTTCATGAACCATCCTGGTTGAACTCTGAACCGGGCACCCGATCCAGTCCGAAACCTGTTCTGAGGGGCGTTCCTGATCCCCCCACCCGCCGAGATGGAAAAGGTGTCGGGCATCAAAAAATATAAGAGGGAATGATTTGGACCATAAATAAAAGATAGGTAAATAAATAAATACTGATAGTAAGAAATGAAAACTAGCTGCAGAAAGACACTAAATTACATATACCTCCATGTGACCTCCTAGGTGACCACCCAACTCAAAACCAATCTTGCTCTGAGAGTGGTTCAACACTAAGAAACCCTGAAAGTGAAATGATAATATAGGAGTGAGAAGTAAAATGATCAGTATGAAATCATCATAAAGTCCATGCCATTATTTTCACACAAAAATTAAATTGACAGTAGTTTGAAATACATTTATAAAAATAAATTTCTATACATACCTTTCAATTTAAAAATAGACAAGAAACATGATCCATTTTTCTTATATTTAAAAACAAGGCACATGAAGGAAAACATGGAATTGTGCTCTATTTTCCAAACAACCACTTATAAATATTTTTAAACCAACCAAACATTCACATTTTTTCAAATCAAAATCAAAACCAGGTTCAAGGAATAAGATTTTACATGATGATGGAAATGACACTAGTAATACTCATAATGGGAAAACACAGGAAATCCTAGGAACACAGAGTATGACCAGAACATACTAATACATGTGACTCATCCCGAAGGAATGCCATACCTGATAATGTCATAATTCCCAAAATACCAACCACCCTAACACAAGAAAGACCAAGGGGCCCAACCCCATAGAAATAAAGAAAAGTATCCACTTGTAATGGCACACTAGCAGTGCACAATCTAACTAGTGCAATAATCATTCTTAGTAAACCTCTTTGTTATTCTAGGTTCCCATTTAATTTCATAAGGGGTGTGTGTCATAAAATTAAAAAACAAGCCATATACATATAATCAAACAAACCACACAATATGGAACCACCTCAGTGACCTCAGGGGTTTGTCCCTTACCTCAAAATAATTACCATTTAGAGAAGTCCCATACTGAGGACCCTTCCATATCACTATCAACCAATGAGGAAAAATACCTATATCAAGATGGGTTTTAAAAAACCATTTCATAGATGATAAAAATTCCTCTTTCAGTTTTCACACATCAAAAAATTTCCATGTAAAACCAAATGTGCCAATTGGGCCTTTAGCTTTAACCATGCAATGTACATTTAACAAAACACATTAATAAAAACATTTACAACAAATAGGGATACCCATTTCACTATGACCTTTCCATTTGTACTTTAAGTGTCAAATGCACATCCAAACATGTCATATTTTCTAAACAGGACCTAATCACAAATCCAATTTACTATAAAAAAGAGTTTGAAACATGTACAATGCACACAAAGATGCCAAACGAGCTTTCAAACATTTTAAGATACAATTTTCTAGTTATTAAACACCCAACGTGTCATAAAACCTTTCAACCAATTCATAAAAATTCATAAAGTGAATTTTTAACCCATGGATCCATTTATCAAATGGAGAGGGAGAGACAATATAGATGTCCTTGTTAGAAAAACCAAGGTTCGAGAGAAGAGTCACTCCAAATGTCATCATCATTTGTAGGCCCATCTATGGGTGCACTCTGTGCATCCATGGATGTTCCCACATAAAATGGCATAACATAAGTGGAATTCACCCAAATATTTTTAAAAAAACCACACACACCATATATTTTCATAAATATCCTTTTACACTAAAGCACCAAGTTTTATAAAACCATTCAAACCAAGCCAATCAGCTTCCACAAAAATGTTTTTTTAAGAAAACACCACCCAACATGTCCAAAATAACCATTTTGAAGGAAAATGATAATTATTCAATCTAAAGGAAAGAAACACACATGGGAATAAATAGATAAATAGTTTAAAACATATTTTTAATCAGATATACTAATCAGAAAACACCATTAAGGATTAACTACCATTGCAATAAGGGTGGGAAACATAATTTAAGAATTTATAAACAAAACCCAAGCATTAATTAGATTTAAATTGGAACAATTCATGGAGAAACCTACGTCAAGGAGGAACCGGGCCAGGCCAAACACCTTGGAACTTGACAAAATAGGTGACGACCACTCGTAACCGGCCCGCACTCGCATGCACATAACTATATATATACACATATATCAATTATCCAATGCACGTATTCCCTGCTCCATGGGGGAATACGTACATGGAAGAAATATATATATATATTATAAATATAAATATAAATATATATATATTATATACATACCTTATGTATATAAATGAATTCCCTCTGTCGTTGACCAAAAAAATCAATATAACATCAAAAGGTACCCAAAATTAAGGCGTAAAGGACAAACACATGACCAAATAAATAACACGGTCTCACATAAACTATATGAACCTAAATTGGATGATGAGAAAAAAAATAATGGGTGCATTAAGCTTACCTAAAACATCATTGACATAGTGAAATGAGTCCATCTACCTTGCCCTTGGCGGCAGATGCAGGAATATGGACCAATGAGTCCCAAAACATCAATTGCATACCCTATAGAAGGAATACCACCACAACATGATATTATCCCAACCTTAGGGTTTTGGATGAATCCAAACCAGGCATCGAAATAGAAACAAATTTCCATAGCGATGAAGGATAAGAGGTATAAGGACCACACCTCAAAGAATCGTTGGAGCAACATGAAGAAATCAGAATGAAGCTCAAAGAATGAGGGAGATCTGAGGAAGTTGGGCTGTACGCCACCGATACTTGGTTGAGGGTTCGTGTACACCTACTACATGTCATGGTCAAGAGGAGGTTTCACCCTTGATAAGGTTCAAGCATGGAGGCCGCTGTAGGGGAGGCATGGCTGTGGAGACCTGTCACACCAAATGGGGGTTACGAGGGGGGTGGTGCAACGCTGCAAAAGAGGTTGGAATGGGGAGAGATGTGCGTGAGGGAGTAAGGGGGAGAGGGGAGGTTCATGAGGGAGTAAAAAATAGTGGTGGTGGGGGGGGAGCGTGATGGGTAGAGAAGAAAAATGAAAGGAGGTAAAAAACCTCTTAAAAAAATAATAACAATAACAAATAAATAATTTAAAAAATTATAATAATAATAACAACATTAAAAAAAAAAAAATCTAAATCAGTATTTTATTCAATTTATTTTAATTAATAAAAATATTAATAAAAAATAAAAAATAATTATATTTCTAATAATTTCAATGGTAATAATATTATTAACAATTTTTATTAATAAAAATATTTTTATCTACATAATAATAATAATAATATTTTTTTTATTACTATTTAAACCTTTAACTTATTTTATTTACACAAAAAAGTATTTATTTTAAACATAAGACATCTGAATGGGCACTTAGACTGACTAAATGGCTATCAATGATTGTACAGTGCCCACACATCGTTCTGAAACCTGCCACAAACATTAAATGTTAATAATTTTAGACTAGTTCTTTACCCGCACATTGGCGAGGCTAATCGAAGCCATAAAATAATAAAAATAAAATAATTTAAAGGTTGGGGTGTGACACCTCCCTATACAGAAAAGGTTTCCAACTAGTAGTGAGGGTGTAATTTTTCACCTAAGAATACAAAACCATATCTATTAGATAAAGACAAAAAATGAAATCAATATACAAATAGATGAAATAATAGTCAACAATAAACAATAAAGAACAATTATCACATAAAGAATACCAAAATATATGAAATGACCATAAAAAAAATAGTAGATATGTTAATACATATAAGTTTCAATTTTCTAATGGAAACCAAAAATAAGATACATTATCAAATCCAAATCAGGTCCCAATATAATGTTTGATTCCCTCACCCTTTCTCCATCTTGAATCCCAACTCAAATATCTGACATATGGATTTTCCATTATCCTGTCTTGAAAACATAAAGTCTATTTAGGAACTAATCAATATCCTGAGTTGGGTGTTATTACAACTCAGTAGGCTCACACTAACATTTTATAATGAAATATCTAGTGTATAATAATGTATTCAGTTTTATAAATAATAGAAAAATGATAAAAGTAAACAATATTCACATTTAATAATTTTTATTAACCACATTGGACCTAGAGTATGCGGTGGAACCCTAGGAAATCATTCCTACCTAAGATAAAGATAGTGTCCGAACTATACACTATAGGGTTCTTAAATTTATTCATTAATTGGTATTTCATTATTCAATTCAATTCCAACTTTATTTTGGTACCTTAGAGCTTTAGTCTATGTACCATTATTACAAAAACATTTATCATTAGTCGATCATCAATATCTCGGGTACATGGAACAATATGATAACACTATTATCATGGGTACTCATAGAATCGGTCTAGAAGAAAAATATCAGGAACTTGGAGTATCATTCTAGTACCAATTCACATTTATGCATCGGGGACCTAGAGCATCAGTCTAGACACCCATGGATAGGGAGTGTGAGTCCAACACCCACACCACATTATTCAGATATACATATTAAGGATAAATATTAATAACTCATTTATCAACCATTATGAATATAATAAACCATTTAATTCATCAATCATTAGTATTAACATCATTTCAACCCTTTTATTACCCAATTACCATGAATCATGTCATAACCCATTAAGATTTCTATGTTAAGAAAAACAATCATTATAACAAGTTAACATGCTAACACATTCATTTTTTTAATTTAAAAACCCATAAATTCCAATTTTACAATCCATATTTACCATTTCATTGAATATTTTCACACCCCATGGGTTACCATCATGTCCAATATCATAATATCTAACGGATCCAATAGGATATGAGAAGGGGCTCCCAAACTCATGTGAATTCAATTCACCTTTCCAATTTAAATGTTATTGAACAATATGGAAACAAAAAAATATAACTACAAGAATAATATCATTATAAAACTATGGTTATTGGAATAAATACCACCTACCTTAGGTTATTTTATGAATTATATCCCAACATTATCCCTTAATTCAAGGTAGAACAACCAAAAACAAAGATCCGCACTTCGATATTCAAAATTTGAGATTGTATCTATTTTAATTTAATAGATCCAACCATAAAACATCACAATTAATCAAAAATATCATGAATATATCCAAAATTTATTAGATTTATGATTCAATGAAAGAGAAGAAGAATTGATATTGAAAGAACGACCACGAACATAGACTTATCAGTGAATATTGATCTCCAATGAGTTTTGGGTCACATAAAACTTTCTCCCAGATCAATAGGAATAACCTCTAAATAATTAAGAGGAAAAATAATTTTGAAATATCATAGATTAATGAAAAAAATGCATTAAGATATTAATTTCCATTATATCCATAAATTTTGTGCTTCCACCTGTATTCCAAACAGTTTGACCACACTTTTTGGAACACCATGCACTAACCATGCAGTGATACTATCTCAAGGAAAAAACATTCATGGTTGGATTGAATGGTTAGGAAAATAAATTACAACCATGTACTTCAACTTGGTTTAACATTATGTAGTTGGGGGTGGGACACAGTTTGGTCAAACCATACACCCCTTCTAGTGGAACAAAATGTGTTACACGTTTCGATGGGAAAAAATATATGGTTTTCCTTAATTAGGCACTAACCATGCAAAAACCCACCAGTTTAATTAATTCTACAAATTCACCTAAAATGACCCCAAAGTAAAACTTAACCAAAGTATGATGAAAACAGGGGTCAAATAAAACCTAATAATGAGTATGATAGATCTCAATAATGGAATGGATCTTATAGGACGCTTTATTCACATTACCCAAGAGTGATACTAGGTTCCCTAGTTGATTAACTTCAATGGGAATGGTGGGAAATGTTTCTATACCATTCCAAAATAGATGAATTGATCCCCATGTGTAATACTATGGACGATATCAATGAGTTATAACTTTAGACCTTGCTGAGAGTGATTCTTAGGTTCCACATATGGATAACCTTGTATGGACTCTTACGGTGGTGGATACATATATTGTTCCTAGATTGATACTTGGGTTACTCCTCATGGATAAAAATGTATGGAGTTAGGATAACTATTTTTTAGGAAATACGGTTTCCTTTTTTTTCTGTGTAAGGATTCATCTGCTAATTCAATGAACGTTCTTGGGTTCGGTCTAATTTGACACTTCACTTCTGATGGCATAACTATGATTTTTAATCATTATTTTTAGATGACTTATAATATATATATATATACATTCAATTATATACTATATATATAAAGTTTGACTTAGGTTTAGAGATATCTTGTTTAGGTTGAAGTAGGTAGTATAGGCTGGGTATCTCACGAGGAACCCGTACTCATGTATTTTATTAATTTGTTTCCCTACCCTTACCTTTTCCTGCAAAATGATAACTATATATGTAAAAACTGGATAGATCTAGACACCAATGGTAGTGGCCTATTGATTATATTTGATTCCCTGCTTTGACCACATATTGTACCTAAACAAAAATCTTTATTTCATGGATAGTCAAAGGGATGAGACCAACTTCCCCTGTTTGATTTTATGTTCTAGGATGAAGTATAAGAGCAGAGGAATTAGTCTATACTTTTGATACCATTTGAGAAATGTTTTGGAGTATTTGTATTTTTTTATCATGTTGTATTTTCTTTTACCCATGTATCCCATATACATCCTTTTTTTATAAAATCATGATATCATCATCGTTTTTGTATCTGATATTGATTTATTATTCCAATATTGGTTATTTATTATTTTTTAACTATTTATTATTATTATTAATGTTTTTACACACTCATATAAAGATTTCATAGTCTCCCAAAATAAATATATTTTTCCCTCACTACTAGTAGACAACCACTAACATATGGGGATGCACACATGAGGTCATGTGGCCAATTATCTCATAGAACTGAATAGTGGATTTCAAGTAAGGATTCCAAAAAGTTATTGAATATATCTAATATAAATGGAATAATTATGATATTAATTATGTATCTATCATTATGAAATGATAATATATATTTTTCTTTCTTATACAGTAAAAAGACAGCATTGTTCACAAGTGTGGACAACCGCCTCCACGAAGCGATGTGATTTTTTTTCATCACAAAAAAACTTGGATGAAATATATATATATATATATATATAATACCCAAAGATATTATGTTTTGTATATTCTTAAATAAATTCAATTTATTTAAAATATTATGTTGCACGCAACACTGATAATAAAATAACCATGATATACTATTTAATATTAACATGACCATTGAAATAGTAATGTTTCTATTAGTAAAAGTAATCTAGACATTAGAATAACAAAATCAACTATGAATGTATAAATAAAATTTAGGTATCTCATAAATGAAAATATGATATAATTATTTAATATAATAGGTAAATAAATGCTTTAAAAATAATAAATTAAGTGTTTTTTGTAAAATAAAAATGTTTATTTACAATTTTATAATTAATATAACAACTTAAAATAAAATTTACTTTCATAAAATCAATTCATGATTTAATAATTTGTTTTATTATAATTATAAGATAATTTTATGAGACCATAATTAATTTTTCAAAGTGTTGTAAAATATCTTATAATATTAAAATTGACATTTCTTGAGTATAAGATTGTTTTAATTTAAAATTAAATTTATCATTTTTAGAAAATTATTTTCTTAAAATGGAGTAAATTTTTTAAATCTACAATTCAATAAATGGTTAGGGTGAATATTTTTTATTTTTCTGAAATATTTGAATTTTTAGTGAATAGTTGAATACCATAATTTATGGTATTTGAAATTATATGTAAAATTCAAGATTTTTTGAGTCATTTCTAACATAAGAACCCATTATATTGAACTTATATAAAATATTTATTGTATTTAGTCACAAGAAACAACACTATTTATTGTCTTGAGCCAAAATAATAAACTAATGAATAAAATAATCAATAAAACACCCCTCTCCCTTATAAATACCACCCATCACCACCCCTTCTATTTACACATTATAATCCTGGAATATTGTTTAAATTATTAAAAATTACCTTTCTAATCCTCATCGTCACATCAAAGACCTATTGGTTTTATCAAAATACCAAATCCAAGTGTCTTAAGGAGGTTCCTAAAGAGATGTTATTCAAGATGTAAAATCATCATTCTTTCTCTTTTAATTTCTTCACTTTTATTATATTATCCAAAACTACTCTATACAATATGGAATGGTAAATATAGTATCACATGTATATATACTACAATGTTATTGTGGTAATGGAATACCCATCATCAAATCTCTTCTCTGGGGATTTTATTTTAAAGAAGAAAACATTGTGCATGATGTGTCGATTCACCACCTTCTTGAACGATGAGTTTTCATTTTAATTTATCTCTTCCTAGTTTAGTCTTAAAATAATTATTATGGTTAAAAAATATTTTAATATACAAATTATTATTAAAATATTAAATAAAATGACACAATTAATTGGTGGTATTAAAAATAGGTAAAATAAATTAAAAAATATTCATCAATGTTTTATCGAAGGAGTAATCTACATACCATACAAAAAAATGATTTATGAGACCATTAATTTTTTTAGGTTCATTAATACTAAATAATTTAACTTCTAGAGTATCTCTTCAAAATTTCAAGAATAACCATAATTATAGACAATGGAAATGACCATAAAACCACGAAATGAATGCTCCTAGAACACCAAAATTAAACCTTATAACTCATCCAAATGGACATAAATGAACTTAATAAAATTATAATAAATCAAATATATTTTTAAGAGTCTATTAATTAAGTAATTAATGAATATAATTTCATTATATAGGACATCATGTAAAAGTGGAAAATTCTTTTAGAAATATGGTAATGTTTTTATCATCTCACTTTTACTTCTTTGAGATATATTCCTTATTCACCCCTTATTTTTTATATGTGGTGTACCTACTTCCCTTTAATATATCATATCATGAATATCACTATATCTGTGGTGTATAATGTTTCACCTCATGATCATTAAATTTTTGGGGCATAAGATTTGGATTATTACAAATTGGTTAGGGTTTTTAGTTTCACATTAATTTCTGTGGGACATATTCCATATTCATCACTTATTTACATTGTGTAAAGTCTATTTAATTTATGATCATTAATCATTGAATATTTCATAAAATATTCATATTTCTGGTATTATGTATACAATTATTTTTTAAACTGTATACCAATTTTACATATGATGTTCAATTTGAATGTTGTTTAACTTAGGAAATATTGATAAATTTGTATCCTCTCTATAGTATAGATATTTTTATAAGTATATTTTTCATGAATTAAAACTATGTATGAATAATTATTTGGACATGTTATGATGTGTCATGACCCAACCCTACTGGTCTCGAGCTACAACTACCGCAAGCCCACATCCATAGGCCATGGGATGGAGACAAGTGCCAAAGGTGTAACGATCTCGGGGAGGCCTTCGCCTAAGTACCTAAACACACAAACACACAACCCACTCGATGTAGAATGGCAGAGTAAAAAAGAAAACCAAAGGACAAACAACTATAACCCAACCATAGTCATGAATCAACATATAAATAGAGCAAGTATAGTACTAAAAAGTACTAACAAGTAATCTGAATTGTAAAATGAAAAAACATGCGCCCAACTAAAAAGGCTCCACAACCCGACAACAGTTAAACGAAAGTAAAAAAGCTGGTGCTTCTCATACCCAGAAATCCTCCTATGACCACTGAATGCAGCCCAAGCTCCTGTGACCTCTACGCTCCTCCGTAGTATCAATAAACTTGTCTATCATCTACACGGGCACACCAAGTGCTGGAAAAGCCCAAACTGGGGTGAGTATAAAGATACTCAGTAGGATAGCCCAAAAGATCAAGGGAGAAACAAAGGAGATACTAAAATAGTGAGAAGTAGACAGAACAAGAACAATGTTAGAGTAAAAAAGAGAGAGTGCAGCTGAACCCGACAAGAGAAAGGAAGCAAGCTCGTCCAACCAAGAGGAGATAGACACGGAAATCATGTGGCATAACCCGTGCCTCTTCTCCCCTCCTATAAGAAGAGTAATTGAACCCAAGGGGTGGGAACAAAAGTAGGGTGTATATATATGCTCAATAAGAATCCCGAACGAGTGTGTATGGGGATCTCTATCTCCAAGCTCAGCCCAAGAAAAGTCACTAACAGTTTAAAGGATATCCATCACTGATGCCCAACAGTCCCCATGCCAAATATGCCTCACCGTTGAACTATACAACCAAGGGTCCCACTCTGGTAATCATGGAGAAAAGTCACTAACTAGCCTCATAGAAAGGGATGAGTCCGAAAGAAGTTGTCGGGTAACCCACTACCCAGCCCCACTGGGGGGTAAACCCCAAGAGGTCGTCGGGTAACCCACTACCCAGCCCCGATAAATGGTAAACCCCAAGAGGTAATCAATTAACCCACTTCCCAGCCCCGCTGGAGGGTAAAACCCAATAGGTTTTCAGGTAACCCACTGCCCAGCTCTGCTAGAATGTAAACCCCAAGAGTTCGTCGGGTAACCCCCTACCCAGCCCCACTCGATGGTAAACCACAAGAGGTCATTGGGTAACCCACTACCCAGCCCTGCTGGAGGGTAAACCCTAAGGTGAACGGGTAACCCACTACCCAGCCCTACTGGAGGGTAAACCCTAAAGTCAATGGGCAATCCACTTCCTAGACTAACTGGAGGGTAAACCCTAAGGTCAACGGGTAACCCACTACCCAGCCCCGCTGGAGGGTAAACCTGGAACTGGTCTGATAACTCTGCACTGCCCATGCCATCACTAAGTGTCACTAACACCGCTACCGTGTGTAGGTTCAGAGTGTGTCAATGGAACCTCTGACCAACACCCTTTCAGGTTTCCACATTTAATGAAATCCCGAAAGACACTCCACATGACCAAACAGATTACACCGTTGTAATCCTCATGAAAAAACATGCGAGATAGACTATTTACTCACTAGAAATGGGCTCCTGGCAAAAAGTTATTCAATGCCACTTTATGCTCATACGACGTCTCATGGGGCCCACACCTTAGTCTTGAAAAAGGTTGGGAGAACTGTGCCATCGTGATGATCTTGGAAAAACACTCCAAATCGACTATTCATACACCCTAAACAGACGTCTGATGAAAAGGTCGCAGTACGCTACACACAGCATAAAAGACGGCCCGTGGGGCCCATGCCTCAACTCCTGCTTCAATGCCTGAAACCACCATGGTAAACTTCGTCTCGTTTCTAGGGTCACAATGCCACTGACGGTGCCTAAAACAAACTTCAGATGCCGTAGCTGCAACTCCCCACATTATGCAAACAGGGCCCTATAGGGCCCACATTCAAGACCCCGAAACACATCACGCAGATCGTACCCTTGCGTTCCTTTCAGATAACGACAAGGCATAGGATATTCATTTTCCCAGAATGGACTTATTAAGCATAAGTCATAAAAAGGAAACATATGTCTGGAAGCCGCCTCGTGGGGTCCACACCTCGAGCACGAATTTAGGTGGGCAGATTGCATCGTTGAAAACCCCTCAGAAGAACACTCAGAAATGAGTACTCAAACACCCCAAATTAATGTCAGGTGAAAAAGTGGTGTTTCCCTGTAAAACATGTGAGCCAGGCCCTTTGGGGCCCGCACCTTGTCTCCAACCTGAACACTTTGGAAAGCGTCTAAAAAAGTCCGCACGATGACTGGGGTCACGCTGCCGCTACGACGTGTAAATCAGACATCCCAAATAGGAGTTAGGTCCGATGCAAGAATAATTAATTAATTAAATAATTAATTAATTATTCTCATTAAGTGTTTCATGCCATTGAGTAACGAAACCAAACCGTAAGGGTTCCAAACCAACTTTGGAAGGACCAGCTCAACTCCAGGGCCACAACGTCTCTGACGGTGTGTCTAACAAACGTCCGATTAGCGAAGCATTCCCATCAAAAGCTTTAAAAATAATTTATTATCATTAATTTAAAGCATCTTGGGTCACCTGACCTCAGGCGCAGTACTCAAAAACCCTGAAACATTCTTTAAAAAGTCAGACTCGCTGACACTAACTTGTATCAGCAGACGACGCCTCAAACGGACATGCCGTTTAAAAGATACGGCCCGTTTAACATAAGGGGGGACCTATTGGGCTGGTCCAGACCGCTGGCCCGCGGCCTGCTGGCCGTGGCCCGCACCACCTCCACCAGGTCACATGGCCCAATTTGTTTGAACAGACCGGCCAGGGTGGTCGGTCTTTCTGCGTGCGCCAAGGACCCGTAGGAGGTGGGTCCTGCCTCTTCCACCCCCCGAGGTCAGTGCCTCAGGGTCTCCTCCCGACCTGACAATCCTCCTGCGTCACGACCTCCTGGCCTCCCCGCCGGCCGAGCACACCACCGCAAGTCGGCAGTCCGCGCCGCAGCCACCCAGGCTCCCCGCTCTGCCATGCCGGTAGCCGCCTTGGCTCGCTGCTCCGCCAACCAAGCTTACCACCCAGCACTAGCCACTCGCGCCGCGGCCACCTGGTCCCCCACTCCACCGGAGCTACCCCATCCATGCCGACCACCCCTACGCTTCACCCTCCGGTCTCTACTCGTCTGCTGGTCACCGCGCTCTGCCACACCTCCGGCTCGACCTCCGGCCGCTGCCCCTTTCTGGAGTCGGACCTTGAGCCGGTCCCCCGACCACTCCAGTGGTTGGAAAAAGTATCTGAAACTAGTTTTAGAATCCTCAGAGCTAGATCTTCACAGCACCGCCCCACGCTCATCGATCCGTCACGGTTTTGGAACGTCTGAAATTTTGGATGAAGAACGCTCAAGAACGAGATTTAGAACGGGGCTCGGACGATGGCCGTGTTCATTTGGCCATTTTCCAAATTATAAATTATATAATTTAAACATCAGATTTGATGAAAACTCAAGGAACCAACAATGGTGCAAAAATTAACAAAAAATCCTACCTCGAATCAGTCATGCGTCATTGGCGGCATGTCCATGACACTCTTGCTTTGATCTGCCAAGGTTCCAGTGGAGGTCGCTCCTCGATTCGGTGAAGAACGAAGAATAATGACGAAGAAAGAGAGAGAGAGAGATAGAGATAGAGAGAGAGAGAGATAGAGAGAGAATAATGGGTTCTCTAGTTATCTCAAGCGAATTTATAAAAACTCACTGAAATTCCACCCACGGTTGCGGATTCCAAAACCTCCGTGCCCGCTTATTTTATATCACACCTAGGAAAAACACCCCATTTCAAAATCAACAGAAGTCTTATATTTACATTTTGAGGCATTTTTCGAAAGTTATTTGAAAAGAACATCAGTGATAAAAATCACTAAGTCATTATTTTTAAATGACGATTTTTCCCCTGGGTGACATCTCTCACAACAGGCCCATTCCCGCAACTTTTACACCCCGCCTTGGGTAAACAGCATGCTCTGGATGCAACTGTGCCCTATGATTTCTGATCTGAGCTATTTTTTAGGAGAAAACACAACCCCGCCATGTGAATAGTATAAAAACACTTAATATTTTTATAAAATTTATTCCGGGAACACCGGGCCTTATAATCACACTTCATCTTAGCTCATAGCTCTGCAAATATATCTAGAAATATTCTAAAGTCTTACAGGGCAAAAAAAGGGTCTCTATATGTTGGGTGGGTCTTGACATTATATTACCCCTTGATGCATCGATGACTCTCTTGAGACAAAAAAGTTAGCGAAAAACTCTTCATGTTTATTAATAACCATAATTAGATGGTTTTCTAGCAAAAAAAAAAACTATATTATGAAAGGTATTGATGTTAATGGTTCATGATCTAGATACATGAAATAAAATAAGTAATCATATTATTCATTTGGTGTTCAGTTATTAATATTCATGAGATTTTTACAAAAAAAATTCTATGGATTCCTTTTCATTATCAATTTATTGATTAAATGGAATTTGTTTTTCAGTTATTTAATTTTACATATTTACTATTACTTATTGCACTACTGAAAAAATACCCTATACCAACGGTTTGGAGAACCGTTTCTAAGTAAGCCATGGGGATAGATCTATACCAACAGTTTTGGGAAAACCATTGTATAAACCTATACCAATGGTTTTGAAAACCATTGGTATAAGTAATATGAAAATTTATACTAATGATTCCATAAAACCGTTGGTATATGTAATTCAAAAAATAATCATTCGGTTGGTTTTGATCCCATCACCTCCTGTTTGTGATTGAATGACCTAACCACTAACCTAACTTACTTTTTAAACAAAATTTCATAAATATATATATGTATTATCATAAGTATTTTAAATTTTTATTTATTTAATGTCCTCTATAAGAAGATTCCATTAAAAATATGTGTATCTATACTAACCGTTCTCAAAACTATTGGTATAGGTCTATACCAACGGTTTTGAAAATCGTTGGTATAGGTTCTTTGATTTTGGAACCTATACCAATGGTTTTGGACAAACCATTGGTATAGTGGGGACCTATACCAACGGTTTGGTCAAACTGTTTATATAGGGTCTCTATAATGGACTTATACCAATGGTTTTGGCCAAACCATTGGTATAGTCCCATATAAGTGACCTATACCAACGGTTTTGGCCAAACCATTGGTATAGGTCCAAATTAGTGAACTATACCAACATTTTTCCCAAAAACATTGGTATAGATCATATTTCTATTAGTGTTGATTATTATTCACTTGTTATTGATTCATGTTTCAGCTATATGAATCCCTTATTGAGCACTTTATCTCACCCTTTTATTCATTTTCCTTCCCAATGTTATGAAAATGAAATCTTTGAATACATGTTAAGCAAGCTATTTATTTTCCTTTGTAATGTTCTACATTTAATTACCAATGTAATAAAAGAACCATGTATCTATCTATTTCTTCATAACTACTAAATCGGTTGATCCTCGGTGATATGTTCTCTTGCATCTATGAAATTGTAATAAAATAACCACTGACTCTTGGCTAATGAGGTCAAGGTTGTTAGAGTTGGTATCATAGTAGTTTTAATATAAACCTTGGGAGATAGATTTTAAATAAACATGAGAATTGTAATAATTATTTAAAATGAATATTTGGCTCATTACTCATGATTATTTTGAGATAAATTAGTGTGTTCCATTATTTAGTAAAGTCGTATAATAAAAGAAACTTAATCAATACTCATAGAAATGTAGGTATTTCCCTAATAATAAATTCAACATAGTTGATGTTAGAGATGAGAATATCATGACCATATTAGAAAATATTACTCAAGTTATGAAAAATAACAATACTAGACCTATGTTGGATCATTTTATGTGGTAGCAACCTCCATATTTTAGTGCGACAACTAATCCTATGGAAACTGAGAAAGGGATCACGTCCCTTGAAAATATATTTTTGAATTGGGATGAAATGAAAATGAAAATGTAGTAATGGAGTTATAATATCTCATGGTAGATGTTGATCAATGGAAGTTTTTAATCCAGAATACTAGGGAGGTATTTGAAATAGAACACATGGAATAGAAAGTTTTTGAATAATAATTCTCTAAAAACATTTCTCTCATTAGAAAAAAATGAAATGAATAGAAAATTACATAACATAATGAAAATAGAAGAAGAAATTGTTGAAGAGTTTGAGGAAACCTTCACAAGACTAGCCAGGTATACTATAGATTATATAAATGGTTCAGAAAACAAGATTTATCATTTATTTTAAGGTCTTAAGACAAGTCTCCAAAGGGCACTGGATTCACAAACATTTTCATCATATGATGAAATAGTATTATGTTTCATAAAAAAATGATAAGTAATTTTCTACATCCAATATATTCATGGGAAATCAACAGAATAAGAGGTCTTCTAATAACCATGAAAAATGAAAATTGTCAAATAAAAAGAGGGGAGTAAAGCAATTCATATTATGCCAAAATTGTGGAAAGAATCAAAATTGGAAATTCTTTAAGGGAATGGGAGTTATTTATAATTATGGATAGAAGGGTAATCTAGTTAATGAATATAAGGGGAATAAATAAATCCATGAGATTGAATTCTTTAATTGTAAATAAATGGGGCATTATTGAAACCAATGTCTCATGTACTAAGGGAATCTATCACAGAAGAGACCAATGAGAGATGGCCATGATTATGTGATTATAAATGATGATGTATAAGTACACAATGTTTTGGTGGAAGGTATATTAATAATATATTAAAATTTATCCCATGATTTATTTGATTCTAGATCATTTCACTCTTTTATATATACCCATTTTCCAAGAAAATTACACACTTTTCTTTTGATTTAATAAGGGTGTTGTTTGTCAAAACTCTTTATGGAAATCTCATTGAAATAAAAATGAATCTGTTTGTACCAATCATGTCACATAAACATGATTTATTTTGTGAAATTATGATCACAACTCTAGTTTAATTTTATATAATCCTTGGTATATACTAGATTTCCAAATATGATACTGAAATTTATTACAGAAAGAATAAAATTATTATTTTTGGGGAATATGTACAAATTATTAACTTTAGAACATAAAATTAATCATCTCACTCTAATATTGATCCACCCTAGTAGCTCTAATGAATTAAATTATAAGGGAGGAAGAGAGAAAATCATATATGGATGAGGAAAGTAATCTTCAAATTGAGGATGTACCGATTTTATAGTAATACATTGATGTATTTTTAAAAAATTAACTAGAAATTAACCAAAGCATGATGTTGAGTTTACTATTGATTTAATCCCTGATTCAAGACCAATATAAATGAGTCCTTACAGAATGGCCACTATTGACTTAATAGAATTGATGAAAAAACTAGAGGATTTGAGTAATATTGGATTTATTCACCATTTTTTTCTCCACAGGGAGTCCTTATTATTTTTGTTAAGAAGAAATATGGATTCATGGGGTTATGTATTGACTATATATAAATCAATTTTATTACAAAACAAAACATGTATTATATGCCTCACATTGATGATTTATTTGTTAAACTTCATAGAGATAAATATTATTAGAAGATTGATTTGCATTTTGGGTATCATAAATTACTAGTAATGAAATAAGATATTTCAAATAAAACTTTTTAGATGAGGTATAGACATTATGAATTTATAGTATTTCCCTTTGTATTGACTAATGAACCCACAATTTTCATGGATCTAATGAATTGATTATTCAAGTAATACCAGGAAAATTTTATCATAGTATTAATTGATGATATTGTTGTGTATTATAAAATCTATGAAGACCATGAGAATCACTTGAGGATTATTCTTGATACTCTTAGAATGAAATATTTATATGGTAAATTTTACAAGGGTGAATTATGTCTTATGAAAATTTATTTTCCTGGCGATATTTTCTATAAGGATGGAGTCTCAGTTGATCCAGTAAATAAAATGAAAATCCATGAATTCCTTATGCTAATGAAAATAACCATGGTATATTGTTTTATCGGTTAAAACATTACTATTTTAATTTCATTCAAAATTTTACAATATTGTATAACCTGTTAAAAAAGAACACACATAAGGGGGTTATGTTCACATGTACCAATGAATGAGCATAATTTTTTGAATAATTAAGGAGGATATTATTAAATGATCTAATTTTTACACTACCATCATGAATTGATGGGTTTTTCATATATAATGATTCATTAATGAAAGGAATGGGTTTTTTCTTATGAAATTTTTTAAATTTATTATATATACATCAATGTAATTGATGATTCCTTAAAAAAATTATCCAACTCGTGATCATGAGTTAGAAGCTATAATACATGATCAGAATATATGGATAAAATATCTCTATGATGCAAATTGTGAGATATATATACATCAAAAGATTTTGAAATAAATATTTACATAGAAAGAACTTAGTAGGAGACCAAGAATATGGCTTGAGTTACTCATATATTATGATTTCTCAAAACACTACATCCTAGGAAAAAATGAGTTAACATATGCATTAAGTAGGAAATTTAATGGAATTATAAATCAAATTATGATTGAGAAAGATCATATGTTCATGGATCTAGTAAATATAGGTATGTGAATTATTAAATAATATGAAACATCACTCCTTTTAAAATGATTGTGAACCCATATTTACTAGAAAAGATAAAAAGTTCTCATTCTAATGATGAGAATTTTCAAAACAAATTTAAAGATATTATGGATGTAATATTAGAAGACTTTATTTATAAGAATATAATTCTGAATTTTTGGAAAGTGGTTATGTGCTACATCAATACCTAAGCTAAAAAAGGAAACTATTAGATGATTCTCACATCTCAAATTTCTCTATACACCTTGGTGGTACCTAGCTGTATACAGATCTGAAGGAAATTTTTTGAAGGGATAATATGAAGTGGGAAATTGAAGACTATGTTTCTAGATGTCTAGTTTGTTAAAAAGTGGAGGCTGGGAGACAGAAACCTAGAGGATTCATGAAAACACTACCTCTTCCTATGTGTATGTGGGATGATATTACTATAGACTTTATCACTAGATTACCAAAGACCCCCATAATGAATGATGTGATATGGATATTTTTTGATCACCTTACAAAATTGGTAAATTTTCTTGATATAAGAGAAGATGTACCTATCAAGGGCCTTAAAATACTATATATTAATGATGTGGTAAGACTTTATGATGTACCTATATTGATTATTTATAATTGAGATGCTAGTTTTACATAAAAATTCTATAATATTATTCCAAATGCATTCAATACTGAGAATCATTTGAGTATTTCTTATCACCCTCAAATTGTAGGATAGTCTAAAAGGACTATTATCATGACCCCCTCCCACCAAAGATGACCCTCCTGAGCTGGAAATAGTGAAAGGGAGATAATGAACCCCGAGTCCCGCCTCCTGTAGGCCCCGGGTTGGCGACTATCACCAAGGGTATGCGTTTTCGAAAATATGGGAGGCATTACCCTTTTTATTTTTAAAGATCAGGAAATAGGACAAGTCAACAACCAAAAAGGGAAAAAAACAAGTGTATAGAAATAAACCCAAACCAAACCCACATGCATGTTTAAAAAAATTTTATAATAAGGTATAAGTACAAGAAATCACAAAGTACAATACCAAAAAGGAAACAAGTACAACAAACTGCAGCAACTCCAACTGTCCGACTAGTAGGGTCCCACACGGCCCTGGTAGTCCTCCTAGAGACCTGGAAGTAAACATAGGGTGAGCATACAAGTATACTCAGTAGGGAAACCTAAAGCTCTCGTGCACAAGTTGGGAGACATCCTAATGTCCTGTGAGAACAACAGAAGAAACCTAGAAAGGAATTCTATCCACCCAGCCTCACCAGTCAAACTCACCAAGTAACACAAGTCAATAGAGTATAGTAGTAATGTTACCAAAGTATGGGTACCCTGCACCACCTTCCCCCTAGTTATTGAAGACATCCTACACATCGAACCAATCTCGCCATTCTCACCGCAGTCCCCCTGCCTCATCCCGCCCGCACACACCTAGGCCACATCCTCACGCAGTCCCACTACCAAACCCCGCCCGCAAACACCTAGTCCACAACTGTCACACGTAACCACACCTATAAACACCTAGGCTATAACAACCACCATCACGCCTGAAGACATTTGGGCTAGAATATCCACTACCACGCTCGAAGACACCTGGGCCTCATCCCGAGGACACTTGGGAAACCACCTGCCCGCGCACACCTGGGCCATAAGCACCACACTACCCCGCCCGAAGGTTCATGGGCTAATAATGGACTTCAGGCCATCACAGCCTACCTGAAGATACTTGGGCTATCTGGGAAAGGGAGAAGAAAGGAGATAATAACCAGGCACTAATAGAATTATTGGGAAAAACACCCTCTCCCATGAAATGGGGGTGTTCGACACTAAGTGATCAACTTGGGTTGGGTGCGACAAAACACAAAGATACAGATATATATATGTACACCAAACACACAACCCAACCTATGTCTTCTAAACAAATAAACTGAGCACGTGCCTCGACACTACTATGTCGATGCATGCATATAACAAATAATCCCAAAACCCCATTTAATGTTTTCATGTTCAACAAGTTTAGTTGTCAATTATTTTAACTATTGGGAAACTATCAACAATCAAACCAAATCAAGTGTTCATAAAACATACCCCTGCCAACCACAACAAAAGTTAGGGGAAACACAAGAAATAACATACCAACTCCTTAACAATTTGATCTATCACATCCATATTTAATAAATTTCTATCACAATACCCCACCGTTCATTTATTCCCAAGTTCCACATATAAATTCATTTTCCACATTCCACATTTCCATTACTTTTACCCCGTATATAATCCACTACTAACCACTTTAATAATATTCACCACTGATCATTGCAGCCCCGCTTCCAAACATCATATCACACAAAAAACCTAGAAATTACCACTTCACACATCCCATAACAAAACCAACCCAACACCAACATGTTCATTATTCTGTTTTGTTAAACCAGGGTGTTCACACAAGGGTTCCGAGTATTTAATCATCCAACTTTATGTGATTAACCAATTTCCAAATTCAATAAAAATTTTCATCCATAAGAAAACCCAGAAGGAGAGGGAAACATTTAATTGCGTAAGCAAAGGCCCCCAACGACCATGATTTTCAGTAGGCATAAACTCATTCAATTCACAACAAAATATCACAGGATATAAATAATGTAACTGCATTCACAAAATTCTCACCCCTGTTATATAAGCCAGTTATTATCTTTATTAAACCGGTTAAAATGTTTTTCACATAAACAAGAGGACACCCACCCCGCATGATGCACAATCTAGAGAGACGAAGGTAAGATCCCAAACTCAATAGGTTCCGATGTACTTCTACGAACACGACCACCACGATCACAAGGATTATCCCAGAACGACTGTACCCACCAAGGACGTCGCGACACCACCGAATCAACAACACAAGAAAGTCCCTCAACACGGAGATCACACGCCGTATCAAGGAATGAAATCGGGAGAAGTAGTATTGGAAATAGAATACAAGAACAGTGGTTTAGCATACATTTTTAGAGTCATTCATCAAAGACCGTCGTTCCTGTCAATTATCAATAGTCTCCTCGGTTGGAAAATACGGAGGGGAAGTCGAACAAGAGGGAATGGAACAGGGTGTACGGTGTTCTCCTTGCCAACACGATCCTGCAGCCACTGACGGATCGACGATCGGGGTCCGGATGGAGAAGATAGAGGAGGAAGACTTCTCAATCATCCAAGAGTGACGTCGTGCGAAGAAGAAGTGATTGGTCTGGAAATAATTTTCGACCCTTTCTTATATAGTAAATGAATAGGTAAAATAGTATTCAACGTGTATTAATGAAAAACGGTGTGACCGTACACCTATTACGCATTTTGACTGGTCAACACACGACATGTCACGCAGTTTCCACGCATTTTACTAATAATGATAATTGTATTAATATTTGGTGTTTCGTTGACCTGAGTCATAAGTCATGAAAATGTATTCATAATTGGTCTTAAAATGACCGTCTTAATTATAGGATTACATTTCCCCTAATGGTTCATCATTCCGACACCATATGAAGAAGTTACAGACTTTTTAAGTTTTGATCACCCAAGATAATAATACTATTATTTTATTATTATTATAATAAGTTAATATTTAGATCAAAAGGGCTTGTGGCATGAATCTCTCCTCTTACTCCATGCACACTCCCTTATATCATTATTGTATTACTATTATAATATATTAAATCAACATTATATAAAATATATGATATATTAAATCAAATTATATATAAAAAAACGATTTATACAAGGGAAAGGGGGCATTCACGCCTCCCCCTCCCCATGTCATGCGCCTCCCCATTAATTTATTATAATTTATTAAATAAAACCACTTTTCTTTTAATTTTATTATTATATCTATTATACTATAAATATTATTAATTTCATATTTCAATTTTGGGAGAACCTATGCACAACCATTCCATGCGACTCAAAACCATTTCATTTAATTGAATTAAATGACAAAACAAAAATAATATAACTTACATATTCAACCCCATTTTAATACATTTAATTTTATTAACCTCTCGCACATAGTTTTACGCCATCATTGTTATTTATTATTCTTCATTAACAATAACATTTCATCAACTTATTTTATTAACTCACCGACGTTATTGTTTTTAATAACAAAAAGATTTACGCTCGTCGCATTGACAACGTTAAACCCACCCTGTTGGATATCTGAATCTGACCATGCCATGTCAATGTCATGTAACATCCGTCAATTTAATTATTTTAATTATATTTATTTTTATTTCACACTGATTAAATTGAAACCACTTTTATTAAATTAAAACCATTCAATTTAATAAACCCAATATAACGAACTCACCTTTAATTTTATGAAAGCACAACCATGCTTCCACTTGCATCTTAATTTAATTGTTTGCAATAAATACCATGACTCATTTCATCAATTTCTCATTATTATTAATATTATGAATAATATTAATAACATACACCCATTATTATTATTCAAATTTAATTTCAACAATTACTCAATTAATAACAAACTGAATGTTTCATTTATCAACGTCTAATGGATCATACACCTTCCAACTTCACATCATTAATAATAATAACACCCATTAAATCATTTTATCATGATTATTATTTTAGTTTAATTAATCACACAATTTATGCCATCATCATTATTATTTAACATATTTTTACGTTATCATCAGTATTAAAATTATCATTATAACACGCGTCGTGTTGACCACATCGATTTCAACAAAGGAATGGACCGGAGGGGTCCAGTCCATTACATCAGATACCTCTCAGAACATTCTCATCCTTGAGAATTAAAAACCAACCCAGAAAAAAGAATGGATCCGAACAACCACTCCGCAAGATACCTCTCAGGGCTCTTGTCATAACAAGAAACAACCGACAACCCTAATTATACGAGTTAGGAATTCCCTCTCCTATGTCGAGATATTATCCGCTTTAGGCGGCACTGACTCGCCTACACGGCTTTAATTGTATCCACATTAATGTGTCTCAATTAAGGACTGGGCCTTCCCACTTCCATATATTAGGATTTTCCAACTTACACTGCCCCCAACACCGTACAACCCACACACTACCCGGACACATGGCTTGGGGAATTCCTTCTCCCATGTCGAGATATTATCCATTTTTAGGCGGCACTGACTTTCCTGCATGGGTTTAATCGCATCCACATTAATGCGTATAGATTAGGGATTAGGTCTTCCCCTCCCCACATGATAGGGCTCTTCACATACATTTAAAGAAAAGCGAGAAATGACATAGCATTAAAAACTCACGAAGACAAGGTCCAGGCCCAAAGAATGAGCAAAATAGTTCCAACAATGGAGTGTAATGCTCCCAAAAAAACATAAAGGAGATCATTGAAGAAAACCCAAACACATCTCTGTCAATCCCTGGTCCTTTTAGAGATACTGCCTCTGATGCATGCAACTATCCGCGCCCAGCTCCTCTGCCTCTCTGTTGATGTCCGACTCCTCGGCCACGTCCCGATTGGGATCCTTGAGGAACTCCTTATGGCTGGCCACCAACTGCTCTATCTCCCCTTAGAGGGAGTGGAGCCTGTTGCTGCTGGAAGGGTCTTGCCGGTGACTGGGGCTGCTGAGGCGGGCACTGAACCTGTCCATCTCCACCGTACTGAGCTTGGGTTGGGCACTGACTCTGAACGTGACCGAAACCTCCACAAGAAAATCACTTCGATCCTGGGCTCATGAAAAAGGGACGAGGACCCAAAGATCTGAACTAGAACTGCTGGGGCCTTCTCCCTACTGGACTGAAACTGGAAGGTCCTGTCACAGGAGACCTGCTGCTGACTGCCTTCCTCTTCGACAAACTTGGCTGGATCCCCTCACATGGTACACCTCCTTGCGAGTGCATCCTTTCTACAACCTCTGCCTTCTTTTGTACTACCAAGTACATCGGAAGGGTGAAGGGGGTGACAACATACTGGAGTGAAGGATGAAGCACCTCCTCCAAACGTCTCGCCCGAGACTCCTCATCTGGAAAGAGATCCAGAGCAAAGCGTAGGAGATCCTTGAACTTGATCCCTAGATCTCGTACTGACATACTCCCCTGCTGAAGGGAGAGTAACTCCTGCCGCTTCTCCGCCTTGATCATGGAAGAAAGGAATTCCTCTCGGAATTCCTTCTCAAAGTCAGCCCATGGAACCTCTGCCTCTATCCTCTCTCCGAGGTAGAGCGTCCACCACTGTCGTGCCGCACCTCTCAGCTGACTGACTACTAGGGGAACCCAGTACTTCCTCAGAGCACAGATCAAGGTAAAAGCGATCCCTATCTCTTCAAGACACCCCTCCGTCTCTATATCTGAAGTACTACCCTCGTACTTCTTAAGGGTCTGCTGCTGAAAAGAATGGAGAGTCTTCAGCCACTGACTATCTTCCTCCTCTCGGTCAATCATCAACTAATCGACCACCTGAAACTGTTGGGCCTCGGCCGTCTGAGCCACCCGGGGATGACATCCAGGTGCCATAGCTGTATGGTAAACAAGGATCTCCTAAGCCCAAGTAGTAAGGAAAAACTCAAGGTTTTATTTTATCATTTTAATCAATTTCTTTCCCAGAACACCCAAACCAAGAAAAAAACAATCATGATGATGCATGTACCTTCCCTAGGGTCTCTACCCTACAATCAATGTAGTATCACTTGGTCGTTCGGTAGGCTCAGAGTCCTTGCATCAGATCATGGGGGGGGGACCTAAAATCTTGTCTCCTAGATGGTCTTTCCTGGCCATTGTCACGCACCAAGATTAGCTAACATTGTTGCCCTACCATCCCATGCAATCCTCACTGTGCCTAACTCCAGACTCCATCCTATCTCTCAACCATCACCTCTGATACCATTCTGTCATGACCCCATCCCACTAAAGATGCCCCTCCTGAGCTGGTAATGGTGAAAGGGGGATAATGACCCCCGAGTCCCGCCTCCTGTAGGCCCCGGGTTGGTGAATAGCACCAAGGGTATGAGTTTTCGAAAATATGGGAGGCATTAACCTTTTTATTTTTAAAGATCGGGAAATAGGACAAGTCAACCACCAAAAAGGGAAAAAACAAGTGTATAGAAATAAACCCAAACCAAACCCAAATGCATGTTTAAACAAATTTAATAACAAGGTAAAAGTACAAGAAAGCTCAAAGTACAATACCAAAAAGGAAACAAGTACAACAAACTGCAGCAACTCCAAATGTCTGACTAATAGGGTCCCAAACGACCCTGGTAGTCCTCCTAGAGACCTGGAAGTAAACGTAGGGTGAGAATACAAGTATACTCAGTAGGGAAACCTAAAGCTCTCGTGCACAAGTGGGGAGACATCATAATGTCTCGTGAGAACAACAGAAGAAACCTAGCAAGGAATTCTATCCACCCAGCCTCACTAGTCACACTCACCAAGTAACACAAGTCAATAGAGTATAGTAGTAATGTTACCAAAGTATGGGTACCCCGCACCACCTTCCCACTGGTTATTGAAGACATCCTACGCATCGAACCAATCCCGCCATTATCACCGCAGTCCCACTGCCTTATCCCGCCTGCACACACCTGGGCCACATCCTCACGCAGTCCCACTGCCAAACCCCACCCACAAACACCTAGGGAACAACTATCACACGTAACCACGCCTGTAAACACCTAGGCCATAACAACCACCATCATGCCTAAAGACACCTGGGCTAGAAGATCCACTTCCACGCCCGAAGACACCTGGGCCTCATCCTGAGGACACTTGGGAAACCACCTGCCCGCACACACCAGGGCCATAACCACCACACTACCCCACCATAAGGTTCTTGGGATAATAATGAACTTTAGGCCATCACAGCCTGCCTGAAGATACTTGAGCTATGTAGTAAAGGGAGAAGAAAGGAGATAATAACCAGCCACTAATAGAAGTGTTGGAAAAAACACCCTCCCCCATGAAATGGGGGTGTTCGACACTAAGTGCTCAACTTGGGTGGGGTGCGACAAAACACAAAGATACAGATATATATATGTATACAAAACACACAGACCAACCTATGGCTTCTAAACAGAGAAACTGAGCACGTGCCTCGACACTACTATATCGATGCATGCATATAACAAACAATCCCGAAAACCCATTTAATGTTTTCATGTTCAACAAGTATAGTTGTCAATTCTTTTAACTATTGGGAAACTATCAACAATCAAAACAAATCGAGTGTTCATAAAACATATCCCTGTCAACCACAACAAAAGTTAGGGAAAACACAAGAAATAACATACCAACTCCTTAACAATTTGATCTGTCACATCCATCTTTAATAAAATTCCATCACAATACCCCACCGTTCATTTATTCCCAAGTTCCACATATAAATTCATTTTCCACATTCCACATTTCCATTACTTTTCCCCCATATATAATCCACTACTAACCACTTTAATAATATTAACCACCCATCATTGCAGTCCCGCTGCCAAACATCATATCACACAACAACCCATAAATTACCACTTCACACATCCCATAACAAAACCAGCCCAACACCAACATGTTCATTATTCTGTTTTGTTAAACTAGAATGTTCACACAAGGGTTCAGAGTATTTAATCATCCAACTTTACATGATTAACCAATTTCCACATTCAATAAAAATTTTCATCCATAAGAAAATCTAGAAGGAGAGGGAAACATTTAATTGTGTAAGTAAAGGCCCCCAACGACCATGATTTTCAGTAGGCAGAAACTCATTCAATTCACAACAAAATATCACATGATATAAATAATGTAACTGCATTCACAAAATTATCATCCCAATTATATAATCCAGTTATTATCTTTATTAAACCGGTTAAAATGTGTTTCACATAAACAAGATGACACCCACCCCGCATGATGCACAATCTAGAGAGACGAAGGTAAGATCCCTACCTCAACAGGTTTTGATGTCCTTCTACGAACACAACCACCACGATCACAAGGCTTCTCCTAGAACGACTGCACCCACCAAGGATGTCGCGACACCACCGAATCAAAAACACAAGAAACTCCCTCAACACGGAGATCAGATGCCGTATCATGGAAAGAAAACAGGAGAAGTAGGATTGGAAATAGAATACAAGAATAGTGGTTTAACATACCTTTTTAGAGTCGTTTGTCAAAGACTGTCATTCCCGTCAATTATCAACAGTCTCCTCGATTGGAAACCGTGGAGGGGAAGTAGAAGAAGAGGGAAGGGAATAGGGTGTATGGTGTTCTCCTTGCTGACACGATCCTGCAGCCACTGATGGATCGACGATCGGGGTCCGGATGGAGAAGTTAGAGGAGGAAGACTTCTCGATCATCCAAGAGTGTCGTCGTGCGAAGAAGAAGCGATTGGTCTAGAAATAATCTGCAACCCTTTCTTATATAGGAAACAAATAGGTAAAATAGTATGCAACGTGTATTAATGAATACACGATGTGACCGTACACCCGTTACGCATTTTGACTGGTCAACACACGACACGTCACGCGGTTTCCACGCGTTTTACTAATAATGATAATTCTATTTATATTTGGTGTTTCATTGACCTGAGTCATAAGTCATGAAAAGGTATTCATCATTGGTCTTAAAATGACCATCTTAATTACAGGATTACACTACCGCTGACGGTTCGTCATTCTGACACCATATGATGAAGTTACAGACTTTTTAAGTTTTGATCACCCAAAATAATAATACTATTATTTTATTATTATTATAATAAGTTAATATTTAGATCAAAAGGTCTTGTGGCATGAAACTCTCCTCTTACTCCATGCGCACTCCCTTATATCATTATTGTATTACTATTATAATATATTAAATAAACATTATATAAAATATATGATATATTAAATCAAATTACATATAAAAAAATGATTTATACAAGGGAAAGGGGTCATTCATGCCTCCCCCTCCCCATGTAATGCACCTCCCCATTAATTTATTATAATTTATTAAATAAAACCACTTTTGTTTTAATTGTATTATTATATTTATTATAAGATCAATATTATTAATTTCATATTTCAATTTTGGGAGAACCTATGCACAACCATTCCATGAGACTCAAAACCATTTCATTTAATTGAATTAAATGACAAAACAAAATTAATATAACTTACATATTCAACCCCATTTTAATAAAATTAATTTTATTAACCTCTCGCACATAGTTTTACGCCATCATTGTTATTTATTGTTCTTCAATAACAATAAAATTTCATCAACTTATTTTATTAACTCACCGATGTTATTGTTTGTAATAACAAAAAGATTTATTCTCGTCGCATTGACCACGTTAAACCACCCTGTTAGATATCTGAATCAGACCATGCCACTTCAATGTCGCGTAACATCCGTTAATTTAATTAATTTAATTCTATTTATTTTTATTTCACACTGATTAAATTGAAACTAGTTTTATGAAATTAAAACCATTCAATTTAATAAACCCAATATAACGAACTCACCTTTAATTTTATGAACGCACCACCATGCTTCAACTTGCATCTTCATTTAATTGTTTTCAATAAATACCATGACTCATTTCATCAATTTATCATTATTATTAGTATTATGAATAATATTAATAACACAACACCCATTATTCTTATTCAAATTTAATTTAAACAATTACTCAATTAATAACAAGATGAATGTTTCATTTATCAACGTCTAACGGATCATACACCTTCCCACTTCACATCATTAATAATAATAACACCCATTAAATATATTTATCATGATTATTATTTTTATTTTAATTAATCACACAATTTATGTCATCATCATTATTATTTAACATATTTTTACATTATCATCAGTATTAAAATTATCATTATAACACGCATCGTGTTGACCACATCGATTTCAATAAAGGAATGGACAGGAGGGGTCCGATCCATTACAACTATTCAAACATTAGAAGGCATGTTGAGATCATGATCACTTGACTTTTATGGTATATGGGATATTTATTTTCCTCTGGAACAGTTTTCCTACAATAATAGTTTCAATTATAGTATTCAAATGGTTCCATATGAAGAATTATAATGAAAGAGATGTTGTTCTCCTAATTGTTTATATGAATTTGGTGAGATTAAACATATAGGATTTGAACTTATTAAAGAGGCAACGAGAAAGGAAAATAATATTCATGATCATATTGAAGAATCTAAAAGTAGGAAAAATAATTATGGTGACATTTAGAAAAAAAGGATTTGGAATCCCATGTGGAATATCATGTCTTTATGAATGTATCTCCATGGAATGGTGTAATAAGGTTTGGTGATAATAGAAAATTGAACACATTGTATATCGTACCATTAAAAATTGTTAAAAAATTGGAGTTGTAGATTAGAAATTAGCAATGAAACCAAGACTCTCCTATGTTCATGATGTGTTCCACATGTCATTGTTAAAGAAGTAGATGTTAGAACCAATTCATTTGATCACTTATGAATAAATATAACTAATACCTGATTTATCTTACTATGAAGTGCCTATTTATATTCTTTGTACCATAGGGAAAGTATTGATAAATTGGATGATCAACTGTTATGTGTTGTTTGGTGAAACCATAAATTTGATGATACAACATGGGAACTTGAGGACATTTTGATGATGAACCACCCTCATCTATTTAGAAGGAAATATTCATGAAAATTTTGAGGATGATATTTTTGAAGTATGAATGAATATAAAACCTAAAGATTTGTGGTATGCATCTTCTTTAATTAAGTCAATTTATTCAATAGATTATGTTTCATACAACAAAAAGCTTAAATGAACCATGATATACTATTAATTATTAACAAGATCATTGGAATATTAATGTGATTGTTACAATAGTAATCTAACCAATAAATGAAAAACCTCACCTATGAATGTATAAAAAATTTAGGTATCTGAAAAAAATGGAATTATGATATATTTATATCATATAATTAGAAAATAAATGTTTTCAAATAATAAATTATGTTTTGGTATTTTTGTGAAACATAAATTTTTATTTTAAATTTATTAAATCATATAATTACTTAAAAAGAATTATTTTCATAAAATAGATTCATGAATAAATAAATGGTTGTATTATAATTATATGATAATTTTATGAGACCATAATTACTTTTTCAAAGTTTCGTAAAATCAGTTATAATATTAAAATCGTTATTTTTAAAATAAATAATGATTTTAATGAAAAATTAAGTTTCTCATATTTAGAAAATTATATCCATAAAATGGATTCTATTTTTGATCTATACATAGAAAAATGGTTGGGGTGAATTTTTGGGTTTTTTCTGAAATAGTTGAATTTTTGGTGATTAATGAAATATGATAATTTATGGTATTTAGTATTATAAGTTAAGTACCCAAATTTTTTAGTCAATTTATTATAAAAAAACATTATTTAAAAAAAAATTGAACTATTTACTATACATAGACATAAATAATCAACACTTTTGATAGTCATGAACCAAAATAATAAACTAATGAATAAAATAATAAAAAAGGACCCTCTCATCACCTATAAATACCACCTATTAACTCAAAAATTACAATCCTTAAATATTGACTAAATTATTAAAAATTTCCTTCCCAAGCCTCTTCCCCATATCTAAGATATTCTAGTCCTACCAAAAGGCCAAAACCTAGTGTTTTATAGAGGTTCGTAAGGAGGCAATATTAAAGATGTAAAATCCTCATTCTTTATCTTTTAATTGTTTTGTTTTTTCTCCTCTACTCATATCCCCTATCCATATTAGCATGGTAACTCTAGTATCATATATATACTGGAATGTTATTGTTCTTATGGAATATCCATTATCAAATATCTTCTCTTCTCCTTTTATTTTAATATTGAAAATATCATCCTTGACGTGTTGATTAACTGCCTTCATGAATGAAGAATTTACATTTTCCTTTTACACCCTCAAGGATTTTCAAATATCCATTATTATTTTTCAATAATATTTTAATATAAATAGTATGAAAATAATTTAAAATAAAATGATATAAGTTTTTGAGGGTCATAAAAACCACAAAAATAAATTAAAACATTTTTATCAACATTTTATCTATTGATTCATCCTCATACCATATAAAAAATGATATATAAGACTATTTAATCTTCTAGAAGTTCGTTAATAATAAAAAATTTCAATTTTAAAGTTTTTCTTCCATTTTACATGAATAAGCATAACTATACACAATAGAACCAACCATGAAATAGTGAAACGAATGCTCCCAAAACAATGAAATTAGACATTGTAACTTAAAAGAATGTCCATAAATGAACTAAATAAAATTATAATTAATGAAATATATTTTTATGATTTCCTGAATTATGTAATTAAGGAATTTAATTTATTATCACCATTATGTACAAGTGAAGAATGCTTGCAGACATAATGTAAGGGGCATCTCATATCACTTTTACTTCTGAGAGATATATTCCTTATTCAACCATTATTTCTCATGTGTGTTGTATATATATCCCATTAGTATACCATATTGTAGGACCCCGGGACACCCTAAGAGGGGAGGGGTGAATCAGGGTGGCAACTTTTTCTTCTTTTAGTTGTGGATCTTTTTCCCACGTTGGTAGGAACTACTTAAACCTGTATGATGGATATGAACAACAATTAAACATTCACATGCAGAGAGATGACACAACTATTTTTACTTGGTTCACCACTAAGGGCTACATCCAAGGAGCATACGCCGACAGGTTGTCGGTCGTACCTAAATCCACTATGCTTCACTAGCTGCAGATTACAAATGTTCGGGTACAAACACTCTGTCCCAGGCTCACTTCCTTTACAATTGTTCATGGATTGCTCACTGCGTCCCTTAGGTCACTCCCGTTGACTCCCCCTGGCTCACTGCCGTCGGTGAAGTCCCACTCAGTTTATAGACGTGAAGGTCTCTTCAATAGGTGTGCATTGAAGTTCTTCGTCTCCTGTTCAGCATGAGACATTTCTTACATCAGGGTTCAGATTTGATGCTACTTTTAGTTCAATCCTTCTTCTTTAGTGCATTGAATGAATGCACTAGATCCCCTTGTCTTTATTTTCCTGTATCACAATCACTGATGTGATTGCTTACTTAATGAAGCTCAGCTTACTCGGCGTTGTTAGAATCATTTCTCCATGTATGCATGAGATCATGCATGTATCATTTAGATTTCGTCTTCAATCTCACTTTGCACCAGAAGTATCAGGCAATATATTAGCTCTTGTGCAGCTCCAGAAAGGCGGGCGTGCTTCAACAGTGTCTGGGTATCGTTTTCAAGCCCGGCGCGCAAGTCTCCCGGCGACGCGCAAGTATCAGGCGTGCAAGTCTAAACTGGCACGCAAGTGTCACTGAAGCACCTGCACGACACTGCCTTATTGAACTTAATACTTGCGCGACACAATTTCTTTCTCCCCCAAATCTTCTAGGGCGTGCAACCCTCACTCGGCACGAAACCCCTACTTGTGCGGCTCAACCACCTGCGCGACGAGAGCTCGAACAATCTCAAAGTCTTGAGCTCCGTGGGAAATGAGGAGGGGTGGTCCAGTATTTATAGGCAAACTGGACCCCCTGCGTGGAGGCGCGCAAGTCCCTCAGCGGCGCGCAAGTCTTGTCTCCAGAAACCTCTGTCGCACAACTCACTTGCGCGACCCAACCAACACTTGCGCGAACTTCTTTCCTTAGCCAAATTTTGATGTTCTGATCCTCAAAAATATATGGCGCGCAAGTCTTTTATCCTCCAAGAGCATCGCGCGTAAGTACCTTTTCCAAAATCACTCTTCTTCATTTTCTTGATTTTGAGGCCCTGAAATTTGGCAAACACTGGAAAACAGCGGCACCTTGTATCTGCTCTTTTTGTACTACCTCCAGATCATCCATTCCTCTGTTGATGTTCTTGAATCAAACATAGATCGTTGACCACAACTCTTGAACTCGACATGTCACCATGGAATCTCCATTGTCAACAAATTTGTATGTCGTTTTTTTGCTTTATCAACAAGCACGATCACCTCAACATCACTTCTTCTTGGTGATCTGTATCCATCAGCAACTCTTTTTCTTTTATCACAAAATCCACTATTGTTATATGTATTCTTTGAAGGAACAAATTTAGTATCATCATCTTCTATGACAATGTTATGTGCATGGCCATTTCATATGTCAACTCATTGGCACATTGCCTCCTTCATCAACCGTCATGATCAACTTTATGCAAACCATGTGATTCAATCCTTCAAGAAGTCTCTAGCATGGTTCTCATGCAATCATGAGTAATTTCATGGTATTCATCAAAACCCATTGTTCTCATGCAATAATGAGGAATTGCATGGTCTTCATCAAAGCCCATGGTTATTATGCAATAAGGAGGAATTGCATGGTCTTCATCCAAAAACACCATCCTGCTTTAATCATCCTTGGATGGATTACTCCTCACATTCTTCATTGTTGTAAACAGTGTATCACCTTTGACACATCTTCTTTTAACATACGATCAGCACAACAATCGTCTGAATCACTACTCCTCTACTTCATCGGAGTACTTCATGATCTCTCTCATTGTGAGCTTCCATTCCTCCATTTTATTGGAGTACTTCTTGATCTCTTTCATTTTGATATTCCATTGACAACTATTGACAACAAATACAAACCTATACACAAAGTGGTTCCAACAATCTCCCCCTTTGTATTTTGTTGTCAATACCTTATACATCTTCTGAAATGAATCTGTCAATGTCAAAATGAGAATCTTCTCAGCAAATCAACGTTTCTTTTTATTTCACTTTCTCTCCCCCTTATTGACAAGAAATAAAAAGCATATGGTAGGGAGGGTATCAATCCTCACATAGGCAATGTTTCATTAATCATTTCACTCTAAGTCTACTTGAGAAAAGCTCGATGTAGAAAACAAGAGGATTTTATTAAGTCAACAAGGCTGTCCGTAATCCACAAATCATGATACCAACATGAGATGATAACTCATGTATCTTGTCTTCAAGGGTTTACCACTTTAATTACAGGTAGAAGAAGATCAACTATGATAGATAATAATCAACCTGAAACTCCTGCACTCACTTCAGCAAATAGATCAAAAACATTCAAGTGCAATCGGAAGGATAAGTGACCTTGGGGCACTTCCATTCTCTTTATGTCACTGATCAATGTAGTTACTCCCCCTTTATAAAATAATCTTTGATCTGAGTAACCAAGGGATAGTGATTGAGAAATGACATACCTTCTCTATTGGCGTGTTCTTCAAGAAATTCATAGAGTAACTGATTTTGAGTCTAGCTGGAGTTGATATTGATTGAAACAGTGATTATGGAAGCTTCTTCATTCTTCTCCCATAAAGGGAAACAATCCTCATCATCTTCATCAATAGTGATCCTTCATCATCATAATCTTTGAATATCAATTGAAGAATCTACTAAGGATGTAAACTTCTTCAGCTTGGCTATCAAGAGTTGACAGCATTCACTACTTCTCAGGTTCTCCCCCTGAGAGCATGCTTCACCTTCAATTCCCTGCGTTATTAGCACAAATACAATACACAAATGATTACGGGAATAAGGTGGTTCCTTCTTGCTTCATCAAGAAGACTTTCTTGGTTGAGGTTCTTTTCTCAACCAAGTTCCTCTGTTCACTCTAGTCTTCATGCCTGCACATTTGAACATATGTTCTGGCATCTGTCGGTGTGGCATAGCTCTGTACACATTCTCTTCAACTTTGTGTGGAGAATTTTTCTGCTTAGCAGCCATCATGAATGATACATTCTTACTCCTCTTAAGGACTGCTTCTTTCTCTGGTATTAAGGTTAGGCAACCTTTTGCAATGTGACCAGACTTCTTGCATCTCTCACACAGAACATCTTTGACACGTGTTTTTCTCTTTGTTTTCAATCTCTCCTGCATTGTGTCTTCATCATGTGAAAGTTTTCCTTTTCCTTTGTCACCACCCTTGGCCTTCTCATCTTCAAGTTTCCTTATTCTTTTCAAATCATCTGGCCAGATGACCAATATGTCATTTGGAACTTTTGCAGCTGGTTTAGGTCTTCCACATGGGTTCATCCGAGATTCATCCCACTTAGTGTTTCTTTTGGATGAATGACCCTTTAATTTCATGGATCTAAAATCATGGGTCTTCTCAGCTTCCCTACTTGATATCTTCTTGGGGAAGTGTGTGTTCACAACATTCTTCTGATTTCTCCCCAAGATAGCTGATTCATTCTTTGACGGCATCAGAGGTTTTCTTTTCTTTTTGACAGTGAAAGCATGTTGATGTGGACATGTTCCTGCATTGTGACCGCTGCCGTTGCATACATCACAGATGTTATCAAGAATTCCAAATCTGTTTGCAGTAAACAGATGCATCTGGACCTGCTGATGTTGCTTCTTTTTCTCTGGATTCCTTCTCTTTAATATAGGCATTCTATGTGCTTTTCCATGTAAGGGATTATAAATACAATCCAGTGCACAGTGCCCAAATCTATTGCAGCACCAACATTGACCCACAAATCTTTTCTTCTTTGTGTCTTCTGTATTAAGTTGTTGGGCCATCTGCTTAATCTTTTGTGCTCTATTTGAAGAACCCACTTCCTCCTTTTTCTTCCCATCCACCCTAGCCTTGGTGGTAGGTTTCTTCTTCTCACCTTTCCTCATCCATACTTGTTTAGAACTTTTTGTCCCACCTGCACTGATTGTAGGAGTGTATTTAGAAATATGAGTACAAGATGGTTTGGATGGTACCTTCACTTTCTCAGTTTCTTGTGATAGATCAAAGAGTGAAGTCATGATCTTCTTATCACATGTTGGAGGTCTTTTGACAAAATAATCCTCCAGTGAGCATTGAGTACCAGTAGCAACTGATTCTTGATGTGGATAATCAAGAGTTTTCATAATCTTCTTAACACATGTTGGAGGCATTTCAGCTTTAGACTCCTCAAACGAACACTGAGTGAAAGCATCACTCATTTCATTCTTTTGTGAAGTCTCAATATGTGTGTTCTCAATTTTGGTCAACTGGGCTTCCAATTTTTGACCCTCAATATTGAGGATGATCTTCTGATCTTCAATCGCGATCATCTTCTCTTCACAAGTCTTCTTCAATCTTTCAACCTCATCTTCATGCATCTCAACTTTGTTTTGTAACAAAGAGTCAAGTTCCCTGAATTTAATGGAAGTTTCTTCCAATCAAAAAATCTTGACTTCATTGCTCTTCTTCAGCTCAGCTTCAAGTGCATGGATCCGTTCTTCCAGAGTATTGCTGACTTCACCTTTTTCTTCAAGGGCATTCACCCGTTTGGTGAGCTTCATACTTTCCATAATTTTTCCTTCCAGCCCCTTTTCCATATTGTCCGCTTCCCTTTCAAGTCTAGTGATCTCAACCTGCATAGATTGAAATAGGCTACAGATAATAACAACCCTTTCTTCTGGAATATCATGCAGATATGTTTTGAGTTTTTCTTGAAAGCGTGAATTGGGGGTGTCATCCTTTCCTCTGGAAGAATTCTGAGTCACCTGCTCGATACTTTCCATGCCTGATGTTTCTTAATTTTTGGAATGGCATGGAGAACAAGACATTGTATCTTCTTTGGATATGAGGGACTTCTTCAACTGCTTCTTCTCTTTCTTTTTCCTATTTGTCGAAGTCTTTGTGGATATAGATTTCTGCTCAGAAATGACTGCGTCATTATCAAGACTGCTCTTCATTGTTGACTCTAGGAAAGAAACTCAAATCCTCTTCTCAATAGAATTACTGGAGAATATCCAACATACGTTAACCTTTCCCTCTGATACCACTTGTAGGACCCCGGGACACCCTGAGAGGGGAGGGGTGAATCAGGGTGGCAACTTTTTCTTCTTTTAGTTGTGAATCTTGTTCCCACGTTGGTAGGAACTACTTAAACCTGTATGATGGATATGAACAGCAATTAAACATTCACATGCAGAGAGATGACACAACTATTTTTACTTGGTTCACCACTAAGGGCTATGTCCAAGGATCATACGCCGACAGGTTCTCGGTCGTACCTAAATCCACTATGCTTCACTAGCTGCAGATTACAAATGTTCGGGTACAGACACTCTGTCCCAGGCTTACTGCCTTTACAATTGTTCAGGGATAGCTCACTGCGTCCCTCGGGTCACTCCCGTTGACTCCCCCTGGCTCACTGCTGTTGGTGAAGTCCCACTCAGTTTATAGACGTGAAGGTCTCTTCAATAGGTGTGCATTTAAGTTCTTCGTCTCCTGTTCAGCATGAGACATTGCTTGCATCAGGGTTCAGATTTGATGCTACTTTTAGTTCAATCCTTATTCTTTAGTGCAGTGAATGAATGCACTAGATCCCCTTGTCTTCGTTTTCCTGTATCACAATCACTGATGTGATTGCTTACTTAATGAAGCTCAACTTACTCGGCGTTGTCAGAATCAGTTCTCCATGTATGCATGATATCATGCATGTATCATTTAGATTTCATCTTCAATCTCACTTTGCACCAGAAGTATCAGGCAATATATCAGCTCTTGTGCAGCTCCAGAAAGGCGGGCGTGCTTCAACAGTGTCTGGGTATCCTTTTCAAGCCCGGCGCGCAAGTCTCCCGGTGGCGCACAAGTATCAGGCGCGCAAGTCTAAACTGGCGCGCAAGTGTCACTGAAGCACCTGCGCGACACTTCCTTCTTGAACTTAATACTTGCGCAACACAATTTCTTTCTCACCCAAATCTTCTAGGGCGCGCAACCCTCACTCGGTGCGCAACCCCTACTTGCGCGGCTCAACCACCTGCGCGACGAGAGCTCGAACAATCTCAAAGTCTTGAGCTCCGTGGGAAATGAGGAGGGGTGGTCCAGTATTTATAGGCAAACTGGACCCCTTGCGTGGAGGCGCGCAAGTCCCTCAGCGGCGCGCAAGTCTTGTCTCTAGAAACCTCTGTCGCGCAACTCACTTGCGCGACCCAACCAACACTTGCGTGACCTTCTTTCCTTAGCCAAATTTTGATGTTCTGATCCTCAAAAACATATGGCGCGCAAGTCTTTTATTCTCCAAGAGCATGGTGCGCAAGTACCATTTACAAATTCACTCTTCTTCATTTTCTTGATTTTGAGGCCCTGAAATTTGGAAAACACTGGAAAACAGCGCCACCTTGTATCTGCTCTTTTTGTACTGCCTCCAGATCATCCATTCCTTTGTCGATGTTCTTGAATCAAACATAGATCGTTGACCAAAACTCTTGAACTCGACATGTCACCATGGAATCTCCGTTGTCAAAAAATTTGTATGTCGTTTTTTTGCTTTATCAACAAGCACGATCACCTCAACATCACTTCTTCTTGGTGATCTGTATCCTTCAGCAACTCTTTTGCTTTTATAACAAACTCCACTATTTTTATATGTATTCTTTGAAGGAACAAATTTAGTATCATCATCTTCTATGACAATGTGATGTGCATGGCCATTTCATATGTCAACTCATTGGCACATTGCCTCCTTCATCAACCGTCATGATCAAATTTATGCAAACCATGTGATTCAATCCGTCAAGAAGTCTCTAGCATGGTTCTCATGCAATCATGAGTAATTGCATGGCCTTCATCAAAACCCATTGTTCTCATGAAATAATGAGGAATTGCATGGTCTTCATCAAAGCCCATGGTTCTTATGCAATAAGGAGGAATTGCATGGTCTTCATCCAAAAACACCATCCTGCTTTAATCATCCTTGGATGGATTACTCCTCACATTCTTCATTGTTGTAAACAGTGTATCACCTTTGACACATCTTCTTTGAACTTACGATCAGCACAACAATCGTCTGAATCACTACTCCTCTACTTCATTGGAGTACTTCATGATCTCCCTCATTGTGATCTTCCATTCATCCATTTTATTGGAGTACTTCTTGATCTCTTTCTTTTTGATATTCCATTGACAACTATTGACAACAAATAAAAACCTATACACAAAGTGGTTCCAACACATATCATGAATCGCTTTATGTTTATGGTATTCAAGGTATAATTTGATGATCATTAATTTTATGGGGTGTACCGTTCAACTAATTGTAATGTGGTATGGGTTTCTTTTCTCACATTAATTTCTGGGGGACATATGCCATATTTATCAGTTACTTACTTTATATACTACCCCATTTATTTATAATCATATATCATTGAAGATTTCATAAAATAAAAATATTTAATTTATCATGGTAATGATTATTTTCTAATTCGTGTACAATTTTTACATATGGAGATTAATATTAATGTCGTCTAACTAGGGAAATATTGGTAAATTTGTATCATCTACTAAATATAGATATTTTGATAAATATTTTTTCTCATGAATTAAATAAATTTATTAATAATTCTTTGGACATGAAGTAAAAGTCGGGGCCCATCATTATGCAGTCCCTCGATGCATCGATAGGTCTCACGAGACAAAATATTTAGTGACAACCCCTTTATGTTTTTTCTAAGAAGAACCATAGGGGTTTCTACCCACAAACATAAATCATCTTTTCAAAGTTATTTATAGTAGTGGTTCATGTGCCAGATACACAATGTCTAATAATTATGCATTTTCATCATTCATTATTCAGTTATTAGTTTCCATGATATTTTCACTATGAAAAAAATCTATAAATTTATTATCATTCTAATTTGACTGATTAAATGGAGTTTGTTTTTCAGTCATTTAACTTTATATACTGATTATTCTATATTTATTCTTATTCACCTATTATTGATTCATGTTTCTGTTGTATTTAGCCCTTATATAGTATTTGAGCTCATCCTTTTATTTATTTTCATTCCCCATGTTATGAAGATGAAATAATAGAATAAGTGTCAAGTAATTTGTGTATTTTCATTTGTTATGTTCTATGTTTAATAAAAAATGTAATAAGGGATCCATGTATATATCTAGTTTTTCAAGACTACTAAACTGATTGATCCTCAGTGATGATCTCTTGTATCTATTACACTATAATAAAATAACCACCAACTCAAGGTTACTAGGGTTGGTTTTGTTAAAATATATGAGTATAATTTATAAAATAACATGGTATTTATTATATAAATATCATTATGTAAAGAAAAAATATTACTTACCTTCTTTCTATATTGATAAAGAAAAATGGAAATTTCACTCATGTGTATGTACGACCTACAATCTCCATGATCATAACACAGTTAATATTTAATAATAATATTTAATGATTGGTTTTAAAAGAATAAAATATGTAAAAAATGGAAAATATTTAATGATTATTATTCTATATATGTTGAAATAATTACATCCTTTAAAATGATCAACACACCAGATTCATTTTGAAACAATGAAATGAACATCCTCAAAACACCCGAGGAGGACATAACTGATCATGTATTAACATATTTCAATAAAAAGTTATAGAATAAATGATTTTACTATAAGGTGTAAATCCTAGAAAAGTTTCTTATGAAATAAAATAATTGATGTTATATTATTATGAAATATTTAAAGGTAAAACAAATAATTCTTGTACATGAGGTATAGTTTTCATGTTTCTATTTTATTTCTTTGGAACATAAGCCATATTAACCACTTTTTTACATTTTGTGGTGTAAGTATTTCAAATTTTAAATGAAATATATTTAATCATTCATACATCATTTTATTTTATGTTTCAAACTAAATTATTTTATCCATGGGGAATGTAATTGATTATTACCAAGTGTTAAATAATTTTATAAATCAATTTGTCTTCCTTAGGTTATATGTCTTCTTTATAGAATTTGATATTATTATATGATGTGTTCAATGGATTTTGATTGTTTTATATTGTATATCATATTGTTTTATTTGGATTTACATTGGATATATACAAAAAATTCACTGATTAATTCTTAATATCAGTGGTAATAATTTTTTAATTGTTATTCATCTCAATTTTTTTTGAGACATACATTTATGAAATACTAAAGGATTACTATTGAATACTTACCAAAGTGGAAAAGGATTTATGTTACAATCCCCTTTCTTTCAGGACTATTTACTTTCAATGTTCTTTTATAGGAATTATTATTATATTAGTTTCTTGAACCACATCTCATTTATTTTCCTCTAGTTATAAATTTGGTTCAAAATATTAATTTATATTTCATTATTTATATACTGAAGATTCATCAATAAATTCATTTTTAAGTGATATTGATCTTGTATTTTCTTATAGACAATCTATCTTTCCCTTATATATCAACATTTTCTAAAATGTTTTAGAAAATATTCATTTTTAAAATTAATTATTTTGTAAATCCATTCTATATGATCTTTTACTTCTTCTGAAATATTTTAATTGTAAATTTATTCTTCTTTTTCCAAATGGGTAACTTTTTCCCCCTTTTTCATTTTTTTTGAAAATGATGCTAATTTTTAACATTTAGGACATTAGCGTAATTTTCCATCCTCATTTCCATTTTTTCCTTGATGTTAAAATTATATTTTTACAAGGACTTTCTCAAATAAAAATATTTTCATCATATTTAGGATATTTTTAATTATTTTTAAAATGAAAAGGTTATCTTCCCAAAAAAATTAAAATATATTTTAATTTTATTTCCATATATTAATGTTAACAACTCATATTGTTCTATATACTCTAATGGATATATTTGTAATGATTCCATCTTCATTATTTTTCTAAATGGATTAATATTTGTTCGAAGATACTTTTTTGTAAGATGCAATGATTTTAAAAGAAGAAAATTGGGTTCAGTAGAATATATGAAATGAATCAATGAGATTAGATGAGAATGTAACACCCATATAATTTATGATATATTTATTTTTAAATAAATTCTATCTCTCAGATATCTTGTGGAATACATAACCTTCAGTCTAAATGAATTGTAATATAATATAACTTTATAACATATCCTTTTAAATTTGATGGTATTAATATTGATAAATAATTATAGAAATTATGGTTATCTAAAAATTATAAATAATATAGGTATCTTTTAAAAGAAAAAGAAATGTTTTCAAAAAAACTTGATTTTTTTCTGAAAGATGGTTCATTCGTGTTTTGTGAACATAATTTAAAATTAAATTTTAAAAAATTTAGAAATATTATTCAATAAAATAAAAATTATTTTTTAAATAAAAATTCCAATTTTTTTGGGTGAATTGTGGAGAATGTTTTGATGAATTTAAAAAAATAGTAGTTTTTTTACAATTGAATTTTAATTAAAATGATTTACAAGGATGAATTATATATTAAATTGGTTTTAAAGTAAAATTATTTGAATCATATTATAAAAAATATAATTCAGGTTAGTGGAATGAGTTTCATATTTAATTTTTAAATAAAAACCTTCTTTACTTATGGAAATTTTCTCATTAGAATCCTACTTTTCCCCATGTCTATAAGTAAAATTTTAAACTGGATTCTCAAAATTTTGTTAATTGAATTTGAAAATGGTAGTCAATATTTTTAATTTATATAATTTATATTACCTAATAATAGAAACTTTATTTTTTTACCCTTATGAATATTAAAATAAGTAAAAATTAATTACCACGGTTAAGGTAAAAACTGATTTACCAAGAGTTAAACTAAAATGATGTGGGTGAAAATGACTTAAAATCTTTTAAAAACCCATTTTATGGAATTATTGTGTTCTTATAGAATCTTGGGGTTGATAATAACCCATTTTTAAATATTTTCATTAAACAAATGTGGCTCTAATTTCTTTTAATAAAAAACTTTCATCTGTGTCCTCTCCACCACTTATAAATGGACACCCCCTTTCATCCCCAATTCACACGTCCATAGCCATTTGAATCATCCAATATATACCAAAATATATTCCTTAATCCCCTCCTAAAAACCTTGGGAACTTTGTTTTATCATAAATCCATCATAGGAATTATTTTAGTGCAATCTTAGAGAAGTTGTCCGAAATAGAGGTAACATTTTAAAACAAGTGTTATATTGTTTCTTCTTCCAACATATTAAAATATTATCAAATAATTACTATATATAATCCTTAGTACCTACATATACTTATATTTTATTATGTTATGGAAATTTCCAATATATATATATTTCTATCAAATGGGAAACTAAACCATTGATCTTTTGTATGATGTACTATAACCTCGTGAACTGTTGTAATTCCCATTATATACATACATTTTAATGAGGAATATAATGATGGATTTGACATGTTTATATGATATTTATGATATTATAATACTTATGGAGTCTTAATATCACATATACCTTCTAAGGTTACATTCCTTTTAAAATGCGACATGGTCACTCGAGTGTACGATGAACTATATCCTCGTGAAGCAATGTGATCTATTTCTAACTTACAAATTACATAGAAGGTAATATAGATATATTTTGTGAATATATGTGATATATATGATATTAAATTTATTATTAATATTTAATATATCACCCACTTTTTTACACGTTCACCCATTAAGGAAATGATAATGTTGCTTGTGTGTATGTATGACCTACCATCTCCATGAAGCGATGTGATTCATTCTTTGTGTTCAAAATTATATAATGATTATAAAAAAATATAATGGAAATAATTATATTTTTATAATAGTGTTAAGTATAGATGAATTTCATTCTCAGTTTACTAAATAGCTTGTGTGTTCTGTTATTTACCTTGCCATATTGATAATACCTTATGTATTCAAGATTGTCATGTTATTGATTAAATTTAATGCGTGTTTAGTTATTTAACATTCCATATTTATAACATATTATCGATTAATGATAGTCAAGTTATTGATTAAATTTCATTTATGTTCATTTATTTAACTTTTTGTGATGATTCTACCATATCTATTGATGATGTCAAGTTATTTATTAAATAGAATGTGTGTTCGGTTATTTACCTTGTCATATTTATTATGAATTATCTAATAATGATATTAAAATTATTTAAATTTCATGGGTGTTCATTTCATTAACATTTAATTATGATTATGTTTTTTAATTCATGAAATCTTCCATTTTACTTAACCCAAACATAAAAAGTGAGCTCACCCTTATTTATTTTCCTTTCATTAGAATCCAAGAAGTGTACTATAAATTATATCAAAGGATATTCTAGAGAGAATAATTATATTACAATTTTGTTTAAATTTATTTATTCAATTGTATTATAGTAATCATGTTTTTATCTATTTTACTAAGACTTCTAAACAATTCAATCCTTTAGGATGTCACTACTTGTATCTATAACCAATGTAATAAGGTATACACCGGTTCTTGGTTATTGGAGTTAGGGATACTACAGTTGGTATTATATACTGTTTTTTCACAAACCCTTACCTCCAAATATACCCCTCCTGTACCAGAAATGAAGAAATGGATATAATGACCCCTCAATCCCACCTTCAATAGGGAAAAGGTTGGAGAATGATACAAAGGGTGTATAAATCTCATAATATGGGAGTCGTTACACATTTTAGAAAATAGGATCTGGTGATAAGATAGATCATCCACAATGCAACTCAAAGACAAATAAAATGAATTCCAAAAACCACCCCACATGGAACTGATACAAATACAAAAGTCTCCATGTAAAATGCCTAAAAGTAAAGCTAACCATTGATGCATCAACTATCAAGATCTGAGATAGTATGTTCTAGAATGATCCATGAAATACTCATGGAAACCTAAAAATAATTTTTCATACATAGGGTGAGAATACAAGTATAGTCAGTAGGAAAACAAAAGTATCCAATGCACATGTGAAATATGAATGCTAATGATCCTGTGAGAAAAAAATAGAACCAAGTAACACCTAAGAAGATATACTAACCCTACCAATCTCACTAAGGCACTCTCACAAAATAACACATTTCAAGTAATATAATATAAATTACATTGATGATAGGGTACCCCACACAACTTTCCCACTGGTATACCGCTCTAACATGACTTTGTACGTACTGGCTCTCCCGTCCCTTTTGCACACCACATCACATCCTTCCTACACCCACCTGGTCCTCACAACACATACTAAATGCACACACTTGGGCTTCATAACACATCCCTCCGTACACACACCTGGGCTTCACAACACATCTCATCTCATCCCTAATACACATGAGAAAGAACATCACATCTCATCCCTAAGAAACTTGGGAAAGAAAAAAGCCACCGCGCCCATAAGCACCTGGGATATCACATCTCACCCGAAGACACCTGTGCCATTGAGACCACTATCTGAGACACTAAAATACCTTCATTCATTGCATCCTATTCCATACCTACCTCATCTAGAAGATAGAGAAGAATAGTGTGGGTACCCTTCCATCCATACTCAACATATTTTGGGAAAGACACCATCCTCGATGAAGATGGGGGTGTTTAACAAAGAGTGCTAAACTTGGGTCAGGTGAAAATATAAATCACAAGGAAAATAAAAATATATGTATAGTATCAAATACTTTATCCACACCTATGGGTTCACAAAAAACTATCTTACAACACCGTTACTTTTTCTGACTCCTTTAAATGCATACACAAAAGAACAATCCACAATCACATTCCTCATTTAAAACCAATTCCATTTAATCATTCCATTATTTTCATTATTTAACATCAACAACATTTATCCACACAACCAACTATTTAATATTTTATTAACCACTTTCATCTCATTTTCTTGACCAAACCATGTCAATCCGAATATTAGTAAACATTTATTTATTTATTTATTCCATTACTTCTCAGGCATCTATCACATCACAACTACATTCTATAAATATATCAACATTATTTCACCTCAACACCCCAAAATCATAGCCCACAAAACTATCACCTCGCCACCCCAAGAGAATTTCTCACAAAACTGCCACCTCACCACTCAAAAGCATGACCTCACATCAGAACACATCAAGATAAATTTACAGATTTACAAATGGGATATTGTCACATTTTACTTTATTTTAGGTGAATTATCACACAAACCAAAATCCTGGGCCAACCAATTCATTATACAAGTGTACGTCATTAGATATTTTTCATTTTAGGGTGTTACTAGACAATCTAAAACAAAAAAACAACCAAAAAAGATGTTTCCATCACAAACAAAGCCACCAATGACCCCAATTTTCAGTAGGTCACTTATCCCATATAATCACAACATCACAAACAATATTAAAGCTATAAAAACATGCAGATCATACCTAATTACCCCTTAAAATTCAATTTACCAATTCTTTATTATTGATTTAAGTCGATACAAACATGATCCACAGATAAAAAGAAGTAAAAACCCTCCTACATGATGCACAAATATTGAGAAATGGGGGAATTCCTACTTCATGGAAGCTATCTAATTGTTGTACACCACAGGGTGATTAATAACACCTTCGAACCACAACCGAACCACAAAGAAACACATATCAACCTATATCACACCAAGGATCCATAAAAACAAAACCCAATAGACACCCCAAACCAAAGAAACACCACCATATCATATTCTTTGGAGAAGAACAAAAGAAAACAAGGAATGATGAGAGGATAAATCACTATGGATATCCAACGAGCATTCACCAGGATCAATGGATTAAAGATAGATGAATAAGGTATTTAAGGAAACCTCAAGGCACCTAGGGTTTGCAAAAAATTAGTGAAAAAATAAAGAATGTAAGAATGAATGAGGGTTTGGATAAAAAATAATTTTTAAAACTATACATGATATGGGTATTACATGATGTGTAATCCCCTTTCACATCATGTAATACATGGGGTTTGGTTTTTATCAAAAACCACATTGCCTCTTCACTTTATTATTTATTTTTAACCCTAAAATATTACATGCCATGTAAACCCTATTCTCATTGTGTAAAATTTATGCATGTTGTGAAAAATCCAATACAAGCTGTGAAATAGAATTTCATGTTGTGCAATCTAGTTTCACGATGTGTAATCCCCCCTTTTAAAGCCTTTAATAACATAATATCTCCAAAATCCCTCCAAGAACCTATAATGACCAAAACTAGAAATGTAATGGACTTGGATGGTATATACCTTTACATAAATTACTTATCAAACGATTATTGTCCATGAGAATACAAATCCAAGCCCATAATTAAAGGGGTCTGAACAACAACCACGCGAGATACCTCTCAAGGATATCATCATATCTCAAATGCTACCAATATCCAAACACACCAACCCAGACCAACAACCAAAAAAACCAATGAAATGAATTTTCCCGAACAAATGAATTAGGGAATTTTTTATTCCATGTTGACATACTATCAACTTTGGGTGGAACTAACTTTCCCACACATGTTTAGTTACATCACAGTTAATGTGTCTCAACAAATAATCTGGTCCTCCCATTTTCATATGTCATGACTTCATCACAAATCCCACCAAACACATCAAAAACCAAGAAAGACAAGATTATCTTATTTAAAAGGATCCAAAAATAATATCATAAGAAAAAATGAGAAACGTAAAACTCAAAACAACTTAGGGTACTGAATACAAATATGTGTTTCTCCCTCCCAAGTACTCTTCTTCGGGCCATCGTGACTCCAAAACACATAAAAAAAAGAATGGTCTATCCATATAGTGGCTTCTACTAAAGATACCAGATCTTTACTGGACACTCCACAAATTTCAAATCATCCTCTATATCCAAATTTTCCCAGTCAATGACATGAGATTCATTGTGAAGATACAGATGAAACTGAGAGACATGGAATATATCATGCATCCAATCTTAATATGGTAGAAATGTTAACCAATATGCCACCTCACCAACTCACCCCAACACCTAAAAGGGACAAAAAAACATGGGAAAAATATTACTCACTCTCCCAAACCTTCACTTCCCACATGAAGGGATGAAATCCAAGAACAAGTGGTCCCCAACCTCAAAATACAAGGGCCTCCTTCTCCGATTGACATAAGAATTCTTGAAATCCTTCAATTCTTTCATCCTCTCAGAAAAAATATGAACATTTTCTATCATTCTCCCCACCACATCGGGACTATGAAAATCTATTTAACCAACATTCATCAAGAAAAATATAGAAAAACATGGCCCCCCATGAAAAACCTCAAACAGATCCATCCCAATAGAAGAGTGATATCTATTCTTATAGGAACACACAAACAAGGGAATGTTTCATACCAAATACCTACCAAAGCCCAAGACACATGACCAAAACATATCCTCCAAAATCTAGATAGTCAGTTCCATCTACCCATCCTTATGAGGGTAGAAAAAAGTGATGAGGTGTAATTGGGTGCCAAAATCATACCGCAATACCCTCCATACTCTTGAGGTAAATCTTAAATCCCAATTTGAGAAAATGGACCTCAGAACACCAAGAAACTGCACCACTTCATCCACAAACCTCTTGGCTAAGGAATCTACTATGTATGAATCCTTAATCACTAATAAGTGATCCAATTTCTTCAACTGATCCACTATCACCTAGAATGCATTGAAACTTTCTTGAGATCTGGGTAACCCTCTAATGAAATCCATCAAGATGTCATACCATTTCCACTTGGGGACATCCAAGGGTTGTAAAAAACCACCAAGAACAAAATGATTGACCATTACCTATTGTGAAATGAAGCACTTTTCCACAAACTCTTCCACTAATTATTTTATCCCGAGCTACCAAAATTGAAGCTTCAATCCACAGTACATCATAAAAATTATCAGGTGTACCTAAAAAGCAGTGTTATTAAAATCATGAAGGACTCCATCATGAATCAAAACTAAAGAAAAAAGCTTTCCAAGAAACAACATCTGGTTCTGACCATCTTGCAACCATCCCTCTAGAGCATCACCATGTCCCACACAATCACGCATCACCTATGCCTCTGGGTCCCCCCACTAAGACTCCACCACCAATTGAATAAGAGAATATTGCACCATCATCTAAAACAATGGCCTCTACATCCGTCTAACCCTACATCTAAGTGTAATGCTTCCAAATCATCCATTTATCTCTAAAAAGAGATTTATTACCATAAAACATCCTTCTGTGAATTTCTACTCAAGGAATCATCCAATAAATTCCCCATTCATGAGGTGTAAGATATCTCAAAATCATAATATTGATGAAACTCCATCCATGTTAACCACCGAAATTTTATACCATGCTATGAAAATATACACCTCAATCTCCTATGATCCATGAAGGCCACAAAGTGCTACCCAATGAGGTAATTACACAACAACTTTAGCATAAACACAACCAATACTAACTCTATATCGTGGGTGGAATAGTTTTGATCATGAGGATGAAACTTCCTAGGAACATAAGAGATCACCACCCACTAATGCATCAACACACATCCCATGCTCAAAATAGAAGTTTCAAAAAACACCTCAAACATCACCACTTCCCTGGGAAACCAGAGCACTAGAGAATTAATTATCTTCCCCTTCTGTTAATCGAAAATTTTCTAGAATCAATCTATCCACACAAAATCATGGTAATTAATTGTTAAATTTGTCAATGTGGATGAAAATTGAGTGAAATAGTGTACAAACCTCTCATGATTTTCTGTGAGACAAAAAAAACTACAATCCTCTACCACATTCTTGGGTGCTTCCCAATAAACACCTTCTTCAACCTTTGATTGGTATACTACCACACCCTGATGAGACACCACAGTCCTGAGGAAATGTACTTATCATGTCCAAAACATACACTTGGACAACTTCCCATAGAGCTAGTCACATCGAAGAACATATAAGATAGTTATGAGATGCTTGACATGTTCTTCCTCTAACTCCAAGTAGATCAAGATATCATCAATTAATATGATGAAGAAACATTCTAGGAACTCATATAACATAGGGTTCATAAGCACCATGAATGTGGTTGGTGCATCCGTAACACCAAATTACATGACTATAAACTCAAATTTCTCATACCAGCAACTGAAGGAAGTCCTTAGGATACATCCCCACTTCACCCTTAACTAGTGATATCCACATCCAATATTGAACTTAGGAAACCAAATTTCCCTATCAGTTGTTTAAATAGATCATCTATCCTCGGAAGAGGGTAACCATTCTTGAATGTTACCTGATTAAACCTTTTGTAGTCTATAAACAACCTCCGACCACCATCTTCCTTCTTTGTAAACAACACTGGATCACACCATAATGACAAACTAGGCTGGATAAAACCCTTATTCATGAGATCATCTATCTAAATCCTCAACCCCCACAACTTATAAGGTTTTTTCGGATAAGGATCCATCAAGATTAGAGAATCACTAGGCTACAAGTATATACTAAACTTAATGTCACATCAAGGGGGTAGCATAAAAACCTTCCCAAGGAAAACATCAAGGCTCCCCAGTGAACCAGAGAACCACCACCATCTCCTCTTATACTAATTACATTGATGGATCATCCAATAAGGAAATAAGAGGCTCCACATGCCGAATGACCACATGACAACCCCAATATCCAATAAAATCCACACATTGACCATATATATCCAAAAACCACTGATATCTATTGGAAGTTGTCGATAACAACATGTATGGAAGGTAGCCAGTCGATGCCGATCATGAAATCATATGGATGTATCTATTGTAAGAAGAGATACCCATGAGGCTGATGCAGTCCCATCATTAGTCTAAACCCCTGTCTCACATCAAACAAGATAGTCTCACCTCTGACTAGAATACTCAACACTAGGGGAATGAGAAGCCTCTCTATGTCTAGTCTAAGAGCATGGAATAGAGAGGGTGAAATCAAGGAGTGAAATGCTCCTAAATGAAACAAGTCACAAGAAAGGTTACAGAACAAACTAATCATTCATCTGTCGATCTCTAGCCTCTCAAGAACTGCTACCTCCACATAATTAAACTGACCATTCCTAACTCCATTTCCTCTCTTCTAATTAACATTCCATGACCCTGATTAGGTCACATTCCCTGAATGGGAGGAACATCTTAAGGTCGACCTCAACCTTCTCCATCTCCCCATGATGGTGTGAAAGCCTACTGCCTTTATTGCTAAAATGGTCTCACTAGAAACTACTATTGAGGATGGTATTGAACCTGTCCATATACACCAAACTATGATTTGGAAACCATTAGGATCTAGCTATGGAAATGAACTAGAACCCCACAATAAAAAAACTATCATAAAGATCACTATAAAATCTCAAAATCATGAGCACTAGAAGGATGGAAAGGAAGATACTAAGGTCGACTCCCTACTTATATAAACCTTGAAGGTCCATGTTCCTAAAACCTTCCACTAAAAAATATTCCTTTTCAAGAACCCCACATGCTACCCTCTCATAGTAGTCCTCCTCAGGAGTGCATCTGCTCGATCACCTATTCCATCTTCTGAACCTCCAGATACATCAGAAATGTAGAAGAAGTAATTTCATACTAGATAAAAGGATGGAGTGCCTTCTGAAGATATATCACACAAGAATCCCCATATAAAAAAATGTCTGGGAAAAAATGTAGAAGGTTCTTGAACTTGATTCCTAGCTCCTGCACTGACATTCTCCCCTACCGATGAGAAAGAAGATCCTGCCTATTTACTTACATTATGGTCAATGAAAGGAACTCTTCTTGGAACTACTTCTGGAAGTCAACCAAAAAAATGTCTATCTACTTCTACTCCCCTAGATATAACATATACCACTGACATGCAGCTTCCTACATCTAACTAACTACCAATGGGAGCTGGTACCCCGTCAGGGTCTAGATCAAACTGAAAGCAATCTCGAAATCCTTCAGCTATCTCTTTGTTTCCACATCTGAAACACTTCCCCTGTACTTTACCAAATCCTTCCACTAGAAATATTGAAACATACTTTGCTACATATCATCCTCCTCAACTAGATCAACCCTATGGAGATCAATTAGATCTGCTAGCTAAATCTATATTACATGATCCACACATGGACAATAACCAAGAGCTATAACTGAAAGGTAAACAAAAATTTATGAAGCCCGAGTACTATATAATTTTATTAATATTTATTTGAATTACCTTTATTTTATTTAATCATTTTAAACTTCCAAAAACAACTAAATTAAAACAAGAACACAATTCATTATGATGCCAATACCTTCCCTAGGTCTCTACCCTACAGGAAAGTCCACCTCACATAGTCTTTCAATAAGATCATCACCTGTGAACTAGATCATGGGGGTCCAAAAATCCTATGTCCTAGATGGTATCCCTATCCAATTTCATACACCAAGGTCAACTGGAACTTCTACCATACCATCCCATGTAATCCTCACAGTTCCTAAATCCAAAATCTATCCTATCTCTCAACCATCACCTTTGATACCACTCTTTTGTTACCCCCTCCCTCCAAAGATACCCCTCCTGGGATAGAAATCAAGAATGAGAGATAATGACCCGCATGTCCCACATCCAATAGGACCTAAGTTAGAGGCTAGAACCAAGGGAGTAGAAATCTCATAATATGGGAGATAATACCAATTTTTCAAAGAAAATATTAAGAGACAAGATGAATCATCCCCAATGAAACTCCAAGAAACAATATAAAAAGAAAGAAAAAACTAACCCAATTTCATGTGTAAAATAGAACTAAAATAAATAAAAAATTATCCAAGTAATATACCCAAATATAAAGCTAAGCATGGACACAAAAAATATCATGATCTGAGCTAGTAAGGTCCAACACAATCCATATAATCATCCTTGAAACTAGAAAATAGTTTTTCAAATGTAGGGGGACAATATAAGTATACTTAGTAAGAAAACCAAAATTTCTCATACACATGTGAAAGAGTCATACTAACTCTCCTGTAAGAAAATAGAAAATCCAAACAACACATAAGAAGGTATACTAACCATCCAAACCTCACCAAGGAATTCTTACCAAATAACGCAAGTCTTGTAATATAATATAAAGCAAATCGAATATTGGGTACCCTGCACAACTTTCCCACTAGTATGTCGATCTCTCCCAATAGCTTACATTCTGGCACTCCCATACCTTTTGTATACCACATCACATCCTTCCCACACACACCTAGTTCTCACAACACATCTGGCCCACACACACCTTGGCCTCACAAAAAATCCCACCCACACACACCTGGGACTCACAACACATCCCACCAGCATACACCAAATCCTTATAGCACATCCCAACCGCACACACCTGGGCCTCAAAACACATCCCATATAATCCCTATTACACCTAGGAAAGCACAAACCACCTCTCCCACAAACACCTAGGCCAACATGACCACCATATAAGACACTAATAAACCTTGAACCATCGTAACCTATTCCATACCTACCTATCCTCGAAGAGGGAGAAGAAAAGAGAGGGTACCCAACCATCCATACCCATCACTAGATGATGGGAAAGACACCCTCCTGTTTGATGATAGGGGTGTTTGGCACAAAGTGACCAACTTGGGTGGGGTGTGTATAGAAATAACATCGAAAATACTAGTATATGTATAATATCAAACACTCCAAACCAACCAATGGGTTTACAAAAAAACCTTCTCATAACACCATCATGTTTTATGCCACCTCTAAATGTGTACACCACACAACAATCCAGAAATAAAATTCCACATTTCCAACCATTTCTATTTAATCATTCCATTCTTTTAATTATTTATCATCCACCACATTTTACCACAAAACCCACCATTTAATATTTTATTAACCAATTTCATCTCATTAACCTAACCAACCCTTGTCATTCTAAAGATTAGTAAACAATTATTCATTTATTTATTCCATCACTACTCAGGCATATAACATTTAACAACCACATTCCATAAACATATCAACATTATATCACCTCACTCCCCCAAAATCATAGCCCACAAAACTATCCACTCGCCCCCCCCCCCCAAAACCAAGCCCCAAAAAACAATCACCATTCCACCCAAAGCATGGCCTCACATCACAACTCATCAAGATCCATTTAAAGGTTTACAAAGGGGATATTGTCATATTTCACTTTATTTTAGGGGAGTGATCACACATAACAAAATCCTAGGGTAAACAATTCATTAGATAAGTGTACATGGTTACTCAATTTTCAATTTAGGGTGAGATAAAACAATATAAAACAAAGAAACAACCAAAATAGATGTATCCGGCACAAACAAAGCCACCAACAAGCACAAATTTTCAATGTTTCATTTAGACCGTATAATCAAAATATCACAAATAATATTGGAGCTATAAAAAATGTGGATAAAACCCCATTTCCCCTTTCAATTCAATTTAACAATTATTTATCTTTTATATAATTTGGTATAACCATGTTATAGAGATAAAGATATCTAAAACTCCTCCTTCATGATACAAAAATACAGAGAAATAGGGGAATCCCTACATTAAAGAATATTTCCAATTGTTGCATGTCATAAGGCAAAGAAGAATTCTCGCGGACCACAACCACGCCACATGGACCCACAGATCAACCTATAACACACCAATGATCCATCCAAACAAAATTAAATGTATACACAAAACCAATGAAACACCACAGTAGTGGATCTTAAGTTGAATAATGGAATAAAATAGGTAAGAATGGGTGGGGAACTTACCATAAAACTAGCATTGATCGCCAGTGAGCGTCCACTAGGATAAAAAAATTGAAGAGGGATAGAGAAGGGAATGAAGGAAACCTCGGGGTACCTAGGCTTCACCCCAAATGAGAGGAAGAAAGAAGGCACTACTAAATTAATTATGGTTTAATCGAAAATTAATTTTTTAAACTATAGATGATCAGGGTATTACATGACTTGTAATCCTCATTCACGTCTTGTAATACAAGGGATTTGGTTTCTACTAAAAAATGCGTTGCATCTTAATTTTATTATTTAATTTTTACCCAAACATATTTAACATTTTGAAACCCTTCTTTATATCATGTAAAATTTCTATATGTTGTGAAAAATCCTATACAAGTCGTGAAACTTAATTTCTTGTCGTTTAATCTATTTACATGTCAGGTAATCCCCCTTCTTCTATACTTTTGCAACCAAACTTCCCCAAACTCCCTCCAAACACCCCAATGACCAAAACTTGCAATGTAATAGACTGGGAAGGTATGAACCTTTAAATTTTTAGTGGAAAACATGGGAACTAGATTTTGGAAAATATATATTTAGGAACACAAACCTATTTTAGATTTTGAGGATAAGTATAGTAGAGTTTTTTAAAATAATGGTAAGGTAGATATTATGTGGTGTTTCCTAGAAATACATACCAGTCTAAATTCTACACATGGACATGGTTATATAATATATATACCTAGGCGTAATAACTCTAAAAAAATGTGGGTTGAGCTTGGATTGAGCATTTTCTAGTAAATAAAATATTCCTTACTTTTCACATGGTTTGAAACTCCAGTGGGATATGATTCAGATAACTAATATTTTATTCTCATACTATTATGAATTATTTGAATATATTTTTTCAATGAATAACCTAGATTGAACCTAATGTATCAGAGATTGAGATTAATGTGTGATTATTTACACATCCTATAAATTATACTTCATGATTATTTGATTTCACACTATGATTATAATTACTCACAATATGTTTTTAGTTTATTCAATGGATCACACCCAATGTAATCATATTAACATTGAATATGAAAGATAATGTTTTGACTATGAGAAAAAAATGGGGTGAATATTAGAGTTAAATATAAAATGATTATTACAAATTAGTTATCTTAGAAAATGTTTAACAACCAAAATCATAACCAACTCTCAGACTCACTAATGAAGGGAAGGATGGAGTTATCAAAGAGATAGAGTAGTGGAGAACATGAATGAAAGAAGGTCTGCTTTTCTTCATTTCAGGATAGTGGAAAGGGAAACCACAAAATATTCCTTAAAGGAATGGGGGAATGTCTTACTTATAAAAAATATGGGTATAAAAAATTAATTTTTAAGTAAAAATGAAGATTACAATAGATGGATATAAATTTTATCATAGGGAACAATTTATAGTTCATTGACTTAAATTTGGGGAAGCTGGGAGTTATCTGAGTTAATAACCTCTTCTAATGGTTATACCTTAACCCATGGAAAGTAATATATTGAAATAAAATAAAGTATTTATGTATTGGGATTCAATAATTATATTTTAGAATTATTTTTACTAATTTTATTTTGGTTACATGAATCATGAAACATATAAAAATTATGTTAAATTTTAAAATCATATATGTTTTCATTAACTAAAGAGTTATGGAAACAATAATGGGTTTATGAGTTTATCTTTGATCATATTTTTAATGTATTAAATTCCCCTTTTGAATATTTTTTTGGTTGGAAAATAACACGATTAAGGAAATTTTTGGAAAACATTTATTGAAATACAATTCATTGGTATAGAATATAGAAATTTTATTTGATAAATAATTTCCTTTTTGACTTAAGATTAATGTTATTAGTAACCTATAAGGTTTATCTTATATTTGATGTTTCTAATTGTTTTCATCACAATTTGGAAATTTTATAAGAATTATATTAATATGGTTTGGGAATAAGGAAATCCCACTTACTAGGTGACAACCCATCACTTTTGGGAAGGCCGTAAGGATAGAACACACAACTGAAGGATGATAAGGGTTTATCCTCTACTCCTAGACTATATGGTTTTTAGGTTAATATGTAATTTTTAGTTAGTGTATTTGATGAATAAATATTAATGATAAACCCATGTTGTTTCTATTGAGGTTTAGATATTAATGTATTATATTAGATAACTTGTTATAACCATATTAATTTTGGAAAATATTTAGAAATAGGTGGAATGTCATGTCACAATTTTATGGATCTTATGATCTCTTAAATGTTTTTTAGTGAATTAGGAATAAAAAATTTGTTCTCGATATTTATTTAATGGATTAAGAGATTATTTACAAATTGATCAAATCACTACCAAAATATTAAATTGTGATTATTAAATAAAACGATATCATATATGTATATTTCCATATATTCATATATTATTAAATAACTACTCAAAATTTAGAAATAATGATTGAAACAAAAAGAATAAATCTTGTTAACTACATATCCATTATATTGATATCCTTTTGACTCATCACATATTTATGGTTTTTTGGTTGGTGACTTTCTCTTGAATATTCACATTATTTTGAACAAGGACCTATATCACCCTCCATCACCGTGTGGGTGTTACACATTTCTTAAATGTCCATTTTATAACATCCCATCTATTTCATCCAACATGGAAACCTTGTTAATTTTTATTATAAGTGACCTTTAATATTTATTTTTCCCTATTTTAAAATTAATTTCTTCTAACCCATATTACAATGTGTTTTTTTTCAACAATGATATTTCCAAATGTCAAACCTTTGACTATTGAGATCATGATTAAATTGTAAGGATACAATTTATCAATATTGGGGAGAATAAATAACACTAATAGTATAAAATAAGTAAATTGTGTTTGGTATAATTTTTTACACACAACACCAAGTTTAGATGATAATGTAACACCCTAATATTTATGGTATATTTATTTTTAATTAAATTCGATCTCTTTGATAGATTATGGAAATGCAACCCTGAGTCTTAGCGAGAGAAAATATAGTATACAATTATAACCAAGATACTAAATTTATGGGTATGAAAATTATTATATAAATTATTAAAAATATATTTATCTATTTATTTTAAATAAATTAGGAATCATTTAAAAGATAATGATTTTTCTTCTTCTAAAACATAATATTTTTTCTAAAATATGGTTAAACCACCTCTTATTCACATAATATAAAATTATTTTTTACCACATTTATAAATTTTATTTGAAAATATAAATTTCATTTTATAAATCCACATGTCAAAATTATCTTGGTGTGTTCTTTTAAAAAATTTTATGAAAAGATTAATATATTGACGAATAGTAAAAAATACTATTTTTTATTTAAAACATCCTTTATATTTAAATAATTTAGATGGATGAATTATATTTTAAATTAGTTTAAAAGAAATTTATTTAAATTATATTATAATAAATAAAATTTTGTTCATTGGAAATAATTTTATATCAGTTTTTTATATTAAAACCATCTAGACTTACGCAAATATTCTCTTTGGAATCCTGGTTTTTCGTCACATCTATGGGTATAATTTTAAATTGTATTCGCCTAATTTTGTGAATAGAATTTGGAAAATCTTATACAATATTTGGAATAAATAAAATTTACGTTATATAATATTATAAACTTAATTTTGGTTCATTATTAATAACAAAAGAAGTAAAAATTAATTATAATGGTTAAGTTTAAAACTAAATTATCATGGAGAATAACTAAAAAATCAGGCCTAAAATAACCCAAAAAAATTTAACTCCCATTTTCTCTCTATATTTAAAACATATCAACTCTATGGTTTTATAATGACCCATTTTCAAGGATTTTAGATTGATAAAAACATGGGTGTAATTTTTTATTTTTAGAAATTCCACATGTGACCTCTCCCCCACTGATAAAAGGTTACCTCTCTCCTCCACTCTTCACACATCCAAAACAATTTGTACAATGTCTCATATTTTCAGTGAGGTACATTTTTTTGGTTGAAACCTCATTATGTTTTCTCTATTAGATTATACCTGGTGACTCATCCTTTAGGATGATTGGTTTTATTCTAAGAATAATGAATAGAATGAAGGGTAGAACCTGGTTGCAGAACAAACACGCGATGCGTATTTCAACAAATGGAATGTACTAAATACCCAAAATGTTTTTGGATGAAAAAATTGTATTCATTATTCATATATGTTTTCCTTTAGAGGAAGATATTAAACATTACACAACATGTAATGTACTATGTTGTAAAAATTCCTATGTCAAGTTTTAAGGGGCTTAGGCTCATTTTAACTGAAGTCCTATTTTCCATTCTATAGAGGAGAAACCATGAAAGAGACCCCTTTGAAACCCAACATAGGTTCTTCCACTCATCCTTCATCTATACTATGGTTCCTTCATTTTTGGTCACATTAGATATGAAATCTCTATTCCTCTTACTCCCTTTCATTGTTCATATAGTTGTCCTTTTCTCTAGTTTTGTGTGATATCATATGCCTTATTTTCATGGAATTGATCTGTAATTCTGATTTCTACCACTATAAGATGATTCATGAATTGACACTATCATAGGTTAGTTATATGGGTCTATAGTAGGTGGTCTGGTACTTCTCCTTCATGTTTAAATTCATTTTTATCATGCCCCTTTGTGCCATGCATCAGACTTCTTTGTTGATCTCTCCAAAATGTTTAGTAAATTAAATTGATTGGATTTTCATTCCAAATATGGTCCAATATATCAGTGAATAAAGACCTTGTATCATCTTCTTGATGTGAGATAACCCTATGGGTGTTCTAATCTTTAGAGCCCTAGTTGACCTTTAACACAAATTGGGTAAAATGCTCTTAAGATGTGTTTTACTTATAATAATTTTTTTCTAATTTGAAATTAATTAAGGTGACATGCCATGTGTTTAGGACCCTATTATTTATGTTATAATTTTTTTACATGAATTAATTAAATTATATAACATTTCCATGTTAGTTAAAGTGACATAAATGCATTGCCTTTCTCAATAGTATGAATTGTGATAGCTAAGCCGCACCCTTATGTTATGATGTGAATGATACTTGGGATTCCATTTATGGATCAACATGGAATGTATCATCATGAATTATACTTAGAGTTTTCTAATGTATGACAAATATAAAGTTGGTGATACTTGGTATTAATTGTATTGGCCTACAATTCATTTTATCTACCTTAGTATGAGTGATACCGGTTCCCTAGAGGAGACATCATGGAAGGTCTCAGTGGGTAGATTGTTATACCAAGCCATGAGTGATACTAGGTACCCTATTTGAGATACCAAGGATGATCTCAGGGGGTTATTTTCTTTACATACTACTAGGTTTGATACTTGGTATTCCATTTATAGATCTCTTTATATGGACTCATATGACGTTGAATATTTATTGTGCACCTATTATGAGACTAGGGTAAATAGATATGGTTTGCCTTAGATGGGACAAGGATTACCTTTATTTACAATAAAGATATTCATTTTCATAGAAATAAAAATTATTATTAATTCAATTAAAGGATGCATCTATCAAGATAAATCACATGATTTGATTATGTCAAATATTGATTGATTTTTATGTGGACACATTTATACCATATATTAGAGTTGTACATACAAACTTAGTTCAGAGAAATATAGAATAGGATAAAGAAGTTTTTGTAATTCAGGTATCCCATGAAGAACTCGAATTGATTTATTTACTTATTTATTGACTTTCATTACTATTATGGGAAAAATTCCCATATTATATGAAAAATAGGATTGATCTAGACTCTGCTGGTGGTGGAATAATGAGTATATCTAACATCCTACTTGGGATCCCTTTGGTACTTGAGTATATTTGATGAGTGAAGGTTCACATAAAGTAAAAAAACTGAGGTTCTGATGGATCATTTTGAGCATTAGATTGGAGTATGGGAGAAGAGCACCATTCCCATACTTGTGATGTTAGTAGAGGAATCATTTGGTCTTTTTTTTGAATATGGTATGTGCATGTTTCCCATATATCCCATGTACATATTTTTTATTACAACTTGACATCATTACCATCATCATTGTCGTGTCTATTTTTTATTTATCTCCATCTTGTTTAATTATATTAGATGGTTATTATTTATTATTCCACTTCATATAATATAATATATATATATATATATATTTGTTTTGATATACTCTGAATGAGGAGGGCATAGTCTACCAACATACATATTCTAGGCCCTCATTGTGAGTTAGACTCCTCTAGTGTATGGTAATGGGTACTTGAGGACCCGTTGGCAACCATCTCATTGCACTATTCAGTGGCTTCAAAGAGGGGATGTTACAATGTGTTATCAGAGCTTATTTTTCCTTCTGATATACTATTTGGTTATTAAAAGAATACTAGGATGTATCAAAATATGGTTATAAACCTAGGTATAAGAGTATATAACCCATGTATTGGGGAGACATAAATTATCTGGGATGGGTTATTGTTGTTCTTGGTTTTTCCTCTTATAGTTGTTTTTATTTCACCATTGGGTGAGGAACATGATGTGTAAAATTATTATACTTTATTATATTATTATTATGGGTTTCATTTACATGTCTTGATATGGAATGGATGATTTATATCATTCATCTTATTAAGCACATGAGGACTCACATGTCATGCATTATTCCTTGTGATATTTATATTACTATGTGCATTTCCTAGATTGCAGGTGATTTTTGTTAGGGCCTTGATTTATATATATGTGAATTTTTTGATGATTCCTTAAGGGATAACATAATTTGATTAATTAAAGTGCCTAAATCAATATAATCAATGTTTCCCACATTTATTGATGATGAAACCTTGAATAACCAATAAATTCATGGTATATCTAAGAACCACTAGTTTTTTGTGATGAAATATTAGTTGATTTGATTGATGAATAAAAATTTTAATTTTTGAAGCAAGTACTTATATAAATATGGATTTTTTGTTCATTCATTCAAATCTCTGTACAGGGCCAATTGCAACCAGATACTAGGTGTAAAGTTTCAGTCATAATTACATGACATAGTGATTGTAATTTATAAAGAGTATAGTACATTATAAAATGGGAATAATGAAATATTTAAATAGAGTGATATATATATATATATATTTCGTTATAAACAATAATAAACTTAAATAAATTAAATTTTCAAAATGAAAGGGTTACCATATAATGGGATTCCAATTGAAAAGTAATGGGTGATTTCATTTATACGATACAATTGGCATTCCATATATCAAAACCTCTACTATGTAATGTGAAACCTTGTCCCTGACCAAGCCATTATAGTGGGATGTAGGAAGTGTTTCCTAAGAATATTGTGATCTTCCTAATCACATATATCCCATATAAGAGAAGGAAAAGAGGTGTGAATCGTTATAGGAAGGTTGTGTGCCTATCCTTTCCTACTCTCATTGGTTTTTATCTTCTGATAAATCTTATCTGAGTCATGAACATAGAAATTATAGTTTTATTTCATCATGAAGTCCTCAATTCCTATGCCAGGAGGGTGTTTAAAACCATGCCCATATATGGTTGTCCAAAAGCCACAAGTATTACCTCCTTTAGAGACCCCTAAGGTAGCTCCTGTTAATCTTTCACTAGGGGTCGATGACCAGTTTCAAGAAAACATCCATTGCTTCATGCAATCTATAAAGAGAGGTCTATGACCTACCCATACTGTAGCATAGCTGATGTTGGAATTCCAACAACACAATCCTCTCAACTTTTTTTGTACATGGTACTAATGCTGTTGAGTCTTAAATATATGTCATGATTTTGATCTTAGAGCATATTTAGACTTTTATAGAGTTGAGGTTAATTCTTACTACCCATATGATTTGTTACTCCACTAAGAATTTTGTATGTCATTATCTGGATGATCGTCATTAGGGTATGGTTTGTGAAAACTTATAAATGGCCTTTTGAATAATTCATCCTACAGACCTTGTGAGAGGTCCTATCTAGAGAGTTTATGGATGTCCAGTAGTATTCTATATTAGTGATGGAGTAATTTTCTCATTATACTGAGCTTCAACACTTCACACTTACTGTTATTAGTGATGAATTGATGATTACATGATTTTTTGATGATGGTATAGTGTAGTCCATATTATCACAAGTGATGGTTTTCTAGATGAACCCCATTTTAGAGATAGTGAACTGGGGACACATCACAAAGAGAAACTGAAGAAAATCTGGCAATGTGGGCTTGGGCAGTATAACATCCAAGCAGGGAGATGGTTTTCCTAAAATTAGGAAACAATGTTTCAAGGGTGTATGTGGGTGGTAGTTCCATCCAAATAACATTCACTAACAACTATGTAGTTTTCCATTAGTTTGGTAGGGTAGTGCAGAAGAAGCTGCAGTGCATGAGGAACCTGATCGATTGAGGAGCTCGTGGTATAATGGGTCACCATCATAGTTTCTAAAAAACATTCACTCTATTACCCTATGATAAAGGATCATTACCATAACCACATTCAAGTATAAGATTAGTAGTTATGCATTAGTCAAGGAGTTAGTCTAATATCGACTCATATGGTCAAGGAAGTGGTTATGGTCGAGGTAGTCAAGCCTCAAAGGTTCAATGCTAGAACAGTGGACTGACATAATTTAGTCAGGTTGATATAAGGGTTGTGGTTCTGGAAATATATATGAAATTAAACCTACACAAGAAGAGTAGAGTTGAAGGAAATATAAATTATGAGTTATTATTCTATTATCATATACTTTAATTTATACTTTATTTTACATTGGTGAATTCCACAAGTTTACATATGTTGATATTAAAAAACTTCTGGACTAGAAAAGAAGTACTTATATAGTGTGTTGACTATAAACACACTATTATGGGTCTGATAAGTGTTTATATTCTAGTGAAATGAATGACCCTTGAGATGGGTGGGTGATATTTCTTATGGAATATCATTTTCCTTTTGATGGTCGATATAGATGTCATTCTCAGGATGGACTGGATAGTTCCATACCATTCTCTTATTAATTGTTATCACCAGAGGGTGTTATTTACATCATGTGAGGGCATAACATATATTAATAAGGGTGAATGTGATATCTAGGAATGTAGATAAATAATCGAGCATCATGGTCTAATAAGAGTGATAACTCATAAGGCTTGTCTCTTCATGAAATATCAGGGAATGTGGCTTGTGGAATTCCCTCCTGTGGTGGATTGTTTTTGGGATTTCATCCCTATTGACTTCTTTGTTTCACATAGTATGAGATAGGTGGATTTAACCAATGATCTTGTTCTAGGAGAAGAAAAATTCCTATTCCTACATATAGTATGGTACCTACTGAGCTCGAGGAACTCATTAATATGTAATATGACTTGGAGGAAAAATATTTTATATGTATCAAAACATCCCCATGTGGATCACTTTTCCTTTTTCCATGTAGGTGGATAGTGAACTCATGTTGTTCATGTATTAACACTTGTTGAACTAGATTATGGTGAAGAGATTTTCTCTACTACCTCATATATACACCCTCTTTGACTAGAATATAGGAGTGATAGTTTTTTCAAGATCAATTTGAGGTTGTGATACAATTATGTTCATGTTAGATGATTATAAATACTACATTCTATGTTTTAGAGTAGATATGGATTTTTCAAATATTTAGCTATTCAATTCATCCTTACAAACATTTCATCAGTATTTATGGAATTGATGAATCATTTTTTCCACCCTTACCATGATTCATTTGATGTAGTCTTTGTAGATGACATCTTAGTGTATTATTTCACTAGACATGACTATGCCAACCATATTGAGATAATTTTGAGTAAACTAATAAAGCATCAACTATATTATAAACTTATAAAATGACACTTTTATATTGATAAGTTTCACTTATTGGGATATATAATTATAGGGGAAGGTGTATTTTTCGACCCATAGAAGTTTAGTTCCATAGTTTCCTAGGTGTAACAAAATAATTTCATTGATATATTAATTTTTTTAGTGATGTATATATATTATAGGAGATTAATTTATGATTTATTATGCCTATTTGTGCCTATTATGGGATTGAATATAATGGGTGTGAAGTTCTTATAGTTCGAAGCTTGTGAGATAGATTTTCATGGGTTGAAGGGGTGACTATCTTCAGTGATGATCCTCATTATTCCAAAGCCAAGGAGAAACTATATTGTCTACTATGATTCTTCATAAATTGTCCTATTAGTATTTTTAATGAAAGGTGTTTGGGATATAGCATATGGGTCCCACCAAATGGGATCACATGAGTGTAATTACCTTACGTTTAAACTCAAGCTAGTAGTCCTAGTTCATACCTTTTGCTATTTGAGGGATAATATTTTGGGTGAATAGTTCTACACTTACATGGATAAAAAATCTCTCAAATGCATCTTCATATATCTTGAAATGAATTTTAGGTAGAGTTAATGGGTAATATACCTGACATACATCAATTTTTAGTGTGCTTATATACCCAAAAATCTTATTGTTGTAGTGGATACACTAATCTGGAATACTCAAACCCATGTCATCGAGGAGGGTAGTAGTGAGTGGATTTTAATGGCTTTATTTCCTAATATACACAAGGAGGTTTTGGAGTTCCTTCGTCAAAATATTTTATCAACATCAAATATAAAATCATCTCTTCTGGAATGGGTACAAATGACCCAACGGTTAGATTATGATGGCCTTAAATATAGGGAGAGTGTCTTAGGTGATAAGTAACATCCTATTTGGGTTGATGAATAGAATGCGATCTTTCATTATTTTGGCATGTGTGGGTGCATGATAACATACTAGAATAGATGATGCCGGAATATCATGTCTCCATTTTGGAAGTTCACCAAGGAATTAACAATATGTATTGAGACATACTTAATCAATATTGGTGTCTTGGTATGAAGATATAGATTACAGGTTATAACATATGGTGTTCCACCTATCACCGGATGAAGGACAATCACCAATGACCAAATGAAATTATATACCATTTATCAATTCTTAAGAGGAAATGGAATGAATTAACCATGGATATCATGAAGGGCTTATTAATATCCCCTTGAGATAGTGAGGTAGTTTGGGTTATCATCGACATGTTGAAAATGGTTAAATACTTCCTACCAATCTAATCAATCTTCTCAGTTGATGAGCTTGAGAGTATTTATATATGAGAGACTTTTCACCTTTATGGTGATTAGTGTTATATCATATTATACTGAGATTCATAGTTCACATCATAATTGTTGAAGGGGTTGTAGAAAGCAATGGGTTCATAGGTGACTTTGAGTAAATAATTTCACCTTTATACTAAAGAGAATTCATAGAATATGAAAAGGGTGTTAAAGATAATGCTTTAGAGAATATATTTCCTCATAACATCAGAAATTTTTGAGATTGAGGAGAGAGTTGATCCAGTTTCCTATCTGTTGTGGTTACCTAAATGTTATCATGATATGCATGATGTCTTCCATATATCACAACTTCACTAATATAATTCTATCCTATATAATTCATTCAAGACATAGGATATTGAGGTAGTGGAAGATGTGTCCTTTTAATATAATCCAAATTGTATGATTAATTTGAGCATAAAGGTTCTCATGGTAAGGTTAGTTCCTCTAGTTATGGAGCTATGGAAGTACAACTATGTATAAAATGAGACCTTGGAGCAAGAGTCTGGTGTATGTGCCTAGTGGAAGGAACGTTTCTTAGATAGTGAATTACTATGATTAGAAGGGAAAATGATGTGCGAGTAGTTTTAATAGGGTGAGGTTGTAATGTCACATCCTTTTCAATGAGGTATATTTTCTTTAATTTTTGGTCTAACCCTCATTGAGAGTTCTCTTATGGCTAAGACCGTGGTGACCAAGCCTTTAGGATGAACAATTTTATTCTGAAAATAAATAATATTAGTAGGATATTACCTGTTGTAGACTAAATACATGTATTGTATTTAAATACATGATTTATACTAAATACAATATGTGAATTTGGCTGGACAAACCCCATTCACGACCTAAAGTGGTTTTTCTTTGGGAGGAAAAGGCTAACTATTACATGATTTGTAATGAATTTAAACACAATTTAAATTAAATGGTTAGTATTTATTAAAGTTATAGGGGATAATTTTAACAAAAGACCTATTTTCCCTTCCACATGGGAGCTGCCATGTGAGAGCCTCCTCCAATGCCCAAACTAGGTTCTTCCACTCCTTCATCCGGGGTCGGTTTACTTCACTGTCAGTCACATTAGATAAACAATGGTATGATACCCAAACCTATTACTTCCTAATTTTGTCCATATTTACATATTTTGTGATATTTTTATGTGAGATTACATTCCCTATTTTCATGGAATTTTTCAGTTCTTCTTTTTTGCACCATTCTACCTTTTTTTAAGTGACAAAATTGGACGAGGAGATTCATACAGGTCTAAGGTAGGAGTTATAGTACCTTTCCTTCATGTTTAGTCACATTCATATCTTGAAAAAATATATTAGACTAATAAAGGTGAGTTCAAGATGATAGTTCTTACATTAGCAATGACTCAAGGAATAGTGTATTTAACTTATAATGTATATATACCATACATTCCCATATTTTAATATTCAAAAAAAAATCAAGTGTTTTAGAAAAATAAAAAAAATCACCCTAACCATTTTTCAACATAAATAATTAAAAAATGAAGCCCATTTTATGAAAATAATTTCCTAAATATGAGAAATTATAAATTTAATTTAAATCATTATTTACATAGAAAATAATGGTATTAAAATTATAACTGATTTTATGATAATTTGAAAAATTATGTAAGGTCTCATAAAATTATATTATAATCATAAGGTAATAAAATACAAATTTATGAAAAAAAATTCTTTTAAATTATTATATTAATAATAAAATTGTAAATAAAAATTTATGTTTTGTAAAAATAATGACACTTAATTAATAATTTTTGAACTATTTATTTACTTATACTGTGATACAATTAGATAATATTATCATTTATAATATGAGAATTTTTTTTAATACTTTTATATATGTGGTTATTAATATATTGGACAATTTACTATACCTAATGGTCATGTTACAATTCAAATGTTAATTTTACTATTCCATTGGTAAATGTTCCTTAACTTATAGAAATACCTCTTATTTAATTCATTATTCATTTATAATCTTTATATTTTGTATTATATGTTATTTAATGTGATTTATACTATATTTAATAATTATTGGAAGGGAATTTCGATTTATAAAATTTTAGGTCATTACGTTTTTATCATGTGGTATATTCATGTTTTCCCTATATCCCTTGTACTCATTTTTGTATAGATACTTGAAATCATTTCCATCATCATTGTTATGTCTATTTTTTATTCATCTTCCACCTATTTATTTTACATTGATGTTTTTCTATTATTACAATACTTTAAATGTTTGTATATAAATTTACACTATGCTACACTCTAACAAATGGGGGAATATTCATCCCATGAACACACACTAGGCACTTTCTACTTGTTGAAAACCTCTAACATATAGGAAGGAGTGATTGAGGTCATGTGGCCAATAGTCTCAAGGAACCATTCAGTAGATTTCGGGGCTGGATGATAAAATTTGGTTATGAATTTTTTTACCAAATATATTTCATAATCCCTCCAACCATCCTAGATCCCTTGGTTTTATCCTAAATCTACCTTTTAATGAATTTGGGTTCAAACCTATAGAAGCTTTCAGTTGAAGAGGTAATGCTATAAAATGAGAATTTTTATTTTGTTTAATCTTACACCTCCATAAAATTATAATAAACCATGATTATATAGTAATAAGTATATATTCTATAAACTTGTTTTTTTTATTATTTTATGGGAATTACCTAATTTAATATCTTATTCCATCAAATGGGAAATGAAATTATCCACAATGTGTACTATGGACAATCACCTAATGAAACAATGTAATTCTCTTTCTATCACCACCATTAAATTATGGAAGTAATGATGGATTTAAAAAATCTATATGAAAATTATGACAATATTATAATTAGATATTTTTAATATCACATATACCTTATCACAATCTATTCTATTTAAAATACGATAAGATCACTCATGTGTATGGAAGACTACCACCTTGCAAAGCGATGTGATTCATTTTTCACTATCGCTTTACATGGAAGGTGTTAAGGATAAATTTTGTGAGTATATGAGATATATATGAAATTTTATTGATTATAGAAAATTAATATATCATCCACTTCCTTACCCTTTTACCCATTATGTAAATGTTAATGTCGTGCATTCGTACATACGATCTACCATCTCAAAAAAGAAATAGGATTCATTCTCCATGATAAAATTTCAATAATGATTATAAAAATGTATCTAATTAAATCCATGATATTTATAATATTAAAATCATTTTATAGATGATGGAAATATATAATATGTGCATGAACTAGATCTTTCAAGACAAAACATGCAAGAGAAAACATGGTAATAAATTATCAAAACAACGAAAACAATGATATCCTATTAACACACATATAGTAATATGATACAAGGGGATCATATATGATATTATAAATATGAATATTGTTTTGTTATAAATTATTAAAATTTTTAAATCCATTATACATTAGGATAAATCATGATAAACAAAAAAAATCATGAGGTAAGGGACTTTGTCTCAATTTCTCTTCATTGGGGAATATTGTAATGTTATGAACCTAATTTCATTTATATAGGGTATATACTAATTGTTTTTAATGTTGTATCATTATAAATTCATACTTCATGGTATTTTAATTTTTAATTTTAATTATTTCATTTAATGATATTTTAATTGTAAATTACCAATATGTAAAAAATTTCATATCTCAAATTGTTTTAATTATGTTATATTACATCTTTGTTATCTTTGATAGTCTAAGATTACGTGTGTGAATAATTTTTAATATATTATATTGTATTTACACATGTTTTAATGGGATATAAATTTGATCATCATAATCAATTCATTGATTAATTCTCATTTCATCACTATGATCCTTGTAAAGGTTTACTTCATAATCGCATTTTAACCAGGATTGTTTATACTTAAATTTACATTTATGGAAATAATTTTATCATTTTATAATAAAAATTTAATTTTATTATCCTCTGTGAATTCATGATTTTTTCATGTAATATTATCCAATTATTCTCTTTGTATCTTAAAATTATAAAGAAAATTATTTTAATAAAATATAATGTCATTTCTCTCTTCGGTCAAAAATCTATTTTCTTCCAAAACCATGTTTTCTAAAAATATTTTCAGGTTTTTTTAAACATTATAAAAATTATTTATTATAGGAATTTTCAACTATTTATTACTTTTTAATTTTTTTAAAGGAATCTACATGTCGTTTACTAAATAAGGACCATTTACATTTTACTGAAATTGTGAAGATATTATGTGTTTTAATGTGTATGAAGTGAAAAGAATTTCCCACTATCATAACCACTAATGTTATTAATGAATTCTTTATAATTTAAAAATTATAAGTTCAATGAAATGTATTCTCAAAATATTTTGTAAAATTATATTTGAAAGAGGACTTTCAAATTGAAAATGTTATTTTCCTCTAGAATGTTTTCATTGAAATTTTTATGGTATTTCAATTCATAAAAGACATAAACCCATTAATTTACCCATGATCCTCTCAGGATATGTTGTATTGATACCATAATTATTATTTTTATGGGTGTTTTATTTCTGGTTTGAACATGGAAATTACCTAAATTCTCTTGAATAATTTTTTTAATCATTAACATTCCCCTGAAATATTCACTTTCTTATTATCATTTGAAATTACATTTCCATTAAATTTATCTATTATTTATCATAGATATATTTATTACTTGAACTTTATATAATTTCTACATTAAATATTTTACTTTTAATGTTATATGATGGATTGGGTAAATTTTTGTTAATCCATATTCTTTACTCAATGTGGAAATTTTTCTAGTAAAGCATTTTGTTCATGAATTAAATTGATTATTTGATATATAAGGAATTCTTTGGAAATACAGATATAGGTGGGGAATATTTATTTATATCCCATGTATGTATCAATAGTATCATGATATTAATTAATAGACTAGCCCTAGTAATATGGGTTTATGGTGTATACCAACCCATCAGTGTTAAACTGTCTTGTGAAAGGTCTTGATAGTAGAGGTATCATGATTCACAAGATCATGACATCTAATGTTTATAATTTTCCCTTGATAAGAATTAATTTTTTATTATCCTTGATTTTTAATGATGATAATATCTAAGTATACATTTCATTATCACATTATTGAGTGGCATGCGTGTTTAGTTATTTACCTTTCCATATTGAATACGCCTTATCTATTCATTATAGTAAATTTATTTATCAAATGGAATGTTTTTTTAGTTTTTTAAATTGCCTTATTTATTATTCCTTATCTATTATAAAATTATATTTATTTATTTAATGTAATGTGTGTTCAATTATTTACATTTCCATATTGTTTATGCCTTATCTATTCCGGATAGTAATGTTATTGACTAAATGAATGGTGTGTTCAGTTATATACATTTCTATATTGATTATTCCATACATAATTATACTAATGAAATTATTTAAATGGAATGTGTATCTATTTATTTACTGTTACTTATTTATTATTATTAATTATTTATTATAGCTTCTGGTTTACATAAATCTTTCTGAGAATTTGAGCTCACCCTATTTTGTTTAATTTCCCATGAATCTAGGAGGAGTATTATGAATGATATTCATGGATATTCTAGAGGGAATAATGAAATTATAAAAAAATTATCATAATTTCTATGTTCAAATGTAATTTGGGAATCATCTATTTATTAATTTTATTAACACTACTAGACTATTAATTCATTTGGGGTGTAATATATTTTATCTAGAAACAATCTAATAATGTAGAATGAAAATATGGGTTTCTGGAGTTGGTGTCACTAAATTGTTTTGGAACCCATTTATTTTTCATGGGTTAATACTATTTCAAACATATTGATATGGAACCCATTTAATTTCCATGGGTTAAGCATGTTTGAAATATATTGTTATGGAACCCATTTCATTTCAATGGGATAATCATGTTTTAAAGAGATTATAATGGAATCCATTTCTTTTACATGGGTTAATCATATTTCAAAGAGATTTTTATGCAAACCATTTCTTTCCTATGGGTTTACCAAGCTTTCAAAATAATCAAGGTTGTTTAAATGAGTTTTTAATGAAATTAATTATCTTTGTAGTTTATTCATGATATAGTTCTTGGAAATTATTTATAATGATAGGCTATTCCATTATAAACTAGGGATGGGTGGTTCTATTATAATCTTAGTATGGGTGATTATGTCATAACCCAAGGATAGGTGGTTAAATTATTTAGCAAGGAATATTTTTTCCATGATAACCCATGGATGGGTTAGTACATAATAGAGCTATAATTCATTGGGTTCTCCTATGATTTAATTCTACCATACTGGTTATTAAATTTGTAATGGTGATATGATGATAATATTATAATATACAAACTTTTTATTTATTCTTATTGTGGGTTGGTTTAAATGTTTCCCTTGATCAAGATTGAAACCACATCACAAATTATTATTGATTCTTATGAATATTTAATTTGATATATATTTATGACATGTTTCTAGATTGATTGAATAGGTATTGGTGGGTATGAATATTCTTATTTTATTCCCATGCACTTTGATTATGACATCATATACTTATTCTGTTATTATTCTCATTGATGACATCGAATTATTAATGGTTAGGTATACCTATGATGATCAATTGAGATAAATATTCTTATGTTTCATATATCTTCAGGTTATTAAGAGTTATTATTAATGTAATTATGTTTGTAATATTTTCTAAAATGATGTTTTTTGTGGTAGATGTTAAGACTTAATTGGGAATATGAAAAGATGGGTATAGTCAGAAAATAACTCCCTTGAATTAAATGGTATTTTTTATGTATGATTTTTTCCTAATTCTCTAATGATCTAAACCGAAAAGGTTCTTGTTTATATAAGTGATCCAACATTTCCTTTTAATGTATTATGTATTGGATAGTAAAAATTTGGTCACCTTTATCGGTATCAAAGATAGAAATATAATGTTTATAAATATGGAACTAAATCTCAGAGTGAGGATTCTGGGATGTTTTCAAAATAATCACATGATTTTCTATTAAAAACCATATTATAGATATTTTATTTCATTAAATTTTATAATTAACATTGAACTAATATATGATCATAGGATAGTTTTTTATACAAAATGAAACTTCATTATTTTGTCCACTGATATGGGATCTATGTAGATATTGATAATCTATAGTGATCCAAAAATTTCATATATAAATGTTAAATAATTTTCTATAAATATTAATTACATATCATTACGATAAATGTTATTACTATAGGGGATTAGTTCCTTTAGAAAAATTTATATTTAAGAAACTGGTATATAAAAGATCTACATTAAATCTATTTTTTTTCTTCACAACCATCACCCTTCCTGGACATATCATATATAATACATTTTTTCATATCATAGGGAAAGGAAAACAAAATAATGGGTTAGCTCAGTTTATTGATAATGTTAAATAAGGGATATATCAAAAAAATTATGATATGTAATAATATCATTAGCACATGTGTATAAAAAAATGAGCTTAAAATAATGCATTCATACCCAATAATTCATATAATCATGAGGCATGGAATAATTATTTTTTAGTTCATAAGACATGAATCTTAATATAATCAATGATATTAATCCATGAGATCATAACATTATCATAATATCATGTTATAAAGGAGTGGAATAATGTTTGGAAGAATCAAAATCATAGAAATATTATGCCAAGTCTACCCGCTAGGAAACTTGTCTAAAACTACCTATTGGTAGTAGAGGTCGAGTTGTTAGTGCAAGATGGATCCAAAAAATGAGGTCTTATTGTGACAATCTAGAAAAAATTTGTGTATATATTTCATAGAAAGGAAAAATACAAGTTGGTGATAAAGTGTCTGGAAGACATGGAAATAAAGGTATCGTTTCTAAAATTTTGTCTAGACAAGATATGATTTATTTTCAAGATATAAGACCTATTGATATGGTTTTAAATCAATCAGGAGTACCTTCAAGAATGAATTAGGCTTGAGATATCCAACCATGTACCAACATCAGGATTGGGATAACAACTTTTATTCCATCTTTTGGGCATGGGATAATCACATGTTTACCCTGTTTTGGGATTTGGATAACCTTGGATGTATTCTTTTATCTCATAAAATAGAAATAATTTCCTAATGTATTATAGGGATATAACGGACCATATAATGGATCTTATTTTCCATGTATTACTTTTGAACATGTTATGGATTATTTTCTAAGCTTGGAACTGAGACAACATGAGATTCCAAGGCTCGGTGAGCCCAAATTGTTTTTAAAATATATGAAATATAGAAATTATCACCCATGTATATTTTTAATGAAAATGTGGAATAAATTTTAAATATAGGATTAGATCATAAATATGTGGTTGATATTGAACAAGGATCATGGGATTTACCCTAGGTGTGACAAAAAAAATTCCCCATCAGATGTTTGGTTAAATTTCATCGTAGACAGAAAGTATTAAATAAATAAATATATTTATTTATTTTATTAACTAACACATGAACCTTATTATTTCTCTATTTGATGATTCTTATGTCCCAATCATAGGGTTGGATGTATAAACCTTAGTATCGACAAATAATGTCAAAGAGAGAGATCCTTTGCTAATAAAGATGAAAAATTTAGGTTCAGTCACACCAACAGAATTAGAGGATCTAACTGATGACAATGACATAGATTCATTATTTTTTAGTGATCAATCCATATCTAGGTAGGACATTGTTTTACTTGGGTTTTCCCTTATCATTTATTCCTATAATGTAGAAAAATCATTCAAATAACGAATTGATTCACAAAAATGAAAATTGATGGTATGGGATAAATATTATTTAGGGTTATGGACTTATTTTTTGATTAATTTATTATCTATATATTCATCATTCTAATAGAAATGAATTAGGTCCAACATGAAAATGTTCCAAGGTTGATTCCTCATTCTTGTTTCATGTGAATGTCATTACCTCATTCTTCGTTCGTTTATCACTAGTATTCATTTTGGACAATGGTTCAATGAAATACTTGGTAAGAAATATCTGTACAAAAATATCTTGGTGAAATAGATTAATATCATATATTTGATATCAGTTTGATGAAAGGATTTAATGAAGAAATAAAAAAATAATTGATTAGTTTAGGTTTGGGATCGTCGGTTATGGTTTCATTATGTGTAAGTGGTATGACTTGATGATGGAGGTTCCCCAAATGATTTGGATGGATAATGATAATATCTCCATTAGAAATTAAGTTAAGGTAAATCAAATTCATGTTTTGTAGAAGGAATAGTGGATGAAACTGGTGCAATAGTGGCATAAGAGAAATTTGTGTGAAGAAAATGTGGGTTCTATGAAATTGTGAACTATATAGAATGTAACATATGAACACATGTTGTGTATGGATTCTTGAAAATTGCACTAGGGTTTCACATGGAGTTGGGTATCACATGGTATGTGACACCTTTCATACGATGTGTGATCATTACCCAGTGGATCATTATAAACCTAGGGATGTACATGAACATGGAAACTGATTGGTGTATATGGATACAAATATAAATACGTGTAAATGGTCATGAGTACACCAGGTCATTCACAACGTGTACTCCAATATGGAAATATGCATAGGCCGTGATATTGGGGTATAACCCATTGCTAATGGTACATGACTTGTACTTATGGTAAACACCATATACATCATTAATGATTTCTTGGCACCCTTGTAATCTTTAGCATGGAAAGGTTTCATATAGTTAAGTACCCATGATTATTTCTTTGAGGGTAATGTATTGAGTCGGGTCCTATCCATATAATGGTGATCCATACTGAGGAACATTAGTTTTGGAATGAATTTTGGGAATTCCTCTGAGGCCTAGAGTGAGATCCCCTATAATCCTCATTTTCCAAGGTGGTGTTCTTGATATTATCATGACCAACAGAATATGGGCCTTAATCCCCTACATAGTTGGTTAACCCATATTGTTTTTTTGTACACCCCATGTCCTTGGGTGCGGTCCCCATCTATGTATGGATATATTCAACCCTCCATTATGTACTTCTTCTAGTGAGACCCGATGAGCATGAAATTTTAGATAAAATCCATCAATGCTATCAGAATCAAGGTGTGTGTTCTCTAAAACAAGTGTTATATGGAACCTTTAAGTAGGAATCAATTGCATGTTTTATGGTTGTGATTTTTCTTTGAGAATATGTTTATAATTTGAGTATATTTGTATATTATTGCTGTGTATGATGTTGAAATCTCCTTTTGATGGTCTCTCTACTATTATTGATGATATATGCTTAATGATTTCAGGGTCACCTACTTCAAATTTTTATAATCACCACTTTATGGGATTTTCTTTCATGTTTCATAACTTATATAGATGAACAATCATTTAACGATGTCCTAGAGTGACATGTATAATATTTATAGTAGTCCTATACGAATTTAATGGATAGAACTGTATCAAGTTATTTTGGTGGGCTTGTAGTTGGCCTTTTATTTCTTGTACTTTGTTGAAACACTCTAATGGTGGGATTTTAGATTTATGAATTCATGGTTATTGTTTTTTTTCATTTCATAATTTTATGGGATTAAAGATGTGTGTGTGTGTGTATAGGTATATTAGGATATGGCCTCCCATGTGTCTGATATGCCTACTCGACACTAGTCACAGGACTCTGTCCAATTTGAGGCTGGATTGGGGTAGTCAGAGTTCTTTTCCTGTTGGGTCAGATCATGATAGAACCACCAAAAACATAATAATAATCCATTTATATGTATGCCACTACATCATTAACAAATTTATTACTACATCAATACTTAACCCTTGTAATAGAAAAAATACTTTATCAATATTTCTTCATTAAAATAAAAAACAATCCATATAAATAATAATTATAAGAAAAATTTTATGAATTAAAATAAATACTATAAAAAGAGTCTTCTATTACTATAGGATTCATAGAGCCTTAGATACCACCATTGGTAGTCACTAAAGGTAGAATGAGTGACCGACAACGGAGGCCATTGATCTCGAAAAAATAGGCAAGCTTTTTCCCACTTCAACTCATCTTCCATGTGGGTTCCTACTGAAGCATGATATCTCCACCGATACCACATCCTATTACACCCTAATATCCTTGGGTGACCTACAATACTATCACAACCCATCCCCTGAGGCCCGTGACGTGACTACCCCAAGCCGGACTCCCGAAGGCCAGGGGCTGGCGACTAGTGCGGAAGGCGTCGACCTACAAGTGGGAGGAATTTACCTAAGTACCTATACGCACACACACACCCAACCACATACCAACACATTGAAAGGGGAAACATTATACTAAAACAAGAATGAGTAAAAAGTAAATTTGAAAGCAAGTGGGCCAGAATAAAATACCAACAAAAAGAACTGAAACAACAAAGTACAAAAAGGAGGTCTGATGGCCATCCGTGGAAAACCCCACCAGATCGTAAGAGTAGTGAAGCTACTAGAAGCCAAAGTAGTATGTCCTATCTGCCTAGTCCTACTAGGCCCCACCTGGTAGTGGGCCACTAATTCCATTGTCGATGCGTCAATCAGTATTGTTTCACTGATCTCCACTGGGTCCCAGTCCAACAAAGTCTCTGTTGAGGCGTCAATCATCTGCATGGGACACGACACGCATGGGAGGGGCCTGTGCATGGGTGAGTAACAAGAAAATTAGTAGGGAAACCAAATAAAAAAATTAAAGGCCACACAAAAATCCTCAAATCATATCATGAAGCAAAAGTACATAGCACAATGTAGCTCACACTAGGTATACTCTAGGGTAGTGATAATAGCATCATCAGTTACATCATCGAACTCCCCAGTTGTTGTAGAATTCCTCTTTTATCGAGCATAGTGGGCCTACCAAGTCAAATATAAGGTACTTCCCAATAACCTTGGACATATGTGGTAATCATCCATAATGAGTATCGTGGGTATGATGGGTTACAAAGAGCCACTTCCCACTGTGGGTATGCCAGGTCACACAGAGTCACTTCCCACCTTGGACGAACTAAGGTACTAATCCTATCAAGTACCATGGGTAAATTGGGTAAAAAAAATCCTCTCCCTATAGTGGGAATGAAGGGTCACCCAGAGTCGATTCCCACTTGGCTATTGTTGAGAAGTCTTCAGGTTTCAGAAAACCATAGAATTCCATATGTAGTGAGCTTGGGTGAACTGCTCCTCAATCCATTCATCACATCTCGATGCCCAAGAATGTCACCAAAATAAATCCAAAATATCCTCCTCATCTAGAGGGTCCCAACACTGCAATCATCCCATCAATCAGACACACGGTTTGCATGATACATGCGTTTTAGTAACTAGGGGGCTGGTTGTGATGAGGCCCAGTCTGACCTGGTCAGACCGACCTGACCTACCCGGCCCAGGGGTCCCACATACCCCAGTTTAATTAGACTAACCTGGACTGAATAGGATAGGGTTGGGGTAATTTTGGTCTAGCCTAGTAAGTGGGCTAGGCCCAATAGGCCTCGCTAGACCCAGCTCAGTCTGGCTAATGGTCCAACCCGCGCAGGTCACCCAACGACCCGGTCTAGTCTGGCCTGAACCGAAGGGCACGGGTCCGGCCAGCTAGGTATGGGTATGGCCTGCCAGCGTAAGTCCGGACCATCGGTTTGGGTCTGGCCTACTAATGTAGGTCCGGCCTACTGGGTACAAGACCATCCTGACCCGCAAGGCCGGGGGTGCAACCCGCCAGCCTTAGCCCAGTCCGCTAGGGGGGCGGATCAGCGGTGTGCCGCTTGGATGGGATGCAACAACCGAGTTGCGTCAAGATCTAGCTAGCCCCGCATACACGGGGCATCCCCAGCCGTGGTCAATGGACCGAGGCCTGAACCACCCAAGTGGCCCAAACGCGGGCCACCCCCTCTATGTGGAACCTACCTGGCGCCACGACACCTACCGCTGTAGCCGGTTCGCTGCTGAATACTATCACCACAATGAATCGACGAGTGTGCCACTGTCCTCGAGTACATCCAGTGAGGGCTGTCCATTGCTGTCAGTTTCTAGCACCACCATGCCAATAGTGTCGTGCTGGTGGAACCTTTTGCAGGCCACCGGTGTGGCTCTGGTTGTCTATTTTCTGATCTATCTTCACCTACGGGGCTCTCTGATCACCAGTATCCCTTCTCAGGCCCAAAAATCAAATTTTTTCCACTTCGGGAATGAGGCCACAAAGAATGCATGAGCAGAGATGATTGAGATTTGTTCGCGTCAGCCCGATCCCTCTTCAATAGAGGTTTAAATCAAGGGGGAGGTTTGGGGATTATAGTTCAACCATTTCATGAAAGGTTTGAATCCTAGATAATAAATCCCAAAGAAAAGTCACCCTCCCATATAAATGCATGATTCATAGATCATTTTTTCATGGGTTGATCCATGTTCGTCATTTCTAGATAAATAAGATCAGGGAATAACTTTGAAATAAATATCAAACCCCTACCTATTTGACGTTCAATTCCAAAGCATTCTCCCTCAAGAGTTCAAGGCATCGATGCCGTCACTTACAGATCCGTTCTTTGAGGTTCATAGAATTCAGTGAAGTCTCAATGGCATTCTTCATCATTCTTCATTGGAGAGGAATTTAAAGTGGACATTCATTAGAGAGTCTCCAAGGTTTAATTCCATCATCTATGACATTCCAAATAATTAAAGGAAACATGTCACATTGTTTCAGTTACATTGAAATGTCGCGTCATTATGCTGTTTCATTTATGAAATAGTGTCACTTTTATTTTCCCTTTATTGCATCATTAAACTGCATAATATGAGACATTAATGAGCCTAATTAATACTCCCCATCACCACTTTGTATCTTCACCACAAAATTGTTGTCCAGCACTCAGTGGATGAGAATTAATATAAAATAACTTTTTACTTTATTTTATTACTTTTATCAAAAATTCTGAAAATTAAATTTTCTATTAGTCCCTTGACGGCTGATGTTAAGTCCATTCTAGGAGAATCCTGGCATCCCAAATTCAACAGTGTCATCAGATTTTTGATTCGAGCACTAGTTCAAAAGTTAGAATAACTCGCTCATGCATTTACTGAACATACCTTAAAAAAAGTTCAATATTCCATTCCGGGCTCTCTAGTCCTAGGAATCACATGCCGTCAGAGCATGCAGTTTCAAAATAATTCCCTATAAATAAAAAAAATTACATGGAATTTCTGAGACATTTAATTCTCTCCACCTTAGGTATTTATTTCCTTGAAATCCAAAACAAAAACTAATCCAACAGATGGGGGTACTGAGCACCAATCTGAGCCTCCCACTCCCATGAAATCTCCTGGAGATTCCTATGCTACCACAAAACTCGCACCAGAGGAATTTACTACCCACTTAGGACCCACTCCTATCAATCCTCTATCTCCATCTGGAACTCCGAAAATGTCACTCCATCAATATTGTCTATCTCTCTCCAGTTTATGACGTGCGGTGGGTAATGAATGTACCTCTTCAGCTATGGCACATGGAAAAAGTCATGCACCCGATGCATCTGTGGGGGAAGGGCTAGGTGGTCTGCCACCTCACCAACTCTGCCCAGGATCTGAAAGGGTCTGATTAACCTCGGAGATATCTTACAACCTTGGCCAAATCTCCATAGCCCTCATCAGGGGGAGACCCAAAGGAACACATAGTCTCCCTACTAAAACTCCAAGGGTCTCCATCTGTTGTCATCTTAAGACTTATGCCTTCTTTGTGCAGTCCTCATCGGCTCTTGGATGATCTTCACCTTCTTGGTGATATCTCATACCAACTCCGAACCCATGAGTGCTGACTCCCATGGGTTTGTCCAACATATGGGTGATCTGCAAGGCCGCCCATACAGAGCCTAAAATAGTTCCATGCCAATGGTAGAGTGGTATATATTATTATACACAAACTCTACTAGTGTAATGTGATCCCCCAAACTATGAAAAAATTCAAGTACACAAGAATGAAGCATTTCCTCTAGGGTCTGTATGGTCTACTCCGTCTGACCATCTGTCGGGGGATGAAAAGTTTTCCTCAAACTCAACTGCATCCTGAACGCCTCATATAATGCCTTCCAAAACTGTGATGTAATACTAGATTCATGATCTGAGATGATCATCAAAGGTACCCCATGAAGCTGCACTCTCTCCTAGACATAGAGGCATCCCAATCCCTCTACAGGTCCTTACTCCTAGATGGGTAGGAAGTGAGCTGACTTGCTAAGTCAGTTAATGAATACCGAAATAAAATCATGGCCTTAAGATGTACGTGTTAACCCTATCATGAAGTCCTTAGAGATACCATCCTTCTTCCACTCTGGTACCTCAAGGGGCTGGGAAAAGCCTGTTGGAACCTGATGCTTGACCTTTACTTGCTGACAAGAGAGGCATCATGAAATAAAGTCTGCCACCGCTTTCTTCATCCCTGACCACCAATACTAACATCGGAGGTCCTAGTAAATTTTATCCACTCTATGATATACCACCAAAGGGGATGTATGGAACTCCATAAAAAACTCCTCCCACAACGTCACTGGTACTACAATCCACCCTTTTAAAAGGATGGTGTTCTCCCCAACTATTTAAAATCTATTAGGAGCCCGTATTGAGGATAACTGAGCACGTCTGACCACACAGTCAACATACACCTGCTCTGCCCCCTGACTCACTGTAAGAGTGGGGGAGTAACAATCATAGACTAAAGGTTATTAGCTCTACCATCATCCATGAAGGATATATGCATCACGGCTAACTGCTTTGTCGCCTCACTCAACTGCTTAAAACTGGTCCTCCAGCTGAGTACATCATCCACCACATTCCCCTTTCTAGGATTATAGACTATCTCAATGTTATAGTCCTCGAGAAACACTAGCCATCGCCACTGTCTTAGGTTTAAGCCTTTCTGGGAGAAGATATACCTGAGACTCTTATGGTCGGAGTAAACTGTAAACCTTTCACCCATCAAGTAGTGCTACCACATCTTCAAGGAAAAGACCATTGCTGATAAATCTAGGTCATGTGTCGCATAGTTATGTTAATGCTGCCTAAAATGGAATGAGCCATAACTAATCACTACTTACTCCTTCATCAAGACACAATCCAGTCCGGTACCTAATGTGTTGCAGTAAACTACATACCTAATGCTCTCCTCCAGTAGTCTCAAGATGGGGGCACCAGTCAATCTATGCCTCATCTCTTGGAAATTATGATAACTTTATCTATGAACATGAAGGGTTTTCCATTCCATTTTAAAGATGATAATGGTACTTCTACTCTAGAAAAGTTGGGTACGAACCTACGATAGTAACCAACCAACCCCAAGAATCTCCTCACCTTAGTCATGATTCTGGGTGGTTCCCAAGAAAGCACTGCCTCTATCTTCGCTGGATCTACCCCAACTCCAGCCTCTGAGATGATGTGTCCTAAAAAGTGGAACTCCCAAATAAAGAATTGGCACTTTGAGAGATTACCATAAAGATGGTTCTCTCAGAGTGTATCCAGGACTATTCGTAGTTGTGTAGCATGCTCCTCCTACGATACTGAGTACAAAAAGATGTCATCAATGAATATCACAAAGAAACTGTGAAGGTAAGTTTGTAATATCCTATTCATGAGGCCCATGAAAACTACTGGGGAATTGGTCATGCCAAAAAGGAATCACCAAGAACTCATAGTGGTTGCATCGACACTTGAAGGTTGTATTCGGAAAATCCTCATCCCGTACCCAAAGTTAGGGATAGCCTAATATGAGGTATATATTTGAGAACCACTTCTCTTCCTTTATTTGGTCAAAAGGTCATTAATTATTGGTAGTGGGTACATGTTCTTCACAATCACCTGGTTCAAGTGATAGAAGTCCACACAAAACCTCAAACTACCGTATGATTCCTTAGAAAAAAGCACCGGGGCTATCAATGGTGATACACTAGGCCTTATGAACCCGTTCTCCTGCAAGTCCTCTGGCTACACCCTCAGCTCGTGAAGCTCTGCAAGAGAGATATGATATTCCAGTGTGGATATCAGTGTTTTCCCAAGGTACAGGTCGATGAAAAAGTGTACCCCCCTTTGAGGAGGTAGTTCTGGAACATCCTCTGGAAAAACATCCTCACACTCATCCACCACTATAGGGAAGCTTGGACTCCTCTCATCCACTGCACTGAGGGTGATGCTTTCCAACTAGTGATTTATTGGCTACAACCCCCTTTGAGGGAGTCTATCCTATACTGCAAGGGTTTCCTTCTAACCAATCAAAGAAAAATATGGTCCCATATCCACTGACACACCACACTGTACACCTAAAACATTCGATATGAGCATGGAATGTGGATAACCCGTCTATACACAAGATGACATCGTAAGTCATTGACATCGCTACTAGGATATCCCATCAAAAGAATTCACCCCCTCGAGTAAGATCACACTGCCAGAACTAGTGTTTAATTGTCTAATCGTCTCCCATATGAGTCTCTAGCTGTAGGTATCGAGACAACAACTCCACCGAAATATATGATATCTGAATGAGAGATGTGGCCAGGAAAGAGTGACTAGAACCAATGTCTATAATAACAACAACTAGGGTGGAGAATACATATATAATACCTCAGATCATCTCTGGAGCACCGTGGTCATAAGCCTCTACTTCCTGGATCTGAGCTCACCCCTTCCCACCTGCTCCCTAAGGTTGGGGTGGACCACCTGGGGGTGGTGGAGGTAACACCTCAAACAGTCACCCACCGCTTGCTGCGCAACCTGTGACCCCAACACATCTACCGTCTGGTAGACCTCCTCACTCAAACTTCTACCTCTGTCTCAGCGGTCCCTTGACCATATATTGGTCATCCATACTTCAAGTCGAGAAGTCACATGCCATGTGTCCCTTACCACCGCATGTGAAGAACTTCCTATCCCCCTACTGGCTCCACCTAGACCGGGTGCCCCGCACTACTTACCCTGAGTCTTGGGGTCAACCTCTGAAAGATATGGCCCTCTTGGGATGACATGTTTGCTATCTGATACCTAATTAAGACTCTACTTCCTAGGGTCTCCTGGAAGCTCTTGCAGTTGGTGCTTGCTTTGAGAAGAATCTATCCACAAGAAGGGATCGCTCTAGCACTCCAGCCTGGGTAGGGATGCTAAAAGACAACACCGATGCCCTGATTTCCCACATGAGTCCCTACTCAAAGGCTCAAGCCCAGAAGAAAGGGTCTCACATCATGTATGTGGAGTAGAAATATGACTCAGCAAACTTCGTTGAGTACTTAGCTACCATCATGCTAACCTGTTAAAGGTGAAGCAGCTCCGGAATGTGCATAGAGCACAAGGTCACGGGAAAAAACTTCCCCCAAAAAATCTTCTCGATGTATGACCAGTTGAAGGTGGCCTCATCATGTGTCTGGGTGGTGAATATCCACCATCTACCTGCTGATCCCTGTAGAAGACTCACTGCCAAGATCTCCATCTAGTTAGGTGGTGTCTTTACAAAGCCGAAGACCCATATCACAACCTCCCGCCAATCCTCAGTGACCTGAGGATATGTCTCTCCCTTGAAATTGGGTGGTCTCTATCTCTAAAACTCATGTAGGGCACTGAACCTATGAATATACTCTACCCAAACCACCAGCACTAGATGCTGACCATCGGGTGGTGGTAGCATTGGTGCACCACCCAGTGCAGTCATCTCTAGAACTGGTCCCTGAACTAACACCTCGTCACTAGGCGGGCTGTCCTCACGACCTCGTATCAGGATCCTGGTTGGTCATCCTCATGGAGGCATCTTGATATTGTTCAAGATGTACCATGGATAGAAGGTTATATGTAGTGAGCAGAATATTATTAAAAATAAGGAGACACTAATGCAATCGGTGTTTTCATGTATTGATACAAAAAGCAGAATTCAAGGTCCCGGTGTATGGATACGTCAGCCACCGCACCAACACTGGACTACCAGAATCTGAAAGTATGACTCAAAACATTTAACACTATTTCCACAGAACAAAACAAAGGCTTCTAGTATTTTTGGTAGGACCAACCACCCTTTGATACCACTTTTTCACGACCCATCTCCTGGGGCCCGTGCCAAGACTACCCCAAGCCCACTGACAAAGCAAATTTACGTGCATATTTTTTTATCAAATAATGAGTATTTATTTCTATTTTTCAATGATAAAACCCATGTATTTCATTGTTTTATAAAAATAATGGGTAATTTGTGTTTTAGAATGAAAAGGAGCAAAATTGTGAAAAATGACTAATTCTGGATTTTGACATATTTTTACATCAAGGGTATTTTGGTCATTTTTGGAAAATTATAATTCCAAATTTGTTGATTAAATTTTTTTAGAATCTTTTTTATATTTACTTAATTTTTTTCTTCTGGCCCAGGAGCTGATTCTTCTATATAGAGGGTCTAGAAATTCATTGAAGTTGGACATTTTTACGGGTGTACATCATGGACACCAAAACTGTAACAGAATCATAACTCAGCATACACACATCCAAATGAGGTGTTTCTAACTAGGATAGAACGAAGACATATAGGATCGATGTTAAACCAAATTTTGTGGATTTTTTAAGTCATTAAGGTGGTCATTGAGTGACATAGTTTTGGAGGAACCTTCTGAGAAGCTTCATTCAGAAACAAAATCCTTCAATGAAAAATTCATAACTCCTTTATCCGGTGTCCAAATATTCTGAAATATTTGGGGGTGAACGACCAAAACATTTATAAACATCATTTAAGAATAAGTCCATGCATGAATAGGCCATTTATTAGGTCAAAAATGCATAAGATTTTGGAGGACATAATGCTGCCTATAAAAGGAGGCCCTCCCATCCTTCCAAAATCACCAGCTCGACACCCAAAGCCAAGGAGGGATCCCACCGAGGAATGGGCCACTAATGCTCATCTCTTCCCCCCTCATTTATTATTTTTATTTTATTTTTATTTTAGTATTATTTTTATTTTTAATTCAAATTCTAGTTTCATGAATCCATGCATTCCTATTTCTCCATCCATCCCACAATTATTTTTCTTAATTTTCTTATTTTAATAGTAAGTATTATTATCATTATTTTTAGTATTAATAATAATAATTATAATAATAATAATAATATTATTATTTTAATTACCATTATAATAATTATCATATTCTTATTTTAAAGCTATTTTATTTTCCCCCTCTCTGTTTTCAAAAACTACTGTTTTAATTATAATAATAATATTATTAATTAATAATATTATTATTATATTTTTAACAACCATTATAGATTATTTATTATCCTTTCTATCTCTCCTCTCTATCTCTCTCTTCCCATACATCCACCATTGTGATCTTCTACTCTCGGAAATGAGAGGATAATCCTGAGACTTGGCTCGGGGGAGGTCAAGGTGTTCTTGAATTTTATTTAAAGTTTATTTTATGTTTGTGATAGATTTGAGTTTCATGCATTGGTGAGGTGAATTTCCCCGATTGGGTGACGACCCCCAATGACATGTAACTTAAACTATTTCTATTCTGGAAAAGAGTAGTGATTCAAACACGAGATTTCATGTTTGGATTATCAAACTAAAATAAAACACATAAAGGAAAATAATGATTGAATCCAAGACTGAACCCCAAAAACAAGTTCATTCTTCATTAACTCATTCTGTTTATAATTTTCTGATAGTTTATATTTTTCATATAAAAACACAAAAAATATTGTTATCTCTTTCATTTGAATAACAAAATATCAAAAAGAGATAGATTAGGTGAATTATATAAAGTAAGTGAACCAAATTGAAAGGCCCCTCAAGAGAGACGACTCTGGTCAGCCACTGTGCTGCACTAGGAAAAATTTAATTGTTTTTGTCCATGCCCCGTGACATGCGTGCATCAAAACTGGTGCCGTTGCTGTGGATCCAATCAATTGTTCATTTTTTTTCTATTTTCACATCTTAGATAGATTTCATTTATTTTTATAAAATTAAAAAAAACAAAAAAAATTCCTTCCATGATGAATTTAAATGATTCTTATTCTACATGGACTGAAAATTGCTCATAGGTGAAAGAACAAGAAACATACTACACTGAGGAGGCCCTCCAACGAAGATCTGATGCACTTATGATAATGATAAAGCAGAAAGAAAGAGGCATAGAAACATGGATCTCATCGAAAGATTTGATGGACATGGTCAATGAACTCCAAACCGACTTAAAAAGATTTGAGGCCAAGAAGGAAGTGCCACTGGTCTTCCCAGATTTCACTGAATACATCCATGATGTTGATGACAAACTCAAAATGGAGGAGCCTGACTACCTACCTCCATCCTTTGATGATCAACTCCAAGAGGAACATTCCATCAAAGAAGAGATTCAAGCTGAACCAACTCCGGGAGATAATACATTCTTTAACTCAAATTCATTTTATTTTATTGAAACTAATTTGAGTATAACTCCCAATTGTTTTGTATTTTTAGAATCAGATGAATCATTTTATGCCTTGGAGGATGAAGATACAAAAGAAGATGCACATATTGAGGAACATTTAGAGTTCCTTGGAGACTTTGAACATTTACTAGAGGGAGCACAAGAAGGGAAAGTGAATATTGCACAAGTAGAAATAAATAAAGAGGAGGTTCCATACTTCATCCTACCCCCACCATAAAATCTATACCACATTATGAAGGGGGAGAATATGGTGTACTCTATCCATGTATCATCTCTCAAGAACAAGGATTAAGCACAAACTGGGAAAAGCCAAATGTGGTGGTTCAAATAAAAGAAGCTTCATCCTCCATCGGATTTTGGATAACAGCTGGTACTACCCTCTAGAGGCAGTAAAAATTCAGGGCCCACATGGGGGATCATACCAAGATTTATCTTTACATGATTTCTAGGAATTTATATTTCAATTTATTTTCTTAGATTTAGTGCAGCATGCATCCCAGTCCCTCTATCTTTTTTATCTTTAAGGACACAATCCTTGAGTTTAATTGAGTTGTTTTCTTTTATAGGATAATGATGGTAGAAGGAATCCCCAAACATCGAAGGATGAGGACCAAAGCTTTATTTTCAAAAGGGAGTTAATTTTAATTTTCTATCTTTTAAAACTCTCTATATTTTATTCCACAACATGTTTTGAGATTTAAAGATAAAATTGCATGCCCACACTTGAATTAATGTTTTACTCGACTTATCTAGGAGACACAAGTTTATTAAGAACCTAATGATTCCATGTTTTAGATTTCAATGGTTATATGATTAAATGATTGAAATACAGAATTGAATTTTTAAATATGAATCATAGATATTGAAATGATGACTGATGATTTGAAGGGATTAATTAATTCATGTAAATTAAATTTCTCAACCATCTTTCATGCTTTGAATTTCTGAAATTTATGTGAATTGAGTTATTATTATTTTTCATGCCATGAGTGATTGTCCAATATTATATTTCTCATTCCTAAGAGGTTTTCTAGACCAAGTACTTCCTATTTATTCTTGAGCATATTTCTTGAGTGATCTTGGGACATGTAACCGACCAAAACTTGTATTGAAACTTGTCATAGCTATGACTGTGAAAAAACACATTTAAAATGATTGAGGCATCCTTTTAAAATCTACATTTCCTTAAATTACCATCGTTAAATCAATATTACATTTATCCCATAGAGACCATGAATGACCATTCTAGGGATGAACCATGTTTCAAGTCATTTTTATCCATTTATACCCAACTCTTAGTATTTGCATGATATTTTAAAGTTGAAGTGTGGGGGTAAAGAGAATCACGGTTGATGGGATGAAACACATTGTGAGGAAGACGTGTGGGGGTGTTATTTTGGAAATTGTAAAAGTTTGTGAAATCATTCATTATACTCTATTGTTTGCCCGTCTTGAATTAAAAAAATGAAAAAATATGACAAAAAGAATAAAATAGAAAAAATGGGTTTTGATTTTGGAGAACCAAAAATCACCATTTTCAAGAACGATGATCCTCTGATCATATGTGGTTAAGTGATCGATGTGAGGTTTGATCTAATCATAAATTTTGAAAAAATGAAAAAAAAGTACAAAAGTAAAAAAAATATATTCAAGAGGGTGCACAAATCATTCATTATGCATAATTTGATCACAACCTTTTCTTTGAGTTTTGGGAAGTGGGTGTTGCTATTTTTGAAGGGGAGAATTTCATTACACTTTTACTTTTAATATAATTCATTGTACTTCAGAGATTAGCCTCCTCCTTGAGCCTTAATTTTTAATGCATAAAATCCTACCAACCTTAAGCCTCAAATTCATTTGATCCTTTATTTCAAGACCTCATGATTTTATGTGTCTTTTTTCTTTACAAAGTGGATAAAGTAGTTCATTTACAAGCCTATGGATAAGGAGCATGTTCTCATGATATGCGCATAACTATACTCGAATTGTATCATCAGTGATGAGAGAAAAAAAAGTGAGGTAAATCATGACATGTCATGTTTAATAATGATGAATCAAGGATCTTGAATGAATAAAAAGATAAGTTCCATCAATTTTTAAATGGGAAAAGTAAAATATGTGAATTATTGGTTTCTTTGAAAAATGGGAACATAAATTGATATTTTATGCAGATTTTTATGAAAGTTTTACTTTATATTTAAAATTGTTTGATTTTATTGCATTGAAATTTGAATATTGGTAACATTGGTGTCCCCTGATTTCCATGTTGAGATTTAATACTTGAGGAGAAGCATGGTTTAAGTGTGGGGGTATTTGACAGAGAAAGTTTACATGGATATTTTTATCAAATAATGAGTATTTATTAATATTTTTCAATGATAAAACCCTTTTATTTCATTGTTTTATAAAAATAATGGGTAATTTGAGTTTTAGAATGAAAAGGGGAAAAATTGTGAAAAATGACTAATTCAGGATTTTTGAAAGATTTTTACATCAAGGGTATTTTGGTCATGTACTGAATATTATAATTCCAAATTTTCTGATTCAAATTTTTTTAGAATAATTATTTTATTTCCTTAATTTTTGTCTTCTGGACCAGGAGCGGATTCGTCCATCTAGATGTTCTAACAATTCATTGAAGTTGAACATTTTTCCAGGAGAGCAGCATGGACACCACAATTGTAACAGAATCACAACTCGGCATACATACATCCAAATGATATTTTGCTACCTAGGATAGAATGCAGACATATAGGAATAACTCTACAACATATTTTGTGGATTTTATAAGTCATTAAGGAGGACATTTAATAACATAATATTGGAGGAACCTTCTGGGAAGCTTCATCCAGAAACAGAAGCGTTCAATGAAAAATTCATAACCCCTTCATCCAGAGTCCAACTATTCTGAAATTTTGGGGGTGAACTCCTAACATATTTAGAAACATCACTGAATAAGGGGTCCATGCGTGAATCAGCCATTTATTAGGACAAAAATGCGTAAACTTTAGAAGGATAGAATGCTGCCTATAAAAGGAGGCCCTTCCCTCCTTCCAAAATCATCAGCTCGACACCCAAAGCCGAGGATGGATCCCATAGGGTCATGGGAAGCTACTTATCTTATCTTCCCCCCCCATTTTTTATTTTTATTTTATTCTTATTTTATTTTTATTTTAGTCTTATTTTAATTTGTAATTCAAATTTCAGTTTTATGAATCCATGCATTCATGTTTCTCCATCCATCCCACAATTATTTTTCTTAATTTTTTTATTTTAATAGTAAGTATTATTATCATTATTATTAGTATTAATATTAATAATTGTAATAATAATAATATTATTAATATTTTAATTAACATTATAATAATTATCATATTCTTATTTTAAAGCTATTTTATTTTCTCCCTCTCTATTTTCAAAAACTATTGTCTTAATTATAATAATAATAGTATTATTATAATTTTAACAACCATTATAGATTATTTATTCTCCTTTCTATCTCTCCTCTCTCTCTCTCTTCCCATCCATCCACCATTGTGATCTTCTACTCTCGGAAATGAGAGGCTAACCCTGAGACTTGGCTCAGGGGTAGGTCAATTTGTTCTTGAATTTTCTATAATGTTTATTTTATGTTTGATAGATTTGAGTTGCATGCATTGGTGAGGAAAATTTCTTCAATTGGGTGATGGACCCTAATGACATGTAACTTAAACTATTTCTATTCTGGAAAAGATTAGTGATTCAAACACGAGATTTCATGTTTGGATTATCAAACTAAAATAAAACACATAACAGAAAATAATGATTGAATCCAAGACTGAACCCCAAAACCAAGTTCTTTCTTCATTAACTCATTCTGTTTATAATTTCATGATATTTTATATTTTTCATATCAAAAACATAGAAAATATTGTTATCGCTTTCATTTAAATAACAAAATATCAAAAAGAGATAGATTAGGTGAATTAGATAAAGTAAGTGAACCAAATTGAAAGGCTCCTCAAGAGAGACGACCCTGGTCAGCCACTGTGCTACACTAGGAAAAATTTAATTGTTTTTATCCATGCCCCGTGATAGGCATGCTTCACCCACCTCCCAAAGGCCATGGGCTGGCGACTAGCGCCGAAGGTGACAACCTACAAGTGGGAGGAATTTTCCGAAGTACCTAAATGCATACACACACCCAACCATGTCCCAACACATTGAAAGGGGAAAAATTATTCTAAAACAAGACTGAGTACAAAGTACAACTAAAAGAAAGTGGTCCAGAATACTAACCCAACAAAAATAACTGAAATATAAAAGTACTGAAAGAAGATTTGATGGCTATCCGTGGATATCCCCACCTAATCGTAAGAGTAATGAATCTACTGGAAGCCGAAGTAGTATGTCCTGTCCACCTGGTCCTACTAGGAACTACCTGGTCCTAGGCCACAATGCCCACCATCGATACGTCAATCTATCCTTTATCATTGAGCTCCACCAGATCTCAGTCAACCAAGGTCTCTATCGAGGTGTCAATTGCATGCACGAGAGATGAAACACATGGGCGAGGCCTATGTAGGGGTGAGTAACACGAGACATAGTAGGGAAACCAAAACAAAAAGTAAAGTCCACACATAAATCCTCAAGCATATTACAATGCAAAAGCACATAGCTCAAGGCATCTCACACTAGGTATATTCTAGGGTAGTGATAGTATAATCTTCAATCAGATCATCGAAATCTTCAGCTGTTGGAGAAATCTTCTTATATCAAGTACATTGGCCCTTTAGAGTTACATAGAAGACACTTCCCACTAACCGTGGACTACTTTGGTACTAATCCCTGATGAGTACCATGGGTATGCTGTGTCACACATAGCCGCTCCCCACCGTGGGCCTCCCGGGTCCCACAGAGCTGCTTCCCACCATTACCTGCAAGAACCCGATTCTTATTCTTAAGGTATGGATTTCTTATTTTCCTTATTCTTAAAGTGTTTTGGAGAAAAAATAAGAAAAATGGTGGGAAATTCCAAAATTTTTAGGTAAACTCCATGTACTTTGGCTGTGTGAGATGAGTATACCGGGCGTGTAGGCCTATCGGCGATGAAGGGTGTAAAAAATGACTACATGCCATATACTTAGTATATACATGCCGCATAATCAGTTGGAAGGTGAACAGTAAGGTAGTGGGAGTAGCTACCAGTGGAGCGGTAGTACACGCCGTGTACTTAGAAATACATGTCGTGTAATAATGTTGATAGATGAACAGTGAGGTGGTGGAAAGTGGCCGACAGAGGAACAGTTAAAAAAATGGAAAGTACACGCCATGTACTTGAGAGTACACACTATGTAGTTATTTTTTTTGTTATAAACGGGCAGTAGCCTCATCATTCAGTAGAGGAGGAAGTGAGTTCATTTTGAGCACCGAGAGGGGAGGCCGAAGCCTATAAGAGCTCCCGATCACACTCCAAAACTCAGATTCTTCCACCGTTGATCACGTTTGTACCGTACGGGTAACCCCTTCCCTCCCCTTGAGTGTTTCCTTACAATTATTTCCCGAAGGGAAGTTATTTGTGTTTGAATGGGTTATCATTCTTCCTAGATCTACATCATTCTTGATTGTTTCAGGAGGTTTCATTCAGATATATCGATTAGAGGAGATCGAGGTAGGTGGTCTGGTGTTTATTTCCAACTGTCGAGTTGTTTTTGTGTACTGTTGTGCTATGCGCCCATGTTCAGGGTGTCGTATGGCTGAGTCCGTAGCTGATAAGATATCTAAAATTGCATAGATAATCTAATGATAAATATAAAAAATTGTTTGGGATCATTTCCTTGATCCATGGACACTCTATGGGTGCGTTTCCCTTATTTAGCTGTTTGGCCAGGCTACCCATGGGTATGTCATGATTATAGCATGCTTTGAGTTTTCTTGATAAAAAATACATATCTAATTACTTGATTATGTGTTGGGCTTGGCCTGGTTACTTGTTTCGCCTGAGGGTCATGTTTTCCTTAGCCTAAGGGCAGTGTTTTGTTTATCCTGAGGGAAACTTTTCTTATGCCTGTGGGAAGTAGCTTCCATGCCTAAGGGAAATATCTCATACGCCTGAGGAAAATATTCGTTATAACTGAGGGGAGTCACCTACGGGTTTTGATTCAGATTACCCGAGGGTAAAGATTTGCATGTCTGAGGACACTGTTTGCTTTGAATATTCTCTGTGGTGATTTCTCATGTTATACCTGCCAATCTAAAGCATATGCTTGGTATTTTTTTCCTTCCAGTTATTAGATATTTTGTTGTGGTTTTTGCTGCGACATTTTATATGAGATTGTCAGTTGAGGCCGGTTCTCAGGAGTTTATAATTCAACTATATTTGAATTGTTAAATAATTATTAAAATGAAAATATAACTAGAAGGAATGTTTACTTTTGAGTACTACCTAGTTTACTGTATTTTATTATTGCACAATGTTGTTGCACATTTTCACTGGCAGTTGGGGACGAGCCTTTAGTGGTTTCCTACTGTGATTTATTTCCCACACCTTGTTTGGGTCTTGTCTTGGGCCCAAACAGATTATATTTCTGTAGGTGTCGATAAGGGAAAGTGTCCCTATATAGGTATATGATTTTTGTAGAGGAGTATGAGAGCATGAGACCATGTTTAGGATTGAAATGTTGTTGAGTTCCTATTAAACTGTTTCAGTTTGCTTTGCTGTACTTAGTACTTTGTACTGTATTGTATTTGATTGCAGTGTATCCTGTTTTGACTGATTTCATAGAAATAGGACATATTGCATCATCATATATATATGACTATTGGTTAACTTTTTATTCAGTACCATTTTCCTTTCAGCATTGTATTGTTTAGTGCTTCCTCTTTTGGTATGTTTATATTTTCTCCACTGTGCTACACTTTGATAAATGAGGGCATTGTTTTCCCACTATCAGCCCTTGTCCCTCGCTGCTTGTCAGCAGCCTCTCACGTTTGGGGAAATGCTCTTGAGGTCTTGTGACCAACTGGTTTTGGGGAACCCATTTTGTGGCTTCTGAAACCAGTATGTTACAAAGTGGTATTAGAGGGTTTCTTTTCTTCTTGACTTACTGTTTGGAGCCTATAGTCAGGGATATGAAGGAATTGGTATTTGGTAATTAGCTGTGCCCGGGAGTAGCTAACCCATGTACATGGGAAAACTAATCTACCTCGTTTAATTGAAATTTATCAAGTTTTTCACTTTTATAGTTGATTTGATTTCACCATTGGGTGATGCACTTTTGGTGTGATATTATATTTTTATATTGGGTTCTATTTAGTCGCAACCCGATGAGATGAGGGTATGCCATCTCATGCATCATTTAGGCACATGGTAGAATCACATGCCATGCATAGTCTCCATGCCATGTAGGTTTATTATAAATTGCATGTTGTTGTGATAGATGTTGTGCTAGAAAATTCATTCTTTTGTGATAGGTACCTTGATAGATACTTCTACTATATATAGGGTATTTGTACAAGTTACGATTGGGTTGATGGACGCTAAACTTTGGTTTCTGAGAATTATGGGATCTCTTGGACCAGAATTTAGTGTATCATGATCCATTCTTTGGTTGTGTTTTGTACCATAATGGGAAAGGTCAGGGGCTAAACTTTGGTTCCCAGGGAGTATGGGCCCCCACGGATTGGAATTTGGCATACTGACGCTTGAAATTTAAGAAAAAGGGGCTCTAGAGTAGTTTCTAAGGTCTAATATCAAGAAACCCAGACAACATGGCATGAGGTTCTATAAACACACACCATGTACTCTTCTGTTCGGGATGAGATTAAACAAATTTAAGTACATACTGTATACCTTATGTACATTCCGTGTAGTTTCTAACCGTGTCATAGGCCATGTAGGCAGAAACACAGGATGGGAAAACTCTTGAGGGAACACGCCGTGTACCGGTTGTACACGCCATGTCATGTAGACCCTGTGTCTCCCATGTAACTAACAACATGAACAGAGAAATATTCACTTAAACATGCCATGTAACTTTCGAACACGTCGTGTAGGGTAATCTGGGAATCCGACCATGTAACAAACAACACGGTTCGGTGTTAACTTTCCTAGTACATGTCATGTCCATCTGGAACATGCCGTGTAGTGTGAGCCATGTATCCGGCCGTGTCTCAAAGAACACGGGTCGATGAAGCTCATCTAGTACACATCGTGTACCTGTGGGACATGCCGTGTAGTCTTGACCGGTGAAAGACTGTGTAGACTTAGCCGTGTGGCTGAGGAAATGGGGTGGTGTACACACCGTGTGTGGGTGTCACACGTCGTGTAGTGTCATCTGAGTAGCCAGTCGTGTCACTAACAACACAGGTAGTTGAAATCTAATCCGTACAAATCGTGTCAATATAGAACACGCCGTGTAGTGTGAGCTGTGTACCCGACTGTTTCATGAACAAGACGGGTCGGTGAAGCTAATCTTGTACATGCCGTGTAGACCTTATACACTCCGTGTAGTCTTGTTCAAAAGAGATCCATGTGGCTAAGCCATGTAGAAGGACTCAGGAAGGGGGAGAAAATTCAAGTACGCGCCGTGTGTATGGAAAACACGTTGTGTGTTTGGGGTGTTACATGACTAGTTCTGGAAGAAGTACATGCTCATGTGAAAGACTTAAGGGAACACACCATGTAGTTATTATACATGCCTTGTAGTCATACTTTGTGAAACTTGAATGTTTTCTTTCTCCTGTTCCCTTCTTACACCTTTAGTTCATAGTCCTTGATGATATTAATCTAAGGAGTGTTTTTGAACTTGTAGAGTCATGCCACCGAGATGACCATCAGTTGCTTTCCAAGAGAGCGACAATGATTATACTATTGAGATGGTAGGCCACGAGCTACTGATGGATCCTCCAGCAGTTCCAGATACGGCGCCAACCATTATACCGGACGCAGGCATGGATGTGCAGTTCTGTGAAGGCTTCATGCAGTTTATGCAGACCTTTCAGGGAGCACCGCCGACTGCCACATCTATGGTAGAGCTGACATGTATATTCCAGCAGTAGAATCCATCTATGTTTTTAGGGGATGGTGGACCACAGGCTGCAAAGTCATGTTTGGGTTCTATACAGACAATCTTCGAGCATCTGGAGATGCCTCTTGGGAGTTGGGTCAAGCTCGCTACTTACATGCTGCGTGATTCCGCCAAGAGATGGTTGGATGTTACCACCCAGATAGAGCATCACCGAGAAATGGAATGGAAAGATTTTTAGGTAATCTTATATGAATTTTTCTTTCTAGAGATGCTAAGGGAAGATCGATCTCGAGAGTTTATAAATCTGCAGTAGGGCACCATGTCAGTGATGGACTATTCGGCCCACTTCACTGAGCTAATACATTTTGTAGCTGTTCTAGTGGTCGATGAGTTATTGAGGGCCAGACGCTTTGAAGATGGTCTTCGATATGACATCTGAGAACTGGTGAATGTTTTCAGGTTGTCTATAGTGCATTCTATTATAAACTAGGCATTGATTACTGAGTGGAACCTACGTGAAGCTAGTAGTGCAGGCCAGGGTGGTTCGACACCAATTTCTGGTACTATTTCTACCAGTAAGAGGAAGTGGCAGATGGATTTCTATCACTATGTAAATACTAGCCAGAATAATTCTTTGGGTGGTAGGCGATGTGCTACCAATGTGGTAAATTTGGGCACAAGAGACCTCAGTGTCCACATGACCCAATGGAGTGCTGATCTTGTGGCAGGACAAGTCATCTCCAGTGTTTTTACAGGGCGTTTCCACCAATGACTAGTGAGAGTGGTTTTGTGAAGACTCCGCATGAAGGAGAAGGGCCAAAAACTTCTTACCAATCCGGGAATTGGAATATGTCAGGACGTTTAGGCTAATTTGGTGTTCATGGCCATGGTAGCCAAACACCAGGATCTCAGAGATAGTAGGGCAGGTTAGCTCATGGTAGCCGGGCTGTGTCATAGGGTTGTGACACTGGGCAGACATATGTAGTGCAACCAACCCAACCAGAGCAGGATCCCAGACCTTCCACTGTCAGAGGTATTGTTCTAGTTGCTTCTATTTTATCTTCATTACTTTTCGATACTGGTGGTACACAAAGCTTTATATTTGTGCCTGTTGTGGAGAGCCTTGGGCTATGTGTTTCTTCTTCTTCTTCTTCTAATATCAGGATGCTAGACACTCCGTTGGGGACTAGAACGGAAGGTGTGTGTTAGTGTAGGGAGTTCCCCCTAGAGGTTGGTGGGTATCACTTTCTATGGGACCTCTATGTCTTAGAGATGATGAGCTACGATGTTATTCTCGGGATGGACTGGTTGGTACCCTTTCGATCCTTTGTAGATTTCTATTATCACAAGGTGAGTTTCATGTCACCAGAGGGCGGAGAGTTTCTATACAAGGGTGAATGGGATGTCCAGGCGAGCCGAGATGGACATGAGTATCATGTGCGAGGTGGAGTGATAGCCCAGATTGTGAGTTTATATCTGGATGACTAGGGAACTTGTCAAAAGAATTTCCCTCCAGTGGTTGATCATTTCAGGGATGTCTTCCCGTATAACTTTTCAGGTCTACCTCCAGAGCAAGAGGTGGATTTATCTATTGACCGAGTGCCAAGAGAAACATCAGTGTCCATTCCTCTTTATAGGATGGCTACACCAGAGTTGCAGGAGCTCAAGAGGCCGTTGGAGGAGTTGCATGCAAAGGGTTTCATCCGACCCAGTACTTCTCCTTGGGGTTTGCCTATCCTATTTGGGAAGAAGGCAGATGGTACCCTCAGACTCTGTGTTGATTATCAGAATCTAAACTAGTTGATAGTCAAGAACTGATATCCCTTATCAAGGATTGATGATCTTTTTGATCAACTTCAAGGAGCACAAGTGTTCTCAAAGATTGATTTGAGATCTAGATATCATCAGTTGTGCGTTTGACCATTGGAAATACAACTTACATCCTTTTGGAGTAGATATGTTCTATAAGAGTACTTGGTCATGCTGCTCGGACTCACGAATGCGCCGATAGCTTTCATGGATCTGATGAATCGTGTGTTCCATCCATATCTAGATTCTTTTGTGGTAGTCTTTATGGATGATATCTTGGTGTACTCTCACACTTGACATGACCATGCCACCCATCTTGAGATTGTTTTGAGTACACTAAGAGAGCATAATTTATATGCTAAGATCTCAATGTGCCACTTTTGGATGGACCAGATACACTTCCTGGGTTATATTATCTCAGAGGCAGGAGTTTCAGTAGATCCAGAGAAAGTAAGAGCATTAGTTTCCTGGGAGTAGCTTAAGAACATGTTTGAAATATAGAGTTTCTTGGGGATGGATGGTTACTACAGGTGCTTTATATAGGACTTCGCCTGTAATAGTAGCACCGTTGATGGGTTTGACTAAGATTGGTGTGAAGCTCATTTGGTCAGAAGCTTGCGAGACATCCTTTTTGGAGTTGAAGTGAAGGTTGACATCAGCACAAGTCCTGATACTTATAGAGAAAGGGAATAGCTGTACAGTTTACTGTGACACATCATGTATTGGGATGGGAGAAATGTTGATGCAGGGTGATCAAGTAGTTGTGTATGGGTCTCGGTAGTTGAGGCCACATGAGAGGAATTACCCGACGCATGATGTTGAGTTGGCTTCAGTTGTTCATGCGTTAAGTTGTTGGAGACATTATCTCTTGGGAGAACATTTTGTGGTGTTTATAGACCACAAAAGTCTGAAATACATCTTTACCCAGCATGAACTTAATTTGAGATAGTGAAGGTGGGTTAAATACCTTCAGTCCTTCGACTTTGAGCTTTCATATACACCTAGTAAGGGTAATGCAGTAGCCGATGCACTGAGTATGAGGACTCAGATATAGGCAGTGCAAGAGGCTAGTGGTGAGTGGAAGCTTATGAATTTGTTCTCTGAGATGCATTTGGAGGTGAATTATAGTCAATGTCAAGCCTATATTTCATCCTGAGTTGTGACTTCTACCCTCCTAGATAGAGTGAGGATGAGACAACTATCAGATTCAGAAGGCCTATTTCTATGGGATTCAATGGAAAGTGAGGACCCTCCTCTAGGTTGGATGATAGTTGATGATGAGGTACTACGTATCCAGAGATGAGTGTGGGTTCCAAGGGATATACGTGAGGATTTTATGCAGGAGTTTCATGCTTTAGCTTGGTTAGTGAATCCCAGAGTTACTAAAATGTACCGTGACTTGAGAAGTTAGTATTGGTGGCCAAGTATGAAAAGAGAGGTATCTGGTTTTGTTAGGAGATGTTCCACCTGTCAGTAGGTGAATACAGAGCATTAGAGACCAGCCCAACAGTTACGACAGTTAACCATTCCAGAGTAGAAATGGGATGATGTTGTGATGGACTTCATGACCGGGTTTCCGAGGTCACCTCGAGGAAATGATGTCTTATGGGTTGTTGTGGACATACTTACAAAGGTAGCTAACTTTTTGCCGATTATGGAGGCCTTCAGTGTTGACAATATTGAAAATTTATATATCCGAGAGGTAGTACGTATTCATGGGGTCCCTCTTTCTATCTTTTCAGATAGGGATGGTCATTTTACATCTCGTTTCTAGAAGATTTTTCAGAGGGAACTGGGTAAACAGGAGCTTCTGAGCACAACTTACCAATATCAGACCGATGACCAGTCTGAGCGTACGATAAAGGTTCTTGAGGACATACTGTGTGCATGCGTCCTAGACTTTGGTGGCTCTTTAGAGAAGCACATACCCCTAGTTGAATTTAACTACAATAATAGTTTTTAGGAAACTATTGAGATGGCACCTTACAAGGATTTATATGGTAGGCCATGCAGATCACCCTTGTTCTGGTTAGAGGTAGGTGAGGCAGCTTTACTGGGACCAGGCCTTGTGCAAGAGACTTCAGAGCAGATCTAGTTGATTCTAAAGTAGATGGATACTGTACAGTCTCACCAAAAATCTTATGCTGATCACCACAAAGGACCCTTAGAGTTTGTGGTTGAGGATTAGGTTTTTTTGCACGTTTCACTGAGGTTGGGGAAGAAGCAGATCAAGAGACAGGGAAAACATTCACCAAGGTATGTAGGGCCATTTGAGATTCTAGAGAGAGTTGGGCCAGTTTCCTATCGGTTGTAGTTACCACATAGGTACCATGCCATGCACGATGTCTTCCATGTATCTCAGCTGCGCCGTTATCACACAGACCCATCTCACGTCTTTCAACCTGAGGAGGTTGAACTTCAGGTCGATGCATCCTTTGAGAAGCATATGATTCGTATTGTTGATAGGAGCACAAAGGTTCTTTGAGGCCGATCAGTTCCTCTTGTATAGGTGCTATGACCGCATGGCTGAGTTCAGGACGAAACCTGGGAGTAGTAGACCAATGTACATGCTTAGTGGCCAGAGTTGTTCTCATATTTATCTTCACCACCCTTGGAAGGGAAATTTGGGGAGAAATTGCTTTAAAGGGGGAATTTTGTAAGAAGCCGATTCTTATTCTTGAGGTACGAGTTTAGTCTTTTTCTATTTTACTTAAGTGTTTTTGAGAAAAAATGTAAAATGGGGGAAAATCCCAAAATTTGTGGGTACACGCTATGTACTTTTCCACACGCCGTGTACTTTGGCCATGTGAGATGAGTATATAGGGTGTGTAGGCTTGTCGGTGATGAAGGGTGTAAAAAATGACAACACGTCGTGTACTTAGTATATACATGTCATGTAATCAATTGGAAGGTGAATAGTAAGGTGGTGGGAGTAGCCGCCAGCAGAGTGATAGTACACACCATGTACTTAGAAATACACGCCGTGTAATCAAGTTGACAGATGAACAGTGAGGCGGTGGAAAGTGGCCACCAGAGGAACATATAAAAAAATGGAAAGTACACGCCATGTACTTGAGAGTACACGCTTTGTAGTTATGTTTTTTTGTTATAAATGGGCAGTAACCTCCTCATTCAGTAGAGAAGGTAGTGAGTTTGTTTGGAACACTGCGAGGGGGGCCGAAGCCTGGAAGAGCTCTCGATCTCATGCCAGAACTCGGATTCTTCCACCATCAATCACATTTAGATCGTGTGGGTAATCCCTTCCCTCTCCTTGAGTGTTTCCTTCCAATTATTTCCCAAGGGTATGTTATTTGTGTTTGAATGGGTTATATTTCTTCCCAGATCTACATCATTCTTGGTTTTTTCGGTAGGTGTCTTTCATGTATATCGATTAGAGGAGATCGAGGTAGGTGGTTTGGTGTTTATTTCCAACTATAGAGTTGTTTTTGTGTACAGTTGTGCTACACGGCCATGTTTTGGGTGTCTTATGGCTGAGGCCTTAGCTGATAAGATATCTAAAATTGCATAGATAATCTAATGATAAATATAAACTGTTGTTTGGGATTGTTGCCTTGATCTAGGGCCACCCTGTGTGTGTGTTTCCCTTGTTTAGCCGTTTGGCCAGGCTACCCATTGGTATACCGTGATTATAGCATGCTTTGAGTTTTCTAAAGAGAAAATATATATCTAATTGCTTACTTATGTTTTGGGATTGTCCTGGTTAATTTTTTAGCCTGAGGGACATGTTTTTCTAAGCCTGAGGGCAATGTTTCGTTTAGCCTGAGGGAAACTTCTCTTATGGTTGTGGGCAGTAGCTTCTGTGCTTGAGGAAAATATCTCGTAAGCTTGAGGGAAATATTCATTATGACTGAGGGGATTCACCTACAGGTTTTGATTCTGATTACCTAAGGGTAAGGATTTTCATGTCTAAGGACACTGTTTACTTTGAATATTCGCTGTGGTGATTTCTCATGTTATACCTACCAAGCTAAAGCACAGGCTTGGTATTGTTTTTCCTTATACTTGTTAGATAGCCTATTGTGGTTTTTGCTATGGCATTGTATAGGAGGTTTTCGGTTGAGGTTGGTCTCCAGAACTTATAATTCAATTATATTTGAATTGTTAAATAATTATTAAAATGGAAATATAACTAGAAGTAATGTTTACTTTTAAGTACTACCTAGTTTACTGCATTTTATTATTGCACACTACTGTTGCACATTTTCACTGACAGTTGGGCATGAGCCTTTTGTGGTTGCCTACTGCGATTTATTTCTCACACCCTATTTGGGTAATTTCTTGGGTCCAAATAGATTATATTGCTGCAGGTGTCGATAAGGGAAATGGTCCATATATAGGTACATGATTGTTGCAGAGGAGTAGGAGAGCAAGTGACCGAGCTTAGGATTACGATGCAGCTGAGTTCCTGTTGCACTGTTTTTGTTTGATTTTCTATACTTGGTACTATGTACTGTATTGTATTTGATTACAATTTATCCTGTTTTGACTGCTTTCATAAAAATAGGACATATTGCATCATCATATATATATGACTATTGGATATCTTTTTCTTCAGTACCGTTTTCTTTTCAGCATTATATTATTTATTACATCCTATTTTGGTATGTTTTTATTTTCTCCACTATGCTACACTTTGAAAAATGAGGGCATAGTTTTCCCACTATCAGACCTAGGCCCTCGCTGCTAGTCAGTAGCCTCTGGAATTTGGGAAAATGCACTTGAGGTCATTTGACCAACTCGGTTCGGGGGACCCATTTTGTGGCTTCCAGAACTGGGACGTTACATGGAAAAACTGAGGAACTTGTCCTATTGAGTACTATGGGTCTACTAGGTCACATAGATCCTATCCACACCATGGGCCTTCTGGGTCACACAGATCGACTTCCTACTAGGTCATCGTCGAGAAGTCATCAGGTTTCAGCCAACCATAGGGTTTCATACATAGAGCGCTTGGTAGAACAACTTCTCATGCCATTATTTTCATCTCATTGTCCATTAATGTACCCAAAAATCATTCCAAAAGATCCACCTCATCAAGAGGGTCCCAAAAACACAAAAGACCCATCAATCTGACACACAGTTTTCAAGATAGAGGTGTTTTAGTAACTAGGGGGCTAATTGTGATAGGCCTCGGTCCGACCCGGTCAGTCCGACCTGACCAACCCACCCCGAGGGTCCCACATACCTCAGTTTAATTAGACTGACTTCACCTGACCTAGTTCGGGTCGGGGTAATTTTGGTCCAGACTGGTCAGTGGTCCTGGCCCAAAAGGCCTCGCTCAACCTGGCCCGGTTTGGCTGAGGGTCTTGCCCGCCGTGTCGCCCGGTTACCTAGTCTAGTCTAGCCCAACTCAAAGGGAACGGGTCCAGCCCGTTGGGCTGGGAGTGAATCCCTCTAGGATGGGGGTTCATCCCACTAGGCTGGGGGTATGGATCTCCAGCCTTAGCTCGGTCTTCCAAGGGGGCGAACGGGCGGGGCACCGCCCGGTAGGGACGGGGCAGCCGAGCCACGTCCAGTCCATGCTAGCCCCAGGGGACACATTTCTTGGGAGTCCTAGACGCAGGCCACACCTATACATGGTGCCTGCTTGGAACCACACCACCCGCCTCCGCAGCCGGTTGGCTGTGGCCTCTTTTCATCGTGGCACACCAAAGGGAACAACACAGTCCTCCAATGTGGCCGACTAACTCTACTACTGCTACGACACCATTTGGTGTTGCCCCCTTCACATGGACAACATGGGACAACTTCCACTACTAGTTTCTGACGCCGCTACACCGGTGGTGTCAGGATGATGACACCATCTACAGGCCACCAGATTTGCTCAGGTGGCCTGTTTTCTGATCTGTCTGTGCTTAGGGGCCTCTTGGGTCACCGCGATCCCTGCTCAGGACCCAGAATCGAATTGCCGCCACTTTGACAATGTGGCCACCAAGAATGCATGAGTGGAGGTTCTAGGGCCTAGTTCGTGTCAACCTGAGCCCTCCTCGTTAGATTTTTTAATCAAGGGGGAGGTTTTGGGATTTTAGTTCAATCATTTCAGGCATGATTTGAATCCCGAATAATATATCCCCAAGAAAAGTCACCCTCCCACATAAACTCATGAATCACAGATCAAATTGTTAATGGGTTAATCCGGGTTCATCATTTATAGAATAATAAGAGCTAGGAAGAACTTTGAAATAAAAATTAAACCCCTACCACTTTAACGTTCAATACTGAAGCATTCCTCCTCGAGGGTTCAAGGCATTGATATTGTCACTTCCGACACCGTTCTTCAAGGTTCTTCGATGTCAGTGAAGTCTCTCCGGCATTATTCATCATTATTAATTAGAGAGGAATTTCTATTAGAGATTTTTCATAGAGTCTCCAAGGTTTAATTTTGTCATCTCCAACATGCCAAATAATTAAGGTAAACATGTCACAATGTTTTAGTTAGGCTGCGACGTCACGTTGTTATGCTCCCTTTAATGCATCATTATGCTACGTGATATAGGCCATTAATGAGCCTCATTAATACGCCCCATTTTCACTTCATCTCCACACTATAGCGTCACCGTCTACCTCTCAACATAAGAAAAAGAATATAAAATAACTTTTTATGTTATTTTATTACTTTTCCCAAAAAGTCCAAAAATAAAATTTTCCATTTGGCCCTTTCTGGACGAAGTTAAGTTTATTCTAAGTGAATCTCGATGTCCTAAATTCAACGGTGTCATCATATTTTTTATCAGAGCACTGGTTCAATAGTTTGAAAAACACACTCGCGCATTTACTGAATGTACCATAAAAAGTTTAAAATTACGTTTTGAGCTCTTTGGGCCTCAGAATCACATGATGTCAAAGTGCGCAGTCTCATAATAATTCCATATAAATGAAAAAATACATGAAATTTTTTATATATTAAAAATACACCTTGATGTTCATTATTGTACATGAAGGGTCCTCATGTCACTACTGCATCATTTCCATACCACCTCATGATGTTGGTCGCTATACCTATTTCCCTCTGACCGTTGTGGTTATACTATGGTTAGTGAAAAAATATTTTTGGGGTCCCTCCCCATCCTCCCATATCCCCTCATTTCATTAATAAAAAACCACACTTGAATTCAGGTATATTCACGGTGGAGTAATAGTGGACCCCAATGGCAGTCACTGTTGAGCTTCACCAATGGAGCAACTGTGACCGCCATAATTGGTCGTAGTGCTGGCAGTAAAGGTATTTAGTGTCCAATTTTAGAAGTCAATAAAAGTATTTTTCTTCTAATAGTTTAATAAACTATATGACACATGAAATGGTTTTTTAGATGAAAATACCTTTTTAAAGATAATTTTATCATTTAATGTGAAAAATGTACTTTTAATTTTGAAATCACAAATTAAAATTATAAAAAGTAACAATATATTACAAAAAAAATTTGTTTGAAAAAAATGAAATATATTTTTAAATTAAGCATTAATGTAATGAAAATCCATGTTTTTGGGAAAATAAATTCATGAATTGTACATTAAAACCAAAATTCCTTTCACAATTTTGGAAAATAGTCAATTTTATCTCATTCAGAAAATGAAAAGATGATTCCTTTTAAAACAAATTATTAAAATTAAAATATTGTTATCAATTAAATTAAATATTCATTTTTTTGTTAATAATATTTATAAATAATTTTTAATAAAATATGTACATTTAAGAAGAAGAACTTAGACTCAAAAGAGAAAAAAACTCTAGTTTCTTTAAAACCATCATTCAGTCACCAATGTAATGAAAGATAATAAAATGAAGAGACAACATGTAATATCAATAAATAGCCTTATGATATGATAATTCATATAATTTTTGAGCGATATATCATATAATTTAATCATAAAAAATCCTGATAAAAATGATATTGAAACAGAAAACCCTTACCTCAAGTCTCACATGCATCATAATATGCCAAAATCATGTATAATAATTTAAAATATTTATTAATTATATAATAAAATAATATAAATACATATAACACCAAATATGGTCTTTTTATTACATTTTAATACTAATTTATTAATAATTATTTATTAAAATCATGGTTTCCAAGTGTTAAATACTTGTTTTCAAGAATTTATTATTTTGGTAGTCATGCTCCTAGAACATTGATAATGGTTCCATCACCTAGAAAATATTATTAATATAAAAAAATAAAATATTTAATCATTATATATTCCTTTATAACCATTCATTAATAGGAATTATGAAAAATGAATTATATCACTTCCTAGAGATGGTGTTCGTATGTAGGAATGAGTAATGTTTTCCACTTTTTGAATGATGGAACCAAAAGAAGATAAAAAATAATTAATATTTATATAATCATTATTATATTATAAATATAATATATATATACACCTTAATTTTCTCAAAATAATAGACCATGAATGATGGTGGTGGAAAATGAATCAGATCATTGCGTGGAGGCGGTACTGCACACCTATACAGGAGTATTAATTTTATTTCCCATTTGAGGGATAAGAGGTGGTAAATGGTTATCAAATCAATATAATAACATCTGATTATATTTAATATACTTTTTTCATTATTTTTTTATTGATACAATAAATGTATATGAGATAAAAGAATAAATAAAATTGAAATAGCTCTGTTAAGTTGTATACCTCTTCTTTGAGAGACCACCTATGGATTACACCATAAACATTAATTGATTGATCTTATGTAAATAACATGTCATATATGTTTAATTTAAGAAATATAGGATGGTTTTATATATTAATAGTTAATTTATAATACCTAAATTATGTGAATAAGATAGGATAAGAGATACAATTTGATAAGTTAGCGGCGAGAAACACATGTAATTACATAAATCATTTCATTAATATAATGACACTCCATTTTTATGTTTCTAAATATCTCTACGAATCACATGTTAGGATCATATAAGTATTAAATATCTTCATAAAATAATAAATATCCATTTTTAGATGGATTCATACACTTATAACTTGGTTTAACCCCCTGATAAACTAATTTGAAGATTAATAGTGCTAACATAATGTAATTTTTTTACATTTCAATTTGACCAAAAATTAAGATCACACAATTAAATTAAATTAATGATATATATTCTAGTTCAAAAAAGTAAATTAAATTTAATTAATGATATATATTCTAAATACAACCAATTTATTCTCTTTAATTTCTATAATTGGAGGAATAATATTTTAAATAGGCATGTAAAAAAAGTAATAAACATCTATTTTAGAATAATTTATTTTTAAGTATAAAACTGAGTTTAATTCAATTCCATGACTTTTATGAAATATATAATGTGTGTTAAAATATTTTATTTAATATATAATCAATAAATTTCATAGAAACAATAATTAAATAATGGTTAATTTAATTTTATATGATAAGAAAATATTGCACACATAAAAAAGATTCAAGATTTTTTTAAAAAAAACCAAAAACAATATTAGAAAAAAAACATATATTAATTATGATTCATATGTATTTAATAATATTATTTATTATTAAATGATAATTATGTTAATTAAAAACATAATTTTACTTTTAAATAAATTTATTTAATGAAATGAAATGATAGTTTTAAAATAAAATAAGTATGTTTCATTATTCATTGAAAAATATATCTTATTAGTAAATTCCTAAAAATTCACCTCAATATAATACTGACATGATGAATTCAAAAATAATATTCATTCAATAAATTTATTTTCTAAAAATATTAGAAATTAATTATAATTTTCATTCTCTAAATAAAGTGAAACCCATTTTTGAAGAAAACATATTTTATAGTGTAAAATGAATTTAAGAAAAAATGAGTGCTTATTTATTATGCATTAATCAAGAAAATTTTCATTATTTAAAACCATTATAAATTTTTTCCTAACGTACTTATTACTATTACTACATACTAATTTAACTTCTAGGTTATAATGGATTACTATATCTGAGTTCATTTTGAATGAGGGATGCATCTAAAGAAATATATTGAATACATCAAGTTTATTTCAAAGAAAATGCCTAAAAAATATTGGGTGTTACTTTATACCCCCATTAAAAAAAATTCATCAAAATTATTTCACTGCGACACAAAAATTGAGGATATATATTCTTTATCACTTCATTATTTTACTATGTTTATTTCTTAAATATTTTATTCCTATAATGAACTTTAAACATATGTGTAGTGTTTTCCAAAATAAATTTATCTATAAGGTGAAAAATTTCTATAAGTTATTCATCATAAAAAAAATTCCCCATTATTACAACCTTTCATTTCAGTACATGTGATTTATTAGGTATACACTTCTTAAAAACTGATACATAGAAGACATCATGAACATTAGAGAGGATTAATGGAAGTTCCATGCGATAATCTACAATCCCTACTCAATACAGAATCTCAAAGGGAAAAATATTCATAGGGATCATATATTTTTTTAATCCCATGACTTTATTCCATGTATAAGATGATATAAATAAATTCTCAGAAATATCTAATTCCAAATCATTATTATGATTTTAAATGCAACTCTTATGTCAATATTGAGCTACCTCGAAGTAAAACAGAATTTATATAACATTTTAATACACTTCCTTACTTAGCTCAAGTCCAAATCAATTTATTTTAAAAACATCAGCCTAGAAAAGCAATGTAATATATTTAATTTTTTATATTAAATCATAATTTTCAATGTTAATGATTGAGTTAAAGATATTGTTTTTCAAGAAAACAAATGGATGAATAAATGGATCTAAAAAACTGTTGAAATCAAGAAAACAATGTCTCAACATATCTTCAATTGTTTTAATGGTACTCTAAAACTGACAATGAATCTTAGGATGATATGTAGTACTAAAAAAAATCCAATATGTACATATTTCTATATAATTTTCCAGAACATTGATTTAAACCTTGGATCTTAGTTAGATATGTAGAATGTGGTATGATATTCATCCTTTCCACTTGCATAATAAATATCCTGAGGTAATGATCAAGGGATACATATTTTATGTGAGTAATTAAATGTGTTGTCTTTGTAAGATGATTTAATACCACATAAATAGAATTATGAAATATATACATTTTGGGGAGTCAAACGACAACATCCATAGTGATGTTTTCTAATTTCCATTTTGGTATGAATAATGGTTGTAACATCCTCATATACATATATCTACCAAACTTAAATATATGACATAAAAAATCCAAATATACATATTATGAAATAATAATCTTCATTTTATCTCACTATAAATTCTATTTTAGATAAATATACATTTTTTTAACCCCATGATGAATAGAAAATATTGAACTATGAGTTTCTCTTAATAGATTATTCTTCATGTTTTGTAGTTTCAAGACACTTATATAGTTCCTAAACCACATCATTAAATCATAATCAATAATGAAATAATAATCATTTTTCTCCCACTTTTACTTCTCCAAATCATTTTTTGTGACTTTATAATCTTTATAAGGATATATGGATGAAAAATCAATTTAGAATGACAATATGAGTCCCCATTATTCAAGATTTAATGTCCAATCCTTTTAAAATCCACAAATATTTTATACATTGTGATACTAAACCTAGATAAACTAAAAATATCCATTTTAATATAATAAACAAGCACATTTGTTTCTTTACTAGGGTGTTAAATTATTGATTTTTCAAAATCATTAATCAATTAGAACCATTGACTTTGGAAGATATTCAAATATTTTTGGGTGAATATATGCTCTATTTTTTAATAATTAAAATACATGTCACAAAATTATCCAAAATGATAATGCATCCATATCATTAATTCAAATATTACCACTACTAATTATAAATCACTAGTAATGTAATTATACTTTTGAACATTCATTTGGAGTGTGTTATAATATATTACCATATCATTCTATATATGAATACATCATTTACCCTTCTTTGATATATCACTAAGAATCACTAACCCACCTCCAGTTTAGTGTAATTTTAGCATAAGGGCACTAAAAAAACTTATCTTTAGAACCTTTAATTTTTCTTTACATTCATTTGTTTGAAGAAACATGTATCCCTTACATTTTATATTGGCTAGTGTATTATACATATATGAAAAATAATTCAATAAGATTTGATAATATCCATTCAATCAGAAAAAACAATGGATCTCTATCCTGATGGTTAGTTTTATATAATGATCCATAATTCTTTCCTTTAATGGATCCACTAATATACCCTAAATTGAGATTATACGACCCAGTAAATGAATCATTCTCTTTCTAGAAATAACACAATGTAATTTTTTCATAGAGATTATCCTTCCTTAGGCACTTCAATATAATCCTTATATTATCTTCGAGTTATTCATTTCTCAGGAAAATATAAGTATATCATCTATAAAGACAACCAAAAAATGATAAAAATAATCAGTAAAGTCGCAATCAATGAAATCCATGATTGTAAAGGGGTTATTTTTAAGACCAAATGGAATCACTATAAATCCATATTTTTTATAATTTGAGTAAAAGGATGTCTTATCTATGACATTAATTTTGAACCTTAAATAATAGTTTCCAAATCAAAGATAAATCTTGAAAAAAGTGGTCTAACTATAATTTATCATACAAATTATCAGTTTGTATAAGTGGATATTTATTATTTATTGTGATCTGGATATGTTTCCAATAATAAATGTAGATTTAGATTGATATATCTTTATTATTAATAATAAGAAAATGTTCTCTTCATTATGATGTTATTGGATGAATAAATCAATTATCAAGATTCAATTGGTGTTTCTTATTAAGATATTTCCACTCAATTGGTTCCATTCTATAAGGAGGGTTTGGAATAGGTGTTCCACCATGTATGTGTTCTATTGAAAACTCAACTTCACAATTCCGATAAAGACTAGAAAATTCATCCAAAATTATTCAACATCTAATCATTGTGGTGGTAATGTGATACCCTTATAATATTTTTCATATATAAACTATTGGGTACAATTACTATAATGCTCCGACCCCAGTTACCCTCAGTCAATGAATTATTTTAATACATCACCATGATTATAAGGAATCAAGTCTCAAAGGACCGATCAGTTTAGAAGTCTTGGAAAATAGATTACATACATTAACATTACATTAAATTTTAAAATGAAAACAAAAACAACATTGTCTCTTTTGACCACAATCATATCCCTTATATTATCCATGCAGGCCAGTCATAATATACTTTTCACATCCTAGGAAAAATAAAACATATAAAGGGGTGAGCTCAGATGCTCAGGAAGGATAACAATATAGTGGAAACTTTCACAAATAAGCATAAATATTTAAATAAATGTATAAAAATAAAACAAAATCCATACAAATATAAACTTCATCATAATATGTCAAAGATAAATCAAATAATTCCATTTATTTATTGACTTGGATATTCTACACATCAAATAATCACATGTAATATCAATAGCCAATTTCATAATGATGGAATGCATAATTCCATATTTCATTACCACATAGTTAAGGCCTTGTTCCAAGAATAAAAATAAATCTTTTTTAAGTCCTTGTGACAAGACACTAGTTTGTCTCATGAGACCAACAGATGCATAGAGGAGCTTTAGCGGGCTCCACCTGTCACTTACTAAGTCCAATACATTCCTCATATGAAATGATTTAAACATAATATAAACATTCATATTAAAACTAGAATATGAAATGTCAATAATTTATCCATAAACCATGAAGGGTTTACAAATAACACATCCACAGTTAAACAGATCACAAAAAATTCAATACAATATGGAATATTTGTAAAATAAATCAACCTTAATCAAGAATAATATCCCATGAAGGATGTTGATATAATTGAAAATGATCTGTAAAAGTCATTGAGAAAATATAATTTTTCATGAAATCATTTAAAAGTAACATAATTTATAAAGGAAGTGATTTAAAATATAGTTTTGAATCAAATGGTCCTATACCACTTTGAAACTTTTGAAAGGAATTAACTTTCTAAAACATTCATGTCCATATAAATAAATCCTTAAAACCATTTTGAAAGCATGGAAATTAATGAGAAAGGATTAGAAGGATAAATCTTTAAAAAATTTATAATGATGTTTTAGTAAAAAGTACCTTAAAAAGAATCCCTTTGAAAACTATTTTATGAAAAATTGAAATGGATAATAAATATGTCACAATAGATACTTACGTAAAAACAAGCTCAGATAATAAAGAGATTGTGAAATTAACCCTTACCTTGCACTTTTCTATGGTCAAGGGTATGTTTAAACTCCTTTATAATAACCATATTATGTTATTAAGTTATACTATAACCATATTCATATTTATTATATCATACATGATTCATTTATTCTTTTATACTAACCATTTAATAACGATTTCCATGTTAAATTAACATTTTAGGTAATACTCACTTTCTTTATCGTACGTGTTTTAACTTTTTATTCTTGATCATATAATTTAAATCATGATTTAAATACTTCCATAATATAAAATTTGATTTATATATCATATATATTTTTAATATAAATATTTATAATATATTGATATATGAAATGTGAGGCACTGTTTATGGAGACGATAAGCCGTACGCACACACGTATGGTGACTTTGTCATTATAGGATAGATAGAATAACTAATATGGTTGTACCTTATTTATAATAACATAACAGTAAATAGAAGGTACTAGAGTTATTATTTAAGTATGGAAACAAAAAATAAAGAGGAAGTGGAAGAAGAAAAGAACTTGAAAGAGGGTGGTGAAATTATTACCTCTTCTTCAGGTGTTTCCTTTTTGAGTTGATAAAAAGGGCTCCTTAGTATAGTTTATGATCAAATTAATGCCTCTAGGTTAAATAGAGGATATTTGGGAGGATATTTGGGTAGGGTTTGGACAAGCCAAATGGCTTTGGAGGTGTGAAATTAAGAGAAGGGGAAGTGCCCTTTTAAAAGAGAGGTGAGGGTCACTTTAGGAAAAGCTTGAAATATTATTTTATAATAAAATTATTTTCAGTTTATAATGGCTTAAAAATGAATTATTTAGATGATAAGGTGGGTATGGGTCTAAAAAATCTAAAATAATAGGTTTTTGACAGGTTTATGTCATCATACTAACCTCATATTTTAGATTTAACTCTTAGTTAAATTGTTTGACATTTACCACGTCTCATTGAATTTTTATATTATATGGTTAATAAACATATTATAACAAGCCAAGAGAACCCCATGTGGTTAAGTATTAATATATATAACCTTATATAAGTAATTTTTTTGAACCTTAGATTTTTATGAATATTATATCAATTAATAATATAGTTTTTTTTAAAAAAACTCAATTATGTCAATTTTGACACTATTTAGTATTTGATTTTTTTAAAGTCATAAAAACTTTATAAGTTAGAATAAAATTTATTTTAACAACCCTAACATGTCATATTAACCTATAAAATTAGTTTAATTCATCCAAAATCTCAATTTACATTTATTTTGATATTTATAATATCAATTATTTTAAAATTTCATTAATAAGGTTATTAAAACATCATCATTATGTCATAAAAAATTAAATTATTTAATGTCTAAAATTTATAAATAAAATTACATTATGTAGGAAATAGTTTTATCTTTCAAATTTATATTTATAGTAAATTTTATATTGTGTGTAACCCTATATTAAAATTTTTTTAGTTATTAAACTTTGAATTTAACTCTTTTAAATATTCTTTAAATAAAATAATAATAAATGCCCTAATCTAATCCAACTGGATCAAATATGATCATATTTTATTTATAAGGTTATTTTTTGTCGAATTATACTTATCAAATAGAATTAGGACATGTCTTAGGGTAATTATGATACCGTTTTTACACTTTATTACCCTATTTACTTTTAACCGTGGTAAATAAAAGTCAAAAATTACTATTCACAAAAATTATTTTCATGTCATTTAACCAAATTTTACATATCTATATTAACCATGTCTCTAGGATTTTTGATATTCAACTCACAGAAGTGGTAAAATTAAGTTTTATTCAAATTTACAAATGCACTTAGGTGGTGGGTAAAAGTGCTTAAAAAGTTCAATAAAATTTAATACATCTAATTTTATTATAAAACGACTCCAATGAATTAAATTTAACTTATATAGGTATTATATATCTATTTTTACTTAAAATAAATTTAAATAAAAGAAATAATTATTTAAATAAAAAAGTCGGTTTTAAATAATAATGTAGTGTTTTTCACTATTCTTCAAAAATTGAAAGTTTTCAGAAAAATACTAAAAATTAACCCAAAGATAATTTTGATATTAAAAATTCAAAAATGAAGTCTATTTTACCAAATTCAAAACATAGAATTTTCATTTATTAATTTAAAATTAATTCCCATTGTAAAACCAAAAAGCGGGTTTTTAAAAAGTAAAAACTATCAAAAGATTGACATGTGTTTATGTCAAAGTTAAATGTGAAATTACTTATAATGATATAAATTGTATTAAATGATAAAAATATAATCTAATTATACTTAAAAAACATTCAAATAAATAATTTTACACTATAAATTATTTCAATTTAAAGAGTTGTTTTCAATTAAAACATAGTATTTTTCAGTATTCATCAAAATATGAAAGTTATCAGAAAAGTACAAAAAAATTATGTAAACTAAATTTTTATGTCCCTATTCTAAATAAGAATTTAATTTAATTAAATTAAATATATAAAAGTTTCAAATATTGGTTTTAAAAAGGGTTCTCCATTAAAAGGCGGTAAGGTTGCATTTTTTGAAAAATACTTCTTTTATTTGAAAAAAGAATTTGTTCTTATATTATGTCCAGGAAACACATAATATGGAAGTTAAAATTATATAGAGTATATAAGATTCAAAATGTAGTTAATAATATTCATAACCACTTTTTTAATGGCTAGTTTGGCAAGTTGTGGTGCGCTCGAACTCGGAGTTGCATGTAGCTCAAGCTATTGAATTACATTAATGAGATAAAGTACTATGAAATATTGGGGTGTTACAATTACAGTCAAATAACACATTAGATTTCCTAGAGTTCATAATAATTACACATTCACCACTTCATTATATTACACCACATGAGTAATGTAAGAACCTGAATCTTCTATTTAGGTACGTTTTTATTTTCTGGTTGTTTTTGAGAAAAAGAGGAGTTTATGGAAATTTTAGGAGTACACTCTGTGTACTTTAAGTACACACCGTGAAACCAGTTTCTGTAGGTGACCATGTACTGGCCGTGTAACGGCCGAGTACATGGCCATGTGTGGTGACCTAGAGACCGCCTAAAGCGAAGGCTGGAAAAGGAAAGTGCACACGGGGTACTTTTAAAGAACACGCCATGTACTTTCATTATTTTTCATTAAATGGACTGGGGTCACATTTGATAGACAGAACACACTTCTTCTTTGTCTGTCTCATCCAGGAGCATTCGTATGGCCACGAATCTTCTCCAAGCACTCGAATCACCATCCGTTCTCCAAATCGATCGCTGTCGATTGCGTTGGAATCCCCACAATGAGTTCTTCCTTCTTCTAGAACTTCATCTCTTGATTTCTACTCTCTCTTGAGTAATCCTTGGTTGAAATTTTTAATAATTTTTGTAGATCTACAACATTATAGGGTGATTCAAGGCCTGAGGTTCACGTATATCGATCTCAAGACACCGAGGTAGGTGGTTTGTGCCTTTCCGTAGAGTTATATATATGCCAAAGTGATGAATATCCTTATTCGGGGTATTTCGTGATTATAGTTTTTAGCCATGTTATTGTTTTCTATGCCTTGTTTGTTTGGATAGAGGTTAATTGTTGTGAATAGGGCTATCCTTTCCATGATATGGATGTTTTACCCATTTTTTCTTGTTATTGACCATCGGGTCTAGCCTTGCCTGTTAGGCTGCTACTTTATTTCCATGCCTAGTATTGTTTAGATGGAGTGATTATTATCTGACATTCTATGATATGTTGTAGTTGCTTATCCAAGTAGTTCTTGAGGTTTACTTTGGATACTAATTATTGTTTGTGCATGATTTCTTACATGGGGCTACGAGAACCTGATGTAGTGAGACCATAGGGGAAAATGACGTTGAGGGCTTTCTGAGAGTGTCTGTAGAAATTATCATGCTGTGAGACCATGGGGGGATTGACGTTGAGTTCTCCCTCATAGTGTGTATAGTTACATTATGAGGCCATGGGAGGAATTCACTTTGAATGATTTATCATAGTGTTAGTAGACTACTATTAAAAGACTATAGGTGGAATTGACGGTGAGTGCTTTCTTAGAGAGTCTTTGATCACACATGACTATAGGGGGAATTGACGACGATTGCTTCCTCAGAGATTGTTTTTTATATCTTCTATTGTAATGTGAGCCAGAGGGATTAGGCTATGAATACTACCCAGAGGGTTGCTTGTATTTTTTTAGGTTGAATAAATACTTAAAAGTAAATGTTTATAAATGGAACTGTATGACTGTTTAATTTTGGGCACTTCCTTTTTTACTGCTTATTTTTTCTTATTGCCTGCTATATATATTCACTGACTGTTGGGCATAGATATTTGGGTGGTTTACTACTGGGATTAGTCTCACACCCTGTTTGGGTCATGCATTTGGGGCCAAATAGATTATATTACTACAGGTATAGACAAGGGCATGCGCCCTTCTACTTCAGGTACTTGAATGTTGTGGAGTTGGGGAGCATGGGACCAAGCTGAGGCTTGAGATGCTATGGAGCTGTTTACTTGCTTTTCTTTGTTACTCTGGTTTAGTACTATATTCCAGGATTGTGATTTGTTTGGCTTCTTTCCTAGACATATGTATCATGCACCATATATATATATATATATGTTCTCTAGTTGTTTACTACTTCCGCTGTTTACTTATTGCATTTTTTACTATATTCGTAATTGTTATCTATTTTACTTCCGATGTATTACTATACCAACGAGAGTGTAGTTTCCCTGCTGTCACACCAAAGGAAAACGCTTCTAGTCGACAGCCTCTGGTGTTCAGGGAAATACAGTTGAGGCCAGGTGACCAGCCGGGTACTGGGCACCTCTAGGCGGCTCCCGAAACCGGGATGTTACAATGTGGTATCGAAGGAGTTATTTTCTTCTTGACTTAATTTTTGGAGCCTATATCCAGGGATAGGAAGGAAATGGGAACTTGGTAATAAGTTGTGCCTGGGAGTAGCTATCCCGTGTACAGGGAAAAGCCAATTTAGCTTGTTATTGTAATTTTTTAGGTTTTTCAATTATTATAGTTGATTTGATTTCACCGTTGGGTGATTTAAATGTTCTGTGCTACTATCGTTGATATTATTAAGGTTCTATTTCTGTTTCAACTCGATGAAATGAGGGTATTCCATTTCATGCATCATATAGTAACTTGTTAGAAATCACATGTCATGCATTCCTACCATGCCATTTATGGTGAATTAGTGATTGCATGTTGTTGTGATAGAGGTTGTGCAAGATATGCATGCTGTTGTGATATATCCTTTGATAGAATACCAACTTTTTGAAAGGGTATTTAATTGTGTAAATATTTAGTTTCAATGAATGCCAAACTTTGGTTCTTGAGGTGTTATGGGCCCTCATGGACCAGAATTTGGTGGATCATTACTCTGTTATATTTATATATTACATGTATAAGATTCCAAGCATTGATTCACAGGTACTATGGGCCCTCATAGATCAGAATTTTTCACTTTAATGCCCATTTCAGCGTTTTTATGGGTTCCAAAGTAGTTTCTAAGGCTTACTATTTGGAAATCCCCAGAATACATGGCGTGTAATGATAAATACATGCCATGTGTCCTTTTGTTCGGGAAGGAACTATGTTTCTTAAGTACATACTGTGTACTGTATGTACATGCCGTGTAGTATCTAACCGTGTCACTGGCTGTGTGGCCATAGACACGGGGTTGGGAAATCCTTGTGGGAACATGCCGTTCTCCGGATGTACAAACCGGGTTGTGAAGACTATGTGTTCACCCGTGTGACTAACGAAATTAATGGATAAAACTTGATTTATACATGCCATGTCAAGATTGAACACTCTGTGTAGAGTCAACCATGTAACTGGCCGTGTAACTAACAACATGGGTCGGAGAAGTTTGTTTAGTACATGCCGTGTTTGGCCCTAACACGCCATGTAGTCTAGTTCTAGGAGAACCATGTGGCTTAGATATGTAGAAGAACTTAGGCAGGGGAAGGCTTAAGGGAACACGCTGTATAGGAATTATACATGCCATGTATCCATGTTTTGAAAAACTTGAACTCCTTCTTCCTCTTATTCCCTTATTAAATTTCTAAGTTCTATTACTGGTTAATCCTGATCTAAGGTGTGCTCTGGAACTTGTAGAGTAATGCCACCGAGATTTCATCTAGTTGTTCTCCAGTTACAGGGCAGTGATTAGACACCAGATATGGATGATCAAGGACTACTGGTGGATACTCCAGTTGTGCCAGTCTTGGCACCAGCCATCATATTGGATACAGGTGCTGAGGCATAGTTTCGAGAGGTATATTTGAGGTTTATGTAGATCTTCTAGGGAGTACTACATCCTGCCCCATCAATGGAATAATTGATGCAGGTCTTTCAGTAGCAGCATCCTCCAAATTTCTTAGGGGATGGAAGACCTGAGGCTGCAGAGTCATGGTGAGAATCCATATTGACGATATTCAAACATCTGGAGATGCCTCTGGAGAGGAGGGCCAAGCTTGCTACATATATGATTTAGGATTATTATGAGAGATGGTGGGATGTGATATCACATGGGGATGCTAGAAGGTTATGGTTTGAGATGAGTTTCAGTGTACCTTCTACAACTACTTCTACTTGGATACCTTGAATGTTGATCGAGACCAAGAGTTCATGAGTTTAGATAAGAGTACTCTTTCACTCATAGAATATTATTCTCACTTCACAGAGCTGTAACACTTTACAACTTTTCTAGGGGGATATGAGTTATTACTTGCATGGAAGTTTGAGGATGGTATCAAGTAGGATATTCAGGATCAGGTGAACATTTTCAGGTTGACTTCTATATCTTCCATAGTCAACCAAGTGCTGATCATAGAGTGAAACCTCAGGGATTTTGGAGCTGTGAGCCACGATGGTTCTGCACCCAGAGTTAGTGCTTCTCCAACTGATAGTAGGAAACACCACAGGGAGTCTACACATAGAGAAATGAGTAGGCTAGATGCTCCTTCAGGTAGCCAGGTGGTATTCTACTAGTGCAGGAAGGTCGGGTATACTGAGGCACTTTGCCTGAGTGATCTAGTGGAGTGCCGATCTTACAGGATGATTGGTCATCTTTAGGGATTATGTCAGTTTTTCCCACTGGCATCTGGTGACATGGGTTCTTCTATGACTCCAAATTTAGGATCAGCACCACTAGTATCTCTACAGTCGAGGAACTGGAGTTCGTCTGGCTGTTCAGGCCGAGGGAGAGGTCGTGGCCATGGTAGTCAGTGCCTGGGTTTCAGCGACAGCATGGTGGATCAGCTCAGGGTGGTTAGGCAGGGTTGCAGAGCTGTAGTGCTAGCCAGACATTTGCAGTGGAGAAGAACTAATAGGACCTGGATCCTAGACCCTCTACTATTCGAGGTATGATCCTACTTTCCTCAATTTTAGCTTCTGCTTTTTTCGATATAGGGGCTTCCCATAGCTTTATATCTGTTATTGTTGTGGAGATTCTTGGTCTCTGTATCTTTTATTCTTCTAATATATTGACATTAGAAACTCCAATGAGGACTAGAACGACTAGTGTATGATAGTGCAATGAGTGCCCTCTAGGGGTTGGTGGGTGTCACTTATTTTGGGACTTTTGTGTCTTGTTGATGATGGGACATGATGTCATTCTCATAATGGACTGGTTAGTTCCCTTTCACATTATTATAGACTGTTATCCCTGTAGGGTGAGTTTCACATCACTAGAGGGCATATCATTTCTTCATAAGGGATAATGGGAAGTTTAGGCGAGTAGAGCGGGACCAATGCATCATGGGTTGGGAGGAGTTACAACCCATGTTTCTAGTCTATATCTGGATGACCAGGTGACATCATAGATGTAATTTCCTCCAATAGTGGATCATTTCATGGATTTCTTTCTAGAGAACTTTTTAGGTTTTCATATAGAGAAAGAGGTGGACTTTTCTTTTGGTCTTATTCTAGGAGCAGCACCGGTGTCCATTCCTCTTTATAGGATGGTTACGCCAGAGTCGTAGGATATCAAGAAGCAGTAGGAGGAGTTTCAGGCTAAGGGTTTCATTCGACCTAGTACTTCTCCTTGGGGTTTTCCTGCCTTGTTTGCGAAGAAGGAAGATGGTACCCCTAGAAATTGTGTGGATTATCAAAAGCTGAACCAGTTGATCGACAAGAAGTGATATCCCTTATCGAGGATTGATAATATCTTTGATCATATTAGAGGATCCCAGGTGTTCTTGAAGATTGAATTGAGATTTAGTTATCATCATTTGCACATTAGACCATCTGATATACCTCTTATAGTCTTCCGTAGAAAGTATGGTCTATACAAGTATGTGGTTATGCCATTCGGTCTCATGAATGTGCCTATAGTTTTCATGGAACTAATGAACCAAGTGTTCCATCTATACCTGGATTCCTTTATGGTAGTCTTCATGGTTGATATCTTGGTGTACTCTCACATTCGACACGACCATGCAACACATCTTGAGATCGTTTTGAGTATACTGAGAGAGCATCAGTTATATGCTAAGTTCTCAAAATACTACTTTTGGATGGACCAAATTCACTTCTTAGTTCATGTTATCTCAAAGACATGAGTATCAGTAGACCCAGAGAAAGTGAGAGAAGTAGTTTCCTAGGATAATCCAAAGAATGTATTTGAGTTATGGAGTTTTCTAGGGCTGGATGATTACTACAAGAATTTTATATTGGACTTTTCACGCTTCGCAGTGCCACTAACAGGCCCGAAAAAGAATGGTGTGATGTACTTGTGGTCAGATTCTTGTGAGTCAGCCTTTCAAGAGCTAAAAGGATGGTTGACTACAGCTCTAATACATGTTTTTCCAAAGCCAGGAAAGAGCTATACTGTATACTATGATGCATTAGGTATCTGGCTAGTATCAGTGCTTATGTAGGGAGAATGAGTCATTGGGTACGAGTCTCGGCAGTTGAGGCCACATGAGAGGAACTATTCGATGTACGATCTCGAGCTGACTGCATTTGTTCATGTTTTACACTGTGGGAGACTTTATCTTCGAGATAGAATTTTGTGGTTTTCACTAACCACAAGAGTCTCAATTATATCTTCACTCAACATGATATGAATTTGAGACAGTGAAGGTGGGTTGAGTACCTTCAGTCTTTTGACTTTGAGCTTTCCTAAATGCCTGGGAAAGGCAATGCTGTGGATGATTCATTGAGTAGGAGGACTCAGAAATAAATAGTTTTGGAGGAAAATAGTGAGTGGAAGCTTATGGATATGTTCTGTGAGATGCATTTGGAGGTTCAAGACGGACAAGGGAAGATGTTTCTATCTTCTGTAGCTATTACCTCCACTCTTCTTGATCGAGTGTGAATGAGGCAGCTATCAGATTCTGAAGGCCTAGTCCTACAGGACAGTGTTTTAGGAGAGGACCATATTCCTAGATGGATAGTGGTCGAGGATAAGATCTTGAATTTTCATGGACGTGTGTGGGTGCCAGCAGAAATATGCGAGGAGCTGATGTGAGACTTTCATTCCTCAATTTGGGCATCTCATCCTGGTGTCACCAAGATGTATCGAGATCTGCACCATCTGTATTAGTGGATAGGTTTGAAGGGAGATGTTACTGGATTTTCGTGTGGTGTTCCACCTGTCAGCAGGTGAAGGTGGAGCATCAATGACCAGCATGACTTATACAGCAGTTACCCTTTCTCTAGGGGTAGTGGAATTATGTCGCTATAGATTTCGTGATAGGTTTTCTGAGGTCGTCTTAAGGGAATGATGCAGTTTGGATTGTCATTGACTGGCTCATGAATGTTTCTCACTTCTTTACAATCAATGAGAAATTTAGTGTTGATGAGCTAGGATGGTTGTACATCTGATAGATTGTATTTCTACATTGGGTCCCACACTCTATTGTTTCTAACAAGGACACACCTTTTACTTCTCGGGTCTGGTAGGGATTAAGAAGGCTTTGGGTACACAGGTACTTCTGGGTATAACTTACCATCCCCAGAAAAATGGCCAGTCCGAGTGTATGATGCAGGTTATTGAGGACATGATTCAAGCATGCATCTTGGATTTTGGAGGTTCTTAGGTGAAACACTTACCTCTTTTGAAGTTTTCATACAATAATAGTTTTTAAGAAAAGATTTAAATGGAACCTTTTCAGGAATTGTACGGTAGGCTATACTGATCACCCTTATGATGGATGGAGGCAGGGGAGGCAGCTATGCTAGGACCTCGCCTTGTCCAGATGACCGCAGAGTAGATAGAGTTGATTCAGAAGGGGATGAATACTGCATAGTCTTTTCATAAGTCCTTTTCTGATCGATGGAGATGACCTCTAGAGTTTGAGGTTAGAGATTAGGTTTTTCTATGTGTCACAAAGAGGTTGGGACACATAAGGATTAAGATTTAGGGTAAGCTTTCACCGAGGTACGCCAGACTGTTTGAGGTGTTGGAGAGAGTCAGACTAGTTTCCTATTTGTTGTAGTTGCCTCAGAGGTACTGAGCTATGCATGATGTCTTCTACATTTCTCAGCTTTGATATTACTTCTAAGACCTATCTCAGGTTTTCCAACCTGAGGAGGTTGAGTTAGAGGTGGACCCATCTGTCGAGGAGAATCCTATCTGGATTGTGGATCCAAGTGAGAAGGTTCTCCTTGTCCGGTCTATTCCTCTGGTACGAGTGCTATGGCAGCACGGGCAAGTACAAGACGAGACTTGGGAAATGGAGTCCAATGTAAGATCACAATGGCCAGAGCTATTCGTCGTTTCTTCTTCTACACCACCTTACTAGATAAATTCAGGGATGAATTTCATTAAGTGTGGAAGTTTTTAAAAACCTATATCTTCTTTTTTGGTACGTTTTTCTTTTCTGGTTGTTTTTGAGAAAAAGAGGAGTTTTTGGGAATTTCAGGAGTACACGTCGTGTTCTTTAAGTACACGCCATGTACCTAGTTCCCGTGAGTGACCGTATACGGGCCATGTAATGGCTGAGTACATGGCCATGTGGGGTGACATGGAGACCGCCTAAAGAGGAGTCTAGAAAATTCAAGTACACATCATGTACTTTTAAAGAACACGCTGTGTACTTTGTTTTTTTCATTAAATGGACTGGGGTCACGTCTGAAGGACAGAATGTACTTCTTCTTCCTCTGTCTCGTCTAGGAGCATCTGTACGGCCATGGATCTTCTCCGAGACCCCGAATTCCTATCCGTTCTCCGAATTGATAGCCATCAATTACATTGGAGTCACCATGGTGATTTCTTTCTTCTTCTATAACTTCATCTCTTGATTTCTCATCTCTCACGAGTTATCCTCGGTAGAACGTTTTAATCATTTTTTAGATCTATATCATTCTAGGCAGATTCAAGTCATGAGGTTCACATATATTCATCTCACAACACTGAGGTTGGTGTTTTGTTCCTTTCCATAGATAGTCCTTGAGATATATATACAATAGTGCCAAATACCCTTGTTTGGGGTATTGAGTGTTTATGGTTTTTAGCCATGTTATTGTCTACTATGCCTTGTTTGTTTGGATTGAGGTTAATTTTTGTGAATAAGGTTAACCATGACATGATATGGATGTTTTTTCTATGTTTTCTTGTTATTGACAATTTGGTCTAGCCTTGCATGTTAGGATTTTTCTTACTTTCCATGAAAAGTATTGTTAGGATGAAGTGATTAATATCTTGACATGATATGATATGTTGTAGTTGCTTAGACAAGTTGTTCTTGAGGTTTACTTTGGCTTCTGATTATCATTTGTGCATGATTGCTTACACGGGACTGCGGGAACCTGGTGTAGTGAGACCATAGGGGAAATTGATGTTGGGGGATTTCCCAGAGTGTCTGTTAAAACTATCAGGCTGCGAGACCATAGGGGGGATTGATGTTGAGTTCTCCCTCAGAGTTTCTATAGTTATGTTACAAGGCCACGTGAGTAATTTAAATTTAGTGCTTCCTCAGAGTTTCTATAGATTACCGTTAAAAGAAAATTGGGGGAATTGATGGTGAGTGCTTCCTCAGAGAGTCTTTGATCATAAATGACTATAGGGGGAATTGATGGTGAGTGATTCCTCAGAGAGTCTTTGTTATATCTTTTCTTGTAATGTGAGCCAGAGGGGATAATATGTGAGAACTACCTAGAGGGTTGCTTTTATTTTTTTTGGTTGAGTAAATACATAAAAGTAAATGTTCGTAAATGGAACTGTAGGACTATTTACTTTTGAGTACTTCATTGTCTACTTCTTATTTTTTCTTATTGCCCCCATATATATTCACTGACTATTAGGCATAGATATTTGGGTGGTTTCCTACTAGGATTAGTCTCACACCCTCTTTGGGTCATGCTTTTGGGCCTAAAAAGATTATATTGCTGGAGGTATTGACAAGGGAAAGTTCCCTTATAAATCAACTACTTGATTGCTATGGAGCTGGGGATCATGGGACAAAGATGAGGGTTGCGAAGCTGTGGAGTTGTTTACTTGATTTTCTTTTATACTCTGGTTTATTACTATATTCTATCATTTTGATTTGCTTGGCTACTTTCCTAGACATACGTATCATGCATCATATATATATATATATGTCCTCCAGTTGTTTACTACTTCTGTTGTTTTCTTATTGCATGTTTTACTTCTTCCACTATTGTTATCTATTTTACTTTTGCTGTGTTATTCTACCAATTAGGGAATAGTTTCCACACTATCACACCCAAGGCCCTCACTGCTAGTCAGTATCCTCTGGAGTTCAGGGAAATGTGCTTGAGGCCATGTGACCAACTGGGTACGAGGCACCTCTGGGCGACTCCTGGAACCTGCATGTTACAAGTAACATGAACCACTTGAGATTTATCATTTTTTCTTAGCTTAGTAAGATCCTATGGGTGATAATCCTAATTAACAATTAGATTCAATCATTGGTTTTCATAATTCCTACACTCCATTTTTTGTATATTTATCTCAATTTTAAATATTAACATGCTTATTCCCATTATGACTACATTATATTACTTTTTCACCTTCATTTCAACATTTAAATCATATATTAGTCCCTTAAATACAATTTCCACCATGTTTCTTTCCAAACATATTTTATAATTCAAGACTGATATTCTTCTATCCATAGTTTTTGTTATTAAAATTTCCATTTAATTTGATTTTTATTTTCTAATAAAAACTATGATATTGATGGATCAATCAAATCATTATTTCTACCTTAATATCACACAAATTGATATCTTTATATCTATACAAATCAGTTATGTATAAGACCATTTAGAGACATGGTTTATAGTCCATAATGAATTGATCAATATTACTTTTCAGTTCAATGATTATATGAGAAGCATATAATGAAAGTCATGTAAAAGTTTCCTCATTGGTACTAATAGATTCATTAACCTTATGTAATTTCATATATGGAATATTAGGAATGTACTTATTGAAAAATTACATCATAAAATCATCCAACCCTATGGAATTAATTTATTATTATTTAATTATATTATTGATAAGAGTCCACCACTGATCCTCATCACCTTTTAAATAGTAAAAATATAAAATATATTTTTCTGGATTCCAGAACAGGTGAACAAAAAACAAATTTTCAGTAGTATTGATCTATTTCTTAGTAATTAGTGGATCAGATGACCAACTAATAGAAGGTGGATGTCACCACATGAAGGAATCAATAACATGTTGTTCAATACTTTTATCATATGTATTCATAACAAAATTCATTGATTTGTAAACTTTCATATGCATTCTAACCAAATTGTTAAATCCATATCCCTTAACATTTGGTTTCCCTCTAGGAAAATCATCACATTCTCCATCACATTCTGTGTTAACATGACTCAATCTGATTTTAGTCATTGACTGAAACAAAAAATTATTTGATTTGAAATAATAATCCTAGTGGGATATAATCAAATCAGGACAATAATTTATTGTATTTCTAAATCATAACACCTTCTATTCAATCTTGGAACCCATACGTTTAACCTAGGTAAACCATGGTCATTATTTACTCAAACCCACTAAAATTGATAATAAAATAAATGTGAAATCTCCTCATAATATCATCTTGGAGTCTTATGTTCACTTTACAGTCTTTAGCACACTAATTGATCACTAATCACAATGGAGTTAATACTTATTCAACCCATTAAATGTTTTTACCCCTATATGAAACTACTCTACAACCATACCCACTTGTTAGTATCCATAAGGGGATTAATTTTCTTGGAAAACCACACTACTTTATTTATCATAACATAGGATGATGTTATATAATATGTCTTATCATACTAGTTCTCACTATTGTTTTTCTCATCCTAGTTTCCAAAAATATATAAAAATTTATGTAATTCAAATTAAATTAACAAAAAAATAAGTGAAAAAATGTTAGATCATTTTAGAAGAATATTAATTTTATATCATTACATTCTATTATAGAGATGTAGTGGTTTTGTTTAATTAAAAACTATGAAACATAAAAAATAGGAACATAAATGAAATACATTATCTCCCACGTAGTTCATTATGAATATAAAATTACCTAGAAATTTCAATATTAAAACCATTCTTCATTTCCTTTAGAGAAGGAAACATAAGAATCGGTGATATCAGATTCATAGTAAAGATAAATAGGGTAGATATCAATCAATGATCATATATATGCATATTATTATCATTAGGGTATGAGAACCTAATCATAAAAATTCAAATTCATGTGAAATAATTCACATAATCATGAAGCATGGCATTGAGATTGGTAGTTCAGAAGACAATATTCATAAAAGAATAAATGAACTGGAGAAATGATAATGTTACATTACTATAAGATCATGTCATTAATAGTCATAGAAAGTGATTTATAATCATAATAATATAAATCCAATGTAAAAGCTACCCAAATTGACATTAATCACAAGTTATGCTTGGTATAACCACACTTTTACAAATTTTAGTCATGGATGACCCCTAATGCACTCTCTTGTGGTCTTCGTATAAAAAAATGTGTACCCAATTTCACGGTTGTAATAACCTCCTCTGTATTATTTGAGCTTAGAAAACATTAATTATTACTCAATTCATTAGAGGACTATAATATAATCACCCAAAATATAATAAAAATCCCTTTACATATGTTCCACATGATCATTAAAATAATTATTATTACATAAAATATTAACTCATGGAAAATAAACCGCGTTCTATAAATATTTCATTTTTAGAATAAATAACCATCATGAGATAGAATACAGATAAACATTGAATATCATTAATTTTATATCCTAATAAACAATAAAGGATGGTTTTATAGATTAAAATGTCATTAAAAAACCAATATATTATTTCTTAAGAAAGATATCCTTCTCATTATTAAATCACTTATTTAAAAACAATAAATTTGAAAAATATGAATGGAAAAATTTTATTTTCAAATAAACATAGAAAAATGTAATTAAATATTCAAATAAAAAAAACTATCCACTACAAGAATAGTCTTTCATGTAGTATATGTTAAAAAAATTATTCGTTTAAAATTTTTGTAATATATCAAAAGTACCTCATTTAGAAAATGAAAAGAAGTTTATTTTGAAGTTTTTATTAAACTTCATAAAATTTTAAAAAAAATTATTATTTCCTAGGTTAATGATAAAAAAATAATTATTATTTTTAAATAAAATATGGATATGGAAGAAAATGATTACCTACAAAAGAGAGAACTTAATTTTCTTTTCCTTAAAATCATTCTTTTGGAATTTATTAATTAATGAGAGGAAAAATAATTTAAAAAATGAAATTTATAAAAAATAACCATATTTTATTAAAATAAATATTATTTTGGATAGGTACACCATATAAATTCTTCATTATAAATTTAAGCATAAACAACCCTGAAAAAATCAGATTCTAAAGTAAAACCCTAACCTCTAGTCTGGCATTCTTTATTAGTTCAATAGCCTCCTATATATTAAAATAAAATTTATTATACTTATATTAAAAAACTCTATTTATACCTTAAATTAAATATATTTTCCATTAATAACATTTAAATACCCATGTATTAATAATTATTTTTTAAAAATCATCATTTCAAGGTTTACCAGTTTCATTTTTCATGAAATTTCCCATTTCATAATTATGGTAGTTGTAATTTGATTGTGGTTGCATAATCAATAAAATATTAAGCAAGATATAATTATAATATTTAATCTTTATATAATTTTTTTTATCCATTTACATAATTATGTAATAAAAAATGAGTTAAATTACTTCATGGAAACAGTAGTCCGTATGCACACTTGATTTATTTCTTCCACTTTTTGATGGATGGAATGAAATAAAAAATATTAATAACTGACCTTTAAGGAATAATTATTATATCATAAATATTTTATAGATACATTAAATCCTTCGTAGTATCAAACCATGAAGTATAGTTAAGAAAACCAGTCATATTGATATGTTGAGGTTGTAGTCTAGACGTACACACAAGCAATACATTGATTTCCCATTTAATGGATAAGAGGTGGGAAATAGTTGGGAAACCATCATAATAATAACTCAGTATATATATTATATTACTTCAATAAATTTTTATGTATAGAAAAGGTTTATCATAGATGGAAAAAAGAAATAAAATTGAAAGAGGATAGTTTAGATAAATTCATATTATTTGAGGGACCCCCTTATCATATAACATATTCATTGAAAGATAGGTCCTAGTATAAAAGAACGGAATCTTGGATAAAGGGAACGGACCATGGAATGTTTTTTGGGATGAATATTTAAAATATAGAAGGATAATATTATATTAATTAGGGAGGTTACGAGTTTACCTTTAATAAGTGAGGGGGGATACACACAAAATTACTTAAACGATTCAACAATATAAGTCACATTCAAGTGAATGTGGCAGAAAATTTATAGAAATTAAATTTTAGGATATGATACAATTATAATTTAATAAAAATTTATGAATTTTACAAGTTTAAGTGTCATTAATATGCTTATTTATTGTCTTAACCCCAGGTAAACACGTTTTCACATTAATTATGGTAACATAATTTAAATTTTTTTACAATTCATTATGACTGAACGATAGGTCTAACCAATTAAATTATATTAATTACTATGGTTCCCTATGTGGAAAAAATTTTATGACATTAAATTCAATAAGTGGAAGAATATAATTTTAAATAAGTATGCAAATCACAATGAAAACCCTCTTTCGAATAATGCATTTTTAAAACTAAATATGTATTTAATTTTATTCCATGCATTGCAAAAAAATAAAATGAATACTAATTTTTTTATTTATAATATATAAATATATATATATATTATTAAAAAAATTAATCTACATATATTAATTTAATTTATTATGATAAATAAAAATTGCATGCATAAAAAGATTTTATAAAAATGTTTTACATGCACAAAAATGATCATATACAAAAATCAAGTATAATTTTTATTCCTGTGTAATTAATTAGATAAACTAATATTAAAGTATATTTCTATTAATTTAAAACGTAATTTGACTTTTAAATTACTTTATTTAATGAAAAATTATGGGTTTATAAAAAAATAAATATTTTTCAGTATTTACTGAAAAATAAATCTTTATCGAAAATTACACAAAATTCACTATAATATAATACTGATATAATAATTTTAAAATTTCAATTAATTTAATCAAATATAATATATAAAAATAATATAAATTAGTTAAAATTTCCCCATGAAAAAAATATAAAAACCATTTTTGAAGATTTTTTTAAAGAGTACTACAACATTTTTCAAAATTAAGAACATATTTATTATGAACTAATGAATAAAATTTGTTATTTAAATCCATTGTAGATAATTTTTCTAATTTGGTTTTTACTATTTAAACCTACCAATTTGACAGTTAGGTTAGACATGATTACTATACCATGGTTTGTTTCGACTTAGGTTTTCATGTAAAGTTATCTATTGAATGCTTCATATTGATTTCGAAGGAAAAAATCTAAAATAATTGGGTATTATATAATCAATGCTCAAAAATACATTAAATTAATCAAATGGAAGAATAATAATATATCAAATAATCACATTCCCATAAATATCAACATTTTTCGAAAATAATCTTACAACTACAAGATGTATCCAATAATTCTATATCAAATCATTGGGGTGGTGATTTTGGTGCTCATAGAATACATGAAAGATATTTTAGATATTTTAGAATCATAATTCCATAAGGCACAAATAATTTATACTGAAGGATATGTATACCATAATTATCGTGATCCACTTTAATGATTATCATAATATAGATTCATCCTTTTTACCTTTGTTTTAGAAGTTATGGATGATTCCTATCTTTATTATCCCTTTGGCTGTCACAATTTTTATAATAACCAAATTACTTGCAATTTAAGAATTTGTGTGTAGATGGTGTATTAGTTGGTATCTCTATACCATACATAGTATTAGAGAAACTTATCATCTCTATTTCATAATCCTGAACATCTTTTCATATCCTTCCACACATAAAACATATTCTTGTTCATTTAAGACATTCCATTGGGTGTTTCTTTCCACATTCTTGAAATATGGTAAGTTTAATCAAATTTCTTTGATGGTAATGTTCAAGTAAAAATCTATAAAACTAAATCCTAATCTTACTTGTTAAAATTCAGAATATTTTATTTTTTGGGATTGTAATGATCAATTGTAAATGATGGGTGGGAATAACTACAATATTTTCAACACCAAGTTCTACACAATTTGGATAATCATTGGGATAATTATGGTATTTCCCATCATATCGCTTATTAACATGATATCCCTTTTCTCCATAAATTATATAAATAAATTAAAATTGATGAATGGGAATATATAAATTAATAAATTTATAGAGTGGAACTATAAAACTGAATTAAGAAACTCATAAATGATATATATTAGAAAACATATTAATCTCAATCTTTTAATATATGTTATTCATGGTTATTTTTTTATTATATTATTTAACCAAGAAAGTCATATATTAATCCACAAAATTTAATTTAAATCCATCACAACAGTTCATAATGATCATGTGAATTTCCAAATGATATCCCCTAGGAGTGTCAAACTATGTGTGTAGTTAGGATCCTTTATCATACACCAACTGAAGGTTCAGTTAATACTCACACAACATTTTTAAAAGCTATTACCTCTAACTTCACTTTTTATAAATCTTATATCAACTTCTTTAAACCCAAAAATAGATGTTATTAAAAGTAAAATATACTCCATAAAGTTTAAATATATTTTAATGTGTTTTACTAGACACATATATAGTATTCTCACTAATTCTCTCCAATCCTATTCAAAACAAAAAACAAAAACCATGCTACACAATCAACTATAATAAAATGGAACTTCACACTAAAATATGGTGCTAAAATTAATTATTTTTATACTATAATCATTAATAGGTGTGATATTCGAAGACAAAATTTCATATACTATAAATATTTTCAATGTTTAAAAATTATATCTCATAATAATCTAAAAATAAAAAAATCAATAGATTTAGTGTTGTTAGAGATTAGAATCACATAAATAATATTATAAACAATATTCAATTATCAGAGAATAAAAGATCCTCTTCACTATAACTCTTATTCTATAAAAATATTCATTAATTAGGAAATGGAAAACATAAGATAAGGGTGAGAACAAAAACCTATTTAGGGAAAAACTTATGATTACACCATCAATGGTTAGTTAATAAGCATGTTGGATATATTAGAATGTGAGAAATAACTAATGGAAAAGAACAAGTAATAATAAGATTTATTTATAAGGTATAATATAAAGACTTTAAATCTCATATGATCTAACATATACCATGGTTAAGACTGTGTAATCGTGATAAAATAATCATGATCTAGAGAACATGACATATGACTATAACATGGAGATGTGGAATAAAAATAAAAATAATAAATTATGATATTGTGGTCATAGTAAATTGAAATTTTTTCTGATAAAAGTGTTTATGTGAATATATAAACTCAAATAAAATCACAAAAATTCTCTATGATCATTCAAAACTACAAAATCATTCTCTAAAACTCGTTGTCAATGAATATAAATGTATATTCACTCAAGCATAGTCATCATGTGAATAGATCACAAAAAATACACTCATGCACAGTCCTTGTGAGAAAATATAACTACAAATTCGCTCTTTTATAGTATTATCCATCATAATAAACAATTAATACAATCAATTAAATTATTCATGATCATATCTAATGACCAAGACACTCAAACATGGTATTTTTGTACAAAACTAATTGAAAATAAACTCCAACAAAAATTCATTATATCACGAGGTAGAAATATGTAATTAATAAATTATAGGGCTATATAAGACCCCACATATCTCAAAATGTAATAATTAAAAAATCATTCTATAAATATCCATTATATATCATATTCTAAATGACCAATGAAATGAGAATGGGTTTCATAAAATCTATAAATAGTGTCACCTAAAATGAACTCTATAGTTAGATTAGTTTATACTGAAAATTTAAGCATCCAAAATATGTTTTTACCAAGTCAATTTATATGGTGATTCATAAAACATAACCACAATGGGGTAATATATTTTATATATTAATAGGAAATTAAATATGAGGTCAGATAAAGTTTTTTAGAAAACATTTCTTAATAACACCATAAAGTGACCAAGTTACCAGACACATTTAGAAATCATTTTACTGAATTTAACATATAAAAACCTATAGAAATCAATATAAATGAAATGTATATATTATATCTTAGACAATATATAAATTGTTTTATAGGAAATACTTGGAGGAAGATAAAAAATGAATCTGAAGGGAAAATCCCCGCAAATATTTTGAAAATTATTTTATTCAAACTGTATCATAAAAAACTAATAAATATTATTTTTGAAAATAAATATAAAAAAATATAAATATAACAACATATAATAAATATTTTTATTTCACTATATTAATGGAATGGAGTTGTGTAATGAGAGAATATTTATATTGATGAAAAATTATCTTTAAAGAAGAGGAGAATAATTCAAAATAACCTTACACATATGTGGGATGAAAATTTATCAATAATGATAATTTTAATTAAAATTGTTGTTTCACCATATAGAACGTTATTATTAGAATGTTTTTTTCGATCGAAGAAATCATTCATACAATAAAGAAGATATATGAATAAATATTATAACTCAAGGAAATAGAGTTGAGTTAACAAAACCCTAATGGTTTTGGTATCCATTGAATCAAAATCCAATGAATGATATAACATGATATGGATTTTTAAATACCTTGATTTTAATAAAGGGTTTGATAAATGGAAGATATATGGTTATATTTGTATCACAGAAATAAATTAGCAGTGAATATGACATATATAACAATGATAAAATGAGGCAAGAAACCATTACCCTAACACTCAACTTACATGAAAGCACTTTAACATCCTATATAATAAGCATAACTATATTAATAAATAATTTAAAAAACTAATTCATATTTATTATATTTTTAATATTCACTATATAATTATGAGTTATTTATTATTCATTTTCATTATCAGATGTTAGTAATTTTTATTATTTCATAAAGTCATTATAATATTGATGTTGATCAAAATTATGTGATGCCATGTTAATAATTAAAATTTTATTTATGGATCTAGAATAGATCTAGCATAATTATTTATAAATTACTAATTTCATTACCAAAGAGTTTTAGTTAGGATAATCTAGTTTGAAATCGACGGTAAACTTGTTTCATGTTATTTAACGATATCCAAAGATTAATTTATAACGATTTTTGATTTTTATATACACTTTTAGAATCATATTCCAGAAATATATTACTCCATAATATCATAAATATTAAATAAATATAATGTAACAACCATATATGTAATAAGGTGATGAAAAATTAAACATGTTGTCCATAGAGGCAGAATTCTGCAAATATTCAAGAGTGTCCTTTTTAGTTTTCAATGATTGGTAACAAAAAAAGAAAATTATTGTTTAATTTTATTGAATAAAAATTATTTCATATAAATAATATTTATTCACTATAATATTTTTCATATTTTTTACATTTAATGTTATCTTGAAAAATGTAGCAAGTCATTCATGGGGGTTCTAGTCAGCATAGAGCACAAGTGATGGAATCATTTTCCGAATGAATGGAAGGGGAATATATAAAGTATGTATAATGAATATAATTTTTTTTTAAATATTTTAATGCATAGATAGGATCCATTTTATAATTTGATTGTGGGTGTATTTTTTTGGTGTAGAATCATGAATATAAAATTACCATTATCACTCTTACAAAAAACACCCAATGGTTCCCTAATCCATAATTTGGTACAGACCTGCTTACCAAAGGTAGACGATCATGTAGATATTCATGACTGGTGACTCTCATGGAGTTGTATTGGTCAATAAGATGGGAGGTCGGGCACATCAAACACTTTTGGGGGGATTTATTTCTTTCTATGAGACTCTATTCTATATTTAAGATGTGTTGTTGAATCTCTTCCTAATTCGGATATAGAATTTGTTACCCTAAAAAAATATCATGGGTTAATTCTCATTCATATTAATAAGACTAAGGTCTCTTTAGTGAATCTATCTGTATAAATATGAGGTTCTCCATCATTCTCCTATAATGGAAGTTTCTTATGTGTTTTAGTCATATAACCAAGTTCTTCACAATGTTCTTCCATAAAAATAGGTGATTAATATTCCGAGGAGGGGATTGATCCATTATGAGGCATCCTATATATCTTGGTTATTTTTGGAATCAAACCCCACATAGTTCATTAGACCCATGGAATTTAACGTCATGAAAAATGTCTTATATGAGGATTATGGGCACCAAGTATTCAATATTGGTACCTAGAGGGATGTCCTATATATCTCAAGTATAGAGAGAATAATAGTTCTCATAGTTTATTTGTTGAGGGATTATATATTGAGGTTAACCTTGTCATTTTAGAGACTCATTGTGTAGATGAAATGAATATTTCCATTTCTTAACCTCATGTGAACTATGATTAGTGTGAGAAACAAGGGAAATAAAATGATCATTTTTGGTTCTCATCACATGGGACATATAAACTGGGACTACCCTGAGATAATTTATTATGGAACTCAGGCCTCGGGGAGACTTCCTACGTATCCTAGTTTTGGAAGGAATCACATTCATTATAGCTTAGTTCATTTATCAGTCCTCTGATGGATGAGGTGGATTCATCATCCCACAAGAATGGTTGCGTCCCGATGAATAAAAATGGATTTTTCATAAGGGTTACATGAAAATTAATGTTAATTTGAGCCCAAGACTTAGGAAGGTTTCCTATATATCCTGGTTATTGTAGAAATCATAGTTCTCACTGTTCAATCCCACCCTTTGGATTTTACCCAAGGTATATTCCCATGTGTTTAGGCTAATGTGTCATGCCACTTATTGTGGATTTATATAAATATGTTACCCTGGTTAGTGGAGACTAATGATGAAAATGATATAATTATTGAAACTCTCTATGATCCTGTGAGCTATGGTCAATGTGAGAAACAAGGAATGAAAAATGATCAATATCATATCCTGGAGAGTGAGAGACTTACATATTGGGATAGTTCAGGGGACATTAAACCTTGAATAAGAGTACTACCTATCCAGTATATTCCAGGAATCAAAGTTTTCAAACTTCTTTTGGTCATGACATACACTTTGAGGTTTCCCAACTATTTTGGGACATATCATGTTATGTCACTGGTTGGGGCATACTCTATGAGGTTTCCCTAATTGATCACTATAGAACTCGAACCTTGAAGTGGTGGCCTATGTATCCTGAATATGGAAGGAATTGGAGTCATCATAGTTACTTAGGTCTGATATTACACTATGAGGTTTCCCTAGTCTTTTGGGACATATCATATATTGTCTCTAGTTGGGGATTGCACTACAAGGTTTCCTTTATAACTATGGAACTAGAGCACGAATATGTGGCTGATATATCATAAATATGAAAGGAAAACGATTTTTCATAGTTATTTAGGTCAGGGTTTACACTATGAGGTTTCACTAGTCTTTTGGACATATCACGTTATGTCTCTAGTCATGTCTTACACATTGATGTTTCCCAAGATGATCACTATGGAACTCGAACCTCTAAGTGGTGGAATATCTATCCTCAATATAGTAGGAATCAGAGTCATAATAGTTACTCAGATTGGGGCTTACAATATGTGGATTCCCTTGTCTTTCTTGCCTTCCTAACACGTGCTGATTTTCCTCTAGTCCTGATATGTTGGAGTGTATCTACCTAGCATATCTTAAGACAACTAAATTATCTAGATAGTCTTTTTAAATTAATTATCATTACCCGAGTAGAATATCCAATGGTTTTCTAATGATCAAAGAAGAATTGTCTAGAGGGTATCACAAGATCCTGGTGGTCTATCTTGGAAGCCATTGCATGACCCAGATGACTTGTCTAGAGAGTGTCCCATGGTCTAGGTGTCTTTACCTAGTTTCATTCATAAGAGAAGGCTTGACACATGTGGAGGGTGTTGTAAGAGTCAATATGAAAAATCTAAGAAGCTATCACATGTCTTTGATAACATCCCTAGAGGGCATTATGAGACCTAGAAGATATGTTTGGAGACTATCACGAGTGCCAGATAACTTTCCTAGAGGGTGTCACGAGAGCCTAGTTGACATGTGATTATGCCACCATGAGACTCAGATGAAATGAATGGGCACCATTATATGAGTCAGCTGATGTGTCTAAAGGATGTCGTAAGGTTTGGGCGATGATCCCAGGTGGGCATCTAAAGACTAAAGTGGTGTGCCCAAGGAGAACCGCATGACATGCTCTAAAATGCCCTAGAGTATTTCACATGACCCACATTTCATGGTAGAGGGGTGTCACGATATCTATACGATATTTCATGGTGTTGTTTCATGTCTTTGATGGTTCACACGAAGCACATGAGGGTTAGAAAATATTTTTTTGGATAATTCTTACACCCAGTGTCTTTTTTCTTTCCCTTGTATCATGAATTACATAGATTTATTCAATACTAGTTTATTTTTAGTCTCACATAATCCATAATATGTCTAATATTTTCTTCAAACATATTTACAAAATTCCTTCATGTGATATATGAATAATCACGAGATGTGATTAATTTATGGCACATGATCACTCCAACAGTTAGCCAATATATTACCTGATAGAAGAATTGCTAGTTGTGAGATCATCTACTCCAAGAAATTCTCTCTGATGCTTGGCTTTTCTCATGCATCTTGTGGTGAAAAAATTCTACCCTGCATCTAAGCGTCCATAGGTACCTTTTTTCCAACAAGGGTGGGGAATTTATAGGCCTTTCAACCACATTTGTTTTCCAATTTTCAAAGTGTATTGGGTACAGATCCAGGATGGAGTCATTGAAGGGGTCAAGAACCACACATCTTTGAAAAACATTTTTGTAGATATCTCCAAGGGAATAACCTAATTTTTAGTGACTACGAGTCCCTACCTTCAAAGATTTCTTTATTAGATTATTGTCAATTATTTGTGACTTTATGACTCATAAATATATGCTAAAGGACTTCGATATTGTCATATGAAAACATCCATGGGCCTTCTTTAGATCAATGTGCCTACTAAAAGGCTTCCATGATATGATCGATTCCTTTCGTATGACATTTTGTGAGTCAAGGGTGGCTTTTTCGGGGGTTTCCATGAGATCAAGGTGGATTTTCTAGTAGTATCATAGGACCATGCTGAAAACATCATTAGCATGTCACAAACATTTCACAACAATGAGAGGTCCCACATCCTTTATCTTCCTTGTTTTATTTTTCAAAGTTCAAGGATTATGTAAATATTTATAAGTTTCTTTGAGGATATTTTCTCTATTTTTTTGGTGATACTTTGCATAACCAAAATAGGTCTTTTAAAGGTGGACCTAAATTTCATAGAAAAACCCCTCATTTTTTCCTTGCAGAGATAAATGGGGAGAAATAGGCTTCCTAGAAATATTAGAGGCCTTTCCCATGATAAGGATGACATGAAAAATGTGCCTTGTGGAATATTTTGATTCAAGAGGGATGTGTCACCTGATGATAAATAACCCTGAGAGGCCCCCACATCCCCCTTTATTTCCATTATTTTATTCAACAATGATTAAAGGATATAGTGTGGTTTTCTAGATGTTTTCAAGGTTTATTTTCCTTCCCATCCGTGATGCATCTCATGATCCTTAGGTCCGTAAGATGCCTCTGTTATTTGGATATTTTCCTTCTATTTTTAATTTATTTTTTTTGTACTGTCAGGCACTTTCCAATTTCTAACCATTTCTCATGGGGGAACTCATTTGGCTACTACCATGTGGCCACTAGTTATCCAGAGCACCTTTTCAAGAGCAGGAAGATTTTTTAAAAGTGGCTTCATGGTATCCACTACAATCTATGAACTGCACATGGTAATTTTATGTGACCATATGATTGTTACATGATCACGAGTCCTTATAAGGATCACATGATCCAAAGGTATCCATCCCTACTTCTTCCTTTTCGTTTGTGGGAAAAAATAATATTCATATTTAGGTATTTATTCAATTGTGAATTTACTGACACTCATTCAAAGGGTGTCAATAAAATCCCTAACTCATGAGGGTTGTCTGTTGGGATAATGGATCAGTTATAAGGAAAGTTAATCCCCACTAGAGTCATTGGTAGTGTCGTGAATCAGTGTGTTGGGTTACATTTGGTCTATAGGGGAACACTTGGTATTCCATGGAAGGACCTATTTATAGAGGGAAGGAGGAAAAAATTAGGCATTATTTACCATTTCTACAGACCTCTCACACCTTTACTCCAACATATACTCCTACCACAAAACTATTTCATGATTCCTCACCGTGAGACCTCATCATGAAATCATTCCCACAATATCTCTTTCTCTTTGTCATTTTTCTAGTCTGAATAAGAACCATACCTCAGTAATTTTTTTGAACTTCAATAATGAGGTTATTTGATTGTCTTGAGGGTGTTCACGAGATCTACTTGTTCTATTATATTATCAATTGATCATTATGTGATTCACATGACCATGTTTAGGTTACGTGATCACAAGTATCCGAAGGGGTCATGTGGTTATGTGATTCCCTAAAGGGGTAATGCGACCTGAAAATACTTTAGAGGTGAAGTGATTAACGGACTCCTTATTTGATTTTTCAATTAATTAGTTGATTCATGAGATGATCATGATTTTTTTAGGACTTTTATATCATTCCATTGATAAGAATTCATTCTATCTATCTGATATATGCCACTTACATATTTTAAGATGGAAACTGGATCCTGTCGATCTACCCTACCTATGACCAATCAAAGGGCTGTGATTTCAAGGAAATGAATTATTGACCCTCGATATCATGTGGATTCAAATAATGATATTTTTAAGAAGTTACTTTTGTTTGAGATTTGGGATTACCCCCTTTCTCATCGACTAACTCTGTATGGGTTTGGTTTTCTGGATGATGCCATCATTCCTTCTTCTGATTTCAATATGCCATCTCACTGGGTGCCAACCTCTATTAATAGTGTTTGAATGAAAATTGTTACAGATGGACGGTTGGTTGTGTCCCTACCCATAGGCTCATCTTATCTATTGGGAAACTCTCTTCCATTCCTAGATTCCCATGAATTCATTCAAAAACCTATTTCTTAGTGTCATTAAACTATAATTACATCTAATCTGAATAATACGGGAAGCATGTGGTACTAAAAATGGGATCTTAATCTCGATGATAATTTCTCTGATTAGTGGTCATGGACCTTCTTGGTTAGGTAAAGTTACTTGCAGTTTGTTGATAATTTATATAGGGTTTATCTTTATGAAGTTATGTGGATCTCCCAGTTCATCGTCTATCCTGACCTTCTTCAAGACATGATCAACAATTCGTGCCCTAGAACCAAAACATTTCCATAGTGAGGTGGGAATCAGCCTATGAGACACAATCAACTAAGTAAAATTAATCCCCTTGAAAAATATATGATGAGTTCCTCCCGACTTTAAGTGTCTGGGATGATCCCTTGAAGACTCCTATATTGGTGTGAAACATGTTTTTTATTTTTAATGAAAAGATGAAAAAGGATTTGATTATGTGATTGATTATCTCTTCCAAGGTCTGGATTGATATATTCCACTATATTATATTAGTCATTCCGTCTATTATACATCCTCATTGGTTCCCTTCTCAACAAGTCTATGATAGTGATGGATCATATTGGGCCATTTTAGAGGCTAGATAAAATACCTCATGGGGATATTATAAAAACACCAAGATCTATTCAAGCCTAAGAATCATAGTATTTAAAGATTTTTTTGAATTGGTGGATTTTTTTTGGCTAGGGATGGATTCTCAGGGATCAGAGTTATCATATTGGATATGCTGGCACAACTTATATAAGGGTAGTGTCTCAATTTAGAAGTACCAATCTGTGAAATCCTTCACCAATTCCTTGGCCATATTGAAAATAGTATCAGAATTTACATGATCAGTAGTCATCTTTATTTTCTATTAGGATGGATAGGGGATAACATTCATTGTTATGAAAATTATAATTCTAGTTGGATCCCTTATTTGTATTCCGTCACTAGACTATTGAATATATCATGAGTTGGTACAATTTCTCTAAGTCCTTCTGAGGTTAATGACTCGCTAATTCAATCTACTATCTTTGATTTTACTCCCTTTCACACATCAGTTGAATCAATTATTGATAAAAATGGTGATTACCATGATGAATGGTCATATATGATCATTCTTTGGGATATGGTTCTCATATCTAGAGTGGAAGAACTCATTATCTGTAGAGTTTATGAACCCTATCGGTTTGATTGTATGTTTGGATACATTCTAAGGATCTCCCCTCTTCCTTTAGTTAACATTTGAGGGGAGTGACATCCTGGAGTAATCTACTAATTTTGGAAGATGCTAGCATGTGAAGATATTAAGGCTGATATCAAACTTCTCTCACTGACACTTCTACCTTTCTTACCATGAATTATGCTCAGGATTGGGTATTAGCTTACCCAGTTGGTGGGCTATGACAGCTATTCTATCATGCGGATAGACCTTTTTCATTACCAAACACTATATATTTTGAAACAATGGATCCAATTGAATAACTGGGGTGACATTAAGGTAGCAACCTCATTTTGGTTATGATTATTCTAGTGGTGAAACTGACTCTATTAAGGAAGTTATTCCTCTAACAAAGGCTATTAAGGGCACTATTATCGAGGGTATAACACATGAGGTTTCTTCTCCAGCTTTTATAACAAGAAAAATATTTTCTTCCCCCTTCTGATTCAATCTCATCAGTCGTAAAGGATCATAAAAAACATATGATAATTTGGAAATATATCCATTATTTTATCCTAGACTTCGATATTTTGAGAATCCCTAATGTTACTCATCCCTTATGATTATATTGACTGAACAAGAATGCCTAGAATTGATTTTTTAAATTATAATAGGTTCCCTTTGAGAGATCCTTGTGAATTACTACCAATATGAGATCCTTTATTGATAATCTATTCCATCTATCTTGAAATCACTCGATTTGCAGATGGATTGTATGGTAGGATATATGTCATAGAGGGAGATTTCTCTATCCTTATATGAATCTTATTATCTTGGTTAGAGTACCTTGATTACTACTAAGGCCATATGGTGTTCCTTACAACAATTTTCAAGACAAATCACTATTGTGATGTAGTTTATGGACTTTTTTCTAAGACTTCATATTGCATTAGTTTAGGGTATTTTTGGTCAGACCTAATATTTCTCTAGTTTAGGGACTTTTAGGTCAGACCAGATATTGATATAGAATATGGTCTTTTATCTCAGACTTGATATTTCTATAGTTTCTTGTATTTTACCTCGAAACATATATCTCATTAGTTTAGTGTCTTTTTTCTCAGACCTAGATGTGATGTCTTTTAGGGCCTTTTAGCTTAGACCTAATATCACTTTAGTTTAGGTTATTTTAGGTTAGAGCTATATTTGCATTAGTTTTGGGTCTTTTAGCTTGGACCATGGAGTTTTGTTGTTTAGGATATTTTTTATAAGGCCTTATATTTCTTTAATTTTGTGTTATTTAGCTCAGACCTATATGTTATTTAGTTTATGGTGTTTTATATCAGACCTTACTTTGCTGTAGTTTAGGGCCTTTTAGCTCGAACTATAGTGCACATTGGTTTAGGTTATTTTATCTTATACCTATATGTGTTTCCATTTGTGGTATTTTATCCCAGGATTAATATTTCTCTAATTTAGGTTCCTTTAGATCAGACCTAGATGTGATTTTTTTAGGATACATTAGCTCATACCTTGATATGCTATAGTGTAGGGTCTTTTTGCTCGAACCTTGATTTGTTTTAGCTTAGACCAAAATGTGTTCTAATTTAGGGTCTTTTATATTTGAACTTATATTTCTCTAGATTAGGTTCTTTGATCTTGGACATAGACGTGCTATAGTTTAGGTTATTTTATCTTATACCTAAATTTCATGTAGTTTAGGGTCTTTTAGCTCAGGCCTAACATTACTATAGTTTAGGGTCTTCTAGCTTAGACCTAGATGCACTTTAGTTTAGAGTGTTTTAGCTCAGAAAATGATGTGCTATTTTTTAGTGTATTTTAGCATATAACTTATGTCACATTAGTTTATAGTATTTTGGCTCAGACCTGATATTATCATGGAATATGGTGGATACATGTCCAGAGATGTTTAGACACACTGGGGTGTTGAATGCTTCCACAATAATATTTGGGCTCACAAGGGTCAAAATTTCCTTTTTCAGAGTGAATCATTTTGTTGATGACCATTGGTGCATATTCATGAGCCATATGCATGCGTTCATAGTCAGGAAAGGGTTCCTTGAAGGCAATTATCTCTTTTAGAGGCCATGAAATATTTATGGAGGTAACATGGTGGAAGAAAAAATACAATGGATATTAGGTCCTCCTAAATAGTTTGAATGTGGGTTATATAAATCATAACCCAAAGTCTTTTTCAATGAATATGATATGGGGAAGACATTATAGGGAGGACCCCTAACACTCTTAGTTGTCGAGTTCTACCGTGGTGTTTCCAGGGCTCACAGGGAGTAGAGATCATTTATGAAACAGTGGAGATTCCTTTAGTAAGAGGGTTAGGGCCCTTATGTGTTGGTAGCATATCCAATAAAAATATGATATCAAATTTTTTCCAAGGGATATTAAAGATTTAGTAAGACTCAAACATCTAGATTATGGGGTTGGGTATGAGAGGAATTCTATCCAAGAAGGGTTTTATCACCCTCGGGAAGTTTATTTCATGATTATGAAGTTCGATACCAATGACATGTGGTTTCGAATAATGAGGTGTGGGCCATCAAAGGAATGATAATGTAGTGTTTTATTCTATCCTTAAGAAAGTGTACAAAACACGGTGACATAACATCACATATTTCTAACCTGTTCAGATATTTTGGTACATGGATTGTTAATCATGGACCGAAGTACTCAAACATGAAGGATGACATGGGATAGTCACATTAGAAGCATTTTAGCCACACTAGTTTTTGGGTGCTTCCATGAAGATGTTTGGGATCATAAGGATTAGAATATACTTTTTTTAGAGTGACACATTTGGTTGATTACCATAGGCACATATGCATGAGGCATAGACATGCCTAAATAGTCAATCAAAGGGTTCTGTGAAGCTGGATATAGTTTCCATGGGCCATGAAAGGATTATGTTGATCTAAGGCACCCAAATAATTAGGTTTTATTTTCAAAAAGTGTAATATCCAAGAAGGTTTCAAACACCCTAAGCATTGTGTCACTACCTAGAGAACATATTCTTGTGGCAAAGAGATTCAAAAAATCATTTCTCTAACATTTTCCTGGAATAGGGTGTCTAGTGAGCATAGATTGTATTTTACAAGGTCTACAATGTGGAACCTATTATCTTTATGGCTTATAAAGTTTCCATAATTTTTTCCTAAACTCTGTAGATGAATAGTTTAGCGAGTGAGTACTTGAAAATTTCTCAGGTCTCCCTTTTGGGTTTTAAACCTAAAAAGTTTTGTGTTTCTTTTACAAGTTATTTTGAGTCTTATAATTAGGACCATTATAGCCTAGTGTTTAAGTATGTTCATATTTTATCGATGAACATGAATTTTGAGGTTATGAATCACATGGAAATAATATGAGAAATGTTACACAAGAGCCTAACTGGGATACCCAAGGTCAAGAGAACTCCAAATCCCTTCTATGTGGGAGATAGAAATTTTGTAAACATAGATCGAGGTTCTCAGGTTTTGAGTAATGATATGGGATAGTCATATCAGGGAGTGGTTCAGATTAAAAAATGGTGTTGAGTTCTGCCTCAATGATGTCATGCTCACAAGAATTATAAATCCCTTTTATATTGGGTGATGATTTCATTGGTTGGTGGGTTTCAAGCCCTTATGCATCAATAGAAAGGCCAAAATGAGAGACAACTTTTTGTTTCCATGTTATATGAAAGGTTTATAGTAACCTAAGGCACTCAAACATGATGTATGGAGCTTGGATTGTGGTTTATTTGAAATAATGTATAATCACCTTATTCTCTAGTTGACCTAGGTAAGGCTCTTACAATCCTTCAATAAGGAATTAAGAATGGGTGATGTTCTGCATAGTTTATCATCATGTAGTGGGGATGTTTTCTGTTTAATTTAATGTCATTTGGTAAGGACATATTTAAATGCATTTTATCATCATGTGATGAGGAAGTAAGAAACAAAGTGAATGGATGGAAATGTTATGGTTAGGCCTAAGGGTAGAAGTCAAAGCGTCATCATGTATTTCATGAGAATGAGAATAAATACCACACAAAGTTCAGAAATATGTGTAGTTTAATGTCATGCGTTGAGGATGTGGATAGCCCAACATGAAATAGTGGTATCACTACTAGTCCCATGAATAGAATTATGGGTTTTATTATGTATCCCATGGTGATGGGAATCAAGCCACATGTAGTTATTAATGAATTCCCATGTATAGGTCTGACCTTTATGTGAAGAGGGTGAATATGCATATTGATTTGATAGGACCAATATTTATGTTGGAAATGTAGATGTCGCAACATATACTATGAGGATATAAATCAAGTCCCACATAGTTTTTGAGTAGGAAATACTGTATGTTGGTTTGGCCCATACATAGAGGTGGGAATTATTTATTTTAATTATTATAGATAGGGTCAAGATTCAATATCCAGGCATCACTTTGTATCCTGTAATGATAGGAATAAATCTACATATATTTTATAAGGAACCACATAGTTTAATGTCTTACAGCTAGGATGAAGATAAGCTAATGCGGAAAAGGGTTGATGTTGTGGCTGGGCCTGAGTATTGATGTTTGGGTATCGATACATACCTCATTAAAATGAGAATCAAGCCACACATAGATCTTGAAGAATCATGCAATTTAATCTCATGAAACAAGGATGTGGGATCCCTATTGTGAATAAGGATAGAGTGGATGGAGGTGTTGTAGAAGTCCAAAACCAACTATAGTGGTACTCTTAGGTGGGGATCATATGAGTATGTAGTTTAATTTCATGTATAGGATATTAAATGTGCAATTTTATTTCATACAATGAGGAATCATGGTATTACTTTTATGGCCTTTCTTTCAAGACCCATATAGGCTTATCAAAACATGTTATGCCTTGTTTGAGAGCGGAATCCCATACCAAAACTCCTAAGACCACATGAGCTATGTTATGTGTGATAAACAAGGATTGAAAATGGTCCTTATCATATTTTAGTGACATTTATTTGAAGGATATGTGTATTTTGTATCATGTGGTTGATGGACCAAGATATAAGATCAATGCATCCCTACATATCTAACTAGAAAATAAAATCAATCCATAAATAGTTCTAAGAAATTAAATCATTTTAACATCATGTAGTAAGTATTTGGGTGACACAACATGAATGAAAATGGATATTATGGATCCATGTAGTTTTATGTCATGTAGTAAGGACATTGAACACCCTTCGTGAAGGGAAAAGATTGTTGAGAATCCATGTAGTTTTACATCATGTGTTAAGAACATTTTCCTTGCATTTTAATGTCATGTGGTAAGAACATTGGATCTCCCAATGCGAAAAGAAAGTAATCTTATGTCTAGGTCCAAGAATTGAGGCATTGGTGTCACCATGTGTACTGTAATAACAAGAATCAAGACATGCATATTTCTTGTGGAACCATTTAGTTTAACATCATGTGGAAAGGATTAACACCGTAAAATTTATCATCATGTGGTTAGAGAAAAGTTGTACAGTTTAACATCATGTACTCATGATGAATGTAGTGGTTTAGTCTGGTGTGGATACCCATTGAATCATAGCTATGCAAAATATTTCTTGAGGAATCTCACATTGGTGGGAGGTGTGACACACTACTCATCCATGGTGGACAATGAATATGATCCATTATAATAAACCTTATGTTTGAAATAAGGATATTCCCACATGGGTTCTAGTTTTTAGGGAACCTTTCTTTGTATAATTATTTTTCTTAGAGATAGAAAAAATTCCCCTTGGAAGAATGAACAAAGGATAACCTTTTTATTAAATCCCCATGAATTCCAATTTGGATGGAACTCCATGTCGTGTAGTGTGTGCAATCTGTTCTCATCTAGTTGTTCGAATTCATCCATAAAATTTTGTGAATTTTTATCATCTGAGAGATGTATGAAAATAAACGTATATTGATCTCAATTGTTAACACTTATTCTATCCCATACACCAATGAGTATAGAATTTCCTAAGTGGTAGTACGTGTTCATGTAAGATAGGACCATAATTCATGTATGCGTTTTTCTAACCAAGAATTATAATCCTTGTTCACAATCTTATGAATTACATTTGATAGAGTCTTATTGAAGTCCTATATCTATCCATTTCCACTACATGATATCAATATGAGTGATTATACTTGATATTATAATCTTAGTTCAGTCTATTGAAATATTTATAATAGAATTTTGTTCCATTTTTGGTCAATATTGTGTGAGGGACCCCGAACCAGGTGATGATATGGGACATTATGAAGTTGATGTTATTATATATCCCAACTCCTTTAATAGTTTTTACCTCAATCCATTTGGAAAATAATTCAATAATTGTAAGGATGTAATTGAACTACTTATCTATGGCAAGGGGATATGGCCCCACAACATCCATTCCCCCAAACCAAAAAAAGGCCTAGAATATTTTTTTGTATGTAGAAATTATGAGGGTTGATGAATTAATTTTTTCTTAGATCTATCATGCATGAGATTTCTTGGTGAATTCTATGTGGTCATGTATCATGGTTTTCTATCAATATCCCATCCTCATAATTTGGTGGTAGGGCTTGATTTCAGACTGATGGGTGCCATAAGTGCCTGCATGGACATCTTCCCTGATGGAAAGAATATTTCCTTCTACTATGAAACTGAGGAGGATTAAATTAAATCCTAATTTTTAAAGGTCTTTTTTCAAATTTATACCATCCTACATTGTGAAATTTTCTAACAATCACTGAATCTATTCCCTTCTGGCACAATTTGTTGGGAGAATCTATCTTTGAAGATAGAAAATTATGAGATCCATCCATCCAAGGGTGGTTATTGCCTCATCACACTTTGGTGTAGTGCTGACCTGATTGATTTCTTCCAAACCACATATGATGATATATGTGGCCATTATTTTATTGTGTGATATAAAATATTTCATCCACCTGATAAGGGTCATCTAGGAAAATGGCTTCATTAGCCAAAGCGTCAGTGGAAACATTTTTGTGATCAAGGAACATGTAACAATGTTTGATCAAAAGAAAATTCTTCCATCAATACCATGATGTAGCTAGTGAGAGGCCTTAGTTATTCATTTTAATGGTATATTCACCATCGATGTGTTTTATCACCAATTATAATCCACATTTGATTTTTAGGAAGGATATGCAGAGTTGTAGGGCTAGTTCCAATACAGTGACGTGGTCTTGATATTCTGCCCCATTATTTCTGTAGCCCTCAAATAGTGAGAAAGAGTTGGGAAAAACTTTTTTGTATGGAGAGACTAATAAAATTACTAAACAAAGAAGATTTATCATTGAGTTTTATAACCCTATGCTGATAAGGATTTGGAGGTTCCAAAAAGTACATCACTTTTTTCCAGGAAGTTTAATGGGCATAGAAGACCTCTTGATATAAGAGATCAGTGCATTTTGGTGTATTTTTCCAGGGAAGGATGTGCTGTCAGGAAATCAGATAGGGAATTTCCTTTCATTAAATTTATAACATGAACTGAATTTCATATTTCTATAGAATGAACTCACATAGAGCCAAGTACCCAATCAACATATGAAGAATAATGATGTAATTGAGAGGATAAATATGAGATACTAGGTGGACTTTGTGGTGTTTAATGTAATTACATAGTTTTTCAACATAAAGATGAGTTCAAGGTATTTGTTCTCAACATCATTATATATATTCTTAGTACCTAGAATCATTCAGATGAGGTAGTGGATACCATTTTCACTTCCTACATCATTTTTCAGTGTGGGGAGGGTGCCTAATGAGTGTTCCATGGTGGCCACATATAAGATGAGTGGCCACACTTCAACAGGAAGCATCAAAATTGGTTTATACTGAATGTACATATTGAAAATTTCAATGGATTTTAAATAGTAATTGTCACATTTATATGCAATTACCTTATCCATTATCCAGGTAAATTGGATATTTTTTCTAGGTAGGTTCGAAATAAATTTTCAAATGTAGGTAAGGTTCCCATGTAGTCTCATAATATCTTTTATATTTCTTAGGGGAGACATTACTAAAATAGCACTAGTACTTTCTAGGTTAATATTAATTCCTTAGTGGAGTAATAAAATGATAAGAAACATCGCTGATGTTATCACGAGAGAAAATTTTAGAAGATCCATGTCACAACCCATCCCCTGGGGCTTGTGCCATGACTACCCCAAGCCCGCCTTCCATAGGCCAGAGGTTGGTGACTAGCACCAGAAAGGCATATCCCTAAAATGGGAAGGTATTTCCTTTAAACCTTATAACACACATAATAGGTACACAACAAGAACAAACCACGTTGTACAACTGTTGAAAGTAAAAGTGAAAACCGAAAGTAAAAATGGTCCACTATAAAAACTCAACTGAAAAGAGAGTACAAAAAAAAGGAAAACTGCTCCGAAGGTCATTTACTAAGGATCCTACCTAAAGAGTAGGTACTACTCATCATCCTTCATCAATGCTTCTCACTACGTTCGACTATTACCTCTGAGCACTGTCTAGTCCGGGCTCCCAAATCTCAGTCAAAGTTGTATGTCATCTGCAGAAGACACAACATGGTGTGGGTAAAGCCTATGTAGGGGTTAGTATAATAATACCTAGTAGGGACCCCGTGACCCCCGAAGGTCTCCCAAAATTCCAAAAAGGAAAAACCACAAACCATGATCTCAGTCACCAAGCTCAAATAAAAGACCCATCTCAAATTAGGTATATAACTTGAAGAATAGGAATAATGATGATTACTCGTAAAGATAATACATCTTATTGCATTGGGAAGTTCTGCTACTAAACCAAAAAGAAGTCGCTCTGTAACTGATCCACATAGGGTTGTAAGTCACTAATCCACGATGGGACAGTCTAAGGAGTGTCCTTGTCGGGTCGCACTACTGCGATTCACACAGGGTCATAAGTCGTTGATCCACACACAGTCATAAGTCTTATATCCACATAGGGTTGTAAGTTGTCGATCCACAAAAGTCATTGACCCACACAGGGTCATAAGTCACAGATCCATGATAGGTAGCTCTAAGGCTAGTCCTCATCGGGCCACGCTACTGCTAGTCCAAACAGGTTCATTCTGATGTGGATCCACAAAGGGTTGTATGGAACTTGATATCCAGCCACCAGATTCCGGAACATGGTGCAATTTAGTTTTCGAGAAACCGCACCCCATGATATTTTTCATACCTCAACCTCCAGGGAGTCCCACGAAGAATTAACCCAGTGAACCGCCATGTCATAAGGGTTCCAATGCAATAAACGACACATCAATCAGATGCCTGATCTGTATGTTATAGGCATTTTAGTGCTGGGGGCCTGGTTAGATTCGAGTCCAATCCAAACTTTCTATACTCCAACTTTCTCCAAAAGACATGTGGAGTATCTTAAATGGACCGCCTTGTAGAGACCCGTATCTTGACGTACATTGAAATTACATTACTTTTGCGGAATACTTAGTACATTACAAAAACACACACACAAGGACCGTAATAGTTTAGTGTCTTTGGAAACTCGGACAATAATCTTCTAATCGTGGTGAAAGATCTTCAAAATCTCCCATAAAGATCTTCCTTTTTTTTATACCTAAAACCTTTCCTTATATCCTGGGGAAAAGAAAACATAAAATGGTGAGCTCAAATGCTCAGTAAGGGTAAACAAAATAAATATCAATCACATCATATTCATAAGAACATAACATTTTGGAAATCATAACCTGCAAAAGAGATCATAATTCCATAATCATGGGATAAATCATGGCAGTGAAAAAGTAATCCCAATAATCATAACTTAAAACATGAAACTTTGTGGCATACACACATAATCATAGAGAATCATTTCTTGTTAGTCAAGACTAATTGCCAAGACTATCTTAGTGGACAAAGTCCCTTTCTGAATCGAGTAACCCTCGTTTCAGTCCTGTTTCACTAAACCGGTATAACCTACCGTTCCAGCCATGTCTATCTCATGAGATATAAAATCTTTACCCAATGCATTGTAGGGAGATATAGGTCCCACCCATCTTATAATGAATCCTTTCTTATGTGTGCCACATAATCATAAATCATACTTCATCGCATAAAAATGGGATTCTTAAACAACATGACATCATAAAACAATTCATATAAGATAAAGGAATTCATAAAAATAATTCCATCACAACATGAAAAAATCAATTTAATAATAGGGATAAAAACATAACCCTTTATTATCTTAGATGGAAAATAATTTTGATAAAACACTTGAACTCCATTCTTGAGGAAAATATCCTTTCTTCTTCAAAAACATTTTTCCTTTCATAAAATGTCATACAACTTTAAAATAAAAGAAATTGATTAAAAATAAACTTGAAAACTTGTAAAGGAAGCTTCTTGGAAACAATGTTTTAAAAATCCATTCATGCCGTATAAGTTAAAAAAAACATTCTTCGTACTTTTGTCGGAAAAGTCAAAAAGTACCTCGTACGAAAAACGACAAAAGATTCCTTTCATATCTTTTACAAAAAAACTTACCGAAGTGTAAAATTGGATATAAAATATTGTAGAAGGATTGAAATAATATTACATATTGATGAAACATGGATGTGGATGATAAAATACACCCCAGTAATTACCAATGTAAAAACAATCTCGGATAAAAGTGAGATTGTGATATTTCCCTTACCTTAGGTCCGATTTGCTTTGTACGTGTCCGAAGCTCCTGTATAATGGTTTAAATAATGTCATTGACTTATTACAGAATCATATTCATTGTTATGATATCATATATGGTTCACTTATGACATTATATTACCCGTTCGTTTGTAAATTCCATGTTAAAGAAGCGTTTTGGGTAAAATCGTTTCTTTTATCGTAGGTGTTTTGACTTGTTGTTCTTGACATTATTATTACTTATATCATGATTTACTTACTTCCAGAATATAAAATATGATTTATATATCATATATATTCAGTATATATATATATATATAATAGATAGATAAATGAAATGAAAAACACCGTTCATGGAGACGGTAGTCCGTACGTACGCATGAACGCTGTTTTCCTTTCCCTATTGTCTTGAATGGAAGTAAGTAGATGACATAAATATATATATATACATAAATCCAGTAGCTTTATAATGTCATATATTTCATTATTATTTCTTATATATACTTTATAATCATTCTTAAATGGTTAACATGGAGAATGAATCTCATCGCGTCGTGGAGACGGTAGTCCGTACGTACGCACGAGCGATGATATCATTTCCATAAATATTGAATTGAATTGGAGTGGATTATACAATATATCAGAATCAATATTATGTTTTAATAACTATGTATAGTTATTCTTTACACCATTATACCCATCCATGTAAGGTGGTGGTGGAAAATAGATTACACCACGACGTGGAGACGGTATTCCGTACGTACGCACGCGCGGTGATTTATTTTTCCGTAGGATAGATAGATGGTGAAATAGGGTTGTTTCATACTTATAATAACATATCAGTATATGAGTGATACTGATGTTATTACTTCATAATGAAACAACCTAAGAAGAAGAAGTGGAAGAAGAAATAAAGATGAAAGAATTGGTAACGGTAATTACCTCTTCTTTGAATCGCCTTTTGGAGACCTCCTCTTAGGGAACTAAAATTGGTCTTTGAGGAAGACCAGAACCTCTAGGATGTTGCTAGGAAAGTGGAGAAGAGATTTTGTCAGGGGTTGGCCAAGCTTGAGTGCTCAAATTGGTGAGAGGAGGAGGGGGAGGAGGTGCCCTTTTATAAGGGAGGAGAGGGGCACCTTAGGAATATCTCAAAATATTATTTTATATTAAAGTAAAAATCGGTTTATAATGGTTCCAAAGGGTCTTATTTCGAAGCTAAAGTGGGGATGGGTCGAAATCCTATCAACCAATAGAATTTAGACAAGTTTAGGGTCTTATTTTAACCTTATCAATTAGATTTAACTCTAAGTTAAATAATTTAACTTTTACCGTGTCTTTTTGTTTTCTTTCACTATATGGTTAATACACTTACTATAACATGCCAAAAGAACCCCAAATTGTTTATTATTAATATATATATCCTTATCTAAGTCATTTGGCCGAAACATAGATTTTTAGGAATAAAATAACAATTAATAATATAATATTTGATTTAAAAACTATTTTGTGTCAATTTTGACACTATTTGATATATGATTTTTGTGAAAGTCATAACAGAATTATATGTTCGAACCAAGTTGATTAAATCAACACTAATATATCATAGTAACCTATAAAATTAGTGGAATTCATAAAAAGTCTCAAATTACATTCATTTGAGTATTTATAACATCAATTATGTTAATATTTCCTTAAAAGGGTAATTACTACATCATCGTTTTGTCATAAATAAATTAATTTATTTAAAGTCTAAAAATTATAAATAAATTATCATTATATAGGAAATCGTTTTAGCTTTCTAATGAATATTTATAGTCGAATTTATCTTATGTATAACCCCATATTAAAAATGTTTTAGTGAATAAACTTTGATTTTAACTCTTTTAACTCTTCTTTGAATTAAATAATAATAAATGTCCTAATCTAATCCAAGTGGGCCTAAATGATAATATTTTACACTTAAGGTTGTTTTTGGTCGAGATACACTTGTCCAATAGAATTAGGACATGTGTTAGGGTAATATTAATATCATTCTTACCCTTAATTACCCTATTTACTTTTAACCGTGGTAAATAAAAGTAAAAAGTTACTATTCACCAAAAATTATTTTCATCTCATTGAACCACATTTTACTTACTGACATCAACCGTGTCTCTCGGATTTTTGAAATTCCATTCACAGAAGCGGTAAAATTAAGTTTTATGAAAAATTCAGTTTTTTAACTACCACTTAGTAGTTTCACTATTCATCAAAAAATGAAGGTTTTCAGAAAAATGCCAAAATTTCATCCTAAGCTATATTTCATATTCCGAATTCAAAAATGAAGTCTATTTTAACAAATTCATAACATAGAAGTTGCATTAATTAATTTTATAATTAAATCCCGCTGTTAAAACAAATAGCATGTTTTTAAGAAACAATATCTATCAAAAGATTGACACTTGTTTATGTCTGGTTTAAATGTGCAATTACATCCAATGACCAACATTGTATTAAATTGTAAAACTATATTCTAAATATAATTTAAAACTACTCCAATTAATAATTTATCACTATTAATTATTTCGATTAAAAAAGTTGTTTTTTTAATTATAATTTAGTAATTTTCACTATTCATCAGAATATGAAAGTTATCCGAAATGTACCAAAATTTCACCTTAGGCTAAATTCGATACTCCGAATCCAAAAATGAAGTTCATTTTGAAAAATAAGATTTACAGAGTTTTAAAAAGTGGTTATTACTATTCATACCGGCTAGTTTTAATAATATTTTAATAGCATATCGTTGTTTAGTGAAACTCGGTATTGCGTATTACACACGCTATCGAGGAAGGTCGCGATTGCGTGTAATGCAAGGCAAGTCAAGGATGCGTGTTGTGCAAGCTCCTTTTGGTGTAGCGTACAACACAAGACATTAAAAAGAATATTTTTTATAAAATCTTGGGCTGTTACATTCTACCCCCCTTAAAATGAATTTCGCCCTCGAAATTCATCGGGGTTATAAATGGTTTACTATTTGAAAGTTTCTTTAATAGAAACCCACATCGTAAAAAGGAATATCAAAACCAATCTTTAAAAACAAAAGTATGAAACGTAACGGTTACCCAAATAAACTAATCATTGGGTTTCCACATAGGTGAAAATATGGATATGGAAGAGAAATCTAACCATCATGTTCTGATGGAGAGTGGTAGAGAACATGGCTATGGAAAAGCCAATAATCACAAATCCATAAATTTGTGACGATCTAAGGTAACATCCGATTCATCAGGTATAAGATCACTAGGACAACATTTTTGGTTTTCAAGATCATTTCCCTAAAGTTGAAAATTTGAATTGGAATAAATACTTTCTTTATTTTGGTACAATCTCACTATTGTTCGTGCCTAGAACAATTTCCACTTCATCTCTTAAATAAATGAAGTTGAATTTGTTATTCGTGAAGTGTTAGCAGATCATGTGATAGAATGACGGGTCATTCCATCTGTCTCAAACAAAAGGTTAGCAAAAATTATATACATAAGTCGATCTATAGTGAGATTAATCATATATAGTTCCTAAAATGGACTTATACTTCATATATCATACTGCTTAATATAATAAAACTAGTTTCTACTAAACAGGGACTTTCTGTAGGCCAGTGGTAGGCGATAAAGGCCAGTCGCACTTCGGTTGTGGGTTCGATTCCCACAGCCTTGTCCGAAGCGATGGGCTGTCGCCCGTCCTGCAGGTTGTCCTTTTTCTAAAACTATATTACTATAACATCCCATAAATAATATCGAAAAAACTTATATCCTTAAACAATACTAACTTATGTCCAACATAATCCATTCCAATCTTTAGTCCTATCCATAATACTGCAGTCCATTCTCATAACATAGTGAAAACGATTACCAGAGATTTAATACCATCGTTGATCCCCATATATCATAATATATATCTTGTTGGACACATTCCAAACATTCAAAGGCCTTAATCTTGTACTCTCTTGAATAACCATTGAACCTTAGTGAAAACTTGAATGTAGTTAAAAGTTAACACTTTCCACATACCAAAATCCTCAAAATTCTATATACTCAAACCATGATATCACTTAGTCCTTATATCAATCATGAGCTCATGAATACTGTTAAACATTTCATTTTCTAGTTTTCCCTTCATTATGCGCATAATATCTCAATCACTTTGAATACCACATTAGACCAATACATAAATATTCCAATATTCCATGATACAACATTATTTTGGAATCCCATTACATAAAAACTTAATCATTCCACCACATCGTTGTCATATTCAACATTGCCAATAGTGATCGCATGTGACTTCCCTTTGTCCTTTGCCTTAAGCGGTTGCTCATGTCGATCATCACTAACCCTTGGATTAGGGCATTTATTGGCATAATGTCCCATCTCCTTGCACTTGAAGCATTGAAGTGTTGGTTGTGCGTTTTCTGCAGTGTTTGCTTTATTCACTTCATTAGAATCCCTTTTTCCATTACTTCGACACTCAGCTGCTCGATGACCTTCTTTTCCACACTTAAAACATTTTCTAGTCCCTTTAAGACAATCTCCACCATGCTTCTTTCCACACTTTGTGCATAAGGAAACATTCATCTTCTTTTCACCATTATTCTGAGATTTCTCCTTGAACTCCATCTTTCGTTTCTTGTCAAAACCATGAGATGGATATGTAACACCAAATTCCATTTCTACCTTGATATCACAACGCACAATTTCTTCATAGCTACTGAAGTCTCTTATAGCTAATGCCCTTCGAAGACTTGGTTTTAAGCCACTGAAAAATCGATCAACTTTACTTTCAGGTTGGATGATAATGCCAGATGCATACCTTGCAAGTCTTGTAAAATTCGCTTCGTATATACCAACGGATTCATCATCATTTTGCTTTAGTTCAAGAAACTCCTTCTCCATCTTCGTTCGAAGAATACGAGGGAAGTACTTACTGAAAAACAAGTTCTTGAACTCGTCCCATTCCATGGAATCAATTTCATCTCTTTGCCTCGTATTCTTGATAAGATTCCACCATTGATCAGCTTCACCTTCCAAACGATATACTGCTAAGATGACTTTATCATGTTCAGAACATTGAAGAACTGAAAATATCTTTTTAGTAGTAATAATCCATTTTTCAGCAACTAATGGATCAGTAGACCCACTGAAAGAAGGCGGACGCTGCCTCATGAAGGATTCAACAGAATGTTGCTCCTTCCTTTGCTCGTTTGGAAGTCCTGCATGATTCATAGCTTGAGAAAGTTGTGTGAGCATGGCTACAAGATTTTGCATTCCAGCTCCCATATCGTTTGGTTTCTCAGGGGGACAATCATTTCATTGTCCATTGCATTGATCAACACGGTTCCTTCGGGTTCCAGCCATCGTCTAAAACCCCAAAAGAATAGTGTGAGAGGCAAAAATCATGCTAGGGAAAACAACATAATAAAGGGGTAGTACCCTCAATATCTAACATCTTAGGTTAAATTCTAATATCGTTAGAGCAATTCTAGGACTATAACCTATACGTATACTTAACCTTAGAGACATCCCTAGACATACCTTAGAAATTTCTCTAGGGATCTCACTAACGTTTTCGCATCCTAGTTTCCAAAGGTTGACTAAACCTTTCCTCTGATACCAACTGTAGAGACCCGTATCTTGACGTACATTGACATTACATTACTTTTGCGGAATACTTAGTACATTACAAAAACACACACACAAGGACCGTAATAGTTTAGTGTCTTTGGAAACTCGGACTATAATCTTCTAATCGTGGTGAAAGATCTTCAAAATCTCCCATAAAGATCTTCCTTTTTTTACCTAAAACCTTTCTTTATATCCCGGGGAAAAGAAAACATAAAAGGGTGAGCTCAAATGCTCAGTAAGGGTAAACAAAATAAATATCAATCACATCATATTCATAAGAACATAACATTTTGGAAATCAAAACCTGCAAAAGAGAGCATAATTTCATAATCATGGGATAAATCATGGCAGTGAAAAAGTAATCCCAATAATCATAACTTAAAACATGAAACTTTGTGGCATACACACATAATCATAGAGAATCATTTCTTGTTAGTCAAGACTAATTGCCAAGACTATCTTAGTGGACAAAGTCCCTTTCTGAATCGAGTAACCCTCGTTTCAGTCCTGTTTCACTGAACCGGTATAACCTACCGTTCCAGCCCTGTCTATCTCATGAGATATAAAATCTTTACCCAATTCATTGTAGGGAGATATAGGTCCCACCCATCTTATAATGAATCATTTCTTATGTGTGCCACATAATCATAAATCATACTTCATCGCATAAAAATGGGATTCTTAAACAACATGACATCATAAAACAATTCATATAAGATAAAGGAATTCATAAAAATAATTCCATCACAACATGAACAAATCAATTTAATAATAGGGATAAAAACAGTACCCTTTATTATCTTATATGGAAAATAATTTTGATAAAACACTTGAACTCCATTCTTGAGGAAAATATCCTTTCTTCTTCAAAAACATTTTTCCTTTCATAACATGTCATAGAACTTTAAAATAAAAGAATTTGATTAAAAATAAACTTGAAAACTTGTAAAGGAAGCTTCTTGGAAACAATGTTTTAAAAATCCATTCATGCCGTATAAGTTAAAAAAAACATTCTTCGTACTTTTGTCGGAAAAGTCAAAAAGTACCTCGTACGAAAAACGACAAAAGATTCCTTTCATATCTTTTACAAAAAAACTTACCGAAGGGTAAAATTGGATATAAAATATTGTAGAAGGATTGAAATAATATTACATATTGATGAAACATGGATGTGGATGATAAAATACACCCCAGTAATTACCAATGTAAAAACAATCTCGGATAAAAGTGAGATTGTGATATTTCCCTTACCTTAGGTCCGATTTGCTTTGTACGTGTCCGAAGCTCCTGTATAATGGTTTAAATAATGTCATTGACTTATTACAGAATCATATTCATTGTTATGATATCATATATGGTTCACTTATGACATTATATTACCCGTTCTTTTGTAAATTCCATGTTAAAGAAGCGTTTTGGGTAAAATCGTTTCTTTTATCGTAGGTGTTTTGACTTGTTGTTCTTGACATTATTATTACTTATATCATGATTTACTTACTTACAGAATATAAAATATGATTTATATATAATATATATTCAGTATATATATATATATATAATAGATAGATAAATGAAATGAAAAACACCGTTCATGGAGACGGTAGTCCGTACGTACGCATGAACGCTGTTTTCCTTTCCCTATTGTCTTGAATGGAAGTAAGTAGATGACATACATATATATATATACATAAATCCAGTAGCTTTATAATGTCATATATTTCATTATTATTTCTTATATATACTTTATAATCATTCTTAAATGGTTAACATGGAGAATGAATCTCATCGCGTCGTGGAGACGGTAGTCCGTACGTACGCACGAGCGATGATATCATTTCTATAAATATTGAATTGAATTGGAGTGGATTATACAATATATCAGAATCAATATGATGTTTTAATAGCTATGTATAGTTATTCTTTACACCATTATACCCATCCATGTAAGGTGGTGGTGGAAAATAGATTACACCACGACGTGGAGACGGTATTCCGTACGTACGCACGCGCGGTGATTTCTTTTTCTGTAGGATAGATAGATGGTGAAATAGGGTTGTTTCATACTTATAATAACATATCAGTATATGCGTGATACTGATGTTATTACTTCATAATGAAACAACCTAATAAGAAGAAGTGGAAGAAGAAATAAAGATGAAAGAATTGGTAACGGTAATTACCTCTTCTTTGAAGCACCTTTTGGAGACCTCCTCTTAGGGAACTAAAATTGGTCTTTGAGGAAGACCAGAACCTCTAGGATGTTGCTAGGGAAGTGGAGAAGAGATTTTGGCAGGGGTTGGCCGAGCTTGAGTGCTCAAATTGGTGTGAGGAGGAGGGGGAGGAGGTGCCCTTTTATAAGGGAGGAGAGGGGCACCTTAGGAATATCTCAAAATATTATTTTATATTAAAGTAAAAATCGGTTTATAATGGTTCCAAAGGGTCTTATTTCGGAGATAAAGTGGGGATGGGTCGAATACCTATCAACCAATAGGATTTAGACAAGTTTAGGTTCTTATTTTAACCTTATCAATTAGATTTAACTCTAAGTTAAATAATTTAACTTTTACCGTGTCTTTTTGTTTTCTTTCACTATATGGTTAATACACTTACTATAACATGCCAAACGAACCCCAAATTGTTTATTATTAATATATATATCCTTATCTAAGTCATTTGGCCGAACCTTAGATTTTTAGGAATAAAATAACAATTAATAATATAATATTTGATTTAAAAACTATTTTGTGTCAATTTTGACACTATTTGATATATGATTTTTGTGAAAGTCATAACAGAATTATATGTTCGAACCAAGTTGATTAAATCAACACTAATATATCATAGTAACCTATAAAATTAGTGTAATTCATAAAAAGTCTCAAATTACATTCATTTGAGTCTTTATAACATCAATTATGTTAATATTTCCTTAAAAGGGTAATTACTGCATCATCGTTGTGTCATAAATAAATTAATTTATTTAAAGTCTAAAAATTATAAATAAAATATCATTATATAGGAAATCTTTTTAGATTTCTAATTAATATTTATAGTCGAATTTATCTTATGTATAACCCCATATTAAAAATGTTTTAGTGAATAAACTTTGATTTTAACTCTTTTAACTCTTCTTTGAATTAAATAATAATAAATGTCCTAATCTAATCCAAGTGGGCCTAAATGATAATATTTTACACTTAAGGTTGTTTTTGGTCGAGATACACTTGTACAATAGAATTAGGACATGTGTTAGGGTAATATTAATATCATTCTTACCCTTAATTACCATATTTACTTTTAACCGTGGTAAATAAAAGTAAAAAGTTACTATTCACCAAAAATTATTTTCATCTCATTGAACCACATTTTACTTACTGACATCAACCGTGTCTCTCGGATTTTTGAAATTCCATTCACAGAAGCGGTAAAATTAATTTTTATGAAAAATTCAGTTTTTTAACTACCACTTAGTAGTTTCACTATTCATCAAAAAATGAAGGTTTTCAGAAAAATGCCAAAATTTCATCCTAAGCTATATTTCATATTCCGAATTCAAAAATGAATTCTATTTTACCAAATTCATAACATAGAAGTTTCATTAATTAATTTTATAATTAAATCCCGCTGTTAAAACAAACAGCGTGTTTTTAAGAAACAATATCTATCAAAAGATTGACACTTGTTTATGTCTGGTTTAAATGTGCAATTACATCCAATGACCAACATTGTATTAAATTGTAAAAATATATTCTAAATATACTTTAAAACTACTCCAATTAATAATTTATCACTATTAATTATTTTTATTAAAAATGTTGTTTTTTTAATTATAATTTAGTAATTTTCACTATTCATCAGAATATGAAAGTTATCCGAAATGTACCAAAATTTCACCTTAGGCTAAATTCGATACTCCGAATCCAAAAATGAAGTTCATTTTGAAAAATAAGATTTACAGAATTTTAAAAAGTGGTTATTACTATTCATACCGGCTAGTTTTAATAATATTTTAATAGCATATCGTTGTTTAGTGAAACTCGGTATTGCGTATTACACACGCTATCGAGGAAGGTCGCGATTGCGTGTAATGCAAGGCAAGTCAAGGATGCGTGTTGTGCAAGCTCCTTTTGGTGTAGCATACAACACAGGACATTAAAAAGAATATTTTTTATAAAATCTTGGGCTATTACACGCCTCATCCTAAGGGTTCTATCACCATAGAAAGTTCATCAAATAGATGTCAGATTTATGGGGCGTGCCTCAATAAGTTAAACCGAGCCTAAATGGGTCCAGGTCCGGTCCAAACCAGTTGGACTGACCTGAACTGACCCAGTTTGGGCCACCCTGACCCAGTCTAGGTTGACCCATGTCTGACCTGACCCGACCCATATTGGCCCGGCCCTGACTGGCTGGGCCCAGACAGGCTGGACCTGGTTCCTTCCGTTGGCTGGGCATGGCCTACCAGCTGGGTGCGGACCTAGCTCCCCACCGAATGGACCAAAGTGCATTCGGTCTCCAAAATTCTATGCCAGGCTGTGTGAGGCTGGCATTGCCCCTTTAGCTGACCAGTCCCATGGAATGGCCAAGGACAAGACTCGTGGTCGGGGTCCGCCTCTGTTGTGGCCAGAGCCCCGACATCACCTCCATGGCATGCCACCGCCGTCAACGCGGATGGTGTCAGCCAGCCACCATCAACATGACCGGCATCATCCAGGCACCCCTCTATCCACCTTGGTTCCTTTGGGTACCGCCACCTCCTCGCAACTGGTGAGAGCTTGCCGGCGCTGTGCCGATGGAGATTCCGCAGGCCTCCGGTGAATCTACAGAGTTCCCTTTTTTTACTATGCCTACGGGCCTCCCAAGATGTATTCTACAATGAGTGGCCCTCATTTTAGCCTTGTATCCTTCTTGGTCAGTCACCAACAAAGAATTCAACCAAACCAAGAAATAAAGTGGGTCCGAGCATTGTTCGATTCAGCCCGTACCCTTTGCGTTAGTGTTATAATAATGGAAGAGTTGAAACATCATCTAGAGAATATGAATTCAGAAACTCTTAGAAATAAATCAAGAAAAACCCCCACCTGTAAATCATTGGAAGATGTTATGGATGAGGAAGAAGGTTCCGCATTCAAAGATGTTCATCAACATTCATTCGTTCCTCATTCTTTGTTGGAGTAGGTTTCTGCCAGTGTTTGGTCAAAGCTTCCTCACATCAATCCCCAAACCCATTCCATAGGTTTGTTTAAATATATGAAAAGAAACCAACTACATTACGTTTTATTAATGTAGTTCAGTAATGAACTACAATTAATGTTCCATTAATTAAACAAACATCATTGTTATGCAACCCAAGGGTTGTGTCATTTAATGACTCCCATTAAATCCTGACGTTACACTATGGTCATTCCATCCACCACTCAATGGTGAGAAGAGAATAAAATAACTCATGGAGTTATTTTTTTATAAAGTCAAAAAATCAACCTTTTTGTCCAACCCTTGTCGGTCGAAGTTATGGTTTTCCTAAGCGAATCTCGGTGCTATGAATTCAATGGTTCCCTCAAATTTTTAATCTAAGAAACAGTTAAAAATATAGAAATCACCGCTTACACATTTACTGAACGTACTTTAAAAAAAGTTCAAAATTCTGTTCCGGGCTCTCCAGGATTTGGAATCACGTGCCATCAATTTTTTTACACTCATAATAATCACAAATAATTTTAAAACAATTGTATGGAAAACATTCTGGGTCTTTACATCTTTCCCACCTTAGGGGTTTACATCCCCAAAAGCTACAACAAAACTTTGGAAAAATGTGGGGGTACTGAGCATGTATCTATGCCTCCCGCTCCCATGTGCTCTCTTGGAGGTTCCCATGCGGCCACCAAACTCACACAAGAGGAATCAAACACCCACAAAGGACTCACTCCTATCGATCCTCTATCTCCATCGAGAACTTTGTAAATGTCTCCCCATCATCAATGTAAAGATTTCCCCAGATGATAACATTCAATGGATCATGAAAGTACCTCCTTAGCTGTGACAAAAAGAAAACATTATGCACCCGGTGCATCTATGGGGGAAGATCTAGGAGGTAAGTCACCTCGCCTACTCTACTAAGGATCTAGAAAGGTTTGATGAACCTCAGAGATAGCTTTCTTCCCCGACCAAATCTTCACAATCATCATCAGGTTGAGACCCGTAGAAATACATGGTCTCCCTCTTCAAACTCCAAGGGCCTCCGTATCCTATCGGCATAAGACTTGTGCCAACTCTGTGCAGTCTTCATCTACTCCCCAATGATTTTCACCTTCTCAGTGGAAGCTCATACCATCTATGGACCCAAAAGTGCTGACTCCCCTGGGTCTGTCCAGCATAGAGGTGATCTGCATGGTTTTTCATACAAGGCCTCAAAGGACACCATGTCGGTGGTGGAGTGATAACTGTTGTTGTATGTGAACTCTACCAGTGGTAGGTGATCCTCCCAAATGCAACCAAAATTAAGGTCACAAGCACGAAGCATGTCTTCAAGCATTTGTATGGTCCTCTCTATCTAACCATTAGTCTGAGGATTAAAGGCGATGCTCAAGAGTAGCTGATTCCTGAACATATCCTATAATACCTTCCACAATCGGTATGTAAAATGAGTTTCATGATCTGATACGATCATCGATGGTACACCGTGAAGCCGTACAATCTCCAGTATATAGAGGCGTCCTAATCCCTCTATTGATCCCTGCTCTCAGATGAGTAATAAGTGTTCTAACTTGGTGTGTCAGTCAATGATCACCCATATGGAATCATGGCCCCTGGATGTACTTGGTATCCCTATCATGAAGTCCATGTAGATGTCATCCCACTTTTAATATGGAACATCAAGTGGCAGAGTCAATCCTGTGGGAACCTTGTGCTCAGCCTTCACTTTCTGACGAGTGAGGAATCATGAAATGAACTATGCCACTGCTTTCTTCATCCCTGGCCACTAGTACTGATGCCAGAGGTCCTGGTACATCTTCTCCACACCAGGATATATTAGAAAACGGGATGTGTGGAACTCTCTCAACACCTCATTTCATAGTGTCACTGGTACCATGGGGTGTCCTCTATAATGGATGATGTGCTCCCTACCTTCAGAAAATCCTTCAGGATCTAGTCCCGAGGAAATATGAGGATGTTGGGCCTTGTAGTCGATGTCCCCAAGATGCGCCTCCCATAATCGCTGAAGATGTAGGGGAGTGATAGTCATGTACTATAGGTATACTGCTCAATCTCTATCCTCTAAGGATAACTGCATTGTGGCTAGCTACTCTGTCGCCTCACTCAGCAACTGTAACCCAGACCTTTTGCTGAGTGAATCTTCCACCATGTTCCCCTTCCCAGAAGATATACCTGAGACTTTTTTTATCATAGTTGACAGTAAACCGTTCAACCCTCAAGTAGTGTCGCTGCATATTTAAGGAAAAGACTACTTCTACTAACTCCATGTAATAGGTAGCATAGTTCTACTCATATTTCTCTAGATGTCGTGAGACATAGGTGATAAATTCTTACTCCTACTTCAGGACACATCCTAGTCCGGTTCCTGATGCGTCGCAATAGACTACATACCCAACACCCTCTTTCGGTAGCCTCAAGATGGGGTTACTCATTAGTCTCTACCTCAACTCCTGTAAACTCAACTGACATATCTCTATCCACAAGAAAGTCTTTACTTTCTTTTTGAAAGCTAGAAAGGGTTCTCATAATATGTAAAAGTTGGGTACGAATCTCCGGTATTACCCATCCAACCCTAGGAAACTCTGCACCTCAGTCACACTCCTAGGTGGCTCCCAAGAATGAACTGCCTATATCTTTTCAAGATCCACTACAACTCCAGCCTCTGAGATAATGTGTCCTAGTGTCCTAGAAAGTGGACCTCCCATATCCAGAACTGGAACTTCGAGAGATTTCCATAAAATTGGTGCTCTCAGAGTGTATCCAGAATTATCTACAGATGCGTAGTGTGATCCTCCTATGAAGCTGAGTATATCATGATGTTGTCAATGAAAAACACCATGAAGAGATGGAGGTAAGGTTGGAATATACTGTTCATGATCCCCCTGAACACTTTCAGAGTGTTGGTCAAGCTGAAAGGCATCACCAAGAACTTGTAGTGTCCATATTGGCATCTAAAGACTGTCTTTGGTATATCCTTATCCCATACCCTGAGCTAATGATATCCTGATCTGAGGACTATCATTGAAAACCATTGAGATCTGTTTTTCCAATCGATGAGATCATCAATCCTCGGGAGTGGATACTTGTTTTTCACCGTCACCTGGTTCAGGCGCCGATAGTCCATGCAAAGCCTTAAACTCTCGTCTGCCTTCTTGGAGAACAAAATTAGGGCTGCCCATGGAGAAACACTGGGCCTTATAACCCCTTACCCTACAAGTCCTCCAGATGTACCCTCAACTCATGGAGCTCTGTGGGGGCCATCCAATATGGTGGTGTAGATATTGGTGTTGTCCTGAGGTACAGGTTGATGTAGAAGTCTACCTCTCTATGAGGAGGTAATCCCAGAACATCATCAGGAAAGTCATCAGCATATTGGTCCACCAATACAGGATAACTCAGATTCCTCTCTTCAATTTCTCTAAAGGCATGGCTAGACAACTGATAAGTGATCGGCTGCACCCTCCTCTGAGAAAGTCCATCCTGATCTGCAAAGGTTCCCTTCATTCCGGTGAAGGAAAAACTTGTCCCATCCTTGCCATCACACTGCACTTTATTCCTAAAACAATCAATCTGAGCATGGACCATGGATAACCAGTTCATACCCAAGATGAAATTGTAAGGCCTCGAAACTGCTACTAGGAGATCCCAGCCAAAGCTATCGCCTCCAAGATTAATCTCACACTACCGACACCAGTTCTTAATCATCGAATCCCCTCCCGTAGGAGTCTCTAATCATAAGGATCGAGCCAATGGATCTAACTGAATCTCCATGCTCCAAACAAGATCTGTGGAAATAAAATAGTGACTAGAACCTATATCTATAAGAACTATAGCTAGGGTGGAGTAGACAAAACTCCTACCTCAAATAATCTCTAGAGAACCTTGGTTTTAGTATTCAGCTTCCTGAAGCTGAGCTCATCCCCGTACACCTACTCCTGGAGGTTGGGGTAGACCACTAGGAGGTGGTGGTGGTAGAAACTCAAATAGTCACCCACCACCTGCTAGACGGTCTACTCCTCTACCAATTCCTCCACCCTATGGAACTCCCTGCTCAAATCTCTATATCTTCCTTAGAGTTCCCTTGACCATCTTCTAATCGTTGGTACAGAGGGTTGGGCAGTCGCAGCCATGTGACCCTGCCCGTCACACGAGTAGCACAGTATGATCCTCTGCTGACCTCATCTTTCCCGTGATCTCTGCACCTCCGACCCTACATCCTGGGGTTTTCTAATAGATGGTATGGCCCGCTTGGTCCCCCATGTCATCCCCGTACTTCCTGATATAGATGACTCGACAATATTTATTCTGGTGGTGGTTCTGACTGTAAGTGACTGCTCAGCTAGGAAGCTATCCACCAGAAGTGCTCACTCTAGCACTCCAACCAACATCAATATATTAAGTGATATCATCGCTGATCTGATCTCATGTCGGAGACCCTGCTCAATGGTATGGGCCCTGAATAAAGTGTCCCATACCATGTTGGTGGAGTAGCGGGAGAGGTTAGTGAATCTCACCGAGTACTGGGATACTGTCAGGCTACCGTACTGTAAGTGTAGGAGCTTCTAAATATGCATAGAGCGTAGAGTTTCTGGAATGAACTCCACCCTGAAGAGGATCTTGATGTCCAACCATGGGAGGGTCACCTCATCGTGCATCTGGAGCATCAGGATCCACTATCTCCCTACCGTTCCCTTGAAGAGACTGGCAGGTAGGATATCCATCTTGTTTGTTGGTGTTTGAACATGGAAGAAAAATCTAGCCACTGTCTCCAACCATTCCTCAAACACCTATGGATCCATCTCACCTTGAAAACTCAAAGGCCTCTGTTACTGGAACTCATGCAGTGCGCTAAGTCAGCATGAACCATCCACTGGTGGGTCTAGAGGAAACAGCTTCCCTACTAGTAGTGGTGCTGCTGGTACATCAGCTAATGATATCATTGCTATAAGAGGGCCCTTCACCAAAGCCTAATCGCTCGGTAGGCCATCATCATGTACTCTTTTTGGATTCTTGGATGGTTGTCTACATGGAATAATCTTGTAAAGAATCATATTATACACCTTCAATAAGTTATACTTGGTGATAAGAATCCAAAGAGATCAAAAGAAAAACTTTTCAAAAACACACGCAATTAGTGTTTTCGTGTATCGAGTTGGAAATCAGAACTCAGGGTCCTGGTGTATGGATACATCGGACACTGGACCAACACTGGACTCCCCAAACTGAAAACTATACACTCATAACACTTAACACTATTTCCCCATTGAGAATATTAGATTCTGAGTTCTTCAGTAGAACTGACTCTTATGATACCACTTGGCATGACCCGTCCCTCAGGGCCTGTGTCGTGACTACCCCAAGCCCTCCTTCCATAGGCCAGGGGTTGACGACTAGCACCAGAAAGACATATATCTAAAATGGGAAGGCATTGCCTTTAAACCTACAAACACACATACCATGTACACAATAAGAACAAAACCCATAGTATAACTGCTAAAAGTAAAAGTGAAAACTAAATGTAAAAAAGGCCCAATATAAAAACCCAACTAAAAGGAGAGTACAAAAAAGTAAAACTCCTCCAGAGGTCATCCACCAAGGATCCTACATGAAGGGTAGGTACTACCCCCTGTCCGTCGTCACTACCACTCACTATCTCTGTCTATCACCTCCGAGCACCGTCTAGTCCTAGCTCCGAAATCTAAATCAAAGTTTTCCATCGTTTTCACAAGACACAACAAGGTTCGGGTGATGCTTGTGCATGGGTGAGTATAAAAAAACATAGTAGGTACCCTGAGACCCCTGAAGGTCTTCTAGAATTCTAGAAATGAAAAACCAAAAAAGAATGATCTCAACCACAAAGCACAAATAAAATACTCAACTCCAGCCCTGTATATAACTTAAAGAACCAGAATAATGATGATTAGTCATAAAGCTAATACATATTATTCCATTTAGAAGTTCCACTGCTAATCCACAAAGAAGTATCTCTATCACTGATCCACATAGGGTCATAAGTCAATGATCCACACAGGGTCATATGTCATTGATCCACACACGGTTGCAAGTTTTTGATCCAAGATGGGCCGCTCTAAGGCTAGTCCTTATAGGATCACGCTACTATTGATGCACACATGGGAATAAGTCATCGATACACACATGGTCTCAATTATTCGATCCACCCAGGGTCCTAAGTTGTTGATCCACACAATGTCGTAAGTCAAAAATACATACAGGGTTGTAAGTCACTGATCCACAACAAGACACTCTAAGGCTGGTCCTCATCAGGTCATGATACTCTTGATCCACACAAGGTCTTTCTGATGATGATCCATAAAGGTTCGTATTCAACTTGATATCCAGCCACAAGATTCCCGAACTTAGTCTGCTTAAGTTTTTGAGAAACTGCTCTTTAAGATATCCATCATACCTCAACCGCCATGAAGTCCCATGAAGAAGTAACTTGATGAACCTCCATGTCATAAGAGTTTTAACCCAATAGAAGACACATCAATCAGATTCCTAGTATGTAAGTTATAGGCATTTTAGTGTTGAGAGCGTAGTTGGATTCAAGTCTAATCCAACCAGACTATACTCTAACATTCTCCAAAACCCAAGTGGATTATCTTAAAAGGCCCATCTCATAATAAGGGTTCCAGCTTCGTAGATGGTTCATCAAATGGATGTTTGGTTTTGGAGATATGCCCCTTTAAGCGAAACTGAGTGTAAATGGGTTGAGGTCCAGTCCGACCCGGTTGGATTGACCCGACCCGATCTGGTCTGGGCCAACTCGACCCAGTATGGGTTGACTCAGGTATGATCTGGCACGAAAAAAACCATTTGGGCCTACCCCAGACCGACCAAACCCAGTCCGGTCCGCTGGTTGGGCGTGGCCCACCAGTTGGGTGCAGACCCATCTCCCCACTGAACGGACTGATGTCTGTTCGGTCTTCAACAGGCAACACCAGGCTGGCAGCCACCGCCTCCTCCGGCTACCGGCCGCCGCCTCCTCCAGCCACCGCCTCCTCTAGCCATTAGCCGCCACCTCCTCCCTTTTTCTGTTTCGCCATGCTGGTAGATCTTCCATGGGCCTCTGGTGAAGCTTTGAAGGTCTATTTTCTTTTTCAACTGTGCCTATGGGCCTCCCGGGATGTTGCCTCCACTACACAGCCCTCGGTTTATCCTTTCCACCTTGTTCCTTGGTCTCCCATGAAGAACACAACCAAAACAATAATGGAGGAGGGTTCGGGCCTTGTTTGGTTTGGCTCGTGCCCTCCGCCTTAGCTTTATAACAAGGGAATATTTGGTACATCATTAAGATAAGATGAATTCATCAAATCTTAGAAATAAATCAAGACAAACCCCTACCTAAAACTCATTGGAAGATTATACGGATGAGGAAAAAGGGTCTGTGTTCAATGATATTCGTCGATATTCATTCATTACTTGTTCTTCATTGGATTAGGTTTCCACTGTAATTTCGTCAGAGATTCCTTGCGTCAATCCCCAAAACACATGTCATGTGTTTGTTTAAATAGAAGAAAAGGAACCACCCACGTTGCGTTTTATTAATGCAGTTCATTAATGAACCACAAATAACGTTCCATTAATTCAATGAACATTGTGGTTACACAACCCAAGGGTCATGTCATTAAATGAATCCCATTAAAGCCTGATGTTACTCTATGGTCCTTCCATCCACCACTCAATAGTGACAAGAGAATAAAATAACTCATGGAGTATTTTTTTTTTGTAAATTCCAAAAATTAACGTTTTTGTTCGACCCGTTCTAGTCGATGTTAAGCTTCACCTAAGAAAATCCCTGTGCTTCAAATTCAACAGTTCCCTCATATTTTTAAATGGTGCACAATTTCAAAAGATAGAAATTATTTCTCGCACATTTACTGAACATACCTTAAAAAAAGTTCAAAATTCCATTCTGGGCTCTTCGTGGCTCGGAATCACGTGCCATCAATTTTTTCAGACTCATAATAATCACAAATAATTTTTATAAACTTTATATTAAAAAAATTCGATGTCTTTACAATTCATCTATAAACAATGTTTTCATATATTTTATAATATTTTTTGGAGATCCATGAAGTGATAACATCGATTTTGGGATTTAACAACCAAGAAATCGACATAACACTCAACTATCCATCCTAATAATGGATTTAAAATGTGATGTATGGTTTCATGGTATATAGATTTAGTGTTCTTTAATCCAAAGGGCATGAAATGATAGAAAAATATCCATTGAGGAGCTTTTAAAGTAGGGGCCTCTACATATTTGGGGGCCATTTTGATCTGATTGTACCCCTAGTATCCATCAGTAATGGATATTTATTGAAATATAGAACTCGCATTGATCAAGAGTTATGTGATCATAAATGGGAAATAATCCTTTAGGAAATTCCAATTATGTTCTATAAAATCAATGGAAACCCTAATATGAAGATTCCTTTTCTTGATGGGGATGATGTTGGCAAGCCATCTAGGGTATTTAACTTCTCAGAAAATGGTTTTTTGATAAAATTATCAACTTCTGCCTCTACATTGGTGTCATAAGAGGGGTTAATACATAATTCCACCTTCTAAAAGCCTATATGATCATTGGGTAGTCTGATATGGTGCATATACAGATTTTGATTTAGTCCAGAAATTTAGGTATTGTTCCATGAGAACACATACTAGTGATGATTTAGAATTTAAAATATACCTCACTTTCTTTTCAAGGGGCATGGATGTACTAATAAAATGAAGCCATAGGTCTTATTATGTTCCTAGATTTTTTTCTAAGCACACCTATGGTGATGGAGGCAACATCCTCAAATTCTGGAGGGTCGTTCCTATATTCACCCTCATCTTCCTCCAACTCTGATTCTATGTTGGCATTTTTAGATGTAGATGGAAATCTGGGTGCCTCTCCATCACTATTAGGATGAGGAAGGAAATTTTAAGTAACAGTATTATCCCTTTATATATAAGTAATGTTAGAGAGATTCTAGAGTTGAATGAATTTTAATCTATCTATAAGGAATAGAGAGGTTTGGACCTCTGAGACTATATAGGCAACCTTGATCTGATTTAGGGGGAGTACATAGTTACTATTGAGCATACTACAATGATTCATAGGGGAAGTCCCAAAGATGTTGTGATATGAAGTATGTATATCATCATATGATATTATTTGTTTTCCTCCCTTCTTGTAAAAATATTATTTAGCATATGTGGCTCTAAAAGTATCTAAGGAGGAATTTTCACCATGTAGCATGATGACTTTTCTATCCATGGGTTACTTCAGACATAGATGGAATGTTTAAGGTACCACCATGTTTCTATGGAGACACAACCTCTAGAGTTGGATATTATATGTTGTGTCTTACCAAATCACCATAAAACCAGTGTTATATGCGAGTTCCCAAATTTTATATGGAGTTTTATATTCTGAACATATCTTTTTTCACACTTATCTTAGCCTTAAATGGTCATCATTATGGGAGAAAAATCTCCTTCACCATATCTAAAACATTGATGGGTTAGAACATGGATGAAATTGTTCCCAGATCTATTTTCTATCATAACCAATTGTACCTTAACTTTATTGAGTCTTCCTAAAACATATAGGGCCCTGATATGTCCTTAAAGTACCTTTTATTGATCTTTATCAGTGAATGAGATGGCCACATGACATTATGAGGACATGTTCCCCACTCGATAGACCTTGAATATTGAAACTTATATAACTGACTACTATGGATTCCAGAGGGATTTAAAATGTGTCCACCTAGCTTTTCTTGATTGATGGAGCACATCAAGGTTGGGATCATGGTTGGGACAACAAAAACCCATTCCAGAATGTCATAATTTGGTGCCAAAGGTCAATGCTTCTTGATATGGAGCTGGTCCTAATCATGATGTTTAGGATCTAAGGCATCTAAGGTGGATGGTTATGGAGTTTGGGATGAAGCAAAGGGGACATCAGTTATTAGTGGTGCAGGTTTTACTAGCATACCCCTTTATTTGGGTTGATCAAATGATCACACCCCTATTAGGAGATCATTCAAGAAAATTGGGTGAAATTTACCACCAGAGGGTTATGGTCTTCCTCCATATCTCTTCGGGGAATTTTGGAGTGATTTACCATAGGTATCAGGTACATATATATTCTTAATGGGGATATGATCAGAATATAGTGGCAGAAAACATCCATATTGTCCTATATATCCTTGGTTTCAGATCATGAGGCCTCCTATCCCCTAATTATGTACCGAAATACCATATTTGGGGGCATGTTCATCATCAAAGAAGGGATCTTCCAAGTTTATCACATTGAAATAACCAAATATGAGCTCTTATCCTAATGATTATTCCATTTAGTGGGGTGGTTCCCATGCTACAGATCTTGTAGGTAAGAAATATGTAAGTGTTAGGGATTTTGTTGGATAAGAATTTGATTGGTACTATTATTTTTCTTCCAAACTTTGGTGGTCACACCCACCTTTGGGAGGTAATTTTAATATTTCATTATTCTTATATGGTGGATCTATTTTTATGTTTGTGCAACTATTCTTTAATAGTGGTGTGAACTTGATCAACTATTTTTCATGTCAACCAGTTGTAAATATTTTGTGCATGCCTAGGTAGAACATTTTGCATTCCATATTATTCTTTTTACTGGACAACAATTATGGAAACCAATTTCTTAAGAGACTTGTATAATGCCACATCTCTGAAATTGACCATGCCTTAAATGGTGTATTTAAAGATGATGTTGTCTTGGATGCTATGACCTCACCTCCATTATAATGGGTAGTTGTAGACACAGTATGTGAGGTTGACCTCATCAAGATTTAAAGGTTGTGGATGATTGAGTAGGTTATTATCTATAGAGTCCAATAAATTATTGTGAAAATTTTCATTTTAGAGGGTGTATAAATTTTTCAACTACTCCACAAAACCCCGAATGAACCTGATTTATCTACGCTTATGGAAAATGGTGATTATATGGTTTTCAATACTTGACAGGATGTGATGGGTGGTTTAGAGCCTTCCTAGGTTCCTGGATGGGCACCAATGTTGGCTTGAAGGTGAAAGACCCATCTTCAGCTCTACCTGGCCATTTACAATATTTTGTGGGCATGATTCGAGACATGGATCAAGTTCACTGAGTTGACTCATCATGAAAAAAACTATTTTAGTGAAATCTCTGATCCCACGAAGATAATTCATTGGGATCAAAGGTGTTTTCAACTCATACCTAAAACTTTTAGTACAAAGTTCCAACAATTTCTCTTATGAGAGAGGCATGCTAAATGAATAGGTTAAACCTTTCCATTTTCTGTGAAATTATAAACCCTCTCAATCTTTTTATTCTTTTAGTTTATTAGGTCAACAAGTTTTTTCTTCTATAGTGTGGAGCATAACTGATAAAGGAAATAATGAAGAAGGTCTTCCCATCCTGCAATGACTCCTTTTGTAAGACTGTTTTACCAAACAATGACTGGTCCTTTTAGAGTCTATATGAAACACCCAAGCTTCATTACCTCCTATTAATATAGAGGTCTCATTATTTTCCCACATCAAGATGAAAAGTTTGTGATATTCTTTTTAGGGATGCATGGACCTTTAAAGGTAGAGAATATAGGATTTCCAAAGTTGGATGGAGGTGGTGTATCATCCACCCTTTTAGAATATGGATTCCTCTTAGCCTGTATAGACATGCATCACCCTTCCATGTCTTCAATTAGATTAGATAAGTACTCAATGATGTTAAGTTACTATGGGAAAACTATATTCAGAGCTGTCTCCCATCCAAAAGGATGGTTGGGGGTTGATGAGGTGGTCCCGCCATCATCTCCTACCGATTCTCAATTGGTACTATGAATGAATAACTGCCATGAAGAGGGAGAGTTTGGTACCATAATGGAGGTAAGTCATGATGATTTTTAATATTCTCATTTATGTAGACTATTTATCTATATATGGAGCCAATCTAATGCTTCGATACCTCCATTGTTGTTGGATTGGCTATGGGAGTTAGAATATTCATCTCTACTTGAAGAAGATACCCAATAGGAATATTTTCCCTTTGTATCTTCTCATCGAGTTTAGGGAGAGTTGTTATTTCACTCTCATATTGGGAAATGTTTTCCTCCATAGAAGGAATTTCAACTCCTCTAGTTGGTTATCAAGATGTATCAGCACCTTTCCCTTTTTCTTTGAAAGGGTTCTACTAGAGATGTGGTAACTCATTATTCGGTGGTGCCAAATTTTTGATCATCCTCTATTTATGGGTGTGTGATACCTTATTTGGTGAATCAAAATAACCCTCCTCTAAGGGTTGATTTTAAATTTTATTTCCCTCAGAATTTTCATCCTGATTAATAATGGAATCTGTGTTAATAGTGATAAAATTCACAGAGGGATATCAAGAAATTATGGTTGTTCCATTAACTTCAATGCAAAAGGATGATTCTGCACTACCTTAAATTCGGTCTCCATTTTATTCCTTGTTTATGTTGGCCCATTTTGGCTTACAAACCTGGTAGGGTCTGATCACCTTTACTGTACATCCCTCATGTATTGGCTTGTGAGTAATGACCTTGAGGGAATTTATGGTCATGATTTTTGGAGGGACCTGACCAACAGATGTTGGTCCCAAGATGGGAGAGATAAGTAGGTCACCAATAATTTCCCTAACAACCTAGATAAGACTTAGTCTCTCTATGGTGGTGATGATTATGAAAATTCCCCCAGACCTATAGGTCAGGGGTCATTTAGAGCCACAATTGGTATTGATTGGTCATTTTTTTGAGGTTCCGATGATTTTAATCCGAGACTTTATGATTCCCATTATAGACATGAATATATAAATTACCTAAACCCCATGGGATGGGGGTGATCATTAATCACCACTAATCTTTCAAGGAACCTCTTAGTGGACAATAAACATAGAGATGGCGATTTATATATAAATCCACCAACCCTATGTGTTGGGATTCACTCGTAGAAACAAAGTATATGTCCCAAATCCTCTTGGGGTTTGATGATCTTAGGGGTGGAGATGGTGGTAGATATTATCTTATCCCAAGGGATTGATTCCAAACTTAGATGAATACTATGACATCTACTATTATGTCCCATTTGATGTGGCATCATTTTTCACTGGTTTTAGGTGGGTGAGATGGCATCCCATGACGAGAATTAATTTTCACAATAAGTTGCACAGATGATTAAAACATTGTTCTATGTGTTTGAAATGAATTAATATTGGTTTTATGGTCTGAGTTTGATGTCATGTTGACTATCCTCTCCCTCTATTCATAATGTTTTGTCATCGTTGAATTGGGAGAATTTCGTTGTAGTGATCAACTGGCCTGAGCAATACCTGCTACCCTAATTTCATTGGAGGCTATAATAGTACAAGACATCGAATCTGAGGGGTTATATTATTCCAAGGGTGATCAATGTGTAACACTAATTAATATCCCCATCCTACAATATATATACAAGATATGGGTTTGGAGATCAACTACCTAAGAGTTATGATGCAACGGAGGAAAAGGTGTTTCAGATTTTCCCTTTAGTTCTGTAGTTTTGGATCTTGTTCCATGGAGATAATTGCTAGGTCTAGCTAAAAATAGAGTATTTTGATTGTCTAAATGTCACATTTGTATCTTGGATAAGGGAGACATCGAGCCTTCATTCAATGATGTGTATCCCAAATATTATAGCATAGATAAGGCAAGATCTATTTTTCAAGATCATATGGGTTCACATAGTTAGAATTAGCTTGGGTATATAACTTGATGGGGAGGTTGTTTCTAGATTACTCTCTACATATGTCAATTTCAGACTCCACCTCACAAGACATAAACATTTCTACATAGTCAATCAAAGGAATATGGCTCAAATGGTCACCTATCAATGAGAGTGGAGTCCTACTAGACGTTAATGGGGGAACCATATAATGTTGACCCCAAGGTTTTGAGAACCACACTCTACGAAGGTGTTAGAGTTTTGGAAACCTCTCTATATGAATGTGTTTTGTAAAGGGGAGGATTTCCTTGTTTTTGGGAGATATCACCATGGGGAGGTTGAGCATGGTTATGTTAGTAGTACAGTCCCTGTGATCCATCTCCACACTACCAGAAAGAGGAATATAATTATAATTAACCTCATATAATTACTCTTCAATATAATAGTTGTTAGACCCTCATGGGTTTGAGAATGTGTATTTAATGACCTCATGGACACTTACATTGAGCAGGTTAGGAATATAGGATGTGTTCTATGTTGTGGTTGGAATATTCCATTAAGACTTTTGGAATTGTGCAGGGATATGAGTCTGTAGTGTGAATGTTTTTGGAACTTGTATATAACAATCCCATTCTATGATAATATGCACCTGCTGCTGAGAAGATACTGGAATATGCTAATGATTTGTCTCATTATTGACATGAATATGAGCTTGTACTAAGGAAAGTTCCATTATCGCTTGGAAATCCTCTGTCAAGAAGGGATTATAAGCCTAATCTAGAGCCTTTGAGATGTACTTCTATACTTTTTTTGAAGGAGTGTGAGCCGAACCTACATCATGTTTCGCTATCACTCAGCGAGCCCCTATTGGAACAGGAACAAGATATTTATCAGAATATGCATTCCCCACTGGAAAATACTGACATACTTCTAGAATGGGAGAAATAATATAATACACCTCCTATATTTCCTTGGAATTATTATTTTTAAATTATTCATCAATGGAAGTAGGAATAGGTGCCTCACAACCGTGATCTGCTGGAATATTCTAGGAAGATTAACTGATAGTAATATTAGCGTGTCTTGTGGAATTTTCCATTCTCACTTGGTCATCCCCAGCCAGAATGGGGATATATGCTTGATCATAGACTTTTAGAGTATGTAACTGGACTTCTTCAATAGGGATATGATCTTTTCCAAAGGCTTCTTCACCTCTCACATGGTGAGCCCCTACTAGAAAGGGGATATAAGCTCGATCTTGGGCCTTTGGAATGTGCCCCTAGACTTGTTCGACAAGCTTGTTCCCCTATCTCGACGAATATTCCACTCTCACCTAGTGAGCCCTAGTTGGAGTGGTTTAATGAGCCCAGTATGATGCCTCATCATTTATCAAAATATGTAGATAATCGTCCTTAATGGGAGTAAGAGTGTGAGATTGCTCTAATATAACCACTTGTTTTTGGTATTTAGAGTGTTGAGTTAGACTAGCTTTAGGGATAGGAGTTTGCACCTATCCCTTTATCTACAATAGTGCTGGGATATGTTAGTGGAGTTCTTCCACTATTTGTAAAATATATTGTTATTTTAGAAAAGTGTGTACATGGATGTAATCCTGCAAAATTTTCAGCTCCATTACACACTGGAAGTTGACTTCGATTGATCTAGTGATATGTTCCCGCTTTTTTACTCCTTTCATTAGAATATGCCAATGGGATTCACGCACAAGTGTAGGGATAGGTTCCGCCCCCATTGTTACAATAGTAATACTCCCACAGACTTGTTATGTGTCAAAAATAAAATGATAATCCTTTCTGGTTCTTGACAAGATATGATGGCATACATCATAAGGAGGAGTGGGGATATGATCCCTCACCTTGATATTCAGTGCCTTCATCCCCTGATGAGACTTCCTTGAAAATTTTGGATGAGAATCAGTGGTGGATTATTATAGGTTACAATTAGTAGGCAACTGGTGGGTATCAATTGGATGATGCTGGAAACAACAGCTGATAGGTTCCCTCCTCAGTAGCACCTAAATCGGATAGAAGACACATTTGACATCCTGATCCACCATCAACAGAGAATGAAGGTGGAAATTGTCACACTCCCTAGATATGCTCCTAAATCTGTTGGTTGTAGAGCCAAGGGCTACTGGATTAGTAGAAAAAATTTCTATGTGATGATTAATTTTTGGTTTTTGTGCTGAGATAAACTCATGGGTAGCATCCATGGTTGGGATTGTACCATGTTGGTGGTACTCCCAGACTATCATGTTTTCTACCTATATTTTGAGTTGACGATCATATGTGATTTCCTTTTCACTTGAGGGGGTTATAGCCATAGATGATTTACCCAAGAGAACATTAGATGAATAATACATTATCATAAATCACAATGTTATCAATATCTGTAGTCATGCAGACAATAATAAAAAAGGATACCGATTAGTGAAATATGATAGGCACAATATGTTAAATTAGATATTCATGGTTAATAAAATTTTCATGATATTTCAGATATGAACATTCATTTTGTGTGGAATTTTCAACATGAGGATAGACTTATAGGAACCTTGGTTACAGGGGATTATCTGTAATATCATGCTGGTCTTACTAATTTTTTATAGGATATGAAAAACAATATATCATTATGCATGATTATTCAATTGTTTGAGAGATTTAAATTTGGAATGTTAGTTTTTTTTGCATAAGGGGTGAAAAAATGGATTAGTGGATTATAGGTGATCACTTTTTTATTATAGAGCTTCACATTGGGTTCACAAATTTTGTTTTGTTGGGGTATTTTTAGGTGTGTATGGAATCCGTTTGATGGTTTAATTGTGGGGTATTTATGTTGTTCATAATAATGTACATCGTATTACCATTTTCACTCTTACCAGAAAATCCTAACAGTTCCCTAATCCGTAACTAGGTACATACCTACTTTAGAAATTTAGGTGTTCAAATATATTTTTAGGCCAGACAAATCTCATGGACTCTTATTTGTCAAGAGGATGATATTTTGGTCTCATCACCCCATTTTGTGGGAAATTATTACCTACTCTAGGCCGATATTAGATATTATATATATATATTTGTGTGAATATCTTCCTAATCCTGATATGGGACCAGTTACCCAAATAATATGATCATGGGATAATTCTCATTCATACGGAAAATAATGGGGTCTATTTAGTGAATCTATGTGTTTTTATCTAAGGTTATCCATCAATCTCCTTTAACGGGCAATTTGTTATGTAATGATGTTGTATGAAAAATTTCTTCTAAATTTTCTTCCATTTAAGGAGGCGATTAATCTTTCGAGGAGGGATTGAGGCATTATGATGCATCCAATTTAACTAGAATATTGCAATAATCAAAACCCATGCAGTTATTTGGACCCGTGTAGTGTAATTTCATGTGGAACAGAATTATATGGGTGCTCTGTGACACTATGTATTCAATATTGTGTACCAGAGGGATATCTTATATATCCTGAGAAGAGAGAGAATGAGAGTTATCATTGTTAATTTTTTTGGGGATTATATATTGAGGATACCACTATCATTATAGAGACTTGTGGTGCATATGACATGATTATTGAAATTCCATAAGATCATGTGAGTTTTGGTCAGTGTGTGAAGAGAGGGATGGAAAGTGATCATTTTCATTGATCATGATATGGAACTTATACATTGGGACTTTTTTATATGGTTTATTAAGAATCTTAGCCCTTAGAAAGATGTCCTATGTATCTTGGTTATGGAAGAAATCGGAGTCATTGAAGTTCAGTTTATTTCTCAGTCAGCTGATGGATTATATAGAGTAGTCAACCTATAGGAATGATTGGGTCTTGATGGTTGAAAACCGAATTTTTAGAAGTCATACATGAAAATTGATGTTTTTTATCTCTTTCTATATGAAGGCATCCTATATTTACTTTTTATTACAGGAATCAGATTTATAATAGTTTAATCTCACCCTTAGGATTGTCCCCAAGGTAGAGTTTCTTGTGTTGAGGTCAATGTGTTATACCACTTATTGGGGATTTACATACATATGTTTCCCTGGTTGGTGGAGACTCACGATGCAAATGATATGATAATGGAAAATCCCTAAATTCATGTGAGCCTTTCCTGACCAGAGAAAAGAGGAATGACAAATGATCAATATCAATACCTAGAGAGTGGGGGGCTTATATATTTTGATAACCAAATGGAGATCAAACCCTTAATATGTGGCCTATGTATCCTGAATATCGAAGGAAACAAAGTTATCATAGTTCCTTTAGTTGGGTCTTATAGTTTAAGGTTTCCCTATTATTTTAGGACATATCATGTTGAGTTATTATTCAGGGATTACACTCTGAGGTTTCCCTAGATGATCACTATATAATGAGAACCTTTATAAAGTTTCCAATGTAACCAAAATTTGAAATGAATGAGATTAGTTTTAGTTCTTAAGGTCATGGCTTACATTCATAGTTTTACCTAGTCTTTTAGGACATACCAGGTCATGTCACTGGTTGGGGTATGCACTCTGAGGTTTCCCTGGTTGATCACTATGGGTATCAAACCTATTAGAGTTGACCTATGTATCTTGAATATGGTAGGTATCAGAGTCATCATAGTTCCTTAGGTAGAGGCATAAACTCTGAGGTTTCCTGAGTAGTACCAACCTACATGACACACACGGATTTCCCTCTTATCCTAATATGTAAGAGAGTATCTACATTGAATATTTGAAGAAAACTAATTTATTTATCTAGTATTTATAAATTACTTCTTGTGACCTAGGTATCATATTATATTGGTTTTTCATGATCAAAGATGAATTGTCTTGATGGTATCATAAGATCTTGGTGGTCTGCCCTGGAAGCCATCTCATGACCCAGCTGATGTGTCTAGAGGGTGTCTAATGATCCAAATGATTTTCCTTGGTTTTATTCACAAGACTAGGCTTGATACATATAGGGGTGTCATGGGAGTCAAGGTGAAATGTCTCAAAGGGTTTGAAATGTATTAGATAACATCCCTAGAGGTCATTGTGAGACCTGGATGACATGTCTGGAGGGAATCCCAAGTATCGGTTAACTTACCCAGAGGGTGTTGTGAGTGCTTAGTTTACTTGCATGGATGACATTGTGAGACTCATATGAAATGAATGAGATCTATTATATTAGTTAGTAAATTTATATTATGGAAATTTCAATTCTTGGTAGATGATCCTAGGGGGGCTTCAAAAGAATAATGTGGTGCGCCCAGGTAGAACCTTGTGACTTGTTCTGACATGTCCTGAAGGATTTTGATAGACCCAAATAGTATGTTGAAGGTGAATTATTAGATATGGATTCCATTTCCTTTTCTTCTTTATCTGTATTGGATTATTCATGTGAATCATATGAGGGTCAATTAACATGTTTTCCACTTAAGTATTCCACCTATTTTTATTCCTTGTAATGCCAATGTCTTAGATTTATTCAGTATGAGTTTATTTTGAGTCTCATGTGATCCAAATGATGTGCGGTATAATATTTGAACATATTTATAGAATTACTTCATGTGATATATGAATGATCATATGAAGTACTTTATGTATATCACATGATCAGTCTGGTAGTTCTCTGGTATATTACCTAATGAAGGCCTTGTAAGTCGTGATTTTATATACTCCAAGAAATCTTCTCTGATGCTTGGGTGGGAAAATGTGACTAAATTAAAAAAAAAACCCTACATATGAGAGTATAGAGGTTTTTTTTTCATTTTTTATAGAGAATTTATAGGCCTCAACACCCTTATTATTATTTAGTTTGTGCGGCGTATCTGGCACAAATCTAGGATGGAGTCGACGAAGGGGTCTAGTGCCACCTGTCTTCAGGAACCTTTACCTTGGATCACTCTGAGCGTGATGCCTAATTTTTGGTGACCGTGAGTCCCTCCAATAAAAAACTATATTTTTGGATTATTTTCAATTAATGGGGACTTACTAACTCACACATATATGAAAACAGACTTCTATATTTTCATATTGACATGTACAAGGGCCTTTGGGACTTTAAAGTGCATTTTGAAAGGTGTCTACAAGATGCCCGATGTATTAACTTAGACATTTTTCATGGAATGGGTGGCTTTTCCATGGTTTTTTGTGATATTAGGGCTACATGTCCAGGTGTTTCGCGGGATGGTACCATGGACTTCCTTAGCGTGTTGTAAATGTTTTATCATCACATTAGCATATGCCTCATCCTTTTTATTCCATTTGTTTTATATAACAAATATTTGGTATTATGAGATATTTTATAAATGTCATTGAGTAAATATTATTTATTCATTGGTGATTCTTAACAAGAACAAAAGCATTCTTATTAGGGTGTGTAAGAATTTAGTGAAAAAACCCATCTGTTTTTCCTGATGGTGTAGAATGGGGAGAATTAGGATTATTAAACATACCAGAGGCCTTTAGCATGATAGTGATGACATGTTATTGGTGTCTTGTGGAATCTTGTGAATCTATAAGGATGTGTAGCTTGATTTTCATTGACCACAAGATGATTTCACCTCCTCCTCTTTATTTTCATTATTTTATTCCATAAAGTCTTGGGGATCTATTGTGTTTTTTTGGATTTTGTAAAGGATTATTATCCTTCCCATTGGTGGTGATGCATAAAATGATCCTTGTGTCCATAATAAGCCTCTTAAATTTGGAAATTTTCATCCTATTTCAATTTATTTTTGTTTGGATTGTCAGGTTTTCTCTAATGTTAAACCGCGTAGCCTGGGGGAACTCATTTAGCTATAACTATATGACCACTAGTTGTCTAAATAACCTCCTCATGAACTGGATGATTTTTCAAAAGGGTATTTGTGTGTTTTTATGTAATCTATGGGCTATAAAGAATCTTCTCAAATCACCATATGATGGTAATGTGATCTCAGGACCATTGAAGGCTCATGAATTCAACATGTCTCTACCCCTTCTTCTTCCATTGATTTTATAGGGGAAAATAATACCAATATTCAGGTATTTATTACTTTTTAATTTGATTATTCTCATTTGGATGGTGTGAAAAGTAATATATTTTCATAAAAATAATTATAATTATTTTATTATGTTACAATTTTTATTTCATGTTTGGAGGAGGGTGGATGTTAGAGATCAAGAAGAAAAGGACAAGGGAACAAAATACTCATATTTATCACTTGATCATTATATTTAAATACTTATTCAAATGGGAGGACCTTGGGAACATTATTATAACCAAAAGATACCAAAAAAGAACTATGATTCAAGTAGTGTCAAAATTAGTAGTGTTTAAAGGGTAATTTGAATGTTTTGTGAGGGTTGAAGTGGGGGGAAGTGTGTTCCTTTTACAAGTGAAAAGTAGGAATTCAATATTGTATTGAATTGTAGATGAAGGGTGAAGAGTTAATTGTGTGGGAGTTACAAGAAGAATTTTTAGTGATAAATGAGGGTATGACCTTAAGGTCTAATGATTTCTTCTATAAGGTATTTTATTCATTTTAGCCCTACAAAATTAAAGGCACATTATGTTACCCATTTTCCCCTTATTATCATTATTTCAAAATTTACAATGGCCATTATTTCTTTCTATATATAAGAAAAAAATTATTAAAAAAATTGGATGTTCTTTTTATGTATTATTACACCATTTAATATTATTAAATTTTCTTATATGATAATATTTAATTTTTAATTAAAACATCGGATTTACAAAAAAAAATATTTTTTAACAATGTATTTTTAAACATTAAATATTATTATTCTATTTTCCTACCAATTAATAATGATGTCACAACCCTCCTTCACCAAGATGAGATAAGGGACAACAGGTTGCCAGACCCTTCCTTCTTCAAGTTAAAGGAGAGATAATGACCCCCAAGACCCGCCTTCAATAGGTCCCGGAGTGGAGACTAGCACCAAGGGTATAAAATCACACACAAGATGGAAAACATTACCCTTTATTTAATAGGATTGGGGGATAAGATAGTAAATCCAAAAAACAGCAAAAGTGGAAGTATAGGTAAATCCAAGACAACCCATTCTCATATGCATGTCTCGAAGTAAATGATACAAAAGTAAAAGAAAACCCAAAAAAGGTACCAAAATAAAGAAAAACAGCAACAACAAATATCCCAACGTCTGAACTAGTACGACCCTGCACGATCCCTGAAGTCCTCCTAGAAACCTAAAAATAGTTTTATATACGTAGGGTGAGCATACAAGTATACTCAGTAGGGACAACCAAAAGCTCTCGTGCACAAGTGGGGAGGAATTATAATGCCCTGTGGGAAAATAGATAACCGAAACACCTAGCAAGGAAAAATATCCACCCAAGCCTCACCAAAGCACACTCCCCAAATAACGCAAGTCAAGTAATGTATAATAGTAATAACACATCGATGTTTGGGTACTCCGTGCCACTTCCCCACTAGTTATTGAAGAAATCCTACGCATCAAACCTCACCCGCCATTCTCACCGCAGTCCCACTACCACACCCCGCCCGCACACACCTAGGCCACAACCATAGATCCCACCCACAAAAACCTAGGCCAGAAAAACTATTTCCATGACCGAAGACACCTAGGCCTCATCCTGAAGACTCTTGTGAAACAACCTGCCCGCACACACCTGGGCCTCATCCCGAAGACTCTTGGGAAACAACCTGCCCACACACACATCGACCAACCACCACAACTACCCTAACCAAATAATCTTGGGCTATAATGGACCTCAGGCCATCACATCCTGCCCGAAGAGTCCTGGGATATTCAGGAAAGGGAGCAGAAAAGAAGATAATAACTTGCCACTCATAGGAGTGTTGGGAAAAATAGCCTCCCCCATGAAATGGGGGTGTTCGGCACTAGGTGCGCAACTTGGGTGGGGAGCGAATATGAAACATAAGAACTAAAATTATATAATATATATAACAAGAACTCATCCCAACCTAGGAGTTCCAAAACCAACTTAAGCACAAACACCCTCTTTACTATTCATTCACAAGAAACACCGAACCCACGACCATGTCGCCACTCATCGCGGAAAACAATTCCCCATTGAGCCCATTCTTGTTTTCATGTTCAAGTGATCCCATTAATGTAAATTATGCAATACTGCTCAACTAACAGGCATAACCACAAGCTAGAGAAAGAGAAACACCCAAACAACAATTTAAGCATTCACACCCGGTTCTCTTGTAAAGTCACAAAAACAAAGGGTTCCATGAGATCCCTCAAAGTACTGGAACCAAACCAAGCCTTGAGATACAGCCCCACACAACATCATATTCAAAACCAACAATCGTGCCATAAGAGAGGATCCCATTTCCATCCACATCACCCCATAAGCATCAAGCAAAACTACAAACATACTACCAAAGCCGAGTAGGAAAACTTCCAAGTTCAAGCACATCATTCATTAGGTTATTCTTTCTGTTGGTTAGTCGGGGTGATCACACAAGGATTGATGTTCACTGCGCATCCATTTAACCATCCGAGTTTAGGCGATTAACCAATTTCCAGGTTATAGTCATTTAATCATCACAGAAGACAAGGGTTCATTAGTGCGCAAGGAAATACCACCAATGACCATGATTTTCAGTGAGCATAACCCCAAACAGTTCAAAAAATATAGCAATTTGAAAAGAGTATAAAAGAATTTTCAAACGCACCCCATCATTCTGTAATATTATTTTTATTATCTTTGTTATGGTTTGGTTTCATCCATTCCCACAGAAATAGTGGCGTACCCACCCCTCATGATACACAGTAAGGAAAGATGAAGGAAAATCCCTACCTGGTTGATCAAGGATCGAAGTTCTTCTCCACTTAATAAGAACTGGGGATGCGTGACTTGTAGGGGAGGAAATTCAGGGACTCCAAGGGTGAGAATAAAGGCTCCAACATAGGCGCACCACTTTCCTCAAGACAGGGAAATCCAAACGCAGAAAGAATAAAATTAGACTAGCCAAGAGAAAAAAGATATAATTTCTAGCATGATATAAATATGAGATCCGGTTGTTACAGGATATAAATTTTTGAACGACTATAAAGTTGGATAGTGGTTTCACCATGCAGTTGGGTGGTTACGCAGGATATAATTAATTGTCATTTAAAAATTCTCTTTGGAGAGGTGGTCATAATGGCTATGTGTTAAATTTTTTTATTTATAAGGAAACGCATAACAGGGGTGGGTCTAGAAGGTATGGGGAAGGGCATGACACCGATGAAAAACCACAAATTTTGGTAAGTTAAGGGTTTCCCAACTCTTGGGGGATTTTAGATATTATTTATGGACTTTAAATGGATTTGAAAGGGGGCATTAAATCATATTTACATCAAAAGATATGTTGTGGGAGCGGAAAATTCCAGAACTGTGAAAAGAACGAAGACCGTTCGGTGAGGACACAGTGCCACCGTCACGGTGTCACCCGTACGGTTCCACCTTCACAGTACCACCCCCACAGTGCTACCCCCACGGTGCCACCCTCACAGTGGAGCCGTGTGTTGGCAAATTAATGGACCAAGTGGGTCCAGACCATTATAAATGAAATGACAGTTAATGTATTTTCTTCATATTTTAATTATAAATTTAGAAACATTAATTACAATATTTAAATTAAATTTATTTAGATATTAATTAAACAATGTTTATGAAAACAATTATATGAAAATAAGCCATCTACAATCATTGTGGAAATTATCTTTAACCCCAAAAAATTATTTTTAAGACTAAAATTAAATTTAAATTATTTTAAAATTCGAACATGTTGATTAAAAATATGATTTTTTATCAATTTCAGTTTATTAGTGGTTATAAAAATTAATTTTAATATATGTGCACATATTAAGTAAATACAATTTTAGAACAAATGTATCTTTAAAAAATGAACACTTTCTTTTTATTTTCTAGTAATAACTACTGTAGGGATTCTATTTTATTTTTTTATATTTAATTAAAATAATTTTTAGAGATTAATTTTATTAACATATAGATACTCAAAAGAAAATAATTTTTCTTATAAAAATATCTCATTTAATCAATCCTTACTAAATACCATTAAAATTAATTATTTATATCCTCTCGATTTAATGTTATAAATTAAATAGATATTAAAATCATTATTTGAATTTTATAATGACATAATATAATAATAATATGTAATAAAAATATTTTAATGAATTATAGACATATAGATCGAGGAATGAAAGGGGGTTCTAAAACTTGGGGTGTTACACTACTTGGGTGGAATTTCCACCTAGGTAACCGAGAAGAGCTCATTTATCATAGGATGAAGATAGATAGTCATCCAATGATTCATAATGGAGTAGGATAAATCATATTGAATAGGGAATTAGTATGATGAGAGGATTGAGTGATGTGGTAGAGCCTCAATGTCTTTTTTTGTATATGTGATATTCAAGATGGATGATCAATATTGTTGTGTATCAAAATGAAAATGGGTATGTTTGATCATATGATTCGGAATTCAGTAATGTTATTATTATTTATAGTTTTATTTTATTACTTCTACATTTTTAATTCTTATTAAATATAGTGTGTGGTTATCATTTTTGTTATTACACACTATGATATAGAATTGTATTCTATTCAAAGAAACAGTCTCAACCCTTACTTCAAGTTGGATTCCTATAAAATTAGGGGAGGTGAACCTAAGATCATCTTCCAACTAGTGGTTTATACATATATTAGTGATCAAGATATATGTTACACTAAAATGTGGTATCATATATTTTTATTTAATCTTACTACTTAGGGATAGGTTGACGAAGATTAGGGATGTGTAAAATCTTGTTATATACATTTGATATGTTACTCACAAACACCTTTTACAATACAAAGACATGGTTATTAAATAAATAGGATTAATATTATTGGATTTATAATTTATGGATGTATGATATCACCTACTGAAAAACACTTGAGTTTTATTTTTATTTTTTATTTATTTTTATTTTGGATTATGTCCCATTGGAAAGAGGCATGTGTATATGATTCATATTTAGTAAGTTGAATTCACATGAAATAATTATGCTTTCTTATGATTGATATCACAAAATTTAGAGGGTTTTTTATTTAATGTCTCATAAATAAATTATATATTGTTTTCCCATATAAAATTGTAGTGGAATTATAATATTTTTTTATAAAAGTATATTTTCATTGATGAATGGGAATGAGGTCTCAATAGAGGGATTCTAATAGATGTCACATTGGTAGTGCTTCTAATAAAAGATGAATATAAACCCTTTATTGGTTAGATCTTAATTTGATTCCTAAATAATGGTGTTGAAATAAAAATAAGATTTAGTTTTTTAATGTTTCAAAAAAATCATAGATTAAATTTTATCATATATATTATTTATGGAATTCTATTTAACCAAACAATATAATAGTTGTATTCTCAAAATGGATCATCACGGGATGATGTTATTGTATGTATTTGGTTGGTTGATACTTGTTCCTTGGGATGTGTAATCCCATATGAAGAGGATTAATGAGGATCATTACCCTCATGTTGGTAGTTGATCATAGAATGTCATTAAAATTGTATATCTAAAAATGTGAGAACACTAGAATGGATGTATTGGAAAATTATATTCCATGTTATAGTTAAGATATTAATAGAGATGTTCCCTATTATTTTTACTCATTCTGAGGCATAATTCTTAGACTTTGAGGGAGAAAATAATGATATTTTAAAATATAGATATCAAAATTATTAATTTTGAAAATATGATTAAGATGAGTTGTGATATATCTAGGGGTAATAAAAGATGGTTTAAACAAGGATTATTAGAACCTAATAGTTCAGAAGAATCATTAGATGCTTCTAGTTATGAGATCATTACATAGGAGGAGAAACAAATGTATGGGATATAGGCATAAATATTCATTACATATTTCAATCAACAAAGAACATATGGTGTTTTTTAAATTACATGTATGAAATCAATGGATGTAAAATTCAGTTCTATATAGACTTGGTGGATTCTAGGTCTCTTGTAAAGAAAATAGAATGAAGTTATTTGGTATCAATGTTTGGTTTCTATGGGTAGGATTTCTAGCATGCATGGCCCTGGTGATTTTGAAATTATTTGTTTTCTAAGATAACCAATTTTGATACTTGATGGCTGAAGCTAGGATACGTAGAGAATGGGTAGATGATGAATATTTTTCAATGTTTTATTGGTCTATGGTTGTTCATATAAATGGCCATGGAATATATGAAATTCCTAATTTTGAAGTGGAGTATCAAGGGTGGATTTAATTTCACGAAGTTTACATTGATATGGAGTGTGGTTTGGGGGTTTGTCTTGTGATCCTAGACATTATAATGTGTGACTCAGGAGATTGCGATTTGAGGGGTGTGATTTAGTGATAATGGAGAGTAAACACTTTTTTTAGATAATATTGATATGGTGTGTGCTGATTACCAATTATACTATTGAATTTTGAATCATTCAGCCTTAATATACATGATGATGGATAATTATTTCAATGAAATGTTATATGTATGGATTCATATAGATTTTTCAGTAATTATTTATTTCAATTTAATTAAATTTCATATAGAATATGCATTGAGTATTAATCGTAAGGTTTACCAATGTTGACCTTGCCAATGATTATCAGAAAGGATAGTTGTCGGAAAATTTTAATGTTTTAATCAAGGTGTAGTATAAGGGAAGTCATTAGGTGGAGAGTATATCATTAGTGGCTTGAGGTTGTGATCCTTGATGAGAATTTATTTATAGAAGGTGATAAATATGGTGTTCATGGTGAGTTAGGAGTGGGATATAATTGGTTTAAAATTATGGAAGTTGGGTGTGAGAAGAATGGTCATATTCAGTCATTATGTGAAGCATTGGATAAATAATTAGCCATGGAAGTACAACCTCATATTGAAAGGGTCATGTGTTTGGTGATACTATTAATTGGTTGATCTAGGTAAAATTTGGATATCTCTATTGAAATGGATCCATTTTCACTTGATTCATTCATTAAATAAATATTTATTACTTAGATACGATATTGATTGGAATCCATGTCTCAGAATCAGGATCAGGTTGGTTTTGATGCGATTTAATGGTGAGTCTGATTATTATTGTGTCAATTATTATGATGGTAGCATGATAATTTATTTATTTTTGGATACAAACATGGAATTAATAAAATTATTTAGTAAGAATTAATTTTGGATTTTTTGATGACATTGAGAGGAAATAAAGAGGTATGGAATCATGATTGAACGATGGGATAACACATTGGAAAATATGGATAATATTTTTTTTTGGAAATTTCAATAAGAGGAGTTTTAACCAATGTTTTTATGTGTTATTGGACACATTGAGATAGAAACAACAATAGGTATGTCATTTCATATTCAATATATGTATTTCCTAGATAAATTAGAATTTTAGAGGAAACTAATGTGTAACCAGGCTTTGTGAATGGACCAAGAGTCCCATCTGGTTATGTCCAGAATAAATATGAGAGACAGAACAAAATTCCGATTGTTCTTTTTTTATAAAATTAGGTGTTATATTTTATATTCCACAATACTTTGTATGATGGGATGCTATAATTTTGTTTTAGTTGTTGATTTTGATGGTAGGGAGCACCATGTATCAAAAACAACTATTATGAGAATAGGGCTATCATGGGGAGAACCATGTTCATGGAGTTTAATTTTTCAATAAATCCATAGTTTCTTAGGATATATGGGCGTCCTTGTGGAATTTATCAGCTGTTCAGTAATGGTGACGATCAGTTTCTAATGTTTTGATAAATAGTGATCCTCAAAGAAAAATTTACATATTTAAATATTTTTCATAATTTGAGGATATAAAACTATGATGTAAGAATGATTTTATAGATTGGTTGGGAATAAATTATTAGTTAAAACCATAATTTCTTTTTTTATTAGAATATATGTGTTGGTGAGGTTGAAAAGTCCCGTTTTCATTTCCAAGAATATAATTAAGTAGAAATTTTAAAATTTTCTCTTTAAGATAATAGTTTTTCATATAATTCAGATATATATTTGAAGTTATATTGTAATAACCTCTTAATAGATTGTTTATTAATATCGATCAAGTCTCATGGAGTTCCATTAGAGTCTGGTGAGTCTTTGTAGATTTGGGTTAATCTTCATATACTTTAAAATGATTTTTTCTATATGCATATTTTGGGATGCATTGTTTTGAGATAACCATGAAAGAAGTATTAAGGTGGAAACATCTAGGCCATTTTGAACATGTATAGTTAGACCAAATTGAATTTACATGGTTAATATTTTACCCCATAAATTCCATGAGAAACTATGCTTTTTGTAAATTTATAGTGGTGTTTGGCATGGTTGATGTCAGGTTGTAAAAAAACCATGATAATACCTAAAATTCAATTATAGATGGAATTTTTGCATTTGTGAAATTGTTTGGAAAATGGTTCTACCCAAATGTGAAAAGTTTGTGGAATTATATTGTAAAGGTGAAACATTTGGAACATTGTTTTTAAAACCATTCAGCCAAAACATGAGACCTATTTATTTTCATTAAAAGAAGGAATCATCAACTCCCCCTCTAAATCTATAATCCCTAACCCCTCCTTCTCCCCACCCTCTTATATATAAACTTGTAGAGACCTCCTTGCATCTTCATCCATTGATTCCCATTGATTTTGGAGTATTTATAGTGTTGTTTTTTTTGTGATTCATAGGTGGAAACTCCCTCAACCTCCATCCATTATTGGTCTATATTGTTTCTTTATAATTTTGGGTGACCCAAAATTAGGTTTTTATGTTACCCCTAGATCATGTTGGAATGAAATTTTTTTTATTGATAATTCATATAATGTATCTATATGACATATCAAGATGATTTTTGGACATCGTTACTTTCTAATTCGATAGAGGTTAATATATATTTTAATTTTCATAGGTATTTGGATTAAATTATATGAAATATAATTTTAAATAGGTGTCATTTAAATGGCCTTTTCCTGAGATGGGGTCAGGGGTTTGACATAGACCTCATTTTAGTTTTTTGTAGGGGTATCAGTGTGGTGAGTTTTATTGATAAAACATCACACATAATTCATAATTTAATTAATTATATATTAATTATAAAATGTTATAATCAATTTGAGTAATTATTTTTTAGTTTTTTCTTATTAATTATGGGATATGATGGGTTGATATAGGTGCATGGAAGGTGATTTGAGACTTGGAAGATCTTGGTCAAGGATGACTGAGATGTATTAAATGGATATGTATTAATTTGAGATAGGTGCACCTTGAACATAACCTTTAATTTATAATTTTTATTTCTAAAAATTAATATATAGACTCACTACTATGGGAGATCACCCTTTTATAAAAACATGACTATAACTTAAGATTCATGAAAATGTAAGAAGAGATATGGTCCATGGTGGTACCATATGCATTGTTTGGGTTACCGAAAAAATTATAGTTGAGGGGTTGACTACGAAACGTGTTCCCTATTATACATAAACCATGAACAATAGATTGACAACTTGGATACCAATGGATTATGTTATGATGATTATTGTGAGATATTAGATAGATAGGGGCGAGAGAGGTATAAATTATATTAAATGAATGAGATAGAGTGGACCTAATGTTAGAAACCCATATTGACTTCCAAGTATGGTATCTTGTAGGACTAGAATGATTGGACTACGTAGGGATTTATGATCCTTAAGATTATTTATATCCTTTAAGATATTTAATATGAGTGTGGGTGATTTTTTCTCACCTACTAAGAAGTGATCACTTAGTGTGGAGGACCTTGGTAAAATATGGATAATTCGATTGCATGAGGATAGAATCAGGTGGTCCTTGGGAAGAGTGTAAAGACCCAAATTTCTCATACACATATATTACATCTTTTTAGGTGAATATTCATTACATTATAGAAATAGACACCAAGAGATCATAAAGATTTTAATTCATCAACTAGACACAAAAATGATATTATTTCATGAAATATCACCAACATTTCCAATAAATATATTACCGATTAGTACACTTCTTATAAACACCCTACCATAAACATTTATTCATAACCTATGGAAAGGATACATAAGAAAGGGTGAGATCAGTGCTTTGAAATGGTAAATATGGGGGAAATAAAAAAAACATAAACATAGGGTTATGAGAACATGATAATAACATTTCAAAACCATACCAATCATATAATAGTTTATAAACATTATTCATGGAATAAATCATGTAATTTCATAAGACATGAATCATAATGGAACAAAAGAACATGAACCATGAATGAATAAAATATCATACAAAATTGATTTTTTCATACATATATGCATATAAAATCATTTACCTAGTAGTTTGAGGATCATTTCCATGACTATTATTGTGTATTGGGTTTAGTCCACAAACCATCATAGTATTAAAGGTTTAATCGAAAGACTATTATAGTGGGCCAAGTCCCTTATTGAATTGGGTTCACTCCCCATTCCAGTCCTATTTATCTCATGATATATATGCCATTACCTACTATATTGTATTAATATATAAGTCCTATATATCACATAATAAAAATAATATATATGTGGGATACAATATCATTAAACATTAATCATATCATAAGACATGAAATAAATGTGTTTCATAAAAATTTAATCATAACGAAACATTTTGGAAGGAAACAAAATTCATTATCACTTCATAATTTCATAAAAGCATATCCCATAGAAAAATAAGAAGGTTTTTTAAGTAATCTACCATGGTATAACTCATTGATGAAAAATGGTTCATATAAACATCGTATCATCATAAAAACAAACCATCCAAATAATGTATAAGAATGGTATCTATGGTTCATATCCCTTGTAAAGCATATGTATCATCAAATGATTCAATTTTTTATGGAGAATGATATAGGAAGATGACATGGAACATTTCATGAGGAAAATAATTTTTTCATGAATATAAATTTCTATGACAAAAAATCACAATATATTTTTTAAATACTTTTAATTGAAAATAAAAATTTAAAAATATGGGATACATTAAATATAATTTGAAACAATACTTTATTAAAATATAATTTCCTCTTTAAAAACACATTTTAAAACATAACACATTTTCAAAATCTATTTCATTGAAAATAAACTTGATAACATAAAATGGAAAAATTAAAAATAATTTAAAATTTTTTTGATGAAAATATAATTTCCATTTGGAATTTTATTTTTCCTAAAGTAAATATTTTGAAATAATTTTCTTTTTAAAAAACCTTAAAACATATAATGGTTGATTTTAAAAACATTTAATACATTTCTTGAGGAAAATATGCTTTCCACTTTGAAAAAAACATTTCAAGAAATAAGAATGTTTCAAAATCCTATTCCATGAAGATAAATGTAACACCACATTAACTTCTTATTGTTATTCCTTGGTCCTTTTTTTGATACCCCATAATTTGGGTCGCGTATTGGTGTCATTTTGAGAGATTTTAGAATTTTTTTGGAATCTTTTCTATAGTGAATGTTTGGAACATGGTTTACCCAAGCAATATACCCCCAAAAAACTATTAAATCTTAGATAGTGGTTGGATTCATGGTTGGAAAACAGTTTCAAAAACCATCTTTTCACCTAGGGGAAAAAAAATTTCATTAGAAAATGAAACTCTAGGGATGAATAGTTATGGGGAACGATATGTCTAACTATGCAACCCTACCTAGGAAACCATGTGAACAATATTTAATTATTCCTAAAAATATTTTTAAAATTTCTTTGCTCCTTTTTAAAACCCATATTCCCTCCTTTCAACCCCAATATGATTGCATTAGATTTGGTGGCCCTCTAGAACTGGGTTTGGATCCTCAAACCCCTTCTCTTAGTGGATAAAAGCATGGTTGATAATGTTTAATCTCATATGGGAAATTGAATATTCTCTCATGTGGTTCCTTACAAAAGTTCTTTCCCTATTAATTATTTTTTATATATCATCACATAATGATTGATCTAAACTATTTTTAATTGTATCATGATTCTAGGTTTCTTATCTTGATCTCTAACAACATCGTTCTTTGTTCACAAATCCTATTGTAGGTGACAACTCATTTCCATTAATTAAATTTATGTAGTTCCATTTTAGATTTTACATGTAATCAAAACCATGTTTCTCTAGTTATGTTTGAAATAGATTTAAATGTATTTATAAAACCTTGATTTGAAATGATTTGATTTAAAAATTCATAATTAAATGGATGTTGAGAAAACCCTGAATTCCAATATAATTAGATGTGTGGGGTGAATTATGAATATGATGGAATTGATTAAATGGTTTGATAATTGTTTATAAATATTATCTTAAATTAAAAATACGAAAACCTAGGATTAGTTATATATATATATATATATATATATATATTTAAAGGTTGGGACCAAAGCCTCATTTATTATTAAAGCAAAGCAAATTCCTCCTTAACTAGGTAGAGGGAGACACATTACATAGCCTGAAGGCCCAGTGGGCATTTAGCCCATTACATGGCCCGTAGGCCCATTTTTTTGTCCCAAGGACCATTCTGTGAATAGTTCTACTACAGTACCCACGCTGCAACAGCTCTTCATAGTACTCACCACTACTACAGTACGCTACAGTACCCCACGCCCAATGGGTTTTGAACACCCATTTTTCAAGTATAATCATGCGGTGCTTACCACTAAGCCAAACCCCTACCCCAAGGATTAGTTTTATATTTTAAAGGCATGATCGATAAAAAATATATGTTTTGGTTTTGAAACTGAATTGGAATATTGATACTAATAATTGGGTAATTGATTTTTATATGATGATTTGTTTGAAATGAAATAATTTTCTCAATGTTTATTAATTGAGTGATCACATTAAACGCTGGGTAGTTAATGGGTTATTTAGGATAATAATGATATGATCTGATCCCCTAGAAATATATTAACAATGAAAAATCGAACAGAATCTTAGTATGGCTTGATTATCCCAGATGGGATATTGATGAGTCTTATTCGGAATGAGCTTGGGTAATGTGTGAAAACATTTTTTCCCATGATCACAAATTTGTGAAGTGGGATGATCCAATGGCAAGAAACCAACATACATCAAGGAATATGACTATGGTTATAATTTTATATGTTTTGATTATATATTCCATTGATTATAGAAATATTTTACCCATTCCATTTTATATATATAGTAACTTTAAATAACATGTTTATTGAAGAAATGATTGAAATGATTTTCATCTATTAAAAATAAATAAGGTTTTTTTAAATATTAAAATTATTTGATATTCCATTCCCTATTTTAATTAAATTAAAATAATGATTGGTTTATTGTTATGGAATATATTATGGAACATGTGGTGAGGAAATACTAGGATTTATAGCTCAAAATATATATTTTCCTTTGAGTGTTTAAATATTTTTTTATTCTAGGTCCTAGAAAAGGGAAAGTGTCACTTAGAGGTGGCATATTTTCATGATCATTAGGACTATAGAGTGATGATGGTGATCAATGATGTTGTAATCCACTTATTATGCTTGGATTTTTGAGACACTTTTTTGGTTGAAAATTTGGTTTCCTTTTAGGTGTTTATCTATCTATCTAGTCCTTATTTTACATCTTCTATTTTTGGTAGATCTCTTGGTAGAGTGTTGTTATATACTGACTTAAATCTTATTAACCATTTATTATTTGTGGGGAAAAAATTAATATTTATTCTTTTATGGTGCCAGGTGATAGTATCTAACCCATGTGGATCAGAAATTCACATTAGGATATGTATGTATTGGCTTGGGTATTAGGTTACTAGGGTATCTGGGATGGTTTGAGACAAAGGGTTATCAGATGTGTAGGTTAAGAATCTTTCCATGAAGTCATTATGTGGTGTAGGATGTCCTGGTATATAGGTGGTTGGATTTACATGAATTGGGAGGTAGTTATGAGTGAGTTCCTGGATAGAACATGTCCTAAAGATCCTTAAGTCACCATTGGTTTTGGGGTAAATGTGAATTTTATGAGAACGTTTTTATTTTTATAGTATTTCACTATTGGATTAGAGTGTTATGATAATCACATACTTTTAAATCCTATTTGAGTTATTATTATGAATTCAGTCATTAATATTTTCTTATTTTCTATTTTTATTGGATAGTATCCTTCCTCTATGAAGACGTTTAAACAATATTGAGGGGCAGGGGGACACTGATTAAATATAGTAGGTAAAACTTATAGTTGAACAGAATCTCAATGATATATATTTTTAGTTGTATAAGATCTTATATAGGCACCTATACTAGTTATGGATTTAGATCTAGTTTTGGCACATAAATGGGATGACTCTAGAGATTGTGTCCATGATTTTCATTTCTAGAAGACAGTAAATGTAACGTCCTAGTTCCGGAAGCCACCCAGAGGCACCCTATACCTGGTTGGTCACATGGCCTCAAGCACAATTCCCCAAACACCAGAGGCTACTGACTAGTAGTGAGGGACTTGGGTGTGATAGTGGGGAAACTATGCCCTCCTTGGAAGGGTACACAATGGAAGAGAAAATAAATAATACCAATAGCAGAAGTAGAATACATTCATACAAGAGTAAATGGTAAAAAGCAGAAGAATAACAATAAACAACTGGAGTAGAATATATGAAATGATGCATGATATATATATGTCTAGGAAAAATAGCCAAACAAGTAACAATATTAAAATACATTACTATGCCCAAGTACAAAAGAAAAACAAATGAGCAACTCCTCAGCATCACAAGCCTCAGCTCGGTCCCATGCTCTCCAGCTCCAGTGCAATCATGAACCTAAAGTAGAAGGGTTCTTACCCTTATCTATACCTACAACAACATAATCTGTTTGGGTCCCAAAGCGTGACCCAAACAGGGTGTGAGACAAAGTCCCAATAACAACCCACCCAAAGATCTGTTCCTAATAGTCAGTGAGTATATGGCATGTAAAGTATAGTAAGTAGTAAACAGAAATTAGTAAACAGGATAATACACAGTAGTAACAATCCATAGTTTCTAGCACATAATCTACAAACAAGAAACAACCACTCATGAAATAAAAACAAAAAGGTAACCACTGGATAGTTCTCACAGCCTAACCCCTAAGGTTAAACCTACAAGTAATAGAAACCCTCTGGGAAGCACACACAGTCTCGCCCCTCTGGTTTAGCTAAAGAATTAATAGACTCTCTGGGGAAGCACTCACCGTCAATTCCCCCTATAGTCTCATATCATACTAAAGGCTCTATGGGGAAGCACTCAATGTCAATTCCCCCTGTGGCCCATGTTGAGGAACTACTGACTCACTGGGGAAACACTCAATGTCAATTCCCCCTTTTGTCTCACATCATAAATTAAGGACACTCCGAAGAAGCCCTTCCATCCATTCTCCCTATGATCCACTACACTAGGTCCTCATAACCATGTGTATAAGAAACATGCATAGCGCGCGTATCGGCCCAAGTAAACCTCAAGAACTACTTGGCTATCATTCTAAGGCACATCAGCATAACAATACAATAGTTCCACTATCCTACAACTAGTAATGACAACTGGAAAAACACCTAATAAGAAAAACATGCAAGGCATAACACATGAACACAATAATAATTATCCAAATTCACAGGCAATGATTTCTACTCAAGCAACCAAGCAAAGCAGTCAAACAATAGTGGAAAAATAGGAAACCCACAATTCCACATTTAACATTTGCACAAAATATTCACATAATTCCTACGGAAAGGCACAAACCACCTACCTTAGTGCTAGGAGATTGATATACATGAACCATGATGATTTATTCCCCTTAGAATGTCAAAGATCTGAGAAAAATCCAAAAATTCTCAACCCACGATAACTTGGAAACGAGGAGGAAACATAGAACAAGGCTAAATCAGAAGAGAGAACCCACAACTTCGATTACAACACAATCAACAATGATCGATTTGGAGAATGGACAGAGGAATAGAGGCTCGTTGAAGATTTGCAGATTCCCGGTGCTCTCGGACGAAGAATCTGGAGAAGAATAGCTTTTTGTCAATTAGGTGCGACCCTGGTTCATTTAATGAAAAAAATAAAGTACATGGTGTGTACTTTTAGAGTACATGGAATTTTCTAGGTTTTTCCATACTCCACTTTAGGTGGCCTTCACATCACCCCTACACCCCGTGTGTGTGGCTCAGGCACGACCATCACACATCTTTGAGACGGAAAAGAGTACACGGCGTGCACTTAGAAAGTACACGGTGTGTACATCGAAAATTTATAGAAACTCCATTTTTCTCAAAAATTCCTGAAAAGGAAAGACATACCTCAAACAAAGATCCGGGTTCTTACAAACTTCCCCCCTTAAAGAAATTCATCCCCAAATTTCCATAATGTGCCATAGAATAAGAAACCCCGAACAACTCTATCCACTACGATCATACATCAGCCCCCCTTTCCCCAGTCTCGTCCTATACTCGTCCGTGCTACCATAGCACCCGTACTAGAGGAATAGACTTCCCACGGAGAACCTTCATACTACGATCGACAATTTGGATAGGATGCTCCTCAAACAATGCATCTGCTTTGAGCTCAACTTCCTCGGGATGAAAGACATGAGAAAGGTATGAAAAGTAACGTCGGAGTTGAGAGACATGGAAGACGTCGTGCATAGCCTGGTACCTCTGAGGTAACTGCAACTGATAGGAAACTGGCCCAACTCTCTCCAATACCTCAAACGGCCCAGCGTATTGCGGTGAAATCTTACCCTGTCTCCGAACCCACTTGTCTCCCAACCTCGGTGTGACATGCAGGAAAACCTGATCCCCAACCTCGAACTCCAAAGGTCGTCTCTGCTGATTAGAAAAAGAATTCTTTCAAGACTGTGCTGTATCCATCCTCTACCGAATAAACTCAATCTGCTCTGAGGTCTTCTGAACAAGACGAGGTCCTAGCAAAGCTACCTCTTCTGCCTCTAGCCAGCATAAGTGTAGAGACCCGTAGCTTATCGTACATGGAATTTACATTACTTTTGCGGAATACTTAGTACATTACAAAAACACACACACAAGGACCGTAATAGTTTAGTGTCTTTGGAAACTCGGACTATAATCTTCTAATCGTGGTGAAAGATCTTCAACATCTCCCATAAAGATCTTCTTTTTTTTTACCTAAAACCTTTCTTTATATCCTGGGGAAAAGAAAACATAAAAGGGTGAGCTCAAATGCTCAGTAAGGGTAAACAAAAGAAATATCAATCACATCATATTCATAAGAACATAACATTTTGGAAATCATAACCTGCAAAAGAGAGCATAATTTCATAACATGGGATAAATCATGGCAGTGAAATGTAATCACAATAATCATAACATAAAACATGGAACTTTGTGGCATACACACATAATCATAGAGAATCATTTCTTGTTAGTCAAGACTCATTGCCAAGACTATCTTAGTGGACAAAGTCCCTTTCTGAATCGAGTAATCCTCGTTTCAGTCCTGTTTCACTGAACCGGTATAACCTACCATTCCAGCCATGTCTATCTCATGAGATATAAAATCTTTACCCAATGCATTGGAGGGAGATATAGGTCCCACCCATCTTATAATGAATCCTTTCTTATGTGTGCCACATAATCATAAAACATACATCATCGCATAACACATATAACAAAAATGGGATTCTTGAAACATCATGACATCATAAATCAATTCATATATGATAAAGGAATTCATAAACATAATTCCATCACAACATAGTCAAACCAATGTAAAAATATGGATAGAAACAGAACCCTTTATTAACTTAGATGGAAAATAATTTTGATAAAACACTTGAATTGAATTCTTGAGGAAAATATCCTTTCTTCTTCAAAATCAATTTCTTTTTACAAAACATCATGAAATTTTAAAAGAAAGAGATTTTATTGAAAATAGTCATGAATTCTTTTAGAGTAAGCTTCATGAAAATAAGGCTTTATAAAACAGTAGAAATCTGTTTGTGCCGTATAAGTTAAAAAAAAACATTCTTCGTACTTTTGTCGGAAAAGTCAAAAAGTACCTCGTACGGAAAAACGACAAAAGATTCCTTTCATATTCTTTACTAAAAACTCACCTAAGGGTAAAATTGGATTCAAACTATTGCAAGTGGATGGAAACAATATTACATATTGAGGGAACATGGATGTGGATGATAAAATACACCCCAGTAAATACTTACGAATAAACAATCTCGGATAAAAATGAGATTCTGATATTTCCCTTACCTTAGGTCCGACTTGCTTTGTAAGTGTCCGAACCTCCTGTATAATGATTTAAATCATGTTATTGACTTATTACAAAATCATATTCATTGTTATGATATCATATATGGTTCACTTATGACATTATATTACCCGTTCTTTTGTAAACTCCATGTTAAAGAAGCGTTTTTGGTAAAATCGTTTCATTTATCGTAGGTGTTTTGACTTGTTGTTCTTGACATCATTATTACTTATATCATGATTTACATACTTCCAGAATATAAAATATGATTTATATATCATATATATTCAGTATATATATATATATAATAGGTAGATAAATAAAATGAAAAACACCGTTCATGGAGACGGTAGTCCGTACGTACGCATGAACACTGTTTTCCTTTCCTTATTGTCTTGAAATGGAAGTAAGTAGATTACATACATATGTATATATATACATAAATCCAGTAGCTTTATAATGTCATATATTTCATTATTATTTCTTATATATACATTATAATCATTCTTAAATGGTTAACATGGAGAATGAATCTCATCGCGTCGTGGAGACGGTAGTCCGTACGTACGCACGAGCGATGATATCATTTCTATAAATATTGAATTGAATTGGAGTGGATTATACAATATATCAGAATCAATATGATGTTGTAATAACTATGTATAGTTATTCTTTACACCATTATACCCATCCATGTAAGGTGTTGGTGGAAAATAGATTACACCACGGCGTGGAGACGGTATTTCGTACGTACGCACGCGCGGTGATTTCTTTTTCCGTAGGATGGAAAGATGGTGAGATAGGGTTGTTTCATACTTATAATAACATATCAGTATATGAGTGATACTGATGTTATTACTTCATAATGAAACAACCTAATAAGAAGAAGTGGAAGAAGAAATAAAGATGAAAGAATTGGTAACGGTAATTACCTCTTCTTTGAAGTGCCTCTTTGAGACCTCCTCTTAGGGCACTAAAATTGGTCTTTGAGGAAGACCAGAACCTCTAGGATGTTTCTAGGGAAGTGGAGAGGAGAAATTGTCAGGGGTTGGCCGAGCTTGAGTGCTCAAATTGGTGTGAGGAGGAGGGGGAGGAGGTGTCCTTTTATAGGGGAGGAGGGGGGCACCTTAGGAATATCTCAAAATATTATTTTATATTAAAGTCAAAATCGGTTTATAATGGTTCCAAAGGGTCTTATTTCGAAGCTAAAGTAAGGATGGGTCGAAATCCTATCAACCAATAGAATTTAGACAAGTTTAAGATATTATTTTAACCTTATCAATTAGATTTAACTCTAAGTTAATTAATTTAACTCTAAGTTAATTAATTTAACTTTTACCGTGTCTTTTTGTTTTCTTTCACTATATGGTTAATACACTTACTATAACATGCCAAACGAACCCCAAATTGTTTATTATTAATATATATATCCTTATCTAAGTCATTTGGCCGAACCTTAGATTTTTAGGAATAAAATAACAATTAATAATATAATATTTGATTTAAAAACTATTTTGTGTCAATTTTGACACTATTTGATATATGATTTTTTGTGAAAGTCATAACAGAATTAAATGTTCGAACCAAGTTTATTAAATCAACATTAATATATCATAGTAACCTAGAAAATTAGTGGAATTCATAAAAATTTTCAAATTACATTTATTTTGGTGTTTATAACATCAATTATGTCAATATTTCATTAATAAGTTAATTACTGCATCATCGTTGTGTCATAAATAAATTAAATTATTTGATGTCTAAAAATTACAAATAAAATACCATCATGTAGGAAATCTTTTGCGCTTTCTAATGAATATTTACAATCGAATTTATCTTATGTATAAACCCATATTATAAATGATTTACTTATTAAACTTTGATTTTAACTATTTTAACCCTTCTTTAAATAAATTAATAATAAATGTCCTAATCTAATCCAAGTGGGCCTAAATGGTCATATTTTATTCCTAAGTTTGTTTTTGGTCGAATTACACTTGTCCAATAGAATTAGGACATGTTTTAGGGTAATATTAATATCATATTTACCCTTAGTTACCTTAATTACTATTAACCGTGGTAAAAAAAATAAAAAGTTACTATTCACCAAAAAATTATTTTCATCTCATTGAACCACATTTTAGTCCTTGATATTAACCGTGTCTCTCGGATTTTCGAAATTCCATTCACAGAAGCGGTAAAATTAAGTTTTATGCAAAATTCAGTTTTTAACCTACCACTTAGTAGTTTCACTATTCATCAAAAATTGATGTTTTTCAGAACAATACCAAAATTTCATCCCAAGCTATATTTCATATTCCGAATTCAAAAATGAAGTCTATTTTACCAAATTCATAACATAAAAGTTGCATTAATTAATTTTATAATTAAATCCCGCTGTTAAAACAAATAGCGTGTTTTTAAGAAACAATATCTATCAAAAGATTGACACTTGTTTATGTCTAGTTTAAATGTGAAACTACATCCAATGACCAACATTGTATTAAATTGTAAAAATATATTCTAAATATACTTTAAAACCACTCAAATTAATGATTTATCACTATTAATTATTTCGAAAAAAAGTTGTTTTTAATTATAATTTAGTAATTTTCACTATTCATCAGAATATGAAAGTTATCCGAAAAGTACCAAAATTTCACCTTAGGCTAAATTCGATACTCCGAATCCAAGAATGAAGTTCATTTTGAAAAATAAGATTTACAGAATTTTAAAAAGTGGTTATTACTATTCATAACGGCTAGTTTTAATAATATTTTAATAGCACATCGTTGTTTAGTGAAACTCGGTATTGCGTATTACACACGCTATCGAGGAAGGTCGCGATTGCGTGTAATGCAAGGCAAGACAAGGATGCATGTTGTGAAAGCTCCTTTTGGTGTAGCATACAACACAAGACATTAATAAAATTAAAAAGAATATTTCTTTATAAAATCTTGGGCTGTTACATTCTACCCCCCTTAAAATGAATTTCGCCCTCGAAATTCGTCGGGGTTATAAATGGTTTACTATTCGAAAGTTTCTTTAATAGAAACCCACATCGTAAAAAGGAATATCAAAACCAATCTTTAAAAACAAAAGTATGAAACGTAACGGTTACCCAAATAAACTAATCATTGGGTTTCCACATAGGTGAAAATATGGATATGGAAGAAAAATCTAACCATCATGTTCCGATGGAGAGTGGTAGAGAACATGGCTATGGAAAAGCCAAAAATCACAAATCCATAAATTTGTGACGATCTAAGGTACCATCCGATTCATCAGGTATAAGATCACTAGGACAACATTTTTGGTTTTCAAGATCATTTCCCTAAAGTTAAAGAACTTGAAATAGAATAAATACTTACTTTATGTTGGTACAACCTCACTGTTGTTCGTGCCTTTAACAATTTCCACTTAATCTCTTAAATAAATGAAGTTGAATTTGTTATTCGTGAAGTGTTAGCAGATCATGTGATAGAATGACGGGTCATTCCATCTGTCTCAAAAGGATAGCAAAATTTATATACATAAGTCAATCTATAGTGAGATTAATCATATATGGTTTCTAAAATGGACTTATACTTCATATATCATACTGCTTAATATAATAAAACTAGTTTCTACTAAACAGGGACTTCTTGTAGGCCAGTGGTAGGCGATAAAGGCCAGTCTCACTTCGGTTGTGGGTTCGATTCCTACAGCCTTGTCCGAAGCGATGGGCTGTCGCCCGTCCTGTAGGTTGTCCCTTTTTCTAAAACTACGTTACTATAACATCCCATCAATAATATCGAAAATCTTCTATCCTTAAACAATACTAACTTATGTCCAACATAATCCAGTCTAATCTTTAGGCTTATACATAATACTGCAGTCCACTCTCATAATATAGTGACAACGATTACCAGAGATTTAATACTGTCGTTGATCCCCACATATCATAAGATATGTCTTGTTGGTCACATTCCAAACATTCAAAGTCCTTAATCGTGTATTCTCTTGAATACCTTAGTGAAAACATGAGTGTAGTTAAAAGTTAACACTTTCCACATACCAAAATCCTCAAAATTCTATATACTCAAACCATGATATCACTTAGTCCTTATATCAATCATGAGCTCATGAATACTATTAAACATTTCATTTTCTCGTCTTCATTATGCGCATATCATCTTATTTCCAAAAAATATCTCAATCACTTTGAATACCACATCAATAGATATTGCAACACTCAATGATACAACATTATTTTGGAATCCCATTACATAAACACTTAATCATTCCACCACATCGTTGTCATATTCAACATTGCCAATAGTGATCGCATGTGATTTCCCTTTGTCCTTTGCCTTCAGTGGTTGCTCATGTTGATCATCACTAACCCTTGGATTAGGGCAATTATTAGCATAATGCCCCATTTCCTTGCACTTGAAGCATTGAAGTGTTGGCGGTGCGTTCTCTGCAGTGTTTGCTTTATTCACATCATTAGAAACCCTTTTTCCATTACTTCGACACTCAGCTGCTCGATGACCTTCTTTTCAACACTTAAAACATTTTCTAGTCCCTTTTAGACAATCTCCACCATGCTTCTTTCCACACTTTGTGCATAAGGAAACATTCATCTTCTTTTCACCATTATTCTGAGATTTCTCCTTGAACTCCATCTTTCGTTTCTTGTCAAAACCATGAGATGGATATGTAACACCAACTTCCATTTCTACCTTGATAGCACAACGCACAATTTCTTCATAGCTACTGAAGTCTCTTATAGCTAATGCCCTTCGAAGACTTGGTTTTAAGCCACTGAAAAATCGATCAACTTTACTTTCAGCTTGGATGATAATTCCAGAAGCATACCTTGCAAGTCTTGTAAAATTTGCTTCATAGGTACCAACAGATTCATCATCCCTTTGCTTTAGTTCAAGAAACTCTTTCTCCATCTTTGTTCGAAGAATACGAGGGAAGTACTTACTGAAAAACAAGTTCTTGAACTCATCCCATTCCATGGACTCAATTTCATCTCTTGGCCTCGTATTCTTGATAAGATTCCACCATTGATCAGCTTCACCTTCCAAACGATATACTGCTAAGATGACTTTATCATGTTCAGAACATTGAAGAACTGAAAATATCTTTTCAGTAGTACTAATCCATTGTTCAGCAACTAATGGATCAGTAGACCCACTGAAAGAAGGTGGACGTTGCCTCATGAAGGACTCAATAGAATATTGTTCCCTTCTCTGCTCATTTGGAAGTCCAGAATGATTCATAGCTTGTGTAAGTATAGCAATAAGATTTTGCACTCCATCTCCCATAACATTTGTTTGTTCAGGAGGGCAATCATTGCATTGTCCATTGCATTGATCAACACGGTTCCTTCGGGTTCCAGCCATCGTCTAAAACCCATAAAGAATAGTGTGAGAGGCAAAAATCATGCTAGGGAAAACAACATAATAAAGGGGGAGTACCTTCAATATCCAACATCTTAGGTTTAATTCTATGATCGTTAGCGTAATTCTATTACTATAACCTATACGTATACTTAACCTTAGAGACATCCCTAGACATACCTTAGAAATATCTCTAGGGATCTCACTAACGTTTTCGCATCCTAGTTTCCAAAGGTTGACTAAACCTTTCCTCTGATACCAACTGTAGAGACCCGTAGCTTATCGTACATGGAATTTACATTACTTTTGCGGAATACTTAGTACATTACAAAAACACACACACAAGGACCGTAATAGTTTAGTGTCTTTGGAAACTCGGACTATAATCTTCTAATCGTGGTGAAAGATCTTCAACATCTCCCATAAAGATCTTCCTTTTTTTTTACCTAAAACCTTTCTTTATATCCTGGGGAAAAGAAAACAGAAAAGGGTGAGCTCAAATGCTCAGTAAGGGTAAACAAAAGAAATATCAATCACATCATATTCATAAGAACATAACATTTTGGAAATCATAACCTGCAAAAGAGAGCATAATTTCATAACATGGGATAAATCATGGCAGTGAAATGTAATCACAATAATCATAACATAAAACATGGAACTTTGTGGCATACACACATAATCATAGAGAATCATTTCTTGTTAGTCAAGACTCATTGCCAAGACTATCTTAGTGGACAAAGTCCCTTTCTGAATCGAGTAATCCTCGTTTCAGTCCTGTTTCACTGAACCGGTATAACCTACCATTCCAGCCATGTCTATCTCATGAGATATAAAATCTTTACCCAATGCATTGGAGGGAGATATAGGTCCCACCCATCTTATAATGAATCCTTTCTTATGTGTGCCACATAATCATAAAACATACATCATCGCATAACACATATAACAAAAATGGGATTCTTGAAACATCATGACATCATAAATCAATTCATATATGATAAAGGAATTCATAAACATAATTCCATCACAACATAGTCAAACCAATGTAAAAATATGGATAGAAACAGAACCCTTTATTAACTTAGATGGAAAATAATTTTGATAAAACACTTGAATTGAATTCTTGAGGAAAATATCCTTTCTTCTTCAAAATCAATTTCTTTTTACAAAACATCATGAAATTTTAAAAGAAAGAGATTTTATTGAAAATAGTCATGAATTCTTTTAGAGGAAGCTTCATGAAAATAAGGCTTTATAAAACAGTAGAAATCCGTTTGTGCCGTATAAGTTAAAAAAAAACATTCTTCGTACTTTTGTCGGAAAAGTCAAAAAGTACCTCGTACGGAAAAACGACAAAAGATTCCTTTCATATTCTTTACTAAAAACTCACCTAAGGGTAAAATTGGATTTAAACTATTGCAAGTGGATGGAAACAATATTACATATTGAGGGAACATGGATGTGGATGATAAAATACACCCCAGTAAATACTTACGAATAAACAATCTCGGATAAAAATGAGATTCTGATATTTCCCTTACCTTAGGTCCGACTTGCTTTGTTAGTGTCAGAACCTCCTGTATAATGATTTAAATCATGTTATTGACTTATTACAAAATCATATTCATTGTTATGATATCATATATGGTTCACTTATGACATTATATTACCCGTTCTTTTGTAAACTCCATGTTAAAGAAGCGTTTTGGGTAAAATCGTTTCATTTATCGTAGGTGTTTTGACTTGTTGTTCTTGACATCATTATTACTTATATCATGATTTACATACTTCCAGAATATAAAATATGATTTATATATCATATATATTCAGTATATATATATATATAATAGGTAGATAAATAAAATGAAAAACACCGTTCATGGAGACGGTAGTCCGTACGTACGCATGAACGCTGTTTTCCTTTCCTTATTGTCTTGAAATGGAAGTAAGTAGATTACATACATATGTATATATATACATAAATCCAGTAGCTTTATAATGTCATATATTTCATTATTATTTCTTATATATACATTATAATCATTCTTAAATGGTTAACATGGAGAATGAATCTCATCGCGTCGTGGAGACGGTAGTCCGTACGTACGCACGAGCGATGATATCATTTCTATAAATATTGAATTGAATTGGAGTGGATTATACAATATATCAGAATCAATATGATGTTGTAATAACTATGTATAGTTATTCTTTACACCATTATACCCATCCATGTAAGGTGTTGGTGGAAAATAGATTACACCACGGCGTGGAGACGGTATTCCGTACGTACGCACGCGCGGTGATTTCTTTTTCCGTAGGATGGATAGATGGTGAAATAGGGTTGTTTCATACTTATAATAACATATCAGTATATGAGTGATACTGATGTTATTACTTCATAATGAAACAACCTAAGAAGAAGAAGTGGAAGAAGAAATAAAGATGAAAGAATTGGTAACGGTAATTACCTCTTCTTTGAAGTGCCTCTTTGAGACCTCCTCTTAGGGCACTAAAATTGGTCTTTGAGGAAGACCAGAACCTCTAGGATGTTTCTAGGGAAGTGGAGAGGAGAAATTGGCAGGGGTTGGCCGAGCTTGAGTGATCAAATTGGTGTGAGGAGGAGGGGGAGGAGGTGTCCTTTTATAGGGGAGGAGAGGGGCACCTTAGGAATATCTCAAAATATTATTTTATATTAAAGTCAAAATCGGTTTATAATGGTTCCAAAGGGTCTTATTTCGAAGCTAAAGTAAGGATGGGTCGAAATCCTATCAACCAATAGAATTTAGACAAGTTTAAGATATTATTTTAACCTTATCAATTAGATTTAACTCTAAGTTAATTAATTTAACTCTAAGTTAATTAATTTAACTTTTACCGTGTCTTTTTGTTTTCTTTCACTATATGGTTAATACACTTACTATAACATGCCAAACGAACCCCAAATTGTTTATTATTAATATATATATCCTTATCTAAGTCATTTGGCCGAACCTTAGATTTTTAGGAATAAAATAACAATTAATAATATAATATTTGATTTAAAAACTATTTTGTGTCAATTTTGACACTATTTGATATATGATTTTTGTGAAAGTCATAACAGAATTATATGTTCGAACCAAGTTGATTAAATCAACACTATTATATCATAGTAACCTATAAAATTAGTGTAATTCATAAAAAGTCTCAAATTACATTCATTTGAGTCTTTATAACATCAATTATGTTAGTATCCATCAAGCCCTAGGAAACTCTGTACCTCAAAAACGTTCTTCAGATACTCCCAGGAAACTATAGCTCTCAATTTCTCTTGGTCCACAGATACTCCTGTCTCTGAGATGACGTGACTCAATAAGTGAATCTTCTCCATCCAAAAGTGGAACTTTGAGAGTTTAGCATAAATTCGATGCTCTCTCAGTGTACTCAGAATGATCTCAAGATGGTTATCATTGTACATCAAGATATCATCCATGAAGACCATGAAAAAGGCGTCAAGTAAGGATGGAACAATCGGTTCATCAGCGCCACGAAAACTGCTGGCGCATTTGTGAGACCGAATGGCATAACTGTATACTCGTAGAGACCATACCTTCTCCTTAAGGATGTCAGAGGTATATATGATGGTCTAACACACAACTGACGATAACCGGACCTCAAATCGATCTTCAAGAACACCCAGGATCCTCAAAGTTGACTGAAAAGGTCATTAATCCTAGGCAAGGGATACTGGTTCTTGATTGTCAACGGGTTTAGCTTCCAATAATCCACACAGAGCCTAAGGGTACCATCTGACTTCTTTGCAAATAGGATAGGAGAACCCAAGGAGAAGTACTGGGTCAGAAGAAACCCTTTTCCTGCAACTCCTCCAACTGCTTCTTGAGCTCCTGCAACTTAGGTGTAGCCATCCTATAGGGAGGAATGGACACCGGTGCCGCTCCTGGAACGAGATCTATATAGAAGTCCACCTCACGCTCCAGAGGAAAACCTAATAAGTACTCTGGAAAGACATCCCTGAAATGATCCAGCACTAGAGGAAAGTCCAACTGTGAAGTCCTCTAGTCATCCAAATAAATACTATCAATATGGGCCATCACCCTTCCTAGCCCTTGATGCTCGAGTCCTGGTTGACTCGCCTGAACATCCCATTATCCTATATGAAGAAAAGATTCAGCCTTTAGTGAAATGAAACTAACCATACAATGACAATAGTCAACGACTACCTGGAAGGGAACCAACTAGTCCATCCTGAGAATGACATCATAGCCTGTCATCTCTAGGACACAGAGATCCCATAAAAAACGATACCCTGCAACCTTGAGAGGGCACTCTCTACACTGACGTACACTAGATGTACTTGTCCCCAATGGTGTTTCTAGTGTCAATGAGTTGGTAGAAGAAAAGATACAGAGACCAAGGCTCTCCACGACAACAAAAGAGATAATGCTATGTGTAGAACCAGTATCGAAAAGAGCTGAAGATAAAACTGAGGCTACTAAAATCGTACCTCGAACGGTAGAAGGTCTGAGATCCTGCTCATGATAGTTCTGCTCCATCGCAAAAGTCTGGATTGTCCCACGGCCCTGTGACCCTACCTAACCACTTTGAGCTAATCCTCCCTACTGGAACTGAGGGACTGGTGACTGACTGCCACAGCCTCGACCTCCACCTCGGATCGAACGTTCGGAAGAATTCTAGTTTCCTGACTGGTGAGAAACTGGTGGTGCTGCTCCAAAACGAGGAGTCATGGAAGAACCCCCGTCACCAGCTACTGGTGAGAAAACATGGCAAAAACGCTGAAGGTGACCCATCTTTCTTCAGGATCGGCACACCACTGGGTTTCTCTGGCACTACGTCCTCGTGTGCCCTACCCTTCCACACTGGTAGAATATCACATGACTACCTGAAAATGTATCTCACCTCCTCAGATCACCACACATAGGATCCCTACGGCACTTACTACTGTCAACTGGAGGAACACTAGCTCTAGAAGCAAGACCGCCCTGGCTCACAGCTCCAGAGTCTCTCAGATTGTGCTCCACAATCAGCACTTTGTTGATGATGGAAGTGATAAAAGTCAACTGGAAGATATTCACCTGTGAGAGGATCTCCTGCCTGAGACCATCCTCAAACTTCCTTGCTAAGAACACCCCACTCCCATCCCGGAGGGGTGTGAAATGTTGTAGCTCGGTGAAACAAGAGGAATACTCTATGACAGAAAGAGTACCCTGATCAAGACTGATGAACTCCTGGGCTTGATCGGCCCTCAGGGTCTCCGGATAGAAGTAGTCGTAGAACACGCGTTGGAACTCCTCCCAAGCCTTTACCTATTGATGACTCACCTGTGAGATCACGTCCCACCACCTCTTGGTAGAGTCTTGGATTATGCAGGTAGAGAGCTTGAATTTCCTCTCTAGATGTGCCTCCAGATGCTCGAAGATAGTTAGCATGGATTCCAGCCATGACTCTGCAGCCTGTGGTCCTCCTTCCCCTGAGAAAGTAGAAGGATGCTGCTACTGGAAAACCAGCGTCAAGTATGCCATAGACGTGGTAGGAGGAGGTGCTCCCTAAAAGGTCTGCATCATCCTCATAAATCCTTCCCTGAACTACGCATCAGCTCCTGCAACTGGTATGACAGTCGGTGCCAAGGATGGCCCGACCAGAGGATCGGCAGGAAGTCCCTGATCATCCATTTCTGGCGTCTGATCACTTCCTGAAAACTGACATACAACCGGAGGATGTCTCAAAGGCGTAGCTCTGAAAGGTCAAAAGAATGCCTTATATTAGAAAAATAGGGACATAGAACAAAGGAGTAAAAAAGGAAACAGGAGAAGGAAACACTCAAGATTTACAAAACAATACTACACAGCATGTATAAACTCTACACAGTATGTACTTAACTCCACTCCCCTGCCCGTGTCTCCTTGCACGGCTAACCCACAAAATCTTCTTAAACTGAGACTACACAGCGTGTTCCATGTGGACACGATGTGTAGTAGGCATGGTTTCAACAACTAGTGTTGTTAGTTACATGGCCGAGCACACGGCCGAGACTACACGACATGTTCTGAACAAACATGGCGTGTACTTGAAGATTTTCCCGACCTGTGTTGTTGGTGATATGGCCAATACATGGCTAACCCTTACACAGCATGTTCCGAACAAACACGATGTGTATAGGAGATGAGGACAATGTCCCGTGTTTTTCGTGACATGGTCAGGTATTGAGAACAAGGACACACAACGTGTTTATACATAACATGATGTGTATGACACAAGCTTCCCCGAACCATGTTGTTCGTTACACGGCCTGGTACATGCTCACTATTACACAATGTGTATCTACTATACACGGCGTGTTCCTGGAGATTTTTTCACAACCTGTGTTTCTGGTCACACAGTCAGTGACACGGTTTAAAACTACACGACATGTATTTATAAAGTACACTCCATGTATTCTGGGTTTTTCTGGGCAGTAGCTCTAAAACTACACCGAAGCCCAGAAAACACTGAAAAACGAGAAAGAAGGTGCCAAAATCCGATTTGTGAGGGCCCATACTCCCCACAAATCAAAGCATGGAATCCATTTAAGCAAAGTATGATACAGACAATACTCTAACAATCAGCATAGATTTTAACAAAGAATCTATCACAACAATATGCATAACCTACACAAGGTCTATCACAACAACATGCAATTGCTAATTCACCCTAGATGGCATAACAAGAATGCATGGCATATGATTTATAACAAGTACCTATGTGATTCATGAGATGGAATACCCTCATCTCATCAGGTTGTGATAGAAATAGAACCAGAATAGCAACAACAATGAAAACACAATCATGTGAATCACTCTAGGTGAAATCATATCAACTGTAAAATCTTAAAACCAGAAAACTGAAATAATCGAGTTTTTATGTATTTTCCTTATACACAGGTTAGCTACTTCTAAGCACAGCTTAACACTATTGGGAAAAAATCCCTCAAGGCATCATTGAAGCATTTTTGAGGTGATTGTGTTTGTTGACAAAGTGGACATTTGAGTGGTGATTGTTGACAAAGCAAAACAATGACATACAAATTTGTTGACAAAGAGGATTTCATGATGGAATTTCGAGTTAAAGAGATGAGGTCAATGATCCATGTTTGATTCACTAACATCGAAAAAAGGAATGGATGATCTGGAGGTGGTACAAAAGAACAGATACGAGGTGGCACCATTTTCCAGTGTTTGCCAAATTTTTGGGCATGAAAATCGACAAATGAAGAAAATTGGTTTTTGGAAAAGGGACTTGCGCACCATGTACATGAAGGCTTGGATACTTTCACGACATATGTTTTCCAAGACCAGATCATCAAAATATGGCCAAGGGATAAGGTTCGCGCAAGTTTTGGTGAGGTCGCGCAGGTGACTTGCGCGCCGTGAAAGATACTTGCGCGCCGATGCCTTGGAAGTTTGAGAACTTGCGCGCCTATGGTTTTTCAAGATCAGAAGATCCAAATATGGAAAAGTAAAGTGGTTCACACAAGTTTGGAATTAGGTTGTGCAAGTGACTTGTAGTAGAAGAGACTTGCGTGCTGAGACTTGTGCGTCGAAGGGAGAGTTGCGCGTCGTCGCGCATGGATGACCAAATGCCTATAAATACTGAACCACCCCTCCTCATTCTTCACTGGAGTTCAACACTTTGAGAAATCAGAGCTCCCGTCGTGCAGGTGTGGTGGTTGTGCCAGTGGTGTGTGGTCGCGCAAGTGAAGTTGCGCACCAGTGTGAGAAGTTGCGCGCCGGTTGGTAGTTGCACGCCAATATTGGTTTGGGCGTAAAAGGAAGAGAGTCACGCAAGTTTGGAGTTGGGGAAGCTTGTGTCGCACAAGTGTCTGAGGCGGACTTGCGTGCCCATTGTGACTTGCGTGCCGATACTTGCATGCCGAGTTAGACTTGCGCGCCATGTAAGGTTTGGTTCCAGCAGTGATTTTTGGGCTGCGTGGAAGCTGGAAGTTTTCCCGATACCTTCGGCGAAAAGAGAAATTCATCTACGGGTGAAAGTTGTGCTTCAACAGAGCATCTAAACAAAGAGGAAGATGCATTCCTTCATGAAAATGAAGATACCTATAGGTCTATAAATTGTGAGTGGATGCTTTCCAGAGCAGTGAGCGAAGGAAGAGGAAGAAGGTGATCCTCTCCACTGGTAGTGAGCCAGAGAGAGAGAAACAGGGTGTGACCATTGGGAAAGCAGTGAGATGACACTAAAAATTGTAAAGGTAGTGAGCCTGGGCATAGAAGTGATCTATCCCATACATTGTATCCACACTTAGTGAAGAATAGTGGAATTTGGTACGACCAGCAACTTGTCGGTGTATGCTCCTTGGATGTAGCCCAGTGAGGGTGAACCAAGTAAAAATCTTTGTGTCTTCTTGTTTACTTCCCTGCATTGCATTCAGAGCATCATCATTAGATAAAGAAGTAAATAAGTTATCATAGTTTACACACAAGAGCAAAAAAAGTGACCCTTTTAATAAAGAGGTCAAGATCCACTGGGGTAGGAAGAACTTTGAAAAAGAATATCCATACCATGATTCACCCCACCCTCTCAGGGTATATAGGCCCCTATTGGTCCTAACAATTGGTATCAAAGGGAAATGTTGATATTAGGTCTTCTCTCAATGGAGGTCACTAATTATAAAGGGATTCTGATCTTCGACGGATGTAATTTACAGATATGGAGGAATCGAATGCAAAACTGTTTTTGATCCTTGGGAATGGATGTGTTTTTAGCAGCTATGCATGGCATCACAGCTGATATTAATAGTGGTGCATTATCAGAAGCTGAGCATAGAGAGTTGGATGCTGATTCCAAAGAAATCCATGCCTTAGGGGGAGCCCTTTCCAATCTCATCTACACGAAGGTGATGTCATGGAAAACGTCACATTCCATGTGGGAAAATCTTTTGAATATATATGAAGGGGATACAAATGTCAGAGAGGAAAATATGTAGGTGTTGTGGAACAAATATGAAGATCTGAAAATAAACCCAAATGAGTCTGTTGACGCATTCTTTGACAGGGTAAACATTGTTTTGGAAGATATGCGAGGTCTTGGAGAAGTCATTGAAGACATAAAGATCGTAAAACGCATCTTTAGGAAACTTCCACCTCGGTTCAATCCGAAAGTTTTAGTACTAGAAGATAAAGATCCAAAAGAGCTGACACTGGACAATTTTCACAGTACCTTGGTTGCATATGAAATAAGGAACAATGATAATGGGTTGTGGAAAAGGGGATGTCCAAAGAGGTGGCATTTCAGGCCATGAAGAAGCTTACCATTGATGATTCTCAGGAAGAAGAAGAGATAGATGAGGTAATGTCATTCCTCTCCTCAAATATTCAAAGAGGAAAAGGAAAGTTCAAAGGGAAGCTTCCACTTTCTTGCTTTAGATGTGGAAAAGTTGGTCATCTTGATGTAAGGTGCACCAAAAAGTTTCAAGAAGAAAACAATGAAGATGAAGTTGAAATTCCAAAGAAAAAATATTCAGCCTATGTGAAAGGGAAGAAGCAGTTCAAGTGAAATTTCTTTAAGAAGAAGAATCTTCTTTCACAAGAAATAGACAGTTCAAATGAGTCTGAGGGTGAAGAAATTGAAGAGATAGAAAACTGAAAAGATCTTGGACAAAATGAAATGGTGGCTGTTGTCAGTAGTGCTCAAGAAAATAATGAAACCGAAACTGATGAGGAAGAAGAAGAAATTTAAGGGAGAGTTTACATGGAAGCTGAATTAGAAGCAGCTCTTTAAGAGATAGATGTTTGGAGAGAAAAAAAAGAAAGCCAACAAGGTGGTACATGATGCCAAACTATACATGAAACAACAAGAAGAAGAGATGTCTGAGCTAGTCAAAGAAATTGAAAATCTTAATTCTTCCAGGCCAGAGCACACAGAGAAGGTTGATGAGCATAAGCTCAAGATTGAAGAACAAAAAAGGTAGATTGATTTCTTGAATAGAAACGTGAAAGATCACGTCAAGCGTATTGAAGATCTTTAAGAGGAAGTTGTCGGTCTGCGGAGAAAAGTTAAATACTAGGAAAAACCTTTGAATCCCAACACATTCTTGGGAAAGCAGATCATCACTAAGACTGAAAAGAAGAAAGAAGAGCCTAGTAGTTCAACAGGGAAGAAGCAAAAATTGAGCTCAGAAGTTAAGGTTGATTCGTGGCTTAATCAGAAACAAAAATCTGTGGCAGTTGAAGTCAGACTGCAAGCACCCATCCTAAGATTGAAGGTAGATTTGGGCACGAAGCAGAATCAGAATATTCAGAGATCCCAAGGGGAAACTCATAGTGCTGAAGTAACATGAAGGAATGAACCTTATATCAGGTGTTATTGTTATGGAAAGATGGGACATTCATGGTATATATGTTCCATAACCAAAAGATATCGAAGTGAACAAGAATAGAGATGGAATCCAAACAGAAAATGGTTTTCCAGAACATATTTCGAAGGACAATGTTTTTGGTGTGGAGGATTTGGGCATATGGCTAGGTACTGCACTTTGACTATTTAGAGAAATGTGCCAAATCAGAATCAAAACGTTAGCAAGCAGCAGAACGATAAACTGAAAAGTGAGTTAAAAATGCAGAATAGATTTACGGATTTACAAGATAAAGCTGGTCTATCATACTCTGAGGAAGAACAGAAGCCTCAATCCATGCCAAGTATGAAAGAAAAAGTGTGGACTAAGAAGAAGAAAAATAAGAAGGCCGTAGTGGCAGAGATTACCCTTAAAGCATTAGATCACTCTGGTGTGTGGATCCTTGATAGTGGTTGCGCATCTCACATGACGGGTAATCAGGATCTTGTTACAGGCATAAAATATGAAAATGAAGGAGTTGTAAAATTTGGAAATGATGAAGGCCTAAAGATTTTTGGCTCAAGGAAAGCCATGTTTGGGGGCAAATAAATGAGACGTGCTGATGTCTTGGTAGTAGAGGGTCTCAGTCATAACATTCTTAGTGTCAGTAAACTATGTGACTCTAGGAACTCTATCCGATTTACCAAGAAGATGTGTATTGTTAAAGGAAAAGATGTAACAGTAATTCTATAGGGAAAAAGAACAAAGGGAAACATTTACCTGGTATGAGGGGAAGAATATTCATGCTTTGTATCCAGAGAAGAAGAAAACCAACTGTGGCATAAGTGACTTGGTCATCTATGTAAACCATCCATGGAAGATCTGGTAATGTGTGATGCTGCTAGAGACCATCCCAAACTATCACGTGATCGCACTCATACGTTTGATGCTTGTCAACAAGGGAAGATCATCAGAAAGACATACAGGACAAAGGAACAAAAATCAACTGTAGTTCTCAAATTGGTGCATGCTAATATATGTGGACCTATTTCACCACGAGCTATAAATGGGAAAAGGTACTATGTTCTTTTCAATGATGATTTTAGCAGAATGGCCTGGGTGTTTGTCATTACCCATAAGACAGAAGTGTTTACATGCATAAAGAAGTATAAGAGGGAATCAGAAAGGATGCTTGGGCAGAAAATTCTAAAGTTTCGTACTAATAACGGTACAGAATTCACAAACTGTCAGTTTGAAGACTATCTTGAGAAACACGGGATAAGGAATCAAGTTTATTCTGTGATAACTCCCCAACAGAATGGTGTGGTTGAAAGGATAAATAATATCATCAAAAACATGGCCAGAACGATGCTTATTGATAAAGACCTACCAGAGAAATTTTGGAAGGAAGCAGTTTTGACATTGGTCTATGTTTCGAATAGGTCTCTGTTGTGTCCGAAGCAAGGGAAGATTCCATATGAACTATGGTACGGAAAGAAGACAACACTGAAATAATTTTTAATCTTTGGAAGTAAGTGTTTCATTCTCAACAAATAAAATCACAAGAAGTTTGAGGCATGAGGAGATGAGGGGATATTCCTTGTCTACTCAGGGAAAATCAAAGAATATAAATTCTACAACAAAAGGCTGGGAAAAATTGTTGAGAGCAATGATGTCACTATATTTGAAAATGAACAGAATACTCAACGACCCAGTTACCAATTTACAAATGAATGTTATGAGGAAATAAGTAACACAGGGGGAGTAGAAGTGGAAGAGGCTGACTCAGAAAAAGATACTGATGATGAACAAGAAAGTGTCAAGTCTGTGTCTGCAAGGAAGCCCAAGAGTCGAGCTGAAATTGATAGGCATAATATCATTGGTGATCAGACAACTCCAGTTCAGACTCGAAGAATGAAATCATTACAGCAAACATCATTTTTATCTCAGGTGGAGCCGAAATGTTTTTCAGATGCAGCTGAAGATGAAATCTGGGTTCAGGCTATGAATGAAGAGCTTGATCAGATTGAAAAGAAACCGATGTGGGAGATTGTTTCGAGGCCAGCAGACGAGAATGTCATCAGGACTAAATGGGTCTATCACAACAATATGAATGAATATGGAACTGTGATTCGAAACAAATCATGAATAGTGTGAAAGGGATACTCCCAGATAGAGGGAATAGATATAGATGAGACATTTGCATCGGTTGTGAGGCTGTAGACAATCAGATTATTTTTGACCACAGTAGTGCAAAGAATGTTCAAAGTGTTCTATATGGATGTCAAATCTGCATTTTTGAATGGGGTTATGGAAGAAGAGGTGTACATTGAGCAGTAAGATGGGTTTCTCATTCATGAGGATGAGAACAAAGTTTGTAGGCTGAAGAAGGCAATATATGGGCTGAAACAAGCACCAAGAGCATTGTACTCAAGGCTTGATCAGTACTTGAAGAAGCTTGGTTTTCAATGTGGAGGAGATGATTACAATCTCTATTTCAGTAATGACAGTAATCAAAGGATGATGGTGCTGGTGTATGTCGATGACATAATTTTTGGCAGATCAGATGAAGCTCAGTGCAGACAGTTTTCCGAATTCATGAAAAATGAGTTTGAAATGTCAATGATTGGAGAGCTAAAGTTTTAAAGTTTTTCCTTGGTCTACAGGTGACACAAGGAAGGAATGGAACATTCATGTATAAATCTAAATATGCCAAGGAGGTTTTGAGAAGGTTTTTAATGGAGAATTACAAGGTGATGAAGACTCTGGTTGCTACCCGGATGAAATTATCAAAATATGAGGATGGAAAGACAGTTAATATCACAGAATATAGGAAAATTATTGGAAGTCTATTGTACTTAACCGCAACAAGTCCTGGTATTGTTTTCACCACATGCCAATCAGCGAGATATCAGAGTAATCCCAAGGAAAGCCACATGCTTGCAGTGAAAAGAATACTTCAGTATATCCAGGGCACAATGGATTTTGGCTTGAAATATACTAAAAAATCTCAGACAGAGTTATTGGGATATATTGATGCAGACTGGGCCGGTTCAGTAGATGATAGAAAATCAACGTCAGGTGGTGCATTCTATCATGGTGGGATATGTATTGCTTGGTTAAGCAAGAAGCAGGATTGTATTTTTTTGAGCACTATAGAAGATGAATATATTGCAGCCACTCAAGCATGCACACAGTTATTTTGGATGAAACAACAGCTTGAAGATATGGGAGTTGAAGTGAAGTCTCCGATCAGAATCCAGTGCGACAACTCAAGTGCTATAAATCTTAGCAAAAATCCCGTCCATAATTCAAGGAAAATGTACATTGATATTAAGTATCATTTCATCAAGGAGAAGGTGTAATAAGGGCTTGTGAAGTTGGAGTATGAGCCTACAGAGCTACAGGTTGCAGACATTCTAACAAATGCCTTACCCAAGGAAGATTTTGAGAGGCATCGACTGGATTTGGGAGTTTAGTCGATTCCCTGCACTTGAAATAGTGTGGATGTGAAACCCCCCCTCTCCCGGAGGTATGATGTGTTTTTACCTAATGTGCTAATGTGTTATCTACTCTGTTACAGACTGTAAAGGAGTATCCTTTGGGTTCTTTAACAAAGGGGGAGAAACTAGTGATTGTTCAATGGGGAGACAATGTGGAGATTTGATAAATCATGAATGATATGGGGAGAAGCTGACAAGTGGAGCAACCGGATAGGGGGAGTTGAAGCTAGTTGAATGTGATTATCCAGAGATTAGCTTGGACAACATAGGAAATAGGGCTAAAGAGGTGTTTAAACTATGATCAGAAAGGGGGAGCGTATAAAATCTGATGATGCTTGAAGTGATCGATCAAAGAATAGATATCACGATAGCTTAGGATCGTGATAAAAGCAGAAGAGTGGTGTTGGTGACTGGTAATAATATTTTCAAACCAAACATTGGTCTCCCAACAAGTCCTTCAAAAAATTGGTATCAGTTTAGTACAAATTGGTATCAGTTTGGTGTCAACAGTGGATGTCAGAGATGAAGTGATTCATTGATGAACTTTTCATTTACTCTTGTTTCTCACACTGAGCATTGCTCATGTGGGCTTAGAGTATGTGTTGAGTAAATCCTTGATCACTATCAAAATCGCAAAAGGTGAATGGTGGATGAAGAATCAACGATGTATCTTTTTATGGAAGAGTTGTCAACAAACCCGAAGGGGGAGATTTTTGGGAAAAAATACCTCAAGGAATCATTGAAGCATTTTTGAGGTGATTGTGTTTGTTGACAAAGTGGACATCTGAGTGGTGATTGTTGAAAAAGCAAAACAATGACATTAAAATTTGTTGACAAAGAGGATTTCATGATGGAATTTCGAGTTCAAGAGCTAAGGTCAATGATACATGTTTGATTCAAGAACTTCGACAAAAGGAATGGATGATCTGGAGGTGGTACAAAAGAATAGATACAAGGTGGTTCTGTTTTCTAGTGTTTGCCAAATTTTTGGGCATGAAAATCAACAAATGAAGAAAATTGGTTTTTGGAAAAGGGACTTGCACGCCGCCATGTACATGAAGGCTTGGAAACTTTCACGCCATGTGTTTTTCAAGATCAGATCATCAAAATATGGAAATGGGATAAGGTTCGCACAAGTTTTGGTTAGGTCGTGCCGGTGACTTGCGCGCCGTGAAAGATACTTGCGCGCTGATGCCATGGAAGTTTGAGAACTTGCGCGCCTATGGTTTTTCAAGATCAGAAGATCAAAATATGGAAAAGTAAAGTGGTTCGCACACGTTTGGAATTAGGTCGTGCAAGTGACTTGGAGTAGAAGAGACTTGCGAGCTGAGACTTGCGCGCCAAAGGGAGAGTTGCGCGCCGTCACGCAGGGGTGACCAAATGCCTATAAATACTGAACCACCCCTCCTCATTCTTCACCGGAGTTCAAAAATATGAGAAATCAGAGCTCCCATCATGTAGGTGTGGTGGTCGTGCCAGTGGTGTGTGGTCGCGCAAGTGAAGTTGCGTGCCAGGGTGAGAAGTTGTGTGCCAGTTGGCAGTTGCGCGCCAATATTGGTTTGGGTGTAAAAGGAAGAGAGTCACGCAAGTTTGGAGTTGGGGAAGCTTGTGTCGCACAAGTGTCTAAGGTAGAATTGTGCACTTGTTGTGAATTACATGCCGATACTTGCGCGCTGAGTTAGACTTGCATGCCATGTAAGGTTTGGTTCTAGCAGTGATTTTCGGGCTGCGTGGAAGTTGAAAGTTTTCCCGATACCGTCGGTGCAAAGAGAAATTCATCTACGGGTGAATGTTGGGCTTCAATAGAGATTCTACACCCAGATGAAGATGCATTACTTCATGAAAATGAAGAGACCTACAGGTCTATAAATTGTGAGTGGATCCTTTCCAGAGTAGTGAGCGATGGAAGAGGAAGAAGGTGATCCTCTCCACCAGTAGTGAGCCAGAGAGAGAGAAATAGGGAGTGACCATTGGGAAAGTAGTGAGATGACCCTAAACTTTGTAAAGGTAGTGTGCCTGGTCATAGAAGTGATCTAGCCCGAACATTGTATCCACATCTAGTGAAGAATAGTGGAATTTGGTATGACCGGTAACTTGTCGGTGTATGCTCCTTAGACGTAGCCCAGTGAGGGTGAACCAAGTAAAAATCTTTGTTTCTGCATGTTTACTTCCCTGCATTGCATTCAAAGCATCATCATTATATAAAGAAGTAAAGAAGTTATCATAGTTTACACACAAGATCAAACAAAGTGACCCTTGTAATAAAGAGGTCAAGATCCAGTGGGGTAGGAAGAGCTTTGAAAAATAATATCCATACCCTGATTCACCCCCCTCTCAGGGTATATAGGCCCCTATGGGTCCTAACAAACCCCAAGTACCGAATCCATCCTACCCCTGGCTAAAGGATCCAAATAGTAAATCAAGAGAAAAGAACCCCTTTGATACCACTTTGTATCATCCCGGTTCTGGAAGCCACCCAGAGGTGCCCCGTACCCGGTTGGTCACAAGGCCTCAAGCGCATTTCCCCAAACGCCAGAGGCTACCGACTAGCAGCGAGGGCCTTGGGTGTGATAGTGGGGAAACTATGACCTCCTTGTCAGGGTACATAGTGGAAGATAAAATTACTAATACCAATAACAAAAGTAGAAGACATGCATACAAGAGTAAACGGTAAACATCAGAAGAATAACAATAAACAAATGGAGCAGAATATATGAAATGATCCATGATGCATATATGTCTAGGAAAAATAGACAAACAAGTCAGAATGATAAAATAAAGTACTAATCCCAAGTACAAAAGAAAAACAAATGAGAAACTCCTCAGCATCGCAAGCCTCAGCTCGGTCCCATGCTCTCCAGCTCTAGTGCAATCATGAACCTAAAGTAGAAGGGAGATTTCCCTTATCTATACCTACAACAGCATAATCTCTTTGGGCCCAAAAGCATGAACCAAATAGGGTGTGATACAAAGTCCCAATAGGCAACCACCCAAAGATCTATCCCTAACAGTCAGTGAGTATATGGTAGGTAATGTATAGTAATCAGTAAACAAAAAGCAATAAACATGATAATACACAGCAGTAACAATCCACAGTTTCCAGCACATAATCTAAAAATAAGAAACAACCACTCATGCAAGAAAAAAAAAACGTAACCACTGGGTAGTTCTCACAGCCTAACCCCTAAGGTTCAACCTACAAGTACTAGAAACCCTATTGGAAGCACACACAGTCTCTCCCCTCTAGTTCAGCTAAAGAATTAATAAACTCTCTGGGGAAGCACTCAATGTCAATTCCCCCTATAGTCTCGTATTGTACTGAAGGCTCTATGGGGAATCACTCAATGTCAATTCCCCATGTGGCCCGTGTCGAGGAACTATAGACTCTCTAAGGAAGCACTCAACGTCAATTCTCCCTGTGGTCTCGCATCGTAAATTAAGGACACTCTAGAGAAGCCCTTCCATCCATTCTCCCTATGGTCCACTACACTGGGTTCTCAAAAACCTGTGTATAACAAACATGCATAGCATGTGTATCGGCCCAAGTAAAACTCAAGAACTACTTGGCTATCATTCTAAGGTACAATAGAATAACAATACAATAGTTCCATTATCCTACAACTAGGCATGGCAACTGGAAAAATGCCTAATAAGAAAAACATGAAATTCATAGCACATGAATATAATAATAAATATCCAAATTCACAAGAAATGATTACTACTCAAGAAATCAAGAAAAGTAGTCAAAAAACAGGGGAAAACAGGAAACCAACAATTCCTCATTTATGGGAATTGGTGGATTTTTCACAAAATATTCACATACTCCTACGGAAAGGCACAAACCACCTACCTTAGTGATAGGAGATTGATATACGTGAAAAACGATGATTTATTCCCCTTAGAACGTCAAAGATCTGAGAAAATGCCAAAAACGCTCAACCCATGATAACTTGGAAATGAGGAGGAAACATAGAAGAGGGATAAAGCAGAAGAGAGAAATCACCACTGTGATTCCAACGTAATCAATGAAAATCGATTAGGAGAACATATGGAGTAACGAAAGCTCTTGAATATCAACGGATTCCAGGTGCTCTCAAACAAAGAAGCTGGAGAAGAAGAGCTTTTTGTCGATTAGGTGCGACCCTGATCCGTTTAATGAAAAAAATAAAGTACACGACATATACATTTAGAGTACACAGCGTGTACTAGGTTTTTAGTACTCCGATTTAAGTAGCCTCCACGTCACCCCTACACCCCGTGTGTGTGGCCTAGGCACGACCATCACACGTCTTCGAGCCGGAAAAGAGTACATGACGTGCACTCAGAAAGTACACTGTGTGTACTTAAAAAATTTCCAAAAACTCCATTTTTTTCAAAAACTCCCAAAAAGGAAAGACATACCTCAAATGAAGATCCAGGTTCTTATAGTAACCCTCCAATTCTCAAATGATCCTCAAGGTGATGAGGATTTTCCAAAAGGTATTGTAGGACTTTTTGAGTTCTTGGAAATTCCTATATCAATTAAGGTGAAGTATGACAACTTCAAGCTTGAGGGGCATAAGAGGTGATGGTGGGATTCGATGGTAAAAAATGAATATTAAGGATTGGAGTAGAAAAATATCAAGTTCCTTTTAAATATTTTTTCAATCCAGAGTCCTTGGTTTTAGTAATATATTTGGAGTTTCATAATCTCTAGAAAATTGAAAGGACCATTACATAATATATAGACCTATTTATTGAGTTTTAAATGTTTTATCCTTATATTTTTTTCTAATGATAAGATGAATGAACATATATTTTATAAGGAAATTCAATATGATATTATATCCCAAGTTTTCATGCTAAATATGACTTCTTATATGGATATAATGGATAGAGTACTGATGAATGAGCTTGACCTCGATGACATGACATCATTATTGGGATTTATTTTTTTTATCAATGATGGTTTAGTGAGTTCCTATAATGGAATAATGAAGCATGATGAGTCTCACGGTGGATCATTAAAACAATGCTCAAAAATTCCTCCTTCATTTTTTGGCAGAGGCCCTTTCACTTTCTTATAGTGTGGAAACATTGGGAATTCCAAACAAGATTTCACTTAGACACCCAAGATATATATTTACAACAAATACTCAGTTTAGTTGTAGAAATTATATTGTATGTTTTCTTATCTATGTAGTGGAATCAGATCATAATCACCTTAATGTACTATGGTTCAATCAGATGATTCATGAACAAAGGGGTTCTAGCCACATGCATCCAAAATGAATCTTTTTCATTTAGTGAAAGAGTCTCTGATGGAATATTGTACAAGACCAGTGACTATGAGAGGTTCCATCATACTAGATTCATCCTTGGTGGTTACATTATTTCATACTATTACATTTCACATGTTCTTGTCGACAAATGTTTTTAAAATGTTATCCTTTTCCAATGATGTTATTATCTTATGCGATGGATATCACTAAGAGAAATAAGGGTCTCTCCTGTTTGGGTTATGTTTTATCTTTATCATAGACTGAGATTACCTAGAATTTTCTGGCTCTTGATATGAAATCTCACGATTTCAATCTCTTGATGAATTATATGATCTCTATTGAGGAATAAATTGAATATTATCCTCGCTAGGTATCATTTACTACACCAGATGGGCTGGTTCATGTCATTAAAGAATAATGGAATCCAATTTCAAGCAGAGATGAAACTTATTTTCTATAGTTAGTTAGTGTGGTATCATTTATTTATTTTTAATTGGAGTGATAATATTTGAGTGAATATATCCCTCACATTATCAATTTGTTTATCGAAATTTTACCATTTATTTTATATGGCTTTCAACTGGTAAGAGAGGATGAGTTTTTTTATTTATTTAGTTCTTGGTAATCAACTGGTATCTATTCCTTCTTAACATATGGAACCATCTAAAATAAAATAGTTGAAGACTGAATTGGATGGTTTTCTTAAGAAAGGTTTTATATGACCAAGTGTGACAGCTTGGGCAATAACTGTACTCTTTGCAAAGAAAGTTCATGGTTAGTTTTTCCAATGTGTTTATTACCTAAAACTCAACGAAGTTAAAATAATGAAATATTATATATTACTTTGGATATATGATCTATTAGACCATTTGAAAGGGGAGAAATGGTTCTAAAAGATTGAAATTTGATCTGGTTACCACCAGATTAAAATTAATGAATCTAAAATTCCAAAGACCATCATTATGAGTTTGGATGGCCACTATCAGTATCTTTTCATCCAATTTGATCTAAACACTCCTCCAAAATCTTTATTGATGTTTGTGAATTGTATTTTCCATGAGTACCTTGATAATTGTTTAATCATATTTGTGTATGAAATATTTTTCTACTCTAAAAATAAGGAGGATCATGTGTATCATATATGGTTAGTGATTGATATTTTAATAGATCAATGACATTATTTCAAGTTTTCAGTTTTTTTCTAGATTTTGGATGTGAAGTTTTGGGAAATGTGGTCTCAGAAAACGGTATCTCAGTTGATCCAAATAAGGAATAATCTATTTTGACATTGGAATAATAATGAATGGTTTTCTAGATTTATAACTTCTTGGGTTTAGTGGTTGTATTATCACCAGTTTTTAATTCATCTTTTAATTTTGAATTTTCCAAGAACTACTCTCACTCAGAAAGGAGTTATGTTTTTTTTTGGATCATAATTATCAGGGTTCATTGGTTGAGCTAAAACATCTTCTAACTTCTATGCCAATGTTTAATCTTCTAAATGTGGGGCATGGATATGTGTTCTTCTATGATTCTTTAAGACTAGGTCTGGGTTGTGTGCTTATGAAGGATGATCACATGGTTGTCAAGGGCTCTAGGGATCTTAGGTTACATGATAAAACTTATATGTCCTCTGACATAAAACTCTCAACTATTATACATTCCAATAATGGTTGGAAGTAATACCTTCTTGGAGAATGGTTTATTGTATATTGGGATTAGAAAATATTGAGTTATACATTCTATGAAAAATATATTATTCTCCAATAGAGGCATTGGGTGGGGTACCAACATTCATTGGATTTAGAAATTTCTAATACCTAGGGATAGGGGAATGTTTTCTCTGATTATTTGAGAAGGAAATCTATATGCTAAGTCATGAAAGAATCATCAGAAGAGTGGAATGTGATTGAACTTTTTTCTTAGTTTCATTTGGCAGTCTAGGAGAATTATTCTAAGGCTATTTTGAGTAGGTTTTATTTGAACTCCTATATTCATGATATGATTCTTTAGAAATATGATTGTGATGTTGAATTCAATGGAAATAGGAACACTCTTTATGGATTGTAGACCATTGGTGTGTGGTCATTATCCACAAAGGGTATTATGTATTTCTAGAACTAGTACTTTATTCCTTTATCTGTGTGGAAGGATACAATGAGAGACTATCATAGTTCTAATTTGGAAGTGTACTTTGGAACCACAAATATGTTCTATGTTATGTGACGATGATTATGGTATCCATGTATGATACATGTTATCCTTGAAATTTTTTCACAATCGTATAAATTATAACCGGTCAAGGACAAAATCTTGAAGACTACAATTATTCTCCATAACATTCTAGTATCAACATGAATGAAAGATGATATTTCTATGTCCTTCAGGGTGGGTTTTCATCATAACCCTCAAAGAAGAAAATGATATCAGCTGAGATCCATTCACTGACAAAATTTGAGCACTTTATACCCATACATGATATAACCAATGTTTAGGACATGGGAAGCCTATAAAAATTAGAGGTTTTCATGTTTCATGGTCTTCCATGTGTGATATTCTATGACAGAGATCCTTGGTTCACTTGTATTTTTTGGAGAGGCCTCTGGGATGAAATGGGATCTTAGGTGAGATTTAGTATAGAATATCATCCAATAATGGATGGAAAGATGGAATGGGATATACATATATTCGATGACAATATCTGTGCATGTGTTATCAATTTTGGGGGATATTAGTATATCCACTTGGGTATGGTTGAGTTTTCATATAAAACTAGCTACTATTCTCCAATTTGTATGGATCCTTTTAAGGCCCTTTATGGATAACCATGAAAATATCCTTTGTTTTGTTCGAATATTGGTGAATATTATTTTCTTGGACTAATAAAATTTCAATAAAATATATTAAATAATAATTTCATTAATCTGAAAATGTTTACGGAAGAGAGCCGATATAAATTTTTTGTTGAATGTAGTATGTGATCATTGGACTTCTTAGTTGGTGACAAGGTGTTCTGGAGTGTTTCACCTTGTTTACTTCCACACAAGATTGAGAGGAAAGGGAATATTTTTACTTTTTGGTACCTTTTTATGTTTTTGAATAGGTTGGGAATGTGAAATACCATTTTTTACTTCCCCCAAATTTGATGAAAATAAAAATTTATTCCAGGTATCACATCATCAAAAGTATCTTCGTGACCCATCACATCTCTTGTGCTGGGAGGACCTTTATATTAATCCTGATTTATCCATGAATGAGAATCCAATCATGATATTTGGTTTTTAGATAAAGGTACTTTTTTGTAGGATGATAGATTTGGAAAATGTTTAACGATATCATGGTTCTTAATCTCATGAGACATTAGAGAATGAGGCTTTTATGAGAGAGTAGTGACCTCATATCGTTGATATGGAAACTTCATGATAGGATTTTAGGGAACAGAATGTTTTTATGGTTGATAGGATTTAAAGAACTATTACATTCTTCTTGGTATTCCATGACCTTTTTTTGTTCCCTTTTAGGTCAGATATAGTTTCAGGGTTGTTCTAAGATATTTCGGAAGCCTTTGTGCGTTGCATAATTAGTGAAAAGTCTTCCCAAATTTTGAACCAACCCTAATTGAATAACATTCAACCCTAGTCAGGGGTATGATTTAATATTGGTGAATAGATTACTAAACTATATTAACAACTAGTGGAATCCATGATTTTTTGGATAGTGAGTCTAGTTGGTATGATTGGTTAGGGGGACAGTTTGTTTAACCTTGGGGTCCTCCAAAGGAAACCATTATCATGCTATTTAATTATTCTGATAATTATATTAAAAATTAATATTCCCCCATTTAATATCCCTAATCCCTCAATACTACTCTCACACTACTTTAAAGCCTTTGGAGGTTCTCAATAAGTGATTTTGGTTCCTCAAACCCATTCTCTTGGAGGATGAATGCGTGTTTTATCAGGTTTAATCTCATCCAGGTCAGTGAATCTTCTCTCATATTGTTCCTTCCAATAAATATTTCTCTCCACCATAGATATTTATATATAATCATGAAATTTATGGATCTAAACTCAATTTAATTTTATCATGTTTCTTTTTATGTTTTCTTGTCTCTGCTGCCTTTGTTCTTCATTGGTGAATCTTTTTGTGTGTGTTGATTCTTGACTATTGATTAAAGGTCGGTGGATCCATTTTAGAATTTAAATGTTACTGAAACCCTCTTTTACTCAATTTTATTGAAATATATTTTAATTTATTTGTGAAACCATGATTTGAAATGATTTTATTATGAAATTCAAAATAGAAAGGATTTTGAGAAAACCCATAATTCTAATGGAATTTGAAATATGGGGTGAATATTGAAAATTTTAGAATTCATTAAACGATTTGAGAAACGTTTTGAGGAAATTTAATCAATTTTAAATGATGAAAACATATGATTAGTTTGGCATTGAAAATTCATGAATTATTGAAAAACCATTGTTTTGGTATTGAAACTAGATTGGTAGATTTAAAATAAAAATTGAAAAATTGATTTTTAAATGATGATTGATATAAAATGAAATGATTTGACAATTGATTATTTATTGATTGATAATATGTGATCCTAGGTAGTTAGTGGGTTATTTTGGACATTCATGCTTGCATCCTGATCCCATAGCAATGGATTGATGATTAGAACTAAAAAAACCTAGTTTAGAATCAATATTCTCAAGGGTATATTGATGAGTCATGTTTGGCCTGTGCCTGAGTTACTTTTGCACACATGTTTTTTCATTATCACTGATTTGAAAAGTGTGAGGATCCTATTCCCCAAAAATAATATATTTCATGGTTTATTACCATGGTTCTTATTTTTTATGTTTTTATTATATATTCCATGGAATATCAGACTGTTTTACTCCTGTGAGATGATTTATATAAATATTTTTAAATAAATTATATATTTAAGACATGTTTGAAATGTTTTTTATATATTGAAAAGAGATAATTCCATTATTTTTAGTATAAAAATGATTTGATATTCTGTACCCTATTATTTAAAATTTAATGAATGATTAATTTATTATTATGTTGTTTATTATAGAATGTATCGTGAGAACCTAATGGGATTTATAGTTCACACCCAACCATTTAATTTGATAATTTATATATTTTATCATGATAGGTCCTAGAAAAGGGAAAGTGGCACATGGATGAGGCAGACGCAATGATCTTTATGACCACAAAGTGGTGATGTTTACTAGTAGAGCTGTTTCCCAAGTCTTAAGTAGTATTTTTTGAGAATTTTTCTTTAGTTGATGTTGTGATTTTTAATGGCTAGTTTATGAATTTGTTTAGATATTGTTTTACCTATTTTAATTATGATAAATTATTCTCTTGGAGTATTGTTATATTCAAACTTATATCCTGTAATATTCAACTACTTTGTTGAAAAACCATTCCTATTTATTCTTATAAGATACCAGGTTCTAGTCTCTAACTCGTGGGGATTGGGAACACCCTTCGGGCTATGTTGGTTTCTTCGCGGGTATCATGTATGCTTGGAATCTGGTATTTCTCATTATTATAACCTTGGAAACATATAAAATAATCTTCAATTAAATAATGGTCATGAATATAGGAAATTTAATTTATTCTATATTTTTTAAAAGAAATGTTTCATTCATGTTTTCACTAAAAGAAAAATGGGAATTAATTACAAAAATAAATAAAGATTCCATTAAATATTTTTTTAAAATATAAAACATGGGTACCATTTTATTTAATAAATCATTCAGTAAATTTAAAAAAAAAACTGGAAATCATTTTTAGGAAAGAGTATATTTGTAGAAAAAAGAGGTTTTCAATCGAAGAGAGAAATAAAGTTAATTTTTTCTTAAAAACATAATTTAGATATATTGAGTACATAAATACAGGAAAATTAAGGGAAACCATTTATTCAAAAAAAAATGGTGTATAAAATAAAAGATTTTATTGAGATTTATATGATAATATTTCAACATTGTAATAAAAATCACGAGTAATCCCAATAAATGATTAGATTGTAATATAAAACCCTTTACATTTTTTATCATTGAATCATAATCCACATGGATGTAAAATGATAAATGAAACATATAATATCATGAGAAAAAATAAATTCATGATATTAAATTTCAATGGGTGTATAAATACACATTATCAAATAATATATGTGTAGAATATAACATATGTTTCAAACAAGGCCAATTAAGACAAAAATCTCTTAAAACATTTTTAACTATTGAACTGTAATCCCCATGAAAAATATACCATCATATTGATATATAAATCCTATAAAATTTCAGTATATTAATAAAAAAATTCATTCATGTGATGTATATAAACCATATAAAAGAAGAGGTGGTTAATATGGCATGTTTTTCACAAATGTAAAATAGCGAGATGGATATCACTTACAATAAGTCCCAACATCCATGGTGCATATTCAATCCTCCTGTATAATAAATATAAGAAAATTATAAATTTATAAAAGAACCATAATCATATGTATTATACTACGTTTTATTTAATCAGGACCTTTTGTAAGTTATTTATAAAACACTCTTTGTTTAAATGAAATTCCGGGTAATAACTGCTTTATTTTTCATTTTTTATAGATTTTTTATTTTTAGTCCTTGTTCTTTGATCGTGGTTCCACAATATATAGAATTTATAACATGATATTAATATCATATAAATTAATTATATTTGTATTTATAGTAATCTATAGAGGTTAGATATGGGAAATAAAATACACCGTTCATGGAGATAGTAGGCTGTACATAAGCAAAATCGATGTTCCCTTTCTTAGGATGATGAAATGAAATAAATTTCAATAATAATTTAATATTAAATAATAAATAGTACCTCATATATATCATATGTTATTATTTAAACCTATCCTTATTACCTTTCATGTAAAGTGTATATGAAGAACGAATCACATCACTTCGTGTGAGAGTAGTCCACCATACACAAGAGAGATATTTCTGCATTCCCAAAGAATAGAAAGTAAGGACATATATGTGAATCATAGTCCCATAAGTATTATTATGTTAAAAATATCATATATATTTATTTAATATATCCTTATTACCATTCATGTAAAATAAAAATTAAAAGTATGTAACATTGGTTTGTGAGGTGGTAGTCTGTTGTACATAATTATAATTAATGCATATCTGATTTGATGGATTTGGAGATGGTATTTAGTCATGAATGTAACATAAAACAATATAAATATATTTTAGATAATGAATATTTTATATCATCATGGTTTAATTATATTTTAATGTTGTGTATGAAGAAATAAAATAAAAATGATCTTTGATGAATATTACATTTTCTTTGGGTAACCTCCTTGGGATTCCACAAAAAGAATTCCATCGATGAATTTATCAGAAAAATATGGAATCTAGAATTTGATGAGGGAACTAAGGAAGTGATTTTGGTAGGATTTTTCCAAACCAAATGTTTTGGGAATGTTAATTGTAGTGGATATGTGGTATCCTTTTATAAGTGAGGTGAGTGGCACACATGTAATTTTTGGAAAGAAAATGGTGTACCCCCATTTTTCACATGCCAAAAGTCTAAAAAATTGACCATTCTTGATAATAATAAATTATATAGTCTAATTATGTCCATAAAATTGGGTTTTGAAGAACTATTGGTTCATTTTCATCCCATATATTTTTAGTTTAACCATTGGTAAATGTATTTTTACCTTTAGCCTGATAAATAATATTTACCATTTCTAATATTTATTATTGGAAAAAATTAATTTTACCATATTAGATAATATAAATTATTTTGATTAAAAATATGGAATTCATTTTTCAAAATTCCATTTATTGAATTATAAAAATCTAATTTAAAATTAAACTCATAGACATGATGTGGGATTTCCAAAGATAACATGTTTAATAGTTTAAAAAGTTTTTATGTCAAAATTCAATATAAAAATGATTAAAATGACCTGTATTAGAGTATATGATATAGAATTTATTTAATATTACATTATAAAAAATTTTAAAACAATAATTATCGTTATAACATCATTAAATAAAAAGGATGTTTTTAATAAAAATAGTATTTTTCACTATTCATCCAAAAACTAATCGTTTCAGAAAAATAAAAAAATACAACCCTATTATAAATTTGAAATGATGATTCAAAAAATGATTCTTATTTTATTAAAAAAAATTAATAAAAATTTTCATCCATTATTTTTATTAATGTTCATAAAAATAAATTAATAAAAACATTTTTAAACAAAATTGTATTTTCAAAATGCATAAAGACATTACCAAAGAGTAATTATTTTTTATGAATAATTTTTATTTATATAAAACCATTATAAATAATATTTAATATTTTTTCATTTCAATTAATTATACCTTGTTTAATATATAGGTAATAACTCACCTTTTTGAAATAATAATATTAATTGGTTTTCATGGTTCTTTAAAATTTGGCATTGTGTGTAATGCAAGATAAACTCAATATTTCAAATGACATAAGAATTCAAATAAATTTACATTATATGGAAAGATATATTTCTTAAAATCTCATGTTGTTAAATTCTAACCCCTAAAAATAATTTTTTCCCTCAAAATTTTAACTTGCTCTCTATAATTAAGAGTTTAATATTTGAAAATCCTTATGTTTAAAAATCACATCATAAAAAGGGCTAATAAAAATTACACAAAATATTGATAATGTGATATAATAAGAACATATAAAATTACACATAACTTTGTTTTATATTATAGGATACTATTTTTACAAAGTGAATAAATGGAAATAAAAGATAAAACTAACACCCAAATACAGATGGAGACTAATACAGAATATGATAAGGAGAAATCTAAAGATGTGAAAGTCATAAATTTGTGATAGGTGAAAATAACACTAATTCATCAGAAATGAAGTTAATGTATATAATTTTATTTCATGATACCTTCTTAATGTTGAATAATTTTCAAAATATGATATTCTTACATTATTTCATTCTATTTCATAAGTGAAATCTCATACTTCATTTGTGCATTGATCAGTTTCTATTTCCTTTATTACTTTATGTAAACAAGATGAAATTTTATTATTCCTAAATCACTATTGGATCATAAGATCCATAAAATATTGACAACTCAATCCTTTTTTCTCATTTTGTTATCAAAAATAGAATTATTATCACAATTTATCTAATAACATTAAAAGTTCAACGTAATCCATTCAATGAATAGTTAACCTTAAGGCTCCACAATGTATGAAAAAACTGAAATAAATAAATTCATAGAGAACATCACTAAATTTAAAAAATCAACATTTCATTAATCCCCCCAACGAACACGAAGTATCTATGATTATCACTTATATAATACATGAATACGTTGATCATATATTATATTTAAACATGTTAATGTTAAGAATTACAATAATATGTTAATGAAAACATCTATACATCCTCATTAATTTAACAATAACTTTTATTATTTAACATAATAAATAAATACAATGATCATAAACTTAATCAATGATAAAATAAACTACTTTCCACAAAAAATAATTAATCAATTTCAAGTTCGTCAATACTATCTAATCTACTTTATTCATATGAATAATATCTTTATCCCTACCTCATTAACTCAAGATCAGGAACATATTAAGTTCTATGCTCTAATAATCATGTGTTTTCTATAAAATATCACCTTTAAATTAAATAAATTTTATATTTTATATATAATATTCAGCATATTCTTCAAAATTAAATAGAAAAATCATAATATATTTCATAATTATTGAATTACAATACCAGAACACTTCAATAATTACACATCATTCCAAAACTATTAACTAGGACTCATCATCTTATTCCCTAATAAATATTTCATAAAATATGAAATATGAAAAATGAATTATAATTACTCAACCTCAATTTAATCAGGAGTTTCTTTTTTAATATAAAAAATTTTGTTGGAACCACCAATTTCTTTATTATGTTATTTTTTGTATATTTATCATCTACAATATAAAAATTACTCATAAAAATTTTCTGATTCTCTTCCTAAGATTTCCCCCATGTACATATATTTTCACAATTCCCATACTTTCACTATTTAATATTCAATAATAGATGATACCACTAGGAGAACGTCACTGTCATCCATGGAATTAACTAAAATTTTTATTTTTACTCAAAAATTACATGATTTGGGTCCTTCTATTCCACTATCAAAACATATTCATATACCTATAATAAATTCAATTAGGTTCTTCATCCAACATTCTAAAGATATAAGAAACTAACTCATCTTTCCTCCATTGTCTAAACCACATGATCTCTCAACAAATTATACCCTTCTCTAGTTTGGTGATTTTAAGAGTTGGTTAAACAAGTTTTCAATAATATATCATGATAATTGATTATGAATATTAATAATATCCTTCACCCAAGTAATCATCTCGTTTTTTCTAATCAAAACATTTCCAATCAAATTCAATGTTAACCCATTTCATTCTAGTACCTCCATTGACTAAAACCCAAAAGCATAGTGAAATCAACAATAATCATAGTGGGGAATGACATAATCATGAAAATAATGTACTGGATTTCTAAATAATGAAATATTATTAATAATATATGAATCCTTATACATAACCTAGTTCATTCATGGTCATTATTCAAATCCTCCTTGACAGTTCGTAATGATTTTGGGAAATTCCAAATCGTATCCCCCAAGAGTGTCTACCTTATGTGTAGCAAGGCCCATTGTCATGCACTAAGTGGTGATCAAGTATATCTCAATGTGCCATTTTCAGAGTTATTACCCCATGGTACCTCTATTCCCAATCCATATTCACGTGTAGTATCTATAGAGGGAATTAATTTCTTTGAAACCTCTTTCTCTATCATTTACCAAAATTCCAGGACAATTTCCTATAACATGACTCATCTTTTGACTGATCCTTATAAATATACCTATAAATATACTTAGTGTTATAAATAATGTTTTAATATCATAGTTTATAATGTTTATGTACACCTATACTATGATTCCGACTATAAAAAATATAAAATTCTCATGCATAGATATTAAACCTTACTAGAGGAATATTTATTACATTACAGAAAGAGACACATGAGGATCTTAAATTTATTTTACCTTTGGATTTTAGAAGAAAAATATTATTATTTCCTGAATCTTATTCCAAATATCACATAAATATCTCTCCAAATTCCACTATTTATAGACATCACCTACTTAAAATATTTCATCATTACCCGGGTAAGGGAAACTTAAAAAGGGTTGAGCTCAAATGCCCAGTCAGGAAAAATATGAGAGATATCAGCAAATAAAAAGTATAGGGTTATGAGAACATGATAATAACATTTAAATCCCATACCATACATATCATAGAACATAAAATTGAGTGACAAAATAAATCATGTAATTTCAAATAAATGAATCATAATATAACTAAATAACATTAACAATGATATCCAAACATAAACAAAAGAAATATAATTTTGTAAGAAACATAACAATATAAAATCATTAATTTAGATGTTCAAGGATCATTGTTGATATTATCAAAGTGGATTAGGTTCACCCTATAAACCATTTTATAAGTCAAGGTTCACTCCAAAGACTATCATAGTTGATAGAGTCCCTTACTAAACTCGGTTCACTCCCCATTCCATTCCTACATATCTCATAAATTATAAATATTCACCTAATGCATTGGAGGGATATATAGATCTCAGCTATAAAAAATGGTAATCATATATATGTGTTCCACAAGATTATAAACCATTTTTCATATCATAACCTAATAAATTAAATGGATTTTTATAAACATTTTTTCAAAACATAAAATTTTCAAAATAAATATGGCTTATATTTATTTCAGTATTTCATCAAATCATACCCCATAGAGAAATAAGTGGGTTTAATTTGTGTTTTTTCCCGTTATAACCCATAGAAGATAAATGGGGTTCCAAAACATATTTTCATAAAAAACATAAATCATGAAAATTATACATAAGAATGGTATCCTTAAATCATATCATCATTCAATCATAAGTAACATAAAAATATTTTATATTAGAGGGAAAATTATTTTGAAATATCACTTAGGGAATTTCTTGAGGAAAATAAGTTTTTTATTAAAAAATCATTTTAAAACTAAAAATTAATATAATACTTTATAAACCAGATTCATTGAAAATAAACTTTAAAGCAGATAAAATAACCTTTAAAAATAATTTAAATCATATCTTCAGTAAAATTTCATTTTCTCATGGGATTTTTTTTAAAACATATTTTTTTTAATAACCCTTTTATTTGTAAATAACATTGAAAATTTATATAGGTATATTTTAAAATAAATTAAATAATTTCATAATGAAAATAACCTTTCTATATTCAAAATTAATTTAGAATAAATTTTGAAAATCATTTTCATTGAAAATAACCATGATAACTTACAAATAAATATTTTAATTCATTAAAAACATTTCATTTGGAAAATATAATTCCTCTTTGAAAAACACTTTTTAAAACAATTTTTTTTTTCAAAATCCATTTCATTGAAAATAATTTTTAAATTTATAAATTATATTTCAAATTAAATAATGTTTATTATGGTGGGAAATTTTATTCATTCAATACATGTTAAAAAACCATTCCTTTCACATTTTTAATAAAATCAAAATGTTCATTCTTTGGGAAAAGAAATTAATACAATTTTAAATATATTTTGTAAAAATTAAATCATGGTTAAAAATTCATTTAATAAATCATTTAAAGAAACATTAAAAAAAATTTATGACATTTTAATTAAAAATATTTTTTAATGAAGAATTGGTTTTGGATCGAAGAGTGAAAAAATATAATTTTTTATAAAAAGATTATTTTGAAATATTAAGTATATAAGGGGAGAAAAATAATTAGAAAACATGTATTCTTAAGAAAAAAATAGATTATAAGAAAATAAATTAGTTTCTTCATTGATATTTCATAAGATTACATCAATTGAAGTATAATCATTAGTAATCTGGATAAACAATGAGATTGTAAAATCAAACCCTTATCACTTTGGTAACATTGAATCATAATCCCCATGAAATAATAAAATTAAATACTTTGAATCATAATCCACATGAAATAAAAAAATTAAATAAATCATCTAATACAATTAGAATAAATAAATTCATGAAATTACAAGACAATGGGACTGTATATACACCACAAAAGAGAAGATAGGTGCATAATAAAACATATATCTAAAAGATGAAAAAATGAGAGAAAATTGCCTTAACAATTGGGTATATTTTAAAACATAATCCCAAATAAATACAAATAATTAAATGGATATGTAAATAAAAATTATTTTCAGGATGATAATAATAAAGTAAATTAATTGGTATAATGTACACTATTGAAATGAATTGATGGTGAATATAGATTGTGTCTCACATAAGTAAAATGTAAGACGGATATCCCTTACCTTATGTACTTGATTCATTAGTAAATTTTAAGACCTACCATTTAATAAATATATATATTTTATATATATAATACATAAAAATATTTATATATATCATACTATATATGATTTACTTGTGACATTTTATAACCGTTTAACAACAATTCCTTAGTAAAACCACATTTTAGGTAATAAATGCTTTGTTTTTCTTGTATGATTTTATTAGTTATTTTCACTTATATTAAATTTATCAAAAGTATATATTATAAATAATTTTTTCCATGACATTTATATCATATATATTCATTATATATTTATTTATATTCATCTATTAAATATAGAGATAGAAAAGGAAATATGCCATTATTAGAGACGGTAGGTCGTATATATACATGAAAACTATTTCAATTTTCTTGGTGGTTTGAATGAAAGAAAGGTAAATAATTTTATACCATTACCAAATAATATTTTACCATATATATAATCTGGGTTTATTTAAAGTAATCCTCATTTACTTCCTTGTAAATTGTATGTGAATAACAAACCACATCGCTTCATAAGGCGGTAGTCCGGGTTACACACAATGTGATGTTATCGTATTCACATAGAAATAAAAGTAATATTGTTAATGTGATATCATAATTAAATAAGTATAAATATGTTAAAAATATCATATATATTTATTTAATTGATCCTTATTACCATCTAATTAAAATTAAAATAAAAAAAACATCACATCGGTTCGTGAGGCGGTAGTTCGTTGTACACATGAATGGAGATTTCATATCCCCATTAATTGAAGTGGAGATGGTTTCAAGTGATTACCATAACATAAATTCAAATATATATATAGAATATAATTATTTAATTGTATCATCATGTCTTAATAATAATTTGAGGTTGTATAGGATGAAATAAAACAAAAAAAATGTGTTGAATAACGTTACCTATTCTTTGAGAAATGTGTGTTGGACAGGTTATGTGTCATTTTAAACCTAAATATTTTTTAGTTTAACACCAGGCAATCTCATTTTTTAATTAACCCTGATAAATAATTTTTACTGTTTTTACTTTGAATAATGGAAAACATTTAATCTTAGATTATTATATAAAATAAATTATTCTGATTCCAAATTTCATATCAAACTTTCATAATTATATTCATAGAAGATGGAAAGTATTATTTAAAATTAATCCTATAGACACAATAAGAAAGTGACTTTATAAAGAGAAAAATGTTAAAAAGGTTATTTTTTATTAGCATTAAATATAAAAATGATTCATTTTTTTTATAATTATAATTTATCCCCTTCTCCAACAAGAATGTATCCCTATAATTTCTTTATGAAAAAATGTTTTTGTCAATAAAAACCAGTGTTCTTCACTATTCATAAAAAAATAATCTTTTCAAAAAAATCAAAAAAATTCACAATAAGATAAATTTTTCCTGGTGATTTAACAATTGAATTTTAGTTTATCAAATTAAAGATATAAAATTATGATTTTTTTCATAAAATTAACCAAAAAAACATTTTTCAGAAATTAGTTTTTATAAAAACATATATTGAATTTTCCCAAAATTATTATTTTTATCAATATTTGTTTATTTATATAAAAAAATTATTCATTATTTTTAAAATTATTTTATTCTTATTCATTCCACCATGTATAATATCTTGTTAATATAGGTATTTTTTAAATAATAATATTAGTATTTTGTAATCTTTCGTTAAAACTCGATGTTGTGTATAATGCAAGAAAAACTTGATGTTGTGTGACAAACACTATTAAAAAAGTTTTCATTTGAAAAAAAATTATATAATAAATAATTGTGATGGTATAATGATATATAGGAATTTTGAAATATTTTTATAGTGATGTTGGATTTAATTATTATGAGTCCATTGAGTCCATGAAATGATTATGATGATTTTGAATGATTTTATGCCCTATGAGTGGAGTGTGTTAACCCAAGAGTTTTTACCATGACTTTAGAGCCTATGTAGGGTTTCTAAGCTATGATATATGCTATGTGACCTCATTGGGTTCCCCTTATTTCATATTGACACCATAGTTGTCTGGTTTAGGGATAAAGGTATCTTTAATCTCAAGTGTCACATTAAAATCCAAGAATTAATTGGGAAAATAGAAAATGTATTTTTTGATGGTATATGTATTGTAAACATAAGTGCCTAACTTGGGAGACACCTGATAGGTTCTTGTAGGTGTCCAACTAGTGTGGGTTGGTGATTCACGCTGAAATTTACCCATGAGGTAAAGGTAGAACGGTCCTTGTAGTTTAGCTTGGGTTATCGAATCCTCAGAGACCTAAGAAGTAACCTATAGACACATATATTGTATGGATTGTTTTTGGAAATTAAGTGGCCAAATAGGGTTGATTGTAGATGGGTTTAAAGTATCACTAATTGATTTAAGTTAATTCAAATTAATATAATGAGTTGTTCCTAGGTTATCACTTGGGGTGGAATGGATGAATTCATTTTTTAATGATTTTAATTTCTTATATTTGAGATGGGTTCATTTAAGAAGATCAAAAAACATCATCACTTACTGGTTTGATACCTACAACCTTTAATATTAATCACCTATACACTTTAAGGATCAAAGTTTTGATCACTTCAAGGTAAAGGTTTATATTACCAATTGAAGTGTGTGGCCTTAAATTCAACAATGATGATGGAGTTTAAAGATCTTCAAAAAAATTCTTAATTAAAAGAAGTGATTATAAATTAATGGAGTGAGAAATAACATCCAAACTAGAAACTTTCTAATCCCTTGGATCAACCCATAAAATAGTCATACCTCCATTGATTCTATGGTTTCAATAGAAGCGGAAAGTAGACTCATGAGAGAGGAACTGGAGAAGTAAAAAAACAACAAAAAGAAGGAAACCACTCCACCGCTGTGTGAAGAATATTACAAGGTATGGTGTGAATAAATTCACACCGTAAGGAAAATATATCAAAGTGAAAAGAAGAAAAAATAATAAGAGGAAAGGAAGAAAGTTTATTAATAACTAAGGTGATTCGAACAACTTACATGGGAAAAAAGAACATTACAAAGCCAAATCGACATAATAAAATTACAATGAAAAAAAACTCAACATTCTAAAATCCTCCACCACCACTACATTTAATAGGAATTTCAAGAGGCTTTGGTAGAGCTCCCAACAGTACAAAGGATCCCACTTGAGTAAGGTAGGCCCAGGGTGGTGGAAAGTAAGGGAGATGAGACTTTTCCACCCTTGACCCAAAGTTGCAGCCATCTTGCTTCCACCGAACAGAGGCACCTGGAAGACCTTGTATTAGGCAGAACTGGTGTAGTCCATATGAGAAAAAAATTAATATCAGGATGTCCCCTAGATCTCTGTAAAATTTAAGCCCAAATAAATATATGGTTTTGAGATATTATTAAATTGGTGGGATAATTTTATGGGCCTCAGAATCTGGACCATAATTTTTTCTCAAAATTGGTCCACCTTAATAACCACCATAGAAGAACAATTAGCACTGGATCCTAAATAATGATTTTTTCGTATATATTTATTAGAGAATACCACTAAATTTGTGCTTCATTGGGCCTGTATGTTGGGCCTCACATTCTCATCAGTGGGCTGGTATCCAATCATCTTTTTCAAGAATTGCTTCCTTTCATCAAAAAATATCCCCATCTTCCTTTATGAATCATCCATTGATCCCTGAATAAAAAATGTTCATATTGAAGTGTAGATAAATTTTCCAAAATAGAAAATTAAAATATGGATAATTAAATTCCTTAAAATCAGATTAATTATTGGGCCTAAATTTGTGTACATTAGGCATGAAGTTCACAAATGATGAGAATGGATGTTCAAAATTAAAATTCACTAACTCAGGCCCATAAGATAAAAAATAAACCTTTAATAACATTAAAATTTAATTAACATATGTATTTTTATTGTCTAATCACACCCCCTAACTTGATATTTTCTAGTCTCAAGCAAAATGTGTCTCAACAATATGAAATTCGAATTCCCTTTTACAAAAATATTTTAATACACAATGATCACAAAAAACCCTTATACCAAACAATCATGAAACCTATAAAAATATTTTAATACAAGATAGTTTCATAATTAGATCCCAATACCAAGCCCATTACTTTGTTCAAATTCATTTATATATTTCATCCAATATCAATTAAGTATGAGGATGTGTTGTGTATCACAATAGACATGGGGGTTCATCTTTATTCAACGGGGAAATGACAGAAGCACTAGGTGGAATCACATTTCAATATTAAGATGAGTATTCATTTTTTTTCAATATTTCCATGGTAATTGAAATTACACTCAAAAGATTAAACGCATGTAGTGAGACTTTGCAGATGACTCCCAGGCTCATGGACCTTAGGGCACCAAGTAAAGCCCACATACATAGGAATCATCTCAAGTTAACACAGTTAAAAAAATCAAAATTACAAAAAATAGATATAAAATTACAAACTCTGGGCTGGAAAACTATGGAGTCACAATCCCCAACTGCCGAAAGCCACACATTAGGTAATTTCATTGCTCTACGCACAAATTTATTGTTTTTTTAATTTTTTTATTTAATACTCATATTAAAAATAAAATTATCACAAAACCTATGTTATTTATTTGGGGGACCCCATGAACTCAATGTAATACCCCACTATACAAAGGATGTGCGTCGTGATTTTTTTATTTGGATGAAAATATAAACAATGAAATATCACATTATACCACCAAAATTTCTAAAATATATGCTCATGAAATTATACATGGATTAAAATCCAAATTAGGGCATGCGAAATTATTTGATATTCAGTTTCAAAGTGTACAATTTCTATTATCAAGTTTAAGGTTAAATATATTTTTCCTTCTATTAAGGCACAATCTTTTTTTCAAATCATTCAATTTTTTTGACACAAAAGAAATTTTATTTTATCTCCCCCCCAACTTAAAATAACACTGTCCCCAGTGTTTAAAGAAAATAAAATTTAGAAGAAGATAGAGGCAAATAATGGTAGTTAAAAATGTAAATTGAAAACAAGGATCATGGAATGAAGTCACCTAGTGGTTGAAGTTGAAATTCTTGTTGCTCCCTTTTAATCCCTTGATCCCGATGTCACTCTGAGAATTCCCTAGTGTAAAAAAATCAAACAATATATATATATAATAAGTAAATTAAAAATATAAGAATATATATAAAAATTACAGAATAAGGAAGCACAATAAGCCGTAGGTCAGTGGTAAGCGTGTGCCACTATCTCCCTTCTGTACCGAGTTCAAGTCCCCATGGATTCATCGTTTGTGACGAGGTTTTCCCCATGACCTATGATGTGTTCTTTTAATTTTTTTATTATTATTATATTTTTTTACCTACAAAAACATAAAAAAATGAACTGATGATACATTGTCTTCTTTTTAAATTTCTTGGTAAGGTATTACTCAAGGACCACACCACGTGACATGGATGAATATGACGCTCCCCTTTCATACCCATCCATACTCATAGTAGAAGAAAAAGTCAGCAGTCTATTTTTTTTTATTTTTAAATTTCAATATGATCCATTAATCCTATTTAAAATATAAAGTTGATTAAAAAACAAAATGATTGGAAACTTGAAAATCATGGGTTTCCACCCATGCAGCGCTTTGTTTAACATCGTTATCTCAACTTGGACCCCTAATTGATTAATTATTTTCATCATCTAAGGTAGGTTCACACAATTCTTCATCAAAATCATGTTTTTGGAATGGTTCTATGAATGGTTTGACTCTTTGACCATTAACTTTAAATGTTTGACCATTTGTGGGATCTTTAATTTCAAAAGCCCCATGGGGGTACACCTTATGCACTGTGTATGGACCTGACCATCTAGAACTCAACTTTCCCGGGTGTAAATGATGTTTAGAACTATATAAAATAATATTTTTACTTGGTACAATGTGTTTGGTTTTAATATTTCAAGATTGGTAGGCTTGTAATTTAGCTTTATTGAACTTGAATTTTCATAACCCTCCATCCAAAGTTCCTAATGTTCATTGAGATCCAATTTCCTTTTTGTTTCATTCAATGAGAGGTCATAATTCATTTTCTGAATTGCCAAAAAATCCTTATATTCAATATCCACTGTCAAATGGAATTCTTTACCATAAACCAACCTATATGGGTACATTCCTAAAATGGTTTTATATGCAGTTCGATAAGCCCAAAGAGCATCTTAGAGTTTTCATGACTAATCATTTCTAGATGTATGAACAGTTTTATCAATATTTTTTTTATTTCTTGATTGGCTAACTCAACCTTACCATTGGTCTATGGGTGTTAAGTATTGGAAACTTTGTGAGAAATTACATACTTTTCCATGAGTTATGAGAATGGAAAATTGCAAAAATGAGTTCCACAATCACTAATTATAACCCTAAGAATTCCAAATCTAGAAAAGATTCTTTCTTTTAGGAATCCAATCACAATTTGATGATCATTTAATTTTTTGGGAATGTAATCAACCCATTTTTATGCATAATCAATAGATAAGAGAATTTAAAGATATCCCCTAGAGTTTGGGATGGGAACTATGAAATCAATTCCCCAACAGTCAAAGATTTCAACCACTGAGATGGGAGTGAGTGTCATTTGATTCCTTTTTGTGATGGAACCTACTTGTTGACACCTTGGACAACTTTGAAAAAATGTGTAGGAGTCCCTTGAGAGGGTGGTCTATAAAAGACCACCCTGAAGAATCTTAGCAGATGTTTTCTTAGAGGAAAAGTGACCTCTAATGCCTCACTATGAAAGAATTTAAGGATGGACTCTTGTTCAGATTCTGAGATACACCTCCTAATGACTTGGTCAGGGTAGAAATCATAGAGGTAAGGATCGTCAAACACATAGTGCCTAACATTAGAAAGGAATTTACTTCGAGCTTGAGTCCCTAAGATATTTGGAATGATTCCTGTAACTATGAAATTGGCTATGTCAGCATACCAAGGGCAGTCACTCACTGAGTATAGGTGTTTATTAGGGAATGAGTCAGACACATAAAGGTGATTTGAGTTGTCTTTTAATTCCATCATAGAGAGTTGATCAACTACAACATTTTCAAAACCCTTTTTATCCTTGATTGTGAGGTCAAATTATTGTAAGAGAAAGACCCAACTAATTAGTCTAGCCTTGGCATCTTGTTTTTGAAGAGGTATTTTAGTACAGAATGGTCAATGAACACAATTATTGGGGATCCTAAGAGGTAGGACCTAAAATTATCTAAGGAAAACACAATAGAAAGTAACTCCTTTTCAGTGGTGGTGTAGTTTATTTGGGCATCATTTAAAGAATTTCATGCATAAGCAATGACATATAGAGTTTTATCACAACGTTTTCCTAACACTTCTCCTATAGTAATGACACTGGAATCATACATAAGTTCAAATGGTAGTTTCCAATTTGGGGATTTCATAATGGGAGGGGAGGTGAGAGATTATTTTAGGGGTGAGAATGAACCCTCAAAGATTTATGTCTAAAAAAATGGAGCATCCTTTACTAGGAGAGCACAAAGGGGATGGGAGATTGAACTAAATTCCTTGATGAATCTTTTAAAGAAACCAGAATGCCCTAAGAAATACCTCACCTCCTTGACAGTTTTGGGTGATAGAAGGTGATGAATGATATCAACCTTGGATTTATCAACTTCAATCCCCCTACCTGAGACCATATGGCCTAGAACTAGTCCCTCTTTAACCATGAAATGGAATCTTTCCTAGTTTAGGACCAGATTCTTTTCTAACATATTGACAAGACTCTATCTACATTCCGTAGACATCCCTAAAATTTATCCCCAAACACAGAGAATATCATCCACGAATACCTCTAGAAAATCCCTTACCTTGTCTGAGATGATTCCCATCATGCACCTCTAGAAGGTTCTAGGGGAATTGCATAAACCGAAGGGCATGAGTTTGAAGGAAAAGGTGCCTAATGGACAGGTGAATGTAGTCTTCCCTTGATCCTCTAGGGATAACTAAATCTGATTTTACCCTGAGCACCCATCTAAGAAATAGTAGAAGGCATGACCTGCCACTCTGTCAAGGACTTGGTCAATGAATGGTATGGGGAAATGGTTCTTCTTGGTGAATGATTTTAGCTCCTTATAGTCAATGCATACCCTCAATCCACTGGTCATCCTAGTTGGAAGAATCTCTCCATCCTTATTGGTTATCACTGTGATTATTGCCTTCTTGGGAACCACTTGGATTGGGCTGACCCACTCACTCTCAACTATGGGATATATGATATCAGATTTTAACAATTCCATAAGTTCTTTTCTCACAAATTCCATGAGATTTGTATTGAGTCGCTATTGGGGTTTATGACAAGGATTTGAATCAGATTCCAGAATAATCCTATGGGTCCCAATAAGTTGGCTAATCCCAGGAATATCAAACAGGGTCCAACCAATGGTTTTCTTATATTTCCTGAGGATGTTTAGAAGCAACCTCTCCTGATTGGCTTAAAGAGAAGAATAAATGACAATATAATGTGTTTTATTGTACCGTAGGAAGGCATACTTGAGTGTAGTTAGAAGTTCCTTCAACTCAAGATCAGGTAGGTTCATAATTTCAGCCGAAGATTGGGACATTGGATGAAGTTCAATTTTGTTTCAAAGAGTTTTTAATAGGATTGATACCCCACATGTAGAAGTTTCATCTACTATATTGGCTTGATCATATTTAGTGATGGAATTTGGAGTGGTCTCCATGAAATTGGTTTCCTGAAAGGATTCACTGATTGTTGGACCTAAGACTTCATCATAAAAGAAATTTGAAAATGATTCAAGACATGGAGATAAAATTCCTTCATGTGATCAAAGGAAGTCAATCTCATCCTGACTTAAATATCCATCAAATATTCCTTGATATTCTATGTATTCATTACCAATGATTCCTATCATGTTTACTTCATGAATGTTCTCTTCATCCCCTATTTGTGAGATTTCATTATAGATGTTCAAGTCTAGATTCATGATTCCAAAGGTGATGGTCATGTTCCCATTTCGAACTCGGATAACAGAGTTGATTGTTGCAAGGAAGGGATGACCAATGATGATTAGGGTGTGTTCCTTATTTCATATATTTGGATGGTTTTCAAGGACAATGAAGTCAGTAGGGTAGATGAAGTTTTCAATATTTACCAGAACGTCCTTTAAAATCCCCTTTGGAACCCTAATGCAATGATCGACAAGTTGAAGTGTGACATATGTGGGTTGGAGCTCTTCTAGGCCTAACTAGTAGTACACAACATAGGGGATGATATTGACACTATAACCTAGGTCACAAAAGGCCTTGAAAACATTTCTCTCTCCTAGTTCAACATTGATGTAAGGGAATCCTGGGTCCTTCAACTTAGGAGGAGTGGTCCCTTGAATGGTGGTACTCACATTAGCTTCCAAAAGGACTTGGTTTTTATGAGAAAATTTTCTTCTGAAATTTCACAAGTCCTTAAGGTACATTGATTAGGTAGGTATGGTTTGGATTGAATCGAGAAGGGTAATTTTCAAATTTACTTGTGATATGATTTCCCTCAATGTTTCACTCAATTAAGGCTTGGTTTTCCACCTCATGTGTTGAGGAAATGGTGCAGGTTGTGGGGGTTTTTGTTGAAGAGTTGTTTCTTTCACATTGTTATCGGTTTCTTCAGTTCAATCTTGTGGTTCATTTGATTTTTCATTAGAGTTTGAAGCTTCACATGGTTTCTGACTTATTTGTTCAGGTTTCTCAATTGATTTCCCACTTATTAAAATAGTCAAAGCCTTTAGTTGTTCATGAGTTCTTTGAGTACAACTTGACTCTCCCCTTGATGTTGAGGATGGTACCACCTGAGTAGGCATGGGTGCCTTTCCAGTTTTGATGGTTTGAAGTTCTTATTTTATTGAATAAACTTCCAAGTTCATTCTTTCCATTTGTTTGCACAGTTGTTCTAGTAGGCTTTGTGGAACATTTTGGGTTAGGGCTTGAGAATATTGGTTTATCCCAGGGGATATTTTGAAGCTGGGATGGTTAGTTGAAAATGGACTGGTGGCTATTAGTATTGGATAGGTTGGGTTTGGAATTAGTTATGGGTTTGGTAGTTCTGATGGGGGTAAGGATTTTTTCCCTATAGTTGGCTAGGTTACTGGTTATCTTTCTAGCGGAAGCCTGGGTGGTCATTATACCTTAGTTTGAAGGTGTTTAGGTATTGTGGCTGTTGAAAGTTCAAAGAATTTACTTCTGTTAGGGGTCCTCCTAAAAGAACATCATTGATGGATGGAATGGTTGGACAATTGTCTATCTTATGGTCATGTTTGCCACAAATTGTACTAGCAAGGTCTATAGTTTGGATTTCATAGACTTTCCTAAGGTCTATCTCTTAAACCATCTTAGTGAGTGCTGTGAGTTTAGCCACCCTAAGTCTTTACTCTTCTCTATGTGTATGAATTCAAGTATTTATTTGTGTCTTTTAAGAATAATGTGAAGTTCCCATGTTTGGTTTTTTTCAGCAAGGCTTTCTAGATACTCCTATGCATCTTTTGGAGATTTGTTTTTAAAGGTTCCATTATCAATCCATCCAACATTACCATTTTTATTCAAAAAGGAAATTAAAACAAAGAGAGAACCAATTCCTAGGGGGTTCTATAGTACTGAAGACCGAGGGAATCACCTCATATCAATTCACCCCTCTAGTTTAAAGTGGGATACATGAGTATGACAACTGACCATACTACCGGGGGTTTCCATAGAGGCCAATTGATCCGCCACCTTGTTTCCCTCCATCCATGTGTGAGTGACTCTGGTGATACTTTCCAGGAAATATTTTCATTTCCGAATAGTGTATGAAATGGACCAGGGGTTGATACCTTTACCATGAAAAGCATCATGAATAACTATAGAATCAGTCTCAACTTGGGATATGGAAAGCCCCCGCTGCCTACAAATTGTGATACCTGTGAGCACCGATTTTGCCTCCGCCTGCATAGAATTCCCATAACCATAGTGCGCCATGAAATCCAAGGCCAAAATACCCCTAGGATCTCGGACCACACCGCCGCCAAGCATCTCTCCCAGCATGCAAGAGCAGTCGATATTCATTTTGAAGCCAGCTTCAGGAGGATTCCACCGGACCCAGTGTCCTTGCTATCTAGTTGCTGACTGCTGGACCATGTTATGAGGCACAAACAGCTTGCAAAGGTAGGGGGGACTGCTTCCATACATCATCAGGGCCACACAATTCCACCAGAATACATCATACTCTTGCTGTAACGGATCTCCCCGTATATGAGAGAAACTTGAACCTGGCCCAATTACTCGCTTTCTACACACACCAACATACAATGTTGAAGATGATGGATCTCACCCTCACTTCATTTCCAGATTCGTCCATCCCCTTGAACCAGTTCTCCACGAAGGAGTCGAAGTTCAGCGCATTATGGGGGTATCCTGAGAGTCTTCCGAAGACTCCCCATACCTTGCGTGCCCAGTCACCCTCGAATAATATGTGGGATAAACTCTCCTCAAGTTTTTTAACACATCACTGGTAGCAATAGGCCATGATGATGCTGAGCCTCTTGATGATATCATCAGACAGTAATGCTCGGTTCTGGATCCTCCATGTCATAAAGATAAATTTTGTAGGGATACTCTTACACCACACTCGACTGTACCCCCTGCCTACTGGCCCTGCGACATGCTAGACCTAAAATAATCCTTCGCGTTGAACCTACCCGAGGTGGAGGGGGTGTAGACACACCCATCTATATCCGAACTCAAAATAACAAATTCAAAAACCTCCTGCTTCTCCAAGTCCAAAATGGATCGGAAGAAATGTGGGTACTGACTCACCTCTTTGTATGTGCTCAATGGAGCCAGACACCCTGGATATCCAAGAGTCCTTCCCGACCAGTTGTGGTACCAGAACTATATATTCCCCTCCCCAATAATCCACTGTGAGCTCTAGAGGATGGAAAAAATAAAACTGCTAATAGAGGACCAGAGCAGAGACCCACTACCTGCAGATGCATCAGTGGTGACCCGGTTTCTGCAGGACACCAGCTTACCCCACAAGGATCGCTTTTCAATTACCTCCCACACCAACTTCACGTGAAGGTAATCAATAGTGTTCTCCAGACTTTTGTCGTTGATCCCTCCCTCAGAAATCTTCCGAGACATGTTCCACCAAGAGATCCAACGCCTCTTCCCCTCCAAATATGCATCGCATATAAAACAAGCCAAAAGTCTGTCAATGGCCTTGATAACCCCCTTCGACATATTGGTGGATGAGAGAGCATGTACTGGGATGGCCGAGATGATGTTGTTCACAAGAGTAATGCGGCCTCTAAGGGATAAAAAGTGGTTCTTCCAATTATGAATGTGCCCTATAATCTTGCTTACCATATGGTAAAAGTCCCTGATACACATTCTACCTGGAGACATGGGGTTTCCAAGACACTCCATGGGAAACTCACTAGGCCTCATAACAAATCTTCGACCCATATCAATCACCCTACTCGAAGTGCAAGAGTAGGCCACATAGAATCCACTCTTCTCCTTATTAATTAGTTGAACACTCCAGTGAAAATACTCCTCATGGATCACAATAGTCCCCTGCACTGATCGCCTCCCCGTATTGATGAAGATTAGGGTATCATTTGAAAACATCAGATGAGAAATGGGAGGCATCCTCAACCTCCTTCGGTAAGAAAGAACATCCCTGTTATAGATGCCTCTGTTAATTAGCTTGCTTAAGGTATCCTGCATAAGAATGAAAATACTAAGGGATAGTGGATCTCCTTGATGAAGGCCTTGAACTGTCTTGAAAAAACCATGAGTACAACCCATAAATGACACAACCATCCAGGCCGAACTGAAGCACCTGAACATAATATCACAAGACCATCTCGAGAACCCCATCTTTCTCAGGACCTTGTTAATAAATCCCCACTCGATACCATCATATGACTTATTCATATCAAGTATGATAGCTATATTTGATCCACGAACCTTATTATTTATATCTCTCAGCATCTCCTGGGCCAACGCTATAGCTCCCTGAATAGAGCGGTCTTTCACGAAACCATGTTTCTCCTTAGAGATCCACCGAGGAAGATTTCCAGATAACCTCCTGTTGATGATACTCACCAGAATTTTATATGTAAAGTTACACATACTCACCGGCCGATAATGGAGGAGGGATTAGGGATCTTTGATTTTTGGTAATAGGACAAGAGTCGTGGTAGACACAAGGCTCTCCCATGTTTCATAGAATGAATCTCTACCTTTTTCAAAAAAGTTTTGGATACACTTTTTATGTGCAATTGTTTTTTGGTTCGGAAAGTATTTTTTGTAGAATTCTCATTGTAGTTTTTACCAAGAGTTGATGGATGATGGTCTTAAATTGTTTGGCCAATTTTTATCTCGATCCTTTAATGAAAAAGGAAATAGCCTCATCTTAGAAAATTCTAGTTGATGTGGGGGACACATGGTTTCTACAATGTCATTAAACTCCTTAACGTGAAGGTAGGGCATCTCAGGCTCCGTTACATAGACTGTGGGAAAGTGGTTTAGGACATGAGGTTTAACGATTTAGTTAGAATATCTTAGGGAGTTATGTCTAATTCATGAGGGGGAATTGGTCTACGTAGGTGCGAGTTAGTCATTCATGGTTTGATAGACCGCATTCTCCATGTTTGGGGAGACCTCATTTAGTTTTCCATTTTGGTTTCCACCTGGGTTTATGAGTTGGTTTCTTTGAAGAAATTCCATTGAAATGGGATAAATTTTGGACTATGGAAAATCAAGAAGATTAGGATCTAATGGAAACAATCCCTTCGGTTCACTTGACTCCCCAACCATAGGAATTTCCACCTAACTAGACGGTTTTATAGATCGTAGGTGTAGGCAGACATGCACCAAAAGAAAAAAAACAAGAAAGGGACAAGATAAGAGATATTGGGTGAGAATAAAATAAATGGGGGGGGGGGAATAGAATGGGTGTTGATATGACTTACATGGGTCCCTGGAAATAGTGCCAAAATTTTATTCATGCTCAAATTTACCCATGAGATGAAGGTAGAATGGTCATTGTAGTTTAGCTTGGGTTATCGAATCCTCAGAGACCTAAGAAGTAACCAACAGACACATTTATTATATGTATTTTTTTTGGATATTAAGTGGCCAAATTGGGATGATTTTACATGGGATTAAGGTCTCACTAATAGATTTAAGTTAATTAAAATTAAGATAATGAGTTGATCCTAGGTTATCACTTGGGGTGGATTGGAAGAATTCCTTTTTTAATGATTTTAATTTCTTATATTTGAGATGGGTTCATTTAAGAAGGTCAAACAACAACATCACTTACTGGTTTAATACCTTCACCCATTAATACTAATCACCTATATACTTGAAGGATCAATGTTTTTAACACTACAAGGTAAAGGTTCATATTAGCACTTGAAGTGTGTGGCCTTAAATTCAACAAGGATGAAGGAGTTTAAAGATCTTCACACAATTATCAATTAAAATAAGTGATTAGAAATTAATGGAGTGAGAAATAACTTCCAAACCATCCCATTTCTACTCCCTTAGATGAACTAATAAAAGATTTAGCCCTCCATTTATTCTATGGTTTCAATGGAAGCGAAAAGTAGACTAATGGGGGAGGAATTGGAGAAGTAAAAAAACAATAAAAAGATAGAAATCACTCCACCATTGTGTGAAGAATATCACAAGGTATGGTGTGAATAAATTGAAAACATAAGGAAAATATATCAAAGTGATAAGAAGAAAAATAGAATAAGAGGAAAAGAAATTTTTTTATTTATAACTAAGGTGATTCGAACAAGCTACTTGAGAATGAAGAACGTTACAAAGACAAATCGACATAATAACATTACAATGAAAACAAAGCTCCAATCATTTCACCTCCACCACCAACCCTAATTTAAATAGGAATTTCAAGAGTCTTGGGTCGAGCTCCCAACATGAAAAAGGATCCCACTTGAGTATGGTAGGCCTAGGGTAGTGGAAAGTAAGGGAGAGGAGACTTTTGCACCCTTGACCCGAAGTTGCATCCAGCTTACTTCAACCAAACAGAGGCACCTGGAAGACCTTCTAAACGGCAGAATTGGAGAATTCCATAGAAGAAAAAAATAAATATCTTGATGTACCCTAGATCTTTGAAAACTTTTATCACAAATAAAAGTTTTGTTTTAGAGATATGATTAAATTGGTGGGATAACTTTATGGGCCTCAGAATATGGCCCAAAATTTTATATTCAAATTGGTTCACCTTAATAGCAACCATAGAGGCCGAATTAGCACTGGATCATGCATATTTATTTGTTACACTATATATATTCTAGTATCCCTATAAATATCGGCTTCATTGGGCCTATATATTGGTCCCCACATTCTCATCTGTGGGCTGGTGTCCAATCTGCCTTCTTCAGAATTCCTTCATTTCATCACAAAACATCCCCATATTCCGTTAAGAATCCTCCATTGATCCCTAAATGAAAAATGTTTATAGTGATGTGTAGATAAATTTACCAAAATATAGAATTAAAATATGGATAATTACATTTCTTAAAATTAGATGAATCTTTGGGCCAAAATTAGTGTACATTAGGCATGAAGTTCATGAATGATGAGAATGGATGTTAAAAATTAAAATTCACTAAATCAGGCCCATAAGATAAAAAATGAAAATTTAATACCATTAAAATTTAATTAACATATGTATTTTTATTGGTTAATCAGTTGGCTTTAGACTCTAAGGGGGATGTATGACTGTGTATAAATGTTGTATCTTAGGATATTTTTGGGTGGATCTTCCCATGGGTATTTGGGATATATATGTATATATGTCTGGATGATGGTATTTGCGAAGTGGAAAGGATAAAACCCTGGGAAATGTAAGTCTAATATGTTGTTCTATGTAGGTTATGTGACCCCCTGACATTATGAAACTTATTATTTTTCTCAAGATGGATATACTTCATGTAGCGACCCTTCTTTTCTTACCTTACTTTTACATCATTTTAATGATAAAAAAATAAAATCAATACACAAATAGGATCCAAAGATTTATGTTCTGGGTAAAACTATGACCAAACATAACACTTACCACATAAAACATAGAAATTTATTTAATTTCTTCTTCTATAGATTCTTATTGGCACTTGAGTTCTCTTCAGTACACGTAATCACCTAATGATGTACATCCAAAAGGGGTAAGCTAAAAGCATATTAATAGGATTAGAACATGAGATAATATAACATGGGGTGATCATAATCATTATTATCATAACATAGGAAGAGGATCATAAACATGAAAAGAATAATTAATAAAAGGATTGAAAAGTTGCAATGCAAAAAATGAAACCTTATATATTAGTGGTTAACTACCACACATATTTGTGAAACAATATAGCATAATGTTCATTCATATTTCAATTTAACTCATGAGATTCATCAAATTACCTAATTAATTGGATCACTGTATAACTATGGGTGCACCCATCACATCGTAACGTCAACATTTCACTATATAATTCTGGGCACACCCATCACATCATAACATTAACATTATCACGCATTACACATAGAACTTATATCAATATTGAACATAAAAAAACCCATGGGAAGGAATGTGTTTCACTTCATAAATCATACATTACTAAACTTTGGGTTCCCAAATGAACTAGGGAATAACATACTTTATACAAGCACCATAAACATTGAGTGGGAAGTAAAAGTTGTGTTTTTTGAAAGAAGATTTCTTTTGGAAAACAGTATGTTTGACATAAAATCTAGTGGAAAACATTTATATCCCCGAAATGGTAATATAATTATGAATAAGTAATTTTTATGGAATATCCTTACTAAAAATGTTGTGAAAGAGGGAAAACCCAAAGAAAGAATGTTGGGTTCCGGAATTCCCCTTACCTTGTATCTGAACACTTTATTCACATTATTATCCTATATAATGACATAATATTCATTAATTGGAAGTTAAAGAAACTTTTATACATGAATATAATTGATTATGGTGTCATTATGTTCTTTCATTGGCCTTTGGATGAGTTGTAGAGTTTAAATTCATTGTTTGGGAGTGTTCTTTTTCTTAGTTTTCATGAATGGTTCACTCGTACACATGAATGTAAGTTTATATAGAACATGCATAAATATACATAAATGATATTACTTGTCATTAATGATATTACAGGAGATTAAATTAAATTTTAATGAATTGTTTTATATACCATGTGGATGAATCATTAGTTAAAATTTAATGATGACCCTTTTAGGTTATTTGGGCAGTTTTTGGATCACAACGAACATGTTTTGTTATATAAATTAATATTATTTAAAAATGATTTTATAGAATATAAATGGGGTAAAAAATAAATATTAAAATATTTTTTCAACCATTTAATGGGTTTATATATATCCTTGAAGGAGTTGAAGGAAAATAGAAGTACTTTTCCCATGATATAGGTAGATTAACACATCATGGGCAACAATTTCCTTTTTATAAACAAAGAGAGAGAGGGAGGAGTATACTGAGTAATATTCCATTAAAATGATAGAATAATATTATATCATTCATAAGGGAGATATCATGAAATTTGGATAAGATAAGTTTAAGATTAGAGAAGAAAAGAAACAAAATTTGAATGGAATTTGAAAGAAAAGAGAGAGGAATTACCTCTTGAATCCTCCTCTTGATATTCTCTTTAGGGAACCTAGGATTTGTATTTTGATGAGAAAAATATATCCTGGAAGTGGGGGAGGACAAGGAAGTTTTTTGGGAAGAATTTAGACATGTTAGGAATCTTGATAGGTATGAGGAAATGTGGTTGTGTGGGGTGGTATTAATAGTTGAGGGGAGAGGTGTTTTCTCAATATTATATTAATTAATTTATTTGTTCTCCACTAGAAAAGAAATAGCGAGGATTAATGTGAGTAAAAATAGTAATAAGTTCATTTTATTTCTAACCAATATCCATTTACATCATCCATGAATCAAGCATGATAACTAAATTCATTTAGTATATTTTGTAAAATACCGAATTTCATTATTCACAAAAAATTCAAGTATTTTAGAAAAATTCCATAAAATAACCGTATCCATTTTTTGGTATGTATAATTCCAAAATGAACATCATTTTATTAAAATAATTTTCTATTTATGAATTATTTAATTTTAAATTAAAACCATAATTTACTTGAAAAATATAAATTATAAAATTTAAAACTTCTTTTCTAAAAAGTTGAAAAATTAATTAAGGTCCCATAAAAATATCATATAATCATAAGAAATTTAAATACTAGTTTGTGAATAAATTATATGAAAACAAATTTTCTTTTAAATTATTAAATTTGTCATGAAATATTCATGACTTACAAATATACCAACACTATATTGTAATTATATCATATTGTCACTTATATGATGGATAAATTGTATTTATACTATCATTGGTAAGGTTACTATTCACTTGGATGATTTACTATTCAAAAGGATCATATTAATATTCATGTGGGTATTTTACTCTTCACCAAAAATTATGTTTTTACCATCGGAATCCAAACATCTTACTGATCGCAACCATTTATGTTATATTTTTTAGATTCAAATCACTGAAGTGGAAAATTTATGTTTAAAGGTCACAAAATAGATCATTTATGCCTGATGTAGCATTGTGTTTCCTAACATGATTCTATGTGATTATGAAATTAATACAACAAGGGAGAAATTTCATTCCTAAATTTTTGGGTTGTTCCATTCTTTACCCCTTTGAAAATTCACCCTCAAAATTTCATTTTACATAAACAGGTGAGGGTACTTCTCCTTCATCACATCCTATGGTTCCTAAGATGTATCTTTATACTTATGGATCCTCCATAACACATTGAAAATGTGGATTGTATTTTTCTGTATAACCTTATATCTCTGGTCTAGAAACATTACCGGCTACTCCTCATAAGAGAGACCATCTTCTAGCTATAACACCTCTGAATTTAGTTCATGTAAGGGATCTGGTACATACTTCCTCAGGAGTGATACTTGAAATACATCATGAACTTGAGCCATATTTGGTGGAAGTGAAAGATGATAAGCCAGAACTCCTATGTCATCAAGGATCTCAAAGGGGTCAATGTACCTTGGGATTAAATTACCTTTCCTTCCAAACCACATGACTCTCTTCAAAGGAGATATTTGAAGAAAGAATTTATCTCCAACAACTAACTCCATTGCCCTTTGACAGTTGTCAACATATATATTTTGTTTAATCTGAGTAGATTTGATATTATGATGGATGAATTGAACCTTATTTATCATATCTTTCACAAGATCAGGTCCTTATAGATTTCTTTCTCCAATATCATCCCAACAGGTTGGAGTTATACATTGATTTCCATACAGAGCATCATATGGAGGCATCTGAATACACGAGTGCTATCAATTATTGTATTAGAACTCAACCATTGGGATATGTTGATCCCTTCCACCTTTGAATTCTAAAGAGTATTCTATTAGCATATCTTCGAGCATCTGAATATTAATTTCAGATTGGACATCAGTTTGGGGTGATAGGTTGTTCTGAAATTTAATTCAGTACTCAGAGAATTTTGGAGACTCCTCTAGAATTTAGATGTGATCCTTAGATCATGATCAGAGGAAATCGAGAGTGGAACCCCATGTATTCTCACAACTTAATTCACATATATATTTTCAAATTTTTCAAGAGATGGATCTTCCCGAATAATGATAAAGTTCACAGTCTTGGTGAGTCAGTCCACCAAAACTCATATCACATTATTTTATGTGGATGTCTTCAAGAAACCCATGACAAAGTCAATACTGACATTCTCCCATTTACACATGGGTATAGGAAATGGTTTCATCATACCTTTCGAATTTTTTCAATAAACATTATCTTACTAACATATCAAGAACCTTGAGATATATTCTGTAATCCCCATCTTCATGTTATCCCACTAGCAGTGTTCTCAGAGATCTCAATACATCTTGGTGCTACCTGGATGGATAGAGAAAGTTGAGCTATGTGAATTTTCCAATATCTCCTTCTACATGTCGGGTGATGAGGGTACACAAAGCCACATTTCAAACCAAATCACACCATCATCCCCGATATGGAACTCTTACAACTTCCATTTATTTATTGTATTCAACTTGTTTTGTAACTCCAGATAATCCCTTTGTGCCTTTTTAATCTTATCTTGGATAGATGGTAGGGAAATAATTTGGGAAAGGTAGGATTTATTCCCTGCCTTTATGATTTCCAAATCCATCTTTTGCATATCCTTGAAGATAGGGTCTTTCTCAATCTGCATCATGGATAGAGTAACAAGTTATTTTCTACCTAGAGCATTAGCTTCCTTGTTCGCCTTTCTAGGATAATAATTAATAGAGAAATCATAGTCATTTATTAGCTATAACAATCTCCTTTTATGCATGTTGAGATCATTTTTTTTGTGAATTTATACTTTAGACTCCTGTGATCGGTATATATGTCACACTTTTCACCATAGCAGTAGTGCTGCCAGATTGTCAAGGATATAATCATAGTGGCAAACTCTAGATCATTTTCAGGTAGTTCTACTCATAGATCTTCAACTATCGTGAAGCGTAGTATATCACATTATCATTTTTCATGAGTACACAACCCAAGAAATTCTTTTAAGAATCACTATATATCACAGAAAATTCTCTACTTTATGGTAATGTGAGTACAGGTGTAGTGATCAACCTTCTCTTTAGTTCCTTGAATATTTTCTCACATTATTCCATCCAGACATACTTTATCCATTTCCTTGACAACATAGTTAGCGGTATTAAAAATCATGAGAAATTTCCCAAAAAAGGTGGTATTACACATATAATCCAAGAAAACTATATATTTCAATGAGACTAGAGGGTCTGGTCCATTCCTCAATCCCCTTTTTTATTGAAGGGTCCACAATTATTCCCTCACTTGTGATCACATGTCCCACGAACGTGAATTTCTTCATCCGAAAGTCACACTTTCTGAACATGGCATATAACTTATCCTTTCACAATGTCACCAACACAAGTCATAGATTCTCTTCGTGTTCCTCTTTACTCTTGGAGTAGATAATAATATCATCAATAAACACTACCACAAATTTTTTGAGGTAATGTATAAAGACTCTATTAATCAAATCCATGATTACTGTACGGGCATTAGTAAGTCCAAAGGGCTTAACCAGAAAATCATAGTGCCCATACCTTGTAGGGAAGGAAGTCTTCTAAATATCTTCCTTCTTCACCTTTAGTTGATGATATCCAAAATGGAGATCCACATTTTAGAAGTATTGAGCTCCTCTAAACTAACCAAACAAGTAATCAGTCCTCGGAAAAGGATTCTTTTTCTTTATGGTGATCTTGTTGAGTTCCCAATAATCAATAAAAAGCCACATTTTTTCATCTTCTTCTTTAAAAAGAGAACTAAAATACCCCAAGGTGATGCACTAAGGCATATTAACCCTTATCTTATAGTTACTTCTTTAACTCCTCAAGTTCTACATGAGCCAAACTATTGGGACAATTGGAGATAAGAGTATCTCTGGGTATGAGTTCTAAAGAGAACTCTACATCACGATATGAGGGAAGTTTTGGTAACTCTTTGGGAAATACATTACTATGTTTCCTCATGAGGGGAATTTCTTCTATTTTGAAACTTACCTTTGACTCATTGATTTGAGTGGGGTATGCCTCTTTATAGGGAATAAACACCCACATCATTGAATGATTTTTCAAAGTAGATTCATGATATTCCTTTCATTATTAGAAGATCATGTTATGGTTCAAAATATGATAAGATATTTATTTTTCTCGATAGTTGATATGTGATCTATATAACGAGATCCAATCCATTCCCATTATAGCAATGAATTCCCCCAAGGGAAGTATTAGGAGATTCACTGGAAGAATATTCACACATATGCCAATAGGAGAAGAGTCCAAGACTTGGGTTGAAATGATTTCACCACTTGGTGTTTTTTATAGATATCTCTACATAAAGTATTGAGGGAACCAATTCAATAGTTCTATAAAAAATGTGAGATATAAAGGAATTCATAGAACCATAATCAAATATGACTTTTTGTATTCTTTACTGAATAGTAAGTGTACCTTGTATGACTTCATTTTCTTGCTCAACCTCTATAGTAGTAATTGAATAAGCCTCCCCCTTCTCCTTTGGATTTTGTGGATGATGATGCTAATTACCCACAAGGGCTCGAGGTTTAGTTCACTGGCTTGTATAGTTCCCTTTCTCACTTTCTTACTTAAAGGTGGGTACTTACCCTAAGATAAAGCCACTTTTATTATTGAAAGTAAAATAATTGTAGAAGTTAGAAATATGAAATTTTATATTAATCCCATTTGAAAAGGATCACGATCTCATCTGGGAGATAATTAGAAAAAACACAACTATCTATACCAACTCCTTCATTTTCTAGACCATACCCAAGATGATATTCTTCTAAGAATATATGCTTTATAATAAAATGAATTTTCTATAGGGTCTCCACACAATTAATCAATTGAGGAGTAGGTTTCTATGATATAAGACACTATCAATTTCTTACTTCTTGAACCTAGTTTTTAGAGTCACAATCAGACCATATCTTGTTCAAACCTTTTTTCTTGGCCAAGTTCACTACATTTGTAAGAACCAACATCTCTACATAATAGGATGTTTCAATTCCACCACATCCATTGATACATCCCACAATATTAACATTGGATTCCCTAAAGGCCACCACAGAACCTATAGGACCTTGATTACCCTTTGAAGCCCCATACATATAAAATTTTATCGAGTCCATGAATAACAAGATCTAGGACACCTCAACTATACTATACCGGTGTGTAAAAGGTTTTGTAATGATGAGATGTATCAGTACCATCAAATCGAGTATTGAATTATTTCATCTTCCCATCTAGGTAGAATTTGAATTTTTTACTATTGTAAAATTTTTTAAATGAGAAGCATGAATATTGAAGGCCATATTTTAATGTTTGAAACTATTATAGATCCTCAAGATAAAGTGTGGAAGTTTAGCTCAAGAAACTTGAAAATGATGGAGGAGATACTTTAAGATAGTATAATTTATATATTCCTATTTACATACTAGAATGGAGTCATTCTAGGGAATCTTATCATTAATGATGTTGAAGACAAAGTTTCACAATGTTATGGAAGTGGAACAACTCATGAATAGATGGTTATAATATTTTCTATGTTGGTGACATAGATCACATCTAGAGCAATGAGAGATACAAACTTGTAACGAATCATCAAGTGGGTGTTTATAGTGAGAAATTATCTATATTAAAATAAAACAAGATAGATAATTCTATTTTTATGTGTCTTTATCTGCCATCCATGGGGAATCCCTTCAATCGAGTTGTGATAAATTATTTTCATTGCAGTAATCCCACAACATTTTGGTTCCCAAATGAGAAGATCATCTTGTTTCATGAATGTATAATTATAAAATACTTAACTTCATCAGGAAGGTCATTTAAGTATTCAAAATAATCCTTGATTATGGAATTTGAATACATTAATAGTCCATCAAGAACTTATTATATTTTATAAGGTTGAACTTGGACAATTTTCAGACCAAAAATCATGAGAGGAATTTCTATTCACCAGCCAATGGGCCCAAGAAACATTAAAATTGAAATATTTCATAAATGCAAGCTAAACAAAGGATTCCAGTTAGCTCTTGTTTCCATCCTTGATCTCTTTCAAAAGTATAGCTATAATAAATTCTACGTAATCTAATTCTTCAATAATCAACCTCAATATAATGTTTTTTATAAGATCCCCATTAAATATCTCAATGTTCATTATTATGGGTTCATAAAGTTTAATAGGATGAAAACAGATTCTCCAAGGAACTATAATTTTTCTTCTTTCAATAATTATCCCACTCCAGATAAATTTTTTAATAAAAGTGTTGATTTTCCTAAGCAAAGTAACTGGCCATTTATAAACCATGAATGAATAAACAAATTTGGAGAAAATAATCTGTTTCATAAGGTAAAAACATAAAACCATTAATGGTATTTACCATTATAAGTTTCTAATTTCTTTGTAATTTGACTTAAAATATATCTAATGTGAGAATCATCAGGTTTATGTCCAAAAATTGTAACCTCGAGATGTGAAAGGGTGGATGCATTTCCAAATACCCAACTCATAAAAGAGGTATCTTTTACTTTTTGCAGTTATGTTCCTTCCAGTGTACAAAAAATATTTGTTCAAACATATTTCCAACCCAAAAAACATTTATAATGTTGGAGTACTTCCATGATATGCTTTAAAATTTTATATTTTACCCCAAACAAATAGAAAATATCTTCTGTATAAAAAATATGAGAAGGAGAAAAACCAATTTAATCCATTATAGGACTAATATTTCAATTATTGACAAGATATAATATAATTATGATATGAAATTCCTCAATAATTGGAAAAATAATTATTGATAGGGGATCATCCTACCTTACCCCAATTGAAAAAGAGAATAAACCTTAAGGAGAATAATTAACTAACATTGAAATCTATGTTGAATCAAGAAGTGTCCTGATCTAATTAATGAAGGAATCATTGAAAAAAATTAACAAAACCTTGTAAATTATTCCCTAATTCAAAGAATCAAAAGCCTTTTTGATATCAATATTTAAAGAAATATAACCATCTATAGTGAATTTACTAAGCCCATTAACACATTCAGATACATTCATAAGATAGTCTTTTATACTATTCCCATGAATGAAACAAAATTGATTGTATGAAATTATTATTATTTTTTTCTCTATTCTTGTTTCAAGGATTTTCCAAATAATTTTATAAAAAAATTTATCATTTAAATAGTCCATAACCGATGTATTTTATTGGAATTATCAACTTATAGAATCAATGAAATGAATTGAGCATTGATTTGTTTTTTGAGAGAACCATATTTGAAGAAAAATTTAATAATTAGATAAACATAATCATGGATAAGATTGCAAAAGGTCTAAAAAATGATTTTTAAAAGCATAATGAATAGGGGAGCTCCCAATGTTAAGATTAAATGACGTTCCATTAATTTACAATTATATAGGGGAATGAAGATACCATCTTCTTATCCACACTAGTAACCAATGTAAGAATAATTCCTTTTATTAAGCATGAAGTAATTCTCAGACCATTAAATACACCCACATAGTACATAGTCTCATGTTTAGAAATTTCATTCCTATAAACCAAAAAATTATTACTATCCTTTAGGAAATATAGAGGTCTACAATGTTTCCCTAAATTTTATAGGGAAATGAAGAAACTTGTATTTCTATCCCCATAATTAACCCATTTGACCCAAAATGTTTCTTTCTAAGAATTTTATTAAATTTACAGAAGTCTTTACTACTTATAAGAAAAACACAACTTCATTCATAAAATCATTAGGAAAGTCAATCTGTTTGTTTCATTCATTAATTTCCTATAAGTATTCTGTAACACCCCAAGATTTCATAGTACGTTATCTCTTTATTGTAATTTAATAACTTATATTACACGCAACACCAACTTGGCTTGCATTATATGCAAGATTGAGTTTCTGTAAAACAACACATTAGTATTATAATTATTTAAGAGATATATTTATTTATCAATTAAATATTGTGATATTAATAGTAACTAATAAGTTTTAAACGTTATTTATAGTTTTTATAATGAAATGTATAGGTTTTGTTAAAATAGTTATATATTTTGAAAAATATTTTCTTAAAATAACTAATTTTTTTGTCCTTTTGTGAATAATAATAGAATTAATTTTAGACACTCTTAAGAATTGAATTTGGTAAAATTGAATTCATTTTTGAATTTCTAATATCAAAATTATCTATGGCTAAATTTTTGGTATTTTTCTAAAAACATTCAATTTTTGATGAATAGTGAAAAGTACTGCATAGTACATAAAAACGACTTTTTTGTTTAAAAAATTATTTTTAATTAAAATTTATTTTAAAATATATATAGATACATAATAACTATATTAGTCTAATTTAATTCATTGGAGTCATTTTATAATAAGATTAGTTATGATAATGTTTATTGAACATTTTAACATCTTTTACCCACCATCAAGGAACAATTGCAAATTTTCTCAAAACAAAAATTTACCACTTCTGTGAATTGAAATTAAAAAATATAATAGACACAGTTTTCATTAGTAAGAAAAATGTGGTTCAATAAGATTAACTTAATTTATGGTGAAGAGTAACTTTTGAATTTTATTTACCACAGTTAAAAGTAAATAGGGAAATTAAAGGTAAAAATAATTTTAAAATTACCCCAACACATGTTCTAATTATATTGGATAAGTGTATTTTGAAAAAAATCAACCTTAGGACTATGATAAGATCCTTTATGATCCTTTTGGGTTAGATTGGGACATTTAGTATATTTTATTTAAAGAAGTGTAAAAGGTGTTAAATTCAAATTCTATTAAATTAATTTTTTTTAATATAGATTTATACATAGGATAAATTATACTATAAATATTTATTATAAAGATAAAAAGATTTATTACATCATGGTATTTTATTTATAATTTTTAGACATTATATAATTAAATTTATATACGACACAACGATGATGCAGTAATTACCTTATTAATAAAAGATTAAAATAATAGATATTATAAATATAAATATAAATTTAAATTGAATATTTTGTTTCCATACACAAAATTTTAGGTGAATATGAAATGTTAGTAATGATTCAATGTATTTTCTTGAATTAATCAAGTTTTTATGACTTTCACAAAAACCACGTACTAAATAGTGTCAAAACTTATATAAATGGGTTCTTAATACGAACCCTATTTTATTAAATAATATAAAAATCCTAAAAATATATAGTTTTTCAAATGTATTATATAAAGATATATATGTCATTAATGAACCAATTTATGTTCTCCTGGCATTTTTGAGTAAGTTTCTTAATCATGTAATTAAGAAATACAAGAAGACATGGTAAAAGTAAAACTATTTTACTAAGGGTTATGTTTAAAAGATATGATTAATATGGTGAACTAAACATGTCTAAAACCAATTAGTTGAGAGTATTTCGACCCATACCCACCTTATACTGGAATTAAATCCATTTTTAGCCATTATAAATCTAAAATTATTTTATAATAAATTATTATTTCAATATTTTCCTAAAGTGCCCCTCACCTCTCTTATAAAAGAGTACTTCCACTTCTCTTAAATTCACACCTCCAAATACATTTGGCTCAGGCAAAACCAGCTCAAATATCCTCCCTACTACCCTAAATTCAATTTAGAGGCGTTAATTTGATTAGAAATCCAAACTAAGGAGCCCTTTTTTCAAATCAAAAGGAAGCACCTGAAGAAGAGGTAATTATTTCATCACGTATTTCAAAGTTATTTTCTTCATCCACTTATTCTTTCTTTGTCTTTTTCATAACAAAATAATAAATACATTAATTTCTACATACTATGATGTTACTATAAATATGGTACAACCATATTCATTGTTATATCCATCCTATAAATTATAAAGTTACTATACGTGCGTACGTATGGCTTACCATCTCCACACCGTGGTCTAGTTTGTTATTAAACTCTTGATTTTTTGAAAGGGTATAATAAAAACCATAATTGGTATAAATAATAATTATAACATGTTAATTATTCGTTATATATAATATACAATTTGAATACATATTATTTCACCATCAATATGATGATATTTTCGGTCGGGAGTACGTACGACTTACCATCTCCATGACGCGAAGAGATTCATCTTTAACAATCACCATTCAAGAATATATATATATATATATATATATATTGACTAAGTATTAAATATATTAACCAATATTTCTACTATAATAATATATATTTCTTTAGATAAATATATGTCATTTACTTGAATCCATACTATATGATAAGAAAACGGAAACAATGTTCATGACTACGTATGGACTACCGTCTCCATAAAAGGTGTTTCCATTTCATATATATATCTATAATACATATTTATATTGTGAATATATATGATATATAATTCATATTTTATATTCTTTAAGTATGTAAATCATGATCTAAGTGATACGGTCAAGAATAAGAAGTTAAAACACATACGATAAAGAAATCAATTATTACCGAAAATGATACTTTAACATGGAAATTATTATTAAATGGCTTGTATAATGTCATAAATGAATTATATATGATATAATATATATGAATATGGTTCCAGTGTAATTTAATAACATACTATTCTAATTATACAGAAGGTTAAACATACCCTTGACCAAAATAATGTAAAAGGTAAGGTTCAAATCCTCAATCTCATTATTATCCAAGATTTTTTATGTGTATGTATTTATTGGGAAATAGTTATAATCCATGTACATGTTTCATAAAAATGTTTTCAAAATTAAAATTTTAAGGTTTTAGGGAAGTTTATCTTTAACTATATCATCATTTTAAATGTTTTAAAGATTCATTTTTCTAAATCTATTAAATTAATTCCTTTCAAAAGATTCAAAGTGATATGGGACACTTTGATTAAAAAACGCTTTTAAATTACTTCCTTTATACATACATGACTTTTAATGATTTCACAAAAAAAGGATATTTCAATCAAAGAGTTTTACTGATCATTTTCAACTTTGTCGACATCCTTTACTGGATGTAATTTTTGATTGAGGATGATTTATTTTAATACAATCATCCATATTATATCGAATGAGCGATGATATGTTTGACTGTGGATGTCCTATTGTTATACCATTCATGTTTTATGGTTAAAGTATTGACATTTTATATGCTAGTTTTAATATAAATTTTTCTTTTATGTTTCAACATTCTCATATATGGAATGCATTAGACTTAGTAAGTGATGGGTAGGGCCTTCTATAGACCCTCGATGCATCAGTAGGTCTCATGAGACAAACTAGTGTCCCAAAACAAGGCCTAAATAAAATTTATATTTATGGTGTTGGCACGATGCCTTGAATCTATGGTTAAGATGTCTATAATTATGCATTCCATGATTAGGAGATTATCTATTTATATTACATGTGATTATTTGACTAGTTGAATATCTATGAGAATAAGTAAATGTAATTATTTGATTTATCTTTTCCATATAATGATGAAGTAAATGTTTAAAAGGCTCTTGTTTTAGTCTTATGCATTGTCTTAAATGTTTATTCTTATTTATGATAGATTCTGCTATATTATTTACCCTTACTGATAATATGATGTAAGAACTCAGATCTTCTTCTTAGGTATGTTTTCATTTTCTGGTCATTTTTGAGAAAAAGGGGAATTTATGGAAATTTTTGAAGTACACGTCGTGTACTTTTTGAGTACACGTTGTGTAATTGGTTATCGCATAAAGCCATGTGCTGGTTGTGTAAGGGCCACAGAACCGACCATCTGGGGGTGACCTGAAGACCACCTAAAGTGGAGTATAGAAAGGGAAAGTACACGCTGTGTACTTACAAAGTACACATTGTGTATTTCTTTTTCTCATTAAATGGACCGGGGTTGTGTCTAATCGCCAGAAAGGCCTACTTCTTGACCTAGTTCATCCAAGAGAACCCGTATAACCATGATCTTCCTTTGAGCCCTTGATTGAATATCTGATCTCTGATTCAACCACTGTTGATTGCATTGGGATCGCCTCAGTATGATCTTCCTTCTTCTAGAGCTTCATTTCTTGATTTCTCTTCTTTCTCAAGTTATTCTCCATTGAAAATTTTATACTTTTTCGTAGATCTATGGTGTTATTGGGAGATTCAAGGCTTGAGGTTCATTTATATCGATCTCCATACACCGAGGTAGGTGGTTTGTGCCTTTCTGTTGAATGTCTTTGTGTAATATGTGCTAATTTGTTCAATACCCTTGAACGGGGTATTGCGTGTTTCCTGTTTTAGCCCTCTTAATTTCCTTCTATGCTTGTTTGCCTATGTAGAGGCTATTTGGATGTGAACAGGGTTTATTACTGTGCTTTGGAAGTGTTTTACCATGCATGTTTTGTTTACGACTGTTTGCTCCTATTTAGCATATTAGGATTTATTGTTGTTTTCCCATGACCAGTACTGTAGGATGGAGTGATTATTTTATCTGAAATGCTTGATATGCTCTAGAATGTTTAGCCAAGTAGTTCTTGAGGTTTACATTGGATGTATTGCATTGCTATGCTCGTTTGAGATACATAGGGATGTGAGAACCTGGTGTAGTAGACTATAAGGGGAATTGATCGTGTGATCTTCCTCAGAGAGTATTTAACCACTTTTGACTATAAGGGGAATTGACTGAGTGAGATTTCTCATAGAGTCTTTAACCACTTTTGACTATAAGGGGAATTGACCATGTGGGGTTACTCATAGAGTCATTAACCACTTTTTTACTTTAAGGGGAATAGACTGTGTGATCTTCCTCAGAGAGTTTTTATCACTTTTGACTATAGGGGGAATTGACTGAGAGTGCTTCTGCAGAGAGTCTTTGTAGTATCCTTATAATTGAACCAGAGGGGATAGGTTGTGTGTACTTCCCAAAGGGTTACCTACTTTGATTATTTGCTTAAATGATATGTGGAATTGAATTCTTTGAAACAATGGAATTTTTTTCTGCTGAGTACTTCCTTGTTTACTACTCTTTAACTTATTCTCTACCATGTGTATTCACTGACTGTTAGCCAAAAATCTTTCTGTTTTTTCCTACTGGGATTAGTCTCAAACCCTATTTGGGTTATGATTTTGGGCCCAAACAGATTCTATTACTACTGGTATAGATAAGATAAAGCTCTCTTCTACTTCAGGATTCTGACTTCTATGGAGTTGGTGAGCATGGGACCAAGCTAAGGCTTGTGATGCTGAGGAGTTTTATCTATTTCATTTGTACTTGGTTTAGTACTGTTTGTATTCTGTAATTGTTTTTTGTTTGGCTTCTTTATTAGACATAAGTATCAGGCATCATTTATTTATATGCTACATTTTCTTCTTACTTTCAGTCTTCCACTATTTTCTGTTGTACGGTGTGTTCACTGCTTCCACTATTGTATATCTGTTTATTAATTCCACTGTGTGCTCTGCCAATGAGGGCATATTTTCCCCACTATCGCAGCCAAGGCCCTCGTTGCTAGTCGGTAGCCTATGACGTTCAGGGAAATGCGCTTGAGGCCATGTGACCAACCGAGTATGAGGTGTCTCTGGGTGGCTTCCAGAACTGGAATATTACATCTGATTTCACCCCTTTCTTATGTTTTATTTTCCTAGGATTCCATGAAATGTATTATGATTGATATGAAGGGTTAAGCTAAGAGAATAATGGCATTCTAAAATAATATTTTTTTTGTGTTTTATGTTAGAAAGTGTAATGTAATGTTCATGTATGAAATCTATTTTCCTAGACTAATAAACTGATTGGTCCTTCAGGACATGATTCCTTGTAATCATTCCAGTTTATTAAAACAATGCACTGGATCAGATCTTCTAGGTTCAGAGGGTTACATTTGGTATTAGAGGAATTTTATCAATAACCTTGGAAACTAGATTTTCAAAAATGACGATTAAAGAATATTACACTAGGATATACATTAAGGATTAGTATAGAAGAACATACAAAATTTTGGGTAATGTAGATATTATGTGGGTTTTCTAAGAAATACATCCTTGTATTGATACTAGAAGTGGACGTGGCTCTGGAAAAAATGTAGCTAGGGGTGAACACTATGTAAAGGAGTTTTGGGCTTGACCTGAGGTATCCTGGTACATGATAACAGGCCTTACTGCGCACCTAGTTTGACAATCCTATGGGATATGCTAAGGATAATTCACAATTTATTTAATAACCATTATGAATGATTTAAGAGTAAATATGTCAGCAAAGAAACCATTTTTTATGATCATGAGTCTTGTAAAGGCACAAATATTTCAATGAAATTTTTTTCTTAAATACTTTGTAATTTTACGAGTCTACGATTTCTGAAGACATTTGATTTCGAGGATTGGTGTGCCAAGAATTAATTTCTGAAGTTTTGTTCGGGTACGTTCAGTGAACGCACGAGCGATTTTTTCTATCTTTTGAACTAGTGCTCAGAATTGAAATCTGAGGGCACCAATGAACTCGCAGAGCTGGTATTCGCTTAAAGGGACCTTTACCGCAGTTGTGTTTTATGTGGTTTGAATGTTAATTTTTGGGATTTAGAATAAAATAAATAAAATTATTGAACAAAATTTTATTTTACATCTGGTAGTTATTTCCTCCCAAGTGGAGTTATAACTGGAGCCCACACCCACTTAACCTCCCATGAGAGGATTTAGTGTGGTGGGACCCACACATTCCCTAACCTTTCATCTCCCCATAACTCCCCTTAAACTCCCCATTAATTTTCCCCTTATTTAATTTTACAACTACCCTTTATTTATGTGATCTCTTCACCTTCCACTCTCCCTTTTTATTTTTTTCTAACACTTTTAATAAATAATTGAGGTCAAATTAATTAATTAAAGAGTTTTAATTTTGAATTACTTGTGTTAATAAAATAATATCCTCAGCTATTATTTTATTTTGGCACTTGTTGTGTTGGGAGAACCTTGAGGAAGCTCTGGAGAAATAGATAAGAGTGTTCTTATCTCAAAGAATAACACTATTCTTCCAACGAGGAACATCCGAGGAACATCGATCATCACCTTCGATCTTTGGACAAACCAAAGGAGAAGGAGCCACCCACAAGGAATGCCGACTATGTGCCATCCTCGACCCTTTCTTTCCCGACGTCAACAAGTTAACACCGTCTCCCCAAGATGCCATTTTCCGCGATGCCCGACTACCGCGAACCTTATTTAAAAGTAGGGGTTTGTTTAAATTTTTAATTGAATAAAATTGTTCTTCATCCCTCGTTGAAACCATGTTTTACCTTTGGACATTTCATATCGCCTAATGTGGAGGGTGCAGGACGAACGAACATGGCCCAACAACCCTCCGATTATTCTTGGATACTTTGGCGGTGACAACAAGAGGCGGTGTCGATGAATAGAAGCGACGGCCATGCGGCGGCCGCATGCGGAAGAACCGTAGCCCGAAACCGTGGGCCGATCAATCAAAGGAGAACCAGCCGACTAAAGCCATCTGGGACTAAGGGAGACTGCGTTGCCACAAGAGGTGCCGCACTGTGGAGAACTGCGGCCACGCTCCGTGGGCCGCTTTGGTGGGCGAACCGGTCGGCTCCTCTGCCGGCCGGGATGTAGAAGCCGCGACACCAGGAGGGCACCGTGCTGAAGGGACCGTGGTCTGCCCATGCGGGCCGCTTGCACTAGGAAGGCTGACCGGTTGGGAGGCCGGTGCCGCTTGGCACCGCCGGTTCAGGAAAGCGGGGGGCCACCCCCCCCCCCCCCCCTCAGACCGCTCGGCAAGCCAGCCGAGCCACGACCAGATGGGCCGCGCCACGTCGGGCCGAGCTGCACCCCCTCGGGCCAGGTCGCCCCCTCGGGCCAGGCTGCACCACCTCGGGTCCAGCCGCGCCCCTCGTGCTGGGTCGCGTGATTCACCAGGCCGGTACGACTCTCTGCCGGGTCGGACCCGCCAAAACTGGATCGACCCGACCCACCAGCCCACTGGGCTTAACGGGTTGGGCCCGTTTTCACATAAACATGAATAACTTAAAGACCACGAGTCTGGTCGACACACCGTCTATGGTACTGGGACCTCTACCATGAGGACGTACTTTTTCGATACTTTATGTGTGTTTTGGAAGACTTTGGAAAATGTCCGAGTTTGGAACGAGTGTAGTTTCCAACCAGGCCCCTAGAATGAAAAAGCCAATATCTCTCATATCGGGCGTCCGATTGATGCATTGTATATCGCATTGGGTTCCTTTTGACAAGACGAAACTTTGAGATACATCAACTTTGGTCTTCGTGATAGTTTATGTATTGACTCTTTGCTCAAGGAGCGGACCCTCCTGGGATCAAGCATTCTATGTGAGAGAACCCTAGAGTTGGTTGCGACTGCAACGACTACCATACTGGAATCCTCCATGGGTTCGATGATAATGGAAACTGTACTAGAATCCTCCATGGGTTAGATAGTGACGAGAACTGTACTAGAATCCTCTGTGGGTTCGGCAGTGACGACAACTGTTCTGGATTCCTCCGTGGGTTCGGCTGTGACGCCAACTATACAAGAATCCTCTGTGGGTTCAGCTGTGACGACAACTATACTGGAATACTCTGTGGGTTCAGCAGCGACGATAGTTGTACTCGAATCCCTTGTGGGTTCGGCAGCGACGCCAACTGTATTGGAATCATCAATGGGTTCTACAGTGACAACAATTGTACTGGAATCCTCTGTGGGTTCGGCAGTGACGAAAAGTGTACTGGAATCCTCCGTGGGTTCGGCAGCAACGACAACTATACTAGAATCATATGTGGGTTTAGCAGCGACGACAATTTCACAAGAATCCTTTGTGGGTTCGGTAGAAATGATGAATCAGTGACTACTTCTAATCATCTCTATCTATTTACGAAAGATGTATACCTGTGTGAGATGAGTCTTGACTTTTAATCAATATCTTCGATGTGATTGACTTTACTTCCTATGTTGACTGAGTTGTTATTGGGATCGATAGTTGGAGCCGAACTGGGATTGATGACTTAGGTATATGTATGTGCATATAGCTAAGTAGAGTTGGTTGATACTTTGTGATTGTATCTTTCCTTCGTGGTTTATCCTTCATGGATTCTAGGAGACCTTCAGGGGTCTCAGGGCCCTTAATGAGTATCGTTATACTCACCCCGGCATGGGCTATGCCTGCACTTCGTTGTGTTGGTTGCAGACGACGGATAGCATTGGCAGAGACTGAGAGCGAGCCAAGACTGGACGGTTCCTGGAGGTGGACCACACGATGAGACGGTACATGGAGCAGACCGATAGACATGGAGTGCTAAGGTGGTCATCTGTACCTACCCTTCTGGTAGGATTCTTATAGGAAGTTCCAAGAGCTACCCTATTTAGCTGTTGTCCCTTTTTCAGTTCAACTTGCTTTTCAGTTGTACTGTACTTTACTGTTGGGATTCAATTTTCAGCCCCTTCAATTTCAGTACTTACTTGTGTATACAGTTCTGTTAGTTCTTACTTCATTTTCTTACTCTGTTTTGTTTGTTTAATTTTATAAAGGAAAATAATTCTTAGAATAGGTAATTATACCTTTGGTTCTAGTCTCCAACCCCTGAACTATGGAAGGCGAGCTTGGGGTAGTCACAGCACAGGCCCTGAGGATGGGTCGTGACACATTGGTATCAGAGTAGTTAGTTCAACCACAGAACTTAGGACTCTAATCATTCATTTCTGTGAAGCAATAGTGTTAAGAGTATTGAGTGTGGTTTTCAGTCCAGGGAGTCCAGTGTTGGTACGGCGGCCGATGTATCCATATACCAGGACCCTGACCTCTAACTTATGACTCAGTGCATTAAAATACTGATTGCATGTGTTTTTCAAAAGTTTTCTTTGTGATTACTTTGAGTCATCTCACTAGGTATACTATTTTCACCGTGGCACAACTGTTTTTTTTATAGGATGGCCCCATGAAGGCAGTCGGCTAGGGTTCCGAGTTACGTACGAGATGGTATCCCCGCGAGCGATGGGGCCTCGTGTAAGGCCCCATCACAACAGAGGCACCATCAGTACCACTACCTGCTGGGCCACCGATACCACCAACCACAACAATAGAGAGTGCATGCCTCCTGAGTGAATTTCATGAGTTCCAGTGATAGAGGCCTTAGAAGTTTTGATGCAAGACAAATTTACAGACAATCAGGTGCTGGTTGGAGGTTGTAGCAAGAGTTTTCCACATAGTTGGGGCACCTGCCGACTCGATGGTGTACCTATCTATTAGTCTCTTTTAGGGAGAAGCTGGGAGGTGGTGGTGTCTGATGATCTAGTTTTACGATGAGGCAACTCTCACCTGGGGAGACTTTGAGGGTCTTTTTGGGGAAGAGTTTGTACTAGAAACTCTACGCTCTATGCGGTCTCAGGAGCTACATCTCTTGTCGCAAGGCATTACAACAGTAGCCGAGACATCTACAGCAGGTTGTAGGAAGATCAAATGGAGGCACAATTGGGTTAGATCAACAGTTAGATGAACCCAAGATGTGGAATTGGGGGTGCGGGGCACCCGAGGCCAAGGGAGCTCAGAACGGAGGAGGGTTTGTTTTTCCTGCAGGGAACGGGGTCACAGAGCGTGTAACTGTTCAACTCCCCGCACAATTGATCATGAGGCATTGGAGGAGCCACTGAGATAGAGGCAATGACAGGAGCTTGAGAAACAGTTGAGTGGTGGACGAGGTAGTGGAGCAGGTCCTTCATCAGATGGTGAACAGAGTCACTGAGCACTACTACCAATACCCTTAGACGGTTCACCTCGAGCTCCAAGAGTAGGTGGATAGGAGCTGAACTAGCACCAGGCATAGAGGCCTTTGTTCATGAGGCTTCTAGCTTTGTTGTTTTCATTGTTTGTGTTTTTTTGTGTCTTTGTACTATGAGTTGTAGTAATAAAAGACACTTTCCATGTGATTTTTGTTTCCCTACCATTTCATATGGTTGATACTGAGAGTTTTGGTTAGAATCGTTGACTGGACCCTCACATTCGAGATTCCTACTACAGGAGACCCAGTGACCACACACTACTGCCGAAAGTGTGACTCGGCCCTTAGAGGTGAGAGTAATGGCTAGATCTCTTGGTATTAGCATCAGGGCCTTATGGAGTCGTCCATGACATGAAATAGTACCTTTCATGCTAGGATTGATAGTATTAGGCAAGGAAGGTGGTTCATCTAGGGGATGAGACCAGATTTCTCTTTTCGTCAAAGGAGAAATCTTAGCAGCTCTTATAGGAAGTAAGCAAAAAAGGGTGTAGTTGAGTTCTTTACCAATGGATAGACACACCCATAGTTTGTTTAGCGAACGGTTTACGGTTTACTCTAATCTCAAGGTCTTAGGTGTGTCTTCTCATAGAAAGACCTTGACCTGAGACAAAAACGATGGATCGAGTTCTCTAGGACTATGAATTTGAGATAGTTTATACTTCTGGGAAGGGGAACATTGTAGCTAATGCTCTCAGCAGGAGATCGGGCATTCAACTACTAGGAGAGTTGACATAGCAGCTAGCCGCGTTGTAGATATCATTTGTGGATAGAGATGGAGCAGCCTTTCTACAGTCACTCACAGTCTCTCCTCCACTCCTTCTGCGAGTCAGAGAGGCAAAGTGTGGTGATGTTAACAGTGTGACATGATGTGCGTAGATTTCCATAGGGCAGGTTCCTGATGGATTTTCTAAAGGAGAGGAGCACATCATCCTCTTCAGGGGACGTACTATGTTACCCGTTGCACTGTAGGAGGAAGTGATGAGGGAGTTTCACACACCCCCTCTAGTGGTACATCCAGGAGTGGTGAATATGTACCAGGACCTCAAACAACAACACTGGTGGCTGGGTATGAAGAAGGCTGTAGAAGAGTTTGTTTCACAATGCCTCACTGGTTAGCAAGTGAAGGAAGAGAACCAGGTACCAACATGCTAGGTACAAACCATAGAGGTCCCGAAGTGGAAGTGGGACGGGATATACATGGATTTTGTGACGGGGCTTCCATGTACAACCAAAGGAAAAAACTCTATCTGGGTGATCATAGACCGACTCAACAAGTCGTCCCACTTCTTACCAATCAGAGAGCAGGGCTCATTAGAGAGATTAGGACACCTCTACATTCAAGATATTGTACATCTTCACAGTGTGCCATCAACTATCATTTATGATCAAGATTCTCGATTCACTTTCTAGCTATGGAAGGTGTTGTAGGAGGATTTGGAACACAGCTAAGTCTGAGCACCGCCTTCCAACCTCAAACGGGCAGTCAAATAGAGAGGACCATTCAAACTCTTGAGGACATGCTTCATGAATGTGTCCTTGACTTTGGTTGCAGCTAGCAGGATCATCTACCCTTGGTGGAGTTTGCGTACAAAAACATCTACCACTCCACCATTGGGATGTCACTATACAAGGCACTGTACGGCCGACATTATAGATCATCTCTGTGCTGGACTTACCCAGGAGAGTCAGCACTTGTAGGACTAGAGATGGTGTAGGCTACGACAGAGAAGGTTCAGATCATCCAAGAGTAGACGAAGACTGCATAGAGCAGACAGAAATCCTATGATGATAAGAGACAGAGACTACTGGAGTTCGAGGATGGTGACCACATCTTCCTACAGGTCTCACCTCGATGAGGTGTAACACCCCGAGCTTCCACAATACACATCTCATTCAATAATGCAATAGCTTGCATTGTACGCAACTTTGAGTTCTAACACACCGCAACTAATCAAAGTAGCCGTTATGAATAGTAATAACCACTTTTTAAATTTATAGAAATTTTATATTTCAAAATGGACTTCATTTTTGTATTCGTAATATCGAAATTATCCAAAGTTGAATTTTTTGTAATTTTCTGAGAACTTCCAATTTTTTATGAATAGTGAAAAATACTTAAAAAAAACTTTTTTTGATCAAAATAATTTATAGTGATAAATTATACTATTTAGTGGTTTTAAAGTATAATTAGAATATATTTTTACCATTTTATCCAATGGTGGTCATTAGAATTAATTTAACATTGAAATTGGACATAAACAATTGCCAATCTTTTGATATAAATTGTTTCTTAAAAACATGCTATTTGTTATGACAGCGGGAATTAATTATAAAATTAATTAATGCAACTTATATGTTTGGAATTTTTTAAAATAGACATCATTTTTGAATTCGGAATATCAATTATAGCTTAGGGTGAAATTTTGGCCTTGTTCTGAAAAACTTCAATTTTTTATGAATAGTGAAACCACTAAGTGGTAGTTAAATAACTGATTTTTCGTTTAAATGAAATATTACCACTTCCGTGATTTGATTTTCAAAAATCCAACATACATGGTTGTCATTAAGAAGTAAAATTTGGTTCAATGAGATTAAAATAATTTTTTGGTGAATAGTAACTTTGAAGTTCTTAATCGCGATTAGAGGTAATTAGTGTAGTTTAAGGTAAAAACAATGTTTTAATAATATGATATGAGCTTGAAACTAGTCCTACTCCTATTGGATGAGTCATGGCCGACCAAGACAACCCATGGGTCAACTTGGGGACCCCATGGAGCCACTTTAGTTGGAAAATGACATTAATATATATTTATTTAATGTTAAAATTAAATTGACACAAACATGAGTTGTTTTACTAAAATAGTTTTTTAGTGGGGTTACACAAGTCCAAATTTTGACTATAAATATTAATTAGAAATCTAAAAAGATTTCCTACATCATAGTAGTTTTTTTTATAATTTTTAGACATTAAATAAATTAAATTATTTATGACATCATTATGATGCAGCGATGACCTCATTATTTAACGATTTAAATAAAATGAGAAGATAATGAAAAATCCAAGGCTTACACTTGTCCAAAGCCTATTGGATGAGGATATTTCAAACCCTTATCACCTTATCCACGAATTATATAAGTGTGGGACCTTTAGAATCCGAAAAGCATTGTATAATAATGTAACATTTCAATCTTTCCAAAAGAGCCCCTCCTCTCCTCTTATAAAAGGCCCCCAACTCTCCCACCTCATTTACACTTTCAATCCATTTGGCTCGGCCAAACCCTGCCCAAATACTCTCCCAACTTCCCCCTCTTACTCCTAGAAGCCTCACTTTTGGCATAACTCTTCTCAAGAAAGCCTTTGGCTCAAATCAAAAAGAGTTACCCGATTTTGAGGTAATGTCTTCTCTAATGTTGTTTTGTTTTATTTTTCTTCTCCAACCCCCTAAACTCTTTTTATTCATTTATTTTGTAACAAAACCAGTATCCTCAGTATACTAGGATGTTGTTATAAGAATGATTCGAGCTATACTTACACACACCTACATCTAATGGTTAAATAACATACGGTTTCTGTGGATGGCGAATTTCTGCCTCACGAAACGATGATTGTTCAACACTCATATAACACCTTCAAAGGTGGCCATTAAGATGTCACTATTTTTATATATGATATATAATATGTTTATGTTTTACTTATGCTTCTTTATTTCTCATTTATGTCATACTTTATGATTTCCATTATGGGTAAAACGCGATAATTTCATTTTAGGAAGTGCGGACTACCGCCCCCTCAAAGTGATTTGAATCGTTAATGCCATATGTGGGATGTATAAAGGATGGAGTAAATGGTATTATACACTATATTATACTGGAATTATATTATACATTTATATCATTATGATTTTGTTCCATTAAATATGAAATTGAAATGAAAGTAGCGTTCATGCGTACGTACGGCTTACCGTCTCCATGAACGGTGCATTTCATTTCTTACCTCTAAATGTTACGTAATATTATAAATGAATGTATATACTAGATATATAAGATATATATTACATCTAAATCATGAATATAATTCTATAGATAATGGATATTCTACCACATAAACAACTTGTAATTATAAGAAGTTTATTTTTGACTCAAGTACCAAAGATCGACAAAACGACCGTTATTAACTTAAATAATTAAATAATGTTCATAACATGGTAATAAGGGATATAAAAGGAATAATGAACATGAAAAAGGTTCTTAAGTAAATATAAATTAACTCTAGTTTATTATTCAGGAGGTTAAAGAACGGTCGAGTCATGACAAGATGCAAGGTAAGGGAACTTCTTAACCCAATTTCCATTCTTTGGGTTAATCTCCTACTTTCAAATTATGTCCTGATATTATTATGTCCTATCTTGTATTTATACTTTCATTATGTGTACATATAGTGAATACACATAATAGATCTATTTTATTTTGAAAATGATCTTTTTAAGGACTTCGTCTCAATCTCCTTTCATTGAGTCATATTTTGTTTTATACACAACTTTCTTTTATATGGTGTATAAACCCCTTTGACTTTTACGTTTATTCAAAAGGAATCTTTTTTTATACGAAGAGTTTTGCTAAACGACAAAATGGAATGTTTTTCTTTCTTTACTTATGCGGCGACAACGACTTCTCCGCCGCCGTGACCATTATTTGAGTTTCGACTTCCTCTACAAGCCATAATATTTTTAATGAAAAATAAATACAAAGTTTTAACTTTCCTTTATTTTGGTATTGAAAATGGTTTTGAAAGCGTTTTTATTATATCAATGTGTTGTATTGATATCTTGTGATTGAAATGTGGAAATGTTATGTTTCCTTTATGCATGTTTTATGTGATACGATTATGTTATGGTTTATGAGATGTTTAAACCTGTTCATATGAGGAATGTATTGGACTTAATAAGTGACGGGTGGAGCCCACTATAGCTCCTCGATGCATCGGTAGGTCTCATGAGACAACTAGACGTGGAATTGGCCGAGGCCCTTTCCCAATTTGATTTATGGTTTTGGCCGAGGCCTTAATCATTTTAGACGTCTTGGACGAGGCCTTGAAAAAGTGTTTCAGAATGTCTGGAATTATACATTCCCTCATTATGAAAGTGGTTATTGATATTGCATGTGATTATTAGACCAGTAGAATATCCATGTGAATAACTGAATGGCATTATCTCATTTTACTTTTGCCATATTATGTTGAAGTTCATGTTTAAAAGGCTTTTGTTTTAGTTATACATTGCCTTAAATGTTTATGTTTATTGATGAAAGCTTCCACTATATTGTTATCCTTACTGGGCATCTGAGCTCACCCCTTTCAATGTTTTAATATTTTCCAGGATGTGAAGAAGTATTTTATGAATGACCTGCAGGGATAGTCAGAAGAGGATATGAGTGTGGACTATGAAGACTTTGTTATTAGTTTTTCACTTTATGATGTAATGTAACATTTATGAATGTATCTAGTGTTTCCAAGGCTACTAAACTATTCGGTCTTTCGAGACATGATCTTTTGTGATCATGCCAATGTTACGAAGTAATGCACCGACTCTGGGTAGCTGGGGTCGGGGCATTACAGTTGGTATCAGAGGCAGTTTAGTACTAACCTTGGAAGCTAGATTTAGATAAACTCTGATTAGAGCACATAGCCCGAAGATAGACTTTGAGGATTAGTATAGAAGAACTTCCTAGAATTTTGGTATTGTAGAGATGTTGTGAGTTTTCCGAGCAATACATCCCTGTCTGGATACGAGCAGGTAGAGGCGGCTCTGGCACAGATGTACCTAGGGGTAAAACCCGAAAACACCGCTTTGAGCTAGACTCGAACGGGAACTGGTGCACGACAACGGGCCTTGCTGCACTCTTGGTTACGACACTCCCGGGGGATATGCTTTGGATAATTCCCATTTTCTTTACAAACCACTATGAAGGGTTACGAGTATATACTTCCTTAAAGAAAACATTTTTATAATTATGGATTATATCAATAATTAGTTCAATTTATGTTAAGTGTTTTACAAGTATGGAATTATGTATTTTGATTCATGAACTAATCTAGTTTATGCCATTATTTAGAAATGGAGCCTAGTGGAAGGAATGGAAACCATATCAATGCACGCACTCCATGTAGGGATTGCCCTCCTGCTCAAGATAATTATGGTGGAGCTAGTGATACAACTGGTGCTGATCAGCTTCTCACCGTACTAGGACAACTCACGCAGGTAATGAATAATAACCCTACTCGTATGGAGCACCCTGATCCGCAACGTGGAGGATTAATGTTAGATCGATTCATGAGGCAACAACCACCAACGTTAAATGGGAGTACAAATACCTTAGTAGCCGAGCAATGGATAAATTCTCTAGAGAAAATATTTCAGGCTTTGGGGAGCAGTGAAAGGGAAAAAGTTATCATGGAAGTTTACCGCCTCACTGGAGATGCCGATCAGTGGTGGTCGCTGATTCAAAACACAAAGGAAGATGATGACGTATCGAATATGGAATGGAGGGAGTTAAAAGAGATTTTCATAGAAAAATACTTTCCTCGTGACCATCGAGCAGATATGGAAAGGCAATTTCCGAGTTTGAGGCAGAAGGAGGATGAGAATGTCGCAAAGTATGAGGCTAAATTTACAAGGTTAGCGAGGCATGCTGCCGATTATATACGTAACCCAAGGAGTAAGATTGATCGTTTCTTTGATGGGTTAAAACCATTTCTCCGTCGAGCTTTAGTATCACAATCCTTCTCATCATACGAAGATATTGTCTCGGGTGCTATCAAGACAAAAAAGGAATTCTCTAAGTCTTATGACAACAAAGTAAAGCAAGAGAAGAAGAGAACGGTGGAACAAGAGACAGATAAAGGGAAAAAGGGAAAGAAGGATTTTCCATTATGTGATAATAGTGGGAAGAATCACCCTGGTACTTGCCTAAAAAAAATGGGAGTTTGTTATAAATGTGGAGAAAAGGGTCACCAGGCTCGTGATTGCAAGGAAAAGAAAGAGGCTATCAAAGTTGAATGCTATAATTGTAGGGAAATGGGGAATTATGCAAATGAATGTCCTAAGCGTCAAGGAAACTTACCTCAGAAAAGGCCAAGGGATCAAGGCCAATCTTATGCTGTGACTACAGTTGAAGCAGAATAATTAATGTATTGGTGCTTTTGGACTCAAGTATTATATTCTAGTTATAAGAATAATGTGATATATATAAATATTGTACTGCAGTACTTTTTGATTTCAGTAAGGTTTTAATATGATTAAGGTAATCATATTTTTAGTATGTGACAATAAGAGAAACTTTTCTTTGTTTGGGGAATCTGATGTTACAATTGATTTTGGAATTTAGAGACCTTTTAGAGAAAGTCTGGACAGAGGTATTTTGGATAACTATAAAGGTTGGGATGGATTAAGTTGATCTTTGGATAGTATTGTTTAAGGTAAAAACATTTCTGAAGATTATTTTTGGAATATTATTATACTATAGTTTTAGGAAAAGGACAACCTGCAGGGTGGGGCATAACCCGTCGCGTCGGACAAAGCTGCAGGAATCGAACCCACAACCATAGTGCGACAAGCCTTTATTTCCTACCACTAGCCTGCAGGAAGTCCCTGGTTATTACAAAATAATTTTACTAATCTAAATAGTATGTGTTAACATTTGGAACCTTATACAATTAGGATAAGTATAATATTTTTGAATTCTATTATCTTTTTGAGTGAAAGATGAGTTGATGATTGAAACTCTAATTGTCAAGCAAAAATATATATATACCTATCTCTTATTCAATGAATAAATTAATTCTTAAACTTTAGTAAAGGGATATTAAAACAAAAAATGTGTTATCCTAATACCTTATGTCTTGTTGAACTGATGATATTTTAAATCAACATAGATTGAAGGCTTTGTGGCCCTCAATTTGACAGTTGATTGTGATTGATGACCTCAATCACTCCCTACAAATATTTACGTTTTTCATCCAATTATATGTCTCTAATTTCCACCAATGTTCTCCTAATCAAGATCATAATTTGGTGGTGACTTTTTCATTTACCTTTCCCTCTTATTAAGGCTAAATTTTATTAATCTTATTTCCGATGTGGGTTTTCCTCAAAGGTAATTTCTCTTTTCAACCTTTTATTTTCAAAGAAAAATTTCAAATTGCGAGGATGCAATTTATTGAAGGAGGGGAGAGTGTAACACCCCTATCTTCCACAATACGCATCTCATTCAATAATGCAATAGCTTGCATTGTACGCAACTTTGAGTTCTAACACACCGCAACTAATCAAAGTAGCCGTTATGAATATTAATAACCACTTTTTAAATTTATAGAAATTTTATATTTCAAAATGGACTTCATTTTTTTATTCGTAATATTGAAATTATCCAAAGTTGAATTTTTTGTAATTTTCTGAGAACTTCCAATTTTTTATGAATAGTGAAAAATACTTAAAAAAAACTTTTTTTGATCAAAATAATTTATAGTGATAAATTATACTATTTTTTGGTTTTAAAGTATAATTATAATATATTTTTACCATTTTATCCAATGTTGGTCATTAGAATTAATTTAACATTAAAATTGGACATAAACAATTGCCAATCTTTTGATATAAATTGTTTCTTAAAAACACGCTATTTGTTATGACAGCGGGAATTAATTATAAAATTAATTAATGCAACTTATATGTTTGGAATTTTGTAAAATAGACATCATTTTTGAATTCTTAATATCAATTATAGCTTAGGGTGAAATTTTGGCCTTGTTCTGAAAAACTTCAATTTTTGATGAATAGTGAAACCACTAAGTGGTAGTTAAATAACTGATTTTTCGTTTAAATGAAATATTACCACTTCTATGATATGATTTTCAAAAATCTGACATACATGGTTGTCATTAAGAAGTAAAATGTGGTTCAATCAGATTAAAAAATTTTTTTGGTGAATAGTAACTTTTAAGTTCTTAATCGCGATTAGAGGTAATTAGTGTAGTTTAAGGTAAAAACAATGTTTTAATAATATGATATGAGCTTGAAACTTGTACTACTCCTATTGGATGAGTCATGGCCGACCAAGACAACCCATGGGTCAACTTGGGGACCCCATGGAGCCACTTTAGTTGGAAAATGACATTAATATATATTTATTTAATGTTAAAATTAAATTGACACAAACATGAGTCGTTTTACTAAAACAGTTTTTAAGTGGGGTTAAACAAGTCCAAATTTTGACTATAAATATTCATTAGAAAGCTAAAAAGATTTACTACATCATAGTAGTTTTTTTTATAATTTTTAGACATTAAATAAAGTAAATTATTTATGACATCATTATGATGCAGCGATGACCTCGTTATTTAACGATTTAAATAAAATGAGAAGATAATGAAAAATCCAAGGCTTACACTTGTCCAAAGCCTATTGGATGAGGATATTTCGAACCCTTATCACCATAGACACGAATTATATAAGTGTGGGACCTTTATAATCCGAAAAGCATTGTATAATAATGTAACATTTCAATCTTTCCAAAAGAGCCCCTCCTCTCCTCTTATAAAAGGCCCCCCACCTCTCCCACCTAATTTACACTTTCAAGACATTTGTCTCGGCCAACACCTGCCCAAATACTCTCCCAACTTCCCCCTATTACTCCTAGAAGCCTCACTTTGGGCAGAACTCTTCTCAAGGAAGCCTTTGGCTCAAATCAAAAAGAGTTACCCGATTTTGAGGTAATGTCTTCTCTAATGTTGTTTTGTTTTATTTTTCTTCTCCAACCCCCTAAACTCTTTTTATTAATTTCTTTTGTAACAACACCAGTATCCTCAATATACTAGGATGTTGTTATAATAAGGATTCTAGCTACACTTACACACACCTACATCTAATGGTTAAAGAACATACAGTTTCTGTGGATGGCGAATTTCTGCCTCACGAAACGATGATTGTTCAACACTCATATAACACCTTCAAAGGTGGCCATTAAGATGTCACTATTTTTATATATGATATATAATATGTTTATGTTTTACTTATGCTTCTGTATTTCTCATTTATGGCATACTTTATGATTTCCATTCTGGGTAAAACGCGATAATTTCATTTTAGGAAGTGCGGACTACCGCCCCCTCAAAGTGATTTGAATCGTTAATGCCATATGTGGGATGTATAAAGGATGGAGTAAATGGTATTATACACTATATTATAATTTAATTATATTATACATTTATATCATTATGATTTTGTTCCATTAAATATGAAATTGAAATGAAAGTAGCGTTCATGCGTACGTACGGCTTACCGTCTCCATGAATGGTGCATTTCATTTCTTACCTCTAAATGTTACGTAATATTATAAATGAATTTATATACTGGATATATAAGATATATATGACATCTAAATCATGAATATAATTCTATAGATAATGGATATTCTACCACATAAACAACTTGTAATTATAAGAAGTTTTTTTTTGACTCAAGTACCAAAGATCGACAAAACGACCGTTATTAACTTAAATAATTAAATAATGTTCATAACATGGTAATAAGGGATATAAAAGGAATAATGAACATGAAAAAGGTTCTTAATTAAATATAAATTAACTCTAGTATATTATTCAGGAGGTTAAAGAACGGTCGAGTCCGGACAAGACGCAAGGTAAGGGAACTTCTTAACCCAATTTCCATTCTTTGGGTTAATCTCCTACTTTAAAATTATGTCCTGATATTATTATGTCCTATCTTGTATTTATACTTTCATTATGTGTACATATAGTGAATACACATAATAGTTCTATTTTATTTTGAAAATGATCTTTTTAAGGACTTCGTCTCAATCTCCTTTCATTGAGTCATATTTGGTTTTATACACAACTTTCTTTTATACGGTGTATAAACCCCTTTGACTTTTACGTTTATTCAAAAGGAATATTTTTTTATACGATTAGTTTTTCTAAACGACAAAATGGAATGTTTTTCTTTCTGTACTTATGCGGCGACAACGACTTCTCCGCCGCTGTGACCATTATTTGAGTTTCGGCTTCCTCTACAAGCCATAATATTTTTAATGAAAAATAAATACAAAGTTTTAACTTTATTTTATTTTGGTATTGAAAATGGTTTTGAAAGCGTTTTTATTATATTAATGTGTTGTATTGATATCTTGTGATTGAAATGTGGAAATGTTATGTTTCCATTATGCATGTTTTATGTGATACGATTATGTTATGGTTTATGAGATGTTTAAACCTGTTCATATGAGGAATGTATTGGACTTAATAAGTGACGGGTGGAGCCCGCTATAGCTCCTCGATGCATCGGTAGGTCTCATGAGACAACTAGACGTGGAATTAGCCGAGGCCCTTTCCGAATTTGATTTATGGTTTTGGCCGAGGCCTTAATCATTTTAGACGTCTTGGCCGAGGCCTTGACAAAGTGTTTCAGAATGTCTGGCATTATACATTCCCTCATTATGAAAGTGGTTATTGATATTGCATGTGATTATTCGACCAGTAGAATATCCATGTGAATAAGTGAATGGCATTATCTCATTTTACTTTTGCCATATTATGTTGAAGTTCATGTTTAAAAGGCTTTTGATTTAGTTATACATTGCCTTAAATGTTTATGTTTATTGATGAAAGCTTCCGCTATATTGTTATCCTTACTGGGCATCTGAGCTCACCCCTTTCAATGTTTTAATATTTTCCAGGATGTGAAGAAGTATTTTATGAATGACCTGCAGGGATAGTTAGAAGAGGATATGAGTGTGGACTATGAAGACTTTGTTATTAGTTTTTCACTTTATGATGTAATGTAACATTTATGAATGTATCTAGTGTTTCCAAGGCTACTAAACTAATCGGTCTTTCGAGACTTGATCTTTTGTGATCATACCAATGTTACGAAGTAATGAACCGACTCTGGGTAGCTGGGGTCGGGGCGTTACATGAGGTCTACAGAGATTTGGTCAGGGTGGAAAGTTATCTCCATGTTTCATAAGGCCTTTCCAGGTCCTCAGCAGAGTAGCAGAGGTGGCTTACTGCCTGGCCCTTCCATCTCAGTTGCACCAGGTGCACGAAGACTTCCACATATCTCATCTGAGGATATACATGCACGACCCATCCCACATCATTGATCATGGGGAGCTGGACATCTATGATGGGGTGACATTTACGGAGGTCCCGGTGGAGATCAAGGATCGATAGGAGTGGGTCCTATGTGGACGATCTATTCATCTGGTGCGCATTCTCTGGCAGCACGGGAACCTCCACAAGAGCACTTGGTAGCGGGTGGCTCAGATGTGAACTCAGTACCCCCATTTGTTTCCTTAGTGTGTGTTGAAGAATTAAGGGGACGTAAATCCCTGAGGTTGGAGTAATGTAAAGACCGGAAAATTTCAAGGAATTTTTTTCTTAAATATTAGGGAATTTTTCTAGTCTGTGGTTTCTGATGGCACTTGATTCCAAGGTCCAGTGTGCCCGAAATTAATTTCTGAAGTTTTGTTCGGGTATGTTTAGTGAACGTACGAGCGGGTTTTTCTATCTTTTTAATCAGTGCTCGGAATTGAAATCAGAGGGCACCAATGAAATCAAAACACCAGTATTCGCTTAAGGTGACCTTTACTGCAGTTGCGTTTTATGCGGGTTGAATGTTAATTTTGGGGATTTAGAATAAAAAAAATAAAATTGTGGAACACAATTTTATTTTATATCTGGTAGTTATTTCCTCCCAAGGAAAATTAGAAGTGGGTCTCACAAACACTTAACCTCCCATGAGTGGATTTAGTGTGGTTGGACCCACATGTTCCCTAAACCTTTCATCTCCCCATAACTCCCCATTAATTTTCCCCTTATTTAATTTGACAACTCTCATTTATTTATGTGATATCTTCACCTTCCACTCTACCTTTTTAATTTTTTCCAACTCTTTTAATTAATGAATTGAGCTCCAATTTATTAATTAAAGAGTTTTTATTTTGAATTACTTGTGTCAATAAAATAATAGCCTTAGCTATTATTTTATTTTGGAACTTGTTATGTTGGGAGAAACTTGTGGAAGCTCTGGAGAAATAGAGAACCGTGTTCTTCTCTCAATGGAGAACACCATTCTTCCAATGAGGAACCACTGAGGAACATTGATCATCACCTTAGATCATTAGAAAAACCAAAGGAGAAGGAGCCACCCGCATGGAACACCGACTATACTCCATCGTCGACCCCTTCATTCCTAACGTCAACGAGTTGACGTTGTTTCCCCACGACGCCATTTTACATGACGCTCGACTACCATGAACCTTATTTCAAGGTAGGGGTTAGTTTCAATATTTAATTGAATAAAATTGTTCTTCATCCCTTGTTGAAACCATGTTTTACCTTTGGCCATTTGATACCGCCTAACGTGGAGGGTGCAGGCTGAATGAACATAGCCCGACAACCCTCTGATTGTTCTTGGATAATTTGGAGGTGGCAACAAGAGGCGGGGGTGAAAAACGGAAGTGGCGGCCGTGCACCGGCCGTGTGAGGAAGAACCGCAGCCCGTAACCGTGGGCCACTCGACTGGAGGAGAACCGGCCGAGCCGAAGGGAGACCACGTGTAACGACCTGAAATTTTAAATAAATCTTGTTTCCTAATTTTATGTGTTATTTTATTTTATTTTTATACTAAAGAAATGTTTCATTTGATAACATGAGTATAATTAAAATGATACCATTGGGTTTTGTCTGTTATATGAACATTGGTCAATATGACCGCTGTAAACTAAACATTTTGATTATTGTCTCTAAATACAAGTAATCTTGATTAATTATTATAGAATGAAGATTCGATGGCCTCACCCGGTAGTCTTGGACCGATCTAAGCCCATCTAATAGAACATGGGATGGAGGTAGCACCACTGGGCTTTGCTTTGGACCAAACCTAAGATGAACTTCATCGTATGAAGCTAGAACGTAATTGCCTTTACGAGAAGTTCAAACTGATAGAAATTACTACTCATGCGATGTTGGTCAAGCCTCCCTCAGATTCTCTCACCTTAGCACACCTTACACTTAGGTCCTATACTTGTGTGATAAGGGGATATGTAAGGAGACCATAACTGCCATGTGTAATCCTTTGTTTTAAATAAAAACTAGGATTTCTTCTTATGATGAATTTTATGAATTTTCAAATGGCCGGATAAATATAGTATGCATATTTTTGATGAATTTTAGAAAAACGATATTTTAAAAATGTTTATGTAAACCTTAAATAATTAAAAATGTGTAATGATATTCAAAAAATTGTCCTCTACAGTTATGTTCAGTATGAAATTTAGATTCTAATAAGATCAAAATGATTTTTGATGAATAGTAAATTATAAATAGTGATTTTATGATTAGGATTAGTAATGTATCCAAATGTATTAGTAATCTCACTTAAAGAAAGTAGTAATATAATCTAGGCACCTTGATTAAGTAATGTGATTCAATAAAATGGTTAAATAACAGTTTCATAAATTATTATTCAAGTAATAGTTTTTTCGAGTAAATAGTGTTTTTTAATTAAAAATAAAATTAAAAATATTTAAAAAATTATTTTTATAAAATGGATTTCATTTTTGAACTCAGAGCACCGATATTATGTTATGGTAATTTTTGGGGTTTTTTCTGAAGAAATGAATTTTCAGTGAATAGTGTTTTTATTTAAAAATCAAATTATAAATATTTAGAAAATTATTTTTATAAAATGGAGTTCATATTCGTAATCAGATCATCGATATTTTTTTAAGGTGAAATTTTGGGATTTTTCTGAGAAAGATGAATTTTCAGTGAATAGAAAAAAAGCAGTTTTAGGTTTTCAGAATGTTTAATGACATCATAATTGTGTCATGGTGATGTCATGATATATTTTAAGGGTTGGCCGACCAAAGGTGATGAATTATTGTATTGGGGGACCCATGTGTCCTAAATTCATGGGAAATATCATGGGAGAGCACATGGTTTTGGGAAACCCACTTGTGAGGTGTCCCTTGGCCATTAATGCCTTGTCCCCTCACTTTCCTTATATATACCAAGACATCCTCTCCTCCTTTGGACTCCAAAATAATTCTCAATGAAGTTATGGTCTCCTTACCTCCAAAGTAGTCCTCCCAAGGTGCCCTAAAGCCTCTCAATGTCCCAACCTTTGAGTTTTAAGATTTACATTTAAGGTAAGGGATCCGACCCCTCTCTTTCTTTTCAAGTGATCTCTTTTATGTCATTTCTTTTATGCTCCATGTTCTTATGTTGTAGGAGGTTATTTTATATTCATTATACTGTACTTTTTATTTTCATATGATTATAGGACCCCTCTTACTCTCATCATTTCGTTTTAAGAATGTTTAAGTGGCGCCGTTAGGCTGTCGAATTTTTAAGGGATTCTTTCACCCTTCCCATTTTTCAAAGGTCTACTTTCATGTCAAGTCTTTCAAGTTACTTATTATTATTTTGGGGTATGATATATATATCTATCATACTGAAATTTTATGTTAATATTATGAGAGACCCTATTTTATCTCATCAATTCATTTTTGTTGAAGTTTATGTGATGCCGTTAGGCTGCTGAATTTTTAAGGGATTCTTTCACCCTTCTCATTTTTCAAAGTTCTACTTTCATGTCACGTCTTTCAAGTTCCTTTTTACTATGTTGGGGTATGATATCTATATCTATCATACTTATCTTTTATGATCATATGATGAGATACCCTATTTGATATCATCAATTCATTTTTGTTGAAGTTTAAGTGATGCCGTTAGGATGCTGAATTTTTAAGGGATTCTTTCACCCATCTCATTTTTCAAAGTTCTACTTTCATGTAAAGTCTTTAAAGTTCCTTTTTATTATGTTGGGGTATGATCTATATATCTATCATACTGATATTTTATGATCATATGATGAGAGACCCTATTTGATCTCGTTAATTCTTTTTTTTTCTTGAAGTTTATGTGACACCGTTAGGCTGCAGAATTTTTATAAGAGAAATCTTATTTTTGTCTTACTTCCATGTTCTTCATTTCAAATGGTATTTCGTTAAAATTTCATTAACATGATTCATATTCTTTATATTCTATCGCTATACTATTTATGTATATCATTTATGAGTGGGTGACCCATGTCCCCTCTCTTTTCAATTCTTCTAAAACCCTATAACGTAGCCGTTATGCTGCAGAATTTTCGTCTCAAAATGTCTATTTCTTTTTCTCAATTTTTTTTTATGTTATTTAGTGAATACTAAGAGATCTTATTTATACAGGGGTATTCACATATATATCAAAATTTTCTATTTTAAATTCTAGGATTTACATACATGAAACCCGATTTCCCTTTCCGTGGGTTTAAAGTGACATAAAGATCATCTCTTTAAAGCAGTTTTTAAAACATTATGATTATGAAATGAAACCCATTTCATTTATGCTATATGGTTTTTTTATGAAATTATTGATGATGATATATGTGGCTCACATTATAATAAAGAAATTTCAGGGGTGCGCTCAGATAGCGCTCCAATGCATTGGGTAAAGACTTAATCTCTGGAGATGACTTTTTAGACTGATACCTTGGTGAATAACCTTGGTAATTTTTAATGTCACCTTGGGGATGGACCTTGGTGAAACAAAATGATTGTTAATATTAAATGTCATAGCGACATCTTCAAGTTATGAAACATGTTATTTTTATTATGATATATCCCATGATTTCTTTCTCATGCCTTAAAGTTCTTTTCATGACCTTATTGAAGTATCTCAAGTTCACATGTAAAATGTTTCTGTTGTTTCCCTTACTGGGCCTTCTGCTCACCCTTTATTTTGATGTATGTCCCTATGTTATGAGATGCAGTAATGAACCTAGGATGAACATTAGGAGAAGCCGTTCAAGTGTTTAAGAAATGTTTTTTATGTTTTCATGTTTTAAGTTCTTGGTTTCCAAGACACTAAACCTTAAAGATCCTCGGTTTTGTAAAATGTAATGAAAGATTATGTGATAAAAAGGTGGGATACTATAGTTTGTATCAAAGGATGGTTTAGTTATTTGTGGAAATTAAGATATTAAAACTTTAGGAAGAAGCCTATAGAAAAGTTTATATATAGGAAATCTTCCTTGTATTTTGGTGAGTATTGAGTAATGTGTTTCCAAGAAAATACATCCCTGTCTGGATACGAGCAGGTAGAGGTGGCTCTGGAACAGATGTATATAGGCCTAAAACCCGAAATCACCACTTTGAGCTAGACTCAAACGGGAACTGGTACATGACGATGGGTCTTTCTGCACTATTGGTTACGACACTCCCAGGGGATAAGCTTTGGTAAATTCATAAGCTTAGTATGAACCATTGTTAAAGAAACAAAGGTAAAATAAAATAAAGATTCACATAAGAATATATGATCATGGATAACCTAGATAGGAACCTAGGGGATCACAAGTTAGGGTATACTTTTCTTATACAAGTTATCCTTATATGATTTATGTTCCTTTTCATGATTATTGGCTAAGTATTCAAGCCCCTAATTGTACTTTCTTTTCATAGTTAATGGCAGGAAAGGGAAGAACATGTCCCAACAACCAATGTGATAGGAAATGTTATGATTTCCATATTAATATGACAGAGATGATCAGGGGATTAAAAGATGATTATTATTTTGGAAGACGTTCACTATTTTGGGGACCCTATATGATCGAGGTAAATAGATTACTACGGTATTTTCATTGAGGAGTAAGGTTGACTTATATTTTGAAGAATCAATGAATTTAAGGTGGACTTATAGTAATTTAGGTTACTTATGGGAATGATTAACCTATCTTGGGTAAAATATGCTTAGGTTAGCTACTTTTGTTATAATATTTTAGGATTGGTTGATGTTGTTTGGAGATGAAAAATAAAGTTTATTTTGGAAGACTATGTTATCAAATCCTTCTTGTATTTGGGTTTCAATCTTAGTTTGGTTTATTTTGAGGAATCTTAAGGACCGTTATTTATGGAATGGACTATGATGAAATTTGGGTAGTACCATGGATCTTTGAAGATTTAAAATTAGTTTCCATTCCAATGGGATTATTTCTTTTTGAAGAGTTGTTTTACCTTACCCTTTATTTTTTTGGGATAATGTTTAAAGATAGAAGAAATAAATAGTTAATCTTTTGTGGATTATGTGATTCTCTAGAAGATGATTCTTGTGTTTTGTTGAGACCAAGTAGTTTTTAATGCTCATCTTTTGGAGAAAAGACTAGTTTTGGTAGGAAGTTATTAAAGGATGAAACTCTACATGAAGGTAGGTATATTTTCTTATGTTTTTGTTCTATGTAGTAAATGAATTACTCAAAATTATGAAAAGAAACGTAAAACGAAAACGTCGTTGGTTTACGTTTCCTACTAGGTAATCAAAGACCATTTAAACACATCATAACTTTGGGATTTTCTTATGGTTAACTTTCTCCTAATCATTTTTTCTATCACTCTCCCTCAGAACATGACCCTTTTTTCTCCTCCATGTCCATGTTTTCCTACATGGAATCCTAGTGTTGGTTAACTCGGGTGACCTTTGTACTTCCCTTTCTTTCTTTTAAAGTAATAGTTTTACTGACTCCTTTTCCAATGTGGGAATTTCAATGAAATTTCAAAACCCAATTTTAAAAATTGCGAGGACACAATTTCTTAAGGGGGGAAGATTGTAACGACCCAAAATTTTGAATAAATCTTGTTTCCTAATTTTATGTGTTATTTTATTTTATTTTTATACTAAAAAAATGTTTCATTTGATAAGATGAGTATAATTAAAATGAGACCATTGGGTTTTGACTGTTATATGACCATTGGTCAATATGACCGCTGTAAACTAAACATTTCGATTATTGTCTCTAAATACAAGTAATCTTGGTTAATTATTATAGAAAGAAGATTCGATGGCCTCACCCAGTAGTCTTGGACCGATTGAAGCCCAACTAACAGAACTTGGGAAGGAGGTAGCACCACTGGGCTTTTCGTTGGACCAAACCCAAGCTGAACTTCATTGTACGAAGCTAGAACATAATCGCCTTTGCGAGAAGTTCAATCTGATAGAAATTACTACTCGTGCGATGTTGGCCGAGCCTCCCTCAGATTCTCTCACCTTAGCACACCTTATACTTAGGTCCTATACTGGTGTGATAAGGGGCTATGTAAGGAGACCGTAACTGCCTTGTGTTATCATTTCTTTTAAATAAAAACTTGGATTTCTTCTTATGATGAAGTTTATGAATTTTCAAATGACCGGATAAATATTGTATGCATATTTTTGATGAATTTTAGAAAAATTATATTTTAAAAATGTTTATGTAAACCTTAAATAATTAAAAATGTGTAATGATTTTCAAAAAATGGTCTTCTACAATTATGTTCAGCACAAAATTTAGAGTCTAATAAGATCAACTTGATTTGTGATGAATAGTAAATTATAAATAGTGATTTTATGATTAGGATTAGTAATGTGTCCAAATAGATTAGTAATCTCTCTTAAAGAAAGTATTAATATAATCTAGGCACCTTGATTAAGTAATGTGATTCAATAAAATGGTTAAATAACGGTTTCATAAATTATTATTCATGTATTAGTTTTTTCAAGTGAATAGTGTTTTTTAATTAAAAATTAAATTAAAAATATTTAAAAAATTATTTTTATAAAATGGATTTCATTTTTGAACTCAGAGCACCGATATTATGTTATGGTAATTTTTGGGGTTTTTTCTGAAGAAATGAATTTTCAGTGAATAGTGTTTTTATTTAAAAATTAAATTAAAAATATTTAGAAAATTATTTTTATAAAATGGAGTTCATATTTGTATTCAGAGCGTCGATATTTGGTTCAGGTGAAATTTTGGGATTTTTCTGAGAAAGATGAATTTTCAGTGAATAGTAAAAAAAGCAGTTTTAGGGTTTTGGTATGTTTAATGATATCATAACTGTGTCATGGTGATGTCATGAGATATTTTAATCATTGGCTGACCAAAGGTGATGAATTATTGTATTGGGGGACCCATGTGGCCTAAATTCTTGGGAAATATCATGGGAGAGCACATGGTTTTGAGACAACCACTTGTGAGGTGTCCCTTGGCCATTAAGGCCTTGTCCCCTCACTTTCCTTATATATACCAAGCCATCCTCTAATCCTTTGGACTCCAATATCATTCTCAACGACTTTCTGGTCTCCTTAACTCCCAAGGAGTCCTCCCAAGGTTCCCTCAAGCCTCTCAAGGTCCCAAACTTTGAGTTTTAAGAGTTACTTTTAAGGTAAGGGATCTGACCCCTCTCTTTCTTTTCAAGTGATCTCTTTTATGTCATTTATTTTAGGCTCCATGTTCTTATGTTGTAGGAGGTTATTTTATATTAATTATACTTTAATTTTAATTTTCATATGATGAGAGACCCCCTCTTACTCTCATCATTTCGTTTTATGAATTTTTAAGTTGCGCCATTAGGCTTCTGAATTTTTAAGGGATTCTTTCACCCTTCCCATTTTTCAAAGTTCTACTTTCATGTAAAGTCTTTCAAGTTACATATTATTATTTTGGGGTATGATATCTATATCTATCATACTGAACTTTTAAGTTAATATTATGAGAGACCCTATTTGATCTCATCAATTTTTTTTTGAATTTTAAGTGATGTCGTTAGGCTGCTGAATTTTTAAGGGATTCTTTCACCCTTCTCATTTTTCAAAGTTCTACTTTCATGTCAAGTCTTTCAAGTTCCTTTTTATTATGTTGGGGTATGATCTCTATATCTATCATACTGATCTTTTATGATCATATGATGAGAGCCCATATTTTTTCTCATAAATTATTTTTTTTGAAGTTTAAGTGACGCCGTTAGGCTGCTGAATTTTTAAGGGATTCTTTCACCCTTCTCATTTTTCAAAGTTCTACTTTCATGTCAAGTCTTTCAGGTTCCTTTTTATTATGTTGGGGTATGATCTCCAAATCCATCATACTGATATTTTATGATCATATTATGAGAGACCCTATTTGATCTCGTCAATTTTTTTTTCTTGAAGTTTAAGTGATGTCGTTAGGCTACTGAAGTTTTATAAGGGAAATCTTATTTTTGTCTTACTTCCATGTTTTTCATTTCAAATGGTATGACCTTAAAATTTAATTAACATTATTCATATACATTATATTCTTTCCCTATACTATTTTTATATATCATTTATGAGTGGGTGACCCATGTCCCCTCTCTTTTCAATGTTTTCTAAAACCCTGTAACGTAGCCATTATGATGTAGAATTTTCGTCTCAAAATGTCTCTCTCTTTTTCTCAAATTTTTTTTATGTTATTAAGTGAATACTAAAAGATCTTATTTCTAAAGGGGTATTCACATTTATATCAAAATTTTCTATTTTAAATTCAGGTATTTACATACATGAAACCTGCTTTCCGTTTCCGTGGGTTTAAAGTGACATAAAGATCATGTCTTTAAAGCAATTTTTAAAACATTATGATTATGAAATGAAACCCATTTCATTTATGCTATATGGGTTGTTTATGAAATGATTGATGATGATATATGTGGCTCACATGATAATAAATACATGTCAATGGTGCGCCCAGATAGCGCTCTAATGCATTGGGTAAAGACTTAATCCCTAGAGATGACTTTTTAGACTGATACCTTGGTGAATAACCTTGGTATTTTTTAATGAAACCTTGGGGATGGACCTTGGTGAAACGATATGATTGTCAATATTAAATGTTGTAGACACATATTCAAGTTATGAAAAATGTTATTTTTATTATGATATATCTTATGATTTCTTTCTCATGCCTTAAAGTTCTTTTCATTACCTTATTGAAGTATCTCATGTTCACATGTAAAATTTTTATCTTGTTTCCTTTGCTGGGCCTTCTTCTCACCCTTTATTTTGATGTATGTCCCCAGGTTATGAGATGTAGTAATGAACCTAGGATGAACATGAGGAAAATCTGTTCAAGTGTTTAAGATTAATGTTTTATGTTTCCATGTTTTAAGTTCCTGGTTTCCAAGGAAATAAACCTTAAAGATCCTCGGTTTTATAAAATGTAATGAAAGATTATGTGATAAAAATGTGGGATAATATACCACGGCACCACAAGGGGCGCCACACTGCACAGGCCGCTTCGGCGGGTGAACCGGATGGCTCGTCGGCCGACTAGGATGAAGAAGCCGTGATGCCAGGAGGGCACCACGCTGAAGGGACCACGACCCACCCATTCGGACTGCTTGCGATGGGATGGACAGCCAGATTCGGCCATCCAGTTGGGAGGGCGGCACCACTTGGCATCGCCGGTTCGGGAAAGCGGGCCCCCCTGGATCACTTGACTAGCCAGCAGAGCAGCGACCAGTCGGGCCGCGCCGCGCTGGGTCAGGACGTGCCGCACTGGCCTGGGACATGCCCCGCTGGGGTGGGCCTCGCCACCTCAGGCCGGGCCGCATGATTCACTAGACTGGTCCGACCCTCTGCCATGTCGGACCTGCCAAAACTGGGTCAACCTGACCTGCCGGCCCACTGAGCTTAATGGGCCGGTCCCGTTTTCACATAAACATGAATAACTTAAAGACTGAGTGTCCGATCGATGCGCCGTCTAAGAAAATGGGACCCTTACAATGAGGAAGTCCCTTTGTGATACTATAATTGAGTTTTGGAAGTCTTTGGAAAATGGAGGGGTTTGGAATGAGCATATTTTCCAACCAGGCCCCTAGAAAGAAAAAGCCAATATCTCTTAGACCGGGCGTCTGATTGACACGCCATCTGTCGTGTTGGATTCATTTTGACAAGAACGAACTTCAGGATACATCAACTCCGGACTTTGTGATAGTTGATGTATCAAATCTTTGCTCTAGTAGAGGACCCTCCCAGGATCAAGCGTGTTGTGTGCAGGAACCCTAGAGCTGGCAGCGACTGTAACGACTACTGTACTAGAATCCTCCGTGGGTTCGACGATGATGGAAACTGTACTGGAATCCTCTGTAGGTTCGATAGCGATGACAACTGTACTAGAATCCTCTATGGGTTTGGCAGTGACAACAGCTGTACTGGAATCCTCCATGGGTTTGTTAGCGATGAAAACTGTACTAGAATCCTCTGTGGGTTCGGTAGCGACGACAACTGTACTGGAATCCTCCATGGGTTCGGCACCGACAACAACTGTACTGGAATCCTCCTTGGGTTCAGTAGCGACGACAACTATACTGGAATCCTCCATGGGTTCTGCAGTGATGACAACTGTACTGGAATCCTCCCTAGGTTTGGCATCAGCGACAATTGTACTATACTCCTCCATGGGTTCAGTAGAGATGACAACTATACTGGAATCCTTCATGGGTTTGACAGTGACAACAACTTTACAAGACTCCTCCATGGGTTTGGCAGTGACAATGAATCAGTGAATACTTCTGATCATATCTATCTCTTTATGAAAGATGTATACCTGTGTGAGCTGAGTCTTGACTTTCAATCATTATCATCGATGTGATTGACTTTACATCCTGTGTGGACTGAGTTGTGATTGGAATCTAGAGTTATAGCCGAACTGGGATTGATGACTTTGGTATCTATATGGGAATATAACTAAATAGATTTGGTTGATACTTCGTGACTGTATCTTTCCTTTGAAGTTTATCATTTGTGGATTCTAGAAGACATTCAGGGGTCTCGGGGTCCCTACTGAGTATCGTTATACTCAGCCCTACACAGGCTATGCCCGCACTTCGTTGTGTTGGTTGCATATGACGGATAGCATTGACGGAGGCTGAGAGAGAGCCAGGACCGAACGATACCTGGAGGTGGACCACACGGCGAGTCGGTACACAAAGCGGACTGATAGACATGGAGTGCTAAGGTGGATATCTGTACCTACCCTTCAGGTAGGATTCTCGGAGGACGTTCTAGGAGCTACCCTATTTAGCTGTTATCCCTTTTTCAGTTGTACATTCTTTTCAGTTGTACTGCACATTATTGTTGGGCATGTATTTTCGGACCCTTTCGTTTTAGCACTTACTTTTGTATACAGTTCTGCTTAGTGCCTACTTCAGTTTCGTACTCTATTGTGTTTGCTTACTTTTATAAAGGAAAATCCTTACCAGCATAGGTATTTATGCCTTTGGTGCTAGTCGCCAGACCCTGGCCTATGGAAGGCGGGCTTGGGGTAGTCACGGCACGAGCCCCGAGGATGGGTCGTGACAAGTCTATATGTGTGAAAATCATCAATTAATATTGAGAATTTAAATTTTTTTTAGATTATACATTATGAGATGATCTAACCTAGTGTATGTCGTCATTTAGAAATGGTGCCCAGTTGAAGTAATGAGAACTCCAACAATACACATGATCCAGAGAGTAATAAGGATCCTATATTTCGTGGTCTTATGCCTAAATTCTGAAGGGAAATAGCCTCTCATTTATTATCATCATTTGAAGAAATAGTATCATGTGTTAACAAGATAGGTAAAGAATTATATGAGTCCTATGGTTTTGAAGGGAATCCAGAGAAGAAGAGGATGGAATAGAGGAAGATAGATAAAGGGATTAAGGGAAAGAAGAATTTTCTTATATGTGATAAATGTGGAACGAATTGCCCTGGGAAGTGCTTGAAATAACATGGTGTTTGTTATATGTTTATAGAAAAGTGTAATTATGAAAAATAATGAAAAGGGAACAAATAAGATACCAATATTCAGCATTTCAATAGTAGTGAAATGGGGCATTACACAAATAAATTTCCTAAGCATCATGGAAATATAGCTCAGAAGAATCAAAGGGATCAAGGTCAAGCATAAGTTATTACTATAGTCAACGTGGAATAATTAATGTATGGGTGTGTCTGAAATGAAGAATTATTTCATTTGAGTTTTGTATCAATGATGTACTAGTTATATTATTTATGGAAATAAATAAGGATTATACTACATTACAATTTCATTAAGTATTTGAGACTGTATGGTACCATGTAAAGAGATAGTTTTAGGTTAAACATTTTGGATAATATAGGGTTGGGGGAAATATAACCCTTAATATATTTTTTAAACTGAGATAATTATTCTGGAATAATATATGATTGATTTGGATAAATTATATTGGATATTCTTGACTATCTTGAAACTAATTAATTGTTTTTTATTCCATCATTGTTGGAGTTTGGAACATTTTTGGATTTAATGAGTATATCTAGTATTCTATAAGGAATAAGAGAGCATGAATGTATTAAAATTAGGTATTATGGTAATTCAGGTTGTCACAATGTTTTAATAGAGTACATGATGAAGTTATTCACCTGTTTTTTTGTGATAAAAGAGATATTTATTATGTTATATTGACCTTCCTAATAAATTTTTGGACTGTGAGTTTGGACAGAAGTATTTTGGATAATTCTAATGGTTAGAATAAATTAAGATGGTAATTGGATACTATTTTTTATGATTATTTTTTTAAGATAATTTTTTGATTGTTATAAAAAGGAAAAGGGGGAGGTCGGGTGACAACCCTTTCATGTCAGGAAAGGTCGTGAGACTTGAACCCGCAACTGAAGGGTGATAAGGGTGCATCACCTACAACTGGCCTATGAGACATCTTGGTTTGTATAATGTGCTTTTTTTAAATGGTTTGATAGTTGAATTATAAATTCATTTTTTGGAACCCTATATGATTTGGATTAATATAATATTTTTTAGTTTTATTATCTTTTAGAGTGAAAGATGAGTTCGTGGTAGAAATTAGTTAAAGGATGGAACTCTACTTGTTAAGTATTTTTTTATTCTTCTATGAAGAAATTATTTCTTAAACTTTAGGGAAAGGATCTTAAAACTGAAAATGTGTTATCTTAATACCTTATGTTTTGTTGAACAAATGATATTTTAAATCATTATTTATTTATGGCTTTGATGCCCTCAATTTTCCATTTATTGTTCACTTGTTTGTGATTGACGACCTCAATAACTCCCTATAAATATTTAATTTTTCCTACAATTATGTGTCTCTAATTTCCACCAATGTTATACTATTAGAAATCATAATTTGGTGGTGGATTTTTCATTTCCTTTTCCCTCTTATTAAGACTACATTTTCTTAACCCTATTTCTGATGTGGGTTTTCCACAAAGGTATTTTCTATTTTTAACCTTTTATATTCAATTAACAATTTCAAATTGTGAGGACGCAATTTATTGAATGATGGGAGAATGTAACACCCTAATATTTCCTAGTATGTTATCCCTTTAAAATAATTTAATAGCTTATACTTCACACAACACCAACTTGGATTGTATTATACGCAAGATAGAGTTTCTGCAAAACAACACATTAGTAGTATAATTAATTAAAAGATATATTTATTTATAAATTAAATATTTTGATATTAATAGTATAAAATTTTAAATGTTATTTATTGTTTTTAAAATGAAATGTATAAGTTTTTTAAAATAGTTATATATTTTGAAAAACTATTTTCTTTAAATATCTACTTTTTAAGTCATTTTTTGAACATTCATAAAAATAATTTTAGGCACTCCTAATAATTTAATTTGTTAATATAGGCTTCATTTTTGTAATCATAATACCAAAATAAGTTTAGGTGTATTTTTTGGTATTTTTCTGAAAACATTCAATTTTTGATGAATAGGGAAAAATACTGCATCGTACATAAAAATTGAATTTTTATTTAAATAATTATTTTTAATTTAAATTTATTTTAAATTAATAATTTATACATAATACCTATATTAGTACAAATTTAATTAATTGGAGTCATTTTATAAAATGATTAGATATATAAAATTTTATTGAAATTTTTAACGTTTTTTATCCACCTTCTAGGCTCATTTGAAAATTTGCATAAAATGTAATTTTACATCTTCTATGAATTGAATTTCAAAAATCTGAAAGACATGGTTTTCATAAGTAAGTAAAATGTGGTTCAATAGGATAAAAATAATTTTTTGTGAATAGTAACTTTTGAATTTTATTTACCACAGTTAAAAGTATATAGGGTAATTAAAGCTAAAAAATATATTAAAATTATCCCAAAACATGGCCTATTTCTATTTGATAAGTTTATTTCGACCAAAATCAACCTTAGGACAAAAATAAGATCATTTTCGATCCATTTGGGTTAGATTAGTACATTTATTATATTTGATTTAAAGAATTGTTAAAAGTGTTAAATTTCAATTTTCTTAAATAACCCATTTTTAATATAGAGATATAAATAAGATAAATTCAACTATAAATATTTATTATAAATATAAAAATATTTCCTACATCATGGTATTTTATTTTTAATTTTTATAAATTAAATAATTAAATTTATATTTGACACTAGGATGATACAATAATAACCTTGTTAATGAAAGATTGAAATAATTGATATTATAAATATTAAAATAAATGTAAATTTAAACTTTTGATGCCATACATGAATTTTCATGGTGAATATGACATTTTAGGGATGATTCAATGTATTGGTTTTGAATTAATCACGTTTTTATGACTTTTATAAAAACAAAACACTAAATAGTGTCAAAATTGACATAAATGGGTTTTTAATAAAAACACTAATTTATTAAATAATATAAAAAACCTAAAAATCTATAGTTCAGATAAATGAATTATATAAGGTTATATATTTCATTAATTAATGACTATAGTTTCTCTTATAATTTTATAGTAAGTTTATTATCCATGTAATATAAAAATACAAGAAGACATGGTAAAAGTTAAACTATTTAACTAAGGGTTTTGTCTAAAAGATAAGGTTAATATGGTAACCTAAATATGTCTAAAACCTATTGGTTTCAATGATTTAGACCCATAAACATCATAGAATCTAAATAAATCCATTTTTAGCCCTTATAAATAGAAAATTATTTTATAATAAATTAATATTTTAAGCTTTTCCTAAAGTTCCCCTCACCTCTCTTATAAAAGGGTACTTCCCCTTCTCTTAAATTCACACATCCAAAGCCATTTGGATCAGACAAAACCTAATCAAGTCTACACCAAACTGACCTAAGTTCAACCTAGAGGCATTAATTTTCTCATAAATCCAACCAATGGAGCCATTTTGTTCAAATCTAATGGAAGAACCCAAAGAAGAGGTAATTATTTCATCATCTCTTTCAAAGTTCTTTTCTTCTTCCACTTACTTTTTATTTTTTGATTCCATTCCAAAATAATAAATCCAGTACCTTATACATAATTTTAAGTTATTTTAAATATTGTACATCCATATACATTTTTCTATCCATCCTATGAATGGAAATGTCACCATATGTGTGTACGTACGGTTTACCGACTCCATGTTGTGGTGTAGTTTGTTATTCAACACTTAATTTTTTTGATGGGTATAATAATGAGTAAAATTGGTGTAAATAATAAGCACAATAGGTTAATTATTATTTCTATATAATATACCATTCAAATAAATATTATTTCGCCATCAATAGAATGATATTATCACTCGTGTGTACGTACGACTTACCATCTCCACGACGCAATGTGATTCATCTTCAACGATCACCATTCAAGAATATTTATAATATATATATATATATTGATTAAGTATGAGATATATGAAACAATATATCTACTAGAATAATATATATTTATATAGATAAATATATGTTGTTTACTTACATCCATACTATACGATAAGAAAATGGGAACAATGTTAATGCGTACGTACGGACTACCGTCTCCATAAATAGTGTTTCCATTTCATATATTTATCGATCATACTTATTAATATTATGAATATATATGATATAGAAATAATCTTTTATATTCTGTCAGTATGTAAATCATGATCTAAGTGATACGATCCAGAATAAAAAGTTAAAATATATACGATAAAGAAAGCGATTATTACCCAAAATGATACATTAACATGAAAATTATTATTAATTGGCTAGATTTATGTCACAAATGAATCATATATGATATCATAAATATGAATATGGTTTTAGTGTAATTTAATAACAGTCTATGGTAATTATATAGAAAGTTTAACACACCCTCGACCAAAGAAATGTACAAGGTAAGGGTCAATTCCTCAATCTCATTATTATCCGAGATTATTTATGTGTAAGTATTTATTGGGAAATATTTATAATCCATGTGCATGTTTCATAAAAATGTTTTCAAAAGGGATCTTTTAAGGTTTTATGGAAGGGTATCTTTACCTAGACCAGCATTTTAAATGTAACATCCCAAGTAAATAAAGAATAATATTTTTTCATATATATTAATATTTGTGAATTAAATATTAATTTTACTTTAAAGGGGATTCTATTTTCGATGGCATACCTGTAATGCCACAATATGTTTCTTTGAAATATTACATTGAACACAATGTTGGGTCATATTGAAAAATAATAATATAATATTATTTTAAATGGTAGGTAATGCCTATCCATTGTATTGGTAGGAATGAATAGAACTAAATACAATATCATTATACGTGTGTTTTAAATGTTTTTACATTTATCCAACAAAAGTTAGAGGTTTAAAATGTTAATGAATCCAATTTTAAGCATAAATACTCTAATATTCTTTAAAAGGTTGATTTACCACCTTTTGATGGAGAACCCTCTTTAATTATAGTTTTTTTAACTTGTATATGTTATATTTCAAAAAAAAATTATTCTTTAGAATCAGGACATCAAAGTTTACTTCAGGTAAATTTTTGGTATTTTACTGATAAAATTCATTTTTTAATAAATAGTAGAAAATGTTGTATTTTAATTCAAAACTGCCTTTTAATATAATTTATTTATATGATTAGATAATATTCATAAGTGGTTTTAAAGGGTAATTAGATTATATTTTTACCATTTAATACAATGTTGTCCATAATAAGTAATTCCACTTTGAAATTGGACATAAATAAGTGTTAATCTTTTGATAGTTATTATTTCTTAAAAAACACTTTTTTGTTTTGACAATGAGAATTAATTTTAAATTAATTAATTTAATATCTATGTTTTTAATTTTTTAAACTAGACATAATTTTTGAATTTGGAATATCAAATATAGATTAGGTTCAATTTTTGGTGTTTTTTTGAAAAATATTAGTTTTCAATGAATAGTGAAAACACCGAGTAGTAGTTAAAAACAGACTTTTTCATTTAAAAGAAATGTTAATCCTTCTGTGAATTGAATTTGAAAAATCCAACATACATGTTTTTTATTATTATGTAAAATATGGTTCAATGAGATAAAATTAATTTTTGATAAATAGTAACTTTTGACTTTTATTTACCACGACAAAAGGTAAATAGGGAAATTCAAGGTAAAAATAATATTATAATAACAATTAATTACCCTAAAATGTGTTCTAATACAATTTGTTGACACATTTATGACCATGGGAATTCCTGGGTCGATTTTGGGACCCCCTGGATCCACTTAAGAGTGATAATGACACTTTATATTAATTAATTTAAAGTAATGACAAAAACGAGACAAACATATATCTTTTAGTAAATAAATTATTAGATGGGGTTATATAAGTTATCTCTTATAATATAAATATTCATTTGAAATATAAAATTATTTCGTACATCATTGTATTGTTTTTATTATTTTTAGACATAAAATAAATATAAGTATTTTTGACACAATAATGATGTCAGGTTTTCTTCATTAGTGAATGATTTACATAAATAAGATTATAAAGATTACAAAAATATCCGAAACCAATCAAAATCTAATTGTATTATTTTATTTATAACAAGAGTAATAATATATTTAAATTTAATAAGTTTTTTACCTTTATAAACAGAAAATAATTATATAATAAAAATATATTTTCAATCTTTCTTAAAGAGCCCCTCCCCCCCTTATAAAAACCCCTCAACTCGAACCCATTAATCACACCACTAAAGCCACTTAGATCATCTAGCCTCTGCACAAATAATCCCTCAATATCTTAATCTTCCACTTAGAAGACTTACCTTAGGCAGAAGGCACTTCAAGAAATCTTTTTGGTTCAAACCAAAGGGAGTTACCTGATTTAAAGCTAACATCTTCTCTTAAGTTCTTTACTTTTATTTTACTTCTACCACCCCATAAACTATTTTTATTCATTTATTTTATAATAAAAACAATATTATAAATATACTAGGTAATTTTAATGATAATTATTCGAACTAAACTGACACACAACTCCGTCTAATGGGTAAAGAACATACTGTTTCTGTGGACGTTGAACTGCGACCTCATGAAACGATGATTGTTCAATATTCTCCTACCACCTATTATGGTGGCCATTAAGATGGAAATTTATTTAAATGTGATATATATTATATATATATTGTCTCTATAATTCTTTATTTTTCATTTATATCATAGCTTTATGGTTTCCATAATTAGTAAATACAATAATTTCATTTGAGGAAGTGCGGACTACCACCCCATCAAAGTGATATGGCTCGTTCATGACATACGTGGAATGTATAAAGTATGGAGTTAATTAAATTACATAAAATATATATTATAATGGAATTATAATATACCTATTTATTATTATGTTTTCATTCCTTTAAATATAAAATAGAAATGAAATTAATGTTCATGCATACGTACGACTTTCCGTCTCCATGAACGGTGCATTTCATTTCTTAACTCACAATGATATGGAATATTATAAATAAATATAAAATGGATATATATTATATATATTATATCTATATAATTCATATAATTCTAGAGATAATGTAATTTTTACCATTTGGACTATTTATAATTATAACAAGTTCATTTTTAACTCAAGTTTCAAACATCGACAAAATCTCCGATATGAACTCAAATAATCAGCTAAATATTATAGCAAGATAATAAGTGATATTAAAGGAATAATATAATTGAAAAAGGTTATTAAGCAAGTATAAATTAACTTAAGTTTATTATTCATTAATAATAAGGAAGATACAAGACAATTTGGACTTGAGGAAAGGGGTTTCTTATATCACTTTTAATTTCATGATATTTCCATTGTTCACCACTCATTTATTTCCTGTGGTGTATTGTGCACTTCCATTTGATATATATTATCATGATTCTATTTATATTCATGGTAATATGTGATTCATTTGGTGGTTAGTAACTTTTGGTCTTACGACTCGATTGATTACAACGTGGTAAGGGGTTTTCATCTCACTTTTTTATTCCCGTGAGATTCATGCTATATTTTCCCCTATCATTTTTTGTGTGGTGTATTTACTAACCATGATTGTATTATTTCAATAATATACATTAATATATGGGTATTTACATCTTCATTTTATTATCCTTATTTCATGGGGGTGTATGCTATGTAAGTTATGAAATCGGTAAGGGAACCTTTCACCACAATTTTTAGACATAGACTTCTTTTTTGTCATGCCTTTTAATTTCCATTTTCCTATATTGTGATATGTTTTTATATATACTTATTAAATTAAATTTTTATGTCTATGTGATGAGAGACCCCTTTTTTATCTCATAAACTTATATTCTGAATTTTAAAGCGACGCCGTTAGGATGTCGAATTTCTGTAAGAGAACTTATTAACCCAATTTCAATTATTTGGGTTAAACTTCAACTTCATGATTATGTCATGATATGAATATGTGTGAATGGAATCTGATTTATTTACACTTAATATCCACTTATATTGGGTTAATTATTATTCTTCACACATAATTATGTCATTTATTTTTCCATAATCTAAGGATATAATCTTTGCAAGGGACTTTGTCTCAATTTACATTCCATTGAGTCTTTTTTTTGTTATACACAAATTAACTTTTATATTCTATATATACATCCCCTTGAAATATTATATCATTAATCTCATTATTCGTAGGATATTAAAACCATTGATTAATATTATTCTTCAATTATTTGTATTCAAGCATCTCTCTTTTAGTTAGGTACTCTTTAACTAAAAGACTGTTTTAAATGTTTTATAGAATTATAATTATAAATCTCTCTCAATAGTGTCCATGTTTTCAAAGAGGTTTTTAGGATTCATTTAAATATACATTAATTTTTTAAAATGTTAATTACATTAAAAGTTTCAAAGTGGTATGAGACCCTTTGATTCAAAAATCTCTTTATTAAATGCTTTAAATGGTTTTTAAAATGGGTTGATAAAGCATTGATTATGTCAATATCTTGAAATTATATATTGTGATTTAAATGTGGATATGTTATATTTCCATTAGGATTGTATTATGTGTTATGAATATCTTATGGTTCTTGGGGACTCTTTATGTATACCAGTGGTTACGTGATAAAACTAGGGTGGGTGAGACCAAGATAGATCTCCAATGCATTGGGTAATGTGACAGAGGTAAATGTTAATATTTCTCTTAATAGATTTAGGTAATATACTTTTATGGGTATTCCAATTGTAACTCCTTATGTAGCTATAAAAGCTATAATGTATGTATGATATGGATACCATAAGTTTCCTTTTTGATTTATGATTTCTATTTGTTATTCATGAATCTTATGATTTCATGCGGTATGTTAAAGATATTATGTATTGTATATATTGATGAACTAATGTTTTCTTTATTTATTTTACAACCATTACTGAGATATTTATGCTCATACCATGTTTTTTAAATGTTTTTCATAGGGTATAAGGCTGGTTAAGATAAAGGAATAACTCAAGAAGATTTATATCTAGAAAATAATTATTGTTTTCTTTTAAGAATTTTTATTTTATAAAAAATGGATACGGAGTAGAAGTGTCTACTTTGTAATTTTTGAGATGTAATGTAATAGTTATGGAAAAATTCTATAAAACTGTAAACTTGAAAATATCCACAATGTCAATTGTTAAATTAATTCTATATTATGTAATGTTTAAGGTTAAGGCCCTATAGTTGGTATCAAAGGTCAGTTTAGACAACTTTAGGGATTATGAGTTTTTATTAGACACATTGTTAGTCTATATGTTCACTCTTTATGTTAAATCCTTATTTTATAACTTTTTTAGATCAATGAATTTCAGTTACAAATGGAAGGAGGTGGATCTCAAACAACATTCCTATATCTTCCTGATGACATACTTGCAATAATTATTGTAAAGTCATGTTCAGATGATTGTCAAACTTTTTCTAGCATAAAAATCACTTGAAAGAAGTTGTTTGAGATATAATAAACCTCCAATATACCTCAATATCATCTTGGATCCTTGGTTTTATTTAATAAAATCCTATTTTCACAATATTGTCATATTTTTAAGAAAGGTAAATATTATGAACGCATTTTCAAATATTTTACCTTATCACAGGATTTTCAAATATATTATGATTTTGAATAAGGTGATGGAGAAGGAGAGACTTTCACAAACTATTTATATTTGATTTTAAATTATAGTCTCTAATCATATACTTATGGTATTTTAAAAGGACCAGTGATTGAAAGTTTCAACTCAAACTTAGTCTGACTGTTTTATAAAAAGAATGTTTTATGATATGTTTTCAAATTATATGTTATACTTGAATATTTTTCAAAACTATTTTTTTTGTGAACACCCATATTACCCATGTTGTTCAAGTTATATTTGGATGAAGGAAGAAAATGAAATTGAAGGATATCTAAATCATTATTGCAATGCATGGACCTACTACCTATGTGAACAAGATTGCAATGAAACCATGTGGACACCATGATCGGGGTATGATTTTCTTTCATTTGGGAATAGTTTTATTTTATAATATGGAGGTGAAAAAAATAACAAAATATATAAGTCTTCATTAATATTTTTAGGTCTTAATGAGTTGGGATGAAAATGATAGGTATAATACAACCTTTGAGGTTAAAATATTTTAGGGTTATTTTTTTAGTGTTAAAAAAAGGAGAACCTATAATATGGGTGACAACCCGTCGCGTCTGACAAGGCCTTAGGATTAGAACCCACAATATAAGGGAAATAAGGGTGCATCACCTACCACTGGCCAATGTCTAAAAATAATTTTTTATTATTATCAAAATCCAGTTTATGGGATCCGGTACCCAAACATACAAACACAACATAAACGAGAAAACCACAAACCCATGAAAAACAGTCAACACAGACTTACACATCATAAAAACAATATTCATCTCTGCATCCCAAGCTGGATTCATCTTCACCGGTATCCGTAGCTGATTCCCATTCTGGCGACCTCCAGAAGCTTTCACTTTGTACCCGACACCTGAGCTGTTCCAGAGCTGATTGATCTAGTGAAGACCCCTTGATCAAGCAACACTTCTTAATGGCCATTGTAACATCGCTATTCCTCTTAGAGGCGGACCTAGTCTGCATCGGCCATGGGAGGGAAGAATAATCTCTCATTGGCTGCCTTCTTGGAGTAGCTGAAACAAGCCCTTCAACTGAAACAAAGGTCTGTTTCCCACCTTGAACAACCTCTCTGAATGAAAAACCAACCGGGAAACAAACATTGTATTTACCTCCCCCAAAGATCCCCTTTTCTTTACAGAAATTATCCCCCAAATCCAAACCAGGTCTCCCGGCAGTTTTAGCACTGGCCTACGTGATTTCCTTGATTAGTATGAATTATTCCTTTAGTTAATTGATTTTGGGGATCAAGAATAAGTTGTTTTTGTGGAACTTATGTTTTATCAAATGGATATCCTTGTATAGGAAACTAATTTTGTGATTAAGTGATAAAGTTATTTTAGAAGATGTTCTCTCTTTTGGGGAAACATTGTACGCCTAAGGAAAATAGAATACCATGGGATTTTATTTGTGGAATAATGGTTGAAATTTTATTTTAGAAGAATCTATGTTTTATGGTTATTTGGGTTATTTATGGAAATTATTAACCTATCATATAGAATATGTGATTAGGTTAATTACAATTCAATAAGAGACATTAAGATTAGTCAATGTTATTTGGAGATAAATGTTAAGATTTACTGTGGAAGGCTATGTGATTAAATCCTTCTGAGTTTTGGGTTTCAGCCTTAATTTGGTTTACTTTGATGAATTATATGGACAAATATTTATTGAGTGGTATTTTTTGAACTTTGGGTATTGTTTGTCAGATTTTGGAGATTAGGAATAATATATCATTTTTTAAAGGATTATCCTTTTTTGGATTATCTGATCTTGTACTAACCATTTTGGTTTTGGATAATGTCTAAAGACAGGGAAAATATATAGTTCATCTTTTATGAATTATGTGATTTTCTTGAAGTTGATTCTAGCACATAAAATATAAACAAGTCATCTTGAATACTCATCATTTGAAGAAAAGATGTGTTTTTGGTAAAAACTTATTAAAGGATGAAACTCTACATGAAAAGTATGCATATTTCCTTATGTGCTTAGTCAAACTCATAAAACAATTATCCCAAATTATGAAAATTAATTTAAAACAAAATAATGTTTTCCATTTTCTTTTCCTACAGGGAAACCAAAGACCATTTAACCTATCACAACTTTAGGATTTTAGGGTGGTTAACTTTCTTTTAATCATGTTTTCTATCACTCTCCATATGAAATTGACACTTAGTTTATCCTCCATATCTGTGTTTTCATAGGAATCCTAGTATAGGTTATCTCGGGTGACCTTAAATTAACTTTAATTTTTTTAATGTGATAGTTTTATTGACTCTTTTCCAATGTGAGACTTTTAATGAAGTTTCCAAGCCTAATTTAAAAATTTTGAGGACACAATTTCTAAAAAGGGGGAAAGGTGTAACATCCCAAGTAAATAAAGAATAATACCTTTTCATATTTATTAATATTTTTGAATGAAATATTAATTTCACTTTAAAAAAGATTCTATATTTGATGGCGTACCCGATACGCAACAATGGGTTTTTTTGAAATCTTACGTTGCACACAACGTTGTGTCATACTGAAAAATAAAAGTATAATATTATTTTAAATGGTAGTTAACGCCTAGAAATTTTATTGGAGGGAATGAATAGAACTAACTAAAATATTATTATACATGTTTGATAAATGTTTTTACATTTATCCAATAATTTTTATAGGCATAAAATGTGAATGAATCCAATTTTAAGCATAAATACTCTTACATTCTTTAAAAGGTTGATTTACGACCTTTTGATGGAGAACCCTCTTTAAATCTAGTTTTTATAACATTTATATGTTATATTATACTAAATAAAATTATTCATTATAATTAGGACACAAAAATTTACTTTGGGTAATTTTTTGGAAATCTTCTGATAAAATTCATTTTTTAATGAAGAGTGAAAAATATTGTATTTTAATTAAAAACTATGTTTTAATATAATTTATTAATATAGTTATATTATATTTTTAATTGGTTTTAAAGTTTAATTGGATTATATTTTTACCATTTAATAAAATTTTAGTCATTTTAAGTAATTTCACTTTGAAATGGGACATAAACTAGTGTCAATCTTTTGATAGTTATTATTTCTTAAAAAACACGCTTCTTGTTTTGACAATGGGAATTAATTTTAAATTAATTAATGCAACTAATATGTTTTGAATTTGTTAAAATAGACCCCATTTTTTAATTTGGAATATTAAATATAGCTTAGGCTGATGTTTGGGTACTTTTCTGAAAAACATCAATTTTTGATGAATAGTGAAAACACTGAGTAGTAGTTAAAAAATAGACTTTTTTCATTTAAATGAAATTTTACCGCTTATGTGAATTAAATTTCAAAAATCAGACATATATTCTTGTTATTAGTAAGTAAAATGTTGTTCAAAAAGTTAACATTAATTTTTGGTGAATAGTAACATTTGACTTTTATTTACTGCAATTAATGGTAAATGGGGTAATTCATGGTAAAAATAAAATTATAATAATATTAAATTACCCTAAAATGGATCTTAATCCTATTATTTGATACATTTCAGACCATAGGAATCCTTTGGATGGTTTTGGGACCCCATGGATCCATTTAAGAGTTATAATGAATCTTTATATTAATTAATTTAATATAATGACAAAAATGACATAAACATATATCTTTTAGTAAATCAATTATTATATGGAGTTATATAAGTTATTAATTAGACTATAAATATAAATTTTAAATCTAAAACCATATCCTACATCCTGGTAATTTTTTTATAATTTTTTACATCCAATAAATAAAATTATTTTTGACACAATAATGATGTAGTGTCTACCTCAATAATGAATGATTCAAATAAATAAGATTATAATGATTATTAAAATATCCAAAACCTATCCAATTCTTATTGGATGATTTTATTTAGAACAATATTAATCTTATATTCTACTATAATATGTTTTATACCTTTATAAACTGAAATAATTATATAATAAAATAATATTTTAAAACATTCTTAAAGAGCCCCTCCCCCCTTTTAAAAAGTTCTAACCTCTAAACAATTATTCACACATCTCAAGCCCTTTGGATCACCCAAAATCTACCAAAATAATCTCTCAAGATCCCTCTATTCCACCTACAACCCTTACCTTAGGTAGAAGTCATTTCAAGATATCCTTTTGGTTCCAACCAAAGGGAGTTACCTGATTTAAAGATTACATCTTCTCTTATGTTATTTTCTTTTATTTTACTACTCTGACCCCAAACTCTTTTTATTACTTTATATTATAACAAAAAAATATCATAAATATACTAGGTTGTTTTTATGATAAGGATTAAAACTATAGTTTCACAATGCTCCGTCTAATGGGTAAATAACATATTGTTTCTGTGGACGGCGAACTATTGCCTCGCGAAATGATGACCGTTCAATCTTCACCAACCAAGTCTTATAATGGCCATTATGTTGGAAATATATTTACATGTGGTATATATTATATTTATATTGTCTCTATACTTCTGTATTTTTCATTTATATCAAACCTTTATTGTTTCTATATTGAGTAAATATGATAATTTCATTTGAGGAAGTGCAAACTACCGCCCCCTCGAAGTGATATGACTCGTTCATGCCATACGTGGAACATATAAAGGATTTAGTTAATTAAACTATGTAACATAGTTATTATAACGGAATTATAATATACCTAGGTATTATTAAGTTATAATTCCTTTAAATAAAAAAAATAAATTAAAGTTGCGTTTATGCGTACGTACGACTTACCGTCTCCATGAACAGTGCATTTCTTTTCATAACTCCAAATGATATGGAATATTATAAATAAAAATACACTGGATATATATGATATATATATATATATATGATATATACATCATCAATATCATTCTAGAGATAATGGACGTTTGACCACATGGATAATTTATAATTATAACATGTTTATTTTTAACTCAAGTTTCGAACATCGACAAAATGTCCGACATGAACCCAAATAATTAGATAATTGTTATAGAAAGGTAATAAGTGATATAAAAGGAATAATAAAATTGAAAAATTTTCTTACAAAATTATAAATTTAATTGTGTTTATTATTCAAAAATAACAAGGAAGATACAAGACAATTCAGACTTGAGGTAAGGGGTTTCTTATCTCACATTTAATTTCATGAGATTTCCATTGTTCACCACTTATTTATTGGATGTGGTGTATTGTGTAATTCCATTTGATATATATTATCATTATCCTATTTATATTCATGTTATTATGTGATTAACTTTGTTTTTATTAACTTTTGGCCTTATGACTCGATTGATTACCAGGTGGTAATGGGTTTTCATCTCACTTTTTATTCCCGTGTGATTTATACTATATTTTCCCCATCTCCTTTTTTGTGGTGTATGTAATGCCCATGATTGTATTCTTTATGTAATATAATTTAATTTATGGTTATTTATATCTTAATTTTTTGGTCCTTCTTTCATGGGGTGTATGTTTCGTAAGTTACGAAATTGGTAATGGAACCTTTCACCACACTCTTTTATACAATGACCTCTTTTATGTCATGTCTTCTAATTTCCATTTTCCTATATTGGGATATGTTTTTATATATCCTTTTCTCAATAAATTTTATATCTATGTGATGAGAGATCCTTTTTTCTCTCATAAACTTATTTTATGAATTTTAATGTGCCCCCGTTAGGCTGCCAAATTTCAGTAAGATAACTTCTTATCCCAATTTCAATTATTTGGGTTAAACTTCTACTTATTGACTATGTCGTGATATGAATATGTGTGAATTAACTCTTATTTATTTACACTTAATATCCACTTATATTTTGTGTATTATTATTTGTCACACATAATTATTTAATTTATTTTTCCTTAACATAATGATATAATCTTTTCAAGAAACTTTGTCTCAATTCACATCCAATTGAGAATTTTTTATTGTTATACACCAATTCACTTTTATATGGTCTATATACTACCCTTTGACATTTTATATCATGAATCTCTTTATTCTCATGATATTATAATATTTGATTAATATTATTCCTAAATTATTTGTATTCAAGAATCTATCATTTGGTTAGGAACTCTTTTACTAAAATATCATTTTATATGTTTTAAAGAATTATTTTTCTAAACATATCTCATTAATATCCATGTTTTCAAAATGGTTTTAGGATTTATTTATATGGATATTAATGTTTTAAAATGTAAATTCCTCTAAATGTTTCAAAGTGTTATGTGACACTTTGATTCAAAAACTTAATTATTAAATGTTCTAAATGGTTTTGAAAATGATTTTGATAAAGCATTAATTATGTCAATATCTTGAAATGATATATTGTAATTTCAATGTGAAAATTTTATCTTTCCTTTATGATTTTTTATGTGTTATGATTATTTTATGGCTCTTGGGAATTGTTTACATATATGGGTGGTTCCATGATAAACCTATTGTGTGTGGGCCTGAGATAGCTATCCAATGCATTGGGTAACGAGACAGAGGTAAACATTAATGTTTCCTCTAGGAGATTTAGGGAATAAAATGTGATGGGTATTCCAAGTGTAACTCCCTATGTAAATGTGAAAGACACAATGTAATTATGATATAGATGCTATAATTTTCCTTTATTAATTATGATTTTTATATACTATTCAAAAATCTTATGATTTCATGAGGTATGTTAAAGAGATTATGTTTTGTAAGTATTGATGAACTAATGTTTTATTTCTTTATTTTATAACCCTTACTGATATTTTTATGCTCATCCAAAGTTTTTGAAATATTTTTCACATGGTATAAGTTCAGGAAAGATAATGGAAGAACACAAGAAGATTTATTTCAAGAAAATAATTATTTATTTCTTTTAAGAATTTTTATTTTATGAAAAAATGGATAATGAGTAGAAGTGTCTATTTTGTAATTTTTGGGATGTAATGTAATAGTTATGGCCTAATTCTCTAAAAATATAAAAATGAAAATACCCTAAATGTAAAATATTATGTAATTTTCAAGTATCAGGCCTTATATTAAATTTTTTAAAGATTCATTTTTTGTAAATTTACTTAATTAATTTCCATGCGTTCAAAATAATTATAGAGATTTATTTATATGGACATGATCGTTTCAGAATGTTAATTCCTTTAAAAAGTTTCAAAGTGGTATGAGACAATTGGATTAAAAAATATCTTTTAAATGACTTCCTTTATAAATTCATTACTTGTAAATGATTTCACATAAAAAGGATATTTCTGTCATAGAGTTTTACTAATATTTTTCAACTATGTTGACATCATTTATAAGATATTATTTTTGATTGCGGTTTTACATTATAATATAATATTCCATATTTTATTGATGTATATATGATATGTTTGACTGTGGATGTTCAATTTTTATACCATTCATTTTTTATGGTTAATGTATTGACATTTAATATGATTGTTTAAATACGAATGATTATGTTATGTTTCAAAATTTTCATATAAGGACTGCATTGGACTTAGTAAGTGATAGGCAGGGACCACTATAGCCCCTCGATGCATCAAAAGATCTTATGAGACAAAATAGTGTTTTGGCACAAGGCCTTAAGAGAATTTATATTTAGGGTCTTGACACAAGGCCTTGACTTTTTGGTTTAGATGTCCGAAATTATGTATTCTATCATTATGAAATTATCTATTGATATTAATGTGATTATTCAACTAGTATAATATTCATGAGAATAAGTAAATGAAATTATTTGATATATATTTTTAATATTCTGATGAAGTTTAAGTTTAAAAGTATTGTATTTTAGTCTTATTCATTGCCATAAATGTTTATGCTTATTTATGATAGTTTCCACTATATTATTTACCCTTAGTAAGCATTTGAGATCACCTATTTCTTATGTTTTATTTTCCCAGGATTCTGAGAAGTGTATTATGATTAATAAGCAGTGTTAAGCTTGGGGAACAGTGGCATTATCAAAGGATTATTTATGCTATGTTTTATGTTAGAATATGTATTGTAATGTTCATGTATGTCATATGTTTTCCAAGACTACTAAACCGATCGGTCCTTCAAGACTTTATTCCTTGTAATCATTCCAATGTATTAAAATAATGCACTAGCTCAGGATTTTGGGGTTGGGGCAGTATAGATGACTCAAGAGAGGAAATATTTTGATCAATATTGTTGAAGAATATCCCACTCCATTCTTTAAGCCTTTTTTCTATGGATGTTGTGTCACGACCTGTCCTCGTAGCCCGTGCCGTGACTACCCCAAGCTCGCATTCCATAGGCCAGGGGCTGGTGACTAGCACCAAGGCGTAAATCCCAACAAAAAGGGAAGGCATTTCCTTTGAAAAGTAAACAAGCACCACAGAGTAAGAAAGAGGAAAAGTAAACACTAAGTAAAACTGTAACAAGCTGTGCTGAAAGTAAAAGGATCAGGAAATACAAGCCCAACTATAAAGTACAACTGAAAGGAAAAAAACAACAACTGAAAAGAAAAGCCACAGCGTCGAGCCATCCTCTGGAAGTCCCACCTGAAGGGTGGGTACAAATAGCCTCCACAACTCCTCGGTCCAGCCGTCCGCTCCGAGTGCATCCCGCCCAGTGGTCCACCTCCAGGTACCGTCCTGCTCCGCACGCCTCCACCACGATCAGTGATGTCTGTCGTCTGCAACCAACACAACGAAGTGCGGGCATAACCCGTGCAGGGGTGAGTATAAGCTACTCTGTAGGGACCCCGAGACCCCCGAAGGTCTCCCGAAATCCACAAAGGATAGATGCAATCACAAAGTAACATCTGACATGCCTTACGTATATTCCCATACATATACCTAACTCATCAATTCCTGTTCGGCTCCAACGTCCGAGCCCAAGAACAACCCAGTCCACACCGGAAAGCAAATGTATATCCACACAGGATAGAAAGACACAATTCACAAAGGAGAGTAAACAGTAATCCACATAGGATAGCTCAACACAATCCACAAAGGAGAGTAACACAAGATTCATCTCACACAGGTATACTTCTTTGGATGACGATAAAGATGATCACTGATCCATCTAAGTCGTCGGACCCACAAAGGATCGATAGGTAACTAACCCCCGCAATGACCCACATAGGATCGATCATGAAGTTGGAACCAAAGCTATTGGGAAACTCCTTCTCCATCAAGTATAGTGGTTATGCCGCTACAACCAAGAGCTCCTCCGTCGTGGGTCTGCCGCTACAACCAAGCGCTCCCATGTGCCGCCACAACCAAGCGCACCTATGTCATGGATCTGCCGCTACAACCAAACGCACCTCTGTCGTGGGTCTACCGCTACAACCAAGCGCTCCCTTGTGCCGCTACAACCAAGTGCATCTCTATCGTGGGTCTGCCGCTACAACCAAGCGCTCCCCTGTGCCGCTACAACCAAGCACACCTCTGTCATGGGTCTACCGCTACAACCAAGCGTACCTCTATCGTGGGTCTGCCGCTAAAACCAAGCGCTCCCCTGTGCCGCTACAACCAAGCGCATCTCTGTCGTGGGTCTGCCGCTACAACCAAGCGCTCCCCTGTGCCGCTACAACCAAGCGCATCTCTGTCGTGGGTCTGCCGCTACAACCAAGTGCTCCCCTGTGCCACTGCTACCAAGCGCATCTCTGGGCTATCCGTAACACACCGAGTCATTCGATCACCAGTCGTCAAATCTCAACCGGATCTAGGGTTCCGCACATAGCATGCTCGTTCCGGGAGGGTCCACTCCACGAGCTAAAAGTTCGATGCATCAACTGACATGCAGTCCGGAGTTGATGTATCCCAAGGTGTACCATAGTGGTCACTGCTGAAAGCAAGGAGTATTCCCATATTGTTCTCATCATCGTCGCAGTCGAATCCACCGACGATCTCTGTATAGTCTTCGTCGTCGAAGTCGCAGCCAGCACTAGGGTTCCCGCACACAGCAAGCTCGTTCGGGAGGGTCCGCTCCACGATCCGAGAGTCTGATACATCAATTGACACAAAGTCCAAAGTTGATGTATCCAAAAGTTCCGTATCGTCAATAGGAACACAACGTCGCAGACGGCACGTCAATCGGACGCTCGGTTTGAGAGTTATTGGCTTTTTCGTCCCAATGGCATGGTTGGTTTTTAAGGCAAAACCAACCCGACCGTACTCCACCTGTGTCCAACTCTCAGGCAGAGTATGCCAAAAGATCCTTCTTACTTAGAGGAATCCACCAAAGCTGACGGCACATCAATCGGACGTCCGTAGCTCAAGATATGAGTGTTTCCACTCCGAGGGCCCGGTTGGTTTCGTGTACGAACCAACCTGGCCAAACCTAAAGTATTCCGAAACCTTGAGTGCAATATACCAAAACGATCGTCTCGATCCAAGGATCACGTTGCCGCTGACGGCGCGTCGTTTGGAGGCCCGTAGCTCATGTTACGGGAATTTGACCGAAAACGGTCCGAAGTCGGGGGGGTCCGGGCCCGGGCCGACCCGGTCCGAGCCCCCCTGGGTTGGCTGAACCGGGTCGACCCAAACCACCCTGGCCGGGCCGGACCGGCCAGGCTCGGTCAGCCCAGCCCAGCTCGGCCGAGCGGCCGCGCGACGCGGGGGGGAGCCGCCACCCCCGCGTGACACCCCCGCGGCACCCGCGGGGTGTCGCCCTGACAACCGGACGCGGCTGAAGCCACGTCCCATGCGCGTCTGACCCGCGCGGCCGCGGGTCAGCGGGCGCCGCCGCCGTTTTCCGCGGGCCACCGGAGTCGCTCCAGTGGTCCGTTTTCCTTGCCGTCTACGCCGTTGTTCCTACTGGGATCCGTTCTTCACTGCGGGATCATCAAACTTCCGTTGCAGCACGTTCCATCATCGCCCGTCAAATCCGCACAACCACGAAGAACGGCGGAGGGTTGTCGGGCCGTGTTTGTTTGGCCCGCACCCTCCGCGTTAGATATAAAAAACAGGAGAACTTTTATTCCAGACAGAAAACAACAATTTTAATAAATTAAAATTGTTCACGAATCCGGTTCTTTAACTTTTTTAAAGAAACATTTACGGGAATATAAAAAGGGGTAATTCCAAAATAATTCCCTACCTCGTAGTCGTCATCGACGGGTCCTTTGCGGAATTGCTCGTCGGGGAAGAAGGGGTCGTCGCGTCGTCGCGGAAAGGCGTCACGTCGTTGCGGAATCCGGCGTTGAGTCGGCGAACTCAACAGACCAAGAAACAACAGATTTAATTTAATTATATAAAATTAAATCCATGTTTTGTTAAAAGAAACACAAGGGAGATTTAAGAGAATCCCGAAGTCTCTTTCCTCAAACAGCTGATCGAGGATTTCGTTGCGGAGGAAGAGACGTCGCAGAAGAACGTTGCAGGAAGGGAACGTCGGCGTCTCGGAATACGGCATCGCGTCATCGACTTCCGCGGGTTCGGTGTTCTTCGTCGGAGGCCAGCATTCTTCGCGTTCTTCGCGAAGAAGGATGAAGGCTCAAGAGCTCTGGCAAAACCTCTCAACGAGTAATCCTCCAAAAAGACTTTTTGGTCTTATTTTATTATTACGCCAACAAACGAAAAAGGGTAAGTAACAACCCATCAATTAGTTGAATTAATTCAACGAAAGAAACCGCCCATTTAATTCACGAAATAAACCACCCAATTAAATGGTGCGTTAAGGATTTAAGAAAACACGTCAGTTGACTTTCATAATGACGGGTTTTCGCGGATGCGTTACTTAGCGGAAAGAAACGGCGAGGATCGTGCGGGCCCTACCTCAAAAATATCCTACCAAGAGGGTAGGATATTTCTGGATGGCATCCTATCTATTTCAACTCAGTTTAAGCCGCTGTTAAGTGGCTTCAAGTGGCTTCCAAGTGGCTTAAGTGAAATAAAATAAAGTTGTCAAAAAATTATTTTATTTCTTAACCTTAAGCCCGAAAATTTAAAAACCACACCCGAGAAAATGCAACTCCGAAAGAGGCGTTTCTAAGAAAATACCGGCGCTGCGATTTCATCGGTGGCCTCAGAATTCGATTCCGGGCACCGGTTCAAAAGTTAGAAAAACCCGCTCGTCCGTTCACTGAACGTACCCGAGCCAAAATTCGAACAATGATTCCGGGCACACCAGGCCTCGGAATCAGGTGCCGTCAGAAACTGCATTCTTGTAAAATTACAAAGAAAATTAAAAAAATTCCTTGAAATTTACGGGTCTTTACATTACTCCCACCTCAGGAATTTACGTCCCCGTAAAGATACATCATAAACTACGGAAACAAATGTGGGTACTGAGCACGCATCTGAGCCTCCCGCTCCCATGTGCTCTCTTGGAGGTTCCCGTGCTGCCATCTGATGCGCACAAGAGGAATCGATCACCCACATAGGACCCGCTCCTGTTGATCCTCTATCTCCACCGGGACCTCCGCAAAAGTCGCCCCATCATCCACGTCTAGCTCCCCATAGTCAATGATGTGTGTCGGGTCATGCACATATCTCCTCAGCTGAGATATGTGGAAGACGTCGTGCACCCGGTGCAACCGAGGTGGTAGAGCCAGGCGATAAGCCACCTCGCCAATCTTGTTGATGACCTAGAAGTGTCCGATGAAGCGTGGAGACAACTTGCCGCCTCGGCCAAATCTCCGCAAACCACATCGAGGTGAGACACGCAAGAATACGTGGTCGCCATTCTCGAACTCTAGTGGCCTCCGCCTCTTGTCAGCATATGACTTCTGCCGGCCCTGAGCTGTCCTCATCCACTCCTGGATGGCCTGGACCTTCTCTTTCGTGGCCTGGAGAATCTCCTGTCCCACAAGAGCTGCTAAGATTTCTTCTTTGCCGATAAGAGAAATCTGGTCTCATCCCCTGGATGAACCACTTACTTTGCCTAATACAGTCAATCCCGACATGGATGGTACTAATCCATACCAAGGATGACGTCGTAAGGCCTCGACGCTACTACCAAGAGATCCAACCTTTACTCTCGCCTCCAAGGGTTGAGTCACACTATCAGCATTAGTGTGTGGTAACTGGGTCTCATCCAGTAGATGTCTCACGAGTGAGGGTCAAGTCAACAGTCTAAACCGGAACCTCTTAGTAACAACACAAAAGAGGACAGGAATAAAAACATCACAAGGGTATTCTTCTTTTATTATTGCAGCTCATAATACAAAGACACTACACAACAGCAACAAGGAACTAGAAGTACAAAGGACGTATCCACTAGTTCCGCTCCTATCCATCTGCTCCCGGAGCTCCATGATCGAAGGCCTCAGCTGCCTGAAGCTGAGCTCTCGCATGTCCACCAACTCCCTGTGGTCGGGGTGGTCCTCCTGGTGGTGGTGGTGGAAACACCCCGAAGCATCGTCCACCTCCAACTGCACAGCCAGCTCCCCTTCCATGGCTACCTGCTCCTTGCGGCCCGCCCTGATCAAACCTCTGCCTCTGCCTGGGGGGTCCTTCATTCATCTACTGATCATCCGTATGGCGGGTCGGACAGTCATGAGGCATGTGACCAATCCCGCCCCAGGAGTAACATTTCCCTCTCATGGCAAGTCGTTGTCCACCCCGAGTGCCTTGCACAAACGATCTCGAGTCATACTGTCGACCACCTGTAGGTGTAGTCCTCTTGGACCCCTACGTCATCTATCTACTGCCCGCTGCAGAAGACTCTGTCGCATGCCGGAAAGTGGTGGGTCCTGCTGCTGGAGACTGCTCAGCAAGGAAACTCTCCACTAAGAGGGCTCGCTCCAACACCCCTGCCTGAGTCGGAATGTTGAGGGAGATCATCGAAGCCCTGATCTCGTGCCTCAATCCCTGCTCGAAGGTCCGGGCCCGGAAGAACGGGTCCCGTACCATATCTGTGGAGTAGTGCGAGAGATCAGTAAATCTCGCCGAGTACTGGGCCACTGTCATGCTGGCCTGCCGCAGTTGTAGCAGCTCCTGGATGCGCACCGCTCGGAGGGTGGCTGGGACGAACTCGGAGCGGAAGATGCTCTCAAAGTCCGTCCAGAGGAGAGATGTCTTGTCGTGCACCTGGAGCATCAAGCTCCACCATCGGCCTGCTGCCGCGTGTAGGAGGCTCGCTGCGAGGATCACCATGAGGTCTGCTGGTGTCCTCACTAATCTGAAAACCCGTACAACTGCCTCCAGCCAGTCCTCTGCGGCCTGAGGGTCCGTCTCCCCGCGGAACCTGGGCGGTCGCTGGCGCTGGAACTCATGTAGTGCACTAAGGCGACGTGCATCGTCAGCGGCTGGGGCTGGTAGCATCGGTGGCTCGGCAGGTATAGCTACCGCCGGTGCCTCAGCTGTCAAAGGGCCCTGTACCGAGTCCTCGACGCTCGGTGGGCTCTCGCCATGGACGTCGCTCGGAACCCTAGCTGGCTGTCGTCGTGGGGCCATCCTGAAAAGGAAAAATGTGCGCCACGGTCAGAACAATATACCTGGTGAGCTGACATAAATTAATCACAAAGAAAACTTGAAACACACATGCAATCAATGTTTTCGTGCATTAAGTCGGAAATCAGAAGTCAGGGTCTTGGTGTACGGATACGTCAGTCGCCGCACCAACACTGGACTCCTTGGACAGATAACCACACTCAATACGCTAAACACTATTTCTTCACATAGAAGAAAGATCAGAGTCTGCGGTAGAACTGACCACCTCTGATACCAATTTGTCACGACCCGTCCTCGGGGCCCGTGCCGTGACTACCCCAAGCCCACCTTCCATAGGCCAGGGGAGGGCGACTAGCACCAAGGCGTAAATCCCAACAAAAAGGGAAGGCATTGCCTTTGAAAAGTAAACAAGCCCCACAGAGTAAGCAAGCGGAAAAGTAAACACTAAGTAAAACTGTAACAAGCTGTGCTAAAAGAAAAAGGAGCCGGAAATAAAAGCCCAAATGTAAAGTACAACTGAAAGGAAAAAAACAGTAATTGAAAGATCCGCCCGTGCCGTGACTACCGTACTCTACCTACGTCCAAACCTCGGGCGGAGTGTGCCAAAAGATCTGTCTCACTTAGAGGAATCCACTAAAGCTGACGGCACGTCAATCGGACATCCGTAGCTTAAGATATGAGCGTTTCCGCTCCGAGGCCCCGGTTGGTTTCATGTACGAACCAACCCGGCCGAACCCAAAGTATTCTGAAACCTTGAGTGCGATATACCGAAACGACCGTCTCGATCCAAGGATCGCGTTGCTGCTGACGGCGCGTCGTTTAGAGGCCTGTAGTTCAAGTTACGTGCATTTGACCGAAAACAGTCCGAAGTCGGGGGGGTCCGGGCCCGAGCCGACCCGGCCCGACCCCCCCTGGGTCGGCCGAACCAGGTCGACCCGACCCGGTTAGACCCGTCCGGACCCGGTCCGGCCCAGCCAGGGTGCGGGCTGGCCGGTCGGACCGGCCCGGCTCGGCCGAGCGGCCGAGCGACACGGGGGGGTGGGGGAGCCGCCACCCCCGTGGGACACCCCCGCGGCACCCGTGGGGTGTCGCCCTGACAACCGGACGCGGCTAAAGCCGCGTCCTGCGTGCGTCTGACCCGCACGGCCGCGGGTTAGCGGGCACCGCCGTCGCGACTGAAGCCGCGGCGGTTCCTCCGGCGGCGCGCCGGAGTCGCTCCGGTGGTCCGTTTTCCTTCCCGTCTACGCCGTTGTTCCTCCCGGGATCCGTTCTTCACTGCGGGATCATCAAACTTCCGTTGCAGCACGTTCCGTCGTCGCCCGTCAAATCTACACAACCACGAAGAACGGCGGAGGGTTGTCGGGCCGTGTTCGTTTGGCCCGCAACCTCCGCGTTAGATATAAACAACGGGAGAACTTTTATTCCAAACATGAAACATCAATTTTAATAAATTAAAATTGTTCACGAATCCGATTCTTTATCTTTTTTAAAGAAACATTTACAGGAATATAAAAAGGGTTAATTCCAAAATAATTCCCTACCTCGTAGTCGTCGTCTACAGGTCCTTCGCGGAATTGCTCGTCGCGGAAGAAGGGGATCGTCGCGTCGTCACGGAAAGGCGTCGCATCGTCGCGGAATCCGGCGTTGAGTCGGCGAACTCAACGGACCAAGAAACAACAGATTTAATTTAACTATATAAAATTAAATCCGTGTTTTGTTAAAAGAAACACAATGGAGATTTAAGAGAATCTCGAAGTCTCTTACCTCAAACAGCTGATCGAGGATTTCGTTGCGGAGGAAGAGACGTCGCAGAAGAACGTTGCAGGAAGGGAACGTCGGCGTCGCGGAATACGGCGTCACGTCGTCGACTTCCGCGGGTTCGGCGTTCTTCGTCGGAGGCCGGAGTTCTTCGCGTTCTTCACGTTCTTCGCAAAGGAGGATGAAGGCTCAAGAGCTTTGGAAAAACCTCTCAACGAGTAATCCTCCAAAAAGACTTATTGGTCTTATTTTATTTTACGCCAACAAACGAAAAAGGGTAAGTAATGACCCATCAATTCGTTGAATTAATTCAACGAAAGAAACCGCCCATTTAATTCACGAAATAAACCGCCCAATTAAATGGTGCGTTAAAGATTTAAGAAAACGTGTCAGTTGACTTTCATAATGACGGGTTTTCATGGGTGCGTTACTTAGCGGAAAGAAACGGCGGGCGTGTGGGCCCCACCTCACAAATATCCTACCAAGAGGGTAGGATATTTTTGGATAGCATCCTATCTATTTCAACTTAGTTTAAGCTGCTTTTAAGTGGCTTCAAGTGGATTCCAAGTGGCTTAAGTGAAATAAAATAAAGTTGTCGAAAAATTATTTTATTTCTTAACCTTAAGCCCGAAAATTTAAAAACCACACCCGAGAAAATGAAACTCCGGAAGAGGCGTTTCTAAGAAAATACCGGCGCTGCGATTTCATCGGTGCCCTCAGAATTCGATTCCGGGCGCCGGTTCAAAAGTTAGAAAAACCCGCTCGTCCGTTCACTGAACATACCCAAGCCAAAAGTTGAACAATGATTCCGGGCACACCAGGCCTCGGAATCAAGTGCCGTCAGAAACTGCGAAAATTAAAAAAAAATTCCTTGAAATTTACGAGTCTTTACATGTTGAGCTTTATAGTACATGACAATGTATCATCCTTAATACTCATATAATTCAAAGGGTTTTGAATAATTCTGATACAAGTAGTATTACTAGAATAGGAATTATTATGTCAAAGGGTTAAAACGATAAAAATTTCAATAATTTAGCTTTAACATTAGTGGGTGACAATCAGTATGTAGTTAATATAATATAAAACAAGGAATATCATACCAAATACCCAAATAATGATCATTTAAGAAGACTTTATACAACTTTTTAATAACCATTTTTTTTGGAATCTCCTATACCAAGTATATTTTTCTCCTACCCCTTTAACATCAAGTGAGTTTCAGTAATCAACACTGGATATTAATTATTTGGATGATATTGATAAATTAACAACACCTAATTTTAATTTGAATTTAGAGTGGAATTGATTAACCACTGAAAGAGACTAATATTCAATGTCAATATCTTAATATTAATTGTTCCAAATTCTATAAACATTTTTTTAGTGCATTACATAAATAGAACTTCATTTCTCATTTCAAATGCAATTCATGTCTAAAATGAAAATTTGGGCCCAATTAATCATCTTTTTGTGGAGAAAATTATATTCATTTTTTAAATTTGATAATTTTTTATGATTGATCACTTTGGTTGGAATATTTTATCTTTTAGGATTGATGGATCAATCCCAAGAGATAATGTAGATTTTTCAGCACGAATGCCAAAATTTTGCAGACAAAGCCTAATGGGCCTAAGGCCCATCAAATAAATGTGGGGCCCAAAAAACAAGCCCAATGAAGCTCAAATATTCATATTGGAAAGAGAAAAATATGAGGATCATTTTATTTTACTGTGGTCAGAGCTAATTCCGATGTTTTCATGGAGATATATGGATCTGAAGTTAACATTTAAATGGTGGGCCTGACATGAATGCCCATAATGTCTTCCCACCATTTCGATCATAACATCCAAACAGATGCACCAAATTTCCTGAAAGTTTAACAGATAATAGAGGAAATATTCGAGAGCGTATTTTGAATCTACGAACCCTCTATATTCGGCCTCTTACAATTAAAAATTGACATGAAAAAATAGTGGACGAATTTGGATGAATTTCCCGGTTAGTTTCAAAATGTAAAATTCCCTTGATTTTTTCACCCTCCTTTTAACACTCCCAATTAATTGAAATAGAATTTATTATTCTGGTGTGCCTTTAAGGCTCATAATATGCCTATTTAAGGATTTGGTGGTGAAGGGAATTATCATCTAATATTTTTCATTCAATCTGATTTTTTCTTTCATATATTGTATTTCTTTCAATTGTAATTTCCTGCTTTCATTTTGTAATAGCATCATCAATTTTCCCATGTAATTTTTTATTTCACATTTATAATCTTAATTAAATTATTTCTTCTTATTCACCTTTTCTTTTCCTATTCTTCACACATTGATTCCATTGAATCTTTGTGTGACTTTATTCACAACTGCACTTGTGAATTCAATCACACAATGGTGGAGTGTTCATTCTTTTAATATTTTTCTTCTTCTTCAATTCCTCCCCCTTAAGTCTACATCCCGCTTCCATTGGTGGAATAGCATAAATGGAGGTATAAATACATAAGGTTTTATCCAAGGGAGTAGCAAGGTCAGGGATTCGATGTTATTTCAGGTACTTAATATTTTTTTTTTTTTGTTATTTTAGGGTTTCCATTTTATGAGTAATATTCTTATTTATCTTCTCCAACCTTAACAATGATACATTTTGAGTGCTAGTACGATCTATTTCCTTTGAGTTCTCAGTAAAGTGATCCTCAAAGATAATTGTCGATTGTCCTTGGAATTGTGTAGGGATTAAATTGGTGAATGATTTGGGAGAATTATCCCATTGTTTTGATATGTCTTGAATTAGTGACATGAAATTTTACTGAAAAGAAATATATCCAATCCACCCCAAGCCAAACACTAGGATAAAACCATCATCAATAATTGTTTCATTCACATCATTTTTCTTGTTTGTTATTTAAATTATATTATTAGTTCTCAAATTAAAATCTACCTCAATGTTGGCCACTCCATATCCAATCTATCAACAAATTTGAGTGTCTCAAGGTTTCTTCTTTGGTCCTTGTGGATTCGATCCGTACTTGTACATCAATGACCGCATTTACCACTAGGGTAAATTTGGGAACAACCAAATTTTAGCACCATTTCTGGGGACCCATGTAAGTACCTTAGACACTCATCTTCTTTTCTAACCTCAAATTCTCAATTCTCACCCTAATTTCACTTCTCTATTCTCTTTTCTGTTTATTTGTGTCCAAGGAATCCCAATTTTTTTTTCAAGAAACTCAAATGAATTATCTTAAACAATACCCATTGATAGACCAAGGCTATAATCACCTGGAAAATCAATCACCTCACATAGGGAATTTCATTGTCCAAACCTTGATTGAATAAACCACACTAGATGAGTTGTACAATCAATGGGATGATGATTATTTAATGGATCAATTTCCATACCTATATAGGATGATTTAAGAGATAAAACATAATAAAGTTCATTATGTCCAAGAATTTATCAATCCTAATCCTGAAAAAATTATGGAAAATTTATGTGAAAAATTAGTTAAAATGAATTCAGAAGTTTCATCACTGAGATTATAAATACAATGATTTGGGACTTATGAGGAACACATTCTCACTCTAGATGTCCTTTCCTCATCATAAATAAAAGAATATTTTATCCCAAAAACCACTCATGAATTTTAAAAAGAACTGACCTTTGGATATGGGATTATTGAAGAAGATCGAGGAAATGTTGAAGGGTATTTAAATCTGGGGGAAATTATTATTTTTTGACTTAGAAGGGGAAAATTTGTCTACATTGATTGAGTGTCCTAAATATTTCTCCAATAATGATTTTTTAGAATCAACTTTCATTTAAACATTGGGATAGATAACAAATATTGAGTTATACCCACTACCGACATTCAAATGGACAATTTTGGGGATGAATCAAATTTTCAAAAGGAATCAATTCTTTCAAAACATTGTGTAGAAGAAACCAATTTGGATTCATATTTCCATTATTCTTTGGTAAAATTCAATCAAAATGAAATCAATGTTGTGATCCTTCCTTCCCCACTCAAGAATCCATCAATTTATGATAACCTAGAACATTCAATTATCATCCATTTTCATCAAGAATCCCACAAAAGAAGGAATGACCCTTGAAATCATAGGAAAGACTCCAGATGAAACTCAACCAACCATTATCTAAATTCCTTGGACTTTCACACTCATTGTTAAACAGGGGATTTCACATGGTAGAAATAATACAAAATGAATTAATCTAAATCTTGTTGAGGTGGATAAAATTGGGGTCCTAAAAATGGTGAAAGTTGGAATTGGATAATTTTGGGGGTTCAAGTAGAGCTAACGACGTTAAACAAAAGCGCTGCATGGGAGGCAACCCATTATTTTCAAGTTTCCAATCATTTTGAATCATTGTTTTTCATTTAAAAAATTACCACTGGCTATTGACCTGCTCTTCTATTATGAGTATAGATGGGTATGAAAGGGGAGAACCATATTCATCCATATCATGTGGAGTAATCTTTGAGGAATATCTTACCCAGAAATTTAAAAAGAATACAATGTATCATAAATTTATTTTATTTTATATTTATGTTTTTTTAGGTAACACTACTAAAAATTTGGCCTATAGAGACTGCCAATGGAAGTCACTATAGGCCTCTAGAGACGTCCCAGTGACCACCAATAGCAGTCGAGTTAGGCCCGATGATGTAGGCCTACAGCAACCGCCATTGGCGGTCACTGAAGCTGGCTAAAATTCCGGCCTATAGTGATCACCATTGGAGGTCACTGAAGCTGGAAGAAATGTCGGCCTATAGCGAACGCCACTGGCGGTCACTATTTTTCTGAAGCGACCGCCAATGGCGGTCGTTGTTGAGGTTATCAGGCATCCTAAGGCGACCGCCTGCGGTGGTATCTAAACTAAAAATATTTTTTTTTATAAAAAATTTCATGGTACAGAATAAAAAAATAGGCCAAAAGCAAGTTTCATGGTTTATAATAGGAATCACATGGTTTTTTCAAAACTAGTACAGAATTTTTAATTTAAACCATTAAAGAATTAAATGATCAAAATATATGCAAATCATTAATAAGTTTCATGGTTACTTCTCAATTAGTGCACACAAACATTGCATCAGGACAAAACATACATGATACCCCCAAATCACAAAAAATCTCACCAGAAACCCAAACTAAACATCAATAACAACCCCACCAGTAAAAACAGAAACACACCTCGTGAATATGATGTGTCATGCGTGGTCATGACTGCTACCTCCATCTGGGGGGCTAGGGGCCTACAACAAATAAACATTATTAATATTTTCATAACAAAAATAATATAAATTAAATAAATAAATGTAGTATAAACCTGCGTCATCGGATCCCTTGCACCATCACCTGGATGCACATATTCCTGCAGTGCTCTAACCACAGCGATCAATTGCACATTTACCTCCTCGGAAGCGTGCATTCGTGCCTCGAAATCTGAAAACTGCTGTGTCATCTGAGAAATAGAAGGACCGAAAACTGTAGTGAATGACAATACATAACAAAGAATTCTTATTCCATAGGTCAAACTATATCCATGCCCATCCCGACTAATAATGCAATGAAATATCTCATCCCTTCTCATGGGAAGCTGTCACTGGTCCTCTGGAATATGTTCTAACTCGGCTTCAAATTTAGCCTATGAAATATTTAAATATATATACATATATATGTTAATATAAATATTTATGTAAGTATTGGTAAGTACAAGCCCTTACTGTCAATGCTGCAGCATCTGGATCATTGCGATCATGTCTCCTCATCCACATTGATATTTTATCAGTTGGTGGACCTTTCTCCCACAACTGTATATGAATGGAATATAAACACAAAACCATATAAATTAATAAATTAAAAAATGAATAATAAATACCTCATGTCAGGTCTGAGAAATAAGATGAGTCTTGATCCTGTGAGGTGGTCCCCGCAATGCTCGATTCTCAGAATGGCGTGCAGACACCTCCTACATTCAATTCATTCAAATTTCCAACAAATCAAACTTTATTGAAAATATATATACCAAAATAAATATACAAACCGAAATACCCTCAATAGACCAATATGAAACTAAGTCACACCACTGAGCCGGGAGGAAACCTCTCAGGACTTTTTCCAGAATGTCTGGGGCGCCCACATTTGGTACCTAGTGGTCCCTCTTCACTTTGACTTTATAGTCTTTCCACATCTTATGGAATTATCTCATACACACAGGCCAAAAATCATCTGGGCATACTTTCAAATTTTTCTATGAAAGAAAAAAATCACACATATTAGTATTGTTTATACATAGGGAATAATGTAAAATGGTCTTCTTACCTGAACCTACATCTAAAGAAGATCTAATGTGTCCTGAGGGATAGAATCCCAGTCACACATGGTCAGTGGAAGTTGATGTGGGTCACGTTTGATATGACCCATCAGACGAATAAATACAGGGGCATTCAGTCCCACAGGATGAAATACCTCATTAAAGGAAAAAATCAAACGTCGTGTCAGAATTCCATGATAAAATGCGATGACCAGGGCCACTCTTACGAGAGAAAAAGAAATCAAGTCTGATACTGTTGAAAAAAAATTTATATATAATTTGAGAGATGTTATATATATATATGTTTATCAATTACATAAAAAATAGAGACAATTACATTCAAACATACCTCAACCCTATGACGTAGATGCCTCATATAAATGATGTGGATCTGTTGCTTCTTCCCCTGACAGGTCTGTAGTCATATAAAACATTAGTAAGGGTACTATACAAAGTGTCCAAATGATAAATTGGATTGTTCTTAAAAAAATAAAACTCGTACAGTTGTTAATCAAACAAAATGAGATTGAATAATTAGTTGTGAATGAATTTATGAAAATCATAAAGTTAACAAAATAGATATAAAAATTATGTACAAAACCAATCAATGCATAGCCAAATATTATATTCAATTAAAAAAATTCATACAGAACATGAACCATATGATGAATACCTCAATAGGAAGATACACTGACAATAACATCAATATACCAAGAGTTAAATCACCCTAAATATTTATAACTGAATAAACATCTGAAAGTGAGAATTAAAACCTACAAGGATTTATAAAATGGTAGGATAATTTATGATATCCGAGGAAATTCAATACTGAATAGTAGGAAAAAAATTATACCTTTCATTAAGCATGAAAATCGACAATTTCTCCTTCAACAACCACTCTTAACCAATAAATATATTCTTCACATTGAACTATGGTATTTCGATCAAGCTTTTGGAAAAAACAGAATAGTCTTGGGTTCATATTCTTCAAATAAAAACACTCCTCGCTGAAACATTTTGACAACAACATTCCAACTTGGATTCGAATGCAAAGTAATGAAGAATACATGTTCTTCTTGTGATGTCAAAAGGAAAGGTTCATTCTCAACTCATTCCTTTCTATATAATATATAGTTAAAATTAACAAATGAAAACTGATATTGACCGACTTTACATCCACTCACTGGATCAACCCAATTACACTTTAACAATATGTACATCAACCCGTGTGTGTATAAAACTTCAATAATGTATATCAATTGACCATAGTAACAACTAGAATTGAAAAATGGACAACTGATGCCACTATTTTGTGTTGCTCATTTGTTGTCAACATCGTTAATGTGAAATAAAAAACCATTAGCATCTATTTATTTATAACGATGAGCCATTATAGATGGACCCTCATCCAGTTCGGTAAATTCTTCAGTTAGCATGGGGTACCCTAACTCCCTCAACATAGTAACCAACATAATTCATAAAATTCAATACTGATATATACAGAAAGAAATTAGTATAATACTTCACTCATAATGAAAAAAAATTTATACATACATAATGCTTGAACTAATCATGAAATGAAGCATAATGAGATTGTTGAATTTGCAACTCAGTCACACAATACATCTCTTATTTTATCACATTAATGTGTTTCCTGCAAATGATAACATGATGTTTAAATGATCAACTTATGAAAAAAACTTGAAAAAGTTAAACAATAAAAGTGATAAGATACTTACTACATTAATGGTGCAACTAATGGAGTACTGAACAAGATATATCTATGTGATTGTATCCACTCAATGTAGTCCATATCTAATGTGGTTCCTTCTCCAATAGGACCATCATGAATCCAAGAAGGATTATCTAATTTTGTTTCAACATCCATAAGATTTTCTTTAAAAAAAGTAGTACACTCATACATCAAATAACCATTGTCTATTGATGCCTTCGGACGAGCTCTGTTGTGTACAAATCGTTTCAATATACTCCAATAATGCTCAATAGGATACATCCACCTGAATTTCACTGGACCAACATACATTACTTAATCAGTTAGGTGCACTGTCAAGTGGACCATAACATTCAAAAATGAGGGGGGAAATAGTTTCTCAATGTGACAAAGCATAAGTACAATTCGTTCCTTAAACTTTTTAAATCACTCATTCGTTGATTTCTTAAACAAATCTGTCTAAAAAAATTACCCATCTTAATCAGTGGTTGAACAACATTGGGGGATAAACAATCCAAAATTGAGAATGGAATCAACTGCTGAAGTAGTATGTGATTGTCATGAATTTTGAACACTTGTAACGTCTTGCTCGTCAGATTCACACACTTTGTAATATTATAAGAGTAACCATCAGGCACCTTGAGAATCTTCAAAATGGAATGAAATGTCTCTTTCTCCTTTGTAGCATCGTATACTGTGTAGTAGGCATATATGCCTTATTTTCCATAGCTAACTATAAATGAAACTATTTCCTTAAACCCATTTCATCCAAATCACGATGTGCATTAACATGGTCCTTTTCTTTTCCACTAAAACCTAAAATGGTCCACAATATGTTATCACAAACATTTTTTTCAATGTGCATGACATCAAAATTATGCCTTAGCATGATAGTTTTCCAATATAGAATACTATAAAAAATACTTTTGTTTTTCCAATTGTGACTGCGCTGCCTACCCACAGAACGAATATTATGTAGTGGAGGAGCCAAAAAATCCTGAATTTCATATATCGTGTGGATGTTTTATTCCTCAAACTGCGATAAAATTTTGACTCCTGCCATGATCTTTGGTGTTGGGCTGAACTCTCTAGAACCATAAAATTCCACTCTATCTTTTCTGAACCTGTGATGAGGGGAGAGAAAATTTCTATTACCCATGTATGCCCATTTTTTGGAATGTTTAAGCCATAATGATTTTTTAATTTTATTGAAACAAGGGCAAGAAAATCCATTTTTCTTACTCCAGCCTGATAAATTGGCATAATCTGGGAAGTCATTGATTGTCCACAATAAAGAAGCCTGCAGTTTGAACATTTCATTCATTTCATAGTTATAAGTCATCACACCATCGCCCAAAATTCATTCAACTCATCAATCAATGGCATAAGGTAAACATAAATCTTATCCCCCGAAATTTTAGGTCCATCTATAAGAGTGGAAAGTAATATAAATTTTAGCTTCATACAAAGCTACATGGGACGATTATATGAAACCAACACCATGGGACATGTGCTATGAGTTGCACCAAACATAGACTTGAATGGATTTAAACCACATGCTATCAATTCCAATCGGACATTACGATCATCTTTAGCAATTTCGGGATGTGTCTTATCAAAATTCTTCCATGCATGATAGTCCGCTAGGTGGTTTAACATATCACTTTCATGAAATCTTTCTGCATTCCATCTCATTAAATTAGAAACTTTAGATGACATAAAAAATCTTTTCAACCTCGGTTTAAGGGGAAAGTAATGCATTTTATTTATGGAAATCAGTTTCCCATGTATCGCTATCTGACTTTGATGAGTATAATTTCCCTTGTTCTCTTTCCACTTAGAAGCACAAAAAAATGTAAAAATATCCAAATGGGAAGTTTCCTTTCTAAACAACATGCAGTTGTTTCCACATGCATCTATGGTCTCATATGTAAAACCTAAGCTCTCTATCAACATATGAGAATGATAACATGACTCGGTAATCTTAATGTTGACAGGAATGACCTTTTTCAATAACACCAAAATCATGTCGAATGATGTGTGTGACTAATGATTCAATGTCTTAAAATGAAACAATTCCATGATAAATGACAATTTATTGTAAGAAGCACATCCAGGATATAATTCTGTTTTTGCATCATCTAGTTCTTCATAAAACCTCCTCGAATCACAATCTGCACCATAGTAAAGATTTATCTTACCGGTGTCAAGATTCTGGATGTCAATGCCTTCATAATCCAACCCACATACCATTTCAGTAAGCATTTCATGCATTGGATCATTCATCCTTGCATCAACATCCATCTGAACTGTATCCATATTTTGAAAATGAACATATTCTTCTCCATGACGAGTCCAACTCTTATAATTTTTCATAAATCCATTAAATAAGAGGTGATCTCTCACATTATCTTATGTGAATTGATATCTGTTAGCACGTTTTATATATAGACAACTAATATAGTCACTTTCAAATCCTCTGGTGAAGTCAATAAACTATATAATGCCATTGAAATATTCTCTTGATGTTCTATTTGGAAGATAAATCCAACTCTTATCTATAATAATATCTATATAACAAAAATATACACAACACTTATTACATTTTCATTTTTCAAATCAACTATATTTAAAATGAATACTAATATATTGTTTGTAAACCATTGATAAAATAATAATGAAAGTGAAAGCTCATGTCATACCTGATTGTGCTACAAACCAGGAAGGGAGGGGAGCCGAAGGTGGTGCTGTGAGGGAGAGGAGAGGCAGCGAAGGGGATCTAGAGCCAGAGGCAGTGCAACGAGTGAGGGGACTAGTGGCGGTGGTGGCGGGGAGCCAGAGGAGAGGCGGCAGTGAGGTGGCGATGGTGCAGTGAGGGTGTGACAATGAGGGAGGGGACCATTGACAATAGGGAGCTGGAGAGGATGGGCGGCATCAGTGAGGGGAAGAGTAGTGACCGTGCAGGAAGAGAGGGGACCATGGGCAATGGGGAGCCAGAGTGGATGGGCGGCAGCAGTGAGGGGACGAGTAGTGACCGTGCAGGGAGGGTGGGGACTTGGCGGCGACAGTGTGGCAAGGGAGGGGATAGTGAGGGAGGGGACGAGGGGGAGGTGGTGCATCGAGGGTGGGGGATGAAGAGGGAGGGGACGGGGGCTGGCGGGGAGCTGGAGTAGAGTGTAGTTATGGGACGTGGGACAGGCAGTGAGGGGGGGGGGGGGGGGGGGGCTGTCCAGGGTGCAGGGAGGGATGTCCGGGGTGTGGGGGGGCTTGTTCGGGGTACGTGGGGCTGTCTGAGGTATGGGGGGACTGTCCAGGGTGCAGAGGGGGCTGTTCGGGGGTGGAAGGGGGGGGGCTATCTGGGGTGTGGGGAGGGGGAGGGTTGAGGGGGCGGAGGGACGAGGGAGGAGGGAAGAGGCCAGAGGCTAGAGAGCAGAGGGGTCGGAGGATGGCCGGAGGGCAGGCGGAGCAGGAGGGCGGTGGGCGGGCAGAGGGTGGAAGGTGGTGAGGGTGGTGAGGGTGCACGACGATGGGGGAGGTTGCATGGGGGAGGTCATAGGGTTACGACGAGGGAGGGAGCATGGTGAGGTCGAGGGTGAGGGAGGAGGGCTCGCGAGGGGTAGGGGGTGCGCTGAAGCCACCTTTTTTTTTGGCAAAGTTCAGCGACCGCCAGAGGCGGTCGCCCATGTAAGGGGGCTTCAAAGACCAATATTGTAGTAGTTTAAATATATATATATATATATATATATATATATATAAAATTTAAAGGAAACATCGTAGGTCATGGGGAAAGGCCCGTCACAACCATCCAAGCCGCTGAGACTCGAACCCAGTATTAAAGGGAGACTGTGGCACGCACTTTCGTCATCAACCACCAGGTGACTTAATTCCATGATTATCATTTTAATTTTTCTCTTTGAACACCTCTCCCATATTACCTTATATGTTTTCTTTAAACACTGGGGACAATATTATTCTATGTTGGGGGGGAGATTAAACAAAAAATGATTTTTTTTGTGATTAAGAACATGTGTGGAATGAAAAATTTAATTAACCTTGGATATGATAACACACATTGAAAACTATAAAATTGGATACCAAATAATTTTGCATGCCTTGATTATGATTTTAATGCAAGTTTATGTTCATGAGCATAGTTTTTTGAAAGTGCGGTTCTCTAATGTGATTTTTCAATGTTTACGTTTTTATCCTCTTAATCAAAATGAAACAATGCACGTCTACTAGATCTTGGGTTTAAATTTGAGTTCCTGGGACCCTTTCATCATATCATAGCGTTCTGGGGTCACTTTTAGTTTAATTTGAGTATAAAAAAATAAAACAAAAATTGGAAAAAAATAATGACCACATAGAGAAATGTTTTTTCCAAATGCGTGGCGTCTAGAACATGGGGATCATGACACCATAGTTGTCTGGACCAGAGTTAAGAATTATATCTCTATTTTAGAGCATGGAATTGACAATATGTGTGGAATCTGTAACTTGGGGATCATGACTCCATAGTTTTCTTGCCCAGAGTTAGTCTTTTCATATCTAATGTGGTTTAAAAAATCAATAAAAAAATCAAATAAAAAAATGGATACTCATATTAATCGTTAATTTGATTCCCACCTAGCACTTCTATTTTCCCCCCTTGAACAAAAAATAGGCCCCATGTCTTTTGTGATGCACAACACATCATTATGCTTAATTGAAGGTGGATGAAATGTGACAATGAATTTTAACCAAGGAATGAACTTGGGCTTGGGATATGCTTATGGACCTAGCTTGTTTTAAATTATTTTGATGGGTTTCATAATTTTTTTTGGTATGAGGTCTTTGGTTGAGCAATGTGTATTAAATTGTTTTTGGAAAATAGAATTCGAATTTCATATTTGAGATATATTTTGCTCGGGATTAGAAAAACTCAAGTTGGGGGTATGATTAGCCACTAAAAGAAGATAATATTCATTGTCAATATCTTAATATTCATTTATCCAAAGTCCATAAACAATTTTTTTAGTTCATTACATAAATAGAACTTCATTTCACATTTCAAATGCAATTCATGTTTAAATTAAAAATTCGGGGCCAATCAATCATCTTTTTATGGACAAAAATATATTAATTTTTTAAATTTGATTTTTTTTATATGATTGATCAATTTCTTTGGAATATTTTATCTTATATGATTGATGGATGAATCCCAATAGATGATGGATATTTTTTAGCATGAATGCCAACTTTTTTCAGATAAAGCATAATGGGCCTAAGGCCCATCAAACAAATTTGGGGCCTATAAAACAACCCAATGAAGCACAAATTTTTACAGTTGAAAGAAAAAAATGTGGGGATCATTTTATTCAACTGTGGAAAGAGCTAATTTCGATGTTTTCATGGATACATATGGATCCAAAGTTAACATTTAAATGGTGGGCCTGACTTGAACGCCCATAATGTCTTACCACAATTTTGATCATAACATCCAAACAGATGCACCAAATTGCCTAAAATTTTTACAGATAATATAGGATAGATGGAAGAGAATATTTTTCTTCTAAAACACCTCCGTATTAGGCCTCCTTTAATAAAAAATTCACACATCAAAACAGTGGATGAATCTGGATGAATTTCTGGGTCAACTTTGAAACGTCAAATTCCTTTTTATTTTATCACCCTCATTTTAACTCTCCCAATTAATGGAAATGGAATTTATTATTGTGGGGTGTCTCCATGTCTCCTAATATGAATATATAAGGATTTTTTGGTAAAGGGAATTATCAAATAATATATTTCATTCAATATGAGTTTTTATTTCATCCATTTTATTTCTTTCAATTGTAATTTCCTACTTTTATTTTGTAATCGCATCATCAATTTTCCCATGTATGTTTTTCTTCCACATTTTGTATCTTAATTATTGTTGTTCTTATTATTAACTTTTTCTTGTCGTTTTCTTCACACGTTGATACATTGAATCTAGGTGTTAATTTATTCACAACTGCACTTGTGAATTCAATCACTCAATGGTGGAGTGTTTGTTATTTTAATATTTTTCTTCCTATTCAATTACCCCCCCTTAAGTTTAAATCCCACTTCAATTGGTGGAATAACATCAATGGAGGGCTCCAAAATTAAGGGTTGATCCAAGGGAGTAGCAAGATCAGGGATTGGATGTTATTACATGTACTTAATATTTAAATCTTTTTGTTATTTTAGGATATCCATTAGATTAATTACATTATTTTTCATCTTCGTCAACTTTAATGATGATACATTTTGAGTTCTAGTATGATATATTTCCTTAGAGTGCACTGTAAAGTGATCCTCAAAGTGAATTGGTTATTGGACTTGGAATTGTGTATGGATTAAATTGGTGAATTATTTCGAAGAATTATCTCATTGTTTGGATACATCTTGAATTAATGACATGAAATATTGAAGAAAAGAAATATATCCAATCCACCCCAAGAAAAACCCTAAGATCAACCCATCATCAACAATTGTTTAGTTCACATCATTTTTCTTGTCCATTATTTAATTGTTATCATTAGTTATCCAATTATAATCTATCTCAAAGTTGTCCACTTCATAGCCAATCCATCAACAAATTTGAATGTCTCAAGGTTTCTTCATCGGTCCCTGTGGATTCAATCCCCACTTGTACTTCAACGACTACTTTTACTAGTAGGGTAAATTTGGGCACAACCAGGAATTAAATTAACCAAGCAATATCCACAGTCGAGTACGGAATATCAAGAGTATAATCTCTTACCATAATCCTCTATGATTATGATATGAGTTATAGGTATTGTACATGGAGAAAAGATGTTCCTGTCAGGATAAATCCAACCTAAAGGTACCCATTTTCTCACTATAATTATATAAAATTATATTTACAAGATTATAATTTACCAAAACTAGAAGTCTCTTCATATCTAAAGAGTATATATTTTATCCATAATTCTATATCCCAATATATCAAATGTGGACACTCTTGAAGGGAAAATTAATTTTGGATTAGCTATCCTAATAATATAAGGTCTTTTTATATTGTAGAAAAATGATGAGAGTGTTAACTATTTCTGGTTTGGAGAGAACTTGATAGTTCATGAAAATGATCTTCCTAATTTTTGAGGATTGGGTATTCAATCTCTATCTACCATTAATCTAATTTTTCAAATACTAGAAGATTTTCTGGGAAATCTAGGGGTCTTTGATGTTCAAGAATCACTGTTGCAATCCTATGTAGGAATACCTATGTAAGAAGAATATTTTCCATATCACTAGTTGCAAATGTTTATACATATTTAGAAGGATGAGTTTTCTTTTTCAAATATTTATATGAAATTTCAATTAATTCAAGGATTTTTTACATCTAGTCAGTAGTGGAGTTATCTAGACTGAAATTTTTATCTTTGCTATGAGCATTAGAAAGACAAAATAATCTATTTTTATTCTCATAAATTTCAAGGACATACATAGATATTTAAATATTTTTATTATCCCTAGTAATCATATAATCATGAGGATTAAAAGCAACATCATCTTGTCAACATAATGAAGAAGTATGACCCATTTTGGCACTATCATCCTCTTTAATGATCACAATCTATTTTTCATATTCACTTTCAACACTAGTACAATATTCACTATTTTCTTGGAGGATTTCTTGAGACTGTAGAATGAACTGATTTATTTCTAGAGAGAACAAAATTATATAACCAATATTATCTGATTTAAAACTCATCATACGAGTCATACTAGCAAAACATGTGTTAGAGGCTTCCATCTACACTCGCTCCACCAAATAAACCCATGTTACCATCTATTTTGGTTTCTAAAAAATAACATCATGAGGGCCATTTTAATAATCTGACATTTTTTTAATGTGTATACCAACTATTATAATGGTTTCATTGATCAATGGGTCTTATTAACTTCCTTACAATATTTATCATAATTCAGTATCATCCCCTTCTTTTAAAATTTCATACAATTTGTAATGGAATACCCCACGATTTTATAAAATCCACAATACGTATGTTTATATTAATAATCCTCCTTGACATCCTACCTATTGTCATTGAAAATAAAATAATACTTAACCTAGAAGATTCTTTTCCATATCCACCTCTACTAATGTTCTATAATAAAATCCAAGATCTCCATGAAGTGTCATTGACCAATTTAAATTAGACATCAAATGTAGGATGTCAGATCATTTAAAATTTTTGGATTCCAAAAAATGAGCTCAATACATATATTTATACCAATACCTATAAAGTAGATTATTTATTTAAAAAGGGTTAAATTTAAAATCTCACTCCAAGAGACTAAGGAGTATAGGTCTAAGGTGAATATTCCCTATGTTCAATAAAGCATTCATGTTCTCTATGTCCCTACTAATAGAGTGAAATTGTCTCTTACTAATTAGAATAAGTTTCCCATCACATACCTTCCACCATTTTACTATCCTAGTTTTCAGATACGTAAATGACCAAGGTTTTTATCCATTGTAGTAGCTTATAAGAGCTAAAAGTGAATGTTTTATTAGATAAAATCTCTATTGAAAAATATTCTTATATTCCATAATTGGAAGAATATTGTCATCAAGCTTAATGATATTATAATATATCCTCACATCTTCTCCTCCATAATTAATATATCCAGTGAGATCATATAGAAAGGCGATACCATTGATTTTCGACCAAATACAATCCTATTCTTCTATGGTTTTAGATCTTTGCATTAGTTCCATCATTTATCCATGAATGAAATTTTCCTGGATGGATCAAACAATTATTTAGTTCCTCCATGATTCATCCACATAATGAATCATCATTTTCATATTGAAAAATTTTCATTTCCATGGGAAGATATATTCTTCACTTATCAATATTTTTATTTTTTTAATTCTTCTCACCTATAATTATTCTATTGATCCAATAAGAACATATATAGACCTTTAGTTGATCTATAATAATTAAAATAAATTTTTTATTAATCCCTTTTTTAATTTTATTGGTAAATATTACTTTATTATTATTATTATTCTTGATTATTATTGATTCAGGTGGTTAGAATGTATGTGACACACATTCATTATTTCTTCCCATAATGTTTATTATATTCATGAATTGAGAATAGATTAATTACATATGTTGATCTCATTCCATATATAACAGAATGTTAATGAGATAAATAGTGATGTGTTTCAAGATCTTAGATCCAATAGAGGGAATAAGGGTTGAGTATCATCAATTTAGGGAATTAACATCACCAAATTATAAGAGTACTATTTAATGGTTCCAAATTTTTAATGAGTATCTGATAAATTTCTTGCAAACATTTTCTTTAACATAGTAAATGGGACCGAATGTAAGCTAATTATGGTGTGTTGGGAAAGATTCATTAACATAATAAAATGGAGAGGGATATATGATATTTTTATTATCTCACTATGTAATATTGAAAAATTGAGATATAAATTATAAGAAGTGATAAGATAGTGTAGAAATTAACAAAAATTATTTTCATTTGTTTTATCTAACAATATAAAATAATTTATTTAATTTTATTCACTTATTGAAAATACCCAATTTTAGTCTTTTAATATAAAAAACTACTAAAAAATAGTAATTAATAAGTGTACTGAGTAGGGATCTTTTAGAGATAACCTGGGTTTATGCCATGTAGAGGTTCACAAAAAACCTATTTTAAGATTTTTCATTATATTCCATAAGAAAATATATCATTACCTATTATTTATATTTTTGATAAATATTTTCAGTATTTTTGTTATAAATATTTAAAAATATAACTTATTTGAAACTCACCCACTACCATGATCAGTATTGTTTCAAACATTTCAATCCAATTGATGGTGTCTCTAAATATCATCGACTTGTATTCCATGAACCAAGATCCATGATAACTCTATGATAAATCTTATTATTATCATGAATTTAATAAAACTATACCCATAAACCAATCCAATCCAATTTGATTACATCTCATTACTAAAGAACCAATAATAGTGGTTATAGATGAATTAAAGGACTTTACATTGCCTATTAAATATAGATTCATAAAAAAAACTACATGGGGAGAATTTAATTCTATATAAAGAAAATTTGAGGGATAACTACTATATAAATTCATTCCAGTACTGTTATATTAAAACTAATATACCCACCAATTTCTGTTATACTAAAATTTATAATTATATTTACAATTATATTCCCATAGTGATATCAAATAGAAATAATTAGAATCGGTTGTTCAAGATGAGAAAATGGTGGAAAATATTTTTATTTTCGTTGAGTTAGATAAGGAATCTTTCATATAAAAAAAATTGATTAAAAACATCTCTACATAAACAGAACTATAAGCTAACCCACTACTTGATATATTTGGTATATTCTTAGTGTATTATGTATTCCTTAATGCTATAAATATAGAGGACTCATACCATATCCTAACCCCACAATTTTAGTTGTTTTACATTTTATAGCAGGTAAAAGTAGATATTATGGAACACTGCGTCCTTTAAGACTAACTCAAATGTAAGGGAACATATGTCAATTTTGGGGGTTTTTATTAATTAATCCTCATCCTCAATTTGATAGATGGTTATCACAATAACCTAAATTCTATATAAAATCAATCCACAATAGCTATTAATAGATTAACTAGGACTTTATTCCCTTTATATTTTTTATTTTATATGTTTTTCTTTTAAAATATTAATTATATCAATTGTTTTTATATAAATTTATAGTATAATGTGTAATAGAGCTTAAATAAAGCTACCACTAGTCAATTATAAGGTTGTATCCATCCAGTATTGTTTTCTAATTATTATCCAATTATTTTTTTATACTTATTAAACATTAATAAGGATAGTAAAAAATATGTATGTGGGAGGGATATCAACATGTTTACAGAATTTTAAATAATGAAATGTATTTTAAAAGTTTTGTATTTTGTTAATGATAATATTAATATGTATTGGGTGATGAAGGAGAACCTAATTAATAAATTTCTTTAAGAACCCCATGATCGTAAAGTGTTTCATAAAAAGGTAGATCATAAAGTGTAAGAAGCACTTTCGAGATCCACAAGGGCTTAAGTATTATATATGGTTATTATTGAGAATTTTATATTCATTTATATGTTTTGAATGTGATATAATTGAATTTTTGGAATTATAAAATAATAGTATAGGAAAGAGTGTATCTTTATATAACAACCCAGTCTTTTATAAATGAAATTCCATTTTTAATGAATTAATGAATTATTATGAAATCTAGTTATAGAAAACACATGCACTACTTTAGTTAATTTAAATAATTATAAAATATATCCTGTAAGATTTAAAAGACCATTATGCATCATAAATTTTGATATAATGTACTTTAATATTAGTATAATTTAGGAGTTATGATAGAGCCTAGTTGAAATAGAAAGAATAAGAGTTGGCCTTGACTAGATGGGCTATACTATATGAAGCCCAATTATTGGAGCTTCTGAGGTAGATGGTGTCACCTAATTTTACCCTTATAAACCCCAAACTGAAATTCAAAAACTAATCATGAATAAAAATATCAAGAACACAACTCAAACATTGTTAGTTGTACCACCCTAATATAGTGCCACTATAGCGCATCATAAAATACTTTGGTGTATACAGGTGTAATACGGGGTTATGTATTTATACTCTATTATATGAATTTGTACATTTTATTTTCACTTATAAAATGATTATGAGTATCTTTTTTATTATTACTTCATTTATATAAATATAAATGGTTTTAAGAAAAATATAAATTTTGTACGAAGAAACAAAAATTTTAATTTTCAAAAATATATTATTCTAACTATGTTTTAAAAAAATAATAAATTTTTCAATAAATATTACATTCACATAAAATTCTTATCAAGAAATATTAATTTTTATGTATCTCTTATTGTAATGTAATGAATTATAATATAATCTTTATAATGGTTAAAATATTGATATTCTTATAAAAACAAGTTTTTAATACTAAATAAGGGTTTTCATTTAAGAGTTTAAATTTTCATGTTTAGTGAATTATTTTCATTAAATAAATATTATTTTTTAAATCAGTTTGTAAAAGGTATCCAATAGTTAATTTTCATTAATTCTCTAATATAGAGGATTTTTTTGATAAAATTTAAATAACTTATAAATATACAATTACTACTATGACGTCATAATTAATAAAAAATTATATAATAAATTTCCTAAAATGAATCCATTGAATGATATAAACATTACATTTTAAAAAATGTTTTTAAGTTATATGATTACTTTTATAAACCTATAATGAAAAAATGATATTTTATGTTAAGATATTAAAATTTGTTCATTATGAACACGACTCACATCCACATCCCTAGTGGTATTATTTTAAAATGTTTAGTTAATGGAATTATAAAATTTTATAACCAAAAATTTTTATATATGTGAGGGTCCATTAAATTTATTTTTAAAACTCATGTTTTTATTTGATAATGCTTAGAGTTTAATAGATGGTTTTGGGAGCTTTTGGGACTTGTTTGGAGCCCTAAGTTCAGGTTTTCAGAGAAGTAGTTAAAGGGACATGGTTGGTGAATTGTTAGTAGTTACCATGTGGCCCATATATAAGAGGATCATTGTTTGAAAAATACTGTGAGGGAGGCTGTATGTCCATGATTTTTTGGAATCTATGTTGTAGAGCAAAAATTCATGGTTAGAACATGGTTTTCTAAGCACACACCTAACTATGCAAGGAGAGTGTCATATGAGAAGTGTTTCTACATAGTTGGGGCATGATTTGGTCAACCCTATGGTAAAACCATGTACCCCATAAAATTGGTGAATTATCATTTTCCCCCTTATTCTATTTAACATATATTATTCTATTTTCCTCCCCAAAGAACACAATATCCCCTCCTTTAAATTAAGAGCACCATCCTCCTCTCAAGATGGTATTTGGGCTATTTTATACATTTATCATTGTAATAACTAACATTTTGTAACATTTTATAGAGATCAATAAGCTCCTAAATAATCTTACTTCCTTTCATTTTCACTATCACACTATGGAATGAAAAATCATTGTGATCACATATGCCCTATTTTCCAAAAAATTTCCTATATCCTTAATTCCTACCATTCATTCAAAAATTATATGGTAATAATATACAGAGAGACTACTACCCATATAAGGTAGGTGAATCAAGGATTTTCCATAAACATCATGTTGAATATATTATGCTCCATTTTTCCAACCTCCAAACCTTCCATTCACCACTATTTAAATATTAAATAAAATTATTAATTTTTTATCCCCTTTATTATAATGGATCTTGATAGCTATTTCATTATTGATTTTTTTCAACCTTGAAATGAGCCTCACATTAGTTAATGTCCCAATAAATTCCTATGAATTTTATTCCATAATATGAAATTAATCAACTCCTGAGGTGTGTTGAATTTTGTATATTAAATTAAATGACATAATTGAATTAAATGAATGGTATGAAATCATTTTGGGACCTTATAAATTATTGTGTATTTGAATAACCTTATTAGTAGAGTTGGTTTATGACTTATAAATGAATTGAATTAATGAAAATAAATAAACATAGTGATTATTTTATACACCCTCAAATACTAGTATATGAAATTTAACCACGCTCTAAGGTGTGTTAACATTACCATGTGTATATATATAAATGAAGTGGTTAATTTACTTAAGATGAAGGTGGATGGTATATAAATTTAGCATCACCCTTTTATAATTATAAAGTGTGAAAATAAATTTCATTGTTATTATGTATAATTTATTATTATTACTAGTATTTTCATTCCAATTTTTTGACTTGGAAACTATTAGATATGTCCCATTACTCACACACTTTTCCATGGTTTAGAGTACAATACATGGTGATCCTTATTTATAAAAGGGTGGTTGGAAATGGTGATTCATTAACTTTTTATGTTTTACTGGACATGATGTTGTTTCACCTTTGATACGATATTGTAAATTCAGATCTAAATCATTGTATTATGCTCAAACATGGTGATTCAAACACCACATGAATTATTAAAATTTTTCTCCTACTATCCATTATATCATGGCACATTGAACATAATTATAGGGCTCACCTAAGGGTTTCATAATAATGGTACACCCATTTTTATATTACAAATGACTACTAAGAATATAAAATATGTTAAACATTATAGTTATCTTATCTTATAATTTTTCATTAAATCCTCAACTATATTACATGAGTCTAGGGTTTCTTATGACTACTCAGATACTCATATATTATTATGATGTCACTTATGGATTATAGTGAATAAGTGGGGATTAGAAGGGTGTCCTATGAGGCCCCTAGGATAGAATGGTTTATTTATTTATTAAACCATTTCAATATTACAAAACACTTTTTATATTATACTAAGTAATTGGAATGTATTAGACACAATTTTTAAAGGTATACTGATTTTATATCACACCTTGTTCAGTTTAATAATTGGCACCTAAATAGATTCATTGGATGTAGGTAGGTACATGGGTATAGTTTAAATATTTCATGCTTGATTTCTTATATTTGGATGGATTATAATAGTAGAATACCAATATTATACTCATGAAGATAGTAGGGATAATTTATTGTCTATTTTTTATTGAATGTTTTATATTCCCTCTAAATTATTTCTATGTAATCCTATTTTTTATAGATTATCAAAATAAACCAATTTTTTATATGAATGTGGATGTTGTTTTGTAACTATTATAATGTTTCCCTACAAATTATTATTATATTTGGATGATTTCTATTTTTCTTGTTCATTTTATTTAATATTCTAATTACTCTAATTATTCTTCACTGTGCCACACTATGATAAAGTGGTAAATTCTCCCTACCATACAATTTAAACCCTTCAATTATAGTTAGTAGACCGTGGTATATGTGGAGGTGATCTTAAGTCAACATGAGTAGCTGGGCTCTATCAATTATGAGTGAAACTAGTCAAGGACATTTCAAGTGGTATAAACTATTTTTTTCTTTTCTAATTAATGTTCTGGTTTGTAGTCTGGAGACTAGAAATGTGTCAAAATTTCATAATGTGGCTATTCATTGGAGTCGGCAACCCATGTAAAGGGAAAACCAAAATTACCGATGATGGGATTATTGTTCTAGATTATGACTATAACATTTATACTACCTTCACCATTGGGTTATTCACATGATTTATTGTGTTCATTGTCAATTTGGATTATCTTTAGCACTTGTAAAAATATGGAATTGATTTATTTATCAGGGTTTCAATATAGTAACTTGAGGATTTACGTGTCATGAATATGTCATGCCACATTTACATCATTATGTGAATTTCGTGAAGCATTTCCCATGTCCCTTGAGTGATATATATAATAGTGAATATTGTGTTTGCAAGATGAATTAGGTAAATAATTGTTTATTAAATTAATTTACTTAATTTAAATGGTGTATGACCATATAGATTTATCTTGGAACCCTAAGTTAAAAATTAGGACTTGTTTGAGCAATAGAAATTGAGTTATAAGAACTAAAATGTAAGTAGGATGTGATTAAATTAATTCCAATTGTAATTTATATATCCTATAATTTGATAAATTGGGAATGTTGATTCATCTAACGGATTAAACATATAATTGTCATTATATCTTCATACCATATGTAAGGGATGGGTTGTAGTTACTTGATATTACAATTATCACTTACAAAGCATAAGGATTTATAACTTGGGAATGGTAACTCATCTATCCAGATCTTGATACATATAAATATTAAATTTCTTGTTCAAAAAAGTAAAATTAAATTGATAATGATAAATTAGGATTCTAATTACATCTAAAAGATCATTTTACTCTATAAAATTCTATTGACACTCCGTATACTAGAGTTTTTATCATGAAACAGAGAAACTGAACATGACTCATCATTAATAGTGGGAAAATGGTAGTGTCTCTTGTGATACATATGATTTTATATATCACATGGGGATGTATTGAGTAGCAGGAAATGAGTTATTTAATCTTATAAAGTAATTATTGTACCTATCCTTATAAATTACCCATGATCTATTTTATTATATAACATTATTATAAGTCTCGTGCATGGAATTATAGAATGATTCCACCATGAAGAACTCTACTCAAGAATCTGAAAGGTGGAAATGACCAGACTCTGGAGGTGGTGGACCATTAGTTACAACAATTATATCTTATAGTATCACATAGTTCACCACCTATTATACTTGATATAGTTAACACTACTCACTATTTATAATATTTCAATTGGTCAGTGTAGTCTATATAGTGTTCTCTATGGTGTACCCTTTCTATGGAAGAATTGCCTTTAGAGTTCTTATAATAGAACCCTCATACTTTTATAGGGGAAATCAGTCCCCAGGTTTTTGAGTCATGCTTGGAGGCCATAATATCTACATTCTAGAATAATGTGGCACCTCCTAGGAGGAGTTTGATCCTCACTATAAACATGCTTCATGAATCTACAAAATTTTGTTGGGATATCTTAATCATGATAGTCATTATCAGGAAATGGTCTGAATGTTTTTTATACTACATTCTATGATAATTTTTTCTTGAGATATTTAGATCTGAATGATTTATGTAATTTTAACACTATAGTAGGGAACTATACGTGTTATGGGCTATATAGATCAGTTTAATAAGATTAAGAACCTAGAATTGGTTCTTCTAGGTGGATATGTGATTTGATGATGGAATCAGGTATGATATTTGATCATTGATGAACATCTTTAAGTTCCCAGCTGTGTCTAGATTAGTGAATCAATCCCTCGTTATTGAGAAAAACATGAGGGAGGATATATGTTTTCGGTCATTGTGGTGCAACACCACGGCTGAATAGTAATTCATCACATAGTTAGAAGCTTTAAATAGACGGTTCTTGTTAGATTAGTGGCAGTCTGAGTATACAAACTATTATCTATTAGGTATTCCATCAGTGTAGGAAGGAATGTATAATAACCCTCAGTTTCATAGAGACTTTGTTGAGTGTTTGACTTTTATAATGATGAAGCATCTTCAGCACTTATTTAAAAATTTTCCTCCATCTGAAAGTGGATGTTAGTCTGCACAAAATACATGTTTAGTAGAAGGCTTAGTATCCCCGATCCAAGAAGTCTATTGGAGTACAAATAACAATTTAGGGTGAGGAGGTGGTCGTGGCCTAGGGATATAGACATAGGGATTACAACGCAAGTAGAGGAGACATGCCCATGATAGTAAGGTTCTTTCTTAGGAAATTGGATCGAGTAAAATATATAATATGCACCCAAAACCTAAGGAACTGAGTTTTAGGAATTCTATAGTTTTAGGTATAATTTTATAGAATATTCCTTTTTTGTATTATTTTTTCTATATAGGTGAATATATTTCATTCATATATTGGATAATTTAATAATGTATAAATCGAGTTTTAATGTGGAGTAATGACTCTAGATAGTCTATTGGAAGTCTAATCAGGGAGTGCACACTGATGAAAAGAATTCACCCTTTATATTGGTTGATATTCATTCATATAGAACCTATACATCATAAAGATGTCAGACATTGAAATTATTCTCAATATGGACTAGTTTGTACCTTATCATTATCATGTTGATTTCTATCACTAGAGGGTGTGATTTACATCACCCAAGGGTGGTAACTATGTTTAAAAAATAGAATGGGATATCTAGGAAACTCGGGATGTATTAGATCACTATGGGATGGGTGTATTGATGACCCTAATTATTATTATTCTTTTGGATGATCAATGATATCACTAATCATTTCCCTCGAGTAGTACTTTGTTTAAGGTATGTCTTCTGTGATGAATTTTTTGGGATACCTCCTCTAAGTGTGTTAATGTTTAAAATTAAACTAGTTTCAGGAGAAGCACCAGTATTTATTTATACTTATTGTATGTATCATAATATGATTAAGTAATCCATGATATTATTGGAGGATTTGGATGCCAGTGGAATTATCCCACCCAATACATCACCATGGGGTTCAATTTTCTATCTTAGTAAATAGTCTGATGAAACCCTTATGATTTAGGTGTATTACCATCTATTGAAATATCTTATGGATAAGAAATAATATCCAAACAAAATTTAAAGGATGTGTTTTTTTATTTTTAATGATATTTTTTCTTCTCCAATATTGATTTTAGGTTAGGAAATCATCATTTAAGGGTTATAACTTCATACATACCATGAAAAATATTTCATATTAGAAATATGGTAATGTAGATTAATGTCAAGATTTTGACAACAATTTTGATGGATGTAATAGTATTTCCACTCATATCTTGATTCATTTATGGTTGTATTCATGGATATGATATTTTTTTACTCACCGAATCTCCACAATCATGCTAAACAACATGGTATTTCATTGAGAACAATGATAGAGAATATTTTGTTTTCCATGATAACAAAATTACACTTATGGATTGACCGTGTACACTATCTAGAAAAAACTATCTTGGAGGTAGTAGTATATATTTACATAGAAAAGTTGAGGGTTTTGGTTTTTTAGGATCATCCCAAGAATGTATTTGACAAACAATGTATATTGGGGCTGCCTTGATATTGTAGACATTTTATTGAGGATTTGTATTTCTTAGAAGAAACCATTACATGAATGACCAAGAAGGGTGATATATTTTCATGTTTGAAGAATTTTATAAATAAAATAATGAGTTTAAAGAAATAATATATTCAATGAAAATATTAATTCTTCTAAACCCAAGAAGAATCTATACAGTAAATTATGATTCATCAGAATTAGTATGGGAGAAGATATGGAGTATTTTTATTGATTCATAGATTATTTGACTCATTATTAGAGGTCTTACAAGAATAATTATATTTTTAACTATATCATTGTAGCTACATAAGTAAATTAAATTAAATTTTTTAGGAAAAAATAGTTTATAAAGAGATTTTTTGGGGTATACAGACCACAAAAGCCTCAAATGAATCATCTAGATTCTTGTGATTTGAATAACTAATAATGAATATTGGTTGAATACCTATATTAAATTGATAATTTTATTTATTTTATGTATAATAAAGGTAATGTTGTCCAAAAAACTCTGACTAGGAATAGTAAGACACAATCAGTTTAGGAAAGTGAATAATAAATGGCACCTAAAGGACATATTTTTGTTCTTCATTTAGGGGTGTGGGAATATATCTAGAACCATGTAATCACATTGATATTGGAAACCAATTCAATTAATTATAGAGTAAATACGCGGAATATTTCATATCCTGAGGTATTTTTCCTATTTTAGAGATCATCAAGAGAGGAACCACTTCCTTGTTAAGTCATTTATGTGGAAAAGATCTTCTGCATCTATGTGTGTGTCTGGGTTCCATCAAACTGATGAGAGGAGTTGATATGAGAGTCACATAGATTTTTTAGAAATACATCCTAATATCATGAATATGTAATGTGACTTAATCCAAAATTATTAGTATTTGGGTATGAAAAAGGTGATAGTTGGTTATGTTACCTAGTGTTTTACTTCTCATTAGGTGAAAGTAGAACATCAGCAGAAAGTTGGACTTTTATTTCATCGCCGATTACTAAGTGTAAATGAGATAATGTAACCATGTATTTTATGATGTGATAGATAGTTCCCCTTCAATTTATTTATGCATCATTGGAGATAATTAGTGGACTGACAATGGATGCCCACTTCTTGACTATTTATGATAAATTTTTATTGGATGAGGTAGAAAGTCATTATGTAAAGAAGATCATACACTATAATGGAGTTATTTGTACCATCATCTCAAATGGAAGTTCTAAAATTACATATAGGTTTTGGTAGGGGTTATATATAGAATAGTGATAATAAGAACTTTGGAGTAAATGAAATGACCCACACACCCACAGTAAGTTCGGGCATATGATATTGATGTTGGATGAAATTCCCTGAAAATGTGCCCATGGTTTTCTAGGTTCTTTGCAAAAACACCCAAAACGTTCTTAATTTTCATACAGAAATACTTTCCAAGATATTATTGAGATGGATCCTTTTTATTCCCTTTACGATAGGTCATGATGATCACCCATTTGTTTGTTAGAGGTAGTAGGGTTAGTGATACTCAGACCTTATCTCAAGTAGGATATGTATGATCAAGTCCAACTAATTTGTAAGTGAAACCATATATATCAATCAAAAAAATTATAATGATGATCTTAACAAATGAAATCTATTGCATTAAGTGGGAGATCACTTCATATTTCTTGTTCCTCCTCAACTAGGGCATCGACAGATTTAGAGGCATGGGAATCAATCACTTTTATTCGAATGACACTTTGATATTTTTGAGAGAGTGGGTACAGTACCATATACATTTTAGTTATCTTAGTTTTAATGGGTTGTTATATATATCATTCATGATTTATAACTTTTATGATAACTATGAGACCCATATCATTCCCTTTATCTTTTTAAGCAGTAGTTGAATGTTGACTCTTATCTTTATAATTATCTAGTGAATATTATTGATTGGAGTGTGAAGCCTTACTGAAGAATGTTTGTTCCTATAGTTTGGGTGCTATGGAATCATGACCATGTATAGGATGAGACATGAGAGAGATTAGTAAATGTATGTTCCCATTGGATGGATCTTTTTTCATTTGATGTTAAACAACCTTCAGAAGGAAAACTATAGTGACACCATGTATGGCCCTTATACATGCCTATAAATTTGAAACAACTTCTAAGGTGAGTTAAGATTATTCCTTATGAATGAAATAAAAAAATTGAATAAAAAAAAAGGATCTATAAATTTGTTTTCCCTCTAATACTAGGCTATGAAATTGAACCACCATCTAAGGTGGGTTAACTTCCCCTTAAATATATATAATCATTTTTTCTATTTGTGTTAAATGGAATATGGATTTTATAACAATGTCACTCAAACATTTATTAATTATATAGCATGAAAATTTCAATTATTGTGATTATGGATAGATTGATGCCATCACTGGTAATGGATTTCCCATTTTTTGAATGGGAAATTGTTGGACATGTCACATGAATCACACGCATCACCTTGGTATAAAATACTATAAATTGTTATCCTCATGCTAGTTAGCATGGAGAATCATGGTATTTCTCTCCTTATTATGTACTATTGGAAATGGAAATATTTCACCTTAGATAAGATATTAGAAATTGTTATCTAAATCCTTGTATTACATGCATACATGATAATCTAGGAACCATATGAAATATTATGATATGGATCCTACTATTCCTAGAATAGAGGACCCTATAACATATTCCTTATGAAAAGGCGGAACACATTATGGTGTTATAAAATGGGTACATACCTTTTTTAACTTGGTCATGATAGCAAAGAACATACATGTAACGAAACCCGATATTTCCCTTATATAATTAATTTATATAGATTCCTCATTTATGTGTCATGACTTTAGGATTTCATAGAATTACTGAAATAGTCATATATTATTATTATTTTAATTCTATAGAGGCCTTCTGAATTATTCCAAATAAGGAAGCATCATATGGGTGTCCTATGTGGAATCCAAACCTACATGGATTATTTATGTCTTCTACCAATTCATTATACTCACTCACCATTATTTTTATTCGCATTGAACTAATAGAATTAGATATTGTTGGTGGTGTCCTATAGTGTTTGTCTAACAGCCTATTCGAGAGTTATAATGTTACATAAAAGGATATAGGGAATGAAATTTGTAACATAGGGAAGGATCCATTGTTGGATTCTTAATTTCCTCTACTAGGATAGAGTCTGATAGAAATAGACTGAGCATTTAATCTTTATTATATTAAAGATAGATTATTGTATTTTTTCCATTCATGCATAGCATATTGTATATTCTTGCAACCCTATTTCCTTTAATACAAATTTTTTATAGTATATAGATATTACATCATTTTTTATATGAAAATGTATGTCATTTTCATGTTTTTATGATGCCATTGTAATTATTATTATTAGATATGGATGATTTATATTTATGTATTTCATTATATTTTTTTAGTACTTTGATTGTCTACAGATATTCACCCCTATGATAATGGTGGTATAATCTCACAATCATAACATTATAAAGCCCTGATACTAGTAATTGGCCTCTAGCATATGGGGAGGCTCTCTCGAGGCCTTATGAAAAAATGGGTTTGGTTAAATATGAGTGATCGATGCCCATGAAATTACTATAATATTGAAATCCACACATATTTTGTATAAACAAGGGGAAAATAAATTCGAGTGTTTGTGATTTTTTATATTTTTTATATATATTCCAAAATTTATTTTTATAAATTACTAAATAATTATCCTCTATTTTTCTATAAACACCAACCAAAAATCTATTTCTCATGTTCTCAAAAAACCCATTTATCATAATGTTACTCTCCATATTCATCTCCAAATCCATATAATGGTGTTCTCATGATCTTAATAAGGTTGTCCAAACCGTTTATAAGCTACCTCCCAAGGTAAGGGGACTCTCCCCTCCTCTTCTTCAATCAAGAAGATTATTTTTATTATGACATTTGATTCCTAATTTTTCGTATTGGAATGTGTTTTTAAACATAAATTTTAATTTAATTATTATTTCCCTATAATTAGAGACCATATTTCACTATCATTATACCATTACATTAATATGTATTTGTACCACCAATGTTTTCAAAATTTTGTTGTTATTTTTCAGGAAAACATTTTTTTTGTGATTAAACATACCCATTTACAATCAATGGTATTCACCAAGATGAGACTATAAATATTTTATTAGGGACACCAATATATCCCCCAAAAAAGCTCAGCTAGAGACAAATTCTCTGACCATTTAGATGGACACCAATTTATATATACCCTTATATATAATAATGGGATTAAAATAGAATAAATAAATACTTATTTTGTTTGATCCATAGGGAACAAAAATGTATGTACACAATATAAATGTCATAGGTGGGTGATAAAACACTATTTTATTGAATATTTTATTGATAAAAAATGATATAATTTCCTCACATTGTGTTAAATATATTTAATTAGAAAGTATTTGGGATTAGATCATTCATTTGAATATTTGATGAAAATTCCAGTTTTACCCTTTATAGTTCACTGTAGTATTTCGAAGATAAATATTTCCATATTTATTATTTGAATTTTAAATTTTGTAACAGTGTTCCTAGAATAATTATCTACAACTTTTATTCAGGACACAAAAGCTAAAGAGTGCATTACGCTGTTGAAAATGGTCCATGAAGTCAAAGTTGGGCTGGACTCGCCAGAATAGAGAAGCTTTTGTATTTCGGCCATAACTCCTTAATATGTTCCTGGATTAAGCCCAAATATTTAGAGGAGATATAGTAACCATATCCGCACATATTATCATTCTGGAAATCCGGACAATTCACGCGTTTTTGTGGTCAAATGGGCGGTGCAATTTGCATTAAAATATTTGGCCGAATTTCCACATTCACACTTGAAACCACTTGTAACCTATCCTCCCCTCCCCTCTATAAATTGGAGTTTTTCTCATTTGGAGGGGTTGGAACGTGCATTATGATATTTGAGGCAGAGAAGAATTTGTTTCACCCAAATTCTCCAACCATTGTAAGAGGGGTAGCTCTTGAAGTAAGGATCACCTCATCGAAGCCTCCTTCTCTTCTTCATTTTGTAATGTTTTCATTTTTGTAATAAACTTCTTTGTTCTTATTTTATTTCATCTCTTTTCTTCTGTTTTATTTAAATTTATTCTTATATTAATCTTCCCCTTTGGTCTGGAATTCTTGAGTAGAAGCGTTATTGGGTTATACCCATTATAAACCTTTGCACATGCAAAACGCTTCTACGATGATTACGCCACACATGGAAGAGTAGTCTTTTAGTAATCGATCTATCTTCTACCCTCTTCATTTAATTATTTTGAATCAATGAGCTACTGTAATTAACATAATATGATCCATGAATTGTGTTTTTAAATTAAAAGAATCTAAGAAAGCAATTGAACAATTAACACAAAAACACGCGAGGTTGGGATTTTGTGTAAATTGTGAGAGTGTAATCTTAATCGGTAATACAAGACCACACGGGATAAATTTGTAGAGTTCAAATATAATCCCTAAACAAAATTCATCCTCATTTATAGAATGGATATGTGCTCTAATTAACCAATGACCATAAGCTATCATTAGAACAACAATCAAAGTAGGGTGCTGTGATTGCGTGTTCCGAAGCTAGCCTAGGGTTTAAGTAATTTCATCTTTGTGGTTAAGTTAACTCTCATAGGGTTAGAGGGATAACAAATTTGGGGATCATAATTAAGTGGATATTGATTTAAATGATAATTATTAATAAGTGAATGAAGAGTTAGAGTTAGATCTATTACGCCATTTAAAATAGATTTCTAAAAAAAACATCTTCTAATTGTGTCATTTTAATCAAAATTCATTTCAAAACTAAAAACAAAAAAAATATACAATCTTCTTCCAGAAAACTTCTTCTAGATTCATAAACTATAAAAAAACCCCAATCCTTTAAAGTAGTGTTTTTATTTTATTCACTTTTATTTTATTTTTAGAATACCTTTAATAAGTTGTTAAATTCACTTCCTCCTTTGAGAGACGACCTTGGTCAGCCACTCTGCTGCACCTAAATACCCCAAAATCACATTAATCATTTGAGGGCGCCCATGACAGTTCTCTATCAAATTGGAGTCGTTCCCGAGGAGTCATGTAATTTTTTTAACCAATTATAGGTATTTATTTTATTTTACATTTTATTCTCTACCTCTCTTCTTTCTTCCTTCTTTACCCAATTTGATTTTTCTTCTTCTTCTTTTATTTTCTTCTACTTCTTTTTGGACCATCAACTCAACTTCTAATTTTTATTTTACTATGGTCCACTCACTTTCTTCGAATATTTATTTGATCTCTGACATGATCTAATCCCGAAGATCTCTTAGATCTTGACCCTGAGATTGAACGTAGCCTTAGGGCTCGAATCAGAAATTCTCAATCTAAGGGAAGTTTCAATATTCAACTAGTTGGTGAATTCCTCTCTTCGGGAAACATTGGAATTGGAAGTTATTCAAATTCAAACATAAAAGAATAACCAATGGCTGAAAACAATAGAAATGAACTTAATAGAACCATTCGAGAATTGGCTGCACCTAATATTAACTATCAACCAAATTGTATTGCATACCGAAATCTTGAATCGGACTTTGAACTAAAATCTTGGTTAATTCACTTACTTCCAAAGTTTCATGGCCTCTCTCGTGAGGATCCCAATAAACATTTGAAAGAATTTAATGTGGTTTGCTCAACCCTTAAACCAAGAAATGTTTCTGAAGATCAAATCAAATTAAGAGCATTCCCATTCTCACTTGATGGAGCTGCAAAAGACTAGATGTATTATTTAAAACCTGAAGATGTAACATGTTGGAATGATTTGAAATGTCTTTTCTTGCAGATATTTTTTCCAGCATCAAGGACCACTTCTATTCAAAAGGAGATATTGGGGATCAAGCAAGAACAAGGGGAGTCAATGTATGAGTACTGGGAGTGATTCAGGAAGTTGTGTGCAAGATGTCCACATCACCAAATCAGTGAGCAACTCCTCATCCAATACTTCTACGAAGGACTCACACCCATGGAGAGGAGCATGGTGGATACTGCAGCTAGAGGAGCATTGGTGGAAAAGACAACAGTAGCTGCACGATCATTGATCGAAAAAATGACCCAAAACTCCCAACAATTTGGCGATAGAGGTACACCACATGTCGTGGGAGTACATCAGGTAAGTCCTTCTTCGCTTGAGAGTCATTTGATTGATACCAAGTTAGAAGAATTGACAATTATGGTGAGGAAAATTTCTTTGGCACAAAAGACATCTCTACCCCCTCCTTCAAGGCCTTGTGGAATTTGCACTGAGACAAGCCACCCAACTGACTGTTTCCCACAACTACAAGAGATAGAGGATTGTGCAGTAGTATTCCCAGGGAGACCATTTCAGTAGCAACAAAAACCATATCCCCAAAAGAAGTTTGATTCATTTGCTCCAACATACAACCAAGGGTGGAAAGATCAATCGGACATGAAGTATGGCTCTGGAAAACAACAAAGGCCCCCTTTTCAACCAAACTTCCAGCATCCTCCACCTTACCAATAGGGTTTCCAACAACCCCAAAGGAGATTAGAAGCTTAAACATCAACGAGTCATCAACAAGGGAATCTCCAACACAAGGTAGACTCTAACACTCATGATATTTTGAAACAAATTGTTCTTAATCAACAGAACGAGCTGAAGAGTCAAAGTTCAGAGCTGAGGGAGTTGAAGACTCAAATGAGCCAGATTGCCACCGCCCTCCATGAACTTGTAAGTAAGAATTCTGGAAATCTACCTTCCCAACCCACTCCAAATCCAAAAGGGAATGTTAGTTCCATAACATTGAGAAGTGGGAAGCAAATAAACAATACATCTGTACCTACCATTCCACCGGGATTCACCTCAAATCTGGAGAAGCCGCATTCCAAACCAACTGATGAGAAATCCGAAGAGAATGATAAAGGTAAGAAAAATATTAATGATGTTCCTCCTAAAACCCTTACTTTTCCAAAAAGGTTTGTTCAAACCAAGAAGATGGCTGAAGAAGCAATGAAAAAGGTGGTTTTGGACATATTCAAGCATGTGGAGATCAACATTCCTCTACTTGAAGCCATTAAAAAAATCCAAAGGTATTCCAAATTCTTAAAAGAACTCTGCACCAATCGAAGAGGGCTCAAGGGAAATGAGAGGATCAACCTTGGAAGGAATGTCTCGGCACTCATTACACCAACTCTAGAAATGCCAACAACGTGCAAGGATCCCAGGACATTCAACATCCCATGTACCATAGGGGAGTTGCACTTCTCTGATGCTCTTTGTGATTTAAGAGCTTCAATAAATTTGATGCCTCACTCTGTATTCTCTTCCTTCCAGGTTGGTTAGTTGAAGCCAACAAGATTAGTGGTGAAATTGGTGAATAGAGCTACGATATATCCAACGGGAGTCCTTGAGGATGTACTTGTCTGGGTAAGAGACATGATCTTTCAAGCAGATTTCTATGTTTTTAACATGGAGGATGATCAGGCAAGTTCTCATGCCCCCATTATCTCAGGCATGCCCTTCCTCAAAACTTCAAAAACTATCATAAATGTCAATGAGGGTACAGTTTCCATGGAATTTGGGGATGAAGTTGTGATATTTAATGTTATGGATTCCATGAAGTACCCCTCTGAGGACCATTCTGCTTTTGTTATCTCCCATTTTGAACCACCAAGTAAAAACTCCATCGATTTTGATTGTCCTATGCTTAGGGAGATTATGAGTATTGGTTCTGGATTAATGTCTAAGAGAACTTACACACCTATTTCTAATGAACAAGACTCTCTATGATTTGATTTTGAAATGGAATAATATTCTGATTTTGATCATGTGAACTCTGATTATGACATGGCTATTGAGTATGCTGATGGATTTGGTGCTTTATTCTCTGATTGTGATGATTTATTTTCTGATACTAATGTTCATTGTTCAGTTATGTCTGTTGCATCCATTTCTCCATCCATACATCACCCTCCTTCAATAGAACTCAAGCCATTGCCACCAAATCTGAAATACTCATACTTGTTGAGTGGTGAGAGATTACCTGTTATCATTGCTAACAATCTCCCTTTTGAACATGAAGAAAAGCTTTGAATATTTTGAGGGAGAAAATCAGGGCGATTGGGTGGACCTTGGATGACATATCAGGTATTAGCCCCTGCATTTGCATGCATAGGATTCTATTGGAGGATGGGACTAAACCTATGAGACAGCCACAAAGGAGACTCAATCCCACCCTCTTGGAAGTTGTCAAAAAAGAAGTTGAAAAATTGCTCAAGGCAGGTATAATCTTTCACATTTCAGATTCTCAGTGGGTAAGTCCAATTCAGGTTGTGCCCAAGAAAATTGGTTTTACTGTTGTTAAAAATGAGAAAGATGAGTTAGTTCCAATGAGGGTGAAAAAAAGTTGGCGTGTGTGTATTGATTATAGGAAACTAAATCAGACCACTCGCAAGGACCATTTCCCCTCCCATTTATTGATCAAATACTCAAGAGACTAGCTGGGAAAACAAACTATTGTTTCTTGGATGGATTTTCTGGATATTTTCAGGTTCCTATAGCTCCAGAGGATCAGGAGAAGACTACATTCACCTGTCCCTTTGGCACATTTTCCTATCGAAGGATGCCATTTGGACTTTGCAATGCCCCAGGTACCTTCCAGAGATGTATGGTTAGTATTTTTTCTGATTTTTTTGAGACTTGCATGGAGGTATTTATGGATGATTTTACAGTGTATGGGTCTTCATTTGATGAATGTCTAAGTAGTTTGGGAAAGGTGTTGAATCATTGTATTGAGAAGAATCTGGTCCTGAACTTTGAAAAGTGTCATTTTATGGTAGAGTAAGGAATTGTCTTAGGGAATGTAGTATCAAAACATGGGATAGAGGTTGATAGATCTAAGGTAGACATTATTTCATCCTTACCCTATCCTTCATGTGTGTGTGATGTTAGATCTTTCCTAGGGCATGCAGGATTTTATCAGCGCTTCATCAATGATTTTAGTAAGATCGCTCTTCCTATGTCACGATTACTTCAAAAAGATTCTGATTTTGTGTTTGATGATTCTTGTAGGACTTCCTTTGATGAGATAATGAAGTGTCTGACCACTCCACCTATCATACAGCCCCCACGGTGGGACCTTCCATTTGAGCTTATGTGTGACGCCTCCAACTTCGCAGTTGGAGCTGTCTTATCTCAGAGGGTGGAAGGATGTTCACATGTGATTGCCTATGCATCAAGGACATTGGATTCAGCCCAATCAAACTACAGAACCATGGAAAAGGAGTTTATTGCTATCATATTTGATTTAGATAAATTCCGTTCATATTTATTGGGCTCTAAGGTAGTTGTTTTTTCTGACCATGTAGCTTTGAAGTACCTCCTGAAGAAGCCAGATGCAAAGACACGACTTATCCATTGGATGCTCCTTCTTTAAGAGTTTGACCTTGAGATAAAGGACAATAAGGGGTTAGAGAATTTTGTGGTGGACCACATGAGTAGGATTACTCACACACTAGAGGATGACACCTTGGAACAGGTACCACTTCAGGACACTTTTCCCGATGAGCATCTTTATTTAATGTCAGGTACGCATCCTTGGTATGCTGATTTCATGAACTAAATTGTTGCCTCTGAAATCCCTACAAATTTAAAGAAACATCAATTCCAAAAATTAAAAAGTGAGTCTAGGTTTTATGTGTGGGATGATCCTTACCTCTGGCTGATGTGTAGTGACCAAGTCATTAGGAGGTGTGTTCCCAATCATGAGTTTGAGTCTGTTTTGCATTTCTGTCATACACTTTCTTGTGGTGGACACTTTGGACCCCAACGGATAGCTATGATGGTTTTGGACTCTGGATTATATTGGCCTAGATTATTCCATGATGCCCATGTGTTTTGTAAGTCATGCTCTCGTTGCCAACACACTGGGAACATTTCTAAGAGACATGAGATGCCCCAACAACCCATAATATTCTGTGAGATTTTTGATGTATGGGGCATTGATTTTATGTGTCCTTTTCATAGTTCATTTGGATTTTTGTATATTTTGGTTACTGTTAATTATGTGAGTAAATGGGTGGAGGCCAAGGCCACCAGGACTGACGATTCTCATGTTGTAGTGGATTTTGTCAAGGCTCAAATTTTCTGCAGGTTTGGAGTACCAAAGGCCATCATCAGTGACAAAGGGACACACTTTTGTAATCGTATTTTTGCTTCCCTCCTTAGAAATAATGGGGTGACACACTAAACATCAACACCATACCACCCCCAAAAAAATGGCCAGGCTGAGGTTTCAAATCGTGAGTTGAAATAAATCTTGGAGAAAACAGTGCAGCCAAATAGGAAGGATTGGAGCAAGTGCTTGGATGATGCATTGTGGGCTTATAGATCAGCATACAAGACCCCCATTAGTATGAACCCATTTCGGATTGTTTTTGGGAAATCATGTCATCTCCCAGTGGAAGTCGAGCATCGGGCTTATTGGTCTATAAAGAAATGCAACATGGATTTGGCCCAAGATGGAATCCAAAGGAAGATGCAAATTCAAGAGCTTGAGGAGATTAGATTATCATCATATTAGAACTCAAGGCTCTACAAGGAAAGATCAAAAGCATCTCATGACAAAATGATCCAACAAAGGGAGTTTCATGTTGGAGAGAAAGTCCTTCTCTACAGTTCACGACTGAAGCTGATTCCTGGTGAGTTGCGTTCCAGATGGTTAGGTCCTTATGTTGTGACTAATGTTTTTTCTTATGGTGCAGTGGAGATCACACAAGAGGAAACTAGAAGGAGCTTTACAGTCAATGGGAAACGTTTGAAGAGATACATTGAGGGACTTCCTACTGATGCAGTGGATTTTATCACACTGCATGACCCCATCATCACTTGATCACATCAGGCTGTTCCTAACCCTTTCACTTTTATATTATTTGTCCTATTTAAAAATTCTGCATTTCATGTGCAGATATCATCTCATGGGTTCACATTGAGGACAATGCAATATTTTAGGTGTGGGGGAGGGAACCTTTTAGTTTAGTAATTTCAATTGATTTCCTGTTAAAAAAACCAAAAAAATGTATGTTTTTTAAATTTTGTGTGTTTATTTTACAATTTTTTGTGTGTTTTTTAAACTTTTGAGCTGAAATGATTCTCATCACCATTTCTAAATCCATATCAATGAGTGAAACAATTTACCCCTTGAAACTAAGTTTAAATGAATGCTGAAATGACTTTTTTTCAAGTTCAAATATTTAGTAATTTCATGAAAAGTACGCTGAATTTTGAATCCCATGCCAATATCACTGTCTTTATATTTGAAATCACTTTCCTGTGAGGCTTATAAACCATTATTTTCATATTCTTTACATTCACCTCACTTCTTGAGAGAACCAAACCATGCTTGATTTAACCTGACTTTGATCTATTCCTGTCAAAACTTGAGGGTTTGAGGTACTTATGTTTAAATGATTGAGGCATTTGTTTGGTTTTAAAGACCCTATTTCAAAGAATCGTTTATTTATAATGGCCTACCTTGAATATTTAATCCTTGTAGCCCTTAGAAGACATGCACAACCTATTAGGTTATCCACATTAAAAGACAATTTTCCCTATCCAACCAACTCTTGAAGTGAAATTGCATAATCTAGTTGAGCTTAAGTGTGGGGGAAGTTGTCTTGTGTTTTGCCACCACATTCTGTAATACTTTGGGTGGAAAATTAAATTCTGAAGAGATGTGTTTGCTGCTGAATAAATTCATTATATTGAATGATGTGCCTTTTCTAGAGCTTTCATGACAAGTGAAGATGTGCCTTTTCTGGAGCCTCTAATTGAGGTGGAAAGCTGTGCCCATCTAGAGCTTTCAAGAAAATCATGTTTGAGAAGATTGGAATTTTTTATGCTGAAATGATGAATAGTGTAAACCTTTCATGACTTTTCATTATGATGGAGATGAATTGATACTATGGGGACTGAGGAGAAGACCATATTTAAGTGAAAATTAGATTAATGTAATTTTTCTTCAAAAAGAGTCAAGCCCTCCTCTTTCAGCCACAAAGTTTTTCACATCTTAATCCTACCAACCGAAAGCCACAAAACAACCCTGAAAAGTCCTCATGATAAACATAGTTCCTTGACTCACATCAGTTGGAGAAGTAGGAATTTATCAAGCCTATGGTGACCCTTGTATGAGTTTGGATGAGAAAGACATTGCAAAAAAAATTGATATTTGGGTGATGAGAGAAAATTCAAACGAGGTAAGTGTTTTGTGCATGGGAGGATAAATGAAGTGGAAATATATTGAATGATATAAATGAAGAACTTGAAATAATTGTTTTTAATGAGGCATTATATCTTTTTTTTCTTGGTGTGTAATTGTTTGATCTCAAGGATATGTGTTTTAAAAATTGGTTTTGATCTGATATTGATGTTTACTTGATATGAGGTTTTGCTCAGGAGTGCAAAAGGGTAAGTGTGGGGGAGTTGATAAAACACTATTTTATTGAATATTTTATTGATAATAAATGATATAATTTCCTCACATTGTTTTAAATATGTTTAATTAGAAAGTATTTGGGATTAGATCATTCATTTGAATATTTGATGAAAATTCCAGTTTTACCCATAATAGTTCACTGTAGTATTTCGAAGCTAAATATTTCTATATTTATTATTTGAATTTTAAATTTTGTAATAGTGTTCCTAACCTAATTATATACAACTTTTATTCAGGACAGTAAAGCTAAAGAGTGCATTAGTCTGTTGCAAATGGGCCATGAAGTCAAAGTTGGGCTGGACTCGCCAGAATGGAGAAGCTTCTGTATTGCAGCCATAACTCCTTATTATGGGCCTGGATGAAGCCAAAATTTTTATAGGAGATATAGGACCCATATACGCACATATTTTACTTCTGGAAGGCCGGCCAATTCATGCGTTTTGGTGGTAAAATGGGTCGTTAGATTTTCATTAAAATATTTGTCCGAATTTCCACATTCACACTTCAAACCACTTGTAACCTATCCTCCACTCCCCTCTATAAATTAGAGTTTTTATCATTTAGAGGGGTTGGGACGTGAATTAGGAGATTTGAGGCAGAGGAGAATTTGTTTCACCCAAATTATCCAACCATTGTAAGAGGGGTAGCTCTTGAAGCAAGGATCCCCTCATCGAAGCCTCCTTCTCTTCTTCATTTTGTAATGTTTTCATTTGTGTAATAAAATTCTTTGTTATTCTTTTATTTCTTCTCTTTTCTTCTGTTTTGTTTAAATTTATTCTTATCTTAATATTACTATTTGGGCTGGAATTCTTGAGTAGAAGTGTTATTGGGTTATACCCATTATAAACCTTTGTATATACAAAACGCTTCTACGATGATTACGCCACCCATGGAAGAGTAGTCTTTTAGTAATCGATCTATCTTCTACCATATTAATTTAATTATTTTGAATCAATGAACTACTGTAATTCAAATAATATGATCCATTAATTGTGTTTTTAAATTACAAGAAACTAAGCAAGCAATTGAACAATTAACACAAAAACACGTGAGGTCGGGATTTTGTGTAAATTGTGAGAGCATAATCTTAATCGGTAATACAAGGCCACACGGGATAAATTTTTAGAGTTCAAATAAAATCCCTAAACACAAATAATCCTCATTTATAGAATGGATATGTGCTATAATTAACCACTGACCATAAGTTATCCTTAGAACAACAATCAAAACAGGGTGCTGCGATTGCGTGTTCCAAAGCTAGCCTAGGGTTTAAGTAATTTCATCTTTGTGGTTAAGTTAACTCTTGTAGGGTTAGAGGGATAAAAAATTAGGGGATCATAATTAAGTGGATATTGATTTAGATGATAATGATTAATAAGTGAATGAATAGGTAGAGTTAGATCGATTATGCCTTTTAAAATATATTTCTAAAAAAACATCTTCTTGTTGTGTCATTTTAATTGAAATTCATTTCAAAACAAAAAAAATATACAATATTTTTCCAGAAAAATTCTTCTAGATTCATAAACTATAAAAAAACCCCAATCCTTTAAAGTAGTGTTTTTATTTTATTCTCTTTTATTTTATTTTTAGAATACCTTTAATAAGTTGTTAAATTCACTTCCTCCTTTGAGAGGCGACCTTGGTCAGCCACTCTACTGCACCTAAATACCCCAAAATCACATTAATCCTTTGAGGGTGCCCATGACAGCGCTCTATCAGTGGGCCCAAAATTATATATCCCCCCAACACATTTGGTATGGTGTTTATCACATGATATTTCATGTTTGGTTCATAGAGGTTATCATAAGAATACAATTTAATGATGTATCATTGGTTATCCATGACTATTAATATGTTTTCATTTTTTATGTTGTTCATAGATTTTAATGTTTCCTCGATTTTATCATCTTATATCTTGATTTTATGTTCATTATTATGATTATAATACTCTTATTCAACTTTTTATGCCTATTTACTATCCTATATGACTTTCAAAATGTTATGATGTGATTATTCCATTAGTGGTCTTTATAGATATCTTATTTCTTACGTACGTCCCTAGGTTATCCTATGAAGTATTAGAATATTGTTGGAATATATGGAAATATTTCATAGTATTTAAAAAATATTTTTATACTTGGGATTCATGTCTTTTTATGTATCTAATTACAAAAATAAACTAGTCATCACGATATTTTGGTAATGTATTAGGTTTATCTATATTTATTAAATCATTAATTAATGTGTATTAACAATATGTATTTTCATAGTTGGTATCAAATTAAGGTTTGGTTAATTTTGGAGATTAATATTATAAGGATTTAGTGAAATCCCTTAGGATAAGACAAAGTTTTAGTAATGTTATCTAAATTATTTTAGAATATAGAGTATGTGGTTTATATGAAAAAAATTTCTTTTTGGATAGTATAAGTGGTTGTTGATCTAGAATAGTTGTACCGTGGGGTAATTACCTCATAATGGGCACATTGGATATTATCATGCCTGTCACCTGGTGTATAAAAAAAGAGTCCTTACTACACACCTGGTTTAGGAGTCCTAGGGGATATGTTTTGGTAAATCTAGAAGGTAATTATTAACCATTTAGAGGGAATAAAATTTTCTATTTTTTTTTCAAGAAATAGGCCACATATAACATTGATTGAAACCTTGAAAATAATATGTTATGGATGGTATGTAATTTATGATTTTACCATTAAATGTTCATTGATTCTATTTTATGTGTCTAATAGTTTGAAAATTCTCATACCTAAGCGTATTTTGATATATGTAAATAATGAAATGAAAAATATAATATTGAAAGGTGTTATTACCATGATATTAAAATGACCTATGTTACTATGGTTCTATGAATTCTTCATATCGACCATGTTCTATAGAACTTTTGAAACACCACCTCAAAACATAGAAGTGAAGGTACCGATAAAATATAAAATAGAGGAAATCATTTATTCCAGGTAAATAATTCCCCCATATTATATATTTTGGATGAACACACCAGTGACCATTGTGATGCTCCATTTAGAATAATATGAATCAATGTTATGAATGGATTGAATTTACCTATATAGATCCAACATAAACTGTCAATGGAAGGATATCACCCTCTATAATGTTAAGAGACCACTTATTAATTTTAATTGAAAGTAAGAGGTTGAATTTCCTTTGGTATAATCCTCTTAATCAGTAATTTTTTTACTTATAAGAAAACATGTCTTTATCAAAAGATTGAGACTATAAAAAAGGCCTCCCTTGATGATATACCCAATTTATAAGAATATACTGATGTGTTTTGAAAATAATTTCATGGTCTTACATATTTAAATGAGGATGTGTTCTCAATTGAGATTATACCTAGAGAACTGCTAATTTACAAGAATGTATATTAAATGGACACTATTGAACTTGAAGAGTTGAAGATGAAACTATAAGAGAATCTGGATAAAGGGGTTATATCCCATATTTTTAACAATGGTGTTCACCAATCCTATTCATTAAGAAGAAGGACACATCAATGCATCTCATCATTGATTATTATTTAATAAACATGATCAAGATAAAGAAAAAGTATTCTATGACATGGATTGATGACTAGTTTTTTAAGAGAGATGGATCCCATTACACTCTATGATAGTATCATCTATTGGGATATTATCAATAATGGGTAAAAAAAGTAGATATCCCTAATAATTATTTTTATAAAATGTATGGGAACTATGTGGTCATTATGATTCCATTTGGACTCACTAATTCTCTAGCCATCATCATGAATGTAATGAGTATACACTTTAGGGATTACCTTAACAAATTGTTTCTAGTATTTAGAGATGATATTTTTATATACTAAAAAATCAAGGATGAACATACAGATAAGTTAATTATTTGTTGATCACCTTAAAATGGTATAATAATATGTTAAGTATATTAAATGAAATATTTTTATTGCACAAGTAACATTTCAGGGTCATGTAAACAATACCAAAGGAATATCAGGGGATCTTTGAAAAATAAAGGCAATTGGAGGACCGCCAACAAAAAAAATATCTAATAGGGATCCCTAGATTTCTTGGATTAGCTGGGTACTATAATCAATTTGTGAGAAACATCTCATGATTATAAATATTGTAACCAAGACAAAAAAGAAGGGGTTGGAGTTTTTATTTACTAATGAATGAAGATAGATCATTAAAGAGAAAATTAAGAGGCTAATAAGTAAAAATGTGCTAACATTTCCCACCAATGGGTAAGGATTTGTGATATATAATAATACATCCAAAGGGACTTGGGTTGTGTACTCATGGAGGATGACAATATGACAGACTACCCCACCACCAATTAATGATCCATGAGAATAAATACCCAATACATAATCTATAATTTTCTTTACTGACATTTTCATTGAATATATGGTGAAATTATATCCACATAAAGAATTGTGATATATATATATACAGATCATAAAACCCTCAAGTATATATTCAAAGAAAAGGTGCTCAATATTAGCCAATTAGGGTTTATTGCTGATCATGAATTATGATTTCTCAATACATTACCAAATAATATGAAAAAATGTGGTATATTATCTAAGTATAATGTATCCTTCAACCCAATCCATGATTAGGATTAATAGTGATCAAAATTTAACATACTTCTATTTTATAAGAATTAAATAGCCTACAATATATGAAACACTGAGATCAAATGAAACTATGAATATATCATTATATTACTGTTATAACCTATTCACTGAATTGGAGTGTATAAATAGTACTATAAATATAGTGGTCTCACATAATGAAAATTTAATGATTAAATCCAATGAAATAAACACTCAATTTTTTGTGAAATAATTTTATGAATTAAAAATACATTTACATTAAAATTGTATTTTATTTCATTTTGGAATATAAATAATTTATGGAACTATTAGAAATATTATTTTATAAAAAATATATGATTTTTTAATTTATGATATCAATCTTAGAATAAGTTAATTTTTGTGTTTTTTTAAAATGATTTATTTTTCAACGAATAGTTAAAATACAATTTTTTATAAATTTTTTATTTATTTTTAATAAAAAGTTATATGAGAATTTTAATTTTATCTCAAATTAATCTAATAATCCTTTACATATACCAATAAAATTATATTTATAGGAATACTCATTGTACTAGTTTTTTTGTCATGTTGTTTTTTGGGTTAATTTGTTTTCTTTTCATAAAAAAACTGGTTTCATTAAGTTTTAAACATTAATATAATTTCTTTTGATCAAATAGAGTAATTTTATTTATATAATTAGGATTAATTTTTATTTATAATATTAAATTGATCCTAGGATGAATTTTTGATATCTTTTTATTAAGTTAATGTTATAATTAATAATAATAAAATAGTTTTTGTGAAAGACAATATTATTTATAATATCAACAATAAAAAAACATGATTTAAAATTTTATTTGTGAAAATAATCTCATATTATAACCAAATATAGATACAAAAAAAAACAATTCAAAAAAACGTAATTTATTTCTTGATAAATATGAAAATCATATTTAGTGTTGACATATTGCATATGCTACAATGGAAAAGTAAAATACGGTGTATGAAAAAATTATTGAGAAGAATGAAATAATTGATTAAATTATTTAGTAAATATAATGTATTATTTATTATTTAGAATGATAGATTCTAATTATAATCTTATATAAGAATTGACTTATCCAAATGCATATCTATTTCCTACAAAAGGATACCAAAGTTTAAATAACATATTAAAAAAGTTTTAACATCATTTATGTGTGTAAATAAACATATAAAATGAATATAAAGGTTTATAAATAACATAAAATTCTTATTTTGTGATTTTAATTTTTTTAGAAAATTATAAATTAAATATTTTCCTTTAATACATAAAAAATACCGATATAGTGCTTGTTTATGCAATTTGAAAATGAAGTAAATAATTTTAAACACTATAAAATTAATTTATTTGGGTGATCTATAATGAGAAATGAATTTTTTAATATTAATATAACTTAATAGATCAATTTTAAATGTTTATATTCAAATTAAATAGCTTTCATGTTTCTTTCAAAGTCACATTATATGAATAGTTCTTAAAATTACATTGATAGTATTTTATGTAAAATATATTTTATTAAATTATTTAAAAATAATAAAAAATATATAAATAGGAAAATTAGGATTGTAAATTTTCTAAAATATCATCATTTTCCATTTATGAGCCAATATACAACTTATATGAAAAATTATTACCCTTTAATATCAAAAACATCATTACCCCTATTACGGTTAAAATTGTTTTACCAAGTATTTAAATCGAAATATAACGTTATAATTATATATGAATCTTTTTAAATATTATTTTATGACCAAATTAATAATATATATTCCATTTATTTAAATCCATATCCATTTGTAACCATTTAACAATATAATTCACAAATAAAATTTTATAATTTCATGAATGCTAAAAAATGAAACTAATGATATTTTATCAAAAAAAATATCTTAATAAATGACTTAATATAAATAAAAATCCTATTCTCATACCCTTGGTTATTATATGGTGAAAAAAATCCATCATGATCCATTTAATATCCATTTATACGTTTATATAAACCTTATTAACCCTTATAGTGGAAAAACATTAATATCATAATAATTATCAAAAGGATTTCCATGGGATTATAATATATATACATGGTTAAAAAAATTACCTAGTATTGTCAAAAAAATTATATAATTATTTTATTTTCACCCATACTCATATTTTATACTAATTATATCAATTGGTATCCATCTTCTTGTGAAATATTATTCATGTCAATTTAATATTTTATGTAATTCCAATAGATTATATCCCCTTACTTATAAAAGGGAGCCCTTCTATTATCCTATCCACACTTAAAGATATATCTCGATAGGAAAATACATTTAAAAATACCTTCCAAATATAATTCCTCATGTTTTATAGATCCTATTTTAGGTAAAATATTGACATTATATGTATTCAGGTTTTATGAAATGGTTTTTTTTCAGATAAATACATATAGCTTCTGACCAAATGTTTTATTTTAATTTATTATTATATGACCTCAATTATTATTAAACTTTTTTTAATGAAAATAAATATCTTACATATACATATATATGATGAACCAAACCTGAATACCCTCTAAAACTGGTACCCATATTGAATTGAAACAAATCTTAATGGTGTTCTCAATACCCACAGGTTGACGACTAGCACCATGGAAAAAATCAACCATATTGAATGATATCACCAAACCTAAAGAAATAACAAGGATTATGTATGCACAAATCATAAATAAATAATACAAAGATAAAAATATATATTCCAAAATAGATAAATAATAACATAAGTGACACAACAGAAAAAGGTAGAAAAACCACATGCAAGTGAATAGTCCAATAGAAATGGTAGAAAAATATATATAACTAATCCAATAATCTATATGTAAGTGTGTGGGAAAACCTGAAAAATATCACCATTTGGATACCCAATACTATTTGATAAAAAACCTCACAGCCTAATTATGGCACCTTTCCTTTCCCTACATCAAAAGACATTACCATGTTGATGCACCACTGAAGGGGTACACCGTGCATGAGCTAACTGTCTCAGTAAATTCAACCTATGTGTTCTATATAATGTCTCTGAACAATAATACAAGAATGATCATCTTTAAAGAAAATAATTCATGATATAGAGTTTATTAGTATTTAAATAAAATGAATTTCAAAACAATTTAATTTCCCCCTTTTTAGCATAATTAAATAAAAAAGGTAAATAATTTTAAAATAATATCTTATAAATATATGAAAATTGATATATCAAATCAATAAAAAGAATCAATCAAATATGATATCAAATAATTAGAAGTACAATCGATATAGTACAAACAAAAAGAGCCCAAATTGTCCAACATATAATGTAATGTCACTCAAATAATCGATCATTGTCATTATAGCTCAGAAATGTGTACCTAACATAGACAACCACATGCAAATAATGATTCTAAACATATGTATCGAGTCTAGAGATAACAGTAACACCCCATAATGGGAAACCCCATTATGTTTAATAATTCCTCAAAACAACATGACAATGGAGTAGAGGAACACCCTATGAAAAACCCCCCAAAATTGGATGACACCTATTGATACACCTTCCACCTAAGGACCCAAAGCATTTAATCTTATCTATTTTCTAGAAACTTTGATAATTTTTTTTCAACATATCTTTATTTGAAATAATTTTCATAAAAACTTTTAATAATTATTTTCAAACACTTTATATTTACCAAAACTAGGGGAAACCAATTGTTTATCAAAAATATATTTCCTCCCACAATTATAAAATAATTCAATCAATCTATTTAATTTAATAGAATAATTTATCAAAAATTGGAGAAATTAAATACACAAAAGTTATATAGATAAGGAACCACCATCCTAAAAATATGTTTCTTACATGCCCACAATGGGATCCACCAATCAAGAGGAAAAAATAATGATAATACTGGCCCAAAAATCAATATACACATCTAATAATTTATTAAACATAACAAAAGTTCTGACATAGAAGTGGAAACAACATGTACCTCAAGAATGAACACCCACCTCCCCACATCCAATAAGGAATCAACCCCTAGAACAATATCACACAGCATACCTAAAAAAGAAACAATAGAAACATCACCAAGGGGAAACATATATGATACCACAATGTAACATCACCAAAATAATAAAATACAATAAATAACAAATAAAAATTACCCACCTAGAGAAATACAATGAAAACACATAATTATAAAACACAAATCAAATTGATTTTAATGGATTATTGGTTCACAAAATCACTAGATATGATATTTAGTTCAAGAGGGAATATGGATGTGGAATAATGAATTAACATATCACTTGTACAATGCCATAAAATCTTCATCCAGGAAATTTACATGTTGTGTAATCCATTTATACATCATGAAATCTTTAGGGTCCTTATAAAATGTGAACTCATCACAATTTTATTCAAAATATGATTTATAACCTCAAAAATTGCATAAGATTCACAAAAGAAGTATTATTTCATGTTGTGTGCTGGGATAATAATATAAATTTTTGAGAAAATACATGGTGTGAACTCCTTAAAAATCATGAAAATTCCATACAAATAGAGAAAAATGAAGATTCTTGGATAAAAACCAACCACCTTCGGTGATCTCAAAACTTGGGAGGAACCCAAAAAATCCATTTCACATTTATACCTACACTAAATTAATTAAAACAAACATAAATCCATAAACATAATGTCATTTTCCATATAAAATGCTATCCATTTTTAGGAGTTCCATGATGTAACCAATTAAGGAGTATAATAAGTAACGAAAATTTAATTACCAGTAAGCAGGTTACAAGATGATAGAAACTCCCCATCATAATAATTTTCACCACCAAGAAGTCATGCCGATGTATGAAGTTTAGTAAAGAGGTGAGGGCACTTCTCCATCATTGACAACATGCACTTCACTATCTCATGAAAATATGATCCATTCCAACTTAACCTTTTGACCAAATGAAAAGGATTCTATTGAAATATATTCACTTAAGAGTAGATTATATTTAATTTATACTACACAACTGAAAAATATAGCTCTATCTAAATATTTTCCCATCTCAAAACACTACATGAATCATTATGGTATTTTTTGGAGTTGTGATATGTGAAAAAAATCATGAATTCCCATAAAATAAACAAAAAATGCTAAATGATAAGAAACCTAACCAAGACTCTTAGTAACCTAAAATGGACCAAAATATATTAGACATAACATTCCATGTTTTCCAAGAGGATGGTGACCAAAACAAGGGGAACCATTCAAGAAAACCTGGTCACTTCGTGAAAATTCCAAAGGAAAATATGGTTTATCTTCATAGGATTTTTATCAACTTAGAGCTTTATCCAAATGCCAACATATATTATGAATCCTCATAGATGTCTCTCAAATCAATCTCACTGCAACCAAAGATGCCTTACCCACCTTGCCACAAAAAATAGCTGATTTACAAGGTTGACCATTCAAATCATGGGAAGGATCTATTCTAACCGATGATAGATAATTTTTATTATAAGAAATGTAAATAAGTCCCAGATGGATATCCCAAGACCCATAAAGGTCTAAGATATATGCTATGAGCATATCATATAAGATATGAATAGAACGATCTGTATGGACACCTATCTATGGATGATAAGTTGTAATCAACCTGACTTGATTCCCTATTGGATCTTATAGACTATACTAGAACATAAAAGTAAGCATTGTATCCCTATTTGAAATAATGGATTAATAAGAACCATTTAAAATCAAAATTTCTTTCATATTAATCTTTCATAGTTCTTCAACTTTCATGGAATTCTTGGTTTTAATAATTTTATATGACATTATCAACCAATGAATTACCACTAAGATAGAATTCCTCCCTTGATGATTCTAGGGTAATCGAGCTACAAATTCTATGGTTACCTATTCCCTTTTCCAAACCATCACCAGAAGAGTCCCAAGAAAACAAAACAATTTCAGATTCTCTACCATTACCATATGGTAAGTTTTATAATGGGATATATAATTAGTAATTTCAGGCTTAATACACATCCACCAGAATCACCAAATTATGTCAGAATACATATTTATAGGTCCCAGAAGAAATACCTATGATTAAATATGATAATAAAACAAAAATAAGTTCCACATAGATGTTTAGACATCAAACTAATCCCAAAAACAAAGAATACCATATGAAGAGAGAGATAAATATGAAATGGTCTCCCCATTATGCATGGTTTCAAAAATTATTATAAACACATCATCCTTCTACAGAATCTATAGAATCTAATCAAAGGGGATGATGATAAATAAATACTAGTTATAACCATACCTGAAACATCCTCCTAATTATCTAAAAGAAACTAAGAAAAAAATCCCCTTAAGGATCCAATTTTCCTTCAATTCCAAAACAACATGAGATGAATATTTATAGGTGATAGGGTCTGTAATGACATTACCCTTCCCTAGGGTATAGGAAATATCATAGTAAAAAATCTTATGGTATTCCACCCACCACATATACAATTATTTCAATCAAAATATCAAAATGGTGCTCATTCATGTTCTTGGATCTTAATTAAACAAAAATATCATCTAGGACCACTACCACAAAATTCTTGAGAAATTGATGGATTATTTGATTCATCTATGTAATTAAAAATACATGATCAATAGTCAAAAAAAGTGATCATGATATATTAAAAATGGAAATAACAGATCCTAAAAGTAATGTTCTTTATATAAGACTCTCGAACTCTATGCTGATGTGAACCCAACAAAAGATCCATCTTCAAAAATAGCTTCTCCCCATTCAAATGATCAAATAATCATCCACATAAAAAAATGATACCTGTTCAAAAACATTTCTAAACTCAAATTATATTACTCCACACATCATATTGAAACATCTACCTCCATTTCAAAGAGAATTGGGGTATCCCAAGGAGAAACACAAGGGAAAACCAAACCCTTTTTCATTAGGTTGTCTGACCAAAACATGATATCCTTTAGCTCTATTGGTTAAATATGATTAGAAGTTGCTGAAATGGGTTGTGTACTTAGAACTATGTTACTTATAAAATCTATATATATCTATCTAAATGGGGTCCCATAGAAATATCATTTGGAAAATTTAGGATGTACCCAAAAATCATTGGAAGATAAAAAACGTGAGTAACATCATTGGGAACAACATCTATAGTAGACAAAAAAATCATTCTCTATGGGTTGGAATATCATTTATTAACAAACCCTAGATTCCACATTACCTAAAACAAAAATTTTCTACCATTAGACATAATAAATGAATAAAATATAATGATAACAATAAACCCCATCATGATGAGAAACAAGCTAATTTATCCTAATCAGATGTTATAAATATACGGATCCATAAAAAGACAATTGCAGACAAACTCTGCATTGTCTATTGATAGAAAATAAGAAGGAAACTAAAACTTCTAGTAATTACTATCCCCAGGTGTTGTCATTAACTCTATAAAAAATGACATAGGTCCAATTGTATGTTTGATCTTATAAAATAAACAACCATATATAAATTTCTAGGAAGAACTATTGTCAAATATCTTTTTTTACTAAAGATGAAATGAATATGATTTCTCTCACTTTTTTTGGACATGTGCATACCTCTACTAGTAACTCATTTATTGAGGTTGTGGATTCACTTTGAATACCTATGGATAGAGCTCTATAGTCTTTGAAGCATCTAATTATGCCTTAGTTGGATTTAAATCCAATGATTCTTGACTATATTTTGTTGTTGACATTGTGTGATAGAAATGATTTAGATGAACATAAACTCCATAATTTCCACACATCATTGATGGTCAAGGAAAATAACAACTTGTTTGGTTAACCATTTTCAATTGACAGAAATTCTGAGGCACACCACATGCTATAACAGAAGGTTCCCAAGAGGCCTACAACTGGGAACCACCACAACTACTCTTGAGATGTTCTTTCCACTTCCCCATTTTCCCTAACACCCCAATAAAGCTGCCACATGATGTAGGAGAAGGGGACGAATATCCAGCATTTCCTTCCATATTCAATTAATCTATCATATCCCTATACACTATCTCAATATTGGTCAAAATCTTTGGCATATATACATGTGATATTATATCTATTAGTAATGAATGTTGGAACTTATGAGCTTTTAGCTAGTCATTTATTAAAACCAATACTACATAATGAACAATCTCCATAAATAGATTGGTGTGAAATTTCACCGAAATATCTCCCTAAAAAATATAAATGAACTCCAGAGACATCACCATCATCAGTGACCCTAGAAATAACTATTGGAATAATATATTCTTGAAACCCTTATAGTAAGGACCACAATCATATCCTCTAATACCATGGAATCCAACCATTTATTTCTAGGACCATCATGTTTGATTTTTGTATACTTTTCTTGGATACTCATTGTTATTCCCAAGAAGTCAATTATTAGATAAATCTTTTAAATCATATCATACATTTCTTGATGTTAATTTATATGATTAATGGATGGTGGCTTCTCATACAAGAACTACCATGATTGACCTCTATCTTCTAAAGCCCTTGGATATACTATAATAAATATTTTTAGAGATTTTGGTATATTATGACTCATAACATGAACTTCAAACAAGATATCCTTTAAAAATTTCTGATTCATAGGTGGATTCCATTAAGGTGCATCAACTGCACCATAATGAGGAACTCATAAAAAAAATCTTGAAGGCATACCACAACACACTGAAATAGATGAAATGATCAGGAAATAAAATATTATGTTTTCAGACAAGAAAATAAATAAGAAAAAAAATTGAGTTTAATATCAATAAATCAAAATAAGAAACACACATCCCAACATCCCATGGAAACTTGAGTGTCATCATAGAATGAGATGTCCATTAAATAACAAAAATCTACCTCTCAAGTCCCAAAAATCATATATCTTGCATTCCAAAAGTTCCAAAACAATAATTATTGAAGAAATAACACCTAAGATATGAAAAAAATGATGAACCCGACCCAGATACCCTCTTAAACTAGTACCCAACTTGAATTTCCACATACCTGAAGGGTGTTCCCGATCCCCATGGGAAAAAGACTATCTCCAGATCCTCAAAAAAAAACCAAAGGGAATGATTTCACCCAATCTGAAGCAAAAACATGGAATATATATACACAAAGTAATAATAAATAGTAATATGGATAAAAATACACATTATATAATAGATAAGTAACAACAGACTTAATATGACTAAAAAGGTTTAAAAAAAATATTCAAGATACATGTCCAACTGAAAAAGATAAAAAAATCTAAAAATATACTCCACCAGTCTCCACATGATATCATGGGTTAACCCACACCATCACACTATCAACCCTCCCAAAACCAACTAGTAGAATTCCCCACCACCTCACAACAACACCATTCGTTTCCCTATATTGAAATATATAACTTGTTATACACACCACCAAAGAGGTATGAATGGTGAGAGATGATAGGCTTAGTAGGGTCCAACATAGGTGTTCCAAACATCTAAACAATAATCCATGCATGATCAACTTAAACTAAAACAAGGCATTGTATGTATTTTAGTTATTTTTAAATCAAAATCATGGAAAAAATTAATTTCTAATTTTTCAAAAATTACAAATAATGTAGGTAAATATATTTAAAATCATTCCAGATACATATATCAAAGTAGATTTATTAAATCAAACCAAATAATTCATCACATTTAATATAAAATCCATGGAAGTACTAAACAAATGCAATCCAAAACAACCTAGATTAGCCAAAAGCATTGGTAACATCATTTCAAGGATCACATTAGGTTAAGATAGTTAGGACAATAATAACTAACATAGACAACCACACATGAATCAATACTCTATAAATATTTATCAAGTGTAGATATTACAGAAACACAACATAATGTGAACCGCCAATAGATCTAACAAGAATCAAGAATAACAGACATTTAAAGCTGAGGAAAAACCCTAGAGAAACTCCCCGATAATGGATGAGGCTTATAACAACACCATACACTTAAGTACCCAATGGTTCCCCTGTGATTTATTTTCAATACCATTTCATAAATAGGATTTATAAAATCAGGATTTGAAAACCATATCATAAAACCTTTTCAAAATTCCCTAAAACCATTTACATTTTTTGAAACGTGGGGGAAACTATGTTTTATAAAAATAAATTTATAAAGACACAAATCAAAAAAGTATATCATTAAATTTCATTTAATAAAATAGTTTATCAAATACCAGTGTAATGAAGTTCAATAAAATGGGCTAGAGATAGAACAAAAAACATCAAAACTCTTATTACACATGCCCACAACATGGTGAATTATCCAAGAGAACACTATAATGGAAATGAAGGCCCTTGAGTCAATCTACACATCTAATAATTTATTCAACTTAAAAAAATTGTCAGAAGGGAAGAGGAAAAAATTCATACCTTAGGAATGAACACCTTTTAACACCTTGATATTTTGTTATTTTTTTTCAAATTAATTTAAAATGTTAGATATTTTTCATTTTACACAACATGAAATATAACTTGTTTTATATGAATGAACAAAGTTATTATTGAATTATTATTTACGAAGAGTAAAGATTATGCTACAGGAAAAACATATATTAATTTATGGAACATGAAACACTATATTTGTCTAGCATTACAAACAAATATGATTCCTTCAAGAACTGGTGTGACACATAAGATTTCGTTTTACCGAACTACATTGTAATCTTGATAATATTATTAAAATATAACTATAGTTGTCACCAAGATGTTGGAATGTGTGTTATGAATAATATGAATTAAATTATATAATTATTCTTTAAATATGTGTATAAGAATTATTTTTTTGACCAATTTACCATAATTGAAAATAAAACCCTGTTGAAAAAAATCTATTACAAATAACTATATTTATGCAAGCAAACACATTTTACCTTGATAAATTAATTAAACCACTTGTGATAAATGAATTTAATTAAATATATATATATATATATATAAATATTCTATTAATTTAAATATTTAACATTCATATTATATTTTTTATAGATAAGAGATATGAGTAAATCCAATTTTATGCACAAGGATTTGTATTTTTTCCTAAAAGGTAATTTTACCGCCTTTTAATGGCACGCATTTTTAAAAATAATTTTTGAAACTAAAATAAATTATATTTTAACAAATAATATTAATTTTTTAAAGAGAAATATAAATTTTTTTACTTTGGGTAATTTTTTGGTATTTTTCTAAGAAGTTTCATTTTTTCATGAATAGTGAAAAACATTGAATTTTAATTGAGAACTGCATTTTTGCCTAATTTATATATATTTTTAAATTAAATTTAAAATCTAATTGAAATTATATTTATATAAATTATATATCTATTAATATTAATTAATTAATTTCAATCAAATTCACATTTAAATTGGATATAGAAAATTTTCAAACTTTAAAACATTTTCACTTTAAAAACCCATTGTCATGTACTGTGTACATGATTAATTTTAAATTATTTTCAAACACTTTTGTGTTTTGAATTTGTAAAAATGGATTCATTATTGTAAATATTTATAATTATTCATTTATATTAAGTTAATATTATTTTTTGACAAAAATGTTAGTGAAAGTAATTAACATTAATTACAATGATTAAGCTAAAAATGAGTTTACTTAGTGGTTAATAATTATCTAATAGGAAACAAATAACATAGAAACTTGTATAAAATCTCTTTTATAGAAATATTTATAACATATAATCCCTTATATATAAAATGGAACAATATTGGAGGATCATTATGTAAGGGATACCTCTTAATAGTGATTATCTTTTTATATTTACAAGAATTCCACTCCGTATCCACAATAAAAGGGAACTAAACAGCCTAAATTATTCACAACTCTAAAGCCAATATTTTTAAAAACAATTCCCAAAAATCTACCAATATCCATACTCTCATATTAGAAGCCTAATTTTTTTCATATTGAAATTCATGTTAATCCTTTGTTGTAAACCCAAATGAGTTACCCCTGGAAGAGTTAACATCCTTCAACAAGGACATTTGTTTTATTTCATTCCCCACCCCCTAGTTAATTATTATTAAATTATTGTATAGTTAATTATGTATAGTAAATATACTGATATTTTTTATGTTAAAGTATATAACTTAACCTACAAACACTTCCATTAAAATGGGATACACAATCATTATTTGTGTGTATTACACACTACTGCCTCATGAACCAATGTTCATTATTCCATTACCACCTTTAAATGTTGATAATAATGATGAAATTAATATTTTTATATAATATATAATATATTTATTCTTTATTTATGAATATATAATTATTATGTTACATATAACTTCATGCATTCCACCGTGTGAGAATATGATAAATTCATTTTGGGACTTCTTGAATACCACCTCCTGAAAGTGATGTGATTCATTTACAATTTACATGGAATTTATTAATGGTTGGTTTAGTAAAAATATATGAAATAATGATGATAATATATATATATATATATATATATATATATATATATTTCATTTACTTACTTTCATTCAATACGATAAAGAAACAGAAATAGCGTTCATGCATACGTATGGCCTACCGTCTCCAGGAACGATGTTTTCCATCTCATATTTCTATCTTTTATAGATTATTATAAATAAAAATAGAATAAAAATATATGATAACTAAATTAGGTTTTAAATTATTTAAATAAGTAAACAATTATTTAATTAATAGGATCAAGAATAAAAAATCAAAACATATACAAAAAAGGCATTATTACTAGAAAAATATATTTAATATGAAATTGTTAATAAACGGGTAATATAAAGTCCCAAAAAAATTATATATGATCTGATATATAGTAATATGGTTTTTTTTGAATTATAATAAACTTATATTTATTATACCTGTGCTTTGAATGTGTATGAGTAAATTCAAGAATCAAGGTAATGGTTTTCTGGTCTCAATTATATTTATGTGAGATATATTCTATAATCACTAGTTATTCTTGTTGGATGTTTTATTTAATTCATAATAAAATGTTATATATGTAAAATCCATTATTTCATGATATTAAAATTTTAAATTTATTTTATTCAATCATGCAACTCAAAGCTCATAATTTACTCAAGTATTAAGTGGATTTCTAGTCTCACTTTTATTTAATAAGGACTTATGCCTTTTTCAATAAATGTTTATTTTTTGTAGTGTATATACATACCATGAATGTATTATATTATTATTATCCGTAAATTTATTGTTATTTAAATATAAATTTTTTTATTTCTATTTCATGGGGTTTTATGATTCAATAGTATCCAAATCGGTAATGTATTTTTTTTGTCAATATGACTTCTTTGAGACACATGTTTTGTTATGCCCATATATTATCTTATGAGGTGTATATACTTCCATTTGACATGGTATATCATGAATAAACTTATTTTATTGATATTTTATGATTTATTTAATTTTATGATTTCATGGGTACTTTTGTTCAATGTTACCAAAGTGGTAATAGTTTACTGCTAAAATATCATCATTTATCTGGATTATTAACAAATATGATTCCATTGATGAAATATTATTATCTATATATCAATAATCTTCATGAATTTTATTCTCCTATTTTTATTAAATATATATTCATGTAGTGGTACCATTTTCCCACTCTTTTGAATTTAAAATAATTAAGAATGTGTTTTTATGAAAATATGACCTTATTTATCTCTTCGATCAGATTTTTTTATTCAGAAACAATGTTTCCTAAAAATATTTTCAAAAGTGTTTATAAATTATATTTTTATATCCATATAAGGTAACATGATTTTTAATATTTCTTATGTTCTATAAAGTATTTCAATATTATTTAAATATTACTTTATACGTTTTAAAATATATTTCCAAAAAAGCATTACAAAATGTTTTCAAGAATCTTTTATAATATTTCAATGTTATTTTCAAGCCATAGGATTTCAATGTTTTCATAGATTTTTTATATGTTTTAAAAGAATATTTCCTAAAAAAGTTATTCATAAAAGTTATTGGTAAACAAGTGTTTTAAATGATTTTCAAAGCTTCCGTTATGTGTTTTAAAAAGGTTATTTTAAAAGAAATGGATGCTCAAAGTGTTTTACAAAGTTTTTTTCCTCATTAATTGTTTTAAGAGATCTATCAAAATTATATTCCATATATTATGAGGTAATATACATGTATTTTATACCCAGTTCATTATAGTTGGTAACAATAGAAAATTTATATTCAACCTTTGTAAATTTGGATGAGAAAAAATTATTGATATCCATTTGGAAATTTATATAGATATTTTTTGGGATGCCTCTAAGGATAATTTTAAGTGTTAGTTAATGAATATAAAAGTGTCCTTGAGTTTTTTTAAAGGGTATAGTGAGTGGTTTATTGTCAATAAATTCTTCTTATGATACTAGTAGTTGATGTGGCTCTAGCACATATTTATATAGGGGTAACAACACTAAAAACATTATATTGACCTAAAAACAATCAGAAACTGGTGCACGATAATGGTCCTTGTTTCCCACCTAGTTCGACACTCGTGGGTGATATGATTTGGAAATTAAAAAATTATTTATAAACCATCATAATTAATATAATTATATTATATAACTATGGTTTCATAGATTATAAATAGGGTTTCATGTTTTATCGTATATGTGATTTTTCATGATTATCTGGTTTTACTCTATGAGAAGTGTTTCTCAAATTATGAATTTTAGTATTAGTCCATAGTAGGAACTCGAATGAAATAGGACAACATTGAATTTTTCTGATGTGAAATGTATGAGAATTATTAAAATCTATGTGATAAGTAGAAATCTCATTAACAGAGTCCAAAAGTTGGAAAAAGTATTGGTTTTACTACTGAAGATAAAGAGACAATTAATGACATGTAAAATGTATGGGATTTTCTAACATCATTTTTTAAATTAAATTTATGAAGAATCATTAAATTGAGGTTGTGTAACCTTAATACATGATTCATATTTCATATTACAGGAATTAGATGTTATGGGATAAGACGATGAATCCAAAGTAATGGTTTAAGAATAAAATTGGATGGTTGAAGTGTATATGTATTGGAATTCAATAATTATGTTATATGAATCTAGATGTTAATGTTTTTATTAAGGATTTAAAACTATATGTTAAATGATTCTAATGAAACAGAGAATTGATTTAATGGAAGAGTTGTATTGTGATTATGGTGTTCCAGATATGGAGAAAATTATTTTTAGTTTGGATAAAGAGATGATTAACATGAATGAAGTAAACTGAATTGTATCGATGATCTCATAATTGTTAAAAGATTTTTTGAAAAAGTGGTTTATGATATCATGGATGGATTTGATGAAATTTTTTATTAGAGGAATATATCCAATAATAATTGGAATAATAAATATTTCATGCTTTCGATAAGGATTTATGGTAATTTTGGATGTTACCATGTTTCAGGAGAATACATGATGAAGGTATTCACATGTTTGGTATGTGACAGTCAAGAGATATTTTATGCTATTTATAGGATCAATTTTAAGTTTATTTTGTATTTTTTTTAACTTATTTCTATGGTTTTGGATTTTCAGTTTTTGGAAGGGTTACAATGTTAACCATTTATATAATAATTTAATATAATATTTGGATGAGGATTAAAAGATTAAAGTATTATTTATCCATGTGAGGATTTATTCATTTTTGTTAACCTCTACTAACCATTTTTCTGTGATGATAACTAAAGGAATATCATATTAATTATCATTATGTATATGGATCTCATCATCTATTTGTACATCATGGATGAAAAATTAACCTTAATTTCATAGATAGTAAAATAATTCCTAAAATATAGGAAAAGAATGTTGAATAATATTTATCCTAATACCTTGGTTTTTTTGAACCGATGGTCTTATAAATCATCATAGATTTATGGTTTTGAGGCCCTAAATATTCCATTGATAATTCTTCTTTTTCTGATCAACGATCTTCATTAATATATATAATTATTTATACTTTTCTTCCATGTTCAATCATCACTTCCCAACTTTGTTATCCTATGTAGAAACCTACTAGTGTTTCACATTGGGTAACCATTATGGTTCCAAATTACTACTTTTAAAGGAAGTTTGAATATACATTTTTTTGATGTGGGTTTCAGTTAATAGAACTTTCAGGTATTAATACTTTGATAACCTAGATAAATTTTGAGGATAAAATTCATTTAAATAGGTGTATAATTTACCACCCCTAGATTTTGTGATTTTTTTAAAATTAATTTGAAATATTCAATTTTTTTCATTTCACTCCACACTGTACATATCTTGTGTTATTTGAAAGAACCAAATTGTACATGATTGGTATGTAACATCGAGTAGATCTTTTACTACAAGAAAAGCATCTATTAGCTTGATGTACGTGAAACACTATGTTTAGATTGCGTTACACATAATTCCATGTTATTTCAAAAATATTTGTGACACACAAGACCTAGTATAGACAAACTACAATGTACTATTAATAATAATATTAAAATATTATTATAGTTTTCACATTGATTTTGGAATGAATATTATAAATAAGAATAATTAAATTATGAAAATATTGATTAAAAATTTATATAACTATACTTATTTGGTGACCAGTTATCTAGAAATTTAAATAAAAACATTTTGAAAATATTGAAAATCTCTTGCTAGAAACTATATTTATAAAATCAAACATGTTCTACCAAAATATATTAATTAAACATATTTTGATATATGATTTTAATGAAATACACACACACACACACACACACATATATATATATATATATTAAATTCATTCTACTATTAAGGATTCATCTTATTTTTTTAGATAATAGATGAGAAGAAATCTAATTTTACACATAAAGATTATTATTTTTTAAAAACATTAATTTTACTTCCATTTAATAGAGTGCATAATTTAAATAATAGTTTTCAATATTTTTTAAATAATATTTGAAAAAATGAAAATAAATTTCTATTCACTACTTTAAAATATTAGTTTGAGTACTATTTTTATTTTTCTAATAAGTATCAATGTTTGAGGAATAAGAAAATACACTAAATTTTAATTGAAAACTACATTTTCACTTAATTGTTTTAAATAGTAAATGTACATTTTAGAATGGTTTTAAGTATATTTAGTTAAATTACACATCTATTATAACAATATAGGTCATTGAAATCAGTTTCACATTGAAATTGGATATAAAAATATTTCAATCTTATAAACATTTTATTCTTTAAAAACTAATTATCTCATCCCATTTGCTGGATTAATTTAAATTAATTTTATCCAATTATTTGTTTAGAATTATTTAAAAAGGATTATATATTTTAAATTACAAGAATTTATAATTTCTATCATGTTCAACATAGTTGTTTACCAAAAATATTAGGGAATGGCATTTAAATTTCCATCCAATGGCCCGATGGCCTTTATTATTTTATTTATTATGACAATCCACCATTCAAAGGGTAAGGTGGAACCCTTACAAGGCCCATAGGCATAAGCATTACATGGCCCATAGTCCTTAGAGGAATTCATTTCCCATAGGCTTCAAAAATTACATATAACCCAAAATAACTACTTGGAACTACTCCTCCCCAGCATCATCATCATGAAATCGACTCTCCACCTTCACATGGATATTCAACTAGGCTATCTTGTGCATGCATCGGCTTGTCCTGATGGCAGGTGGCACACCCTCTCATTATTTCCTAGTGGTTGATGTTTAACATAAGGGAATAAATAACCTAGAAAAATTTCCAAAAGAAATTGTATACCCATATTTCGACCTTATCCTCCCTTTTATAAACAATTCCTCATTATTGGAGGCAAATGATGTAAGGGAGACCTCTAAATAGTTTTTATATTTTATATTAACATGAATGCCACTCCTCCCCACTATAAAATGGAACTCAAACATATCACTTATTTTTCCCTATAAAACCCTTTAGATTATCCAAAACATGCATAAATAATCTCTAAAAATATCCTATCATCATATAAGCATTAATTTGTGAATAATTAAATCCAATTTATTCCATTAGTGAAAACTAAAAAGAATAACCCAAAGAAGTGCTACCATCCTCCAATAATCATTTTTGTTTTCTTCCATTGTACAAGCCATAAATGACTATTAGTCCCTGATTATATAATAAACTCATTATCCTAAATATACTTATATGTTTCTGTTTTATGGGTTTTAACTACAACAATATACAATTCTATCAAATATGATACACAACCATCCTTCATGTGTATGGAAGACAACCACCTCATGAACCGATATCTCATTTTCTTCCATTACAACCTTTAATGGTTGGTAATAATGATGTACATAATGTTTTTATGAAATATATATGATATTTTGGATATTTTTATTCTTGTGAAATGATTATATTAAACATACCTTCATGCATTCAATTTTATGGTAATATGATAACATCGTTTGTGGATGTGTGGACTACCACCTCTTTAAAGCGATGTGATTAATTCACACATTACATGAAATATATTAATAGTGGGTTAAATATATATGATAGATATGAAATATTAATTCTATTGTAATGATAATGTATATATAGAAATACATGTATTCAATTTAATTTCTTTCATTTAACATGTAATGAGCAAAGAAATAATGTTCATGTGTATGTACAACCAACCATCTCCAAGAACTGTGTATTCCATTTCATATTTCTATATTTTATAGATTATGATAAATAATTATATAAATAAAATATAAGATATTTAAAGAATTCTATAAATTCTTTTATGATGTAAATCATGATATAATTTTGAGTATTAAGAACAACAAGTCAAAAACTATACAAAAAAACAAAGTGGTTATTACATGAAATGTAACTTTGTCAAGAAACTCTTAATAAGAAGGTAATATAAAGACATAAAAAAATCACATATGGTATGACATATAAGAATAGTATTCATTTGTTTATTATTAAAAAATATATATTTATTATATGTGAGGTTTGAATTTGTACAATGAAAGTCAAGACTTAAGGTAATAGCTTTCTTGTATAACATTTATTTATTTGTGATAAATAATATATTCACCACTTATTCTTATTGTGTGGTGTGTATAATTCCCTATGATGTGTTATATCATGAATTTTTTTGCTTCATGACACTGAAGGTTTAAATTTATGTTATTATTTGATGTATATAACGGTTCAAAATTTACTCAAGTTATAAGGGGATTTTTAGTATCACTTTTATTTCTATGATTCTTATGCCTCATTCACCATTCGTTTATTTTATGTGGTCTATATACTACCACTAAATGTATTATATGATTTTTTCCCTTAATTTGATGGGTATTTACATAGCCATTTTATGATATCTATTTCATTGGGTTTTATGGTTCAAAAGTTACCACATCGATAAGGTAATTGGGTCTCAATATTCCTTCTTTGAGAAAAATGTTTTTTATGCACATAAATTATTTTAAGAGGAGTATATTTTTCAAATTGACATTTTAAAATATAATTATTTTCAAGATATTTTATTCTTAATGTAATTTTTTTCTATCATGTGGACTTCGATTGGAAGATATCAATGTGGTAAAAGTTTATTGCTATAATGTCATCATTTATTGGGATTGTTTATGTTTTTTCTTCCATTCATGAATTATTATGATCTATCTAACAATAAATATTAATAATTTTCTTCTCCACCATTTAATCATGGTATCATCATGTATTTTAACCATTTTCCACTCCACGGTACTTAATATAATTAATATATTGTTTTTATTAATGTCTAAATTTATTTCTCTCTATGGTCAGAAATATGTTTTATTTAGAAACCTTATTTCCAAAATGTTTTTTCAAAATTTATTAAGTGATTTTTAAGATCAATTAAAAGGAAACTGATTTTGAATGTTTGTTATGTTTTAAAAATTATATAAAAACAATTTCAATATTCTATTATTTATTTTAAAATATATAATCTAAGAAAAGGTTATCAAGCATCCTTTATATTTTTCAGTGGGAATTTTCAATGAAAATTATTTCAATGGTTTCATTTATTTATGTACATTATTTCAAATATATTTTCAATGAAAAACGTTTTAAAGAATATATTATGTTGAAAAAGTGTTTGAAATGACATTGAAACCATCCCCTATATTTTTGAATAATATTATTCTCAAAGAGAAGTATGTTGTAATTTATTCAATGAAAATATATTTTCGCAATTATAATTTTTAAAATATCTTAAAAAATTATTCCCCATAAAAAATGATGTAATATACATGTATGTTAAACCTTGGTTTCTATATACATACCACACCACAAAATAAAAAGTAATTGGTTCCCAGAATTGGATCTCATAACAAATCTTGAAATGGATCAAGGGAAACCTCACCATGGGTCAACTGATCTAATAAAACAATGAAACAGTGATACAATGTTCAAAGGTAATGAAAAGGAATAATGTATTACTCACAAGAAGAGATATCACACACAACCTTGAGGATAAAAATTGAAGAAAATATATCTAGATGGATTAGTGGTTTCCAAAATCATTGGAGAGGATCTCTAGGTTGAGATGATACAGGGATAGGGAAGAATTAACAAACGTACATTTCATTAGATACCCTAAAATCAATGTTCATAACATGTATAGTTTGTGTAATCCGTTTACTCATTAAATAATTTGAGGGGACCTTATACGCTGAAAAATTGATTGTATTTTTTTTAGAAACAAAATTTTAATCATACAAGAAATGAAAGAGATACATGGCATGTATTCATTCACATTGTGTATTGAGATCATGACATGGGTTAGTCAAACATTACTTGTCGTGCACTCTTTAAATGATATGTAAATTCATTACATAAAGTGAAAACTTTAGATTCTTACCAAAATAACAAACCACCTAGGGTTTTCTCAAAACTCTAAGATAATCCCACAACACCATTACATGTTTATACCAATACATAATTAATTCAAAAAACCTATACGAATGAACATTAGATCATTTTTCATTAAATTTTATCCATGCTTATGACTCACAAGAAGTACAGAATTGAAGAGGAAAGAATGTAAAGATAAGGGAAATAACTATAATTTGGTAATATAATGTTACATTATACGTTAATATGTTAATGGAATTACCTATACCAATCTCCCTTTTCATAAATTAGATAATAATATGTCATTCGTGTGTACGATAGCCTTCCACCATGCTAACTGATGAAAATCATATTCCATTACAGCACTCAAAACTATTTATATTGATGGATTTTATTTTTATATTTTACATACATTAAATAATTATCCTTTTTGATTGAAGAGATATTATCAGTTGTTTACCATACTATCCATTGAAAAATTATAACATTGTATACATGTTTGTGTTGACTAGAACCTCCACAAAGTTATGTGATTTGTTTTTTATCACCACATTAGATGGATACTATATATATATATTCAAATAAATGATATTATATTTAGTATATTGTAATAATTTTATATAGATAATACAACAATTAATTTCTTCCCATCTTGTTCTTTTAAATATGGAAAAAATATCCATGCTTACGTATGACCAACTGTCTCCATGAATGTAATATGGTTCATTTTTCATAAAAAATTATCATGGATGGATTTGGAATTATAATTAATGTATAAAAATCACAATTATTTCATGAATATTATTCTAGATATTATAGGATAGTATCCTATTTGGGAAATTTCAACTAACCGATGTCATTTTGGAATGATGATCCAAATATCGGCAAACCATCTGACGTAAACAAAATTGAAAAAGTAATTCTATAAAATATGTTACAAAAAACAAAACGAATAGTAAATATAAATTTTTTTATTATGATTGTTAAAAGTTAATATACATTTTTTATTTAGAAAGATAGATATAGTATGTGATGAGACATACTCAAGGTTAGGGACACATCATGTTAAAATCACTATTTTAAAATCAATGAAAATTTATTTTATAAGTCATTTTATTAAATTTACTTATTATAATTTTTTTAATAATAATTTAATATTTCTATAAATATTTTTGGATTTTTCCTCTATGTCAGGAAGTTTTTGGGTTTTTCATATCCCATAAATTTATATATTTATAATAATAATATATTTTATTACACAAGAAATTTTTTATTGAATTCAATTTTTTTCTCATTTCATGGAGCCTAAAATGGGAAATCAATGAAAACTTTTTTTTAAAAAAATGGGGTTTAACCTAGGATATTCTTACATTCGGTTAGTGTTCAGTGTTAATTTTATAGTGACCATTAGTAGGCACATTACATGATTAATTAATTAATTTAATTAATTCAATTAAATAAACTAAAACTATAATAACTCAATATATAAGACTTATTATTTAAAATACATAGTGGTAGAAATATAAATATGGGTGATTATATAGGGTCTATGAAGGATACACATTGATCAATGATAATAGATTGTATAGAAATGATCAGTTTTCAAAGGGGTTTCATCACCAATGATGTTTTAAAATATCATCAATGATAATGGAATGGAACTGCTATTCATTAGTGATATATAAAATATAAATTAATCAACCATTATTTTTTATTCTTCCACCATTTTACTAATTTCGCAATTTTATATTTAAATCATCTTTTGTTTTCAGATATTTTCATTCATCGCATTAGCCAAAATATTTATTGTATTTGTTTTAGGTAGGATTTTAACATGGTATCCAAAATATTATATCATTGGAAAATATCACACTATGCAATGGTGTTTATATACTAATTATTATTTTTCCCAAAAATTCATTGTTTTCTTCATCATTATCACATCGGGTCACCAATTCAACATTTTTGGGATGGATTTTAGCACAATCGAACCCCAAGATACATGATGAATGAGTGAACAATTTGGACATAAATTTTTTTAGTTAGATCATGAATTGATGTGGGATGTGGGTTTTCTTGACATGGATCAGATTATTGGACATGTTTATTCATTCATCGATGAGGTGATGTGGTGGTGTGTTGTGATGAGATGATTTGTATGTCTCAGGTGTCTAGAATCCATCAGCAATTGACGAATCAAGTGTGATCAACCCTAGATCTCAGATCCTCAATAGTTTTTAGAGGATCCAGAGGTGATGGATGTGAGGTAAATATGCACAAAAGTATTATTTGGTTTCTTGGAATTATCAAGATAAATAGAGCATCATCCAGGAATGCAATACTTAAAGTACCATAGCTGCATCAGTTATGGTTTTGGGTGGAGTTATAAATCACAAAATTTTTATAACCTATACACATTGTGTCACACATTTATATAGGATCTGTGTGTACCATATAATTACATGGGAATATACATGACTAGGTATACAGAAAAAATTATGGTACACAAGAATACCAATATACTTAGACATAATCTGTTTACATGGGAACAACTACTATACAAAAGAATCTCCACAGCGCACAAGAATTAATATAATAACATGGGAACAATTTTGGATACATGGGAATAAATTTGGAAGGCAAGACACATAGTGAATACCATATACAAGTATTAAAACATTCTATACAACTACAAAACCTTTGTATATCAATTTTTGGGACTCAAATATGTGCCTACGAATATCCTATCATGAGACGATTCCAAACAGAACATGATGGTGAAATTTAATTTTCCATAAAATATATGAAATGAGGTGTTAGTAACATTATTTTTTCTTAAAAAATTCTTGGTCTATTGAGGTGATTGGGCTTGATATTAATAGAGATACCGAGTTTGATAATCCCTTGTCACACTAAAGAATAGGTCCACAAAAATATTTTTATTGGTAGAGTCACTTCTCCACCATTCTATAAGAAGGGAGAAAGTCCTATATCTATGGATAATTACTCCATGTTCTTTGAGATTCGGTGGTGAGAGGTTCCTCTATGGGAATTAATGAAATTTTGGAAATGGAGTGAAGTGGTAAGTAATATACCCCTATAACCATATCAATGAGATATTTCTCATGGTTCAAGTAATTATAGATGGATCATTATAGATAAATTCTTACACATCTTTCTTAGCTAGTTGTGGACGTGGAGCTCCACTTTATCTATCACCTTGAGTACTTTTGGGCCTATATATTGGGTTTCTCTATACTGAATTTCATTATGGATATATATGAATTTTTATTTTTTTTCATTTCTCTATTTCTTTTTTTTTCTTGGTGTCCAACTGGGTATTTATATACTCACCCCAATTTGGTCTTTTCCTATAGGTATTGTGTCTTATGTATATGATATGAATATTTTTTGTAACTTTAGAGCATCGTAGTAGTATATTATGCTAGTTACCATCTTTAATATATTTATATGGATATTTTGAGTCGGTCACTAAAATTCATCATTTACATTCAATTATTTTTCAGGTTCGGACTTAATTTTTAGTTTGGAATTTGTTTTTTCCATTTAAATATTTTGAATTATGATTATGTAATTTGGTGCTTTTACTATATGTTTTTTCATGCATGGTTTACAATATAAATGTTTTAGTTGGTTCCTATATCTATTTTCCATTTCATATATATTACTATGTCTGTTCATACATGTACTTCAGTATAAGGACAATAATTTAAGTTATATGCCTACTCAAAAATTATCTCCAACCCCTATCCATTTGGTGGTGGTATTGGGGAATAACACCCATAATACTATTGGACTAGGTGGGGCCCCTATGGGAATCATCAAGGAATATAGAGCCAAATGTGTTCCTTCCCCCAATACATGTTTAGAGTTGGACCTATTTGGGTTTTGTATTGGGGAACATTGGGAAATTATATTAAAATGAATCACATTTGGATTCCATGGATGGGAAACCAATATTACTATTGTGTCCATTATATCCATATATATGGAATCTAACAACCATCTTTTTGAATCGGTATACTAAGTAATTATTTATATGGAACAATGTTAAGTTCATTACATATGATTTGGTCTTTTGACAACCGTGTCCTTAATGAGTCATCTCCCCATATATACTAATATGAAAATGTCATATCTTTCTAATTTTTAGGATGTCACCATAATGGAATCCATCCGGGATACTGACATAGGATCATGATGATGATAACATAATCTATGAAGTCTTAGATCAAGAACCCAATCATGAGTTTCTTTCTCCAAGGAGGTGTAGAGTAGTGTCACTACAAGTCGGGTATCCAATAGCTATAGACGGTTTTTATAATGATGTGCATAGGATTATCAAATTATGTGAGCTCTAATGATAGAGAATATTATAATTTTTTGGTGATCTAAAACATCAAGAATATAGGATTGGAAAAAGGAGGTAATTTATGTTTTTAGTTTTCTTTGGACACTAACCAATTAGATGGTTGTTCAGTTAAAAATTCTTCTTTATAGAGAATTTGGGCATAGGTCATGTATGGAGATATAGACCAATAAAGACGAAACACTCTCATGGTTATAATTACATCATATATTCCATGATAATTATTACACTTTGATATTTCACACTATATGGATTTAGAAGAATCTTGATCTATAAAAGGGTGAAATTTATATTTTAACGTACACCATGAGGTTTATCAACTTATTTAATTACAACTTATATATGGTGAGTGATGGATAAATTTAATAATGTATGTTTGAGAGGGGAAATTTATGAAACATTTTTTCTTTTGTGGCCTCATTTTGTATTCCCACTAATACTAGATCAATAGAGAGGTATCTAGTTAAAGGGAGATTCCTAACATAGGGTTTTTGAGTAGAAGTGGAAACTCACATGGTTGAGTCATCTAAAATAGTTATCAAGTTATAATCCTCAGGGTTTTAGAATAAGAGACATACACTTATCCAGAAAAAGGAATATGGATCTACAGTTTTTCACATATGGTCCAGTCAGTGAGAGAGGGGAAGTGCTATTCCTAGGGTGGTTGTGGTCATATAGCTCATGAATTCTTGAAAGGAAATGATGATGAATGTATATAGAGATTAGATGTGACACTATATTTGAGGCAACACTATAATTAGGAATCTCTATGGTTTGTTAAGGGAATCCTCAAGGGAGGGGTTGCTGACAAAGGAGCATGTAGGGCTCTTGAGGTATGAGCTATAGGTGAAGGATGATGTTATTAGAAACGTCCAAAACCACATCCTAGTGGAGAACTTTTGGCTCATTGGGTTGTTGGTCATTGGAGGGGTAGTTACAGGATATGGAGGGATATGACCATGATAATCCAGAGATTATTTGAGGTATGATATGGGTCTTCTCTACTCATTCTCTAGTGCTTGTAGACACATTCATGATTGATTTGTTCATCTCCAAATCCCTTGTGTGAGAGATGGAGATTCCAATTGAGACATTATCCAAATTTTTTTGGATAGATGTTACTATAGGGGAAAATTATTCTATATATCACATATTTTGACAGCATGTGTAGGCATTTGTTTGATAGAGTTTCTCATGGGACCTCTTTTATATTATGATGAAACCTTATGAATTCATCTTATCTATAGACTAGGTGTCCACCGTGCTTTACCAAAGAGGCTATCATGATAGGAGAGTTATATTTATTAATTTAGATGTTATTTCTAGGAACATAGAGATCATATTAGTGCGTGAGTGGGGATTATATGTAGGATGCTGCAACCCATCACCAATTATTTTGGGAGAATGATCCTTGATTTAGTTGGTTATTCAAGCATCTAGCTTCTAGTTCTAGTGGATGATTATATGGAATTATTTCTTGAATTATTCATAGTTCTACCTCTATAGTTACAGACTAAAATCTACATCGACCTGAACATTGGGATTATGTTGATATTATTTTATAGAATACTATATGGGACGTACCTATCTTAGATATCTGATGGTATAGTTGGAAGTCTATCAGGGGTTGATTTTTTAATGTAGTGTGTCCCCCAAGGGGGATACTGTCATGTTTGTGAAAATGGTAGATATGTCTTGAGGATAATTATTGTCTATCATCTCTTGAATTAGGTAATTATGAAGAATGAGTAGACCTTAAAAAGGATTGAAAACCACTTTGACCCATTTAGAGGTCGATTGTTTTCTCAAATAATGATATAATGATCATTTACCATTAGTTTATAGTTTATGAAAATGATATTCCATAGATGGAATTAGGATTTCCCCACATAATCTTGATTTCTTAGTGATGAATTTTAGTGTAACTAGTGTACACACTATTCTCATGGGTTTTATGAACCAAATCTTCCATCTATACATGGATAAACTAATAGTTTTCATCATTTATGAAATTATCATTCACAATGCATCAGATTAGAAGTGCACAAAACATTTGTGGATGGTCATATACCCACTCCAAGAGATTTTTCTTTGTGGTATGCTTTAAAAGATTAAATTTTTTATTTTATAGATTCCCTTCCTTTGAACTGACATCTATATGCATCATTTAGATATATATTTTATTAATATTAATGCAGTATTTCTTGGGAACCACCAAATAACTTGATGGAAGTGCATTGTTTTCTCGGTTTACTAGGGTATAACCAATGGTTTATGGGAGAATTACCCTGAGTAGAATCCTATTTTACATGATTGACATGTAAAAGAAAATTCATTCATCTAGATTGAGGTGTGTTAGAAATACATTTATTTCTTGAGGATGAGGTTGACATGTACCCCTATTTTAAAACTATTGGAGGATTCTTTGAGTTTGTTTTGTCTTTAAATACAATTAGAGGTGGGATAGGTTGTGTATTAATTCAGAGGAGGATAGTTATCTCTTATGGGTTAAGGAAGTTGGGACCCCATGAATAGAATTATTTAACCCTCAACAAGGATTTGGTAGTGTTATTATTAAACTTGCATATGGGGATGTATTATCATATTGGAGAGAGTTATGTCATTTAATCTGACCGATAAAATCATAGTTACATATTATTTAAATATATCTCAACTTTAGGTAGATTCATTGGTTGGAGTTACCGAAATTTTATGAATTTGAGATATTATATATAACATGGAAGGGAAATAAAGTGGTATATTCCCTTAACAGAATGTGTTGTTCTCTCTTGGGGGGAGAGGCTCCAGAGAAATTTTCCTCATTAGAGATGATAATAGTGGAGGAGTGGAGAATATATTATATTTAGTCATTGTATTTTGCTCCACCACTCATTCATCATGTGAGGGAGACCTAATTGGGATAGATTGACAATGAGGTACCATGTGATCGGGCATCCCTATGAGATTCATAGGTTGCATTATCTAATGTAGGGGAGCATGGAATTATTTTCCATGGATAGACAATAGTTCTTGTCACATTGTGTAATGGGTTGTTTAGGGGGTTTCATATTTCCCCTTGGTTTTACATCCTAGTAAGTAGAAAATGGATAAGGACCTTAAACATCAATTTTGGTGAGTTAACATGAAGTGGAGAGTTTACATGATTTTCACTTGGTTTCACACATGTCCATATGGGAAGGGTAGTTATTATGTTATAAGAATTCAGACTCAAAACCTTTTTTATATAGAATTGATGTGGGATGACATATCAATTCATTTTGGTATGGGGAATCCATGAAATCTTTGAGACCCTAGGGATTTATGGTTCATTTTTGACCTACTTATGAATTCTTCACACATTATTTCCATTAGGGAGCATAGTTTTGTTAAAAATTTAAGGATGTTGCATATGTGGGAGATCATCCAGCTTCATGGGGTACTAATAATGATATTTTATAACCTTGAAGTACAACTCACATATTATATTTGGAAGGGATTATAAGATGATTTTAGGCCAATGATCTGAATGTGTATAATGTCTCACACCTATAAAAATATAATGGCCAAGAAAAATATTCATGTTTAAGAAGATATTTATAGAGAATTTGTATTAGAATTTTCTCGAAGTAGAAAGGATTAATTTCCATTATTGGAGTTCACATATAATAACAGATACAAATCTAATATCGACAAGGAAACTTTAGATTCCTTTTACTTGAGACCCTACAGGTCACCATTATACTAGACTCAGATTGGGGAGAAATCTTTTTTTTGGGGTAGATATGATGAAGGTAATGACATTGATGTTTTATTTGATCAATTAGAATATCTGGAATACACAAATCTAGTATAAAAATTTTGTGGGTTGACATCATATTCCTTTGGAGTTATATCAGGGATGTCAATTTTTTTATGATTCTACCCTTGACACAGATTGATGATATTTTTTAAGACAATAAAGCTATCTCGGAGGATTATCAGCCCGTTATAGATCATACATAGGGTTGAAAAGGATTCTTAACTATTGGACAATCCCCCTTGGTTGGACCAAGTGCATGGAGTCTTAAATTTGTTGAAGCTAAATTGATACATTAATGAATTGATATAAATTAAGGACTATAGAGATATGCACATCAAGGAAAGAATCACCATCACATAGTACCTTGTGACGATCGAGGACTAGCAGGAGAAAACCTATCACAGATTGACCATCCCTTGGGTTAAGTTATATGGTAGCATGGGGCTGTGAATGTGATTTTACAAGATTGTCAGATCCATATGTGGGTTTATTACCCCCACCAAATTTTGTAGCTTATGGTTTTTGGGATGAAAATACGTGATTAATGGGAAAATTTAATGACATTTTTTATGCTTTATCATTTAAATATTTATATATATTTATATCAAGATTTTCCTTGGAGTTGGTGCTGTGTATGGGTGTTACAAGACCCCAAAATTAATATATTATAAATACAAATATATATTAAATAACATAAATAATATTTTTTAAATAAATGGTTTACCCATTATTTCGATCCTAAGAAGGGAAATGGAAGACTTTGGTTTTTTTGGAACCATATTTTTACCCCAGGATCAACATAAATTTGGCCAGTGTTAGGAATTCTGTTTATGGAGACTGCTTGTGGGTACACCGAGTGATTAATTAATTAGTTTAATTAATTCACTTAAATAGCCTATAAAATTATTCATCCACATTATAAAATTCATTAATAAATGTACCTAAGGTTATATACATAACCATGTGAGATAATAGGGGATCCAAATAGAAGAGTCGTTGATGAATTATAATGGATCATAGAGAAATGATCATTTTGAAAGGTGGGTTTATTTTCCAATGATGTTTCAGGATCCTACAAAAAACAATGGAAAAAATCATTCTTCATCTGTGATTGATATAAAATCCAGTAATTAAAATTTATTTCTCATTTTTCCAACATTTAAAAATTCTTTATGCAATGATTAAAATATAAATTTTTCTGAATATTTTCTTTCTTTGCATGAGACCCGATATTTATTTTATTTAGTGTTCCCCTGAAAGAACCTTGGTTTCCATAATATGAAATATTTGGATGGTATAGAACATATAGTTGTGTTTTCTTAATTCATTATTCTTATTTTCAAATTACATTCACCAAATTGCTCAGTGTTGGGACGTGCGGTTTGAAATTCAACATTGTCAGGTCAGATTCGAGCTTGATAAAACCCCAGATTCATGGATGATGTGTGAACATGTTATAGATCAATTTTTTGTTTGTAAAGACCTGGATTTTTCCGTGTAATGTTTTTTGAATTATATTGAATTATTATGAGTCTATGAAAATTTATGATAGGTTATTTCGAGGCCCGGTATGCCCGAAATTAATTTTCGAACATTTTTTCGGGTGCATTTAGTAAATGCGTGAGCGACGTTTTGTAACTTTTGAACTGGTGCTCGAAATTTAAATCTAAGGATACTGTTGAACTCCATGCAATAATATTTTCTTAAGGAGACCTTCACCTCAACCACATTAGGTTGAGGGTAGGATTTATTTTTTCAGATTTTCATGGGAGAGTTAAAAGAAAAATAATAAAATAAAACAATAAATTTTATTTTATTTATTAGAATCCTCTCATTGGAATTTGGTGGTGGGGACCACCCGATCTTGAAACCTATTTTTTTTAATGTGAGGTAACTCTTGGAATTCCCCCAAATAATGATCCAACATTAAATATGATTAAGTTGGCTCCTCACCTCTTGTTTTTGGGGAGATCGTTGACATAAGCTTTTGCAGAAGAACTCTTGGTGGAAGAAACTGGGAAGCAACAATGAAGAACGAACAACTCTCCAGATCCAAAATGTTGAATCAACATTGGAGCGTGGTCTGAAAATGTGTTGTAGGAGCGACGAACATCGGCGTCTTCATCGTCTTCATCTTCTTCCTCACGCCACCTTCAACAATCAAACGAGGTAGGGTTTGTTTATGATTGTTATTCATTAATTTACATTGAATCATTCTTCACAAGCCGCAAGCTACCGGTCTAATGTGGAGGGTGTGGGACAAACAATCATGGCCTGATCCCTCCAAAACGTCATCGTTTGACTTGTTATTTATAGATAAACTCTGAGATGGACAGAATCCTTCCAATGTGATGACACTGACAACCGGCGCCGGTAGGGTGCAAGGATGACGCTGGAACACCGGCCATCCCTGATGATGGCAGCAACCCAACCGTGCTACTGATAATGAGGGAGGCCATGGCCCATTGGTCACGGTGGTGGAAGGTGGCAACTGACACCCTGAAAATCCACGCGGAACAATGGGGGTGTGCGTCCTTTCCATCAGATGAGCAGGAGGCCACGACTGCTGAGCCGTAGTGGCGCACCAGGGTGACCAGAAACCAGGCGGCCGCAGGAGGACAATGGCGCCGTCAGGCCACTGGAATGTGATGCTGGCTGAGATTCCAGCCGGTCACATCACGCCGAGCGGGACCACTCCGGTTGGTCCCGCGTGCCGGTAGGCATCACCATATGGCACCGTTGGGATGCCCAATACCGAACGACTATTTGACCATTCTAGAATATGGGGGCGCCTCCCCTCGGTGTCGGCTTGGGCGGACCCTGCCACTGTGGGCCACCTAGTGGGCTGCGCCTAGTGGGCCTTGCCACCACCTTGGTGGGCCGAGCTGGAAAACAACCTAGTGGTTCAAGCCCACCAGTGCCTTGTAGGCTGAGCCCGCCATGGTCCAGTCCCTCCAGGATGGACCAGGACCGGGTCAGGTCGGTCCGACCAGGTAGGACCGGACCCAGGCCCATCTGGACCCAGATATGCCTTTTTGTCCATATCTTTAGAGTCAGGTGTCTATTCAACGAACCGTCTAAGGTACTAGATTCCATGGATCAAGACTTTCCATTTGGTATAATCCACACGATTTTTGGATAATGTTTGAGTATGGACGGGTTGGATTGAACCCGAATCCAATCGGGCCCTCGAAAAAAAAGCTATTAACTTACATACCGGGCTTCTGATTGATGTACTGTCTATTAAGTTGTGACCCTTATTAAGTGGATGTACTTTGAGATACATATTCATGGGAATTCATGGAAGATGAATTATTGACCAATGAAATGAGGAGCATATCCTCTTGGAATCAAGCACGATTAGTGTGGGAAACCTCTGGCTAGCTATACTTGGAGAATCTACAGATCCTATGAGGGTCATCTACAAATCCTGTGTTGGTCATCATTAGATCCTGTGTGGGTCATCTTCATATATAGTGTGGTTCAGCATCTTCTGATCCTTTTTGGGTCATATATAGATCCTATGTGGGTCATCTACAATCCATTGTGGGTCAACATCAGAGTTTCTCGATGAAGTAATATGATCTAGCGATACAGCTAATCATCTATAAATCTATACTAATGTTATACCTGGTGTTAGTTGAGTCTTTACCTTTGTGATACACTTTTATGTGGTGATACCTTCATGGTATTCTTTTGTGTGGTGTTATCTTGTGGTACATACCTTCGTGGTGTTACCCGTGTGTTGGTTCTATCTTCGTGGTGTTACTTGTGTTGTACTTCTATGTTCATGGTGTTACCTGTGTGGTACTTTTATTTTTTCAGTGTTACATGTGTGGTACTTCTACCTTTTTGGTGTTACGTTTGTGGTATTCTTCTCTCATGTGTGAGATGAGTATATATATTTATAACTTAGGTATATATATGGGAATATACCTAAGTAGTGCTGATGACTATTTCTTCATTCTTTGAGATTGAGGTCTTTATTTGTGTCTTATACTTTGTGGATTTTGAGAGATCTTCAGGGGACTTGGAGTCCTTATTGAGTATTGTTATACTCACCCCTTCACGGGCTACACTCGTACCTTGTTGTGTTTAGCGCAGATGACATACAACATTGATTGGGGCTAAGGGTTCTTGGACTAGAATTTTCTCGGAGGTGGACCATTAGATGAGACATACCATAGAGATGACTGTTCAAGAGCTGTACCTACTCATTAGGTAGGATCCTTGGCGGGTGTTCACAAGACCTGTTTTCAGTTTTACTTGTACTATGTAGTTGGGCTTGTATTTCATCCCCTTTTCTTACTGTACTCACCCTATTTACTATATAGTTTACTTTGTTCTTGTATCTTTTAGTGTTCTTGGATTGTGTGAGTTTACAAGTTAAAAAGCCAATTCCTTCCAGGTTCTATGGATATGCCTTTCTGGTGCTAGTCAATAGCCCCTGGCCTATTGAAGGTGGGCTTGGGGTAGTGGCAGTATGGGCCTCAGGGGATGAGTCGTGAAAAATTGGTATCCAAGGAGTCGGTTCTACCGAAGTACTAGGACTCTGATCTTTTCTATGTGGCATTAGTGTTAAATGAAATTTGTGTGGTTTTCTGTTTGGGGAATCTAGTGATGGTGCAGCAACCGACGTATCCATACACCAGGACCCTGACTTGTGATTTCCGACTCAGTGCAAGAAAACATAGATTGTGTTTGTGTTTTTGAAAAGTTTTCTTTGAGATCTCTTTGAGTCATCCCACTAGTTATAAATTATTGACTGTGACCCACCTATTTCTTTTCAGGATGCCTCCACGAAGACAACTATCCAGGGTTCTAGGTAGACTATGCAATGACAGCTCACGGAGTGACGATGCTTCGTTGTAGGGCCCCATTTCGGTAGTCATACCATTGGGTGGATTAATTGTAGCACCACTACCCATTTGGAAGTTGATTCCACTAACCCCAACAGTAGAGGGTACATGCCACTTGAGCAAATTTCATGGGTTTCAGTGCTAGAGGTCACTAAGGATCCAGGGAGAGACAGATCCATAGGTGACTGAGGACAGGCTGGAGGCCGTGGTTATAATTGTTTGACTGGTAGGGACACCAACTGATCTCATGGTGATCCTTACCGCTAGTCTTCTTCAAGAAGCAGTTGGAAGATGGTGGAGCTTGATGCTCTTGGTTCATGATGAGGCCACTCTCATATGGGTGTAATTTGAGATGCTTTTTAGGGTAAAGTTCATCTCAGTTCCCTTAAGCTCTGTGCGTATACAAGAGTTTCTCCACTTGCAGCAGGGCATAATTACCGTGGCTCTATATTCAGTGAGGATCACTGACCTCTCGTGCTACTCCACTGACATAGTGTTGGACCCTTTCTTCAGGGCTCAGACCATTGATCTAGGGATTATATGGGATATTTGAGCTTCGATGAATTCTCTCAGGATCCCATAGTTGGCGGGGGGGGGGGGGGGGTTAGAGCGAGTACTCTTAGTGGAGAGATTCCTTGCTTAGCAGTCACCAGTAGCGAGACACACCACCAGACGTCATGTAGCAGAGTCATATGCAGCTGGTAGTAGACAGATGACGCGGAGGTCCAACTGGACCAGAACTATAGGTGGATGACCACAGGATATGTGGTCGGTTGTGTGGGGATCTTGAGATAGAGTAGTATAGTCATGGAGAAGTTAGTGTTACTCATGCAGTGGGCAGGGTCACAATGATTGTGACTGCCCGACCCGCCGTACGGATGACCAGAAGATGTTCGAAGGAATGCCTAGGAGGAGGCAAAGATCCGATCGAGGAGGTTTCTAGGCAGTAGGAAGACATGGTAGGGGAACTGTCCGTGCAGTAGGTGGTGGGCGATGATTCGAGGTTCTACCGCCACCACCTCTAAGTGGTCCACCCCCACCATAGGGAGCAGGTGGACTGGGACGAGCACATCTCCAGGCAGCTAAGGCCTATGAACATGGTTCTCTAGAGATGATTCAAGGTACAATATTTGTCCAGTCCACCTCATCTGAAGTACTAATAGACATAGGTGACCATTACTCTTTTATTGCCACTACCCTCATTTAGAGGTTAGTGATTTTAGTGGAGCCATTGGCTCGATCCTTTTGACTAGAGACTCATACGTGAGAGGATTCTACGATTACACACTAGTGTTGGTAGTGTGAGCTTACTCTAGGAGGAGAGAACATTGGCTGGTATCTTTTAGTAGGAGCATCGAGGCTATACAACGTCATCTTGGGTATGGATTGGTTATCTATAGTCCATGCTCAGTTTGATTGTATTAGGTTAAAAGTGCGGTGTTTCTGTGAGGATGGGACAATGTTTTCCTTCACCAGTGAGAAGGGAACCCTTGCAGCACATGATGAGTTACCCAGAGGAGGGTGAAAACGATAGCATATCAGTTGGTTAGACTTACCCTCGGGGCGGTTGATGTTGAGAGTCCGAGATATCCGGTAGTGCTGGACCAATACACTGATATTTTCCCTGATGATGTTCTGAGACTACCCCCTCGTAGAGAGGTGGACTTTTACATCCACTTATACCCCAGGATGACACTGATATCTACAACAACATATCAGATGGATTCTTTAGAGCATTGATAGATGTGAGTACAGCTGGAGGACTTGTAGAGCAAGGGGTTCATTAGGCCCAATGTGTCTTTTGGGAAACCCCGATTTTGTTTTCCAAAATGGAGGATGGGAGTTTGGGACTCTGTGTGGACTATTAGTTCTTGAACTTGGTGACCATGAAGAACAAGTACCCATTACTAAGGATAGATGAACGTTTTGATCAGTTTAAGGAAGCACAGTGGTTTTCGAAGATAGACCTCAGATCAGGCTATCACCAGCTAAAGGTACGAGACAGAGATGTGTAGAAGATGACTTTTAGATGTAGGTATGGCCACTATAAGTTCTTGGTTATTCCATTTAGTGTTACCAACACCCCAAAAATGTTCTTAGGACTCATGGATATGATCTTATAGCCATACCTCAATCGCTTTGTCGTAGTCTTCATCGATGACATCCTGATATACTTAGCTATAGAGAAGGAGCATGCCTATTACCTGTAGATAGTTCTGGACACACTCTGAGAGCACCAAATTTATGGTAATCTCTCAAAGTTCCATTTTTGGATCTGAGAGGTTCATATCCTAGGACATGTCATCTTAGAGTCTAGAGCTACAGTGGATCCAGTGAAGATTGAGGCTGTGCTTGCTTGGGAGTCACCTAGGACTGTGACAGAGGTGTGGAGTTTCATGGGCCTGGTCGGTTACTACCGAAGGTTTGTGATTGATTTTTCCAGAGTTGTGACTCCCTTATCATCATTTAAAAAGAAGGGGAAACCATTCGTGTGGTTAGAGTGATGCCTTTGCAGTTTCCAAGAGCTGCGGAAGAGACTAACGAGTGCCCCCTCTTGAGGATACTGGAGGAGGGCATTGGGTACGTAGTCTACTACGATGAATCAAGGACCAGACTCGGATGTGTCCTGATGCAGGAGAAAGAAGTTATTGCATATGGTTATCGATATCTGAGACCGCATGATAAGAAATACACTACCCATGACTTGGAGTTAGCAGTAGTGGTCTTGGCCTTGAAGATGTGGTGAAATTACTTGATGGGTGAATGTTTTATAGTATGATCTGATCAGAAGAGTTAGAGGTATATCTTCTCTCAGAAGGACCTAAACCTGAGACAATGGTTTTAGATTAATTTCCTCCAGGACTATGACTTCGAGATAGTATATACTCCTAGGAAGGAAAACATGGTAGCATATGAACTCATCAAGAGATCTGGTATACATTTTCTGAGTGAGGTGACAAAGTAGCTATCCACTTTGCTGATATCCTATGTTGATTGAGATAGAGCAGCTTATCTTCAGTCTCTAACAATCACTGCTCCACTCCTTTAGTGAGTTAGGGAGGCATAACTATGGCACACTGACTACGAGGAACGTTGTGCTCAGATTTACACAAGACATACACCAGATGGATTTCTTTAAGGTGGGGAGCACGCCATCCTCTTAAGAGAGAATACTGTGGTACCGGTGGCGCTACGAGAGGAATTGATTAGGGATTTCCACAAGTCCCCTATAGCGGTACATCCAAGAGTAGAAAAGATGTACCAAGACCTCTGTCGTTAGCACTGGTGGCCGAGAATGAAGAAAGTTGTGGTAGAGTTTGTCTCATGGTGCCTCACTTGTCCGCAAGTGAAGGTAGAGAATCAGGTTCTATTAGGCTTAGTTCATCAACATGGGGTGCCAAAGTGGAAGTGGTATGGAATTTCTAGGGACTTTGTGATAGGAATTCTACGTACATCTAAGGGACAAGATTACATCTATGTGATCATCGATGGACACACCAAGTAGGCTCCCTTTCTACCTATCAGAGAGAAGGGTTCAGTAGAGGGCTTGGGATGCCTCTACATGCAAGAGATTGTACAACTTCATGAAGTTTCTTCGAATATTGTATCCAATCATGATTCGAGATTTACTTCCCAACTATGGAAGGGGTTGTAGGAGGTGTTTCAGACTCAGCTTCGATTGAGCACCTCCTTTCATCCTCTAACGGATGGTCAGATAGAGTAGACCATTCAGACCCTTAAGGACATGCTACGTGCTTGCATCCAAGATTTTAGCTACAGTTAGGAGGATCAATTTCCCTTGGTGGAGTTTTCATACACCAACAATTATCACTCCACTATTAGTATGGCACTATTTGAGGCATTTTATGGTCGACCATGCAGATCACCTCTACACTAGACTGACCCAGGGTAGTCTGCACTCATGGGACTGAAGATGGTATGGGCTACCACAGAGAAGGTGCAGATAATCCATGTGCGGATGAAGACTGCACAGAGCAGGAAAAATTCTTATTCTGATAGGAGACGAAGAAATATCAAGTTTGAGGATAGTGACCATGTATTCCTACGGGTCTCACCATGATGAGGTTTGCAATGAATTTCCCATGGCGACAAGTCATCTCTGAGGTTCATCGGACCCATTCAGGTCCTCAAAAGATTTGGAGAGGTGGCATACCGCTTAGATCTTCCCCCTTAGTTACACTGGATGAACGATGTTTTCCATGTATCCCAACTGAGGAGATACGTACATGATCCCTCAAACATCATTAATTGGGGAAAGCTGGACATTGACGATGGGAGATGTTTTTAGAGGTTCCAGTGGAGATTGAGGATCGACAGGAGCATGTCCTTCATGGATGGTTGACACCTCTTGTGCACATTTGTTGGAAGTATGAGGACCACCTGGAGAGAACATGGGAGAAGGAGGCTCATATTCATGCTCAGTACCCCCACTTTTTTTTATAGTTAGTGTGGTGGATTTCAAGAATGCAAAGCATTGAGAAGGAGCGAATGTAAAGACCCAGATTTTTCCATGTAATTTTTTATAATTATATGGAATTATTGTGAGTTTTTGAAAATTGAAAGTGCATGATTCCAAGGCCCGGTGTGCCCGGAATGAATTTATGAACTTTTTTCGGATACATTCAATAAACACGTGAGAGGAATTTTGTAACTTTTGAACCGGTGCTCGGAATTTAAATATGAGGACACCGTTGAACTTGTAATGCCAATATTCGCATAAGGAGACGTTCACCTCGACTATAGTTGGTCGAGGGTAGAAATTAGTTTTTTGGATTCTCATGGGAGGGTTAAAAGAAAAATAATAAAATAAAACAAAACATTTATTTTATTTATTTGAAACCTCCCATTTGAATTTGGTGGTGGGGGCCAACTGACCATGAAACCTCTTTTTTTATTGTGAGGTAAAATTTGGAATTCTCCCAATTAAGGATCCAACATTAAACATAATTAATTTGGATCCTCACCTCTTATGGTTGGGGGGATCATTGGTTAAAGATTTTGAGGAAGAACTCTTGGTGGAAGAAACTGGGAAGCTCCAATGAAGAACAAACACCTCTAAGAATCAAGAACGTTGAACCGACATTGGAGCGTGGTTCGGAAGCATGTTGCGAGTGAAATGAATGGAAACGTATTCATCATCTTTATCTTCTTCATCATGCCACCTTCAACAATCAAATGAGGTAGGGTTTGTTTATGATTATTCTCCATTAATTTAAATTGAACCATTCTTCTCTAACCGAAATCTATCATCCTAACGCAGACGGTGAAGGCCAAATAAACATGACCTGATCCATCCACAACATTGTTGTTTGAGGTGTCCTTCATGGAAAAACTCTTGGATGAGAAGAATCCCACAGGAATGAAGGAACTGACGAATGGTGCTGGTAGGGTGCAAGGCGACGACCGATACATGGGCCGACCGCGATGACGGTGACAGCGCAACCACACCACCGGTAGCGAAAGAGGCTGTGACCCATCCGCTGTGGTGGTGGAAGGTGGCAACCAACACCCTGATTGGCTACATGGAATCAGTGTGTCACGTGTCCGTACCACCGGCTGAAGAGGAGGCCATAGCTACTAAGCCGTGGTGGCGTACCATGGCGGTTAGGAACTGGTCGGTTGTGGGAGGACAGCAGCGTCATCACACTACTTGAAGGGGAAGTCGGTCGGGATTCTGGCCAACCATGTCATGTTGAGCAGGACCAATCTGGAAGGTCCCACATGCCAGTATGCATTTCCATCTGGAGCCACCGGGATGGCCAAAAAATAATGACCGTTTGGCCGTGTGGAAATCCGGGGGGCACCTCCCCTGGGTGTCGGCTAGGGCAGACCCCACTACCGTGGGCCACCTAGTGGGCCGGGCTGCCCCAATATGGGTCGGGCCAGACCTTGGCCTAGTGGGCTGGGCCTTCCGTGTCCCCGCCTATCCGAGACGGATGTGGACCAGGTCGGGTCGACCTGAACCGAGCCCATCCGGACCCAGATATTCCTTTTTGGCCATATATTGGGAACTGAGCATCCGTTCGATAAACCGTCTATGTTAGTGGATTCCATGGATTAAGATTGTATTTTTGGAATAATCCACTTGATTTTTGGATATATTCAAGTACAAATAGGTTGGATCAAACCCAATTCCAACCGGGTCCTCAGAACAAAAACACTAATAACTTACAGATTGTGCATCTGATTGACGCACCGTCTATTCCATTGGGACCCTTATGCGTGACAGCCCTTTGAGATAGTTCTTTGTCGGACTTCATGATAGTTTAAGTACAAACCGATGACATGAGGAGTGGATCCGTCTAGAATCAAGTGTGATTAGTTCAACAACCCTATCGCTGGATGTACTTGATGAATCTACTGATCCTGTGTGGGTCATCTTCAGATCCTGTATGGGTCAACATTAGATCATGTGTGGTTCATCTTCGGATCCAATGTCAGTTATCATCTTCATATCCTATATGGGTCATCTTTAGATCCTATGTGGCTCATCTATGATTTTGTGGGGGTCAACAACAGAGCTTCCCGACCAAGTAAGATGGTCTAGTGATAATTATAATCATATATACTTTTGTACTTAAGTTATACCTGATGTGAGATGAGTCTTTACCTTTGTGGTACACTTCTATGTGGTGATACCTTCGTGGTATTCTTTTGTGTGGAGTTACCTTGTGGTACATAAATTTGTGGTGTTACCTATGTGGTACTTCTATATTCATGGTGTTACATGTGTGGTACTTCTATATTCATGGTGTTACCTATTTGGAACTTTTATCTTCATGATGTTACTTGTGTGGTAATCCTACCTTTGTGGTGCTAAATTTGTGGTATTCTTCCCTCATGTGTGAGATGAGTATATATATTGATATCTTAGGTATATGTATGGGCATACACCTAAGTAGTGTTGTTGACTATTGCTTCATGCTTTGAGATTGAGGTCTTGACTTGTGGTTTATCCTTTGTGGATTCTGAGAGACCTTTAGGGGTCTCAGGGCCCCTACTGAGTATTGTTATACTCACCCTTTCACTGGATACACTCTCTCCTTGTTGTGTATTATGCAGATGACGTACAATGTTGATGAAGGGTGAGTGTGCCCGGATTAGAGGCTGCATATAGGTGGACCATTATACATGACGTACTGCAGAGATGACCATTCGAGTGCTGTACCTACCCTTTAGGTAGGATCCTTGGTGGGTGTTCATAGGATCTATTTTTAGTTCGACTTGTACTTTCCATTTGGGCTTTTATTCCATCCCCTTTACTTACTATACTAACACTATTTACTATAGAGTTTACTTTGTGCTTGTATCTTGTGGTGTGCTTGGATTGTGTGAGTTTGCAGGTTAAAAAGGCGATGCCTTCCCGATTTTAGGGATATGCCATTCTGGTGGTAGTCACCAGCCCCTGGCCTATGGAAGGCATGCTTGGGGTAGTCATGACACGGGCCCCGGGGGATGGGTCATGACCTTTTGGTTGGGTCATGATATAATGTGGGATGCATATGTTTAGAGTAGGGATCAAAGTATTGAATTTGGATTTTTTCCATGGGTGTTGTGACCTGGTGGCATGGTGTGAAGAGATTATCCACACGTGGACCAAGTAGTTGGAATAAACCCATAACTGACGGATGAAGTGTAGTCAACCCTAGATCAGAGTCCCTTAGTTTATTTAGATGATCTAGTAGTGGAGAAGGTGAGGTTGAATCATGAGAAGTAATCTATTTTTTTGGAAATCACCACACACAGAACATGTAGCCCAGGAATGCGTGTCATGAAATACCTCTAATATGGTGCATAAGGTTTTGGGTAAAATTAAATACCACACCTTGGGTAATCCCTATAAATACCATGGGACTCGATTGTAGTGGATCAACTTGTACCCATAGAGAACATATGCCTATACAGAACAAGGTATATAGGCACAACCGAAGTACACTAGCACAAACATATACTTTCACATGGCTAGGATACCTGGACATGAACAATATACATGGGTGGAATTAGTTTACATAGATATGGCTATTGTACATGAGCCCATAGAAAACTACCAATTCATCGGATGTGAAACACGACCATGTCTGGGTTAGCTACAAAATGTCATGACACTGCTATGTGACTTACACCTTTTGTGAATCCTTCTTTGGGACTCATATTTGGTCCCACTAGTAGCCAATACTAAGTAATTATCCATGTAAAATGTGATGGGGGAATTAATTTTGGCATTATATATACCAATAGAGGTGTTACGAGTGTAATTCTACCTTCAGCAATGATTGGCCAATGGTAGTTGTCAGCTTGGATCATTTGTGATATGTTGGGGTCAGTACTTCCTTATAGAACCATGGAGTGGGTCCCATGTAGTATTTATTAATTTGTATTCGATACTCCCCATACTAAAATAGTGAATTATTATTCATTATATGATGAAATACTTCCCTTATCCATGCTCAAGCATAAAGGAAATCCGCAATGACACAGAAGTGGATCATTGCTGAAAGGAGTAGTTCCATCCACTTAGATTTTTCTATAGTTGTGTGTAGTGATGGGAATTAGAGAAGGGACATTGAATACCTAGATAGTGTAATCATTATTTTCCAACTATTTAAATGTAGAAAACATTTCTCTCTCACTTGGGGTTCTTTTGAGAAAAGTTATTGGGCCTCTCTTTACCCTATTTCATTATGTGTTAGATGACTCTTTAATTTTATACTTCTCCCTTTTTTGGGATTCTATTTGATATATATATATAATAACCCCTATATGGGATTCAAAAATAGCATTTGTGACATGTATATATGATAGATGAATGAAGTATGACAATCAAGGATAATAAAGTACACTGGGGTGTTTACCAAGTTCGACCGTTGGCCTTAGAGATTGTGATATTTGATATATTGTAATTAATTTTCTATCCATAATTTTTATGTTTGGATATAATTTTATTTTGGTAATTTGTTCACCCCCAATACTTATTTTTAATTATTCAACTATATTTTAATTTTTTAAGAGGTTGTTTTATGAATGGTCTACAATCTTGATGTTTTAGTTTATCCAGATATCTCTTCATTGTTTCATGGATATTTTGGAGTGAATGTGGGTGTTTTTAGGTAAATTTAGATAAGGCCTCTCATTTGAATTATATATCTACTCAATAATTGTCTTCATCCCCTATCCTATTAGAGGTTAACTTGTGGTGCCACACTTAGCTTACAATCTGACTATGTGGGGTCCTAGTTGGATGATTCCTAAAACATATGCAAAAAATCCTCTATACATGAATCCCTATAGACATAGAAGAATCATAAAGAAAATTTTATGTCTATTTTTACATTATTTCAATTTTTTCAAATGGATTCATTTTACAATTTTTATATAGAATGTTTTTAATTTTGTTATCATTGTTAAATGTAATGTTCTAATTTAACATATACTACATTAAAGTAATTTTCCACCATCAGAATAATATTTTGACTTTTAGATTACATTATGGCCTTTTATGTTTTATTTTATAAAAAAATTTATTCCCATTATTCTGAATAATTTAGTATTTAAAATTTAGTTTTAATGGAATGGTATATATCAATATCTGAATATGTTTTACTTTGGGTAATATAATTTTATTATTATGAGTTTGATGATGGAAAATTAAGAATTTATGTATTTCATGCATGTTATTTTCCTTGGAAATTATTTATGATATTGGGTGTGCCTAAAATTAATCATGATTATGGGTCATATATATATATTTTGTGATGATGGGTTTGATCGATATATCTCTCCAACGCATTAGGTAATGATGATGGAAGATGATCATAATATTTATTAAAATTTTAAGGGTTATTGTAAGAGTTATATAAAGATTATTTACGAAGGAGAATAAAATATTTTTATTTTATTGGTAATTATTTTCCATTAAAATAATATAATTTCAAGAGCCATGCTAATGAATATTTTTTAAGGAAATTATTTTTCCCTTTTAGGGTAATTTGGAGTTTTTTATGAAGACATTTCTCTTGGATCCTAACTTTTTATAAGGAAACCATATGATTTTGAATTTACCATTATGTTTTCTTATCAAGAGTTTTATGAAAAGATTTGGTAGTAATTCAGGTTTCATGTGTCTGTAAATGATTAGTTTAGTTTAATGTTTATCATGTCAAAGGACATATATCTTTTATGATCTCACGGTTTGAAAATGGACTAATGAACTTTTTATTCATTTTTTATATCCCTTACTAATATTTTTTTTATTATATCATATTTTCCAAATTATTTCACAAGGAATTAGTTCAAGTTATTAAAATGAAGAATCCAAGTAGAAATTCATGTTGATTTTTCATGAAAATTGATTTTTTTTAAAGTTTCATATTTTTGGAAAATCAATATTATATGGAAATGTCCAAATTGTAAGAGTTTTTTTCTAATTCTCAAGAACATTAAACCTAAAAGGTCATTGGGTATATAAGTGATCCAGTATATCTTTTTGATGTTATATGTTTTTAAGGGTTGAAATTCTATGAATTTTATAGGTATCAGATCCACAAATATAATGATTATGTTTTCGAAAGCGGATTTTGGTGTGTAGTACATTTCTTATTAATATTGGTATTAGAGTATGTTTTATATATAATTTGATATTAGGATTTGTTTCTTGTGGGATTCACTTAATAGTTATTAATATCATCATTTGAATATAATTTTATGTTTGGTTATTAGTTAAAATCCATAGAGAAACCTTTTATGGTTTTAAGTAATGGGTTTTTAATACGAATAATGATATTTTTGAAGACACCCTATTTTTTGATGTATATATTAGATTTAATATTAATTTAATTTTTATTGAAAAAAATCATATTTTGGGGATGCAAGTTGACTTGTGTGATATGACCTTTGCGGATCAAAATTTCATTAATTTTCAAGTTATTGAGTTAATTTGGGATAATAGTGTTATTATATTGTTGGGACATTATATGTTAATGGTTAACTATTAATATTGTTATCACATATGTTCTTCCATTTATAATGGAATAATATTAATGTAGTTCGAAAAAAGGATAACTCATATTTAGTGAAACAACCCATCACATCTTGTAAGAATGTTTATCTTGAACCCAGAAACGAAGGGTATAAAGGGTGAAATAGATAACACTAGCTTGTTTGATATCTAGGTTAGTATGATATTATTATATTTATAAAAACTAATTGACCTAGAAATATAAAGTAGATTTTTGGAACACCTATTTTATCATATAGGTAATAGTGATATTGAAATGTGATTTTGGGACTAAATGATTAATGTTATTTTAGAAGAACATCACTAAAATTTTTGGGAACAATATATGAATAAGGTGAAAAAAAATCATTATTATTTAAGATCGGATTTTATTTGTGGGATAATTGTTGATTTATCTATTGGAAATATATTTGATTTTAATTTTTCATTATGAGTATTAAATTTATTTATGGAAATGATTAACATATTTTAGAGAATATATGATGAGGGAATATGAAATTATGAGTGACTAATGTGGATTGGATTAATTTTTTTATTTAATTTCATAATAATATCTAGTCAAACATTGAATTTTTTTCAAACATGTAATGGAATATTCTCCGGAACATTAATTTGAACTTTGAGATTTATTATTGAGGATTTGGTGATAAATATTTTATTTCATAATATGTAGTTTTTTTATATTGGGAATTATGTTACCATATTGTAACAAATTTTTGTTCATTCTCATGAAAAATTCATCTTAAATACTGACCATTTAGAGTAAAAATGAGATAATGGTGGAAATTGATTGAAATACCCAACTAAATGATTGAATGTGTATTTAGAGATTTGAAGAAAAATAATTAATTATATTTACTTATTTACTTACTGATGATGTTATAGGAACTATTAAACAATATTAAAATTATCTTGAGGTAAAACATTTAACTTAATATCTTTATGTTGTCGAATCAGTGACCATTTTTACGTCTCCTTAGTTTACTATTTTGTGGTCAAAAACATTTTCATGATCATTAAATTTCTTTGGATTACTGATTTCTATAACTCTACATAATTTTGTACATTATTTTATTCCATTTGAATATTTTCACGTGTCACTACTTTTCTCTTATTTGGAAACCTTGTAATGTTATTCCCGCAGACCTTTGTATTTCCATTTACATCTTTAACAGAAGATGTTTTATTAAGCCTTTTTATGATATGGGTTTTTGATATTATTATTTTTAAATTTAAATCATCATATTATTGGGATATAGTTAAAATTATAATGAGATAATTTATTAATCTAGGGGAAAATGTAATATCCTAATATTTTTATAGAAGACAGTAACATACAAAATTTACAACAACGAGCTCAAACAAACAATGAAATATTATTTTACGGTCATTAAAACCTAGACACTGAATTGGTGGATGTAAGAAATTATCAAAATTAATATTATATATATATATATATTGTTCATATTTAATGAAAATTTACTAATTAATTCTTAGTATATAAGAAATTTATTTTTAGAAAATTCATTTTATGCTTTAAAATAAAATTTTCATAGAATTATTTTTACTAATTTTTAATTATTATTAATTTTGGTTACATTATAAATTTAATTTGATAAAAATATTATCATTTTTTAATTCTTCATATTGATGTTATCTTAGGGTGAAATATTCATATTTTTTAAAGAAAATTATTTTTCCATAAATATTTAAAAATACTGATTTTGAAAAAATTATATTTATTTTCATTAAAAGATTCATTAATATTTTAATTTGATTATTATTTCATAATATCCTCCTTTTTTATAATTTATTTATTTATTTATTTAGGAATCATTTATATACTTCATTTTTGGTATATGCTCATTTTGGAACATAAAAAAAACTTTTTTTTAAAAATTCGTTTTTTGTTCCATACTACCAAATAATTACTATCACTTATAGGAATTTTTTTTAAGAAATGGACATCTGTTTTTGATTCATTAGCTAAAATTTATACTATGATTATTTTTTACATTTTTTTAAATACGAAAAACTTTTGGTGTATAGTTAATGATATTGTTTTTTATCAAATATAGTATCTTTTAAAATATCAATAATAAAAAATATGATATAAAAATTTATTATAGTCATTGAAAAAATAATGTATGATAATATAATATAAATATCAATAAAAATTCAAAACATTTTAATTGGAATTTATTTCATGATAAATATGAAAATCATTTCCAGTGTTGACACAATTCTTACAATGTACTAAAAAAATTTAAAATTGTTGTCCTCAAAATAATATTTGAAAAGGGAGAAGTATTTGATAGATATTTTTGATAAAAATAAATTATCATAGCTTATTTTTATTTGTTTGTTTGAATTTTGGTGTTATATAACAAGTGACTTATCCAAATTCATATACAATGCTTATGTAGGGCTATAAAATCCAAAATAACATATTAAAAAATTATTCATGAAAAAATATGAGAGTATATATTTTTAAATAGTATATACATTTATATTTAACTTCATTAAATCATTATTATGAAGAAATTTATATTTAATTATTATAAATGGAATAATTACCATAAATTATTTCTTTATGATCTTATTTTTTTCCGTTTAGGACAAAATCCTTTAAATTATTGTTTATACTTCTAGTATTATGATTATATAAGTTCCCATACGGTTATAGAGTGTTATAGAGCGTTTCTTATAGTTTTTGGGACTTGAGTGATGGGTTTTAATGAGATAGGGTGAGGAAAAATGGCATCTCATAGTTTTCACTAAATGTGCACCATAATAATAAGAACCTGAGAGTGCGAAGTACTATTATCAAACTATACAATATGGTCTAAAAGACCAATACAAGCCTATTATTTATTATAAGTTCACTATGTGATATTTTTATAATAATACACCTAAACTGGGAGAGTATTGGGCTCATAGAGAGTGGGAATTTCATAGTTAGTGCATAGTTTGTCCCACAATGAAACTAAACCATGTGACCCTTTAAAATTATCAAAACAATGGATCTTCATTTCATTAATATATATTTTTTTCATCTCCTCATACCATAATTCCAATATAAACACTTTGGGAGATATTTTTTTATTCCCATTTTGGTGGCTTCGGTATATTTCCTCCATCTGGACATCGTTTAGATCACCACTACCCATGTTAGAAACCCTTTACTAAGTCTGGAACTTTATTCTATTCCTTTTCCTATTTTCTTCATTGTCTTGGGTGTTATATCTATGTGGCCTACTATACTCTCTTTTTATGGAATTTGTTTATTTTTCTATTTTCTATCACTCTATCCGAAATATGAGGCTAATACTTGTTGAGGAGTATACCACATGGCTAATGTATGTGGTATACCACTTTACCCTAAAAGTATTCATGGTTATAATTTTTCTCTATTGTGCTCTAATACAAACATTCATTTCATTTACCTTAAGTTTTATTATAACGTTAATATTTCTCTAAAACTATTTATATATGATCCATGAGACCCATCAATTACATTGGGAGATGAAAACCAAAACATGAACCCCTACTTTGGGTAGATTATTTTAAATTCCCTTGAAAACCAATATTGTTTTTATCCAAAACATCACTTATGTGTTTTCTGTGGAAAGACATTAAAATTATTATCCAAAATTAAATAACTAAATTATAATATGGAATGTATAATTCTCTTGGATTTGTTAAATTATTGAATTAATTTCATGATATTTATGGACTATGATGAAATTGTTAAAGGTGTTTCCATCCTGGATAAATATATGTATTCCTGACCTAGGTTTACTTGGGTAAAATTATAGGACACCAGAGAATTCATGGATGTGTTTGTAAATTGGGATAAAAATTGTGGGATTTTACAATTTATTATCTTTGGAAACCCTTCATATGATATAGAATATTCACCAACTATTCAAAATATTATAATTCCTTAGATCATTTACATGGATTTGTCTTGATGTATTTAGATACAGATCACCTTGATTCATCTCATTGGGCTCCAATGAAGCCTTACATGATATTAACAAGGAATTTTACTCAGAACCATTTATAAACTTTTAGGGTAAAATTTTAAGGGATCACCATTTTGATTTCACTTATACCACATAGAAAAACATCTCAGTCGACCATTTCAAGTGGGACTATCCTTCAAATATCATGGATATCATGGGTCTCCCATGGGTCTCTGGTGATAATTATAGTCTGATTCCTTATAAATGTTCATTGTGTCTCATAAAAAATTAATTGGTCATTTGGTAATAGATATTAATCTTTGTCTTGAACAAGTAGGGCCATCTCAGTATCCCATGAGGAGCCTGACATCAAAATGATTTATTTTTATTTTCATTCAATTTTTTCTTATACTTACACACTATTACATTTTATATACACAGATGGGATTTTTATTAGACACTATTTGCAGTAACCTACTGATTTTACTCACACCCTATTCAGGACTCTATTGGTTACCCTAGAATATTTCATTATTGTATGTTATTATATGTTTAATCATCCAATTATATATTCTTTAATACTTTTTAGTATGGGTGTTTGGGGGATCTTATAGATCTAGTGATCTAGATACTCAGGTTGGATGTTATTTTTGGGTGTTTTGTCACTTTTTTATATAATACCACTTTATTGTATTCATGATACAATACCTTCTAATTTTCTCTATTATATTATTATTACATCATCAATATATGACCCTACTATTGTTAATATCTTTTAATTGTTAATTTTATTGCTTATTTTACACATTCATGTTACTATATATTATTATTTAATTTTTTCCATTGATGTATTATTATTATTTTCCAAATATAATGAACTCTAATAAAGTGGGTAAGTCTCCCCACCACACCACCATAGACCCTCCCTATTAGTCGGTAGCCTCTTGTGTACATGGAGGTGCATTTGAGATCATGTGGAGCTATGGGTTTGTTACTTACGAGTGAATCAAGAAGGGTATGCCAAAAAGTGGAATTAGATGTTTATTTTCCTTTGAATATTTATTTTTTTTGGTAGATATGAGTATATAATGTTATATATGTTTTATAATATCTTACATGGAGTAACAAATCCACATTTTGGGGAAATATACACTTTACTAGGGATGTGACATGGAATTTTGGATTCTTCCTATTATAGTTGAGCTACTATCAATATTGGTTGACACACATGAATTATAAAAGTAGTCGTGATTATTAATTTTTAACATTGGTCTAGTATGAAAGGGGTGGATATCCTCATCCATATTTATAGATACATTGGTTGATATATGTCATGCCTTTATTTCTCTACTTGCTGTTTTATATCCAATATTCATGGTGAAAAAGAAAAACAATTGGTTAAAAAATATCTTTCTATTATAAGAAATGGTTATTTTCCAATAAATAATGATGATGGAACCTTAACTATCCAATTATGACATGTTTAGGAAATGAAAAATTGGTCACACGAGCTGTGAATTTTAGATGGATATGATTAAATGGATTCCAATTGTAATTTATACTGTTTATTCCCCCATTACTTTAGAATGTAGATCTATATAATTATACCATCATCAATTGACTTGTAACATCATAATAATGGACATATAATTTTGGTTTTAGTTACATGGATTTTTATTTTTATCTTATAAATCGTTTATCTTTATAATATAGGAATGAAAATACTTCTAACTGAAACATTATATATAAAATTACTCAAAATATTAACTCATAAGGGAAATGGTTACCATTAAATGGAGGTGTCAATTAAAACTCAATGAGTGTTTTCTTCTATAATATATAATTGGAACCAAATATAGCCAAAACTATATGAATGAAACATTTACTTTCTCATTATAACATGAATATAGACAAAGGATTTGGTTATAATTTCTCTTGAATTCTATATGAGATAATATCCATGTTTCTTATATATAATCTACTCTACGTTGAATCATTTTTTGAGGATTTGGATTTTACTTTTAGATATATGCCTCCATGGTGGCATTGGGTTGAGCACAACAAATGTGGTGATGACCATGATCATTAGGTGGTGGGACCTGTACTTTGATAAGAGCAACTAGAAGCACTTATTTTTGTTCCCCCTATCATACATGTAATGGGAACTGACTCCAAAACCATAAATATTATCGTACATCTAGTGTAGTTAGTGGAGGGAGATCCATGATTGACACCAACTATGTCAGAGTTCACAATAGAGTTTTATTAGTATAACCCATATAATTTTTTAGGGGAAGGACTCCCCTAGGTTGTTGACTAATTTGATGATGTTATTATTTTATTCATTGAGCATCTAGTTAGCATGTATAGTGGTTTGTGAAGATATAATTATATATTTTCAAAGGATTTACCATGATATGGTGGGATGTTCTTACATAAGAATTTAATCATTGTGGAATTCTATAGAGGGATTTCAAGACTAACTACTATGAATTATTTTTTCCAGAGACACTACAACTTGATTATGCTATGAAATTTATAAACATAGAGAATGGTATCACATAATTCATGGACTACTGAACACAATTCATTGAGATTCAAGTATTTACACCCACAGTTTTTGGTAATGAGTTGTATAGGGTGAGATGATTTGAGAATATGATAAAAAATGTCATCTGATCATAAGTGAACTTCCTATGTCTATATATCATCTCTAAAATAGTAAACCAATCCCTTATCTATGATAAAAATCGAAAAGGAACTGAATGTATAGGTCATGGTGGTTTAGAACATAGGTAGGTAATTCATTCATCTAATGGAAGGAATTTTCTCTTTCATATTACTCACATGAACAGTCACAATAGGAGTATACACACTAATAGTAACATGATATATAATAAGTTTGGACTCTATAGTGTAACAAAGATCTACTAGACCATATATCCTTTTGAAAAAGGTGATTTCAAGAGATTCTAAATTAAATTTACACAGATTTTTTGTGGGATAGGATCTACACAAGCTCTGAATTTTGGCGTTGGATTAGTTTATCCTTTTCGGGCCAAGAGCTGGAGTACCACTATCTATACTATCCGCAGAGGTGCATGAGGATGAGGAATCTAGAATTATGATTTTCATTTCCAACACCATGGACCTGCTCAAAAAATTCAAGGTGTAGCTCAAGGCTATTGATCATGATAGTTATTTGTATTATAGATTAAACCTAACATGATGATTACAGATCATCTATATTATGAGGTATAATTGTAGCATGATGACACAACCTTGTCTTCACATGCAGGTGTCCTGATCCAGTCTTCTACGTGACATCAAGTGTGCCTCTCCCCATTCCAGAGGCTATGGATGTGAAATTAGGGTCTCATATGTATGTGGGGAGACTATACACTCTTTCTCAAAGTAAAACATTAATATAAATAAATAAAAAATATCCAAATTATAGTAAAAAACAACCATAACAATACCATCATATAAAATATTCCAACATCACATGATGAATACAATATAGGGAAAGATGACCATAAACTAATGACATATATATTTCATGCTATATCGGTGTCATGTGACTAATGGAGACCTAAAATAATGAAACAATGTCAAATCCCAGGTGAGTCCCAATATCATGTTTAGTTCCATCAGCCATGCTCTATCAAAAATCCCAAATTATCCATATAGCATTAGGATCTTTACCTTATCATATCCTGGAAACATGAAGTATATTATGTTTCCAATCAAGTATACTATGTAGACTATATGTACAAATCTTTAGGCCGAAACCAACGGTGTCTAAAAAGATTCCATTCTATAAAAGAGTATGAAATTATATAATGAATAATGAATAAATTTCTATGTAAACATTTTCCATAATTATTAATAATTAAATAACCAACCCCCAAGTTTATATAGACACCCAAACAATTAATAACTACTTTGGACTATCTTATAGTCTATAAACACACCATAGGAATATCCAAACTGAATCATTTATGGGATATCATTATCTATTTAATTAAATTTTCACAATCATACAATAGGGTCATAGAGTAGAATTATAGCACCCCATGGGTTTTTTGAGTATCATTCCCTATCCAAAATCTCATTGATCCAATGACAATAAATCAAAATATTATGTGGGGACTATATAAGTAGTCTGGAACACCATGGGTATTTATAATTTCTTCCACATTCACACAAAATATTTTTCATATCATTCTCAGACATCACAAATCATGGTTACACATTTTTAAAGCGTTTACCGACCGTGTATATAACCCTTTATTCAACCAATTTCATAATTCATTTAATTAACCATATTTAAAGTCACATTTATCAACCATTTATAATTAAAAAAAACATTAACTTCAGTTATAATGTAACACACAATGTGTTAATATCATGTTTAATATTAAAATCATCAATGGATCCAATTGGATCTTTCAATGGTCTTATAATATAAATGAATTAAATTAATTTGATCAATCTAAAATGAAATTTCTCAATGTGGAAATTATAATTAAATAATAAATACACCCAATTATATTCCAGGATACAAAGTTTGATAGTTAGACCATTGATTTCACAATATTTGATAAACACTTTCCAAATCGTAACCCTCAATTCGGTGTATAATGATTGAAAAAAATGGAACAAGAGATATAGGATTGATAGAGAATTTTTTTAATTAATTTATATTGAATATCATTGTTTTAAACCCACAAAAGTGTTCCTCTAAGATGAATTTTTTCATTTTTATGATTTTGGTGTTATTTTGAGCTAAATAGTAAAAATGGGCCATTTTGGATTTTTAACAGTTTTATATTATTTATGTAGTTTGGCCATAACATTATCTACACTAATCCAAATTGAAAAATTATTTCTTTTACAGATTCTACCCATCTAGGGATTCATTTACTATTTTTGGACTAAAAGTTGAATCGGCCATATGGAAGCTCAAAAGAAGCTCACAATTGGGAGAAAGAAAACTATTTGTAGTTATGCCTAGTTTTGGTGTGGGATCCATAACTCATTCATGGTTGGCCCAAATGTTTTGATATTCGGTTGGTGGACGCACAAGGAGTTTTAGAACATTGTTTATGAATGTAATGCCCTGGTATTTGGCCATTTGAGTGTCCATTAAAGCTTCCTAATCTGGGGGTTGGCGTTTTGGAGATTCTGACTGGACAGAATAAATTATCAGAGTAAAACGACAATAACTCTCAAAATACATGTCCAAATCTACTGATATTTTTAGGATAAACGCCCAAGAAATTTATGAACAACATTTAAGAAGGGATTAATGTGTCAAGAGGTCATTTATTTGGTCCAAAACGTGACAAAATTCGGAGGACAGAAATATGGATATAAAAAGAGTAGAGCTCCTCCTCCTCAAGGCATTCCATATTCAATCCCATTCCTTCTAGGACACCACAATCAGAGACAGGATGAAGGCAAGGGAAACTTTGGGAAATTATTCTTTAGCATCATTCTGTTTCTTTATTTTATTTTTCTTTACTTTAAAAGGTCTCTCCTCTCCCACATCATCTCATTTACCCCATCCCTGGAGGGGTAGTATCATTTGAGTGATTGGAATGAGGGGAGACTGGACCTATGTGTTGTGTTTGAGTTTTTGTGCTTGAAATGAATAAAATTTATTCTTCTTTCTTATTCTAGTTTCAATTATTAATTTAGTATTAAATTCCAAATGCAGTAGTGTTAAGTTTTTGATTATGAAATTATAAATTGCTTTGGTCAATGATCACATCTCCCTCCACCCAATTCTAATCTGTATACGGTGGAACAAGATTAGGGTTGGGTGGGGATTTCTCAGCGGTTGTCAAGAATGTGTGTAGGATTGTATGTCGAAATCTTAGTTTATTAGGGAGAAACAATTCTAGGTCTGGGATTTCTCTAATTAATCAACAGACCTTCTATAACCCTAAGCACATTGGAAAGAGGATAGACCAATATCAGGTTTTAGAAAGGAAAATTATCATCACATCTATCTAACTAAGGGAGAGAGAGGACTCGGTAGATGAATCTCTCTCTTACCAGTTTAAGGAAGAAGAAGAGATAAAACTGGGAAACCATGATGGGAAAACACTAGGTCTAGCCGAACCCAATCCGATCACTGCCTTTATCATTTGCTAAAATCACTCAATTTTTTTTGTTTGTTTCTCTCATAGTAATTCAAATTAATTAAAACCAATATTTTTAAGAAAACCAACAAAAAGTTACAACCTTGTTTTGTGTGCACTACTCTTCGGGAGACTACCCAGGATCAACTGCTATACTATACTTAGGTAAATTAAATATTGTTTTTCCACTCCCCACGATAGGCGGGCGTCAAACTTGGCGCCATTGCCCGGGAGGCAGTGCCTCAAAGATTTAAAAAAAACAAACTCTTTTGAATGAACCATGTTCAAATAAAAATTTATTAGAATTCGACCCAGAAATTGAGTGCACAATAACCAAATAGAGAAATCAAAATCTTCTGAAATATTTTTTAAGAAATCAATCTCACCGATTCATGTGATACCTTGAGTGAAGACTTAAAAACTTTAATAATGGCTGTAAATCCTAACCGAACCCTACGTGAAATCTGTGCACCTCAATTTGTCAATCAAAATTATCCACATGCAATTCCTACCATAGAAAATGATTTGAAATTGCAAATTAACATGATCCATGTGCTTCCTAAATTTCATGGTCTTGTAGGTGAAGACTCGAATCGACATATTCAAGAATTCACTTATGTCTACTCCAGCTTTAAACCTCGAGCAGTCATAGAAGAGCATGTGAAGCGGAGGGCATTCCCCTTCTCACTAGAGGGAGAAACGAAGGAATTATTGTACAATATAAAAACAGGGGAGATCAGTGATTGGGAAGATCTAAAAAATGATTTCTACAAAGATTCTTCCAAACATCCAAGAGCACTGCAATAAAGAAGGATATTTATGTCATCCATCAATCAACTGGAGAAACACTCTACGAATACTGGGAACGTTTCAAGAAGCTCTGTGCATGTTTTACACAACAATAAATAGAAGAGGACCAATTACTTGTGTGATCTACCAAGGATTTCTTGAAAATGATAGGAATCTACTAGATTCCTTGTTGGGAGGAGCCCTCATTGATAAATCACATGCAGATATACAAGTTCTGATTGAAAGGATTTCCCAAAATTCACAGCAGTTTGGAACTCAAGGTATGATCACCAGACGAATCCATGAGGTAAGGACATATGATTCAATAGATTTAATTATGAATGAAATGGGTGAACTCACCAGGTTGGTGCAACAAATAGCTATGAACCATGTGAAAGAACAACAAGGACCGAATTAGGCATGTGATTTATGCTCTTCTAATTCTCATTACACTGATCAATGTCCAGAAGTGCAGGGGACATAATGTTGTGCTACAACCTGTCAACAAAGGCAATACCAACCGCAAACCCAACCAGAGTATGGGTTTCAACAGAATCAAGCCAGAGCACCTTTTCAGCAGCAATATCAGAACATGATAGCATTCCAAAAAACCTTATCCGAAGCCCTTCCAACAACAACAAACATTCCAACTACCACCATTCCAGTGGAAGAATTATTTGTGACCATCCACAAGTGCATTGACAAATGAAGACCAAAAGCTGAAGACAAGAGTTGCGGGAATAGAAGATAAGATGAACAAGCTAGCTGATCAATTTGAAAGCATTATGGATGCTCTCACCCAGAACCAAGGTAATCTTCCTGCACAAACAATTCCCAATTCAAATGAGAATGTTAGTGAAATCAAAACCCGAAGCAGGAAGGTGGTCACACCACTAGAACAATGTGAAGAGGATAAATCTAGGGAACCTGTTAAAGCTTGTCTTGTCCATCCAAAAGATGGTGTCAACAACAAAGTAGAAAGAACAAGGTTCAGAAATGAAAGACTAGAAACACCATTGCAGAAACATCGAAGGGAGAAAAATGATATCCTAGCACAATTACCATCAGAATTGGTTGAGTCAAATAAGGGTGAAGAAGAACGACTTCAATGGGAAATTTAGGAAACATTCCAAAAGTTTGAGATTAACATCCCACTACTGGATACAATCAGACAAATCCCTAAATATGCAAAATTTCTGAAGGAATTGTGTACTAAAAGGAGGCTGGATGAAAATGAGAGAATCAACTTCAGAAGAAGCATCTCAACATTGATCACACCACCGATACCACAAAATGTCAATATCCGTGGACTTTCTCTATTCCATGCACTATCAGTTCTTTAAATTATACTGATGCACTATGTGATCATGGAGCTTCAATAAATGTGATGCCTCACTCAGTGTTTTCTTCTTTTCAAATCATAGAACTGAAACCAACTCGGTTGGTGGTACAATTAGCAAACAGATCCACCGTTTTCCCAGCTGGAGTCGTTGAAGATGTACTTGTAGGAGTGAGTGGATTAATCTTTCCAGCAGAATTCTATGTCCTTTCCATGGAGGAAGACTAAGCACCAACCCAATCTTCCATCATCCTAGGTAGACCATTCTTAAAGACTGCGAAGACCATCATCAATGTGCACAAGGGAACACTCTCAATGGAGTTCGGATATAGTCGAGTGCATTTCAATATACTCAAATCCATGAAGAATTTGTCAGATGTTCATTCGCTGAAAGCAATCTACCACAAAGAAGAAAAAGAACCAACTAAAAATTTAGAAGAGACAACCATGGAATTCTTGGATAGTTTGTTAGAAGAGGCTGGGGAATCAAATTCAGGAGAAGATGTTGAGATCAAGAAGTATAAACTCAAGGAGGCCGAACATGAAAAGATTATCATAGATCTCTAGAAGGAACTTACTACAATGGAAGAAGAACTAGCTAAGAAGAATTCTATATGCCTTGCAATGGAACATGAGATTAAGAAGGTCAAGAAAACCCCCATTAAAACTATAGATTATAAAAGATATTCTCAAACCAATTGGAAGAGCGGATCATAAGAAAAAGATGAAAAACCCAAAACCAGGTTCGTTTGTGTAAAGAAAATTGAGGGTCAATCTCCTTCTTCAAGAGAAGAGGTAAATTTTCAAAGGACACCACAACCCCTTAAAAAGTGTCATTTTCACATTGCAACAAGGAAGTAAAAAATATAAGGAACGATTGAAAACCATTCTAAAAGAACAAGATTTTAAGGGTTTTGCTGGTGTTGTTGAATCTATGGACACAAATCATACTCTTGCTGGAACAATATGTCTTTACTAGGAAATAGAAAAGGGCTAGTGTAGAAGATCATACTCCACCAACATGTTTGTCAATAAAATCCTTCTGGTTGTACCTCTCCTTTAAATTTGTTTCTTGATGTGATTCATTTTAAAATTTTCATACATGTTAAATCAATTTATATTCATTGAGGACACTGCATCAATTAAGTGTGGGGGAGGGAATCTTTTAGTCGAGGAGGTTTTTAAAAAATTTTAATTTTTGTTTTGTTTTGTCGAGCCAACGACATTAAACAAAGGCGCTACCGGGAGGCAACCTGCATTTTCCCCCATTTTCCACTAGTCCTCTTATTCATTTAACAACATGATTGAATAGGCCTGCACTATCAATTATTTCCATTTTCATATTTCAGGTCCATTAATGAAGATGTTGTAGTGGGATTATACGTCATGAAGAAAGGAATCCATTTGATAGGGGAGTAAGAGTTTCAATTCTATATTATCCAACTTTATTCCATACATTTTTAGTCTTTTAAAGAATTAATCAAAAAAATGCATGCCCATGCTTGAATTCATGTTTTACTTGAATTCTCTAGGAGACATGAGTTTCATAGAAATCCAGTGATTTCATGTTTTAGATTTCAATGTTTATGAGATTTAATGATTAAAATGGATAATTGGATTATTAAAGTGAAGTAAGGATATTGAAATAAGGACTCATGATTTGAGGGAATTAATTGATTCATATAAGTGAAATTTCCCTTCCATTTTCATTTTTTGAATTTATGAAATTCATGTGAATTGATTTGTTATTATTAACAATGCCATGAGTGATTTTCCAATATCATATTCTCATTCCTAAGATGATTTCTAGACCAAATATTTCCTATTTTATCTTGAGCATATTTATTGAGAGTTCTTGGGATGTGCCACCTGCTAGAAAATGTATTGAAACTTATAAAAAATATGACTATACAAAAACACATTTAAAATGATTGAGGCACTATATTGGCGAGCCACATATTTACCTGAGACCCACCCTTACATTTATCCTTCATTAGCCCATAGAATCCATGAATTGCCTTATAGGTTTAAGATACATTACAAGCTGATATTTCCCTACCTACCCACACTTTTAGTATTTTTTCATTGTAATTCATGTTTGATTGTGGGGGAAGGGCCTTTAGTGTGCATTTATTGGGATATGTATCATTTTTGGGTGGTGTAATGTGTGCGTCATCATTTTGGGAAATGTATTATCAGAAATTGGGCATGAGTCATCATTTCATTATGCTTATTTCATTTCATCTGGTTCTCTATAAAAAAATAGAGAAAAAAATTCAAAATAAAGCTGTTCCTTCCTGGATCTTTATAAAAAAAGAAAATAAAGCTATTCCTTTCTGGAGCATTACAAAAAAAACATGGAGAGCTTGGATGATATCATTCTTTGTAATAATTTATTGACTCATGATCCATGTCATTAAAAGGGGAGCGGTGTTGTGATTCACATTTCAAGGGGATTTGAGTGAGGTTCATCTTGTGTTTTAACTTGATTAATCATGAATTGTACATAAGAGTCAAACCTCATTCTTCTGGCCTTAAATTATTTCAATCATTTACCCACCAACCCTAAGACACAGAGTCATTTGAACCTTTATTGCAAGTCCTCATGATTTTATGTGTGTTTTGTCTTTAAAAAGTGGTGAAAGTAGTTCCATTACAAGCCTATGGGTAAGGATCATGTTCTCATGATATGAGAATAACTACAAAATTAATTGTATCATGAATGATGAGATAAAAGATTCAAAAGTGAGGTAGATCATGATTTGGTATGTTTAATAATAATAAATTGAGAAGCTTGAATGAATTAAAGGAGAAGCTCCATTATTTTTCAACGGGGAAAAGTAAAATGCACGAATTGATTGTTTCTTTGAAAAATGGGAAATTAAATTGGTATTTTTGTGGAATTGGAAAATTTGATTGGACATTGAAAATAATTTTATTTTATTTCATTGAAATTTAAATATTGGTGACATTGGTGCCCTTTGAATTCCATGTTGAGATTTTATGCTTGAGGACAAGCATAGTTTAAGTGTGGGATAATTTATAGAGAAAATAGTTTCAATTAATTTATATTGAATATCAGTGTTTTAAACCCACAAAATTGTTCCTCTAAGATTAATTGTTTCATTTTTATGATTTTGGTGTTATTTTGAGCTGAATAGTAAAAATGGGCCAATTTGGATTTCTAACAGTTTTAAATTATTTTTGTAGTTTGGGCATAAAACTATCTACACAAATAAAAATTGAAAAATTCATTCTTTTACAGATTCTAGACAACCAGGGATTCATTTATTATTTTTTGACTAAAAGATTAATCAGTCATATAGATGCTCAAAAGAAGCTCACAATTGGGAGAAAGAAAACTGTTTGCAGTTATGCCTAGTTTTGGTGTGGGATCCATAACTAATTCATGGTGGGACAAAATATTGTGATATTCGGTCGGTGGATGCGCAAGGAGTTTTAAAACATCTGTTATGTAGGAAAGGCCGTGGGATTTGGCCATTTGAGGGTCCATTAAATCTTTCTAATCTGGGGGGTTGGTGTTTTGGAGAGTCTGACTGGACAGAATAAATGCTCAGAGTAAAACGGCCATAACTCTCAAAATACATGTCCAAATCCACTTATATTTTGAGGGTAAACGACCAAGAAAATTATGACCAACATTTAAGAAGGGAGAAATGCATGAAGAAGTCATTTATTAGGTCCAAAACGCGACAACACTCAGAGGACAGAAATCTGGATATAAAAGGATGAGAGATCCTCCACTTCAAGGCATCCCATATTCCATCCCATTCCTTCCAGGACCCCACAATCAGAGACGGGAGGAAGCCAAGGGACACTCGAGGAAATTATTTTTCAGCATCATTCTGTTTCATTCTTTTATTTTTATTTACTTTAAAATGTCTCTCCTATCCCGCATTATCTCTTTTACCCCATCCATGGAGGGGTAGTTTCATTTGAGTGATCGGAAAGAGGGGAGGCTAGACCTATATTTTGTGTTTGAGTTTTTGTTCTTGAAATGAATAAAATTTCATCTTCTTTCTTATTCTGGTTTCAATTCTTATTTCATTATTAAATTATGAATGCGTTACTGTTATGTTTTTTATTCTGAAATTATAAATTTCTTTGGTCGATGATCATATCTCCCTCCACCCAATTCTAATCTGTATACAGTGGAATAAGATTAGGGTTGGGTGGTGATTTCTCGGCATTTGTTAAGAATGTGTATAGGATTGTATGTCGAAATCTTGGTTTATTAGGGAATAAAAATTCCAGGTCTGGGATTTCTCTAATTAATGAAGAGACCATCTACAACCCTAATCACATTGGAAGGAGGATAGACCAATCTAAGCTTTTAGAAAGGAAAATTCTCATCAAATCTATCTGACTAAGGGAGAGAGCGGACTCGATAGATGAATCTCTCTCTTACCAGTTTAAGGAATAAGAAGAGATAAAATTTGGAAACCATGATAGCACAACACTAGGTCTAGCCGAACCAATCTGATCACCTTCTTTATCATTTGTTAAAATCAATCAATTTCTGTTGTTTGTTTCTCTCATAGTCATTCAAATTAATTAAAACCAATCTTTTTATGAAAACCAACAAAAAGTTACAACCTTGTTTTTTGTGCACTCCTCTTCGGGAGACTACCTAGGATCAAATGCTATACTATACCTAGGTAAATAAAATATGGTTTTGCCATGTCCCACGACTGGCATGCTTCAAGGACAAAACCCAGGGCCAAGATCCAAGGAACTAGATTAAAAAAAACCTAGATCTAATACATGTTACAATGGATGATAAATCATCCATCTTCATCAAGAATGAATGATGATAGTGATTAGAAACTAATAGGGGAACAAATCACATACCAAGGAGGAGTCAATTCATTATCTAGAATAACAATTTTCTAGGAAATGGGTTTAAGGGGCCCTAGAATCCTCACATGATCCTTCAAAGTCAAAGGAGAATAGATTATGCCTGTCCAAGATAATGTGAGGAAACACTAGGGTATTCGCGAACATTATAAAATTATTTTAAGGTTTAAATTCCAAATGAAATGTTTCTAAGATGGAGGCACATAGTTTTCCATGCCATGTGCCTTAATCAGGCATCCCTACTCTTAGGGTTCACATTTTAACCTAAGTGGAACACATTTCGAAAAACCATGTTCTAACCATGAAAATAACATTCGTTTTAGAGTTTATGGTTTGGGGAAGGATGACGAACCATTTGGCCAAACCGTGTTCCACCTTATATTGTTGTTAAATGGGCCACATAATTTCCTAGGGAAACGCACACAGATTTCCCTAGTTCTCACCAACCATGCACAACCCCATGAAAATAGAAATTTCTATAAATTTTCCACATAAAAATGATGTAAAAATCATCCTTGATGTTATCATGACAAGGTCAAAAACATTCCTCAAAATGTCCATGAGGCATCTCCAGAAAGGTCGGGATCTTACACTCACCCCACCCAATAATATTTATTTTTCGAGCTATACTACCAATCATCACCAAGATTATGAGTCCAAAAGGATAGAAAATTGATCCCACCAATCTCTTTCCATCCTCATTATTTCCCCATAAACACATGTATACTACCACAATAATTGAACTATTAGAACAATATTTTCACAAAACACTATCTCGTTGTGATCTACTACCCAAATCAGATAATCCTCCAAGAAAGAGCCATCATCAAGATCAAAATCATCAACATAGATCATATGGTAATGGTTGAGGTGATACTTCTAATTCTTTGATATATGAAGAAACATTATTCATAGAATAAAAACATATACGGGATAGCCAATAGGGTTTCAACAAATATGATCCGATCCATAATCTCAAATGGTCCAAAAAACATGGGATCCAACATTTCCTATCTCCAAATCCTATGTTGACCCAATCTAGGTAAATCCCAAATGAAAAAAAGATCCTGAACATTAAACTCAATGGGTAATCGATTTTGATCAATATAACACTTCTTCCTACTCTGCTCATTAGCAAAACATTTATAAATCAATTAAACCTGCTTTGATGTCTTCTACATGAGAGTCGGTACCAATAACTCTAACTCACCTACCTCCATCCAACATATAGATTATCAACACGGAGTACCATAATGTTCCTCCAATGGTTCCATATTAATAGTCTCCTAATAACTATTATTATAGGTGAACTCAATGAGTGATAAGTAATTCTCCCAAGGTCCACTGAAAAAAAGGATACACATTATCTGTATAACCTTTAGGACCTGGATTATGCACTCTGATTTCCCATTTGTCTAATGGGGGAACTCTATACTTAGAAACACCAAGATAACTAACTCATTATGTATTCCCTTCTTGACTCACGAGTTTAAGCATGGATCATGGCTGAAAACAATTCTATATGGAACTCCATGAAAATGGACTATCTCTCCCACGTACATCTCACCCAACAAGTATATGGTAAAAGAATCTTGAAAATGTAAGAAATGAGACACCTTTTCCAACCAGTCTAAACTAAACCAAATTGCATCAATGTTATAAGGAATCCCTATATGATCCAACATAATGTCTATGGTAACATCATCCCTCATCAATTATGGAATGGAGAATAGCTATAGAAAGACTCATGGTAATTTATGCATGGAATTCACCTATATTTAGATGTGGCATAATGTTACAAAAACTTTAATATTCTTTTTCATGATTGACCACAAATACTATCGATGTAAGTCTTGATACATTTTGATGAAAATAAGTTGGACCACCCACATCATGGCATGAAACTCACACATCAGATCATCAGACACACATTTATGAAAAAAAACATGGTTCCAAACAGATATGATCACATCCTCATTTATAGTACAATCTGAAGGTGACTCCCCACCTTCAAGAATATACCTCAAGGATGGAAACTCTTCATCCTCATAATGACACTCCTAGATCTAGCTGAAAATTTTGGACTCAATTGATATGGATTCAAGGATAGTCTGTTCAAAACCTCCTAAACCTCAATATGGATCTAAACCAACATGGTCAATATAATCAACTCAAAACTATACCCATGCATTACATGAGTTTATGTCTTCCTATTCATTGAATCAACAACACAATTTCCCTTCCTCGTTGTATATAATAGCTCAAAATAAAATGACTACATACACAAAACCCATATCCACTACTGGATATTAAATTATCACTATAGAAAAAAAATGTATTTCAAACATATATGGTTCATATACACAGTAATATTTTATCATAATAAGTGATGTCACTAAGGAATTATAGAGTACACTACTATAGAAAACTCAAGGTCGTGAGTAGGGTAATTCCATTCCTATTGCCCCAATTGTAATGAATCATACTCTATAAATCAATCCCTCTAAATCAACATGTATCTATTTTTAATCCAAGATGCATCACTAATAATAGTATACACCTCACCAGAATCTGTTTGTATCATTATCAGTGTAGTATTCAAACACATCATCAATTCATAGACGGAATTATCAAAAGATAAAAATCATTCCAACTTGATTCCCCTCTTGGCCAACCCCTAGAGTGGTGGTTCCAAATGTAAAAATTCCTAGATACACCTTTGGTAATAACCTAAAAAACAAAAAAATATTGAGATAGAAAAAAAATTCTTGGGATACTCCCAAGAAATCACTACATGAAAATTCTATGGGTTAACAGAAACACCTTCATCTGAGATGATGTGATGAAATAAATGTGTCTTGTTGATCTAGAATTGAAAATTAAATAGCATGGTGAATATATAATTCAATCTTAGTGTACTCAGGGTGATGTCAAGATGTTGGGAGGGATTATCATGGGTCTTAGAGTACACCAAATTTTCATCCACAAAACAACCAAAAACTGATATAGGTATGCGTGATTGACTCAGTTCAACAAGGCCATAAACATATCAAGAGTTTTCATTATCCCAAACTGTATCATAATGAACACATATAGTTTGTAATATATTTTGAAATCAATACATGGATTATTATAATTTATAACTCTAAACTAATGATAGGCCAATCTCACATTGATATTTGAAAAATTCAATATCCACTCAATGGGTCATAGATTTCATTGATACATTCAAGATGATACAGGTACATCACTGTAATATTGTTCAACATCTAGAAATCAACACAAATTTAAAATTACCATCAAAATTATTAGAAAAAATTCTAGTGAAACCCAAGGTGACATAAAATGATAGATAAATCCCTTATCCATCAACATTGGTACATATGTCTTAATTTCCACATTCACTTTCTTTCATTTTATAATGTAGAATAGAAACTAGTATAGCTCCCTGAATGAGCTTAATTGTAAACTAAAAATACCTATCAGGTGTAATCCTTGACAAGTCCTCAAGAAACATGTCATGATATTGTTCCACTATAGGTGGAAAGGAATCTTTTTTCACACCCATATCATCCAAAAAAATACTTGCAGACTAGGAAATTTTCTCCCCCATTTTATGATGAATGGGACCTACACAACCATCTATGATATCATATTCCAAATGGTTAACATATATGTTAACCTATAATGATGTTAAGACTAGCCTCATATAATAAAAATTTATCTAAGTATGGTATGATACCATCCATTCCATACCCAATATCAATTCAAAACCTATAATTTTATGTATGTAAAGATAAGAAAAATGATACCCCAACCTCGAGAGAACAACTCTTACATAAACAGTTGTCCATTGATAGTACTCCCACCCAATTTCAACCACTATAACACAAATAAAAACTCCACCATCAGACTCCAAAATATTTCAAGTTGAGAATATATAAAATAATTAGAGGTTCTTATATAAAAAAAATATAAACTGTAAAATCAAAAATAACAGTACATCTTAATGTTGATGGTCCATCCTCACGATCAAAAAGTACTGGATGAACTACAAGCAATTGCCTTATCATTATACCATGTAATGTAGTCTATATAACATGATCTAAACCACTCCACCGATACATGAAATCATTCTATAAAGCACCACGTCCACTACCTTGATGCCAAAACTAAAAGAAATATTTACCCAAAACTGATATGGGGTTAAATAGCCCCTTCTAGTACTTTGATTCGGACTATCTCCTCCATAACTACCCATAAGCTGATTGTTTCTATAATACCTATATTAGTGACCCATCCTATTGAATTCTCAAAACTCCACTAGTGGTCATGGAAACTGGCTAATAATGTGACCTGACCTACCACACTAAATGCAATGTTCTCATTTACTACTTTGAGTAACTAATCTCTCTCTGTAGCCACCCTATTTTATATTTCACTAGTTGACATTCTCATAGATACATTTCCTACTCTATAAAGACAAACCCTATTTTCATTTAATATAATACACTATAATTTCTCTACAATCTACATTCAGGTTCCCCTAAAAAAATGGTATTCTGATTCACCACATCATAAAACTTCTTCAATCGAATGATATTAACCAAGAATATAATCTCATATTTAAGTCCATACTAAATTTTTTTCAGCAGTTTAATCATCTTGTGATGCCACTGGGAAAATGTGTTTCAAATCCTTTAAGAGTATATCATAGTCCATCATGTACATACTCCCCAATGTAAATCAAATAAACACTTTTTTTTCTTTATCATGCATGAAAATATATGCGTGAAAGTGTTCCATGAACATCTCTTAAAACACTTTCCATACCATGTTCCCCATCAATTCATCTCAGGTCATAATATCATACTAAATTTGTTTTTAATACACACAGTATATAAGAAGACAATTTGACTCTCCCCTTAGTACGAGCCTCTAAATTTTCAATATTTTTCTAGAAAGACTCAATCTAGAGTCATTTACCACAATTCCACCCTCTTTGGTGATGGTCAGAGGGTGATACAAATAGAACTCTCATGTTATGTTAGAAATTTTCTATATAACCTACTCTGGGTCTCTATCCCTAAAATGTATAAAATGATCAATGTTCTGATTAAACTACTCTCTCAACTCTCAACATGGAACTACCAGAGCCTATGGTTCCACTATTGAATGGACCTTTCTAGAAATTTCCCCAATCATGAAATAAAAAATTATTGTTAGGGATGCATTACTATAAAATTAAGAACACACTCTATATATCACATAACAAATCATTATCACATTTAAAAGTGGGATTATCATTATTCGATGACAATTCATCTTCCCATAGTTCTTAACATAGTCAAAATTATAGCATTGTTTCTACCCTCCACCCTCCCTCACCTCGGTTCTACATAACATAGGGTGAAACAAATTCTTAATTAATTTTTTTTCATTAGACAACATTTTATAGAATTAAAATTACCATTTTTATCTTCATTTACAATAATCAATTTTTTTTGAAAACATTTTATTTTAAAACAAATGCTTAAATAGGAATCAAATTTTCCTTACAACCACTAACCAAAAACCTAATTTTTTGTGAATGACAAAAATTATTCATGCCACATAAAATCAAAATTTCCTAGAAATATGCATGTATAATAAACTTCAATTCCATACTAGAAAATATGTAAAATCTTAAAAAATTATAACATCACAATGGAAATGCATCACCCAGGTTGAAATGAAATCCAACAATAATAACATCCATCAATAAAAATAGTCCCACATTTGGTACCCAGGTTTTCCCCTTCTCATGAGTTAGATACTCCCATGCATGAGCACATGAACAATTCTTGACTCATCCAAGTACTTGGTCTATCTTTCCAAAATAGTAACACAAAGGAAAATAAAATAAACCAAATTTGATACCTCTGTGATTTCCTGACCTGGGTGCCACATGGCAGTTCCATGAAATGGTTTTCCATATCACCCCAGGCATTCCTACCCATATAGGAGAGTCTACAGACAATTAGTTAGGATATATTTTGTGACATGGGGAGAACATAAAAACTTTATAAAAGTGTCAAAATATAAGAAATAAATAAACAATAGAAAAAGGATAATAAAAAGAAACCATAATAATACAATAATAAATAATCATCCAACATCACATGATGAAGCCAAAACATCAATAGATGAAAATAAACCAAAGAAGTAGATATTTCTTTCAAAATAAGTTTCAAGTGTCAAATGAAGAGAAAAATAGGGACACAATGAAAAAACCAAAGTGGGTCTCGACATCATGTTTGGTTCCCTCATCCAATCTCTACAGATAATCCAAACTCAGCCATCTAACAAAGGGATCATTCTGTTATCCTATCTTGTAAGTATAAAGACTATTGAGTACTGATTAGGAATCTTGAGTAGGGTGTGAGTAAAAATCTATTTTCCACCACCAATAGTGTTAAATTATATATATAATCTATAAAAATATATTCAAATTTATAAATATTAAGGGAAAAAAGGATAATTTATAAAGTTTCCATGTTAAATATTCTTTAAAAAACCATATAGGCCCTCGTGTTCATAGATATAGAAGAAAAAATAATACCAACTTCATCCCATGCCAGAATATGGACACAAAATATAGAAATATCAAAATTCAATCATTGATGTGATATCGTAATCTATATAATTCCATTATCATAATCCCAAAATGGGTACCTAGAGCAGTAGTCTAGCACACAATTAGTATTTGGGGTAGTAGTCCATATCCCCAACTAAGTGATCCAAAATAAATTAATAAATATATCATGGTGTCCAAGAGAAGTAGTTTAGAACACCATGGGTATTTTAAGTAACTCTATCTATCCCACAACTCATTTTTCACATCATTCTCGGAAATCTCATAACATGGTTCCACATTTATAACCCATTTAACAACCATGTTTATAACTAGTTACTTAACCAATTTCATAATCACATTTATTTAACCCAATTAATATAGAATTTATCCACCATTCATAATTCAAAAGTAAATATTTCAATTATATTTTCTCCCCCATGGGTTTCCATCACATCCGGTCTCCAAATCAATGATGGATCCAACGAGATATATTAAGGGTTTGATAATATCATGGAATTCAATTAATTTAATCTATATAAAATTCTATTTCCCAATTTGGAAATTAATATTTAACAATTAAATAGTCCTAATTATACTCAATGATAATGTAATTTAAAATTAATACACCTACCTACTAATCATTGACAAACCATGTCCAAATCAGAACCCTTAATTCAATGTAGAAAGATTAAAATCTCTATAGAATAGGAGATCTAGGATCAACCCTAGGACCAAGATCCATTGAACTAGATTCATCTTAAGCTAGATATAACCCAATTCACAATGGTGTAAAAATAGTTCCTCTTCATTAAGAAATAATGGTGAGAGAGAGATGTAACTAAATGGGGTAGAAATAACTTGCAAGGATTATTTGATCCTTCAATAAGATCTTCATTTTTCTATAAAAGGTCTTTGGGGAGTCTTGGAATCCTCCCAAATCTTCCAAAATTGATGGAATAAGGATTATTCCTTGATAGGTTGGTTAGGGGTAAAAATAGATGTTTTTTAATTTCATAATAAATAATGGGGTATTAAATTCCACATCAACTATACCCTAGGCAGAGGCACTCATTTTATAAAACATGAAACCATACTCATATGGGTCAAAGTTTCTCCTAAGTGGAACAAATTTTTAAAAACCATGTACTAATTGTGAAAACACCCTCTGTTTGAGGGTTTATTGTTTTGGGAGGGAGGCTTCATGGTTTGGCCAAACCGTGTGCCACCTCCTATAACTCAAAAATGGGGTGAAATGTTTCATGTGGAATAGTACATTTTTTTTCATAACCATTCTCTAACTATGAAAAGGCCCATGATCTTTCAATGTTCTTTAAATTCACCAGAAACAAACCTATATTAAAACCCGACAAAGATATGGTCAGAAAGGTTAAAAGAATACATGAAAATGTGCATGAGGAATCTATAAATAGTTCATGATATTTCATATTGAAGCCTCAAATATAGTTTTTTCACTTTTTGATACTGGACCATCACACTCATTAATATCTATGGATTTAATGGAATGTCATAGGCTCTTAATTTAGTTCTTTTATTGGGTAATATCTCTTGATACTCTATTAGAAGTACGGTAGGATTTTTTTCACTAATTATTTGATTTTTACCTCAATAGTAGTTGTTAAAATTTTTTATGGACCCTTCTTACCTTGAGATGATGGGCTTTAACACAATTAATTAGATGGAATATTTAGTTTCTAATCAATCCCATATCAATTTCTACAACCATAGGGTGTTGTTTTCAAAAACAAAATGAGGTATATATATTTAAAATGGATAATTGAATGTCCATGAATGTTGATCTCGCTGTAACATATCTAACCCAGGTACCACTATAATGATGCCCCGTGATGGGTCCTCACATGAACCCAAGCATATCTCCCCATACTCCAGAGGTGTCTAACTAGGAGTGAGGGTATAAAAGTCATATGTGGAGACTATACCCTCTTTATTCATGTAATCCACAATAGTAAACATATAAAATTGGGAAAAACATAATTTAATAAATGCATGAGAATAAATAAACATATCCCAAAATGTGTAAAAACCATGGTCAATAAAAAAAATTCAATTCATTCAACAATGCCAATTGAACAAAATCCAAAATAAAGAAAGAAATCAGAATCGAAAAAATGGTCCTAATCCCAGTTCTAGAACCTCATCCTTGCATGTTCCATTCCCAACTCAACTCATTAGCACATGGCCCTTTCCCTTGTCCTGACCTACAAGTATGAAATCTGCTCAGGTGCCCAACGATGGCCTGAGCAGGGTGTGAGTACAACTTAGTAGGCCAACACCAATGCTGTCTAAAAAATTTATAGCCTAATAGGTAGTCCACAAAATTAATAAGTAATGAAAATTATATAAAGGAATATTCAGAATCCATTATTTTAAAAGGTTGGCTAGAATCATTCCCAAAATTATTTCCAATATCAACATCTTATACCATCTTCATTAGATGTTTAATAGAATATGAATAATCAATAATTTTAATGAATAAATAAAACCAGTCAAGAAGCCTATATCACAAGGGATAAAAACATTTCATAATTGAGAAATATCACTTACCATGGAACCTCAGTACATGTAGTTTTGTTTAATACAACCATTGGGGGCATAGAGCATTAGATTGACACCCCAACCCATGCATTCCTATATGGGGTTAAACCAATAATACAACCCGACTAGTGGGAGGAGACTCAGTGCTTTATCTCATCACCAATCCATGTGAACATTATTATTTATTAATTCATTAATTACACAAAAACCATACCACAAAAAAAAAAAATTCATACAATAATCATACTCAACAATCAACATGGGAATTAGAAATCATTCAATGACCTGTTAACGCATTTTCCATTTACAATTCTTAGTGTATTTAACCCAATTCCTATTCCCACATCTATCCCACTATTCATATTCTACAATTCCCTTTCTTTATATCATAAATAATATTTAACCATTTTACATTCTATTACAATTTCAACATACTGAACAATGGATCTACTTTGACACAAAATGACCTTGCACTTACTTTTCTAATTTCTAGTCCTGGTAAATATTGGAACAACACATGGATGGCCTAAAATTTTTCAAATAATTCTCATTGCATCCCATGGGGACTAAGGGTTTCCATTCATCATTTAGACACCAAATATTCCAGACCCTACCAAAGGATAAAAAATCACAATAAGAAGTGACAAAGAATAATGTTGGACATGTACAAATCTATAATGTAACTATGGGACATAACTAGTAGACCAAATTCAATGAATGCATTAAATTACAAACTCCTAATAGAATCCTTAGATCCTAATTAAATATCCTTTGAAGCCTCAAACTATATATCATCATAAGAAAGAAGAGTTTGAGCGTTTCGTAAGTATAGGCGATAAAGATACCAACCCCAATCATGAAATGGAAGGAATGGGAAGATTAGACTCACCCAAGGATTTTATCCACAACCAATGATGATCCAAATGGTCTAAGATTAAAGTAAAATAACTATTGGGAAGGTTGGGTCATCCAAGATTGCATATATAGTTACATGAGGAAGAGAGGATGAATATCCCGAATTAGACCTAATAATACTGGGGTGGCATTTTTGTAAATTTTTTAACATTACATGGCCACATAGTTTACCACCACTTTTTTTCAGAACGTGTGAAAAACATGAATAATACACTATCCCAAAAACACCATTCCACATGGTTTTATATGAGTTCCACATGGTTTTCCCCAACCATGATCAAACCATGAAACATACCCAAAGATCTCTTTTTTCCTCCACTTTCATGCCCCGATGCCCAAGATCACCCTGAGACTTCTCACGAACTTGGGAAAACAACTATTTCACCAAAAGAAGGAAATTAGACTAAAACCTAAAAAAAACATACCTATTGATGTATATGGGATCTTAAAACCTCTCAAATTATGACAGATCATCCTCGAGCCGCTAATCCCAAGCATCATTGAGATTTTATAGAAAATAGATTGGGCCACTGGGCCTGCATAAATGATTCCTGCTCCCATGTTTCCTCTTAAACATTTCTATGCTACTACAGAATATGAACCTAAGGTATAAACTTCCCCATAAATATCTTCTCACTATGATGCCCATTTTGAACCAGATGCTACTCAAAGGATGCATCTGCCTCAATCTCGACATCATCAGTGTGTATCACATGATATGGATCAGGGTGATACTATTGGAGTTGTGAAACATGGAATATAAGGCCCAGACCTTATAACATTACTTAATAGTGAATTACATTGAATAATTAACATTGAGGATCTTTTCAGGTTTAGAGTTTTATAGAATTAGGTCATAACTATTACATCTCAAAGATTACAAAGTAGACACATCTACACAGCTTCCATCTTTTCCACAAAATAAAAACTCTTGAACAAAAGAGTTATGTCTAGTTCCTTGTTTTAGACAGCCTGACATTTCCTTGATCCCATCCTTGACCCTATTCAACTTTATGTCCTGTGAAAACGTTTCAAAAACTCGGGATGAGCATAAAAATCTCAGTAAGGGATATTAAAGTATGAAAAGAAAACATTAGTCCATGTATGAAATCATAATTTAGTCATAAAACATAAGAACTTTAACATACCTCATCAAATCATGAATAAATCATAGAAATCATAAGACATAAAGGTAACTTGTGGCAATCATAACATTCTTACCTAGAGAGTAACCCTCTTGGTTACGTTTGGAAGACCCATCATAGTGTATTATTTAAATCTCTTTGGAGAAACCTTAATGTTTAACTCCTTCACGTTACCCAATGCATTGGAGATCTATATCAGGCTCACCTGCCCTTAGTTTATCACGAAATCACCCGTCTTCATAATAATGCCCAAGAACCACAACATAATCGTATCATATAAAACATGCATAAAGGAAACATAACATTTCCACCTTTCAATCACAAGATATCAATACAACACATTGATATAAAAACATTATGAAAACCATTTTAAATACCAAAATAAAAGAAAAGTAAAACATGGTATTTATTTTTCTTTTAAAAAGAAGGTATGGCTTGTAGAGGAAGCCGAAACTTAAATAATGGTCACGACGGTGGAGAAGTCATTGTCGCCGCATACGTATGAAAAAAACATTCCCTTTTGTCATTTAATAAAATGCTTCGTATAAAAAATATTACTTTTGGATAAACGTAAAATTCAAAGGGGTTTATACACCGTATAAAAGAAGGTTGTGTATAAAACAAAATATGTCGCAATGAATGGAGATTGAGACGAAGTCCCATACAAAGACGGTATCCTTGGATTCATGATAAGTCAATTACATAATTATGTGTGACAAACAAATAAACCTAATATAAGTGGATATTAAGTGTAAAACAATCAGAGGTCATTTACAGATATTCATAGAACCACATATTCAAAGAGTACAAGTTTATCCCAAAGAATCAAAATTGGGTTAAGAAGTTCCGTTGCAAAAATTCGATAGCCTAACAGCGTCACATCAAACTTCAGAAAATGAGTTGATGAGAGATAAAAAGGGTATCTCATCATTTGAATATAAAATTTACATCAATAAGGATATATAAGAACATATCCCAACATTAAAATATGTAAATTAAAAGACCCAACAAAAGAAGTCTTTTAAAAAGAGGAGAGTGAAAAGTTCCCTTACCGACTTGGGTATCTTTCGAAACATACACCCCATGAAAGAAGTACAATACAAAATTGATGTAAATACTCATAAAAGAATTTATATTACACAAAGAGTAGAATAATGGGTAGTAAATATACCACTCAAAGGAAATGGTGGTAAAAGTAGCATAAATCTCACGGGAATAAAAGTGAGATGAAAAATCCCTTACAAAAACTCGACAGCCGAACGATGCCACTTAAAACTTCCAAAAAATGGATTGATGAGATAAAATAGGGTCTCTCATAATATTAACATAATGTTTACAGAAATAGGATTATAAAATAACATCCCAATAATATGAAATATGAGCTTAAAAGGAATGACATAAAAGAGTGTACTTAAAAAGAAAGAGAGGGGTAGGTTCCCTTACCTCGGGTCCGACATGACTTGATCATTCTTTAACCTCCTGAATAATAAACTTGATTTAATTTATAATTGCTTAAGAACCATTTCCAAGTTCATTATTCCTTTTATATCACTTAATACCATGCTATTAACACTATGTAATTATTTAAGTTAATAATGGTCGTTTTGTATATCATTACTACTTGAGTCAAAAATAAACTCTTTATAATGACAAGTTGTTCATGTGGTAAAATATATATTATATCCAGAATTATATTCATTATGTAGATATCATATATATCATATATATCCATTATATACATGCATTTATAATATTACATAACATTTAGAGTTAATAAATGAAATGCACCGTTCATGGTGATGGTAAGTCGTACGTACACATGAATGCTACTTCCATTTCTATTTCTTATTTAAAGGAATTAAAACATAACGATACATAATATTATTATAATTCAAGTATGGTATCATATATAATATCATTAAATATATCCTTTATATATACCACATATGGTATAAACGAATCAAATCACTTTGAGGGGGTGGTAGTCCGCACTTCCTAAAATGAAGATATCACGTTTAACCATAATGGAAACCATAAAGGAATGCCATAAATGAAAAATACAGAAGCTTAAGTAAGAAATAAAAATATTATATATCATATATAAATATAGTGACATCTTAATGGCCACCTTTGAGGGTGCTAAAAGAATATTGAACAATCATCATTTCGTGAGGCAGTAATTCACCATCCACAGAAACAGTATGTTCTTTAATAATTAGATATATGTGTGTGTAAGTGTAGCTCAAATCCTTCTTATAAAAACATCCTAGTATATTGAAGATATTGGAGTTGTTACAAAATAAATTAATAAAAAGAGTTTAGGGGGTTGGAGAATCAAAGTAAAACAAAAGAACACAAGTGAAGACATTACCTTAAAATCAGGCATCTCTCTTTGATTTGAGCTCAAAGGATTCCTTGGGAAGACTTCTGCCCAATGTGAGGCTTCTAGGAGTAAGAGAGGAATGTGGAGAGAAAAAATGAGCAGGGGTTGGCTGAGCCAAAAGCTTGAGACGTGTGGGTAAGGTGGTAGAGGTGGGGGCCTTTTATAATAGGAGAAGAGGGACACTCTTGGAAAGCTACAAAATGTTACTTTATTTTCAAATGAGTTTCGGATTTTAAAGGTCACACATTGATGAATTTCGAGGATAAGGTGTTAAGGGTTATAAATATACTCATCCAATAGGTTTTTGACAAGTTTATGTTATAGTTTTAACATTATCGTTTCATTTTATTTAAATCCTTTATTAATGAGGTAATCGCTGCATCATCATGATGTCATAAATAATTTAATTTATTTAATGTATAAATTTTTAAAAAAATATATCATTATTTAGGAAATCCTTTTATATTTCTAATTAATATTTATAGTAAAAAATATGACTTGTATAACCCCATTTAAAATTTTTTTTAGTAAAACAACTCATGCTTGTGACATTTTTATTTTAACTTTAAATAAAAAGTTATTTATATCATTTTCCAACCAAAGTGGCTCCATGGGGTCCCCAAGTTGACCCATGGATTGTCTTGGTCGGACATGACACATCCAATGAGGGTAGGACATGTGTCTAGGTCATTTCATATTATTAAAACATTATTTTTACCTTAAATTACACTAATTACCTCTAATCGCAATTAAAAACTTAAAAGTTACTATTCACCAAAAAATTATTTTAATCCCATTGAACCATATTTTACATCCTAATGACAACCATTTATGTCGTATTTATGAAATTCAAAATAAAGTGGTGGTAAAATTTCATTTAAATGAAAAATCAGTTTTCTTAAGTACCACTTAGTGGTTTCACTATTCATCAAAAAATGAAGTTTTTCAGAAAAATACCAAAAATTAACCCTAAGCTATATTTTATATTCTGAAATAAAAAATGATGTCTATTTTACAAAATTCAAAACATATAATTTACATTAATTAATTTAATAATTAATTCCCGCTGTCAGAACAAATATCGTGTTTTTATGAAACAATATATATCAAAAGATTGACACTAGTTGAAGTCCACTTTCAAAGTGAAATTAATTCCAATGACCACTATTGGATTAAATGGTAAAAATATATTATAATTTCATTTTAAAAACAATTTAAAATATAATATAATCATATAATTAAATTATATTAAAAAGTGGTTTTGAATATAAATACAACATTTTCACTATTCATTAAAAAATGATCTTTATCGGAAAATTACCAAAAATTTACACAAAGTAAATTTTGATGTTATGATTCTAAAGAAGAATTTTATTTTGTCAAATATAACACATAAAATTTTTAAAAATTGGATTTAAAAAAGGTTCGCCATCAAAAGGCGGTTAATCAACCTTTTAAAGAATATTAGAATGTTTACGCTTAAAATTGGATTCATTTTCATTTTTAATCCTCTAACATTTATTGTAAAAAGTAAAAATATTTGAAAAAAATATATAATCATTTTGTAGTTAGTTCTATTAATTCCTGCTATTACAATGGCTTGGCGTTAACTACCATTTAAAATAATATTATTTTGTTATTAGAGTGCAACGTAAGATTCCCAAGAAACTCGTTATTGCGTATTGGGTACGCCATCGAGCATAGCATCCCCTTTAAAGTAATATTAATATTTTATTCACAAATATGGATAAATATGAAAATTTCATATTCTTTATTTACCTGGGGTGTTACATGGAAAACATTGTGCATCCCAATATACCATTATTGAAGATCCAAATGGTACTCAACAAGTAAAATCCTCTAGAAAATCTTAGATGGCCCTACATACCTGGGTGCCAACTTTATTTTCTTTAATATTTGTTGTTGACCCAACATTGGTGGCACCTGAAGGAACACACTATCACACACCATGAATTATAGTAGTATATCGTACCGATCTTCATATGACTTCTATCTACTATGATCTATATCCATATGATTTTTAATCAACCAAACCATTACCAACTTCTCATGCATGAGACGTGGACCTATCATCTTAGACTCCCTTGCTTCCAACCAACACAATCGAGATCTAAACGACCTCATGTTGAGGGCCTCAAAAGGATCCATCTTAATTATAGTATGAAAACTGTTGTTGAAAGAAGACTCAACAAGTGATAAATGATTCTCCTATGAACCAATGAAATCCATGATAAAATCTATCAACATGTACTCCAACACTTGAGTTGTTTGCTTTGACTGTCTATAAGTCTGAGGTTGATAAGCTGTAATAAAAAACACCTGAGTACTAAGAGCCTTCCTTACCCCCTTCTAGAAACACAATATTAAACAAGTATCATGATCTAAAACTATAGTTCTTAGCACACCATGCAAAAAATATATATATAGAACATATAACTCATCCATTTGATGAACTGTGATAGTCTCTTGGGTTAGAAATAAATGAGCTACATTAGTGACCCAATCCACAATCACCCAGATTTCATTGTTTTTCTAGGGTACCTTTGGAAAACCCACTATGATGTACATTGTTACATCATTCCATCTACACTCTAGGATAATAAAATACTATTAAAACCCTCAAAGGTGTTGATTTTATACCTTCACCTTTTGACATGTAAGAATACTCCCCACAAAAACCCACAACCTCTTTCTTAATTCTTAGAAACCAGTACTGCCAAAACGACCACGATACATTTTAGTCAGACCAGGATGTACTGCCCACATTGAGGCATGTAACTCATGATTCAACAATTTTCACACACCTTTTGGTACCAAAACACGGTCTCAAACATAAAAAATTCCATCATCACCTACATCCCAACTAGATGGTGACTGAACAACATTATGATTTTCTTTTAAATCCAAACACTGAAGATCCCCCAAATGACTCTCCTTGACCCTAATCCAAAGAATGGAATCACACAATATAGATAAAAGGTTAATTTTTATATTCCCATCCTGCACCTCTAGGTGTATATAAATAAACAAATCCGTAATTCACCGCTCAAAGTTGGATTTATAAATCTCCTGATTCGGAGTCATTTGGCTCAGTGGATCTACAACACTATTCCCCTTCCCTGGTGTGTGAACTAACTCAAAATTGAAGGATTGCGGGTTCTCTACCCACCTTCCCCCTCAATGATTAAAATACCTTTGAGAGAAGTTATATTTTAATATTTTATGATCAGTAAACCCCATGAATCATTCACCCAAAAATTAATTCATCCAAAACATTATGGCCTAAAACACAACAGCGAGCTCAAGGTCCTTGAGCATGGTAATTTATTTCTTATGCCGTCAACTATCTTGAAACATATTCTACAACCCGATCATCCTAAATCAACACTACCCTGAGTATAACACCAGATGCATCACATAACAAGTCTAACTTCTTACTAGGTTTGGGTAAGATCTGAATCGATATGGTAGTCAACCACATATTCAATTCTTAAAACATAGTCTCACATTCCTTAAACCATGAAAAATTAACCCCTTGGTTAATATTTAGAGTGGTTATTCCAAATGGGAGAAATCTTGAATGATCCTTCTGTAATAACTGGCCAAGCCAAGAAATCTGCAAACATAAAAACATTCTTGGGCTTCTCCCAAGACACCCCAACCTGGACCTTCATTGGATTCACTGACACACCAGATTAAGAAATGATGTGTCCCACGAAATGAAGTTAATAAATCTATAAATGAAATTTTGATATCTTAACGTAAATCCTAATATCTCTTAGTGAAATTAGGATGATTTCAATATGATTGACATGATAGTCAAGAGTTTGTGAGTACAACAAGATGTCCTCAATAAGGAAAACCAAAAACAAATTCATATGGGGGTGAAATATCTGATTCATTAATGGCATAAATAAAACTTGTCCATAGGCCAGTCCAAACGGAATCAAAAAATTCATACAATCGGTACCTGATCTGAAAAGCTATCCATGGTATGTCAGAATGTCTCAGCCTCAACTAATGGTATGCCAATATAAAATCAATTCTGGAAAACATTGAGGAACCCCTCAGTTGGTTAAACATTTCCTCGATTCTAGGAAGCAGTTATCAGTTCTTAACATTCATTTGATTAAATTTTATATAGTAAATACATAACCTAAATGACCCATTGACCTTCTTATAAAACAAAATGGGTGATCCCCATGGTGGAATATGAGGATAGATGAATCCCTTTTGGTCCAACTCTTCCAGCTAAACCTTCAGTACGTAGAGTTATGGATGTTCCATTCTATATGGTGGAAATGAAACCATTTCTACCCATAGAATCAACTTGATTGTAAACCCAATATCTGTCTTAGGTAGTATAACCAATAAATCATCATGAAAACAAATCTATAAATTCATCCACAATGGGAGGGAAAATGGTGTGTTTCCATCCTCCTTCATATAAGATGAGGCATGCCACTTAGTGCATGAGTTCTCTAAATTTCGGACATGATGACCTTATATTCCTCACTCAAACATCCAGGACACCATGCATAACATAAGTATCTCCATTGAGAGATGTGAACTTGAATTGAAATTAGTAGCCGTCGATATGGTCCTAGTACAACAGTATCTAATCCATTACCAACATCACATCAAATCTAGACATCTCAAGGACCACGGTTCCATAGAAAATGATAACCACCAACTTATAAAGCACAACATTTACATAGCTTTCTATCCTCAAATCACACCCCCATTAGAGTATAAATCGATAATAATCCACATACCTATTAAACGGCTAGGCCCAAAAAAACTAGGAACCATGATGTAATTGAAGAGTCTGTGGATCATTTGTCAAATTGAGCACAAGTGAGTGTGGATGATATAAGAATTGTAACTTGAACAGTAGATGTCCAACCCTCACCACCTCTTGGTGTAGACTGAGCTACGTGAAGTTGTCTTGTCCATCAAATCTGGGTTCTAGCCTGACTACCCTGTACTATATTTCCCTACTGGTATGGATGGTCATAGTCTAGAGTTCCAAATCCTCCACCCCAATCATTACATCCTATGGAGCCCCAACTACTTTCCTGATACAGGGTAATTGACCCCCTTCCAGCACTCTAAATTGATATCCATCCTCCATTATTTTCTGACTACCAAGGGTTCCTATGAGGCCTCTACACATGGACCATTTTTTCACATGTAATGAAATCCACTGGTGGCCAGGAATACTAACTTCTCACATGTCCCAACCGTCCTCACAAATAGCCAAAAACCCTGTCACTAACCCTAGGGACTGATTCCTTTTTGTGATTGTGTTGTCCACCAATTCACCGATGGAAATTCTCAAGGAACTGATTCATACTATCATAATTTTCAGCATTGGTTTTACCCACTAGAACTATATGTTTTTTTGAGGCCTCTTTGAGGTTTCATTATTATATAAGAGCTTAATCTATCACCTCAATAAACCAATTCAACCGAGAGATATTTACCAGGGATTTGATATCATGCTAAAGTCAATCTTGATGGTGCCTCACCCTAGCTACCTAATATCCCAATAAATAAGGAACAAAGCATTTATAGTTTGTAGACTAACCAACATACTCCATTAATGACATCATCCACTGAGTCAATCTCAAAAACTCTATATATGTGTGTTTCCATAAGGTTTCTAGATAGCAATGTTCAAAAAACATTTCCTGAATACCCATCCACAAAATTCCCTCATCATGCGCATTATGTACTATGAAATCCCACCAATGAATCCCCTCGACCAACAAAATATAGGACAATAACTTCATCCACTTTTTGGGCGGTGTCTCCATAAGATCAAGAATTTTTTGAATAAACTCTATCTAGAACTCTTCTGCCTTTGGCCCATCCTCTCTGGTAAATATCAAAGGGTACTACTGTAGAAGCATACTGGTTTGCATGAACATAGTCGGTGAAACCCACTCGGGGTCCCCTTCTATCATCCACATAAAATTAGAAATTTTCTCAAAGAACAACTCTTCCCTCTTATCTTGAAACAATATATCTGCTTGCTCCACTATTGGGGATAATTCATAGAAACTTCCTCTTATTTCCCAACCGGTACACGTCTTTGTGGTGGAATTTCATTACAATTTGAAACATGAACTTTATAAGACCAACCATATATATATTAAAAATATAAATGAAGGCCCATCACTAGCCACCAACAAGCCACCTCAAATACACAACCCATATATGTATGATCATTCAAGTCACACTACCCTCATCCATTTACACTAAGGAATATGGGTAACACAAGATAACTAACTCACACAACTACATGACTTACATTCTACACAATTTTCAAACCATTCCCACATAAAAAATTTATACATTAACATTTCATTCCACATACCACCCTTTATCAAGAATAATTCCTTAATTATTATTTAAAATTTTCTTCCCTTTTTACCCATTGGTAACATTTCATTGGATGTTATTTTCATCATTTTCAAGAAATGAAATGCATCCACCCCTTTTCATCCTACAAACTCATCTTGTGTGCATGTACCAACCATGAGGAATTACACTTATATGCTTTTGTTCCTAAAAGATGCATGAAATCAAAACCTCATACCATTATATCCATGAGAAAAATATCATGAAACTGTCACTACAAACAAAATGTGAATCATCCAATATTGATATATCCTCAAATGTAACAACACAAAGCAGGAACAGTAATCCCAAACCAGGGTAACTAGGGTTTTCTCTTGTACATGGGTTAGCTACCCCCAAGCAGGAGCTCATTACCATGGCTTGATACTATCCTAATATCCTTTCTACCATCCCCCAAAAGTAAGAAATAGAAAATAACCTCCTATGATACCACATGATAACTTCCTCGACTCGGGTTCCACTATACTGGTGCCCCGTGTATGGTTATCACCTGACCCAAGAACATCTCCCCACACACTATAGTTTTTTGACTAACAACGAGGGTCTAAAACTCATGTGGGGAGACAATACCCTCTTTATTAGAGTAATCCAAAAAAGTAAAAAAATAAAATAGCAAAAAAAAATTATATAATAAATTCATGACCATAAATAACCATCTCCAAAAATGGGTATAAACCATGGACAATCATTAAACATGCCATGTCATGAACAATTCTAAGTGTACTAAACCCAAAAATGAAGACAAACAATGGTATCCAAAAAACTGTCCTGACCCCACGTCTAGAACCTCATCTATGCATGTTCCATGCCCAACTCAACTCCCTAGCATAGAGCCATGTCCCTTGTCCTGACATACAAGCATGAAATCTACTTAGGTACCCAACAATGGTCTGAGCAGGGAGTGTGTTGAACTCAATAGGCTACCACTAATGGTGTCTACAAAATTTACAGCCTAATAGGTCATGCATGCAATGAAGAAACAATGGCAAGTAAATAAAGGAAAATTCATAAACTTTTAGTTGCCATGGTTTTCTATAATCACATACAACATTGTTTCTAACTTAAATTACTTATACCATCTTCATTATGTGTTTAATGGTATAGGCCTAACCAAAAAGTCAAATTCATATGAAAAACTAGTCATGTACCCTATATCAAAAGGGATAATAATTTTTATAATTGAGAAATACCACATACCCTGGAACCTCGATCCAGGTTGTTTCATTGAATACAACCATTAGGGGAATAGAACATCAGTCCAACACGCCAACCCATTAATTCCTTGGTGGGGTTAGAGCATCCATCCATCCCAACCAATGGGTGGAGCCTCAATCCTTCATCCCACCACCTACCCATTTTCACATTCTTATTAATTCATTCATTACATAAAAACCATAACAAAACCAATAAAACCAATGAATTCATTAATTATACTCTAACAATCAAAATGGGAATTAGAAATCATTCCATAACCTATTATCACATTTTCCATTTACATTTCTCAGCCTATTTTTTACAACTCCCATTCTGACATCTATTCCACTAAGAATATTCAATAGTTCCCTTGTTTCCTCTCATTAATAATATTAAACCATTTCACATTCCATTACCATTTAGATATACTAAACATGGGCTCTACCATATCAAGATATAACCCATCACATTCTTGGCTAATTCATAGGCCCAGTAAATATTAGCACACCCCATGAATGGCATCAAATGGGTCAAATAATCCTCATTTCATCCCATGGGTAACATGAGGGTTTAAATTCTACAATTAGACACCAATCATTCCAAACCCTACCAAAGGGCTCAAAATCACAACATGAAGTGAAAATGAAAAAAGTTCGTCATGAACATATATACAACGAAGTAATTGGATATAACTTTCAGACCACATAACATGAAAATATTTATGAACAAAGTCTTAATTGAATCCTTATATCTCAATTCAACCATCTTTTTATGCTTTATCTGGGATCGCACTAGAAAAATATGGGTTTGAGTGTTTTAGAAAGAGAGGAGAGAAAGATAGCAACCCAAACTGAGAAAAAGAATCAATGAGAAGATTAAAATAACCCAGGTATTTGATCCAAAAAAATGATGCTAAAAAATACCTAATATCAAAGAATAATCACCCTTGGTATGGTTTGGTCATCCAATCTTTCATCTCAAGTTTCAGGATGAAGAGAGGAAGAAAATCCAGAGTTATACCTAAAAATCCCAGAGTGGAATTTTTATAATTTTTCTATCTTTACTAGGATGTATGGTTTTAAAAACTATTTGAAAACTATACAAGATCCACTCCCCCAAAATAATCCCTTCACATAATTTTCTAGGAGTTCCACATAGTTTCCACCAACCATGTGCAAACCATGAAAAATGCACAAAATGATCATTCTTCCTACTCTTTCATTCCCCAAACACCAGGAACAACCTTGATCGTTCTCATGAACATGGGAAAACACATATTTTACCAAAATAATGGACTTAAACTGACACATTAACCAAAAATACCTTAAGATGAATATAGGATATTACACTAGTACTGAGTATCAAGGGTTTGATGATGTTCTTCTAATATTTCTAGAATTCCTCATATGATAGAGGGGTGTGATTGGTTTTCTTTCTACTGGTTGCCCGAGTCCGGGATATTTTAACTGGATACTTTTCTTTGGTGGTTCATAAGAGAGATCTATATTTCTCCATAGAACAAATATGAGGAGTACAAATAATTTATACACCCCTATATACAATGCATCCTACCATGTTTCAATAACTCAAGAGAACATAGAAGCAAAGTGGTTTATATGACTAGGAATTGTTATCAGGGTTCTCTTATATTTTTCTGTGAATCTATATAGCACACTAATTATTTATGTGGATAACTGGTGGTTGAATCATCTTACAGTTTTGACCCTATAACCACATCCTTTTATATATAGTTTTTTTAACTAGCTATGAGTAGGTAGGGTCTTCCAGAAGACTTAATTGCAATTGAGCTATAATCAAGAAAGGGCCAAAACCCTAGATTTACCATGTAATTCATTATAAAGAAAACATAGAATTTATGAATATTAGGTAATATATTTTAGCTCAAAAAATACACCCTCTACATTAATGACCTTGATGAGTGGGGTTTTGATCCCATACCTAGATGATTTAGTGGCCATTTTCATGGATCGAATGTTAAATTTTTTCTATAGTAGACATAATCATGCCAAACTCCATGAAATATTACTGAGTAAACTAAGAGGGAAAATATACTATACGAAGATCATACAATTCACCATTTGGGTTGCTATTATTCACTTCCTATATCACATTATATCTAAGGTAAGAGGATATATGGATCCAGATATGGTGAGAACCATTGTTTCCATAGATTAGCCTAAAAAATTTCTTTATTATAAAACATATCAGGGAACTAGCTTATAACTATCAGTGTTTTATCAAAAATATTATGCTTTGTAGTCCCCTATATAGTCTTTACAAAGATGTTTTTTGTGTTCACATGGTGTAAATCATGTGATAAATCTATTCATTAGTTGAATAGAAGGTCAATATCATACTCAATCATGATTTTACTAGATCCTAGAAGAGGCTACATAATATGTTGTGATGAATCGAGAATCAAGTTGGAATATATTTTTATGTAAGGGGAATTATACATATCATATGGGTATCATCATTTGAGTCCTCACGAGGAAAATTACCTAATGAATAACCTTATTTTATATGTTTTTGTTCATACCATAAATTTCATAAGACATTTGTTGCTGGTATAATGGATCATTATTAACACGGACCAATAAATTCTCAAATTCATATTCACTAAGTGTGACATAATCCTCCAACATCTAATATGGGTTGAATAAATATAGTATTTTGACATGGATCATTATGATATTCCAGGTATGGGAAATGAATTTTCTAAAACTCTATATTTTAAAACTAAAACATCTGTTTTTTAGGAAGTCATTATTGAATAGAAGATGTTGGATATATTTTTAGAAATATATATGTAAATTTATTAGTGTCTCAAATATACTTGTCTTATAGACTTAGAGGTGGATTAAATAATTCTACTTCAATTAAATAATAGGTAACTTTCTAATCCCAAGATATTAGTGATGAGGAAAAGTGTATTAGGGGAGGACCCACTTCCAAGTTGGGTTGCTAATGAGGATAACATCCCACATATCGACGTGTATGTTTGGGTACTTCCAGAAATGTGAGAGTAGTTTTTGTGAGAATCTCATTCTTCTATGTGGTTAGTGTTTCTCTGACTATTTATGAGATATCATGACTTACACTACTAGTATTGGTTTCCTATGATGAAAAATGTGATTACATGATTTCATATTAAGAGTTAAATCTATCATCAACTGATTGAATGACACAAATGAAATGTTACACTCATGTTGTCTTTACTCATCGAATATTGGGAATGGGATGAGAAAACAATTTATTTCTAGAAGATTGTACTAAAGACTCCTAAATGGAGTGAAGCTTTGGGTGGTAATTGCAGACATATTGGAAATGGACACCCACATCCTATTTATATGGGAGACCCTATTGTTTTATGATATTTAGAGAATTTATTTCTAAGAGTTCATATTCTTACATGGTATTCCATGTACCATCATATTAGAGAGGGAAACTTGTTTTATTTCATAGTTATAGAAAGTGTTATATAGGGATATTGGATCACATGTAATTCAGAGTCCATCATACCACCCTCATATTGAATGTTATTCTGAGTTCACTATATAGGTACTTGAGGACGTGCTCTATTCGTGTGTCCTTCATTTTCAATAATCTAGGGAAAATAAATAATCTCATGCTGGTATTTGTTATAATAATTGTTTCTATGTGAATATCCATATAGATCCTTAAATGACTCACTATGGAAGGACTCGATGTTCTCCTATGCGCTGTTTAGTGAAAGGAAAGAAGTACTTTTAGGTAATCAACTCATCTAGGTATCATTATAAAAGGTATAATTAGCCAAGATACATATTACTAAAAATTAGTTTGGAGAAAATAATATGTAAATATTCATTTGAATCCTCTACATATTGAGGTGGGGGATTTTATATTCTTATGAGTCTTTCCTAGATTGGGTTACTGACAGATTTAGGGGAAGGTAAGATATAATCAAGATTCATTATTCCATTTGAGATCTTAGAGAGGGTCATGATATAAGAATATGAAATATCTATTCCTCATCAGTACATGTCTCTTCATAATATATTCTATGTTTTTTAAATCCAATATTATCAGTCTAACCCATCTCATGTTATTGACCCAAATGAAGTTGAGTTTCAGGATGATGATTATTTTTAGGAATTCCATGCTCATATCATCAAATATAGCATAAAATATCTTCATGGAAGGATAATTACTAAAGTTAAAATTGTATGATATAACAAACTCGTACACAATGAGAGAAAAAATGAAATTATGATATATGTGCTCACTAGATGAAGTGATTCTCAAATTTTTATCAACCACCCTCAAAAGAGAATCTCAATAATGAGTTATTTTTCTAGAGAGGAGGTTGTATGATCCCATTTTTCCATTCCAATACAAATCCTTTATATTCTCATCTAAACAAAATTTTATCCACGCAGATGTTAAAAATGGGTCAATGGTGGTTTTTAGTCTTTTCAATATTTTTTTGGGCCCCAAAAATCTTTTTTAATGAGATATGATGAGATATGTGGTCTGTTATTGGTTTTCATTAACCATTTACCTCTATTGTGTGTCCTTGATAGGGTGAATAAGGGTTTTTAATCTCTAAAATTGGCACTAAATGAATATTTAAAGCCTAAAATTTGATAAATGTTCACCATTCATGGCCTGGGCATGGATTTTATAACCATGTGACTAATCAATGTGAATTATGGGAACCCATATAGTGGGAATCACATGGTTAATTCCTAGTTTTTCCAACCATTTGGCCATACCATTCATCCCAAAAATGGTGGAAATATCGATTTTTACCTTATATACCATAATTATAATTCTTCTTATCCTCCTCCATCATTCGCATAGAAGCATTGTGGGAGATATATCCTTCTTCCATTTTTATACATTGATATGTTTACTCCTTTTGTAATATGTTTTGATTTCCTTCAGTCATGTTAGATCCCTCTTTGTATGTCTATCACTCAATTATCTTCTTTAGTTGGTTTTCATTTTAATCTATTCTGTAATCTTTGTAAAACCAAATATAACCTAGATTCGTTTTTTATTCTAGTTTTTCATTTTCTCTCATTCAATTCCAAATCCGTGGGTGGTACTAGATAAGGAGTCTACCATAGGGATATGGTAGTTTCTATTCTTAAAAGTCTTAATGTTTATATTTTTCACAATTATATCACATGATATACATTCCATGTGTTTTACTAAAATTTAATATACCATTATATTGTTAAATAAACCTAGATATATGTGTAATATAAAACCCTTAGACACCATTGTTGGTTGGAAACCTCAATATAAACCACCCCTTAGGGTGTGTGGGTTCAAATTCCCTTAACAAACATTATTTACATTATACAAAACACCACATTGGGGTGTCTGGTTTAACCTTTTAAAATGGAATGGTCAAATTTAATAAATAAATTTTAATGGGACATTTATTCTTCACTTGTACAATGAAATATTGTAAAATTATTTTCATTATTATTATTATGGACCACTATGACATTATTAAAAACATGTCATTATATGAGATAGACTTGGATTACCAACCTAGAATGCCTTTATCACAATAATATGATTCCCTTTGATTTTTATGCAGAGAAAATTTGTGATACCAATCCCTAGGTCAGTCAATTGATTATATTTTGAATTCTGTGAAATGATACTGACGATTTACCTAACATTCCTGAAATTAGAATGCCTTCAATCATCACCTTGGATTTCTCATGATGTATTCAAACAAGGAATTCCTTGGATCATATTATTTGGCTCCAAACAAGTAAATCCTGCTAATACCATGAACTTTTCCTTATGATTTGATATAAACTTGTAGATTTCATTCCCAATGGTTCATCCCTTTCATTGCACTCATTCCATAAATCCTAACATTTCTACAGATCAAGGTGAGTGGAATCAAACATATAAGGCCAATTATTTCATGGGTTTCTTATGGGTCGCTTATGATTATTATAAATTTATTCCATGGCAATATTACATGGGTGGTGGACCAATATATAATTACATTTTCTTAGATAAATTTATTTAATCCAATGTACGTAGGTTCACTCGGGGATCCCATGTGGAACCCATGCTCAATAGGGTTTATTTTTATTTTTATTCCTTTAGTTATTATATCAATAAAGTATTACATTTTATGATCATTGATTTTATTTTCATTAGACACTTCTTATGGTGGCCAACTGAATTTTCCTCAGACCTTTTTTGGTCCACTATTTGGTACTTATAAATATTACTTAGATACAAGTAAAGATAATAGTAGGTTCTTAGAACTGAGTGATTGAATTATTTTTGGTCTGGTATCATGTGAACATATGAATGAGACAATTCTTGGTATTCTCATAATGATACTTGTTTTTGGTCTTTTGGTCTCCTATGTATATAATGACACTGTATTGTATGTATGTTACCTTGTATTCCTATTTTCAGCATTTTATTATCTAAAAATAATATATATATGTTTCTATTGTGGTTTATGTATGATTATTTTTATTTCAATGGTTAATTATATTATTCTTTATTATTATAACCACTAAATTATTGTTTACTTTGTTTTATTATTTTTATTTACCATTAATCTACACTAGTCTCCCCCATAAAACCATAGATCCTCACCAATAAATGGAAGCCTCTAGAGTATAAGGATGAATTAATTATTTAATATTCCAATAAATTATTTTAATTATGAGTGAACAAGGCCTAGGTTTCCCCACCTATGCAATGATGAAAACGTAAATCTTTAAATGGACGAAAGAAGTAAATGATGACAAAAAATTTGAAATTAAATTTTTTGTTGATTTTTGGTGTCTAGTGATTTTTTTGAGCTATATATAAAATATTATACATCCTTGAAAAGTTTATATTCAAATTTAATTTCAATAATTTTGTTTTCAAGGAAAAATAATTTGATGTTTTCATAAAATGACTTTAATAGTATTTTATGTTTAGTATATATTATTAAATTATATAAAAATTTATAAAAGTATTTTAAAAGGACAATTAGGATAATATATGGTCTATAATATCATACCTTGTAATTCATGTTCCAATAATCATGTTAGAAGTAAAATTTTATCTTATTAATGTTAAAAAGTCTTTAATGTGATTAATGTTAGAACTGGTTATCCAAGGGGTTAAAAAATGACAAGGTTTGATAAAATATATAAAACTATCAAAATATATTAGATTATTAAATTAATAACATATATACCTTATATATTAATTAATCTCATTTTTTTAAAAATTTAAATTTGTTAGATACAAATTATATTATAATATTTCATGTATTTCCAAAAATGAAATTAATAAAATTTTATAACAATAAAAAATTTATTAAATGATTCAAAAGTAATAAAATTCAAATATTCATCCAATTTAATGGGATATGGTTGAAAATTTCCATCATGGACTACTTTTGATTCATTAATAATTTTTTCATAACATTTTAACCCCAAATTTTCAGAAAGCAATAACCTCATAATAATTGTGAAAAGGGTTATTGGGGGTTTTAACAAATAGATAAGGGTACCTACATCCCCTAAACATTACCAAAATTTATTAGATAATATAATATTATAAAATAATCATCTTATATTATAATTATATAAATTTTGATCTATTTCTAAATGAAATTTAATTTGTATCAATTTAATAGTTCATGTAATTACAAATGTAACATACCCTTCTTTATAACAGGTTCCACATCCCCTCTTCTATTCATATATAAAGAGACATTATTTTATATAATAATTTCCAATATCCTTTCCAAATATACCTACGCATAATCTAGAAGACTTTTTTGGGAAGAATACTAAACTTTGAGGGCATAAGGTGTTATGGAAAGGGGTTTCTTGAAGAAGAGTTACACATTTTAACTGTGTGTTAAAGTATTATTTCATCATCAAAAACATTTTATTACTCTTCAAACATGTTTAAATAATATAAAAAAATATTACATATAATAATATGTTTTTATATTAATGTAATAACTTATATCCATCTCTCATTTTACCAAATATAAAATGGGTCCATCATTCGAGTGTACGATTGATTACCACCTCGCAAACAGATGTATTTCATTTCTTATCACCACATATAAATGATGAATATAATTTAGAATTTAGTGTTTATTTTTCAAATATAAGAAAATAATTTATTATTTTTTAATGATAATATATCATCTTTGTTTATACCATTCCACCCATTCAATAATTATTGTTAGATTTTTTTGTTAGTGTGGATTTCTGCCTCCCTCAACCGAGGTGACTCATTTTTCACAACCACATCACATGGGATCAACATATAAATTTATATAAAGAAATTATATTATTTTTATGACATATAAATGATTATATAATAAATAAAAAACACTAACCTCATTCCCTTCAATTTTATTGAAAAATAGTAATGTCAATCATGTGTATGTATGACCTATAGTCTTCATGGTTGAAACATTGTTTATTTATATTAACATCAATCGTGGTTGGTTTGAAAGCAAAATATTATATATAAAAACTATAATTATTTATTTATTATTATTATATATATTATTTAATAATAACTTATTTTATAATAGTTAAATTGTCGATGACATTTTAGAGATACAAGTTTAATATCCCCAAAACAATTGATGTGAAGTTAATAGATCAAGTAACTGTATACAAAATTTTAATAAATAAAATAACATGAATAATAATGATGAAAATCGTTCTTATGAAATTAAAATTTTATGATAAATTTATTATTAAAGAATATAATGAATGTACATGATGAGTATGTTTCTAGACAAGGGACAAAATACTTTAAAAACCTTGTTCTAAATATTTTAATGATTTGTTTTATAACTATTATTATTCCATGAAAAAATAATTAGAGAATATAAATATTTTTGTAACACCCAAGACTTTTATGAGAAATATTTTGTTTTTATGTTATATAAATCATCAAAGGGATATTTCATTACACAAAACACTAGCTTGGCTTGATTTACATGCAATCGAAACCTTCCTCGATAGCTTGCGTCGTACGCAATACTGAGTTTTACTAAACAACAATATGCTATTAAAATATTATTAAAACTAGCCATTATGAATACTAATAACAACTTTTTGAAATATTTTAAATTTCAACTTTCAAAATGGACTTCATTTTTGGATTCGAAATATCGAAATTATCCTAGGGTGAAATTTTGGTATTTTTCTATAAACATTCAATTTTTAATGAATATTGAAAACACTGGGTTACTATTTAAAAACTGACTTTTTCTTTAAATAATTATTTATTTTATTTAAATTTATTTTAGGTCAAAATTGATACATAATACCTATATATGTTCAATGAAATTCATTGGAGTCATTTTATAATAATTTTAGATATATAAAAATTTTATTGAACTTTTGACCGTCTTTTACCCACCTCCTAGGAGAATTTTCAATTTTACATAAAACATAATTTTACCACTTTTCTGAATGGAATTTCAAAAATCAGAGAGACATGGTTGACGTCAGTAAGTAAAATGTGGTTCAATGATATGAAAATAATTTTTGGTGAATAGTAACTTTTTACTTTTATTTACCACGGTTAAAAGTAAATATGGTAATTAAGGGTAAAAATGATATTATTATTACCCTAACACATGTCCTAATTCTATTGGAAAAGTTTAATTCGACCAAATACAACCTTAGGAATAACATATGACCATTTAGGCCCACATGGATTAAATTAGGACATTTAATATTAATTTATTTAAAGAAGGGTTAAAATAGTTAAAATCAAAGTTTAATAAGTAAATCATTTTTAATATAGGGTTATGAATAAGATTAATTCGACTATAAATATTCATTAGATATATTAAAATATTTTATACATAATTGTATTTTATTTTTAATTTTTATAATTTAAATAATTTAATTTATTTATGACACAATGATGATGCAGTAATTATATTATTAAAACAATATTGACATAATTGATGTTATAAATACCCAAATAATTGTAATTTTAGACTTTTTATGAATTAAAATAATTTTCTATGTTAATATGACATGTTAGTATTGATTTAATTATCTTTTTTAGAATTAATCTTTCTGTTATGATTTTCACAAAAATCAATTACCAAATAGTGTCAAAATTGACATAAAATAGTTTTTAAAACAAATATTATTTTATTAATTGTTATTTTATTCGTAAATATCTAAGGTTCGGAAAAATGACTTACATAAGGTTATATATATTAATAATAAACAACTTGGGGTTCGTTTGTCTTGTTATGGTAAGTTTATTAACCTTATAGTGTAAGAAAACAAAAAGACAGGGAAAAAGTAAAATTATTTAACTTAATGTTAAATTTAAATGATAAGGCTAAAATAGAACCCTAAACTTGTCTAAATTCTATTGGATGAGATTATTTCGACCCATCCCCACATTATCTTCGAAATAAATCAATTTGGAGCTATTAAATACCGAATATGACTTTATAATAAAATAAGATTTTTAGTTTTTCCTAAGGTGACCCTCTCCTCCCTTAGAAAAGGGCATCTCCTCCCTCTCTTCAACAAACCACTTTGAGCCTTCAATCTCGGCCAAAACCTGCCAAAATATCTTCTACACTTCCCTAGAAACATCCTAGAGGTCCTAGTATTCTTCAAATACCAATTTTGGTGCCCTAAAAGGAGGTCTCAAAGAGGCGCTTCAAAGAAGAGGTAATTTCCGTTACCGATTCTTTCAAATTTATTTCTTCTTCCACTTATTATTCTATAGTTGTTTCATTATGAAGTAATAACATTAGTATCAATAATATACTGATATGTTATTATAAGTACTAAACAACCCTATTTCACCATCTATCCGTCCTACGTAAAATAAAATCACCGCGCGTGCGTACGTACGAAATACCGTCTCCACACCGTGGTGTAATCTATTTTCCACCACTACCTCCCTTTTATGGGTATAGTGGTGCAAATAAATAACTATATATGATTATTTTAAAGTGTTTTTTATTCATAAATAGTATACATACACTCCAATACAATTCCACGATCATGGGAACAATATCATCGCTCGTGCGTCCGTACAGAATACCGTCTCCACGATGTGATGCGACTCGTTCTACATGATCTTCATTGCATAATGATTATATAAATGAATTTAATGAATTAATATGATATATATTACACTAATACCGTTATTTAAATGAGGTATCTATAACCTAAAAGGAATAATAAGAATTTATTCGACAAAACACGCATAAGAACAAAAAGCAATAAACACCTGAATAACAAGTAACAATGAAATATTACTAATAAGAAGCTAAGAATATGACCCTATATGATATCATAAAAATAAGTATGATTCTGTAATAGGTAAATAACATTATTTAAATCATTATACAGGAGGTTCGGACACTTACGAAGCAAATCTGACCTATGGTAAGGGAAAATATCACAATCTCATTTTTATCTTAGATTGTTTATACTTCAGAAATTACTGGGGAATAGTTATCATCCACATCCATGTTTCCACAATATGTAATATTATTTCCATCCACCTATAATTGTTTAAATCCAATTTTACCCTTCGGTGAGTTTTTAGTAAATGATATGAAAGGAATCTTTTGTCATTTTTCATACGAGGTACTTTTTGACTTTTCCGACATATATACGAGAAGAATGTTTTTTAACTTATACAGCATAAATTGATTTAAAAAAACATTATTTCCAAGAAGCTTACTTTATATGTTTTCAAGTTTATTTTTAATCAAATTTTTTTAGTTTAAAATTGTATGACATGTTAAGAAATGAAAAATGTTTTTGAAGTAGAAAGGATATTTTCCTCAAGAATGGAATTGAAGCATTTTATCAAAATTATTTTCCATATAAGATAATATAGCATAATGTTTATATCCCTATTTTTACATTGTTTTCATTATGTTATGATGAAATTAATTTTATGATGTCCTTCTATCTTATATGGATTGTGTTATGATGGAATGATGTTTAAGAATCCAATTTTTATTACATGGGTTATGCAATGATGTATGATTTTATATTTTGTGGCACACATAAGAATGGTATTATTATGAGATGGGTGGGATCTATATCTCCCTCCAATGCATTGGGTAAAGATTTATATCTCATGAGATAGACATGGCTGGAACGGCAGGTTAAACCGATTCAGTGAAACAGGATTGAAACGATAAGTGAAATAGGTTCAGAAATGGACGTTGTCCGCTAAGATAGTCTTGGCTATGAGTCTTGACTACTAATAAATGATTCTCTATTATTATGTGTGTATGACACAAAGTTTCATGTTTTATGTTATGATTACTGGGATTACATTTCACTACTATGATTTATCCCATGTTATGAAATTATGATCTCTTTTTCAGGTTAAGATTTCAAAAATGATATGTTCTTATGAATATTATGTGATTGATATTTATTTTTTTACCCTTACTGTGCATTTGAGCTCAACCTTTTGTATGTTTTCTTTTCCCCAAGTCAGGAAGAAGGATATTAAATAGGATATGCCAAAAGGGACTCTAGATATGTTGAAATAAATGGGAGACAATGTAGATGCTTTATGAACCACTTGTTTATGTTTCCCAGTTTCTAAAGACACTATACCTATATGGTCCTTTCATGGTTTTTTATATGTTGTAATAAGTATGATTTAATTTTGAATTAATAACCATGTATGTAAAGTATGAGTCATTATAGTTGGTATCACAGGAAATGTATAGTCAACCTTTGGAAACTAGGATGTGAAATCCTTAATAAGAAACCTACGGATATGTCTAAGCATAGAACACAATCTTAGTGTTTTAAAAATGGCCATGAACAACCTATGATAATACCTTAAGTGTGAAATTTTATTCATGATTATGTGGTTTTCCTATTATAATTAGTGTTTCTCACACTATTCTTCTGGGTTTTAGTCAATGGCTGGAACCCAAAGGAACCGTGTTAATGCGGAATGTGATGGGAAATGCAATGATTGTACCCCTGAGAAACCAAATGTTATGGGAGCTGGAATGCAAAATCTTGTAGCCATGATCACACAAATTTCTCAAGATATGAATAATGCAAGACTTCCAAATGAGCAAAGGAAAGAGTAACATTCTGTTGAATCCTTCATGAGGGAGCGTCCACCTTCATTTAGTTGGTCTTCTAATCCATTAGTGGCTGAACAATGGATCAGTACCACTGAAAAGATATTTTTAGTTCATCAATGTTCTTAACATGATAAAGTCATCTTAGCAGCATATCATTTGGAAGGTGATGCTGACCAATGGTAAAATATTATTAAGAATATGGGGCAAAGAGATGAAATTAAGTCTATGGAATGGGAAGAGTTCAATAACTTATTTTTAAATAAGTATGTCCCTCGTATTCTTTGAACAATGATGGGGAAGGAGTTTCTTGAACTGAAGAAAAAGGATGATGAATCCGTTGGTACCTACGAAGAAAATTTTACAAGACTTTCATGGTATGCTTCTGGTATTATTGTCCAACCTGAGAGTAAGATCAATCGATTCTTTAGTGTCTTATAACCAAGTCTTCAAAGGGAATTAGCCATAAAGGACTTCAATAGCTATGAGGATATCGTTCGATGTGCTCTCAAAGTTGAGATGGAGTTTGGAGTAACCCATCAGTCATATAGGTTTTATAAGAGGAAAATGGAATTCAAAGGAAAATCTAAAGAGCACACTGAAAAGAAGATTAGTTTTCCCTTATGCTCAAAGTGAGGAAAGAAACATGGAGGGAGTTTTCTTAAATGGACAAGTAAATGTTTCAAATGTGGAATGGAAGGTCATCGGGAATTTTAATGCCGCAATGATGGGAAGAAGATGTCTAGTGATGCGAACAAAGAAAAGGCTACACAGAGTGTACCTCCTACACTTCAATGTTACAAGTGTAAGGAAATGGGGAATTTTGTTAATCAATGCCCTAATCCAAGGGTTGTTGATGATGATCGACGCCAATGAACTCTTAAGGCTAAAGACAAAGGAATGTCACATGAAATTTCTATCTGCTATGTGGAGTATGATAACGAAGTGGTGAAATGTACACTTACCATCCACACTAAAGTGGAAAATGTTTTATTTGATTCTGGATCCACCCACTCTTTTATTTATGAAGAATTTTCTAAGGGTATCACCATATTACCTTAACAATTAGATGTTGAGTTAGCTGTGACAACCCCTAATGGCACAACAGTCACATCAAAAGTTCATAATTCTTCTCCGATTGAAGTTTGTGGGAAATTTCTTCCTGAAAATTGTGTGATCCTTCCTATAGTGGAATTTGATGTGATTCTTGGCATGGATTTTCTTTCTCTATATGGAGCTCATATCAATTTCCAAAGAAGGGATGTCACATTTCATATTCCAGATCAATCTATGAACATCTATCGATGCAAGGATGAACATAACCTTCAAGTGGAAATTTCTTCCATTTTATGGGTCTTGATTCCACTAAATGAAGGTTATATATCACAAATGGTTAGTGAGAAACTCACGATTAAGAATATTCCCATTGTACGGGAGTTTGATGATGTCTTTCTGGAGGAATTTCCGGGTCTTCCACCAAATCATGAAGTTGAGTTTTCAATAGAACTCATACCAGGTGCTTTTCCTATTTCAAAGACACCTTATAGAATGGCCCCGATTGAGTTGTAGGAATTGAAGAAGCAACTCCAAGAGAATCTTGATAAAGGATTCATATGACCTAGTGCATCACCTTGGGGAGCACCAGTTCAGTTTGTTAATAAGAAAGATGGATCAATGAGACTCTTCATTTATTATCGAGAACTTAACAATATCACTATCAAGAACAAATATCCTCTCCCACGCATTGATGAATTATTTGACCAACTATATAGAGCCCAATACTTTTCCATGATTGATCTTCATTCTGGGTATCATCAATTAAGGGTCAAAAGGGAGGATATACCAAAGACGGCTTTCCGTACAAGGTATGGACACTATGAATTTATAGTGTTGCCATTTGGTCTTACTAATTCCCCTACTATCTTCAAGGATATGATGAATAGAGTCTTTAGAGACTATCTTGATCAGTTTGTGGTAGTATTTATAGACGATATTCTTGTCTATTAAAAGAGCAAGGAAGAACATGAAGATCACTTGAGAATTATATTGAAGACCTTGAGAAAGGATAAGATTTATGCCAAATTTACCAAGTGTGAATTTTGGCTTCAAAAAGTTGCATTTTTGGGTCATATAATCTCAAAAGAGGGGATATTTGTGGATCCAGCAAAAACAGAGGTTATTGAAAGATGGTTGAGACCAACAACAGTTACTAAGATCCAAATTTTTCTTGCTTTGGCTGGATATTATCGACGTTTTGTGAAAGATTTTCCGTGATTATCTAATCCAATCACTAGGTTGACTCGAAAAGGAGTTATGTTCGTGTGGATGGAGGAATGTGAAGAGAATTTCAAGGAGTTGAAAAGAAGGTTATCTAGTGCACCTATGCTCCCACTTCCTTGTAGTGGAGAAAGGTTTGTGATCTAAAATGATGCATCTATGAAGGGGCTGGGGTGTGTTCTTATGAAAAATTATAGGGTGATAGCTTATGCCTCATGATAGTTGAAAATCCATGAGAAAAATTACCCAAATCATGATTTGGAGTTAGCTGTGGTAATCTTTTCATTAAAGATTTAGAGACTTTATCTTTATGGAGAAATTTGTGACATTTATACTGATCATAAAAGTTTAAAGTATATTTTCACACAAAATGAGCTGAATATGGGCCAAATAAGATGGTTGGAGCTGATTAAGGATTACGACTTCTCAATTCATTACCACCCTGGGAAAGCAAACAAGGTGGCAATTGCATTAAGTCGACAAGACCATGCTAGATTATCCATGATAAAGATCACAAAAGATCCAATATTTATGGATTTACAAATATGAATCTTGAAATTATAATGAAAGGGTAATTATCGTATCTTTATCAAATGAATGTTCAACCATCTATACATGTAAATATTAAAGAGGCACAAAAAGAAGATGTAGAGTTACAAAAGAAGGTGGGAAATGTTCCTGAATTCAACCTTGATTGTGATGGAATAATAATGTTCAGGAATTAGGTTTGTGTTCCTACCATCCCAGAATTAAAGAAGGAGCTACTAGATGAGGCTCATAGTTCTTCATTCTCTATTCATCCTGGAAGCACGAAGATGTATAGGGACCTGAAAGAGTACATCTGCTGGGATGGCATGAAAAGGGTTGTTGCTAAATATGTCTCTCGATGCTTGATTTGTCAGAAAGTTAAATCTGAGAGACAGAAGACTAAGGGGATGTTACAAACATTACCCATACCGGAATGGAAATGGGAAAACATCACTATGGACTTTGTCACTGGACTTCCTAAAACATCCAAAGGCAATAATTCTATCTGGGTCATAGTTGGTCATCTTAAAAAGTATGCACACTTCATTGCTATTAGAGATGATTTCTCTCTAGATCAGCTTGCCAGGATATATGTAAAGGAAGTGGTAAGTTTGCATGGAGTACCACTTTCTATTATATCTGATTGGGATCCGAGGTTTACCTCAAAGTTTTGACAAAGTCTTCAGCATACTCTGGATAAAGAGTTGAGTTTTAGCACTGCTTATCATCCTCAGACAGACGGTCAGTCTGAGAGGACAATTCAATCTCTAGAAGATATGTTGAGAGATTTCTCTATGGTTTCAAAGGTGGTTGGGATCAACACCTACCTTTGGTGAAATTTTCTTATAATAATAGCTTTCACTCCAATATTCAGATGGCTCCTTATGAATCTCTCTTGCAAAAAAATTCAGGATTCCAACTTTCTGGGATGAAGATGGGGAAAGAAAGTTATTAGGACCTGATCTTGTTAATGAGATGGTAGAAAAGATCTGATCTATTCAACAACACATAAGAGTAGCTTAGAGTTGAATTTTTTTTTATTCTGATAACCAAATAAAGGACTTAGAGTTTGAAGTGGGTGATAAAGTGTTCTTATGAATATCTCCTTGGAAGAGAGTAATGAGATTTGGGAAGAAGGGAAAGATGAGCCCTAGATATATCGGTCCTTCTGAAATACTGGATCTTGTTGTGAAGGTAGATTACCGATTCCCGCTTCCACCGAATCACTCCCAAGATCACGATGTGTTCCATGTATCTCTCCTGAGAAAGTACATACCTGTTCCTTCACATGTACTCAACTCAGAAGTTGTACCGCTGGTACAAGATCTTTCTTATGAAGAACAGCCGATAGAGATTCTGGATCGTAGTGAAAAAGTCCTATGGAACAAGACTACTCGCTTGGTGAATGTTTTATGGAGGAACAACCAATTAGAAGAAGCTACATGGGAGCTAGAGGATATGATGAGGGAGAGGTATCCTCATCTGTTTGTTACAAAGTGATGCATTTCAAGGGCGAAATTCATTTTAAGGGGGGTAGAATGTAACACCTGAGACTTTTATGAGAAATATTTTGTTTTTATGTTATATAAACCATCAAAGGGATCTTTCACTACACACAACACTATCTTGGCTTTCTTTACACGCAATCGTGACCTTCCTCGATAGCTTGCGCCGTACGCAATACCGAGTTTCACTAAACAACGATATACTATTAAAATATTATTAAAACCAACTGTTATGAATAGTAATAAAAACTTTTTTGGAATTTTGTAAATTTCATCTTTCAAAATGGACTTCATTTTTGGATTCAGAATATTGAAATTATCCTAGGGTGAAATTTTGGTATTTTTCTGAAAACATTCAATTTTTGATGAATAGCGATAACACTGGGTTACTATTTAAAAACCAGCTTTTTTATTTAAATAATTATTTATTTTATTTAAATTAATTTTAGGTCAAAATTGATACATAATACCTATATAAGTTCAATGAAATTCATTGGAGTCATTTTATAATAATTTTAGATATATAAAATGTATATTGATCTTTTGACTGTCTTTTACCCACCTCCTAGGAGAATTTGCAAATTTACATAAAACTTAATTTTACCGCTTTTGTGAATGGAATTTCAAAATTACGAGAGACACAGTTGATGTCAATAAGTAAAATGTGGTTCAATGAGATGAAAATAATTTTTGGTGAATAGTAACTTTTTACTTTTATTTACCACTGTTAAAAGTAAATAGGGTAATTAAGGGTACAAATGATATTAGTATTACCCTAACACATGTCCTAATTCTATTGGATAAATGTACTTAGACCGAAAACAACCTTAGGAATAAAATATGACCATTTAGGCCCACTTGGATTAGATTAGGACATTTAATATTAATTTATTTAAAGAAGGGTTAAAATAGTTAAAATCAATGTTTAATAAGTAAATAATTCTTAAAATAGGGTTATACATAACATAAATTCGACTATAAATATTCCTTAGAAATATAACAAGATTTCCTACATAATGGTAATTTATTTGTAATTTTTAGACTTTATATAATTTAAATTATTTATGACACAATGTGGATGCAGTAATTATATTATTAATGAAATATTTACATAACTGATGTTATAAATGCCCAAATAAATTTAATTTGAGACTTTTTATGAATTAAAATAATTTTCTCTATTAATATGACATGTTAGTATTGATTTAATTAACTTTTTTCGAATTAATCTTTCTGTTATTATTTTCATAAAAATAAATTACCAAATAGTGTCAAAATTGACATAAAATAGTTTTTAAAAAACATATTATATTATAAATAGTTATTTAATTCATAAAAATCTAAGGTTCGGCCAAATGACTTATATAATGTTATATATATTAATAATAAACAACTTGGGGTTCGTTTGGCTTGTTATGGTAAGTTTATTAACCGTATAGTGTATAAAAAAAAAGACACGGTAAAAGTAAAATTATTTAACTTAAAGTTAAATCTAAATGATACGGTTAAAATAGAACCATAAACTTGTCTAAATTTTATTGAATGAGATTATTTCGAACCATACCCACCTTATCTTATAAATAAATCAATTTGGAGCTATTAATAACCGAATATGACTTTATAATAAAATAATATTTTTAGTTTTTTCTAAGGTGCCCCTCTCCTCCATTATAAAAAGGCACCTCTTCCCTCTCTTCCACACACCACATTGAGCCTTCAAGATCATCCAAACCTTGACAAATTCTATTCTAAACTTCCCTAAAAAAATCTTAGAGGTCCTGGTTCTCTTCAAATACCAATTTTAGTGCCCTAAAAGGAGGTCTCAAAGAGGCGCTTAAAAGAAGAGGTAATGTCCGTTACCGATTCTTTCAACTTTATTTCTTCTTCCACTTATTCTTCTTTAGTTGTTTCCTTATGAAGTAATAACTTCATTATAAATCATATACTGATATGTTATTATAAGTATGAAACAACCCTATTTCACCATATATCCATCCTATGGAAAACGAAATCACCGCGCATGCGTACATAGGGAATACCGTCTCCACGCCGTGGTGTAATATATTTTCCTCCACCAACTTACATGGATGGGTATAATGGTGCAAATAAATAACTATATATGATTATTTTAAAGTGTTTTTTATTCTAAAATATTATACAAACACTCCAATACTATTCCACAATCATGGGAATGATATCATCGCTCGTGCGTACGTACGGAATACCGTCTCCACAATGCGATGCGACTCGTTCTACATGATCTTCATTACATAATGATTATATAAGTGAATTGAATGAATTAATATGATATATATTACACTAATACCACTCTGTATATTAGGTATCTATAACATAAAAGTAAGAATAAGAATTTATTCGACAAGACACACATAAGAACAAAAAGCAATAAACACCCGAATAACAAGTAACAATGAAATATTACTAATAAGAAGCTATGAATATGACCATATATGATATCATAAAAATAAGTATGATTCTGGAATAAGTCAATAACATTATTTAAATCATTATACAGGAGGTTCATACACTTACGAATCAAATCGGACCTAAGGTAAGAGAAACTCTCACAATCTCATTTTTATCCAAGATTGATTATACTTTAGAATTTACTGGGGAATAGTTATCATCCACATCCATGTTCCCTCAATATGTAATATTATTTCCATCCACCTAAAATTTTTTATATCCAATTTTACCCTTCGATGAGTTTTCAGTAAAATATATGAAAAGAATCTTTTGTCATTTTTCGTACAAGGTACTATTTGAATTTTCCGACATAAGTACGAGAAGAATGTTTTTTTAACTTATACGACATGAATGGGTTTAAAAAAAACATTATTTACATGATTCTTCCTTTAAAATTTTCATGTTTATTTTTAATCAACTTATTTTAATTTAAAATTGTATAACATGTTAAGAAATGAAAAATATTTTTGAAGTAGAAAGGATATTTTCCTCAAGAATGGAGTTCAAGCATTTTATCAAAATTACTTTCCATATAAGATAATATAGGGTTCTCTTTCAATACCTATTTTTACATTGTTTTTATTATTTTATGATGAAATTATTTTTATGATGTCCTTCTATCTTATATGGATTGTGTTATGATGGAATGATGTTTAATAATCCCATTTTTATTACATGGGTTATGTAATGGTGTATGATTTTGGATTTTGTGGCAAACATAAGAATGGTATCATTATGAGATGGGTGTGACCTATATCTCCCTCCAATGCATTGGGTAAAGATTTATATCTCATGAGATAGACATGGCTGGAATGAAAAGTAAAACCGGTTCAGTGAAACATGAATGAAACGAGGAGTGAACTCTGTTCAGAAATGGACATTGTCTGCTAAGATAGTCTTGGATAGGAGTCTTTACTACTATGAAATGATTCTCTATGATTATGTGTGTATGCCACAAAGTTTCATGTTTTAAGTTATGATTATTGGGATTACATTTCACTGCTATGATTTATCCCATGTTATGAAATTATGATCTATTTTTAGGTTGATATTTCCAAAATGATATGTTCATATGAATATGATGTGATTGATATTTATTTTGATTACCCTTACTGAGCATTTGAGCTCACCTTTTTGTATGTTTTCTTTTCCCCAGGTTAGGAAAAATGATATTAAGTAGGATATTCCAAAATGGACTCTAGATATGATGAAATAAATTGGAGACAGTGTAGATACTTTATGAACCGGTTTTTTATGTTTCCAAGTTTCTAAAGACATTATACCTATATGGTCCTTTTATGGTTTTGTTATATGTTTTAATAAGTATGATTTAATTTTGAAGTAATAACCATGTATGTAAAGTATGGGTTGTTATATTTGGTTTCAGATAAAAGGTATAGTCAATATTTTGAAACTAGGATGTGAAAGCCTTAGTAAGAAACCTAAGGATATGTCTAAGCATAGAACACAATATTAGTGTTTTAGAAATGGCCATGAATAACCTATGATAATACCTTAAGTGTGAAATTTTATTCTTGATTATGTGGTTTTCCTATTATAAATATTGTTGCTCACACTATTCTTCTTGGTTTTAGTCAATGGCTAGAACCTGAAGGAACAGTGTCAATGCAGAATACGATGGGCAATGCAATGATTGTCCCCCTGAGCAACCAAATGTTATGGGAGCTGGAATGAAAAATCTTGTAGCCATGCTCACACAACTTTCTTAAGGTATGAATCATGCATGACTTCCAAATGAGAAAATGAAGGAGCAACATTCTTTTGAATCCTTCATGAGGCAGCGTCCACCTTCAGTCGACAGGTCTTTTGATCAATTAGTTGATGAACAATGGATCAGAACCACTGAAAAGATATTTTCAGTTCTTTAATGTTCTGAACATGATAAAGTTATCTTAACAGTGTATTGTTGGGAAGGTGATGCTGACCAATGGTGGAATATTATTAAGAATACGTGGAAAACGGATGAAATTGAGTCCATGAAAGGGGACGAGTTTAAGAACTTAATTTTCAATAAGTATTTCCCTTGTATTCTTCAAACAAATATGGAGAAGGAGTTTCTTGAACTGAAGAAAAAGGATGATAAATCCGGTGGTACCTACGAAGCAAATTTTACAAGACTTGCAAGGTACGCTTATGGTATTATTATTCAACCTGATAGTAAGATCGATCGATTCTTTAGTGGATTAAAACCAATTCTTATAAGGGCATTATCCATAAGGGACTTAAATAGCTACAAGGAAACTGTTTGATGTGGTCTCATAGTTGAGATGGATATTGGAGTAACCCATCAGTCATATGGGTTTGATAAGAAGAGGAAAATGGAATTCAAAGGAAAATATAAAGAGCAGACTAAAAAGAAGATGAGTTTTCCCTTATTCTCAATGTTTGGAAAGAAATAAGGAGGGATTTGTCTTAAAGGGATAAGTAAATGTTTCAGATGTGGAAAGGAAGGTCATCGGGCATTTAATGCCTCAATGATGGGAAGAAGATGTCTAGTGATGAGAACAAAGAAATGGCTACACAGAGTGCACCTCTTACACTTCAATGTTAAAAGTGTAAGGAAATGGGGAATTATGCTAATCAATGCCCTAATCCAAGGGTTGTTGATGATGATCGACTCCAACAAACTCTTAAGGCTAAAGGCAAAGGAAAGTCATATGCAATTTCTATCAACGATGTGGAGTACAATAACGAAGTGGTGAAAGGTACACATACCATCCACTCTAAATTAGAAAATGTTTTATTTGATTCTGGATCCACACACTCTTTTATTTCTGAATAATTTTCTAAGTGTATCACCGTATTACCTCAACAATTAGATGTTGAGTTAGCTGTGACAACCCCTAATGGCAAAACAGTCGCGTCAAAAGTTTATAATTCTCCTCCGATTGAAGTTTGTGGGAAATTGCTTCCTACAAATCTTGTGATCCTTCCTATAGTGGAATTTGATGTGATTCTTAGCATGGATTAGGTTTCTCTATATGGAGCTCATATCAATTTCCAAAGAAGGGAAGTCACATTTCATATTCCCAATCAATCTATGATCATCTATCGATCCAAGGATTAACATAACCTTCTAGTGGAAATTTCTTCCATCTTATGGGTCTTGATTCCACTAAATGAAGGTTATTTATCTCAAATTGTTGGTGAGAAACTCACGATTAAGAATATGCCCATTGTATGAGAGTTTGATGATGTCTTTTCGGAGGAATTTCCTGGTCTTCCACCAAATCGTGAAGTTGAGTTCTCAATAGAACTCATACCAGGTGCTTTGCCTATTTCAAAGACACCTTATAGAATGGCCCCAATTGAGTTGTAGGAATTGAAGAAGAAAATACAAGAGAATCTTGAAAAAGGATTCATACGCCCTAGTACTTCACCTTAGGGAGAACCAGTTCTGTTTGTTAAGAAGAAAGATGGATAAATGAGATTCTTCTTTGATTATCGAGAACTTAAAAAGATCACTATCAAGAAAATATATCCTCTGCGATGCATTGATGACTTATTTGACCAACTACACAGAGCCCAATACATTTCCAAGATTGATCTTCATTCTGGGTATCATCAATTAAGGGTCAAAAGGGAGGATATACCAAATATGACTTTCCGTACAAGGTATGGACACTATGAATTTATAGTGATGCCATTTGGTCTTATTAATACCCCTGATATCTTCATGGATCTGATGAATAGAGTCTTTAGAGACTATATTTATCAGTTTGTGGTAGTTTATATAGATTATATTCTTGTCTATTCAAATAGCAAGGAATAACATGAAGATCACTTGAGAATTATATTGAATAGCCTGAGAAAGGAGAATATTTTTGCCAAATTTACCAAGTGTGAATTTTGGCTTCAAAAAGTTTCATTTTTCGGTCATATAATCTCAAAAGTGGGGATATCTGTGGATCCAGCAAAAATAGAGGTTATCGAAAGATGGTCGAGACCAACAACAGTAACTGAGATCCGAAGTTTTCTTGGTTTGGATGGATATTATCGACGTTTTTTGAAAGATTTTTCACAATTATCTAATCCACTCACCAGGTTGACTCAAAAAGAAGTTAAGATCGTGTGGACGGTGGAATGTGAAGAGAATTTCAAGGAGTTGAAAAGAAGGTTATCCAGTGCACCTGTGCTCACACTGCCTTGTAGTGGAGAAAGGTTTGTGATCTATAGTGATGCATCCAAGAAGGGGTTGGGGTGTGTTCTTATGAAAAACGATACGGTGATATCTTATGCCTCACAATAGTTGAAAATCCTTGAGCAAAATTACCCAACTCATGATTTGGAGTTAGCTGCGGTAATATTTTCATTAAATATTTGGAGGCATTATCTTTATGGAGAAAAGTGTGACATTTATACTGACCATAAAAGTTTAAAGTATATTTTCACATAAAAGGAGCTGAATATGAACCAAAGAAGATGGTTGTAGTTGATTAAGGATTACGTCTGCTCAATTCATTACCACCCCGGGAAAGCAAACAAGGTGGCAGATGCATTAAGTTGACAAGACCATGCTAGCTTATCCATGATGAGGATCACAGAATATCCAATATTTATGGATTTACAAAGGATGGATCATGGAATTATAGTGAAAAGGGAAAAATCGTATCTTTCTCAAATCAATGTTCAACCATATATACATGTGAAGATTAAAGAGGCAAAGAAAAAGATGTAGAGTTACAAAAGAAGGTGAGATATTTTCCTGAATTCAACCTTGATTGTGATGGAATAATAATGTTTAGGAATCAGGTTTGTGTTCCTCCCATCCCAGAATTGAAGAAAGATCTGCTAGATGAGGCTTATAGTTCTTCATTCTCTATTCATCCTAGAAGCACGAAGATGTATAGGGACCTGAAGGAGTACTTCTGGTGGGATGGCATGAAAAGAGATGTTGCTGAATATGTCTCTCGATTCTTGGTTTGTCAGCAAGTTAAAGCTGAGAGACAGAAGTCTAAGGGGATGTTACAACCATTACCCATACCTGAATAGAAAGGGGAAAACATCACTATGGACTTTGTCACTAGACTTCCTAAAATATCCAAAGGTAATAATTCTATCTGGGTCATAGTTGATCGTCTTACAAAGTCTACACACTTCATTTCTATTAGAAAATATTTCTCTCTAGATCATCTTTCCAGGATATATGTAAAGGAAGTGGTAAGATTTCAAGGAGTACCACTTTCTATTATATCTGATCGGGATCCTAGGTTTACCTCAAGCTTCTAGCGAAGTCTTCAGAATACTCTAGATACAGAGTTGAGTTTTAGCATTACTTATCATCCTCAGACATATGGTCAGTCTAAAAGGACGATTCAAACTGTTGAAGATATGTTGAGAGCTTGCTCTATGGATTTCAAAGGTGGTTGGGATCAACACCTACCTTGGCTGGAATTTTATTATAATAATAGCTTTCACTCCAGTATTCAGATGGATCCTTATGAAGCTCTCTATGAAAAGAAATGTAGGACTCTAACATTCTGGGATGAAGTTGGGGAAAGAAAGCTATTAGAACCTGATCTTGTTGATGAGATAGAAGAAAATATCCGATCTATTCAACAACACATAAGAGCAGCACAGAGTCAACAAAAACGTTATACCAACAACTGAAGAAAAGACTTAGATTTTGAAGTGGATGATAAACTGTTCTTACAAATATCTCCTTGGAAGAGAGTAATGAGATTTGGGAAGAAGGGAAAGCTGAGCCCTAGATATATCAGTCCTTTTGAAATATTGGATCATGTTGGGAAGGTAGCTTACCGATTGGCGCTTCCACCGAATCTCTCCCAAGTTCACGATTTGTTCCATGTATCTCTCCTGAGAAAGTACATACCTGATCCTTCACATGTACTCAGCTCAGATGTTGTACCACTGGAATAAGATCTTTCTAATGAAGAACAGCCGATAGAGAGTCTGGATCGTAGAGAAAAAGTCCTACAGAACAAGACCACTCACTTGGTGAAAGTTTTATGGAGGAACCACCAATTAGAAGAAGCTACATGAGAGCTTGAGGATATGATGAGGGAGAGGTATCCTCATCTTTTTGTTAGAAAGTGACGAATTTCGAGGGAGAAATTCATTTTAAGGGGGGTAGAATGTAACACCTGAGACTTTTATGTGAAATATTTTGTTTTTATGTTATATAAATAATCAAAGGGATCTTTCACTACACACAACACTACCTTGGATTTCTTTACACACAATCACAACCTTCCTCGATAGCTTGCGTCGTACGCAATACCGAGTTTCACTAAACAACGATATGCTATTAAAATATTATTAAAACATGCCGATATGAATATTAATAACCAATCTTTGGAGATATTTAAATTTAATCTATCAAAATGGACTTCACTTTTGTATTCGGAATATCGAAATTATCCTCGGGTGAAATTTTGGTATTTTTCTGGAAACTTTCAATTTTTGATGAATAGTGAAAACACTAGGTTACTATTTAAAAGCCGGCTTTTTATTTAAATAATTATTTATTTTATTTAAATTTATATTAGGTCAAAATTGATACATAATACCTATATAAGTTCAATGAAATTTATTGGAGTCATTTTATAATAATTTTAGATATATAAAAATTTTATTGAACTGTTGACCGTCTTTTACCCACCTCCTAGGAGAATTTGTGAATTTACATAAAACTTAATTTTACCACTTTTGTGAATGGAATTTCAAAAGTCTGAGAGACATAGTTGATGTCAGTAAGTAAAATGTGGTTCAATGAGAAGAAAACAATTTTTGGTGAATAGTAACTTTTTACTTTTATTTACCACGGTAAAAGTAAATAGGGTAATTAAGGGTAAAAATGATATTATTATATCCCTAAAACATGTCATAATTATATTGGATAAGTGTAATTAGACGAAAAACAACCTTAGGAATAAAATATGACCATTTAGGACCACTTGAATTAGATTAGGACATTTAATATTGATTTATTTAAAGAAGGGTTAAAATAGTTAAAATCAATGTTTAATAAGTAAATAATTTTTAATATAGGGTTATACGTAAGATAAATTCAACAATAAATATTAATTAGAAATCTAAAAAGATTTAATACATAATGGTATTTTATTTTTAATTTTTATACTTTAAATAATTTAATTTATTTATGACACAATGATGATGCAGTAATTATATTATTAATGAAATATTGACATAATTGATGTTATAAATACCCAAATAAATGTAATTTGAGACTTTTTATGAATTATAATAATTTTCTATGTCAATATGACAAGTTATTATTGATTTAATTAACTTTTTTGGAATTAATCTTTCTTTTATGATTTTCACAAAAATCAATTACCAAATAGTGTCAAAATAGGGATAAAATAGTTTTTAAAACAAATATTATATTATTAATTGTTATTTTATTCTTAAAAATCTAAGGATTAGGCAAATGACTTAGATAAGGTTATATATATTAATAATAAACAAATTGGGGTTCTTTTGGCTTGTTATGGTATGTTTATTAACCTTATAGTGTAATAAAACAAAAAAGACTTGGTAAAAGTTAAATTATTTAACTTAAAGTTAAATCTAAATTAAAATTTAAAATAGAACCCTAAACTTTTCTAAATTCTATTTGATGAGAGACTTTATACCCATACCCACCTTAGCTTTGAAATAAATCAATTTGGAGCTATTAAAAACCGAATATGACTTTATAATAAAATAATATTTTTAGTTTTTCCTAAGGTGCCCCTCTCCTCCCTTATAAAAGGGCACCTCCTCCCTCTCTTCCACACACCACATTGAGCCTTCATGCTCGGCCAAACCCAGAAAAATTCTCTTCTCCACTTCCATATAAACAACCTAGAGGTCTTTTTCTTCTTCAATGAACAATTTTAATACCCTAAAAGGAGGACTCAAAGAGGCGCTTCAAAGAAGAGGTAATGTCCGTTACCGATTATTTCAACTTTATTTCTTCTTCCACTTCTTCTTATTTAGTTGTTTAATTGTGAAGTAATTAAAAAAGTATCACTAATATAATGATATTCTATTATAAGTATGAAACAAACCTATTTCACCATCTATCCATCCTACGGAAAACGAAATCACCGCGCTTGCGTACGTACAGAATACCGTCTCCACGCCATGGTGTAATATATTTTCCCCCACCACGTTACTTGGATGGGTATAATGGTGAAAATAAATAACTATATATGATTATTGTAAAGTGGTTTTTATTCTGAAATAGTATACATACACTCCAATACAATTCCACGATCATGGGAATGATATCATCGCTCGTGCGTACGTAAGGAATACAGTCTCCACGATGTAATGCAACTCGTTCTACATGATCTTCATTGAATAGTGATTATATAAATGATTTTAATGAATTAATATGATATATATTACACTAATACCATATTGTAAATGAGTTATATATAAAATAAAAGGAATAATAAGAATTTATTCGACAAAACACGCATAAGAACAAAAAGCAATAAACACCCAAATAACAAGTAACAATGAGATATTACTAATAAGAAGATAAGAATATGACCATATATGACATCATAAAAATAAGTATGATTCTGGAATAAGTCAATAACATTATTTAAATCATTATACCTGAGGTTCGGACACTTACGAAGCAAATCAGACCTAAGGTACGGGAAAATCTCACAATCTCATTTTTATCTGAGATTGTTTATAATTCAGAATATACTGGGGAATAGTTATCATCCACATCCATGTTTCCTCAATATGAAATATTAATTGCATCCACCTACAATTTTTTAAATCCAATTTTACCCTTCGGTGAGTTTTTAGAAAAAGATATGAAAGGAATCTTTTTTCGTTTTTCATACGAGGTACTTTTTGACTTTTCTGACATAAATACGAGAAGAATGTTTTTTTAACTTATACGGCATGAATGGATTTAAAAAAAAATTATTTCCAAGAAGATTCCTTTACAGGTTTTCAAGTTTATTTTTGATCATCTTATTTTAGTTTAAAATTGTATGACATGTTAAGAAAGGAAAAATGTTTTTGAAGTAGAAAGGATATTTTCCTCAAGAAAGGAGTTCAAGCATTTTATCAAAATTATTTTCCATATAAGATAATATAGGGTTCTGTTTCTTTCCCTATTTTTACATTGTTTTGATTATGTTATGATGAAATTATTTTTATGATGTCCTTCTATCTTATATGGATTGTGTTATGATGACATGATGTTTAAGAATCCCATTTTTATTACATGGGTTATGCAATGATGTATGATTTTTGATTTTGTGGCACACATAAGAATGGTATCATTATGAGATGGGTGAGACCTATATCTCCCTACAATTCATTAGGTAAATATATATATCTCATGAGATAGACATGGCTGGAATGGCAGGTTAAACTGGTTCAGTGAAACAAGACTGAAATGAGGAGTGAACTCGGTTCAAAAATGGACTTTTTCCACTAAGATAGTCTTGGATATGAGTCTTGACTACTAAGAAATGATTCCATATGATTATGTTTGTATTCCACAAAATTTCATGTTTTAAGTTATGATTGTTGGGATTATATTTCACTACTATGATTTATCCCATGTTATGAAATTATGATCTCTTTTGTAGGTTAAGATTTCCAAAATGATATGTTCTTATGAATATGATGTGATTGATATTTATTTTGTTTACCCTTACTGAGAATTTGAGCTCACCCTTCTGTATGTTTTCTTTTCCCTAGGTCAGGAAGAAGGATATTATGTAGGATATGCCAAAAGGGACTCTAGATATGATGAAATAAATGGGAGACAATGTAGATGATTTATGAACCAGTTGTTTATGTTTCCCAGTTTCTAAAGACACTATACCTATTCAGTCCTTTCATGGTTTTGTTATATGTTTTAATAAGTATGCTTAAATTTTGATGTAATAACCATTTATCTAAATTATGGGTCGTTATAATTTTTTACAAGGTCATAAATGAATTATAAATGAATTTTTATATTCCTTTTTTCTTTTAGTACAATTTTTTAAAAGGAATCTTTTTATGTAATTTAAATGGAACATTTTTATTTTCATTACAAAAGTCCAAATGAATGTTTTATTACAGTGTATACAACATAAATAGGTTTTATCAACACTTATACTATAAGATTTTATTTCAAAATATCTATATTATTCCATGATTTATTAAAATAAAACACCTAATTCACACTATTCTAGGTATTATACTTTTTAATAGGTATTTTAATGAATTGGATTGATTAATAATTTTATTTTTTTATTTATGGGCTTAAAGGGATTTTTTGAGTTTGATAATAGAAACACGAGATTTTCTGTATTTTAATAATGTTAATATACCTTTATATAGATAATGATGATGTTTGGGAAATATATAGCTCCACAATGAATCCGGTAAAGATTTTGGAAGTCGACCATAACAACTATTCCAGTTGTCATGGTTCTCGTAACGGTTATATAAAGATGATGTCATAAAGAAGCTACATGAATTTCCAATAATTTTTATTTGTATTTCATAGTAGTAAATGTTTTTCAAAATTTGTAATAATAATAAATTTTTCAAAATAGTTATTAATCCATTTTGGGAAAAAAGATATGTTTTTTTGAATACATTTTTCAAGGGTCCAAATATATTTTATGAAACCACTGTGATAAAGTTTTTAATTTTTTTCATATTATGTGTTTAATGAAAATTTTGGAATGTATATAAAGTTTAATTTTTATATAAATTATTATTTTATCTCAATGTTTAAAATGTTAAAGTAAAACTCTCATTTATATTCTCATGGTTTTAGAATAGACCAACTAGTTTCTTTATTCTTTTTTATATCCCTTAATGTGTTTGTTGTGCTAAGATCACATTATCAGATTATTTAAATTGAAAATAATGATTTGTAAAAAAATAAGGTTAGTATGGTTTCATATATATTTTTCATGAAAATAGAAAATGCTTTGAAAATTTTAATTTGTTGGTAAATTTGATAGTTTTTGGAAATTTCTACATTTAAAGATTTTGTCATAATTAACTAAAACTCTAAAACTAAAATGTAATTGGTTCAATAAGTGAGAATTTTTTTATTTTTATATTATATATATTTAAGGGATGAAATTGGGTGACATTTGTCACTATCAAATCTAGAAATTTAAATATCATGATTTGTACACTGGACTCAGGAGTGAGGGTTTTGGGCTGCTGTACCAATCCTCATTGAAATATAAAGGATGTTAATAGGAATAATAAAATAATAATCATTATAATTTTACCTTGTCACTACTCAAACATTAATTTTATATAGGATTATGGAGGCCCAATAATATGATTTATTGCAATAAGGAATAATGGAGAATATTCTAGAGTTCAACTTTTATAAGGATGGAGTTATACTTTTTGTATCCCAGACATCTGTCCCCAAAAAAACTTTTCTAAAGAGGAAACTTCTTGATGATTTGAAAATATAGGAATTATCTATTCATATAGGAAGTACTAATATATATATATATATATTTCTTATGTAAAACATTTAGTGAGATAACAAGAAGATAAATATTATAGAATTTGTATCTAGATTATTGGTATGCAAACAATTCAAGGAATAAATATTGAAGTCATAGGGTATTATTTCAAAATTTACAATACTTGAATGGAAATTGGAATATATAAAAATGGATTTCATCAAAGGACTCACAAAGACATATATATGTAATAATGTCATCTTGGTGGTATTTGATCTCTTTATAATTTAAATGGGTTTCATTTCTATCAATGATAACTTATATCTTGACCAAATATCCATCATATACATAAATTAAGTGGTATGACTACATGGAGTTCCAATATACATTTTATATATTTGAGATTTGTGTTTTTAATTTAGCTTCTAGAGAGTTCTTTAGAATAAATTGGTTATAGAGATGAATTTTTAGTATTTTTTATCAAAAGAAGATGGTTGGTATATTTGAAATAGACATTCAAACTATAGAGAATATGTTGTGATTATGTTCAATATATTTCAAAGGATATTGGGATAAGATGTGTCCTATAGTGTAGATTATCATATTCTTTTTTCATTCCAATTGAACCTTACCAGGATATATGTGGGAAGATGTATCAAACTCTAACATCTAGGGATAATTCTGGATAGAGGAACCTTATGGGACATGGTCTCATCTATGAGATGATAGTGAAGGTTTGAAACATTCATCATTATATGAAATGCCAAAAAAATCTAATAGAAAAACAATATAAAAAATCATTAAAGAGACACATAGCTTGAGGTTGAAGATATGGTGTTCGATTTTATATCTTCGTGGAAGATTTCAAGTGTTTTTGGGAGAAGGGAAAAGTTATTCCATGATACATCAGACCCTATTAGTTACTTGATAACATTAGTGGAATTTCTAATAAACTAAAAATCCAGACTAACCTATCACAAGTATTTGATATGTCATATGTATCCCTATTAAAGAGGTACTTACCAGACCCCTCATATGTACTAAATTTATTGGTGATTCACTTGGTGAATGATACTTCCTTAGAGGAGCTCCCCATGAAGATTTATGATTTTAGTGAAATAATTCTTCCAAACAATACAACTCACCCGGTAAAAGTGTTGTTGCTAAAAAACAAGTTTTGGGATGAAAAAAGGGAACTAAAAGATTTTATTAATGATATGTACCCTCATATTTTTAATGTGTAAAATGAAAATTTATAGGAGAAATTTATGATGGTGGAGTCATTTAACAACCAAAAAAATTATATATCAAATTACCATTTGAATGAATAAATTCCAAATTATGTAATGTAGTTATAGAAAAAATATGTTACATTTGTTATTTTTTAATGTAAAAAAATATACTGTTAGATTTTAAATAACATTAAGATTCTGAACTATTGATATATTGACCATTATCGTTGATATATAATGTGGGTTATAATAAAATTTAATTGAAACCAATGAAAAATAGATGTCCTCAACTACTAGGATCATATGCTATGAATCCCAATTTTTGAATCTTATAAGGGAAATGAAATCCCAAGATTCTTCCCTTAGTGATGCCTATGTTTAAATGATTCAAACAAAACATTAATGAATCTACCGAGATGATGGATCAAAGCATGTTATCCCAAAAAACAAAACAATGTGCCACAATCGCATGCCTTATCCTCCGGGAACCCATTTGAGTAATAATGGTCTATGTATCTAGAACCTTATAGTTTGAATTAGTATTTTTTCTTTATAATAAAAAATATATTTTTAACCCTATTAATTATTAGTTTATATATAAAACCATATACGAGTTGATGAAAAATGGATTTTTATAAGTAGAAACCAAAAATGATTTTTTTAAATATATAGTCTAAAAAATAATTTTAAAAAAATAATTAATTTTTAAATATATATAAATATAATGAAATATTAATATTAAATAAAATTTATTTCTTTAAAAATAATAATTTTTTCACGAACCGAATCTGGTCGCCACCAAAACCGGCACTAAAAAATAAATTTTGTATATTTTATAACTTTTTCATTTTTCAACATTTTTCATCCATTAAAATTTCTACTTGACCTCGCCTAACCTATTAACACCACCCAGGTAATTTGGAGCTTTTATAAATCCATAACCAGTGTTTATTTGGGTTTTTATCTAAGGGGTTGGGTCTGCCCGAAAGCCCAATTCATGTTTTAAAAATAAATTTTGATTATGTTATAACTTATTCAATTTTTGGATTTTTTGGTGATTCCATGTGGAGCCCAAGACCAGTGAACCCAAACATGCGACCATTCTCTCTCCCCCCTCTTTGGAGATCTGGTTAATCACGATTTTGTTCCGAACTTCATAGGCTTCCTCAAATCGTCCAGATTTGAAGAGGTAAGTTAATTCTTTCATAAATATCTCAATTTTTACTCTTTTCCCCCATTAAAATTCCTAAATGATCTCCTTATCCTTGTTTGAACCTCCCTTGATGGTTTGAGTATTTTTAAAATCAGCTATTAGTATTTTTGGGGGCGATTTCTACAAGATATTTTAAGTAAGTTGTTCTTCTTCTTTCTTCTTTGAATTTGTTTAGGGATACATCCAATGTAAGTAGGGTTTCTCCCCTTATCATTAAGGTTCCTAATGTCCCGAATGTAGGGTTTAAAAATTAGGGTTTTATCTTGTGTTTCATGGTCTGAAATTCTGGTTTTAGGTCTGGTTTACCTTCCTTGAGTTGCGGCGGTGGTGCGTTTGAGTTTTCGCACAAAGGATTCAAGGGTTTCTTTGGTTTTGGTAGGTGATTCCATTGTGTAAGAAATACTTGTGAATTCTCTATTGTTTTTATGGTATTTCCATGCTTATTTAATTTTATTATTGCAGAAAAAATAGTTTTAGTGGTGTTTGTATTTAGAATGAATCCTAAATGCCAATTTCATGTGATATTGGTGGTTTCTTTATAGAAATGTTTTATTAGTTTAATTTGGGCTACCTTATAAGTAATTATTTGATTTAATTTAACTATAATAGGGATAAAAATACTGTTTTTAATGGTTATCACTTATGTTTGTTGCCGCAAAATCTGGTTTTAATGGTGTTTGTGAACCACATGAAATTCTAAGAGTTGTGTTGTCTAAAAATGGAGATTTTGCAATGATGTCGTTTCTTGAACCATATGGAGCTGCCCTAAAAATGATTCTGTGTTTTCACTGAAATGGATTAGGCTGCCCTTTCTATTTTGGAAACTTAAAAATGTGCACATAGTAGGAAAGTGAGGTTTATAAGGAGTTTTGTGTCCGAAACACTATGGGATTTTGAGGAATTGTTTTATAAAATATCTAAGTGTTTTGTTGCGTGTTTTAAGTGGTATAAAATGGGATAGCTACTATATTGGTTGTGTTTGAGCATTAATGGTGTTTTATATTAAAATTTATTTATGTTTCATGCTGAAATTGATTGATCACAAAAGGGGAAGCTCAGGTACCTAGATGGGGCGGATTTGTACTAGTACGGCTAGTGGACCGGATGGGTTTTGTCCCTGTTTCACATAGCATTTGGATAATGAAAACTATAACTAAACTATGTGGATGATTATTGGGGACCAATAGGTTATTTGTATGTTCCATACTAGTGGGTCGTACATGAGAATGAATTTTTCTATGGTTACTTTACACCGAGGTACGAGGTACATAGGGCCCAAGACAGCCTAGTGCCTAGGGGTGTTCCCAATGTTGTTGCTCATTGGATTTGTAGTATTTACCCATGTCATAGGGTGTGTTTGGAAGTAAATTACAGTATCTACCATTTCTATTTTAATGTTTTAATATTCTGAAAATTTTGGATTGAAGACTATTTTCAATTGCAGGTTTCATTTCTTGAAATGTTAACACTACTTTTCCTTGCGTTTGAAAACTGCTTTCTTTTTCACATTGTATTTCTTACTCCTTGGAATCATTGGGTGGTATCCTATTGGTCTTAGTCTCACACACTACTTACACCACTTGGGTGTAAGTAGACTTGGTTATGATTGATTCAGGTAAAGGAAAGGCTAAGGGTGATAGCGGTTCAGGGTGTTAGTTCCCATCCTTGGTGCGGAGTTGTGGAGACATCTTGGGGGTGATGACCCCTAGTCGTGTGGAGTCCTTGGGGATGTCATGATGCTATAATTATTTTTATTTGGACCACTTGTATTATCTTTAAACCAATATATTCAGTTCTGGTTTGTAGTTAAGTCTTTTTTGGATAAAAAATTTCAGATTTATATTTGGGTTTTTTTAATGTTTTATGCTTTCATACTCGGGTAAATCGTTCCCAAACCTAAATTAATGATACCCGAGCACTTGTTCCAGCCCGTGGGGATAGGGAATGCCGTTTGGGTCATGTCATGGACTGTGTTTGGAGCTGGTTTTGGTGGTGACCAGATTTAATTCGTGACAAATTTAATTTAATGAAGTCTAATTAAATCTTTATAATGTTCAAAAATTTGTTATTATACTAAAATCTAGTATTATACACTAAAGAAGGATTTTTATTAAAAATTTTAAATTATTATATTTAGATAATTTTTTTGATAATTTTTTTTTGAAATTGTAATTAATTGTTTTTCCAAAGGTGAATTTTTTATAATTTTCTTATATGATCATAATAATGGGTAAAAATTAAAGACGATATAGTTATATGGTTTGTATTATAAAATAATAATGACTCAAAAGTGATGTAATAAATTTCATAAAAGGAATACATGAAAAAATAATATATATATCCCTATTGAAATAGTGTTTTTAAGTAATTTTACTGATTTTATAAACCCTTAATTAATCATCAAAATCATATATTACATTTTTATAGTTTTAAAATTAATTATTTATATATATGAATCAATTAGTGAAAAACAATTGTATTATATTAACTTGTTTCATTCATGGATCTATAAAAAACATAAAAATAATCCTCTTTGGTAGAGACCATTGGAAAAAAACCATCAAATGGTTTGTGATTCTTGTTATTTTATTATATACAGTCCAAAACCTATGTTTAGAAATTGATAAATAATTCTCCTCTATATCACTAAAAATACCAAAAAACAATTCACCCACTTAAATTCACTAAAATCCCAATAATCATGAATTTATGCACCATATACCTATATAAATAACTCTTAAGGTGTTCCAAATATCTTCTTAAGGTTCCCCTAGTCATTTAGAAGCTTCCTCCTATGTTATGGGGATTGACTCCTCTTTATTTGATATTTTTTTTTCCTATTATTCAATTTGATTATAATTTTTTCATGTGGAATTTTTTTACACATCACTTTTATAATAATGATAATTCACATATAATTATACAATTCCTTTCAGTATAATTGATTACTTCCATGAATATTTCTCTAAACTTGTTATTCTTTTGAAATTATATCGTGATTATGTATGCCAAATATTACTATAGTGAATACCCATCCTCATATCCACTCAAGGAAATTTATCAAGATACATAAATGATTCATTAATTATGAACTCCAATATTTATAAAATATAGTCCCTTATCATGGGATTAGAATAGATTAAAGACATTCCTATGTTTTATGATCTCTGTGGAGCACAAACCCATGTACATGATATGAATGTGATGAGTGGGCCAAGAATTTTCAGCCCCGATAACACATTGGTTAATGTTTTTAATCATTAGATATAAATTTATGGTGAATTGAAGGTTATAAAATACACACTATGTTATGATGTACCAATGTTCATCTTTGAAGTATGCTTATGAAGTCATGTTTTATGTTGTTTACAAATTCCTATAATGTCCCTATTTTATCATCTTATATCAAGATTTGATGTTCATGTTTATGATTCTAACACGTTTTATGTTTATGTAATAAGACTCTTGAATATAATGTGTTACATTCATCAGGTTATCCATTACATATTAAATTTATGGACATTATAGATGACCCTTCCTTATGTACATTTTGAAATTATATTGTGATGTATTAGATGAATGATGGAATATGAAATACTACTTTATAGTTTTCAAATAATGTTGTTGTACCCATGTTTCATGATTTTGGTATATGTTTCTAATTACCCAAAGACACTTGGACTCATGATATTTTAGGAATGTATTAAGTGCTACATTATTTATTAAATCATGAGTTAAGGTGTGTTAATGATATCTTTTTTCATTATTTCCACTTCCAATATTTATAGGAAATATATATTAATCGGGGTAGTCTACAAATCTGGTAGTAATATAGATAGATTTAAAATGAATAAATGACTTGTTCTATTTTTTATGATAGTATATACAATAATATAATAGGTTTATTGATGTTGAGGAATATTTCTACTATAATTCTTTCCATGTAGTGAATGGGGAAGTATATAGAATGCAAGAGTGAGAACCCATTCATCGATTATCATGTATAATGAATGAATTAATATGTGGAAGATGAATAATAGATGATAAAATATATAATTTTTAGGTGAACCTTAAATTAAATTGTCCAAAAAGGTTTTTTTATGAACTCAAATAATAGTTTTTAGGTGCTACAAGTCATTAGAAAGAATTATTAACATACTCAGTAGAATTTTATTACTTTTAACTCATATAAGTTGTTATATGATTTTTTCATGTGATTAAAGATGATTTATGAAAACTAGATGATGTTCTTAACATAGAAAATTTATGTTGAAATTTTTAGTAATATGGGAATCATTAAAAAATTCTTCACAAGTGTATGAATTTTAATTATAGTGAAATTTTTTTTAATTTTTAACTCAAATTATATAAATTTTTCTCTCATTATGAGTCATATGTTTTTATTAAGAGTTTATTATGAAAAAAAGGAAAATTCATTAGATTTTTATTTTTTTCACAGAAGGGTTGAATTTAAAATTTACCAATTTAATTCACTACATAATTAAAATTTTATATATAGTACATATGTATTTCTGTGAAAATGAGTCATGGTCTAGAATAACATACTAATATGTATAAATAATTTTTTACAATTTATGGACTTATAATCATCAAAATGTGATATTATTATATGTTACATGATGCACCAGAATGATATTTTTGAAGATAATCAACAATATTTTAAAGTTGTTCTCTTGTAAAAAAAATATCATGATTATTCCAAAATAGTATGATTCAAGTTTATTATTTCAAAGAAGATCATTACCATATGAATATGTCTAAATATGAGATACTTATTGAAGCCATTTTTGAGAATTGATTTATAGACACATAATAGAGAATAATACAACATTATGAAACTTTGTAAGGTAAAAGTAAATAATAAAGTTATATTTTTATTTTTAGAGGTAGTCACATCGTGATATGTGATACCACACATGGACTACTCTGCCTAGGGGGAAATTGTAATTAACTAATGTCTTGAGGGATATGTTGTGCACAATAATTCACTACATGTTTTAATGCATACATGAAGACTTAATGAAAATTTTATGTAAGGTAATGCAAATAATTTTCTAGATAATTTTAAAAGATTAAATGGAAATATTTGATTATGATTAAATGAGAATAAAATGGTGTAGATACTATTTAATAACATAAATGGTCAATATAAGAATCCTGAAAAATAATAGATATTTGGATATTCAAATGTGGAAATATATTCTAGTGATTATGGGGATATAAAAAAGATAAATGATAGTAACTAAGTATGTGTTAGTCTGATACCAATTCTTACTACTAATCTATGTAATGAATGTGGACCATGATGGAATTTAATTAGGGAAGGACATGTATATCAAATTTTGGAAGAAAATGATGTGGAAGAATCAGTAATGTATCTCTATATCATATATGAGGACTAAAAGAAAGGATTGAATTTTGTTTTATTTTGTTACAACACATGAATAAATGTGATTAAAGAAAAATTTCCTTCCCTATGATATATTTATATCATTATGAATATAAGTGAGAATAATTATGATGTACACAAAATATTATAGATTATTAATTTGTAGTTTAATACCATGATGTATGATATGATTAAATAAGTTAACCTATGTGAAATAGTTTTGGATCATATATAGTTTCCAATGACCAATTTTTACTAAATAAAATAATATTATTTGATACTGTAACACTGATAATACATTTTAGATATTGTTGGTTATAGGTTGTGAAGTCCCACATTAACCTACTAGGCAAAATTATAGAGGGCCAAATGAGAGACTATGAAATATTGGTTTCTAATATAATGAATCAATCATGAGATAGTAACATCTTTTGGGCTATAGAATTCTATATTCACTAGAATAATATAGCTGATACTTATTTGTCTAATAATATATTAACATATATGGGAATAGATATGCACATTGGGACATATCCTTAAAATAATAAAATGATTTTTGTTCTTAATAGTCTTTATCCTACATACGATGTGTGTAATAACCTAATATTATAAAATAAGAACTTTTTCCAATATAACATGTTATATTATATACTGAGTAAGCTTTTTCTTCACTCAATAATGATTTCATTAGATAGCTTGTGTTATATGAAAGACCGAGTTTTATAGAACATTCAAATACTATTGACAATACAAATTAATAAACCACCTACCCATTATAATGATGGGTACAAATATAATTAACATAGTTATGAAAATATATAATTTAAAAATGTACATTTTTTTTCTATTTATGGGAAATATAATAATGATCATTCCGAATAAAACTAATTGTTTTCTAGAAAACTATATTTATCCTAAAAGAACGTTTAGTTATGATTTGTGCACATAATGTAAAATTAATTTTTAACACTTTGGGAAAATTTTATTTGAAAAATAAAATACATTTTTTAAACCAAAATAAAAAAATTATATTAGGGTAATTTTTTTATTTTTTATTAGAAAATTCATTTTTCGATGAATAGTAAAAAATACTGAATTAAAACAAAAAATCCTTTTCATTTAACCAATTTATAATGTTTACTAACAATTTTTAAATTTTTATAAAGTAAAATTAAATCTATTTTGCACATTATATTTAAAATTTATCTAATTTTAATTATTATTATATTCAATTTTTAAATAAAAACATTGAAACCTTATGGATTTTTCATCTTTGAAAACCAGCTTTCTCATCGTGTCTATGGGATTAATTTTAAATTTAAATTTCAAAATTCAATGAATTTATTTTTGAAAAATGGAATAAATATTTTGGAACAAAATAATATAAAATTTATTATAATGTTAACATAATGTTTTCCCCAAATGAATTATGAATGCCGTAAAAATTAATTACTATGGTGAAGGTAAAAGTAGGATTACTGGAAATTTAGACTAAAACGATAAGGTTAAAATGAAATATAAACATGTATAATAAATATTGTATGGCTATGTATCAAACATTAAACCTATTTTTTTATATAATTTAATATTTTTTACCCCTCTTTGACATGAAAAATGTGGGATCACTCAATTATTTTCATGAATAACTTGTGTATCATCTCCCCCACTTATAAAAGGTCACCCCCTATCTGCTCTTATTTATACTCTAAAATAAAAATCATTTAGAAAATACCTAAACAAATCACTTCCCAAAACCCTTAAATTCAACATATAATCCTCATTTTTGTAATAAATACATCTTCGTAACAGTTTTCTATAACCCTAACAAGGATACTTGAATAAGATGTAATTTTCTTCGATGAACATCATTATTTGAATTCATTATTCACCTCTATCAATTATTATTAAACCATGATGATATAATAAACTCAGAATAATTTATGTAGTAAGATATTTTTATAATAATTTCATGACTTTAAACCATCACTAATTCCATCAAATTTGTTACTAAATCATCATTCTTGTGTAGGGAAGACTACCACCTCATGGGCTTATGTCATTCATTATTCCATTAGCACCTTTCACAGTTGGGTATGGTGATGTATATAAAATATATATACATATGATATTTATATAATATATATACCTATTGATACATTATATCATATTTATTTTTTACCTTCCATTCCATAAGAGATACGATAACTTCACCCGTGTGTGTGATAGACTTCAACCTTACGAAGCGATGCGATTCTTCTTTTACTAACACTTTACATGGAATGTGTTTAAGATTAATTTAATTATTATCTTTTAAATAAATGACTTAGTAATTATATTAATTATATATTTATCATTCTTAAAAGATAATATATATCATTTCCTTCTTACCATTTCACTCACTTATTAATGATAACATCATTTTTGTACATGTGGAATACCGCCTTCATAAAGCTGTGTTACTCTATTTTTATTACCAAACAACATGTATGATATATATAAGTATATAATATGGTATATATGTTATTAGGATCATAATTTAATGGTTATATATTACTTATCATTTTTGATAATGAACATTGGAAAATGGAATCAAAACTCTCGCATATATATGGCCTACTCCATCTAATGGCCCGAAGGCCTTCAATTTTTATTGATTTTGATAATCCACATTTCAAGGGGTGTGGTGGAACCCTTAAAAGACCCATAGGAGTAAGTATTACATGGACCATAGGCCTTATAAAAATTCATTTTCCCATAGGCTTCAAACATTACATACAAACCAAAACTAACTACTTGGAACTACTTCTCGCAAGCATCTTCATCGTGAAATCAGATATCTACCTTCACATGGATATTCGACTAGGCATTACCATGCATGCACAGGCTTGTCCCTATGGTAGGTTCCACACCCTATCATTATTTCAATCCTTTTAGCTTCAACTATGGTGAAAGCACCTTGTTCATCCTCCTTGTAGAGCTCGTTCCTCGTAGGTCGTCTGGTTTGCATCAGCAGTTAAGGTGGCCCTATGGTCTTGAGGTGTCCTGAAGGACGTACTGACCCAAAGGCCTGGGTGGCCCGAAGGCATTAAAGGACACAAGGACCAAATCAGTGGCCCGAAGGCCCAGGCGGGGGCATATTCCCAGCTACTACAGTGTTAAACTGCACCTGCAACAGTTCCCGCTACAGTACCTACTACAGTACTGCACAGTTCCTACTATAGTTCCTGCTACAGTACTACTACAGTACCTACTAGAGTACCCCCAGAAATAATTTCTCCACCTGGATTTGATTTTGGGTCTCTCGTATTCACTTACAGAGTCCTTACCAATTGGGCTAAGGCTCATGTGCTATATATGGCCTACTAACTTAATGATAATAACATACTTCAATTGATAACCATATTTCATTACTGGTTTTAAAAGAAATATTTATTTAAAAATATGATAATTATTTCATTATTATTATTATATAGATGATATAACTATAAAAAATTTTAATGAATCAAAAAATTCATGATGAAATTCATATGAGAAAATAAAGTAATTTACACCGGAAATATTGAAAATAATAAATTATTGTTAAAGTAGGGGAGAGAAGATATTATAAACTTATAATTTATATTATTTAAAATATTAATATTGTTGTTGAATAAGTTAATAATTTTTTTAAAATAATAATTATGGATGAAAAATAATGTTCATCCAGAAGAAAGCATAAGGTAAGAGAGTCTATATCAATTTCTTCTCATTGAGTCATATTATGATGGTATGCTCCTAGTTTATTTTATATGGTGTATATTCTACAACATTGAATTATAATATCATGATTAATTAATTATTCAATGAATTTTAATTTTATATTTTAATTATTTCATCATAGTGTGTTTGAATTAAGAGTTGATATGTGGTTAGGGATTTATTAACTCAATTGCGATTCATTTTGTTAAACTTCTACTTCATTAATTAAGTCATTATAATATTATGTATAAAATTTATTTTGATTACCTTATGTTGTATTCCCACTAATTTAAGGAGAATTTATAATGGAAACTCATAGTTGATTTATTGATTAGTCCTCAATTCAATTTTGTGATCATTTCATATGTATATTTCATAGTCTCGTTTTATTTGAGATGTTAAATTCATGAATTTCAGTTGAAGGAAATAATTTTAACATTTATTTTTAAAAAATTACAATTTATACTCATATGGTTATTCAAGATATTTTTAATCTAATGAACCATTTTCAACTCTTTTTTTCTTCAATTACTTGAGAAAATATTTTAAAAAATCACACATCATATCTCTCTATGATATGAAATATGTTATCACTAAAAACTAGTTTTTAAAAATTATATCAAAAATATTTTTAAATTTTAAAAAATTATTTTAAAAAATTATTTTCACATTTTTTACCATTTAAAACATTTTTTTAGTGGAATAATTTTTCATTTTGAAAATATTACATGTTTTTCATTTAATGAAAATGTGACTGGAATCATCATGTCATTTTACACGCAAGGAATTTTCATAACATTTTTACATTAAAAATGGAATATTATTTTTAACTATAATGGCATATGGAGAATTACCCGATGTCATTATAGTAATTTATTTGAGGCTTCCTTTTCATTGTCCTGAGGTTTTTTATTAGTAATTTTATTAAATGATTTTCATAGAATACGATTTTAAAAATATTTTTCAGAATGAAAATGATATTTCCCTAAAGAATGCTTGTAAATATCTTTTTCACATTTTTATATTCATCAATGAAAAAACAAAAGATTCTTATTTAAATGGTTATCTGTTGATACAATAATTATTCTTACTCTATATGGTTTATGATTATTTTAACCAAGGATAATATTGTCATTCACTTCAATGTTTCATTTTTTAGTCATTAGAATATACTTCAAATATTAACTTTATTATGATCATAATAATTTAATTTTACCCTAAATACTCAAATTATTTACCATTGATATTAATATTTATAAATCTGTATTCCATTTTAACATAATATGTCTACATTGAATGTAATTTTTTTTCTAGGAAAATATTGATTAAAAAGTATTCCTTAATGAATATAGAGATTATATGAAACGACACATTTATTAATATTTAAATTGATCATTAGATATAGAAGAAATTATTTAAACCTCCAAGGAATGGGTGGAGCCCAGTTAATGATAGGCCCTCAATGCATCAGTAGTCTCATAGGATGAATAATATGGATATCTTTAGTTAATTGGGTTTCTCCCCATCATTTTAAAATTATCCTGAGTATATATCTTAAAAGTGAAGGTATCACATCACTAGGAAACATGTAATATAATAATTAAGAATTTATTTCATTAGGATAAGGGTTACTATTATCCCTGAGGTTTTTAATATGGTATTATATTTGAACAAATTTCACGTTTAGTAAATTGATTAAACTGTAGGTGTTTTTTATTTATTTACCTTTCCTTATTTATTATAACCTATATATTTTTTAAATTTAATGTGTTTTTAGTTATATAAAATTCCATATTATCTATTTCTTATCCTATAATTTAAAATGAATGTGTGTTATGTTTTTTTGACTTCCCATTTTTATTATTCTTATTGATTCTTGATATCATCCATTGTACTTAACCCTTACTGGAAATTTTAACTCAACCATATTTTATTTCATTTATCATGAATCCAAAACTTTTGATATGATAAACATTAAAGGATATTATAGAGGTAATGAGGTTATTATCAATAAAATTATGTTGTTATCTATGTATTAAAATGTAATTTGGGGAAAAATATCTATCTAGAATACCATTATTGGTAAACTATTTAGTCATTTGGGATATGATTCCTTGTATCTTATGATAATATAACAAATTAGACACTAGATCTAAGCTACTGGGGTTAGTTTTACAATAGATGGTATTATAGGGAGGTTTAGTAGAAAAATTGGGATCTATGTTTTGGAAAACATAGATAAAGGAAAATAACCCTATGATAAAAATCTAAGGATAAGTATAGAAGAACATTATAATGTTTTATTAGTGAATATATTATGTGTGATTTCATATAAATACATACCTATCAATATACTACATGTGTAAATTGTTCGGACATATAGGTATCTAGGGGAAATAAATCTAAAATGGGAACATTGTACTAGACCAAATTATTGCTTGATGTATAGAAAAAGGCCTCATTGTGAACTTTATTTGGAACTCCCAGGGGATATGCTGATGATAATTAAATTTTTTATTATAAATGGTTATAAAGGATTTGAATATATGATGAAAGAGAATACCTCGGTTAACCCCTCATCGAAGAAATAACTTGTTTTCAAATTAATTGGATGATGTATTAAAGTAATTGAATTCAAAAATTATGTTGTAAAATTTTTTTTCCAATGGTATTTTAATGATAATAATTATGGAACAACTACGAATTGTGTTAAATTTTATAAGAATACATGCCTTCATTAACTTCATGGATATAATCAAGCGTTTATGAGGTTAATATGGACTATAATTCAAAATTCCTAACCAATATATTTAGGTTTCATGTGATGAGATTATTCAAATATTAAATATATTTTTATAAAACATTATGGCAATATAACCCATTGCATTAGTATATATTTATTCGAAAATGTAATTTTATGAATTATTCCATTAAATTTTATAGATATATGTTTAATTATATTGAAACCCATTAGGGTCAATGTGATAATTAATGAAATTATAATAATAGTCAAATTAGTCTATTAGAATTTTGAAAAATAGGTTTTATTCGAAACATCAGTAAAATGTTTTTTATTGATCAATTTTATTTAAGGATTTAAATTATATATCTTTTGGAAGATTATAGTAATTATATTAATATAATATTATAAATATGAAAACATTCATGTATTGTGAAAGACCATCAATTCCAGCAACTCCAAGGGGCTTCAACCCATGACCAAAGGATGATTACTGTTTAGCACCCCCAATAGGACTAAGCAACGTCCTAGTTTATATTTCACTATATGTAGTGAAACAATTTGAATAATAAATATTTATGATGTACTGGTGGTAATTTGTTTTAGTTTTATAGATTTATGTGGTTTATTTAATGGATTTTGTTAAACACATTGGTTTTGGATAATATTTAGAGACAGATAGAAAGATTTTTCACTCTTTTATGGATATTAAATTCCATTAAATCTTAAATTTACTGATTCATGCATAAAAATTTATATTTTGGATATTTATTTCCTAATAATGTGATGAATTGAAAACTTATCAAATCGTAATCTAAGGTTAATTTTTTATTGTGAAATTAAAATTTAGAAATTAATTAGACATCATTTTATTCATAGAGAGTAAAATAATTCCTCAACTTTAGGAAAATAATATTAATTTTTTATCCTATTAGATTTATATTTTATGAATCATATGGTATTTTAAATCCTCATAGATTTATGGTTTTCAATACCTCAACATTACATTTATCAATGACTTTCTTAGGATCAATGACATCAATCACTCTCTATAATTATTTATAATATTCTTTAACCTCCCAATATTCCTTTCCAACCTATAAATTCCTAAATGAAAACCAAGTTATGTTTTTTTAGATAACCTTAATACATCATTTATCTCGAATTAATTTGATATTTCATTAAATCTTTTTATGATTTGTGTTTTTCATCAAGGGTATTTTCAAATATCAAACCCATGATTAGCAAGATCATGATTAAATTATGAGAATACAATTTATTTATGGTCAGGATAATGTAACACCAAAAAAATCTAAAATAAGAACATTTTACTCACTATCTTATTATACATTCTATACTTATATTTTGTGTGTTACATGAAATATGAGTTTCTTTGATAGTTTTCATTACTAGCAAGACCATGTTTTATTGAATAAGGAAATACTATTAGCATTATTATCTAATCTATCACCTAACTATAAGAATAAAGGGTATGAATTGGATTAAATAAATTATTTAAATACTTAGTTTAAAAATATTATTTTTTATCTATTAACTATATTCAAAATACATATCATTTAAAATAAATATAAATGTTTTCTGAATAACTGTTTTCCTTTAAAAAGATGGTTTAGTTGTGCTTTGTGAACATAAATTAAAATTATATGAGAACACATTCATAAAAATTATTTTATAAAATAAACATCAATTTTTGAAAAATAAAATAAAAATTATCCTAGGGGTAATTTTTTGTATTTTTCATAAATAATTCATTTTTCAATGTATAGTGAAAGGTATTGAATTATAATTAAAAAACCTTTTCATTTAAATAAATTACAATGTGAATTTACGTTTATAATTATTATTAACTTAAAATTAGTTCAATTTTATAAAAATTCATCCAAATTAGGTAATTTTAATCATTTTCATATCTATGTTACATAAAAAACATTGTAATCTTTTTGGAATTTTCAACTTTAAAATGCGGCTTTCTCATTGAATCTATGGATTAATATTAAAAAAATATTTTAAAATTATGTGAATTGAATTTATAGAAATGGATTAAATATTTGGAATCAAATATTATTTATTTTATATTAATTTGACCATTACTTTAGACCAAAATGAATAGTGAATTCAATAAAAAATAATTACCAAAGTGAAAGTAAAATTGTGTTTAATATGGGGTTAAACTATAAGAATAGGGGTAAAATGACCTAAATTTATTAATAAAAACTATTTTATCAATATATTTAATTTTTTAAATATATTAAACACATTATATATCTTGTAATTAATGCCAACCCATGTTTTCTTATATTACATGAAATAGTGACATTCCTTGATTGCTTGTGTAAAATACAAGACATAGTTTCTCCAAATAACAATGTATTATTCAAATATTATTTTTAATATAATATAATATAACCTAGTAATTATGTCAAGATTATGAATATTATTAACTGAATTATGAAAATTAATGGTTTATACAAATTGAAAATTAATTCATTGGTTTCCATTTAATTACAAATAAAAATTAGAACCAATTGGATATTAAAAGAAATATTATTATATTTATGCTTCCATTGGAGGATTGTCTTAATAAAAATAGCTAATTAAAGTTATTTAATGATTTTAATGATATATATATGTTATAAATCTAATGAAATATTTTTAATATTCATCCATTAGGTTTTATAGACATAAGAGAAGAACAAACTGTATTTTACACAAAAGATTCTATATTTTTTATAAAGGCAATTTTACCGCCTCTTAATAGAGAACACATTTTAAATATGAATTTTGAGTGGATAATTGATTTAATAGGTAAAAATAACCTTCATATTTTAAGGGGAAACATAATAATTTTGTATGTGCGATTTTTTCGATTTTTTGAAACAATTAATTTTTTAATGAATAGATAAAAATACTGATTTTTTGTTCAAAACTGCCTTTTCATCTAATTTATTTATAAGGAAAAATTAAATTTATTTGGGTTTTAAATAATAATTATGTAATATTATTATCAATTAATATAATTTATGTAATTAGAATAAATTTCACTTTGAAATTGATTAAAAAAACATAGCATACTTTTGGATGTTTTTACATAAAACCCGATTTATTATCCCCCCTATAGTATGAATTTTATATCATCTTATTACACTTATATGAATGGAATTTTGAAAAATGGTGTCCATTTTTTGCATAAAAATAATATATAATGTATTTTAAGGCCAAAATTGTTTCAGACCTAAAATATTAGGGAATGTGTTAAAAATTATTTGCAATTATTAAGGAAAAATTAATCTTAATAAAGGAAAAAAAAATTTATCTTTGGGGATAAAATGACTAAGACACATTCCCAAAACAAATTTTCTAGAAATAAATCTACCATTAAAAATATATTATTTAGATAGGTTTTTATGACTTTTGTTAGCTAAAAACGTGGGTACACTTAACTTGTTTTCAAAATACCAAGTCAATAATTTTCCTCCCTTATAAAAGGCCACCACCTCTTACCCTTACTCACTCCTCTAAAACCACTTAGGTTAGGAAAATATATACATATTTAGCTCAAAAAAATACCAAACCTCTATAATTATGCCTCTCTATAGGACACAATCCTTGCAAGGAATCCTTATGGTACAAACCAAAAGATGTTACCTGATTAAGAGGTAACATCTTGTCTCAATGTCTCTAGTTTCATTTCAAATATCCACCCCCTAAAATATAATTATTCCATGATAATAGAAAACCACCATAATACTAAATATACATGGATGTTTTCATGTGAATTGTTTGACATACACTTACAGACACCTACATCTAATGGGTAATGAACATACTATTTCTCTGTATGACAAACTACTACCTCATGATACAATGATTGTTCATTTTCCCCTTACCACCACTCATGGTGGCCATTATGATGGACACTATGTTTATAAATAATATATATGATATAAATTATTTATTTATACTTATTTCAAAATTTTATTACACATACCATTGATACTTCCCATTTAATGTTAATCTGGTAACATCATTTGAGGAAGTGTAGACTATCACCCCCTCAAAGTGATTTGATTCATCCACACTTATACATGGAACACATAAAGGATGTTTTTAAGTAAAAATATGTGACATGAAAAAAGGATATTTATTTAAATATTAGCTTTCTATAAATATACTTTATTTATACATAACTTTCTTTATTACCCATTCACACACATTAAAAGTGATAACGTCATTCTAGGGCGTGTGGACTATCGCCTCCCCGACACAATGTGATTCCTTTTACATAAGAAGAATTATATATATAATTATATATGATTAAATAAAATTTGATTTATGATATAAAGGTCATTAAAGAATGATATGGTGTTACTTACCTTCATTCCATAATGATCATTGAAAAATTGGAGTGTTACCTAAGCAAATGTATGGCATACCGTCTCGAGGATCGTAATGATGATTCATTTTTAATAGTGAAATTTAATGATAGTTTTTAAAAGTATAATATATGTATAAATATGATAATTATTTCATTATTTTTATTCAATAGATGTTATATAATGCACCCTTTGACCATAGTTTACCTGCATATGTTTTTTTGACACATAAACCGAATTTGGTCAAAAAACCCAATCTAAAATTACATTTTTATGTGTATGAAACATAGTGATAAGTGAAATAAAATAAATGATAAAATTGTAAAATTATTTCATGTAATTATAAAATTAAAATTAGTTCATTATACAGGATGTTAGAGGATGTTCACTAGAAATGAAACGAAAGGTAAGGGATTTCATCTCAATTTAAATTTCATGGAGAATTATTTGTTTTTACACACCTAATTTATTTTATATGGTGTATATAATTCCCTTTTAAATCAAATTTCATGAATATACATACTCTCATGATTTTATAAATTTCATTTAGTTTAATTACTTCATGAGGTTTATGATTTTAAATGGTTCAAAGTGGTATAAGACATTGTGGAATGCTTAATGTTTATTTTCCTTAATAATAAATTTCATGATCATTAAATGGTATTTCTATTTGAGAGAATTATATAATCATTTTTCAATAAAAAAATTAATTATATATCCTATAGTTATTTAGGAACATTTTCATGTATTCATACTATTTTCCCACTATTGTGTACTCAAAATGTTTTAGAAAATGTTTTTTAGAAAACCACACTTTTTTTCTCTCATTAGTCGAAGAACCAATATTCTTCTAAAAATAATGTTTCATTAAAATGTTTTAAAATGTTTTTAAAATGATTTGTTAATGAATATTTTAACCATTTCTCTTTTATAATTTTTTCAATGGAATATTCTTATCACTTTCCAAACAAGGAATATTTCTAACCATTAACTATGCAAACATAATGTTCTTTTTTACTTGTACAAACTATATGGAATTACTCTTCATCATTTCATTAAATCATACTTTTAAATTTAATAAGGAAAATTTTTTATGAATTTTTTTTCAAAAGTTATTTCTAATAAAATGATTTTTTAAAAGGTTTTTCAAAAGAATGTGATATTTTCTTTATAAATTCTTTTAAAAGATAATTTTATATTATTTCTATTCTTCAAAAAAAATCCCTTTAGTTTAATCTATATGGGTTATATTGTATTGGTACCATCATATTTTCTACCAAAGTTATGTTATGATTTATTTGGAAAACGATTGTATTCACATTCACTTCCTTGATTTATTTTGATCCCCATGATATAATCAATTTGTAATGATCATTTGACATTGAATTTCTAACTAAATATCCATAACATTTTTCATGTATATAATTATTCCTGAACTGTATACCATTTTTCATATGGTGTTTACTTTGAAATTTATTTTATTATTTGGGGAAATATTGATAAACCCACATCTTTTATTCAACACAGCTATTTTATTAGGAAATCTTTTAATTTAAATTCTTTTGACATTCACTAAATGGGTTGGGGACTGATTATTGCAAAACCAAAGGGATATATATTGGTTAATGAAAGATCTACATATTGAGGACCTGTTAATAAAATACCCTAGATGCATTGGTAGTGTCAGGGGATGAAATTAGTTTTGAAAAAACCCTTTGTGTTTTTTTCAAGAAGTATAGATGAGTTTCTACCCATAGTGTAAACCATTTTTTGATTGTTCATTATGTTAAGGTTTTTATTTTTCTCATAGATAAATTACATTAAGAAATAATTTCCATCTTTATATTCAGTTATTATTCATCTATGAGATTTTTCATTGACATATCTATGATTAAATGTCATTTTTAGTTATTTATATGGAATGTGTTCCTGTTTCTTACATTACCGGATATATTTTTAATTATTTTGTTATTGTAAAGGAATTTTTTTCAAGTCATTACCATTCCATATTGTTTATGAACTTCCATTATATTTATTTATTTCATGGCATGTGTGTTATGTTTTTTTACCTTTCCATATTGACCATTCTCATTAATTCAATATTGATTTCACTATATTTTTACCTTAATGAGCATTTGAGATCATCCTTATTATGTTTCATTCCCTATGAGTCCATTAACTATAATATGAATGATATATAAGGTTTAAAAATATGGATTTGATTTATTATTGATGTTATTTATTTATTTATATTGGAAAAATTGTGTTTTAATTAGAGTACTCTTTTAAAATTCAAGACCCATGTATGTTTTTAGCTTACCAATACTTATAAACCCTAGGTATTTCAATATTTGATTACTTTTAATCATGTCAATGTAATAGTAGCAGACACTAGATCTGGGCCATATGTAGTATGTTCCCTACAGTTAGTATCAAAGGATATTTAGTAGAAACCTTGGGAACTAAATTTTGTAAAACATAGGATAGAGAACATAATAATAATTTAGAATTTGATGGTAAGTATATAAGAGCATTCCAGAACATTGTTAAGATATAGATTATGTGTGTCTTCATAGAAATACATTCCTATCAGGATACTACAAGTGAAAGTGGTTCTTGCACTGATTTACCTAGGAGTAATAACTATAACATGGTGTTCTGGGATTGACTCGGTGTAACCTGTTACATTAAAAAATGCCTTATTTCACACTTGGTATGACACTCCTTGTTTATATAATTAGGAAAATTAACATTTTCATTAGAAACTAGTTTGAATGATTTTAACAATGAATATCTTTGGTTAAACACAATTTTTTCAGATTGAAAATAATGTGTCATGATTTAAAAATCCTAGAAATAATATCATTGACAAAACCTAGACTAATGAAGGACCTATATAGAAATAAATGGTTGAAGTATTTATATATTTGTGTTGTATTTAAAACCTTTGTTAATAGGATATTTAAGGATTAATATAATTTCAAGGTTGACCATCATATTTATTTTTGGAATTATATTTTTTGGAAAAGTACTACCTATAAGCTAGGTGGAAACTAATAATTCTAGGAAATGATGCAATTATTTTACCAATTATTGAAGCAGAATAATGGGTTCATGGAATCCATAGATCTATGCAATGCACTGGTGAAATTTTTACTGTTTTAAGTTAATAAATTTGACAAATAAATGTTAATGATGAACTGGTAGTGTCACTTTTGAGTATTAATGATTAATAATATTGATTAGATTGGTTTTTAAAGATGTTAAAAGATAAATGGATATACTTGTCACTCTTTTATAGTCCTTAAGATCCTTTAAATGTTTATTTTTGTGCTTTTAGAAAAAAAAATCACTATTAGGAAATAATTTCATGTGGTAAAGAAGTGAATTAGAATTTAATCAAAGAACAACAAAATATTGGATTGTCCTTATGAAGTTGAATCTAATCAATTAATAGTATTTAAATATATTCTTAGCCTATAAATGAGTTACCCAACGTCATGGAAATGGACTAGAAATAAAATTTTGTCCTAATAGCTAAATTTATTTTGGATCAATGGTCTTCCAAATCATTAAATATTTGTGGCTTTGAGGCGCCCATCATTCTATTGATCACTCACATGTTTTTGATTTATGACATCAATAACTCCTAATAAATATTTATGATTTTCTTCTAATTATATATTTTCACTAGCCACTAATGTTATCCTTCTTAGAGACCTAGTTACATGGTAGTCCATGTGACCTTTAGACTTTCAATTCTCTCTTTTATAGAAAGTGACTTATAAACCCTTATAATTATTTGGGATTTCAAACAGAGGATGTATCAAAAAATATATCACCATTATCAGGTAAAAATTATGTAGAAATAGTTTAAATAATGCGGGGAGAAGGTGAAACCCCAAAAATCTATTATAATAATCTTGTATTGGATAACATGAATGATAAGAATCACCAAGCGTGTAAGGGAATATAATATCCTGAGAATGTACTATATATTTACTATTTTTTATATATTAAATAAATAATATTTTTTAATGAATTCAACACTATGTTACTTTCATGACATGTAAGAGCGACCTTCCTTGATAGCTTATGTTACTTGTAAGACCGAGTTTCACCAAATATCATTGAATTATTAAAATGTTATTATTTAATATAATCTGATATAAAATATCCTCTATTTTAGAAATTAAGAATATTATTATTTAAATTATTAAAATTTATGTTTTATAGAGATATAAATTTAATTCTTTGTCTTTAAATTAATTAAAAATGAAAATAAGAACCAATTAGATATAAAAAGATATATTATTATATTTATGATTCGAAAGGAGTATTTTATTAATAAAAATATTTAATTAAAATATTATACATATTTTAAATAGATATATATGTTATATACTAAATAAAATATTATTTTTCATTCATCCTATAGTTTTTATAGACATAAGATAAGAACATTCTCTAAATTTAACATAAAAACCTATATTTTTATAAATGTGATTTTACCACCTTTTAATGAAGAACACATTTTATATATAATTTTTCACATATAAATTTATTTAATATGTCAAAATAATATTCATATTTTATATATAAATTTAATAATTATGTTAACATGATTTAATAATATTTTTATGAATCATTTAATTTTTTAATGAACAGATAAAACTACTAAATTTTTGTTCAAAAGTCATTTTCTTAGAATTTATTTATATGGTTAAATTATTATATGAATTGGTTTTAAATTTTAATTATATATTATATTTTTCAAATAATAAAGTTTATATCCTTTCAATTTATTTCATCCTAAAATTTATTATAATAACATAGCCGGCTTTCATATGTTTTTTCTTTAAAAACCTGCATTGTCGTCCCCCTTGTAGGGGTATTTTAAATAATTTTTGTACCACATCTTTGACTATAATTTGAAAAATTGGTGTGTATATATTTTTAATCAGAATAATTTATAATTTATTAAAAGATAAACTCTATTTTTGACCCAAAATATTACTGAATGTGATTAAAATTAATTACAATTATTAAGAGACAATTAAGCTTAATAAATGGCTAAACCATTAACATAGGGGACCAAATAACCTAGAAACACGTCTAAAAACAATTTAATTGCCATAATTATGCCATTAAACTTCCATTATTTAGTTTGGTTTTTTTTCATTACTTTTTATTAAAAATGGTTGTACACCGTACTTGTTTTCAAAATACCATGTAAGTCCTTTTCCTCTCGTATAAAAGACCACCAAATATAACCTTACTCAAACCTCTCAAACCACATAGGCTCTATCAATTTATAACCATATTTCACTAAAAAAACACTAACCTAGACCAAGAAGCCTTCCTTTTGGAGGTCATCCTTCCTTGGAAGCCATATGGCACAAAATAAAAGAAGATACCCTATTAAAAGGTAACATCTTCTCTCAAGATATCTAGTTTCATTTATGTTATCCACCACTCAAATATTTTTATTCAAAGATTAAATATCAAATAAAATATCTTAAATATTCTATGATGTTTTTATCTAAAGGGGTTTGCCAACATTTACATAACTTCCCATCTAATGTCTTATAAACATATTGTTTCTATGTATGGAAAACTACGTCCCCATAAAATGATGATTGTTAATTTTCCCCTTACCACCTCTTATGATGGCCATTATGATGGAAAATATGTTTATATATTGTATATATGATATTTAATTTTTATTTAAACTTTTATAATACTCTAATTACACAATCCATTATTAATTTCCACTTTACATTTATAAGATAACATTGTTAGTAGAAGTGTTGACTACCACCCCCTCAAAGAAATGTGATTCGTTTACACTATACATAGAACGCATAATGGATGGTTGTGATAAAAAATATGTGATAGAAAAACAATACCTATGATATTCATGAAATAATTTTTTTTTAAATGTACTATATATATATCATTTTTATTATTACCATTTCACACACATAAAATGTAATAATGTCGTTCGTGGATGTGTGGAATACCACCTTTTCTACCTGTTGTGATTCCATTTATATTGGAAGAAATATAAATATAATTATATATGATTAAATAAAATGGTATTTATGATATAATGGTATTTCTGTAATGATAGGGAGTTACTTTCCTTCTTTCCATAAGAATCATTGAAAAACGGGAGAGTTAGTCACGCATATGTATGAACTACCGTCTACATGATTGTATTGTTGATTTATTTTTCATAACTATATTTTATGAATATTTTTAAAAGTATAATTAATATATAAATATGATAACTATTTAATTACTATTATTATGGAGATGTTATATAATTACCCCTTTGACCATAGTTGACCTACCAAAGTTATTTTTGGCAGATAAACAAAATTTGGTCGACACACATGATGTAAACATAATTTTTTAAGTGTTTGTATACAACATAGTAATAAATGAGATTAAATTAATTATTAAATTGAATATTTTTCTCAATAAAGTATAAATTTAAGGTAAATTTATTATATAGGAAGTCATAGGACATTCACTTGAATGGAAACTCAAGATAAGGTATTTCATATCAATTTACATTCCATTGAGTCTTATTTGTTGTTATCAACCTAGATTCAATTATATGGTATATATAATGTGATTTTACATGTTATATAATGTATAAACATACTATCATGATATTATAACTTTCCTTTAATTTATTTCCTTCATTATCTTTATGATTAAATTGTTTCAAAGTGATATAGTACACATAGGAATGTTTAAGGATTACTTTCCTCAACAATAAATTTATTTGTATTTTATTTGTATTTCCAATTGAGAAATTTTATGATAATTATTAAATAAAACCTTTCATTATCTATCCTATAGTTATTCATGACCACTTTTATGTTTTATTTAAATTTTCCCTCTCTTTGGTACACAAAATGTTCTATGAGATTTTTTTTTTCAGAAAACATGACTTTTTTGTATCTTACATCTGAGAACCTGTTTTCTTCTGAAACCCATTTTTTATTAAATTTTTTTTCAGAAATTTTATTAAAATATGTTTTTAAATAATTTTTTACCCTTTTCTCATTTTACCAATGTATTCAAAGAAATTTTATTTTCACTTTATAAAAAATGAAACTTTCAAACATTTAACCATGCAAAAGGAATGTTATTTTTCTTCATATGACTGGTACTGATGTACCATATGTAATTTCACTGATGAATCCTTAGCATGTTTTAAAGGATAACTTTTATAAAATATATTTTCAAAAGTTCTTTCCAATGAAAAGGATTTTCCAAAGTTGATTAAAAAAAGGATATTTTCTTCAAGAATGTTTTTAAAAGTTATTTTTATTGAATTTCTATTCATCAATAAAAAATCTATTAATTTACTCCACTTTGGATATGTAGTATCATTACCATCCTATTTAGTCCATTAGATGGTTTATTATTTATTAGGACAAGGACAATATTCAATTTAAATTCCTTAATTTATTTTAATCCCCTTGAAATGTTCAATTTTTAATGATCATTTGACAATTAATTTCCCATTAAATATCCATATCATTTTTCATCAATAGGATTATTTCCATAAGTTTATACCATTTCACTTAAAGTGTGTAAATTTATTATTAATTGATCATTTGGGTAAATATTGATAAACTTGTATCTTTTATTCAATAAGGATATATTATAAGGGACTTTATTTATTTAAATGCTTTTGACATGCACTATACGGGTTAGGGACGGGTCAATGCAAGCCCTACGAGTTTGAGAATTGGTAATAAAGGATTTATGTGTTGGGTAATAGTTAATAAAAGCCACTCTATGCATTAGCAATCTCATGGGATGAAATTAAATGGAAAATGAACCTTAAAGTTTGTTTTAAAGTAGTATTGATGGGTTTCTACCTATAATCTAAACCATATTGTGTATGTTCATGACAGTATAGGTTTTCATATTCCCTATACATGACTTATATTAAGAAAACATTACCCTCATTTAGTTTTAGTTTTTATTCAACCATGAGATTTTTGGTCAAGATATTTATGGATACATTTAATTTTCAGTTATTTAGATGGCATGTGTTTTAGTTTCTTACCTTGAAATTTTTATTTTTTATCTAGTTATTTGAAAATAATGTGTTTATAGTTATTAACATTAAAATTATTTACAAACTTCTAGTTAGTTTATTGATTTCATGGAATGTATGTTTTGTTATTTACCTTTCCATATTGACTAATCTCATTGATTCATTTGTTATTCTACTATATTTTTCCCTTAATTATCATTTGAGTTAATCCTTATTATTTTTATTTCCTTGAGAATCAAAAAATAATACTATGAAGAATATTTTTTTTGATTTAATAGTTGTATTAGTATCATCCTTGAAGTAATTTATTTATTTTGAAGGGAATAATAATGTTGAAATTAGTGTATTCTATTATAATACATGACTCATGAATATATCTGGTTTACCAAGAATACTAAAATATCATTCCTTTAGTATTTGATTATTTGTAATCATGTCAATTTAATAATAGAATAAACCATATATGTTCCAAATAGGGTTGGGTTACTAAAAAAAATGTGGGGGGACTCAACTCTGTTCAAAAATACCATGTTTGTCCTCTCCCCCACTTATAAAAGGCCACCACTCTCGCTTCTTCTTTAAAACCTAAAACCACTTTTACTTGTAATATACATACCCAAATCACTTACCATCTCCAATGATATAATCCTAGAATCATATTTATTTTTCGGATGATGTCCCCCCTTGGAATGATTTAGTTCAAACATAAGGAGGATTCCCAATGAAGACACAATGTTCTTTAAAGAGCATCTTTATTTTACAACTTTCCCCCTCTCCTTAATTTTTCATTAATCAAATATGGTATTATAAAATAAATATATTCCATATAATTTGGCATATTTATAATTTTTTAATTAACAAAAACCATTTCCACTTTCATATAATGGGTTATGAAATCATTGTCCGTGTATATGGATGACTAATGCATCATGAACCAATGTCATTCATTCTTAGGTTACCACAATTCACGGTTGGGTATGATTATGGAAATAAATAAAAAGTATGATAAATATAAAATATATATATCTATTGAGTCATTATATCATATATAAAATTTTATCTTCCATTCAATAGAAGATACTATAATGTCACTTGTGTGTAATGAAGGCTGCCGCCTCATGATGTGATGTGATTCATCTTTCACAAACACTTTATATGGAATGTGATAAGGATTAAATTAATGATTAAATTTTATATAAATTAAACAGAAAATATATTCATCATTATGAATATATAATATATATTTTTTAATTTCATACATTTTCACCCACTTATAGATGATTACATCATTCGTGTGCCTATGGACTACCACATTCATGATGTGGGGAGATTCCCTTTTCATCACCACACCACATTTTCAATTTATATAAGTATATAATATGGTATATATGAAATTATTTTAGTTTTGGAAATATTATATATTACTTACCTTATTTCAATAATTATCATTTAAAAATGGAAATATTACTCAAGTGCACGTATGACCAATTATCTCTGTGATTGTAACATACTTCATTTTTCATAACAATGATCCATGAATTGTAATAAAAGTAAAATTTATTTAAATATATGATACTAATTTAATCATTATTAGTCTTGATATGATATAAACGTATAATATGTGTAAGGACATAACCATTCATAATGAAACATGCAAATGAAAACAAGGCAATCAAACCTGAAACAATGAAAATAATGAGAGTCAATTAACAAATATGTGATAAGAATTTATAAAAGGGACATATGTGACATTATAAAAATTAATATGTTATTTTTATGAGTTAATAACAACTTTAAAACCAAAATATATGATTTTAGAGCATTTTCATCCAAATTGATGTGTATGGAAAGTGGATTCATTTCAATTTCACTTAATTGAGGCATATTGGAATTCTATGAACCATGTTATTCTAATATAGTGTATATACATCCTATTTTACATTAAATATATTCATTAATAATTAATGGCATTTTAATTATCTATTTGAATTATATCATACAAGGGGATTTTATAAAAGTGTATTAAATGTTAAGGGATTTCTCAACTCTATTTTTATACATTTTGTTAAAATTCAAATTCATTTATTATGTAATTCAAATATTATGTGTATAATGACTTTTTATTACATTATTTTTGTATTTACAGTTATTTTATGTGGATATATAGTTGAAACACATAAGAAATTCATTTATTAATTCTCCCTTCAATGTTATGATCATTGTAGATGTTTATTTCAGAATCTTATTCTAATTGAGATTATTTATTTTTTAATTTCAATTGAAAATAATAATTTCAACACTTAATATTAAACCTAATAATTTTATTATAATATGATTAATCATGATATTTTTATGAAATAGTGAATTTTTTTCACTTTTTGGTACTAAAATTCACAGATAATTTTTTTGTGAAAATACAATATAATTTATCCTTTTATTCAGAAATATGTTTTCATCAAAAACCATGCTTTAAAAAATTTTTTTATCTTTTTAAAAAATTTTAATAGAATAAATTTTCATCCAATTTCACTCTTTATAAAATATTTTTAATGAAATCATATGTTGTTTTCAAAACTATTCCTATTTTTATTTTACCAAGAATGTGAAAGGAATCATATTTTCAATTTATAAACAAGGAACCATACAAACCTTTTTACAGTGAAAATTTTATGTTTTTTGTTAAATTTTTGGCACGTTTGGAACTACCCATCATCATGAACACCATTTCATTATAGATTACTTTATATTTTATGAGGATATTTTTAATTATTTTTATAAAAAATTTATTTTCAATGAAATTTCTTTTCAAAATGTTTTTTCAAACCATTAATAAAATTTTAATGATTATTGATTTGAAGGACATTTTTAGGGTATTTATATTGATCAATGAAAAAAAACCATTATTCATAATCCAATGGGTATAAGTTTATACAATATTTATAAATCCTTTAGATTTTTATGATTATTTTGAAAAAGGATTGTGTTGACATTCACTTTCTTGTTTCATTTTATAGTAATTAACATATAATTAAAATAATAACATTATTTTGATCATTAGAAATTTAATTTTTACTAATTATAAATAATATTTATCATGTATATAATTATTTAATAAATCACATTCCATTTTAAAATATGGTGTGTACATTGATTATTATTTGTTTATTAGGGGAAATATTGATAAATCCATATTCATTACATTATATATATTTTTGATGATACAGAAAATTGTTTATGAATTAAATATATTATTTGATATATGATGAATGAATTGAGACTGAATGATAATAGTGGGGTAAGATTAATGATACCCCCTCAGTGCATTGGTAGTCTCATGGGATAAATCAATATTCATTCCATAGTTAAAAGAGTTTCTTCCCCATATTTTTCAACTATATTGAAAATATATCTTAATAGTAAAGGTATCATATTCCTAAGAAAAAACGACATCAAATATTTATGCATTTAATTTATTAATATTTATGTTATTATTTTCAATGATATTTTCAATATAATATTATCTCTAGATTCGTTTAATTCTCATTTTGTTGAATAAATGATATGTGTTTTCACTAATTTGACATGCCATTTTTATGATTCCTTGTTCGTTAATTTGAATGGAATATATGTTCATTTATTTACAATGTTCTATTGATTTTTCCTTATATAGATAATTTAATATAATGTGTATTCAATTGTTTACCATGACATATGGATTATGCTTATAAATTCATGATTTATTCCACTATAGTTAACCCTTACTGAGAATTTATGTTCACCTTTATTTGTTCCCTTCTCAGGATTCCATGTAGTGTGTTATGTTTGATATTCAAGGATATGAAAGACATAATAATGTTATTCTTGAAAAAAAATATGTTGTAATTTTTCTATTCAGATGTAATATGGAAACAAAATATGTAACTAGCTTACCCAGACTACTAAACTATTCGATCCTTTAGGATACTATTCCTTGTGTCTTATGATAATGTAATAAATTAGAAAGCCACATTTGGTTACTCATATTAGGGTCCATTCAATTTTATTTTTTTGTGAATAATTATAAGAAAATATAGATATAATAAATTGATAATAAGGGTTTGAATATTGAGATAGAATTTTAATGGGTAAAAAATTATATAGTAAAATGGTAACACTAATTCACCACATATCTCACTTCACTTCACACATTATCATCCACGTTAATTTATATCAGATCTAACCTATTACCCAATATTTGATTCTGATTTATTTAAAAAATTATACAATTTTTATAATGTGTGGATTTATAGAATTTTCAAATGTTCCATAGATATATATTTAAATTCCCATCCATATTCATGCATAAAAAGAGGCTTCAGTCATTAGATTATATAATAGAAAGAAAATAGTGTCCTATTATTAAAGAAAGGTATTAATGTATAAATAAGACACACCTAAACCTGATGTTTGTTAAAGTGGGTGTATAACTCAGTTTTTTCATAATGAACCATTTGATAAATCATGTTCATGATCATAATAATTCGAAGATTATATTCCTAGGGAATCATGTATTGATTTTTTTCTAATGTTAAGGGACATCCTGAAGTGGTCACTATTGACTTTTTCAAATGTATACATGCATTTTTCAAGGACTTGTAGGATTAAAAATCAAACATGAACTTGAATATTGATCTAATAGGAGTGGAATAACTGAAAAAGGCGAAATAGTGAAATAATATCATTTAATTATATATAGAAATGAAAGATAAATTAATTTTATATAATGTAAATTTTTTCATTTCTAAATAAAAATATCCAAAAAATATTATTATATTAATATTAATATTATAAAAAATAATTAAATAAAATTTTCATGCACTGAATGAAATCATCAAATGTTAAGTATTATCAGTTTCAAATCATGGTTAAAATAATTAAGGTGGTTTAAAATATATTCAAATAAGTAAAATAAGAATCTTGAAAATTTGATGAACCTAATGAAGATGGAATAAAAAAATGGAGTGAAATTTATTAAAGGCATAAAATGTACAGTAACATTGAGATTTATTTCCTTAGAGGTTCATTTTTTGAAATATGAAAATCACACAATACGACTCTTATGATTAATTTGAGAAGACTACACCTAAAAATAATACACGTAAAAAGATTCAAATAACCCAAAATTATAATTTAAGTGGGTACATGTTCATGAAATCATCTTTTGTTCAATCTACTATAGTCTTATGGAAAATGGTTACCCTTTTCCATGAAAATGTTCTATGGAGAATGTTTTTTTAATAACTATTATAATATTCATGAAAAATTCTAGACACATATGGGTGGATAAAAAACTAGTAAATCCACCACTATATATAGGATTTTTGGGGGAATGTGTAAGAAAATTATATCCCTATGAATAAAGGAAAAGTGCGATGTTTCTACCCATGAGTATCAAGGAATAAAATCTTGAAGGACAGGAACCCAATGCAATAGAACATGATTAACTAGCCATTGTGGGTAATAGTGGATGTTTCAAAAGAATTTAATTTCATTTTGGAAAATTTCATCAATTATTGTATATTATATAGAAAATTTATGAAGGTGGATTATATCTAATGTGAAGAATAATTCAACTATAATGTGGAAACATTAATTAAAAAATATAAATCTATCATTGAAGGACAAAATTTTTGGTATTTGATAACATCTATTCTAACATCAACCTATATGGTCTCAATTATAAATTTATTTGGTTAACATCAACCTAAAAAATTTTATATAATGATATGATAAGGACACCTTAATGGAAGGGGTAGAATAGTTTAAAATTTCATGACTCTTCCTTAAGGTTCATTAAACACGTTGATCAAAATTTGACCCAATAATACAACTAAAAATAATACGACAAGAATGGAGGGATGTTTATTCTACTATGGTATAAAATTATAAATCTTGGACTATTGAAAACATGACCTAAATATTAACATTTAAGGATTAAAACAAAATGAAAATATTTAAATAATTGAAGAATGAAATACAAGGATTGGATTTATTAAATACATCAAAGATGTAGAGTATTAGAAGTTTCCTAAAGGGGGTAACACAATTTTTTTAATGTCTCTGATTTTCAATTTAATTTTTTTATTAATTATATGAAATTATTTTGAGACCATACGCTTTGACAGCACGTGATTCTGAGGCCCAATGACCCAGAACAGAATTCTAAACATTTTCAATTTCACTTAAGTAAATGTACGAGTGGGTTTTTATATCTTTTGAACCAGTGATCAGAACAAAAATCCGAGGGAACCATTGAAATCCAAACACTGAGATTCTCTTAGAAAGGATTTAACTTTGATCGACAATGGTCAGATAGAAAAGTTATTTTTGGGAATTTTCGAAAAATAATAAAATAATATTAAAAAGTTAATTTATTTATTTTCACAACCATTGTGTAGCGGACAGTGGCACTATGGTGAAATGATGAGGCGATGAAAAGGCTCATTAATGGAATGTCCTTAATGGATCATTTATGCATGTGTAACTACTACACTATTTCATAAATGAAATAGTGTAATGACAAAAGGTCGTATCATAAAAAAATCTATGACCTCTTTACTTTTTATTAAATTAATGCATTGGAGAGTTGAGAATTAAACACTGGGGATTATCTATCGTACCTATGACATAATTCCACTTCAATGTAGAATGACGAACACTGGTAGGATCACTAGCAACGTCAATTCCTTATGAAAAATGGGACTGGGAACCAACGAATGCATTCGACTTCTTGAACCATCGTCAGCGGATAGATTCAATGTCGAACATTGATTGAGGTAGGGGTTGTTTTGGTTTATGTTTTTCCTATTATTCATTTTAAACAATAAATGCAGATCATCCCACAAACAGGTTGATCCGTGGATGGACCATCCTTGTTGGAGGGTGTTGTTTCTTTGGTTTTCTTTTCAGGATTGTTTTATTATTGTTAGAAAATAATACCCAAGCCTCACCAATTTAAATTTATAACAAAGAGGGCATGGTCCGACATGAAAAATTCCCAACCCCTCATCCTTAGGAGTTATTGGTGAAAGAATCTTAGAAATAGTGTAAAGACATGTTCAAGGCCTTCATAGGGAAGGAAATAATTCACATCGGTTGTAGGTAGAGTCGGTGTGAAGAACATACCAATGGAGTGGACTTGGTGGTGTGTAGCGGCAGCTATGGGCGGGGGGCGGCACGCCATGATGTCATGCTAGGTGGAGAATTGTGGCCAGCCTAGTACCTAGCAGAACAAAGTACCGCCAGCTCTGCCAGCAGCCGGTGGAGGCGGACGCGGCCGAGTGGCCACATCGGTTGAGTGACATGCAATTGTGGGCCGCCATCATTGGAAGAATGTGTCCTTAAACCCCATGTCGAATGTAGGGTTAGGCGGGGAGGCGTATGTGGTCACCTACCACATCCTGGGTGGGAAATGAACATGTCTGCTTCTAGCCGACCGGGTAGGACAGTAGGCCAAACCCGCCTAGTGTTCCAGACCCTTTCTTGGGGTCCAGACCCGCCGCAGCAGGTATGACTCCTCCTAGTAGGTCAGACCCACTCTAGTGTGCCAGGTTAGACCTATGGCCCAATAGACACGACCCAGGGTGGGTTGGGTCCGGGTCTGGTAGGTGGACCCAGGACGGGTCAGTCTGATCGGGTCAGACCAGACCCAGACCCCACTGACCCCTTTTAGAAAAAACCTCAATATTTTTTAAACCGTTTGTCTGATTGAAGATCCATTTGTGGTGTTAGAACCCTAAATATGAGGATGTTATTTTTGAATAATTTATTAAGGATTTCATGAATGATGAAATTAGATGTCTAGCTTGAGTAGCAGTTCTCTTGGAATCGAGCACACTAGGTGAGGAAACACTATTGTTGGAAGAGACCTAAAGACTACTAAAAAGAGACCTTGTGTAGATCAGATACTATGGCCTAGTTGGAAGAAGATTCTATTTGACCTAGTAGAGCTATATTGGGGAGTGACTTCTGTGTGACCCAGTAGACGCATGATACTCGACAGGATGATTACCTCAGTATGACCAAGGTGGGAAGTGGCATCTGTGTGACCCAACAAGCCCACAGTGGGGAGAGGCTTCTGTCTGACCCTGCATACCCGCGGTTCTCATTAGGGATGAGTACCACAGAAGTCTCAAGGTTAGTGTAATGAAGCTTCTATGTGAATCAGAATTCATACCGTACTCATTGAGGATGAGTTCTCCAACATCATGATGTGTTAGATGATAGGACTAATGGTTCTACTTTCCAACTCTAGAACACACTTGGTGTGAGCTATATTGATTCCTGATCATTCAAAGTGATCATTATTTGTGGTTTGGTTTGGGATTGCTTTGTGGTCATTCTTATTTTATTTGGGTTTCCTACTGAGTATTTTCTTACTCACCCTTGAACGGGCTTCGCCCACACATGTTGATTCATTTTCCGACGACCGCCACCTTGACAGAGGACATGGTGGCCTAGGACCCAGTGGGGACCTGTGAGACCAGGAAGCAGGAAGTACTTCTACATCTTCCAAAAACTACTCTATACTTACCCATCAGGTGGGTTTTCACTAGATGGGTATCCAATGTTCCTTTTGAATATTCCTATTTTCCAGTTTGTGTTTTTTTTTTGTTTTTATTCTGGCCAATTTTAAATTCAGTTATACTTATACCCAGTGGTTATTTATAGTGGCACACTTATTTACTTTTCAAGATTTGGGATGTGGTTGTGTGTGTGTGCATACAAGTACTCAGGAAAATTCCTCCCACTTGTAGGTTGACACCTTCGGCACTAGTCACCAACCCTTGTCCTTTGGGAGGCGGGCTTGGGGTATGTCACAACACCTGCCCCAGGGGACTATTCATGATAATTTTAGTTAATAAACATTTGGAACATCTAGTAATAATGGGAACATTAAAAATGAATACATTCCCATTTTCCAATCCAAATTATGAATATATATATATATATAATTATTGTAAAATCATAAGGTATTGTAAGATTTAAACCAAAAAATTACTCCACATGAAGAGGAACTCGAATTTCTTGAGTTTTTAAAATGAAATAATGATCTAGGAGTTCATGAAAATCATTATTATTGATGAAAATATACTAAAAAATCATAACAATTTTATAACATAGGTACCTAGATAAATGCTGTTATTTATGACTAAAGATAAATAACTATTTAATTATTGTGATTTACTAGATAAGGCCAAAAATATACTTATATGTATGATAAATAATGAAGAAAGAAAAAATAATTTTCTTTAACTGAAGGTTTAAATATGAAATGTGATAGAAGGATCTTACATTTTGAGTTGTATTTAATTTGGTGTAGAATTTATAAGAGTGTATTGGTTGAATTGAATATCCATTCATTATTTATAACATTAACATAAATATTTTCACCTTATTATTATTATTCTTCTTTGTAATAAGAATTCAAATTGATAGATTAAATAGTAGATCTATATTGTTGGGGAAACTATATAATATGGTGAATCAACCATCACTTAATGTAATAACTACTACATCTATATATATATTAAGAAATGTCTATGTAGTTAATTCAGTAGTAGTGTAGACATGATGAAGAGTGAAGGAGGGCCTCCCCAGAATGTGATAAGAAAAGATAAGAAAGATTCCATTTGAAAATAATTGTTGTGAATCAATAATTATAGATAGTTCTCACAAAATTATAATGTGGATATAAGATAATCACTTTCCTCTCAAATTTAGAGTTGATTTTTTTAAGGGGGAATAAAGGTCAAAATGGAAAATACCCTAAAGGGTAAAACACATATACCATAATTTCTTGATGTGTTTGTCGAGCTCCATAGTGGTGAATTTGTTTCAGAAAAATAAGTTTTATCATCCCAAAGTATGAGTAATTTATATTACAATTACAAAATAAATTGTTTTAATAATATATATATTTTATAAATATCTCACTACTTCCATATAAAAAATTTTAATAAACAATTTTATATATATTTTTATCTCATATAAAAATATATATTATTAATTAATGGGTAAATTTTAATAAAATCTGATATCCCCCACCCATGATAATTTCGATGTAATATTCAATAAGGGGATAAAAGTTGAGAAAAGAAGATAATTCAAGTTATACTAGAATCATTATATGACTTGGAGTTTCTTCCACATTTATTACTTTTCAAATTATTTTTAATAAGGGGGAATAAATGTAAAATTTTTTATAAATACATATTATCATTTATTAGTATGAATTAATTAATGGTAATAGAGAAACATTAATGGCATAGATTGATGAACTCATCGATTTTGATGGTCATATTTATTGTCAAAAATTATATCAATATATGTTTTGTTGTAAAATAGTTCCCAATTAATTATAATATATACAACCCCCATGGGTGATGATGGTTTTCGTTGAATGAGGGAGATTGAAGTGTGAGATGTATCTTGTAGCTTGAGTGCATCAATTTCAGATATATTGTGTCATAACATTTTATACATGAATATATTCTTCAATCATTATTTGATACTACCATTAACATTTTTTATTTTTTATTTCTATTTGTGTTTGGAGAAATTTAATCTCATTATTAATAAAAAAAAATTTAAAAAAATATTTCCAAATGAAAAGAGTATTGTTCGTAAGAATAACCCACATTCTTAAAAATTAATCTTTTTATCCATGAAAAATTTTTCCTCCAAAAAATTGTTATTCCCTATTTTTTTGGAATGATAATATGGATAAATTTATAATATTTTTATAATTAACATTAACCATATTCTGGTATATTTTTTATAATCTTTTAACAAGGTTTATTTTCAAACAATAGTGTTTCAAAATAATATTATAAAGTTCATCCTATCCTTTCATAATCAAATGTTTTATATTTTTTCCACATTTTCTGATAACCATTATAACTTATCAAAGATATTTTATTTATAAATATTTATAATAGGGTTTCCAATTTTATTCTATTCCAATCATCAAGAACATTATTTAATGTAAATTTCATTTCATCTTTTAAAACAATGTTTAAAAGGGTTCGTAAAACAATATAATTTTCTTCAGAATATTTCATCATGGGTTGGTATATCATGAATTTGTATTTTTTTCATACTCTATTATTATTATTATATTATTACTTTTCGAAAATGACATTATTTTTATATAATATGACCTCTTATAGTTATGTTTTATGATTTTTATTGAAATTTTATAAAATCTGTAATTTTTTATGTCAGGTCATTGATATATATTTATTAATGATTTTACGTGGAAAAAATATATTTGGATGATTATGTCCACTGTACTATATCATCTTAGATTAAAATGTTTTAATATTATGTCTCATGAGATGGTAAAAAATTCCAATAAAGTATTTTTCAAATAACCACAGACATGATGGGTTTGTAAACATTTTCAAACATGGACATAATTACTTTTTTCACAGAGAAATGTTAATAATGATTCTTATCATAATGGTTTTACTATTTTTATGGAAATGAAACACTTCCATTTTGTTTATAAAATTATGGAAGAAAATTTATGATGCATTTAATTTTAATGAAATGCATTCTTTATAATATTATACATTTTTTAAGTATTCCATACTTTTATTTCATGTTCACATATTGTATCTTTTGTTTTCTTTCCTAATGATTTCTTTATGATAATATATTTCCATAAAATTCTTTATATTAATTATAATTTTTATTATGATTTTTAATTACTATATTAAGAATATTAAGCATTCTCTCCTTATTTTATATTCTCTAATAAATTATGATATGTTTTCCCTTACCAAAATTTTAAGCTCGATATTTATTATGTCTCTAAATTCCTTGTTTATGATGATTATAATAACATGTGACTTATATATAAATGGATTTATAGAATCATGTTTATGTATAAATCTTTACAAGTGTTCCAAAAAAATATACACATATATCTAATCTCTATAAAATTAAACAATTAAGTCCATGGGTTGTGAAACTTTTTATGACATATATTACTAAAATAATTTGATTATTACATTATAAATATTATATTGAACATGGGGGAGACTGGTTGGTACCAAAAAAGAGTTTATCTATATTTTGGAAATTAGTTTATAGAAATTTTTTGAAACCAATTAGGAAATTACTATAAGGTGAGGATAAGTATTAGATAAAATATTGATATTTTTGGTTTTGTAGATATTGTGTGGTTGTGCCAGAAATTAAAACCTTATCAGAATACTACAAGTGGATTCATACTTTTCCATGGTGGTGACAGTAAGTAATAACCCAAAATAGGGAATGCTGGGTATTAACATAATTTCAAACTAGTGTATGAAAAACATGCTTAACTACACACCTAGATTGATAATACTGAGGGTATTAATTGATTAATAACATAATCATTACTAACCCTTTTAAAGGATTTGAATATAAATATCCATGTTCAGATGATAAGATAATCATTGATAACCTAGATTGAAATGTAGAAATTGAAATTCTACTATATTCATGTCATTTGAGAAACCATCATCATTTGTTTTTAGTTTCAGTTTTAAGGTATATTGAATAATTTATGTATATTCATTCCCTATTTCCTATTTTTCAACGTAATTAAAGGATCCCAAAACAACTAAATTAGTAATGGGTGAAATGGATAATGTTGAGACTCTCCTAATGGGAATCAAAATTATATTTGGGATAGAATGAAAATACTCATTAAAATACTCACCCAACCATCTCAATTTGATGTATGCTACCAAAATTATGTTGAGCTCTCAAACACACCAATGAGGAAGAATATAACACCCCAAGGTTTTATAAAATAATTGATATGCACAAAACACTGGGTCTCTACATAATGAAATGTTGGATTAAGGATATAGTTTTAAACTAGGCATTAAACATAATTTGTCCACTTCTATGAATTGAATTTCAAGAAATTGACATCTAAGATTGTGATCAGTAAATTATTTTGAGTTTGATAGAACCGACTTGATTTTTTATGAATAGTAACATACCCTTATGAAAAGTAATATGAATAGTAATATGAACCTTATGAATAGTAAATTGTAGTATTATTATATCATGTATTGGTTATAAGATAAAGATATATTTATTAATTTTTCAAGGTGATATAAAATCAGTTATAGTTTTAAAATAATTATTATTTGAATAAATTATAATTTTATTAAAAAATTAAATTAATAATATGTAGAAAATTATTTTCATAAAATGGAGTTCATTTTTTAATTCTAAAATCAAAAATTGGTTAGGTTAATTTTTTGGATTTTTTATTAAATTCATGAATTTTTGATGAATAGTTAAATACAACAATTTACCCTATATATAAAATGAATGTTAAATATGCTATTAATTGTACCATTTATGATGTAAGAACCATTGGTTTGAAATCACATGCCCTCTTTACTATTTTAATTAACATGAATCAATACTATACATAGTCTTGAGAAAAAATATTCAACTAATGATTAAAATAATCGATAACTTGTCCTCTACTCCCCTAGAAATACCACCCTCAACCACACTTCCTCTAAAACCTCAATAGATTTTGTAATTGTCTAAATTCTATCCAATAACCTTTACAAGGATCTACCCCACATCCACGACCTTCTTGTCTCACAAAAAATCCAAAAGAAAAGGCCTTAAGGAGGATCTCAAGGTGAAGATATCACGAGGTAAAAATCCACTTCCATTTTCTTGTGTTTTCTTTTCAATTATTTTCTTTTCTGATACTCTATTCACCTCCCCTTATAAAAGTGGAATGAAATATCTATTATTATATATAATCTATATTTTTATCTTGATTATATAAAAATTCAACATCATTTTTCCTCTCTTATTCCTCTTATTCTAACAATAAAAACATCGTTTGTGATGTGACGATTTACCGACATCATTGGCGATGTGTCTTAATTTTCCATTACTCACATCAAAGAAAATTATAAAGAAATTTCAATGGTTGAATCATATTATAAATTTTATTATATTACCTCTCTTATGTTCTGTAATTATCTTATATTACTAATATTAAAGGTATATGATGAAACACATTCATGATTATTGAAGAACCACCAAAATGATCTAAACAAATATCACTAATTATTTATTTAATGATTCATCCCCATTACATAAGAAAAATATTATTTTTGGAATCATTTAATATTATGGATACATATTAAACCCATTTTATTCCACTTAGCAGGCTTCAATTCCATTTTAAAAGAAAATCCTTTACGAATTGACCTTTGAAATCATGTAAAGGATGCTCTTGAAACAATGGAAATGACAAAATATTATTAATAAGTGGGTAACATGATGTTATAAAATTATCATATAAGGTGTCATAAAAATTATTATGCTTTGTTAAAATGTTAATAACACCCATTTTATCAATTATATTGGAGGTTTAAACATCTTTTAAGTAACAAAAATGCACGGTAAGGTAATTCTTAACCCAATTTCCATTCTTTGGGTTAACCTTATAGTTCATTAATAATGTAAATTTAAGATTATTTTGTACAATTAACATTGATTATATTATGTGTTATTATGTTTATTTATAATTTATAAAAATATTCCTTTCATCATATTAATTCTCATATCAATTATATGATATTTTCAATGGACTTTTCTTTAAAAAATCCTATTTAAAATTTCTATTTTTACGAAATTCAAAATGACTATTTTGGGAAACTGTTCGTGTTTTATGATTATGTTATTGTACTTATAAATTTTTTATGATAATGGTGTTACTTATATCTCCCTCTAATTCTTTGGTAATGTTAACATTGGAGTGATATTGTATTGTTACTCCAAGTGTAACTACGATGGTTACACCATAAGGTAGTCGTGAGGGTTACATTATATTGTAGCTATGAGGGTTACAAATCATATAGTATCTATGAGGGTTAAAAATATAATTATGTAATTATTGAAGATACATTCATGATTTATTTATGTTTTCTATGTTTATGGAATTATCATTTTTCACAAAGTAAGTATTTGATACATTATAGGTGAGAATAATGTATTTGTGAAAACGATTTCATAAGTTTACAAGTATTCATGGGATAATGGTTTTTTCCTTCTTTTTAAATCTATTATTGAAATTTTTATGCTCATCTCATGATTTTAAATGTTTATCACTAGTTATAAGTATGTTTAGGATAAATAAGGAATTCAATTTAAATTTTATGAAGATTTTTCAAAGAAAACATGTTTTTGTTTTGTGTTCAAAATTTTATGTTTTGGAAGAAATGGATACTATTTTAATTGTACCCTTTTTTTTAATTGTGGGTTGGTACTTATGGGTTATGTCCCAACATTATAAAAATAAAAATGGAAAATATCATTAGGAATGTAAAAAAGTTAAATCTAGTTGAAATACCTAGATTATGTAATGTTAAAGGTCAGGTCCTTAAAGTTGTTATCAAAGGCCGTTTTAGATAACTTTAGCTATTGGTATGATATTAACAGAATACCTTAAATTATTTTTTCTTAAGTTTATATTGAAAATGTATAGAATTTAATGATTAAATTTTTATATCATCCATGTTATGTCTATTCAGAATGGCTTTCAGCATAAGAAATAGGGATGCTGATGTTGGAAGGAACTGAGAGGCTAATATCATTCCAAACATGCAATTGGGATTAGATTGAATTGGAACGGAGTAGTATGTAACAGTATCGGATCATCTTACATGGGAAATAAATGGTGGTGTCATCCATGACAGAGAACAACCAGAGCTAACACAAAGGAACAAGATGACAGGGGACCATTTTTTGGGGAAACTCCCTCATGATTTTAATGGATCTTATGTCCCAGTAGCTACTGAAGGATGGATTAATTCTCTTTATCTGATATTAGATGTTATTGGATTTTTAAATAATCAAATGGTCTGACTTTTAATTTAACTTTTTGATGGTGAAGCATATATGTGGTGGTCAATGGTTAATAATATCTAGGACAAATATGATATTGAAGCCTTAGAGTGGGTTGAATTTAAAAGTCTTTTGAAACATATTTTCCTATGTTGGCTTGACAAATGACGGAGAATGAATTCATTGAATTAAAGAAAGTAGAAGAATATTTAGTGGTCATATTTTAATAAAAATTAACCCAACTAAAAAGGTAGGTTTCAAATCTTCTTCAAGATCTTGATAGAAAACTCGATTGCCATTAATCCTGATTGAAGCTAAGATAATAAAGGGCATTAGCCTCCTGAGAATTCAATAGTTATGAGAAACATATTTGATGTGCTGAGAGGGTAGAAATGGAGTTTTTTGGTTATAACTTTTACATTTAAAATAAATAGAAAAAATGGTATAGATTGTAAGTGAGGAATAAGAATCAATAAAATTAATATAATGGTATGATATTCCAGTTTCTAGTTTGTGAAAAGTGTGGTAAAAATCACCCTAGGGAATGTCTTACTAAAAATAGGAAGTGTTATTGATGTGGTATTCTTGAAAATATGGCCCAATATTATCATGAAATTTACCTTAATATAAATTTTGATAAGAAAATTATAAAGTGTTTCAAATATGCTGAGATGGGTCACTATGAAAATTCATGCCCTAAGAATGATCCGAGCGAAGGAAAGGAACCAGAATATAAGCAGAAAGGTGTAGTGATATCCTTTGTGACTACTTCAGTATATGTCGATCCATCCAATGGAGTGGTATCAGGTACACTATTTATCAAATTTTTCTAAAGTCTTGATCGATATAGGGTCTACACATCCCTTTATTTATGATAATGATTATGGTTAATTGAAAATATCACCTCAAAAAATTAGACCAAAACGTATTATTAAAACACTAGGGGAAATGATACAGAAAAAAATCATTTTAGGAATCTTCCAATTATTATCTGTGGAAATAAAATACATTAAATCCTGGTTTTTTTCCATAGTAGAGTTTGATGTCATTCGGGGCATGGATTATCTTTCTATTTATCATGTCTAGATTGATTGTAGATCTAAAGAATTTTATTTCTTAGAGTTTCAGTTTGTATGAAATAACAAACCCATACAATTAATAACATTTTAGGAAGCTGATAAAATTTTGAAATATGGAAATGAATGCTACTTTTATCATGTTATGGAAAATAAGGGAACTATTCATATTAATGATGTGCCATTGTTAAATGAATAACTTGAGGTTTTTCCTAATGAGTTACCTAGTGGTATACCTGATTGGGAAGTTGAATTCACAAATAAATTAGTTCATGATTCAAATCCAATTTCAATTCCCCCATATCAAATGGATCAGATTCAACTTCTTGATTTGAAAAATCAGTTGTTGATGTTTCTTAATAAAGATTCATTTATCCTAGCACTTCACCATGGGGAGATCCTATTTTTTAGTTAAAAAGAAAGATAGTTCAATGAGAGTTTTCATATCATATAGATCACTGAATAACATTACTATTAAGAATAAGTATCATTTTCCTCATATTGAAGAATTTTTTGATCAGCTCTAGGGAGCTCAGTATTATTCCATGATTGACATGGGATCTGAGTACCATGAAGTAAAGGTTAAATAGGATGGCATTCCAAATTTTGATTTTTGAACTAGATATGATCATCATAAATTTTTTGTTCTTCCATTTGGGTTAACTAATGAACTTGATGTATTCATGGATTTTAGGGATTTAATATTTCATGAGTTATTGTATATATTTGTGGTTGTTTTTATTTATGAAATTATGGTATATTATAGAAGTAAATAGGAGCATGAAAAACATCTAAGGGTCATTTTTCAAACCATAAAAGAAAAGGCACTATATTGAAAATTCAGAATGTGTGAATTTTGATTGCAACAAATTTCATTCCATTATCACATTGTTTCTAAAGATGACATAATTATTGAACATTTTAAATTGAATGTTGCCGAAGAATGGCCACGATCCACAAATATAATTGAGATTCAATGTTTTCTTTGTTAGGAAGGATATTACCAGTGGTTTTTTTAATATTGATGACGGTTAACTAGTGCACAGACTAAGTTAACTCCAAATGGTGTTAAATTCATCTATACAAAATAATGTCATGATTATTTTCAAAAATTGAAAATAATATTGGATAATTCTATAGTTTTGACCCTACCTTCATTAGATTGTGAGTGTATCATCTATAGAGATTATTAATTAAAGGGAATTGGTTGTTTTCTGATATAGAATGATCAGGTTATTTTTTACACTTCAAGACAACTAAAAAATAATGAGTTAAATTATCCAAGACCTAATTTGTAATTAGTAGCTTCGGATTTCACTTTAAAAATTTGGAGGCTTCACTTATATAAATCCAAATATGATATATATATTGACTTTGAATTCCTGATGTATATATTCATTCAAAATGAATTAAATTTGAGGTAGAGAATCTATATTTAATTAATAAAGGATAATTATTTCATGATCAATTAACAACCTAAAAAAGAAGACAATGTGGCATATTGCTTGATTCGAAAACATCATGTATCACTAACAATGTTATGGCTAGAATAGTACCCCTTGATTTAGGGTTTAATGAATTTGGGCTTGGAATTTACTGGTGTAGGAAATTCCTCTTTTTCTATTTTAGTTTTTAGTACATCATCTTTATTATAAATAATTAAGAAATAATATAAGGAAGATAAGGAGTGATAGAAAAAGGAATAATTGGTTAAAATGGGCAAGTTTATAGAATTTAACATTGATAAAGATTATGTTCTATGATTTGGAAAGATATTATAGGTTTCTTATGATTACTATATGAAGAATGAATTGTTGTGAGAAGATCATATTTCTCCATTTTCCTTTCTTCTATGTAGGAAAGATATGTATCATGAACATTGAGAGTTTTATTGGTGGGATGAAATGAAAAATAAATATTTCATATTTTACCATGAAATGTTTGACATGTCAATAGGTTAAATCAGAGTGGTAGCTACTGAATCGGGTTCTTTATCCATTACTAATGATAGAATGGAAATGGAAAAATATATACATTGCCTTTGTTTTGGGACTACAAAAAACATGATGAAGTAACAATGGAATATAGGATACTATAGACCGATTGACTAAATCTTATCATTGTTTTTCTATTCAAGATACTATTTGTTTGGATCAAGTTTCATGACTATACCTCAAAGAAATTTTTAGGTTACATGAAGTTACTGTTTCAATTGTATCTAACCATGATCCTAGGATTACATTTAACTTTTGGAAAGGCCTTCAGAAGTCATTTCAAAGAGAATTAAATTTCATTACAACTTTTTATCCTTAATCATGTGGGAAATATGAATGGTTGATTCAGAATTTGGAGGATATTCTTCGAGCTTTTAAAATGGATTAGTAGGGATGTTGGGATCATCATATTTCCTTAGATTATTTTTCTTATAATAAACGTATTCATTCAAGTATACATATGACACTTTTTGGGGAAATATATTGTAAGCAATGTTGAACTCTATCTTTTTTAGATTAATTCGAGGAAGGAGTTTATGAGGAAATAATTAGTAGAGAAATTGGTTGAAAATGTGAAGATGATCTAGTAACACATGAGGAAAGCTTAGATCAAGTTTATTTTTTTTGAAAATAATAATAGGAAATACTTTTCTTTCTAAATAGGTGATAATGTTTTTTCATAGAATATCACCATGGAAAAGTGTTATGTGTTTTGTTAATGAAAGGGAATATGAGTCCATGGTTCATTGGTCCTTATGAAATCTTAGAGAATATAAGACAAGTTTCCCACCAAGGAGCTTTTCCTATATGTCTATCTTAGCTACCCAACGTTTTTCATGTATCGATGTTGAGACAGTATGTGCCAGATTCATCTTAGGTTTTGAGGTGAGAAGCAGTTCAGTTAGAATAAAACCATTCTTATGAAGAGAAACTGGTTCAGATTTTTGATCAAAGAGAACAAGTATTGCGGAATAATGTAATCTATCATGTAAAGGTTTTGTTGAGAAACCACATGGTTAAAGAAACAACTTGATAATATTAAAATTATATGAGGTAAAGGAACCTTCACTTGTCTAATAAGTAAATAAAAATTAGTGGATACAATTTCAAGAAGGTGAGGAGAATATAACACCCAATTTTTTTAAAAATAAATTTAAATTAATGAAACCCTGAGTCTCTACATAATGAAACTATATTTTAAGGAGATAGTTGTAAATTATCCATTAAATGTTATTTTTTTCTTCTATGATTTGACTTTCAAAAAAATACATCTAGATTTTTGATCAATAAGTAATTTTGAGTCTCACAGAACCGACTTTATTTTTTTGGTGAAAAATAACATGCTATTATGAATTATAATATGATTTGTAATATTACACTTATGAATAGTAAATTATATTATTACATTATTGTTTTATGGTTATAAGATAATGATATCATGATTAATTTCTCAAGGTGATATAAAATGGGTTATAGTTTTAATATTATTATTTTTCAAATAAATTATGATTTAAAAAAAACTAAATTAATCATATATAGAAAATTATTTTCAAAAAATGAAGTTCTTTTTTGAATTCATCATGGTTAAAATGAGGGTGAGTTTTTGAGATTTTTCTGAAATTCATGAATTTTTTATGAATAGTGAAATACTATAACTTACAATATATATACATTTTATGGTAAATTCAATATAACTAATATCATGTACGATTTAATCGCCCTTGGTTAGAACTCATATAACTTCTTTACAATTTTTGGTAACATGTATCAAGTCTATTCACTATCATGAGAAAAAATATTAATCTAAGGATTAAAATAATGGTAAAACCGTCCTTTCCTCCACTATAAATACCATAGAAACCCCTCTTCCACTCACACCTCTCAATGAATGAGAATTTTATAAATTCTACCCAATCCCCTTCCCAATTCTCTTTTCCACGTCTAATACTTTCTGGTATCACCAAAAGTGAAAAACCAAAGGACTTATAGAAGATCTCAAGGAGAAGAGATCAAGAGGTAGAAATCCACTTTCATTTTCTTATGTTTTCATTTTAATTATTTTCTTTTATTATAAAATCATCACATCCCCTTATCCAAGAGGTGTTAAATCTATATTATTATATATATTCTTTATTTTTTATCATGTTTATGAAATAATTCAACAACATTCTTCCAATCATATTACTCTTATTCTAAAAATAAAAACACCATCCTTGATGTTTCAATTTACCAACATCATGGACAATGTGTCATCCATTTCCTATTACTCAAATTGAATAAAGTTGTAAAACATTTAAATAATTTACATAGATTTTAAAGTGTATTATATGACCTATCTTATGTTCTATAATTAATGTATATGCATAATATTAATGGTATTGGATGAAAAAAGTTCGTGATTATCGAAGGACTTCCCAAATGATCTACATAAATTTCACTAATGATTCATCCTTATAACATTTATCTAAAAAGATTTATATCATAATGTAATATTATTTAAACATATTTTCACTATTTCATTACTCTTCTAGAGTTTCACTTCCATTCAACATAGAAATCCATTACGAACCGACTATGGAAATCATGTAATGACTATATTTGAAACAATGGAAATAACAATATATTATTAATAAATGGGTCAAATGATATTATAAAATGATCTTATAATTTTTTATTAAAATTATTATACTTATTTAAAATATTAATAACACCATTTTTACTGTTATGCAAGTGGTTTAAACTTTTTTTAAGTAAGATGAACATGGGGTAAGATGATTTTTAACACAATTTCCATTCGTTGGGTAAACCATCATCTTCATTAATTATGTGCTACTAAGATTATCTTGTCTAATAAGTTTTGTTTATTTTATTTATTATTATTTTTATTTACATTTTCTAAACATATTCCATTCATAATATTAATTATCATATCAATTATATGATTTCATTAAAGGAATTTATTTAAAAAACCATCCTTTGAATTTAAATTTTTACAAAATTCAAAAAGAATGTTTTGGGAAAGTGTTATTGTTTTATAATTATGTTATTTTTCTTGGGTATTATTTATGAGAAGGTTGAGACCTATATCTCCCTCCAATTCATTGGTTATTTTTATGTTGTAGGTCGACCGTATGGATACTCCAACTGTAATATTGATGGTTATACCATAAGGAACATGTGAGGGTTACATTGTATGGTTACTGTGAGGGTTTCAAATCATATATTTGTAATGAGGGTTAATATTTTAAGTATGTAATTCCCCAATATAACATCATGTTTTACTTATGTTTCATATGTTTATGGAAGTCTCATATTTCAAAAAGTAAGTATATGATACTTCGTTGGTGAGAAATATGCCTTTATGAAAATGATTTCATACGTTTATAAATATTCATAAACTAATAATTTCATTCATTAAATTTATATAATTCAATGATCTTTTTATGCTCATCCCAGGTTTTTATATGTTTTTAACAAGTTATAAGGACATGTAAGAGAAACGAGGAAGTCATGTTAAATGTTATAAATATTTTTGGAACAAATTATGTTGAATTTTTTTGGACAAAACATTAGGTTTTGGAAGAAATGGATATTGTTATAATAGTACACACATTATATGCTTTTGGGTTGACATTTATAAGTTATGTCCAAAATTTCTAAAACAGTAAAACAGATATATATTTTGGAATGTAAATATATGAAATCTAGTATAAATAACAAGATTATGCAATGTTTAAGGCCAATTCCTTATAGATAAACTCAATATAAATACATTTATATGGAATCATACAACCTTGTTTAGTAGGTCTTCTCATTTAGTCATTTCAAAGTAGTGGGAATATTAAAGTTGAAATATATTTTATATTCTCTTATTATTTGACAATGATATGGAACTTTTTAACATCTAATATTTTGAAAGTGATGTTGATTAGTAGTGGCGTCTTATTAAGTATACAACAAAATATGAGGATATAGACTCTAAGGAATGAGATAATTTGAAGAAAATATTTTTCAATGCTTCTTTTACACAAAACAATTTCCTGAACTTAATGAGGTAGTTCATTTAATATTTAAAAAATATGAATATACTGCATCATGTAAAGAAAATTTCATAAGGCTCACAAGAAAATTATCTTATTTCATATCAGATATTGAGAGAGAAATTGAGCAATTTATTATTATCATAAGACTAGTCTTAAAATAGAATTGGAAATAAAAAACTCTAGTATATTTGAAGATATTGTCTGATGTGTTACTATGAGAGAGATTGAAACTAGATATTATAAATATTATTGGGAAAAGAAAATTAATTTGGAATTTCTTGGAATGAATAATGATATAACACATAGTGGGAAGAGATTAAAATTTCTTACATGAAATATATGTCAAAGAAAGAACCAATGTAACTTCCTTAAGGGACTTGGATGGTGTATTAAAGGTGGTGAAGTAGAAAGTCACGACTAAAAATATTAACCTAGTTCTAAGAGGTTGATTACTGAAATTTAAGAGAATAAGTATTCTACTAATGATCCACTAATACTATAATTTATTATATGAAATGATTTTAGGAATTATGTCCTTCAATTTCCAACCTCTTAGTCAATATATTAAAATAATACCCTTCAACCTCCCTAATTGAGGGAAAAAAGAAGTCAATTCTTGTTTACTACCACTTAGGTAGGTCCTAATAATGCAGTGTTGCGAAGTACACTAAATTTATCATCTAGATCTACATGTTCTTTATTTAATTATACTTAATCAGATTCTATTATTGAACACAAGTTTTATAGAATATGGAATCACCACTCCAATCATTGGATATTAAACTATATGGGAAAACCATTGGTGGAATAATGATAACTTCTGATATTAATTTATCTACTCTAATGGAGATTAATGGGATGAAATTTATTGATGATCTAATTATTATATCCCCTGTTGAATTTCACTTAATTCTGGGTATGGATTGTCTTTCAAAACATAAATCACATATCATCTATTAGGTAAAAAATAAGCCTCACTTCATATCCCAAATAGTTCTACTATCATTTATTTATGAAAGGATTATTATAAACTCCTCATGGAGGAAATATTTATAATATGGGACACGATAGAAAAAACAACAGACTATTGAATCATATGATCATTGAGGAAGTCATGATTAATAACATTCCTATTTTATATAAATATAAAAAAATCTATTTCTAGATTAAAAACCTAGAATTCCCTTGGAGAATGAGGTTGAAATTGTATTTGAACTCATATATTGATCTATAGATATCTCAAAGGGACCATATTGGATAACTCTCATTGAATTATAATAGTCAAATAATAAAATGGATGAGAATTTAGATAATGGTTTTGTCCTCTATAGTGCTTCACTATATTGTGCACCAGTACCCATTGACCAATATGAAGTGTCAATGCATATTTTGTTTATTATATTCAGAATAATAAAAACCAGATAAAAAAATCCTCTAACCAGTATCAACTATCTATTCTATCAACATAGATGATATTAACATTTCCCAACGATTGAACATTGATATGGATATCATCAGTAAATGTTTAAAAGGGAGGATATTTATAATAAAACATTCCATAAAATGTACATACTCTTTGTGTTTTTAGTGATTCCCTTTGGAATATGGAATTATCTTTTTTATATTCATCAATATAATGAATATATTCATTAGATATTACCTTGATCATTTTGTGGTTATATTTAAAAATGATACTCTTATATATTCAAAGAGAATGTAAAATCATGATGATTGTTTTCAAATTGTGTTAAATATATTGAAAAAACATAAAATGGTATGAAAAAATTATAAAATGTGATTTATAGAAAATGAATGTATCATTCTTGTGTCATCTAATCACTAGAAAGAGAATATCACCTGACCCGTCAATGATTTTAGTTGTCAAGTAAGGTCTTCGACTGACTAATGTAAGTGAGAAATATACTCTTCATGGGATAGAAATATGTTACCAATTATTTTTGAATATGTTATCTTGGATAGAAAACCATTAACCATGTTGACATGGATGGGAGAAAAATTAATTAAATATAAGAATACAATGACAGTTTTTTGAAAATAAAGAATTATTTTGTCACTTCTACAGTACTTACATTAGCCCATAATAGGGGTTGATTTTAATATACATTGATTCTTAAATAAAGAATTCATGATATATCCTCACACAGGTTGAAAATATAATTACTTATATTTAATTATAATTAATGAATCATCTGAAAAATTAACGAACACATTATTTATAGATGATAATAGTGATATTTGAATTAAATATTTTCATAAATTATCCCAAAAAATAAAATTTTGATATACATATATTAACTAGAAGATAATGAACTATATAATAATATATAAGGAATATAACATGAGCCAATAGTGATGGTAGTAATTGATAAAATATTAACAATTATCAATACATTATTACCCAAATATGGAAAATTAGGTTGTTGATGTTCTAAGAAGGAAATACCATGCTACTTTATTCATGGTGAGGACTTAAAATGACCCAATATCATGTATCTTCATAAGATGAATCTTGAATTCATTATGAGAGGAGATAAATTCTATATTTACTTTCCCTCATATCAACCTTCCATTCATATAATGATTAATGAATCTCAGATAAATGATATAGTGTAATAAAAAATGTAATGAAAACTATGGAGTACCACTTTGATAATGATGGATCAATAATCTTTAGAACCTGAATATTTGTCCCATTATAGAAAGAGTTGAAGATGAGAATTTTGTATGATAAACATCAATCCTAATTCAGTATCTATCGTGGAATATAAACAATGTATAAATACCTATAAAAAACTTTTATTTGGATAATATGAGGAGGGGAATCTTAGAGTATATATATAAATGATTTGTATGAAAATATTTAATTCTCTAGGAAAAAATGTCTAAGGGTATGCATGACCCATTACTATTACAGTATAGAAATAGGACAATATCTATCTCGATTGTATCATTGGAGTCCTTAAAATATCTGGTGGAAATTATTATATTTGGGTTGTAGTCAATCTATTTATGTTGTGAGTGTGTTTTATTACCATTAAATAAGATTTATCCATTGTATAAAGAACCGTGAGACCTATAAGGTGAGTTTGGAGGCTTTATGAAGTAACACTATTAATGTTATCTAATTGGAATTTGAGGTATATATCAAGTTTATATTGATGTATTTAGAAATACCTAGAGATATAGATTATTTTTATCATTGAATATCATTCTCAGAAGTATTTTATATCTAACAGGACAATTCAAACTCTATAGGATATACTTGGATCATTTTTTATGGACTAACAAGGATGTGGGAATCAACTAATACCACAATTATAGTTCTCATATAAAAATAGTTTCACTTTTTGAATTAAAATGGTACCATATGAGGCACTTTATGGGAAGATATGCAGGAATACAACTTGGTAGGATGATGTAAGAGAGAAGAAGCTGACAAGACCTAACTATTTTTGAAGAAATAGGGAGAATTTTCAAATTATTCAGTTGAATATAAAGGAGATAGAAAGTCGATGAAATGTTATGAATATATTCTTCAGTGATATCTAGAGTTTGTAGTAACTAAGAAATTATTCATTGAAATATCTTAATAAAAGTGATTTATGATATTCGTGAATAATGGGGTGGTGAGACCTGTGTATATAGGTCTCTCTGAGATCATTGATCATGTCGAGGTCATAGACTATCATTTAACACTCCCTACAATGCACTATGAGTAACATGTTGTGTTCTATTTATCTAATTAAGTAATTAAAAACCAGATCCATCACATTCACTGAGATTATATATTTTCCAACTATAATGTAAACATTTATATAATGAACAAACAGTAGAAATATATGATTGAATAGAAAAGTTTTGATGGAACATGACCACTCATATAGTAAAAGTGATATGGTAGAATCATAAATTTGAAGGGTATATTTAGAGACATAAGTATGTAATGAGTGAGAAATACCCATAATTATTTTCAACCGTGTATTGACATTTCAATTATTAAATTATATTAAGTGGGTAGAATGTAATGAACCATGATTTCTTTTATTACATTTTCTTCACTAAATAACATGTAATTTATCTTTCATGAAACATTGCTCTAATACAATAAAGTATGATACACAAATAAAATTTTAAAATAATACCATTATATTATATCTATTTAATTGTTTGGTTTTATTAGAATTAAGAAAATTATAAAAACAACATAAAAGTTATAATATAACAATAGTAATTTTATTCATATAAAAGACATGTTTCTTAATTAATTGTTTCTGTGTACGTATACTAAAATTAGTTTATCACTTTATGAAACTTAATATAAAATTTAATTTTATATTTTTAAACATAATTAATAAATTATGCATGTGTTTAAGATTTTTTATGCATAAATATTAGGACTCCTTAGGTAAATTTTATATACCACTTGAAAATTGGTTATTTTTTTAAAAAATGATACATTTTTAGATATTCTGTACATTTAATATTAAGTGAATAAATAATATATTTAAAATATATCATATTGTTTACATTTATATTATAATGAATTAGAAACAATTTAATGGTATTAAATGTTAAATAATATTAAAACAACTTAAATATAAAAACATTATTTTCCTACAAAAACAACTTCACAACTCTTTGTATTTTTTTAATTAAATGTAAATTTTATCTAATATATATTTAATTAGGTTAAATGAATCCAAAATTTGGATTTGAAACATTGGAATTTTGTATTAGGGGGAATTTTATATTTTTAATAGAACAATAACCAAAATTATTGATTTTTAATCAAGACTAATATGAGTTAAATAGGTAAATAAATTATAAAAAAATTAACAATTAAAAGGTTAAAAATAAATTATAGAAAGTTTTTAGGTATTAAATTCATACCAACATATCTCATCTACCTTTGTTAAAAAATACATTTATCTCACAATAACCACCAAACATATATGGGAACCCATTCATACCCCTTACATAACATTTGTTTTAATAGAAAACCCCATCTTTTTCAACAATAAATTGTTCTCACTCTAACTCATTAAATAATTCCTCTCTAATATATAGGCTTTGAAAATGAATATCCCTTACCTATCACATTTAAAATACATACCATTGAGTTAAGAATGTTCTATGGAGTCCTCTAAAATTAATTAGATACATAAAAAGAATGTTTTCTCCTCTTCCTATTTGTGATTAATGTATATCTTCTATGATAAACCCACTGAGTTTCAATTTATTATGATTTTATATGTTCATAAAAAACCCTTTACTATAAAATTTATTCCCAATTGATGAGATAATAACCCTCCCCTATTAAGAATATCATCTTATTAGAATTTATGTATAGTTGTTATGATATCAAAATCACTGGTTAATACTCTCGCTCATTTTCCTAATTCAGGCACTTCCATTGTTATAGGACATTGATTTTATAATCCATATTATATATTCCTCATAATGGTAATATATATTCTATAATTTGTATGTTCATGTTTTGAGTAATAAAACATAATATCATTCATAGATATCCACAAAAAGGATGTTTATAAATGGTTGTTAATATGAAAATTTTGCTAAAATAGGTGAATAATGTAGTTTTTTGTTACACACAAGGACATATTAGGATCAACATTTTGAGAAATAAAGAGAAAATTTTTATCAACTAAAATTTTGAAATATTGGTTTATAACCTTTCCTTACTAATTATACATTTCAAGATTTATTTGAATATAAAATTCCATTATATTATTTGATATTTCCTTTTATTTTATATGGAAATTATTTCTCAGTATAAATTTCAAATTATTTGAAAAAATCATTTAAATAATAAAATTATAAAATAGGTAAAAATAAATCCCTTTTATTAAAATTAATATTTTAATCCATTATTCATTTTTCCATCCATACAATGTTTTCCACAATTTTTTGGAAATATAACAGGGAATTTTTTATTCTTATAATTATTGTCACTCCATTTAATAAATAATATTTTCTACTCTTTTTCTGATTGGGTTTTCAAATAAATATTTGTATAAAATTATAGAAAAGAGTTTTCCATTGATTAAAAATAATGTTTTTCCCTTACACTAAGCATTTATTTGATAAAATTTATTTTTTCTAAATGATATTATATTTTTAATTTTTTATTGGTTTTTCAGAATTATTCTATTTCCATTTGGAATTTTTTTTGTAAATTGATATTATTCTCTTATAATAATGTTTGAATGATTTTGTGATGATATATATATTTTAATTTCTATTTTCCCTACAAGTATTTTTTATATTTATGTGATGATTTTAGCATCCTATATAATATATTATTACATTAATAAATTAATAAAATGAGAGTTTTTTTGATAGCCTACGATCTTCTATGTTTAATTTTATGGTGATTTTTGAACGTTTAAGGAACTTACTCTTTTACGTGGGTTTATTCTGACATGTTTATGATTGATTATAGGTGGAACACATATTTATGTATATAATAATGGGAGGGGTCAAATGGGACCCTCAATACATTGGTATAGGATTGTATCTCTTGAGATTGTGAGTTAATTATATAATGTATTTGTTCACAAATGCATGTGAATGATGCGTTTAATAATGTTTTCCACTAGGAATATAAATATTGTTTACACATAGGAATATAAATGATGAGTTTTTTCAAAAATGCATTTTTATTCATATTATTATTCCACAACTCAATGTTGTTTATCAAATTATGTAAAACTTTCAAGATGAATTTAATTATCATGAAATTATATGAATTCATGTTTATGAATTTCTTATGTATTATTTACTTTTAAGTCATATACAAATGTTTTTTTTTTGCTTTTTTGATACTATTTTTCTCTAACATGATTTATTATTATCATATATTATATTATAATCATTTATTAATATATATATATATATCCTCTTACTGATGTTTCCTTCATCCTTATGATATAATATTTTATTATATATTTAATCTTTACTATGTGTTCTAGATGAAAACATTCATATTTTTCCAATCCCCGTGTTTTTTATATGGATTAGTAATATAAGTAATATTAAAAATAATCAAGTGGATATTATAGTGAAATTATTTCAAGTGTCGTAAAATAACATGTTTACGTAGATAATCACTAAGACCGAAATACTTTTTTATTATTTTCAAACACTTTTAAGAAAAGTGAGAAACCCAAAGGCACTAACAATCCCAAAAAGCACAACCAAAGCCCCTCCAAATTTGAACAAACAAAAAGACCCCAAAATAGTAAAAAGACTAAAAATCGTAATTTCCATACCCGTCACCTCCATCAGTGCATGAACTCCCCTCCACGGTGGTCATTCCCCATTTAGAAGCCATATTTAAAAGCCTCATGAAATCACCATCATAGTCCCGCCTCACATCTTCCAGAGTGATTCACCCGAAACCATCTGGCTTTAACAGGCTGCCTTTCCTGAAAGCCAGGGACACCCCATGGTCCCTCTTAGAGAAGGCTCTGGTGCACAAAGTTCGATGTAGATAGGAGTAATCCATCCTAACTTTTCTTTTTGTAGTAGCAGATTCCGCTCCTCCGTCCTCAGTCCTTGGGTTGTGTGAATGTTTATGATTTTTTTTAAATCATGGGATTGTTGTTTTATTAATTTAATGTTTATATTGAGTTACTTTTTAATATGTATATAATGGTTGAGGAACATAGATTTAAGTTCGTTTAGTTATAATAAATGATGAAATATAAATACTGTAGGAGAGATATTCACCCCATGGAATATTATTCATAATGATTTTTATATAATATAGAATATGACTAATGGATTAAAACATGATGTGTGTAGATGTGGGATTAGAGTTATAGAGGAATTTTATGTTTTAATTACTTCAAAATTTATAGTATTTATATGCTATATGACTTTGGAAATAAGGTTGAAAATACAATATAATATTATTATATTTTCTAAATCCATTATAGTTATTTTATGAAGTGGAAAATTTATTGGGGAATCCCTAAAAACATTTGAATATATTAATATATTATTTGATAAAATCTGGAATTCTATGTAGAATGTAAAACCTTAACAATGGCATGGAATTCTTAAAAACATTGCTCATTCCAAAAATTGAGTAATTATTGAACTCTATATATATATGTCTCTCTTATTATGATACAAAAATTTTAAAAGTGCTCATCATAAAAAATTGAATTTTTTTTGTATTCTTATGTTTTATTATAATAAGGGATATAGAAAATTCCATATATGTTTTAAGGGATACGTACCAATTTTTTTATGGTACATATGTTTTCCAACATAAATATTTCAAAGACAAAAACGTTGTGAAATTAATAAGAATTTGAAAAACATTAATAACTATAATTAATTAGATTAAATGTGGATAATTTTTGAATATTATAGTTTATATGTGAATTAGTTTTTTTACAGACATATCGTTAAAATTCAATAAGATTACTAGATGTTAGAACGTGTTCCAGAAGGTGGTTTCTAATTAAAAAATAAAATATTCATAAGTATTTATTTAATAAAATATACATCACAATTATTCAGTTGTATTATTCCTTGTAAGGGTTGGTGTCCTGAGAACCAACTGTTTTGTACTTTGATTACATGAATGTTCACTTATTATATATTGTTCATTGTTCTGCATGACTATAATATAATAATGTCATGGAATATTTGTTGCATTGATAAGGTCATGGAAGATCCCCGCTATGATAAGAACCTTGAAATTCTATATTCTTAAATAAATTTCTACGGTTGGATGACATACTATGATAGGACACATAGTATACAGACTGTCATGTCTGAGTACTCGTAAGAATATGAGACTCTCTCTCATGGAGTTCGCACTTGGTAATCTCCAAGTTGGTATATTATGATAACAGAACCTCCAGTAGAAATTACACATGTTTTGGTGTCATCGGACATTGCTATCTATGAGCGTTTGTAATGGTCCTTAGACTGGAATATTATTATTAACTCATGTCATGACTCGTGCACTTAGATTTACTGACGAAAACCATCACGCAGACAGTTGGCGGGAAGTAGGGTACGTTGGGTGCATCACGAGTGACATGTTGTTAATGGATATGTCAAGGAAGGATTTTTCCCTTCCATTTATGAAAGTTGATATCTCGAACCTTTGATTGAAATTGAACTATCGCATTAAATTCCATGGCCATGGTGTGAACGACGAGTTTATTTCAGGTAGTTAAAGAACGATGGATCAAGCATATAGGTTTATGACACTTCCATGAAACCAGCTTGATGAGATATCAAGACAAAGGGATTAAATTACATAGTAATCATTCATATGAGGTGACACATCAATGCGGTATCAACTTCTTTCTCTTGGGTTCCTTGACCCATTACTAGAAAGAAATCTTGGACTTTAGGCAAGATCGCCTAATGTAAACGAGAAAGAGGCCTAGAGGGTCACACACTAAGTGTATTCAAGTATCTCAAGTAGATTGAAGATCATTCCCGTATGTGGTTTAATAATTTTTCAAGGAATCATAAATCGTTTTAATGATGTAAGAAGAAGGAAATGAAAAACAAGATATACACGCCGTGTATTAAAGATTACAGGCCATGTAATTTTTCATCGAAAACAAGTACACGCCATGTATTAATAATTACACGCTATGTAGTATTCTTTATGGAAATGAAATGAATAAATGAAAAAAATATATACATTCCATGTACAATGAATGTACACACCATGTAGTTTTCAATGAAAAACAAGTACATGCCGTGTATTTATTAATACACTATGTGTAGTATTTCCAGTCAGGATGTTGAGGATATTATATTGATTTAAATGATATTTATTATAATCAGTGTGGGATCATGTCAAAGAATTAATTATTTGACATGGGGGTTTTAAATAAGAGTCAATGAAATAAATAAAACACATAACATGTTTATTTATTGTCATAACTCTACAAACTCAATCCTGATTATAAATATCCTCACAACCCCACCTCTTTTCAGACACACAAGAGAATCGTTGTGCACAAAAACTCTGAAGAATTATTTCAAGGTTGAAAGAACCTCTTTCTCCAAGAACACTATCAAGACTGAGAGAGGTCTTCTTCCATTGAATCAAGATGATCTAAGGCGGACAACGCAAGCAAAGGTTTCTCCACGCTAGCACCCAGAGACTCCTTTGGCGACGTCCAGAGATACGAGGTGCACCTGTGGATCACCTCTAGAGAAAGTCTACACTTTTCTTCTGCAATGAAACAACAAATCACATCGGAACGTAATAAAAAACATCAATGAAGAAAGAACACCCCAAAAGGTTTTTCTTTTCAATTAATTAAATTAATTATAATAAACTCGTAATGATCCTACTTTGTGGTTCTAGGACTTTCTATTTCTTTTGTCTATTTCTGTGATTCGATCCATGGAGACTGGCGTTTATCGTCATATTGAACCCAAATTGATCATTGATAATGAAAAAAATCCAAGTGGAAACATCCACCCATGCACTTCCGCTGCGCCCGGAACCTTCAAATGGTATCAGAGGGAGGTTACAAAGTTGATTATAGTTATTTTATTTTTGTTGATAATTTACACATTTATATTTGATTCAATTCGAAATAAATCATTCAATAAATCTGAATAAATGAGATATGTTCTTCATCCTTCATTTCTCAATTCACATCCCAGAAACGACCTTTTTATTTTAATTTTGATTAAAATAAAAATGAGGAACTCATCTGTAGGAGTCGCTCTTTCTGTCTATATAACATGGGATTACACGACGGGTAATTAAAACTACCCGCAGTGTACTTAGGATAAAAAAACTGGTACTGGTCCACCAAACCATGCTGTGTGAATTGAATATGCCTAAGTATTAATCACGCCATGTTGACCAGAACTGATCGGCGTGTGGAAATCAGAATACACGGCATGGATGTTGGAGCAACACGCCATGTAGTCCATTCCGGACCAGGTGAAACCATGTACAAGGATAAGCTGCGTACCGCGTATACAAGATCGCCAAGCTGGTTACTTCATAACAAGGAAGTACACACCATGTATGATTTATCTACACATCGTATACCCCAAAATTTCCAAAGTACATAAAAACATTCCAAAGCCCCAGGCGTATACGTTGGATAAAGAGTGAAAAGAAATACACGTCGTGTAATTATAAACTACACGCAGTGTAATTTCCAAAAATGGAATTTCACCAAGTTTCCTCTAATGTAAAAAGACCCATACAAGGAATATGGATGAGAAGAATCTCAAGGAAATTCAGAAATGAATTTAAGATAAATAATTGATTAATTATAAGATCATAATTAATTGAATTCGAGCGCGACTTATCTTAAATGAAAAAACGATTAAAAGAATTTGAATTCTAAATTTGTGTAAATTTCATTGCATGCGATGGATTATCATGAGTTAGACCAAAGACCCTTTGTATGTGTATGGTTTCATTTTAATTTATTTAATTAAAATTTGTTGGCCTGTGAGCGTTCTTCCAATAAAATGTAGGTCCTATTTGCCCATGGTTTCTTTAATGTAAAAACATGTAATGGAGGATCTACCAAGCCAGAGAAGATGGTTCAAATCCGGAAGCTCAGGTGAAACAGATGCAAGAAGATACAAAGGTGGACAAGTGGGAGATTCAAAACATGAACCATCAGGTTTAAGGTGTTTTTCCTAGGCTAGGGTTAGCTTATCAAAACTGCTGGATAAGATAACCAATAGAAGTTCATGACCATTCTATCTTATTTTATTTCTGTATAAATTGAATGTTTTATTTATTATGTATGCGTTTTCGTGATCACATAGTTAAGAAAATGAACAAGCATGCAATGATGGAAAAAATAAAAAATGGACTATGCATAAACATTGTTAGAACATGGTTAATCACATAAGCAAGCATCACATAATATTGAAAAGAATGTGATAATGAAAAACTACGCATAAAGGATTAAAATCCCTCAATACCATATTATGTTAGACTTAGCCTTCTGTTACCTGATTAAGGGAAAGACTAAAAAAACTATGTGTTTGACCAACCATTGTTGAGACACTTACATTTATAAAGGAAGCCCTTATGAAAGGTTTCAGGTTGACTTAACTATATTACATCAGGAGGAGTAGCCCTTTCTAGACTTGATGTAATATTGGAGGCAAGAGTTGCGAAAATCCATGTCAGGATTTCAGGATTGGGGAGTCCACTCAATAGATCATGGAACTGTAAGCTCACAGTTGGCAAAGAACTGCCTACCTAAATACCTTCAAATAGCTTGATCAACCTTTGTTCGGGTTATGTAAATGGGAATATGGATCCTTTCCACTAGAATGTCAAAGCAACTGGACATTCCGAGTTCAATGGTGAGGGCCATTAGTACTTGATAAAATAGTTGGAGAATTAATTAATTAATTAATTAATTCTCATAAAATGTAATCAAGAAAGTACGGATAAATCTGCTATTTTAATTTATAGAATCGATATGACAAACTCGTCAACCACCTTTTCTCTGCGATCAATTCTGGATAAAGACAATATCCTCACTGATAGTAACTTTCAGGAATGGTTTAGGCACCTTTGGGTTATCCTATTCCATGAACGAAAGTTCTATGTGCTAGAGTCCTCGCTTCCTAATTCTCCTGCCCCAGGGGCAAGTGATGAAGATTTCCTGGTTTATGATCAACATTTTAATGATGCTCTCGATGTTCAATGTTTAATGCTGTCATCTTTGTCTACTGAGCTCATTAAAGTCTCATGAAGACATGGATGCCTACAACATGCTCAAGAACCTCCATGGTCTATACCAGGAGTGATCAATACATGAAAGGTTTGAGATCTCCAAGGATCTATTTCAGAGCAAGGATGGAGAGGGTTCCCCAGATGGGCCTCATATAGTCATGATCATTGGCAACATTGGGCACTTGGAGGTTCTTGGGTTTAAACTCCCTGAAGAACTGGGTACCGATATCATTCTCGCATCACTCCCCCAGAGATTCTCAAACTTTTTTGTGAACTTCAACAGGAACAACATTGAGAAGTCTCTGTCTGATCTTCTTATCCTTATTCGCCAAGTGGACAATGGCAAGAAGCATGCAAAGCCTTCTGTCCTCATGGGGAATAAAAGGAAATGGATGGTGAAGAGCTTTAAGCCCAAATATTCTTCAAGGCCTTCCATGAAAAGGAAGATCAATGGGGAGGAAAAGGAACATGATGCTGTTTGTTTCCCATGTGGCAAGAAGAGCCACTGGAAGAAAAACCGCACCCAGCTAGGGAAGCAAGGGGAAGCTTCAGGTGCGTTTGTTATTGAATGCATTCTATCTGTTTTTACTAATTGGGTATTAGATACTTCTTGTAGTGATCACATTTGTATCCAAATACAGGAAACAAGTAGATTCAGGATGATTGATCGAGGGGAGGTAGATCTACGAGTAGCCAACAGAGCCAGACTGGCTTCTTTAGCTGTTGGGGACTACCACCGCACACTACCTACGGTGATGGTCATGGTTTTGAAAGGATGTTATTATGTACCCACTATAACCAAAAACATTATTTCAGTATCCATATTAGTTACTGATGGATTCATCTTCATGTTTGGATGTGGATGTTGCTATTTTTATAAATATAGAATTTGTTTTGGTAGGGCACATTTATATAACGGCCTTTATGTGTTAAACTACACAAACCAAGTAATGGAAATCGATAACAAAGTTAATTAACATGAATCATACCACACCCAACTTTGGCATCACCAGCTAGGTCATGTCAATGAGAAAAGTTTGACAAAATTACATCAAGATGGGTATTTAGATTCTTTCGAACTAAAACCATTTGGTGTATGTCATGCGTGTCAACATGGAAAAATGTCCAAAGCCCCATTTAGTGGGAAATGTGAAAGAGATAAAGAGCTTCTAGAATTAGTTCACACAGATGTCTGTGGACCATTTCTAGTTGAAGCAAGGGGTGGGTTCTCATATATCATAACTTTTACTGATGATTTTAGTAGATATGGATATATCTACATAATGATGTATAAGTTAGATTCTTTTGATCAGTTCAAAGAATACAAGAATGGAGTTGAGAACTATCTTGGTATGAAGATTAAGAAACTCCACTTAGATAGAGGAGTAGAATATCTTAATCAAGACATTATTGTTTTCTTATAGGAGTTTGGGATTCTATCTCCACTCACTCCTCCTTACACACCGTAGTGGAATGGTGTAAGTGAAAGGAGGAACCACACCCTGTTGGACATGGTGAGATCAATGATGAGTCATGCGAGTCATCCATTATCCTTTTGGGGTTATGTATTACAAACAACATTGCACATACTAAACCAAGTACCAACTAAATCGATAAATGGTATTCCATACGAGTTATGGAGTGTACGCAATGCCATGTTATCAAATTTACATGTGTGGGGTAGCGAAGCATTTGTTAAGGCCTCTTTAGGTAACAAACTTGCACCCTGAGGCACAAAGTGTATCTTTATAGGATATCCCAAGGAAACCAGGAGATATTACTTATACAACCCCTCAGACAAAAAGGTTACAGTGGAATGACACGCCATATTCTTTGAGAGGGAGCACATCTCCAAAATAGATGGGTGGAGCGAGATAGACTTCGATGAAGTCGAGGTTTAAGATACACAAGATTTGGTACAAGAACATATTCCACAAAGCCCCATGGATGAACAATATGTTCCAGAGACACAAGAACTGCGTAGGAGCATGAGAGAGGTGAGAGACCAGAATCATATGGTTTTCCTGTCACTGAGGATGGTGACTCATTATTGGTAGACAATGATGATCCTCTTACCTACATGGAAGCAATTGAAGGCACAGACATTGCCAAGTGGCAAGAAGCCATGAATTCTGAAATGGATTCCATGTACCAAAACCAAGTCTGGATTTTGGTAGATACTCCAGTTGATGTAATGCCTATTGGTAATAAATGGTTATTCAAGAAAAAACTGGACATGGAGGGGCATGTCAGCACCTATAAGGCAGGACTGGTTGAAAAACGTTTTAGACAGCATCAAGGAATTGACTATGATGAAACTTTTTCACCGATTGCGATGATGAAATCCATCAGAATACTATTGACCATTGTCGCTTACAATGAATTTGAAATTTGGAAAATGGATTTCAAAACAGCATTCCTCAATGAGAACCTCCAAGAAGATGTTTACATGACACAACTTGCAGGGTTTGTGACTCCAAAGGATGCCAACAAGGTATGCAAGTTGTAGAAATACATTTATGAATTAAGGAAAGAATCAAGGTCATGGAACATTTATTTTGATGAAGCTGTAACGGAATTTGGATTTGTTAAGAATGAATGTGATCCTTGTGTCTACAAGAGGTTTAGTGGAAGTGTAGTCATTTTTCTAATAGTATATGTTGATGACATATTACTAATTATAAATGAAGTACTTGTCTTACAGTCAGTTAAGGCATGGCTGCATAAATGCTTCTCTATGAAAGACTTGGGTGAGGTAGCATATATTCTTGGGATCAAGATCCATCATGATAGATCCAAGAGAATTCTGGGCCTGATTCAATGTACATACATTGAGAATATACTGAATAGATTCAGTATGGAACAGTCCAAGAAGTTATTTTTGCCAGTGTCACATGGCATTCATCTTTCCATGAAAATGTTTCTTCAGACACATGAGGAAAGAAAGAGAATGACAAGGATTCCTTATTCATCTGCGATTAGGTCAGTCATGCATGATATACTATGTATGAGGATAGATGTTTCATACACATTAAGTGCGGTAGGCAGATATCAAGCTGATCCAGGAGACTGCCATTGGATGGCAATCAAGATTATCCTTAAGTATCTGAGGTGTACTAAGGATATGTTCCTGGTTTATGGAGGAGATGAAGAACTAGTCATCAGTGGACATGTAGATTCTAGTTTCTAGACTGAACAAGATGAAATGAAGTCGCAGAATGGATACATATTCAGTTTGAATGGAGGTGCAGTGAGCTGGGATAGCTCAAAGCAAAGTGTGGTGGTAGATTCTACAGTAGAGTCCGAGTATATCGCAGCTTCTGAGGCAGTATGGATGTGAAGATTCATCCAAGAGTTGGATGTAGTACCAAGCAGTAAAGATCATATCTGTAACAGCCCAAGATTTTATGAAAAATATTCTTTTTAATTTCACTAATGTCTTGTGTTGTACGCTACACCAAAAGGAGCTTGCACAACACGCATCCTTGACTTGCCTTGCATTACACGCAATCACAACTTTCCTCGATAGCGTGTGTAGTACGCAATACTGAGTTTCACTAAACAACGATATTCTATTAAAATATTATTAAAACTAGCCGTTATGAATAGTAATAACCACTTTTTAAATTTTAGAAATTTTAGCTCTCAAAATGTACTTCATTTTTGGATTCGGAGTATCGAATTTATCCTAAGGTGAAATTTTGGTACTTTTCGGATAACTTTCATATTCTGATGAATAGTGAAAATTACTAAATTATAATTAAAAACAACTTTTTTAATCGAAATAATTAATAGTGATAAATTATTAATTTGAGTGGTTTTAAAGTATATTTAGAATATATTTTTACAATTTAATACAATGTTGGTCATTGAATGTAATTTCACATTTAAACCAGACATAATCAAGTGTCAATCTTTTGATAGATATTGTTTCTTAAAAACACGCTATTTGTTTTAACAGCGGGATTTAATTATAAAATTAATGAAACTTCTATGTTATGAATATGGTAAAATAGACTTCATTTTTGAATTCGGAATATGAAATATAGCTTAGGATGAAATTTTGGCATTTTTCTGAAAAACATCAATTTTTGATGAATAGTGAAACTACTAAGTGGTAGTTAAAAACTGAATTTTTCATAAAACTTAATTTTACCGCTTCTGGGAATGGAATTTCAAAAATCCGAGAGACACGGTTGATGTCTGTAAGTAAAATGTGGTTCAATGAGATGAAAATAATTTTTGGTGAATAGTAACTTTTTACTTTTATTTACCATGGTTAAAAGTAAATAGGGAAATTAAGGGTAAGAATGATATTGATATTACCCTAACACATGTACTAATTCTATTGGACAAGTGTATCTCGACCAAAAACAACCTTAAGTGTAAAATATTATCATTTAGGCCCACTTGGGTTAGATTAGGACATTTATTATTAATTTATTTAAAGAAGGGTTAAAATAGTTAAAATCAAAGTTTAATAAGTAAATCATATTTAATATGGGGTTATACATAAGCTAAATTCGACTATAAATATTCATTAGAAATCTAAAAAGATTTCCTATATAATGGTATTTTATATGTAATTTTTAGACATTAAATAATATAATTTATTTATGACACAATGATGATGTAGTAATTATCTTATTAATGAAATATTGACATAATTGATGTTATAAACACAAAAATAAATGTAATTTGAGACTTTTTATGAATTACACTAATTTTCTAGGTTACTATGATATATTATTGTTGATTTAATCAACTTGGTTCGAACATATAATTCTGTTATGACTTTCACAAAAATCATATATCAAATAGTGTCAAAATTGACACAAAATAGTTTTGAAATCAAATATTATATTACTAATAGTTATTTTATTCCTAAAAATCTAAGGTTCGGACAAATGACTTAGATAAGGATATATATATTAATAATAAACAATTTGGGGTTCGTTTGGCATGTTATATTAAGTGTATTAACCATATAGTGTAAGAAAACATAAAGACACGGTAAAAGTTAAATTATTTAACTTAGAGTTAAATCTAATTGATAAGGTTACAATAATACCCTAAACTTGTCTAAATCCTATTGGATGGTATTATTTGGACCCATACACACTTTATCTTCGAAATAAGACCCTTTGGAACCATTATAAACCGATTTTGACTTTAATATAAAATACTATTTTGAGATATTCCTAAGGTGCCCCTCTCCTCCCTTAAAAAAGGGCACCTCCTCCCCCTCCTCCTCACACCAATTTGAGCACTCAAGCTCGGCCAAACCCTGCCAAAATACCTTCTCAACTTTCCTAGTATCATCATAGAGGTCCTGGTCTTCTTCAAAGACCATCCTTAGTTCTTTATGTGGAGGCTAAGAAAAGGCGCGTCAAAAAGAGGTAATATCCATTACCGATCTTTTTCAATTTCTTTCTTCTTCAACTTCTTCTTCTTTAGTTGTTTCATGATAAAGTAATAAAATCAGTATTTCTAATATACTGATATGTTATTATAAATATTAAACAACTCTAATTAACCTTCTATCCATCCTACGGAAAAAGAAAATCACCGCGCGTGCGTACGTACGGAATACCGTCTCCACGCCGTGGTGTAATCTATTTTCCGCCACCACATTAATTGGATGGGTATAAAGGTGTAATGAGTAACTATATATGATTATTATAAAGTGATATTGATACTGAAATAGTATACATACACTTCAACACAATTCCATGACCATGGGAACGATATCCTCGCTCGTGCGTACGTACGGACTACCGTCTCCACGATGCGATGAGATTCATTCTCAATGATTAACCATTCATGAATGATTATAAAGTATTTATAATAAGTAATAATGCAATATATGACCTAATAATGATACTGGAATTATTTATATTTATATTTATGTCATCTACTTAATTCCATTCAATTCAATAAGGAAACGAAAACATCGTTCATGCGTACTTACGGACTACCGTCTCCATGAACGGTGTATTTCTTTCCATTTACTGATTTATTATATATGTGTATTGTGAATATATATATATAAATCATGTTTTATATTCTGGAATTAAGTAATCATGATCTAAGTAATAATATGAATAATTACAAGTTAAAAACACGAACGACAAATGAGACGATTTTACCCAAAATGCTTCTTTAACATGGAATTTACAAAAGAACGGGTAATATAAAGTCATAAGTGAACCATATATGATATCATAACAATGAATATGATTCTGTAATAAGTTAATTACATTATTTAAATCATTATACAGGAGGTTCGGACACTTACGAAGCAAATCAGACTTAAGGTAAGGGAAATATCACAATCTCATTTTTATCCGAGATTGTTTATTCGTAAGTATTTACTGGGGTGTATTTTATCATCCAAATCCATGTTTCATCAATATGTAATATTATTTCCATCCACCTACAATTGTTTAAATCCATTTTTACCCTTCGGTGAGTTTTTAGTAATATGTATGAAAGGAATTTTTTGTCATTTTTCGTACGAGGTACTTTTTGACTTTTCCGACAAAAGTACGAAAAATGTTTTTTTAACTTATATGGCATGAATGGATTTTTAAAACATTATTTCCAAGAAGCTTCCTTTACAAGTTTTCAAGTTTATTTTTAATCAACTTATTTTATTTTAAAGTCGTATGACATGTTATGAAAGGAAAAATGTTTTTAAAGAAGAAAGGATATTTTCCTCAAGAATGAAGTTCAAGTATTTTATCAAAATTATTTTCCATATAAGATAATAAAAGGGTTCTGTTTTTATCCCTATTATTACATGGATTTGATTATGTTGTGATGGAAATATTTTTATGAATTCCTTTATCTTATATGAATTGTTTTATGATGTCATGTTGTTTAAGAATCCCATTTTTATTACATGGGTTATGCTATGATATATGGTTTATGATTTTGTGGCACACATAAGAATGGTATCATTATGAGATGGGTGGGACCTATATCTCCCTCCAATGCATTGGGTAAAGATTTTATATCTCATGAGATAGACATGGCAGAAATGGTAGGTTATACCGGTTCAGTGAAACAGGACTGAAACGAGGGTTACTCGATTCAGAAAAGGGACTTTGTCCACTAAGATACTCTTGGCAATGAGTCTTGACTAACAAGAAATGATTCTCTATGATTATGTGTGAATGCCACAAAGTTTCATGTTATAAGTTATGGTTATCTTGATTACATTTCACTGCCATGAATTACCCCATGTTATGAAATTATGATCTCTTTTGCAGGTTAAGATTTCCAAAAGTTATGTGCTTATGTATATGATGTGATCGATATTTCTTTTGTTTACCCTTACTGAGCATTTGAGCTCACCCTTTTATGTTTTATTTTCCCCAGGATATAAAGAATGGTTTTAGGTAAAAAAAAGGAAGATCTTTATGGTAGATATTGAGGATCTTTCACCACAATTAGAAGATTACATTCCGAGTTTCCAAAGACACTAAACTATTACGATCCTTGTGTGTGTGTTTTTTTATGTACTAAGTATTCCGCAAAAGTAATGTAATGTTCATGTACGTTAGGCTTCGAGTCTCTACATTTGGTATCATAGGAAAGGTTTAGTCAACCTTTGGAAACTAGGATGCGAGAACTTTAGTGAGATCCCTAGAGTTATTTCTTAGGTATGTCTAGGGATGTCCCTAAGGTTAAGTATACGTATAGGTTATAGTACTAGAATTACGCTAACGATCATAGAATTAAACCTAAGATGTTAGATATTGAAGGTACTCCCCCTTTATTATGTTGTTTTCCCTAGCATGATTTTTGCCTCTCACACTATTTTTTTTGGGTTTTAGACGATGGCTGGAACCCGAAGGAACCGTGTTGATCAATGTAATGGACAATGCAATGATTGCCCTCCTGAACAAACAAATGTTATGGGAGATGGAGTGAAAAATCTTATTTCTATACTTACACAAGCTATGAATCATTCTGGACTTCCAAATGAGCAGATAAGGGAACAATATTCTATTGAGTCCTTCATGAGGCAACATCCACCTTCTTTCAGTGGGTCTTTTGATCCACTTGTTGCTGAACAATGGATCAGTACCACTGAAAAGATATTTTCAGTTATTCAATGTTCTGAGCATGATAAAGTCATCTTAGCAGTACATCGTTTAGAAGGTGAAGCTGATCAATGGTGGAATCTTATCAAGAATACGAGGCAAAGGGATGAAATTGAGTCCATGGAATGGGACGAGTTCAAGAAATTGTTTTTCAGTAAGTACTTCCCTCGTATTCTTCGAACAAAGATGGAAAAGGAGTTTCTTGAGCTGAAGCAGAAGGATGATGAATCTGTTGGTATATATGAAGCAAATTTTACAAGACTTGCAAGGTATGCATCTGGCATTATCATCCAACCTGAAAGTAAAGTTGATCGATTTTTAAGTGGCTTAAAACCAAGTCTTCGAAGGGAATTAGCTATAAGAGACTTTAGTAGATATGAAGAAATTGTGCGTTGTGCTATCAAGGTAGAAATGGAAGTTGGTGTTACATATCAATCTCATGGTTTTGACAAGAAACGAAAGATGGAGTTCAAGGAGAAATCTCAGAATAATGGTGAAAAGAAGATGAATGTTTCCTTATGCACAAAGAGTGGAAAGAAGCATGGTGGAGATTGTCTTAAAGGGACTAGAAAATGTTTTATGTGTGGAAAAGAAGGTCATCGAGTAGCTGAGTGTCGAAGTAATGGAAAAAGGGATTCTAATGATGTGAATAAAGAAAACACTGCAGAGAACACACCACCAACACTTCAATGCTTCAAGTGCAAGGAAATGGGGCATTATGCTAATAAATTCCCTAATCCAAGGGTTAGTGATGATCGACATGAGAAACCTCTTAAGGCAAAGGACAAAGGGAAGTCACATGCGAACACCATTGGTGATGTTGAATATGATAACGATGTGGTGGAATGATTAAGTGTTTATGTAATGGGATTCCAAAATAATGTTGTATCATAAAGTATTGGAATATTTATGTATTGGTCTAATGTGGTATTCAAAGTGATTCAAATATTTTTGGAAATAAGATGATATGCACATAATAAAAGGAAAACGAGAAAATGAAATGTTTAACAGTATTCATGAGCTCATGATTGATATAAGGACTAAGTGATATCATTGTTTGAGTATATAGAATTTTGAGGATTTTGGTATGTGGAAAGTGTTAAATTTTAACTGTATTCATGTTTTCACTAAGGTTTTCAAGAGAATACATGATTAAAGACTTTGAATGTTTGGAATGTGACCAACAAAACATATCTTATGATATATGGGGATCGACGATGGTGTTAAATCTCTGGTAATCGTTTTCACTATGTTGTGAGAGTGGATTGCAGTATTATGGATAAGCCTAAAGATTGGAATGGATTATGTTGGGCATAGGTTAGTATTGTTTAAGGATAGAAGTTTTCTCAATATTATTAATGGAATGTTATAGTAATGTAGTTTTAGAAGAAGGACAACCTGTAGGACGGGCGATAGCCCATCGCTTCGGACAAGGCTGTGGGAATCGAACCCACAACCGAAGTGTGACTGGCCTTTATCGCCTACCACTGGCCTATAGGAAGTCCCTATTTAGTAGAAACTAGTTTTATTATATTAAGCAGTATGATATATAAAGTATAAGTCCATTTTAGGAACCATATATGATTAATCTCACTATAGATCGACTTATGTATATAAATTTTGCTAACCTTTTGAGACAGATGGAATGACCCGTCATTCTATCACATGATCTGCTAACACTTCACGAATAACAAATTCAACTTCATTTATTTAAGAGATGAAGTGGAAATTGTTAAAGGCACGAACAACAGTGAGGTTGTACCAACATAAAGTAAGTATTTATTCTAATTCAAATTCTTTAACTTTAGGGGAACGATCTTGAAAACCAAAAATGTTGTCCTAATGATCTTATATCTGATGAATCAGATGGTACCTTAGATCGTCACAAATTTATGGCTTTGTGATTACTGGCTTTTCCATAGCCATGTTCTCTTCCACTCTCCATCAGAACATGATGGTTAGATTTCTCTTCCATATCCATATTTTCACCTATGTGGAAACCCAGTGATTAGTTTATTTGGGTAACCGTTACGTTTCATACTTTTGTTTTTAAAGATTGGTTTTGATATTCCTTTTTACGATGTGGGTTTCTATTAAATAAACTTTCGAATAGTAAACCATTTATAACCATGACGAATTTCGAGGGCGAAATTCATTTTAAGGGGGGTAGAATGTAACAGCCCAAGATTTTATGAAAAATATTCTTTTTAATTTCACTAATGTCTTGTGTTGTACGCTACACCAAAAGGAGCTTGCACAACACGCATCCTTGACTTGCCTTGCATTACACGCAATCACAACCTTCCTCGATAGCGTGTGTAGTACGCAATACTGAGTTTCACTAAACAACGATATTCTATTAAAATATTATTAAAACTAGCCGTTATGAATAGTAATAACCACTTTTTAAATTTTAGAAATTTTAGCTCTCAAAATGGACTTCATTTTTGGATTCGGAGTATCGAATTTAGCCTAAGGTGAAATTTTGGTACTTTTCGGATAACTTTCATATTCTGATGAATAGTGAAAATTACTAAATTATAATTAAAAACAACTTTTTTAATCGAAATAATTCATAGTGATAAATTATTAATTTGAGTGGTTTTAAAGTATATTTAGAATATATTTTTACAATTTAATACAATGTTGGTCATTGAATGTAATTTCACATTTAAACCAGACATAATCAAGTGTCAATCTTTTGATAGATATTGTTTCTTAAAAACACGCTATTTGTTTTAACAGCGGGATTTAATTATAAAATTAATGCAACTTCTATGTTATGAATATGGTAAAATAGACTTCATTTTTGAATTCGGAATATGAAATATACCTTAGGATGAAATTTTGGCATTTTTCTGAAAAACATCAATTTTTGATGAATAGTGAAACTACTAAGTGGTAGTTAAAAACTGAATTTTTCATAAAACATAATTTTACCACTTCTGTGAATGGAATTTCAAAAAACCGAGAGACACGGTTGATGTCTGTATGTAAAATGTGGTTCAATGATATGAAAATAATTTTTGGTGAATAGTAACTTTTTACTTTTATTTACCACGGTTAAAAGTAAATAGGGTAATTAAGGGTAAGAATGATATTGATATTACCCTAACACATGTCCTAATTCTATTGGACAAGTGTATCTCGACCAAAAACAACCTTAAGTGTAAAATATTATCATTTAGGCCCACTTGGGTTAGATTAGGACATTTATTATTAATTTATTTAAAGAAGGGTTAAAATAGTTAAAATCAAAGTTTAATAAGTAAATCATATTTAATATGGGGTTATACATAAGATAAATTCGACTATAAATATTCACTAGAAATCTAAAAAGATTTCCTATATAATGGTATTTTATTTGTAATTTTTAGACATTAAATAATTTAATTTAGTTATGACACAATGATGATGTAGTAATTATCTTATTAATGAAATATTGACATAATTGATGTTATAAACACCAAAATAAATGTAATTTGAGACTTTTTATGAATTACACTAATTTTATAGGTTACTATGATATATTAGTGTTGATTTAATCAACTTGGTTCTAACATATAATTCTGTTATGACTTTCACAAAAATCATATATCAAATAGTGTCAAAATTGACAAAAAATAGTTTTTAAATAAAATATTATATTACTAATTGTTATTTTATTCCTAAAAATCTAAGGTTCGGCCAAATGACTTAGATAAGGATATATATATTAATAATAAACAATTTGGGGTTCGTTTGGCATGTTATAGTAAGTTTATTAACCATATAGTGTAAGAAAACAAAAAGACACAGTAAAAGTTAAATTATTTAACTTAGAGTTAAATCTAATTGATAAGGTTAAAATAATACCCTAAACTTGTCTAAATCATATTGGATGGTAGTATTTGGACCCATACCCACTTTAGCTTCGAAATAAGACCCTTTGGAACCATTATAAACCGATTTTGACTTTAATATAAAATAATATTTTGAGATATTCCTAAGGTGCCCCTCTCCTCCCTTATGAAAGGGCACCTCCTCCCCCTCCTCCTCACACCTATTTGAGCACTCAAGCTCGGCCAACCCCTGCCAAAATCCCTTCTCCACTTCCCTAGTATCATCATAGAGGTCCTGGTCTTCTTCAAAGACCATCCTTAGTTCTTTAAGTGGAGGCTAAGAAAAGGCGCGTCAAAAAGAGGTAATATCCATTACCGATCTTTTTCAATTTCTTTCTTCTTCAACTTCTTCTTTTTTAGTTGTCTCATGATAAAGTAATAACATCAGTATTTATTATATACTGATATGTTATTATAAATATGAAACAACTCTAATTAACCTTCTATCCATCCTACGGAAAAAGGAAATCACCGCGCGTGCGTACGTACGGAATACCGTCTCCACGCCGTGGTGTAATCTATTTTCCGCCACCACATTAATTGGATGGGTATAAAGGTGTAATGAGTAACTATATATGATTATTATAAAGTGATATTGATACTGAAATAGTATACATACACTTCAACACAATTCCATGACCATGGGAACGATATCATCGCTCGTGCGTACGTACGGACTATCGTCTCCACGACGCGATGAGATTCATTCTCAATGATTAACCATTCATGAATGATTATAAAGTATATATAATAAGTAATAATGAAATATATGACCTAATAATGATACTGGAATTATTTATATTTATATTTATGTCATCTACTTAATTCCATTCAATTGCATAAGGAAACGAAAACAGCGTTCATGCGTACGTACAGACTACCGTCTCCATGAACGGTGTATTTCTTTCCATTTACTGATTTATTATATATGTGTATTATGAATATATATATATATAAATCATGTTTTATATTCTGGAATTAAGTAATCATGATCTAAGTAATAATATGAATAATTACAAGTTAAAAACACGAACGACAAATGAGACGATTTTACCCAAAACGCTTCTTTAACATGGAATTTACAAAAGAACGGGTAATATAAAGTCATAAGTGAACCATATATGATATCATAACAATGAATATGATTCTGTAATAAGTTAATGACATTATTTAAATCATTATACAGGAGGTTCGGACACTTACGAAGAAAATCAGACTTAAGGTAAGGGAAATATCACAATCTCATTTTTATCCGAGATTGTTTATTCGTAAGTATTTACTAGGGTGTATTTTATCATCCACATCCATGTTTCATAAATATGTAATATTATTTCCATCCACCTACAATTGTTTAAATCCATTTTTACCCTTCGGTGAGTTTTTAGTAATATGTATGAAAGGAATCTTTTGTCTTTTTTCGTACGAGGTACTTTTTGACTTTTCCGACAAAAGTACGAAAAATGTTTTTTTTAACTTATATGGCATGAATGGATTTTTAAAACATTATTTCCAAGAAGCTTCCTTTACAAGTTTTCAAGTTTATTTTTAATCAACTTCTTTTATTTTAAAGTCGTATGACATGTTATGAAAGGAAAAATGTTTTTGAAGAAGAAAGGATATTTTCCTCAAGAATGAAGTTCAAGTATTTTATCAAAATTATTTTCCATCTAAGATAATAAAAGGGTTCTGTTTTTATCCCTATTATTACATGGATTTGATTATGTTGTGATGGAAATATTTTTATGAATTCCTTTATCTTATATGAATTGTTTTAGGATGTCATGTTGTTTAAGAATCCCATTTTTATTACATGGGTTATGCTATGATGTATGGTTTATGATTTTGTGGCACACATAAGAATGGTATCATTATGAGATGGGTGGGACCTATATCTCCCTCCAATGAATTGGGTAAAGATTTTATATCTCATGAGATAGACATGGCTGAAATGGTAGGTTATACCGGTTCAGTGAAACAGGACTGAAACGAGGGTTACTCGATTCAGAAAAGGGACTTTGTCCACTAAGATAGTCTTGGAAATGAGTCTTGACTAACAAGAAATGATTCTCTATGATTATGTGTGAATGCCAAAAAGTTTCATGTTATTAGTTATGATTATCTTGATTACATTTCACTTCCATGATTTACCCCATGTTATGAAATTATGATCTCTTTTACAGGTTAAGATTTCCAAAAGTTATGTGCTTATGTATATGATGTGATCGATATTTCTTTTGTTTACCCTTACTGAGCATTTGAGCTCACCCTTTTATGTTTTCTTTTCCCCAAGATCTAAAGAATGGTTTTAGGTAAAAAAAAAGGAAGATCTTTATGGGAGATATTGAGGATCTTTCACCACGATTAGAAGATTACGTTCCGAGTTTCCAAAGACACTAAACTATTACGATCCTTGTGTGTGTGTTTTTTTATGTACTAAGTATTCCACAAAAGTAATGTAATGTTCATGTACGTTAGGCTTCGGGTCTCTACAATATCACACTCTATTGTGATAATACTGCAGCGGTGGAACTTGCAAAAGAGCTAAGGTCACATCAGTAGACAAAGCACATACTTCGGAAGTATCATCTCTCCGAGGGATTTTTCTCAAAGAGGTGAAGTTGTAGTGAGCATTATTTCCATGGAAGACAACATAGCGGACCCCTTTACTAATTCCTTGACTCAGTAGAAACATGATTATCATATAATGTCTAGCGGACTAAAAGTCGTAGGCAGTTGGTTCTTGTCCAAGTGGGAGTTTGTAAGGGTTGATGTCCTGAGAACCAACTGTTTTGTACTTTGATTACATGAATGTTCACTTATTATATATTGTTTATTGTTCTACATGACTATAATATAATAATATTTGGGAATATTTGTTACATTGATAAGGTCATGGTTGATCCCCGCTATGATGAGAACCTTGAAATTCTATATTCTTAAATAAATTTCTATGGTTGGATGACATACTATGATAGGACACATAGTATACAGACTGTCATGTGCGAGTACTCGTAATAATATGAGACTCTCTCTCATGGAGTTCACACTTGGTAATCTCCAAGATGGGGGATTATGAGAACGGACCCACCAGTATCAATTCCTCATGTCTTCATGTCATCGAACATTGCTATCTATGAGTGTGTGTAATGGTCCTTAGACTGGAAGATTATCATTAACTCATTTCATGACTTGCACACTTATATTTACTGACGAAATCCGTCACACAGACAGTTGGTGGGAAGTAGGGTTCATTGGGTGCATCAGGAGTGACATGTTGTTAATGGATAAGTAGAGGAAGGATTTGTCCCTTCTATTTATTGAGTTTTATATCTCGGCCCTTTGATTGAAATAGAACTGTCTTATAAAATTACATTGCCATGGTGTGAACGATGAGTTTATTTTAGGTTGTCAAAGAACAATGGATCAAGCATATAGGTTTATGACACTGCCATGAAACCTGCTTGATGAGATATTGAGACAAAGGGAATAAATTACATAGTAAGCATTCATATGAGGTGAAACGTCAATGCGACATCAACTTCTTTATCTTGGGTGACTTGACCCGTTGCTAGACAGTAATCTTAGATATTAGGCAAGCTCGCCTAATGTCAATGATTAAGAGGCCTAGAGGGTCACATACTAAGTGTATTCAAGTATCTCAAGTAGAATAGAGATTATTCCCATATGTGGTTTAATAATTATTCATGGAAGCCTAAATCGTTTTAATGATGGAAGAAGAAGGAAATGAAAAACTAGATATACACGCCGTGTATTAAAGATTACATACCTTGCAACTTTTCATGGAAAACAAGCACACACCATGTATTAATAATTACATGCCGTGTAGTTTTCTTTATGGAAAGGAAATGAATAAATAAAAATAAGATATACACACCGTGTACATTTAATGAACATACCATGTAGTTTTCAATGAAAAACAAGTACACACCATGTATTTATTAACACACGCTGTGTAGTTTTTCCTGTCAGGATTTTGAGGATATAATATTATTTTAAATGATATTTATTATAATCTGTGTGGGCTCATGTCAAGGAATTAATTGTTTGACATGGGGTTTTTAAATAAGAGTCAATGAAATAAATAAAACTTGTAACACATTTATTTATTCTTATAACTCAACAACCTCAAGCCTGATTATAAATATCCTTACAACCCCAACTCTTTTCCGACACATAAGAGAATCGTTGGGCACAACAACTCTGGAGAATTATTTCAAGGCCGAAAGAACCTATTCCTCCAAGAAAACTCTCAAGATCGAGAGATATATTCATCCATAGGATCAAGATGATCTTAGGTGGACAATGCAAGAAATGGTTTCCCCATGCTAGCACCCTGAGACTCCATTAGCGACGTCCTGAGATACGAGGTACACGAGTGGATCACTGCTAGAGGAAGTCTACACTTGGCTTCTACGACGCAACAACGAATCACATTGGAACCTGTTCAAAAACATCAATGAAGAAAGAACACCGTAAAAGGTATTTCTTTTCAATTAATTAAATTAATTGTAATCAACCTGTAATGATCCTACTTTGTGGTTCTTGGACTTTCTATTTCTTTTTTCTATTTCTTTGAATAGATCTGTGGAGACTGTCATTTATCATCGTATTGATCCTGAATTTATCATTTCTAATGAAAAAATCCAGGTGGGCACATCCACCCATGCACTTCCGCTATGCCCAGAACCTTCATTCCTCATGTTGTGTAATGTATTGAAGATATTCACATGAGGATGGTGTCTATTAACAGGATGTATCAAAGTTGGTTTTGAGAACTGAGATATTTCCATTTCATGGGCAATAAGACAATACTATGAAACTATATAAATAAATTAAAAGAAAAATATTTGTTCTATATATTCATAGGAAGTGATTCCATGATATGAGATAACATTCAATGTATCATTAAATTTGGAATAATTTGAGAATTCATTCACATCACGAAGAATGGGTTCAATGAAAAAAATTCAATACATGTGGCCATAAATTTGTGGATATTACTTGTTGATTTTTTATAAGGTTAGAATAAGAATTTTAATCTATAATTAATAATAATAAATACATATAATTGAAATTAATAAAATGAAAATAAAAATCTTGAGATATAACTAACCTGTAAAAAAGGTGAAGATTATTCTATTAAAAAATACGATAGGTTTACCTATTCAAATATTTAAATTTATTTATAAGTCCAGGTGGATATGAGAAATTATTGTAAAATAATTAAATTATATTTTAACTAATACCACATTATATTTATTAAATTATTATCAATGAGAGAGTTTGATTATATTCAATTGGAGAAGGCCATGTGTATCAAAGGAGTATAAAATTAAAATAAAAAAGGCCTTGTGATATCTCTATTTAATAGATGTTGAGTTAGATGATGGAAAAAACTTGTTCTACTATGTTATGTAACATTCTTAATTGATATGAATGGATAGTTTCATTTTCTAAGATACCTTTTTATGATTAGGATAATATGTGGGAATATAGTCAATGTGTATGGGATAACACATATCATGGGGTTGTAGGGAATGTCCATGATGTTAAAGATTAATAATAAGGTTGATATGCGTACTAATACTTTAGGACAAACACTATAAGTTGAATACCTATTCATGATTAAGAATATTATACCATTTTACATCATTAAAAGAATTGAAGATTTGTGATCATGTTGATTAATGGTTGGGAGGTCTCATAGTACACTGGTGGGTTCAAATACAATTGAATAGTTCAGAAACTATAAACTGGTGGGATCCATTAAAATATTTGTAAGAGACCCTTTTTACTCACATATTTAATATATTGGATATATCTATATCAGACTTATTTGAAATGTAAAAATGTTTTTTTACATACACAGGCACCAAAACATCTAAAAATATAGTGTCGTAGTCTATTTTTTCGATCATACATGTTAAAATAATGTAATGGGGGTAATAATTAGTTGATCAATATATGTTTTAACCTAAAATATTAATTTAAAAAATAAGAGGTTACTTTAAAGGGAAAAATGAATTTAGTAAAATGCTCTCAGAAATTACCCTTGGTTAATACACACATTACATGGAATTTTAAATTTTCATGTTAGTTTTTGTATTTTGTTTTTGGATTTTTTTTGAAAATTAATTGAACATACCAATATTTTTTGGTCATGTTGATTTATAATATCAATTTTATGGGTATAATTATTTATTTTATCATCACATAATTTCTTATGTTCATTTGAATCCCATAATAATTTTAATTTTTAAGGAATTTTTATTTATTAATAAATCCAATCGTGTAATATATGTCTCAACTTCACTATTGGAGGCCTTAGAGGTTTATATGAATTTTGAAATATTATAAAATTTATTATTTTATTTAGTTACATTAGTATTATTATTATATAATAAACATATTATTGTAATATTTAATTTTTTTTGATAATTAAGTATGTCCAAATAGAGGAAATGCCTCAAAAATATCATTCAAAATATCCCTCTATGTTGATCCTACCCTTATATAAGACATTTATATTAAGACATAGAGTATCCATAAACTTCTAATGTGGATTATTAATTAAAATCATTTTAATCTCACCTATTTCATATTATAGTATTTCATATCTTTTTCATTAAAAATATGTATATGTGGAATAATTTTTTGTTTTCTTCAAGGAAATATATCGAACATGCTATAATTTTTTAGTTGTGTCGTCATTTATTGGGTAAGATAATTAAATAAATTATTTTAAATAAAATATATCTATATTTCATTAAAAGTAACTAAATGATAAATCAACTTTGGAAAAATATAAAAAATAAAATTGAAAAATTTACAATAGTGGAAGGATTATTCAATTTTGTCATTGGTGTGTGACCCTCTAAGACAAAATTAAATTTCTAAGATAAGTGATTCATTTTTATAAGGTATTAGTGAAGAACATCTCTAGAGTAATACAATTTTATGTCATGTATTGTGCTTTTAAAGATTAAAAAACCGTATATATTCTTTTTTCTACCCACCCACACCATTACCCATTGAACAACCCCAGCCATATAAGTCATGATTGATAAAACATTGGAATATAACTAGTAGATAAATCAGAATGGAATAAAGAATATAAAAACCATTTATTCAGCTGATAATAGGAATACAAGAATCCAAAGGCATTATGGGAAATGATATACAAGTCATATCATTGTAGTTATTCATGTTCATGTGTTGATCAATAGAATACAATAGAATTTTTTATAAAAAATGATAATGATGTTATAAATATAAATAAAGTAGGATGAGTGTCATGTCAAGAAAAATAAGATGTGTTTTCTCTAACGAACCAAATTGAGTTGTTTCTTTATGTTCTATTTTTTTGGACCACGAGTAGAAACCATTATTATGTGGTTAAACATGTTTTTTTATTTTCCTGACCATGATTGGGTAGGTTTGTAGATACTATTTAATTTTTTATAGAATTTTGAAATTTCATTCTATTTAATATCAACTCAGGTATATGATATACAATATATTAATCAAATCAAATTACAATGAAATGTATGAAGAGATGGAATTGCAGTTAAGACATGAAATTTCCCTACAAGTGTAAGGGTCATTATAGAAAAATATAATGTTATGTTTTCATTGTTGGAGAATTTGTAAGAGTCATTTTGCAAGTATATGAGATTCATATTGAAGATCCCTCATATTTTAAATAGTCAATTTTAGTTTCCTAAGAGTTATTTGGACTCTTTATAAGGGTTTTATGGAATCTGTAAGTCTAAAATAAATTTGTGGGGTCATAATTTTTTTCATACGAGAAAAATATAAGGTTAGTTACGATAATTGTAAGAGTCATACAAAATATGGTAAAAGTAATGTAAACATTTTATATGTATAAGAGACAAATTAAAATTTTAGAACATCAAATTTGAAAACATATGTGTAATGGGAATCTTATAAAAATGGTTGTATGATTAAATCATAATGGTTTCCCCTATTTTGTAACAGTATCTAGTTATTAAGATTTTTGGTGACAAATATGTCTTAAAATTCTTCACTTCAATTCAATATTAATAATTTCACATGTTATTGTTTTTGTTAGGAATCAAGCCCTGGTTTTTGGAAAATTATGTTTGGAGATCAAGGTTTTATATTTTCGGGTTTTGAAAGGAAAATATTTTATGTTTATGGTTATCCATAAAGTGGGGGACATGTTTGGGAGGTGGTGAACATTGTTAATATTATTAAAAAAATTGAAGGAAGATTTTCTATAAAAAATTATAAAAATTTAATACACATAATTCTATGAATATAAAAAATGATGAAATTAAGAATAATCTAGAATTTTGATGTTGAAACTACGTGAAATATTGAATAAATATTTTATCAATGGAGGATAAAAAGAGATTGACAGAGATTTAAACTACACTATAAATATTTTTTAATGTAATAAAATTGAATATTTACCATTATGAGACTTTTTATTGATACAGAATAAGACTAAAAGGTTTTTTCTCTATCCAACACAAATGTCAAACAATAATAATCCATGTTGAGTATGTCTTACTTATATACTATTAAACTAACTTTCTTCTAGTATTTGAAATCCCAATTCTAAAAAAATATTACACTTATATTCTAGATAACAATAAAATTAACTGAATATTATTTAAAATTTCAGTGTAGATGAACAAGTTAGAGACCATTGTTTCCTATAAACAACAATAAAATTTCTATCAGAATATTATTTATATGATGTGGATGAAATGTTCCCATTTCAAAAATGGGAGTCTATATTGCCATCCTAATATTTTTAAACATTATATATTGTATAATACATTCTATTTCAATTTTAATGAATATAAATTAAATAGTGATATAAACTATTCCTCATAAATAAACTAAAAATGTTAATTATGAGGTTCCCCTAGGGTGACCAAACCTTGTACAAATTCATTTATGTAGTGATTCATTATCATTTAATTTGATATGGGTATGAGAGAGTTTAATGAAGAGTGTATCTAAACCACAAAATATTCATAGTGCAATTTCTAAAAGAACAAAATTTACAAACTAAATCACTGATTCACCCCTCTCAATTAAATATGAACTAGAATAATAAGTTCAATTGGTATCTAAGCTTGCCTAGTTTGCTCTGATATTCAAGAAATTTTTAATGTATGTTATGGTAATGTGAATTTGTTAAATATTATGGGTGTTCCTATTTGTAATCGAAAACAAATTCGTGGCTTGATGAATAGAATACATACTTATCATCTATCACATGTCCCTAAAGTGAGTGGTCATTGGAAAATAGTGTTTACACCCCATGGGAGAAGTTATTGTAAAAAATTTGTAGGCATGATAAATCAATAACTGAGTGGATATAATGTCATAAAATACTTTTTAAATACCATTTTAATAATTTTTATAGTCATTAAAATAACTAATTATATATGGGAAAAGATTGAGAATAACTATTAGGTAAAAATTAATTTTTTAGAATCCAAGATGTAGATCTATCGAACAATGTTTGAAACTATGAAAATAGATAATGAAGAGAAAATATATTACTACTTAAAATGATTATGTGAATTAGTTTTTTACCTCAACATGTTTAGAGAAACATTTAGTGATTCATCCATTTAATATATTTAATGGAAAATTTTCAATATGTGTTTGATAAAACACATAGGACCTAGATTAAATGGCATAATTATCTCTTATTGAGTTGCATTACACTCTTAGAAATTATTAAATAAGAAAATTTATCTTGTGTGTGATAAAATTTCCATTGAAGAAATTAAATTGAAGGAATTAAATAAGCTAAAGAACATGGAGAATAAAAGTGGATCTTCTAGTGAATTAGATAAATATAAATACAAAGGGGGTAATCATTAATGAATAATAGACCTTATTTTTGAAATTCAAAAAGGTGTTATGAAAAAATTAAATGGAAAAATTCCACTAAATATATATAATTGTGGTGGAAGGTGACACTTTAAAATATATTTTTTGAGAAAAAATGATAGAGTTTGAATAAAAATAGGATATGTAACTTCCTAAAAGTAAAAAATGGGTAGTGAGTGATAATGTTTTCAATAAATTATATGAGAATAGGGAATGGGGTCAATAAAGGAAAAGTAAAAGTGTTAATAATGGAATTTTATATATCCCTTACCATATATAGTAATTATGATACAAATTAATTTTGAAAATTAGTGACATTATATCTCATGTTAAATGATAAGAATAATGTTCAAAAAGTGAAGGGATTTCAAATAAACATTTATAGAAGAAACTTTAAAATTAAATCGTAATTTATGAAATTAGATGAAGAAAAAACAAAAAATTAAAATAAAAGCCCTGTAGAAATACATTTTGATGATAATGAATGAAAAATATACAATTTAATACAATGAAAATTATTTTATTGAAAATATTAAACTTCTAAAAGTTAAATATATTAATAAAGAGATAATAATGAATGATTCTAAAAATAATGGTACTAAAAAGAAATAATAATTAAGCATGGATCAATCAACACATCTTGTGGATAAAAAGAAACTATTTATATTATGAAAAAATATGATAATTAAAAGGAAATGAATGTTTATTGTTATAATGGTACTGCAAAATATAGTACAAAAACCCATATTGAAACAACACTTCTGATACAAAATAGTTTTATATCCACTATAAATAACAGGGATGGTTCCAAGTTAAAATCTACAAAATATTGAAATGATAAGAAATTTGAAAGGTTTATACCTTCTTATATGGGATTTGAGGTCTTTTAAGAAGGAATGATTCCCCAATATCAACAAAAGTGGCATTAAATATACCAAGTCAGATAGTTGGAATTAATAGATATAATATTTATTTTAATACGAATTTTTTTTAATTCAAAAATTAGATTTTTATAACTTTTTATCTTGATATTCTATTTTTTTGGTATCATATATCTCTCCCAAAGAGTTATAGAATATTGAAATTGAGATGAATCTATCCATTTAATAAACAGAATAAGTCATGGGAGAAGTGAGAAATTATAAAAAAATTACTCATTTACCAATCAAAAATAGATTTTATTATTTGGTGGATTTATACATAATGAGTGAGAAGAAAGTTTACTATTATAAAGAATTTTTTACAATGATTTCTATAGAATAATTTTTTTAAATAATTTAGTGTAAAATAAGAAAAAATTGGAAATGTTAATTCTTGTTAATGTGACTTTTTAAATCTATCATATGAAATAATACATAGATCCTTATTGTGGATTCTACTAAAAATGGATTTGGATGACAATATGTTAAAGAATATTGAAGATCTCAATTGTGGGGTCACCACTTTTTGGAATGAAACAACCCAGAGAAATTACAATCCAAGGTTCAATTGAAATTGTTTCCCAAATATAAAATCTAATGCTATACTATTTTTATATGTTCTTTAACATTACATGATGTTATTTATCTTTCTATATGATGAATGTAATGAGGCTATATTAATGTGAATTGATTTCCATATAAGTCTACCTACCCCACCCTTCTAAAACAGCCTTGCGGCTTCTTGGGTCCTCTCTTATATTCTCTTCCATGATGAGTTCTTGATTCCTCATGTCTTAGAATATTATTAAAACGAAAACATTTACCTATGAACAGACAACATTATAATCACTATCATAGAATTTACATTTCATAGATATCTCCTCAGCTATTGAAGATGGAATAATGAAATGTAGTCTAATAAATTGTCCAGTATAGTCCAGTGCTAACAAACCCTTCTGTGCAAAATTCCTCAAATCACAAGATATTTAATCCCCCAACTTCCAAAGATTGAAATGAATTTTAAAATTAATCTCCATGTAATTACAAGATATCTCATACTACTACCCATATTCATATAGAATATACCACCAATTCTTGGAAGGTCCTTGATGAATATACATAGTAATCTTCACCCTCTTATAAATCAGTTTCTTGAGTTGATTGAAGATCACATGGACTGACTCAATATCAAACATAGCTACCAGGGGCAACCTTTCCTCAGTAAAAACAAAAGGATTATTATGATAAAATCTCTTTCCAGCTGAGCCAATGAAGGGAAAGTATAAACAGTCTCCCTTTACATCTATCGAATTACCATAGGGAAGATGTCCCAAAAATGAACCTCAACATGCTTCTTAGAAGCTACAAGATGTTCGGATTCAGCTATGTGAGGATCATGATAATTACCACTCCCTTTACACTCATGTTGATGTTGATGAGGAGGAATATTCTCCATAAGAGAAACACACACCTTAGGGAACTATCTAGGAACATAGTCAACCCCAAATGGTGAATAAAATTGAGAACCACAAACTCAGTGTCTATCTAGACATGGATTATAACTATTTCATCCTAACATGACAACTCATTTCATTAATCTAGTGAAATTGATATATCATATTATAGTTCAATAGGAGAGTATATATTACATGAAAAATAGATTCATCCCTATCACAAATAATACATGTTAATATATCTTTATTCTTATTTGGAACTAAAAGATGTTCTGGTCAGATACCTTAAAATCATGGTAATTAACACTCTATATATGGTCAAGTTGAAGACGAAGAGGGTTAATTTAATCTACAATAAAAACACACACCTTAGGGAACTAGCTAGAAACATGTTCAACCCTAGAAGGTGACTAAAACTGAGAACCACTTACTCTTGGTATCTCTTTACATGGATCCTAAGTATTTTTTCATGGAATGAAAACTCACTTAATTTATCTAGTGAAATATATATCTCATATTATAGTTTGATATGTGAGTATATATTACATTCAAAAATAGATATGTCCCCACCATGAATAATTCATGTCAATATATCCATTTTTTTATTATGATTCACGTATCTTTATCTAGAACCACACCTAGACATGAGTAAAAATATCAATAAATAGTAAGATCATAAAAGACTAATCTCACATAGCATGTGAATGACCCACAGTGAAATAAAATAAACTAAAAAATACACACAAAAAACCCCATCCCTGGATAATTATATTTTACCCCATACATAGGTAAGATACTCCCATGAAAAATTTCATTACCATGTCCCGACACAACCTAGTCTCCTTTATAGATTTCCCTAAATAGTAAAGAAGAAGAAAATAAAACCTTATCCTCTGATACAACATTGTAATGTCCCATAATCTAGAAATATCTCACGTGGTTGAAAATGGTTGATTATGAGACCTAAAGCACGTATCCATATATTACAGAGGCTTCTAACTAGTAATGGGGGCGTTAAAGTCATATTTATGGTACTATACCCCATGTTAGAAGGGTCATTATAGCAGAACAAATCATATTAAATTGAAAATAATTAGATTAAATACATTTCAAAAGAAAACAATAAAATCAAATTGAATTAAATAATTAATAATTAAGAAATAATTTAATTATTTACTAGAATTTAACTAAACGTATTTCTAGAAAAATTCATACAAAATAATATAAGACTCGAATAAATGACACAATGTCTCGGGTACCAAACCCTACATTGGTCAAATCTCTAAACTCCAACCCAAAAACAAACAAGTAATCTTCAATAATGGCTTTTCCTTTATCCAAACATGCATATAAAAAATAGCTTGGGTTTTAAACATCAGACTGAATAGGGTGTGATTATAACTCAGTAGGCCAACACCATCATGTGTAAACAAAAACAGTATTATAAATTGTGTACGAAAAAGTGATAAACTAGTGTATTAAATAATTAAATAATTAATAGATCAATACCGTAACCTTATTCAATTCTATTTTGATATATTTATGAACATGTATTATGACCATCCAAACCACCACCGTATAACAATGGAAGAATAATCATCTCTGGAACTGTGTTGAAATATCTCTGATCATGTTTTATGACAATGCCAACCACAACCATATAACCAATTTAAAATAAACTACTTAGACCGCATGCCAGAATTTCTTTGAGCGTGTCTTATGGCCATTCCAACCAAAAGAATATGACTAGGGTATAGACACAAAAATCTTGGTAAAATCCCAATAATCATTACAAAATATGAGAAAAATCCCTATAAACATTACATCATTTTAGAGTGATGCCCTATCTGCATTACAATATGGGACTGGGCATAGATTTCTCTCTATAAGCATTAAAACATGGTACGTGGATAATCCCACTCAATATCAACATTATATAATACTATTACACATGTTTTTTTATTTAACTTGATATTTAATCATTATAATATTTAGGGTTCAAATCCCAACAAGAATTAAAATGTGGGACATAATTCCAATCAAATAGAATGAATATCACAATATCACATCACAATTCTCAATGGTTAATTATGAGAAGTACCATTATTATTTCATATTCAACTTAAAATACAATTAGAAATTAATTAAAATTTATATTAATATGAAATAAGACACAATTTAAGTTTTTATAATAATAAATAACCCTAGGTCACATGTCTTTCTAATCATACATTAATAAATTTTCGAATTCAATTATATTCATGGTTTACACACCAAATGGGTAGCCATAAGCATGTTAAAAAGCCATTTGAAATAAAAGTAATTATAGAAATAATTACTACAATTTATTTAATTGATTTAGACACATTCAATGATGTCATTGACCCAATATTTTATAAACATGCAAATTATCAAAGAATAGGGTAAATATTAGGACCCTACCTTCAACCAAAAGACTGAAAATGATTTTATTTGGTACCACCCATGAGAATAATGGAACAAATGATAGGGAAGTTGTATCCAGATCCAAACTGATGAAGATCAAAACCAATAATTTAATTGATCAAAATATTTCCCTGTAAGAGACTAGAGAAGAAATAAGATAATAGAGAAACCTAACCAGAAGTCCATACCATAGATTTCTCACACAAACATGACATATGGAATGGAAGTTGGCACCCCAAAATTTTGTGGAGAGATCCCAAGGTTTGAGAGGAGTGGATCTTCAGCTCAAAGAAATTGGAATTTAGACTCATATCATCTTTAAAATAGAAATTCAAGAAATTATATCATGTTTAATTTAGTGACATGATGTGTAAATTTTTTTAATGTCATACACCAAAAACCCCATTTCCTATGATTTATTTCATTAAAACCCTTGAAATTTTACGTGATGTATAATCCTTTTACAATATTTGTAAATGATATGTAGTTTATTTTTTAACACATTTCCTTTTAAAATAACTGAACATCTTTTAAAGATTCTCAACTTGAAATGAACCCATGAAACACTTAACCCATTTATTCCCAAATTATATTAAATCAAAAATATTACAAACTAAACTTTTGGTCATTTTATCCAAAATAATATTTCTATATTTGAAAAAGACTCGACCACCATGTCTCAAACTAAAAACATAGAGAAAGAGACATACTTGAAAAACCGATGTGATCTTAAAATAAGGATCCCGAAGAGAAATAATTAGCACTCTTTTGGATGCACTGACGATATTTAAATTCTAATTCTCATTGTTTATTGATAAAAATATATCATTCAACATTTCCCAATTTAGAGGAATTATATGGATATATAGGTGAATATTTAGTAGCTAACCAATATACTCAAGTATATTAACAATTAAATATGATGTACCCTTACAAAGTAATTTATATATTTTATTTTCATTAGGAATAATAAATAAAATAAAAAGAAACATCTCTGTAGTAATTATTTTATTATTAAGGTGAAGTTGTTCAAAAATTAAGATAAATTCAACATAGACCTGGTAAAGAATCAACTTTGTATATCTCCATCATTATTTCTTTTACAATGTCTTCCTCTTAGTAATAATAGATTTATAATACTATAATTACTTATCATAAATGAATATTTACATAAAGTTCGTTATAGCTATTTATGTATTTATTTTTTTCATTATAATAACATATGAAGGTGTTATATATATATAGGATTTTAAAATCTCCCTAAAATTACATTAAAGTATGTATAACAAAATTACTTAAAATATTATATATTAAAATATATGGAAATAAATAGTATTAGTAAATGGAAATGAGTAGTAGAGATTAATAAACATTAATACAATTCTTTTCTCATTTTATATATCTTATAACCATCTAAAAAATAAAATAACTGTTATTAATTACTTTATTTATAATAATCTTGATTTTAATAAATTATTATTATTTCATTTATTTCATTAAATCAACATTTATCAGTTCAATGTTTTTATATTGATCATTTATTAATTCTGAGTATAATCTTCTATAATTTCATTGATATAATAGTTATTGTGAATGTTCATTAACTAAGGGTTCAAAAACAACCAAAGATATCAAGGCATCTATTATCATCTAAATCAAGTATTATTAAAGTGTAATATTATATATATATAACAAACGGTTGCAACTTAAAAAAAATCTCAATAAGAAAATTATTGTATATTTAAATGACCATATATTTTCATCTCTAATATCATGTGCAAGATATTAATTTCATGATTCTATAACATTATATGTAACATAATTTTATTATGCAAATAAGGTGGGTAGGGTTTTGGGAAGTACTCTGAGGGTCGAGTCCTCAAAACAGTTTCTTTCTTATGTTTTGTCTCGGTGGGGTCAAATTATCCTTTCATATTTAGAAAAAAAATTATAAGTATCAATGAATGGGTTAAAATAGTAAAAATACTATGAAAAAAATGAAAATTAGTTCATTTTCATAAATAATTTATTTCATTAAAAAAATATCATTCTAAATTAATTATTAGTGAGTCTTATTTTATGGATGTGAAATTGGATAAACTAAATATAAATTTAAAAATATTTGAAACTATTGGTTTTTCCTATATACAACACATATCTATAGAGCATTATTCCTTCAATGTAGGGTCATTTCTTTATATTATGGGCAAAAAAATAGCTAGACTTTTTTAGAGTTTTATTTTTCTAGAAAATTTAAAAAACTAGAAGCTTTATAGTGAAGAGATAAGTGTAGATAAAGATGTTTTCATAAGTATGAGAGATTTTTTTCAGGAATAAAATATATTTATTTTTATTTTTTTGAAATGCTTAATAATATTTTCAATTATTTAGAATAATAATAATGTTCGATTAGAAATATTTTTTATTGAACTCCAAAAATATCCAAAACTGAATGGAATCATTGAAATATGTAATCCAAAGTAATGAATTTTTTTAACAACAATAATACATATATTAAACTATTTAAATTGAATTTAGGATTTTAAATTAGTATATTTAAATAAATTATTTTTTTTTCATGAAATGAATATTATGTTTTGAAGGATTTGATATAAATTATTGAGTTATTTCTATATCATATGGGTGCCAAAAATCATTCTATTTATCCAAAGTATATAATTTTTCTATTCACCCAAAATTCTCGTTAAAAAAATCACCCTAAGGTAACATTGAAAATCTCATTAAAAAAATGTTTTATATTTTATAATGTTAATTTTCTATAAATTTCAAGATTAATTTTTTAATAATAATTCTCATGTATATTAAAAAATGCATTTAGTCAACAAAATATATAAAAAAATAATTTTAAAAATGTTATATATTATGTAATAATTTAATAAATAACATATATTAACTATATTTACAAATTATAATACAACTTTAGGATAATATGTATTTTACATGACACGTGTATATTAAAAAATGGTCAAAATAAAGTTACTATAATTTAGATACCCTTAAAATAGTAACTTTACCCAACCAATGAAGAAATTATCATCTTACTTCTAATAAATACCTCTCATTTAATTAATTATTATTTCCCATAATTTTTTTCTCAATGTTAAATTAATTAATATTATAAAATTTGGGTCTTCTTCCTAATTTGGTTTCTTTTTTAGAAAATATTTTTCAATGGTGTGGAATTTCATTGGGATTATTAACTTATATAATTCCATTTTATAGGGATATTATTATATAATTTTTATTATCTAATTATTTTATTTAAGATTCTATAAAAATTATTTAACCCTTTTTTGTATTTTTATTAAATGATAAAATGGTTATCTTTTTTTATTCTCTACCATTTATTTATAAAATTCCTTTAGACCAAAAATATTATTTTTTTATAAACATGTATTTAATAATTGAAACAAAGAGATTGATGAATATGTATACTAATTCAAGGTAAATATCATCACAAATAAAAGAAAATAATTTCAATTATTATTGATGTTTATTATTTAAGGTAAAAATATTGATGAAAATATATATTGAAAATCAATGAATATAAATATAAAATATAACTGGTAAAATTAAAATTATAAATAAAATAAAAGAGAAAAAATTATGTTAATTGACTCAAAAATCTATAAATTTGAAAGTTAAAATCATAAATGACAATTTTTGAAATATAAATGTGGTTGATAAAACCAAAAATCTAAACACTATATAGAATAACATTCAACACCATAATGAAAAATAAAACCACACCATTATAAAATGGTAAATGAAACCATTATAATATTTCTCAAGTTAAAAAATACTTAGTATTTTCAGTAACCAAACTGAAAAAATGTAATATTTTCATATCCACATTCTATTACACAACACCATGATGTTTCTCATATTATCTCCCTATTTTATTTGAATTACTCATTTTACTTGGAGTGAAAAATGGTGAGATATATTTATTATATATATTGTTTTATATTAATACCATGTCATCTAGAAAATATATTTTTAGTTTATAAAATTAGAAGCACTCAATAATCATGATTCTACATTCTCATCTTCTACAATCCCACTATAGTTTTGGAGAAATTTCCCAAAATTTAATGTAATTCATTTTCTATGTCATGGTTTACTAAAACAAATAATTTTTTTTCATTAGTTTTATTCAAATTCATACAATTTTATAAACAAATCTACCCCTTCAAACTAATTAAAAAATATATAATTCATTTACAATTTCTATTTAATGAATTCAATTCCATGATTAATGACATTAAATATATATACATGTCAACTATGTTTCAAATTCCCCCACACATAATATGTTCATTATCCTCCTGAAAACATATATTCAATTAATTAAATAAAAACAATTCATAATAATATTCAAAATAAATAATGATAAAAAAATAAATTGATAACTAAAAATTCTAAAGTAACAAAAACTAATCCTAAGGGGAACTCATATAAACCTCGAAATTATATTAAATTTAATAACATATATATTTCTATTTAGTCTCATCCATACAAATTTCTTCAAATAATTGTGATCACCTTATTAATTCGATTACTTGAATAAAGTATTTCAATCATTACTGAAGATAATTTCATTAGATATATTCACAAAATCATGTAAATTAACTATATATATATATTCTATTAATATATATTAATGTCAAAATTATAAAAAAACACACTTATGGAGAGGAACATTGAAATAAAGTTATTTTTGTTAAGTATTAGTTTATAATAAAATATAATTCTAGTAGTTTCGAAGTGGATTCATATTTAATTAATCTATAATTAAGGATATTAAGTTAAATTAAATATATAATATTCACTCCTTGTACAAAAAAATCACCCATTAAATATTTCCATTTACTTTCTCACAAAGATCAAAAAATAAATAACATTTAAAATAATAATATATTATTCGTATTTTAATCAATTTTTCATTCTTTTATTCTATATAAAATTGAAATGTAACAATTAAAATAAGATTCCAAATTAAGATTCAGAAACACTACCAAACCTATAAATCAATTTCTTACCCATTTCCCTCATTAAAACATTCGTCCCATGAAACAACATGTAAGAAGACAATTTTATAGTTTTGGATTAATTGATATCATTTGAAAATGTAAATCAATTTACCGGAATGGGAAAAAGTTATTTTAATGTGTCCATCCTAACATGGGTTCAATGGAAACTATATTTTAAATCTATTTCAAATGTGTTGAATTATTAATATTTAATAGGGTTAAATATAATAATAAAATATCTTCAAATATTTTAATTTTCTTCAACTATTATGATTTTAATAAATAGTAATGATTATTAAAGTAGACATGAATAACCTAAAAATCATTAAGTAATGTAATTATTTCTCTAAAAGTTCATCACCTTTATGAGTTATCAAGTCATCATTAATCATTAAATTTATTAATAATATTTTATATTTATTTAATAATAAAATTTAGATGATTATTACACAAAAGGGAAATTTTGGGCTATATTTCTACATTAAGAACTAATAAATGATATTACAATATATATTTAGATTAAAAGAAATAAATTATACCCATATTTTAAACAGATATCATAAAAAATTTAATTTTTTTAGTTCATATAATCTTACTTAAAACATTCTCTTCCTCATTACACATGTCCCCAAATAAAACATGAGGGTATCCTTTTATCTATTTCTCCATACAATATATAAAATATTAATTCATGTTTTCATGAAATTAAATATCTGAGTAGAAAATAGAATATTAGAATGTGGTATTGGCATAGGAATACAATTATTTTTCAAATTAAATTTGGAGGATATTTATTCACTTTGTTTTTATATGATTGGATAAAATCCATTATGGGAGTAATTTATATAAGAATGAAACTAGAAAAATAGACAAATACATAAATAAAAAAAGTGAAATGACATCAGAAATGGAACTTCCAGGCTATGAATTAAGAGTAATTACTCTTGTGGTCAATGTGTTGGTGGGTACTATAACCATAAGAGTTTTATAAACTAATGAAGGAATTGTTTAAATTTAAACAAGGGGAGGGGAAGTATAACTTGGAAATTCCATGGGATAATATAGGTTCTTATATTTCAACAACATTTATCCTTTCCATCTCTATATCAACATTTATTGCACCATTTTTAGAATTATATTAATATTTAAGTTTTATTTCCCTAACATTTCAATTTATTATCATTAAATTCATTTTCTTCATTAACTCTTAATCATTAATTCTCATATTCTAAATTTTATTACATTATTTTTTACAAACTTGAATAATTATTGGGTTTTTATTATCTTCATATGATTAGTAATAATCAATGTTCTAATCATTGGTATATTTAGATAGAGGAAATAAATATTATTTAAGAAAATATGTGTGTTCAATAGTTTATTTTGTAATTAGATGCATGGAATCAGTTGGTACTATTGACTAATGTTACAGAGGATCTTCTAAATTAATCACAATATTTAAAAATTTATGTTGGTTATTCTATTTTTCTTAAAATAAAATATATATCAACCATGGGTGAAGCTCTATTTTCAAATTTTGGATAAACATACATCCTAGACCATATACACTATATTCTAGAATTTATAGTCAAATATAACCATTTTTTAAAATATAATACAATTATTTTTCATTTGGATGGTTAGTTGTAAAAATAATTAATATAGTAAAAAATATATCTAGATTGGGGGAATGTGAGTAATCCTTCTAATTATAAAATTTTGGGATTGAACCCCTCAACAAATATCTCTTTGGCACATTAATCAGCATTCTCATCAGGTATAATGAAGGAAGTAGAATCTATTATTTTTTCTCATAATATGTGAAAGTATTAGGCATATAAAAAACTATAAAGGATATGGATAGCATTGGGAAACAATTTCCACCCTAAATTTTTTCTTTTTATTTTTACATTATTCTATAAAATTAAAGAATTACAAACACTATCATATGTAAAAATACATTACCACTCATTCTATATAACCTTTGATATCCAATATATATTAATCATTTAATTGATGTTTCACATAGTGGTATCTAGTATGAATGAACGTTTATTTATTTTTCTATAACTTTCAGTGATTTATTATTACTCTTGAATTTCCTTCATTGGAGGAAATATGAATTTCTATTTTGATCAAGAACCATAATTTTTTAATACTATGATGAAAGAAATATATTATAATATATCCATTATTTTAAAATTAATTATTGTTTTTGTAAAATAAATTTCATTCCATTTAATTGAAAACACACAAAATTATATTAGGATCTTTATAAGAAACAAATTTATTTAATTTTTTTTTGACTTTTATAGAGCGGATTAACATTAACAACATCAATATTGTATTAGATTTTAAGCAGCGAAACAATATTTCTGTAAACATGTAGTAGTGATGGTGGGGAATCTAGATGATGTATGTACCGATTATGGATGTTGTGTTCTAGATGATTAGGAGTTAATGAACATGTATAGTGAGATAAATACAAATTTAAGAGTATATAAAAAGAAATGAAAGCCTAAACTGCTCAAATTTTAAAAAAGTTTGACAACTAGTCAAATAAACTAGTTGATGTGGAGATTTTCTTTGACAATTCTGAGGGATTATAAATCAAATTAGAACTATATGTAATTTTCCAATGGTTTTTAGTTGGTGTTGGAACAAAATTTACATTATATTATGTCTTATAAATTAGTGACTATTTAATTTATAGTTTTAGTGATTTTTTTAATATTTTTTCCTTTATATTTTTTAATTAGAGTTAAATTTATTATAATCTATTATTTAATAATTTTTCACACTAATTTGGACTTAATTAGAACCATGTATATTCATTGTGTTCAATTATTATTTATTTTTCATTCATTTTTTTCTTATTTAATTTTTAATATAGTCTATGATTTTTTGTGAGGATTAAGTAGTGCATCATCTGGTCATATAAAATTTTATATGAGTCATGCATTTTATATTCTCCTATTATGGTCCTAATATCATCCAGACATTTTTCTAACCTAATTATTTGAAAGAGGTACCAATGATGGATTATTCAGAAGATACATCTTATATAATAATATATTGATCCTAGTCTATATTATTCAGAAAAATTTGAATAAATTTCTTATATGTATCACTCTAAACATTCTAAATATTATCCAAATATGAAATCTATAAGGGTTTCATATTAGTTGTAAGAACATCAATTTAACTAAAAAGAGAAGGATTTACAACTTGACCCCACATTATTATTTTGGTATAGTGTTCTCATGTTTCTTCTAAGAAAATAACATTATAAATATGTTGAATTAATAAAATATTTGTGGTTATTATCTAGTAGAGTACATAAATATATCCTCGAGGATGAGACATATAAAGGGACCTCATCTTCAATTTTTATTGGGTGTTGGAAAGAAGGAGGTTGGGATTGGGGTCAATTGAAGGTATCAATGCAATTTTGTTTCTCTTAGCGTGAGATTTAAGAGGTTATTGGAAAGAAAATCAAATTCACATGAACTATGGAAGTATTATTGTTCCCCTACTCCCTTCATTTATATCGTATACTATTTTAATTTGGTATGTATTAGTATCACATACCATTGTGAAGAGATAGTGTCATGTGGAAAAAAATTGGTAAAAGGGGGTTTAGAAAAGAAAGATTTACAGTGAAGGAATTTTTTAATATATTGAGGATGTTTATTTTTTATGTGAAATTTTTATATAGAGTAACTCATTTAAATGAGGATGAATCAAGGATGATGGAAGGAGGTGCTAGTTATAGAGGTTGGTGATGAAGTATCAACTATAAGGAAGATTGGATTTTTTTGGTACTACTGAATTCCATATTTTTTATTCTCGTAGAAAATAATTAATTGAATTTATCAACAATATAATATGGTTTCATTAAAAAATAAGTATTTTTTTATTTTTAAAAATATTAATGGGAATCTAAGATTTGGTTTTGGGCTTCTTAACATTGAATTAGTTGGATTTTTATGTTTAATTTTAAAATTAAATTATCCTTAGTGTGGTTTTACCACTAGGACATGATCTATATATATTCAATATTAAAACATATTGAAAGTATTAAAACCTTACTTTGTTGATTTTGGTTTGGTTTAGAAAATTTTAATATCTCAATTCCTAGAGGTTTGGATTAAGCAGATACTATTTAACTCATTATTTTTCACAAAAATATGATAATTTTTGGGAGAAATATTATGAAAAGGAACATGTGGATACAAGGTAAGATAAATTATTTAAATGGGAAAAAATAAAAAATATAAATTGTTTCTATTACATCATGGTGGTCATGGATGGACATGTATAATGGGTTGTATATAGCACTATGTAGTTAACCACATGTAATTGAGATAAGTTTCTCAAAATACTTATGTTACATGGAATGTTAGTTCATCATATAATATGTTGGATTTCTCCACTAATTATTCTTGGTTAGGAAAAATGGAATTAAAAATGATGAATCTTTGGTAAAATGTGTTTTTTGATTTTAATTTTTTAATAAGAAAATGGGAAATAGACCAAAGTGGTGGTTCTCATCCTAATATTACCGTGTTCCATGTCACCCATTAAAAATCTGAACCTGAATTCAATCTTGGTGTATTCATTCCCCATGGTTTTTAATAAAATTAATTATATTGTCTATAGTATAGGGAGGTTTATTCATTTTTAAACTTCAGTGTAATGTTTTTCTATAACCTTGACAATTCTTGCTGAAGAAAAATTTCTGGTTTAGTTATTCTTCTAAAAAATATTTCATTGGCCTAAAATGTCTAATTTTATTCACACATCTCAATAAATATTTTTCTTATATTAATATATATGGTGTTTACAGATTTTTACATGGAATAAATATAATATATTCTAAAAAATTATAAATTAGAATAAATAGTTCATGTATGTTCTATAATAAAACACTTTTTTGAACAAATTTGTTTTTTAACCTGCTACCGATTCATTAAAAGCTTATAATTTTTTATTCATATTCAAAATTATTTTAATTTTTGGGATAGAAAACACCTATAAGGGATGTAATTATTTTTTGTATTTTCTCATTTGACATTGAATGATGATGAGTAATACCATCAAATTTAAATTCTGGAATGGAGGTTTCTTTTGATCACTATGAAAGGCTATATCCAATGAAAATTAATTTTAAATTGAAATAATTTATAGTGAGATTTAAATAAAAAAATTTCCAATAAAATGTGTCCCTTTTGAGCTGACTTATCAATTGTGTTACACCTCAATTCCTTATATGTAAATCATTGTATTCTGATTATAATTATCTGAAATTAAATCCAATTCCTCCTATAGAACAATATGTTATTCCTATATTATTGTAATAAAATATTTGAATTTTACTATTAAATATGAATTTTCATCATGTTCATCAATAAAGTGACTAAAATTTCCCAAATAATTTTAGAATTGGTATATTCTATTTTTTTAAAAGATTTTTTATATATCTAATGTGCCTCATCGTTACATTTACTTCAAGATTGTATGTTTTATAACACTATTTTCATCAAAATTAATTTAATCACATAGTTTTATAACTACACTTTGAAACTTGTTTTAGAAGATAAGGTATTGTTTTGTTTTATTATCCACTATATTAATAATGATATTTTAGTTAAACTGAAACCATTCTTCCTCTATGTAATTCCAAACTAATCAATGACATTATTCATCTAAAAATTTCTTACTTTATCCATTCTATTTTTTTATTACATCATCAACCTCCCATTTTAAAATTTTATTTACACACACATGTAAATACATTTTTAATTAAATATAATGATGGACCCCATTAAATAATTACCCCTATTACAATAATAATATCCTCTACAAATTGAGATTTTAGCCTTTACATTTTACACCTCAATGTTTCATGATGACTACCAGTGATCATATTCCCACACATATTTCATTTTTTCATGATGTTGATAAAATAATCTACATATTATTATTTTTTCCAATATTCATGTAGTCCAATAGTGTCATATAATAGTATATAATGGAAAAATCTACATAATATGGATTCAATAACACATAACATAATGATTTCTTCTTAATAAACATGAATAAAAGGGGTTATCCAATAATAAATATACTATGTTAATTAGAAAAACTTATTTTAACAATATATTAAGTGAGTATTTTTTGTTCAATTTTAAATGTAGTTCTCAATATTATTGAATGAAGGAAAAATTGGTAATCTGATGATATGAGGTGTTATTATGCCTCATGACTTAAAATGACATTTTGAAACCCTAAAATATAGATAGTTTATATGATCATGTGTTCTTTTATTGAGGAAGTTTTTAATTATCCTTATTATGAACAATTAATATTATATTTTTATTTTATTTTTGAAGAATTAATGAATTCATGGTTATAGTGTTTATATGTAGAATATTCATGTGTAATAAAAGCATAGAATTCTTGAAATAGTGAGGGAAAAAGTATAGTTAGTCAATATATATTTCTCCAATCCCACATAATCATAATACCTCATGAAGGAAATAAATAATCTCATTATTTATCATTGAGTGGCTTGTGATATCATACCACTCACCAGACCAAAGTAATTGAGAATTGGATATAATCGAGTAGTGAGCATCGTATTCTCTTCCTTAACACTAAATATGAATTTGAGAACCCTAAAAAAATATAAAATCCATCTCAAATACTTCCAATATATAATTAGTAATATGAATATATAAATATGTGTATGAAAATAATAAGTGAGAGGAGGAACCCATGATACAAACTTAGGGACAATGACATTCATCAACTATTCAATTTAATTTACACTACTCCTCAAAAAGACACATAAATAAAAATGAAATTAAAAATTCATTAGAATTAAAAAGTGGACAATGTTCATTGCATGTCAACTACAAAAGTCATATGACACCATCATAGAGTTTAGAATTTAATAATAAAATAATTAAAAAAATTATTTATCCTTTTCTACTATGGGAGAATTATTTTTTAAAGGGTTGGAATGAATATTCTCAATCATCCCTGTAAAGACCCGTAAATTTCAAGGAAAATTTTTTTCTTAATTTTCTTTGGAATTTTACAAGAGCGCAGCTTCAGACGGCACCTGATTCCGAGGCCCGGTGTGCCCGGAATCAATTTCCGAAGTTTGGCTCGGGTACGTTCAGTGAACGGACGAGCGGGTTTTTCTATCTTTTGAACCGGTGCCCGGAATCGAATTCTGAGGGCACCGATGAAATCGCAGTGCCGGTATTTGCTTAGAAACGCCTCTTCCGGAGTTGCGTTTGCTCAGACGTGGTTTTTAAATTTTGCGGCTTTAAGTCAGAAATAAAATAATGTTTGTGCGACAACTTTATTTTATTTCACTTAAGCTGCTTGGAAGCCACTTGAAGCCACTTAAAGGCGTCTTGAACTAAGTTGAACTGGATAGGATGCTATCCAGAAATATCCTATCCCCTTGGTAGGATATTTGTGAGGCAGGGCCCGCACGAGCCCCGCCGTTTCTTTCGCTAAGTAACGCACCCGCGAAAACCCGTCAAAGTAACTGAAAAGTCAACCGACGCGTTTTCTTTAATTCTTAACAGACCATTTAATTGGGCGGTTTATTTCGTGAATTAAATGGGCTGTTTCGCTCGTTGAATTAATTCAACAAACTGATGGGTCGTTACTTACGCTTTTGCGTTTGTTGGCATGTTTATAAAATAAGACCAACCTAAAAATCCTTTGAAAGGATTTGAGAGGATCCCTGATTCTCCACCCTCCCCGCGAAGAACGCGAAGAACGCGAAGAACGCGAAGAACGCGAAGAACGCCGGCGACCAGAATTCGACGACGCACACCATGATCTGCGACGTCGACGAACGCTACCCTCGATGTTCTTCGGCGACGCCTCTTCTTCCGCGGCCGATCCTCGTTCGGCAATTAAGGTGAGAAACGAATCGTTTATTTCTCCCCTTTTTATAATTCAATATCAACGGATTTAAATTAATCCGTTTGATATTGATCCGGAGATTGGCGACGCGACGCCGGATACCGCGACGCCGCGACGATCTCCTTCATCCGCGACGAGCAATTCCGCGACGACCTCTCGTCCGATGACGACGACAAGGTAAGGGTTGTTGGAATTCTTTTATTCCCCGTGTTTATTCTTTTAAAGTAAAGAACATGATCACCGACAATTTTAATTTATTTAAAATTGTTGTTGATTATTATCTTTTTCCTCCCGTTGTTTATGACTAACGCGGAGGGTGCGGGTCTAACGAACAAGACCCGGCAACCCTCCGCCGATCTCTTTTGTTGTGCGGATATGGCGGACGACGACGAACCGCGCGGCAGGGGCGATCTGTTGATTCCGCAGTGAAGATCGGCCCCCGGGAGGAGCAACGGCGCAGACGGGAGGCAAAACGGGCCACCGTAGCAACTCCGGCGGCCCGCGGAAGGCGGCGGCGGCGCGGGTCGCCGGAAAGGCGGCGCCGGCGACCGGAGGCGGCGGCGCCCGGCACGCCGCCGTGGAGAAGATCCGCCGCGGCTGAAGCCGTGGCGGCGGCGGCCGGTTCCGCGGCCGCGCGGAACTGGGGAGGGACGCGGCGGCCCGGCCGCGTCCGCGTGACAGGCGGCCCCCGCGGGGCCGCGTTTTCCTCCAAGCCGCGGGTCAAACCCGCGGCGGCGGCTCCTTCGGCCGCTCGGCCGAAGACGAGCCGGCCGGTCCGGTCGGCCGGGCCGCACCCAAGCCGGACCGGACCCGGCCTCGCCGGGTCGGGCCGGGTCGGGCCGACCCGGTTCGGCCGACCCAGGGGGGGTTCGGGCCGGGTCGCCCCGGGCCCAGAACCCCCGTTTTCGGGCCCTCCTCTGTCTTTTGCCCATATCTTGGGCCTGAGACCTCCGATTGACGAACCGTCAGCAGCTACGCGATCCTTGGATCGATACGATCGTTTCGGTATATTATACTCAAGGTTTCGGAAGACTTTGGGTTCAGCCGGGTTGGTTCGTACACGAAACCAACCGGGCCCTCGGAGCGGAAACGCTCATAACTTGAGCTACGGACGTCCGATCGACGTACCGTCAGCTGTGGTAGTTTCCTCTAAGTGAGACGGAACTTTTGGCATACTCCGCCCGAGGATCGGACGCAGGCGGAGTACGGTCGGGTTGGTTTTGCCCTAAAAACCAACCGGGCCCCTGGGACGAAAATGCCAATAACTCTCAGACCGGGCGTCCGATTGACGCGCCGTCTGTTGCGTTGAGATCCTGTTGTCGATACGGAACTTTTGGATACATCAACTTCGGACTACGTGTCAGTTGATGTATCAGCCTCTCGGCTCGTGGAGTGGACCCTCCTAAACGAGCTCGCTATGTGCGGGAACCCTAGCGCTGGCTGTGACTTCGACGACAGAGCAGAGATCCTCTGTGGACTGCGACGACGGCAGAGCAGAGATCCTCAGTGGACTGCGACGACGGCAGAACAGAGATCCTTCGTGGAATGCGGCGACGACTGTGCAGAGATCCTCAGTGGACTGCGTCGACTACTCCACTCAGCGTTCCTACGTGGATCAGTGCTACAGGTTCTGTGTGAGCCCGATCCTATGTGGGTCCTTACTACCGGTTCTGTGTGAGCCACTGCCTACAGGTTCTGTGTGAGCCCGATCCTACGTGGGTCTTTTGCGGGGGTTAGTACCTATCGATCCTTCGTGGGTCCGATGACTTAGATGGATCAGTGATCATCTTTGACGTCATCTGAAAAAGAATACCTGGTTGAGCTGAATCATATGTTACTCTCCTTTGTGGATTGTGTTGAACTATCCTATGTGGATTTACTGTTTACTCTCCTTTGTGGATTTGAGTCTTGCTTTCCTATGTGGATTGAGTTGTTCTTGAGCTCGTGAGCCGAGCTAGAATTGGGGACTTAGGTATATGTATGGGCATATACCTAAGTTGAGTCAGATGTTACTTCGTGATTGCATCTTTCTTTTGTGCTATATCCTTTGTGGATTTCGGGAGACCTTCGGGGGTCTCGGGGTCCTTACTGAGTAGCTTATACTCACCCCTGCACGGGCTATGCCCGCACCTTGTTGTGTTGGATGCAGACGACGGACAGCGCTGATCACGGTTGGGGCGTGGAGCAGGACAGTACCTGGAGGTGGACCACTGGACGGGACGTGCTCAGAGCGGACGTGGGACCCGAGGAGCCTGGAGGCTATCTGTACCCACCCTTCAGGTGGGATTTCCAGTGGACGACATAAGGCCGCCGTCTTTTCTTCAGTTGTTGTACTTTACTTTTCAGTTGTACTTTACAGTTGGGCTTGTATTTCCGGCCCCCTTTACTTTTCTGCACTTGGTAGTTACTTTCCGCTTCCTGACTCTGTGGTGGTTGTTACTTATAAAGGCAATGCCTTCCCTGTTTACTGGGATTTTACGCCTTGGTGCTAGTCGCCAGCCCCTGGCCTATGGAAGGCGGGCTTGGGGTAGTCACGACACTGGCCCCGAGGACGGGTCGTGACAAATTGGTATCAGAGGTGGTCGGTTCTACCGCAGACTCTGATCATCTTTTCTTTCTATGTGAAGCAATAATGTTTAGTGTATTGAGTGTGGTTATCAGTTCAGGGAGCCCAGTGTTGGTGCGGCGGCCGACGTATCCGTACACCAGGACCCTGACTCCTGATTTCCGACTTAATGCATGAAAACATTGATTGCGTGTGTGTTCCAAGTTTTCTTTGTGATTACTTGTGTCAGCTCACCGGGTATACTGATCTGCTTTATGAAAGTCTCAAGTTTTCCTTGTGATTACTTGTGCCAGCTCACCAGGTATACTGTTCTGACTGTGGTGCTCTTATTCTCTTTTACAGGATGGCCCCGCGACGACAGCCAGCTAGGGTTCCTTGTGTAGGGCGCGACGGCAGCCCACCGAGCGACGAGGCCTCGGTGCAGGGCCCTATGCTAGCAGTGGCACCGGCGGTAGCTTTACCCGCCGAGCCACCGATGCTACCAGTACCAGACGCTGACGATGCACGTCGCCTCAGGGAACTGCATGAGTTTCAGAGCCAGCGACCGCCCAGGTTTCGCGGTGAGGCGGACCCCCAGGCCGCCGAGGACTGGCTAGAGGCGGTGGTACAGATCTTTAGGCTAGTGAGGACACCAGCGGATCTCATGGTGATTCTCGCAGCGAGCCTCCTGCAGGCGGCGGCAGGACGATGGTGGAGCTTGATGCTCCAGGTTCACGATGAGGCATCCTTGCTCTGGACGGACTTCGAGAGCCTCTTCCGCTCTGAGTTCGTCCCGGCCACCCTCCGAGTGGTGCGCATCCAGGAGCTTCTCCAGCTGCGCCAGGGCAGCATGACGGTCGCTCAGTACGCGGCGAGGTTCACTGACCTATCTCGCTACTTGACCGACATGGTACGAGACCCTTTCTTCCGGGCCCGGACCTTCGAGCAGGGCTTGCGACAGGAGATTCGGGCGTCGCTGATCTCCCTCAGCATTCCGACCCATGCAGGAGTGCTGGAGCGAGCCCTCCTGATCGAGAGCTTCCTGGCAGAGCCTTCTTCAGCGGCGAGACCTAGCGCAGGGCGGCAAGTAGCTGAGTCTTCGGCAGCAGGTAGCCGACGGATGACTCTGGGGTCCAGGCAGACCAGACCCCCATGCAGACGGCCTCAGGACACCGGCTCAGCAGTACGAGGCACACAGCGGAGTGCCAGCCTTCCGAGAGGCAGGCTGTGCTACTCTTGCGGCGGGCAGGGTCACATGGCTCGTGATTTCCCGACTCGCCGACTAGAGGAGCAGCAGACGGTGGAGGGGCCACCCAGGTAGAGGCAGAGGGTCGACCGTGGCGGTCCGCAGGGAGGAGGCGGACGAGGCAGAGGAGCTGGCCGAGCAGCGGGTGGTGGGCGACGCTTCCAGGCTATACCCCCACCACCACCAGGAGGGCCACCTCGACCACAGGGAGGTGGCGGGCAGGGACAGGCCCAGCTCCAGGCAGTGGAGGCCTACGACCCCGACATGCCAGAGATGATTTTAGGTACGATCTGTGTCTATTCCACCCTTGTTGCAGTACTTATAGACACAGGAGCGAGTCACTCTTTCATAGCCTCTGCCCTTGTTCGGAGCTCGGAGATTCCGACTGAGCCGTTGGCTCGATCCTTACGGCTAGAGACTCCTACGGGAGCAGACTCGATGATTACGCACTGGTGCCGGCAGTGTGAGCTTACTCTAGGAGGCGAGAGCTTCGGCTGGGATCTCCTTGTAGCGGCGTCGAGGCCTTACGACGTCATCTTGGGCATGGATTGGCTATCCACGGTTCATGCCCAGATCGACTGTTTTAGGCGCAAGGTGCGATGTGTTCGCACCGACGGGAGCAAGTTTACCTTCACCGGCGAGAAGGGAACCTTTGCAGCACAGGATGGACTTCTGCGGAGGAGAGTGCAGCCCATCTCTCATCAGTTGGCTAGCCTCATCCTAGGAGCAGTGGACGTGCGGAGTCCAGCTTTTCCTGCAGTGGTGGACCAGTACGTGGACGTCTTTCCCAACGACGTTCCAGGGCTACCTCCTCGTAGAGAGGTAGACTTTTACATCGACTTGTACCCCGGGACAGCCCCGATATCTACTCCAGCATATCCTATGGCCCCCACCGAGCTTCGAGAGCTGCGGGTACAGTTGGAAGACTTGCAGAGCAAGGGGTTTGTCCGACCCAGTGTTTCACCCTGGGCTTCCCCGATTTTGTTCGCCAAGAAGGCGGACGGGAGCTTGCGACTGTGTGTCGACTATCGTTGCCTGAACCAGGTGACAGTGAGGAACAAGTATCCACTGCCACGGATTGATGACCTCTTCGATCAGCTCAAGGGAGCGCGGTGGTTCTCGAAAATAGACCTCCGGTCAGGCTATCATCAGCTCAGTGTTCGAGACGAGGACGTGCAGAAGACGGCCTTCAGGTGTCGGTATGGCCATTATGAGTTCTTGGTTATGCCGTTCGGCGTAACCAATGCTCCAGCAGTGTTCATGAGCCTCATGAACAGGATCTTCCAGCCATACCTCGACCGATTTGTCGTGGTCTTCATTGACGACATTTTGGTATACTCGACGACTGAGGAGGAGCATGCCTACCACCTGCGAGTTGTGCTAGACACGCTCCGAGAGCACCAGCTTTATGGCAAGCTCTCAAAGTGCCAGTTCTGGTTACGTGAGGTCCACTTCTTGGGGCACGTCATCTCTGAGGCGGGAGTTGCAGTGGATCCCGCGAAGATCGAGGCAGTGCTAGCTTGGGAGCCACCCAAGAGCGTGACAGAGGTGCCGAGTTTCTTGGGCTTAGCCGGATACTATCAGAGATTCGTGCCAGACTTCTCCAGAGTTGCGGCACCACTCTCAGCGTTGACGAAGAAGGGGAAACCCTTCGTGTGGTCAGAAAGATGTCAGCAGAGCTTCCAGGAGCTGAGACAGAGATTGACCAGCGCACCTATCTTGAGGTTTCCTGAGGAGGGAGTTGGATACGTAGTTTACTGCGATGCATCAGGGACTGGACTCGGATGCGTCCTGATGCAGGAGCGGGCCGTGATTGCCTACGGATCACGTCAGTTGAGGCCGCATGAGCAGAAATACGCCACTCATGACCTGGAGTTAGCAGTAGTGGTCTTCGATCTGAAGACTTGGCGGCACTATCTGATGGGCGAGGACTTCACAGTCTTTTCTGACCACCAGAGTCTCAGGTATATCTTCTCTCAGAAGGACCTGAACCTGAGACAGCGGAGATGGCTTGAGTTCCTCCAGGACTATGACTTTGAGATAGTCTATACTCCTGGGAAGGGGAATGTGGTAGCCGATTCCCTCAGCAGGAGGACGTGCATTCAGCTACTTGAGGAGGCGACGGAGCAGCTAGCCTCCTTACAGATATCCTTTGTGGATAGAGACGGAGCAGCCTTTCTTCAGTCTCTCACAGTCTCTCCTCCACTTCTACAGCGGGTCAGAGAGGCTCAGCGTGAGGACGCTGACTGTGAGACCCGGCGTGCACTGATATCCTCAGGTCAGGCTCCTGATGGTTTCTCCCTTGGAGCAGAGCACGACATCCTTTACAGAGGACGTACCTTCGTACCAGTCGCTTTACGAGAGGAGGTGCTGAGAGATTTTCACACTTCTCCCTTGGCGGTACATCCCGGAGTGGCGAAGATGTACCAGGATCTCAGGCGACCGCACTGGTGGCCGGGCATGAAGAAAGCTGTGGCAGAGTTCGTTTCATGATGCCTCACCTGCCAGCAGGTGAAGGCAGAGCATCAGGTACCAGCAGGCTTGGTACAGCCCTTGGAGGTCCCGGAGTGGAAGTGGGACGGCATATCTATGGACTTCGTGACTGGACTTCCACGCTCTTCCAGAGGTCACGACTCCATTTGGGTGATTGTCGACCGACTCACCAAGTCGGCACACTTCTTACCCATCAGAGAGCAGGGCTCAGTGGAGAGCTTGGGACGTCTTTACGTCCAGGAGATCGTACGGCTTCACGGTGTGCCATCGTCTATCGTCTCCGATCGAGATGCTCGTTTCACTTCCCGGCTTTGGAAGGGGTTGCAGGAGGCGTTCGGGACGCGACTCCATCTAAGCACAGCCTTCCACCCTCAGACAGATGGTCAGACGGAGAGGACCATACAGAAACTCGAGGACATGCTCCGTGCATGTGTTCTCGACTTTGGTCGCAGCTGGGAGGACCACCTACCCTTGGTGGAGTTCGCGTACAACAACAGCTACCACTCCACCATCAGGATGGCACCATACGAGGCGTTGTACGGAAGACCCTGCAGATCACTGTTGTGCTGGACATACCCTGGGGAGTCAGCACTCGTGGGACCAGAGATGGTCCGAGCCATGACAGAGAAGGTCCAGATCATCCAGGAGAGGATGAGGACAGCTCAGAGCCGGCAGAAGTCATATGCTGACAGGAGGCGGAGGCCACTAGAGTTCGAGGATGGCGACCACGTCTTTTTGCGTGTCTCACCTCGACGTGGTTTACGGAGATTTGGCCGAGGCGGCAAGTTGTCTCCACACTTCATCGGGCCTTTCCAGGTCCTCAGCAGGATAGGAGAGGTGGCTTATCGCCTGGCTCTACCACCTCAGTTGCACCGGGCGCACGACGTCTTCCACGTGTCTCAGCTGAGGAGATACGTGCACGACCCGACGCACATCATCGACTTTGGGAAGCTGGACGTGGACGATGGGGAGACTTTTGCAGAGGTCCCAGTGGAGATCAAGGATCGACAGGAGCGGGTCCTACGTGGGCGGTCGATTCCTCTTGTGCGCGTCAGATGGCAGCACGGGAACCTCCAGGAGAGCACTTGGGAGCGGGAGGCTCAGATGCGTGCTCAGTACCCCCATTTGTTCCCCTAGTTTTTGATGTATCTTTATGGGGACGTAAAGCCCTGAGGTGGGAGTAATGTAAAGACCCGTAAATTTCAAGGAAATTTTTTTTCTTAATTTTCTTTGGAATTTTACAAGAGCGCAGCTTCAGACGGCACCTGATTCCGAGGCCCGGTGTGCCCGGAATCAATTTCCGAAGTTTGGCTCGGGTACGTTCAGTGAACGGACGAGCGGGTTTTTCTATATTTTGAACCGGTGCCCGGAATCGAATTCTGAGGGCACCGATGAAATCGCAGTGCCGGTATTTGCTTAGAAACGCCTCTTCCGGAGTTGCGTTTGCTCAGACGTGGTTTTTAAATTTTGCGGCTTTAAGTTAGAAATAAAATAAATTTTGTGCGACAACTTTATTTTATTTCACTTAAGCTGCTTGGAAGCCACTTGAAGCCACTTAAAGGCGGCTTGAACTGAGTTGAACTGGATAGGATGCTATCCAGAAATATCCTATCCCCTTGGTAGGATATTTGTGAGGCAGGGCCCGCACGAGCCCCGCCGTTTCTTTCGCTAAGTAACGCAACCGCGAAAACCCGTCAAAGTAACTGAAAAGTCAACCGACGCATTTTCTTTAATTCTTAACAGACCATTTAATTGGGCGGTTTATTTCGTGAATTAAATGGGCTGTTTCGCTCGTTGAATTAATTCAACGAACTGATGGGTCGTTACTTACGCTTTTGCGTTTGTTGGCATGTTTATAAAATAAGACCAACCTAAAAATCCTTTGAAAGGATTTGAGAGGATCCCTGATTCTCCACCCTCCCCACGAAGAACGCGAAGAACGCGAAGAACGCGAAGAACGCGAAGAACGCAAAGAACGCCGGCGACCGGAATTCGACGACGCACACCGTGATCTGCGACGTCGACGAATGCTACCCGCGATGTTCTTCGGCGACGCCTCTTCTTCCGCGGCCGATCCTCGTTCGGAAATTAAGGTGAGAAACGAATCGTTTATTTCTCCCCTTTTTATAATTCAATACCAACGGATTTAAATTAATCCGTTTGATCTTGATCCGGAGATTGGCGACGCGACGCCGGATACCGCGACGACGCGACGATCTCCTTCATCCGCGACGAGCAATTCCGCGACGACCTCTCGTCCGACGACGACGAAAAGGTAAGGGTTGTTGGAATTCTTTTATTCCCCGTGTTTATTCTTTTAAAGTAAAGAACATGATCACCGACAATTTTAATTTATTTAAAATTGTTGTTGATTATTATCTTTTTCCTCCCGTTGTTTATGACTAACGCGGAGGGTGCGGGTCTAACGAACAAGACCCGGCAACCCTCTGCCGATCTCTTTTGTTGTGCGGATATGGCGGACGACGACGAACCGCGCGGCAGGGGCGATCTGTTGATTCCGCAGTGAAGATCGGCCCCCGGGAGGAGCAACGGTGCAGACGGGAGGCAAAACGGGCCACCGGAGCAACTCCGGCGGCCCGCGGAAGGCGGCGGCGGCGCGGGTCGCCGGCAAGGCGGCGCCGGCGACCGGAGGCGGCGGCGCCCGGCGCGCCGCCGTGGAGAAGATCCGCCGCGGCTGAAGCCGCGGCGGCGGCGGCCGGTTCCGCGGCCGCGCGGAACCGGGGAGGGACGCGGCGGCCCGACCGCGTCCGCGTGACAGGCGGCCCCTGCGGGGCCGCGTTTTCCTCCAAGCCGCGAATCAAACCCGCGGCGGCGGCTCCTTCGGCCGCTCGGCCGAAGCCGACCCGACCCGGTTCGGGCCGACCCGGTTTGGCCGACCCAGGGGGGGTTCGGGCCGGGTCGCCCCGGGCCCAGAACCCCCGTTTTCGGGCCCTCCTCGGTTTTTTGCCCATATCTTGGGGCTGAGACCTCCGATTGATGAACCGTCAGCGGCTACGCGATCCTTGGATCGATACGATCGTTTCGGTATATTATACTCAAGGTTTCGGAAGACTTTGGGTTCGGCCGGGTTGGTTCGTACACGAAACCAACCGGGCCCTCGGAGCGGAAACGCTCATAACTTGAGCTACGGACGTCCGATCGACGTACCGTCAGCTGTTGTAGTTTCCTCTAAGTGAGACGGAACTTTTGGCATACTCCGCCCGAGGATCGGACGCAGGCGGAGTACGGTCGGGTTGGTTTTGCCCTAAAAACCAACCGGGCCCCTGGGACGAAAATGCCAATAACTCTCAGACCGGGCGTCCGATTGACGCGCCGTCTGTTGCGTTGAGATCCTGTTGTCGATACGGAACTTTTGGATACATCAACTTCGGACTACGTGTCAGTTGATGTATCAGCCTCTCGGCTCGTGGAGCGGACCCTCCTAAACGAGCTCGCTATGTGCGGGAACCCTAGCACTAGCTGTGACTTCGACGACAGAGCAGAGATCCTCCGTGGACTGCGACGACGGCAGAGCAGAGATCCTCAGTGGACTGCGACGATGGCAGAGCAGAGATCCTTCGTGGACTGCGGCGACGACTGTGCAGAGATCCTCAGTGGACTGCATCGACTACTGCAATCAGCGATCCTACGTGGATCAGTGCTACAGGTTCTGTGTGAGCCCGATCCTATGTGGGTCCTTACTACCGGTTCTGTGTGAGCCACTGCCTACAGGTTCTGTGTGAGCCCGATCCTACGTGGGGCTTTTGCGGGGGTTAGTACCTATCGATCCTTCGTGGGTCCGACGACTTAGATGGATCAGTGATCATCTTTGACGTCATCTGAAAAAGTATACCTGGTTGAGCTGAATCATATGTTACTCTCCTTTGTGGATTGTGTTGAACAATCCTATGTGGATTTTCTGTTTACTCTCCTTTGTGGATTTGAGTCTTTCTTTCCTATGTGGATTGAGTTGTTCTTGAGCTCGTGAGCCGAGCTAGAATTGGGGACTTAGGTATATGTATGGGCATATACCTAAGTCGAGTCAGATGTTACTTCGTGATTGCATCTTTCTTTTGTGCTATATCCTTTGTGGATTTCGGGAGACCTTCGGGTGTCTCGGGGTCCATACTGAGTAGCTTATACTCACCCCTGCACGGGCTATGCCCGCACCTTGTTGTGTTGGATGCAGACGACGGACAGCGCTGATCACGGTTGGGGCGTGGAGCAGGACAGTACCTGGAGGTGGACCACTGGACGGGATGTGCTCGGAGCGGACGTGGGACCCGAGGAGCCTGGAGGCTATCTGTACCCACCCTTCAGGTGGGATTGCCAGTGGACGACACGAGGCCGCCGTCTTTTCTTCAGTTGCTGTACTTTACTTTTCAGTTGTACTTTACAGTTGGGCTTGTATTTCCGGCCCCCTTTACTTTTCTGCACTTGGTAGTTACTTTCCGCTTCCTGACTCTGTGGTGGTTGTTACTTATAAAGGCAATGCCTTCCCTGTTTACTGGGATTTTACGCCTTGGTGCTAGTCGCCAGCCCCTGGCCTATGGAAGGCGGGCTTGGGGTAGTCACGGCACGGGCCCCGAGGACGGGTCGTGACAATCCCAATATCATCATGATGATCTCAACAAGGATATACTTGTGAGATGATGCTCACTAGTGGATTAATTCTATAATTTCACACCATATATACTTCTCCTTTATTGGACTTTTTATTACCCCATAATCCTCATGTAAAGACCTATATTTTACATGTTAATTTTTTAAAAATATATGGGAATTTTATGAGTCCATGAAAATTGAAAGCGCATGATTTTGATCCTCGGTGTCCCCTGAATGAATTTATGAAATTTTTTTCAGTTACATTCAGTAAGGGTGAGAGCGGGTTTTCGTATCTTTTGAACCGCTGCTCGGAATAGAAATATGAGGGCACTATTGAACTTGTAGCGCCAATTTTCTCTTAAGGATACCTTTACCTCGATCGTAGTTGGTTGAGAGTGAATGATATTTTTTGTGATTTTCATGAATGAATAAAATAAAATAGAAATGTCTAACATTTTTATTTCTGAAACCCCTTAACATGGGTTATGGTGGTGGGGACCACCCGAGCTTAAACCTCCCATGTGAATGTCAAGAGACGGGTACCACCTAAACTGACCCCCTTTTTTAATTGAGAGGTGGGGATGACCCGAACCCCTTTAATGAGATAAAACCTCTCAACTCCTCCAAATTTAATTATGCCAACACAAATCCATTTAATTGGGCCAATTAAATGAGCTAATTAATGATGCCAATATAATATATTAATTATGCCAACTTTTTTGTGCCAAATTAATTTGTTTTTATAAACACAAATTAACAGGTTTACTATTTGACATTTTGGGTGGAATTGAGAGAGGAGAGCTATTGGAGGATTATTCTCTCCAATGAAGAACACATTCTCCAATAAAGAATGTGCTCTCCAACGAAGAACACTCTCGCCAATGAGGAATGTCTTCAATGACCACGAAACGATGATCGAGGAAATGCCGACGTCATCGATGTCTGTCTCTCCCGAATGACATCGTCTCCTTCCTCACGACCTCCATCAACAAATCTAAGTGGTAGAGTTTTTATTATGTGTTATTATGGATTCCCATGTTCTTCCCTTAAAAAAAAATAAAACAGATCAAATCTCTCACTAGTTGATCCATAGAGGTGATATTTTGTGGGTTTGGGAACAGTCATTGCCAGAGGTTGAAGGGTTTGATGTTCTTAATTCATGTATTTGTTGAGCCGCATGGTACCGCTCTAACACGAAGGGTGTTGGCCAAAAAAACATGGCTTGTCCTCTATGTCGTTCTTCATGAATGGAGTGTTCTTCATGATGGAAGAAGGAAGCTTTGTGCTACGGTGACGAATGAAGAATGGCCAGCTGAACCGGCCACTAGCGAAGGCACGAAGCATGGCCACGTGGAGAGGAAAACCAGCCATCCAGATAGCCGCAGTGGACCACTGTACCATGGCCGCCCCGCCAGATCACAGTCTCTATTGCGCCCGGCGCTGCCCCGCAGCCTCTGCATCCCTCGCGGCCTCCGAGGCCCCCTTGTGGCCTCCGGGTCGCCTCGCGGACCTCACAGCCTCGGAGGCCCTATTGGATTCTATGTCGCCCATGGCCTATGCGGCCCACGTGGCCTTCATGGCCCCTCACGGCCCTCACATCATCTGTGCCGCCTCATGCCGCCTCACGGCCGCACTGCACTGCCCAGGCCGGGACACCATACCTGGCCACAATGTGGGCCTGGCCAGACCTAGCGGTAATGTCGGGTCGCCCAGAACCGGGTCAGCCTAGGCCTGGTCTGGTCAGGTCAGGCCAACCGGGTAGGACTGGTCCCAGACCAGTTTCAACGATATACGCTCTTTTAGACATAACATTTCCACCAGGCGCCTGTTTGACGAACCGTCTGCAGTGCTGGAAACCAGGGAGCGATACGATCACTTTGGTATATCTCAATAGAGATTTGGATAATGTTGGAGTATGGTCTGGTTGGATTGAGCACAAATCCAATCAGGCCTTCAGGACAAAATGCTAATAACTCATAGACTGGGTATCTGATTGATGCACCGTCTATTGTGTTGAGACCCCTATGATATTTCGGTCCTATGGGATAATTCTTCATGGGACATTGTGGAATATGGAGTATCAAACAATGGCTAGAGGAGAAGATTATCTTGGATATGAAAAAGCTAAGTGCGGGAACCCTGTAGCTAGTTGTGGCGATGTACTATGATCCTGTGTGGGTATGATGACGTACTAGAGATGTTTTAGGGTCATGTGTGGGTCTGAAGACGTACTGGAGATGTACTAGGTTCTTGTGTGGGTCTGATGACATACTGGATACGTATTAGGATCTTGTGGGGGTATGATGATGTAATAGAGATGTACTTGGATCCTATGTGGGTATGACGATGTACTCTAGATGTACTAGGATCCTGTTTGGGATTGATGGTGTACTGGGGAAGTAATAGGATCCTATGTGGGTTTGACGACGTACTGGAGATGTACAAGGATCCTGTGTGTGTCTGACAATGTACAAGACATGTACTGGGATCCTGTGTGGGTCATAAAATGTACTACAATCCTCTGTGGGTATGATGATGATTTAGGATCCTTCGTGGGTGTTCCTATTAATAGAATAAGATGGATTAACAGTTACATCTAATCATATCTAATACAATACATAATATATACCTTGTGTGAGCTGAGTTTGTACCAGTGTGGTACTTACCTTCATGGTATTTCTTCGTTTGTAGAACAGTTGAGCTTTGAGCTATTGAGGTGGGCCTTGTGTTTCTTCATAATTGAGATGGGTTTACTTGAAAACTTAGGTATGTATGCTAATATACCTAAGTATGGTTTTTAGTTGTTTTCATGCTTTTTGGTTTACCCGTATCTAGATTTTGTGATACCTTGAGTGTCTTGGGGTCCCTACTGAGTATCGTTATACTCACCCCTGCACGGGCTATGCCCGCACCTCATTGTGTTTTGTGCTGATGATGAAAAATGCTGACTGAGGATGAGAGTACCCAGACTAGAGGTTACTCAATGGTGGGACATAGAAGACGTATAACATAGAGATGACTGGTGAGAGCTCTACCTACCCTTCAGGTATGATCCATGATAGGTGATCATAGGAGCTGTTCCAGTTTACTTGTACTTTCCAGTTGGGATTGTATTTTGGCCCCTATTACTTACTGTACTCACAAGATTTACTATTCAGTTTACTTGAGTTCATATCAGGGTGTGTGCTTGGTTCCATGTTTTTACTAGTTATAAAGGTTATGCCTTACTAGTTTTGGGAAATACACCTTCGGTGCTAGTCGCCAGCCCCTAGCCTATGGATGGCAGGCTTGGGGTTGTCACGACATGGGCCTCGGGGGATAGGTCATGAAAAATTGGTATCTGATGAGTCGATTCTACCATAGAAAATTGGTCTCTGATCTTTTTTAATGGTAATAGTGTTAAGTGTAGTGAGTGTGGTTATCAGTTTAGGGAATCCATTGTTGGTGCTGAGGCCGATGTATCCATACCACAGGACCCTGACTTCTGATTTCTAACTTAGTGCTCAAAAACACATATTACGTGTGTGTTTCCAAGAGTTTACTTAGTTATCTCTTTGAATCAGCACACTAGGTATAAATTTTTGTCTGTGGAACACCTGTTTCTTTTCAGGATTCCTCTACACAGACAGCCATCTAGGGTTCTGAGAGTAGTACGCTCTGATATCCCACTGAGCAAAGAGGACTCGGTGCAGGGCCCTCTTCCAGTAGAGGCACCAGCAGTACCACTACCCATTGGGACATCGATTCCACCAGCTCTAGCAGCAGATTGTGTATTCCACTTGAGTGCATTTCATGAGTTCTAGTGCTAGAGGAAACATAGGTTTAGGGGAGGGATGGACCCACATGCAGCTAATGATTGGCTAGAGGCCGTACTGATAGCCTTCTGACTGGTAGGGACACCAGCTGATCTCATGGTGATCCTTGCAGCCAGCCATATACAGGCATCATCAGGCAGATGGTAGAGCTTGATGCTCTAGGTTCACGAGTAGGGGACGCTTCTCTGGGTAGACTGCATGAGACTTTTTCATGCATATATTGTCCCAGCAACACTTCGCATAGGGAACATATAGGAGCTTCTTCATCTTCAGTAGGGAAACATGATTGTGGATCAGTACTCAACGAGGTTCACAACCCTCTTGTGCTACTCCACTGATATGGTCTGAGACCCATTATTCAGGGTCCATAGCTTTGAGTAGGGACTCAGGTGGGAGATCATGGATTCAATGAATTTTCTCACCATCCCGACGCAGGCGGGGGTGTTAGAGTGAGCCCTCATAGTGGAGAGTTTTCATACTGAGAAGTCACCTGCAGCGAGACCAACCAACGGATTTCCCTTAGAAGAGTCTTCTGTAGTTGGAATCATACAACTATCATAGAGGTCCAAGAGGAATAGGCTTATAGGTGGATGACCACATGGCTTAGGATCTATTGTGCAGAGCACTGAAGACAGATCCAGTCATGCGAGGAACATGCAATGTTTCAAATGCAGTGGGCAGGGTCACAAGGCTTGTGACTATCCGACCCGCTGTATATATTATCAGTAAACGGTCGAGGGACTGCCCAAGAAGAGATAGAGATTCAACTGGGGAGGTATAGATTGAGTAAGCAGACATGGAAGAGGATCTGGCCTTGCAGTAGGTGGTGGGAGACGATTCGAGAAGTTACCGCCACCACCACCAGGTGGTCCGCCCTGACCACAGGAAGCAGAAGGATAGGGGTGAGCTAATCTCCAGCAATCTGAGGCCTACGACCATGGTGCTCTATATATGACATGAGGTACGATCTGTGTCTACTCCACCTTAGCTTTAGTACTTATAGACACATGTTTTAGTCATTTTTCTATTTCCACTACCCTCATTATGAGCTTGGAGATTCCAATGGTGCCACTGGCTCGATCCTTACAGATATATTCTCCTACGAGAGCATATTAGACGAATACACACTGGTACCGGTAGTGTGATCTTACTCTAGGAGGTGAGATCTTCGGCTGGGATCTGTTTTTAGCAGCGTCGGGGCCTTACGACATCATCTTGGGTGTCGAATGGTTATCTTTAGTCCATGATTAGATTGACTGTATTAGGTGCAAAGTGCGGTGTGTTTGCATGGGGGGGACAAGGTTTAACTTCACTAGAAAGAAGGGAGCCTTTTCAGAACATTATGGACTTACTCGGAGGAGAGTGAAACTGATTACACATCATTTGGCTAGCCTTACCCTTAGAGCAGTTTATGAAGAGAGTCCATGTTATCCTATAGTGGTGGACCAGTACAGAGATGTCTTCCCTGATTATGTTCCGGGTCTACCTCTTCAAAAAGAGGTATAATTTTACATTGACTTGTATTCTGGGATGAAACCGATATCTACACTAGCATATCAGATGGCTCTCACGGAGCTTCATGAGCTACGAGTATAGAAAGTGGACATTCAGGGGAAGGGATGCATTCAGCCCAATGTAACTCCTTGGGCAGCCCCAATTTTTTTTTCCATGAAGGGGTATGAGAGTTTGAGGCTTTTTGTGGACTATCGATGCATGAACCAGGTGACCAAGAAAAACAAGTACCCACTCTCTAGGATTGATGACCTCTTTGATCAATTGAAGAGAGAACGGTGGTTCTCGAAGATATACCTAAGATCAGGATATCCGGAGCTCAGAGTGCAAGATGAGGATGTGATGAAGATGACTTTTAGATGCCAGTATGACCACTACGAGTTCTTGGTTATTCCATTTGGCATATCCAACACTAAAACAGGGTTCATGGGACTCATGAAAAAGATCATTCAGCCATACCTTGATCAATTTGTATTAGTCTTCATCGACAACATACTGATCTACTCGGATATTGAGGAGGATCATGCCTATATTTGGCAGATAGTTCTGGACACACTCCGAGAGCACCATCTTTATGGTAAGCTCTGGGAGTTCCAGTTCTAGATTTTAGAGGATCACATTATGGGTCATGTCATATCGAAGGCTGGAGTTGCAGTAGATCCCGCAATGATTGAGGTGGTACTTTATTGGGATCCACTCAGGAGTGTCACAGAGGTGTGGAGTTTTCTAGGTTTGGCCGGATAGTACCGAAGATTTGTGTAATATTTCTCCAGAGTTGGAGCACCAATATCAGTATTGAAAAAGAAGGGTCAACCCTTAGTGTTGTCAGATAGAAGCCAGAAGAATTTTTAGAAGCTAATTCATAGGATGACTAGTACCCCCATCTTGAGGCTACCGGAAGAGGGCATAGGGTATATAGTTTACTTTGATGCATCAGAGACTGAGCTTGGACGTGTCTTGATGTAGGAGTGAGTAGTGATCACATATGGTTCTCAACAGTTGAGACAACATGAGTATAACTATGATATCCAAGACATGAAGTTACCAGCAGTGGTCTTTATCTTCAAAATGTGGCGACATTACTTGATGGGCGAGAGTTCTATAGTCTACTCGGATCACAAAAGTCTTAGGTATATCCTATCTCATAATTTCCTTAACATGAGACAACGATGTTGGCTTGAGTTCCACCAGGAGTATGACTTCAAGATAGTATATAATCCTGGGAAGGGGAACGTTGTAGCAGATGCACTCAGTAGAAGTTCTGGTATAAAGCCGCTAGGTGAGGTGACAGAGTAGTTGGAAGCTTTATAGATATCCTTGGTGGAACGTGATGGAGAAGCTTTACTTTAGTCTATTATAGTCACTTCCACACATCTTTAGCGTGTTAGGGAGGCACAATGAGGGGATACTGACTATGAGACTCGATGTGATTAGATATCCATAGGACAAGTAGCTGATGGATTTTCTGATGGTGGGGATCATTTCATCCTCTTTAGAAGGTGTTCCATGGAAACTATATCACTTCCGGAGGTTGTGTTGAGGGAATTACACACATCCCCTATAGCGGTACATCTGGGAGTGGTGAAGATGTACCAAGATCTCTGACGATAGCACTGGTGTCCAGGAATGAATAAAGCAGTAGCAGAGTTTTTTTCTTGGTTCCTCACTTGTCAGCAAGTGAAGGCGGATCACCAGGTACCAGCAAGATTCATTCTACCTTTGGAGGTCCTAGAGTGGAAGTGGGATGTGATATCCATGGACTTCGTGATATGACATCCACGTACATCTAGAGGTCCTAATTCTATCTGGGTGATCGTCCACCGACTCACCAAGTCAGCACACTTCCTACCTATTAGTGATTAGGGTTCAGTAGAGAGCCTAGAATGCCTCTATGTGTATGAGATTGTGCAGCTACATGGAGTACCCTCGACTATTGTCTCCGATAGTGATATGAATTTCACCTCCCAAATATGAAAGGGGTTACAGGAGGATTTTGGGACACAACTTCAATTGAGAACTGCCTTCCATCCTTAGATGGATGGTCAGACTGAACAAACCATTCAGACCCTTGAGGAGATTATACATGATTGCATCCTAGACTTTGATCCCAGATGGGATGATCACTTACCTTTGGTGGAGTTTTCATACAACAACGGATCTCACTCCACCATTGGGATGGAACCTTTTGAGGTCTGGTACGGGTGACCTTGAAGATCACATTTGTGATGGACTAACCCAGGGGAGTTAGCAATCATGGGATCAGAGATGGTACGAACTACCACAGAGAAGGTGCAGATCATCCAGGTGTGGATGATGATTGCAGAGAGCATGCATAAATCTTAGGCTGACAAGAGGCAGAGACCTCTGTAGTTCAAGGATGGCAACCACGTGTTTCTACGGGTCTCACCTCAATGAGGTCTGAAAATATTTTGATGGGGTGGTAATATATCACTGAGGATCATCGGACCTTTTTAGGTCCTCAGCAGAGTTGGTGAGGTGGATTACCACCTAGAACTTCCCCCTCAATTGCACCGGGTGGACAACGTCTTCCACATTTCACAGCTAATGAGATACATGAACGATGCTTCTCACATCATCGACCACAATGAGTTGAACATCAATGACAAGGATACTTTTACGGAGAATATAGTGGAGATTGAGGGTCCAACGAAGTGAGTCCTTCATTGGCGGTCGATACATCTGGTGTGCATTTTCTGGAAGCATGAGAACCTCCAAGAGGGCACATGGGAGTGGGAGGTTTAGATGCATGCTCAGTTCCCCAATTGTTCCTTTAGTTTGAGTTATGGCTTATATGGATGCATATATCTAAGGTGGGGAGAATGTAAAGACTTGGAATCTCCATGTAATTTTTTTAAAACAGATGGGAATTTTACGAGTCTGCGAAAATTGATGTTGTGTGATACCGAGGCTTGGTGTTCCCTTAATGAATTTCAGAACTTTTTTTCGTGTACGTTCAGTAAACATGCGAGAGGGTTATTGTAACTTCTGAACTGGTGATCCTAATTGAAATTCGAGGGAACCATTGAACTTGTAGTGTCGATATTCTCTTAAGGATACCTTTGCGTCAATCACAGTGGGTCGATAGTGCAAGATAATTTTTGGGCTTTCCATGAAAGAATAAAATAATATAAAAATATCTAACATTTTTATTTGTGAAACCCCTCAACATGGGTTATAGTGGTGGGTAAAACCTGATCCTGAACCTCGAATGTGAATGTTAAGAGGTGGGGAACACCTGAACTAACCCCCTTTTTGAATTGAGAGGTGGGGACCTCCTGAACCCCTTAAATGAATGATAATCTCTCAACTGCTCCAACATTAGTTATGCCAACTCAAATCCATTTAATTGGTCCAATTAAATGAGATAATTTATTGTGACAACATATTACATTAATTATGCCAACTTTGTTGTGCCAACATAATTTATTGTGATATACTAAAATTAACAAGTGGGCTATTTCACATTTTGTGTGGAATTGGGAGATGATAACTATTGGAGGATTATTATCAATAAAAATGAACGTGTTCTCCCACGAAGAACATGCTCTCAAATGAAGAACACTCTCTCCAACGAGGAACATATACAATGACAATGAACTGATGATCGAGTAAACACTGATGTCACTGACGTCCATCTATCCCCAACGACATCGTCTCCTTCCTCGCAAACTCCATTAACAAATCTCCATGGTAGGGTTTTTATTTTGTGTGATTATGGATTCACATGTTCTTCACTTCTAATCGAAGAATTCGGATGAAATCTATAACTAGTTTATCCATATGTGAGTTCTTTTTGTGGGTTTGGGAATAATCATTGCTGGAGGTTGAAGGGTTTGTTGTTTTTCAATCATGTATTTGTTGAGATGCTTGCTACCGCTGTAACGCGGAGGGTGCGGGCCAAAAAAACATTGACTGACCCCTCCACCATTCTTCATGAATGGTGTGTTCTTCGTGATGGAAGAAGGTGGCTTTGTTCCACTACAACGAATGAAGAGTGGCCGGCTGAACTAGCCACCGAAGAAGGCACGACACGCGACCACACCCATAGAGAGGATAGCTGGCCATCCAGCCAGCCATGATCACCTCACCATATCACTTCCTTGGCTCCACCCCATGCTGCCCCATAGCCTCCATGAGCCTCACGACCTCTGCGGCCCCCTCGTAGCCTCCGCCCCACCTCGTGGCCTCAGCGGCCCTCGCGGCCTTAGCGGCCCTCGTGGCCTCTGTGCCGCCCCGCATCCCCACCGCGCCACCCAGGCCAGGCCACTAGACTGGACCACCCTGTGTAAGATGGCCCAATCAATGGGTTGGGCCACACCACAAGCTAGTCCGGACCCAGTGGTCGGGTCGGGTCCGTCTGACCGGGTCAGATAGGTCGCGAACTAGTTCTGACCCTATACGCTCTTTTGGCCATAACTTTGGCACTGCACGTCCGTTTGAAGAACCGTCTGTGGAAAAAAGAAATCTTGGAGTTAGACTATCCCATTACTATAACCCAAAATATATTTGGATAATGTTTGGGTATAGTTGTGTTGGATCGAGCATGAATGCAAATGGGGCCTCAGGACAAAAGGCTAATAACTCACAGACCAGACATCCGATTGATGAACCATCTATTTTGTTGATACCCCTATGAAATGGAGGTCCTTTGGGATACATATTCATGGGAATTCATGGTAATTGGAGTATTGAAAAGTGGCTTGAGGAGTGGATTATCTTAAAGATGAGCAAGCTTAGTGCAGGAACCCCGTAGCTAGCTGTGGCGATGAACTAGGATCCTGTGTGGGTCTGACAATGTACTGGAGATGTTCTAGGATCCTGTGTGGGAATGATAAGCTACTGGAGATGTTCTAGGATCTGGGGTGGCTCTGACAATGTACTGGAGATATACTAGAATCATGTGTGGGTCTGATGATGTATTGGAGATGTACTAGGATCTTTTGTGGGTCTCACGATGTACTGGAAATGTACTAGGATCCTATGTGGGTCTGATGACGTACTAGGGATGTACTCTGATCCTGTGTGGGTCTGATAATGTACTGGAGATTTACAAGAATCCTGTGTGGGTCTGACGATGTACTGGATATGTACTAGGATCCTGTGTGGTTTGATGATGTACTGCGTTCCTCTGTGGGTCTCAAGTTGATTTAGGATCCTTTTGGGGTCATCCTCTTAATAGAGTAAGAGGGATTAGTAGTTACATCTCATCATATCTAATACTGTACATAAGATATACCTGGTGTGAGTTGAGTTTGTACCTATGTGGTACTTACCTTTTTGGTATTCCATCCTTCATGGAACACTTGAGCTTTAGGCTAATGAGTTGGGCCTTGTGTTTCCTCATAATGGAGATGGGTTTACTTGATAACTTAGGTATATGTATGGGCATATACCTAACTAGGGTTGTCAGTTTTTTTCATGATTTTTGGATTATCCTTGGTGGATTTTTTGAGACCTTAAGGGTCTTGGGGTCCCTACTAAGTATCGTTATACTCACCCATACATGAGCTATGCCCGCACCTCGTTGTGTTTGGTGCAGACGACGAACAATGCTGACTAAGGACGAGAGTACCAGGAATGAATGTATCTCAGAGGTGGACCTTATACAAGGTGTACTACAGAGACGATAGTTCGAGATATATACCTACCCTTCAGGTAGGATTCTTGGTGGGTGATCACATGAGATGTTTAAGATTAATTGTAGTTTTAGTTTCTTGTACCTTCCAGTTGGGCTTGTATTCTAGCCCTTTTACTTACTGTAATCAATCTATTTACAATTATATTTACTTGAGTTCATATATTTCAATGTTCTTGGTTGCATGTGTTTACAAGTTAAAAAGGAAATGCCTTCCTAGTTTTAGGGAATACAACTTTGGTGCTAGTTGCCAGCCCCTAGCCTAGGGAAGGCAAGCTTGGTGTAGTCACGACACGGGCCCCAGGGGACAGGTCATGACACCTCATATGATTTTCTATCTTCTATTTTTTATTCTAAAGAATCATTCCAAAATTTAAAAAACTAAAAAATTATAATATTCATTTTCATGGGGTTTTTATGACTAACTCATGATAATAGACTTTATCATTTACATAGAATATGTGTCTTGGTACCTACTCATTTTTTTGGACTGATTCAAGGTATCCTTGGATTTTTATTTGGTGGTTTTACTTATATATTCTATGAATCATAATAAATAGTGCTTTGTAAAGCTATAGGTCCATCCCCAGATGATTTTTTTTATTTCTACACAGTACTAACATAGATTCATAAGTGATAAAAATATATATAGAGGTACTTATTATCGCTAAAACATGGACTCATTCCATATATACTTATATTACCTTCAAAGTTTACCAAACACTAGGATATACCAATCCATTTTATTATCACACAATGATTATCAGATCTTGTTCTCTTTACATGAGAAAAAAAGTGTGTCAATTAATCTAATGTGTCATATGTTTTATCTTACCCAACCTAAAAAATTTTGATTTTAACCACACACATATAACAATATTTTCATTTTAATCTAAAATTTGGTGTGAATATAATGGTTGATTTATATAGTGTCCATGAGAAATAAATACCATTCATTTAAAATATCTTATTACTGTTATTTACTCATAAATACCACTTCTCATGGATAATTTATTTTTCTATAGTTATTTGGGAATGATTAATACAAAATTCCTCTAGGAGCACTACATTAATTTAACATGGATTCCCAAAATCCATCATTCATATTTGAGACTGAAAAAAATGAAAAAGATTTTTAAAAATAATGATATTTTCTTGTTAAAACAACAGATAAAATAAAACAATGAGAAATATCCATTAGGATCGATTTCCAAAATTAAGGTAAATATTATTTCATGAAATGAAATGATAAAATTTAATCTATTTTAATGAAAAATATATATTAACTAAGATAAAAATTATTTTAAAATTTTATAAATTATTTTCATTTATCACTCCCACATGAAATAAAATAATTACATATAACATGTTATGAACCAAGAAATCATTTTCTTCTCTTGTCATTGCCCAAATTCATTGAATGCTTTATGATAACTATTTAATTTTATATAAACATAAATATTAAATTATCTTTTCAAATTAATCACATTTATTATTATCTTCTTACTCTATAATTTCAAAGATAATGATTTATATAAATGAAATTAATTATATAATCTCAATCCAATATTGTTTATTTATGTCTGGAATTTTTCTTCACCTTCATCTTTCTCTATATCGAAGAAACTATTCACATTAATTTTTTAAGAATTAATTTGAATTAAAAACCACTATAAATATATATCTAATATGAAATTGTTAATTCAAAATAATATACAACGCACAAGGATAGTTTTTGTTTTTGGGGAATTAAAGAAGGGCTTGGAAAACCAACTCACAAACTACTATAACTTAATAATCATGAATATTTATTTTTCGCTCTCCGACAGTATTATTTTGGATATTTTTTATATATAATATTTAAATAAAAACATCCTAAATTATTCTAATTCAAATAAATATATCAATTTGGTTGTTTATTGATGAGTTTTTAAATGATATATATTTAGAAGTCTATTCAGCTAAATTCTTGTTCATTCAACAATTTTACAAACATTATATTATTATACACCTAAATCTTGTATAATTAACACATAATGTCATAATATTCAAATAGATATATAAAATGTTTTGTAAATTGATTTTATCCTAGAAAACTGAATTATTGGATTTATTCAAGTGGGAGAATATCAAAATACACATTATTAGAGGAAAAAATAAAAATTACAGTGAATTAAAAAACTAATATTATAGGTCTGCACATAGACACATTTTCATAACTCTACTTTCAAAAATTTTAAACATTCTAATGAAAAAATAATAATAATAATAATTTAGGGGTATCAAAAAAAAATCTTGTGATAAATGAGGAAACATATATTATTTTGGATTTTACTAAATTTTTATTTTAATTATTTATTCCAATGATCTTTAATGATATCTGAAAAACATTTCCAACCTTGTAATCCTAGTAAATAAATTTTTTTAAAAATTATTTTATTAAAATATGTGAAAAATTATAAAATATAAGGATAGTGGGTTGATGAATATTTGACTACACCTCTCAACTGGGGTTGTGTTTTTACATCATATATATTGAATGTTTTAGGATCATCCCACGTTATTAAGGGTATATATTTTTGTCAAAATAACAATTATATTACTACTCATCTATAGTTCCTCATCAAATTCCACTTTAGTGATTCCACATGTGTAGTGTTATTTTTTGTCAAAAACTATCATATAAATTACTTAAACATATTTCTGTGTAATAAGAGAAACGATATAATGTACAGTTCCCCATATTTCAATCCATTACCTCACCCTAGTACAATTATTTGTATTTATAAGGGTTCAATTTAAATTTTAGTTCTAATGGTGTTTGAAAACCTACCACATCAATATTAGTGGATTATTTCATTCCCCATATAGGGAGTTACATTTCATAGGTACATGTATAATTAAATAATAAGATATTTATTTTCGAATTCATAATTACTAAAATATTAATAAATGTATTGTCGTTTATATTTTCTCCCTATTGTATGTTATCATATTTTTCAAAAGCTGACCCAATGGGGCTCGAGCTGCAACTACACCAAACTTTCACCATAGGCTAGTGGATTGCGTCAGGCAACAAATGCATATCTAACATGGGGGGATTTTTACAATTTTCCCTATTGGTACACAAGACCATCTCAGTATAGATATTTAGAGGAATAATAATAATAATAATTAGATGAACTATCTAGAGAATATCCATGCTTGATAGAAACCTCTAGATTGATCAAGATTATGACTATGTGAATTAAACATTAAATTGAAAAAATAAACACTAAAATAGAAAGATTTCCATAAATAAAAATTTTGAAAAAGTAAATGTTGAGAGTCCCAACACTAGATATCCAAGCTCTTACCTCCGCACATACCCCAGTGTGTATGTTATCCCTATGCCCCTCTAAATTCATTAATGACTTGTACAAAATTTGTATAAGACATCAAATTTTTGGGAAATTACCATATGTGTTTGAGTATATAAATACCTAGAATGATTCCCTGAATGATAAATTGGGATAAGTAAGACATACAACCAGAATATATAGTAGACAACAAAACCAAACGCAAGATAGTACAAGATTAATTTTCGTTGGTATATATATATATATATATATATGATCGAACTAAATAATCCAAAATGTGATAGATAAAGGGGATCCTTAACTCACAACCCAAACAATGAAAAGAGATCCATCTATTCCACGAGCCTATCATCAATGCCCAATGTCTCACATATATGTCCATAGGGGGTAACTGTGTTGAGGTCCCACCATTTCCACTCTGCTGAAATGATTAGGGGGAAAAATATTTGAGTAGAGGACCCATTCCCTTATGTGTTAACGGATTTCACTAAGTGTATGGAGTACCTATTCTCTATAAAAATGGGTGTAAAACCCAATAGATAGAGGATCTGATCCCTGAAACACTAGGGGTACAACTCTGTAGATAGAGGAACTATACCCTAATTCCATATGCGGTAAAACGCGGTTGATATAAGACCTACACCCTTATAACATTTGGGTTACCACTCAATGGATAGAGGACCTACACTATAATTCCCAAATTGGGTACCACTCAGAATATAGGGGACCTAAACCCTAATTCCATGGGGGATATGACTGAGTAGATAGAGGACCTGAAGTCTAATTCCATAGTGGGTACCACTCATTATAAGTTGTAACTACTCGCTATTCTAATGGGGGTACCACTTAGTGGATAAATTACCCACACCCTAATTCCATTTGGGGTTCCACTTAGTATATAGATATTTCATGCCCAATCTAAGGTGAAACTTAGTAGATAGAGTAATTGAATCCTAGTCCATTGGTGGTGGACCAGTCCAATGATCATGCATAATTTCCATCATCATACAACATCACCAAAAGATATGGTATAATCAGAACATAAAGAATAATATCTCAAAAGACACTATAAAGGCCACCATCAAAATTTACATGGGTAAACAATAATGATAGCCCACTAACAAGATAAAATCTAAGTCCAAACGGCAAAGATATTAATAGATCATGATCCTCAAACTGAAAAATGTGGTACATGACATGTTGGTATCTTATGCTCAATGTAGTCCCACTTTTATGCATGACTATGTCCCAGCCGACACATATATAACTGACCATGTATCACTATATGACATGTAGGTAGGATAATTGGTGTGCCTCAAGCACCTGAGGTCCTAACTGTGTTTGGGGTCATCCCTATGTCTGTATTCATGTGTAAGGGTACCTTGGTGCATAACATATCTTCGACTATATATTCTTTCATATGGTATAGACCATGATTTATTCTACATAAATTGGCCACCTTGGATGTGACACACAACATGTGGCCCAGCTACACAATATGTCATTCTTTTATTTTCCAACTCCATAGAGTCATATCCAAAGGGGTACTATGAAGTGTGTTTTCTTTGGAAAACATGGAATGTAGTAATGTTTTCCACAATAACAAAAATATTCTCCTATTGCTCCATATATATCATCCAATACTTCAGATCTCACCTCATTATCGCTAATATCAAAGGGAATGACCTTTGATCATTTTTTCTTCTGATGGTTGGACAAAAGATTTCTTTTGATCAGTTAAAGACCTCACATTCCCCCTCACACAACCACATATCCATTCATATCAAATTTCCACATAAGAAATATATTCCCCTATAGAATGAACCATAAGCCAAAAATAATCAAAATCTATATCTGATTCATTGTTTCGTTTGTCACATGAAAATATGATGTTGATATGGGGGTCCAATCGTTCTTTATCCCACCTAGTAATGTCAAATTGTGACCAAATTATCCAATGATGTCTAAAAAAAGAATGAATTAAAAATGCATAATAAATATATCAAAGAATTTTTTTCCCCATATGTTATTTTCCAAATGATACATATTTGGTGGGCTATTGTGGAGAAAATGGATTAATTAGTTTAAATCAATACTCGGACACAAGAAATGGTAAGTAATTGATACATTGAAAGGAATTATAAGATCATAATAAAAATTTTAACTACTTAAGTAAGAATAAAAATTGATGAATAATACGAATATTTTTGTTGTTCATTGATGATTAATGCAATCTCTAATTAATTAAAGTGGTTATTTCATTCATTGCATCCTAATCTTCTTGGATCAAGAGTCTCATCCTTTTCTTATTAAAATTCCAGAACGAGAGGTGGAAGGAAAACCACTCAATTATCCCAAGGTTTATGGGGATAAAAAAAATTTGAGCACTATGAATATATATATGAAATCCTTTTAGGATATATTAATCAATTAATTAATCCACTTAAAGGATCATTGGAGAATTTTTTATCAAAATTCCATGCACCGACCTATTTTAGGTCACAAAAATGGAAAAAATCACATTCTAGACTCAACCATGGTTTTGTATTTCTGATCTAACATTCTCTTTAATGATTATAATATTTTTTAAAAATTGTTCCTTTTTAGTATAAAATATCAGTCCGTAGCCATGAACATTTCATAATCATATTTTTTATTTAATAATTTATTTTCTATAGTTAGAGGTTATTATCTTGTTTAGGGTTATAGATAATTATTCCTCAAATCATACATAACCAAACCATTTAATATAAAGTGGAAACATCAAATCATTATCCATTTTTACAATAAATAATTTTATTATAAAAAAACATGACTTCATAAAATTGAAAATATCTAAAAAAATTTAACTTTCCTTATTCAATTCAATTAACCATCTATAAAACTTGTGATTACATATAAATATAACAAGTAATGAGATAAAAATCAAAGTAAGGGATATACAAATAAAGTAAATCATTAGTTTAGTAAAAATATGAAAACTCATATAATGTTTACCATTTTCTTTAAAAATTATTTGATTATATGAAACCAAACATTTTTACCTGAAAAACACAGATATATTATTATGCAAATAAAATCATTAAATCTCATAGCATGTAATTATACCACCTTTAGTGACTTATAAAATAAAATTTATAAAACCCTTTAAAAATATGTTTAATTAGAAAAACCAAATGTCAGACTTCAAAAATTATCATTATCCAATGTATTGAAGATATATAATGGTGATAACCCTTCATGAAAGCTATATCAATCTCATATTTGAGTTATAATGGGACTCATCAGTTAGTATTAACAATATTCGAATCACTTGTATGCTATAGTGTGGATGAATCCTTTATATAAGTTAAATCAGGATAACACATTTCAATTTATTATAATGTAACATATCATTAATAAAACACTTACATCATTAAAAACCTTTAGAAAACTCATTTTCAGACATATGAAAAACACTTTCATGAAAATATCTGTTTTCATTGATTTTTTTTCAATTAAAAAATACCAATCAAAAGATAAATAAGATTTCTAATTGAATAAACATGAATTATTTCAAATTTATTCATATATAAAATAATGGACATGGTGGTGGAAAATCCCTTATCATTGGGTAAGTTAAGATTAAAACATTTTTTTTTCAAAACATTCTTTATATAACATGTAAAAATATTCCTTTTTGAAATAATTTCAATGAAATTAATATATACATAAAATTTATTGGATAATATATTAATATAAATACAAATGAACATATAAAATAATATCATTAATATTGGCATCGTGGAAAATATTTTTAAAATAAGCCTTTCTAGATTTAGAAATTGATTTCTAAATCAGTGTTTATCATTCCACTTTGTAAAAATTGAATCAAAATTTCAATGAAGGAATAACATTTAAGGACATTACAAAACATAAGAATAAATAAATACATGATATGATATGTTAAATGGGTTGTATATACACCTCAAGAAAGAATGTTTGTGTAAAATATCAAAATATGACTAAATCAATAAAGATTGAGATGAGGAACCTTACATTGAGATTGAATTTTCATTTCTATCTTCATCTTCCATAATAACAAACAGAGGTTAATTATTAACATTATATATAACCATTTAAATGTTTATTATAACTCTTTATTCACTTATTAAATGGTTTCATACAAAAAAATTATCAATTAATTATACATTGGGTGTTTTGACCATATTCAACTTACATATCAAAATGACTTTGGTTGGATGAATATGGTAAAAGAGATAATTATTTATACACAAAAAGAATAATATTCATGAAATAATCATAATATTATTACATAAATTAATTTTTAACAATGAATCATGGAATATGGTCTTGAAAAATGATCAAATGTTATTATCATTGAGATGATAGGCCATACGTACGCATGAGTAACTTTCCAATATTTCAATGATCATTTTGGAAATATGGTATGTAACATATATTTTTCCATAATTATAATAATATATTAAATTAAATAATATTTAACTATATATACTTAAATATATATATCATTCTTCTGATGCGATGATGAAAAAATTGGAATGACATCGTTTCGAGGAGGTTGTAGTCCATACATCCATGAATGATATTATCAATTTTTGATTGTGTGATTTGGTAATAGTAAAATGATATATTATATTTCTAGAAGGATAAATATTTCATAAATTTCATATATATTTATTTTATATCAAATATGTTTTTAAATCCATCCTTAATACATTCTATTTAATTTGTGAATGGATCATATCTCATGGAGTTGCCAGTAGTCCCCACGTCCACAAACATTGATATCATATTCTCAGAAAAATGGAAAACATAAAGGTATGTTTTATATAATAAGTCCATAAGAATAAATAAATCATAAATATCATTTATATCATATAAAAAATAGTATTTCCATCATTATTCACAACCATGAGAGGTTGTAATGGAAGAACTAATGACATATTTTTGTGAGGCGGTAGTCTCTCGTACACTTAGATAATGATTTTGTATCTTATTTGATGGATGTATGTGATGTTTTATGTAATCACCTTAAAATAAAAACATATAATTATATTTTAGATACATATTATATTATATATGAATGATATAAAAATAATTTATGGGGATTAGATATAAATAAAACAAAAGTATTCATTGAAAGGCATTACATCTTCTTCAGGTTACTCTATTTGGTTAGCTCCAAAGGACATTCCTGGTATTTTTTCACCCCAATTTAAAGATTATATGATGAGAGTGGGAATTTTTAGATTTTAGTTGTGTGATTTGGGAAAATAAAAGAAGGCTTGAGAGGTGTAAATATAGGGGTAGAGTGAATACCCATTTATTGTGAAGGAGGAGTGATATTCTTGAAAACATAAAATGTAGAAACTATTTGGAGGTCTACTATATATCATGTGCCACCAATAATGATCCATTTTATAGAAAATATGGTATATGTTAATTTTGTCAATCCAATGGATTTTTGATATGTTTCTCAGTTATTTATCCACTTATGATTATTGTTTAACCACTATGTAAACTCATTTGAAACTTAATTTATATATTTAATTTTAATTTCATTCACTAAAATTTTGGGTCAAAAATTATGATGACATTACTAGATATTATAAATTTTTTTGATTCAAAATATTTAATCCATTTTGTTGAACACTCTGTGAGATAGTTATTTTAATAATAACAAATAATTTTTGTTTCTTTTTATATAAGTCAATTTAGTCAATTATTCAATCTATTCTAAATGTGTTTATATATGTTTAATCATGTCTACATATGTTTATCAATGATTATTTATGGCTTACTATTGACCTGGAAGTATTCTATTTTAAACAGTCACCTTGTAAGAATTTTATGTTTTTGACTCAATGTTAGTAATATTATTGAGTCACCGATAGTTAAAGGAATGAGTCACCGATTTGAAAAACTGATGAAAATGATCTCACCAATGAAAATGGTCACACCAATGATACAATAATCTCATTGATAGTGATCATGTGACCTACCGATATCGATGTTGATCAGATGACCTACCGAAGCCGATGCTGATCAAATGACCTACTGAAGCTGATGCTGATCAAATGACGTACTGAAGCCGATGCTGATCAAATGACCTATTGAAACCAATGCTGATCAAATGACCTACCGAAGCCTATGATGATCAAATGACCTACCGAAGCCAATGGTGATCAAATGACCTACCGTAGTCGATGCTGATCAAATGACCTACCGAAGCTCATATTGATCACGTGACCTACCGACACCAATTCAAATTAAAATGACCTACTGATATCATGACTCACTGATAGTCATGAAAACTATTTGAATATTGGTAACTATTATTTAATTCCAATAGTCACATTTTATTAATTTAATTCACCTGATATTAATTAATGTTTATTGTTGGATGTCAGGGAACCATACCTCATACCTGTCAAAAATAAATCATTCCCTTTACAAGATCTCAAGGAATAAAAAGTTAGATCGATATGCAGTGAAAGATCTTCAAATATGCACAATTAGAGACACATAAGAAGAAGCATAGAGTACGCGTGTGTGAAGGTCCATGAAACAAAAGAAGAACATTAAGAACACTTTTGGAAACTAGAGAAATTCAAGAAGATCATTCACTTGGAACAAACACTAAAGCTGAGTTGATGTGCCTTACTAAAAATCATATGCACAAGGCTGAATAACTTTAACTTGGGAGAACAACAAGACTCTATTGTGTTTTATCTTCACCAAAAAGGACTCAAATAACATATGTAACATCCAAATGATTCCAGAGCTCATATGCAATAACTCAGAGTGTTCTAAACTCATTATCCATTTATTTCATATGTAGTATACCTTTGTTTATCATTTTGAGGAGGGTTTGTGAATCTCTCTATTTAGAAACACAATGATCCAAGGCTGAACTGGAGGACACCAAATCCTCACACCAAATGTTTTACACCTTATTGTATCCAAATGTGAATTTTGGAAGACGTCCAGTGTAATCTGGAGAGCCTGAGTGGTACTGTTGTTGTTGTTTACCTAAGTAGAATTTTGGTAAAGGTATGAGGACCTAAATAGTCTGATTACTGTTGTAAAACCTCGATCCCGGGTGTGGATCATAGTTTATATAAACTGTATGAGAGGACTAATACTCATCTTGAGACTGAACCTCTTGTTTTAAAAATTCTGTGCATTTTTCCTTTTTTAAAACTTGTTGAATATTACACTGCTAAGTACATCAAATATTAATCTATTTTAAAGTTTCTCTGATAGTTAAACTAGCATGTTTTTGTAACTATTGTAAATCAGTAAGTTAGTTTCAAAAGCTAATTTAATCTTCTGATTAAATTAACTACGAACTGATAAATCTCTTGAGAACCTAACTGAACCTTTACTGTATTAAAAATTCACTATAGTCTATCTAGTTAATTAATTGGGGTATTTTAATTCAAATCATTTAAACATAAATTTTTAATTGGAACTCAATACACCCCCCTCTTGAGTGTCCACTCTAACCAACATTTGGTATCAGAGGGTTTACTAAAAGGTTTTCAAAAAACTATGTTTGTGAAAAGTTTTCAACTCTGATTTTAGTTTCATCTTAATGATATTAAAATTTCTATTAATTATAAATTTTTATATCATTATATAACTAAGGTATTATGGATAACAGATTAAAAGTGAAGCTACCAACATGTCACCCTTCTTTAATGGTATTAATTATTTCCAAGGAAAAATAAAATAAAAATTCATTTAGAATGTATGAAATTTTACATATGGACTGCTATAGAGAACCATTATAAGAATCCAGAAACTGTTAGAACTACGTGAGATGAACCTACAAAAGTTGCTTATAATAATAATTATAAAGCAATTAATACTCTGTATGGTGACTTAAGAGATAAAGAATTTAATCAAATATATGCTTGTAAGACTGCTTATGAAATATGGGATACTTTGGATGTTTCCTATGAGGGAACAACCAATGTGAAAGAAATGAGACTAAACACATACACTATTATGTATGATAATTTAAAAATGAAATCTGATGAATCTATTTCTGATATGTATCTCAGGTTTAATGAGATTTTCAATACAATGAGCTCATTGGGAAATGTTGTTCCAGTAAAAGAGAAAATCAAGAGGATAATATGATTTCTGCCAGAAATATGGAGAGGCACATCAGTTTTAATAAGAAAATTGTTTGACATAAGTTCACTCACTGTTAAATAGATGATTCTCATGTTGATGATTTATGAAAAAGAGTTGAAGGTAAACAAAGAAGAATATGATGAACCAAGAAAGAAATCAGTAGCCTTCAAGACTTATACTTCATAAATCAAGGACAAAGAGGAAATTCAAGTTATAAGTGACAGTTCAAGTAGTTATGAGAGTGAATCTGACAGTGATGCTAAAATGGATTAGATAGCCAGAAAATTTAAGAAGTTTTATAGGAAAAACAATTTTTTTTTTCAGAAAATCCAATTATAAGGGAATGTTTGACAATAAAGTTCATGGGAATAAGGATTGGAAAAGGACTGATAAAAGTGATGAAAAAGTCTGCTACAAATGTAATAGGAATAGACATGTGAAAGATGGTTGTCCAAAGATAAAGTACAGGAAGAAATATGAGTACAAGGAAAAAAATTATAAGAAAGATATAAAAGAAACTTGGAGTTCTTTAGAAGATAGTTCAAGTGATTCTTATTCCAGTTAGGATGAAAAATCTCAAAAAAATAATATGTGTTTCATGAAAAACACATCTGAGGTATCATTGGATACAACTACTTTAAACTCTTATTACTCTGGAGATGATTCTGATTCTAAAAACATGTCTAGTGAAGAATTATTTGAATACTATAACATGTTAGAGGATACCTACAATGAGATTAAATACAAGTATAAATCCTTAAATAAGTATCATGTATTAGCTAGCACTATTAAATCTACACTTGAAGTAGAAAAAGAAAATAAAGCTCAAATACTCGTAGAGAATACTGAACTGAAATTGTCTAATGAACAACTCAGAAAACATTTAGAAAAATTTACTAACGGAAAGGACACACATAAAAAATTTTAGGAAAACAGGTGGCACCAATGTATACTACTGGTTTAGGTTATCAGCCTGGAAAAATACCGATTACAAAGAATAAATTTATTCATAAATCTAGACAATATGCTGCTAGTTCTAGTTCTGAAAATTCATATGCCTCAACTATCTATTCACGTTGTTATAGATAAAAAAATATTTATCTATAAAAATATCTTGATTTTGATAAGTATATGATACCCATTAGGAAAATATGGGTACCATAAGCTTTTCTTGCTAACATGTCTGGACATAAGAAAATATGGGTACAAAAATCATTTTCTATCTAAAATTGTTTTGTATGAAACATTCTTGAAAAGTTCCTATAGGAAGACGTGGTATTTGGACAATGGATTTTCAAGACACATGATGTGAGACTTTTCATGCTTCAAAATCTTAATCAAGTTCGATGGAGGATATGTCACCTTTAGTGATAAATCTAAAGGGAAAATAATCGGCTTAGGCCAAATTAGTAACAATGATTCAATTTTAATTTCTAATGTTTTATTTTTAGATGGATTAAAATATAACTTGTTATGTATTTCTCAATTATGTGATGATTGTTTTAATGTTAAATTTGGAAAATGATTATTGTAATGTTTTTTATTCTAAAAACGTTTTAGTATTTTCTGCCTTAAGAAATGAAAATGTATATGCTGTAGATTTGGATTCTTTAGCTAAGAAGAATATTACCTATTTAATTGATTTTCAAAAAGAATATTGGCTTTGGAACAGAATATTAGGACATTTCAATATACATTCCCTTAGAAAACGGACTAGGAAGAACTTAGTTAGAAACCTACTAAAACTTGAATTCCCAGCTGATAAATTTTTCAATACCTTTCAAAAGGGAAAGCAACAAAATGTTTCTTTTAAATAAAACAAATAAGTTTCAACTTCTCAACCTCTCAAGTTGGTTCACATGGACTTGTTTGGACCTTATATAGTTTCTAGTTTAAATGGGAAGAACTATGTTTATGTTCTAGTAGATGACTTTTATAGATATACTTTGGTATACTTTTTAGCACACAAAAGTAAATCATGTCTTACTTTATAAAAAACTCCAAGTCTGTAGAAAAAATTAGTAGACTTAATATTAAAACCTTGTGAAGTGATCATGGTCTTGGGTTTTAAAATCATGAGTTTTAATCTTACTGCTCACATAATGGTTATAATCACAACTTTTATGCCCCTAGGACACCTCAATAGAATGTTGTCGTAGAAAGATGAAATAGAACCCTTCAGAAAATCACAAGAACTATGCTAAATGAATATTATTTACCTGTTTATTTTTGGGATAAAGATGTCAATATGGAATGTTATATTATAAATAAAGTCTTAATTAAACCCGTTCTTAAGAAAACCCATTATGAGCATTGGAATAATTGGAAACCTAAACTTAGTTACTTCAATGTTTTTAGTTGCAAAGTCATTATTCTTAATACTAAAGATAATTAAACATGTTTGAATCCAAGAGTGATGAACGAATCCTTTTAGGATATTCAATTACTAGCAAATACTATAGTGTTTTTAATAACAAAACCAAATGTGTGGATGAATCTGTTCACATCAAATTTGATGAATCTGATCCACTTGAACTTAAAACTGATGTTTAAAATCCTAAAGAATACTTGTCTATTCTAAATATTAATGATAAAGACAGCGGACCTGTTGTAAAGACAACCAGCTCTGGAAATACACCAGACCAACTTCTGTTAAACCCGAACCTAGAGAAGAACCTGAAATTTCTAGTCCTACATTTAATAGATAAACTAGTATTCTAAAGAACCTTACTTTAGATGCAGTTGTAGGTATCTTGGATAGAGGTACACAAACTAGAGCTTCTCTAAGAAATTAGTTTCAACATCAAGCCTTTCATTCATATCTAGAACCTATAAATATCAATGATGCAGTCAATGATGAATTTTGGAAAATGGCTATACAAGAAGAGTTAAATCAATTTGAAAGAAAAAAAGTCTGGGAATTAGTAGAAAGACCTAAGTACACTTATACCATAGGTACTAAATGGGTGTTTAGGAATTAAATTTATGATTCTGGAAACATCATTATAAACAAAGCTAGATTAGTTATACAAGGTTACAATCAAGAAGAAGAAATAGACTATGGAAAAATATGTGCACCTGTAGCTAGATTAGAAGCCTTTATGATCTTACATTCTTATGAATCTCATATGAATTTCAAGTTATATCAAATGGATGTTAAAAGTTCATTTCTAAATGGTTTTATAATTGAAGATTTTTTTGTAGAACAACCACGTGGATTTACAAACCCCTATTTTCAAAATTATGTTTTTAAACATTCTAAACCATTATAAGGTTTAAAATAGGATCCAAGAGATTGATATGATAGACTTACAAATTTTATTATTTCTAATTTTTTTACTAAGTAAATTGCTAATCCCACTATTTTTATTTAAATAATTTATAAAAATATTTTGGTTGTACAAATCTATGTTGATGATATTATATTTGTATCTTTTTAAAATTATTTACGTACTGATTTTTCAAAGATTATACAAAATGAAATTGAAATGAGTTTAATGAGAGAACTCAAGTATTTTCTTGGATTTAAAATTTTTCAAAAGAAAAATCGTATTATAGTAAATCAAAGTAAATATACAAAGGATCTTTTAAAACGTTTTTTATAGCAATAATGGAAGGGATACACCTATGAGTACCACTTATAAGTTGGATGATGATGAAAATGGGAAACCAGTTGATCAAACCAATTATATAGGTATGATTGGAAGCTTACTTTACATTACTTCAAGTTGACCAGATATGATGCATAGTGTATGCATGTGTAAAAGATTTCAATGCAATCTAAATGAATCTCATTTTCTTGCTATTAAAATGATTTTCAAATATCTTAAACATAATAACAATTTAGGATTGTTTTATCGAAAAGGAAAAACTTTTGACTTAATAAGTTATTCAGATAATGACGTTGCTGGTTGCAAGTTAGATAAAAATAAACATATGTAACATGTCATCTATTGGGAATGTCCCTGGTATCTTGGTGTAGTATGAAACAGAACTCTGTTACATTGTCTACTGCGGAAGTAGAATACATTGCTGTTTTTAGTTATTGTGAACAGATTCTATGGATGAAACACACGTTATTGAACTATAGATATCAATTTATATATGTGTCTATAAATTTTTGATAACACTACTGAAACTAACATCTCTATGAATCCTGGGTATCACTCAAGGACTAAGCACATTGATGTCATACATCACTTTTTCAGAGATAATTATCAAAATGGTGATATTTTTCTAGAATTTTTTAACTCTGAACATCAATTGGATGATATTTTCACCAAGAATTTAATCTCTAAAAGGTTAGATTTTATTAAACAAGAGTTTGGTATGATCGATCAGTGAAACCGATCAGTGAAACCGATCATTGAAACCGATCAATGAAACCGATCAGTGAGACCGATCTATGCTACTGATTAAGTTATACAGTCAATATGAAACCATTATTGTTTATTAAAATGACTTTTTTTACTTAATAGATATTATATTCAATATTTTAACCCTAAATGATAAAATTAATGACCCACGACTATTTCTATTTCTCAGAACTATTGACCTTCCATCTCTTTCCGAACTCTACATCTTCTGAATCTTGAACATTTGAACCAATCAAACCTCTCGAACCTCTGAATGGAAAAGCAAAAGCAACATGGAAAGGAATCTAAAATATCCTCACCTATGAAATGTGCTTGAGGAGAATCGAGCGTCATGACTCAAAGGACTATAAACCTGAAATTTGAGACTTCGTTGGTCATCGTAGAAAAAGAAGTATGATCTGAATGGGTGTTATCCAATTGGTCTGTGCTTCTAATAGTTTTGGAGACACAAGGATGAAAATACTAGTTCTTTAATAATAACTGAGTCTACTACCCAAGGCTAGTGAATGAGTTTTATTTGAATTTGAGTAAGGCATTGGATGTAGTAGAAGTTGTAATATTATATTAAGTGATCAAAGGCAAAAAGATGACTTTTTCATCAAAAAAATGGGATGAGTGTTTGGAGGTACCAAATAAAGGTAGATATGAGGATTACACCGGTAATATTCCTACTACCACTAAATATTTTTTTCATATGAGTATGCTCTTGAGATGTTGACTGGAAAATCTGAATCCAGAAGAATAACAGATGCTGAGTTAAATGGAGAATATAGAATCTTGTTTAAGTTCATTCAGCACCAAATCTATCCCAGAAATGGTGATTTTGCTTCTGTGAAGTATCAAGATGTTTTCTTGTTGTTTTTATTGCTATGTGATGAGAATATCAACCTGTGTAGATATATTACTATTCATATTGTTGAGATGGTAAATCCATCCAAGAAGGCTACAACCTCATTCTATTCTAAGCAAGTCTCTGCCATGCTAATGTTTTTTGGATGTGTTGAAAATGGAGATGAGTGTATTGTTGGATTTGGGGGGCTAGAACCAACTACTTTGCACTTTTTTGATTAAATAAAAGCCTTATCACATCTTGATTTTTCTTCTGTGTGACAATGCATGTGATAATGTCCTAAGGACATATTTTTCATTAATGGGTCATACCAGATCTCTACTATGATGAGAACCCAGAAGTTCCATAAAACTGTTCTTGAATATATGTTCTATGGCCGGATGATATTATTTGAGGGAAAAAATAATACAGTTTATTAGGGGTGAGGACTCATAAAACTTTGAGGGACCTTCTCTTGGTGTGCACCCTTGGTAATATCCAGGAGGATGTTATGAGAACAAGACCCGCCAGTAGGAAATCCACATTAAATAGTGTCATTGGATGTTCCTATCTGCGGACGTGTGTATTGGTCCTTAGACTCTAAGATTATTATTAATGGGTATTAAAACTCACGCACTTTGATGTATTGATGAAAACTGTGGTGAAAAATTCTTCGCAGAGGGGTAGGATACGTTGGGTACATCATGAGTAATTCTGCATTAATAGATAATGCATGAAAGGATTTTTCCGTTCTATTCCATAAAGTAAGTAGATATCTCAGGCCCTTTGATGAAATTGATATAGCCTAAATAAATCCATGGCCATGGTAATGTACGGGCGAGTTCAATTCTGGGAAGTCAAAGAAAAAATAATCGAGCACATGGGTTGATGGCACTAGTATGCAACCCGATTGATTAGAGATATCGAGACAAAGGGATTATATTACACGGTATGCATTCATAAGAGGTGACACGTTATTGCGGCGTCAACTTCTTTCTCTATGGGTGCCTTGGTGTGTTTCTAAATTCTAACCTTGGACTTTAGGCAGGTTCCGCCTAATTCCACTGAGAAAGAGGCCTAGAGGGTCACACACTAATTGTGTCCATGTATCTCAGTAAAATATTAATTTAACAAGTTAAATAAATATTATTCCCAGTTGTGGTTTAATAATTATTTAAGGATGCCTGATCGTATTTATTTTGACACTAGTTATTCGATAGAATATATTGTGGGAAAAATAATATATATATTTATTAGCGAGTAATGCAGTAACATATATTTACGAAATAAATATCCATTACTCAAGGTCTAATAAATATGGTGGAGGAAATAAATAAAATGAAAAATAAAAGTACATGCCTTGTATATTTATATACACGCCGTGTAGTTTGTTTTTTGGGATTCGTGAGAAAATATTGTATATTTAATTAAATGATATTAAATGTAACACGTTGGGAACATGTCAGGTAATAATGATGGTCAACTGTCATTATTAAGACATGGGGTATTAAAAATAATTAAATGAAATGATTAAATGATTTCAGGCAATTAATTCATTTTATCATTCTAAGTATTATAATCCCAATTTCATTATTCTCATTGAGAGAGATCCATTGGTGTGCACAACGGATTGGGAAATACTGTTAAGCCAAGAAAGAATTCCCTTTCCACCAAGAATGATTTCAAGTTACGAGAGCAAGATCCTCCACCGGATCAAGGTGGTAGAGGGCGGACATCACAAGAAAAGGTTCTTCCGTGATACACCTGGAGATCCCTTCGGCGAAGTCCAGAGATATGTGGATCATGTGTGGATCACCTCTAGAGGAATATTGTACTTGGATTCTACAATGCAACGACGGATCATAGGATCTTGACCGGAGACTCCAATGAAGAAATAATTCCATCAAGGTAATTCTTATGAATTAATTAAATTAATTATAACCAACATATGATGATCCTATCTCAAGGGTTCCAGGACTCTTCTTTTCTTTTTTGTTCTTCATTCTATTCCAATGATTCGGTGTTTTAAATCGTGAAGGGTCTCAGATTGAATGTTGTTAAACGTTAAAATTAATGTTGGGAAAACCCACCAACACGCATCCATTATGCTCAGAACCTTCAAGTGGTATCAGAGGGGTCATATCGTGGATTATAATTATTTAGTTTTTCTTTGGGGATTTACACATTTAATAATTTAGTTATTTCAATTGAAGTTTAATCGTTCTGGAAATCTGCATATCGAGATCCATTCCTCCTCCCTCGTTTCACATTCACCTCATAGAAATGAATTTTTCTTTTAATTTTGATTAAAATAAAATAGAGGAACTCATCCGGAGGATCCAAACATTTCTGTCCGTACAACACCAGAATACACGGCATGTATTCGCAAGTACACGTTGTGTAGTCTAGGTTCAATGCATTGAATGATCTTCCAAATCGGACCGTGTATTGGATTATTTCTATGAATTTATGTCACCGTGTTTTAACCAGAAACAGGTGGCACACAGTTTCCGGATTACACGCCATGTGGTCCAATAAACACGGCGTGTAGTCCCTTCAGGTTAGGGTTGGGCCGTGTACCCTGTACAAGGTTTTCCCAGCTGGAAACCATGTAATGCGGAAACTACACGGCGTGTGTCCCACAGAACATGCCGTGTATTCCGAAAAAGTCCGAATTATATTAACATTCCCTATCCCCGGGCATGTACTTCAGATATTCGGGGAAGAAAAATTACACACCATGTAGTTGGAACTACACACCGTGTACTCACCCAAATTATGCAGATTTATTAAAATTTATTATTATATTATACAAACCCTTGAGATGTGTACCATGGTGCAGGTGTAAAGCTGAGTCACAACACTTGATATGTGTTTTATATATGTGTGTTTAATTTAACATCTAGGTAATGAATGAGAATTCACTAGGTTGCCTCCAAGGTACAAGTTACATACACGGATAATTTTAAATGAATTTATTTGTTTAAAATTATGATTTATGAGAATCTCAAGGAAATTAAAAAAAAGGTTTTAAGATAAAAGGATTCATTATTTAAAGATAATTAATTAATTCGAGCGTGATTTATCTTAAAAAAGAATTATTAAAGAATTGAATGCTAGTTTATTTATGTGTAAATATCGTTTCATGTATGGATGATCATGAGCTAGACCGAGACCTTCTTATGTGAATGGTTTCTTTTAATTTATTTATTTAAATTAAATTTTTTGGCCTGTGAGCCATCTCCTCATTAATATGTAGAGCCTGCGCACCCAAGGATTATATTATGTAAAAACCCCTTTCACCCCTCACCTGCATTTCAAATAAATGAATATGTAATGGATGGAGCTCCCACGATAGTGGAGGTGGCTCAAGTCATGATCCAAGGTGAAACCAATCCAAGGTGATACAAAGGTGGACAGGTGGAAAGCTGTAAATAAGAACCCGAAAGATTCAAGGTGTTTCTTCCCTAGTTATTAGGTTAGTTTATTAACCTCTAGATAAAATAACTAATAGAAAAGCTCATTATCCTACCATTTAGTTTATTTCTGCCAGTTTCATAGTTTATTTATTGTTGGTGTGTTGTCACGATCAAACAATTAATGAATTAAACAAGCATGTTAGATAGAAGTAAAATAAAACCGGATTATACCTGAATATTATATTTGACATGGATAATCACATAAGTAAATCCCACTTGACATTAACAAGAATGCAATAAAATATATGAAAATGGAAATTTACGTATACAAATGAAATATCTCAAAAGAAATATTAAGTCGGTATAAACATCCATAATCTTGGTTAGAATTGAACCATAGTTCAAAGTGCTTGACCAACCCTAGTAGGGATGCTTTCAATTATCAGGGAATTATAATTCAAGGTTTTGGGTTGACTTGTCTTGGTTTGCATCAAGGTTGACTACCACAGCAGGACTTGGTGTGACCAAGAGGCAAAGGTTGAGGAAATCCAAAATAAAAGGATTTCAGGATTGGGGAGTCCACTCAGCGGATCAAGGAGCTGCGAGTTAATGCAGTTGGAATTTGGAATGCCTACCTAAAACCCTTCAAGTTTCTTGTCCAACCCTATTTGGGGTAATTTGAAGGGAAATATGGATCTTTCCCACTAGAAAATTCATGCAACAGAATATTCTGAAGTCAATGGTGAGGGATATTGGATTTTGATAAAATAGTGGGAGACTAATAAGTATTAATTTATTTATTTTTCTTAATTTTTGTAATAATGTACTAAACCTTTTCTCATCTTAATTTGTAGAAACGGAAAGAAAATGACTTCAAACATATCATTGCTCACATTACTCGAGAAATATAACCTTCTCACCGGCACCAATTTCCAAGATTGGCAGAGGCATTTACGCATCTTCCTTTACCACAAAAGGAAATTGTATGTGCTGGAAGAGCCTATTCCAGTTGCACCTGAGAAAGAGGCCAGTGATGAGGAATTATCTCTCTACATAAAACACATGGATGATGCCACATATGTCCAATGATTCATTCTATTTTCCATGTCTAATGAGCTCTTGAAGAAACATGAAAACATGGATGCGTATAGCATGATGTCTCACCTTAAAGATCGCTACCAAGAGAAGGCGAGAGAAGAGAGGCATGAGATCTCCAATGCTTTGGTTACCATGAAGCATGGAGAGTCTTCACCAGCTGGGCCTCATGTAGTCAAGCTTATTGGCTACATTGAACACCTGGACATCATAGGGATTAAATTATAGGATTAGTTGCGTACAGATCTCATACTATCATCACAACCAAAGACCTCCTCTAGCTTCATTGTCAACTATAACATGAGCAGAAATGAGAAGAATCTATCAGAGCTTCTGACCTGGATTCGCCAGGTAGACAAGGACATGGGGCATGACTAACCCGCAGTCATTATGGTGAACAAGAAAAGGAAGGACAAGGCAAAGGGGCCAAAAACTTATAAAAGGTCTAAATCCCCCGAGCACCATCCCTCAAATAAGGGGATGATCTAGAGGTAGGTAAAGGAACGAGAGACAGTGTGTTTTGCATGTGCCAAGCAGGGCCACTAGAAGAGGAACTTCACCCAGAAGTGTGGGGACACTAAAGGTGCATTTGTTATCGAGTGCAATCTTTATATTTCTACACATTAGGTATTAGATATAGATTGTGGGGCTCACATCTATATTCAAATACCAGAACCAAGTAGATTTAGAAATATCGCCAGAGGAGAGGTGGATCTTCGAGCTGCCAATGGCGCAAGGATAGCTGCATTGGCTATTGGCGACTACCACCTCTCATTACTGACTTGGATGATTTTGGTTTTACATAACTGTTATTTTGTGCCTAGTGTTACCAAGAACATAATTTCTGTATATTTTTTGGATATGGATGGATTTGTTTTCATGTTTTAAAATAAAGGTTATCTCTTTTATAAGAACAAAGTATGTTATGGTATGGCACATTTGAATAATGGTTTGTATGTATTAAATTACGAAAACCAAGTGTTGGCAATCGATAAAGAAATAGAGTCACAAGACTCATACATGACCCAGTTATGGAATCACTACCTTGGTCATGTGAATGAGAAGTGCTTAATAATGCTCTCCCAATATGGCTATTTAGACTCTACTGAGCTAAAACCACTTGATAGATGTTACGCTTGTTTACAAGGAAAAATGACCAAGCCGCCTTTTGCTGGACAAGGTGAAACGGCCACAAAGCTTCTAGGATTGGTACACATGGATGTGTGTGGACCATTTCTAGTAGAAGACAGAGGTGGATATTCTTACTTCATTACTTTTACTAATGATTTGAGTATATATGGCTATGTCTACTTAATGAGGTATAAGTCAGAGTGCTTTGAAAAATTTAAGGAATTCAAGAATGAAGTTGAGAATCATCTTGGTAAGAAGATAAAGAAGCTTCGATCGGATATAGGTGGAGAATATCTAAAACAAGAGTTAATCAATCTTCTACAGGAGTCTGGTATTCTATCTCAGCTCACTCTTCCTTATAAACCAAAATGGAATAGTGTTAGTGAAAGGAGGATCCGCACATTGTTGGACATGGTGAGGTCGATGATGAGTCATGAAGATATTCCATTATCCTTTTGGGGATATGCATTACAAACTGTATCATACACATTAAAATGAGTACCAACTAAGGCAGCAAATGGAATTCCATCTGAGTTATGGAAAGAAAGGAAACCCACATTGTCACAGACACGTGTATGGGGATGCGAGGCATTTGTTAAGGCCTTATCAGGCGACAAACTAGCACCCGAGGCACGAGGTGTATCTTTATAGGATATCCTAAGGAAACGAAAGGATATTACCTATATAACCCTTAAGATAAGAAAATGATTGTCGCCAGACAAGCTGTATTTCATGAGAGGGAGCACATCCTCAAGAAGGATAGTGGGAGCAAGATTGACTTCGATGAAGTTGATGCTCAAGATACACAAGAGTTGGTACAAGAACAAGTTCTATAGGTCCCAGTGGAAGAGGTTCCAGAAACACAAGTACTATGTAGGAGCTCAAGAGAGGTAAGGGAACTAGAGTGATTTGGTTTCCGAGTCACCAAGGATGGTGAATCATTATTGTTTGACAATGATGAACCTCTCTCTGACAAGGAAGCAGTAGAAAGCTCAGAAGCAGAAAATGGCTAGAAGCTATGAATTCTGAGATGGATTCCATGTATCAGAATTGAGTTTGGGTTCTGGTCGATGAGCTAGTGGATGTAAAGCCTGTTGGATGAAAATGGGTATTCAAGATAAAGCTAGACATGGAAGGTCAGGTTAGCACCTATAAAGCAAGGCTAGTGGCTAAAGGATTCAGAAAACGTCAAGGAATTGAATATGGTGAAAAAATCTCACCAGTTTCCATGTTTAAATCCATAAGAATCATACTTTCCATAGTAGCTTACCATGACTAAGAGATTTGGTAAATGGATGTCAAAACAACATTCCTTAATAGGAACCTTCAGTAAGATGTCTATATGACACAACCAGAAGGGTTGGTGACACCAGGTGATGCCAAATGGGTTTTCAAGTTGCAAAAATTCATTTATGGATTGAAGCAAGAATCCTGGTAATGGAACATCTGATTTGATGAATCCATAAATGAATTTGGTTTCATTAAGAATTAATTTGAGCCATGTGTTTATAAGCGGTTCAATGGGAATCCAATCGTTATCCTAGTAGTATATGTTGATGACATATTGCATTTTGGAAATGACATACCAGACTTACAGTCAGTTAAGGACTATTTGAACAAGAGTTTCTCCATGAAGGACATGGGAGAAGCAGCCTACAATATAGGGATCAAGATCATTCGTGATAGATCCAAGAGGCAGCTTGGACTATGTCAGGGTACATACATTGACCAGATACTAAAGAGATTTTGTATGGAAAAATCCAAGAGGGGATTGGTTCCAGTGTCACATGGCTTACATCTTTCTATGAAAATGTGTCCCCAGACACAACAGGATAAATATAGAATGCATAAGATCCCATACGCTTTGGCTATAGGATCCATCATGTATGCCATGTTATATACCAGGATTGATGTTGCCCATGCACTGAGCATGGTAGGAAGATATCAAGTAGATCCAGGAGAACAACATTGGACTACTGTTAAAACTATACTTAAGTACCTGAGAAGAACTAAGGATATGTTACTGGTGTATGGAGGAGACGAGGAGCTTGTCATCAGAGGGTATGCTGATGCTGGTTTTCAAATAGATAAGAATGATCTGAAGTCACAGTCTGGATATGTTTTTTGTCTCAATGGAGGAGCTGTGAGCTGGAAGAGTTCAAAGCATCAAGTTGTCGCCGATTCTACAGTGGATTCCGAGTATATAGCAGCTTTGGATGTAGCCAAGGAAGCCGTATAGATTCGGAACATTGTTCAGGAGCTTGATGTGGTGCCTAGTATTAGAGATACAATTACATTGTATTGTGATAATACTACAGCGATGGCTCTTGCAAAAGAACCCAGTTCACATCAACAGACAAAGCACATACTCCAGATGTATCACCTCTTGGGTGATTTATATCAAAGGGGTGAAGTTGCAGTGATCAGAGTGTCCACGTAATAGAATGTGGCAGACCCCTTGACTAAAGGACTATCTCAGCAGAAGCATGAATATCATGTGAGAGCTAGAGGGTTAAAGGTTTTTTGTAGTTGGCTCTAGTCCAAGTGGGAGTTTGTTGGAGTAGGAGGCCTAGAACCAACTACATTGTACTTTATTTATTAAATAAAAGCCTTATCACATCTTGATTGTTCTTCTATGTGACAATTCATGTGATTATGTCCTATGGATAGCTGTTGCATTAATGGGTCAGAGAAGATCCCTGCTATGATGAGAACCCAGAGGTGCCATAACACTGTTCTTGAATATATGTTCTATGGCCGGATGATATTATTTGAGGGGCGAAAATAATATAGGTCATTAGGGGTGAGGACTCATAAAACATTGAGGGACCTTCTCATGGTGTGCGCCCTTGGTAATATCCAGGAGGATATTATGAGAACAAGACCCGCCAGTAGGAAATCCACATTTCATAGTGTCATTGGATGTTCCTATCTGTGGACATGTGTATTGGTCCTTAGACTTTAAGATTATTATTAATGGGTATTACAAGTTGCACACTTATATGTATTGATGAAAATTGTGATGACACACTGTTCGCAGTGAGGTAGGATATGTTAGGTGCGTCACAAGTAATACTGCATTAATAGATAATGCGAGAGAGGATTTGTCCCTTCTTTTCCATAACGGAGGTAGATATCTAAGGCCCTTTGATGGAATTGATATAGCCTAAATAAATCCATGGCCATGGTAAGGTATGGGAGAGTTCAATTCCGGGAAGTCAAAGAAAGATTAATAAAAAACATGGGTTGATGGAACTAGCATGCAACCCGCTTGATTAGAGATATAGAGAAAAAGGGATTATATTACACAGTAAGCATTCGTAGGAGGTGACACATCATTGCAGCATTAACTTCTTTCTCTATGGGTTCCTTGGCATGTTGCTAGACGCTAACCATGGAATTTAGGCAGGCTCCGCCTAATGCCACTGAGAAAGAGGCCTAGAGGGTCACACACTAAGTGTGTCCATGTATCTCAGTTAAATATTAATTTAACAAGTTAAATAAATATTATTCTCGAATGTGGTTTAATAATTATTTAAGGATGCCTAATATCACTTATTTCGACACTAGTTATTTGAGAGAATATATTGTGGGTGAAATAATATATATTTATTATCAAGTAATGCAGTTACATTTATTTAAGAAATAAATACCCATTAATCAAGGTCTAATAAATATGGTGGAGGAAATAAATAAAATGAAAAATAAAAGTACACACCTTGTATATTTATATACATGCCGTATAGCTTGTTTTTCGGGATTCGTGAGAAGACAATGTCTTTTTAATTAAATCATATTAAATGAAATACATTGGGCACATGTTAAGTAATAATGATGGTGAAATGTCATTATTATGACATGGGGTATTACTAAGAATTAAATGAAATGATTAAATGCTTTCAGGAAATTAATTCATTTTATTATTCTAAGTATTATAATCCCAATTACATTATTCTCATTGAGAGAGAGCCATTGGTGTGCACAATGGATTGGGAAATACTTTCAAGCCAAGAAATAATTCCCTTTCCACCAAGAATGATTTCAAGTTATGAGAGAAGGATCCTCCACCGGATCAAGGCTGTAGAATGCGGACATCGCAAGCAAAGGTTATTCCACTCTAGCACCCGGAGATCCCTTCAGCGACGTCCAGAGATACATGGAGCATGTGTGGATCACCACTAGAGGAATCTTCTACTCGGATTCTATAATGCAACAAAGGATCACATGATCGTGACCAAATTCTCCAATGAAGAATGAATTCCATGGAGGTAATTCTTATGAATTAATTAAATTAATTATAACCAACATATGATGATCATATCTCAAGGGTTCTGAGACTCTTCTTTTCTTTTTCATTATTATTTCTATTCAAAAGATTCAACATTTTAAATCACGATGGATCTCAGATTGACCATTGTTTAATGTTAAAATTAAAGTTGGGAAAACCCACCAATGCGCTTCCGCTATGCCTGAAAACTTCATGTATCTCATCTAGTAGTGGTTTTTGTATTGGAAAGGATATCTGCAAAAGAACGAAAATTAACTGGAATCCATGGAAGAAGACATGGGTTGCTAATGGAGATAGATTATATGAATCCTATAATCCTTCTGACGACTCTAAAAGACCAAAGGGGATGAGAGATCCCAGTTTAAAACCTGATGAGGAAATTGTTTATTCTGATGAGGAAGAAGAGATAGAAGTTCCAAATGACACTAGAGAGTCTAGTATGAATAGAACAGTGGAAGATGAAGTTGATGATGATGTCGATGCTGAAAAGGAACCCGAGTCACATCCTGATGGAAGGAGTGACCTTGATATAGTAAGACCAAAGAAAAAATGGAATTTGGACCAGAAAGTCCACCTGTTCAGTTACCTGAGTCAGAACCCCTTCTAGGTGATAAAGATGAATTTGACACTGAAGTATCCAATTCTGACTAGTATGAATCTTGTAACAATGAGATTACCAATGAGACTTCGGTAAATAGTAATGGAAATAGCAATAGTGATGATAATGATGATGATGCATGTAATCAATTAGAGGATGGTCACAATGTGATTCAAGCTGATCCAAAAACACAACCAGTTGAGCAAGAAACTATTCCTGAGGCTGAATGGATAGTACAGACTGTGATTGATATAGATGGGGAAGACTCTCTTGCAAATTCTGGTAAAGTTTATTTTGTAAAGCCTAGTTATACCTCTTGTACATATGAATGGGAAGACCACCCAGGTTTTACAGTTCTAGGTTTGGATTATTCAGAGGAAGAGGAAGATGAATTGAATGTCCCAAGGGTAATCCATCCAGTTGAGGATGGACCGGTTGCTGAGGAAATGCAAGTGACTATAGAAAGACATGTTTCTTCTCTTTGTCGATCTGATTTTGACAACTTTAAAGATGAGGTGTTCCATATAGTCAAGGAGAAAATGAAAGTGGAATTGTCTAATTTTCCAGATCATTCTCCTTTGAATCTATCTGAGGCTTCTATGGATTCCATAACTCAAAGAGTGGTAAATATTATTAAGCCAGACCTATGCAATACTGGTGAGATAATTGGTAGGCTCATTTCCTATCTGAATCAAGCACTCAAGAATTTGAGTAGTGACTTAGTATATCTATGAGGATAATTTAGATCAACCATCACTGGGATGATGTATGTTTTCAAAAACATGATAGATGACCTGAAGAAATCATATTTGAGAAGATTGAAGGCTGAGATAACTCAGATTTTTGCTCAAGCTAGCAACACCAAAGTGACCAAGATAACTGTTCATAAGATTAATTCCTTAAGATATGTTGTGAAATAAGAGTTACCAGCCATTGGACAGATTCTGGACATGGATTATTTTAAAAAGATAAAAGAAAATAGTGATCATATTCACCAGATGGTGAAGCTGTATTTGGCTGATGCTACTGAAGCTCAGAAAGTGATCAAAGAAAAAGTGGATCAATATTTTTCTAAAATTTATACCAAGCATGAGTTAAACCATCAGTTTAAATTCATAGCTGAGAATTTGAAGCTACCTCCAGTCACTTAAGACTTTAAGGATCAGGTCAAATATTTGAAGGATTTTACTTCCACATAAGAGAGTTTCACGCAGAACAAAGATGATTTTGAGAAGGTCATGCAATATGGTGCTGAAATAATTCAGGATTTTACGTATCTGCCCAAACCATATCATTATATGCAATCAAAGGCAATTTTTCTTCCTACTACTAATCCTCTCAGTTTATCAAGTGTTTATCCTAGTCAGATATCGATCTCTTAATCTTTATCCAATATTCGGCCAGTCATTCAGTAGCCACCTCGAAGAGAATCTTCTGTTCACCAGCAGGTAACATTAACACCCAGTCTTCTTCCAGCCAAAGATGTCTTACCTCCTCTCCCCATATGACTAGATCAGTCTTCCACCAAACCACCTTCTATCTTATCCATTCCTCCCTCTGCTAAAGGGAAAGCACCTATGCACCTCCATAAATAGTTGTGTCTATCATTTATGATAGGATGTATTTTCCTTATATATTTTCAGATGTTATTTCAATGAAACTTTCTTATTTTTATCTCTCTACTTTCTTGTTTTATTTTTTATAATCCCAAAGTGAGAGAAAAATATAAATATATATATAAGTCGGAGAATAGTATATATAATTATAAGAAAGGGGAGAACAATATATAAGATCTAAATAAGATTTATGCTCTAATGACATGATATACATTATATAAGCTCCAATAGGCATATTGCTATAATTTGTTCTTATATATTAATATAAGCTCTAAATAAGATTTAGGATCTAATTCCAGGATATAGATTATATAATCTCCAATATGTATATAGCTCTGATTTATTCTTAGCTTGGATATTAGGTCTCCTAGCTCTAATTCTATATTGATATACTCTAACCTAGTTTATGATTTGATGCCTTGCTCCGATGACATGTTTGCCTCTAGAAATATATTCCATTTACATAGGGGGATAATACTGAGTGATATATCATCTTCCCTCTTCATTTATTCCATATATTTGTGATTATCAAAAAAGGGGAGATTGTTAAACCCTCTAGGAGATAGTTATTTTAATAATCACATATCATTGTTATTTCTTTTTATATAAGTCAATTGAGTCAATTATTAAATCTGTTCTAAACGTGTTTATATATGATTAATCATTTCCACATATGTTTATCTTTGATTATTTATGGTCAACTATTGACCTGGATGTATTCGGGATTAAACAGATACTTTGTATGATTTTTATGTTTTTGACTCACCATTGGTTATATTATTGAGTCACCGATAGTTAAAGGAATGAGTCACCGATGTGACAAACTGATGAAAATGGTCACACTAAGTACAATGGTCACACCAATGATACAAATGTATCACCGATGTTGATCATGTGATGTACCGATACCGATGTTCATCAAATGACCTACCGAAACTGATGCTGATCAAATGACCTACCGAAGTCGATGCTGATCAAATGACCTACCGAAGCTGATGGTGATGAAATGATCTATCGAAACCAATGATGATCAAATAACCTACCGAAGCCGATGCTGATCAAATGACCTACCGAAGCCAATGCTGATAAAATGACCTACTGAATCTGATGCTGATCAATTGACCTACTGAAGCCTATGCTAATCACGTGACCTACCGATATTGATGCAAATTCAAATAACCTACCAATCTCATGACACACCGATAGTCATGAAAACTGTTTGAATTTTTAATAACTCTTATTTAATTACAATAGTCACATTTTCTTAATTGAATGCACCTGCTATTAATTAATGTTGGTTTTTGGATGTCAGGGAACCGTACATCGTACTTTCAAAAAACTAATAATCCCCTTTACTAGATCTCAATGAATAAAAAGGAAGATCAATATACAGTGAAAGATATATAGATATACACAGTCAGAGACACACAAGAAGAAGCAAATCATACGTGTGTGTGTGAAGGTCCACAAAACAAAAGAAGAACTTGGAGAACACCTGTGAAAACCAGAGAACTTCAAGAAGATCATTCACATGGAACAAAAAGTGAATCCAATTTTCTGTGCCTTACTGAACATCATATGCACAATGCTGAATAACTATAGCTGGGAAGAATAATGACACTCTGTTTTGTTTCATCTTCAACAGAAAGGACTCAAATAACATCTACAACATCCAAATGAGTCCAGAGCTCATCTGCAATCACTCAGAGCATTCTAAACTCATTGTCCATTTATTTTATTTGTAGTATACCTTTGTTTAACATTTTGAGCAGTGTGTGTGCATCTATCAATTTAGACACACACTGACTCCTGGGATGAACTGGAGGATACTAAATCATCAAACCAAACGTTTTATACCATATTGTATCCCACTGTGAATTTTGGAAGAGTTCAAGTGTGACTTGGATAGCCTGAGTGGTGTTGTTGTTGATGATTACCCACATAGAATTCTGGTAAAGGTCTGAGGACTTGAACAGTCCGAGTAATGTTGTAAAACCTCGATCCAGGGTGTAGATCATTGTTTATATAATCTATTTGAGGGTACTAAGTCTCTGATTAAGACTGAAACTCTTGTTTTAAAACTACTATGCATTTTTCCTTTGTTAAAACTTGTTGAATATTCTACTACTATATACTTTAAATATATATCTGTTGTAATGTTTTTCTAATAGTTAAAATAGAAAGTGTTTGTAACTATTGTAAATCAGTATGATAGTTTCAAAATCTTATTTAATATTTTGATTAAATTAACTGAGAACTAATCAATCTCTTGAGAACCTAACTGAACCTTTACTGTATTACAAATTCATTATAGTTTAACTTGTTATTTAATTGGTGGATTTTAGTTCAAATATTTTAACAAGAAATTTTTAATTGGAACTGAATTCACCCCAACTCTTGAGTATCCACTCCGATCTACACATTTTAAAAAATTCAGTTCACATAAGTGGCAAAAATTAATTCCAAATTTATCTATAAAACAAGATGATACAGAACATTTTGAAAGTAAATATATTCAACTGTTTGAAAGGTTTTATTATCCAATTTCATTGTTGTATTGATTACAATGGAATAAATAGTATGTATATATTTTAAATAGATCCAATTTATCTTTGAAAAAAACAAAAAAAATTAATTTAACACTTATTTTCATTACATGATAGGGTCATTTTCAAATAAAATTCAGTATTTTTCACTATTCACCCAAAAATAAACTTCTAAAAAAATACCAAAAATTCATCAAATGAAAATTTTTATATTATAATTTCAAAAATTAATCTTAATTTTTAAAATAAATTTATTTATTTTTTAAAATTTAGTTTTTAAATAAGTCATCCATTAAAAGGTGGAAAAACCTCTAATTTGAGAAATAAATATTTTTATGGATAAAATTGGATTTATTCTTTTTTTTCTATCATGATTATTGGATTAATGGAAGAATATTTTCTTTAATATATATTATATAAATTTTATTTATGTATCTCAAAAATAGTGGTTAATTTAATATATTAAGATAAAACTCTTTTGTAGGCATTTAAATAGTCTTTTTGTAAGAACATTTCCTTTACATTTAATTAGTTTTTATTTTAATTTATTACTAATTAGTAACCAATGAATTAATTATATATCATTTTTTTAATGATATTTTCAAAATTATTTAATCCAATCCATTATCTCCATTCAAATGACTAGGTGGTAAATTTCATGTTATATAATTATATCATTTGATAGTTTATTGAAGCCAAGTGTTATTTGTCCTACACACTATTGAAGAAACATTATGTTTCATGTAATGCAATTTAAATTTAGTATTTTTTGTAACTTATAAAATCAATTAATTTAAATTTATTTGAAAGAGTATCTTTCCTAAAATCATGGGAGTTTTATCCCTCCCATTTCAAACGTATTTCTCCCTCAAAATTCATCTTCGTTATCAAAGGATTATCATTTCATGAATTCATGAATAGAAACCCAAATTATAAAAAGGGTTAATTAAAACATCTCTAAAAAATTGAATGTTAAATATAACGTTCATCTAATTACGAGGTTTCCATATGGGAAAATATTTATGAGATGTGATAAAATTGATTTAGAAAGATGGCCCATTTCATAGAAAATGATATAATTTTTTAATCATATTTTTATTTCATTTCATTTTTTATAGGTTTGAGAAATTACCTTATTATATAGAAAAGGAGAATAATGATATATGCATAATGATGATTAAATATCATAATGTAATCAATTTTCACCACATAATTGTCATTAACTCTATACAATAAATATTTATGATGATTTGTTTTCATTACATAAGTACAAGAATCCACATATAATGGACAATATGATCCTAAAAATGATAAAAAGATATTCCTTATGTTGTCAGATATTAACTTAAGCCAAAATGGATACTATATAGTAAGATAATTCTCACAATTATCAACCATTCACGTGATTAGATAATATATTAAACTCATAGTTGCAAAAGTATTTCCTCTTATTACCAATAAATAATTCCATAAACATATAAACCTAATGTTCATTAATACTATTAATCTTATTTTTATAAAATTAATGGAATTATTCCCAAAATAACTTTTTAACTTATAACTCATATATCTGAAACACTAAATAAATTTCTCCAAAGTTATATCTTTTTTTAAATCATTAAAAGGGTGTATTGAATAAATTTTTATTATGAAAAACCTTTGATGAATACTATGCTCACAGGAGCTATCACCACATCACTAGATGTCCCAACATCACTTAAGTATTAAATGATTTTCCCACTAATTTTGGATTCTGATCATGGTGATTTCCACACTGAGTATGTATCGTCTGACACATTTTAGAATATTATAGAAACTCATTGATACTAAATTGTCTCACTATTGTCTGGTGAAATTTCATATCATTATTTCATTATTCTGGTATCTTTGTATTACTATCACGATCCTTATGATCAAACATACCACATATGTAAAACTTTTCAGTTCATGACATTTATTCCAAAAAATTTATTTAACCACACTTGGAACATGAATTGGGATGAATTCCTAAATTATTAGTTGATTTCATCTCAATTTCCTTCTACATTATCCATTTATTACTTTTTTCATCTCATAGCATAAATGTTTTAACTGAATTAATATTAGCATTCACAGCATAATGAAACAATTTATCACAAATTTTAAATTCTAATACAATCAAGGATCTTATAAAGATTGGTTTTAATCCTATGTAAAATATATTAATTACACTATCAATATCATGAATTATATCCCAAAAATACCAAAAAAATATTCTTATTTTTTCATTATATTATACTATAGAGTCATCTTCTCTATTACCCAATTCCATGAATTATTTCTCTATCTATAGTCAATGAATCTTTTAGAAAATTTTATTAGGGAGAATATCATTGATTTTTTCCCATTAAAAGGAATAATGATCATATTTTTATCTAGTATTCTTAACCAAATACCACTATTAATCAGCTTCACCATTAAAATGATACATGGAAAGAGATATCCTTTTCTGCATTCCAAACATTATGTCACATAAAATATCATTTCCAAATAAATGGAAAATTATTCCATTACCACTAGGTCAGATGATCAATTGGAGGATGGGGGATGTTTCCTCAAGAAATCTACACTATAGACATGTTCTTTAATAGTAGATTTGGATTTCCTTTAGCATATATACCACCACCATTTAAAGCTAGTTTCAATTGAGCCATAAATAAATGAAATTGGTTATTCCAATTTCAGCCACCTAGGGATATTGAATTGAAAGGATATTTTCATCTTGAATTCACCCAATACAACTTCCTTATATCCATTACTGATATCTATTCAAAATAAAAAAAAAATTAGTGGAAGAAACAATGTAATCTTAAAATTCTATATCATTTCAACATAACCAAAAACAAAAATATTATAAGGTTTTGAATTTAACACTATCCCAACCTCTAAATTTATAAAAACCTTCATTTCAAAACATATATAAGTCTATATCCTTAAAATTTTAATAATATTGAGTTTTAGTAAATAATTTAATTTATTTTAATTTAAGGTTGTTTTTAGGTTTAGAGTTTTATAGAACTTTACCATAACACATATATAAAAAAACCAGATAACACAAAGTGGAAAATTCTAATGTGTATACATTATTTCCATAATTGGAAACTTTTAAAATAAAACATGGATTAATTTCATGAAAAATATCTAGTTCATTCAACTTGACTACTTCCATTTGCTTACTCATTCTTAAAACCTATTAATTTTATTTAAATAATATGGGATAAAACAAAAATATTAGTAAGGTATATCAATATAAAGGAAAATATTGTTCCTAAAAAATATGAAAACTCATAAATAATTTATATATATCTGTAATTTTCATTGGGAATATAAAATAAAACATTTTCACTTTAAAAACAAACACAAACCATTTTTCTCAAAATAAAATCATCAAAACCCATATCAAGAAACTAAAACTCTTTTGGTGACATATTGCATCATATTCATAATATCCTTTAAAAATATTTTTAGAACAACTATATGTTCTACTTAAAATATGATCATTACCCAATTAATATTAGATCTGTAATGAGGACCACCCTTTGTATAAGCTATATCCAGGTAAACGTTATCAATAATGAGTATCAACCCTTCGTATTAGATATATCATGCTCACTCATTTATCATGATATATAATGGGGATCAAAATTTTGTGTAATATGTATTGGGATCATCCATTTAATATAATTCTTGTATTCCATTTCATTAATGAAAAACAATCATCATAAAAACCGTTTGAATAACTATTTTAAACTCATATGAAAAAAACCTTCATAAACACAATATTTTCTTTTAGAAAATTATTTTCAATAATGAAATACCCAAAAACATATAAAGGGGGTTATAAGAGAAGAAACCATTAATTATTTAAAAGCAATATATAAATAAAATAATGGATATTATAGGGGAAAATTCATTATCCCGAGGTACGTTAAGAATATAACATTTCAATTATTGTTTTTCAAAATGTTCTGCATAAAAAATATAAAAATATTCCTTATTGAATTTTTTTAATGAAATAAATATATATATAAAATTTCATTTTAATTCTTTTATAACCATATGAATAATTATATATAATAATATCAAGAATATTTACAAGGAGTAAATTATTTTTCAATTAAATATTTTAACATTAAAAAAAGATATTTTTTAAATAAATGTGTCTGATAAAAATTTGAAATATTTGTATCATAATCCCCAAGATGGAATATCATTTATGAGAATATTAAATAACATGAAAAAAAAATTATTGATATGATATTAAAAATTGGATATATATACACCTCACAAATGAAGGTTGGTATATAACATCCAAATTTGACTCAATGAGAGGAGATTGAGACGAAGTACCTTACCTTCAGTTTGACTTTTCAAGTGTGTACTTATCTTATAGAATATTAAATTTATTTTATTTATTTAATTTATTTAGAACCATTTTCAGGTTTAGTGTTACTTTTATTACACAACTACTTAATATGATTATGTTTATGTTAGGTTTTTGACCATATTTAGCTTATGTGTCAAAAAGAATTTAGTATATTGAATATGGTTGAAGAGATCATTATTTAAACATATAAAGGATAATAATTAGAAAATAATAATAAAATTTACACCTACATTTTTCTTTTATAACCAATCACGAAATACAGTTGTGAAAAATGAACCGAAGATACCAATCATGGATACGGTAGGTCGTATGTATAGATGTGTAATGTGTCTTATTTTTCAATGATTATTATTGAAATATGGTATGAAAAATATATTTTACAGAAATATAATTATTTAATAATTTACTTAATATATTATAATATCTAATTATATAAATCATTCTTGTGATTTGGTGATGGAAAAAAAGAAGAATCACATCGCTTTAAGGAGGCAGTAGTCCACATGTCCACGAATGATGTTATGACTTTTTCAGTCTGTGAAATGATAAAAATAAAATGATATATTATATTTTTAGAAATATAATTATGTCATTAATATCATATATATTTCATTTATATATAAAATATTTTTATTAAAATTATTATTAATATATTCCATGTAAATCGGTAACGACCAACATTGCTTTGAGAAGATGGTAGTCCACATGTTTGCAAACGATCATATCATATTACAAAAAATGGAAAGTATAAAGATATATGTTATAAAATAATTATATAATAACGAATAAATAATAAATATAATATATGTCAAATAAAAACATTATGTACATCATTATTCCCAACCATGAGAGGTGGTAATGGAAGAACAAATGACATCAGTTTGTAAGGCAGTAGTCCTCCGTACACATAAATTGTGATCCTTTTTCCCAATTGATGTAAGTTTGTGATATTTTTGGTAATAAAAATAACATAAAAACATATTATTACATTGGATATACATATGTTATAATATAATCATGATATAAAAATAATTTAATGGGTGATGAAAGAAATAATAAAAATGTGCTCATTGAAGAACATTACCTCCTCTTCGAGTAAGTCCATTTTGGTTGAAGCAATAGACTTCATTGAATTCATTTCTACCCAAAGTGAGTAATCTAGGACAATATTAGGGATTTTTGTATCTAATTTGGGTCGTTTTGGGATGAGTAATAAGCATTATATATGTGATAAGAGGGGGGAATTAATTCTCTTTTACGGTGGAGGTAGACTGATAGTCTAGTAAATACAAAAATATAAACACTATTGGGAGGTCTACCTTAAAAATTGTGCCTACAATAATGATAAAATAATGGAAAATTCAGTGTTAGGATAGATATATGGCAATAAAATGGATTTTTGACAAGTATGTTGGTTAATTGGACCCTTAATATAAAAATTTAACCACTAAGTTTACTCATTTTAGTCTTGTTCAATGTAATTACTTTTAATTTATTTCACTAAAATTTATTGTCAAAAAATAAGTTTGAATTATTAGAAATTATAAATTATTCGGTCTCTAAATATGAATTCCATTTTGATAAATTAATTTTACATAAGGAAATGAAATTGATTTAAAATTAATTATCCAGACTGGATAAAATAACTGGTCTTATATATAAAAATGATCAAAAGTTTCAAATGTTTTCTTCCAATATAAATATGAAATTGAATACAATGAATTAAATTGGATATATATATTATTTAATTTAACTTTCAAACTAATTTTTAATATTATTTAACATTATAAATTATTTAAATGAAAAAGAAGTTTTAATTAAAATTCAGTATTTTTCACTATTAAGAAAAAAATTAATCTACTTAAAAAATACCAAAAACATGAAAAAAAGTAGATTTTTATATTAGTATATCAATAAATAAGATTGTTTTGTCAAAAAAATTACAAATGTTTCAATGTTTATTTTTAAAACAAGTATTTCATTAAAAGGATGCCAAACTTCCTTTCAAAAAAATATAGCTTTTGATTCTTAAACTTGTATTTGTTATTGTTTAGTTAATATAAAACATATTGGATAATATTAAAAATACTTGTCTAAATAAATAATATATAAATTTAATTAATATTTCTCTTTAATAATCCTTAATTTAATTTATTAGGATAAAAATCCTTTACCATTATTTAAAATGTTTTTTAAAAGCATTTTCTTTATATTAAATTGGTTTTAGTTATCATTTATAATTAATTGGTAACCAATGAATTAATTATATATAATTTTTTTATAAATATTTTCACAATTATGTTAATCATATTAATTACTTTTATTCCAATGACTCGGGGATAACTATCATATCAAATAAAAATATTATTTAATAGTTCACTAAAGCTCAATTTTTCTAGTCATCCACACTATCGATGAAAAATAATGTTACATGAAACACATGATAATTATTCTTTGAATATAACTCATGGTATCCAAGAATTAAATGAATTTTAATGAATATATTTTATAAAATATTGGGATTTTATATAAAATATATTTAATATTTTTATAAAATTATTTCTAGGAACACAAGGCCTCCAAATCACATGCCATCATAACACCAGGTTCCAAAAATATAGGCAGAAAATTTTCAATGTCTAACAAGGTAAAAAAAATCACACTAAAATATTTTAAATTATATATTTATAATAACTATTAGATGTTATTTGATCCTTAGATAGTTAAAAGATTAATATCATTTATATCAAAGCACATCTTGTCCAACATGAATTTTTTATCTAGGGAATATAATATTGGTTTAGATTAAAAAATAACTATATATTGGACATTATTATTCTAATGGGTCTCAATAGAATGTGTATAGTGAGTTAAAAGAAGAATAATTTTTTATTATACATCATCCTAAAATTCTTAATTAAAATTGAAGGCCATTGATAAAAATATACAATAAAGAGTAGTGGAGAGGATTTTTCACCAAGATCATGTTATAACATCCTAGTAGAGGAAATGATAGGTTCTAGTTCAAGTTCATCTTTTATTAGAAATTTTTAATACTCTTATCATTAATTAATCAGCCTATAAAAATTTCATCAGTTCATCTAAAATTATTTCATGTTTATAATTCTCTACCCAAACGTGATTTTGTGTATAATATTTTTTTTTAAAATTGTTATTTAGAATTTTTTTGACATACATGATCTCAAAAACCATTTATCAAAATTATTTTATTATTAATCCATTACGAGGTGAATAGAATATTTAATTTACCCATCTATGTATGGAACCACTTAAATAAAGAAAAAAATATAAAATTATTCAATAATCATTGTAGATAATGTGAAAATAATGAAATCAGGTACCAGTACTCATTGATCAAGGTTTCAGTGATGTAAGGTTTTTATAGAACATGAAATCTGTTAAAAATTTATAAAATCACATTAATAATGTTTTCTCAGATATCCAAAGGGTTTTCTTCTAATAAATTTGTCACACATCATTCTTATTTACTATTTATTCTAATTATTCAATTTTTTTATTTATATAGAATTAGTGATTGTATAAAGATAATGTGTGCATTAGAATTTTTCAATCTATGATATAGGTAAAAATATAAATTATATGTGTATAATAATGTGTTGATAGTACATGTATATTCTTTCAGACACAAATAATCATAATCCAACAATAATTAAATAAAAACCTTTATTGTTCCTTAATAATGGTTTAAAAAACTCTTACTACACTTATAATCCAATAATTTTGGCTTAGATGAAATCATGTAGATACCACTTCAGTCACTACCATCACCTTCTTAAAGAGTTCACAACTTCAAAACACTCTTAAATAATTCTCAAATCCTACAAAACACATGTTTTTATTGGAATTAATGGGGAAGGGAATGAATACCATAAGTGATAGAACAAAATTGTGTGTCTCACACATTCATAGTGAAAACCATAAATTTTTCTTATGTATTCACATGACACCTCATGAATAGAAAACAAGAAAAATTAAATTAACTATATCCATTAGAATTAAAAAGTGGGGATGGGGGAGTCAATTTTTTGAAAACAGTTTATAATATTCCATCATTATAGTGAATAAATCATGAAGAAATGAAATGAAATATTTCTTTTCATTGGATTTGGTGGTGAAATACTCTTTTTAAATTGTTTAAATTACCATTCTCAATATTCATTATAAAAATAGTTACTATTTTTTACTTAAATAGATATATGAGATGATGCACAACTATGGAGGACTGTTAGAATCTCTATATATAATATATTCTTTTCTAATTTGATTTGTGATCACCCCATGATCCATAGTTTATCCTGATATCTACCCCATATGGATTTATCTTATGCTTTTCAAATTTTTCCAAACTAATAGACTTATAATATTATATATGAATTAAAGTTTTTAAATGGATGAAACAAGTGCATGGACTTCATCAATAACTTAAAATCCATGTATCGACCCTTTATTATAGTTTCCAGACTAATCTTGGGATTCCTAGAGCTATGATTTTATGATTTTTGGTGGTCTAGGATTTTCCGGGTGAGACACATATGAATTTAAAATTTTCATATAATCCCCTCCAATAATACACTATTATTATGATGTAGTTTCATTTAATATTATTTAATCATAAAATAAACCGAGGTACTTAGTATAACTATAAACATTGTCATTTTGATATGGGTTTTCATGTCAATTAAAAACAGTGATAATCCAATCCCTATAATTCTCATGCAGTAGAAACATGATCGATTTCACCTTATCTGATCTGTTAAGCAAGAATTTCAGCCTCAGTGGGAGCATATTTTATATTATATATTATATGTACTAGCTATCATCAACCCATATAACATAATAGATCTTCATTTTAATCTTAAAGAAGTTTTGATTTTGATTGGGTTATTCAAATACAGTGTTTGGGTTATGGATTTAATTCATATGTGAGCTCCTTCTACTGATATTTATTTTTAGATATCACCAAGGACGAGTTTTTTATTATTTAATAGAACATGGATCTATATGATGAACATGGCACAAATATTTCTTATTTAATATAATGTAGCTACATAAAATCTGAATTATTCCTACACGATCCCAAAAACACAACCAAAACATGATTTAAAACAAATTTCATATGGTCATTAAAATCTATAAAAAATAAAAAATCACCTTTTAAGACATTTAAAATTTTTTTCTAAAAAACACAAATATATATTCATATTTTTATAGTATTTTGATAATAAATATAAATAAAATATATTTAAATTTAATGTAATAATTTCTATAATATATACATTTATTTTTTCATTATAGAAATGATAAGAATAAAGAAACTCATCATCAGTATTAATATCATCCCCATCATCTAGATTATTTTAATTTCAATATCAAAAATGATTAGGAACAAAAATATGGAATCCATTTTTATAATTAAGAATGCATTAAAATATTTTCGTTAAATAACCTGTCATGTTATCAGTGGAATACAATCTTTTTTATCAAATATATCAAAGATACGTGATCAATATAAATTATTACCCTAAATTTCACTAGATATGATGTAAAATTCAACAATGTAATGAAAGTGGATCAGTGATTTTTTTCATGGAAGTGTAACTTATTTCATATTTTGTTAATGTAATAAATTCATAATAAATAGGTTTAATGTTGTGATAAAAATACTTCCAAAAAGAATCTCCCCCTATGTATTACTAGCATCACATAATAATTTTAATTTTTTTCTCATTAATATTAAATATCATGGTAGGGGTGAACACAAAATTTATCTTTTGTGAAAAAATGATTCATTGTATAAATCCTCATCATTAATTTTGAAATCCAATATCAATATGTAAATGAGTCTCTAAGATATCTTGAAAAAATTATTAGTAAAATCAATTATAAAAACACCCATGTCTAAAAATGCATTGAATACCCTACACTGTAGTATTATTGTGAATATTTTTGACACATTTATTTTTTATCAGTCAAAGTTTATACGCCATAGAGAAATTTAATATCCAAGGATGATTCCCTCCTGAACCATGATGGTATAGTTTTCCAAATTCATTAATAAGAGGATATACAAATATTTTTTAAGTACCACATCATGGTTGTGAAGGAATAACATAAAATATGTTATAAAAATTAAAAAAAATACGCATAAATATTTATATAAACTCATCTTAAATTTTAGAAAAAATAAATAGAAATATCTATTGGAATTTATATAGTGTATTTCACATGTCATAGGATAATAAATAATATGTGAATGTTCTATAAAGTTCTGGTAATATTATCCTGTCATTGCTCACTGAATATATTATAGTATGGTTATAACAATTATAATCATGAAGAGAATAATTGAATTTTCCCTGAAAAAATATCAATCATTTAATCAATATTTTCTATACAAAAGTGATCATTTTTTAATGTTATGTTCAACTTATGAAAATCCAATTGAAATATTCATGTCTTGACTATCTATATTACAATGAAATCATCTTCTTCTTTCCTAATCATGATAATATATCCTTTATTTTGTGTTAAATGATGTTATCTGACACATTAATTATCTAAAATATAGAATCAACTCTAAACATTAAGTATCTTAATGTAATAATTTTTTATAACCTCATTTATCAAGGGCATATGATGCCTTTTTTAAATATTAATAGGAATCCTTCCTTTATCCAGAAAAACCATTTGTGTAAATTTTTTATCACAAATTTATTTTATAATTAAAATTCCCAAAATATATTATTTTTTCTATTTTTTATTATTTGTAAGAGTTGTTCCTCAATCCTATCAAAAAAATTCATTTTTATCACAAGAATGGTATACTTTTCTCATAAAAAGTAATAAATTTGTGATGTGGGAGTGTCATGTATTTTAGATTCAAGGGATTCACTGTTGAAGAGATAAAATCATCGTGGGGGTACCTTATGAATTTTTTATTTCACCATATATATCATTATTTTTACCCATATTCCACGTTATTATTGTCATAATTTTTTCCCACAATAGAATCTATATTATCTATCATGTTTTCCATATCTTCCTATTAAAAACACAAATACAATGAATAATTTCAATAAAATTGGTCTGAAAATTATAAAAATTATATCATAATATAAACTCTGCATTTTCAATTAATAACTTATAATACCAATATTTATTGAGTTAAATGTAGAAATATATTACAAATGATTATGAATTATCTACCAAAGTTAAAAATAAAATCACCCTCTTTGTACATACTATGAATCAAAAAATAAAGATGAAGAATAAATTTATTTATCTAGACAAATCATCTTCATGAATTACATTAGGATATCTCCCTCAGATTGAAGTGAATTATTTTGAAACTCATATTGGTTTTGGTTTTTCTAATGCACGATTATGATACACACTTTGGGGAATAAAATTTTACCTTACCACAATTCATAAAATATATTTTTGAGAATTAAATATCTAATTATTCTGTGAATGAAGAAGATTCTCCAAACTCTATAGTTTGGAATAAACTTCCTTTAAATTAGTGTAAATAACTGATATCATAAGAAAATTAATCCATGATATTCTTATTTCTATTCTTTATTGATGATCTCGATTAAATAGTTTTTAAATTTTATTTTTGATAAATTTCATTGATGATGGATAATTTTATGTAGATCTATCGAAATATCTTGAATAACTTCTTTTATAAGCCATCTTTTCATCCTTTATACACCCTATCATGGAAATGAAGTGGGTGATTCTATGGACATATATTTTCATGTTAATATAGAACATTAAATTTCCTTTAAAATTATATTTTTCACATTTTTATCTATACTTATCAGACTCTCATTTATCATCTTTTTTCTCTTTTATATTAATATTTTCAACCTCCCTCTTATACTCATCATTCTGAATTTCCTCAAACTCTGAACCATAGAATGTGTTAAAAAATTTATCTTCTCTTTTTTTCATTTTCCTTAGTAAATTGTTCTATATTTGGTATACAAACTACTAATTTCATGTCAATTTTCCCAATGAGTAACACAATGATGTTTTAGAATATATATTAAAATAGATTTTTTGTATTTTATTTCTTTCTAGAAAGATATCTCCGAGTTTACAATGAAATGTGATATATTATTAGATAGCCACTATATTTGAGGATATTAATAGGATTACCAAAATTAAGAAATTTATGTAGTTTGAAATGTTTTAGTTATTTTAAAATTATTAGTTAATGAATAATATACATGTAATAAATTCATTTGTAAAGTATATTTATCATCAAAAATAGGTTTTCTTTAAAAAATGGTATCAATTAAACATTGTGTGAAAATATTATAAATAATTCGTAAATATTTAGGAATTAATATTTTATAAAAAGATATCCATTTTAAAATAAAAAATATCATAATTAACATAGGGTGACAAATTTAGTTTATTAAGAAATGATTGATTTTTTAGTAAAAATTAAAAAATACATATTTTTCAAATAAATTCATTTATTTTCCATAAATTATGTAATTTAAATATCCCATTATATTTTATTATTTTATATTATAGTGAAATATGGTCTATTTGACTCATAATATTATAATTAATTCCATATATTCTATAATATTTATGATTTTTATATAAGTTAATATTCCTGCTTGAAAGCACATTTCCCTAAAAACATTTGTTCATTAAATTCTAAACATTTATATTAATATTTATTTCATTGACTTGTAGATCTATAATATAGAAAATTTTAATAAATATCTGAAATTATGAGGTTATAAATTAGTAAAAATATTGTTTTTATTTTAGGTGATTATGATCAATAACCATTGAAAAAATATTTTTTAACTCAATAAGGATAAAATGTGTAAAACAAACATAAAACAAGGGATAAGGTATAAAAATACATGAAACAATTTTCTTTATTTTATTATATGGAATTAATTCGAACATAGATATAGAAAATTTTAATAGATAGAACTATTAGGTCATTTTTTCATGATAATTAAATTTATAATTTTTTAAGTTAAGGAAATTCTTAAATGTCAACATTTTAACATTAATATCTCTAATTCTTTTTAAATTAATTTTTTTAGTTTTCAATGTTTATATCAATTAAGTAGAATTTATTAATATGGAAATTTATTTAAAATTTTAATTTATTTATTTATTATATTAAATTATTAAGAAATTCCAACAAAATATTAATATAATTCGTTGATAAATAAAAAAGATGATAATAAAAATATTAAATGTAATAAAATTTGTAGGATTTATTATATTCCAAAAATTGTTTAGATAAATATAACCTGTTATATATGTCCTAACAGTTTATATTATAATTCTATAACCATCTTAATGATGTAAAATTCAATGTAAATGCATATTGTAAAAATGACATTAATTATATTTGATGAAAAATATTATTTTTAATAATTAATTAAAAATAAAAAATATATTGAAGGAGTAAAGGTATAATTAATTTTTTTGAAAAATTTCATATCATATCCATTTATTATCCAATTTTTTCCATTATATAAAATAATAACCTTTTAATAATAAAAACCTCATTAATGTAGTCACTCTTAAAATTTGTTAACGTATGGGTTAAACAAAAAAAGAAGTTTTAAAATGACACTAAACCAACAAAATTTTCATTTGAATATAATATTTCAACAATATACCCTTTTTCATCTAATACATGACTATTTGGATGAATTGTAAGTGATAAAAAGTAAATTAGGTTTTAATCAATTTAGTAATTCCATGTGTGTCATTTCCTTATAATATAAAAGGATCCCCTTCTATCATTTCATTACACATCCTTGAGCCATATATCTGAAAAAATAACTCAAAAAATCTCTAATAAGAATCAATAAAAATGATCTCAATGTTTTGGTCTTAAAATTCCTATCATAGAGTCCAGAAGAAAGGATCTAAATATAACATACTGCATAAAAGGTATTATTCGCACATGACATCTTTTAATTTATTCCATTATCTACCTCCAATAAATATATGGTATTCATCAAAATAATAATAATTTCAATAACCTAAATTTTATAAAATTTTATTATGATTAGGTAACCCCTAATATACCACCTATATTTCAACAAATGGAAATTCAAGGTATCGATCATTCATACTTTTGGAAAACTACCTCCATGTAGTGATATAATTCATATTCCACCACCATATCACATGAATGATTATAATTATGTGTTTAATATATATATATATATAGAATATTAATGAAATATTTATTCTTATATAATTATATTTTGCAATTTACCGTTATTTGATCCTATCTAAATGAAAATGATAATAAAATTCATGCATACTTGTGCACTACCTCCTCCAAAATGTGATGTGATTAAAATTTAATTCATTATTTAAATGAATTGAAATAAGGATATATTTAATGTATATTTAGGAAATTAAACTGGTTATATAAATTTTAATAATTTTTTACCTTTCTTTTGTTCCATCTATCAAAATGTGAAAACAAAATTGATGTGTATATATGACCAACCATCTCTATGAATTTAGTAATTAACCTTTCTATATATAAATTTTTATTAGGTGACTATCTCTATATAAAATTATAATATATTATATTTATATCATGATTAACATTATGTAGATAAGTAAACCAGGACCAATAAACAAATAGTCGTACTATTGAACAAAAATTATCAAGAAAGAATAAAATGATTAAAACCTAGAAATAATGACATTTATAAGGTGGAATAAATAAATTGGTGTAAAAATGTAAAAATTGTATAATATATTTAATTATTATTATTAATAATACATTGTTATATTATTATATTTTTTCCATTTATTTTATACAAGGTCAAACCACTTTCAAAGCAACCCAAATATGAGCTAATGGATTTTCATTTCACTTTTAATTCTCTGAGTCCCATTCCATAATCACATATTGTTTCATTTATTGAGTTTATATAAATTACATATACTTATTTTATAATGATTCTCATGGAAATTATATGGACTTACATATCCATCAACATTTTCCTCATTCATTAGGATTTATTTGAATTTTTACAATTAGGTAAGGATTTTTTGTCACAATCTCATTATTTACCGAAATTCGTTATTATTAATTTTTTTATGATATAATTTCGTTATATAACACTATATAATCTGAATAATTTTATTATTATCTAGATATATCTTTATAACAACATAATATACTTTGAATTTTAAAAAAGGACTATGTGTCAAAGCATGAAAGATACACAATACTTCTCTTAAGAGAACAAATAATTATTATTATTTAAATTTGAAAATTATAACCTAGTTATTAAATTGGAATGAGTTTAGAGTATTTAATTAATTTTAGAATAAATATAATGTTAATTCTCATTTACAATGTATTAATTAATTATTCTCAAATAATCTCTCAATTTTTAGTAAAGTCACATTATTCTTCAAAAATATGCTTTTTTAGAGATATGTGGTTTCATGGTTTTTATGAGTTGATATTATAACTAGAATTTATAAATTATAGAAAATATAATGGGTTTATTTTTTTAATTAATCATGTCATAATTTTGATCGTATAATTTTTTTAGAAAATTTTTCAATTATAAGATTTTGTTATTGAATTGTAAAGAATAGAAATTTTTATTGAAAATGTATTATTTAACTTATTTACAAAAAATAATATTTTTTAAAGATTTATATAATGTAATTAGTAACTTTTTATTCAAATCATGTTTTTTGAAATTAATTTTAGATATTAATTAATATTAAATTTTTTTAATAAAAAAAGAATTTTTTTGAGAAACGCTTTGCCTTATAATATGTCTGTTTAATTTTAAATTGAATTCTGCCACTTATTTATTTTGAAATTTTAAAGATAAATTTTATTTTATATGATATAGGGGGTCTAAATTTGGAAAAAGGTCTATTTTATATTCGTTCAACATGAATATAAACCATATTATTTTTTGCTTCCATAATATACGGTTAATTAGTAAAATTATGTATAGAAATAATATTATAGGGACTATAAAATAACACTAGAATATTAATTTATTTTATTAGATGGGTTTTTTTCATCCATAAACATCCAATTTTCATTTAAATGAGTTTTCATTCTTTTTTATAGTAATTATAACCATTACATTATTTTATTGAATGAATTGGAAAAATGCTACACCCTATTTTTTGATAACTATACTATTATGAACGTAGTTTTAACCAAAATACATGTTATGTAAAAAAAATTCTATTTAAATATAAACTATTTATTTTCATCTTTGACAATTAATTTTATTTTTTATTGACTAAATAATTACAGTAATATTTATACAATATTGAAGAAGTTATTATTAAATTATTAGTGAAATAAAATAAATCATATTAAATATATTATAATAAAATAAATAATATATAATTAATGTGATACAATAATTTTATAGATTAACCTATAATTTCAGGGATATAATAATTTATTTTTCTAATTTTATTATTTTCAATATGTAATTAAAATTATTCTAAATAATTGTTCTGAAACATTTCAATAATGAAATATTATAATAAATAATATTTTATTAAAAGATATAAAATTACTTAAAATGTTAAATTATATCCTTATGATAATGATATGGTTTATTATATCATCCATGATCCATTTATATGATCTTTATCGATCTATAGTAACCACATTGACCCTCAAATATTAAAAATCCATGTTGTCATGGTATGTATGAAAGGGGTTAGAGTTGGATTTTGATTAAAATATAATTGTTAAACCATATTTGGAGCTATTTTTAATTATTAATAGATTGTTTTATGTTTATATAAATTCATCCAATATTCTGAATAAATCAAGTTGGGAATTTTGGAATTGAATATTATTTGGTATTAATACAATCTCAGAAGATATTCCATGTGTTCCCCTCCCCTCTCTTATAAAATAAAATGTCTTCATCTCAATCATACATAGTTTAAAACCATGTTTGATTTGAATTTACTTCTCTATATACCTTTCTATAGTACCTAACCTCATTGTATTGGTGTTTTTTATGAATAAAACTTACCTCGTATAGAATAAGGTGTTAATCAAAGGATACATTCAAATGAAGAGGTATAGTTTTATATACATTTTTTGTATTATTTCATTTTCCAACTCATCCATATATTCTTTAAAAATGACTATATAATAGTTATATTATCTCTAATAAACATATGACTATTTATATTAATGTGAAAATATATATCAATCTCATCTTTCATCAAATGAAAAATAAAACAATTGTTTATCTATACGACAGACTACCGCCTTGTGAACCCATGTAAATTGTTTTCCATCCCCATATCTCAAGATTTATTATAATAATTTAATTAATTATTAGATATTATATTAATAAAAAATTTACCATTAATAAAATTTAATACATCATTTACTTTTTTACATTTCTATTCACTAAAAAATTATAATGTCATGAATGTGTACATATGGACTACCACCTTCACAAAGTGATAAAATTTTTTCCATCACCACATCACATGGATGATATATAAAAGTATATTTAAATAATTAATATGATATTTATGATATTATTATTATTTAAATATAAATTAATACTTAACATTTTCCAATAATGATCATTGATAAATATCTTGATTCTTATGGGTTTGTATATCCCAGAATCTCCATGATTATGATGTAGTTCATTTTTCATAGAAATATTCAATTTTTTGATTTAAAATATTAATTTATATATAAAATTTAAATTTATTTCATGATTTTTAATATAGAGACTATGAAAAAATGTCCACTTTGACCATAATATACATGTGAAATTCATTTTTGTAATTATGAGTTCAATGTCATCAAAACAGAAAACATCAAAACATTGGATGTGAGTTTAATTTATTAAATAATTAATTATATAATTCTAAGTGATATAAAAAAGTAATAATAATTTTGGAAAAATCTCTTAAGAATGTAAATAATTTCCATGTTTTAATTATTCGGGATGATAAAAAACATATGGGATGAGTCAGCCTCAGGGTAAGGGATATTAATTTAAAATATTTCTTTTAATGTTTCCATTAAAAATAAATTGTTCTTAAATATCAATATTTCCTATTAATTATTAAAATAACGTTTCTAATATTATAATATTATTTTACATATTTATTTTTAACCATGTATAACTTTTAAGAAATGGTTTTAGAGTATTTTTTGTTGGTTTTTAAATGAAGTATATTCTATGTTTTCCAGTAAAAGTATTGAAGTTTTTTTTCAAATTATATGAAAATAGTGTATTTTACCATAATTATGAATAATAATTTCTTTTATCTTTACATAAAATATTTACAATGATTTTTTAAAGGATAATGTTTTTTTAATAATTTCGCAGATTTTCAAATAAGTGGTTTCAAAATTTAAAAATTATATTTCCTAGGAAATATTTTTCTAAAGTATGATTTTAATCTTATTTGAATTTTTCTATACCTGATTATTATATTATAAAAAATATATTTGTGGTTCCATGATATTCTTCAAATTCATCTGTTATTGATATTGACCACATTATTATTCAAATTATGTATGGGATTTAACCAACTAGGTTTCTCTTAAGATATATGTTGAATATTCTACGATGGTTGTAAAAATATTAAATATAATATATAATCCATTAGTATATGTGATGGTTACTCAATGGTAATGTTTTTAATTCAATTCTAAATGTATTACATGAATATGTGGGATTATTACTCAAAATATAACTATGAAAGTTATTCAATAAGTAAGAGTGACCCATTTAACTAAATTTTTAAAAATGTTTTAATGTTTTTTTATTTTCAAAGATACATTTGTGGGGTTATATATCCATAAAAATGTCAAATGAAATGTTTTATAAAAAATTATGGATAGAGAAGATGATTTACTTTTTAATAAAAAGTGTCTATTTTTATCCCAATTATTATTTTGAAATAGGAAAATATTTATATGTATTAATGGACTTGTGTTTTCTTCTTTAATTTTATGTTTTTTGATGGTTTTTGGGCCCATCCCTTGTTTTTTAAAATGTTCACATTGATTAATGTTGGGTAAGGGAAATGTAGGAGGTTAGTTAAACGTCATGAATATATTTTTATGAAAATAAAACCTAATTTACACATAATTTTTATTTTGTTTGAAAAATGGATACTGTGATGAAGTTTTCACCTTGTAATTTATGGGTTGGTTATGTGTAAATTTTGACCATGTTTTATAAAACTCTAAACCTAAATTATATTTTAGAATCAAAGGTACTTATTTCTAATATATATAAGCTACATAATATAATGAATATGGATGCATCCATATAGTTTGTATTAGAGCATGATTTAGATTATATCAGATAAGAAGATGTATTTATGTGAACTTTTCTTAAGAGTAATAGATACCATCAAGGGTTTAGATGATTAAGGTTTATTATATGTTAAAAATATGAGAAAACCATTTTTTAGTTTAAACTGGTAGATTTTGAGGTGATTAATGATATTTTTTAGATTTTATTTTATAGGGTAATAAAATTAGGTATTAAGGATTCTAATGTTAAACTATAATAGAGTTTATAAGGTTATTTTCCTTAAATTGACCATTTTCATTTTACATAAAATAATTCATTTCATGTATTAATGATGTTAATTTCTATATATTTAAAAAATCTCATCAATATGAAGTAGAATGGATATAATTTTTTTTTACCCCTTGTAGATTATTTTATCATCACTCTCATGGAAACATATTGTGGAAATGATCTTGTAATCCCTTTTAACATCCATAGAACAAGCAAGAAAAAATATTATTGATCCAATAAATTATCATTTATCTAAAATTTATAATGTCCATATATTATAGATTATTTTATTCCAAAATATTGATGTAATTATCTCATTAAATAATTGAAATACCATTGAGGACATTAATTTTTTTCCTGGAATATAAATAAAATATTTACAACTTAAAATATACAATGATGTCTAGATTTAAGGTATAAATCTCTTTTTTATTATATATGTTTGAATATTTTTGGATTTATATTGATGAATAATAATTATATATTTCATATTTATGATTTATATAAATAATTTGTTAAGGAATAAGACAATAAAGCATGGTTAATGGTTTAAGAATGATTTTGTGAGAAGGGTGTGATTATCATAAATAAGAAGATATATTATAAATATAATAATAATAATTATAATAATAAAACACCTAGATATTGTTTAACTGTATGTTTATTTTCAAAAAAATTAAACATATGTTATATGGTATTAATAAAATTTAAGAGTGGTGTAGTCAAAAGTTCATAAATTTTTAGAGGCATTTATTTAATATTAATAAATATTTGAGGAATTTATAACATGTAGGTTTAATATAAGAAAAATTTATATAAGGAAGAATGATTTATTAATTTTTTTGATATAATTGTTATGATATGGATAACCATTAGATTTTATATAATATTTTATTTTTAGGTAATTATGGGTTATAACATTTTTAGGGATGTAAGATGAAATGTCTGAGATAACCTATGAGGTCAAAAAATTATATAAATTTGAATATATTAATGTTATATTTTAGGATATTTCTAGAAATTCATGTAAATATATAAAAAATACATTAACATAGATTTAGAAAAAGGATAAACCATAGTCCATGAAAGAACAATTTGTATAAATAAATGCAGTGAGGATTGAACCAATAACCAAAACAAAAAAAATGGCGCACCACCTGCCACAATCCTATGTTATTTCATTTTTAGTATAATTGTATTCCATTATTTTAAATATATAACAGATAAATTATAATTAAATTTTAAAAATATATATTTTTGTTGAGAAAATTATTGTTTTCAACAATAAATATTAATGTTATTTAAAGGGGGAGATTATTGAAAATAATAATCTGTCTCTTTATGATAATTTTGATGTTCACAAATACCCTTAGTTATTTTCTAATTGATTTCACTTAGTATTTTTCAGGGGATTATTAATTTATTTTACTCTTGAAATAACGAGAATTTATTACATAGCACAGAATCTGTTTTAGCGCATTTTGGAAACACTGTTCACATCTTACGTAGATGAATATAGCGCAGAATCTGTTTTACCGCATTCTGGAATCACTGTTCATACCCTATGTGGATAATCGTAGCATAAGGATGAAAATCGTGTATACCTTTTGAAGTAAGAGAAAATTATTCTTAAACAACCATAAGTTTTCAAAAAAGTATGGAAGAAGACCCTTACGTTAGGAAGGAACCCTACGTTTTGGTTTTCAGCAGAGTATGAAAAGAGAACCATACGTAAATTCTAAAGGTTGTGTTTATTTCTCAAAAGTATGGTTCATCAACCTTACATTTGTAAATAACCATACGTTCTTGGAAAAGTATGGATCAAGTAACAGTATGGATCTTTAACCGTACGTTTGACTGATGGATGATCAACCCTACATTTTTTATCAACCTTACGTTGTCAACCATACGTTTGAAGACTATGTTGTTAACCCTATGTTGGGAGGTCACGTCATCAACCTTACGTTTGGCGTCGAATTTTTTGGCAGACGGTTTTTATGTACAACGATCAGTAAGCTAATTTCTGGGTGGATTTCACGCCGGATTTAAAGTCGTTTTTGAATTACGGCTTTGACTAATTCAAGCCATTTTTATTGGATTTATGTTCGAGTTAAAAGGTGATTTTTATGCTGAGTCTTAAGGGAAGATACTACATCTATATAAATTCAATTTTTTGTTGAATATCACAAATCCGAAGGCGACTTTTATGGATCTAAATGTGCAGGAGATATGATTTATTATATATTCTCTCTTTGAATCAAAAAAATAGTATGAGATGATCGATCTATTATTGAGAAAGGTGGAAAACAGTGATTGCAACTATTTTACATTGATCTACTGAATCAAAAGGAGTGCCAAAGCTCTGTTTGTTCAAGAAGAAGGAACTCGATAGAAGATTCACCTGTTCTACATCAAATATCTACTCTGGATCTACTGCAGCTGAAGTTGTGAACTATATCTCTATATCTACTACAATTGGATCAACTCAGAACTGCTTCATCTTGAAGATAAATATTTCTAGAGTCTTTGATCCCTCTGCTATCAATTGCATTCTGTTGCAATTGTGAAGATAAACTGGAAATATCTTTTTGAAATTTTGTTTTTATTATTGAGTAACCAGCTTCTCGTTCTAAGATGTGTAGGTTCATGTTTGAATGAGAAGGCTTTGTTTTTCCCTGGATTGTAAAGGTGTCAACTGCCTGTACTCAGTGGTGAATCGGTATGTGGAAAAGATGACCAGATTGTGAAAATAACCAAGCTCGTGGAGTAGAGCATTGGTGGAGTGGACTAGGGGCTTTCTGTTCCCCGAACCACTATACATATTTGTGTTCTTGTGTTTTACTTTTTCCGCTGCATGATCAAATCTGATAAAGTATAGGATAGAATACATTAAAGAAAAGAGTTATCGGAGAAATTTCAAAAGACACAATTCACCCCCCTCTTGTGTATAATCTGTAGATTCAGATCCAATAATTGGTATCAAAGGAGGAGATTTGGATAAATCCATAGAAATATAGAATCAACTTAAAGGTTATTCATAAGGGCATCATGATTGATACAAGAGAAGGGATTTCGATGGTCAGAGCACCATATTTTAATGGAGACAACTATGGTTGCAGGAAATCGGGCATGATAATATATCTGAAAAACCTCGGATATAGTGTCTATTCAAAGATTCTGACACCGTATGAAATTCTTGAAAATCCTGAAACATGGAGTGCTGCTATAGAGGTAGAATACGATATTAATTCGAAGGCTATGAATGCAATTATCTGTGGTCTAGGACCAGATGAACTTAACAGAGTATCTCAGTGCCCAACATAATATAAGATGTGGAAAACAATAACTGTGGCATATGAAGGAACAGACAATGTGAGGCTAATGAGATATGCAACTGCAAAACTGAAATTTGATACTTTCAGAATGATTGAATGTGACAACATTACCCAAATGAATGGGATATTGATAGAAATTGTCAATAACATAACTGGTGTAGGAGAACCTATCAAGCAGGATGATCAAGCATTAAAATTATTGGGAGTAATTCCTAATAGATGGAATGGTATCTCTATTGCAATCAGGCAATCAACACCTATCAAGGATTTTAACATGAGAGAGATGATTAGTACACTGATGATGTATTAAGCTGAAATGCAAGATGATGCTAATGAAAATAAAGTGCTTATCAAAATAGAAGATACTGCCTTGAGGGTAACTTCACTACAAAAGAATATAAAGATCAAGGGCAAAGATGTCAAAGCCAAATCAGAAAGCTCTGATTCATCCAACTCAGATGCAAAACTGGCTCAACTAGCCAGAAAATTTAGAAAATTCTACAGTAAGAAAAGAGGCTTCAAAAAATCCTTTAAGGGAGATAATAAGGAAGTGAGATGTTATGAATGTAAAAATATTGGACATATCAGACCGGATTTCCCACAATTGAAGGATGCAAAGAAGAAGAAATTCTTCAAAAGAAATGTCTTTGAGGAGAAAGACAAGAAATCTATGAAAGCCACTTAGAGTGTATCTGAAGACTCTAGTAGCTCTTCTGAATCAAGATCAGAGAAAGAATAAGTTAATCTATAGGAAAATATGAGTTTCATGGAAGAAACGGATGAGGTACACTCATATTACTCCTCTGAATCACATTCTGAATCAAGCTACGCAAATGATAAACTTTCAGCGTACTGCAATATGCTTGAAGAAAGATATGAATCACTGTTTAAGAAAAATAAGTCACTAAAAAATAAACACAAAGCTGTTTCATATGAAATAGATACAATTCTGAAACAACATAAAGAATTAACTGTTAAATACAATTCGATTAACACTAACTACATTAATTTTGAATCATGAATAAAAACACTGCAGGATGAAGTAGAATCTTACAAACATGCTGCATTGGTTTTTACAAAAGGAGAGAATTCATTAAATGAAATTCTTGGTAAAACTATCATTAAAAAGGAGATATTTGGAATTGGCAGTAAAGGAGAAAAACCTAAGATATATAAAAATTATTTTGTTCTAATCTCTAAAAAGGTTAATTGTACTTTTTGTGGGGCAAAGGGACATATAGCTAAAAACTGTTTCTTAAGACAACCTCAAATTTTTGGTATTATGAAACCCTATGTTTCAAAACCCTTATATGATTCAGCTAATTTTAAAAGAACAAAGCAAATCTAGATACCGAGATCATTGCTATCTAACACTCCTGGACCCAACAAAATATGGGTACCAAAGCAATTTGTTTGAATGTCTTTGCAGGTAGTAGGACACCAGAGAAGAAAAGATATATGGTATATGGATAGTGGATGCTGAAGACATATGAGTGGGAACTCATTGAAATTTTCTTCACTCATTCAAAAGGAAGGAGGATTTGTCACATTTGGTGATAATGCCAAAAGAAAAATCTTTGGCATTGGAACTTCTGGAGATCCAAAAGTAGTCTCAATCAACAAAGTACTTTATGTACAAGGACTAAAACATAATCTTATAAGTATCTCTAAACTTTGTGATGATGGATATACTATTGATATAACTAACAATTGTTGTATTGTTTCTCAAAATAAACTGTTTAAATTTAAAGCACCAAGAACTGAAAATGTCTATACTTTGGATTTAAATTCCTTGTGTAAACAACAAGTAAACTACTTGACTACTAAAGTAAGTTAATCCAGGATCTGGCATAGAAAACTTTTTCATTGCAATGTATATGATTTACATAAGTTATCTAAGAAACGTTTAGTTTCTGATTTACCTTGTCTCGAATTTGAAAGTGACAGATTTTGTGATGCATGTCAACTTGGAAAGCAACACAAATAATCCTTGAAATCTGTTAATAAGGTTGCTACATCTAAACCTCTAGAACTTATTCATATGGATTTTCATGGACCTTCAAGAGTAGCAAGCTTAGCTGGTAAATTATATGTATATGTTTTAGTTGATGACTATTCAAGATATAGATGTATTTTATTTTTGAAATTTAAAAACTATGCTTTTACTTTATTTGAATGTTTCTGCAAATCTATTCAAAATGAAAAAGGTTTCAATATATTCTCATTAAGAATTGATCATGGTGGAGAATTTGAGAGTCTGTAATTTAATTTCTTTTGCTCAAATATGGGTATTAAACATACCTTTTCTGCACCCAGAACATCTCAACAGAATGGGATTGTAGAAAGAAGAAATAGAAGAATTCAAGAAATGGATAGAACTATGTTAAATGAATATAGCCTACCTATATATTTCTGGGCAGAAGTTGTGAATACAGCTTGTTATATAATTAATAGAGTTTTAATTAGAGCAATTTTGAAAAATACACCCTATGAACTATTGAATAACAAAAAAACTAAAGTAAATTACTTTAAAGTTTTTGGATGTAAGGTATATATCTTAAACACCAAGGATAATATTGGTAAGTTCGATCCAAAATCTGATGAAGTTATTTTCTTAGGATATTTTGCTACCTCCAAAGCTTATAGAGTTTATAATAAGAAGTCAAGGATTGTTGAAGAATCAGTTCATGTGAAATTTGATGAATCTGATCCTTTTGAGAAAAGGACAGAACAAATGGATCAACTTGACTCTAATGATAAAATGAGATTTGAGAATTTAAAGAATGATTTTTAAAATGATATAAAATAAATTAATTCCAGTTCAGAGGAACATGATACTGAAGAACCTTTAAATATTTTACCTAGACAGTCTAGAACCCAAAAAAATCATCCTTTAGAAACTGTAACAGGTAACATAGAAACCGGCGTTCAAACTAGAAGAAACTTAGGAAACCTAGTGGAATTATCTACCTTCCTATCTCAACAAGAACCCAAGAATATAGAAGAAGCTTTAGATGATGAAAGCTGGGTAATATCAATGCAATATGAATTAAACAAGTTTAAAAGAAATGAAGTTTGGGATTTAGTGGAATGACCTAAGAATTATCCTATAATAGGAACCAAATGGGTTTTTAGAAGTAAACAGGATGACTAAGGCACAATAACTAGAAATAAATCAAGATTAGTAGCTAAAGGATATAATCAAGAAGAGGGAATAGGTTATGATGAGACATTTTCACCTATATCTAGGTTAGAATCCATTAGAATGCTTTTAGCCTATGCATCTTATATGAATTTTAAATTATTTCAGATGGATGTTAAATCTACCTTTTTAAAAGGTTATTTAATAGAGGAAGTTTATGTTGAGCAACCTCCGGGTTTTGAAAACTCTCAAAAACCTGATTCTGTTTTTAAACTTACTAAATCTCTTTATGGCCTTAAACAAGCACCTAGAGCTTGGTATGAAAGATTAAGCTATTTTCCTTTTAATAATGATTTTACTGTTGGTATGGCAGATCCAACACTTTTTAAGAAAACAGTGAAAAATAATGTTTTATTGGTTCAAATTTATATTGATGATGTAATATTTGGATCAACTAATAAAACTCATTATCATGAATTTTCAAAATTAATGCAAAAATAATTTGAAATGAGTATGATGGGAGAAATAAATATCTTTTTGGGTCATCAAATATTTCAAAAATATTTTGGAAATGTTTTATATCAATGAAAATACATTACTGATCTACTTAAGAAATTTGGACTTGAGAACAGCAAGCCATTTACAACTCCTATGTGTACTAATATAAAACTTTATCTAGATGAAACTGGCAAATCAGTTGACAACAAGTTATATAGAGGTATGATTGGTATTTTGATATATCTTACTACTAGCAGGCCAAATATACTGTATTCTGTATGTCATTATGCTAGATTTCAATCAAATAAAAAAGAATCTCATCTAACTGCTATTAAGAGAATTTTTAGATATTTAAAAGGAACTATTTCTCAATCTCTTATTTATCCAAAAACATATGATTTTAATTTGATTTCATATTCAGATGTTGACTTTGGAAGTTGTAGGTTAGATAGAAAAATCACATCAGGTACATGTCACTTTTTAGGAAAGTCATAGTATCATGGTCTAGTAAGAAACAAAATTTAGTTTCCCTTTAAACAGCTAAGGAAAAATATGTTTCTACTGGACGTTTCTATGCACAAGTGTTTTGGATGAAAAATACTCTTATGAACTTTGGATTGAATTTTAATAATACACCTATTTTATGTGATAATACAAGTGCAATTAATATTTCAAAAATTTCTATTAGTCATTCTATAACTAAGCATATTGATATAAGACATCACTTTTTAAGAGATCATGTTATTAAAAATGACATATTTTTAGAATTTATAAATACTGAAATTCAATTAGCAGATATTTTTACTAAACAACTTCCCACTGCAAGGTTTTATTTTATTAAGGGGGAGCTGGGTTTATTTAATTTTAAATAAATTTTTTTTTGTTTATGTAAATTTTATTTTGTTTATTGAATACTGTTTAAGATTTTCCTTATTTCGTTATATATATATTTTATAATGATTAGTGATTATACGGGAATCAAGGGTGTCAGAGCCTTTTCGTCTTCTAAACCCTTACACTTCTATTAAAAATCCTTTTGAAATCCGTAAATCACACTTCATATTCTGAAACCCTAATCTTTGAACTTCTAAAACCCAAACCTTCAAACCTTTAGAGACTATTGCGAAAATGGTAAGGACTAAAAGAGCCAGTGAGGCCGAGCCAAGCGATGCCAAGGGGTAATGTACTGAGAGAAGAAAAATCTTACAAGGAAAGGTAATCGATCTCGATTGTTTGTTTCAGAAAAATCTTTTGTTGAAGCAAGCACTGTCATTTCAGAATCTTGAACAGATGTTAAACAGTGAAAATACAAAATTTATGTATGAAGTATAACTTAGATACTTATAGAAATCTGTACAGTTTAGTTTGGGAGATACCGAAGACAGTATGATCGCTAAAATTGAGGATAGGGATTTCTCAATCTCCTCAATAGAGATTAGTCAGATTCTAAACTGCCCTTATGAGGGAGTTTTTCATTTTGAATTGAAGAATATAGGAGATTCTATGCATAAATCTGAAGACATTATGTCTTTTCTTTTTGGTACCAAGACAATAATGAAAATGTTTGTTAAGGATTTTGAGCCTGATTAGAAGATTTTGATAAAATTTATTCAGACAGGAATAGATCCACGGATGGAAAAAACGGAAAAGATTTTGTACCCTGATATGTATATAATGTTTCTTTTGCTAAGTGATATTAGGTTAAACATTCCAAGATACATGATAAGGTATCTTAGTTATTGTTGTCAAAGCGAGGCCATGATGAATTTCTATCCCTTTGGTAGATTTATTTTTATGATTCTTTTTAAGAAGGACATGGTGAGATTAGTGGAAGTAAGAGTTAACTGTCATCACAGTAATACATTTAATGCTGGAACTTTGAGGAATGCTGGATATTTCTAGAGAACAATTAAAGGAAAACTTTTGCTAGTAGGAGTTGAGGAAGACTCAGAGAGTGCTCAGGATCAACCTACTAAGTCCAAGGAGGGACAAGATGAATCCAAAGTTAGAAATGTAGCAAGATGGATTCACATTGAAGTGACAGATGTTGAAGAAGACAGAACCCAGGAGGGACATCAATCAAGAAGAAAAAGACTAGTAAATGAGGAAGTTACTTCCACTACTTTGGAAACTCCAACAGAACCTTTAATTTTTTATTCTTTTGTGATAGAAGTTGTTGCTGATAAGATCTTGGAAGATGTTACTGAGAGAACAGCTCCGATGGGGAATTCAAGAGCTCAAGAAGACGCTCAATGGGAAAATTAGGAACAAATTGTTGCTGATATTGATTTTTCACTTCAACAGGAATAACAGATGAAGGTAGTGCCTGGTGAAGAAGTGGCCAGACCTCAGGAAAATTCTACAGATATTATTCTTGAAATTCCAGTGGAAGACAAATATGCAAATGAATGTGATGAGAATGCTTTTGATGCTCAAACAGAGGTACTTCAAGAGGATTTTTCTGTGGAGGAGTTTGAAAACTCTAATGAAAAATCAGTGGACCAACCTTCTCAGGAAAAAGAAAAGGAGAAATCTGATGCTGAATCATTGCCTTTGGTATTGATGCATCAACCTGAAAATGTGAATCAAGCATAGGGTTCATCTGATTCAAGGAAAGATGAAGTTGAAGAACTGTACAGAAATGTATCTCAGTTGGAATCTGAGAATACTTCTCTTAGAAATTCTTTAGACATAGAACATTTAAAGATTCAAAATATGAAGGAGTGTATAGTTTCTAGGTAGGAAGTTGAAATATTTAAAGAGGATATACTGACTACTGTTATGAAATTAAAATCTAAAATGTTTATGAAGTCAGATTTATCAGATCTGAATTTGTTTATGGAAAATCAATTTGCATCTGTTGCAAATAATGTAGTTAGTGAATCAGGTACTTCACCGGATTTAATCAAAAGGATTCAAGCTATCACAGTTGTAATGAGAAATATGAATGAAAGGATACAATATCTTCAATGTATCAGTGCTCCTTTTTCAGTGTTGCTAGAAAATCAGAAATTCTTAGTGGATCAACTGACATCTAGTGAGCCATCAATCAGAATTATGTTAAATCAATTATCAGAGAAGCTGTCAGTATTTGTTGAAAAGAAGGAAAGGATCCATGAGTTTTTCAGAGTCAATTTAATTGAAGATATTCGTATGACTCGATAATATAGAGCTCATTATCCAGCTTGGAGATGGGATGGCGAAGAGGCTTCGAGAACAGTTTACAGAAATCATTTCTGCAATTCAGAAGAGATGGACCCTGTTGCCTATCTTACCCAAACCTTGATTCTAGTGTATATTATTGTCATGTATATACTACTATTTCTGAATGAAAATGTTCTTCATTGTTTATTTGTCTCTTTCTTTTGTTTTTTTACTAATTTTATTTTTTAATATACCTGTACTCCAGATTTAATTATTGATAAACAGTTCGTAATAGCATTTACTAACAGTTCAAGTGCAACATTAAAAGTGTTAAAATACATGATTTTTTATTCTTTTTGATATCACCAAAAGGGGGAGATTTTGGATAAACAAAACATCAATATTTTGGGGGAGAATTCATTTTACTGAGGGAGAAAATTAGATAAGTCATTTGGATTTATAATCATCTCTTTGGTGAAGAAGATTTTTTTAAAAACATTATAACGAATTTTGACAGTTAATTTTGTTTTGTTTAAATAATTTTAATTATTTTATGGGTTTTGTTTTATGGGTTTTGTGATCATCAAAAAGGGGAGATTATTGAGAAATGTATTATTTTCAACAATTCATATTAATGTTATTTAAAGGAGGAGATTATTGAAAATAATACTCTATCTCTTTATGATAATTTTGATGCTCACAAATACCCTTAGTTATTTTCTAAATGATTTAACTTAGTATTTTTCATGAGATTATTAATTTATTTTACTCTTGAAATAAGGAGAATTTATTACTTAGTGTGGAATCTGTTTTAGCGCATTTTGTAACACCCCAAGCTTCTACGGTACGTTTCCCTTCGAATAATGCGATAGCGTGTGTTGTACGCAACCTCGAGTTCTAACACACACCACAACTAATTAAACTAGCCGTTGTGAATAGTAATACCTACTTTTTGAAATCATATATATTCTATATTTCAAAATGGACTTCATTTTTGGATTCGGAATATCAAAATTAGCCTAGGGTGAAATTTTGGTACATTTCGGATAACTTTCATATTTTGATGAATAGTGAAAATTTCTAAATTTTAATTAAAAACAACTTTTTTAATCAAAATAATTAATAGTGATAAATTATGAATTTGAGTGGTTTTAAAGTATATTTAGAATATATTTTTACCATTCAATTTAATGTTTATCATTGGACATAATTTTACAATTAAACCGAACATAAACAAGTGTCAATCTTTTGATAGTTATTATCTCTTAAAAACACGCTTTTTGTTTTGACAGCGGGAATTAATTTTAAATTAATTTCTGCCACTTCTGTGTTTTGAATTTAGGAAAATGGATTCCATATTTGGAATCAGGATGTTCAAATTGTGTAAATAGGTAACTTTTATTTTTAGACATTTTGAATAGTTACTGTGGTAAATATTTTATTTACCATGGTTAAAGGGTAAATCCGGTAAATAAGGGTTAAAAAAATAATATTATAATAATAAAAAATTACCCTAAAACGTGTCCTAACCTTATTGGTGGACACATACCCGACCATGGGCATCCTTTGGTCAATTTGGGGACCCCTTGGAGCCACTTGTATGTGGTAGGGACACTTTATATTAATAAAGTTAAAATAAAAATAAAAATGGCATAAGCTTACATCTTTTAGAAGAACAATCTTTACATAGGGTTATACATGTTGGATTTTCGATTATAAATATTCATTAGAAAGCTAAAACGATTTCCTACATAATTATATTTTATTTATAATTTTTAGACATTATATAATTTATTTTATTTATGACACAATGATGATGTAGTAATTACTAAAATAGTGAAAAATAAAAATAATTGATCTTATAAATACCCAAATAATTATAATATGAAACTTTTAATGAATTAAACTAATTTTCTATGATAATATGATATATTAGGATTGATTTAATTGACTTTGTTCGAAGTAATCAATCTGTTAGGAGTTTCACAAAAATCAACTATTGAATAGTGTCAAAATTGACATAAAAGAGTTCTTAAAACAAATATTATATTATTAATTGATATTAAATTCCTAAAAATCTAAGGTTCGGCCAAGAGACTTATATTATGATAGTTTCCTCATTAATGAACCACTTGGGGGTCGCTTGGATGTATATAGTAAGTTTATTAATCATATTATATAAAAATACAAAGAGACATTGTAAAAGTGAAACTAATTAACTTAGAGTTAATACTTAAAGATAAGGTTAATATAAGTACCCAAACCTGTCTAAATTCTATTGGATGAGTTGTTTTCGACCTATCCACACCTCATACTTTGAATAGTCAACTTTGGAGCCTTTGTAAACCGAATATGAATTTATTATAAATTAATATTTCTAACTTTTCCAAAGGTGCCCCTCACCCCTCTTATAAAAGGGCACTCCTCCTTCTCATTTCTTCACACCTTCAAAGCCTTTTGGTTCGGCCAAACTCTGCCCAAATACTCTCCCAACATCCCTCAATACAACCTAGAGGCCTTAGTTTGATCAGAAAGCCAACCTAAGGAGCCATTTTGATCAAATCAAAAGGAAGAACCCGAAGAAGAGGTAATGATTTCACCACCCTTTTCTAAGTTCATTTCTTCTTCCACTTCTTCTTCCTTTGTTCTTACCATTCTGAAATAATAACTCCAGTATCTCACATATACTGTGATGTTATTATAAATATGGTACAATCATATTCAGTATTCTATCCACCCTTTGAATAACATGTCACCATACGTGCGTACGTACGGCTTACCGTCTCCACGTCGTGGTGTAATTGTTATTCAATATAATATTATTTGGATGGATATAATAATGATGTGTAACTCATGTAAATAATAAATATAACATGTTAATGATTCTGTATATATGATATACCATCCATTTATATATTATTTTAATATCAAAAGAATGATATTGTCGCTCGTGCGTACGTACGGACTACCGTCTCCACGAACGCGATGAGATTCATTCTCCATCGTAACCATTAAAGCGTAATTATCATTTTATGATTTAAAAATGATGTTTAAGGACTTGATATCATTCTGGATATGAATAATATACAACCTATCCTTTACAAACATGTCTTACGTAACAAAACATATGAAAGAAAACAAGTAAGTTAACACCCGAAACAACGATAATACTAAGATATTATTATCAAATCAATATTAAAAGATCATATATGATATCATATTAATGTATATGATTCTTGTATAATTTAATAACAATTATTTCACCATTATACAGGAGGTTAACCTACCACAACCAAGGAAAAGTACAAGGTAAGGGTTATTTCACAATCTCATCATTATCCGAGGTTGTTTATATGTAATAATCTACTGGGATCTCTTTATCATCCACATCCATGTTTCTTAAAAATGTATTTCAAAACATTTTTACTATTTACAAGAATATGGGTTAAAGTCATTTATACCCTTTTTTGACTTTTTATAAGAGGTTTATAAAGGAATCTTTCCGTCGTTTTCAAAACAAGGTCCTTTTTAACCTTTTCGACAGAATTGAGGTAAGAATGTTTTTTTAACTTATACGGCGGGTGCGGTTATTTTACGCCGTTATAAAATCTTCAAAGATTTCCTTACAAGCTTATAAGAATATTTTCAAAGAAAATGTTTTATTTTATATGGATCTTAAATGATTTCAAAATAAAAGAAGATATTTCTTTAAAAAGAATTTTGATTTCATCTATGTCAACATCCTTTGATGGATTTTAAGATTATTTGAAGTTGATTTATTATGATACAAAACTTCTATATTGTATTGAAGGTTTTGTGATATGTTTGACTGTGGATGTGCTATTTTTATACCATTCATAGTTTATTGTGAAAGTATTGACATTTCGTATGCTAGTTTTAATACGAATGTTTATGTTATGTTTAAACCTTTTCATATGGGAATGCATTGGACTTAATAAGTGACGGGTGGAGCCCGCTATAGCTCCTCGATGCATCGGTAGGTCTCATGAGACAAACTAGTGTCTTGGCACAAGGCCTTGACAAAATCTTATTTGTAGTCTTGGCACGAGGCCTTGGCTATGTGGTTATGATAGTCTGGCATTATGCATTCCAACATTATGAAAGTGGTTATTGATTTTTGCATGTGATTATTCGATTAGTAGAATATCCATGTGAACAAGTAAATGGCATTATTTCATTTTACTTTTGCCATACTATGTTGAAGTTCAATTTTAAAAGGCTTTTGTTTTAATAATTCATTGCCTTAAATGTTTATGCTTATTTTGAATGTTCCGCTATATTGTTATCCTTACTGGGCATTTGAGCTCACCCCTTTTCTATGTTTTATTTTTCCCAGGTAGTGAAGAAGTAAATTATGATTGACTTGCAGGGATATTACGAGGGGTTTATAGTGTGGATTATGGAGACAATTTGTTGTTGTAGTAGTTTTTCGTTTAATGATGTAATGTAAAACTTATGAATATATCTAGTGTTTCCAAGGCTACTAAACCAATCGGTCTTTCGGGATTTGATCCTTCTTGTGATCATGCCAATGTTATGTAATAATGCACCGACTCTGGGCAACTGGGGTCGGGGCGTTACAGTTGGTATCAGAGGAAGTTTAGTACAAACCTTGGAAGCTAGATTTAGATAAACTCTGATTAGAGCACGTAGACCTAAGATGAACTTTTGAGGATTTGTATAGAAGAACTTCCTAGAATTTTGGTATTGTAGAGACTTTGTGAGTTTTGCGAGCAATACATCCCTGTCTGGATACGAGCAGGTAGAGGCGGCTCTGGCACAGATGTACCTAGGGGTAAAACCCGAAAACACCGCTTTGAGCTAGACTCGAACGGGAACTGGTGCACGACAACGGGCCTTGCTGCACTCTTGGTTACGACACTCCCGGGGGATATGCTTAGGATAACTCTCACTTTCTTTACAAATCATTATGAAGGGTTTATGAGTATATACTTCCTCAAAGAAAACATATTTATGATTATGGATTATATCCATAGATAGTTCAATTTATGTTAAGTGTTTTATAAGTATGGGATTATGTATTTTGATTCATAAACTGATCTAGTTTATGCCATTGTTTAGAAATGGCGCCTAGTGGAAGAAATGGAAACCGTATCAATGCACGCACTCCATGTAGGGATTTCCCTCCTGCTCAAGATAATTATAGTGGGGCTGGTGATGCAACTGGTGCTGATCAGCTAATCACCGTACTGGGACAACTTACTCAGGTTATGAATAATAACCTTACCCGTATGGAGCACCCTGATCCGCAGCGTGGAGGATCAATGTTAGATCGATTCATGAGACAACAACCACCAACGTTCAATGGAAGTACAAATCCCTTAGTAGCTGAGCAATGGATATTTTCCCTAGAGAAAATATTTCAGGCTTTGGGGAGTAGTGAAAGGGAAAAAGTTACCATGGCAGTTTACCGCCTCACTGGAGATGCTGATCAATGGTGGTCATTGATTCAAAACATGAAGGAAGATGATGAAGTATCAAACATGGAATGGAGGGAGTTCAAAGATCTGTTTTTAGAAAAATACTTTCCTCGCGACCATCGAGCAGATATGGAAAGGCAATTTCTGAGTCTGAGACAAAAGGAGGATGAGAATGTCACAAAGTATGAGGCTAACTTTACAAGGTTAGCGAGGTATGCTGGAGATTATATTCGCAACCCAAGAAGTAAGATTGATCGTTTCTTTGATGGGTTAAAACCATTTCTCCGTCGAGAATTAGTCTCACAATCCTTTTCATCGTACGAAGACATTGTCTCATGTGCTATCAAGACCGAAAAGGAATTCTCTAAGTCTTATGACTTTAAAGCAAAGCAAGAGAAGAAGAGACCTGCTGATCAATCTGGGAATGGAAATAAGGGGAAGAAGGGAAAGGTTGAATATCCATCTTGTGGTAAGTGTGGGAAGAAACACCCCGGTGCTTGCCTGAAGGGAATGGGAGTCTGTTACAAATGTGGTGAAAAAGGCCACCAAGCTCATGATTGCAAGGGGAAGAAGGAAGCTACCAACGTTCAGTGCTACAATTGCAGGGAGATGGGGCATTATGCAAATGCATGTCCTAAGCGTCAGGAGAACTTACCTCAGAAAAGGCCAAGGGATCAAGGCCAGGCTTATGCTATCACTACTGCTGAGGTAGAAACTCCGAAAGACGTGGTGGCAGGTAATTTAATGGTTTCCTCAAGTTTAGCAAATGCATTATTTGATTCTGGATCATCGCATTGTTTCATATCTTCCCAGTTTGCTAAGAAAATTAGATATTTCCAATTTGATTTAATAAGGGAGTTGTCAGTTAAAACTCCTAAGGGAAGTATCGTTGCAACAAAGTTTTGTGAATCAGTCCCCATTAGAGCACATAAATTTTCTTTATCTGCTGATTTCATCGTCATACCTATGATTGAGTTTGATATAATCCTCGGTATGGACTGGCTTTCGGACTATGATGCGAAGATTTATTGTAAGAAGAAAGAGGTTACGATTCTTGATGATAATGATAAGGAACACCTTATTTTTAGAGCAGAATCGTCACCACCTAATTCTTATTTAGACCCACCCCCAGTAGCTCAACTTAATTCAATTATTGGGGAGGAAGAGAATGAAATAACTGTCGGTGAGGAAAGGAATGTTCAAATAGAGGATGTACCTGTTGTGAAAGAATTTGTAGATGTATTTCCGGAAGATTTACCTGGACATCCTCCAGAACGAGAAGTTGAGTTTTCTATTGATTTGATTCCTGGATCAAGGCCTATATCGAAGACCCCTTATAGAATGGCCATTGTAGAGTTAGTCGAACTAAAGAAACAACTAGAGGAATTGAGTAATAAGGGATTTATTCGCCCTAGTGTTTCTCCATGGGGAGCCCCTGTTCTTTTTGTTAAAAAGAAAGATGGATCTATGAGGTTATGTATCGACTACATGGAGATCAATGCTATAACGATAAAGAACAAGTATCCCCTACCTTGTATTGATGATTTATTTGACCAACTGCATGGAGCTCAATACTTTTCAAAGATTGACCTTCGATCTGGATACCATCAGTTGTGTGTAAAGAAGGAAGACATTCCGAAGACAGCATTTCGAACCAGGTACGGGCATTACGAGTTTACTGTAATGCCGTTTGGATTGACTAATGCACCCTCTGTATTCATGGATCTGATGAATAGAGTTTTCAAGGAGTATCTCGATGAATTTGTGGTGGTATTTATTGATGATATCTTGGTATACTCCAAAACCTACGAAGATCATGAAAATCACTTGCGCATTATCTTGAAGACTCTGAGGAGGCATGAATTATATGGAAAGTTTAGCAAGTGTGAATTCTGGCTTCAGGAGATTTCTTTTCTTGGCCATATTGTCTCTAAAGATGGAATCTCTGTTGATCCTTCTAAGACCAAGGCAATCCAAGAATGGCCAGCACCTACGAGTATAACTGAGGTACGTAGTTTTATTGGCTTGGCAGGTTATTATCGACGTTTCGTCCAGAATTTTGCCCGATTGGCTAACCCATTAACGAAGCTCACACGTAAAGGGGTTAAATTTGTTTGGACAAAAGAGTGTGAAGAATGTTTCGAAGAACTGAAGAGAAGATTAGTCAATGCTCCTATATTGACTCTACCATCGGGGAATGATGGGTTCGTTATTTATAGTGATGCATCAAAGAAAGGACTTGGCTGTGTCCTTATGCAGAATGATAGAGTTATTGCCTATGCATCACGACAGTTGAAAATTCATGAACAAAACTATCCTACTCATGATCTTGAGTTAGCAGCTGTGATCTTTGCTTTGAAGATATGGAGGCACTACCTCTATGGTGAAAAATGTGAGATTTATACTGATCACAAGAGTTTGAAGTATATTTTCTCACAAAAAGAACTCAACATGAGGCAAAGGAGATGGCTTGAATTACTCAAGGATTATGATTGTACGATACACTACCACCCGGGGAAGGCAAACAAGGTGGCAGATGCTTTGAGTAGAAAAGACCATGGAGTTTTGAACAATATGAGAATTGAAAGGGATCCAATTTTCATGGATCTAGTGAAAATGGACATGGGAATAACCAGGGAAGGTGAAACATCAATGCTTTTTCAAATGGTTGCCAAACCATCTTTACTAGAAAGGATTAAGAGTTCTCAGACCGATGATGACGAATTCCAAAAGAAGATTAAAGCTGTGAATGATGGGAGATTGAGAGACTTTGTGTATGAAGATGGAATTTTGAAATTCGGGAAGAGACTTTGTGTTCCCAATATACCTGATCTAAAAAGGGAATTGCTGGATGATGCTCATAGTTCCAATTTCTTTATACACCCTGGGAGCACCAAAATGTATAGAGATTTGAAGGAACATTTTTGGTGGGACAACATGAAGAGGGAGATTGCTGATTTTGTGTCAAGGTGTATGGTTTGTCAACAAGTGAAAGCTGGAAGGCAACAGCCTGGAGGAGTCATGCAACCTCTTCCCATACCGGAGTGGAAATGGGACAATATTACGATGGACTTTGTCATGGGGCTACCAAAGACTCCTAGAAGGAACGATGCAATATGGGTTATTGTTGATCGTCTTACCAAGTCAGCACATTTTCTTGCTATAAGAGAAGATCTACCCCTGGAACGTCTAGCAAGACTATACATTAATGAAGTTGTGAGACTTCATGGAGTTCCCCTATCGATTGTTTCTGATCGTGATCCCCGTTTTACTTCAAGATTTTGGAAAAGTCTTCAGAAATCCCTGGATACTGAACTTCATTTGAGCACTGCTTACCACCCTCAGACAGACGGACAATCAGAACGGACTATTCAGACCTTAGAAGACATGTTGAGATCTTGCTCACTTGATTTTCAGGGTATGTGGGATCAATATTTACCTCTGGTAGAATTTTCCTATAACAATAGCTTCCATTCGAGTATACAAATGGCACCATATGAAGCGTTATACGGAAAGAGATGTCGTACACCAACCTGTTGGGATGACGTTGGTGAAAGAAAACTTGTAGGCCCAGAACTGGTGGAGGAAACGGTGGAAAAGGTGAAGGTAATCCAAAATCACATCAAAGCAGCTCAAAGTAGGCAGAAGAGCTATGCCGATAATCGAAGGAAGGATTTGGAATTTCAAGTCGGTGATCATGTTTTCCTAAAGGTATCTCCGTGGAAGGGAGTCATACGTTTTGGTAAGAAAGGTAAATTGAGTCCCAGGTACATCGGACCTTTCGAAATTCTAGAACGAATTGGGGCTGTAGCTTACCGATTGGCAATGCCGCCAAGTCTCTCCAAAGTTCACGATGTGTTCCACGTATCTCTGTTGAGAAAATACATGCCTGACCCAACGCATGTACTCACCTATGAGGAATTAGAACTGGAACCCGATCTGTCTTATTGCGAAGAGCCCGTCAGGATTCTTGATACAAGAGAACAAGTACTGAGAAACCGGACGACGCGTCTGGTAAAAGTTTTGTGGAGAAATCATAAAATGGAAGAGGCAACGTGGGAACCCGAGGAACTTATGATGAAGAACCACCCGAGTCTTTTTATGCAGTAATACCCTAGAAATTGCGAGGACGCAATTATTTGAAGGAGGGGAGAATGTAACACCCCAAGCTTCTACGGTACGTTTCCCTTTGAATAATGCGATAGCGTGTGTTGTACGCAACCTCGAGTTCTAACACACACCACAACTAATTAAACTAGCCGTTGTGAATAGTAATACCTACTTTTTGAAATCATATATATTCTATATTTCAAAATGGACTTCATTTTTGGATTCGGAATATCAAAATTAGCCTAGGGTGAAATTTTGGTACATTTCGGATAACTTTCATATTTTGATGAATAGTGAAAATTTCTAAATTTTAATTAAAAACAACTTTTTTAATCAAAATAATTAATAGTGATAAATTATGAATTTGAGTGGTTTTAAAGTATATTTAGAATATATTTTTACCATTCAATTTAATGTTTATCATTGGACATAATTTTACAATTAAACCGAACATAAACAAGTGTCAATCTTTTGATAGTTATTATCTCTTAAAAACACGCTTTTTGTTTTGACAGCGGGAATTAATTTTAAATTAATTTCTGCCACTTCTGTGTTTTGAATTTAGGAAAATGGATTCCATATTTGGAATCAGGATGTTCAAATTGTGTAAATAGGTAACTTTTATTTTTAGACATTTTGAATAGTTACTGTGGTAAATATTTTATTTACCATGGTTAAAGGGTAAATCCGGTAAATAAGGGTTAAAAAAATAATATTATAATAATAAAAAATTACCCTAAAACGTGTCCTAAACTTATTTGTGGACACATACCCGACCATGGGCATCCTTTGGTCAATTTGGGGACCCCTTGGAGCCACTTGTATGTGGTAGGGACACTTTATATTAATAAAGTTAAAATAAAAATAAAAATGGCATAAGCTTACATCTTTTAGAAGAACAATTTTTACATAGGGTTATACATGTTGGATTTTCGATTATAAATATTCATTAGAAAGCTAAAAAGATTTCCTACATAATTATATTTTATTTATAATTTTTAGACATTATATAATTTATTTTATTTATGACACAATGATGATGTAGTAATTACTAAAATAGTGAAAAATAAAAATAATTGATCTTATAAATACCCAAATAATTATAATATGAAACTTTTAATGAATTAAACTAATTTTCTATGATAATATGATATATTAGGATTGATTTAATTGACTTTGTTCGAAGTAATCAATCTGTTAGGAGTTTCACAAAAATCAACTATTGAATAGTGTCAAAATTGACATAAAAGAGTTCTTAAAACAAATATTATATTATTAATTGATATTAAATTCCTAAAAATCTAAGGTTAGGCCAAGAGACTTATATTATGATAGGTTCCTCATTAATGGACCACTTGGGGGTCGCTTGGATGTATATAGTAAGTTTATTAATCATATTATATAAAAATACAAAGAGACATTGTAAAAGTGAAACTAATTAACTTAGAGTTAATACTTAAAGATAAGGTTAATATAAGTACCCAAACCTGTCTAAATTCTATTGGATGAGTTGTTTTCGACCTATCCGCACCTCATCCTTTGAATAGTCAACTTTGGAGCCTTTGTAAACCGAATATGAATTTATTATAAATTAATATTTCTAACTTTTCCAAAGGTGCCCCTCACCCCTCTTATAAAAGGGCACTCCTCCTTCTCATTTCTTGACACCTTCAAAGCCTTTTGGTTCGGCCAAACTCTGCCCAAATACTCTCCCAACATCCCTCAATACAACCTAGAGGCCTTAGTTTGATCAGAAAGCCAACCTAAGGAGCCCTTTTGATCAAATCAAAAGGAAGAACCCGAAGAAGAGGTAATGATTTCACCACCCTTTTCTAAGTTCATTTCTTCTTCCACTTCTTCTTCCTTTGTTCTTACCATTCTGAAATAATAACTCCAGTATCTCACATATACTGTGATGTTATTATAAATATGGTACAATCATATTCAGTATTCTATCCACCCTTTGAATAACATGTCACCATACGTGCGTACGTACGGCTTACCGTCTCCACGTCGTGGTGTAATTGTTATTCAATATAATATTATTTGGATGGATATAATAATGATGTGTAACTCATGTAAATAATAAATATAACATGTTAATGATTCTGTATATATGATATACCATCCATTTATATATTATTTTAATATCAAAAGAATGATATTGTCGCTCGTGCGTACGTACGGACTACCGTCTCCACGAACGCGATGAGATTCATTCTCCATCGTAACCATTAAAGCGTAATTATCATTTTATGATTTAAAAATGATGTTTAAAGACTTGATATCATTCTGGATATGAATAATATACAACCTATCCTTTACAAACATGTCTTACGTAACAAAACATATGAAAGAAAACAAGTAAGTTAACACCCGAAACAACGATAATACTAAGATATTATTATCAAATCAATATTAAAAGATCATATATGATATCATATTAATGTATATGATTCTTGTATAATTTAATAACAATTATTTCACCATTATACAGGAGGTTAACCTACCACAACCAAGGAAAAGTACAAGGTAAGGGTTATTTCACAATCTCATCATTATCCGAGGTTGTTTATATGTAATAATCTACTGGGATCTCTTTATCATCCACATCCATGTTTCTTAAAAATGTATTTCAAAACATTTTTACTATTTACAAGAATATGGGTTAAAGTCATTTATACCCTTTTTTGACTTTTTATAAGAGGTTTATAAAGGAATCTTTCCGTCGTTTTCAAAACAAGGTCCTTTTTAACCTTTTCGACAGAATTGAGGTAAGAATGTTTTTTTAACTTATACGGCGGGTGCGGTTATTTTACGCCGTTATAAAATCTTCAAAGATTTCCTTACAAGCTTATAAGAATATTTTCAAAGAAAATGTTTTATTTTATATGGATCTTAAATGATTTCAAAATAAAAGGAGATATTTCTTTAAAAAGAATTTTGATTTCATCTATGTCAACATCCTTTGATGGATTTTAAGATTATTTGAAGTTGATTTATTATGATACAAAACTTCTATATTGTATTGAAGGTTTTGTGATATGTTTGACTGTGGATGTGCTATTTTTATACCATTCATAGTTTATTGTGAAAGTATTGACATTTCGTATGCTAGTTTTAATACGAATGTTTATGTTATGTTTAAACCTTTTCATATGGGAATGCATTGGACTTAATAAGTGACGGGTGGAGCCCGCTATAGCTCCTCGATGCATCGGTAGGTCTCATGAGACAAACTAGTGTCTTGGCACAAGGCCTTGACAAAATCTTATTTGTAGTCTTGGCACGAGGCCTTGGCTATGTGGTTATGATAGTCTGGCATTATGCATTCCAACATTATGAAAGTGGTTATTGATTTTTGCATGTGATTATTCGATTAGTAGAATATCCATGTGAACAAGTAAATGGCATTATTTCATTTTACTTTTGCCATACTATGTTGAAGTTCAATTTTAAAAGGCTTTTGTTTTAGTAATTCATTGCCTTAAATGTTTATGCTTATTTTGAATGTTCCGCTATATTGTTATCCTTACTGGGCATTTGAGCTCACCCCTTTTCTATGTTTTATTTTTCCCAGGTAGTGAAGAAGTAAATTATGATTGACTTGCAGGGATATTACGAGGGGTTTATAGTGTGGATTATGGAGACAATTTGTTGTTGTAGTAGTTTTTCGTTTAATGATGTAATGTAAAACTTATGAATATATCTAGTGTTTCCAAGGCTACTAAACCAATCGGTCTTTCGGGATTTGATCCTTCTTGTGATCATGCCAATGTTATGTAATAATGCACCGACTCTGGGCAACTGGGGTCGGGGCGTTACACATTTTGGAAACACTGTTAACATCTTACGTAGATGAATATAGCGCAGAATCTGTTTTAGCGTGTTCTGGAATCACTGTTCATACCCTACATGGATAAACATACCGTAAGGATGAAAAGTGGGTATACCTTTTAAAGTAAGAGAAAAGTATGGTTAAACAACCGTACGTTTTCAGAAAATTATGGAAGAAGAACCTTACATTAGGAAGGAACCCTACTTTTTGGTTTTCAGCAATGTATGAAAGGAGAACCATACGTGAATTTTAAAGGTTGTGTTTATTTCTCAAAAGTATGGTTCATCAATCTTACGTTTGTAAATAAACATACGTTCTTGGAAAAGTATGGATGAAGTAAAAGTATGGATCTTTTACCGTACGTTTGAATGATGGATGATAAACCCTACGTTTTTATCAACCTTACATTTTCAACCCTATGTTTGAAGACTGTGTTGTTAACCCTATGTTTGGAGGCCATGTCATCAACCTTACGTTTGGTGTCGAATTTTTCGATAGATGGTTTTTATGTACAATGATCAGTAAGCTGATTTCTGGGCGGATTTTAAGCTGGATTTAATATCGTTTTTTAATTACAACTTTGACTAATTCCATTCCATTTTTTTAATGGATTTAAGTTCGAATTAAAAGGATCTTTTTATGCCGAGTCTTAAGGGAAGTTACGACTTCTCTGTAAATTCAATTTTTTTTAATATCGCGAATCAGAAGGCGACTTTTATGGATCTAAATGTGCAGAAGATATGATTTATTATATATTCTCTCTTTGAAACACAAAAATATTATGAGATGATCGATCTATTATTGAAAAGGAGGAAAACAATGATTGCAACTATTTTACGTTGACCTGCTGATTCAAAAGGAGTGTCAAAGCTCTGTTTGTTCAAGAAAAAGGAACTCGATAGAAGATTAACCTATTCTACACCGAATATCTACTCTGGATCTACTACTACTGAGGTTTTGAACTATATATCTATATCTACTACAACTGGATCAGCACAGAACTACTTCGTCTTGAAGATCAATATTTCTAGAGACTTTGATCCCTCTGCTGTCAATTGCATTCTATTACAATTGTGAAGATCAACTAGAAATATCTTTCTGGAATTTTGTTTTTATTCTTGAGTAACCAGCTTCTCGTTCTAAGATATGTAGGTTTGTGTTTGAACCAGAAGGCTTTGTTTTTTCATGGATTGTAAAGGTGTCAACTGCCTGTACTCAGTTGTGAATCAGTCTATGGAAAAGAGGACCAGATTGTGAAAATCACCAAGCTCATGGAGTAGAGAGTTGGTGGAGTGGACTAGGGGATTTCTGTTCCCCGAACCACTATACATATTTTTGTTATTGTATTTTACTTTTTCCGCTGCATGATCAAATATAATAAAGTAAAGGACAGAACTCATTCAAGAAAAGAGTTATCGGATAAATTGAAAAAGACACAATTCACCCCACTCTTGTGTATAATCAGTAGATTCAGATCCAACAATTGTATCTTGTAAATAACCATAGTATTGGCAATATATTTGGTCATTAATTAATTATAGTTATTTTGGTTGAAGATATCTATAATTTTTGGGATCAGTTCAGGATTAAGGTAAATATACTAATTTGGGATTTTATTTGAGAAATAGTGGATAAATTATATTTTCATTGAAAATAATATTTTAGGATGTGTTTATAGAGATATAGTTTACTTATTGAAAATATTATCAGGTTATTCAGATAATATGATTATAGAAATTAAATTTTTTGTATGACACATTAATAGTGATTTATTTTATTTTGAGAGAAATACTAAATTTACATTAGAGGACTATATGACCAAATCCATCAGATTTTGGGTTTTTAATTTTAGTCTAGATTATTTTATTTTAATATTTAATTATTTTTATTTTTTCATATCATTTGATATTTTTGAATTACTATTTAATTTCAGATATTAAGGTACTTTTTCTCCATTTGATGAATTTTTTATTTTGGGAATTATATTAATTTTTTATAACCATTATTTGTTTTGACTAATTTATAAAGACATAAGGAATATATTTATTTTTTTTATGATCCATATAATCTTATCCTAGAACCTAGAGCATAAAAAATTATTGAATACTCATTATTTGGATAAATATATTATATTGTGAAGGTAATTAGTAAAAATAGGAAATGAAACTTGTGAATTATGTATATTTATTTATATTTATATTATAGGAAGTAAAAGAACACCTCAACATTAAATAATTTATATTGAAATAATATCATTATCTATATACTTTATTGAGAATGATATCTATATCCTTTTAACCAATCATTGATTTATGGGGTTTTATGGTAATATTTATCCTCACTATGTTCTTATCACCCTTTATTTATCCTTGGAAGTTAGGCTTTCATTCCATATTAATTTTTTTATCACCTATTTATGTTTTACTACTTAAAAATCCCATAATGTGTTAATCTATATGACCACCATACTTCCTTTTCTCTCTTTTTAGGTTGAGGTTTTATTGAACCTTTTAACAATGTGGGTTTTGAAAAAGAAATATTTTTAGAATCTGAAACCTAATTACTGATCATAATGTAAACTTTTGAGTTAAAATTTCTTAAAAGGAGTTATAATGTAATATAAAAATATATTTTAAAAATAAAAAACATGTTTGATAGTGTAAAAGATAAGACACCTATGCTTAAAAAGCAATCAATTATTGTTAATTAAATGTGATTATTATAACGTTGTTTCTAAATTTGTGGGAATTAATATTTCTAACAACATTATATAATAAATATAATTATTCTACTAACTACTAATATGTTAATTATTCATTTTTAAACATGATCTCATTTTTTGTAATATCATTTTATTTTTCAAAAATATTTTTTCCTAAAGCAAACATTTTTCTAGCTTTTTATGTGTTAGTATTATAATTATTTATTAGAAATTTTAAAATTTTTATATAAGAAAAATGTATTTAATTTTTAATTCAACATTTCAAAATTTACTTTTTACGAATTTTTACGAATTTTATAAAAATTTTGATTTTTCAAAGAATTGTGCAAATTAATTTTTTTATGGAAATAATAATATATTAAAATATATTTATAAAACTAAATACTATTTCCAGAGAGTTTTAAAATTTCATTACTTTCCATCAATAAATAATAATATTTTTTTTAAATCAGTTTACACGTTAATTTAGTATAAAAACATTTTTTACTTAATAGACATTTTTCTAAAAAACTATTTTTCATAGTGTTTTTATAGTTTAATTTTAAATAAAAATATTCCACTTAAATGTTTTGAATTTTAAAAAATTGATTTTATAAATAAAATAATATATTCAAAATTTGTTAAATAGGTTGCTTTTTTCACTGGGAGTATAACCATAGTATAGTTTTTTCTATGGTAAAATGTAAATCGGGTAATTAAGGTATAAAATAATATTATATGTAAAGTAAAATTTCCCCAACACTTTTATTTGCATTATTTTATTAGTATATTTTGTCCACTATTATCCATTAATCATTTATATGAACTTTTTCCACTTGGGGCAGATTATGACCTTTAAAATATATTATTAAAATAAAATTAAAAAATTATCACACTATTTTTTTTAATAACATTAATATTTTCAGCATGGGAATAACTATAGTATATTTTTTATTATAAATATTATATCTTAATCAATTATATTTATCTTCAACTTGTTGTTTTATTATAAATTTTCAGGAAAATAATAATGACCTTAAATATTTACATAATTCTAATATAATAATTATTCAATTAATGGAAAAAAACAAATAAGTGATATCTAAAATATCTAAATAATAAAATTTATATAATTAATTAGATAAAGAAATTTAAATATGAACATGACATTTAATAGATATAATTAAATATTTCCTAGGAATTTTACGTCTAAAATTGATGAAATTAAAATCAGTGTAATGAATAGTAATAAAAAATGACATTAATGATATATTATAGTAAATAATATTTTATGAAATCATATAATGTTTATCAAAAATATTATTTTCTTCTAATTTATTCTGATATAGTTTTTATATCAATCTTGACCCATTTATATGACTTCTCTATATTTAGTAACTATGTTGACCATCATTGTTTGAAAATCGTTGTTTTCATGGAAAGTGTGAATGGGGATGATGAGAAATAAAAATAAAAATAAAAGGATATATTTTTAAAAAAAAAATTATATAAATTTTATTTAATAAATCATAATAATTTATTATAAATAAATCATTTTAGATTAATATTTAATGGAAAATTATTTTATATTAATATAATATTTTGATTAATTACATGAGTGTGCCTCAACTCTCTTATAAAAGGGAACCTATTAATCATAATACATCAAACATAAAAAATATTTTTTGGCATAAAATATGTAAAAAAAAATAAAATCCTCGAATCAATCCAATCATTATATATGGGTTTTATTAGTAATAATACAAACACTAGAGGTTATAAGGTGTTAAACTAAGGATACACTCCTAATAAAATGCTTAGTTTAAAACTACAGGTTTAGTTTTATTTATTCTTTCACCTACTTCAATTAATACATAACCATGAATTTATAATTGAGCTAAAATATTAAAGATAGTATTATTTTTTATGTTAATGGAACAATATATAACCATTTCCTCTTCTTTCAAATGATAAACAAAACCATCGTTCATGTGTACAACAGACTACAACCTCACAGACTGGTATAATTTATTTCATATCACCATCTATCAAGACTATTTATAAAGATAAAATTAATTTATATATATGATATTAAGGAAAAAATATCATTCTGAAAAGTTAATATATCATTTTCATTCTTACCTTCCCAATAAGAGGAAAATGTTAATGTCGTTTGTGCAAATGTGTGCACTACTACCTCCACGAAGAGATCAGATTTGTATTTCATTATTATATCACATTGAAGATATGAGTAAGTATTTTTAATGATATATTATTATATTTATTATATTTATATAATGAAAAAATAATTCTTAGAAAAAGTCCATAATGATAATTGAAAAATAGAACAGTTACTCATGTGTACGTAATGCCTATTGTAACCATGAATGTAACATAATTCATCATTCATAAACATATTTAATTGGATTATTTAAATGTATAAATTTACTATATAAATTATTATTGTTAAATGATTTTTATTTTCAGTTATATGATCAAATATTGATGTCTTTGACCATAGTCGACATACCAATTCCATTTTGGGCTTATGAAACAAATATCATCAGAACATCTAATGAAAACACATCCAATAAGAATTTATTTAACAAAATAATTAAATATATCACAGAAATATATAAAATATAATGAATAATAAACATGATATATTTTATTATGAATTTAAATAATTGAACTATGTTTATTATTTAGGATGACAATAAATATACATGATGAGTCAGAATCAAGGTAAGAAACATTATTTTAAAAACTATCCTTTATTATTTCCCTCAGAATTCTGTTTTTAAACCATATTCATATTTTCTAAAAAAATAGAAATTTTTTAATTATTTTAATTTTATTTTTTAAAGTATATTTCCCTATATTTTTTTTTACATTTTAGTTTTAATGGAATATTTTTTTCCATTTTACAAATGAGGTTCGTTTTAACTTTTTTTTAAAAATTATGGAAGGGAAGTTTAATTTAAATTAAATTGATTTTTCATTCCTTCCCACTTTCTTGACAAATATTTTATTTTAATTTTCAATTTTTAAATTATATGGATCTTTTAAAATGATTTTTTTACAATTATAATAGTCTATATTTTTAAATAAGTAACTTTAAAATGGAAAATTATTTTCATCAAAAAATGTTTGTATGATGCCAGTTTTCATGGTTATAATAATTTTCTGTGACGTTATATGGTTCTGTTATAAACTATAGATAGGTGGATCCCTGATAAACATCCAATTCATTGGGTATATATGTTAGTAATATTGTTATTCCAAATATGGGAATAGTTAACCAATTGGATTTCACCAAAGAGATAATGGGAATATACAACTATTTTTATTCCTATGTTATCTTTGATGGTAAACCAAGGAGTATATGTGATTATTATTCTATGATAATGAAATAAATTTATATATGAAGTTTTTACATGAGTAGTAGTTATGGTCACTCAATATTTATCCATGATTTTTATTCTATATGTAAGAGGGAAAAGAATAAATTTGTGAAAACGTTATTATGTAACTTTAAAATTTGAAAAGAAAACCTTTGGGTTCCTTTTTCCCAAAAATATTTATAATGATTTTTTTCTAAAATGTGTTAGACATAGAATTTTATTTCTTAGATAATAATTAAGATTAATTTTATCTGGAATAATACTTTTAAAAAGGTAAATTTACATATATTTTCATGGTCACAAGGTTTCTTTATTAGATTTCTGTCCCATTATAGTATTTTTGTGCTCATACCACGTATTTATAATGGTCTTCCTTGGGTTTTAGGCTATGCATGGGAAAATAAGTATAAATGTGAAATTTAATGTATATTTCACATAGAAATAAAACATATTTCCTTTTAAATGTTTTATACTATTCCATAAATTGTAACTGAGTAATGGTATCCACCTTGTAATTTAGCGGTCTATTATGAAATAATTATGTCTTAATATTATAAAACAATAAACCTAATATACCTTTCGTAATTGTTTTTAAATAATAGTCTAAAATAAATAAATTTTCTCATTATTAATGCTATGTAATTGAAAAAAAAAATTTAATTTAATATTTTTCTCTTTATATACTCAATAGACTGAAAAAATGTTCTTAAGTGAATATGAAATTATTTCTCTATTAATTAAAAAAACCCTTTTCTTATATACAAATAATTTCTAAAAATGATTTCCAGAATGTTTTAATTATATTCATATGAATATTTTTATTTCATTTTTTCCTTTTAAAACATATCTACACATTTTTTAAATTGGATTATTAATGCCATTTTATAGATGAGGTACCACAAAATATTTACTAAAATCTGAAAAGAATAATCATTCTAATGTACACTACATGATTGGGGGATTTTTACTATCATCAAAACATAATGATTTGAATATTTCATTACATAATTCAAATATTATTTTCAAATGAATTTTTTTCATTAATATCTTGAAATGGTTTCTATTTTATATAAGGTATTTTAAAATGAAAAGTGAATTTTCCTCAAGAAATATTCTATAGATATTTTAATGGAATTTAAATCTAAGGTAATATCATTTCATTTCGTGTATATTTTATTATGGATAATATCTAATGATACAACCCTTATTATTTATATGGATCCTATATTTTATAATTATGATATGTTTTTAAAAATGACATTATATTACATGGGTTATGTTATGATCAGTTATTGAAAATTTTATAAATCACATTTTCTTTTACATGGGTTATTATCTAATGATCTATTAAAAAAATTATGAAAAGAATTTATCATCAATAAGTTATTATATATGAAGAATTTTTTATGATCTACTGACATGCATAAAATGTATTATGATTATGTGACGGCTGGGCGAAAAATTATATATTCATCCAATGAACTAGGTAAATATTGATATCTCCTGAGATAATAAGAACTGAGGTGGGGAGTGAACCCATTTTGGTACGAGTTTTTTCAACTATGTTAGTCTTTGATGTGAACCTTGGATAAGGATATGATGGAATGAGTAATGAACCCAATCCACTATGATAGTCCTAACATTCATCTGGGAGTAGGGAAATGATATTACATTACTACCTGTATCTCAGAAACCAATGTCTTATTCCAATTTCATTCCCTCACGGTAATTTCCATTGGTTTTATTAAGATTTATTTCCTATATACTAATAATATTTATACCATGCTTATAGATTATGATCCTTGATATAATGTTTAGAGTTTTCAAATTTTATGGTTATGTTAAAAAATGGTACAATCATGTTATTTTTAATATATCATTGATATATCCCTCGAGTTCCCATACTGAGCAAATGAGATCACCCTTTCATTTTTCCCCTTCACCATGATATGAATATATATTTTAATTATGATATGTATATTAGCGGTTTAAATTGTGAAGAACTAAGTGGGAGATACTAAATATCTATTAGGAATTATTAGTTAATGTATTAATATATCCAATGCCACAAAACCTTTATAGTTGTAGAGTAGATCATCATCTAATTTAATTAATCTTCCAATAATATGATGAATTTTTTTTTAAAAATTATGGATCACTATAGTTGTTATGAAATTAAATTTTATTCGTTATTTAGATATTAATATATGTGAACATTAGTGGAAACCATTTGAATAATTCTAGGTATAATATAACATCACAATATTTTGGTTAGGAATTTATTATGTTCTTTTATAGAAATATAATGGAAAATAGGTCAATTAATGTCCATGATATATTCTTGAAAAATTGAAATTCAATATGTTATATAATTCATAAAATAAGCGTAATATGGGAATTTATTAATTTTCATGTGATAATGCACAAAATCAATTAAATTTCAATTTTATTTGTGTCATAAATGTTGGGAGAGGAACACAAGATAATGTATAAATTGATGAAGAATATGTTTTATATTTCAAAATAATGGTCATGATAACAGAAATTTCTAATAAATTAAATAAATTATGTTTGGGGAACAAAGGAATTATCTGAATCAATACAAACATTTGTGGGTTTGATCATAAACCATTTAAGAATGTATATTATTCCAATAATTGAATGAAATGTATTAAAGGATTTTTATATTGGTATTCAATAATTATTTTTTAAAATATTTAAATCAATGATAATATATCAATAAAAATCTATATAAATCATTTTTTTTTTCATAGTAATTTTTCATCAAGAAATTTAAAACAATTTAATGCTATTGATAACATAGAAAATTTATTTACTGGTAACATTATATGTTTGCATAAAACATAGTTATAGTAGATATAACCCCTAATATTTTCTTCATATAGAGTTAAGAATGTTTTTTTGTATAAATCTATGATTGAAATTAATAAAGTAAATGGGATAGTCCTGGTAATAGTAAAATAGGTTAGTGATTTCATGAAAAGTTTATTTAGATTTTATTTTATCATGTTCATTGTAATCTAGTATTTTTGGTATATATTAAATAGTATGTTATTTTATTTAAGTAATATTGATAGTTTTATTTTTATAAACCTATATTTTTTCATTGACATTTTATAATTTTTCAGTGAATAATCATGTTTTATGATAATCAATGTATTCAAATGTTTAAGATCTAAATTTATGAGCTATATCATTTTTTAGGGATTAATTATAATGTTTTTTTGAAAAAAATATGCGATAAAATCTTTGGGATTTTTGGTTTTGAATTTGTTCTAATATATTTTTGGAAGATTCTTAAGTCTAATTATTTATGGAATAGATTAAGTTGAACATTGGGTGTTATTGATGTGGTTTTATATATTAATGTATCTATGTTATCTATTTTTGATAACCTATGCTATACATTTTGTTTTCGCTAAATATTCAGACTCAAAATGAATGAATTATAATATTATGATTCATTAATATATAATTTTATGCTTCAATAATGAAAAATTCATTCTGAATATCCATTTCTTAGAGTAGGTGATGAGATAGAAATGGAATTCATCAAAGATAAGCCAAATGAAATATTTTTTTATAAAAATATGAATAAATTAGTTAGGTATATTTTCTCATGTACACTATTGTGAAATTAAAATAATTCCCTAGCATTAGGAATTATTTCTTGAAATAAAAATAGAATCATTTTACCATTATTTCTGATGTATTGATGGAATTTTCCCCCATCAGAGATTTATGGGTTTTTCATTAACATTGTGTGGATGATGTTTTCTATTACTCTCCATTCATCTTTAAATGATAGTTTTATCCTCCATGAAATTGTTTTATCTTCCTGCCAGTGTTCTCGTAATTTGGGAACATGTTCATGTGTAATTTCACTTAACTTTTATTTTTCTCACATACCATTTTTAGAGAATGTTTTATTATCCATTTTTAATATATGGTTTTCAAAAAAGTAATTTTCAAAATTTGAAACTTTATTTTCCGTCAAAAATGTCGTTAGGGTGCAATTTATTTTTAGATATAGAATATTTCACCTTAATAATATAGAAAGTATTTTTTAAATAGATTGTAAATGTTTAACAGGTTGCTTAAAATGAAACACCGACCTTAAAATCAACTATGATATATTATAAAAATTTTACAAAACTCACATATATTAATACATTTGTTAACATTGTGAAATATATTAAAAAACTATTTATTTAAGTCAAATTTATTTTTTAATCTAAAATATATGATTAAATAATTTTTTGAAAATAATTTTTCCCTCAATAATATATTTTCGTCAAAAAAATTAATTTCTTTGAAAATTTTATAATAATTTACTACCATATTTGTAAATTAATTTTTATAAATTATTTCATTTTTATGTCATAATATGAAAATTAAATTTGTTTAATTTTTTTGATATTTCTAAAATTGTTTTTTTAGTGAATTTTGAAAATATTGATTTTGAAAATGATTTCATTTATTTTAAATAAACACATTATTAAAAACATATTATTATATTTAGTATTATATATATTAATTTTACATATGATCTGTTTCATTGAAAATAACTTAAATAATTATATTTAAACAATAGTATTCATGTTTTTTATATAAGTTAATTTTTATGAACAAAATTCATTTATTGAAAAAACAAATTCATTAAGATTTAAGAATTTATATAATAATTTATTTATTAACTTTATACAGATTAAAAATTGAAAAAATAGAATCATATTTAGAATTTTAATTTTTACAGTTTCAAAATTGATCCCTTTTATTTTCAATAATTATCAAAAGTTACTGTGGTAAAAATTTATCCCATTGGTAATGGTAAAATGGGTAAAACATTGTCAATACCATGAGATGAGGTCAAAAACAAAACCCTAAACATAAATTAATTTCTTTGGATATAATATATTCACTAGTTATTTCAAAAATTATAGTATATATTATTTTGGTTCCATTTTCCATTCTTAATGAAATTTATTTTATCTTTAGAAATAAAAATTCAGACATTTAACTCACCAAATTAATATATATAAATTTTTATTATAAGTATAATAAGAGGATAAGTATAGAATTATATTTTTATTTAAAATAATTAAAAAAAATTCATGTTGATTTTTTTAAAACTTTTAATGATATTATTGTTACCTTTAAGGCTTATACAATACTGATAATATATTTATTAAATTAATAAGAAAATAAAATAAACTATTTAAAAATATGAGAAGTAGAAAAATTTAATAGAATTATTTTATAAATATTTTTTTAAATATAAATATATCATTTTTTGGGTGTTTTAAAGGGTTATATTCTAATTTGGTAACTATATTGATGATGTTAATGTCAACGAAAATGATTAATTTTAGAAATGGAATTAATGATATTTTATGAAATAAAAAAAATATATTAATAAATATAAAATTAATAAAAATATCGAATGAAGAAATTAAGGATGAAAATTTATTTAGGATTTCGTCTCATGACCCTTTATTATCTCATTTTTACATTATAAAAATTATAACTCATTAAGATAAAAAAGGTTGTAACCCATTTAATGATAGATTTGACTAAAAAAGTTGTCAAACTATAAGATAAGGAATAAAATTAATGAAAAAACAGTATAAATTTCATTTTATGTTGAAATTTATACCGTATACTCTCTCTTTTTAAATTCATGGATTGGTGGGATCATTATACTTGACAAATATAGTAATTATTTTTAATTATTTTTTTCTAATCCCATTCGTGTAAATTCTATACCTTGTAAAAGAACACCAATTATCTGTTATATTTTCATATATATTTGACATATATCATTCAAAAGGTAAGGAAAGTATCTTATAAAATTCCCTTACTGTGAATTAGTTGTGTTGGTATTCTAAAAAGTCCAATAAATTATTACTTAAGAATGGGTCTGAAGAAGGCTTATCGAAGAACATATAATTGTATTAACTGAGAACGTTTAATTTATTTCTACTCATACCTTTCCTAAATATATGGTATTAATCACAAAAATAACTCTAATTTTCTAAAAAAATATAATTATTTTTGTTATTTGGGTACCCCCAATATCTTCCCCCAATTCAATAAAATGATAAGTGACACTATCACTCATGCATACATGTGGGTGACCGCCTCCATATAGTGGGTCAATTTATTTTCAATAAACATAATTCAAGGATTTTTATTATGAAGGTTTTAATATTAATATTTGATATTTATTATATATATATTCCTAAATAATAATAATATCATATCTACCATGTTACCTTCTATTCTATTAGAAATTGATAATATCTCTTGTGCATACAAGTGAACTAGCACCTCGATGAAGTGATGAGGTTCATTTTTCCTTTACAATATTCATGGAATTTATTAATGTTGGATTTTATCAATATATATTATATAATAATGTTTATGAAAAAGTGTGTTTATATTTAATATTCTTTAATACCATCCATCGAAAAGTGAAAACAACATTTATGTGTATGTACAATATTCTGTCACCAAGAACAATGTAATTAATTTTTCAATCACGTGTTTTTATAGAAGTCTCTCTCTATCTCTATATCTATCTCTCTATATATATTAAATATATACCAAAATAAAAAATTTGGATATTATTGAACCATGATCAATGTACAAGGATCATGACAACAAAACCCAAATTCTCATGTAAAAATGAAACAATTAACACCCATAAATGATGATTAATATAAGTATTTAATATTAAATGGGTGTTGAATGATATAAGTGGATAATATATGAAATTATAAGTTATTTAATAAATATAGTATAGAAATACAGATTATTCAAATTTATTTTAATGATGGATAATGGATTTCACTGCAAGTCAAACATCACGTAAGGTATTTTGATCTCAATTTTACTTCTATGGGATAGATTCCATATTAACCGAATATTTATTTTTTATAGAGTATATATTTTCATCAATTAATTTCATTCCCCATCTCAGAAATATTATAGGGGTTCTTGTATCTATTTATTATTATATCATAATTTTATTTTTGATTCAAATTTTACCAAATTTGAAAGTGTTTTATTTTATAATATAATTCTTTACCGAGATTATTTATGATTAAGTTTATGATGATGAAATATCATGATATACCTATGAATAATAACATTAATTTTATTATAATAGGGATATTTATATGAAATACATGATTCTATTAATTTTCCCATCATTATGTATGAAAAATACTAAAAATATTTTTTTGAAATCTAGTTTTATTTCCCTCTTTAGTAAAAAATCAATTTCCTTTTATATCCATGTTTCCTAAAACATATTTCGATATTATTTTTAATATTATCCTATTATTATTAATATTAATTTTTACCAATTTTTGCATTTTATTTATTTATTATTTAAAGTTAAGCTTCTCTCCATTTTCAAAATGAGGTACTTTATAATTTTTACTAAAGGTGAGAATCATTATTTTAACATACACGACATGAGCATAATATCCCACTATTAATGCCATAAAATCCATTTATGATTAATTTACATGACTTATGGTTTCTTAATATAAAAATTTAAAATTATTATTTGGTAATTTTTTTATTGTAAATAAGTTATTTAAAAAACAAATGGTTCTTGTCCTCTAGAAATATTGTATATATACTTTAAAAGAATTTTTATCTATGGTGACATCAGTTGATGTTATATTTGATTCAATTGGGATATTATCCAATTATACCATCCTTATTATTTTTATAAATGATTTATTATTATGATTATGATATTTTATGAAACCCTTTTTATTTTATATGGGTTATTATATGCTGAATTATTGAAATTTTAATGAATCAGGATTTCTTTTCCTTGGGTTATGATATCATAAATTTTGAAAATTTTTATGAAACTCATTTAGTTTTCCTGAGTTTTGTTTTAGAATGTATATTTTATTGTCTTATATCAAACATATGAATGAATTAATAAAATTTTATAGTTGATAATAGAAATATATATACCACTAATACAATAGGTACTGATGTACATATCTTATATAATAATGATTGGAATATACAGTGATCCATATCAATTATGGAACATTATTCTCTATGATAATTTTAGACTGCACCATGACTAAGGAAATGATGGAATAATGATGTAAACCTATCCAATATTATAATCATGGATGTTATCCCTGGCTAGGGAATTATTTTATATGATTATGTGTATTCCACAAAATTATTTCTTAAACTAAAAATATGCTCTCATGGATTACGTTCTTTGATTTAATTATGATTCATGTCTTTCTAACTACCATGAATTATGAAACTATTCATGATTATAAAGTTTGATAATGTATGATTGCTTTTAAATGTTAATAACATGTTCACATACCCTTATTCTCTTTTTATTCTTAAGCGATCACAGATACCTCTCTTGCATTACCATACTTATAATATGGGTTCACCCTTTCTTATGAATCCCTTACCAAGAATATAATGGATGATTTTATGAATTATAAGTCTATTAAGGTTTCTAGTTATGAATAAATAAGTGGAAGAATATATATATATATATATAATGAATGAGTTATTTATAAATCCATGTTTCCAATGACACTACAATTTTATAGTTTTGGAATAGGTCAAAATTTTATTTAAAGAGTAAAAATAGAAAATGATATAAAAGTTATGTATGAAATGATTGGTACATCATAAAAATAAGTGATAATGAACTTATAGAGATACGTTTTCATTCAAGAGATAATTCCATTAGTTGTAGTTCCCATTATCTAAATATCAAATTAAGGTAGCTAGCACAATATGAAGATATGGTTCCCCACATTTTTATAAAAAAAATGCTATAATGGTTGAGAATGTTCTATCTTTAGTAGATGATTTTTTCTGTAATGGTGCAGAGACATGTGTTTCTAGGTTTTATCATGATGGATTATATATTCAATTTACATTATTCCTACTATTTTGTTAATTGCATCCTTTATTGGGAGTCTGATTTACCAGGATAGAAAAATTTTAATGAAATTATTGCGTTTCTTGACTAAAGTTAAGTAATTTAATTAAATAGTGGATGTTTTCATCTAATGAAAAGTGAAACTATTGGTTGGAATTTTTCCCTCCTTAAATATTAAAGTTATTTGATATATGAATGGTTATTTATGGTTTATTTAATAATAACTAAAATCAATACAACTATTTAGAAATGTGGTCCACATAGGAAACCAATAATATAGTTTCCTATAATTGATGTATTTATCTTCTGATTATTCATCTATCATATTACTAGATGATATTATCATGAAATATTTTATCTTATTATGTCACACAAAATAATTATCACTTATTGAATTAGTACTCCATCCATGAAGTTATTGTCAATAGATTGAGATACTTGTTGTGAACCAAAGTAAAATGATTTCATTTTGAGTCAGTGATTTAATCACTAATGATTTAATTTCATTATCATCCCATTGAATTTTTCCCATTATTAATATGAAAATTATCTCTATTATTTAAGAGTGTTATAAATTGTTCTCCTAAAATTTGATTTATTTTATGGTGGAAAATAATTATCCAAATATTAATTTTCCAAAAACTCCTATATAGAAATATAACTAGATAAATTACTCTTCAAAATATAATTCAAATGTTAGGTAAGTTAAACTTAAAATTAAATCAATATTATAGAATATATTGATTCTATTATATACACCATAACCCATAAATATACATCCAGAAACTTGAGATCCTAAAATGAATCATTTATTCTATTATGTGGAAAATGATCAGAAATTATTAACTTAAACATTAATTAGAACCATTTTATTTTTATTTCCTAGAATAATCATGTCATTAATTTTTTTTCTCGTTTTCTAGCATTTTTGAAATGGTACATGATTTATAAACATAAATATTGAATCTTGTTAGATGGATATAACATATATATAATTATGATACATTCCACAATGGTGAGGGTTTATCTCCTTTTGTGACTCAATACCTAATAATCTTATTTAAATACATTATTTTTCATCTCTAATAATTTTCTTACTTATTCTAAATAACAATTATTTATCAAAAATAAAACATTATTCATTAACTTGGGAAAATAAAGATAATAAAGGGTGATATTAGAGGCTCTATATGGTTAATCTTGGGGGATAAAAAACAATTATTATAATAAAAAATATTATAAGAATAACTGAATTAGATTAGGACAATAACATATAATGTTAATAAAAAATCTATAAAATATCATAGACATGATTCTTGGTCTAAGGAATTATCATTTAAAAATACATTAATCATAAGAGGGATAAATCTTTATAAATAAATCATAATCCAAAATTCCATGTCATAAAATTATGACACCATCATAGGTATAAAATCCACTTCATATTTCACGTTTATCTACCCATAACACCAAATCATAATGGATCAATCATCATCACTTTTCCAATTGTAGATCAAGCACATTGACTTATTTCCTATAGTTGATCAAGCACATCGAATTTGAAGAATAATTATATCATGAGATATAATTCCTTAACCAATGAATTAGCGGATATATAATTTGGGTTCTATTGGTAACATATTGAAAATTATAAATATTTGTGCTACAATATCATAAAACAATCATCATATCATCATTTCATCATATCATAACCCATTAAATTAAAATGTGTTGGATAAAAATTTCATAATTTCATCATATCATAACCAAAGAAAAATAAATGGGCTCCATATTCATCTACTTATCATACTCAAAAACAATCTAGATAAAGAATAATAATGTTTATATTAGATCACATCCTTGTTAATATATAATTAACATCAAATGATTTCATCATAAATGAAAATTCATTGAAATTATTCACATATTTATTTTATGAGACAAATACCATTTTAACATTGAATAAGCTATTTAAATTTAATAATTTCCCAATATTGCGTAACAAATTTCATTAAATATAACATTTTAACAATGTAAATGATTAGTCAATGTATTTAGTGGTCATAATGGTAGGAATTTCCATTCAAGAAATATATTTTAAACGAAATGATTTCCTTTCACTCTCTTTTTAACTCAAAATTTTCCTTATTTAGAAGATGAGAAAAGTATTCATTTTAAAAAAAATTATAAAGTAAATAATGGGTAATTGTTTTATAAAATACAAATATAATATTAAAAAATTATATATTTTTTATAAAACATTGATATGTAAGAAAAATTATTTTTACTAAAGAGAGATATAATGTATGTCTTCCATAAAAAAATTATTTTTGTATTTTGAGTACAAAAGGGAGGAAAATAAAAGGAAAAAATTTAATCTCAAAAAATAATAAAATTAGAAGTAAAATTAAATGTATTTATTTTATAAGGATCATATAACTTCCTCAATTGAAATTCAATAAAAAAATACTGATTAAAATGGGATTGAAACAAAAATCCCACACCTAATGTATCACCCTTTTTCATACACAATCAATCCTCTGATATAATAAATATATACAAATGATTCTGGTATTATAAAACATACACATATCTATCTTGTAATAGTATTAACCTTGTAACCCATTACTTTTCATGAATTATGTTGATAGTGGTGTTCGAGGAAGGTTATGAAGTAGTTGATGGGAAAAATGAGGTCACGACAAGAAAATAAAAGGATGATAAATTGGGAGTAATTGGTTGCACCACGTAGGATAGAATGTGTTTCATAGGGAGATAGAAAATAAATTATTGGTTTGTGGGATTTTTTTTCTGTTTTTCATCCATTTTTTGTAAGGTTGGGTCATGGAGAAGGACTATGATACAACATTTTGTGTTTTGAGGCCCAAAGGTGTTGGAAGAGTCATAGGATATTGAGAAAATGATTTTGTTATACTTCCATTTTTGAGATGGAAGTTTAATAAAGACCCAATCTAAGGAATTAAGTCCCTTGGTTTGGTTTTTATGTTTCTATTGTGTTGGAGGTTGATACACAATGGATTTAGGATATGGTGTAGCCACCCTTCGTGTGATTGGAATCTACGACATAGTGGCCTTGGTTGTTCCATGGTCCCATCTCCAATATTATTGTATCTAAATCATATATATAGACAATTTTATTAAACAATTCTTTAACAATATAGTAAGATACATGATCTTTACCCCATATACCTTAGTCTTATCTATTTACGTAATTATTTGGTGTGGTGATCTAGGAAGCATCAGGTTCCTTTATTTTTTAGACAGGTTTTAAAACCAAAATCCCCCATATGAACCTTATCATTCTCTTAACATTATTCAAAATTTAATGACATCCATACGGAGTCACATATAGTTCATTCAACAACCATTCATTTTCATTATACCCTAGCCACATGGGATTGATCTTTTGTGTTTTTAGGTATGTTTTGTTTATTCCCTTTCAATTATTTTCTGAATATTCATTAATTGGGATGATTGTTTTTATGAGAAACTTGGGGTTTTATGTTTATTTGGTGAGGGATTATTTGTACTTTTTTTTATATTTTGATAATGGTTTTTCTTTCATTATGGTGTTTTTATGTTTTCTTCCTCCCAACCAACTGTGTTAAGTGAATATAAAATCTCTATTTGAGGTAGGGGATCCATGATTTGTCAAATATTCTTATCATTCAGGTCGATATATTTTCATGATATCATTGATAAGATGGTATACACAGGAGAAATGAATATGATGAAAATATTTAATTCAAATTTAAGGGTAAAGGTAAGGAAATGGAAGGCCTTACATCTTAGGATATTATTGATATTGTGACTGTATAAGCTTAATTCCATGATAAAAATCATGAATATCTGGGGATTTGATTATTTTGTGGTCGTTGGCACTATTAAACAATTTTTTATGTTTTTCTATTATAATATTGAATAAGAGTACCTAATCACATATCCAGTTAATAAATTGGTTTCCCCTGTACATTCTATATTGTGTGTGAATTCCCTTGAATAAATAATGTAATGTGATGAAAATTCTATTTTCTAAATATAAAATAAGTAAAGTTAATATGAGATGTATCAATAAATGATTCATGGTGGTGTGAATTTAGTTTTTATGTATGTTTGTGGTGTGATGGGTAGTATTAACGAGATTTGGTAATAGTATATGGTTGTTGTGACAGGGAGGTGGTCATGGAAATGAAATAGTTGTACAATTGGGTCATTTGGAATGAGAAAGATAACCGGTTTTTGTGAAGTTCATTGTTCATGTTTCCCAGGTAGTAATGAAATTTATTTTCATTGAATAATTTAAATGTATTGGGTTGAAATGTTTTATAAATATTTGCAATAATATGGGATCTGTGGTAAAATTTCGTTGAAGTTTAATGTCAAAAAATTGGTTGTTCAATTAAAAAGGTTAGTAAAAGGGAAATAAAATAATTATATTAAATTATTTGGAATATATTATAGATTGTGTAATGTTTCATGGTGTGTGGTGTTTCTAATTTAGAGATGGTTATGAAATACGATAATATTGTGAGGATGGGTGGAGGTTTTGTGAGTTCGATACTGCTTTTGTTAGGAACATAAAGGTTAGGACATTGTTTCAAAATTATATACAATTTTCATATTTCCTATTATTTATAATCACAACCCACCCATGTCCAACACTCTTTATAGACAACAATATGTTTGGGGCTGTTTTTCCCAATATCTTAATCGCGAGGATAGATGGATGGATACCCACTCCTCACTTCTCTCTCTTCTAATAAACATCAACAAGAATGGGTTGTGATGGTAATTACTCAAAAGAGAAGTGTTGAAATGTTTAATGAAATATTTTATAGTGGGGGTTTTCATAGTAGGAGTACGGGATATGGTTTATGTGCTTCATGTTTAGGACACCATACTAATCTAATTATAGATTTGACGTAATTGCCTAGGTGTCACCAGGTGAGATGTGATGTCTTATGATGTGAAGGACCGGGTTTGTGTGGGTAAGATGTTATGAGATATAATGTGATGGGATTTGATGTGACATGACATGTTTCTGTGGTTAATATGTGACATTATATAATCTGATGGCCCATGTGTGTTAATTTAGGGTTTATATACTAAAACAATAAGAGATCCTGGATGTATGATGTTGGTGTGTGATAACATCAAATAAGTGGGAAAGAGGTTTCTATAATATATTTATCGATATGATTCTTATTATTTTATAATACTTGGATGCGTTCATGGGTGAGCAAGCCATGGTGACAATGATTTTGGTTAGAATAACTTTTTTGGAATTGTTGGTTCTACTATTTCCTCATTGGTGTATTTTTATGATCCTTTCATTCGTTTCTAAAAGAATTTGGGAATGCTCCTTTTTAATGTAAATTTATACTATCCCAAAGTATATAAAATCTAATTTTAGGTTTCTTGGAGATCTACGTAAAATATAGTGGGAAATAATAACTTGGACTTTTGGAGTTACTATTATTTCACTACTAAAAGTCTATTCTTCTAGGTATTTTTTGTAGAATCATGTATTTTAAATTTTATATATTCATTGGGGATGTTTTTGGTTAAATAAGTTCATATTATGTGATGGAGTTTATTTATAATTGAAAACTATCTCATAATACTTTCTTTTTAAAAATTATATTACATTAAATATGTGATATTTTTATGACCATGAGGGTAATATCTAATATAGAGGCTACTAGAGGCTAGACATAGGGGTCATCATCCTTCTTAAATAATTTTTGAACGAGGTGAGGTACCATTAGAGGACTGGGGTCATGAAATAATGGTATAAAACTTATTTCAATGGGATAAGATAGAGATTATAGTTAGAAATATTGAGTATTATAGGGGTAGGTTGGAAAATAGTCTTAGTGGATCAACATGCATGACATAATCCATTCAATACTAGCTAGGAAAATAGTTTTTAAATCCCCCCATGTTGTGAGATAAGGATTCTGAGCCTATTGAATGACCATGTTAGTTGGAATCACATGTTGTATAGATACATATGTTAGGTAGATGCATTAATAGGGAGATGTTTCTAGTTTGAAATGGGGTTTTTATAGAAGATAAAATGATTTAAACGAATATTAATAAACTTATATAGTATTGATATTAGTATATAAAATTTATAATTCTCTCTATTTCTCCTTGTCGTCATCCATATGTGGTTCAGGTAGTGGAGGTTCAACAAGATGGTCAATTTGAACTCAATAGTAATAATCTAGATAAGGAGAATGATCTTTAAAAAATAATTTCAAGTGCGTTTTAGTATAGGGATTTGGGTTAACATGACATAAAGTATTCGATCTAGAGGTAGATATCTTGTTGGAGGAGATCCAGATCAACTTCCATTTGATTCAACCTTTGATGAAATACTAGGTCCCTTTTGTAATTAGTCATATTTCTTACGTTTTACATCTATAGTGTAAATTTTATATTGTTGAATATAAGGATTAATATTATTCATGTCATGAATTTCAAAAAGTGATACCTATAGAGTTCTATTCATTGACCATGAAGGTAGTTAAATGGAATTAGATTCCCCAACTTTATAAGAGGAGTATGTTTTTGTTGGTGTGGGAAATAAGAATAATGGAACATTTAAATTTCACCATAGATCTCTTTCTTGATGAGGCATCCCAAGCGCAACATCTTTAGGAGGCACTATGTCCTTCTATCTAGTATTCTCGTACTCAATTTATATTTACAAAATATAAGGAGGTTTTGAATAATTCCAATTTGATTGAAATATAAACTCATGAGATTGTATACTGTAAGTGCTGAACAAGTAGGGTACATCATGGAGTAGAGCTTTCAGGGAAAGGTCTTAGTCACTAGGGAATTCCTAGATTCAACTAGTAGGTTGTCAACCTATACAATTTTTTTCATTCTTTTTGGAAAAGTGGTTTTATCTCTAATATTAGAGGACTTATTCATGAATATTGTTTATATAATGGTGGTGTACATCGTCATAAGTAGTGACCAATTGTTCTTAGAACTCAGTACGGTGTATGTGGTTTGGTTCATTATCAACCTGAGCACGAGCTTCCAATGAGGAAATTTTACCATCATGGGATGTTGTCTTATTCTCCACTAATATAGGGTGGGGTAGGAGGAGGTTGAAAATTGGATGTTCCTCATTATCATGTACCTCCAATTTGGAATTTACATATATTTTTTCATCAATAGAGAGGCAGTGGAAAAGGGAATGGAATGTTTCATGTAGTAGATGAGGTAAAACAGGAGGGGCTAGAGATTATTAGAGGTATGATAATATTTTCATATTATCTTGTTTGTTAAATTATTTATTTAGGATCATTAAAATATTTTATTTCAATAACTATATTTTGTTCTCTGTAACTAGATGTAGAGACGATTACAATTCCCCTAGTGTTGACAACAATCACTAGTGTCCACTCCATCTTCTTTTTATGTGTATCTATGTTTTTGATGGGAGAGGGGGACCCATCAATCATATGAGGATATCTAATTGTATTATTTATAGTTTCATGAAGTTATTATCAACATAGATTTTTTCTATTTAATGAGTTATATTATATACTCATTCTAGAGTAGATTCATATTCTCAAATATATATGGTATTCATGGGGATTTCATTGGGGGTGGGGGTTTCAAGTGTGAAGTAGATTTATGGGGGTCCATCATTATTTGGTGGATGAATATTATGTGTAATTAGTGAATATTAGGGTGGAGGAGGATTCCAGGGTTTTTAGGTTGTTTGATTATTTTTCATGAGGAGGTTGTGATGCTACAACCTAGACATGATTTTGAGGTTGGGATATACTTGAATATTGATTCATTAAAAAACATTATGGATCCATATTATATGGAACATTATACATTATAGATGATATGGATTCATATATATGGTTTTATAATAAACTTTTTTAAATGGTTTAGTGTGTCCCCTAGGGTTCCTATAATGTTATTCAAAAATAAGGAAGATGGTTGTCTAAGCTATGTATTGAGTACCAAACATTTAATCTAGAGACAATAAAAAAACATTAAGCTTTCCTAGTGATGAAAAAATTCAAACTAGTTTAGAGGAGAAAGTATATTCTCTAGGATTTATCAATGGTCATGATGTCACTAGTTTATTGTTAGGAAGTAGATATCTTGAATACGACTATAAAATGTTGCAATAGGACCCTTGAGTTCATGTTCATGTCGTTCAATGTCAGGAACATACCATATCTGTTCATAGGGATCATGAACATTGTTTTTCTGGGATTCGCTGGACAATTATGTTGATGTTTTTATCAATGAAATATTAATTAATATGATGTTATTTAACGATCATGATGATCATATTAGAGTTTATTTCTAGGTTCTAGGACACCACTGGATCAATGGAAACATGTATAAGTGTATTTTCTAGACATAATTGCTTAATTTCTTGGGAATGTGGCGTCTCATCATGGTTTGGATATGAACCGATCAATGAATGAGGATTTTTTTATTGGATGGATACTATGATTGTGGAATACAATCACAGTTATCAATGTCTATCAGGTTATGGTCAGTTGTAAGGGTATTATTTCTCAAGTATTGTGGCTCTTTTTAATGCTATAAGTTATAAATAACTAATTTTTTTTAGATTCATCAATGTTAGAAAGTGTTTGAAAACATAATAGGGGATTGATTATTATCATGTGCTTCATTTTATAATGGAAGGGGTGTTGTTTGAGGTGATTTTTGATGTTATTAGTCTGGTTTTGGGGTGAATCTTGATGTAGAAAAAGGTAGTGATCTCTTACGTTTAAAAAAAGTTACATCACCTATAGAATAACTATTACATTAATGATCTCTAGAAATTAGTGGTTATGCTTGACCATTAGCTATGGTGAAATTACCTCATTTGGGATCAATTTATGGTCATAATGTATCATAAGAGATTGAGGTATATATATTCTCAATGTGACCCAAATATATGAAAATAGAGGTGGTTAGAAATTATTCATGACTATAAAATTAATTTCTCATGTAGATTAGAGAATGTGAATTTTGTGCTTGATTATTTATGTTGGGAGTCATGGATAGATATTATTCATGAGTTTTGAGATGCTTGGATTGTGGTGCAGGGGTTGGCAGCCATTTAATTAAATTTAGGGGAGGTTCATGGTGGAAGTTTCATATTTCATATGAGAGTTATGTATTATCTTTTTTGTTATTTGGTGGAGTCATAGTGGGATAATCAAAGGCAGAGGTGATGTGTGGTTATGTTGGATATGGCAATGCTTTGGAGGGTTGGTCTATGGATGGTCCGAATTTGATGATATTTCCTAAGAGCCTTTTTATTCCTAAAATTATGCACGAGGGAGTCCTTATTTAGTTTCATATCTCACAATTGGGGGTAAACTTAATAGTATCCATGATGTATCATGGTGTGCAGATTCCCATTTTATTCCCCATGATAAAACAATAGGTGGATGTTCTTTTGGGACTGGTGTTTGGTTTTCCACAAGATAATGGAAGAACACTATCTTCCAAGTTATTTTTATAGCCATTGGATATTACCAAGGAGAAGTGGGAATACATATTAATGGAAATCATCAGGTTGTAGTCCTGAGATAAGGATGGTTGTGAGGTTGTCTTGGTAATTGGTGATATGTTGAAGAAACTGGATCACTTCCTAGGGATTAAAGTGTCAGGCACCAGGATTTTTTGGAAAGGAGGTACATAGATGATATTAGGTTGATACATGGAGTTTCAATGTCTATTACCTAGGATCATCATTCATATGTTACCGTACAAGTTTATATAGGATGGTAGGATACTGTTGGTACGTAGTTGTTCACAACAAATGGTTTCCACCATTATATGTACAAGATGATGGAGAAAACTACATAGATATTATAGGATATGTTGCATGTGTGTATATTATTCATCGATAGATCTAGGGAAGTTCACTTTCCCTCTATTGATTTTTTATAATAAATACTACCATTATTTCCTCCGAATGGTCTTTATTGAGGATTTGTAGGATTGTTATTTTTGTTCTCTATTGTGTTTGGATGTTGTTAGGGATCCATTAATTCATTATCATGATGTGGTATATAGAAAACAAGTAATTTCTAGGTTGTTAGTGAGTGTAATAAAGAGGCAGATGGATGATAAAATTCTTAAACAGATCATAGGTGGAGGCCTCTCGAGATTGATGTTGGAGACACTGTATTCTTGGGATTCAACCATTAATGTGGGTAGTGGAGGATTTATTTGGGGAGTAATCTCACAACCTAGTCTTGTGGACCTTTTGAGGTGTTGGTGCACATTATAGAGGTTTTTTATTAGTTGGAACTCCAACCATGATTTGGATTCATTTATGTTGTATTCCACATATCTAAACTATGATAACATAATCATGATGACTCTCATGAAATAGAATAGGGAAAGGATTATATTAGTGAAGACTCAATGTTAGTAGAGAGGATGATATAAATCTAGTATTGTCCAGAGAATGGTTTTATTTGATGGATTGTACCCTTTTTCCTTGTATTGTAGAGGTATGGTGGCCTAGTTGAGAGTATATTGGAGCATAAGATGAATATGTGTTCCTTATTACAAAAGATTTTCTATGTGTTTTGTTTTTTAGTATTTCCTTTTTAATATGATATTTGGACCTTGTTGGTTTATGAAATGTTCTTTATCCTTCATATGTGATTCTTCTTAAAAAAAATTCACACATGTGAAGAGGAAAAAATTGAATTCATAATCAAGACCTTTTTATGATTTGAAACATTTAAAAACCATGCATGAATGAGAGATCCAAAAAAGGTTATAAAATCATGATGCATATAGGTGTAATATTATATGTAATGTAAATGATGTGGTTGTGTGGGATATTTTGTGTCTGATTTCATCTTTTACCTGCATGTTTATCTTGTGTTGGACTTTTTTGTAATAATATCCTTGAGATGTTTGTTTCCAAATGGTTGTGCGGTCCTATTCGAAACTTCAATTTATGTTGGTTTTAATTATAATGGGTTTGAATTGTTTAATAGGTATGAGATATAATCCTCTGAACATTATAAACCATTAATCTAGGTAATTTTGGTAGTAAAGGTTTCTAAATAAGGATCCATGTTTTTGGAAGGAAAAAATGAGGTTGTAATAGGAAAATAAGAGTATTATCAAGCATTGATGCTTGAGATACGCCATGGAGTTTACCATCTATGGTACAGGGAATCCAGATGCAGTGTGTAGTATTGGTGGAATTGTTTTAGAGAGGATCTATAATTTTATAATGGTTTTTCATCGAATAGGGATATGTCATATCCTTCTATGTTCTATGGCATGAAGGTGTTGGTTGTGGCATAGGAGATCGACGTGTGGTGTTTGGACCTATAGATTTTTTTGGAATGCCTAGGGCATAGAGATCGTATAATTATCATGAAGATATGTTGTTGATTTTTGTGTCTTTTTTTCTAGGCAATTGAATCATGGATATGGGATATGGTGAATCTCACTTCCAATTTATGGAATCTGTAGTATAGTTTCCTTTGTTTTACTATATAATATTCTTATATTTTATTGAATCTTCCATTTTGAGATAGATGTTTTTCTTAGAGTCTTGTTTTTACAAATTATATGTGGTGTAGTAATTCCCCATTCTTCCATAAAATTAACTTTTCATAAATTCAATGGTGTGGTAAGGGGTGGTAACTCAAAAAGTGTAAATTTGATGTATTGAAGATAAGGGAGGAGTGTCCTTTTATAATGGAGGTAGAGGGAACATAAGAAATTTCAGAAAATATTAAAATAATGTAAATTAATCCAAAATGAATATTATTCCGGATGGACATGAATTCAAAGAGAATGAGTCTACTATCAAAAATATATCATCAAATAATATCTATTCACATTTATTCCACTTTAAACCATTATTATTTTATTAACCCCTTCACTAATCATTTTTATCTTATCCATGATAATAACTATGTCAATATTATAGGGATAAAAATTATTCCATGAATGGAAATCGACTTAGAAATTGAACATGTTTGATTTTTTAAATCATATTCCATTCACTTGGCCAATGATAATATTTTTGTGATGTTTAAATCAGTTAATAAATTCTTATTTATTATAAAATACCATTGATTTCATTTTTAGAACTATTAATTTAATTTTTCATTAATATCAAAGTAAAAAAATATAATTGGAATATAATACATTTAAAAATAACTAATATGTTATATTTACCTTCATAATTTGTGGAACATGGTAACTCACTCTTGTTATTTTACTTTTAAAATTTATAAATTTATTTATTTTATTTTTAAATTGTGAAATATTATGTCAACATTGAATAATAATTTAAATTAATTATATAACCACTAAAAATTGGAAATAATTTCCATCCTAAAAAATAATTTGTCCATCAAATATAATTGTAGAACTAAAGTTGTCCTCTTTTTATCAGTGTGTAAAAAACTATAGATATTAAATTCAAGAGAGTGAAATTTTATATTAGTTCTTCTTTAAAATAATAAAATGGTCATAATCATATAAATATGGAACAATGTGACCATATTTTCAAGAATTGGATTGAAATCGGGAATATTGAGTCAAAAAATAGGAAAAGCAAATGTGTTATATAAATTTTAAAGCATTATCCCAATGTTTTTGCACTATTTTATATGTTTACCCATACAGGGGTGACCAAAATACAATATGGTTAAGATAAATATTGATCAAAAAAGGGAAATATATACCAAATATTATAATCATGATTCCAAATATGGAATCCATTTTTCCTGGTTTAATTTATTTATTTGTTATAAATTAAATTTATAACAATTATGTAAAATGTGAGGAAACTCATTTTTAGAAGCAAAAATTACTAGTTTTTTAAAAAAATCTATTTGTATCTCATTTTAAAAAAAATATTAAAATAATGTTCAAAATTTTATTGAATATATTATATATATTTTATTAAAATATGTCTAAAATAATGATTAGTTTATTTTATTAATATAAATTGTCATTTTATGTGTAATAACAGTTTTTAATAAAAATATCAATTTTACTTTCAAATGATTTTTATCTATGTTTTTAAATAGATGACAGTTAATTAATTTATTATATATATAAATTTTAAATAATACATTCAATTATTTTAATTCCCATAAATTTGAAATCATGGTTATAATGGTATACTATATTATATTTTATAGAGCCTTGGGGTTCTATATAACACGATTTATCAATTTCTTTGACGTGATATATATATTAAAATAATTTGGTGCTATATTATACTAAATTAAAATTATATGCAACCTAATAATTCCCTCAAATTATATAAATATTTGAAGAAATATCTCTTTTATCACATTCATGGATTCCTCGGTATCTTCCTATATTTTATGTTTTCTATAAAAATCATTTCTAGATGAGTGGTTAACTTTTGTATCACTTATTTACTACAATCAATAATATAAAATCACTATTCTTTATAAGGAAGATTTAATTTTAGAGATACGAAATTTAAGGTCAATTATAACCCGCTGAGTTTTGAATAATTATTGGTTTGTGTAAATTATTTTTGATTGATTGCTTGCTGTATACACAACACCGAGTTAATATTATGTTACACAGAACATCAGGTTTAGCTTGCGTGTTGTAGAACACTGAGTTATAACAAAACAAAAATATATTATTAATAATATTCAAACAAAACAATTATAAAAATAATCATTTAGTATTTCAATAATAATAATACTAAATAATTTTTATTAATATTTTATAAGGATGACTTATTATTCAATAAATTTTGTATATCCTTCAAAAATACTATTTTCTATGAAATTCACTTTTTTGTTTAATTTTGTAAACAATAATAAAATTATTATTTTCATAATTTAATAAAAAGTGCTTTATAATTTTTTTAAAGTCATATTATCCAAATAATCTTATCATAACATTTTGGTACTTTTCTAAAAATTCACATTTCTTGATAAATAGTGAATAAAATTAATTTTAAATGATTATGTCATTTCCTTTTAAATTGTTTATAATTCCAAACTATATTATTAATAGGTTTTAATTTAAAATTAGTCCAATAATAAATTTATTAATATAATTTTTTGCTTTTTAACCTTTTCTTTGTTTAATGTTTTTATGAAATCATTGTTGATGTCTGAATATTTTCACTTTGATGATATGCTTAGATAATATATCTATGAAATTAATTTTAAATTAAATTCATTCACTTATTTGAATTAAATTGAAAAAAATTGATTCCTTATTTAGAATAATTATAATTTATAATATATAATATTTTACACATAATTTTTGACCAACATTAAAAATGAATATAAAAAAAATCAATTATCATGGTTCAGGTAAAAATGGGTCTACTAGGAGTTAAACCTATAATATAAGGTTTAAAATGGATATACGACTTATAAAATTCATATTTTATGAAAATAGTTATATATTATAATTCCCATTTTGAATTATATAGTCATTTTCCTGATTTTTCATGGGCATGACTTCATTATATTTGATTTTTTGTGAAATTTCCATGTTGTTTCCTTATGGGGGACACCCCCATCTTATAAAAATACAACACCATAATTCACATATTCATGCATATGAAGCCATATATTACATAAAAACATTGTAAAAATGCCTCACCAAAATCCGTATCCAATTTATAAATCTTCTGGTCCTCCTAAAAGACTTACACTAAGGCCCTTAACAAGAGACCCAAAGGATGGGATTCTAAGCGAAGGAAATAGTCTTCACTAAGCTCCTTATTTTTTATAAATATTTTTCACATTGAATTATTTAATAAAATTTAATAATAAATATAACACATATATAGTATATAATTATATTATTTTATGTTATTTTCATGACATGCAACTATCTCCACTTCAATCAAATGGGTTATAAAATCATCGTTTACGTGTTTGGAGGACAACTGCCTCATGAACCGATATCATTAGTTTTTTAATTTCCAACTCTCACAGAATGAAATAATAATGGATTTAATATTTATATATTATTTTTTTATATTATTATACATTATAAATTTCTATATCACACATACCTTCATAATCTATATTATCAGGTATTATAATAATGTCGATTGTGTGTATTGCGGACTACCACCCCATAAAACGATTTCATTCATTCACACATTACATATAAGGTAATATGAATCCATAAATTTAAATATTTGAAATATATGACATTAAAAAGATTATTTAATTAAAATATTGAATTTAACTCCACTTTTTTCAAGATAAAAAGAAAATTTAATCAACATTCATGTGTATGTATGAACAAATATCTCCATGAACAATGTATTTCATTTTATATGTCTAAATATTATAGATCAATATAAATAAATACATTCTAAAAAATAATATATTTTTATCATTTTTAAAAATATTTATTTTTTGGGACCACGATAAATTTTATAGGATAAAAAATAAAAATAATCATGCACAAAAAACAAAGCAGTTGTTGCCTATAATGCGACATTAACATTTAATTTATAATAAATGCATAACAAAATTTCTTAAGTAAATAATATATGGTAATATATATATATATATATTAATGGATAATTAATGGATTTATAATAAAACTATATTAATTATAAATGTGTTTTCAATGTGTACTAATTATGTAAAGACTTGAAGAATGAGATTTCCATCTCAATTTTGTTTATGAGGAATAACGAATATTCACCACATGTTTCTTTTATATGGATTATATAAGAACCATTAATTTATTTGATGATGATTTTACATAAAATTTATACTATTTACATATCCATTTTATTATCTTTCTTCTATGGGGTTGACGGTTCAAAATTTACCTAATCATTAAGGGGTTTTTATCTTAGTTTTTTAAGACAGATGTTATGTTATACACCTATATTACATTATGAGGTATATATACATCACCAATCATAATTAATATCCAGAATTTATATATCTTATTTATATTTTAAGGTTCATTTAATTATTTCCCTTCTTGGTTCTTACATTTTAAAGTCTCTATGTGGTAGAGATTTTAGGTTATAATCTTATCGTTTATCATGATTATTTATAATTATGTTTCTGAGGATAAAATATTATGATAAATTTACAAATAATTATCTTTAGTTTTCATCTCATATGGTTATTTGTGATATTTTTATCTTTTTTTAAAATTTATCAACTTTTTTATGTTAAAATAAATGAGAAATTTAGTTTTAAAAATTACTTTATTTATTTCCCTCTTCAGTTGAAAATCTATTTTCTTATTAAACCAGGTTTTCTAAAAAAATTAAAAATTGTTTCACAACTATAATATGAGTTATGAAATAAAATTTTCATTGATTTGGAATATTTAAAAAAATTAAAATAATATTCTTATGATTTTCTAAACAATTCATGTTTGTATTTTATAAAAATGTGAATCAAATATTTTTTATTGGGTAAAGAAAGAATGAAATGTCTCATTGATCAAACCATCAATTTCAATGAATCTCATTTTATATGTTTTAATTTTTATTTTAAAATAATATGAAATAAAATTTGTTTTATGTTATAAAATTTTTTTTAGAGGAAATGACATTTTATTTAAGAAATGTTTTAAATTATTTTTAAATATTCCATTTAATCATTACATGGTGACTTTAATAGAAAAAGATTTCCAAAATATTTTTTGAATATACATTTTTAAAAATGTATTTCCAATAAATAAAATTCTTCTTCCACAACCATTAATTGTTATTTTTTATTCAAAAAACATTTTTTATATAATATGATATCCTTTGATGTAAATTATTTGAGGAAATTAGTAAAAAATTCATATTCAATCTTTTAATGGTTTTTGTATTTGATGGAATGGTTTTTATTAAACCCATTTTACTTACACAATATAGAGCACTAAAAAATTATAATGAAACCTTCTTATTTATTAATAGGTTATGAACTTATGTAATTATCAAATGATTATCAATAATGTATCTTTTCAACAATATTAGATATCATGAAATGTTTATGAAGCCAATTTCTTTTCATAGGTTATGATATGATGAATGCTTTATGATATTGTGGAACATGTATGTATGATTATCATTTTTGGATGGATGGTACCTATATATACTTGTATGAATTAGGTAAATCTATATAACTCATGATATAAAAAAGGGAAATATTCAATGGGAATGATCGACTATGGGAATCATGTGTGTATTGATCCACTATGGGAAACATGAATATCTTGATCTACTAAGGAAAATAGGTCTATCATGATCCACTATAGAATGTGGGCGTGCCTTTATGACAATGGGAATCATGTGATGAGTCCGGATATGTTATGTTGACGGTCTTGGTAGTTTACTTTGAAATATTAATTATTTTTAAATAGTTATAATGGCTACAATCTTTTAGGACATTGGCTTGTGGTTCATGGTTGATTTATGATGATTTCCCACTCTACTGGCCCAATTTTTTCAAAAATGATAATATTTCATAACATGAACCATGCTTATGATCAATTAATGGTTAAGTATTAATGTTTTAATTTATGTTCACAATCAAATTCCCTTATTCTTATCTCATTACTTTGTATGATCATAGATTTCTATCTATTATTTTTACTCTTAATGAGCATGTGACCACAATGTTTTTTATGTTTCTTCCCCCAAGTTACGAATAAAGATTTAGGTAGGGTTTTCCAAAGAGTATTACTAGTTGAGAAGATCTTTTTTCACATTTTTAATACCCTTCAAGAAATTATAATACTATTTTTCATGTCTCAAATCACACTAAACTATTATAGTCCTTAAGCATGTGTTTATGTAATGTAATTAATCATCATGAAAATTACCTAACGACTATGTTTGATAATCTAGGGTCATTTTAGTTATTATTAGAGGAAATGTTTATTTAAAAATATGAAAATGTTTTGATGAAAAATTATTGAAATACCGAGGGATATTTCTATGTATATTTATAATGATACGTTAACTGATAAGTATATAGATGAGTGATAGTATTGGAAAAATATTCTCAAATTTTGTTAATGTATAGAGTTAGTTATTTTCAGGAAATTAAATCCCTGTATGTATATAAAAGTGGATGAGGCTGTAGAATAGAGGTACCTAAGGGTAATAACTATTAAATTGGTGCATTTAAGTGGACTTGATAATCGCCCGGTGAAAAAATGGGTCTTAATACATTGTTTGACACTCTCAAGGGATATTCTAGGGAAATTAATAAACTCGTCACATACCATCATTGAAAATTTAAATATATGAAGATAATGGATGACCTAGGTTTACCTAATGTGTAATACATTTAAAATAAGGTAAGTCATTTTTCATGGTTATGTGGTTTTAATCAGTGATTATTGTATTTTAGTCTATGTTTTTTTATTTTTCTTAATAGATGGGAAAATGAAATATATTAACATTGAATGTAGGGATTAGTTTTCAGATGAGTACCTATGTGGTTTGATGACTAGTGTGAAATACATTGTTATTATTCTTACTATGTGATCACCTACCCCATAAAAAACTATCAGACTCACTAAAGAAGATAATGATAGAGTTTTTTTTGACATATACGGTAATAGAATATAGTTGAATGAATACAAAATATTCTATTTTTAAAAAATGTGGATGTAATAAATAATTGGGATATCTAAAAGGAATAATAATTTGTTTTATGTGTGGATACAAACAATATAGAGTGAATAATTTTTATAGAAAAATAAAAAATCAATTAATGAAATTCAATGTAATACTCTTCTACCTATAATATTTTCAATTGATTAATGTCTTAATTATGGAATTTATGGGAACTATGAAAATCAATTTTCTAGGGGGAAATCTCATGAAGTGAATCAGAAAGGGGTATGAGTAATGGTGATTGTACTAATGATAAAGAGACAATAAATGACAAATGAAAGTAAAGTGGTATTATAGAATAAGATGATAGAGATTAGTTAATAGTTTAATAAGGTAGTGGGATGATTTAAGTGTTTATTTATTATAATTTACTAATTATGTAATAAAAATTAGGATTTTTTTGTATAATATTTTCATTAAGGATTACAAAAAAAGATTAATGGTGATGATGACATAGAAATGTGATTTAATGGAATGGAAATAATCCTTGAAAACACAATATTTTGAGAAATATAAACATTAATATATAACTGATTATGAGATAATGATATTGGCATAATGAAATGATTTATTTGTGTAAGGAATATTTGATAGTACTTATTTTCGTGGATACAATTAATGGTTTTTAGACCAAGTGGTATATGGTTTCATTGTTGGAGTTTACAATATTTTTGTATTTAATAATTATATCCAATAATTTGTGGTTTTATTCATTAAATAAGGAAGTATTTTTGTTTTTACCAACGTTTTATGGTAATTTTTTCTTTACCAAGATTCATGAAAATAAATGACTACGATATTCACTTATTTTTTATATTGAAATCAAGAAGTTACATTAAAATAATTCAATTATTAACATTATGTTGATTTAGAGAAATATAGTTACCTTATTTATAAAGATTAAATTTTTGAAGAATCATAAGGTTAAACATTTATGGATGGTTTTATTTTTAACTTTGGATGAGGTCTTGGGATTATTGTATTACTTCACCATATGATGATTGATCAATATTGGATAACTTGTACATACCATTTTTTGGGATGATAAATAAATATAGGTGAAATTACATAAAATTATATTTATGGTTCAAATTATCCATTTGGGTTTCTAGAATAAAAATTCACATTCATTTATTGGAGTAAATATGAAACGGTAGTTGATCATGGACCAACCAAAGGGTGAGATTTTACTTCTAACAAGGAATTAAATTAATTAAGTATATCATCTTGTGAAAATTATTCCCCATTAGAAAAGGAATCATGAATTAAATATAGTCCTATTTTATAATCAATTTTTATAATATCAACTACCTTTTTCATTCCAAATTTGGTTTATGGTTTAATGGTTGTTAACTCTATCTAAATCAACCACTTTACTATGATTAATAATTTCTATCACTCTTAAAAATTATATACTCTATTCATCCATGTCATAATATCCACATTAAAACTATGTTATCCTATTTGGAAACCTAATTATGTGTAAAAATATATATCCCTTATGATTCGAACATTCAACTTCATGGGAAGTTAAATTATTTATTTGTATGATGTGGGATTCTATTATGGACTTTTTAGATGTTAAAACATCACTAACTGAGAAAAATTTTGACGGGGAAATTCATATTAATTGGGGGTAGAATGATACACCCCAATTTTCTTTGAGTTATTTTTTTGGAAGAAATTATATTTCTATTATATCTTGTTTTCTACACAACATTGAGTTACAATCATGTTATAAAAAACATATGGTTTGGCTTCTATTGTATATGATATTTAGTTATAACTAAAACTGCCATATATTAATAATATTATTCAAATATAACCATTATATCTTATTTATTATACTTATTGATATAAATTTTGAATACATATTTTTAAATATTACATATATTTAATATATATTATTTAATAATTTATTTATTTGCAAAAATATATATTTTATCTCTAAAAATTATTTTTTATCTATTTTTGTGAACAATAATAAAATTATTTATTGAAATATTTAGAAAATTTTTATGCTAAAATATAATTATTTTTTAAAATAATCATATAATAAATATCTTATGGTGGTGTTTTTATAATTTTATAAAAAGATTATTTTTTTGATGTATAATGTAATATACTGAAATTTAATTGAAAATTTAATTTCTCATTTATTTTTTTTAAATTTGAAACAATATATTAGTTTTTTTAAAATTAAAACTTTTCAATAATTTATCTTTTAATTCAATTTATGCCCTTTTAATAATTTTGAAATTGAATTTTGTTATAAAAACTGGAATTCTTTTCCCATTTTCTCTTTGTAGACTCTCTTTCTCATCGTGTCTAGGAGATTAATTTTATATTAAATTTTCTTTCATAGGTTAATTAAAATATAATATATAGATTACATTTCTTAAATAACAGTAATTTATATGATCAATTCATTTAAACAAAAATTTTGATCAAATTTAATATTAAAAATAGTAACAATTAATTGTCTTGGTTATGGTAAAAAATGGGTTTACCTAGTGTTAAACTCATAAAAAGAGATTTTAAATGACTTTTAAACTTGTAAAATTTAATTTTTATGACATTATTTCTATATTATAATTATAAATATCAAATATCTAAACTTTTGGATACAAATTTAATGGGAATGAATTTATTATTTTAGATTCATTTGGGAAATTTCCATGTAGTTTCCAAGTGGGTTCCTTTCCCCACTTATAAACGGCCACCACCTCACATCACTTATTCACTCATATAAAGCCATTTATTCTTTTATTACCAATAAAAGCACCTCCCCACATCCTTATACATATTATTTCGATTCTTATCCTTAAAAATGACCAACTATGGGGACGTTGATAAGTGATCCAAAGGAGGTGCATCTAAGATAAGGTGGTTATCTTCAATTAGCTCCTTCTTTTTAATTCTTATACTTCCACCTAAAATTTGGTATTATGACTTATAATTTTAAGAAATATAGTGTTTAAAATATTATTATATTTATTTATGTTGTTTTTATTTCATAAAACCCTCTCCACATTCCCCAAATGGGTTACGAAATTATCACCCATGTGTATAGTGGAATACCGCCTCACAAACAATGACATTAGTTTCTTTATTAATATATCTCATTCAAGTAAATATTTATTGATTTATTATTTAAATATTAAATTAATTGTATTATTATACCTATTTTATTATTATATCACGCATACCTTCATAATCACCATTTGTTTGGGAAACGATAATATTGCTCATGTGTATAGTGGATTACCGTCTCACGAAGTAATGTGATTCATTCATGCATTAAAAAATTGGTAAAAAGGATTTTTCTAATGACAATATCTGATATATAAGAAATAAAAAAGATTCTTTAATGATAATATACCATTTAATGTTCTTTCATTCAATTCGAAAAGAAAATGGAAACAACATTCATTTGTATGTAAAACCTACCATCTCCTTGAACGATGTATTTCATTTTCTATATATAAAATTTAATTTAGCATTATAAAACATATATAATGAATATATAAGATATTTATATCATGTTTATAATTATATAGATGATGTAATTATGATCAATGTAAGAGGACCAAAAATATTAAATCAAAACATACATGAATACAAAGCTGTTACAACACAAAATGTGACTATAGCATGGAATTATTATCCAATGGTTAATAAAATAACTTAAGTAAATAATTTATGGTATGATATATATATATATATATATATATATATATATATTTATTTTATATATTCATAATAAATAAAAATTTATTATATATGAAGTTTAAAAATGTACAAGGGAAGTCAAGACTTAAAGTAAGGGATTTTTATCACACATTTAGGTTTATGTCAGACCCACCCCATATTAACCTTTTATTTATTTTATATGGTTTATATAAATCCCATGATTTAATTTTATTATTAATTTAATTAATGTCATTTTTAATTTCATAAAACTTTTAATATCTCTCTTTCATGGTGTTTATGTTTCACTTGTTTCCAGATCGGTATAGGATTTCAGTCTCAATTTACCTTCTTTGAGACATATATTATGTTATATATCAATATTACTTTAAGATGTTCATATAAATACAATATGATAATTAATTTAATAAATATATTAATTTTGGTGATATTTTAGGTTTTGTTCAATTATATTCTTTCGTTGTGCTTATGATTCAACATTTCCAAAGTGTTAAAGATTATTTGTTACAATCTGACAATTTTTGTAGATTGTGTATGTTTATGTTTCTAATGATGAAATTGTATGAACCATTTCTATGGAATTCACAAGAATTATTGTATCCTTTGGTTATTCATGTTACTTTAATGTAAAGATACCATTTTTATTCTCGTTAGTACTGAAAATAATTAAGAAAATAATTTTATAAAAATACTACATTATTTATCACTTAGGTTGGAAATATATTTTCATCAAAAAAAACTCAATAAATTTTTTACTATTCTTATATTATTTTGAAAATACATTTTCCAATGTTTGAATTTTTTTACAAAAAATCAAGTAATATTCAAGTTATTTTCCAAGAAATTCATTTTTTTCATTTAAAAAAAATATCAATGGAAAATTTATTTTAATGGGATTGACATGAAATTAACTTCCCTTCATCATGAAAATTATCTTATTCAAAGATTCCAATATAATATTTCTATGTAAATTTTATGTAAAATTATTTTTCACAATGATTTATCTATAAAAAAGTTATTTTCAAAGTGGAATGTATTTTTTCATTAATAAATGAGAGAAATGATTTTTAAATATTAAATAATTATTTTTCAAGGTTATTTTAAAATGATAGGATTTGAAAAATAATTTTTGAATATTCAGTTTTAAAAAATTATTTTTTAATGAAAAGTTTTCTTCCTCGGGAAATGCACCGAGTGATTTATAATTGAAAAAAATTCTCTATCTAAAATGAAATATTTTGATGTAACTAATAATTTTTCAGTGGTGTGTACAAGGATATGATTAAAATTAATTCTTGGAATTTTTTATGTTTATGATGTCCTAATGATTATGAAACATATTTATCTTCTATATGTTATACCATGATAAAAATATTAAGAGACCCTCTTATTTCTCTAGGGGACATGTAATGATGAAACGATGAAATATTTATAAAATCTATATCTTTTCCATAGGATATGATATGTTGAAATTTTTATGATTTCCATTTAATTTAATGGGTTATGGTATGATGAGTATTTTATGGTCATATAGGACACCTATAATCAGATTACCTTGGTAAACTAAACCTTACACCCAAGATGACTGTTATATGGTGAGGTGAAGCAAGAAAACAAAGAAGTAATTGATATAAAAAAACAAGACATGAAACCATAGTATTAAAAGAAAAAAATATATATAACCAAATCCGTACAATCCATGAAAAACCATATAAACTCAAAAGAATGAATAGATAAATATCAAAAAGTCTCCATACAATCAGTAGTCACCTCCAAACCAACCCTAAGAAAAGGAAAATACCAAGGAAGAATATGATATGGTACAAAATTATATTCCCTATACATGTATCCTACAATAAAACAACTACTACCGATGAATATAAAAATTTGTTTGTGAGTAAAATTACCTGTAGGATACCACTAAAAATCTATAAAATACCTAATGAAAAGAATTAAATATGTTCAGTAATTTTAAACAAAAACTATTTTACACATAATTTTAATAAACCCAATTCATTTATAATTCCTTTTCCATTGGGTTTAAATAAAATAGAATCATGTTATCAAACTATAAGTACAAAAATTAGAAGTGTAACAAATAATAAATCATATCGATGTATTAATGGGAAATCAAGTAATCACATATCTCGGAAATAACCTATCATGTTAATCTATGTGATACAACCTCATATTGAACACTAGAGAAATAATCAAATATATAAATAACTATGAGATAAATAAATGTAAAAAAAATAATCTAATATTAATCCCTAGACTTTTGGAAAATATGTATTATACACTCAAGATCCTATATAAATTTAACATTAGATCCATCCAAAATTGAGTACTTCCATTATCAATCAATATCTAAAAGTTTTCCTCTATGTGGTGCTGCACAAACTCAGGCTACACGTGACACATTCCAAAAATACCCAAGGGTCCCAAGGTTAAAATTTAAAAACAATTTTTTGAACCATAATCACAATTTAATAAAAAAATTCATAGCGATTATGAAAATATTTAGTGTTTAACAACCAATTTCAAAATCACAATTTGTTTTTCAAATAAATTCACAATTTAAAACATTTGACTGTCGAATCAATCCTTTAAAAACACATATCACTTCAAATTAATGAATAGTAAAAAGTAATTTATGATTAACAATAGGAAATTCATTTCATTAAGCCATTTTATAGAAAAACATACCATTAAATGGTATAAACCAATCATTCATCGACAATGGTCATTTGAAAAAACATAAACAGACTTTGGAAGATAATGACTGACACAAAATTGAAAGAGATCATTAGAATACATTATACAATAACAAATGTAAAACCAAATAACATCTAATGAAAAAACCCATGACTAAAGGAAAGAGGAAAGATAAGTAATTATTACCTGACTATTAGAAGAAGAAGCACAACAATGATCAATTACCAAATAAAATGATTATAAAGGGAGGGGACCAAACAAAATCACCAATGATTATCTATGAGTTGATAAAGGTAAGGATGCATGTTGAATGAAATTAAAATTATCCATGCACCACCGTAAATACTACAACTCATGAAATTTACATGGGTTTTAACCATAATCCATATAGTATTATCCATGGAGAATGGAATCCAAATAAAATGAATTTAATTTTTAGGAAAACATTATTTTTGAAAATACACAATTTGAACCTATTACACTGTGTGTAAAACATTAACACTATGAATACATTTCAAGGAATATTCTAGGAAAAAATAAAATGTTTTGTAATACTTACATGGTTTATAATCTACCTCTAATCTGAAAAAACTATTGGTTTTAGTTGAAAAAGACAAATACACCACTATAAACATTCTTCGATCATGGAATTAACCTGAATAATTATTGTAAACATTTATATCAAGATTCAAAAAATTCTAATAGACCAATATCAATAAACATTAGGTCATTTTCCCTAGAAAATTATATTCACCCTGAAAAAGCTGCAAACACACCTAAATTAGGATGATAAAAAAATCACAAACAATGGAGTACATTAAAAGTGTAATAAGGTGTTACAATATCTCCATCATAAATAATTTCTTCCCCCCAGAAAGACCTCTTCTCATTGGACATGACAAAAATTGGGGCCAAAACTTCCTAATAAAAAATTCTATCTCCCTCTTATTATAGGTATCCCAACCTTACTACCACAATACCTATATAATAGGAATCATTTTACCAGGCAGTACTATCTTTTGGAGATCCACAATATGAACTAGATCCTCAAACAAAGTGGTGGTAATCTCATGATCATTATACTACCATCCAATAACATGGAAGAGATCTGATACATACCTCCCTTACTATGATATAAGAAACACATCATGTTTAGATAATAAATGAGATGATAATTCCAACCAATATGACACCTTACCCAATCATCCAATTATCTCAATGGGGACCAAAAACATTGGTGTCGAATTTCCTTGATTACCCAACTAATGATATCACGTGAAAGGTAAGACACTATTAAAAATCCTACAACCAACCTCAAACTCCTACAGAGGACATAGATGGTCTGAATATTTTTTGGATGACTCTATATTATGCTCATTCTCCTATTGATCAACTGAACCTTCTCGATCATCTCCTAAAAGAAACTTGGTATAACTATGAAACCCTCTCCTAACTCTTCCCAACGTAAGGGTGATCTACATGGTTTCCGATACAATTCCTCAGTGGGAACTGTCCTAACTAAGTCATTATAAGGTTTTCTATTTGGAAACTAATACCGATGAAAATTCTTTTCCAATGATCCACCAATATCAATCACAATGCTTATATAATATCCTTAATATGTCTATATCAGCCTATTTATATATATTCTTATATAGATTATAATTCATAATCAATCCTATATAAGAACCCATCACCTCCAGAAATATGTTCCAAAACATTGATATATTTCTTGGTTCCTTATAAGATACAACCGTAGAGGTAACATCATGAATTTTAAAAAATCTATCAGACATACAAGTCCCCAAGATGTTCCACCTTGTTTTCCTTTGTAATAGGGGAATGCACCAATTTATTGAGTCATTAAATGATCACCCAAATTGAATCCTTATCACTAGGAGTATGTGTAAACCCAGAATGTAATCCATGATTGTATGATCACACTTATATGCTAGAATAGGAAAGCGATTTAAAAAACCTATAGGTCTCTAGTGTTCTTCATTTACACTATGAAATGTTATATAATTTAATTCAAAATCATAAAATGATCACCTCATCCACTACCCCTAGTACTTTCATCTCATTCCATGATACATCTTGGTAACCCTAGGGTGAATATAACAAAAATAATGGAGTCCACTTTCTAAAAAATCCTTTCTCAAGGAAACATAATATCCAATCATCCATTAAAGAAAAAAATAAAATTGGGAGACCCAGATCGCTATCCTAAGGTCTCACCATCATGACAAATTTCACTAAAGCATTGGAACATGGATTTTTTCACCTCCTTGAGCCAAACAAGGTCAATAAAATACGAGTCATCTTTTATCAAATCCATGAACACTTTTCTACAATCCTCTTCCACTATCATTACCATTATGGTTAAAAATCACTACAGACCACTTCTAAACATATTTATTCACTACTTGTGTCAGTAATTTTTTACTCTAAGAATCAGAAACCACATTTACATTACCAGGGTTAACGAAATATCAAAATAAAAAAATATAAGGATACTCTATCTAGTATGTCTATCACTAATTTAGATTTGTCTGAGTAAAAAAAATATATCTGACACTTGTGATCAAAATAAACTCTAAATTACTCACAAAATATGTAGTGATTCCATATTTTGAAGGAATTTATGACCAATTACAACAAGAAATCATGTGTGGTGTATATCATCTCATGATGGAATAACTAATGTGAGCCCTATACCCCATCTCGTTTCCCCTACATAAATATAAAACCCAAAACAACACCGTAAGAATTAAAGAAAATATCTTAACCAGATCCTAGATACAGATGAATCAAAATTTGTGTTGAAGTCAACCTCATATTCATATCTTAAAAATATATCTAATAATTGTGATTCCATTCAATATTTATTCCCTTAAAAGTAAAATTATTAATCGATGATAAGACAATAAAGAAATATGGAATAAGACACCTATATTAACCGACCATAACCAATATTATTCAAATCTCAAGAAAAATTATGGGCTACTCCCAGGATATAATTTAATGTATCATTCTATGATCCACTAATATTAAAATATCATTTATCACCTTCCATAGAAATTTAACTTTTTAAATCCATAATCACATTTGGAGAGCATACCATATAGATGATGGTCCTTTATGATTTGGATAACTACATCCAAATTTCCCGTCTATTATTTCTCTAACATATAATATACCAAGATATCATCAAGTATGATAATAAAATAATAGACAATGAAGTGATGCAAAAAAAATTTCATCAAATTAACAAACACTACATGGGTGATAGTCATACAAAATGTAAAAACTGGAAACTCAAAATGATCACATCAGCACCAAGACACTATTTTTGGTATATCCTTTTCTTTTACCTTCAGCTAGTGGTATCCTAACCATAGGAAAATATTTGAAATCCCACAAACCCCACTATGATGCACATTATGGTCCTAAATCCTATTAAAAGAAAATTAGTTGTTCACTGTCACCCAATTCAACTACCAATGGAAAATAAACAGTATAATAATATTTATTCCCTCTTATAAAAAATGTTATGTGAATCCCATAGTGAGACTCTTGGGAAAATAAATCCTTTAGACTATAGGTCCTCGTGTTGGACCTTAATATCTGCAAACTCAATATCTCCATCCAATGTATTGGAATAAAAATTGGTAACTTTCAAGGGATTAGGTAAATAGTAAACAGAACCTCTCACTAGGTTGGTAAACCAGAAAACCCATCTAGAAATACCTTAGGGTATGCATTCACCCCTACAAGAAATCGAAAAATCCATCATGGGTCAACTACTTCAATAATTACCTCTAACATCTAATATTATATTACCATGGTATAAGGAACAACACACCCATCCCTTTCTAATATGGAGTCCACCTCACCTTAAAGGACATGTGTGAACCCATCAATAGATAAGAACAATACTAGATGGTGATAAAAAGATATTTAGACCATAATGTAGATCATATAAACAATAATAATAATCAAGTAAAATATTTCAATATTAGGAACAAAGAAATACCATTCTATCTCACAGCCGGATATCATCAACCAACACTAGGTAATATTCAAACCTTGTTCTAGACTCACAAATGCATTGAAATATCTGGCTAGAATGACATATGTTCTGAATAAAATCCTAAAATTTCAACTAATTTTAATGATATAAAATAACGGGTTGCTCTTGTATCAAACTAATCCTTAACTATATAAGATAAAATAAACACCATACCTCTAATGTTGTTGGACACAATTTAGAATCCTCTTGCACATACACATTCACATAATGACATCTGGACTTATCCCCATGAAAAATTCCATTGGCCTGAGGATTTGACCCACCACCCATTGAAGAATAACTATGATCCCTCAGTGAGAGTGGATCATTCCTTATATCCCTATTATATCCTTTTATAGAAAATATTTATATGTACTGATAATCAACAATTATAATAATTACTCTTGGCCTCTATTCTATTAGGGCTAGTTTGACTAGATTTTCCACACTCATAGAAAAGCATATTCTAATTTCATGATAAATTCTCTAAAAATAGTCCTAAATATAATAAACCACCCTTACACATTCTTTTCATGCTAGAAGATACACCCTGGATAACAACTACGCCAAGTAATGTTTTACCCAAATGTTTCTTACAAGCTATGCCTACCTTAGAAAATTATGCCTTTTAAAATTCATCCACAATGGTCAGAAGGAAAATGAGAATAAACATCAATCTATTATCAGGCATCAAACCTAACCTAAACTTCTTATCCTTAATGTACTCGTAAGTGACAAGATCTGGTTCCAAATGCACCAACCCAACAAAATGGGTAGAGTACTCTATAACTGTATTCTCCCCTAAATCTAATGTTAGAAAAAAGTAAGTCGTTTTGACATATAACATTTTGTGGTAAATTTTATGATTATAAATTTTCATTATGTAATCCTAGGTAAGGATCTCTTGAAACATATCTTTCACAATAGATCCCCACCATCCAATTATTTATCCTTGGAGCTAATACATGGTAAAACCTACCTTCATTTGTTCATGAGTCTTCAAGAAATAGAATGTCCTCCCAATCCTCTCAATCCACTCCTCAGATTACTATGGTCTTTTATAACCCTTCAATATTGGTTTAGAATTATTATTAAACTCATCCCCACAATCCACCACACATCATTGGTTCTCAACACCCACATAACAAAATTCCTCAAATGTGTTTATAATAGATTTTGGAAAAGACTATTCCATTAAATGATTAGCCTATGAAACCTATTTTCTATATTTCCATATTGGATTTTTTAGATCACTTATTGAATTAATTATCTAGTAATCACAATACTACAACTAGTTATATCATGTTTAAATTCAAAAAAATCATAGTACTACATTCAGAAATGAAAAATTATTTAATAAAAAATTATTTAAATAAATTAAGAATCCATATAATATAAGGAAATTTCCATAAAGGAATAGGCCAATTAAAATAAAATTCATATACAGTTCATTCAAATTCCTCTAAACCCCATGTCTCAAACCTGTTAAAAATTCCCTACCCATTAATGAAATCATTAGTATAATCATGTAGGTGAGCTAACCACCCCCCTTTTCTACACACACTATCCATATTTTGAAGGTCCGAACTCCTATATATGGGAGATATATGACCAATATTTGGATGTTTCAACATAATTTAGGGCAATCGTTCCATAAAATATATATTTTTAATATATACACCCAAGTAAACCAATCATTACACCTAATCCAACATTCATGTGGTAGGTGAAACACAAAATATTAATAATTCTTTCCTATAATGAAACAAAACATACAACAAAAGTACTTGTCGAAGAGAAATATAAGAAAAATCCATAAAATCACATCCAAATTATATAAACTCAAATGTATGAATAAATAAATACAAAAAAGTCTCCATGTTAACATTATTAAACACAAAACCAACCCGAACATATGGTAATGATCAAAGGAGAAGCTATCATTCTATAAGATTCCATTCCCATTACCTGTATCCTAAAATAAAAAATGTAAAAAATCTCAATGTAAAATTTAGGGTGTTATCAAAATTCCTTGTAGGATTCCGCCATTGAATCTATATAAGCATTAATAAAAATAATTCAATAGTTCAAGATTTTTTTAAAAATATTGATCAAATAATATTCAAATATCCAATTCATTTGTAACTAATTTTCTATTTGGGTTTTCATAAAATACATTGATATTATCAAAATAATAATATGATAGGTATGTATTATATAAATAAGAAATCATATATATTCAAAAATAGGGAAAAAAGTAAACCAATATCCCCAAAATAACCAATCATGTGATGTTATGTGATAAAACCTCATATAAAACCTATGGGCAACAATCCATGATAAAAACAGCTATGTAATAAGTATCCATAAATGAAAAACACTTCTTATTTGGAAATATCAAATTGTAAAATACATACTATATAGAGAAGATTATAAATAATAATTACTGTATTTCAGACTAATATTGATTCCTTTCAAACTCCATCAATAATTAAAATTTTAACTCCTATTGTTTCCACACACAATAATGCTCCCTGCATCTCTTTCCCAATTCACCCAAGGTTCCCAATGTGAAAAATGTCTAAATAAATTTATAACATCATGCTCCCAATTTTATAAAAAAAATTCAATTCCAAACCAATCATATTTAGTGTATCAAAAACAATTTTCAAATCATGAAAATACATTTTAAAAGAAAAATCATTTTTGATTTTTTCTTATTCTAATAAATCTGGTATAAATGTGTATGAATTCCAATAAATGAACAAACCATTGGAATTTAAAAATAAAAATGAACAACTCATCCCATTAAACCATTTTATAGAAACACATACCTCAAACTGGTATACAAATAGCTACCTTCATCAATGGTTATTGAAAACCCTATGAAATGCCTTCGAAGGTCAAGCCCCCCAAAACATAAGTGGATTAGTAGAAAACAATATCTGATCACAAATATGCAACCTAATCATAGGAAATGTAATATCTATAGAAAAAGGAAATAATAAACTCAAGGAATTTTTACACATAGTAAATAAACCCAGAAACAAAAATGTTAAATAGCCTAATAAAATAATTCAGAAGGGAGGGAACCACACAAAATCACCTAGGTTGAGCTCTATGTCAAGGGAGGTAATGATGTAGGAAGAATGAAATCATAATCACTTTTACACCACCCTAAAACTAAAAAATAGTGATATTTAAAAAACATGTAATCCCATTACATGTTATATAATCCATCAATGCTAGAATCTCTAGAAAAAATGTTCTTTTTTATTAAAAGCAATATTATTGAAAACACATGATGTTAACCTTTTACCTGGAGTGACAAAAATTCATTCCCCATATCATTTTCATGGAATATACATATAAAACAATACATGTAATGTAATAATTACATGTCATGTAATATCAAAGTTGACTATTGAAACTATATGTTTTAAGAAGAAAAAGTAAAGGACCCAACTCTGTGAGTTCTCCAAAAAATTGTAAAGCATAACTATGTCTTTGACAAATTTATAATAGTATTCCATTAATTAAAATAAACATACATCTATTTTTTTATATTTCCAAGAAAAGGCTCTCTATCAACAAGTAGTTTAGATTCGAACCCATATAAGGATATTAAACAAGTTACAATCAATGGTGTTCACGAAAAGAGTAAGAGGGTGTTGAAAAACATATGTATTATTTTCATTATGTGATGGGTGGGACCTATATATCACTCCAATGCACTGGGTAAATCAATATATCTGAGGAGATAATCAGGGAAAATAAGGTGATGATGTTATTCACTATGGGAAATATGTGTGTCAGAATATACTATGGGAAATTGGTGTGTCTTAATCCACTATGGGAAATATGTGTTTCCGGATACATAATGGGAAACATGTACATATTGATCCACTATGGGAATTTTTTGTGTCTTGATCAAAAAATTTAAGTATATGATGAAACTTTATCCATTATATTGATGGTATTGGAAGTTAACCATGACTTATGAAATGGTTTCCAATATTTATGAAGGCACCACACTTTTACGATAGGATAATATAGTTTGTGATTCAATTATGAGGATTTTCATTCATAGGGCCCCTATTTTCTAAAATGAATTTATTTTATGACATGAACAATTTCTATGATCTGTGATTGGTTGGGTATGAAAATTATATGTTATGTTCATGATCACATCCATTTAATTGTATCTTATTCATTCATATGTTCGTAGATTGATATCTCTTATATTTACCATCACTAAGAATCTAATATTACCATTTCATAGGTTTCCTCCAAAATATTATGATTAATGGTTTAGGATTGAAATTACTATGAATAATACTAAGAGATAATATCAATATGGGTGATTTTAAAGATATTTCCTTAAATAAGAATAATATGTTGCTAGTCTCTTAATAAACTAAACAATTACATTCCTCAAGCATGTGTTTTTGTATTGAAATTATTATTCATAAAAAATTAAATAATATCTATATATGATAATACTAGGTCTATATTAATCCAAAATTGATATTATATAAACCAATAATTAAACTTTATAAATCCCAAATCCTAATTTGGAAAATTATTTCTAGTGATTCTCCTTTTTATAGTCTTCATCATAATTATCAAATGATCATCATGATCTTCCTTTATCATTGAATATATAATAATCTAAACTATTAATACTACCATAAACATATCATGGAAATCTACAAAGTCTCTATTCAATAAATATTGGAAGAGTGTAAGAGAATTAATAAGGTCATATGCTAACACTATAAATTAAAATTACCCATACCACATACAAAAGGATATCTTGTGTACGTCCTCTATATTGGCCAACCATTTATGCTATATAGAATGAAGGTAATTCATAGAAATGTTATTATCTATGTGGAATTTATGAAACATGTCATCGATACAGGGTAGATGATATATTTTATGATGCTGATCCTGTTATGGTCCCAATAATCAATGCAAATACATTAACCTATATTTATTTTGAATTGTGAGAATACGTGCACCCCATGATGATAAAATAGGTCAGGTGAATCCCTTATCGTGATTCTACATGAATTTCGTCAATAATTAATGCAATTAAATTGGATATATTTTATAAGGAGTCATTGTTGTTGTTATATCCATAGGTATAAGTTCTCTAAAAACCCCAACATCATGATTCATAGGTAAACAAGGAAACACATTGGTAAATAAATGAATGAAACTATCATAAAATATTAATATTCTCAATTTTGATTTTATAACCAACCATCTAAAAAATATACCCTTCATTATATAAAATTAGGCCCCATAATATAGAAATAAATTAATTTGGAATTTCATATTCATCCTAACATAGATAAATGATCATCGACACATTCTGAATATTAATATGCCTTCCCTTATATGGTAATTAAAATGGGATATATATATATATGGAAACCCATCCAATTCCTAGAATAACAGAATATTAAACTAAAGTAAGGATATTTATTTTCATGAATTGGTTTCCAAAAAACATAAATTGGGGAGGAATAACATACTTGACATGTGACCATCATTATGTTAGGATTTTTCTCTATTAACTGAACATCTAATAATTGAGATAATAACTCTACACCCATTGAAACATCATTATATATAAAATAGTGTATAGAGAAAGATTAAAATAATAAATTAGCTATTATAGAGTGGATGAAATGTATAACTTTCTCCACATATTTCTCATTTCCAAATTTTGAATTCATGATCAAAAGATATTCCCCTTGTTTATTAGTCCTAAGAGGATCTTGATATTGATCTTCATAAAAAACCTTTTATTTTATTTAATTGTTTTATGTAATTCCTACACTCCTTACATATTAATTATTAGATCATAGGTGTTTCATTAGTATGCCTCTTATTTTCCTATATTCCATGTACCATCCAATACATTTACTTTTATCATTCAGGACCATTAGGACACACAATTACACATTTTAATTAACTCCTCAATCCATTCTAGAAACTCTGTTGATTTTCCCTCATTTATAAGATGTAGATGGCTATATTTTACTTCCACCATATTATTTATTCTGGATTTTATTAGAATTAAACTTCTTTTTCTTTTTGTAATGCCCCGACCCCAGCTACCCAGAGTCGGTGCATTACTTCATAACATTGGCATGATCACAAAAGATCAAGTCTCGAAAGACCGATTAGTTTAGTAGCCTTGGAAACACTAGATACATTCATAAAAATTACATCATAAAAATGAAAACTACAATAACATGGTCTCCCTAGTCCACACTCATATCCTCACTGACTATTCTTGCAAGTCAGTCATAATACACTTCTTCACATCTTGGGAAAAATAAAACATTGAAAGGGGTGAGCTCAAATGCTCAGTAAGGATAACAATATAGCGGAAAATTTCATAAGAAAACATAAGCATTTAAGGTAATGTATAACTAAAACAAAAGCCTTATTGAACTTGAACTTCAGCATAATATGGCAAAATTAAAAAAAATAATGCCATTACTTACTCACATGGATATTCTACTAGATGAATAATCACGTGAAATATCAATAACCACTTTCATAATGAGGGAATGTATAATGCCAGACATTCTGAAACACTTTTTCAAGGCCTCGACCAAGACGTCTAAAATGATTAAGGCCTTGGACAGAACCATAAATCAAATTGGGAAAGGGCCTCGGACAATTCCATGTCTAGTTGTCTCATGAGACCTACCGATGCATCGAGGAGCTATAGCGGGCTCCACCCGTCACATATTAAGTCCAATACATTCCTCATATGAATAGGTTTAAATATAACATAAATATTCATATTAAAACTAGCATACGAAATGTCAACAATTTCTCCATAAACTATGGATGGTATAAAAATAACACATCCACAGTCAAATATTTCACAAAATGTTCAATGGAAGTTTTGTATCATAAATCAATTCCAATTAAACTTAAAACCCATCAAAGGATGTTGACATGGATGAAATAAAAGCTATTTGAGAGTAATATCTCTCCTTTTTGAAATCATTTAAAAGTCCCATAATTATAAAATAATACATTTACTTTGAAGATATTCTTATAAGCTTGTTAGGGAAGCTTCGATGAAGTTATAATGGCGGAAAATAGCCGCACCCGCCGTATAAGTTAAAAAAACATTCTTACCTTAAATTTGTCAAAGAGGTCAAAAAGTAAATTGTTTGGAAAACGACGGTAAGATTCCTTTAAAAAATGTATAAGGGTTTAAATGACTTTAACACATTTTCCATTTAATAGTAAAAATGTTTTGAAAGTCATTTTTAAGAACATGGATGTGGATGATAACGAGGTCCTAGTAGATAATTATGTATAAACAACCTTGGATAATGAAGAGGTTGTGAAGTAAACCCTTACCTTGTACGTTTCCTTGGTTGGGGTAGGTTAACCTCCTGTATAATGGTGAAATAATTGTTATTAAATTATACAAGAATCATATACATTCATATGATATCATATATGATCTTTTAACATTGCTTTGTTAACAATATCTTAGATTTATCGTTGTTTCAGGTGTTAACTTACTCATTTTATTTTATATGTTTTGTTACGTAAGTCATGTTTTTAATGGATAGGTTGTATCTTATTCATATCCATAATGATATCATGTCCTTAAAAATTATTTTTAAATCATAAAATGATAATTATACTTGAATGGACACGACGGAGAATGAATCTCATCGCGTTCCTGGAGACGGTAGTCCGTACGTACGCACGAGTGATAATATCATTATTTTGATATTAAAATAATATATAATTGGATAGTATATCATATATACAGAATTATTATCATGTTATATTTATTATTTACATGAATTACATATCATTATTATGCCCATATAAATAATAATATATTGAATAACAATTACACCACGACGTGGAGACGGTAAGCCGTATGTACACACGTATGGTGACATGTCATTCAAATGATGGGTAGAATACTGAATATGGTTGTTCCATATTTATAATAACATCACATTATATAGAATATACTGGAGTTATAATTTTAGAATTGAAATAATAAACAAAGAGGGAGTGGAAGAAGAAAGAAACTTGAAAGATGGTGATGAAAATGTTACCTCTTCTTCGGGTTCTTCCTTTTGATTTGATCAAAATGACTCCTTAGGATGGCTTTCTGACTAAAGTAAAGCTTCTAGGATGAAGGGAGAAAATTTGGGAGAGTATTTGGGCAGAGGTTGGCTGAAAAAAAAGGCTTGAAAGTGTGAATAAGTTGGTAGAGGTGGGGGCCTTTTAAAAGAGGAGAGGAGGGGCTCTTTTGGAAAGATTGAAATGTTACATTATTATACAATGATTTTCGGATTCTAAAGGTCCCACACATATATAACTCGTGGATAAGGTGATAAGGGTTCTAAATATCCTCATCCAATTGGCTTTGGACAAGTGTAAGCCTTGGATTTTGCATTATCTTCTCATTTTATTTAAATCGTTAAATAATGAGGTCATCACTGCATCATAATTATGTCATAAATAATTTAATTTATTTAATCTCTAAAAATTATAAAAAAAATACTATGATGTAGGAAATCTTTTTAGATTTCTAATGAATATTTATAGTCAAAATTTGGACTTGTGTAACCCCACTTAAAAACTGTTTTAGTAAAACAACTCATGTTTGTGTCAATTTAATTTTAACATTAAATAAATATATATTAATGTCATTTTCCAACTAAAGTTGCTCCATGGGGTCACCAAGTTGACCCATGGGTTGTCTTGGTCGGCCATGACTCATCCAATAGGAGTAGGACAAGTGTCATGCTCATCTCATATTATTAAAACATTATTTGTACCTTAAACTACACTAATTACCTCTAATCGCGATTAAGAACATAAAAGTTACTATTCACCAAAAAATTATTTTAATCTCATTGAACCACATTTTACTTCTTAATGACAACCATGTATGTCGGATTTTTGAAAATCAAATCACAAAAGTGGTAATATTTCATTTTAACGAAAAATCAGTTTTTAACAACCACTTAGTGGTTTCACTATTCATCAAAAATTGAAGTTTTTCAGAATAAGGCCAAAATTTCACCCTAAGCTATAATAGATATTCCGAATTCAAAAACGATGTCTATTTTACAAAATTCCAAACATATAAGTTGCATTAATTAATTTTATAATTAATTCCTGCTGTTACAACAAATAGCGTGTTTTTAAGAAACTATTTATATCAAAAGATTAGCAATTGTTTATGTCCAATTTCAATGTTAAATTAATTCTAATGACCACCATTGGATAAAATGGTAAAAATATATTCTAATTATACTTTAAAACCACTAAATAGTATAATTTATCACTATGAATTATTTTGATTAAAAAAGTTGTTTTTAAGTATTTTTCACTATTCATAAAAATTAGAAGTTCTCAGAAAAATACCAAAAATTCAACATAGGGTAATTTCGATATTCCGAATCCAAAAATGAAGTCCGTTTTGCTAATTAAAATTTAAAAAATTTCAAAAAGTAGGTATTAATATTCACAACGGCTAGTTTAATTAGTTGTGGTGTGTGTTAGAGCTCGAGGTTGAGTACAACACACGCTATTGCATTATTTGAAGGGAAACGTACCGTGGAAGCTTGGGGTGTTACATTCTCCCCTCCTTCAAATAATTGCATCCTCGCAATTTCTAGGGTATTACTGCATAAAAAGACTTGGGTGGTTCTTCATCATAAGTTCCTCAGGTTCCCACGTTGCCTCTTCCATTTTATGATTTCTCCACAAAACCTTTACCAGACGAGTCGTCCGATTTCTCAGCACCTGCTCCCTCACATCAAGAATTCTGATGGGCTCTTCGCAATAAGATAGATCAGGTTGTAGTTCTAATTCCTCATATGTAAGTACATGTGTTGGGTCGGGCATGTATTTTCTCAATAGCGATATGTGGAAAACATCGTGAACTTTGGAGAGATTTGGCGGCATAGCCAAATGATAAGCTACAGCCCCAATATGATCTAGAATTTCGAAAGGTCCGATGTACCTGGGACTCAACTTACCCTTCTTACCAAAACGTATGAATCCCTTCCATGGAGATACATTTAGGAAGACATGATTTCCCACCTGAAATTCCAAAACCTTTCTCTGTTATCGGCATAGCTCTTCTGCCTACTTTGAGCTGATTTGATGTGGTTTTGGATTACCTTCACCTTTTCCATTGTTTCTTCCACCAGTTCTGGTCCCACAAGTTTTCTTTCACCAACGTCATCCCAACAGGTTGGTGTACGACATCTCTTTCCGTATAACGCTTCATAAGGTGCCATCTGAATGCTTGAATGGAAGCTATTGTTATAGGAAAATTCTACCAGTGGTAAGTATTGATCCCACATACCCTGAAAGTCAAGAGATCATGATCTCAACATGTCTTCTAAGGTTTGAATAGTCCATTCTGATTGTCCATCTGTTTGAGGGTGATAGGCAGTGCTCAAACAAAGTTCAGTATCCAAGGCCTTTTGAAGACTTTTCCAGAATCTTGAAGTAAAACGAGGATCACGATCAGAAACAATCGATAGGGGTACTCCATGAAGTCTTACAACTTCATTAATATATAATCTTGCTAGACGTTCAAGTGGTAGATCCTCTCGTATAGCCAGAAAATGTGCTGACTTAGTAAGACGATCAACAATGACCCATATTGCATCATTCCTTCTAGGAGTCTTTGGTAGTCCCATGACAAAGTCCATCGTAATATTATCCCATTTCCACTCAGGTATGGGAAGAGGTTGCAATACTCCACCAGGATGTTGCCTTCCAGCTTTCACTTGTTGACAATGTAGAGACCCGTATCTTGACGTACATGGACGTTACATTACTTTTGCGGAATACTTAGTACATAACAAAAACACACACACAAGGATCGTAATAGTTTAGTGTCTTTGGAAACTCGGAACGTAATCTTCTAATCGTGGTGAAAGATCTTCAATATCTCCCATAAAGATCCTCCCCTTTTTTTTTACCTATAAACCTTTCTTTATATCCTGGGGAAAAGAAAACATAAAAGGGTGAGCTCAAATGCTCAGTAAGGGTAAACAAAAGAAATATCAATCACATCATATACAAAAGAACATAGCTTTTTGGAAATCTTAACCTGCAAAAGAGCTCATAATATCATAACATGGGATAAATCATAGAAGTGAAAAGGAGATCCCCATAATCATAACATAAAACTTGAAACTTTGTGGCATGCACACATAATCATGGAAAATCATTTCTTGTTAGTCATGACTCATTGCCAAGACTATCTTAGGGGACAAAGTCCCTTTCTGAACCGAGTTCACTCCTCGTTTCAGTCCTATATCACTGAACCGAAATAACCTTCCGTTCCAGCCATGTCTATCTCATGAGATATAAAATCTTTACCCAATGCATTGGAGGGAGATATAGGTCCCACCCATCTTATAATGAATCCTTTCTTATGTGTGCCACATAATCATAAAACATACATCATCACATAACACATGTAACAAAAATGGGATTCTTGAAACATCATGACATCATAAATAAATTCATATAACATAAAGGAATTCATAAAAATAATTCCATTACAACATGATCAAATCAATGTAATAATAGGGATAAAAACAGAACCCTTTATTATCTTAGATGGAAAATAATTTTGATAAAACACTTGAACTCCATTCTTGAGGAAAATATCCTTTCTTCTTCAAAAACATTTTTTTCCTTTCATAACATGTCATACAACTTTAAAATAAAAGAAGTTGATTAAAAATAAACTTTAAAACTTGTAAAGGAAGTTTCTTGAACATAATTTTTTAAAAATCCATTCATGCCGTATAAGTTAAAAAAACATTCTTCGTACTTTTGTCGGGAAAGTCAAAAAGTACCTCGTACGAAAAACGACAAAAGATTCCTTTCATACCTATTACTAAAAACTCACCGAAGGGTAAAAATGGATTTAAAAAAATTGTAGGTGGATGGAAATAATATTACATATTGATGAAACATGGATGTGGATGATAAAATACACCCCAGTAAATACTTACGAATAAACAATCTCGGATAAAAATGAGATTGTGATATTTCCCTTACCTTAGGTCTGACGTGCTTTGTAAGTGTCCGAACCTCCTGTATAATGATTTAAATCATGTTATTGACTCATTCCAGAATCATATTCATTGTTATTATATCATATATGGTTCACTTATGACATTATATTACCCGTTCTTTTGTAAATTCCATGTTAAAGAAGCGTTTTGGGTAAAATTGTTTCATTTATCTTAGGTGTTTTGACTTGTTGTTCTTGACATCATTATTACTTATATCATGATTTACTTACTTCCAGAATATGATTTATATATCATATATATTCAGTATATATATATATATAATTGATAGACAAATAAAATGAAAAACACCGTTCATGGAGACGGTAGTCCGTACGTACGCATGAACGCTGTTTTTCTTTCCTTATTGTCTTGAAATGGAAGTAAGTAGATGACATACATATGTATATATATACATAAATCCAGTAGCTTTATAATGTCATATATTTCATTATTATTTCTTATATATACATTATAATCATTCTTAAATGGTTAACATGGAGAATGAATCTCATCGCGTCGTGGAGACGGTATTCCGTACGTACGCACGCGCGGTGATTTCTTTCTCCGTAGGATGGATAGATGGTGAAATAGGGTTGTTTCATACTTATAATAACATATCAGTATATTAGTGATACTGATGTTATTACTTCATAATGAAATAACCTAAGAAGAAGAAGTGGAAGAAGAAATAATGATGAAAGAATTGGTAACAGTAATTACCTCTTCTTTGAAGTGCCTCTTTGAGACCTCCTCTTAGGGCACTAGAATTGGTCTTTGAGTAAGACCAGAACCTCTAGGATGTTTCTAGGGAAGTGGAGAAGAGATTTTGTCAGGGGTTGGCCGAGCTTGAGTGCTCAAATTGTTGTGAGGAGGAGGGGGAGGAGGTGTCCTTTTATAGGGGAGGAGAGGGGCACCTTAGGAATATCTCAAAATATTATTTTATATTAAAGTCAAAATCGGTTTATAATGGTTCCAAAGGGTCTTATTTCGAAGCTAAAGTGGGGATGGGTCGAAATCCTATCAACCAATAAGATTTAGACAAGTTTAGGTTCTTATTTTAACCTTATCAATTAGATTTAACTCTATGTTAAATAATTTAACTTTTACCGTGTCTTTTTGTTTTCTTTCACTATATGGTTAATAAACTTAATATAACATGCCAAACGAACCCCAAATTGTATATTATTAATACATATATCCTTATCTAAGTCATTTGGCCGAACCTTAGATTTTTAGGAATAAAATAACAATTAATAATATAATATTTGATTTAAAAACTCTTTTGTGTCAATTTTGACACTATTTGATATATGATTTTTGTGAAAGTCATAACAGAATTATATGTTCGAACAAAGTTGATTAAATCAACAATAATATATCATAGTAACCTATAAAATTAGTGGAATTCATAAAAAGTCTTAAATTACATTTATTTTGGTATTTATATTATCAATTATGTCAATATTTCATTAATAAGATAATTACTGCATCATCTTTCTGTCATAAATAAATTATATTATTTGATGTCTAAAAATTACAAATAAAATACCATCATGTAGGAAATCTTTTTAGCTTTCTAATGAATATTTATAGTCGAATTTATCTTATGTATAACCCCATATTAAAAATGATTTACTTATTAAACTTTGATTTTAACTATTTTAACCATTCTTTAAATAAAGTAATAATAAATGTCCTAATCTAATCCAAGTGGGCCTAAATGGTCATATTTTATTCCTAAGTTTGTTTTTGGTCGAATTACACTTGTCCAATAGAATTAGGACATGTGTTAGGGTAATATTAATATCATATTTACCCTTAGTTACCCTATTTACTATTTACCGTGGTAAAAAGAGTAAAAAGTTACTATTCACCAAAAAATTATTTTCATCTCATTGAATCACATTTTAGTCCTTGATATTAACCGTGTCTCTCGGATTTTCGAAATTCCATTCACAGAAGCGGTAAAATTAAGTTTTATGCAAAATTCAGTTTTTAACCTACCACTTAGTAGTTTCACTATTCATCAAAAATTGATGTTTTTCAGAACAATGCCAAAATTTCATCCCAAGCTATATTTCATATTCCGAATTCAAAAATGAAGTCTATTTTACCAAATTCATAACATAAAAGTTGCATTAATTAATTTTATAATTAAATCCCGCTGTTAAAACAAATAGCGTGTTTTTAAGAAACAATATCTATCAAAAGATTGACACTTGTTTATGTCTAGTTTAAATGTGAAATTACATCCAATGACCAACATTGTATTAAATTGTAAAAATATATTCTAAATATACTTTAAAACTACTCAAATTAATAATTTATCACTATTAATTATTTCGATTAAAAAAAGTTGTTTTTTAATTATAATTTAGTAATTTTCACTATTCATCAGAATATGAAAGTTATCCGAAATGTACCAAAATTTCACCTTAGGCTAAATTCGATACTCCGAATCCAAAAATGAAGTTCATTTTGAAATATAAGATTTACAGAATTTTAAAAAGTGGTTATTACTATTCATAACGGCTAGTTTTAATAATATTTTAATAGCATATCATTGTTTCGTGAAACTCAGGATTACGTACCACACACGCTATCGAGGAAGGTTGCGATTGCGTGTAATGCAAGGAAAGTCAAGGATGCGTGTTGTGCAAGCTCCTTTTGGTGTAGCGTATAACACAAGACATTAGTAAAATAAAAAAGAATATTTTTCATAAAATCTCGGGCTGTTACATTCTACCCCCCTTAAAATGAATTTCGCCCTCGAAATTCGTCGGGGTTATAAATGGTTTACTATTCGAAAGTTTCTTTAATAGAAACCCACATCGTAAAAGGGAATACCAAAACTTGGCTTTAAAAACAAAAGTATGAAATGTAACGATTACCCAAATAAACTAATAACTGGGTTTCCACATAGGTGAAAATATGGATATGGAAGAGAAATCTAACCATCATGTTCTGATGGAGAGTGGTAGAGAACATGGCTATGGAAAATCCAGTAATCACAAATCCATAGATTTATGATGATATAAGGTACCATCTGATTCATCAGGTATAAGATCACTAGGACAACATTTTTTGGTTTTCAAGATCATTTCCCTAAAGTTGAAAATTTGCTTAGAATAAATACTTACTTTATTTTGGTACAATCTCACTTTTGTTCGTGCCTTGAACAATTTCTACTTCATCTCTTAAATAAATGATGTTGAATTTGTTATTCGTGAAGTGTTAGCAGATCATGTGATAGAATGACGAGTCATTCCATCTGTCTCAAACAAAAGGTTAGTAAAAATTATATACATAAGTCGATCTATAGTGAGATTAATCACATATGGTTTCTAAAATGGACTTATACTGCTTAATATAATAAAACTAGTTTCTACTAAACAGGGACTTCCTGTAGGCCAGTGGTAGGCGATAAAGGCCAGTCGCACTTCGGTTGTGGGTTCGATTCCTACAGCCTTGTCCGAAGCGATGGGCTGTCGCCCATCCTGCAGGTTGTCCTTTTTCTAAAACTACGTTACTATAACATCCCATCAATAAAATCGAAAATCTTCTATCCTTAAACAATAATAACTTATGTCCAACATAATCCAGTCTAATCTTTAGGCTTATACATAATACTGCAGTCCACTCTCATAATATAGTGACATCGATTACCAGAGATTTAATACTGTCGTTGATCCCCACATATCATAAGATATGTCTTGTTGGTCACATTCCAAACATTCAAAGTCCTTAATCGTGTATTCTCTTGAATACCTTAGTGAAAACATGAGTGCAGTTAAAAGTTAACACTTTCCACATACCAAAATCCTCAAAATTCTATATACTCAAACCATGATATCACTTAGTCCTTATATCAATCATGAGCTCATGAATACTATTAAACATTTCATTTTCTCGTCTTCATTATGCGCATATCATCTTATTTCCAAAAAATATCTCAATCACTTTGAATACCACATCAATAAATATTGGAATACTCAATGATACAATATTATCCCATTACATAAACACTTAATCATTCCACCACATCGTTGTCATATTCAACATTGCCAATAGTGATCGCATGTGATTTCCCTTTGTCCTTTGCCTTCAGTGGTTGCTCATGTTGATCATCACTAACCCTTGGATTAGGGCAATTATTAGCATAATGCCCCATTTCCTTGCACTTGAAGCATTGAAGTGTTGGCGGTGCGTTCTCTGCAGTGTTTGCTTTATTCACATCATTAGAAACCCTTTTTCCATTACTTCGACACCCAGCTGCTCGATGACCTTCCTTTCCACACTTAAAACATTTTCTAGTCCCTTTAAGACAATCTCCACCATGCTTCTTTCCACACTTTGTGCATAAGGAAACATTCATCTTCTTTTCACCATTATTCTGAGATTTCTCCTTGAACTCCATCTTTCGTTTCTTGTCAAAACCATGAGATGGATATGTAACACCAACATCCATTTCTACCTTGATAGCACAACACACAATTTCTTCATAGCTACTGAAGTCTCTTATAGCTAATGCCCTTCGAAGACTTGGTTTTAAGCCACTGAAAAATCGATCAACTTTACTTTCAGGTTGGATGATAATTCCAGAAGCATACCTTGCAAGTCTTGTAAAAATTACATCATAGGTACCAACAGATTCATCGTCCCTTTGCTTCAGTTCAAGAAACTCTTTCTCCATCTTTGTTTGAAGAATACGAGAGAAGTACTTACTGAAAAAAAAGTTCTTGAACTCGTCCCATTCCATGGACTCAATTTCATCTCTTGGCCTCGTATTCTTGATAAGATTCCACCATTGATCAGCTTCACCTTCCAAACGATATACTGCTAAGATGACTTTATCATGTTCAGAACATTGAAGAACTGAAAATATCTTTTCAGTAGTACTGATCCATTGTTCAGCAACTAATGGATCAGTAGACCCACTGAAAGAAGGTGGACGCTGTCTCATGAAGGATTCAACAGAATGTTGCTCCTTCCTTTGCTCGTTTGGAAGTCCTGCATGATTCATAGCTTGAGAAAGTTGTGTGAGCATGGCTACAAGATTTTTCATTCCAGCTCCTATATCGTTTGGTTTCTCAGGGGAACAATCATTGCATTGCCCATCACATTCCGTATTAACACGGTTCCTTCGGGTTCCAGCCATCGTCTAAAACCCCAAAAGAATAGTGTGAGAGGCAAAAATCATGCTAGGGGAAACAACATAATAAAGGGTTAGTACCCTCAATATCTAACATCTTAGGTTAAATTCGAAGATCGTTAGCGCAATTCTAGGACTATAACCTATACGTATACTTAACCTTAGAGACATCCCTAGACATACCTTAGAAATATCTCTAGGGATCTCACTAAAGTTCTCGCATCCTAGTTTCCAAAGGTTGACTAAACCTCCCTCTGATACCAACTGTAGAGACCCGTATCTTGACGTACATGGACGTTACATTACTTTTGCGGAATACTTAGTACATAACAAAAACACACACACAAGGATCGTAATAGTTTAGTGTCTTTGGAAACTCGGAACGTAATCTTCTAATCGTGGTGAAAGATCTTCAATATCTCCCATAAAGATCCTCCCCTTTTTTTTACCTATAAACCTTTCTTTATATCCTGGGGAAAAGAAAACATAAAAGGGTGAGCTCAAATGCTCAGTAAGGGTAAACAAAAGAAATATCAATCACATCATATACAAAAGAACATAGCTTTTTGGAAATCTTAACCTGCAAAAGAGCTCATAATATCATAACATGGGATAAATCATAGAAGTGAAAATGAGATCCCCATAATCATAACATAAAACTTGAAACTTTGTGGCATGCACACATAATCATGGAAAATCATTTCTTGTTAGTCATGACTCATTGCCAAGACTATCTTAGTGGACAAAGTCCCTTTCTGAACCGAGTTCACTCCTCGTTTCAGTCCTATATCACTGAACCGAAATAACCTTCCGTTCCAGCCATGTCTATCTCATGAGATATAAAATCTTTACCCAATGCATTGGAGGGAGATATAGGTCCCACCCATCTTATAATGAATCCTTTCTTATGTGTGCCACATAATCATAAAACATACATCATCACATAACACATGTAACAAAAATGGGATTCTTGAAACATCATGACATCATAAATAAATTCATATAACATAAAGGAATTCATAAAAATAATTCCATTACAACATGATCAAATCAATGTAATAATAGGGATAAAAACAGAACCCTTTATTATCTTAGATGGAAAATAATTTTGATAAAACACTTGAACTCCATTCTTGAGGAAAATATCCTTTCTTCTTCAAAAACATTTTTTTCCTTTCATAACATGTCATACAACTTTAAAATAAAAGAAGTTGATTAAAAATAAACTTTAAAACTTGTAAAGGAAGTTTCTTGAACATAATTTTTTAAAAATCCATTCATGCCGTATAAGTTAAAAAAACATTCTTCGTACTTTTGTCGGGAAAGTCAAAAAGTACCTCGTACGAAAAACGACAAAAGATTCCTTTCATACCTATTACTAAAAACTCACCGAAGGGTAAAAATGGATTTAAAAAAATTGTAGGTGGATGGAAATAATATTACATATTGATGAAACATGGATGTGGATGATAAAATACACCCCAGTAAATACTTACGAATAAACAATCTCGGATAAAAATGAGATTGTGATATTTCCCTTACCTTAGGTCTGACGTGCTTTGTAAGTGTCCGAACCTCCTGTATAATGATTTAAATCATGTTATTGACTCATTCCAGAATCATATTCATTGTTATTATATCATATATGGTTCACTTATGACATTATATTACCCGTTCTTTTGTAAATTCCATGTTAAAGAAGCGTTTTGGGTAAAATTGTTTCATTTATCTTAGGTGTTTTGACTTGTTGTTCTTGACATCATTATTACTTATATCATGATTTACTTACTTCCAGAATATGATTTATATATCATATATATTCAGTATATATATATATATAATTGATAGACAAATAAAATGAAAAACACCGTTCATGGAGACGGTAGTCCGTACGTACGCATGAACGCTGTTTTTCTTTCCTTATTGTCTTGAAATGGAAGTAAGTAGATGACATACATATGTATATATATACATAAATCCAGTAGCTTTATAATGTCATATATTTCATTATTATTTCTTATATATACATTATAATCATTCTTAAATGGTTAACATGGAGAATGAATCTCATCGCGTCGTGGAGACGGTATTCCGTACGTACGCACGCGCGGTGATTTCTTTTTCCGTAGGATGGATAGATGGTGAAATAGGGTTGTTTCATACTTATAATAACATATCAGTATATTAGTGATACTGATGTTATTACTTCATAATGAAACAACCTAAGAAGAAGAAGTGGAAGAAGAAATAATGATGAAAGAATTGGTAACAGTAATTACCTCTTCTTTGAAGTGCCTCTTTGAGACCTCCTCTTAGGGCACTAGAATTGGTCTTTGAGGAAGACCAGAACCTCTAGGATGTTTCTAGGGAAGTGGAGAAGAGATTTTGTCAGGGGTTGGCCGAGCTTGAGTGCTCAAATTGTTGTGAGGAGGAGGGGGAGGAGGTGTCCTTTTATAGGGGAGGAGAGGGGCACCTTAGGAATATCTCAAAATATTATTTTATATTAAAGTCAAAATCGGTTTATAATGGTTCCAAAGGGTCTTATTTCGAAGATAAAGTGGGGATGGGTCGAAATACTATCAACCAATAAGATTTAGACAAGTTTAGGTTCTTATTTTAACCTTATCAATTAGATTTAACTCTATGTTAAATAATTTAACTTTTACCGTGTCTTTTTGTGTTCTTTCACTATATGGTTAATAAACTTAATATAACATGCCAAACGAACCCCAAATTGTATATTATTAATACATATATCCTTATCTAAGTCATTTGGCCGAACCTTAGATTTTTAGGAATAAAATAACAATTAATAATATAATATTTGATTTAAAAACTCTTTTGTGTCAATTTTGACACTATTTGATATATGATTTTTGTGAAAGTCATAACAGAATTATATGTTCGAACCAAGTTGATTAAATCAACAATAATATATCATAGTAACCTATAAAATTAGTGGAATTCATAAAAAGTCTTAAATTACATTTATTTTGGTATTTATATTATCAATTATGTCAATATTTCATTAATAAGATAATTACTGCATCATCTTTCTGTCATAAATAAATTATATTATTTGATGTCTAAAAATTACAAATAAAATACCATCATGTAGGAAATCTTTTTAGCTTTCTAATGAATATTTATAGTCGAATTTAGCTTATGTATAACCCCATATTAAAAATTATTTACTTATTAAACTTTGATTTTAACTATTTTAACCATTCTTTAAATAAAGTAATAATAAATGTCCTAATCTAATCCAAGTGGGCCTAAATGGTCATATTTTATTCCTAAGTTTGTTTTTGGTCGAATTACACTTGTCCAATAGAATTAGGACATGTGTTAGGGTAATATTAATATCATATTTACCCTTAGTTACCCTATTTACTATTTACCGTGGTAAAAAGAGTAAACAGTTACTATTCACCAAAAAATTATTTTCATCTCATTGAATCACATTTTAGTCCTTGATATTAACCGTGTCTCTCGGATTTTCGAAATTCCATTCACAGAAGCGGTAAAATTAAGTTTTATGCAAAATTCAGTTTTTAACCTACCACTTAGTAGTTTCACTATTCATCAAAAATTGATGTTTTTCAGAACAATGCCAAAATTTCATCCCAAGCTATATTTCATATTCCGAATTCAAAAATGAAGTCTATTTTACCAAATTCATAACATAAAAGTTGCATTAATTAATTTTATAATTAAATCCCGCTGTTAAAACAAATAGCGTGTTTTTAAGAAACAATATCTATCAAAAGATTGACACTTGTTTATGTCTAGTTTAAATGTGAAATTACATCCAATGACAAACATTGTATTAAATTGTAAAAATATATTCTAAATATACTTTAAAACTACTCAAATTAATAATTTATCACTATTAATTATTTCGATTAAAAAAAGTTGTTTTTTAATTATAATTTAGTAATTTTCACTATTCATCAGAATATGAAAGTTATCCGAAATGTACCAAAATTTCACCTTAGGCTAAATTCGATACTCCGAATCCAAAAATGAAGTTCATTTTGAAATATAAGATTTACAGAATTTTAAAAAGTGGTTATTACTATTCATAACGGCTAGTTTTAATAATATTTTAATAGCATATCATTGTTTCGTGAAACTCAGGATTACGTACCACACACGCTATCGAGGAAGGTTGCGATTGCGTGTAATGCAAGGAAAGTCAAGGATGCATGTTGTGCAAGCTCCTTTTGGTGTAGCGTATAACACAAGACATTAGTAAAATAAAAAAGAATATTTTTCATAAAATCTCGGGCTGTTACAGACAAACCATACACCTCGACACAAAATCAGCAATCTCCCTCTTCATATTGTCCCACCAAAAATGATCCTTCAAATCTCTATACATTTTGGTGCTCCCAGGGTGTATAGAGAAATTGGAACTATGAGCATCATCCAACAATTCCCTTTTTAGATCAGGTATATCGGGAACACAAAGTCTCTTCCTGAATTTCAAAATTCCATCCTTATACACAAAGTCCCTCAATCTTCCATCATTCACATCTTTAATCTTCTTCTGAAATTATTCATCATTGGTCTGAGAACTCTTAATCCTTTCTAGTAATGATGGTTTGGAAACCATTTGAAAAAGCATTGATGTTTCACCTTCCCTAGTTATTCCCATGTCCATCTTCACTAGATCCAAGAAAATTGGATCCATTTCAATTCTCATCACATTCAAAACTCCATGGTCTTTTCTTCTCAAATAATCTTCCACCTTGTTTGCCTTCCCCGGGTGGTAATGTATTGTGAAATCATAATCCTTGATTAGTTCAAGCCATCGCCTTTGCCTCATGTTGAGTTCTTTTTGTGTGAAAATATACTTCAAACTCTTGTGATCAGTATAAATCTCACATTTTTCACCATAGAGGTAATGTCTCCATATCTTTAAAGCAAAGATCACAGCTGCTAACTCAAGATCATGAGTAGGATAGTTTTGCTCATGAATTTTTAGCTGTCGTGATGCATAGGCAATGACCTTATCATTCTGCATAAGGACACAACCAAGTCCTTTCTTCGATGCATCACTATAAATAACAAACCCATCATTCCCCGATGGTAGAGTCAATACAGGGGCATTGAATAATCTTCTATTTAGTTCTTTGAAACATTCTTCACACTCTTTTGTCCAGACAAATTTAATCCCTTTACGTGTGAGCTTTGTCAATGGGTTAGCCAATCTAGCAAAATTCTGGACGAAACGTCGATAATAACCTGCTAAACCAATAAAACTGCGTACCTCAGTTATACTTGTCGGCACTGGACATTCTTGGATTGCCTTGGTTTTAGAAGGATCAACGGAAATTCCATCCTTAGAGACAATATTACCAAGAAAAGAAATCTCATGAAGCCAGAATTCACACTTGATAAATTTCCCATATAATTCATGTCTTCTAAGAGTCTTCAGGATAATGCGTAAGTGATTTTCATGATCTTCGTGGCTTTTGAAGTATACCAAGATATCATCAATAAATACCACTACAAAGTCATCAAGATATTCCTTGAAAACTCTATTCATTAGATCCATGAAAACAGAGGGTGCATTAGTCAATCCAAAAGGCATTACTGTAAACTCGTAATGCCCGTACCTTGTTCAAAATGTTGTCTTTGGAACGTCTTCCTTCTTCACACACAACTTATGGTATCCAGACCGAAGGTCAATCTTTGAAAAGTATTGAGCTCCTTGCAGTTGGTCAAACAAATCATCAATGCGAGGTAGGGGATACTTCTTCTTTATTTTTATAGCATTGATCTCCCTATAGTCAATGCACAACCTCATAGATCCATCTTTCTTCTTAACAAAAAGAACAGGGGCTCCCCAAGGAGAAACACTAGGGAGAATAAATCCCTTATTACTCAATTCCTCTAGTTGTTTCTTTAGTTCAACTAATTCCATAGTGGCCATTCTATAAGGGGTCTTCGATATGGGCCTTGATCCAGGAATTAAATCAATGGAAAACTCAACTTCTCGTTCTGGAGGATGTCCAGGTAAATCTTCCGGAAACACATCAACATATTCTCTCACAATAGGTACATCCTCTATTTGAATATTACTTTCCTCACCCTCAGTAATTTCCTTCTCTTCCTCCCCAATAATTGAATTTAGTTGAGCTACTGGGGGTGGATCTATATAAGAATTATGTGGCGACAATTCAGCTCTAAAGATAAGGTGTTCTTTATCATCATCATCAAGAATCGTAACCTCTTTCCTCTTACAATAAATTTTTGCATCATGGTCCGAAAGCCAATCCATACCGAGGATTATATCAAATTCAATCATGGGTATGACGATGAGATCAGCAGGTAAAGAACATTTAGGTGCTCTAATGGGAACTAATCGACAAAACTTTGTTGCAACAATACTTCCCTTAGGGGTTTTGACCGACAACTCCCTTGTTAAATGAAATTGAAAATATCTAATTTTCTTAGCAAAATGGGAAGATATGAAACAATGCGATGATCCAGAATCAAATAATGCATTTGCTAAACTTGAAGAAACCATTAAATTACCTGCCACCATGTCTTTCTGAGCTTCCACCTCAGCAGTAGTGATAGCATAAGCCTGGCCCTGATCCCTTGGCCTCTTCTGAGGTAAGTTCCCCTGACGCTTAGGACATTCATTTGCATAATGTCCCTTCTCTCTACAATTATAGCATTCCACGTTGACAGCCGCTTTCCTTACCATGCATTCATGAGCTTGGTGGCCTTTTTCACCACACTTGTAACATACTCTTTTTCCTTTTAGACAGGCGCCAGGGTGCTTCCTACCGCAATTATCACAGGGTGGAAATTCATTTCTACCCTTCTTCCCTGTTTCCTTATTTCCTTTCCCAGAGTTTTCAGCGGATCTCTTCTTATCTTGCTTTGATTTAAAGTCATAAGACTTAGAGAATTCCTTTTCCGTCTTGATAGCGCATGAGACAATACCTTCGTATGAAGAGAAGGTTTGTGATACTAAAGCTCGACGGAGAAATGGTTTCAACCCATCAAAGAAACGATCAGTCTTACTTATTGGGATACATATGTAATCTGCAGCATACCTTGCTAACCTTGTAATGTTAGCCTCATACTTTGCGACATTCTCATCCTCCTTCTGCCTCAGACTCAGAAATTGCCTTTCCATATCCGCTCGATGGTCTCGAGGAAAGTATTTTTCTAAGAACAGCTCTTTGAACTCCTGCCATTCCATGTTTGTTAATTCATCATCTTCCTTTGTGTTTTGAATTAGTGACCACCATTGATCGGCATCTCCAGTGAGGCGGTAAACTGCCATGACAACATTCTCCCTTTCACTACTCCCCAAGGCATGGAATATTTTCTATATGGAATTTATCCATTGCTCAGCTACTATAGGATTTGTACTCCCATTGAAGGTTGGTGGTTGTTGCCTCATGAAACGGTCTAGCATTGATCCTCCACGTTGCAGATCAGGGTGCTCCATACGAGTAAGGTTGTTATTCATAACCTGTGTGAGTTGTCTTAGTACGGTGAGGAGCTGATCAGCACCAGTTGTATCACTAGCTCCACCATAATTATCTTGAGCAGGAGGGAAATCCCTACACGGAGTGCGTGCATTGATACGGTTTCCATTCCTTCCACTAGGCGCCATTTCTAAATAATGGCATAAACTAGATTAGTTCATGAATCAAAATACATAATTCCATACTTGTAAAACACATAACATAAATTGAACTAATTATGGATATAATCCATAATTATAAAAATGTTTTCTTTGAGGAAGTATATACTCGTAACCCTTCATAGTGGTTTGTATAGAAAATGGGAATTATCCAAAGCATATCCCCCAGGAGTGTCGTAACCAAGAGTGCAGCAAGGCCCGTTGTCGTGCACCAGTTCCTGTTCGAGTCTAGCTCAAAGCGGTGTTTTCGGGTTTTACCCCTAGGTACATCTGTTCCAGAGCCGCCTCTACCTGCTCGTATCCAGACAGGGATGTATTGCTCGGAAAACTCACAACATCTCTACAATACCAAAATTCTAGGATGTTCTTCTATACTAATCCTCAAAGTCTATCTTCGGGATATGTGCTCTAATCAGAGTTTATCTAAATCTAGCTTCCAAGGATAGTACTAAACTGCCTCTGATACCAACTGTGACGCCCCGACCCTAGCTACCCAGAGTCTGTGCATTACTTCATAAAATTGGCATGATCACAAAAGATCAAGTCTCGAAAGACCGATTAGTTTAGTAGTCTTGGAAACACTAGATACATTCATAAACATTACATCATAAAAATGAAAACTACAATAACATGGTCTCCCTAGTCCACACTCATATCCTCACTAACTATTCTTGCAATTCAGTCATAATACACTTCTTCACATCCTGGGAAAAATAAAACATTGAAAGGGGTGAGCTCAAATGCTCAGTAAGGATAACAATATAGCAGAAGCTTTCATAAGAAAACATAAGCATTTAAGGAAATGTATAACTAAAACAAAAGCCTTATTGAACTTTAACTTCAGCATAATATGGAAAAAGTAAAATAAAATAATGCCATTACTTACTCACATGGATATTCTACTAGACGAATAATCACGTGAAATATCAATAACCACTTTCATAATGAGGGAATGTATAATGCCAGACATTCTGAAACACTTTGTCAAGGCCTCGGCCAAGACGTCTAAAATGATTAAGACCTCGGCCAAAACCATAAATCAAATTGGGAAAGGGCCTCGGCTAATTCCACGTCTAGTTGTCTCATGAGACCTACCGATGCATCGAGGAGCTATAGCGGGATCCACCCGTCACATATTAAGTCCAATACATTCCTCATATGAATAGGTTTAAACATAACATAAATATTCGTATTAAAACTAGCATACGAAATGTCAACAATTTCTCCATAAACTATGGATGGTATAAAAATAACACATCCACAGTCAAATATTTCACAAAATGTTCAATGGAAGTTTTGTATCATAAATCAATTCCAATTAAACTTAAAACCCATCAAAGGATGTTGACATGGATGAAATCAAAGCTATTTGAGAGTAATATCTCTCCCTTTTGAAATCATTTAAAAGTCCCATAATTATAAAATAATACATTTACTTTGAAGATATTCTTATATGCTTGTTAGGGAAGCTTCGACGAAGTTATAATGGCGGAAAATAGCTGCACCCGCCGTATAAGTTAAAAAAACATTCTTACCTTAAATTTGTCAAAGAGGTCAAAAAGTACATTGTTTGGAAAACGACGGTAAGATTCCTTTAAAAAATGTATAAGGGTATAAATGACTTTAACACATTTTCCATTTAATAGTAAAAATGTTTTGAAAGACATTTTTAAGAACATGGATGTGGATGATAACGAGGTCCCAGTAGATAATTATGTATAAACAACCTTGGATAATGAAGAGGTTGTGAAGTAAACCCTTACCTTATACGTTTCCTTGGTTGGGGTAGGTTAACCTCCTGTATAATGGTGAAATAATTGTTATTAAATTATACAAGAATCATATACATTCATATGATAGCATATATGATCTTTTAACATTGCTTTGTTAACAATATCTTAGATTTATCGTTGTTTCAGGTGTTAACTTACTCATTTTCTTTTATATGTTTTGTTACGTAAGTCATGTTTTTAATGGATAGGTTGTATATTATTAATATCAAGAATGATATCATGTCCTTAAACATTATATTTAAATCATCAAATGATAATTATACTTGAATGGATACGACGGAGAATGAATCTCATCGCGTTCGTGGAGACGGTAGTCCGTACGTACGCACAAGCAACAATATCATTATTTTGATATTAAAATAATATATAATTGGATAGTATATCATATATACAGAATTATAATCATGTTATATTTATTATTTACATGAATTACATATCATTATTATACCCATCTAAATAATAATATATTGAATAACAATTACACCACGACGTGGAGACGGTAAGCCGTACGTACGCACGTATGGTGACATGTCATTCAAATGATGGGTAGAATACTGAATATGGTTGTTCCATATTTATAATAAAATCACAGTATATAGAAGATACTGGAGTTATAATTTTATAATTGAAATAATAAACAAAGAGGGAGTGGAAGAAGAAAGAAACTTGAAAGAGGGTGATGAAAATGTTACCTCTTCTTCGGGTTCTTCCTTTTGATTTGATCAAAAGGACTACGTAGGATGGGTTTCTGACTAAAGTAAATCTTCTAGGATGAAGGGAGAGTATTTGGGAGAGTATTTTGGCATAGGTTGGCCGAACCAAAAGGCTTGAAAGTGTGAATAAAGTGGTAGAGGTGGGGGCCTTTTATAAGAGGAGAGGAGGGGCTCTTTTGGAAAGATTGAAATGTTACATTATTATACAATGCTTTTCGGATTCTAAAGGACCCACACTTATATAATTCGTGGATAAGGTGATACGGGTTCGAAATCTCCTCATACAATAGGCTTTGGACAAGTGTAAGCCTTGTATTTTTCATTATCTTCTCATTTTATTTAAATCGTTAAATAATGAGGTCATCACTCCATCATAATGATGTCTTAAATAATTTAATTTATTTAATGTCTAAAAATTATAAAAAAAATACTATGATGTAGGAAATATTTTTAGCTTTCTAATGAATATTTATAGTCAAAATTTGGACTTGTGTAACCCCACTTAAAAACTGTTGTAGTAAAACAACTCATGTTTGTGTCAATTTAATTTTAACATTAAATAAATATATATTAATGTCATTTTCCAACTAAAGTGGCTCCATGGGGCCCCCAAGTTGACACATGGGTTGTATTGGTCGGACATGACTCATCCAATAGGAGTAGGACAAGTGTCATGCTCATCTCATATTATTAAAACATTATTTGTACCTTAAACTACACTAATTACCTCTAATCGCGATTAAGAACTTAAAAGTTAGTATTCACCAAAAAATTATTTTAATCTCATTGAACCACATTTTACTTCTTAATGACAACCATGTATGTCGGATTTTTGAAAATCAAATCACAGAAGTGGTAATATTTTATTTTAACGAAAAATCAGTTTTTAACAACCACTTAGTGGTTTCACTATTCATCAAAAATTGAAGTTTTTCAGAATAAGGCCAAAATTTCACCCTAAGCTATAATTGATATTACAAATTCAAAAATGATGTCTATTTTAAAAAATTCCAAAAATATAAGTTTCATTAATTAATTTTATAATTAATTCCCGCTGTTACAACAAATAGCGTGTTTTTAAGAAACAATTTATATCAAAAGATTAGCAATTGTTTATGTCCAATTTCAATGTTAAATTAATTCTAATGACCACCATTGGATAAAATGGTAAAAATATATTCTAATTATACTTTAAAACCAATAAATATTATAATTTATCAATATGAATTATTTTGATTAAAAAAGTTGTTTTTAAGTATTTTTCACTATTCATAAAAATTAGAATTTCTCAGAAAAATACCAAAAATTCAACATAGGCTAATTTCGATATTCCGAATCCAAAAATGAAGTCCGTTTTGATAATTAAAATTTATAAAATTTCAAAAAGCAGGTATTACTATTCACAACAGCTAGTTTAATTAGTTGTGGTGTGTGTTAGAGCTCGAGGTTGCGTACAACACACGCTATTGCATTATTCGAAGGGAAACGTACCGTGGAAGCTTGGGGTGTTACACTTTTAAAAAAACCTGGAATTTTGGGAATCAAATATGTTCATTTCTAATGTGAGTGTACATCAAATAATTTATTCATAGGCAAAAAATCCCAAGATAGCTAATTAACCGCCATTTCTGGGTTTGAATGCACAAAATAAATGATAATTTGTTCATTCAAGGATAATAATTAAACTAGAATCATACCTTTGAAGTATTCTGAAAATTTTATAATATGAACACTTGGATTTATCCTCCATTATCTTAAACTATTGAAATTCATTATACATTTTTTCACAAAGGATGTGAGAGAATTTATTACTTAAGAATATCATCTCAAACTCATTACATTTTATGGATTAAATTTTATCTTATTACATTAAATTATTAATATTATTCCACAAATGATCCCCTTTTAATTCCAAATGTTAAATTTTTTGCAAAATATTTTCATCTTCAAAATAGTATAGAGTAGAAAATATTTTCTCAATGGATATAATTCATCAATCAACCACTGCATAATTGGATTTCCATCAAAAAAATTCTATTTTCCCTTATATGACATTCCATATTATTGTTCAATAATTTTATCATTTGGAATATTAGAATTATTGAAGGCTTGATAGTGTTTCTTGATCATTACATCTGTATTCTATATTATAACTCCCTTGGTAGTTGGTTTAATTAGGTGGAAATTCATTAAATTTTCAATAAAAGTTTTTATTTGTTCAATGTATTATGGTTCTATACATTGATTAAAATTAAAATATAATAGTTTAAGAATTAAGATATAATAAATGGAGTGAATTTTAAAATAATCATGTTTTTTACAGAATGTCTAAATCATGAATCATTTTTCACATTTTATATAACATTAAGCCTATCCTAGTTTATGCTTTTCCATTAACATATTTTTTTGATGTGATATTATACCTAGTATTATCCCCATGAAAAATTACCATGGAAATAAAATCATAATCTTCAATAATTAACTAAACCCCACACTTATTCCATCTATGAAGGCCCATTCTTTCTATACCTAAATATTACATCATTTTAAAAGAAATTACATATATAACATTATGATAAAAAATAAATAAAATGGTTCAATATATTTAGAGACCATTTACATAATAATATTATGTTGAAATATAATTCATCATCTCCCATAATTTTCTTCCCACTTTATACCCATCTTGACATTACCAACATAAACATTTATTTATATGATTGGGAAATAAATCATATGATTCGGTTAGCTCAAATTCCAAATAAGGGTAAAAAATATTACATCAATTTATGATTATATGAAACCATAATATATGAAAATTTGTATGATATCATGACCACTACTGAAAAATTTCACACCCAATATTTCAATGATTATATACATGAGTCATCTAAATTATAATTATCATTTCAAAATACAGTAATCATAATAGTTTAAAATAATCATAAATCAGTCATGAACCATATATTCAGGTCTTGAATGTGTAGAACCATAATAGGTTTATCATCCATTACAAGTATCAAAGATAACTACAATGACCATAAAGAAATTTATTTTTAGGCATTACTACCCTTTTCCCATAGTGGGTCAAGCATGTCACATTGTTTTCCAATGCAGATCAAGAACATTGACTTATTTCGCATAATTATCTCAAGATATATAATAAATTACACAATTCACTAGATGAATATATAATTTTGGGTCTACCCATCACATAATGGCAAACAAACATATATTTCTCACAATTTCATAAAACCTTCATCATATCATTACATAACCCAGAAAAAGAAAAATATGTTTCATAGGCATTTCATAATTTCATCGTAACATAACCAATAAAAAATAAATGGGTTTCTTATAAATATCATATTAATACTAATTAAAAATATAGGGAATAAATAAGGATGGTATTATTGGGTTTCAATTCTAATAAATCATAATTAACATAAAAGGATGTTATTGTAGATGAAAATCCCATTAAAATTATTGCTAGAATATTTTGTTGGAAAAAAAACTTTCAAATTTTAAAGCACATATTTAATTCAATGAATTTCCCAAATATTAATGATTTTTTTGGAAATATCCTTGGAAACATGTAAAGGATTATTTAAAACAGTAAGCAGTATGAATGTAGATGAATTTTTTTCAAGCCTTATAATTTAAAAAGGAAACATTTACTTTCACACATTTGTGATTTTCAAAATGTAAGATGTTTGAAAAGAGACATGAATATACCTCTTAAAATAATTCATAAAATTTAAATAATTGGTAAAAATTACATTTAAAAAGTCATATGATATTATTTAAAGATTTTTTAAAACATTTTCTAAAATCATGTAAATTGGAGGAAAATGATTTTTGACTGATGAGATAAATAATTTCAGGTTTATTTAATCTTATTCTTCTAGTTGTTTAAGTTAAATAAAATATTAAATTGAAATAAAAGTAATAATTATAGATAAATAACTATAGCGGTTTATAAATGAAATATATTTATCATTTAATAATAAAAGACTTTACTCAATTTATATTTAAGCATAAATAATCTGGAATAAATGGGATTGGAAAATAAATTACAGACATCATATCTCTTTCTCCTTATATGGATTAGAAAATAATGTATAATTAAAATAGATAAATTAGACATATATAATAGAAACATACTTTTAAATATCCTATAACTTACCATTTACTTATGACATCTCATCTCTAGTTTCTTATCCATTTGTTACTAAAATCTACATTCTTGATAATAACTACCTAGTTTTTCATGCATGTTTGGGTTCTAAAGTCAAGGTACTTATACTATGATCAGGGATAAGCATCTAAAAAATATTAATAATAATATTGATATCTTATATATTAATTATATATATAGATATATGTATTGATTCATCGATTAATAGTAGATATAAAAAATTAACTACACTGTTCATGCAGACAGTTGGTTATAAATATATGTCAACTATGTTTTAAAATATTTATAGTTGTAGATAAATAATGTAAAATAACAATTAAAATTTCTAGATTAATTATTATGTAATATATTTCATATATAATTTCATAAATTCCACCCATGTTACCATCCAATTAAAATAGAAATGAAAATGTAATCGAATTTCTTTATAGAGATAGTAGTCAACATGTATGCATGAGTGTCATTATCACTTTATAAAAGATTGGAAGGTAAGATGATGTATGTGATATTGTAATTTAAAAAGTATAAATAAGTCAAAAAAAATTGGGACCATGTTGGATGGATAATGAAGTAAGAAAAATTTGTTGTTACAAAGTGTTGTCTTTTGTTGTCAAAAAGCTAAATCAATTCACTTTGTAATGGACTTGTAAACCATATGATGATTTTCTGATTTGTATTTCACAAATATCATAGGTTAGGAAAACATTTGATGCAAACCTTATGAAGGAAAGGTGGATAATTGATGATGCCAGTCATACACCATTATTGAATGAAAAGAATGATGTTGCTGGAAGATAAAGAAGTTTTAGTACTTCCCATTGTAACTATGACAATGCTAATGCTGATCTATCAAAGGATACATATCACGATATAAGAGTTCATGAAGAAAGCTGAATAATGGATATGGGAAGTAGTGAAGTGAGAAATGACAAAGGAATAGACCATCTGGTGGCAGCACAAAAGAAGTGTTTAGGGTGGCACCGTTTTCCAGTGTTTTCCAAATTTTTGGGCCTGAATATAAGAAAATGTAAAGAATATTTTGGAAAAGGAAGGAAGGTGGCACACATTTCAAGAGTGGCGCACAAGTATTGGTGCACAAGTATTGGCGCGCATGTATTGGCACACAAGTAAAAGTGACATGCATGTCAAATTTCAAAGATCATCCAATCAAAATATGACAAAGGAAATAAAGTAGCGGGCAAGTTAGAAAGTGTTGCGGAAGTCAAGAGTGTAGCTCAAGTATTGGTACACACATTTGTAGAACAAGTATAAGTGGTTTAAAAGTTTATTTAGTGCACAATTCATATTCCAACATCATCATATCAAAATTTGACAATGTAAAGAAAGTGTAGTGCTAGGGATGGAAGGGCACGCAAGTGATGGAGCGACACACAAGTATTGGCACGCAAGTGTATGTGGCGTGCATGTAACCAAAATGCATATAAATAGATGACAAGCCTCATAATTTTTGAATTCTCAACACTTAAGAGAAAATTAGCACTTTGGTTTCCCAAGTAGTAGAGGGTGCTCTGATCGCGCAAGTTGCTGAGTGCGGTGCGCAAGCTGAAGATGTGCACAAGCTGAGGGTTATTAATAAAGTGCACAAGTAGGGTGGTGGGAAAGTGTTGGAGCATAAGCATTGGCATGCAAGTGATGGTGCACATGTTTTGGTGTGCAAGTAGGTGGCACTTAAGTTGAGTGGCATGAAAACACGGAGGTGCGCAAGTAGGTGGCATGCAAGAAGGTGGCATGCAAGTAGGGAGGCATGCAAGTAGAAAGTGGTGAACAAGCTGTCTCCACCCGGAGGTTCTTACCATATTCTGGGTAGGAATGTGAAGAAGTTTTTTGAAAGATTTAATTTTTGAAGGTTCATTAAGAAGCACAAAATCATTAAATTACCCTATTTGTGCTAAGAGGGTGCACACAAACTATAAGATTGTTTTCAAAGAGCTATACGAGTGTAAGGGTATATCCTACTCATTGTATTACATATCAAAGGATTGTTTTCTAGTGGATTGTGTGGTACTGGATTGTTTCCATACCATACCAAGGATTTGGCTGCTCTTGTTGAGTAGTGAACCTTGTAAATCTTAGGTTCTTGTGGTTGTGTGTGTTTAGTAGGGAAGAAACTCATTAACAGGAGGAAAGGGTTATTTCAAAAAGGGGAAACATAAAAAAGAAAAAGATATCACTGATTCACTCCCTCCCCCTCTTAGTGATACTTGGATCCTAACTGGGAACTTCAGTTGGTATCAAAGGGACATGTTCCCTTTGTTTATTCTTTGTTGAAGTGGTTGAAGAGAAGTTGTGATGGAGAATCTAAATTGCATGAATAGTAATGGGATTCTTCGTTTTGATGAAAAAAACTATCACATATGGAAGGAAAGAATCATGCCTTATCTTATGTTTCATGGAAATGAAGTTCTTGAAACTACAATAGATGGATTTCCTGCTATTGGTGAAACGGTTCCTTTTACTTCTGTCGATAAGAAGAACCTTGAGAATGATGGAAGAGCTAAAAATGTGTTACTCCCATCGCTTCTTGAGAGTGAATTTTTAAGTGCGAAAGGTGTTTCTAAAGCTAAAGGCTTCTGTGATAAGTTGAAGAACATATATAAAGGAAATACAAAAGTAAATAAGGAAAAACTAAAAATCTGGAGGCTGATGTATGGAGACTTGAAAATGGGAGAATTTGAATCTATTTGGGACTTTGTTACCAAGATTAATGACATTTTCAATATAATCATATGTCTTGGTGAAACATTGGAGGATTCTATAGTTGCCGAAAAGATCTTGAGAATTCTTCCCGGCAAGTTTGACGCTTAAGTTTCTTCATTAGAAGACAGAGACCCTAAAACATTATCTCTAGATGATTTTCATAGCACTATCATTACTTATGAAATGATAAGGTAGAAGACTATGAAGAGGAAAACAAAATATGATAGAGAATTGTCATTCAAGGCCACAAAGAGAGAGAAGTCAATGAAGACCCTTATTGAAGATGATACTAGTGAATCCAATTCTAATGATGAGGCATGAAATTTTCTTGATGAAATTGAATCCTTGTTTTCGAAAAATGTGAGAAGTGGTACAAGGAAATAAAAGGGGAAACATCACTTGAACTGTTTTGAGTGTGGAGCGGTTGGTCACTTTGTGGGAAATTTTCCTCAGTATAATAAAGAAGGCAATGATGATGATGAATGAAGGACAAGAAGGTCGTGGAAGAATCAAACTTAAAAAGAAAAATATTTTTCAAAGGGTAAGGATAAAAAGTTCTTTAAATCGAAATGAAGAAGATTTTTATCTGAAGGTGAAGAAGAAGAGGATAGCGAAGTTGAATATGAGAAATCATTTGATGAGAAAGCTAGAGAGAATACCTTTATTACAACTATGAGTAATTAGGAGTATGAGAGAAATAGTTCAGAAAAAGTAGAAAGTCAACGTGAATATCATCTGAAAGAATAATTTAAATAATTCTTGAGGAATAACAGAATGCTTGAGAAGGAAAAGAACAAGTTGATAAATGAAAATTCCACATTAAGCAATCAAGATGGTTTTACTAATGAGAAAATAAAAATGGAAAATAATATTGATTATCTGAAAAATTCTCTTAAGAATTCAAAGAATTGTAATGATCATCTTGAAGTAAAGATGAAGGAAATAGAAGAAGAGTTCGAACATGTCCAACAGAAACTTTATAAATCTCAGGAAATGAATACCAGATTCAAAAATTCTATCTCAGAAGTTGGTGAATGTTCCAGTAAGAATGAACCAATCAAGGAGTCACAAAAGTTACCTTCAAAGGTAGAAATGAAAGACAGAACTGGTTCTGATAAGAACAAGGATGGAAAGACCAGGTATGTGGTTAAATTCAGCAATGATGATAAATCATAAGTGCATAAAAATCACGAGTCAAGAAAGACTTCTAATACTTCTGGTGATGTTAAATCTAAACTGGGAAATGGAGTTACGAATGAAACCATGAAGGTTGATGGTCAGCATAGTTCTATTAAGAAGGTTGTTGAGAACTGTGTTCACAAATCTGGTCAGTATAGAAGTTTCAGAGGCAAATATTCTTTCAATGGTTACTGCTAGTATTGTGGTGGATTCAGACACATAGAAAATATATGTTGGTTCAACCAAGAACATTACTACTATTCCACATGTTTTGAAATAGAAGGATTGAGGGGGAGTCAACCCTTTCCAAATATGAAGTCTCCAATTAAATTTCAGATGATATCTGAGAATACTGATATGAAAGTTAAGAAAAGGTTCCAACCACTCAAAACTATTTGTGAAAGATGTGATCGAACTGGACATCTTTCCAAGGGCTTCCTTAGTGTGTTACCAGATCAACATAATATTCTTAATAATTCTCAAAATCCAGAGTTCTTAAAATCTAAAAGGGACAGTTCAGATAAGTCTGAAAAGAAAGAGTGCATGGTTGTCTGGCCAGAACACATTGACCTGGCTAAAATATTGGAGGAAGCACAAAAATAACTGAAGGAAAAGGAAGAAAAAAAAGCTCTTGTTGTCGAAACTTCTTTGAAAGATACAAAAGGAGAACGTCCATGGAGTCTTTATAGTGGGTGTTCTTCTCATATGAAAGGAGGCTTAATGTTGGTGAAGAATGTAAAATAATTCAAAGAAGGAACAATGACATTTGGAAACGATGAATTTATAAGGATCAAAGGTGTTGGATCGGGTATCATTGGAAAAGAAAAGTTAAAATCCTGGAAAAAACTATATGTTGATGGGAATAAACATAACCTGCTTATTGTGTCACAACTATGTGATGAGGGAAACAAATTTATCTTCAGAAAAGTTGGATTTTTTTTTTGAAAAGTAAAAATGATGGGAATATAGTTACAAAGGTCCAATGTACAAGAGGGAATTTTTTCCATGTTGGTGAAGTGAAGAACTCTTTTTACATGGTTGTAGTGGATGAAAATCAGTTATGGCATAAAAGGCTGGGACATATGTGTCAAATAAATATGTGCAAGTTATCAATGATAGATAGTGTCTGATATATTCCTGATTTATGAAGATGAAGAGATTGGTGATGCACTATTTTTGAAAAAGGGAATATTACAAACTCTTTTCATAAGAGAGTTGAAATTCATTCAAAAAACCCTTGGAACGTATACATTTTGATATATGTGGACCAATGAGAAAGAAAAAAACAAATGGAGATAATTACTTCATTACAGTCATTGATGACTTTACTCGCATTACTTTTATTATGTAAGTGAGATATAAGTCAGATGCTCTGAATTTGTTTAAGAGTTTCAGGTGGAAAGTAGATAAATAATGTGATTATTCAGTGTAGAAGTTGAGAACTAATAATGGTGGTGAGTTTAATAATGAAGAGTTTGAATGTTATCTTGAGAAGCATGAAATTCATCATAATTTCAATTCTCCATACACACCTCAACAAAATGGGGTTGCTGAAAGAAAGAATCAAAGTCTAGTGGAAATGGGGAGAACCATGTTACTTGAACATAGTCATTCTAATTATTATTGGAGGCAAGCCATGAGCACTGCTTTTTACATTCAGAACTGATGATTCAATAGACCAAACATAGATATGAATCCAGATGAATTGTTCTATGGAAGAACTGCATGTTTGAAAAATTTAAGAGTATTTGAGAGTCCATGCATTATAAATAAGAAAGGTGGAAACCTTGTAAAGTTTGATAAAAGAAGAGATGATGGAATTTTTCTTGGATATCCTCCATAAGGAAGAGGATATAATTTTCTCATCAAACAAATAAAAAGAATTATTGATTCTTTAGATGTAAATGTTGTTGAAAATGCTGAGAAATAAAAGCAGTCATATGTAGATGTGGAAGTTGAGAAGGATAGAGAAGGTTTTGTTAATGATTCTTATAATGCTACAGACTATGTTAATCCTACCAGTGAAGAGGAATCTGACTCAGAAATCTTGAGTAATGAGGATCTAGTTCAATAAACATATCCTAGGTTGAGTAAACAAGAGGAGTCTCAGAATAGTATTAGAGATAAACATCAAATGGTTCAAACAAGAAGAACAACGGATGCTATATCACATACATCTCTTTATTCAAATGTTGAACTAAATAATGTATATGAATTAATTAAGCATCAAGAATGGGATCATGCAATGAATGAAGAACTTGATCAGGCAGAGAATAATGATACTTGGGAACTTGTACTCAAGCCTGACAACAAGAATATCATTGGTACAAAGTGGGTTTTCTGGAAAAAGATGAATGAAGAGGGTAAAGTAATAAGAAAAAAAGCAAGATTGGTTTGTAAAGGGTATTCAAAAATTTAAGGCAATGATTTTGATGAAACCTTCTCTCTTGTGGAAAGATTAGAAACAATCAGAATCTTTCTTGCTATTTTTGCACAATGAGGTTTCAAAATATTTCATATGGATGTAAAATCCGCATTTTTGAATGGTGAACTTGATAAGGAAGTCTAAACTGATCAACCTTGTGGATTTGTTATTGGAAATGATGAATGTTATGTGTGAAAGTTGAAGAATTCTTTGTATGGGACAAACCAGGCTCTGAGAGCAAGGTAATCTAAATTAGATACTTGATTAAAGAAGATAAAATTTAACAAAGGGATAGTTAACAACAATCTCTACATCAAGGAATGTTAGGAGTTTTCACTGATCGTTATTGTTTATGTTGACGATATTATATTTGCTGGTAAGGATGAAGGATCATGTGAAAAATTATCTGAGGAGATGAAGAAGTTATTTGAGATGTCCATGCTGGGAGAAATGAAGTATTTTTTAGGTCTAAAAATTACACAGAAGAAGAATCACATTTTTCTGTCCCAAGAAAATTATTCTAAGGAAATTATGAATATGTTTGGCATGGAAAATTAGAAACCAGTTTCCACACAAATTTCAGTGAGAACCAAGTAGTCTAAAGATGGAGAAGGTAATGATGACGATCAGAAAGAGTTTCGAAAGCTGATTGGAAGTCTGATGTATTTGACTGCCTCAAGGCCAAACATTGTCTATGCTATCACTTTATGTGCAAGATTTCAGAGTGCTCCTAAAGAATCACATTTGATTGCTGGAAAAAGAATTCTCAGAGACATCAAAGGCACAACAAATTTTGGAGTCAGCTATGATGGTTCATGAAATATTGATCTATTCAGGTATTCTTGTGCTGATTGGGCAGGAAATGTTGATGATCGAAGATCCACGTCTGGTGGAGTATTCTTTATAGGGAAAAGTTGTGTTAGTTGTCATACCATGAAATAAAATTCAGTAAAACATAGCATAGCTGAAGCTAAGTATATTGCTGCTACTCAAGCTACTACTCAACTAATGTGGACGAGGACTCAGCTGGAAGATCTACATGTTGAAGTAATGCTACCATTACTCTTGGGTTGTGATAATCAGAGTGCAATAAATCTTATAAGAAATCTGGTACAACATTCTCGTTCAAAACACATTGATATAAAGTACCACTTCATCAAAAAGTAGGTGTATATGAATGAATTGAGGCTGGAGTATGTTCCTATATCTGAACAAGTTGCTGATATATTCACAAAACCATTATCAAAGGAACCATTTGCAAAATTGAGATTGAACATGGGAGTCTAACCTCATTCTCATCAAGGTTAAGGTACATGTTTATATCCCCTCTCCCATCTTACCTTTGGATAGTGTTGTCCAGTGGGAGAATTGTTTCATAAATCTATCCTTATGGAATCATGCATAAATGCGGAGTTGTGGGTAAGCTATGAATCCAGCATGTATGTGTGTGAACTATTCTATATATTTGTTGGAGTGGTTGTAGGAAACAATGCTGTTTTCCATGAGAGCTGATGAAGTGAAGAATGCTAAGGTAGAAGCTTGAAAGATGATTTGAAGAATGCTGAGGTGGTACGCTCATGAGATATCATAGTCACTTCTTTTGGACAGCATGGTTTTTTTATCAATAATTATTGTTTCCTACAATGAATTATCTCACGTAGGCTTAGAATTGATGATAATTAATCCATTTCTTAAGGTAAAAAAGGTCAGTTATTTATGAATCATGTTTGAAAACAAAATTCAAAGGGGGAGATTGTTGGGACCACGTTGTATCGATAGGGAAGTAAGAAAAGTTTTCTTTTATAGAGTGTTGTCTGTTGATGTGAAAAAGAAAAATCAATTCACCTTGTAAATGAATTGTAAACTAGAAGATGCTTTGCAGATTTTTATTTCACAAATATCATAATTTAGGAGAACTGGTGATGCAAGCCTTATGAAGGAAAGGGGGAGAAATGTTGATGCCAGTCATAAACAATTATTGATTGGAAGGAATGACGTTGTTGGAAGATAAGGTTGTTTTAGTACTTCCCATTGTAACTATGATGATGCTAATGCTGATAAATCAAAGGATATATATCATGATAGGAGAGTTTATGATGAAAGATGAAGAATGTTTATGGGAAGCAATGAAGAGAGAAATTACAAAGGAACAGACCATCTGGAGGCCACACAGAAGAACAGTTTAAGGTGGCACTATTTTCCAGTGTTTTCAAAAATTTTGGGCCTGAAAATCAGAAAATGTAAAGAAGTGATTTTGGAAAAGGAATGAAAGATGCACACAAGTCAAGAGTGGGGTGAAAGTATTAGCGCAAAAGTATTGGTGAAAAATTATTGGTTAACAAGTATAAGTGGCGCGCAAGTCATATTTCAATGTTCATACAATCAAAATATGACAAATGAAATAAAGTGGCACACACGTTAGAAAGTGTCGTTCAAGTCAAGAGTGTCGCTCAAGTATTGGCGCGCAAGTGTAGTGTGTAGGTATAAGAGGTGTGCAAGTGTATGTTGCATGCAAGTCATATTTCAACACCAGCATATCAACATTTGACATAGGAAAGAAAGTGTACTGATAGTGATGGAAGGGCACGCAAGTGATGGAGCGGCGCGCAAGTGATGGAGCAGCGCGTATGTATTGGCGTGTAAGTGTATGTGGTATGCAAGTCACCAAAATGCCTATAAATAGACGACTATCAGCCTAATTTTTTAATGCTCAACACTTAAGAGAAAATTAATGCTCTGGTCATGAAAGTAGTAGAGGATGCTCTGATCGTGCAAGTAGAAGAGGGAGGTGCACATGATGAAGTGGCGCGCAAGCTGAGGTTTATTGATAAGGCACGCAAGTAGGGTGGCACGCAAGTTTTGGTGCACAGGTGTTGGTGTGAAAGTGTTTGAATGAAAGTTTTGGAACGCTAGTATGTGGAACGCAAGCTATGTGGCGGGAAAATAGGGAGGCACGCAAAAAGGTGGCACGCAAGCAGGTGGCACACAAGTAGGGATGCACGCAAGTAGAAATTGGCATGTAAGATGTCTGCACTAGGAGGTTATTACCAGTTTATTGGTAGGAAATTGATTTTTTTTGAAATATTTGATATTTAAAAGTTTATTAAGAAGCACATAATCATCACATTACCCTATTTTTGCTAAGAGGGTGCACACACACTATTGGTCTATTTTCAAAGTGCTCCATGAGTGTAAGGGTATATCCTACTAATTGTATTCCACATCAAAGGATTGTTTTCTAGTGGATTGTGTGGTACTGGATTTCTTTCATACCATACAAAGGACGTAGCTACTCTTATTGAGTAGTGAACCTTGTAAATCTTGTGTTATAATGGTTGTGGGTGTTCAGTAGGGAAAAAACTCTTTAGCAGGAGTTGAAGGTTGTTTCAAAAAGGGGAAACATAAAAAGAAAAATATATCACTAATTCACCCACTCCCCCTCTCAGTGATACTTGGATCTTAACTAGGAACTTAAAAAATTTCACATATAAACATTAATTTCATAATAATATCCATCAATGAAATTGGGTTATGGGAACTGTATTGCAACCCCAAGACACAGGTATAATTGAGTGATACATTCACATCCAATTTAATAGAAAAGAGGGTGGATGATGGTGATTAAAAAACTATGATAAAATATATTTATATTTTGTATTTTTCGGTAACTATTTTACGTTTAAAACTTCAATTATTATAATTTATGGAAAAAATAAATTGAAAGTTTTTAGGTCTGATGATGACCACTATTTTTGTTGAAATACTATATATCCTTCATTGTAGATCCTTGGAATGGTCTTATAAGAATATAATAACATACAAATCATCTATAGGTATGTTTGTAAAAGATTATGTGTTTTCTTATTATATAAGTCTCAAATTATTGTAAAAATAATAATGTCTGAATTTCCTTTTATAAAAGAGGGAGATGAAAAACATTGAATTTATGAAATTTTTAATACAAAATAAAGTAATTATCTGAAAAAATGATTCAAAATTAGAATGATTTATAAAAATAAGATTATATGGTCGAAATATAATCATACAATTAAATTAATACATGTTTTTGGGTCATTTCAAAGGTCATCCTTTTTTATTAACACATTCGTTAACCTTTTTTGACATTAATAGGGGTAAAAACGATTTCAATGATAATGGGTTAAAAATGGTACCGAAAATAGAAATATTGCTCATAAATACAATATTTCAGATATTTTAGACCATAATAAATTTTCCTGGATGAGGTTAAGATTATTATAAATTTTTAATCATTTAATAAATTATCATTTCCTACAAAATATAAATTATTTAAATTTTAGAACTATTTATTTAATTTTCTATTAACGATACCTGAAAAAATAAGTAATTATAATAAAATACCATTAAACCACTAATATATAATATTTATCTAAAAAAATTCACTAATGAAGTAACTCACTTGTATTATCTGGTTTGTAATATTATTAAAATAATTTATTTAATTTCATTATTAATTGAAAACATAATATATCAGCATTGTGGAAGTATTAAGGTAATTATATAATCACTAATAATTGGATATAAAATTACATTTTGAAAAAAAATACTATCAAATCATCATTGATAACTTAACAAAACTTCTTTTTTATCTTTATGTAAAACATTAAGAGGTATTATAGTTAAGAGAGTGAAATTTTAAATATATTATTTTGTTAAATTAATATAAATGACATAATCATAGAAATATAAAATTGCATAATGATATATTAAAAAAATGAATGCACATGGACAAATAATACTAATTTAAATGTATAAAGGAATTTGTTAAAGAAAATATAAAGCGTTATACTGATGTGTTGTCTTTATTTTATCCATTTTTACCTTTATAGAGGTGATGGAAATTCATTAGGGTTAATATTCATTTTGGCCAAAAATAAAATAGGCCATCATTCAAAATTTTACCTTAACAATTATAAATATATAATTAATTTTTAATGATTAAATTTCAAAAAGTATTAGAAATTAATTGGAAATTAATTGCACAACACGTGGTGGAAAATGTTTTTTAGAAAAATACATTTCCAAAAGCTACATTTAATTGTATCCCATGTTTAGAAAACTATAAGAATAAATTTAAATTTTTTTGAATTAAATATATAAATTTTATTAAAATAATTCATCAATATAGTTCAATTAATAATTTCATGACAAAAACACATTACGGAAAAAATTTAAAAAATCAACTGTTTTACTTTTAAATGATTTTTATCTTCATTTATAATAAATTTATAACCAATGAATACATATTAAACTTATATTTTTAATTATTTATTTATTCTTATTCATACTTACAAATTCAATATCCATTTTTCAATAGTTTACTACATTATTATTCATTTAGTCTTGATGTTATTTGTATTAGAATCTATCGATAAAAATTTATTTGAAAATAAATATTTTCTAAAATCTCATGGAGTTATTATTAATTTGTGATTTTTTTATGTTTGAGGAATATTGGAAGTGTGTGATGAGTCATAGGAATTCTTTTCTATGATTAATATTCAATCGATGATTTAAATAGTGAAAAAAATCATGATCTATCGAATTGAATCAATGAAAAAAAGAAAATGGATAATACTGCAGAACAAGAGAGTAAATCATCGTATATTATTTTTAATTAATTTTATTAATTAACAAATTAATTTTTTGTACTTCTTTCCAGATTGATGATTCTGACAACTGATAGTCATGGTATCATCATGAAGTTGCAGGAATTAATTATAGATTCTATCTATGGGTGATACACACATATTCCCCAAATAAATGGATGTTGATGTAGATATCTCTTGGTGCTAGTAAGAAAGATCCTATATTTTATGTCACAAACCTTTTATTTCCATGGGAACTAATTCCAAATCCTTATCCTTGATCTCTCTTATCCTGACAATTGGAGTTAGAGTAAGATCTCACTCCGTTCATTGGTGTGTTCTTGGAGAAGGGAGTTCTCTAGGGCCTGATGGAATTCTTTAAATATGTTGTTCACAACCCAAAAAAATGTATTGGATCCCTTAAAAAATAATTGAATTTGGTTTATATACCCCTAGGGTTAAAATAAAATAATATTACAAGTCCCCTTTATTATTTATCTAATTCCTTTGGATATACAAGTCAAATAATAATAAAAGTATTATTATTTCTGGAATACACTTAACATGAGTATTAAATTAAATATTATTTTATCAAATAATATTCAATAATTAAATTTCTAACCTAGCCATTAAAGTCAACATTCTATTCCTTTAAAATACTAATCAGTATTGAATAATAATATTTTTTAAAAAAAACATCACTACACTATTGAATAATAAATAAATAAAATTTACATTTACTAAATAGAAAATAAATATTTTATAAATATTTTTTTACATTATAATATTTCAAATAACTTATGACAGAATATAAAAAATAAATAAAAAAGAAATAATTTTTAAACCATTTGTGGGATTAATATTTATTCAATGTGTTATGTAATAAATAATAATATATATTATTTAAGTAATATTATGGATACACTTAGTGTGTGAACCTCTAGGCCTCTTTCATAGCGTCTTTAGGTAGAGTAATCTAAAGATAAAGGATAGATTATAAGAACATGAAATGGAACCCACAGATAAATAAGTTAATGTCACATGGAAATAATACCTCATATGGAAGGTTACCATATAATATAATCTATTTTTCATGATATCACTAATCAGTAAGGTTTCATGTCATTTCCATCAACCTATATGCTTGAAGACTTCTTCATTGACTTCCCAAAAAAGTTAACATGCTATAGAACACCATGGACATGGATTTTTTAGGCAATACCATTTCCTTAAAATTTTCTAAGACATCAACAACTATTAAAGAACATGAGGGGAAAATATGTTCTTTCAATATTCATTAATGTGGTATTACTCATGAATTAACCAACATATCACACCTCTCCACTATCATATTTCATAATAGATTTCATCAATACATATAAGTGAATGACCCTTGATACTCATTAATAATAATCATAAATACTAAATATCAATACACATGTCCGTAGATTTGATTATCATGTAACACATGTAAATGATGATTTCTTAGTAGCAAGTATTATCCTCATAATATCCTACACTAGATATTACTAAGGTCGTAGACCATGAGAAGGTGCATCAAAGTTCCATGAGACTCCACTGCTGATAGCTTGTATAATTTATGTCGATTAAATGTTATCATCCAGCTAAAGAAATGTTTTTTATAAATACTTTTTTATCATTTATGGGTTATCAACATAATGGGGGAACTACTATGTCCTTTTCTCATGTTAACAACACCTAATAAATTATCACAAACCATGTTACATTGAAGAACAATAATTATATGATAAATAGTTTTTCAATATTAAACAATATGAATAAAAGTTATCCTAAAGTACATAGATGTTGGTTCTAGGTAACCAATTCCAAGAGACTTAAACGTACACTAGATCTGACTAAAAACAACCATTAATCCACTAGCTCTCATATGATACTCTAGCTTCAGTTGAGAATGGCCTTTAGTCAAGGGGTCTAACACATTCTCTTTCATGGTACTCTGATTTCTGTAACATCACTACTCTGATAAAAATCCCTAATGTGGTAAAACTTCTAGAGTATATGATTTGTCAGTTGGAGTGGCCTTGGATATTTTACAAGATCCACTACTATAGTAATATCTAATACAATTTGATAAGGTCTTTAGTACTGGGCACCACATCAATTTCATCTATTATGTTTCATATCCAAATGGATACATTAGCAGCATCAGAATATTATATATAACTAGACTCTACTGTAAAATCAATGACAACTGGCTTCATTGAACTCTTCTAACTCACATATCTTTTGTTGAGACAGAAAACATCTCCAGAATATGATTTAAGATCATTATAATATATATAGAAAAATGAATACATATAAAACCTAATGACCATCTCCTCAACACTTCCAAACACTAAGTAAATATCCTTAGTTATTCTATGTTACTTAAGGAAGACTTCATAGGAGACCATGGTTTTTCTCCTAGATCATCATTATATCCTCCTACTATTATCAATGCTGAGGAAACATCAAGTCTAGTAGATACCATGGAATACATGATCGATTATATCACCGAATCATATGATATCATACCCATTATCTCTTTCCCCGGATGTGTCTAGTGTCACATTTTCTTAAAAAGATGTAAACCATGCGGAAATAGAAAAAATCCCATCTTAGATTGTTCCATGATATATCTCCTTAGTATCTAGTCAATATATTTAATTTAACATAGGAAAGAAGCCACTATTATCTATCAAAAATAATCACAATCCCTATAATATAGGCTACTTTAACTATCTCCTTCATGGAGAAAATTTTTTGTATGCAGTCCTTAAAAGACTCTAAGACTATTATGTTGTTTCAAATAAGTATTAAGTCTTCAACATATACTACTAAGATAATGAACACATTCCCACTACATATATTTTAAAAAAAACAAATCACATTCATTCTTAATTAAACCAAATTATTTTATGGATTCATCAAATCAAATGTTCAATGACCCGAATTCTTTCTTTAATCCATAAATGGATCTATGCGACTTATAAATCCATTTGGAATCACATTGAGTGACCAATCCTCCTAGTTGTGTCATATAGACATCATCCTAAAAGTTCCAAATAAGGAATGTAGTTTTTAAATCCATTTTATAAATATCATGGTCCTGGTAAGCTACTATAGAAATTAGAATGATGATAGTTTTCAACATGGAAGCTAGGGAAAAAATTTCATCATAGTCAATTTTGTGACACTGTTTAAACCTTTTATCCACTAGACGTGAATTATAAGAATGTAATTTACATTCCATGGGTACTTTCCTCTTGAATACCCATTTGAATCCCTTAGTATTTACTTTAATTTTCACATCATAAAAAACCCAAAATTTGTTCTCATACATGGGATCCATTTCAGAAATCATAGATTCCTTCTATATTATATCCTATAAACTCTGTATGGACTCTTTTTAAGATATATGTTCATCATTTTATTCCCATAATGATTCACCATATTCCGGTAGATGGAAACCACATCTCTATAGTTCTCTTTCAACACTTATTTGTTGGATCAGATTATACCAAATATACACAAGAGTGGGGGTGAATTGTGTCTTTTTAGAAATCTTCTCGAGATTGTGTTCTGCCCATTTACTTAAATCAGGTGAATTAATGAAGTATAAATATAAAGTGCAGAGACAGACGATGTATAATGGTTCCAGGAACAGAAATCCCCTAGTCCACTCCAACAATGCTCTACTTCATGAGCTTGGTGATTTTCACTATCTGGTCCTCGTTTCAACAGACCTTTTAACAACTGAGTATAGGAAGCTGACACCTTTACAATCTAAGCCAAAACAAATCCTTTTGGTTCACTTATAGAACCTACACAGCTCAGTATGAGAAGTCAGTCACTCAAGAATAGAAAATATTGATTTTTTTTATTCTAAAAATACTTTCCAGATGTTCTCCACAATTGCAACAACATGTAATTGACTATAGATAGATTGTTGCCTTCAGAAATAATGGTCTTCACAAAAGATTCGTTCTGAGTCAATATCATTGAAGTACATATCGAAATATAATTCACAACTTCAATAGCAGTAGATTCACAAATTATCTTCGATGTAGAATGAATGAGTCTTCAATCATGATTTTTATTCTTCAATAAACAGAGCTTTGTTGTTCTTCTTTAATCAATAGATATGTATGTTCGGATAGTCTCTATTTTTCTTCCTCTTTCTCAGAACGATCGAGAGATCACACATCACTGTTCAAAAAATAACATATATATAATAATGAGAGGTACTTCTTCTACAAATTTTGATACACAGAAGTCTCCTTTTGACTCACGATATTAAAATATTTGAATTTATAGAGTAGTCATAACTTCCCTAATGACACGCCATAAAATGATATTTTTAATTCGATACATAAACCATTGATAAAATAGCTTTGAATCATTCAAATTCGTTCTTTATAATCAACTTTGAATCTGGCTTGAAATCAAACTAATAATTAGCTTGCTGATCATTGCATAAAAATATCGACATTAAATTCTCCGACACCAAAAGTGATGTTGAGTTCTAGAGTATGCATACTCTGAATGTTACATAGATCATAAAAGTATGGTTGGTGACGTAGCCCTCAAACGTAGTGTTAAAAACCTATGGTTGATTACAAACAAAGGGTTAGTCATCCATACTCTTCTCTGCAACTTTCTAACGTATAAAAAAAGATCCATACTTTTACTTGATCAATACATTTCCAAGAAAGTATGGCTTTTTACAAAAGTAAGGTTGATGAACCATACATTTGAGAAACAAATGTAATGTATAACACTTACGTATGGTTCTCCTTCCATACTTTTCTAATATCCCAAACATTGGGTTCCTTCTTAACGTAGGGTTCTTTTTCATAATTTGCCGATAACGTATGGTTAATTAACCATAATTTTCTCTTATCTCATAAATTATACACTGCTTCTCATCTTTACGATGTGTTTCCCCACATAGGGTATGAACGGTGTTTCCAGAACATGCTAAAGCAGATCCCAAATATGTAGAGCATGAATAGTGTTTGCAGAACGCGCTAAAAGTGAATACCTTAGAAATTAATTCTCATTGTTCAAGAATTTAATTATTTCGTCCAGAAATAAAATAATATATAATGAATAATAAATTCCTATAATATTCTTAAAAATAAAATCATTAGAAAATAATTAAGGAAATTTGTGAGAATCAAAATTCTCATAAAAAGATAGAATATTGTTCTCAACAAAACTCCATCTTTAAATAAAAACATTATGTATTGTTGAAAACAATACATGGTCAACATTGTTCTCTAATATAGTTGTTGGGTTTCATGAACTAATTCATCCACTGGGACCTGTGTGACCTGGTCCTGTATCACCTCTTGTATATATTGAGCATCGGCTTCCTTTATGTAAAGATTACTAACAATATCCTATTTAGTATATTTTCCCTATCAAGAAATACATCATGTCTCATGAATGTCACATTCCATTCAAAGGGGTTATATAGGTTGTATCCCTTTATTCCCAATGGATCCCCTATAAAGATAAAATTTATGCCTTGATGTGCTTGTTTGTTTTTGGGGAAGGCTTTATCAAACTCATAGCAACCCCGTACAAGTGTATATGAAAAAATAGGTTTCTTTCCACTCCATAACATAAGGGGAATTCAATTTTCTAATTTAATTGGTACTCAATTTGATGTATATGCCACATTATGGAATGTATATCCCAAAATGGTTATTGTATGATCTACATGAGCCATTATCATTCATACCATGTTTAACAAGGTAAAATTACTTTGTTCACTAACACCATTCCACTATGGTTTTTAAAGTTGAGTGAGTTGATATTGAAACTGAAACTCCAAGATAATGTTGACAAACACTTAGTTTAGACTCTATATTCCTTGATATGATGATTAGAAAATAATTAATGGTATTTGTGAGCATCAAAATTGTCATAAAGAGATAGAGTATTGTTCTAAACAAAACTCCCTCTTTAAATAAAATCATTATGTATTGTTGAAAGCAAAGCTTTCTAAACAATATCCCCCTTTTTGATGACCCCAAAACCCATAAAATAATTAATGAAATTAACATAAAAATAATAATATAATTTTGAATTTTGAAAAGATAAAATGAAACAAAAAAAGTAGTGTTTAGTAAAATTTCTCCCCCTTTTTGTGATATAAAAAAGAATGAAAAAATATAGAATATAACATAGATTAATGTAGTATTGAACGTAAGTAAATGCTATAATTAACTATTTGTCAAAAATTAAATCTAGATTACTAGAATATCAAATCACGGACAGTAAAACAAATAAATACAATGAAACATATTTTCAAAAAAAGTACAAATATGATAAATACAGGAATCAAGGTTTGGCCAGTGTTCAGGAAGGGTCTATCTCCTCCGAACTGTAGACTTGATTTCTATCAACTGTTCCCTCATCCTTTTCATCATTCCATCACCAATTCTAATAATAAAATCCCTGGTCTCTTAAGTCATATGAATGTCTTAGATGTGGTTTACTCTGAAAAACTCATCAAGTCTTTCTTCCTTTTCCATAAATAAAGATAGGTTTTATGTGAACTGATTTCACACAAGTCTTATAGAAGGTTAACTGGATGTCAACTAGTAAACCAAAAATTTATGATTGTCTGACAAGACTAATAAAGGAGCACTTTTTCATTGAAGATCATGTAATCTATCACTCATATTGCTCATGGAATCTATGATAGTTTGAAACTTTCTATGTAAATCAGGTGAAGTACCTGACCCAACAGTGACAGTAGTTCTAATAGATGCAAATTGTGTCTCCATAAAAAACTAGATCTGATAAATATGATTTCATAACCATTTCAGACATTAACTTTGCAACAGATTTCAACATATCCTTCTTAAAAATTTAAACATATGGCCTTGAAACTATACTATCTTTATGTCTCTGAAATTTCTATTGTTCTGGTTCTAAGGATCTTCTTATAGTAACATTATCAGATTCCAATTGACACAAATTTCTATATAGCTCTTCAACTTCTTTATTCCCTAAATCAAAGGCACCCTATGCTTGATTTTCATTCTTAGTTCTAGTGTGATGCTGTAGTACTAAAGGTAGTGAATATGTATCAGATTTTTCTTTTTCCTTCTCCTGAGCAGGTTGATCCACATATTTTTCCTCAGAGTCTTTTGCTGACTCTTCCACAGAAAAATCCTCCTGAAGTACTTCTGTTTGAGCTTCAAAAACCTGCTCGTCATGAACATCATGAATTTTTTCTTCCATTGAAGTTTCTAAAAGAATACCTTCTGGAGTTTCCTGAGGTCTGGCCACATCCTCACCAGGCTCTGCCTCTTGTTCTTGTTGAAGTGTAACTTCCACATTAGCTACAACCTGTTCTTGAGTCTCTCTTTCAGATTCTTCTTGAATTATAGATTGAATATAAGGTCCTTCCACAAGTTTTGAACACTCAATAATACCCTCCATTTCTTTTTCAGCAGTATATTCTCTTAAAAATTTATAAGAGAGTAAATATCTTATTGTAATTATAGGGGAAACAAGTTCTTCATTAACAATTATTTTTCTTTGAGACTGAAGTTCATATTGACTTATATCTTCCTCAGTATCTTCTATTTCAAATCTGATTCTTTTTGCTGCAGTTCTGACTCTTGATTCAGCCTGTCCCTCTTTAGACATAGCAAATTGAACTTGAGCACTCTCTGTTTCTTCTTCAGCTCCCACTGGCAAAAGATTCCCCTTTATGGTGCTCCAAAAATAGCCAATTTTTATTATTGTTCCAGCATTGAAAAAATTATGGTGGTAACATCTTACTCTTTCATCCACTAGTCTTACCATATCCTTTTTGAACAATAGTTTGGAAACGAATATACCAAAAGGGTAGAATATCATTCTAGCTTCACTATGACAGCAGTAATGTAGGTACCTCACCAAGTACCTAGGAAAATTAAATTTTATATCAATTAGGAGAAGATACATTTTGTACAAGTCAGGATACAATATCTTTTCCACCTCTGACATTCTGGGTGCTATCCCTGTTTGTACAAATTTCACAAGAATTTTCTGATCTGGCTCTATATCCTTTATGAACATCTTCTTTATAGAAGAAGAACAAAAAATAAAAGATATAATGTCCCCAGATTTATGAAAATAATATCTTATATTTTTCAAATTCAAATGAAAGACTCCCTTCATGAGGGATGTTCAAAATCTGACCAATTTCAACTAAAGAGATCGAAAAATGCCTTTCCTATATCTTAGCCTGCATAGTATCCTCATTGTCTCCCAAACTGAATTACACAGACATAAAAAAATATCGCAGTTCTTCTTCATACAAAAACTCTGTATTCTCACTATTGAAAGTTTTTTCGAGATTCTCAAATGATAGTGCTTGTTTTAACAATAAGTTCGTTTGAAATAGCCAGTCGAGATCAATCACCTTTCCCTGTAAGATCTTCCTTCCTTCTGAACATTGTTTCTTGGCATTTCTGGTCTTGTCTTCATCATATCTCTTTGTCTTTTTGATTTCTATGAGAATCTCTGATGTTTTGATGGACACGGTTTTAGAGGTTCGAAGATTAGGGTTTGACGAGCAGTGGTGCAATTTTGCGGGTTCGAATGGTTTTGGTAGAAATAAAATAGTTTATAAATCGAAAGGTTTCTGAAAGACTTGATTACCATGTTTTTATTAATCATTACAATGATTTTAAATATAAATAAAATCGATTATGTGGGGAAAAGAAAGAGAAAAAAAAAATTATTCTTTTTGAAAAAAATATATCTAAATTATTTTAAAAAATACTAAAATAGAGAAAACAAATAGTAAAATAAAAATTATTTAAAAATAAATAAACCTAGATCCCCTTAATAAAATAACACCTTTTAGTGGGAAGTGGTTTAGTAAAAATATCAACTAATTGAATTTTAGTACTTACAAATTCCAATGATATATCCTTTTTAAGAACATGATATCATAGAAAATGATATCTGATATCAATAATCTTAGTTCTAGAATGATTAATAGGATTTTTTGTAATATTTATAGCACTAGTATTATCAAATAAAATAGGCGTATCATTAAAATTTAGTCTACTATTGGTAAGAGTGTTTTTTGCCCCCAACACTTGTGCACAATAACTGCCAGTAGAACCATATTCTGCCTTAGCTGCTGACAGGGAAACTGAATGTTGTTTCTTACATGGACATGACACTAAGGATTTACCTAAAAAGTGACAATTTCATGAAGTGCTTTTCCTATCCAATCTACAACTCCCAATGTCTATATTTGAATATGAAGTTAAATTAAAATCAGATGTTCTGGGATAAAGAAGATATTGAAAAATAGATCCTTTTAAGTATCTAAAAATTTGTTTAACAGCAGTTAAATGAGATTCTATAGGATTTGATTGCAATATTGCACAAAGACATACTGAATACATAATATCTGCCCAACTAATAGTAAGATATAATAAACTATAAATCATACCTCTATTTAACTTTTTATTGACTAATTTTCTAGTCTCAACCAAATCAAGTTTTATATTAGTACACATAGGAGTTGTATGTGTCTTGCTATTTTCATGTCCAAATTTCATTAATAAATATTTAGTGTATTTTCTTTGATTCCAAAAATTTCCAATTTGTTTTTGATAAATTTGAAGACCTCAAATAAAATTTAATTCTCCCATCATGCTCATTTCAAATTCTTTTTGCATTGACATGGAAAACTCAGGAAAAAGGGATTTATTAGTTGATCCAAAAATTACATCATCAACATAAATTTGAACCAATAAAATATTAGAATTTAAAATTTTCTTAAAAGGTGTTGGATCTTCCATTCCAACAGTAAAATCATTTTTCAATGGAAAATAGATTAATCGTTCACACCAAGCTCTAGGTGCTCGTTTAAGGTCATAAAGAGCTTAAGTATGTTTAAAATTTTAATCTGGTTTTGGATACTTTTCAAAACCAGGAGGTTGATCAACATAAACTTCCTCCATTAAATAACCATTTAAAAAGGCAGACTCAACATCCTGTTGAAATTATTTAAAGTTAATATTAGATGCATAGGCTAAATGGATTCTAATAGCTTCTAATATAGATATAGGTGCAAAGGTCTCATCATAATCTATACCTTCTTCCTGATTATATCTTTTAGCTACAAGTTTAGATTTATTTCTAGTTATTATTCCTTGATCATATTTCTTATTTATAAAGACCCATTTAGTTCTTATCACTGGATAATTCTGTGGTCTTTCAACTAATTCTCAGACTACATTTCTTTTGAACTGGTTTAATTCTTCTTGCATTGCTATCATCCAGCTTTCATCATCTAAAGCTTCTTTTATAGACTTTGGTTCTAATTGGGATAAAATGTAAGAGAATTCTACAAGATTCCTTATATTTATTCTAGTTTTTATTCCTGTTTCTAAGTCACCTATGATATTTTCTATAGGGTTATTCTTTAGAGTTCTAGTTTGTCTATGCAGTACACTCATAGGTTCTTCAGTATCATATTCTTCTGAACTGGACTGAATTTCTTTTATATGTTTTTCAAAATAAATTTCAAGATATTAAGTCTCATGTTATCATTAGAGTCAGATTCATCCATTTTATCTGTCCTTTTCTCAAAGGGATCAGATTCATCAAACTTCACATGACCTGATTCTTCAATAATCCTTGAATTTTTATTATAGTTTCTATAAACTTTGGAGGTAGCTGAATATCCTACAAAAATGCCTTCATCAGATTTTGGATCGAACTTAAAAAGATTTTACCTAGTGTTCAAGATGTAAACATTGCATCCAAAAAACATTAAAGCAATTTACTTTAGGTTTTATATTATTCCAAAGTTCATTGGGTGTCTTTTTCAAAATATTTCTAATTAAAACTCTATTCATTATATTTCTAGCTATGCTTATAGCTTCTGGCCAAAAATAGGTAGGAAGATTGTATACATTTAGCACAGTCCTAGTCATTTCCTGAATATCCCTATTTCTTCTTTCAACAATTCCATTTTGTTGAGGTGTTCATGGTGTAGAGAAGGTGTGTTTAATACTCATATTTGAGCAGAAGGAATTAAATTACTGATTCTAAAATTCTCCACCATGATCACTTCTTAATGAAAATATTTTTAAAACCATTTTCATTTAGAACAATTTTAAAAAAACTTTCAAATAAAGTAAAGGATTCATTTTTAAATTTTAAAAAGAAAATCCATTTAAATATGGAAAACTCATCAACTAAAACATATACATAAAAATTACCAACCACGATTACTACTTTTTAATTCCCAAAAAAATCTATATGGTTAAGTTCTAGAGGTTTAGATGTAGCAATTCTGTTAACAAATTTAAAGGATGATTTGTGTTTCTTTCCAAGTTGACATGCATCACAGAATTTTTCACTTTTAAATCTATGACTAGGCATATCAGAAACTAATTTTTTCTTAGATAGTTTTGGTAAAAACATATACATTACAATGTCTAAGTATCTAATGTTGGATCCAAGAATCATTTACTTTAGAGGTTATGTTTTTTACATATTGTTTATACAAGGAATTTAAATCCAGGGTATACACATTGTCAGTTCTAGGTGCTCTAAATTTAAGCAGTTTATTTTTGAAAACAGAACATCAATTGTTAGAAAAACAAATTTCATAACGATCATCCCATAGTTGAGAGATACATATTAGATAGTGTTTTAATCCATGTATATAAATTAATTTGTTTATTGAGATAGCTTTGGAACCTCCAACTATTTCAATACCAATGATTTTCCCTTTGGGATTGTCACCAAAAGAGAAAAGCCCACCATCTTTTTGAGTGAGTGTAGAGATATTTGATGAGTTTCTACTCATATACCATGAGAAGCCACTTTCCACATACCATATGTCCCTTTTGATTTTGTGACCTACTCCCTAGAAAGTCATTTACACAATTTTCTTTGGTACCAATATTCTGTTGGGTCTAGGGGTGTTAGCCAATAGAGATCTAGCAATCCCTACATTCTTTGTTTTCATAATTTCAAAAGAGTCAAATAAATCACTTGATACAAAAGCCTTATTAATACCACTTATTAGGTGTTGTATTAAGAAATAGTTTTTAGAAATATTTCCCCTTATTCCATAGTAATTACAATCTAGTATTTTTGCACATGGAATAAAATAATTCTTGTATAGCTTGGGTTTTTCACCTTTAATTCCAATTCCAAATCATTCCTTTTTAATGACATTTTTCCCAAGAATTTAATTTAAAATATTTTCTCCTTTTGTAAAAAAAAGGGCTGAATTTTTATAAGTTTACACTTTAGTTTTCCATGATTTTAATCCTTGATTCAAAATCATTATTGTTTGTGTTAATTGAGTCAAATATTTCAGTTAACTCCTGTCACGACCCGTCCTCGGGGCCCGTGCCGTGACTACCCCAAGCTCGCCTTCCATAGGCCAGGGGCTGGCGACTAGCACCAAAGGTGTAAATACCGATAGTTGGGAAGGAATTGCCTTTATAAAAGAAAACAAGCACCACAGAGTACAAGAGGAAACAAAACACTAAGAACAAAAGAAATGCTGAAAAGTAAATGGGCCAGAATACACACCCAAAAAGAAGTACAACTACAACTGAACAAGGTACAACAGCAAAAATACAAACAGCTGGAAGAAGGAAGCAGCTCCTGGGTCGTCCTCCTCGGATCCTACCTGAAGGGTAGGTACATATAGCGCAGCTCCTGGTCGTCTACAACGGATCCTACCTGAAGGGTAGGTACAGATAGCCTCCTCCACGCTCTCGTCCGTCAACCTTCTCTGTGTGTCATCTCATCGTGTAGTCCACCTCCGGGTACTGACTCATCGTGTAGTCCACCTCTTGGTACTGACTCGTCGTCTGCAACCAACACAACGAGGTGCGGGCATAGCCCGTGCAGGGGTGAGTATAACGATACTCAGTAGGGACCCCGAGACCCTCAAGGTCTCACTAAACCAACAAGGAGAACCACAAGAAGATCTCAGCACATAACCTCTACTTAGATATATGCCCATACATATACCTAAGTTATCAAGTAACCCATCTCAATCATGAGGAAACACAAGGATTGTGAAATCAACGGATAAACACTACCCAGGTATATGCCCATACATATACCTAAGTTATCAAGTGTCCCATCTCAATCATGAGGTAAACACAAGGTCAAAAGTCTCAGCTCAAACCAGGATTTTCATTATCAAAACTGTAACTACTGAAGAGCTCCGTCTCTAGAGTGTACAGTGGTCCTGTCACGACTCCGAGGTACTGCTAACTAACCTAAGACTGCTGAGGTACACCTCTTGTCGAGTACCGCGGGCCTTCCACCTCACACAGTAGTGCTTCCCGCCGGGGTCTACCACCCAACACAGTAGTGCTCCCCCCTCATAGCCTACAGAGGTACTCCTCCTGTCAAGTACCACGGGTCTGCCACCTCATATAGTAGTGCTCCTCCGCTGTGGGTCTTCCACCTCACAAAGTATTTCTCCCCACTGGGCTACGTAAGTCACTCCGAAACGAATCGGACAAGCAGTCTTCAGGTCTCTACCGGCTATACGGTCTCCGTACTCCGTACACTCGTCTCTAGGAGGGTCCGCTCCACAAGCCACAAGTCGATATTCCAAGTATCTCAAAGTCCCACGAAGAAGTATCACAAAGAACCGCCTCGTCATAGGGGTCTCAACGCAACAGACGTCGCGTCAATCGGACGCCCGGTCTGTGAGTTATTAGCCTTTACGTCCCAGGGGCCCGGTTGGTTTTGTGAGTGAACCAACCCTGGACGTATCTCAACTGTACCCCGAACTCTCATAGGGTATGCTCATAGGGACCGTTTCTCAACGTGATCACCAACGCCGCTGACGGTTCATCAAACGGACGTCCAGTCTGAAAGATATCAGCTTTTCCGTTCCAGGGGCCCGGTTAGATTTCGGGTGCGATCCAACCCATCCACTACCTACTGTATCCAAAACTCGTGAGAAGGATGCCAAAAGTTCCGTATCGTCAACAGGAACGCAACGAGACAGACGTCGCGTCAATCGGACGCCCGGTTTGTGAGTTATTGGTCTTTCCGTCTCACACCCACCCTGGGAAACATCCCAGGAGGTCACCCATCCTGATCACTACTCTAGGCCAAGCATGCTTAAATATGGAGTTTTAACCACGTAGTCTCCCGAAAAGGAAGGTTCACCTTGAGTATAGTATACCGAAACGACTGTCTCGATCCAATGATCGCTACGCAACTGACGGTTCGTCGATCGGATGTCTGCATCCCAAGTTATGGGCATTTGAACCAATCCTGTCCGAAGAAGGGGGGTCTGGGCCCGGTCCGACCCGACCCAGTACCCCCTGGGCCGACCCGAACCGGGTCGACCCGTCCCGAGTGGCGGCCCGACCCGGCGGCTCGGCCCGACCAGCGGCTCGTCCCGGCTAGCGGCGCGGTGGCGCGATGGCTCGGCGGCTCGGCGGCGCGGCGGCTCGACGGCACTGCGGCTCGGCCAGCGCGGCACGCTAAAGGGAGGGGGCATTTCCCCCCTTTAATTTTTTAAAACGGCGGCCCCTTTAAGGGGCCGCGCCATGTGTATTTCCGGGGGGGTTACACCCCCGGGCTCCCCCCTGTAATGGCCGGCCAGCGCGGGGTCGGCCGGGTTCTCGCCGCGGGACCCCGCAGTCCCGCTCCTTCTGGCGCCGGCGGCCGGATTTCCAGTCGCCTCCTTCGAGTTCTCCGGCAGCCGGATTTTCCGGCCACCACATCCAAGATGAACGTGAATCCGTTCGACGCGGCGTGACGACGCCGCGTCCTTCCGCCGCGGTCCGACTCCGACCGCGGCATCTTTTGAAACCTACGGCGCGACACGATGGCGCCGCGTTCCTTCATCGCAGCCCGCTCCGACCGTGTTTTCTTTTGTTCCTGCGTGGTGCGACGACACCGCGCTGTCTTCGCTAAATCAACACCAAAGATTATAAGGGGGAGGAGAATCGGCCGTGTTCGCGCGGTCCGATCTCCTCCTGTTATAACGATAACAGTCGGCGAATCGTAAAAACACAACGAAGAACTTTTCACAATTTTTAATAAAATTTGGAACAACGTCCAACAGATTATTCTTTCATGTTCGAGGGAAAGAAACAGGTAATTTGAAAAAAAGAAAAAACCCCTACCTCAGATTCGATGTTCATTCATTGCCGATGCGGAAATCGGTGTCGCGGAAGACATTCTCGCGAAACGTGCCTCCGTAATCGTCATTGACGAAGTCACGGATCTATGCGGTGTCGGTTTGTTGACGTCGGGAAACGTTCGAAGATGAAGAGTCATCGATGTTCCTTGCAGACGACGCCCATTCATTCAACACGGAAGGAGGTCATGGAAAGGAAGAAGAAGTGTCGTCTTTCTGCTTTGCAAAAAGGCGTTCTTTGTTGGAGAACTCTAATTCTCCCAAGTGTTGAGCGTCGCGGTACTTTACCAGCGTTCCGTCACTTGGTGAAGCCGTCCCCCAATCCCTCTACCAAGATCCCTATATATAGGTGAGGGGGAGAGGTATGTAACCATCGTGGTTACATAATTTTAAAAAAGGGGGGTCGGGTGAAATAAATTGCGTTGACGCAATTAAAGAGGTCCGTTGGCACCACTTAAGAGGGGAGGGTGCCAAGGAGATTCTCCCCATTTAATGGGGAGTTGAGGAATTAAGAGGCTCTCCCTCATTAATGAGGGAGAGTTGGGAGGTTTCCTCTCCTCCCATTAATTGGGGGTTTAAGCCCCGTGTGGTCCCCACCACAATAAACCACCCATGGGAGGTTTAGTTTGGGTGGGCCCCACCACCATAACCTCTCAAGGGAGGTTAAGGTGTGGTGGCCCCACCTCCAACCTCCATGAGGAGGTTTCAACCACCTCACTTCCAATGGCGGCTGAAATAAAATAAAGTGCAACATGGCATGTTATTTTATTATTACACTTTTAAAGAAAACCCCAAAAAAACAAACCTCCACTCTCGATAAAACGCAACTACGGAAAAAGTCTCCTTAAGAAAATATCGGCGTTGCGAGTTCATCGGTGCCCTCATATTTCAATTCCGGGCACCGGTTCAAAGGATAGAAAATCCCGCTCGTTCGTTCACTGAACTTACCCGAGCTAAACTTCGGAAATTGATTCTGGGCACACCGGGCCTCGGAATCAGGCGCCGTCAGAAACTGCGTTCTTGTAAAATTCCAATGAAAATTTAGGAAAAAAAATTTCATTTGAAATTTCCGGGTATTTACATTACTCCCACCTTAGGGATTTACGTCCTCGTAAAGCTTTATCACAACTAAGGTCACTAAAGCGGTAGAAATCACGCATCTGAGCCTTTCACTCCCATGTGCTCACCTGGAGGTTCCCGTACTGTCAAAGAAAGTGCACCCAAGGAATCGATCGTCCCCGTAGGACCACCCCTGTCGATCCTCGATCCCCACTGGAACCTCCGTGCTTGTCGCCCTATCACCATCGTCCAGCTCCTCATGGTCGATGATATGCGAAGGGTCGAGCACGTATCTCCTCAGTTGAGATACTTGGAAGTCGTCGTGCACCAGGTGCAACTGAGGTGGATGGGTCAAGCGGTAAACCACCACACCTACCCTGCTGAGGACCTAAGAAGGTCCGCTGAACCTTGGAGATAACTTGCCGCTTCGACCACATCTCCGTAAACCTCGTCGAGGTGAGGCCCGTATAAGGACGTGATATTCAACCTCGAACTCCAGAAGTCTCCAATTCTTTCTAGAATTGAAACTCAAAACAACTGATGCCACGAGGTTGACCGACTCAAGAGTGATCGGTCACACCCCACTATGCATGAGTTTGTCCTGTGCTGTCTGGGGTTTCCTTTCCGCCGACCAAGGAAAACCAATCCCGACGTCGTGGTTAAACCACAAACTTTTTGCCTAATAATGTCAATTTGTGTATGAACTATGATTTCCCAGTCCATACTCAAACCAACGTCGTAATTCCTTGACACTGCCACCAAGAGATTCCAACCAAAACTCTCACCTCGAGGGTCTAACCACACCGTCGGCGTATGTGTGATTATCGAGTCTCCTCCCAAGGTATCCCTAGACATGAGGGTCAAGTCCACGGCTTACCGGAAACTCTAGGTCTGGGACAAGATTTGTGAAAGCGAGGAATGATTCATATCGATGTCTGTTACTACAGCAGCTAGTAGTGGACACAGACGTCCCTTGAATCATTTTTAGAGCCATTGGGTCACTCTCCTTGACTGCATGCAGCCGCACTCTTCCTCTGCCCTCCAGCTCCCTGAGCCTGGCGGGGATAACTAAGGCGGGTGGTTGTATCATGTTAAGATGTGCACCAACTCATGCTGCTCTCCTAGCTCTACGTCTTCCACTTCGTAGACTCAACTCTATTTAAAGCTTCCTCTTCTTGAAACATTTAACACGCCCGAGTCTCTAAGACTGGCACCGGTTTCCTATTTCTTACTGCACTGTGCAGCCTTCATCCGCTCTTGGATGACCTGGACCTCCTTTAGTCCCACAAGAGATTATAAAATTTCTCCTTTGCCGATAAGAGAAATCCAGTCTCATCCCCTGGGTGAACCACACCCATTGCCTAATACAGTCAATCCTGACATGAAGGATGCATTCATGCCATGGATGACGTCGTAAGGCCTCGACGTAACTACTAAGAGATACAACTGTCACTCTCGCCTCCAAGGGTCGAGTCACATTGTCGGCATCAGTGTGAGGTCACTGGTTCTCCTCTAGTAGGAATCTCGAAACTGAGGGTCACGTCAACAGTCTTAACCAGGTCCACTTAGTATCAACCAAACAAAAAGGACAGGAAAGCAAACATCACAAAGATATGTGTCTTTTTATTAATTTAGCTCATAATACAAAGACACATATACAACAGAAACATGGAACTAGAAGTACAAGGGACGTATCTACTAGTTCCGCTCCTGTCCACCTGCTCCAGGAGCTCTACTACCTTGTCCACTGGTCGGCTTTTTCTCAAGCACTCGCCGCTACTTCTGCCTCGGTGTCTCCCCTAAAGCCTGCGGATCAACTGTACAAGGAGTCGGACAGTCACGTGCCAGATGACCCTTTCTGTCGCACGAGTAACACAGTCTACTTCTGGCACGCCTGGCTCTGACCCCACCCCGGGTGCCCCACACCACCGGTCCTAAAACCCGAGATCACCCAACTGCTGGTATGGTCCTCCTGGATCTCTGCACCATCTGTCTACTTCCCACAGATGACTCGGCTACTGATCGAAAAACATGCGGCAAAGGCAGCATCTCCTGAACATGCTCGGGGTGTAGAGCTACTGGCACAAACTCCACCCTGAAGAAGGTCTCTAAGTCTTCCCATGTGAAGGTCATCCCATCGAAAAACTGGAACAAGTGGCTCCACCACCTGCCTGCTACTGCCGGAAGAAGGCTAGCAGCAAAGATAACCATGAAGTCTGTCGGCGTACCCACTAGCCTGAAGACGCTCACCACAGCCTCCATCCAACCCTCAGCCGCCAGCGGGTCCGTCTCTCCCCAGAACCTGGGTGGCCTCTGGTGCTGGAACTCGTGCAACGCACTCAAGAAGCGTGCATCGCCTACTGCTAGGGCTGGTGGCATTAGTGGCCCAACGTATGGTAGTACCGCTGGTGCCTCCACTGGTGCCTCAACTGCAAGATGGACCTGTACCAATGCCTCGTCGCTCGGCAAGCTGTCAGTACGCTTGTCCCTCTGGGCTCTAGCTGGTCGTCTGAGAAAATGAATCCTGAAAGAAACAACGTGACACGGTCAAATGATTATACCTGGTGAGCTGACCTGGTTCGAGCTGTTTTAAGGGAAAACCATTGAAATCACACACGCAATTAGTGTTTTCGTGCAAAAAGTCGAAAATCAGTTGTCAGGGTCCTGGTGTATGGATACGTCGGCCGCCCGCAACAACACTGGACTCCCTGAACTGAAAACCACACTCGGTACCCTTAACACTATTGCTTCATAGAAAGAAAGATCAGAGTCTCCGGTAGAACCGACCACCTCTGATACCAATTTGTCACGTCCCGTCCTCGGGGCTCGTTCCGTGACTACCCCAAGCCCGCCTTCCATAGGCCAGGGGCTGGCGACTAGCACCAAAGGCGTAAATCTCGATAGTTGGGAAGGCATTGCCTTTATAAAAGAAAACAAGCACCACAGAGTACAAGCGGAAACGAAACACTAAGTAAAAAAGAAATGATGAAAAGTAAATGGGCCAGAATACAAACCCAAAAAGAAGTACAACTAAAACTGAACAACGTACAACAGCAAAAAGACAAATAGCTGGAAGAAGGAAGAAGCTCCTGGGTCGTCCTCCTCAGATCCTACCTGAAGGGTAGGTACAGATAGCGCAGCTCCTGGTCGTCCACCACAGATCCTACCTGAAGGGTAGGTACATATAGCCTCCTCCACGCTCTTGTCCGTCAACCTCCTCTGTGTGTTGTCTCGTCGTGTAGTCCACCTCCGGGTACTGACTCGTCGTGTAGTCCACCTCCGGGTACTGACTCGTCGTCAGCAACCAACACAATGAGGTGCGGGCATAGCCCGTGCAGGGGTGAGTATAACGATACTCAGTAGGGACCCCGAGACCCACAAGGTCTCACTAAACCAACAAGGATAACCACAAGAAGATCTCAACAGATAACCTCTACTTAGATATATGCTCATACATATACCTAAGTTTTCAAGTAACCCATCTCAATCATGAGGAAACACAAGGATTGTGAAATCAACAGATAACCACTACCCAGGTATATGCCCATACATATACCTAAGTTATCAAGTGACCCATCTCAATCAAGAGGTAAACACAAGGTCAAAAGTCTCAGCTCAAACCAGGATTTTCATTATCGAAACCGTAACTACTAAAGAGCTCCATCGCTAGAGTGTACAGTGGTCCTGTCACGACTCCGAGGTACTGCTCACTAACCTAAGACTGCTAAGGTACTCCTCCTGTAGAGTACCGCGGTCCTTCCACCTCACACAGTAGTGCTTCCCGCCGGGGTCTGCCACCCAACACAGTAGTGCTCCCCCCTCATAGCCTACAGAGGTACTCCTCCTGTCGAGTACCGCGGGTCTGCCACCTCACATAGTAGTGCTCCTCCACTATGGGTCTGCCACCTCACAAAGTACTGCTCCCCACTGGGCTACGTAAGTCACTCCGAATCGAATCGGACAAGCAGTCTTCAGGTCTCTGCCGGCTATATGGTCTCCGTACTCCGTACGCTCGTCTCTAGGAGGGTCCGCTCCATGAGCCAGAAGTCGATATTCCATGTATCTCAATGTCCCATGAAGAAGTATCACAAAGGACCGCCTCGTCATAGGGGTCTCAACGCAACAGACGGCGCGTCAATCGGACGCCCAGTCTGTGAGTTATTAGCCTTTACGTCCCAGGGGTCCGGTTGGTTTCGTGAGCAAACCAATCCCGGCCGTATCTCAACTGTACCCCGAACTCTCATAGGGTATGCTCATAAGGACAGTTTCTCAACGTGATCACCAACGCAGCTGACGGTTCATCAAACGGACGTCCAGTCTTAAAGATATCAGCTTTTCCGTTCCAGGAGCACGGATATATTTCGGGTGCGATCCAACCCGGCCACTACCAACTATATCTAAAACTCGGAAGAAGGATGCCAAAAGTTCCGTATCGTCAACAGGAACGCAACGAGACAGACTGCGCGTCAATCGGACGACCGGTCTGTGAGTTATTGGCTTTTCCGTCTCACACCCACCATAGGAAACTTCCCAGGAGGTCACCCATCCTGATCACTACTCTAGGCCAAGCACGCTTAACTATGGAGTTTTAACCACGTAGGCTCCCGAAAAGGAAGGTGCACCTTGAGTATAGTATACCAAAACAACCGTCTTGATCCAAGGATCGCTACGCAACTGACGGTTCGTCGATCGGATGTCTGCAGCCTAAGTTATGGGCATTTGAACCAATTCTGTCTGAAGACGGGGGGGGGGGGTCTGGGCCCGGTCCGACCCGGCCCAGTACCCCCTGGGCTGGCCCGAACCTGGTCGACCCGGCCCGAGTGGCGGCCCGACCCGGCGGCTCGGCCTGGCCAGCGGCTCGTCCCGGCCAGGGGCACGGCAGCGCGGTGGCGCGACGGCTCGACGGCTCGGCGCCGCGGCGGCTCGACGGCACGGCGGCTCGGCCAGCGCGGCGCGCTAAAGGGAGGGGGCATTTCCCCCCTTTAATTTTTTAAAACGGCGGCCCCTTTAAGGGGTCGCGCCATGTGTATTGTCGGGGGGTTACACCCCCGGGCTCCCCCCCTGTAACGGCCGGCCAGCTCGGGGCCGGCCAGTTTCTCGCCGCGGGACCCCGCAGTCCTGCTCCTTCTGGCGCCGGCGGCCGGATTTCCTGCCGCCTCCTTCGAGTTCTCTGGCGGCCGGTTTTTCCGGCCGCCACATCCAAGATGAACGTGAATCCGTTCGGCGCGGCGTGACGACGCTGCGTCCTTCCGCCGCGGTCCGACTCCGGCCGCGGCCTCCTTTGAAACCTACGACGCGACACGATGGCGCCGCGTTCCTTCGTCGCAGCCCGCTCCGGCCGTGTTTTCTTTTGTTCCTGCGATGTGCGACGACATCGCGCTGTCTTCGCTAAATCAACACCAAAGATTAGTAGGGGGAGGAGAATCGGCCGTGTTCGTGCGGTCCAGTCTCCTCCCTTTATAACGATAACAGTCGGCCAATCGTAAAAACACAACGAAGAACTTTTCACAATTTTTAATAAAATTTGGAACAACGTCCAACAGATTATTCTTTCATGTTCGAGGGAAAGAAACATGTAATTTGAAAAAAAGACAAAACCCCTACCTCGGATTCGAAGTTCATTCGTCACCGATGCGGAAATCGGTGTCGTGGAAGACATTCTCGCGGAACGTGCCTCCGTAATCATCATTGACGAAGTCACGGATCTAAGTGGTGTCGGTTCGTTGATTTCGGGAAACGTTCGAAGATGAAGAGTCATCGATGTTCCTTGCAGACGACGCCCATTCATTCAACATGGAAGGAGGTCGTGGAAAGGAAGAAGAAGTGTCATCTTTCTGCTTTGGAAAAAGGCATTCTTCATTGGAGAACTCTAATTCTCCCAAGTGTTGGGCGTCGCTGTACTTTACCAGCGTTCCGTCGCTTGGTGAAGCCGTCCCCCAAACCCTCTCCCAAGATCCCTATATATAGGTGAGGGGGAGAGGTATGTAACCATCGTGGTTACATAATTTAAAAAAAAGGGGGTCGAGTGAAATAAATTGCGTTGACGCAATTAAAGAGGTCCGTTGGCACCACTTAAGAGGGGAGGGTGCCAAGGAGTTTCTCCCCATTTAATGGGGAGTTGAGGAATTAAGAGGCTCTCCCTCATTAATGAGGGAGAGTTGGGAGGTTTCCTCTCCTCCTATTAATTGGGGGGTTAAGCCCCGTGTGGTCCCCACCACAATAAACCACCCATGGGAGGTTTAGTTTGGGTGGGCCCCACCACCATAACCTCTCAAGGGAGGTTAAGGTGTGGTGGCCCCACCTCCAACCTCCATGAGGAGGTTTCAACCACCTCAATCCCAATGGCGGCTGAAATAAAATAAAGTGCAACATGGCACGTTATTTTATTATTACAATTTTAAAGAAAACCCAAAAAAAACAAACCTCCGCTCTCGATAAAATGCAACTACGAAAAAAGTCTTCTTAAGCAAATACCGGCGTTGCGAGTTCATCGGTGCCCTCAGATTTCAATTCCGAGCACCGGTTCAAAAGATAGAAAATCCCACTCGTTCGTTCACTGAACGTACCCGAGTTAAACTTCGGAAATTGATTCTGGGCACACCGGGCCTCGGAATCAGGTGCCGTCAGAAACTGCATTCTTGTAAAATTCCAAAGAAAATTTAGGAAAAAAAATTTCCATTGAAATTTTCGGGTCTTTACATTACTCCCACCTCCGGGCTTTACGTCCTCATAAAGCTTTATCACAACTAAGGCCACTAAAGCGGTAGAAATCACGCATCTGAGCCTTTCGATCCCATGTGCTCAGCTAGAGGTTCCCGTACTGTCAAAGAAAGTGCACACAAGGAATCAATCGTCCCCGTAGGACCACCCCTGTCGATCATCGATCCCCACTGGAACCTCCGTGCTTGTCGCCCTATCACCATCGTCCAGCTCCTCATGGTCGATGATATGCGAAGGGTCGAGCATGTATCTCCTCAGTTGAGATAGGTGGAAGTCATCGTGCACCAGGTGCAACTGAGGTGGATGGGTCAAGCGGTAAACCACCACGCCTACCCAGCTGAGGACCTAAGAAGGTCCGCTGAACCTTGGAGATAACTTGCTACTTCGGCCACATCTCCGTAAACCTTGTCGAGGTGAGGCCCGTATAAGGACGTGATTGTCAACCTCGAACTCCAAAAGTCTCCAATTCTTGTTAGAATTGAAACTCAAAACAACTGCTGCCACGAGGTTGACCGACTCAAGAGTGATCGGTCGCACCATACTGTGCATGGGTTTATCCTGTGCTGCCTGGGGTTTCCTTTCCGCCATCCAAGGAAAACCCATCCCGACGTTGTGGTTAAACGACAACCTTTTTGCCTAATACTGTCAATTTGTGTATGAACTGTGATTTCCCAGTCCATACTCAAACCAACATCGTAAGGCCTCGACACTGCCACCAAGAGATTCCAACCGAAACTCTCGCCTCGAGGGTCTGACCACACCGTCGGCATAAGTGTGATTATCGAGTCTCCTCCCAAGGTATCTCCAGACGTGAGGGTCAAGTACACGGCATACCGGAAACTCTAGGTCTGGGACAAGATTTCTGAAAGCGAGGAATGATTCATATCGATGTTTGTTACTACAGCAGCTAGTAGTGGACACAGACGTCCCTTGAATCATTTTTAGAGCCATTGGGTCACTCTTCTTGACCGCATGCAGCCGCACTCTTCCTCCGCCCTCCAGCTCCCTGAGCCTGGCGGGGATAACTAAGGCGGGTGGTTGTAGCATGTTAAGATGTACACCACCTCATGCTGCTCTCCTAGCTCTACGTCTGCCGCTTCGCACACTCAATTCTATTTAAATCTTCCTTTTCTTGAAACATTTAACATGCCCGAGTCTCTAAGACTGGCACCGGTTTCCTGTTTCATACTGCACTGTGCAGTCTTCATCCGCTCTTGGATGACCTGGACCTCCTTTATTCGCACAAGAGCTGCTAAAATTTCTCCTTTGCCGATAAGAGAAATCCGGTCTCATCCCCTAGATGAACCACACCCATTCCCTAATACAGATAAATCCTAACATGAAGGATGCATTCATGCCATGGATGACGTCGTAAGGCCTCGACGTAACTACTAAGAGATACAACTGTCACTCTCGCCTCCAAGGGTCGAGTCACACTGTCGGCATCAGTGTGAGGTCACTGGGTCTTCTCCAGTAGGAATCTCGAAAGTGAGGGTCAAGTCAACAGTCTTAACCAGGACCACTTAGTATCAACCAAACAAAAAGGACAGGAAAGCAAACATCACAAAGATAAGTGTCCTTTTATTATTGAAGCTCATAATACAAAGACACATATACAACAGCAACATGGAACTAGAAGTACATGATACGTATCTACTAGTTCCGCTCCTGTCCACCTACTCTAGGAGCTCTACTGCCTTGTCCACTGCTCGGCTGTTTCTCAAGCACTCGCCGCTACTTCTACCTCGGTGGCTCCCCCAATGCCCGCGGATCAACTATATGAGGAGTCAGACCGTCACGTGCCAGATGACCCTTTCTGCCGCACGAGTAACATAGTCTGATTCTGGCACGCCTGGCTTTGACCCCACCCCGGGTGCCCCGCACCACCGGTCCTAAAACCCGAGATCGCCCAACTGCTGGTTTGGTCCTCCTGGATCTCTGCAACATCTGTCTACTGCCCATAGATGACTCAGCTACTGATCGAAAAACACGCGGAAAAGGCAGCAGCTCCGGAACACACTCGGGGTGTAGAGCTACTAGCACAAACTCCACCCTGAAGAAGATCTCGAAGTCTTCAAATGTGAAGGTCATCCCATAGAAAAACTGGAACAAGTGGCTCCACCACCTGCCTACTGCTGCCTGAAGAAGGCTGGCAGCAAAGATCACCATGAAGTCTGTCGGCGTCCCCACTAGCCTGAAGACTCTCACCACAGCCTCCATCCAACCCTCAGCCGCCAGCGGGTCCGTCTCTCCCCAGAACCTGGGTGGCCTCTGGTGCTGGAACTCGTGCAGCGCACTCATGTAGCGTGCATCGCCTACTGCTAGGGCTGGTGGCATCGGTGGCCCAACGTATGGTAGTACCGATGGTGCCTCCACTGGTGCCTCAACTGCAAGAGGGCCATGTATCAAAGCCTCGTCGCTCGGCAAGCTGTAATAACGCACGTCCCTCTGGTCTCTAGTTGGTCGTCCAAGAAAAGGCATCCTGAAAGAAACAATGTGACATGGTCAAACGATTATACCTGGTGAGCTGACCTGGTTCGAGCTGTTTTAAGGGAAAACCTTTGAAAACACACACGCAATCAGTGTTTTCATGCACAAAGTCAGAAATCAGTTGTCAGGGTCCTGGTTTATGGATACGTCGGCCACCCGAACCAACACTAGACTCCCTGAAATAAGAACCACACTCGGTACCCTTAACACTATTGCTTCACAGAAAGAAAGATCAGAGTCTACGGTAGAACCGACCACCCCTGATACCAATTTGTCACGACCCGTCCTTGGGGACCATGTCATGACTACCCCAAGCCCGCCTTCCATAGGCCAGGGGCTGGCAACTAGCACCAAAGGCGTAAATCCCGATAGTTAAGAAGGCATTGACTTTATAAAAGAAAACATGAACCACAGAGTACAAGCGGAAACAGAACACTAAGTACAAATGAAATGCTGAAAAGTAAATGGGCCAGAATACAAACCCAAAAAAAATTACAACTACAACTGAACAAGGTACAACAGCAAAAATACAAACATATGGAAGAAGGAAGCAGCTCCTGGGTCGTCCTCCTCGGATCCAACCTGAAGGGTAGGTACAGATAGCGCAGCTCTTGGTCGTCCACCACGGATCCTACCTGAAGGGTAGGTACAGATAGCCTCTTCCACGCTCTCATCCGACAACCTCCTCTATGTGTCGTCTCGTCATGTAGTCCACCTCCGGGTACTGACTCATCGTGTAGTCCACCTCCGGGTACTGACTCGTCATCTACAACCAACACAACGAGGTGCGGGCATAGCCCGTGCATGGGTGAGTATAACGATACTCAGTAGGGACCCCGAGACCCTCAAGGTCTCACTAAACCAACAAGGATAACCACAAGAAGATCTCAACAGATATCCTCTACTTAGATATATGCCCATACATATACCTAAGTTATCAACTAAAACATCTCAATCATGAGGAAACACAAGGATTGTGAAATCAACAGATAACCACTACCCAGGTATATGCCCATACATATACCTAAGTTATCAAGTGACCCATCTCAATCATGAGGTAAACACAAGGTCAAAAGTCTCAGCTCAAACCAGGATTTTCATTATCAAAACCGTAACTCCTGAAGAGCTCCGTCTCTGGAGTGTACAGTGGTCCTGTCACGACTCCGAGGTACTGCTCACTAACCTAAGACTGCTGAGGTACTCCTCCTGTCGAGTACCGCGGGCCTGCCACCTCACACAGTAGTGCATCACGGTGCGGTCTGCCACCCAACACAGTAGTGCTCCCCCCTCATAGCCTATAGAGGTACTCCTCCTGTCGAGTAACGCGGGTCTGCCACCTCACATAGTAGTGCTTCTCCGTTGTGGGTCTGCCACCTGACAAAGTAGTGCTCCCCACTGGGCTATGTAAGTCTCTCCGAATCGAATCGGACAAGAAGTCTTCAGGTCTCTGCTGGCTATACGGTCTCCGTACTCCGTACTCCGTATGCTCGTCTCTAGGAGGGTCCGCTCCACGAGCCACAAGTCTATATTCCAAGTATCTCAAATTCCCACGAAGAAGTATCACAAAGGACCGCCTCGTCATATGGGTCTCAACGCAACAGACGGCGTGTCAATCGGACGCCCGGTCTGTGAGTTATTAGCCTTTACGTCCCAGGGGCCCGGTTGGTTTCGTGAGCGAACCAACCCCGTCCATATCTCAACTGTACCCCGAACACTCATAGGGTATGATCATAGGGACCATTTCTCAATGCGATCACCAACACCGCTGACGGTTCATCAAATGGACGTCCAGTCTGAAAGATATCAGCTTTTCCGTTCAAGGAGCCCGGTTAGATTTCGGGTGCGATCCAACCCGGACACTACCAACTGTATGCAAAACTCGGGCGAAGGATGCCAAAAGTTCTGTATCGTCAACAGGAACGCAACGAGACAGACGGCGCGTCAATCGAATACCCGGTCTGTGAGTTATTGGCCTTTCCGTCTCACACCCACCCTGGGAAACATCCCAGGAGGTCACCCATCCTGATCACTACTTTAGGCCAAGCACGTTTAACTATGGAGTTTTAACCACGTAGGCCCCCGAAAAGGAAGGTGCACCTTGAGTATAGTACACCGAAACGACCGTCTCGATCCAAGGATCGCTACGCAACTGACGGTTCGTCGATCGGATGTCTGCAGCCCAAGTTATGGGCATTTGAACCAATCCTGTCCGAAGACGGGGGGGTCTGGGCCCGGTCCGACCCGGCCCAGTACCCCCTGGGCCGGCCCGAGTGGCGGCCCGACCCGGCGGCTCGGCCCGGCCAGCGGCTCCTCCCGGCCAGCAGCGCAGCGACGCGGTGGCGCGACGGCTCGGCGGCGCGGCGACTCGACGGCACGGCGGCTCGGCCAGCGCGGCGCGCTAAAGGGAGGGGGCATTTCCCCCCCTTTAATTTTTTAAAACGGCGGCCCCTTTAAATGGTCGTGCCATGTGTATTGCCGGGGGGGTTACACCCCTGGGCTCTACCCTGTAACGGCCGGCCAGCGCGGGGCCGGCCGGGTTCTCGCCGCGGGACCCCACAGTCCCGCTCCTTCTGGCGACGGCGGCCGGATTTCCAGCTGCCTCCTTCGAGTTCTCCGGCGGCTAGTTTTTCCGTCCGCCACATCCAAGATGAACGTGAATCCGTTCGACACGGCGTGACGACGCCGCGTCCTTCCGCCGCGGTCCGACTCCGACCGCGGCCTCGTTTGAAACCTATGGCGCGACACGGTGGCGCCACGTTCCTTCGTCGTAGCCCGCTCCGGCAGTGTTTTCTTTTGTTCCTACACGGTGCGATGACACCACGCTGTCTTCGCTAAATCAACACCAAAGATTAGAAGGGGGAGGAGAATCGGCCGTGTTTGTGTGGTCCGGTCTCCTCCCATTATAACGATAACAGTCGGCCAATCGTAAAAACACAACGAAGAACTTTTCACAATTTTTAATAAAATTTGGAACAATGTCCAACAGATTATTCATTCATGTTCGAGGAAAAGAAACAGGTAATTTGAAAAAAAGACAAAACCCCTACCTCGGATTCGAAGTTCATTCGTCGCCGATGCGGAAATCGGTGGCGCGGAAGACATTCTCGCGGAACGTGCCTCCGTAATCGTCATTGACGAAGTCACGGATCTAAGCGGTTCCAGTTCGTTGACGTCGGGAAACGTTCGAAGATGAAGAGTCATCGATGTTCCTTGCAGACGATGCCCATTCATTCAACACGGAAGGAGGTCGTGGAAAGGAAGAAGAAGTGTCGTCTTTCTGCTTTGGAAAAAGGCGTTCTTCGTTGGAGAACACTAATTCTCCAAAGTGTTGGGTGTCGCGGTACTTTACCAGCATTCCGTCACTTGGTGAAGCCATCCCCCAAACCCTCTCCCAAGATCCCTATATATAGGTGAGGGGGAGAGGTATGTAACCATCATGGTTACATAATTTTAAAAAAGGGGGGGGGGTCGGGCGAAATAAATTGTGTTGACGCAATTAAAGAGGTCCGTTGGCACCACTTAAGAGGGGAGGGTGCCAAGGAGTTTCTCCCCATTTAATGGGGAGTTGAGGAATTAAGAGGCTCTCCCTCATTAATGAGGGAGAGTTGGGAGGTTTCCTCTCCTCCCATTAATTGGGGGGTTAAGCCCCGTGTGTTCCCCACCACAATAAACCACCCATGGGTGGTTTAGTTTGGGTGGGCCCCACCACCATTACTTCTCAAGGGAGGTTACGGTGTGGTGGCCCCACCTCCAACCTCCATGAGGAGGTTTCAACCACCTCACACTCAATGGCGGATGAAATAAAATAAAGTGCAACATGGCACGTTATTTTATTATTACACTTTTAAAGAAAACCCAAAAAAAAACCTCCGCTCTCGATAAAACGCAACTACGGAAAAAGTATCCTTAAGAAAATACCGACATTGTGAGTTCATCGGTGCCCTCAGATTTCAATTCCGAGCACCGACTCAAAAGATATAAAATCCCGCTCCTTCGTTCACTGAACGTACCCGAGATAAACTTCTGAAATTGATTCTGGGCACACCAGGCCTCGGAATCGGGCGCCGTCAGAAACTGTGTTCTTGTAAAATTTCAAAGAAAATTTTGGAAGAAAAATTTCTCTTGAAATTTCCGGGTCTTTACATTACTCCCACCTCAGGGATTTACGTCCTCGTAAAGCTTTATCACAACTAAGGTCACTAAAGCGGTATAAAGCACGCATCTGATCCTTTCGCTCTCATGTGCTCACCTGGAGGTTCCCGTACTGTCAAAGAAAGTGCACCCAAGGAATCAATCGTCCCCATAGGACCACCCATGTCGATCCTATATCCCCACTGGAACCTCCGTGCTTGTCGCCCTATCACCATCGTCCAGCTCCTCATGGTCGATGATATGCAAAGGGTCGAGCACGTATCTCCTCAGTTGAGATACGTGAATGTCGTCATCCACCAGGTGCAACTGAGGTGGATGGGTCAAGTGGTAAACCACCACGCCTACCCAGCTGAGGACCTAAGAAGGTCCGCTGAACCTTGGAGATAACTTGCCGCTTCGGCCACATCTCCGTAAACCTCGTCGAGGTGAGGCCCGTATAAGGACGTGATCGTCAACCTTGAACTCTAGAAGTCTCCAATTCTTGCTAGAATTGAAACTCAAAACAACTTCTTCCATGAGGTTAACCGACTCAAGAGTGATCGGTCACACCCTACTGTGCATGAGTTCATCTTGTGCTGCCTGGGGTTTCCTTTCCGCCGACCAAGGAAAACCCATCCCGACGTCGTGGTTAAACCACAACCTTTATTCCTAATACTGTCAATTTGTGTATGAACTGTGATTGCCCAGTCCATACTCAAACCAACGTCGTAAGGCCTCGACACTGCCACCAAGAGATTACAACTGAAACTCTCTCCTCGAGGGTCTGATCACACTGTCGGCATAAGTGTGATTATCGAGTCTCCTCCCAAGGTATCTCCAGACGTGAGGGTCAAGTCCACAGCATACCGGAAAATCTAGGTCTAGGACAAGATTTGTGAAAGCGAGGAATGATTCATAACGACGTCTGTTACTACAGTAGCTAGTAGTGGACACAGACATCCCTTGAATCATTTTTAGAGCCATTGGGTCACTCTCCTTGACCGCATGCAGCCGCACTCTTCCTCCGCCCTCCAGCTCCCTGAGCCTGGAGGGGATAACTAAGGCGGGTGGTTGTAGCATGTTAAGATGTACACCACCTCATGTTGCTCTCATAGCTCTACGTCTGCCGCTTCACAGACTCAACTCTATTTAAATCTTCCTCTTCTTGAAACATTTAACATGACCGAGTCTCTAATACTGGCACCGGTTTTCTGTTTCTTACTACACTGTGTAGTCTTCATCCGCTCTGGGATGACCTGGACCTCCTTTAGTCCCACAAGAGATGCTAAAATTTCTCCTTCGCCAATAAGAGAAATCCGGTATCATCCCCTGGATGAACCACACCCATTGCCTAATACAGTCAATCCTGACATGAAGGATGCATTCATGCCATGGATGACGTCGTAAGGCCTCAACGTAACTACTAAGAGATCCAACTGTCACTCTCACCTCCAAGGGTCAATTCACACGGTCGGCATCAGTGTGAGGTCACTAGGTCTCCCCTAGTAGGAATCTCGAAAGTGAGGGTCAGGTCAACAGTCTTAACTAGGACCACTTTTTATCAACCAAACAAAAAGGACAGGAAAGAAAACATCACAATGATAAGTGTCTTTTTATTATTGCAGCTCATAATACAAAGACACATATAAAAAAGCAACATGGAACTAGAAGTACAAGGGACGTATCTACTAGTTCCGATCTTTTCCACCTACTCCAGGAGCTCTACTGCCTTTTCCACTGCTCGGCTGTTTCTCAAGCACTCGCCGCTACTTCTACCTTGGTGGATCCCCCAAAGCCTGCGGATCAACTGTACGAGGAGTCGGATAGTCACGTGCCAGATGACCCTTTCCGCCGCATGAGTAACACAGTCTGCTTCTGGCACGCCTGGCTCTAACCCCACCCCGGGTGCCCCGCACCACCTGTCCTAAAACCCGAGATCGCCCAACTCCGGGTCTGTTCCTCCTGGATCTCTGCACCATCTGTCTACTGCCCAGAGATGACTCGGCTACTGATCAAAAAACACGCGGCAAAGGCAGCAGCTCCTGAGCACGCTCAGGGTGTAGAGCTACTGGCACAAACTCCACCCTGAAGAAGGTCTCGAAGTCTTCCCATGTGAAGGTCATCCCATCGCAAAACTGGAACAAGTGGCTCCACCACCTGCCTGCTGCTGCCTGAAGAAGGCTGGTAGCAAAGATCACCATGAAGTCTGTCGGCGTCCCCACTAGCCTGAAGACTCTCACCACAACCTCCAGCCAACCCTCAGCCACCAGCGGGTCCGTCTCTCCCCAGAACCTTGGTGGCCTCCGGTGCTGGAACTCGTGCAGCGCACTCAAGTAGCGTGCATCGCCTACTGCTAGGGCTGGTGGAATCAGTGGCCCAACGTTTGGTAGTACCGCTGGGGCCTCCACTGGTGCCTCAACTGCAAGAGGGCCATGTACCAAAGCCTCATCGCTCGGCAAGCTGTTAGTACGCACGTCCCTCTGGGCTCTAGCTGGTCGTCTGAGAAAAGGCATCCTGAAAGAAACAACGTGACACGGTCAAACGATAATACCTGGTGATCTAACCTTGTTCAAGCTGTTTTAAGGGAAAACCTTTGAAAACACACACGCAATCAGTGTTTTCGTGCACAAAGTAGGAAATCAGTTGTCTAGGTCCTGGTGTATGGATACGTCAACCGCCCGCACCAACACTGGACTCCCTGAACTGAAAACCACACTCGGTACCCTTAACACTATTGCTTCACAGAAAGAAATATCAGAGTGTGCGGTAGAACCGACCACCTCTGATACCAATTTGTCACGACTCGTCCTCGGGGCCCATGCCGTGACTACCCCATGTCTACCTTCCATAGGCCAGGGGCTAGTGACTAGCACCAAAGGCGTAAATCTCGATAGTGGGGAAGGCATTGCCTTTATAAAAGAAAACAAGCACCACAGAGTACAAGCGGAAACAAAACACTAAGTACAAAAGAAATGCTGAAAAGTAAATGGGACAGAATACAAACCCAAAAAGAAGTACAACTACAACTGAACAAGGTACAACAGCAAAATGAAAAATAGCTGGAAGAAGGAAGCAGCTCCTGGTTCGTCCTCCTCAGATCCTACCTGAAGGGTAGGTACAGATAACACAGCTCCTGGTCGTCCACCACGGATCCTACCTGAAGGGTTGATACAGATAGCCTCCTCCACGCTCTCGTCCTTCAACCTCCTCTGTGTGTCGTCTCGTCGTGTAGTCCACCTCTAGGTACTGACTCGTCATGTAGTCCACCTCCGGGTACGGACTCGTCGTCTGCAACCAACACAATGAGGTTCCGGCATAACCCGTGCAGGGGCGAGTATAACGATACTCAGTAGGGACCCCGAGACCCTCAAGGTCTCACTAAACCAACAAGGATAACCACAAGAAGATCTCAAAAGATAACCTCTACTTAGATATATGCCCATACGTATACCTACGTTATCAAGTAACCCATCTCAATCATGAGGAAACACAAGGATTGTGAAATCAACGGATAACCACTACCCAGGTATATGCCCATACATATACCTATGTTATCAAGTGACCCATCTCAATCATGAGGTAAACACAAGGTCAAAAGTCACAGCTCAAACCAGGATTTTCATTATCGAAACCGTAACTACTGAAGAGCTCTGTCTCTAGAGTGTACAGTGGTCCTATCACGACTCCGAGGTACTACTCACTAACCTATGACTGCTGAGGTACTCCTCCTATCGAGTACCGCGGGCCTGCCACCTCACACAGTAGTGCTTCCCGCCGGGGTCTTCCACCCAACACAGTAGTGCTCCCCCTTCATAGCCTACAGAGGTACTCCTCCTGTCGAGTATCGTGGGTTTGCCACCTCACATAGTAGTGCTCCTCCGCTGTGGGTCTACCACCTCACAAAGTAGTGCTCCCCACTGGGCTACGTAAGTCACTCCGAATCGAATCGGACAAGCAGTCTTCAGGTCTCTGCCGGCTATACGGTCTCCGTACTCCGTATGCTCGTCTCTAGGAGGTTCCGCTCCACGATCCACAACTCGATATTCCAAGTATCTCAAAGTCCCACGAAGATGTATCAGAAAGGACCGCCTCGTCATAGGGGTCTCAACGCAACAGACGGCGCGTCAATCGGACGCCCGGTCTGTGAGTTATTAGCCTTTACCTTCCAGGGGCCCGGTTGCTTTCGTGAGCGAACCAACCCCGGCCGTATCTCAACTGTACCCCGAACTCTCATAGGGTATTCTCATAGGGACCGTTTCTCAATGTGATCACCAACGCCGCTAACAGTTCATCAAACGGACGTCCAGTCTGAAAGATATCAGCTTTTCCATTCCAGGAGCCCGGTTAGATTTCGGTTGCGATCCAACCCGGCCACTACCAACTGTATCCAAAACTCGGGCGAAGGATGCCAAAAGTTCTGTATCGTCAACAGGAACACAACAAGATAGACGACGCGTCAATCTGACGCCCGGTCTGTGAGTTATTGGCCTTTCCGTCTCACACCCACCCTAGGAAGCTTCCCAGGAGGTCACCCATCCTGATCACTACTCTAGACCAAGCACGCTTAACTATGGAGTTTTAACCACGTAGGCTCCCGAAAAGGAAGGTGCACCTTGAGTATAGTATACCGAAACGACCGTCTCGATCCAAGGATCGTTACGCAACTAACGGTTCGTCGATCAGATGTCTGCAGCCCAAGTTATGGGCATTTGAACCAATCTTGTCCGAAGACGAGGGGGTCTGGGCCCGGTCCGACCCGGCCCAGTACCCCCTGGGCCGGCCCGAACCGGGTCGAACCGGCCCGAGTGGCGGCCTGACCCGGCGGCTCGGCCCGGCCAGCGGCGCGGCGGCACGGTGGCGCGACGGCTCGGCGGCTCGGCGGCGTGGCGGCTCGACGACAGGGCGGCTCGGCCAGCGCGGCGCTCTAAAGGGAGGGGGCATTGCCCCCCTTTAATTTTTTAAAACGGCGGCCCATTTAAGGGGCCGCGCCATGTGTATTGCCGGGGGGGTTACCCCCCCCCCCCCGGGATCCCCCCTTGTAACAGCCGGCCAGCGCGGTGCCGGCCAGGTTCTCGCCGCGGGACCCCGCAGTCCCGCTCCTTCTGGCGCCGGTGGCCGGATTACCAGCCGCCTCCTTCGAGTTCTCCAGCGGCCGGTTTTTCCGGCCGCCACATCCAAGATGAACGTGAATCCGTTCGACGCGGCGTGACGACGCCGCGTCCTTCTGCTGTGGTCCGTCTCCGGCCGCGGCCTCGTTTGAAACCTACAGCGCGACACGATGGCGCCACGTTCCTTCATCGCAGCCTGCTCCGGCCGTGTTTTCTTTTGTTCCTGCGCGGTGCGACGACACCGCGCTGTCTTCGCTAAATCAACACCAAAGATTAGAAGGGGGAGGAGAATCGGCCGTGTTCGTGCGGTCCGGTCTCCTCCTTTTATAACGATAATAGTCGGCCAATCATAAAAACACAACAAAGAACTTTTCACAATTTTTAATAAAATTTGGAACAACGTCCAACCGATTATTCATTCATGTTCGAGGGAAAGAAAATGTAATTTGAAAAAAAGACAAAACCCCTACCTCGGATTCGAAGTTCATTCGTCACCGATGCGGAAATCGGTGTCGCGGAAGACATTCTCGTGGAACGTGCCTTCGTAATCGTCATTGACGAAGTCACGGATCTAAGCGGTGCCGGTTCGTTGATGTCGGGAAACGTTCGAAGATGAAGAGTCAACGATGTTCCTTGTAGACGACGCCCATTCATTCAACACGGAAGGAGGTCGTGGAAAGGAAGAAGAAGTTCCATCTTTCTGCTTTGGAAAAAGGCGTTCTTCGTTGGAGAACTCTAATTCTCCCAAGTGTTGGGTGTCGCGGTACTTTACCAGCATTCCGTCGCTTGGTGAAGCCGTCCCCCAAACCCTCTCCCAAGATCCCTATATATAGGTGAGGGGGCGAGGTATGTAACCATCGTGGTTATATAATTTAAAAAAAGGGGGGTCGGGTGAAATAAATTGCGTTGACGCAATTAAAGAGGTATGTTGGCACCACTTAAGAGGAGAGGGTGCCAAGGAGTTTCTCCCCATTTAATGGGGAGTTGAGGAATTAAGAGGATCTCCTTCATTAATGAGGGAGAGTTGGGAGGTTTCCTCTCCTCTCATTAATTGGGGGGTTAAGCCCCGTGTGGTCCCCACCACAATAAACCACCCATGAGAGGTTTAGTTTGGGTGGGCCCCACCACCATAACCTCTCAAGGGAGGTTAAGGTGTGGTGACCCCACCTCCAACCTCCATGAGGAGGTTTCAACCACCTCACTCCCAATGGCGGCTGAAATAAAATAAAGTGCAACATGGCACGTTATTTTATTATTACACTTTTAAAGAAAACCCAAAAAAAAACAAACCTCCGCTCTCGATAAAATGCAACTACGGAAAAAGACTCCTTAAGAAAATACCGGCGTTGCGAGTTCATCGGTGCCCTCAGATTTCAATTCTGAGCACCGGTTCAAAAGATAGAAAATCCTGATCGTTCGTTCACTGAACGTACCCGAGCTAAACTTCGGAAATTGATTCTGGGCACACCGGGCCTCGGAATTAGGCGCCGTCAGAAACTGCGTTCTTGTAAAATTCCAAAGAAAAGTTAGGAAAAAAAATTTCCCTTGAAATTTCCGGGTCTTTACAACTCCTTATATTGTTTCAGAATTGTACCTCTCTCATCAGAAACATCCTTATGAATGTTCTTTAAAGACTTATGCTTCTTAAATAGAGAATCATAACTTTCTTCAAGCATATTGCAGTAGGCTACATGTTTTTAAATAGAGTAACTAGATTCAGAACTAGAGTCAGAAGAGTAGTAAGATTTTACCTCATCTGTTTCTTCCATTAAACACATGTTGGCTTTTAGATTTACTTATTCCTTCTCTGAGTCTGATTCAGAACTGCTACTGGAGTCTTCAAATACACTTCATGTAGCTCTCATGGATTTCTTGTCATAATTCTCATAATCATTTTCTTCATCTAACATCTCAACTTCATACATCATTAGTGTTCCAATCAGTTCTCTCATGGTTATATCTTTGACATGTATCGAATGTTTGATTGCAGCAGAGATTCCATTCCATTTTGTAGGCAGTACCCTCAGTACTTTTAAATCATGATCAGCTTGTTTAATGGGATTTCCCAAGGTAGTTATGTTATTGACAATCACTGTCAATCTTCCATTAATTGGAGTAATAATTTCTCCTTCAACCATTCTAAAAGTATCAAATTTAAGCTTAGTAGTTGCATATCTCATTTCCCTGATATTTTTAGTTCCTTCATAAGCAACAACAAAAGTTTTCCACATTTCATAAGCTTTCGGGCGTTGAGATACTCTATTAAATTCATCAGATCATAGACCACATATAATTTCATTCATTTCCTTTGATTTCATATCATATTCTGCTTCTGTAGCTACACTCCATGTTTCAGGTTTTTTTGGTATTTCATATGGAGTCAGAATCATAGAATATACATTGTATCCAAGGTTTTTCAGATAGATAATCATTCGCGACTTCTAGCATCCATTGTTTTCTCCATCGAAGTAAGGTACTCTGACCACAAACATTCCCCCTCTTGTATCATTCATCTTGCTCTGTGTATAATCACTTTCAACTTATTAAGGCTTTATTAGAAAGCTCATCCTTTTATACAAATTGTTGGATTGGATTATACCAAATATACACAATAGGGGGGTTAATTGTGTCTTTTCAAAAATCTTCGTGAGATTGTGTTATTATATTTTACATAAATTAGATGAATTGATACAATGGAAATATAAAGTGTAGAGACACACAATGTATAGTGGTTTGGGGAACAGAAATCCCCTAGTCCACTCCGCCAACGCTCTACTTCACGAGCTTGGTGATTTTCAATATCTAGTCCTCATTTCAATAGAACATTCAACAACTGAGTAAAGGAAATTGACACCTTTACAATATAAGGAAAAACAAATCCTTATGGTTCACTTAAAGAACCTACACATGTTAGTATGAGAAGTTGGTCACTCAAGAGTAGAAAATAAATATTTTTGTATTCTAAAAATACTTTCTAGTTGTTCTTCAAAATTACAACAACATTCAATTGACTATAGATAGATCGTTGCCTTTAGAAATAATGGTTTTAACAAAAGAGTAGTTCTAAGTCGGTCCCGTTGCAGTAGATATAGAAATATAATTCACTACTTCAGAAGAAGTAGATTCACAAATGATATTGGATGTAGAATGAGTGAATCTTATATCGTGATTTTTATTCTTCAATAAACAGAGGATTGTCGTTATTCCTTAATCCGAAGATCTGTATGTTTTGATAGTCTCTATTTTTCTTCCTCTTTTCTCAGAATCATCAAGAGATCACACATCACTGTTCAGATAATCTCATATATGTAATAACAACAGACACTTCTAGAAATTTAGATCCAAAAATTGACCTTTTGACTCGCGATATTCAAATATTTGAAATTACAGAGTAGTCATAACTTCCCTGAAGACTCATCATAAATGGCTCCTTTTAATTCGATCCGTAAACCATTGATAAAACATCTTTGAATTAGTCAAAGTCGTGTGTTAAAATCGGCTTTAAATCTGGCTTGAAATCAGCCTAATAATTACCTTCCTGATCATTGCATAATAATATTGACTTTAAATTATCTGACACCAAACGTAAGGATGATTTGTATAGTACACATCCTCTGAATGTAATGTAGATCATAAACGTAAGGTTTGTGACGTAGCCTTCAAATGTAGGGTTGAAAACATATGGTTGATTAAAAATGTAGGGTTAGTCATCCATACTTTTCTCTGCAACATTGAAATGTATTAAAAAAGATCCATACATTTACTTGATCCATAATTTTCCTAGAACGTATGGTTGTTTTCAAATGTTAGGTTGATGAACCATACTTTTGAGAAACAAACGTAACTTTTAACACTTACATACTGTTCTCCTTCCATACTTTTCTAATATCCAAAACGTAGGGTTCCTTCCTAATGTAGGGTTCTTTTTTTATACTTTTCCAATAATGTATGGCTGATTAACCATACTTTTCTCTTAACTCATAAATTATACATTTATTCTCACCCTTATGATATGTTTCTCCATGTAGGAGATGAACGATGTCTCCAGAATGAACTAAAGTAGATTCCAAATATGTAGAGCATGAACAGTGTTTCTAGAATGTGCTAAATGTGAATACCTTAGAAATTAATTCTCACTGTTCATGAACTTAAATATTTCATCTAGAAATAAAATAAAATATAATGAATAATAAATTCCTGAAATATTCTTAAAAATAAAATCATTAGAAAAAAAATTAAGGGTATTTGTGAGCATCAAAATTGTTATAAAAAGATAGAGTATTGTTCTAAAAAAACTCCCTATTTAAATAAAAACATTATGTATTGTTGAAAACAACACTTTCTCAACATTTTTCTCCAATATAGTAATAGGGTTTCATGGACTACTTGTTCCACGAGGACCTATGGAACATGTTCCAGTATCATCTCTTGTATATATTGAGAATCAAAATCCTTCATGTAAATATTGCTACCAATATCCTTTTTAGTATATTTTCCCTATCAAGAAATACATCTTGTCTCATGAATGTCACTTTCCATTCAAATGGGTTATATAGGTACTATCCCTTTATTTCTAATGGATACCATATAAAGATAAAATTTAGGCCTTAATGTGCTTGTTTGTTTCTGGGGAAGGCTTTATCAAATTCATAGAAACCCTGTACAAGTGTATATAAAAAAATGGGTTTCTTTTCACTCCATAACTTTTGGGGAATTCCATTTTCTAATTTAATTGTTACTCAATTTGTTGTATATGCCACATTATGAAATGTATATCCCCAAAAGGTTATCGGATGTTCCACATGAGCCATTATCGTCCTTACCATGTTTAACAAGGTAAAATTACTTTGATCACTAACACCACTCCACTATGGTTTTTATAGTTTAGTGAGTTGATATTGTAATTGAAACACCAATAGAATGTTGATAAAATCATTGTTTAAAAACTATCTACCTTGATATGGTCAACACTTGATTATATTCTTTCAAATAAAAATATGTACTTCATTATTGAATTAATTAAATTTCTCCAAGTAATCATAATAATACCTCATTAAGTATGAATAACCATATCTACTCAAGTTATCATTAAACATTTTCAATTAAGATTACCAACCTTTAGATTATACCATAAATGACCCACATACCCCAATTGGTACCAATCCCTAAATCTCTATGGCCCTTTCAACATGTACATTGTATAATGGTTTAGTATTTTTTCCCTCTAAATAATCCTGACATCATTCATGTTGTTTTATCTCATATGGGTATAGATAACAATATTGAGAGACCATTTTCAAACACTTCTCCTTTACATGACCAAGATGGTTATGACATAATTCAGTGTTATATGATTATTGTAAACATGATCATTTGTCATTGTAAAATAAATTGTTTCCTAATTTAATACATATAGAACATCATTTATATGTTTGAAAAAATAACATATGATTTCCTTATAAAAGAAACATCTTATATTTAAAAACATGAAAATAAATGGATATGTGTATAAAACTGATACGAAATTTTTTTCTTAGTAACCTTTGGTAGATAAAATCAAACATTTAAAACCATAATTATTCATATTGGAATTTAAAGGTAGTACCACTGATGGATAGGGAATCCATCCTCACACTATTTATATCACTCAAATCCACCTCTTCTTGAGATATCATTCAAAATATACTTTGTTCGAGTACTTAGATATAGATGTGAGAACCAAAATTTGTGTCTAATACCCAATGTTTAGATATTGAATGAATACAATCAATAAAGAAAACATATTTATTGTCTCCATTATTCTATTTGGATTTCCTCTTCCGGTGTCCTAGATTTACACATGAAAAATATATTACCTCCTTTTCCTTTACATGCCTTTTGATCAATGTGTTCTTATAAGGATGGTTCTTGGGAGATTTAGACTTATTTTTGAGTCTTGAGACCATTTTTATTTTTCTTCCTTTTCTTATACACCATAATGACTATGGGTTTATCCACATGGAAAAAAATATTTTAGATGTTTTGAATGACTATTCTCGTTATTTCTCATATTTTAATTAAAAATAAATCTTGAGTATTTATTGGGTAGTGATGAATGTATGAGATATTTATGCTACACATCTAGGAATTTAATCCCAAAAGTGTATAGTTGCTCAATATAGCTAACTATATTGACAATATGAGGCCCAAATAGTGAAAAATATAAAATATTCGATTTTTTTAATAAATTGGATAAATAGTACATCTTTTGTGTTGCCTTGTCTTGATAGAGATCCCAAAGATGGGACATCTTTCAATACACATTCATGTTGTCATGTTGCTTCAAATTCCAATAGGACATGAATGATTTCATGATGAATTGATCATATATACAACTATCTTGATGTTTCTCATAGATATATAACTCTTCATCACTAGCCTATTTACTAGGATCTTTAGGTATAGTTTTTTTAGCATATATAATTTCCTTTCTTGGCAAAGGATAATGAATAATCACCTTTACCACTCCTAGAAATTTAAACTAGTGATAAGGTCAACCATCTTATGTAGGGATTATAGAGATATGTTTCAAGTCATTTTAATTGTGTTTCTACAAAATTAGATGGGAATGATTTTATTATTTATCAAAAAAAATTTTGACAAATAAATAAATATAATATTTATTAGATTCCCATTATATAGATACCCAATATCCCTACTAAATGGATTCAGAATATCTTGTTTCTTGGAAATTCTACTAGACAAGATCAATATTCCCCTTCCCATTAACCCATATTTGGTTGGTATAGGTACATGAATGATTTTTGGAAGGCATTCCAAATTCCAACCACATTAACTCATAGTTACATAATATGTTGAGTGGACTCCCCAACCAAGAAATCCATATATTCGATTTCCTTACCCCTTTCCCCCTAGATACACCATGTTTTACATTAGTAGTCAACCCTTGATGTCAACTAAGTTAAGGAAAACAAAAAATTCAAGTATGAAATCCCTAATAATGGATATGACATTATCATTGATTGGATAGTCAATTTGACTTATGGTTCAATTTTAACTGATGTAGTGGAAGGATATATAGACTAAATATATATTATTAACAAATTTTATCCTATTATTCATTAGTTGACTATTACAATCTTCATTACATGATTTTAAATATTAAGTGGATTTACATATGTAATTAACCATTTATTTGATAATACACATGCATTAGCCATATTATTTTAGTTCTATATTTCATGGTCTTGAATTTAAGTAATTCATAAGATAATGAAAAAACAACCATAATGAAATAACCCTAAAACATAAAAGAAATATAATAATTAAGTGGTACTATCATGAGAGTTTACTATGGGTTAGTTTATCTAGTGTTTGATAAATTTACAATTTCCCTAGAAGAAAAACTCATTCAACCTATTATGGTTCATATTATAGCTTTCAACCTATCCACTTATGAATCTATCTTGGATTGGTTTCCCATATTCTTTAAACCTGATCCACCTCCACTAGCATGGGATCTCCATAAATTATAGATACTTTTAATCACATGCAGGTTAGGGGAAAACAGTTTCTATAAATAAACCATGTTCATGAAGACCCTTACATAATAAGAGGATATAAATAATGGAAATGAGTAATTTAATTTAATAGTAAACTAAATAAAACTAATCACATAAAATGGTTCGGTCTATGCTCAAGATCATCCACACACATATAATGAATTAATAATTTAATTAAACTATTATTCAATAATTATTAATCCTTTTTTTGATAAATAGTTATAAAATCAATTAATTATCTTATTTAATTATTTAATTATTTTATATTAATTTTCATCCAAATTTCAATCAGATTATCATCCATCATAATTTTAAACTAATTAAATAAACTTATTTATTAATGAATTCATAAATGCACCTTCTAGGAAACATAGTTAAGACCCATCCAAATGTACCAAACATGTATTATACTCATATATTATTTACTCTTATGACTAAGAAATACACATATTATCATGTTCATTCATAAATTATAATATCTACTTAATGATTATATGAATTACATGATTTTTTGATTACAGGTAACACTTCAATGCATACATAGTGATAACTATAACACCACTCATACATGATATTTAGATAAGAACATTACATAAATATTAATTAAATATTTATATATAAATATTATAACCCATTACATGGTGTATCCTATCAACTTAATGAACACACCCAATAAAAGGTTGATAAGGTTTAAATAGTATTACAAATAATTTTTTTATTTTCCCAATTTATTAAGTACATTGAATGTACAAGCGAGAATAACACCATGTTCATCTATCATCATCAATAAGTGGAAAACACCTAGAGACTTAACAAGTATATTGTGCCTCCAAAAATCGGATTAAGTGGCATGTGTTATTGAAAATCTATCTTGTGGTCTCCTACTTACATGGTCACTAGTCAGGTTGGCCATGAAAGGGAAATAGATGACTTGTATTTGACTCAATGGGACTACACAACATGTATGTATGCTACACATCACATACTATGGTAGACCGTGTGTCATGTTGGCCAAGTGAATATGCTTTGTTTGAAATTAATACACCATGTTTCGTTAATGCAAATGTATTGAATTAATTTAAAAATTAAATCCTGATGCATTAAACACAACTACACTACCTATAATTCTATTTACATGGTGGGTAATTTCTTATAATCTGACTTGAATCCACAAAACCTCCAGATGAGTTCATTTATTTTATTTCATTTATTAAATTAAATATTTTGGTTAGAACTATGAGAAATGAAGGAGGAATAAGAATATATCATAATTTTTCTTTAAATAATGATTAAACATGAATTGAAAACTAAATGAAAAAAATCCATAAATCAGAAAATAATATTTATATAATTAAAAATAATTATTTTACCCCTACGATACCACTTGTAGGTTTTGGTCATAGTAAGAGAATTGACGTGTCATTACCATCTTTTCTTTTTATCATGATTGATGATCAATCCATGATTTAAAAAACAATAAATGTTGCGATCATCAGAATTGAATCAGTGAGAATGTAGAGACCCGAAGCCTGACGTACATGGACTTTACATTACTTTTGCGGAATACTTAGTACATTTCAAAAACACACACACAAGGACCGTAATAGTTTAGTGTCTTTGGAAACTCGGACTATAATCTTCTAATCGTGGTGAAAGATCTTCAACATCTCCCATAAAGATCTTCCTTTTTTTTTTACCTAAATCCTTTCTTTATATCCTGGGGAAAAGAAAACATAAAAGGGTGAGCTCAAATGCTCAGTAAGGGTAAACAAAAGAAATATCAATCACATAATTTTCATAAGAACATAACATTTTTGGAAATCTTAACCTGCAAAAGAGAGCATAATTTCATAACATGGGATAAATCATAGTAGTGAAATGTAATCACAATAATCATAACATAAAACATGGAACTTTGTGGCATACACACATAATCATAGAGAATCATTTCTTGTTAGTCAAGACTCATTGCCAAGACTATCTTAGTGGACAAAGTCCCTTTCTGAATCGAGTAATCCTCGTTTCAGTCCTGTTTCACTGAACCGGTATAACCTACCATTCCAGCCATGTCTATCTCATGAGATATAAAATCTTTACCCAATGCATTGGAGGGAGATATAGGTCCCACCCATCTCTTAATGAATCCTTTCTTATGTGTGCCGCAGAATCATAAATCATACATCATTGCATAACCCATGTAATAAAAATGGGATTCTTAAACAACATGAAATCATAAAACAATTCATATAAGATAAAGGAATTCATAAAAATGTTTCCATCACAACATAATCAAATCCATGTAATAATAGGGATAAAAACAGAACCCTTTTATTATCTTAGATAGAAAATAATTTTGATAAAATACTTGAACTTCATTCTTGAGGAAAATATCCTTATTCAAAAACCATTTTCCTTTCTTAACATGTCATAAAATTTTAAACTAAAAGAATTTGATTAAAAATAAACTTGAATACTTGTAAAGGAAGCTTCTTGGAAATAATGTTATAGAAATCCATTCATGCCGTATAAGTTAAAAAAAACATTCTTCGTACTTTTGTCGGAAAAGTCAAAAAGTACCTCGTACGAAAAACGACAAAAGATTCCTTTCATATCTTTTACAAAAAACTTACCGAAGGGTAAAATTGGATATAAACTATTGTAGAAGGATGGAAATAATATTACATATTGATGAAACATGGATGTGGATGATAAAATACACCCCAGTAAATACTTACAAATAAACAATCTCGGATAAAAATGAGATTGTGATATTTCCCTTACCTTAGGTCCGACTTGCTTTGTAAGTGTCCGAACCTCCTCTTCTTTGAAGCGCCTCTTTGAGACCTCCTCTTAGGGCACTAGAATTGGTCTTTGAGGAAGACCGGAACCTCTAGGATGTTGCTAGGGAAGTGGAGAAGAGATTTTGGCAGGGGTTGGCCGAGCTTGAGTGCTCAAATTTGTGTGAGGAGGAGGGGGAGGAGGTGCCCTTTTATAAGGGAGGAGAGGGGCACCTTAGGAATTCTTAAAAATATTAATTTATAATAAATCTAACCCCACTTAAAAACCTCCAAAAATGACTCATATTCGATGATTAGATGAGATAGGGTTGTAATCTCATCAACCAATCAAATTTAGACATGTTTGGATATTATTTTAAACCTTATCAATTATATTTAACTCTAAGTTAAATAATTTAACTTTTACCGTGTCTTTTTGTTTTCTTTCACTATATGGTTAATAAACTTACTATAACATGCCAAACGAACCACAAATTGTTTATTATTAATATATATATCCTTATCTAAGTCATTTGGACGAACCTTAGATTTTTAGGAATAAAATAACAATTAATAATATAATATTTGATTTAAAAACTATTTTGTGTCAATTTTGACACTATTTGATATATGATTTTTGTGAAAGTCATAACAGAATTATATGTTCGAACCAAGTTTATTAAATCAACATTAATATATCATAGTAACCTATAAAATTAGTGGAATTCATAAAAAATCTCAAATTACATTTATTTCGGTGTTTATAACATCAATTATGTCAATATTTCATTAATAAGATAATTACTGCATCATCGTTGTGTCATAAATAAATTAAATTATTTGATGTCTAAAAATTAAAAATAAAATACCATCATGTAGGATATCTTTTTATCTTTCTAATGAATATTTACAATCGAATTTTTCTTATGTATAACCCCATATTAAAAATTATTTACTTATTAAACTTTGATTTTAACTATTTTAACCCTTCTTTAAATAAATTCATAATAAATGTCCTAATCTAATCCAAGTGGGCCTAAATGGTCATATTTTATTCCTAAGTTTGTTTTTGGTCGAATTACACTTGTCCAATAGAATTAGGACATGTGTTAGGGTAATAGTAATATCATATTTACCCTTAGTTACCCTATTTACTATTAACCGCGGTAAAAAAAAGTAAAAAGTTACTATTCACCAAAAATTATTTTCATCTCATTGAACCACATTTTAGTCCTTGATATTAACCGTGTCTCTCGGATTTTCGAAATTCCATTCACAGAAGTGGTAAAATTAAGTTTTATGCAAAATTCAGTTTTTAACCTACCACTTAGTGGTTTCACTATTCATCAAAAATTGAAAGTTTTCAGAAAAATGCCAAAATTTCATCCTAAGATATATTTCATATTCCGAATTCAAAAATGAAGTCTATTTCACCAAATTCATAACATAGAGGTTGAATTAATTAATTTTATAATTAAATCCCGCTATTAAAACAAATAGCGTGTTTTTACGAAACAATATCTATCAAAAGATTGACACTTGTTTATGTCAGGTTTAAATGTGAAATTACGTCCAATGACCAACATTGTATTAAATTGTAAAAATATATTCTAAATATACTTTAAAACCACTCAAATTAATAATTTATCACTATTAATTATTTCGATTAAAAAAGTTGTTTTTAATTATAATTTAGTAATTTTCACTATTCATCAGAATATGAAAGTTATCCGAAATGTACCAAAATTTCACCTTAGGCTAAATTCGATACTCCGAATCCAAAAATGAAATCCATTTTGAAAAATAAAATTTACAAAATTTCAAAAAGTGGTTATTACTATTCATAACGGCTAGTTTTAATAGCATATCGTTGTTTAGTGAAACTCGTTATTGCGTACTACACACACTATCGAGGAAGGTTGCGATTGCGTGTAATGCAAGGCAAGTCAAGGATGCGTGTTGTGCAAGCTCCTTTTGGTGTAGCGTACAACACAAGACATTAATAAAATTAAAAAGAATATTTTTCATAAAATCTTGGGCTGTTACATTCTACCCCCCTTAAAATGAATTTCGCCCTCGAAATTCGTCGGGGTTATAAATGGTTTTCTATTCGAAAGTTTCCCACATCGTAAAAAGGAATACCAAAACTTGGCTTTAAAAACTAAAGTATGAAATGTAACGATTACCCAAATAAACTAATTGTTGGGTTTCCACATAGGTAAAAATATGGATATGGAAGAAAAATCTAACCATCATGTTCTGATGGAGAGTGGTAGAGAACATGGCTATGGAAAAGCCAAAAATCACAAATCCATAAATTTGTGATGATATAAGGTACCATCTGATTCCTCAGGTATAAGATTACTAGGACAACATTTTTGGTTTTCAAGATCATTTCCCTAAAGTTGAAAATTTGAATTAGAATAAATACTTACTTTATTTTGGTAAAATCTCACTGTTGTTCGTGCCTTGAACAATTTCCACTTCATCTCTTAAATAAATGAAGTTGAATTTGTTATTCGTGAAGTGTTAGCAGATAATGTGATAGAATGACGGGTCATTCCATCTGTCTCAAACAAATGGTTAGAAAAAATTATATGCATAAATCGATCTATAGTGAGATTAATCATATATGGTTCCTAAAATGGACTTATACTTCATATATCATACTGCTTAATATAATAAAACTAGTTTCTACTAAATAGGGACTTCCTCTAGGTCAGTGGTAGGCGATAAAGGCCAGTCGCACTTCGGTTGTGGGTTCGATTCCTACAGCCTTGTCCGAAGCGATGGGCTGTCGCCCGTCCTGCAGGTTGTCCTTTTTCTAAAACTATATTACTATAACATCCCATCAATAATATCGAGAAAACTTCGATCCTTAAACAATACTCACTTATGTCCAACATAATCCATTTCAATCTTTAGTCTTATCCATAATACTGCAGTCCACTCTCATAATATAGTGACAATGATTACCAGAGATTTAATACTGTCGTTGATCCCCACATATCATAAGATATGTTTTGTTGGTCACATTCTAAACATTCAAAGTCCTTAATCATGTATTCTCTTGAATACCTTAGTGAAAACATGAATGCAGTTAAAAGTTAACACTTTCCACATACCAAAATCCTCAAAATTCTATATACTCAATCCATGATATCACTTAGTCCTTATATCAATCATGAGCTCATGAATATTGTTAAACATTTCATTTTCTTATTTTCCCTTCATTATGCGCATATCATATTATTTCCAAAAATATCTCAATCACTTTGAATACCACATTAAACCAATACATAAATATTTAAATACTCCATAATACAACATTATTTTGGAATCCCATTACATAAACACTTAATCATTCCACCACATCGTTATCATATTCAACATTGCCAATAGTGATCGCATGTGATTTCCCTTTGTCCTTTGCCTTAAGTGGTTGCTCATGTTGTTCATCACTAACCCTTGGATTAGGGCAATTATTAGCATAATGCCCCATTTCCTTACACTTGAAGCATTGAAGTGTTGGCGGTGCATTCTCTGCAGTGTTTGCTTTATTCACATCATTAGAAACCCTTTTTCCATTACTTTGACACTCAGCTGCTCGATGACCTTCTTTTCCACACTTAAAACATTTTCTAGTTCCTTTAAGACAATCTCCACCATGCTTCTTTCCACACTTTGTGCATAAGGAAACATTCATCTTCTTTTCACCATTATTATGAGATTTCTCCTTGAACTCCATCTTTCGTTTCTTGTCAAAACCATGAGATGGATATGTAACACCAACTTCCATTTCTACCTTGATAGCACAAAGCACAATTTCTTCATAGCTACTGAAGTCTCTTATAGCTAATGCCCTTCGAAGACTTGGTTTTAAGCCACTGAAAAATCGATCAACTTTACTTTCAGGTTGGATGATAATGCCAGATGCATACCTTGCAAGTCTTGTAAAATTCGCTTCATATATACCAACAGATTCATCATCCTTCTGCTTCAGCTCAATAAACTCCTTTTCCATCTTTGTTCGAAGAATACGAGGGAAGTACTTACTGAAAAACAAGTTCTTGAACTCGTCCCATTCCATGGACTCAATTTCATCCCTTGGCCTCGTATTCTTGATAAGATTACACCATTGATCAGCTTCACCTTCCAAACGATATACTGCTAAGATGACTTTATCATGTTCAGAACATTGAAGAACTGAAAATATCTTTTCAGTGGTACTGATCCATTGTTCAGCAACAAGTGGATCGAAAGTCCCACTGAAAGAAGGTGGACGTTGCCTCATGAAAGACTCAATAGAATATTGTTCCCTTCTCTGCTCATTTGGAAGTCCAGAATGATTCATAGCTTGTGTAAGTATAGCAATAAGATTTTGCACTCCATCTCCCATAACATTTGTTTGTTCAGGAGGGCAATCATTGCATTGTCCATTGCATTGATCAACACGGTTCCTTCGGGTTCCAGCCATCGTCTAAAACCCAAAAAGAATAGTGTGAGAGGCAAAAATCATGCTAGGGAAAACAACATAATAAAGGGGGAGTACCTTCAATATCCAACATCTTAGGTTTAATTCTATGATCTTTAGCGTAATTCTATTACTATAACCTATACGTATACTTATCCCTAGGGACATCCCTAGACATACCTTAGAAATATCTCTAGGGATCTCACTAACGTTTTCGCATCCTAGTTTCCAAAGGTTGACTAAACCTTTCCTCTGATACCAACTGTAGAGACCCGAAGCCTGACGTACATGGACTTTACATTACTTTTGCGGAATACTTAGTACATTACAAAAGCACACACACAAGGACCGTAATAGTTTAGTGTCTTTGGAAACTCGGACTATAATATTCTAATCGTGGTGAAAGGTCTTCAACATCTCCCATAAAGATCTTCCTTTTTTTTACCTAAAACCTTTCTTTATATCCTGGGGAAAAGAAAACATAAAAGGGTGAGCTCAAATGCTCAGTAAGGGTAAACAAAAGAAATATCAATCACATAATTTTCATAAGAACATAACATTTTTGGAAATCTTAACCTGCAAAAGAGAGCATAATTTCATAACATGGGATAAATCATAGTAGTGAAATGTAATCACAATAATCATAACATAAAACATGGAACTTTGTGGCATACACACATAATCATAGAGAATCATTTCTTGTTAGTCAAGACTCATTGCCAAGACTATCTTAGTGGACAAAGTCCCTTTCTGAATCGAGTAATCCTCGTTTCAGTCCTGTTTCACTGAACCGGTATAACCTACCATTCCAGCCATGTCTATCTCATGAGATATAAAATCTTTACCCAATGCATTGGAGGGAGATATAGGTCCCACCCATCTCTTAATGAATCCTTTCTTATGTGTGCCACAGAATCATAAATCATACATCATTGCATAACCCATGTAATAAAAATGGGATTCTTAAACAACATGAAATCATAAAACAATTCATATAAGATAAAGGAATTCATAAAAATGTTTCCATCACAACATAATCAAATCCATGTAATAATAGGGATAAAAACAGAACCCTTTTATTATCTTAGATGGAAAATAATTTTGATAAAATACTTGAACTTCATTCTTGAGGAAAATATCCTTATTCAAAAACCATTTTCCTTTCTTAACATGTCATAAAATTTTAAACTAAAAGAATTTGATTAAAAATAAACTTGAATACTTGTAAAGGAAGCTTCTTGGAAATAATGTTTTAGAAATCCATTCATGCCGTATAAGTTAAAAAAAACATTCTTCGTACTTTTGTCGGAAAAGTCAAAAAGTACCTCGTACGAAAAACGACAAAAGATTCCTTTCATATCTTTTACAAAAAACTTACCGAAGGGTAAAATTGGATATAAACTATTGTAGAAGGATGGAAATAATATTACATATTGATGAAACATGGATGTGGATGATAAAATACACCCCAGTAAATACTTACGAATAAACAATCTCGGATAAAAATGAGATTGTGATATTTCCCTTACCTTAGGTCCGACTTGCTTTGTAAGTGTCCGAACCTCCTCTTCTTTGAAGCGCCTCTTTGAGACCTCCTCTTAGGGCACTAGAATTGGTCTTTGAGGAAGACCAGAACCTCTAGGATGTTGCTAGAGAAGTGGAGAAGAGATTTTGGCAGGGGTTGGCCGAGCTTGAGTGCTCAAATTTGTGTGAGGAGGAGGGGGAGGAGGTGCCCTTTTATAAGGGAGGAGAGGGGCACCTTAGGAATTCTTAAAAATATTAATTTATAATAAATCTAACCCCACTTAAAAACCTCCAAAAATGACTCATATTCGAAGATTAGATGAGATAGGGTTGTAATCTCATCAACCAATCAAATTTAGACATGTTTGGATATTATTTTAAACCTTATCAATTATATTTAACTCTAAGTTAAATAATTTAACTTTTACCGTGTCTTTTTGTTTTCTTTCACTATATGGTTAATAAACTTACTATAACATGCCAAAAGAACCACAAATTGTTTATTATTAATATATATATCCTTATCTAAGTCATTTGGCCGAACCTTAGATTTTTAGGAATAAAATAACAATTAATAATATAATATTTGATTTAAAAACTATTTTGTGTCAATTTTGACACTATTTGATATATGATTTTTGTGAAAGTCATAACAGAATTATATGTTCGAACCAAGTTGATTAAATCAACATTAATATATCATAGTAACCTACAAAATTAGTGGAATTCATAAAAAATCTCAAATTACATTTATTTCGGTGTTTATAACATCAATTATGTCAATATTTCATTAATAAGATAATTACTGCATCATCGTTGTGTCATAAATAAATTAAATTATTTGATGTCTAAAAATTACAAATAAAATACCATCATGTAGGATATCTTTTTAGCTTTCTAATGAATATTTACAATCGAATGTTTCTTATGTATAACCCCATATTAAAAATGATTTACTTATTAAACTTTGATTTTAACTATTTTAACCCTTCTTTAAATAAATTCATAATAAATGTCCTAATCTAATCCAAGTGGGCCTAAATGGTCATATTTTATTCCTAAGTTTGTTTTTGGTCGAATTACACTTGTCCAATAGAATTAGGACATGTGTTAGGGTAATAGTAATATCATATTTACCCTTAGTTACCCTATTTACTATTAACCGCGGTAAAAAAAAGTAAAAAGTTACTATTCACCAAAAAATATTTTCATCTCATTGAACCACATTTTAGTCCTTGATATTAACCGTGTCTCTCGGATTTTCGAAATTCCATTCACAGAAGTGGTAAAATTAAGTTTTATGCAAAATTCAGTTTTTAACCTACCACTTAGTGGTTTCACTATTCATCAAAAATTGAAAGTTTTCAGAAAAATGCCAAAATTTCATCCTAAGCTATATTTCATATTCCGAATTCAAAAATGAAGTCTATTTTACCAAATTCATAACATAGAAGTTGAATTAATTAATTTTATAATTAAATCCCGCTATTAAAACAAATAGCGTGTTTTTACGAAACAATATCTATCAAAAGATTGACACTTGTTTATGTCAGGTTTAAATGTGAAATTACGTCCAATGACCAACATTGTATTAAATTGTAAAAATATATTCTAAATATACTTTAAAACCACTCAAATTAATAATTTATCACTATTAATTATTTCGATTAAAAAAGTTGTTTTTAATTATAATTTAGTAATTTTCACTATTCATCAGAATATGAAAGTTATCCGAAATGTACCAAAATTTCACCTTAGGCTAAATTCGATACTCCGAATCCAAAAATGAAATCCATTTTGAAAAATAAAATTTACAAAATTTCAAAAAGTGGTTATTACTATTCATAACGGCTAGTTTTAATAGCATATCGCTGTTTAGTGAAACTCGTTATTGCGTACTACACACACTATCGAGGAAGGTTGCGATTGCGTGTAATGCAAGGCAAGTCAAGGATGCGTGTTGTGCAAGCTCCTTTTGGTGTAGCGTACAACAAAAGACATTAATAAAATTAAAAAGAATATTTTTCATAAAATCTTGGGCTGTTACAGAGAACATGAAATGAATAAAACATCACAGCCAAGGATAGGATCATAAAATATTAATTGAAATTAATTTAGTTATGTATAGAATTTATTTTTTGGAATTGTTTCCAAATTGATGACCCTAAAAACATAACTAAATTTTGTTATGACTGAGTTGTGTTAATGAAGAGTATATTTCTTCTAGCGATGACTCACACATGTTCCAAAAATCCTCAAATGTAGCTGTAGTAATCTCTGGGAACAATCATAGTATATTTTATTTCATGCTCCATCCTCCTATAATTTCCATGATAATTACTTTCAAATTATTCTCCTCGATCACTTATGACTTTATTGGGGGAGGTGGTGAAATATATATCTCTATTATTTCAACTATTCTTAAGGATGGTAGCTCTCTTTGGCATGAGATGATTCTCCAAATCCATTGTCCACAACCCAAAAAAAATGTCACTCTTAGAAAGTAACATAATTGGGTTCATATACAGTTAGGGTAAAAAAATGATTAAAAAAATTCACATTATTATTTATTTAATCTCTACGGAACCCCATGTCAAATAATATCAATATTATTATTTATCGACATGTGCTTATCTTTATAATTTATTTAAATATTATTTAATAAAATAATATTCAATATTTATTATTTCCTAGAGGAACATTAAACTTGGTTCCCCATTCTTCAACAATATTTATTAATCCTTGAATAATGACCTATTATTTATTAAATAAATATCACTACATTATTCCCAAACAAATAAATAAATCAGTATTCACTAAATAGAAATTACATATTTATTAAATGTTAATATAAAATTATATTCTCTTGATTAACTGGTGATGGAATATATGCGACCTAGAAAACATGAATAACTATTAAACCATGTGAAATAATAATAAATTTTCTACTAGTTAAATAAAAAATAATAAAAAATATTATTTAAATGAGATTCTTGAAACACATAGTGTGTGACCCTCTAGGCCACTTTCTTTGTGGCATTAGGTGAATTAGGAAAAATTCCAAGGTTTGCGTCTAGAAACATCCCAAGGGAACCATATATAAATAATTTAATGTCATAATGACATTATACATCAAACGGATTCTTACTGTGTATTATAATCCGATTAACATGATATCTCTAATCAAGTAGGGTGCAGGCTAGTGCAATCATCTTGTTGTACTTGATGTATCTTTCTTTAACTTCACAGAAATAAAACATGTATAGATAACACCATGGAAAAGGATTTATTTAGGCTGTAACATTTCCATCAATGGGAATGATATATAATATTCTGTTGGATAATATAAGGTTAAAATCCATTCTCACATTATTTAATACTGTAGTATTACTCGTGATGCACCCATCATATTAAAACTCACCCCATAAATATGTCATCATGGTTTTTAAAAACACATCAATGTATGAAACTCATAATTCCCATTAATAAAAAACATAAATTATTACCATCCATTCACAAATCAATAGATATGAACAATTAATTACACATATAAATTTATATTTCCTACTGGAAGGTCTCATTATAATAATATCCTAAATTAGATAATTCTAATCATGTGCACCATTAAAAGGAGCATGAATGTAATATGAGTATCCACCCCTGAAAGTATGTATATTTTGTGTCCCTCAAATGATATCATCTGACAATTGAAAACATATTTTAGAACAGTGATGTAAAACCTGAGACTTTTATAAGAAATATTTTGTTTTTATGTTATATAAATCATCAAAGGGATCTTTCACTACACACAATACTAGCTTGGCTTTCTTTACACACAATCACGACCATCCTTGATAGCTTGCATCGTACGCAATACCGAGTTTTACTAAACAATGATATGCTATTAAAATATTATTAAAACTAGCCGTTATGAATAGTAATAACCACTTTTTGGAATTTTTTAAATTTCATAGTTTAAAATGGACTTCATTTTTGGATTCATAATATCAAAATTATCCTAGGGTGAAATTTTGGTATTTTTCTGAAAACATTCAATTTTTGATGAATAGTGAAAACACTAGGTTACTATTTAAAAACCGGCTTTTTATTTAATTGATTATTTTTTTCATTTAAATTTATTTTATGTCATAATTGATACATAATACCTATATAAGTTCAATGTAATTTATTGGAGTCATTTTATAATAATTTTAGATATATAAAAATTTTATTGAACTTTTGACCGTCTTGTACCCACCTCCTAGGAGAATTTACAAATTCACATAAAACAAAATTTTACCGATTCTGTGAGTGGAATTTCAAATATCTGAGAGACATGGTTGATTTCAGTAAGTAAAATGTTGTTCAATGAGATGAAAATAATTTTTGGAGAATAGTAACTTTTTTATTTTTTTTACCGCACTTAAAAGTAAAAAGGGTAATTAAGGGTAAAAATTATATTATTATTACCCTAACATATGTCCTAATTCTATTGGATAGGTGTAAATCGATCAAAAACATCCTTAGGAATAAAATATGACCATTTAGTCCCACTTGGATTAGATTAGGACATTTAATATTAATTTATTTAAAGAATGGTTAAAATAGTTAAAATCAACATTTAATAAGTAAATCATTTGTAATATAGGGTTATAAATAATATAAATTAGACTATAAATATTAATTAGAAAGATAAAAAGATTTCCTACATAATGGTATTTTATTTGTAATTTTTAGGCTTTAAATAATTTAACTTATTTATGACACAATGATGATGCAGTAATTATATTATTAACGAAATATTGACATAATTGATGTTATAAATACCAAAATAAATGTAATTTGAGACGTTTTATGAATTAAAATAATTTTATATGTTAATATGACATGTTAGTATTTATTTACTTAACTTTTTTTGAATTAAACGTTCTGTTATGATTTTCACAAAAATCAATGATCAAATAATGTCAAAATTGACATAAAATAGTTTTTAAAACAAATATTATATTATTAATTGTTATTTTATTCCTAAAAATCTAGGTTTAGGCCTAATGACTTAGATAAGGTTATATATATTAATAATAAACAAATTGGGGTTCGTTTGGCTTATTATGGTAAGTTTATTAACCTTATAGTGTAAGAAAAAAAGACAAGGTAAAAGTAACATTATTTAACTTAAAGTTAAATCTAAATGATAAGGTTAAAATAGAACCCTAAACATGCCTAAATTCTATTAGATGAGAGGATTTATACCCATACCCACTTTATCATCGAAATAAATCAATTTTGAGCTATTAAAAACCAAATATAACTTTATAATAAAATAATATTTTTAGTTTTTCCTAAGGTGCCCCTCTCCTCACTTATAAAAGGTAACCTCCTCCCTCTCTTCCACACACCACATTGGGCCTTCAATATCAGCCAAGACCGGCCAAATTATCTTCTCCACTTCCCTAGAAACATCCTAGAGGTCTTGTTCTTTTTCAAAGACCAATTTTAGTGCCCTAAAAGGAGGTCTCAAAGAGGTTCTTCAAAGAAGAGGTAATGTCCGTTACCGATTCTTTCAAATTTATTTCTTCTTACACTTCTTATTATTTAGTTGTTTCATTATGAAGTAATAACATCAGTATCGCTCATATACTGATATGTTATTATACGTATGAAACAACCCAATTTCACCATCTATCCATCCTACGGAAAATAAAATCACCGCGCATGCGTACGTACGGAATACCGTCTCCACGCCATGGTGTAATCTATTTTCCACCACCACCTTACTTGGATGGGTATAATGGTGCAAAAAAATAACTATATATAATTATTGTAAAGTTTTATTTATTCTGAAATAGTATACATGCACTCCAATACAATTCCACGATCATGGGAACGATATCATCGCTCGTGCGTACGTACGGAATACCGTCTCCATGATGTGATGCGACTCGTTCTACATGATTTAAATTGCATAATGATTATATAAATGAATTGAACGAATTGAATGAATTGAATGAATTATCATGATATATATTACACTAATAACTTTCTGGAAATGAGGTATCTATAACCTAAAAAGAATAATAAGAATTTGTTCGACAAAACACGCATAAGAACAAAAAGCAATAAACACCCGAATAACAAGTAACAATGAAATATTATTAATAAGAAGCTAATAATATGACCATATATGATATCATAAAAATAATTATGATTCTGGAATAAGTCAATAACATTATTTAAATCATTATACAGGAGGTTCAGACACTTATGAAGCAAATCAGATCTAAGGTAAGTTAAAATCTCACAATCTCATTTTTATCCGAGATTGTTTATACTTCAGAATTTACTGGGGAATAGTTATCATCCACATACATGTTTCCTAATAATGTAATATTATTTCCATCCTCCTACAATTGTTTTAATCTAATTTTACCCTTTTTTGAGATTTTAGTAAAAGAAATGAAAGGAATCTTTTGTCGTTTTTCATACGAGGTACTTTTTGACTTTTCTGACATAAGTACGAGAAGAATATTTTTTTAAATTATATGACATGAATGGATTTTTAAAACATTATTTCCAAGAATATTCCTTCACAAGTTTTCAAGCTTATCTTTAATCAACTTCTTTTAGTTTAAAACTGTATGACATGTTCAGAAAGGAAAAAATATTTGAAGTAGAAATGATATTTTCCTCAAGAATGGAGTTCAAGTGTTTTATCAAAATTATTTTCCATATAAGATAATATATGGTTCTATTTCTATCCCTATTATTACATTAACTTGATTATGTTGTGATGAATTCCTTTATCTTATATGAATTGTTTTATGATGTCACGATGTTTAAGAATCCCATTTTTATTACATGGGTTACGCAATGATGTATGATTTATGATTCTGTGGCACACATAAGAATGGTATCATTATAAGATGGGTGGGACCTATATCTCCCTCCAATGCATTGGGTAAAGATTTATATCTCATGAGCTGGAATGGCAGGTTAAACCAGTTCAGTGAAACAGGACTGAAACAAGGAGTGAACTCTGTACAGAAATGGACGTTATCCACTAAGATTGTCTTGGCTATGAGTCTTTACTACTAAGAAATGATTATCTATGATTATGTGTGTATGACACAAAGTTTCATATTATATGTTTTGATTATTGGGATTATATTTCACTACTATGATTTATCTCATGTTATGAAATTATGATCTCTTTTGCAGGTTAAGATTCCCAAAATTATAAATTCTTATGAATATGATCTGATTGATATTTATTTTGTTTACCCTTACTGAGAATTTGAGCTCAACATTTTGTATGTTTTATTTTCCCCAGGATAGGAGGAAGGATATTAAGTAGGATATTCCAAAAGGGACTCTAGATATGATGAAATAAATGGGAGACATTATAGATGCTTTATGAACCAGTTGTTTATGTTTCCCAGTTTCTAAAGACACTATACCTATACAGTCCTTTCATGTTTTTGTTATATGTTGTAATAATTATGCTTTAATTTTGAGTAATAACCATGTATGTAAAGTATGGGTCGTTATAGTTGGTATCAGAAGAAAGGTATAGCTAACCATTGGAAAATAGGAAGTGAAAGCCTTAGTAAAAACCCTATGGATAAGTCTAAGAATAGAACACGATCTTAGTGTTTTAGAAATGGACATGAACAACCTATAATAAGACCTTAAGTGGAAAATTTTATTCTTGATTATGTGGTTTTCCTATTATAATCAATGTTTCTCACACGATTCTTCTTGGTTTTAGTCAATGGATGGAACCTGAAGCAACAATGTTAATGCAGAATGCGACGGGAAATGCAATGATTGTCCCCCTGAGCAACCAAACGTAATGGGATCTAGAATGAAAAATCTTGTAGCCATGCTCACACAACTTTCTCAAGCTATGAATCATGCAAGAATTCCAAACCAGCAAATGACGGAGCAACATTCTGTTGAAGCCTTCATGAGGCGGTGTCCACCTTCATTCAGCAGGTCTTCTGATCGATTAATGGATAAACAATGGATCAGTACCCCTGAAAAGATATTTTCAGTTCTTCAATGTTCTGAACATGATAAAGTCAAATTAGCAGTGTATCGTTTGGAAGGAGATGCTGATCAATGGTGGAATCTTATTAAGAATAAGAGGCAAAGGGATGAAATTGTGTCCATGGAATAGGACTAGTTCAAGAACTTATTTTTCAATAAGTACTTCCCTCGTATTCTTCAAACAATGGTGGAGAATGATTTTCTTGAACTGAATCAAAAGGATGATGAATCTGTTGGTACCTATGAAGAAAATTTTACAAGACTTGCAAGGTACGCTTCTGGTATTATTATCCAACCTGAGAGTAAGATCGATCATTCTTTAGTGGCATAAAACCATGTCTCAGAAGGGCATTACCCATAAGGGACTCCAATAGCTACGAGCAAATCGTTCGATGTGCTCTCAAAGTTGAGATGGAGATTCGAGTAACCCATCAGTCATATGGGTTTGATAAGAAGAGGAAAATGGAATTCAAAGGAAAATATAAAGAGCACACTGAAAAGAAGATGAGTTTTCACTTATGATCAAAGTGTGGAAATAAACATGGAGGGAGTTTTCTTAAAGGGACAAGTAAATGTTTCAAATGTGGAAAGGAAGGTCATCGGGCATTTAATGGGTAGAAGATGTCTAGTGATGCGAACAAATAAAAGGCTACACAGAGTGCACCTCCTACACTTCAATGTTACAAGTGTAAGGAAATGGGGCATTATGCTAATCAATGCCCTAATCCTAGGGTTGTTGATTATGGTCGACACCAATAAACTATAAATAATAAAGACAAAGGAATGTCACATGAAATTTCTATCAGTGATGTGGAGTACGATAATGAAGTGGTGAAAGGTACACTTTCCATCCACTCTAAAGTAGAAAATGTTTTATTTGATTTTGGATCCACCCACTCTTTTATTTTTGAAGAATTTTCTAAGGGTATCACTGTATTACCTCAACAATTAGATTTTGAGTTAATTGTGACCACCCCTAATTGCACAACAGTCACATAAAAAGTCTATAATTCTTCTCCGATTAACTTTTGTAAGAAAATGCTTCTTGAAAATCTTGTGATCCTTCCTATAGTGGAATTTGATGTGATTCTTGGCATTGATTGGATTTCTCTATATAAATATCATATCAATTTCCAAATAATGGAAGTCATATTTCATATTCTAGATCAATCTATGATCGTCTATCGATGCAAGGATGAACATAACATTCAAGTGGAAATTTCTTGCATCTTATGGGTCTTGATTCCACTAAATGAAGCTTATTTATCTCAAATGGTTGGTGAGAAACTCACGATTAAGAATATTCCCATTGTACGGGAGTTTGATGATGTATTTCTGGAGGAATTTCTGGGTCTTCCACCAAATCTTGAGGTTGAGTTTTCAATAGAACTTTTACCGGGTGCTTTACCTGTTTCAAAGACACCTTATAGAATGGCCCCAATTGAGTTATAGGAATTGAAGAAGAAAATCCAAGAGAATCTTGATAAAGGATTCATACTCCCTAGGGAATCACCTTGGGGAGCACTAGTTCTGTTTGTTTAGAAGAAAGATGGATCAATGAGACTCTGTATTGATTATCGAGAACTTAACAAGATCACTATCAAGAACTAATATCCTCTCCCGCGCATTGATGACTTATTTGACCAACTACGCAGAACTCAATACTTTTCAAAGATTGATCTTCATTCTGGGTATCATCAATTAATGGTTAAAAGGGAGGATATACCAAAGACGGATTTCCATACAAGGTATGGACACTATGAATTTATAGTGATGCCATTTGGTCTTACTAATGCCCCTGCTATCTTCATGGATTTGATGAATAGAGTCTTTAGAGACTATCTTGATTACTTTGTGGTAGTCTTTATAGATGATATTCTTGTCTATTCAAAGGGAATGGAAGAACAAGAAGATCACTTGAGAATTATATTGAATACCCAGAGAAAGGAGAAGCTTTATGCCAAATTTACCAAGTGTCAATTTTGGCTTCAAAATTTTGCATTTTTGTGTCACATAATCTCAAAAGAGGGGATATCTGTGGATCCAGCAAAAACAGAGTTTATCGAAAGATGGTCGAGAACAACAAAAGTAACTGAGATTTGAAGTTTTCTTGGTTTGGATGGATATTATCGACGTCTTGTGAACGATTTTTCACGATTATCTAATCCACTCGCCAGGTTGACTCGAAAAGGAGTTAAGTTCATGTAGACAGAGGAATGTGAAGAGAATTTCAAGGAGATGAAAAGAAGGTTATCCAGTGCACCTGTGCTCACCCTTCCTTGTAGTGGTGAAAGGTTTGTGATCTATTGTGGTGCTTCCTAGAAGGGTGTGGGGTGTGTTCTTATGCAAAACGATATGGTGATAGCTTATGCCTCACGACAGTTGAAAATCCATGAGCAAAATTACCCAACTCATGATTTGGAGTTAGCTGCGGTAATATTTGCATTAATGATTTGGAGGCATTATCTTTATGGAGAATGGTGTGACATTTATACTGATCATAAAATATTAAAGTATATTTTCACACAAAAGGAGCTGAATATGCTCCAAAAAAGATGGATGGAGATGATTAAGGATTACGACTGCTCAATTCATTACCACCCTAGGAAAGAAAACAAGGTGGCAGATGCATTAAGTCGATAAGACCATGCTAGATTATCCATTATGAGGATCACAAAAGATCCAATATTTATGGATTTACTAAGGATGGATCTTGAAATTATAATGAAAGGGGAAAAATTGTATCTTTCTCAAATGAATGTTCAACCATCTATACATGTGAAGTTTAAAGAGGCACAGAAAGAAGATGTAGAGTAACAAAAGATGGTGAGAAATGATCCTGAATTCAACCTTTATTATGATGGGATAATAAAGTTCAGGAATCGGGTTTGTGTTCCTCCCATCCCAGAATTAAAGAAGGAGTTGCTGGATGAGGCTCATATTTCTTCATTCTCTATTCATCCTGGAAGCACGAAGATGTATAGGGACCTGAAAGGGTACTTTTGGTGCGATGGTATGAAAAGAGATGGTTCGGAATATGTATCTCGATGCTTGGTTTGTCAGCAAGTTAAAGCTGAGAGATAGAAGTCTAAGGGGATGTTACAACCATTATCCATACCTGAATGGAAATGGGAAAACATCACTATGGACTTTGTCACTGGACATCCTAAAACATCCAAAGGCAATAATGCTATCTGGGTCATAGTTGATCGTCTTACAAAGTCTGCACACTTCAGTGCTATTAGGGAGGATTTCTCTCTAGATCAGCTTTCCAGGATATATGTAAAGGAAGTGGTAAGATTGCATGGAGTACCACTTTCCATTATATCTGATCAGGATCAGAGATTTACCTCAAGGTTCTGGCTAAGTTTTCAGCATACTCTGGATATAGATTTGAGTTTCAACACTTCTTATCATCCTCAGAGAGACAGTCAGTCTGAGAGGACAATTCAAACTCTAGAAGATATGTTGAGAGCTTGCTCTATGGATTTTAAAGGAGGTTGGGATCAACACTTATATTTGGTGGAATTTTCATATAATAATAGCTTTCACTCCAGTATTCATATGGATCCTTTTGAATCTCTCTATGGAATGAAATGCAGGACTCCCACTTGATGGGATGAAGTTGGGGAAAGAAAGCTATTAGGTCCTGATCTTGTTAATGAGATGGCAGAAAAGGTCAGATCTATTCACTAACACATTAGAGCTGCCCAGAGTCGGCAAAAAAGTTGTGCCGAAAACCAAAGAAAAGACCTAGAGTTTGAAGTGGGTGATAAAGTGTTCTTACGAATATCTCCTTGGAAGAGAGTAATGAGATTTGCAAAGAAGTAAAAGTTGAGCCCTAGGTATATCGGTCCTTTTGAAATTATGGATCATGTTGGGAAGGTAGCTTACCGATTGGCGCTTCCACCGAATCTCTCTCAAGTTCACAATGTGTTCTATGTATCTCTTTTGAAAATGTACATACCTGATCCTTCACATGTACATAGCTCAGAAGTTATACCGTTGGAGCAAGATCTTTCTTATGAAGAACAACCGACAGAGATTCTGGATCGTAGTAAAAAAGTCCTACGGAACAAGACCACTCTCTTGGTGAAAGTTTTATGGAGGAACCACCAATTAGAAGAAGCTACATGGGAACTTGAGGATATGATGAGGGAGAGGTATCCTGGTCTGTTTGTAATGAAGTGTCAAATTTCGAGGGCGAAATTCATTTTAAGGGTGGTAAGATGTAACACCTAAGACATTTATGAGAAAAATTTTGTTTTTATGTTATATAAATCATCAACGGTATCATTCACTACACAAAATACTAGCTTGGATTGCATTACACACAATCGCGACCTTCCTAGATAGCTTGCGTCGTACGCAATACCGAGTTTCACTAAACAACGATATGCTATTAAAATATTATTAAAACTAGCCATCATGAAAAGTAATAACCACTTTTTGGAATTTTTTAAATTTCAACTTTCAAAATGGACTTCATTTTTGGATTCAGAATATCGAAATTATCCTAGGGTGAAATTTTGGTAATTTTCTAAAAACTTTCAATTTTTGATGAATAGTGAAAACACTAGGTTACTTTTTAAAAACCAGCTTTTTATATAAATAATTATTTATTTTATTTAAATTTATTTTAGGTCTAAATTGATACATAATACCTATATAAGTTCAATGTAATTCATTGGAGTCATTTTATAATAATTTTAGATATATAAAAATTTTATTGAACTTTTGATCGTCTTTTACCCACCTCCTAGGAGAATTTAAAAATTCTCATAGAACATAATTTTACCGCTTCTGTGAGTGGAATTTCAAAAATCTGAGAGACACGGTTGATTTTAGTATGTGAAATGTGGTTCAATGAGATGAAAATAATTTTTGATGAATAGTAACTTTTTACTTTTCTTAACCACGATTAAAAGTAAATATGATAATTAATGGTAAAAATGATATTATTATTACTGTAACACATGTCATAATTCTATTGGATAAGTGTAATTCGACCAAAAACAATCTTAGGAATAAAATATGACCATTTAGGCCCACTTGGATTAGATTAGGACATTTAATATAACTTTATTTAAAGAAGGGTTAAAGTAGTTAAAATCAATGTTTAATAAGTAAATCATTTGTAATATAGGGTTATACATTAGATAAATTCGACTATAAATATTAATTAGCAATATAACCAGATTTACTACATAATGGTATTTTATTTGTAATTTTTAGACTTTAAATAATATAATTTATTTATGACACAATTATGATGCTGTAATTATATTATTAATGAAATACTGACAAAAGTGATGTTATAAATACCCAAATAAATGTAATTTGAGACTTTTTATGAATTCAAATAATTTTCTATGTTTATATGTCATGTTAGTATTGATTTAATTAACTTTATTAGAATTAATATTTCTGTTATGATTTTCACAAAAATCAATTATCAAATAGTGTGAAAATTGACATAAAATAGTTTTTAAAACAAATATTATATTATTAAATGTTATTTTTTTCCTAAAAATCTAAGGTTCGGCCAAGTGACTTAGAGAAGGTTATATATATTAATAATGAACAACTTGGGGTTCGTTTGGCTTGTTATCGTATGTTTATTAACCTTATAGTGTAAGAAAACAAAAAGACACGGTAAAAGTAAAATTATTTAACTTAAAGTTAAATCTAAATGATAAGGTTAAAATAGAACCCTAAACATGTCTAAATTCTATTAGATGATATTATTTCGACCCATAACCACCTTAGCTTCTAAATAAATCAATTTGGAGCTATTAAAAACCGAATATGAATTTATAATAAAATAATATTTTTAGTTTTTCCTAAGGTGCCCCTCTCCTCCCTTATAAAAGGGAACTTCTTCCCTATCTTCCACACACAACTTTGAGCCTTCATGCTCAGAAAAACCCTGAAAAATTCTCTTCTCCACTTTCTTAGAAACATCCTAGATGTCCTTGTCTTCTTAAAAGACCAATTTTAGTGCCATAAAAGGAGGTCTCAAAGAGGCGCTTCAAATAAGATGTAATGTCCGTTACTGATTCTTTCGACTTTATTTCTTCTTCTTACACTTCTTCTTATATAATTGTTTCATTATGAAGTAATAACATCAGTATCACTAATATACTGATATGTTATTATAAGTATGAAACAATCCTATTTCACCATCTATCCATCCTACGGAAAATAAAATCACCGCACATGCGTACATACGGAATACCATCTCCACGCCGTGGTGAAATCTATTTTCCACCACAACCTTACTTGGATGGGTATAATGGTGAAATTAAATAACTATATATGATTATTGTAAATTTTTATTGATTCTGAAATAGTATACATACACTCCAATACAATTCCACGATCATGGGAAAGATATCATCGATCATGCATACGTACGGAATTCCGTCTCCACGATGTGATGCAACTCGTTCTACATGATCTTCATTGCATAATGATTATATAAATGAATTTTATGAATGAATATGATATATATTACACTAATACCATTCTGTAAATGAGGTATCTATAATCTAAAAATAATAATATGAATTTATTCGACAAAACACGCATAAGAACTAAAAGCAATAAACACCCGAATAACAAGTAACAATAAAATATTACTATTAAGAAGCTAAGAATATGACCATATATGATATCATAAAAATAAGTATGATTTTTGAATAAGTCAATAACATTATTTAAATCATTATACAGGATTTTCATACACTTACAAAGAAAATCGAATCTAAGGTAAGGGAAAATATCACAATCTCATTTTTATCTGAGATTGTTTATACTACAGAATTTACTGGGGAATAGTTATCATCCACATCTATGTTTCCTCAATATGTAATATTATTTACATCCTCCTACAATTGTTTTAATAAAATTTTACCCTTCGGTGAGTTTTTAGTAAATGATATGAAAGGAATCATTTGTTGTTTTTTGTACGAGGTACTTTTTGACATTTCTGACATAAGTATGAGAAGAATGTTTTTTTAAATTATACGGCATGAATGGATTTTTAAAACATTATTTCCAAGAATATTCCTTTTCATGTTTTAAAGCTTATTTTTAATCAACTTCTTTTAGTATAAAATTGTATGACAAGTTAATAAAGGAAAAAAATTTGAAGTAAAAAGGATATTTTCCTCAAGAATAGAGTTCAAGTGTTTTATCAAAATTATTCTCCATCTAAGATAATATAGGGTTCTGTTTCTATCCCTATTATTACATTGAATTGATTATGTTATTATTAATTCCTTTATCTTATATGAATTTTATTATGATGTCACGATGTTTAAGAATCCCATTTTTATTACATGGGTGATGCAATGATGTATGATTTATTATTTTGTGGAACACATAAGAATGGTATCATTATGAGAAGGGTGGGACCTATATCTACCTCCAATGCAATGGGTAATGATTTATATATCATGAGATGACATGGATGGAATGACAGGTAAAATTAGTTCAGTGAAACAGGACTGAAATGAGGAGTGAAATCGGTTCAGAAATGGGCTTTGTCTGCTATGATAGTCTTCTCTATGAGTCTTGACTACTAAGAAATGATTCTCTATGATTATGTGTGTCTGCCAAAAAGTTTCATGTTTTATGTTATGATTATTGGGATTACATTTTACTAGTATTATTTATCCCATTTTATGAAATTATGATCTCTTTTGCAGGTAAAGGTTTCCAAAATGATATATTCTTATGAATATGATGTGACTGATATTTCTTTTATTTACCCTTACTGAGAATTTGAGCTCACCCTTTTCTATGTTTTCTTTTCCCCAGGTCAGGAAGAAGGATATTAAGTAGGATATTCCAAAAGGGACTCTAGATATGATGGAATAAATGAGAGATATTGTAGATGCTTTATGAACCAGTTGTTTATGTTTCCCAGTTTCTAAATACACTATACCTATACGGTCCTTTCATGGTTTTGTTATATGTTTTAATAAGTATGATCTAATTATGAAGAAATAAACATGTTTGTAAAGTATGGGTTGTTATAAGTGACATAACATTTTTGGTTTCTCGTTATAGTTGGGAACTACTAAGACCTTTTAGCTTGACAACTACACTTAGGACAATATCATATACTATGTTATGTATAAGAACAAAATTTACGTGAAAAAGAGTTTATTAATATTCAAAAATATGAATATAGGTTATCATTAATTACATAGATGTTGGTTATGGGGAACTAACTCTAACTCATTTTCCATATAAATATATGGTAATATAGTATAAAATATTAATTTTATAGTTTAATATTATAATTCAACCATTTTTTTAAAATGGTGAATTCTAATGAAAATTTCACTTTCTGAGAAACATTGTTTTGGTAGATATTTTATTTTTTATGATAACTTATCTAGTGGTATATCTTGGAAAATATGAATTGAATAAATGAAATCCTATTTCAAATTTACATATGCTAAATTTAGACTACAACGTTAGAATAACATAATATACCTTTCAGGTCGAGACTGTTTCAATGAATTAATATAGTCTTGAATTGAAATCATAAGAATCTGGTTCTAGTGGGAACATATATCACTCTACCCTCTAATATATGTCCATTCACCAATGTTTCATTGTGTAAGATTGGAATTTGAAATAACTATTCCAACAATTCATTGTAGAGAGACTCCCCCAAATTATGTTAACGAATATATGTTGTCCTTCAGTGGAATGTAACACTACGCTAGTTACAAGTGCAGTTATATCGACTTCGTAGGAAAACATTTTGAAGAAAATAGTATCCCATGTGTTAATGTATGATATGAATTACCCAAAATGTTTTTTGAATCAGGATGCTATTAATTTTTATAATTTAAAATCCCTTAGTTAAGTAACCTACATAAATTATATCATAGCCCCAATGGATAGCATATCTTATGCGAGAAGAAAATATCCATTGGGATTCTAATGCTTCCCATGTATTTATTATTGGACATCATCTAAAAGATAATGCATTCATAACATATAAAAAATATTCTTGGGTAATTTGTAATTTCAAGCTACAATGACCCATGGCGACCAATTCATGACTTTTATTAATGAAGATAACAACATGGAATATACACATTTCATGAGGGGATCAAAATATATCCATCCAATGTTATGAAGTTTTTATTAATGGAATGAAGGAGAATCCCCAAAACATTTCATGGAGGTTTGAAGTAATGAATACCAATGGCCTCATCCTGAACTAGATTCACGCACTCAGAGGGAATGGACCCAATACAGTTAAACATAGTTTAAGGGTAGTATATTGTAGCCCAGAAATAAATAAAGTCCACTACTATGTTTCCCTACCTCCAAGTGTGAGTTATATTAATGCCATCTGAGATAAATTTTTTGAATTTATAAATATTATATGTGATAGCCCATGGGGTAGATATCACACCATTGAAGTTGTCCAGGAGGATCAAAGAGTTAGCTTCCACCTTATTCGGGATAATACCATTAGAATAACACAATTTCGGCATTTTATGCAATATAGCTACCTCTGCAATGAAATAAGCACCTTGAACAGGCCAAACACTAAAGGAAAAAAATAATTGATCCATTATGGTCAGAAGCCAACCCACCTTCCCACATACAACTCTACGTACATGATCCATCCGTATTCAAATTAAGGCCACACTCCAAAGTAAAATATCTAACCCAATTGCCTTGGGTAGTGGAAATGGGATGTGTGATCCTCGCATTTGACGTTTCAGTGAGCCGATGCAAGGAAGGTGTGTGATCATAGTGATTGAGTAGGGGAGCCAACTCCATAGCGAGTGACCATGATTTAAATTTCACCGCCAACTGAGAAAGAAGAATTCCTATTTGTACGGATTTTTTATGAGCAGACCAATGAATCCAAAATACCACAATAATGAGCACCAACCTAGAATTTCTTTCCTAGATATTTTCATCCATACACTAAAACAAATACTATAGGAACATATCTCTTTAAAAACTCTAAACATTATGCCCATAGAATGAGATAATGTTTTTCTACATCATGTAATACCAATAACCATAATATAAAATATAAGTAGTCGTCTCTTTTTTTAGAGAGAATTAGCACAATCACTTAGCTGCCATGCTAATACCCTAACAACAGGCTCCCTCATTAGTTAGAAGAGAATGATTATGAATATTCCAGGTACAAAAATTTTATTTTTTAGGAGTCTCATTACACCAAAACAAAAAACCCCAATTATTATTGCCAAAATCTATGTGTAAAAAATAGCGGTAAACTTTAGTGAAGTAGAATCTTGATGAAGCAGCTGTGAAGACAAGATTTTTTGGTTCAGTAGAGATACGAATAACATGATAAACCTCTTGTTGTTGCTGATTGGGAAAATATTTCTTGGTGGTAGTAAGTTTTCTATCTTGAGGGAAGGTGATATCAGGCATAAGGAAACCAGGGAAGGGAAAAACATTTCCCACCCCATTGAATTTCCACAATATAATTTAGCATTCTCCTACAATACATTATGAATGTTTCTAGAGCTTGCAGATGTGTCCTCGAGTGATATCGAAAAGCATAGAACTCTTTCCACCAACAATATCAAAAGATGAACCATACATTTTAGATGTGAACATTGCCAAATGGGATTTCCCATCCATCACATCCCATGATATCCTCGCTGGAAGGAGATACATAGTACATAAGATGAATTTAATATTTATGCCACCATCTTTGTTATCACGGGTCAATCTATGCCATGATGCCTAGTGGTATCTCTCATTCTCTTGGGCTTCCCAAACAAATCTAACCGAAATATTCTCAATGTAATGAATGACCATCTTGGAGACAACAGTTGCCACCAAAAAATACATAGGAAGGGATGTTAAGATGCGGTTAACTAGGGAGATGTTCCCTCCAAAGGAAAGAAATCAATTATTTTAATTTAGGATGTGAGAGAAAATCTTATCAATAATATCATCAAGGTGGTGGATTTGGATCATAACTGGTGAAATTTTATCCCCTAAGTACTCCATGGGAAAATTCCTCCTAGAGAACCATATATTTTATTCAATTTTCATTCCCCTTCCATTTGAACATAATGTTGATATATAGACACTACTTCTTTCTCTATTAGTGATTTTCACACAATATTTACAATAATTATCAATAATACAATTCAGTTTATGAAGAGACCTGCTTCTATCATTTGTCAAAAGGAGGAGGTCATCAATGAAGAAGAGGTGTGAAATACAACTAATGTTAGCTTTACACCTGAAGGGATGAACACAACCATCATTGCTACATTTATTTTGTTATTTTATAAAAGAGACTTGGATCAGAATGAACAGACTAGGGGATAGGGGATCCCCCAACCATATCCCCTGAGCAGATTTAAAAAAATCATATATCATCCCCATGTATGTCACAAAAACCAGGGAGACACAATGCATCTGAAGAACAAGTCATCATGCCACTCAGAGAAACACATGAATCTCATTACACAAATGATGAGGCTCTATTAAACCCTATCATAGGCCCTCTCCATATCAGGATTGATGGAAATATTAGATCTTGGAACCTTCTTGATAATGTCACTGACAATCTCTGATGCTATGGAAATAGTAGTTTGAGTGGATCACCCATATGGATAAATCCCTGTTTCTCATTTGAAACCAATATGTGGATGTGAACAAAACATATTCAGTTATACACAATAATAAGAATTTTGTAGGGGAAATTCCATATGCTGATAGGTATGACTTTCATCAAATAGGAAGGGTCATTAAACTTCATAATAAGGATCAACGTCGTGGAACATGCCACTCTAGTCAAACACCCTCCTCGGATGTAATCCTGTATAATGTCCACAAACTATTTTTTAATGATATTCTTGAAAATAATATAAAATTTTATTGAAAAACATTCTAGGACTGAGGAACTACCAGCGTTGAGGGAGGAAGCTGATGAAAAAAATTTCCAAATCATCTAGAATATTCTTGAATAAACCATTCATTTCATGGAAAATAACATGAGGAATAACATCAAAAATTTTAGCATGTCTACTAGGACAACCCTCCTATTTGTGAGGTTTAGCATTTATAAGTAAGGACTGAAAATAGGACATAAGACTACCTCCAACAATGTTGGGATCATTGGAGAATGTTCTATCCTTGAGATGTATATTTGGATCATGGTATATATTTCTCTCTTCAATGAAAGATTGAAATAATTCTATGTCTTTGGCCCCTTCCTTAATCCATTTTACCATTGATTTCTCTCTAATGACTCATTCTTGTCTGAGATGCATGTCACCCAAATGATTCTTCGTGCTAACAAAATTACTAAAAACATTATCATCCCATAGATTTTCATGTTCTAACTCATCCTATTCAATCTTCGTCTTAAGATAATACTAGATAAGAAACCTATAGGGATTCTTCTTATTCCAACTATGTAGGTCCTCGTTCAATCTTTTCATCTTTCTATAAAACCCCACCGAAGAAATGGTTAGTCTGAGGGAAATAAATAAAATAGTTACTTTATATGGATTAAAAATATATAGTTGATGAGTTAATTGTATTTCAGATTATATAAGTTATATGTATTATGAATTTCCCACCCACTACATGAATCATAAAATTAAATATGAAATGTATTGTTGAGGTTAATGTGTGTCTACACAGCAATGAAGTAAATAACACATTTCCAATGATAAATTATTTCTATCGAAATTGGACAACATGACATAAGTCATTTAAAATAAATTGTGGGAGAGGATAATGTGATAATAATATACTGATAAAAAAATGATAGGCTGAAATTAAATATATATATATATATAATTAAAGAATTAAAAATTTGATTAATCAAAGGCACTAGTGGATTATTTCTAATATTTGTATTCATATTCCTTTAAATTACTTATCTTGTCCACTACACTAACACATAAAACCCATTTACAATTGATTTCATTGAATAAATGATAAAAAATATATAAAAAAATGACAACCCAAGGTTAATGGTTTTTTTTGATGTCTCAACTCTCGACTACAAAAATAGTTCAATTTAATTGATTACAATTTTACATTAACAAAAATTGGTCACCATAAATTAGATTCATATTCTTCTAAATATATAAATGATATTCATAAAATCCATGATAAAATTATGTATGTTTTATAATTACCTATCTAGATTGATAGAAAAATGTAAGATTCTACCAAATAAGTAAAAGATTATCCCACAACACATGATCAAATTACACATGATTCTATTCAAATCTATGATGAGGATGAGGACGTGAATATTTGGAGGGATCTAGAGGTGGAGTCCAAATTACTTGACTCACTCAATGTGACATGACTAGATCCATTTCATTGAGAGGAATAATAAAACAATGATACACAAACTATGCATTATATAGAATTATTTTTTATTGGAATCCATTAACCATCTAATACCTCATATATTGAAAATGTTGAATTGGAATTGTGGATGTTTTCATAGATAATTAAAAGAATAAGTCACAAAAATTTTATAAATATTAAATTAGGTTATGAATCATTAAATTTATCTATCCACAAATGAATATGGAAGTTTTATATTTTATAAGGACATAAATAACCCACTGATCAATAAATAGGTGATTATCCACACTAAAAAGTGACTATTATCAAAAAAATTAAGTCATAACAGATCACTATTATGAGGAGAAGGATACTAAATTACATTTACACCAAAAAAAATGTTCCACTTATCATGATATAGGGTGTATAAACACTATATTGAGATAAATAAGACTATTATATACAGTTCATCCTGAAGAGAAGTAGTTAAAAACATTTTCAAATTCTTATTAAAGAGAAACATGTTAATCATTACATAACTAATAAATTATTTTAATTATTTAAATAATAAATCCCATGAATTTTCACAAAGTCAAAGTATCTAAATGTAAGTGCCTTTGTAATATCCAACCTCCCTCCCATTATCTTTGTAATATGCGGTGTGTTTATTTTTCTTTAGGTGACATCCAATGACCCCAAATGCAGCAATTAAATAAAAAGGTCATCAAGATCATTTGTGGAATGATTTTCCATTTGGAAGAGAATTATCCAAGCCAAAAGAAAAATAACCATAGAATCCTCTATGTGATGCTTCTGTAGAAAATAAAACTCAAACCATAACAAAATAAACGGCCATATAAATGTAGAACAGGAAATAAGATGGAATACTCAAGAGAACCAAAATGACCAGAAAACTCAAAAATCAAAGGATACATCAACTAGTAACACCCAACCTATTCCAAGATCGAACTCCACTTTCCAAGGCATGGTATCAAGAGGCACAACTAATGAATTAAGAAAAAATTTCTTTGTTAATTTCTCAATATATGAAATCTAAAAATTCAGAATAGTTTCTAAGAAGGGGGCTAGTCTAAATATAGTAGGTTTTCACCAAATGAAATACAAAATAATTCTATAAAGATAAAACATATTTTCCCATCTTAAAAATATTTTAATTTATTATGAATAGTTTATATAGAATCCATTAACTACTTTTACATGGATACAATTAAAAATTATCCCTTATAAAACATTTCTCATTAGATTTGAAATATTCAATTTCATGTCCTCGAATAAAAACACATATATAATCATTGTGTTCCAATTCATAGTGGATCATCAATTCCACAATATGTCCCTTGGAGAGTGGTACTTCATGACCAATACCCATCCCATTCAACTCATTACTAACAATCTATTTTAACATCATGAACATTAAAAAACTAGAAACAAATTTCACTTCCAACCATTTCACTAAAAACAATTTCATTCATTTAAAAGAAATTTAAAAAAAAATTCTATCATAAACCCAAACCATAATTTAAAAATAACCACTTAATAATTATAAAAAATGGAATTTTAAAATACACAGTAATTTTACACTATTTCCATGAAAATAAAAACAATATTTATATAAAAAATATCAGAGTGGTTTCACAATAATTATAAAAAATTTCCTTAAATTAACACTAAAAATTCCATTTCAAAATCTTGTTGAGTCGGTAGAGAAACCAGCTACCCCAAAAATGTTGGTGAAAATGGATATTAACATAATGAGACATCAGGATTTGATCAAAACTCACATTCCATTAACTATATTCCAACAACATTTCATAATAAAACCCTTCATAATAGATAGATTTATCTAGAACAGATAAGATCTATGGTTATTAGTGAGAGAAGAATGTTGGATCTAAGAAGGATCAGGAAGGAGGAAAACATATAAACAAATCATGACCTTAATGAACATTGATTCACTTTTGGAATACTCCCAAATAGAAGGGGATCATCTCTCAGACCTCGACAGATAAATGAATTCAACTTGTGAGTAGGTTAGGAAAAAATGTATGAATAAGATTTCAATTCAAATTAGATCCAATTATTAAGGAATTCAACCTATTCAATACATGGTTTGTAAATTTATGCACCAACCATGATGTGATACTACCAGATACCAACACCCATGGTTTTCTCTAATGGTGTTTTAACCCATGAACCAACCATGATTTTCCCTTCTATCACAAAATTCTTTGATTCCTCAAGATATTAACAAGGTTTATTCAATATATGCACTAACCATGTGAAGCTATAGTCCATCATCGTACAAGTATCATGGTTTCTTATTTGGTGAGAACATTTTCTTATGAACTTTTCACCACTAGTAGAGCCTCTAATGAATTATAAAACCACTCAGAACCTCCAAAAAACATAACAATATAATTATATTTAATTTAAATAATTAAACAACAGGTTAGTTAGGAACAATTGGGGGGTGATACACTCTCCCCTTCAATGGCCTTTCCATCCTTAGAATGTAGAAAATTTGTGTTTTCTTAAAAGAATCTGGGACATTGCTCCACCATTTCCATTCCACACTCCCATGATTCTTATTGAACCAGACAATGTTTCCACGAAACCCAAACTAGAAAAATTATTTACTCATGAAAGAATTTATCTTTCACATCCATAGTATTTACTATAATATGAATCAATGTACCATCTTAGTCTAGGTCAACGTGATCCATTTGAATCACAGGGTTTGGATCATAATCATACTTATTAACTTGAGATACAACGAATATGGTGTCTACAGATCTCAACCTTGGTGACAAATACAACTAATATTATACCACACCAAATTGGTCATTTATCTCAAACAGGTCATTGTATCACTGAAATAACTTTCCTATCTTATAAAATCAATTATTAAAAATACTTTGAGTGATTCAAATGAATATATTATCATTCACATCAAAAGAAAACATCATCAGTGATAATATTCTAATGATTTATAATGAATTTGAGATGTTTTAATTATCACTCTAGTTATCTAAATCTTATCAGATGTCACTTATACAAGGCGTGGTCCAATTAAAAACATCTCACTAGTTTTCACCTCGTTATGTGCGGACTGAATTGGATTCCTTTTTACTACTTTGAAAGGATGAATATGTATCGAGGACATGTAAATGTTATTATATGAGATATCTACTAATTTAAAATGAACTTCCCATTATCCGCTAATATTAATCAATGAAGGCCTAAGAATTTCCCAAAATATATGGATTTTATGTTCATAATATCACCTTCTTTGGGGATGATAATCCATACCCACATTTAGCTATGTTCTAAGGAATTTCTACAAGTAATTAAAAAAAGAGATGTGATCTTTGGGTTACTATTTAATAAAATCAACATAGGAAATTCATCCATTTGTACAGCTTCTTAATTTATATTTTAGATAAATATTCCACCTATTTTGTTTCAAAAATATGGAAAAAGTGAGATGAAATTTTTAGATGATTCACTATCAACCATATTGGATTGTGTTTCCTTACTATCCTTAAAATAATTTTTAAAAAATAAATGGTTATATTCTCCCATTTACACATGGGAATTATTAAAGGATTCAACATACTATTATGCAATTCATCCTCTTCCACAACCTAGTAACAAATCTAGAATCCCCATACATACTCCACCACAGTTCTTTTCATGCTGACCCATTGAACTATGATTTTAGTTCTTTATACACTTTAATAATCCAAGGGTGAATATCCTATTTTCAATTTTTTGGCACTAATACATTTTTTCTAGAAAAAATTGTAGTTATTCCCTTCTAATATCCAAACTAAAAAACCAAATTTTCATCCATTTTAAATCCATTATATGTTTACTTAAAATTTTAATTTTACCTCATCACAACATATTCATGATCAGATTCTCGAGCCTTTTTTACATGTTAAACTATATAAAAATTAAAAAAATGGAAAGAAAAAAAAGAATGTATAACAACCCTACTATATATATCATATTAAAGCATGATTTAATACATAAAATTGCACTTAATAGTACTCAGAATATTGATAGGGCTAGTTTATTTGATGTTTAGGAACATTAAAAGAAAACTTATAACATGAAATACAACAATATCTTTTTTTGATACTTCTTTAATATGACCCCATCATTCCTTGATACTTAGCATTGCATGGGATAACATGAGGAATAACATAAGAAATTGGTGATATATAAATCCTAGTAAGTGAATAAAAATGTCATACCTTATGGATAACAATATATTTTGAGATAATTAAGATCAATGAGGCATAAAATAACATGAAAAATAAGGGTTTATATTGCATGATATTCATAAAATGGTAAATGTTGGAACAACATATATCACTATGTAAAGACCACTAAATTTCAAGGAATTTTTTTAACTTTCTTTGGAATTTTACAAGAATGCATTTTCTGACTGTGCCTGATTCTAAGGCCCGGTGTGCCCAGAATCATTTTCCGAAGTTTGGCTTGGGTACGTTCAGTGAACAAATGAGCAGGTTTTTCTAACTTTTGAACCATTTCTTGGAATCAAATTCTGAGGGCACCGATGGATTCGCATCGCCTGTATTTGCTTAAGAACGCCTTTTTCGGAGTTGCGTTTGCTCAGGTGTGGTTTTTAGTTTTTGTGGGTTAAGTGATGAAAATAAAATAAGGTGGTGTGACAACTTTATTTTATTTCACTTAAAGCCACTTAAAGCCACATAAGCTATGTTGAAGCGGATAGGGTGCAATCCAAAATATCCTACCCACTTGGTAGGATATTTGTGAGGTGGGGCCCACACGAGCCCCACCGTTTCTTTTCACCTAAGTAACACACCTGCAACCGACCTCTTTATGAAATTCCACTGATGCGTTTTCTAATTCTTAACTCCCCTATTAATTGGGCGGTTAATTCGTTGCAATTAATTCTATGAATTAATTTGTTCGTTACATATCTTTGAAATCAATTGTTTGATTGAGATTAAAAAATAAGACCAACACTTGTCTTTTGAGGGGTGTCTTGTTTAGAGGATTTGGAGAAATCTCTGAAGCTAGAAGATCTTCATCTTTCTTCGCGAAGAACATGATGAATGCGACGAATGAGAAAAATACGAAGAACGCGAAGAACACGAAGAACGTGAAGAACGCCAGCCTTCGACGAAAGGTGACGAAGAACGCCGACGATTCTCCTTCTGCTACGTTTCTTCTGCGACGTTCTTTCCGCGCAAAAAATCTTTGATCAACTGCTTGAGGTAGGAGATTTCGAATCTTTTGAATTCCTTTGTGGATTTTATCCTCAACATGGATTTAATTCGTGAAATTAAATCTGTGTGTTTTCCTTAACCCTCGGAGATCGTCGACGCAACACCGTGTACCGCGACGATGTGACGCCCCTTCCGCGACGTGACGAACCTCTTCTTCCGCGACAGTCAATTCCGTGAAGAATTCACGTTCGACGACAACGAGAGGTAGGGGTTGTTTCATTTAAATCTTTTTCATTTATATCCCCGGTTGTTAAATATGATTGTTGTGATACTTTAAAAATCTCTAATGCGGTGTGTGCAGACCAATGAACAAGTCAGAACCCACCGCCCTTTTGTTTGTTATGTGCGGATTGGCGGGCGAAACAAAACGGTGCCGCAAGTTAATTTTGAAGGCTTTGCAGTGAAGAACGGGTCCCGTGACGAGCACCGACGAAGACCGCACGCAAAATGGACCACCGGAGCGCGTTTGGTGGTCCGCAGAAGCCCCCGCCGGTGCGCCGCCCCGGCACGGCGGCGCTGGCTGCCGGAGGCGGCGGCCGACAGCGGCCGACAGCCAGGATTCAGCGGTGCCCAGCGCGTCGCCGGGAAGAACCTCCGTGGCTAATGCCACAGCGCTGCTGGCCGGTCCCGCGGCCACGAGGGACAGCGGAGGAGGGACGCAGCTTAAGCAGCCTCCGGGTGTCACAGAGCGGCCCCCGCGCGGGGGTCCGCGGCTGCCGTGCGCGGCGCTGGGCCAGCGCCAGCGCGGCGGCCGAGTCGCCCGGCCAGACAGCCGGGCGGGGCCGCGCCGGCCGTGTCGGACCCGGACCCGGGTCGGGTCGACCAGTTTTGGGCCGACCTAGGGGGGTTGGGCCGGGTCGGCCCCGACCCAGACCCCCGTTTTCGGCCTCTTTTTGGTCTTTTTCCCATATCATGGGTTATGGAATTTCGGTCGATGCGCCGTCAATAGTGATGTGATCCTTGGATCGAGATGGTCGTTTCAGTATATTACACTCAAGGTTTCGGATTATTTTGGGTTCGGCCGGGTTGGTTCGTACACGAAACCAACCGGGCCCTCGGAGCGGAAATGCTCATAACTTGAGCTCCAGACGTCCGATTGTGGTGTCATTGACTTGGTTGGATTTCTCTAAGTGAGACGGATCTTTTGGCTCACTCCACCTGAGGTTAGGACGCATGTGGAGTACGGTCGAGCTGGTTTTGACTTCAAACCAACCGGGCCCCAGGGACGAAAAAACCAATAACTCTCAGACTGGGCATCCGATTGGCGCGCCATCTGCGATGTTGAGTTCCTGTTGACGATACGGAACTTTTGGATACATCAACTCTGGACTATTTGTCAATTGATGTATCAGCCTCTCAGCTCGTGGAGCGGACCCTCCCGAACGAGTTTGCTGTGTGCGGGAACCCTAGAGATGGCTGCGACTGCGACGATGATGAAGTCAGTACGGGAATCCTCCGTGGATTCGGTAGTGACCACTACAGTACATCTTGGGATACATCAGCTCCGGACTACATGTCAGTTGATGCATCTATCTCATATCTCGTGGAGTGGACCCTCCCGGAACCAGCATTCTCTGTGCGGAAACCCTATAGCCGGTTGGGACTTGACGACTGCTGATTGAATGACTCTGTGTGTTACGGATAGCCCAGTGGGGAGCGCTTGGTTGTAGCAGCAGACCCACGACGGAGGAGTGCTTGGTTGTAGCGGCAGACCCACAATTCTCAATAGAAGGAGTACCTCTAGAGGCTATGATGGGGAGTGCTTGGTTGTAGCGGAAGACCCATGACAGAGGAGCGCTTGGTTGTAGCGACACGGGGGAGCGCTTGGTTGTAGCGGCATACCCACGACGGAGGAGCGCTTGGATGTAGCAGCACGGGGGAGCGCTTGGTTGTAGCGGTAGACCCACGATGGAGGATTTCTTGGTTGTAGTGAAAGACCCGTGGTACTCAACAGAAGGAATACCACTAGGGGCTATGAGGGGGAGCACTTGGTTGTAGCGGCAGACCCATGGTGGGAAGCGCTTAGTTTTAACCGCAGGCCCACAGTACTCGATAGGTGGAGTACTACAACAGTCCAAGGTAAGAGGGAAGTGCTTGGTTGTAGCGACATGCCCACTATACTTGATAGAGAAGAAGTTTTCTAATATCTATGGTTTCAACTTCATGATCGATCCTATGTGAGCTGAATCCTATTTTTCTTTCCTTTGTGGATTGAGTTGTGCTATCCTATGTGGATTACGTTTTGTTTTCCTGTGTGGATTATGTTTTGCTTTCCTGTGTGGATTTACGTTTTTCTTTCCTATGTGGACTGAGTTGCGCTTGGGCTCGATGTTGGGGCCGAATGAGAATTGATGACTTGGGTATATGTATGGGCATATACCTAAGTAAAGTCGAACGTTACCTTGTGATTGTATCTTTCTTTATGGATTCTGGGAGACCTTCGGGGGTCTCGGGGTCCCTAATGAGTAGCTTATACTCACCCCTGCACGAGATATGCCCGCACTACGTTGTGTTTGTTGCAGACACCGGATAATGCTGATCGTGGTTGAGGCTTGCAGAGCAGGACGATACCTAGAGGTGGACCACTGGGCGGGACGTACTCGGAGCGGTCGGTTGGACCCGAGGTGCAGTGGAGGCTATCTGTACCCACCCTTCAGGTGGGACTTCCAGTCGGTGGCTCGATGCTGTGGATTTGCTTTTCAGTTGTTGTTTTCCCTTTCGAGTTGTACTTTACTTTCAGTTTGGTTTTGTATTCTGGTCCACTTGTTTTTCTGCACTTACTGTTGTACTCAGTTTTTACTTAGTGTTTACTTCTGCCTGCTTGCTCTTTGGTGTTTGTGTTTTACCTTAAAAAGGCAATTCCTTCCCTTTTTACCGATCTTTATGCCTTGGTGCTAATCACCAGCCCCAGGCCTATGGAAGACGGGCTTGGGGTAGTCACGACACGGGCCCCGAGGACGGGTCGTGACACACTACCTCATAAATATAGGTCAAAGTTAAACCGTTGAGACATCATTGAGGAAAAAAGTACCATAAAGTAATATAGTAAACCCCTATAACAAAATGATGAATCATGATACTAAACATTATCCAGTTCATTGGAGCGGTATTAGGGAACACCCTTCATAATCATTTCAATCTCAGGCTTAAGTGTGCCAAATAGATCATATCACATTGATTCATGCAATGTCATAATATATTACACAATTAAAGAACATATAATACATACATGTAATTCCGAAATAAATAAGTATATGTTTATAATTATGAATACCCCCTAATAGTGAAATAGATGTGGTATTGACTATAAGTTGATTTTGGCAAGAAAAATCACGGTGCAATGAAGGTTGCATAAAAACATCATATAGAAATTCATAAAATGGGTAGATGAGAACAAAAAGGGCATGTCAACATATAGACATGAAATGGATAGTAAGGGGCATATTTAAAAACCTATCCCATCTTACGAAAAGTGAAATTAGAAAAAATAACCAAATAGTAATTCTTGAAAAAAGGGAGGGTGGAAGATACCTTACAGAATTCCGGCATTGTAATGGGTGTACATAAGGGTTCATAAGAGGGATAAATGAGCGTGAAATGGGAAAACTTCATTAAAAATCCAATTTAATGTAAGGAGGATAGGTAATATTATATCCCAACTTATTAAAATGGATATTAAAAAGGAATATCATAAATGAGTTGTTTGATAAAAAGTGGAGAGAGAATACCTTAATGAATTTCAGCATAATAACGACATAGGTAGGGGTCTGAATGAGGGGTGGGGAGGTAAATTATCCATAATGAATATAAAAACAATTTTATAGTAATTTAATTATTTTAAATTAATGTAAATACATGAAATTCAAATTAAAATAACTAATCTAAATAAGGGTGATTGAATTCTAAAGTGAGGAGAGAAATCCCTTACTTGGATATGTGACTCCAAAGGCATAGGAGATGCTTTTTGAGAGCTTTGGGGCACCTTGGGAGGACTCTAGTGAGTAGAGGTATGATGCTGGATAGGTTTCAAGTAGTTTTAGTGAAGATAACTGGGAGATTGGGTTGGTTTATATTTGAAAGAAGGGGACTTCTTTATTATTTTGGTATTGGACAATACATAATTAAATATTCAAAACCAAAAATCAACAAATGGTTTTTCCAATGTTTTCAACCAATTGGGAGTATAATAGATTATTTTATATTTTAATTTTTAGAATATAATAAAATATTTCCATTTCTTATATGGATGTGAGTCACACATTTAATGAAATGATTTTAAAATCATAAAATATATAATAACTCATGGAGGATTCACTATGGCTATATAAAATGAATAAACTAAAATTAAAATTGAATTATTTTAATGGAAAACAAATATTTGGACTAGGGTTACTTTTATAGTATTTATTAAACCTCAATTGGGGTATTCTGATGTCATAAAACACATTTTATTTTTATATTGAATGTAATTTTCACCCAAAATTTGAACGCCTTTGAAAATTATGAAAGATTCACCATTGGATAATTTCAGCATCCTGATTCAAAAAATGATATCCATTATATGGAAATAATTATATATATATATATATATATTAATTTTATCTTTTAAAATAAAAACTGACATATATTAAAAATTACATGTTTTTTCCGATAACAGTTTTTAAACCCAAATATAAATTACATTTGAATTTATAAAAAATATCTAATCATTTATATTTTAAAAAATTAATTTAAGAATAATACTTTACTGATATGTTATTTATATCATAAATCCATTAATTCGTTAAAATAGATTTATTAATTGAATCTAAATATTAACCAAAACAACTATTTGTTCTTTAAAAATCAATTCTAAAGTAACAATAATAAGAATAAAAAATAATAATTATTATAAAAAAAATAATGAACATAATATTATTTATAGGGTAATGATACGTATCCATTTATTACACCTGCATATTCTCTATGATTATGATTAAGGATGGTGGGGATTTCCTAGGGTCGTTCGGTAAACATGGTTTGGATTGTGATCTCAATTATCTTGAAATTATCGCATAAATGGTTTTGATCATTATTTATTTGTCGGATCTAGGTTGGGGTTTGGACTAGGTAAATCTCAGAAATGCTATCTCCCTCGAAAGAACCGATAAAAAGGCTTCATAGGGTATGATCCTTCCGTTTGACATCATCACTTCCTTTTTCTATGCTAAAAGGATTTGTTAAAACCCCATATTTATACTTGTCATCTAATCACTATTCAAAAACTATATTATCAATGATAAATATAATTAACGATTTTTTTAAATAGAAATATATATAAAAAATAATTTCATGTGTTATCTTTAACCATATGAAATTTAATTAAATCAGATGAAAAGAAATTTTATTCATACAAGTTCAGGTCATCACAACCTCCACCCCTTATGAAATTTCTCCTTCATAATTTACTTTTCATACACTAAAACATATGAGGATAAATCTTATAAACCACCGCCTCTAGTTCCCATGATTCTTCTCCAAACTTCTTGTTTCTCTAAAACACATTGATGAGTGGAATTGACTTATTTCGTAGAACTTTTTATCTACAATATAATATCTTCATCAGATGATCCTCATAGGAATGTTAATTATCCAATGTTACCGAAACTAGATTGAGAACATGTGATTGGTATGGTATTTAATTTATTAAGATGGATACATGGAATACATCATATACTTGATATAGTTTAGGTCTGAGAGATAGTCGATTGGCCACTACTCTAAAGTGATCAAGGATCTTGAAAGGTCTGATATACCTTGGACTAAGATTTCCCTTCTTCCCAAAAAATAAGACTCTAGTTTTGGTGGGTATGTAATTTCACTCTCATACTTAGAGATATGTGGAGAAATACCATGTATCCAATATCAAAATCTAGTTCATATCGATGGTTGTTAGCATAGATCTTTTTTTAACTATGAGAAGCATTGATTTTCAGCTCGGTGGTCATAATCTTCTCCGAAATTTCATAGAAAATTTTAGGATCTAGAAGTTTTTATTCCCCAACTTTATCCCCACATGTCGATGTTTTTCACCTCTTCCCAGAAAGGTCTTCATAAGGGGCCATTTGTATTCTCGAATGGAAATTTCTGTTGTAGGAGAAGACCACCAATAGATGATTTTGGTCCCATTCTTCTTTTTTATGTTAGTTGAAGAAGACAAAAACATATCTTCAAGTGTTTGGATAGTCTTCTCCGGTTGTACATCAGGTTTGGGAAGATTATCCGTACTGAATTTCAGTTCACTGTCTAGAGCATGTTTGAGAACTTTTCAAAACCTAGAGGTGTATCTTGTATCATGATCAGACACAATCAATATTTATACTCCATACATCCTTAATACTTCTCTGAGTTATATCTCTACTAGTTGATCTGGTGAGAAATACAATCACATCGCAATGAAGTGTGTTGTCTTTTTGTAATGATCCACAACAACAAAGATATCATTATTTCCCTTGGATGTTTTTGAAAATTCAGTGCTGAAGTCCAGGGTGATGTTTCCCATTTCCATGATAGTCTGCGTAATGGTTTCATCATCACCTTATACCTCTACCTTTTAACCATCTATTGATATCATACCAGACATTAACGTACATTCTAAGATATAATTCTTCATGTTATCCAACTAATAGTTTTCTTATATATCTCGATACATCTTTTTGTTTCCTGGGTGAATGGAGAAAATAAAATTATGTTCATCATCCAAAAGATCATTCTTTGACTCAAGATTTGATGGAACACATAGTCATGACCCAAATATGACAATTCCATCGTTATTAACATTAAAATATAATGAATTCCCATTTTTATGTTTCCACTTCCCTCTGAAATCCCACATCATCTTTTTAAGAATCCCTTAACCTTTCCGAAATTGATGGTTGAGAAATAATTTGTGAAAGGATTTATTATGTTCCTTTATTTATGATTGCAATGTATATCCTCTTCAAATATAAGAAGATTAGATCCTTCTCAGTCATCATTCATGATACAATTTCTAGATCCTTTATACTACGTGCATCTTACACTTTGTTCACATTCCAAGGATGGTAGTGGATTGAGTATTCATCATTCTTGATAATATCAAAACATCTTCATTGGTGAATATTTACCTCTTTGTGTGTGAATATATATTTAACACTTTTTTGATCCATTGTATTTCACACTTCTCCCCAAGGAGATAATTCTGCCATATTTTTAATGCAATGACCATTATTGGCAACTCCAGATCATGCATGGGATTGTTTTCAAAATGAATTTTGAACTACCGTGAATCATAGGCTATGAATTTTTCATTTTTCATCTTCAAACATCCCAATCACTTCTCATAATAATTGTTGAAAATTACCAAAAACTCACCACTTATAGTTATTGTCATAAAATGGGTAGTGATTAGACTCTTTTTAAACACCATGATTCTTTCTTCACATTAATCATTCCAATAAAATCTGACCCTCTTCTTTGTTTGAGTGGTAAGACTATTTAAAAATAATTATAAATTTCTCCCAAATCGACTATAATATCAAGCTATCCTATAGAAACTACGAATATCTATCATTGATGTTGGCCGCATCTATTCCTAAATTGCTTTTGTATTTGAAGGATCCAAAATATCCTAGTTATTGTGATGATATTCCATAAGAATGGGACTTCTTTCAAACATAACTCACATATACTATAATTTTAATAGATAATCTTCTTTCTCAAGGTATTTAGTATAATGCATATATGCTCCTCATGCTCCTTCTTAGTTTTGGAGTACATTATAATATCATCCTTGAAGAATACCCAAAATTTGTCAAGGTAATATCTATAGACTCTATTGATCAAATCCATTAACATTGTTGGAGCATGTTAGGAAGAAATCCTTCAAGGTATCATTGAAACTTTTTTGAGGTTATTGTGTTTGTTGACAAAGTGGGCCTATGTGTTGTGTTTGTTGACAAAGAAAACCATGAATAGAGGTCGACCCCTACTCATTCGGAGTGAGTTCCAAACATGGAGAAAATCAGAGCTCCCGTCATGTAGGTGTAGTGGTCGTGCAAGTGGTGGTGTGTTCACACAAGTATAAATATTTATAGAAGTTGTGTGCTAGTTGATATTTGTGCACCCAAAGTGGTTTGGGAGAGAAAGGGTCTGAGTCGCGCATGTTTGGAGTTAAAGAAGGGAGTGTCGCGCAAGTATTTGAGGTGAACTTGCACGCTGGTTTGAACATGCGTGCCTGGACTTGCGCTCCAACTTGGAGAAGGGTTCCAGGTATGGTTGAAGCACGATAGTGATATTAGGGCTGCACTGAAGCTGGGAGATTGCTCGATACCTTCAGTGAAAAGTGAGATTCATCTACGAGTGAATGTTGAAATTAATAGAGTATCTACAAACAATAGTGGATGTGGTCATTTGTGATAATGAAGAGACATACAGGTATATAAACTGTGACTGGATCTTCTGAAGAAGCAGTGAGCACACTTCAGTTGAGAGAGCAGTGAGCAAATGAAGAGGAAGAAGGTGATACTCTCCACCAACAGTGAGTCAGAGAGAGAGAAATAGGTAGTGACCCTTGGAAAAGCAGTGAGTTGACCCAAAACATTATAAAGGCAGTGATCCTGGAAATAGAAGTGATCTATCCCGAACCTTGTAAACCGCAGTGTACGTTTTTTGGATTTGGTACATCAAAACATCACTGGTGTATGCTCCTTGAATGTAGCCTTGTAAGGGAGATCCATGTTAAAATCACTGGGTTATGTGCATGCTTTTGTTTTTTTATACTGTGTAGAAAAAAAGAGAGAGAATAGATTCTTTCTCAACAGCGAGACAAGATCAATAGGGGCAGTTGTTTTAATCTATCATACCCTGATTCACCCCCCCTACTCAGGGTATCTAACCTATTGGATCTAATAGAGCATTAGTGAGTACGAATGGAATCACATTGAACTCATAATGCCCGTACCGGGTATGAAAATTAGTCTGGGGGATATCCTCCTTCTTCACCCATACTTGGTAATATCCTACCTAGAGATCCTTCTTGGAGAAGTATTGCACTCAACATAGTTGATCAAATAACTCATACATTCATGGAAATGTATACTTATTATTTATAATGATTTTTTTGAGCTCATGATAATCAATTCAGAGGAAAATTTACCCATCCTTCTTCTTCATGATGAGGACTGGTGCACCCCATATTGAATTACATGGATGTATAAACACACTCTCTAGATTATTTTATGATTATTTATTTAGTTCATAATGTAATATAAGAACTATTCTCTATGTAGTCATGGATTTTGTAAACACCCTAGGTTTAAGATCAATCGAAAACTCAACCACTCTTCTATGAGGAAGACTATGAAATTCCCACCGAAACAAATAATTGAATTCCCTAAAAACAGGCATGTCTCCAAAAATGGTTGCTTCCATCGAATCAATCAATTGATCTAGATACACATACTCATACAAAAATAATATCCATTCATGAGATGATGGTGCTAAATAAGATACATCCTCCCCATATTACTTATATTGAATTGTGTGTTGATTCTCCATATAGAGGGCAATTTCCCTCTCACAAATTTTTTTGTTCGATCTATATAGGTAAATCCAATCCATGCCCAGATTTGCATCAAATTCCATCAAGGGAATTATGATATTGTTTTACAAGATGTTCAGCACACAGATTTTGATTGGGTAAGGGTTATATACATAAGATGCAATAATTGAACCATTTTATGTCCTCACTGACATCACTACTATTATGCTTTGTAGTGGTATTTTAATAATTATACTAAACATTCAAAATATAAAATAATGCATATAATCAGAATATAAAAGAATTATCACTATTCATTAATGAATAACTAACATTCATGTCACCTCAAAATTTTAAGAATGTAATTTTGTATTTGTGATGAAAAAGGAATACCCTTACAGTCTTGGAGGATGTTAGTTGCCTCTAAAAACCCATGGAAGGTTCACTAAGTACCTTGGATCATTTCCGTTGTAGTAATGAACAATTTTTTTGAGGGTCAACTAGAGAATTTCATTCCTCAGTCACATTGGTGGGTTTATCCTATCGGAAATCATCGGCTCGGTTCTCTTCTCCTCCACGAAAAAATAGTTTCCTTATTCCCTTTAATAAATTTCTAAGGTTCTTCTTTACACAACTTTGGAATGTGGGGTGTTACAATTTTTTAGCACCATTTGATTTCTTCATTTTTCTCCCAGAATTAATGTCCACTTTCCACTTCTTATCCCCATGATACAACTGTGACTAACAAATATCTATATAGAAATTGAGGACACATTAGACAATTTTCTATAGCTATCAATGTCATGGATTGCCAAGGCTTTTCATAGGCTAGGATTTATCCCTCCAAAGAAGTGTTCAATCATGAATTCGAGTGCCATGATGAAACCAGTGGCATATCATTCATGTTTTGTGATGTTTTCCTTGTACGCCCTAATATATATGTCATCATTTTTCATGAGTTCAAGGAAATATCATTCTATATTAAGATGAAGGGTGCAAGAGAAATATTTATCAAAAAACATTTTTTAGAATTTTTTCAACTCCATTACTTTGATCTCTTCCTCAGGAATCATATTATTGATCAATGCACACAACTTCTCAGCTTCATCCTCCACATGATAAACATCGATATTAACCTTCTCTTGTTCGGAAAATTGAATAATGGAGAGCATATTTTAAAATGAATTGATTCATTTCTCTTCGACTAAGGGATCAGATGATCCACTGAATGTTGGAGGCATTTCTCGCATGGATCGATAAACTGTAGAGTGTTATATAATAGGGGGTTGAGAACTTCTCTTAGACCTGGATCCTATTTATAAATTGAGTTAACTGAGATATTATTGTGACAATGTTATCGATTTCCACTTCCACAAGGTTGGTAATCTCATTGGGGAAATCCTCACACTTCCCTTCGCATCAGTTGTTATCCCAATTACTCCTATTTTTAGCCACTTTCTACAATAAAATAAATATTAGGGATGAGTATCTTGAGAATACAAACACAAAAAAGGGGAATCCAAATAGATTAAAGGGATTACATATTAATTATATTTATCTCCTTAACATATGAGATTCTAGGCTTCAATATATATTATCCACGATTTACTTCCTATTATATATTCTTATTTTTATTTTTTTCATTATTTCCTTAATAAGAGTTTTTAATGAGTTTATGAATTTAACAAAGAATATCTCATGGAAGTGTAAACCCTGGTGCATAGAAAGGCATGTTGTCATGTACCAGGTTACCCAAAGTCAAGCCAAATACCCCTTTTCAGAGTTATTACTCTTAGGAATATCGGTGTTAGAACCACATCCACTTATAGTATCCATACATAGATTAATTATTTTGATAAAACACTTTCTATATACTCACCAAAATTTAGGGTTGTTCTCTTATATATAGATTTATCGTTATGAGTTTTCACAAGTGAATTCAAATCATAATCCGAAAAATAATTATACATATCCTTTAATGCAACTATAAAACCCTTACTCAATATATCATATTTAAACATGATTTAATACATACAATTGTACTTAATAAAACTCATAATATTAATAGGTCTAGTTTTTTCTAGGTATTAGAATATTACATAATAACTTCAAACCTAAAATACAAAAACATCATTATTGAAAACTTATTTTACATGACCACAACATTCTTTCATACTTAACATTATGTGGGATAACCAAAGGACATATACAAGAAAGGGGTAACTTATATTGGACATTATGGAAAAAATGGTATAAAATGAGGATAATAATACATGTTATACCATGCATATCAATGATGAATAAATAAACATGAATAATAACGCATCACGTAGCATGATAATCAAAACATGGGAATTATAGAAAAAACAAAAAATATTACCACATTAAGATAAGTGTAATCTAAAATGTCAAGAATTCATGGTGGAAAAAAGTTTCCTAAAGGAATAATTAAAAACACTACCACAAAATAACATATCGTGATAATAAATAGTACTTTATCCATTGGATCACAATCAGGGCCCAACCATTATAATCATTTCAATCTCATGATTAAGTATCCCACATAAATAATATAACATGGATTCATTCAACAACATAATTTATTCAGTTATTACCAAATTTGGAATACATAAATGTAAGTACCCAATATATTAGTATATATTCATTATGATGAATACCCCTGATAGAAAATGTGTATTTTATTCACTACATGATAATTTTTCAAATGAAAACAGTAGTGAAATTTTGGTTGCATAATGAATTCATATAGAAATTCATAAAATGGGTTGATAAGATAAAAATGTGTCTATAATAATTTATACATGAAATTTATTGTAAGTGGTATATTTATGACAAAATCAAAACATAGGAAAAATTAAATGAGAAGACATATCTTAAATGGAATTCCTGATAAAAATGGAGGGTAGAAGATTCCATTAATAAATCGACGAGGTAACAGGTATACATAAGGGATCATAAGAGGGATAAATGAGAGTGAAAGGGGATCCCATAATTTAAAAATAAAAATTACTTTAAGGTGAGTAGTTAGTAATGTATACCAACTTAATAAAATGGAAATAAAAAAGGTGTGTCATTAATGATGTTCTTGATTAAAAGAGGAGGGAGAGAGAGTCCCTTAAAAACATTAGCAGAGAAAAAACATTGTTAAGGGTCCAAATGAGGGGGGATAAATGATCCCTAATAAAAATAACATAAATTATATAGTAAGGCTATGATTAAAAATTAATTTAAATATAATAAATTGAAATTAAAATAACTAATCTCAATGATGTTTCCTAAATTAAATGCTGAGGGGAGAAATCCCTTACAAGGATGTGTGACTCCAAAGGCTTTGGATAGTCTTATTAGGATATTGGGGGAGACTTTGAGGGAATATATAAACTATATTTATGATATTGGATGACAATAAAAGAGTTTTAGTGAAGATAAATCAGATCATCCGTGGGATTATATAGGAAAGGAGGGGGATTTATTTATTATTTTGGTTTTAGACCCTACATAATAAAATATTAAAACCTCAAACCATTCCATGGTTTTTCCTATGTTTCCTATCAAATGGGATTGGTATAAATTATTTTACAATTCAAAGGGCCAATTATAATAAAATATTTCTTTTGCTTATGTGCAAGAGAGTCATACAATGAAAGAAGTGATTTTAAAATCATAAAATATATTATATGAATTGGAGGATTCACTAAGGATTTTTAAAATAAAAAAAATAAACATAAATAAGAAATATTTAAAAAAACAAATATTTGGATTTGGTTACATTTCAGAGTATTTATTACATCACTATTGGGGTATTACGAAGTTATAAAACACACAGTATATTTATATCGTATTGAATTTTAACCCAAAACATCAACTCTCTCAGAAAGTTATAAAAAATTCACCATTGGATAATATAGATATCCTAATTCAAAAAATGATATCAATTTTATCCAAATAATTTTCTAAATATGTGAGTTTACACTTTTAAAATAATAAATATGTTTTATTTAAAATGATGGTTTTATGTTAATAACAGTTTTCAAACCCCAATAAAAATTACATTTGGCATCATAAAAATTATATGTTAATTTATATTTAAAAATATAATTAAGTAAAAATATTTTATTAAAATATACTGTATTTCAAAATTCCATTGATTTATCTAAATATATTTCTCAATTAAATCTTAATATTACACAAAAATATTATTTATGCTTTAAAAATAATTAACAAAGTAACAATAATAGAAAGAAAACATATTTATTATTCTATAAAAAATAATGCACATAATATTATTTATAGGGTCTTGATACATATCCCTTTATTACACATGTATATTTCCTATGAGTAAGGTTCGTGATTGTTGGGCTATCATGGGGTCGTTCAGTGAACATGGTTTGGACCATGATCTTGATAGGATTGAACTTATCCATTAAACAGATTCGCTCATGCATAAGTTGTTGATCCTTGGAGTGGTATTGGTATAGGTAAAATAAAAAAATGATATCTCCCTTGTAATATCCTATAAATGGGATTCAGAGTGTATGATCCTACTAGTTGAGGCCATAACATCCTTTGTCTGTGCCCAAAGGATTTGTTAAAACACCATATTTTTACTGCTCATCTGATCAAAGTACAATAACTATATTGTCAAAAGCAATGATACATTATGATAATTTAAAACCACATTGGATATAATAAAAAAAGTTCATGTGTTTTCTATATCCATAAGAAATTTAATTAAATCAAAATAAAGGTAATTTTATTCATAAATGATTGGGTCGTTACCAAAACTACATTTTTGTGATAATTCTATAAGAATATATTCTATAACTAAAATTGTTTTCAATTGGTATGAAGACTCCATTTATAATTACCCAAGATTTTTGTAGATTGAAATTAAATTACTTTTTATAAATAATTAATACATTACACAAAATATATTCCCAATGATAGTATTAGTTTAGTGTCTTTAGAAACTGAGAACATAATCTTCTAGCATTGTGAAAGATCATCAACATCTCACATAAAGATCTTCCCCTTTTGGTTTCCTACCTAAAACCATTATTTATATCCAATGGAAAACAATTCATACAAAGGGTGACCTCAAATGCATTGAAAGGGTAAACATGGATAACATAAAACAAACCATAAACATTTGAATGTAAAAATATGAACATAATTCTTCACCATCAAAATATTGATTCATGAAATAAATCTTGGAAGTACTTATGTCATAGATCATAATGGAATATTAAACATTCTAGAATAACATTGGCATAAAACATGTAGTTTTCGAAAACTAATAAGAAACTAATATGATTTCTATAGTAGGTAAGGCATTGTAGCCAGGATGATCATAGTGGAAAAAGTCCATTACTGAGCTGAGTTTTCCAGTAGTTCCAGCCATGAATTCCTGAACTATATTTACTTTCAATCCCAGTCATTTCTATCTCATGATATATAAATATTTAACCAATTAATTTTAGAGTGATATATGTCCCACCCCTATCCTAATGAAACCATTCTTACATGTTCCGTAGAAACATAAATCATTCATCATAACATAACCCATGAAATAAAATGGTATTCTTAAACATAATTTCAAAATAACATATTCTATATAATATAAATCATCTTTATAAAAATAATTCTATAAAAAAATAAATTAAATGTAATAATATGGATAGAAAAATTATCCTATGTCATCTTAGAGGGAAAATAATTTTGATAAATCACTTGAACTCGATTATTGAGGAAAATATCCCTTATTATTCGAAAATGTTTTTTAATTTCAAAATACAACACAAAATTAAAAAAAAATTAGTTTAAGAAAAAACTTGAGATAGTGTATAGGAAGCTTCATGGAAATATCGTGTCAGCAAATCCTAAAAATCCATTCTTGATGTATAATTTAAAAAACATTCACCTTGTAATTTTTCTAGAAAATTCAAAAATCACATCATCTGGTAAACAAAATAAGGATACCTTCCATAGCATGTAGTAAAAGTAAAAAATGGGTAAAAATAAATTTAAATAGGCAACGAATAATAATCAACATTTAATGATTTTTTTATAAAACATGTACTTGTATTATAAATATATCCCTAGTAAATACTTACGTATAAACAACCTTAGATAAAAATGAGATTGAATCATTATCCCATACCTAGTACTTTTAGATAATATATGGTGTGGTCACCTCATTTATAATTTTTTAATCATGGAATTAAATTATACAAGGACCATATCCATATTGGTTATATAATATATGATCATATTAGATTATTTTATAAATAGTATTTCAATATTTACAGTATTTCGGCTGTTAACTACTTTGTTTTCCCATTCATGTTTGTCCAGGAAAGTCTTGTTTTTAGTGAATGTGATGTATTTTATTTATTAAATTATGTTATTAATTATTATTTTCACTCATTATATAAATTTTATAATCATTAATTAATTGTTAAAGTGGAGAACTAATCTCATCACATCGTGGAGACGGTAGGCCGTACATACGCACGAGCGACAATATCAATCTCTTGATGGTTAAATGGTATGTAATTGGATGGTATATTAATTATAAAGAATAATTATATTATTATATTCATTATTTAAATTAATTATTATCATAATTATACACATATTATAATGTATTTATGAATAACAAATTACGCCATGGTGTGGATATGGAAAGCCGTACGTACACACACATTGTGATATTGTTATTTCTAGGATGGATAAAAAGTGGTATAAAGTTCCCCTATAATTATAATAACATATTAGAATGTAAAATATACTGTATATATTACTTTATTATTTAATCAACAAAGAAAGATGAAGTATAATAAGAAAAGAAATAAAATTGAATTGGTAAAGCAATTACGTCTTCTTCGTTGGACTTCCTTTCGATCTCTTCTAACGGAAACTAGTGATGGACTTTTTAAAAAACCAAGACCTCAATAATTTATCTAATAATATTTATAGGAGAATTGGGTATGGTTTTTTCGAGCTAGAAGGCGCACGGTGGTGTGAGAAAATGTGGGAGGAGATGCCTTTTTATAAGAGAGAAGGAGGGGTACTTTAGGAATGTATTGTAATATTATTTTATAATAAAATTATTTTTAGTTTACAAAGGTCGCTAACTCATTTAATTATAAGATAAGATGAGGATTTTTCTAAATCCTCTCAACCAAAAGGTTTTATATAAGTTTAGGTCTGAAATGTAACATTATATTTTGGCCTTTTCCCTTAGTTAACTAATTTAACTCTTACCATGTATTCTTGTATATTCATACAATATAGTTAATATAGTTATTATAAAATGTCAATCAATCCTCATGTGGTTCATAAATAAAAATTTTCAAACATTATCTAAATGATTTGGATGAATCATTGAATTTTAATATTATTATATCATTTAACAAAATAGTATTTTTTATAAAACTCATTTATGTGAATTTTTATATTATTCATATCATTACTTTTTTAAAAATCCATAACAACTTGATTATTTAGAAAAAAAATTAATCCAAATTTTTAATTTCATAATGATCAAATAAAATTCATGGATGGCATAAAATGTTCGAAAATAAATTTATTTTATTATTTATAATCAAATTTATTGAAGTCATAAATTAATAAGGTAATCACTTCATCATTATTATGTCATAAAAAAATTTATTTATTTTTTGTCTAAAAATTATAAATTAAATACTATGATGTAGGAAATAATTTTATATTTAAAATTCCTATTAATATTCTAATTTATCTTATGTATAGCCTGATATTAATTTTTTTACTATGAAGACACAAGTTTTTGTCATATTTTTCTTCACGTTAAATTAATTCTTATAAAATGTCTTTTTGACATCCATATGGTTCCATGGGTACCCCAAATCGATCCAAAGATGCACATGGTAAGAACTATCTCCTATAATAGGATTAGAACATGATTTCTTGTAGTTTAATATTATTATAATATTTTTTTTCACCCTTATTTACCAGATTTACATCTTAACCATGGTAAACAAAACTATCACTCATGTTACTATTCAAAATGAACAAAAATAAAAGGTACTTATTTATACAATTTTATAATTAAAATTAAAAATATGGAATCCATTTTTCCAAATTCGAAACACGGAAGTTTCAGTAAATAATTTAAATTTAATTCCCGTTGTCAAAACCAAAAAGTGGGTTTTAATGAAGTAATAAATATCAATATATTGAAATGTGTTAATTTAATATTTAAAATTGAAATTACTTCCAATGAAAAAATTAGATTAAATGATAAAAATATATTCCAATTAAACATTAAATACAATTAAAAATATAATATATCTATATAAATTAACTAGATGAGAAGGTCGTTTTGAATTAAAATGTAGTATTTTTCACAATTCATTAAATTTTGAATTTTATCAGAAAAATACCAAAAATTAAACAAAATAAAATCTTTATGTCCCAATTATAGAGAATAAGATTATTTTTAAAAATTTCACTTATAAAAGTGTCATAACTAGATTTAAAATGGGTGCTCCACCAAAAGGTGGAGAATTGATTTTTTTGAAAATGTACATCTTTTATCAGAAAAAATTGAGTTTGTTCTTATATCATGTTCTATTAAATATATAAGATGAATTTTAAAGTTATATAAAATTAATAATGTTGTTAATACTATTTAAAATATCTAGTTTATATCCCATAATAATATTTTAATAATATATCATTGTTTAGTGAAACTCGGTAATACGTACTACACAAGCTATCGAGGAAGGTCGCTCTTCCATGGAATGCAATACAAGTCAATGTTGTGTGTTGTGAAATATTCCTTTGGTTTTTCATATAACATAATCCAAATTTATTTATTTTATACATAAAAAAAATCAATACTCAGTGCTACATCAATTTAATTCTATCAAATGAATATCAAATTATGTGTAAGACAAGACAATAATATTGTAGTATATACTAAAAGCTAATAACGTGTTGCGTATAGCACAAGCTAAACATGGAGTATCATAACACACAAGAAATAAAGGAAATTAAAAATTATCTATCTAATAAAATTTTAGGATGTTACATTCTACCGCCCTAAAAATGAATTTCTCCCTAAAATTCACCGGGGATATAAATGGTTTACTACATGAATGTTTCTTTCATGGAACCAACCTCATAAAAAGGAATACTAAAACGTAAAAAAAGTGGGATGTTAGAAACATAACAATTACCAAAAGTAACTCATCACCGGATTTCAACATAGAATAACATAGGTGGGAAGCAAAATCATGGTTATGGAAGAGAAATATAACCATCATGTTCTGATAGGTAGAGATAGAGAATAAGTATTAGAGAATGTTATCTACTAGAAAGTGATAAATTTGTGATTATTTAATGGAAAATATGATTCATCAGATAAAATGTTACTAGGATATAATATTTTTCCTCAAGTTCATTTTCCTAAAGATGATGAATTTCTTCATTATTAAATAAACATACATGATTTCAGTACAATCTCACCGTTGTTTTTCCTATAAATAATATTCACTTCATCTCTTATTTAATGAAAGGATGTTGAATTTTTCATTCTTGAAGGGTTCAGAGATTATGAGATAGAATGAAAGGTCATTATTTTTATCTCAAAAAAATATGGTAGAACAATTTATGAAATATTTATAAGTCTACCTATAGTGGGATAATACATCAAACGGTCAAAAATCAATCAAAAAATAAATTATACAATCTATAAAGGGATAATAATACAATCCTTCTAAAATTTAAAATATAAAACATTATAAGGAGGTAAAATAAATAAACTTAACATTTTTCCCACATATCTCTTTTGGTAGTTCTTGGTTCTCACATTCCAAACATGTGAACACCTTATGCATGTTTTCTCTTGAAATATAGTAATGAATTACCCTAAAACCTTAGTGAAACATGCATTATGTCAAATAAAACTCTTTTAATAATTCAAACCATGATATCACTTTGTCTTTATATCATCCATGAGCTCATTAATACTATCAAACATCTCATTGTCTCATTATCCCTTAATTATATACTTATGATGTGATTTAAAAAAAATATTTCAATCACTTTTCAGGGTTATGGGTAGCTTATAATTTTGAAAAACAACAATGGACCAATACATAGACATTCTAATATTCTATAATACTATAAATGAGATTACACTACATTATTTTGGAATCAACTTGCATAAACAATTAATCATACAACCACTTCTTATCATACTAAATTACACCAATAGTGATTTCATGTTATTTTCATTTTTATTTGGAAATAAGAGGTTGTTGACATAGATCATCATCATTAAACCATGAATTTGGGAATTTGATAGTATAATTCCCCATTTCCTTGCACTTGTAGCATTGATGTGTGGGCGGCGCATTGTCTATAATCATTTCTCTATTCATATCATTAACAAAAACATCCCATTAATTTGGTAATCAACTCCTCAATGGCCATATTTTCCACTCTTAAAACATTTTATAATGCCTTTAAGACAATCCCCACTATGATTCTTTCCAAACCTTGATCATAAGGAAATATTCATCTTCTTTTCATCATTGTTTTGTGATTTTCCCTTTAAATCCATCTTTCATTTCTTGTCAAAAACATTATATGGATATATAACTCCAACTTCTAGTTCTACCTTGATAGTTAAATGCACAATATCTTAATTTCTTCTAAAGTCACTTGTAGTTAATTCCCTTCAATCTCTTAGTTCTATGCCACTAAAGAGTCGATCAACCTTATATTCAGGTTGGATGATAAACCCTAAAGCTTACCATGTAAGTCTTTTCAAATTCCCCTCATATATATCAATAGATTCATCATTATTTTGATTAAACCTGAGGAACTCCTTTTCCATAATTGTTTGAAGAGTAAGAGAGAATTAATTATTTAAAATTATGTTATGGAACTCATCCCATTCCATGGGTTCAATTTCATCTAAATTCCTTGTATTCTTAATAAGAGTCCACCACTGGTTTTCTTCACCATTTAAATGATAAACATCCATAATGACATTTTTGATGATCTGAATAGTGAAGGGTGGAAAATATATATTCAATGGTACTAATCCATTTTACAACAAGTGGATCAGAAGACCCACTGAAAGAAGGTGGATGTTGCCTGATAAAGGACTCAATAGATTTTTTTCCCTTATCTACTCATTTGGATGTCTAGAATGATTTATAGCTTGTGTAATTATATAAATAAGATTTTTCATTCCATATAACATATCATTTGGTTGTTCAGGAGAACAATAATTGCATTTCCCAGTGTATTGATCATTAACACAATTCCTTCGGGTTCCAGCCATTCTGTAAAACCCAAAAATAATAGTGTGAGAGGAAAAAATCATAATCAGAATATAAAAAAATAAGGGGTGGGGGGTCATTCAATCTCTAACATTGTAGGTTTAATCATAGTTTATTGATGATCGTTATCATAATTATTGTATTGTAAACTATACTTATACATTACATTAGGGACATCCCTAGACATTAGATAGAATGATATTTAGGGATCTCAGTAAACTTTTCACATCCTAGTTTCCAATGGTTAACAAAAAATTCCCTTTAATACCAACTATAACCTCCCAAGATGGACATACAAGGATATTACATTACTTTTTATGAATACTTAGTTCATTACACAAAATATATTCCCAAATACCTTATTAGTTTAGTGTATTTTTAAACCTAGAACATAATCTTCTATCTTGGTGAAAGATATTAAATACCTCCCATAAAGATCATCTAATTTTCTTTCCCAAGATAAAACCATTATTTATATCTTTGGGAAAATAAAACATAAAAATGGTGAGCTCAAATTCTCAGTATAGGTGAACATGGAGAATGTAAAAAAAACAATAATCATTTGAACAGAAAAACCAGAACATAATGTTTAAACATCAAAATCATGAGTCATGAAATAAATCTTAGAAATATATAAGGCATAGATCAGAAATGAATATTAAATTTGATAGAATAACATTGTAATAAAACATGTAATTATGGAAAAATAATAATCACATAATATGATTTCCATATTATCCAAGGCATTTCTCATAATACCATCATAGGGGAAAAGTTCATTAGTGAATCGGGTATACATGCAGTTCTGGACAGGTATTACTGAATGACATTTACTTATCATTCCAGTCATATATATCTCATAAGATATTAATCTTTACCCAATTAATTGGAGGGAGATATAGGTCCCACCAATATCATAATGAAATCATTGTTACATTTTCCACAAAAACCGAAATCATTCATCCTAGTAAAACCCATGAATCAAAATTGGATTTTTAAACATAATTTCTGAATAACATAATCCATATAAGTTAAAATTATATAATAAAAATACTTCCATCCTAAAAAAAATAATATCAAATTTATAATAGGGATATAAGCCTAAATCTATGTCATCTTTTATGGAAAATAATTTTAATAAAATGTTGGAACTCAGTTTTGGAGTAAAATATCCATTATCCTTCCAAAACATTTTCTTTTCTCAAAATACTGAGAAAAATTAAAAGAAAAGAATTAATTTTAAAATAAACTTGAGATAGTGTTTAGGAATATTAAAGAAAAATAATGCATTATGAAAATTTAAAAAACTATTCAACCCGTATAAGTTTAAAAAACAATCTCATCTTATATTTTCTAGAAAAGTGAAAAAGTATCTCTTAGTGTAATCAAAATAATGATTCCATTCATACCATGTAGTAAAATTAAAAAATGGTTAAAAAGATATTTAAACATACATAGAATAATATTAATCATTTCATTAAAATATTTTTCAAAAACATGTATATTAATGATAAATATATCCCAAACAAATACTTACGTATAAATAACCTCTGATAAAGATGAGAATGAAAAATTATCCCTTACCTTGTAATTTTTTTTAGTTGCTGGTGTGTTCAAATCCTTTATAGTAATTAAATAATTTCATTATATTATACCAATAGCATATACATATTTATTATATCATATATGATCCTATAATATCATTTTGATAATAGTGTTTAAATATTACAATTATTTAGGTTGTTAACTGCTTCGTTTTCCCTGTTGTGTTTTATCATGTATGTCATGTTTGTTATGAATGGGAAGAATTTTATTCATGAAACTATGTTCATAATTATTATTTTCACACATAATATATATTTTAATGTCATTATTGAATTTTTAACATGGAGGATGAATCTTACCACATCGTGGAGAGGGTAGGTCATACGTACACACAAGTGAGAATATCATTCTTTTGATAGTTAAACGGTATGTAATTTTATGGTATATTAACTAAAAAGAATCATTATCATGTTATATTCATTATTTTAATTCATTATACTCATAATTATGCACATACTAATAATTTTTTTTAATAACCAATTACACCACATCATGGAGAGGGTAAGCCGTACGCACGTAAGCACAGTGATATTGTAATTAATAGGATGGTTAAAAGGAGGTATAATGTTGTCCCATAATTATAATAACATATAAGAATGTATAATATATTGGATTTACTACTTTATTATAGATTCAAAAATTAAATAGGAAGTTGAAGAACAAAATAAATTGAATTGAATTTGTAATGTAATTACCTCTTCTTCGTTGGATTTCCTTTGGATATTTTCTTAGGGGAAATAGGGATAGAATTTTTTGCAAAAAAGTACCTAAATAAGATATATAAAAATGTTTACAAGATAATTGGGAAAAGTTTGGTAGTGATATAAGTCTCATGGTTGTGTGAGGAAATATGGGATGAGATGCCTTTTTATCGGGGAGGAGGATTTGAACTTTATGAATGTATTGAAATATTATTTTTTTATAAAATGATATTCAGTTTCAAATGGTCCAAAACTCATTTATATAAAATATAAGATGATTATTGATCTAAATACTTTCAGAAAATAGGTTTTAGACATGTTTTGGTAAAAACTTTAACCTTGTCTTTTAGCATTAACCCTTAGTTATCTAATTTAACTCTTACCATGTCTTCTGGTATATTCATACAACATGGTTAATATAGTTACTCTAAAATTACAATGGAACCTCAAGTAGTTAATTAATGAAATTTAAAAATTTATAGAAGTCATTTTACCAAATCATATATTTTTTGGACAATTATATTATTTAATAAAATGGTATTTTGTTTAAAAACTCATTTTTGTCAACGTTTATACTATTATTATCATTGATTTTTTAAAAATTCATAACAACATGATTCATTCAAAAAAACATCATTATTTCAAAGATAACAAGTCATTATCATCCATAAAATTCTTATATGTAATTAAAAGTTCTAAAATAAATAAATTTTAATATTTATTTAAATCATTTATTAATATGTTAATCACTACATCATCATTGTGTCATAAATAATTTTTTTTATTTGGGGTCTCAAAATTATATATAAAATACCATGATGTATGATATATTTTTATCTTTCTAATTAATATTAATAGTTTAATTTATCTTATGTAGAAACCCATATTAAAATTTTTTTATTATGAAGATGAAAGTTTATGTTATAGTTCTCTTTACATTAAATTAATTCTCATAAAATGTCATTTTCACATCCAAGTGGTTTGATGGGGTCCCATAATCATCCAAATGATGCCCAAGGTCGAAAATATATGATCAAAAAAGATTATTATAATTTATAGTGTAGTTTAATTTTATTATAATATTATTTATTACCCTTATATATCCTATTTACCCATTAACCATGCTAAATAAAATAAATTCTGTAGTTACTATTCATTCTGTAGGAAAATAAAAGGAAACTACTTATAAAATTGGAACCTTATGATTAAAAAATATGGATTCCATTTTTCCATATTCAAAAAATTTATGATTTAGTAATTAATTTAAAATTAATTCCCGTTGTCCAAACCTAAAAGCCTGTTTTTAAGAAGTAATAACTATTAAAAGATTGACACATGTTTATGTCCAATTTAAAAGTGAAATTACAATCAATGAACAAAATTGTATTAAATTAAAAAATTATAATCCAATTAAACTTTAAAACCAATTAAAAATATAATCCATCTATATAAATAAATATGATAAAAATGCAGTTTTGAATTAAAATGTTGTATTTTTCACTATTCCATAAAATTCAAATTTAATTAGAAAATAGAAAAAATTCAAATAAAAAGTAAAATTTTATTTCCTAATTCCAAATAAGATGATTATTTTATCCAATTTAACTTATAAATGTGTCATAAACAATATTTAAAATGGATGTTCCACCAAAAGGTGTAGAAAATACATTATTTTGAAAAAGTACTTTTTTTATCTGAAAAAATTGAATTTTTTCTTATATCATGTTCTAGATATTTTTTAAGATAAAAATTAATGTTATAAAAAATTAAAATTGTTATTAATAATATTAAAAAAGGATAGCTTATATCCCATAATAATATTTTAATTACATATTTTTGTTTAGGGAAATTCAGTATTGTGTACAACATAAGAAATCGAGGAAGGTTGTTCTTGCATGTAACGCAAGCCAAGTCAGTGTTTCATGTTGTGAGAGATTCCTTTGGTATTTTTTGTAACTTAGTCCAAATATAATACTATTATACATATAAAAAAAATCTATACACAGTTTTTCATGAAATGAATTCTATCAAAAGAACATGAAATTGTGTGTAACAAAAACCAAGAATAGTTTTTCATATACTACAAGCTAATATCGTGTGTGGATAGCACCAAATAATATTGGTGTATGATAACACACAAGACATAAAAGAAATTTAAAATGATATATCTGATAATATGTTAGGGTATAACATTCTACCCCCTTTAAAAGTAATTTCACCCTCGAAATTCGTCAGGGTTATAAATGATTTACTATATGAGATATTATTTCATGGGAACCCACATCGTAAAATGGGATACTAAAACATTATTATAAAAAGTAATGTTAAAAACATAATGGTTACCAAAAGTATCTCATCACTGGGTTTCATATAAGAGAACATAGGTGGGATGTAAAAAATGGATATGGAAGAGAAATTCAATAATAATGTTATGATGGATAATGATAGGAAATAATGTTTGGAGAAAGTTTAATATCATAAATACATAAATATATGATGATTTCATGGACCATTTGATTCATTTGATAAGAAGGTACTAGGATAAATTTTTTGGTTTCAAGATCCTTTTCATAAATTTGAGGAATTTTGGAATGAGAAGAAATACGTACCTGATTTTAGAAAAATCTCACAGTTGGTCTTTCCCTGAACGATTTCCACTTTATCACTTATTTAAGGATATTATATTGAATCATTAATTCATGAAGTGGTATTATATCATAATATATAATGATAGGTCTATCCATTTGTCTTGAAAAAAGGTTATAAAAAGTTATAAAACATGCATAAATCCACATATAGTGGGCGAACACATTAATCTACAAGACTTCAATCAGAAAATAAATTATACTATCCATAAATGGATAATATTAAAATCCTTTTAAAAGGAAAATATAAATCATTAGATAGAGGTGAAAAAAATAGACTTAACATTTGTCTCACATACCACATTGGGTAGTTCTTGGTTGTCACATTCCAAACTTGTGAATTATTTATTCACATATTCTCCTAAAATATGGTAATGAGTAACCATACAACATCAGTGAAGACATGAATTTTATCAAAAAAAACTCTTTCAATAATTCAAATGATGATATAACTTTGTCCTTATATCATTCATGAGCTCATTAGTACTATCAAACATCTCATTATCTCCTGGTCACCTCATTATGTGCATATTATGTGATTTACAAAAATATTTCAATCACATTTCATGGTTATGGGTACCATATAATTTTGAAAAACCACAGTGGATCAATACATAGACATTTTAATATTCCATAACAATATAAATGAGATTCCAAAACTTTATTTTAGAATCCCATTACATAAACACATAATCATTCAACAACATATTTATCACAGTCAATATCACCAATAGTGATATCATGTGATTTGTCAATATCTTTGACTTTAAGATGTTGTTGATTTAAATCATCATCATTAACCCTTAGATTTTGGAATTGGTTAGAATAATTCCACAATTACTTTCACTTGTAGCATTGATGTGTGGGTGGTGCATTCTTTGTAGTCTTTTCTCAATTCACATCACTAGCAACATTTTTCCCATTACTTTGGCACTCCACTACTTGATGAACTTTTTTTCCCCACAAACTAAATTTTCTAACCCCTTTAAGACAATCTCCAAAATTCTTCTTTTCACACATTGTTCATATGGAATCATTAATATTTTTTTTCACCATTGTGTTGAGATTTCACCTTTAACTCCATCTTTCATTTTTTTTCAAAACTATGAGTTGGATATGTAACACAAACATCCTATTCTACCTTCATAGTGTAATTCACAATCATTGTATAGCTACTAAAGTCTCTTATAGTTAATTCAATTCGAAGACTTGGTTTTAATCCAGTGAAAAATCGATCAAATTTATTTTCAGGTTGGATGATAAATCATGAAGCATACCTTTCAAGTATATTAAAATATAACTCTTATATAACAACAGATTCATCATCCATTTATTTAAGCTCAAGGAACACCTTTTACTTCTTTGTTCAAATAATAATACATATTTACTTATTGAAAAATATTTTTATGAACTATTCCCATTTCATTGATTCAATTTCTTATTACTACCTTGTATTCTTTATTTGAGTCTACCACTAGTCTTCTTCTCCATTTAAATTATAAACAACCAAAATGTAATTTTCATGGTTTGAACAGAAAAGGATGTAAAATAACATTTTAATGGTACAGATCCATTGTTCATAAATAAGTGGATCAAAATACCCACTGAAAGAAGGTGGACGTTGCCTCATGGAAGACTTAATAGAATGTTGTTATGTTATCTTCTCATTTGGAATCCTAAAATGATTCAAAACTTGTGTAAGTATAGAAATAATATTTTCCATTCCATCTCTTATAAAATTTGGTTGTTTAGGAGGAAAATCATTTCATTTCCCAGTGCATTGATCACTAACATGGTTCCTTTGAGTTCCAGCAATTTTTGAAAACCCAAAATGAATAGTGTGAGAGGAACAAATCATACTAGGAAAACAACAGAATCAAGGGGGAGTATTTTCTATCTCTAACATCATAGGTTTCATCCTAGGTTATTCATGATTGTTATCATAATTCTAGTATTGTATCATAAACATATACATAACCTTAGGGATATATATTGACATACAATAGAAATATTTCTAGTTATCTCACTAAAGTTTTCACATCCTAGTTTTCTATGGTTAACAATACCTTCAATATAATACAAACTATAACAACTCAATCATGATGTAAATCGAAATTAATTTAGTTTTGCGTAATACAGAATCAATTACAGATAATATACCCCCGAAAACCATATTATTTTAGTTTCTTTGGAAAACTAAAACATAATATTCTATCTCGGTGAAATATATTCGACATCACCCATAAAGATCATCCCATTATGTTTCCAACCTAAAATTATGCATTATTTCCTGGGGAAAATAAAACATAAAAAGGGTGAGCTCAAATTCTCAGTATGTTTAAACATAGAGAACATAAAATAAGCCACAACAATTTGAACAAAAAAACCTTAACATAAAGTTTAGACATCAAAATCAAGAGCCATTAAATAAATCATGGCAATACATAAGTAATATATCATAATGGAAAATTAACATTGATAGAATAACATTGGCTTAAAACCTGCAATTTTGTAAAACTAATAAACACATAATATGATTTCCATAATAGCGAAGGCATTGCTGCCAAGACTATCATAGTGGATAAAATCCACTAGTGAACTAGGTTTTCGTGCCATTCCAGACATGTATTACTGAACTCAATTTACTTTTCTTTCCAATAATGTCTATCTATTGAGATATAAATAATTTCCCATTTAATTGGAGGGAGATATAGGTCCACCTATAAAATAATGAAATCATTATTACATGTGCAACAAAAACATAAATAATTCATAATAACATAACCTAAGAAACAAAATAGAATTCTTAAACATACTTTTAGAAAAAAATAATCCAAATAAGATAAATGGACTTCAAAAAAATAATTCCATCCTAAAAAAGATAAAATAAAAGTAATACTAGAGATAAAAACATAACCCTTTTCCATCTTAGAAGAAAAATAATTTTGATAAATCACATGAACTCAATTCTTGAGGAAAATATAATTACTTATTCAAAAAAAATTCTTTTATCAAAATTGAATACAAATTTAATAGAATAGAATTTATTTTAAAATATACTTTAGATATTGTAGAGTAATATTTATGGAAATAAAAAATCAGGAAACCATATAAATCCATTCATGCCATATATGTTAAAAAACATTCTCATAGTACTTTTTCCAAAAAAAAACCAAAAGTACCTCATTTGGTAAAAAAGAGGATTCCCTTCATACTAAGTAGTAAAAGTACAAAATGAGTAAAAATTACTTTAAACATAGATAAAATAATAGTGATGATTTTATGGAAATATTTTTAAGAAACATGTACATGAATGATAAATATATCCCCAGTAAATAATTACCTATAAACAACCTCAGATAAAAATAAGATTGCATGATTATCCATTTCCATGTAATCTAAATTAGTAGATGGTTTGTTCACCTCATTTATAATGGTTAAATCATGTAATTAAATTATTCAAAGACCATATCCATATTTATGATATCTTATATGATCCTATTATATCATTTTGTTATTAGTATGTCAATATTACAATAGTTTTAGGTTCTAACTTTTTTTATATTCTTATTTTGTCATGTAAGTGAAGTGTGTTAAGAATTATATGTATTTTATTAATTAAATTATATTCTTAATTTTTATTTTCAAACAATATATAAATATCAGAATCAGTCTGGAATTGTTAACGTAAAGATCAAATCTCACCGCGTCGCAGAGACAGTAGACCGTACCTACGCACGAGTGATGATATCATTCTCTTACTGGTTAAGTGGTATGTAATTGGATGGTATATTAATTATAAAGAATAATTATCATGTTATATTCATTATTTAAATTTATTATACTCATCATTATTCCAATCGTAACAATGTATTTTTGAATAACAATTTACATCATGATGTGGAGATGGTAAACCATATGTACGCTTGTATGGTGATATTGTTATTTGTATGATGTATAAAAGAAGGTATAAGGTTTTTAAATAAATATAATAGCATCATAGAATTTATAATATAATGTATTTTTTACTTTAGAATGTAATAAACAAATAAATACAATGTATAAGAAGAAAATAAATTGAATTGAATTGGTAAAGAAATTACCTCTTCCTCATGGGACTTCCTTTGGATCTATTCATAGAGACATTAGGGGTTTACTTTTTGGAAAACCAGGACCTGAAAAAGTTAACTAAGAATATTTTTAGGAGAATGTTTCACGTTTTGGTAAATCTAAATGGCTCAATGTTGTGTGAGGAAATGTGTGAGGAGATTCCTTTTTATAAGAGAGGATAAGAGGTGCTTTTGGAAGGTATTGAAATACTATTTTATTATAAAATAATATTTGGTTTAAAAATGTCCCAAAATTATATAAAAATTATATAATATGAGGTATGTTTTATGTACTTTAAACCAATAGGTTTTAGACACGTTTAGGTCTCAAATTTAACATTATATTTTAGATTTAACCCCTTGTCATCTAATTTAACTCTTTCCATCTCTTTTTGTATATTCATATTATTGATAATATAGTTACTATAAAATGTCAATAGATCCTCAAGTGGTTCATTAATTATATTTTCAACATTATATAATTAATTTGTGAAAATATTAAATTTTTAGGACTATTATATAATTTAATAAAATAGTATTTTTTTGATACGCATTTATGTCAATTTTTATACTATTCATATCGCTACCTTTTTAAAAATCCATATCAACTTGATTATTTCAAAAATACTTTATTAATTCAAATATAACGAGCCATAATCATCCATAAAATTCGTGTATGTCATTAAAATATTCAAAATAAATTTATTTCAATATTTATAATATCATTTATTTAAATCATTCATTAATAAGGTAGTCACTACAAAATCATTATGTCATAAATTAATCAATTTATTTGGTGTCTAAAAATTAAATATAAAATACAATGAATTAGTAAATCATATTATATTTCCAATTACTATTAACTGTCGAATATCTCTTATTGATAGCATCCAATTAATATTTTTTATTAAGAAGATACAAGATTATGTTATATTTCTCTTTACTTTAAATTATTTCATTAAAATGTCATTTTCACATCCAAGTGGTCCCATGAGGTCCAAAAATCAATCCAAGGATGACCATGGTAATACATATCTCATAAAATATGATTATAACATGTTTATGGGTAGTTTAATATTATTATAATATTATGTTTTACCCTTATTTACAAGATTTACCCATTAACCATGGTAAATAAGATAATTACTAAAGTTTCTATACATAATGTCCAAAAATAAATGGTACTTATTTACTCAATTTTAACCTTATGATTCCAAATATGTATTCCATTTTTCTATAATAAAAAAATTAATTTTGGTAATTAATATAAAATTAATTCATGACATCAAAACTAAAAACTGGGTTTTTATGAAGTAATAATTATCGAAATATTAATATGAATTTATGTCCAATTTGAATGTGAAATTACATAAAATGAACAAAATTGGATTAAATAATAAAAATATAATTTCTTTAGACTTTAAAACAATTTAAATAGAAAATATAAATATATAAATAAATTAGAAGAAATGATATTTTTGAATTTAAATGCAGTATTTTTCATTATTCATAAAATTTTAATTTTATCAGAAAAATAAAATGAAATTCAACAAAAGATAATATTAATGTACTTCTTCTAAATAAAAATATTATTTTTTCAATTTTAACTTATAAAAGTGTCAAAACTATATTAAAAATGGGGACTCAATCAAAAGGAGGTAAAACTGTTTTTTAAGTACTTTTTATATCTCAAAAATAGATGTTTTGTTCTTATATCATGTTATATGAAATATATAAGATGAATTGTAATGTTATATAAAATTAAAATTTTAGTTAATATTATTCATAACATCTTGTTTATATCCCATTATATTATTTTAGTAATATATCGTGGTTTAGTGAAACTGATTATTGCGTACAACACAAGATATCAAAGAAGGTCTCTCTGGTATGTAACACAAGCCAAGTCTCTATTGTGTATAATGAAATCTTCCTTTGGTGTTGCTTATAAAATAATACAAACATAGTTCATTTATACATCAAAAAAAATCTATATTCAATGTTGTATGAAATGAATTCTATCAAAAGAAATTTAAATTGTGAATAACACAAGCCAGGAATATTGTTGCATATACTGGAAGCTAATACCGTCTTTCGTATAACAGAAGCTAATATTGGTGTAGCTTACAACACAAATAATAAAATAAATTTAAAAGGATATATCTCATAAAATCTTGTAGTGTTACATTCTACCCCCCTTAAAATTAATTTCTCCATCTAAATTCATCAGGGTAATAGATGGTTTACTACTTGAAAGTTTCTTTCGTGGAAAACCACATTATAAAAAGGGATTCTAAAACATCCATATAAAAATGAAATTTAGAAACATAATGGTTACCCAATGTTACTCATCATGGGGTTTCCACATAGGAGAATATATGTTGGATGCAAAGACATAGATGTGGAAGAGAAATCGTTCCATCAAGTACTAATGGATAGTGATACAGAATAAGGTTTGGAGAAAGTTAAATACCAAAAAGACTTAAGTTTTTGACGATTTAATGGAAAGTTTAATTCATAAAATATGAAGATACAAGGATAATAGTTTTGGATTCAGGATCCTTTTCCTAAAGTTGATAAATTTTTTCATGAGGATAAATACATACTTGATTTTAGTATTATCTCACCATTGGTCATTCCCATAATAACTTACAATTTATCTATTATTTAAATAATTTAATTTGAATTTTTCATTCTTGAAGTGTTAGCAGATCATGCGATAGAATGACAGGTCATTCTATCTATCTCGACCAAAAGGTTAAAAAATTTATCAAATATGCACAATTCAACATATAGTGGTATAATACGTTAATAAAATAAAATTTAATCCGAAAATAACATATAATATCAATAAATGGATAATATTAGAATTCTTAAAAAACTAAAAATATAAAACATTAGAAGTAGGTAAACTAAATTGACTTGACATTTGTCACACATATCTCATTTGGCTATTCTTGGTTGTCACATTCGAGACATATGAATATCTTACTCATTTATTCCCTTGAAATATTGTAATGAATTAACATAGAATCTCAGTGAAAACTTGAATTAAGTCAGAATAAACTCTTTTAATAATTCGAAACATGATATCATTCGTCCTTATATCATTTAATAAATCATTAATACTATCAAACATCTCATTATCTCCACATCCCTACATTATGTGAAAATCATGTGCTTACCAAAAATATTTAAATATCTTTTCTTGGTCAATTGTACCATATAATTTTGGAAAAAAACAATGAACCAATAATTAGACCTTTTAATATTCCCTAATACTATAAATGAGATTCCACAACACTATATTGGAATCACATTAATTAAACAAAAAATCAATTTATGACCTCATTTTAATACTCAACATTACCAACAGTGATTGCCTATAATTTTCCTTTGTCTTTTGATTTGATAGGTAGTTGATGTTGATCATCATCATTAACCCTTGGATTTGGGAATTGGTTATCATAATGCCCCATTTCCTTACAACAGTATCATTGATGTGTGGCTGGTACATTCTCTGTAATCTTTTCTCTATTTATATCATTAACTTCCTTTTAACCATTACATCTACACTCAACTTCTTGATGATCTTATTTTCAACACATAAAATATTTTCTAATCCCTTTACGACAATTTCCACCAGGATTTTTTCCACCCTTTGGGAATAAGGAAACATTCATCTTCTTTTCACGATTGTTTTGAGATTTTCCTATGAAATCTATATTTGATTTGTTTTCCAAAACATGAGATGGATATGTAACACCAACTACTTGTTCTACCTTAATCGTGTTATTCACTATATTTCCATAATTACTAATGTCTCTTATATCTAATTCCCTTCAAAGAATTGGTTTTAATCGATTGAAGAATTGATCATCTTTACATTCAGATTGGATGATAAATCTTAAAGCATACATTAGAAGTCTTTTAAAATTCCACTCATATGTACCAACAGATTCAAAATCATTTTTTTAAGATCACGAAACTCCATTTACATATTTCTTTTAAAGAATAATAGGTATGTACTTATTAAAAAAGAAGTTCTTGAACTGGTCCTATTCCATGGATTGTATTTTATCTTTCAGCCTTGTATTCTCAGTTAGACTCTACCACTGGTTTTCCTCAACTTCTAAATAATAAATTTCCTAAATGACCTTTTCATGTACCGAATAGTGATGGATGGAAAATATATTTTCAATGGTACTGATCCATTGTTCAACAACATGTTGATCAGAAGACCCTCTGAAATAAGGTGGATGTTGACTTATAAAGGACAAAATAGAATGTTGTTCCCTTCTCTGTTATTTTGGAAGTCTAGAATGATTCATAGATTGTGTAAGTATCAAAATAATATTTTTCATTCGATATACCATTAAATTTTATTTTTTTAGGAAGAAAATCATTGCATTTCCCAGTGCATTGATCATTAACATGGTTCTTTCGAGTTCTATCAATTCTTTAAAACCCAAAACAAATAGCGTGAGAGGAAAAAATCATACTAAGAAAACCACAAAATAAAGGGGTAGTGCAATCAATATCTAACATCATGGTTTTAATCCTAGGTTATTCATGATATTTATAATATCTATTCGACTATAACATATACTTACACTTAACCATAAGTACATCACTAGACAAACCTTAGAAATATATATAGGGATCTCACTAAAGATTTCCCATCCTAGTTCCCAAAGGATAATTAAACCTTTTCTCTAATACCAACTATAAAAAATGATGATTTATGTACTTAGAAATTTCATTACTTTTCAAAATACTTAATATATTACAAAAAATATATGCTTAAGGACTGTATTAGTTTAATTTCTTTGGAAACCCAGAACATAATCTTCTAACATGGCGAGAGATCTTCAACATCTCCCACAACGGTCTTCCAATTTTGTTTTCCTACCTAAATACATTTTTTATATCCTAGGAAAAAGAAAACATAAAAATGGTGAGCACAAATTATAATTATAGGTATCATGGAAAATATAAAACAAACCATAATCATTTGAACGCAAAAACATAAACATAAAGTTTAAACATAAAAATCTTGAGTAATTAAAAAAATCTTGGAAATACATAAGGCATAGATCATAATAGAACATTAACCATGATAGAATAAAAATAGAATAAAACTTGTAATTGTGTGAAATCTAATAAGAACAATGTATTATTTCCATAGTAGCCATGCTATTTCTTTCAAAACAATAATAGTAAACAAATTCTATTATTGAATTGAGTTTAATTCTCGTTCCAATGATGTATTACTAACCCAGATTTAATTTCTATTCTAGTTATTATTATCTTATGAGATATAAATCTTTACCCAATACATTGTAGGGAGATATATGCCCACATCTCATAATGAAATCATTATTACATGTTCCACAAAAACATAAATCATTTATCATTCCATAACCAATGAAATAAAATGAGGTTTTTAAACATCATTTCACCATAACATAATCAATATAAGATAAATGGAATTCATAAAAATAATTCGTTCATAAAAAAAATAAATAAATAAATAATATGGATAAAAACATAATTGTATGTCACCATATATGAAAAATAATTATGTTAAAACACATGAACTCGGTTCTTGAAAAAAATATCCTTTCTTCTTCAAAAAAGTTTTTTTCTCTCAAAATACTGTGAAAATTTAAAAGAAAAAAATTTACTTGAATATAAACTTGGGATAGTGTATAGGAAGATTCATGGAAATAATGTCTCATGAAATAGAAAAAATTCATTCATTATATATAAGATAAAAAACATTTTCCACGTACTTTTTTTCGAAAAATGTCAAAAAGTACCTCATATGGTAAAAAAAAAGATTACTTCCAAACTAGGTAATAACATTCAAAATGGTTAAAAATAAATTTAAATATATATAGAATAATAGTAAACATTTTATGAAAATATTTTTAGAAAAAACAGACATGGATGATAAATATATCCCCATTAAATACATATGTATAAATAACATTAGATAATAATTATATTGGAAAATTTTTCCTTACCTTATAATTTTTGTTAGTAAAGGGTGTGGTCACAACCTACAAAATTTTTAAATCATGTAATTAAATTTTAGTTGGACTATATCCATTTTTATGATATTTTATATGATATTATTAATTGATTTTGTTAATAGTTTTTCAATATTACCATTATTTCGTGTGTTAACTGCTTCATTTTCACATTCCTATTTTGTTGTGTAAGTCATGTTTGTTATGAATATGATGTATTTTTTCATTAAATTATGTTTATAATTATTAATTTCACTCATCATTTAAATTTTATAATCATTCATGAATTTTTAATGTGGAGAATGAATCTCACCACGTTAGGGAGACGATAGACCATACATATGCATGAGAGACAATATCATTCTCTTAATGGATAAATAGTATGTAATTGGATGGTATATTAATTATAATGAATCATTATCATGCAATATTAATTATTTAAATTCATTTTAATCATCATTATACCAATCTTAATAAAGTATTTTTTGAATAACAAATTGCACAATAGCATGGAGACTTTAATCTGTATGTACACACACATAATGATATTGTTCTTTGTGGGATGGATAAAAGAAGGTATAAAGGTGAACCAAAAATATAAAAACATCTAATAATATATAATAAAATTGATTTATTACTTTAGTATGGAAAAAACATATAAATAATAAAAAAAATCAATTGAATTGGTAACGTAATTACATCTTCATCATTGGAATTCCATTGGATCTCTTCTTAGGGACAATAGGGATGGAATATTTTGGAAACTAGGACCTCCAAATGTTAAATAACATTTTTTATATGAGAATTGGTTAGTGTTTGGTCTAGCTAGAATTATAAAGGTGTTGTGAGGAAATGTGGGGGGAGATGCCTTTTTATAAGATAAGAAGAGGGGCACTTTTGGAAGGTATTGAAATATTATTTTGTTATAAAATTATTTTCAGATTCAAAAGGTAAAAAACTCATTAAATGTGAATATAAGATGATTATTGTTCAAAATACTCTCAACTAATAGGTTCTAGACACCTTTAGGTCTAAAAGTCAACCTTATCGTTTAGCTTTGACCCTTAGTTAACAAATTTAACTATTACCATGTTATCTTGTATATTCATACTATATAGTTAATATCATTACTATAAAATTATAATTGAACATAAAGTGGTTTATTAATGAAATTTTAAACTTTATCTAAGTAATGTTTTCAATTTTTAGACTTTTAGGAATTTTATATCATATAATAAAATAGTATTTAAAAAACCAAATTTTGTCAATTTTTAAACTATTAATATAAGGAATTTTTTAAAAATCAATAACAACTTGATTATTTCTAAAAATCTTCATTAATTAATATATAACAAGTCATAATCATACATAAATTTTTTTGATGGAATAAAAAGTATGAAAATAAATGTATTTTAACATTTATAATCTCATTTATTTGAATCATTCATTAACAAGGTAATCACTACATCATTATTGTTTCATAAATAAATTTATTATATAGTGTCTCAAAATTATATATAAAATACCATGATGTATTAAATATTCTTATCATTCCAATGATTATTTATAGTATAATTTATCTTATGTATAACAACATATTAAATTTTTTATTAATAAGATACATGTTTATGTCATATTTCTCTTTACATTAAATTAATTCTTTTAAAAAGTCATTTCCACATCGAAGTGGTTCCATGGGGTTCCAAAATCGACCCAATGATTCTCATGGTCAGAAATATATAAAGAAAAATTATTAGTATATGTGTCAGGGTAGTTTAGTTTTACTATAATATTATTTTTACCCTTATTTACCAGATTTTCCTCTAACCATGGTGGATAAAATAATTACTGAAGTTACTATTCATAATTTCCAAAAATAAAAGGTACATATTTTCACAATTTGAATCTTCTAATTCCAAATATGGAATCCATTTTTCCAAGTTCAAAACATTGAATTTTAAGTAATTAATTTAAAATTAATTCTATTTTCAAAATAAAAGAGTGGGTTTTTAAGAAGTAATAACTATCAAAACATTAACATGTTTTCCTATCCAAATTTGAAGTGAAATTACTTAAAATGACCAAAAAATAGATTAAATGATAAGAATATAATCAAATAAATCTTTAAATCCAATTATAAAGATAATCTAACTATATAAATAAATTAGTTTAATAGGTATTTTTTAATTAAAATGCAGTACTTTTCAATATTAATTAAAATTTGAATTTTATCAGGAAAATAAAAAAAATTAAAAATAAATAAATTTTTATGTCCCACATCTAATGAATAAGTGTATTTTGTCAAATTTAACTTGTAAATATGTGAACAATTATATTTAAAATGGGTGTATCATTAAAAGGAGTTAAAACATCATTTTAAAAAAAAAATTATATGAAAAAAATTATTTTGTTCTTATATCATGTTATAGAAATTATATAAGATGAATTTTAATGTCATATAAAATTAAAAAGGTGTTTTATACTATTACTAATGAATATTTTATATACCATAATAATATTTTAATATTATATCATTGTTTAGTGAAACTTTGTATTGTGTACAATGCAAGCTAATGAGGATAGTCTCTCATTTAGGTAACACATGCCAAGTCATAGTTGTGTCTAGTGAAAGATTACTTTTGTATTGTTTATAACATAATATAAACATATTTATTTTATACATTGAACAAAATACATTCACAATATTTCATGAAATGAATTAAATCAAAATAAATTGATAATGTGTGAAACACAAGCCAAGAATAGTGTTTCTTATATCGTACGCAAATACTGTGGTGCATATAGAGAAAGATAATACTGGTGTAGTGTACAACACAAGACATCAATGAAATTAAAAAGGATATATCTCATAAAATCATGGGGGTGTTACACCATTTCCAACAGTGCATATGAATATCTACTGAATACATCTTCCATTGAGTTCCTTTTATATGGTGTCTAAATCAAGATGAAGTGAAACATCTATAGATACATCATCAGTGTAAACTATATAAGATTAAAATCTCTGTGTGATAAAACTTTCATTAAAAACTTTTGTTCTATGAAAATTATGAATTTATCACCAATGAGTTGATGACACCAATTATTCTATGCATGGACCAAATTATATAATTTTAAATCATGTGTTTTATAGTTATTCACATGAAAATATATATATCTAGAGCCATAAATAATGTCATGATCTCCCTCTAGGAGAACAAATCCCAACCTAGATGCAAATGCATCAAAATATACTATAATTCCTTATATAGAAATTAGTAATGTTAGGAATGGTGTTGAAACAATTCTAACATTATTTTCTTGAAAGTATTAGTGACATTAATTGTTCTATTGTAATAGAATTTAATTCCTTGTCAAAGATATCGCTGATGATTTGAAACATGAATATCATAAATAAAACCCCTATATTATCCATAAAATCTAAGTAAACTATGTATATCAATTACATTCTCATGTAGTTTCAATGATATAAAAACTAAAATCTTTTATGGATAAAAAACCTTTTTCATAAATTTCATGGCCACCGAAATATATCACTTAAATTAAGAAATAACACTTTGATAACATGGAATAAATATGATATTCACCCATGATACCAAATAATACCATCATGTGCTTCTCTTTATCCTCTAGTATAATATAATACATTAGTATATGATGGGGAAACAAAACTATAATGGATCTAGATACATATGAAATATTGGATTCATCAATTCCATTAAGATGGCTAGTGAATTTGTGAAAATAAAAAAATGGAGACCTATTCATGATGGCCATATCCTATTCTAAAATAAAATTTTATAATATCATTATTTCATTATCACAGTTGGTGATATCTCTAATGAAACTCAATTTTTACAAACCAATGAAATCAACTAAATAGATTGAATAGATCATCAATTCATTGAATTGGATATAGATACATTATCATTATATAGATATGATATGATAATCCACATAAATGTAAATATTAAAAAATGCCTTACTTATAAATACAATTGTTGATTCCCAAAACAAAATAATCCACTGAATAAACCATTTTATTTATTTCTCATCCAATGGAACATCCATTCCCCTAAATTATTTTTTTTCTATTAGATACGATTTAATTGAGACAAGACTGTTCACTTATTGGAGATTGATTGTAAAAGATACTTTTCATTTGGGTGTAATTAAAGGTAAATTTTTAGAAAGAATGTCATTAAACTGATTGGAAATATTTGGAATATCTTCAATAAAAATATCAACTACAAATTCAAATGTCATATCTTTCAAAAAATAATACATTATTCCATAAAAACATGGTAGAAGTTTTACTTTACTATCCATTACACCCCAATCTCCTCTAATGAAATACTTGACAACATCTAGATATGTGAAACTAACCTTTCTATAAAAGTAGTCAATGTGGAACTTGATCTGTGACAACTAATCCATACCCAATATCTATCCATATAAATCCATCTCAGTCACATAGTAATATCAAATTTATTTGGACCCATAAATTGTTATGGAATAATATTCACCCATAAAGGATTTAAAATATCTATGTCCAAGAGTATTTTGTCATCTTCAATCAGACAGAATCAAATCTACATGAAATACCTTGTTCTCTAGATGTAATATAATGTTATAGTTTATATATTTACTGTTTATATATAATCTATAATACAATGACTAAAAATCAATGAGATAATTTATATTTTCAACCCCAACTCTTCAATTTGTGCCTTCAGTGTGCCTGATCCAACATCTTCTGGAGAATAGTGAACTAAATTACCAAATATTATTTCATATTCTGAAATGTAGAGGTTATCTTAAATCAAATTTAAAATCTAAAATTTTAAACAAATTTGAATGATATGAGGATAGAATTTCATGATAAAAAAGACTTAAAAAACTATAATGCCATGCCATGTACTATTTTATCATGAACTACTAATTATCAACATTTAAATTTCAAATCCTCTAGAATACACATTACCAACATCTCGTTCATCTATATAATTTTCTTATGGAAATAAAATCACTGATCTATCATATTGAACGAGACTATAGATTCTTTGAGATTAGAATATCCTCCAAAGTTGAGCGGATTCTTATTTTTTAACAGAATCTAACAGTCTGAAAATCATTGTTTAACATTCCTATTAACCTTATCCACATTCAGAAAATCCTTTACAATACTTTGAATAATCTACTAGTTCACATATGGCTCATGTGAAACCACATTCTCTATAGCCACTTCTGATTGGTTTCTATGAGGGATGCAAATTTTTATTCAATATAACCATAAAAAATCTTTTTTTACAATAAATAATTATCAAATTTATACATTAAAATTAAAATTTACCATATTTATTGATATTTCAACATTTATTCCCATAATTGAATGATTATCAACATTTTAGCCATTTTTAAAAACATTACAACAATGTTTTCCAAATCAAAAAATTTTTTATTTAAAAAAATCAATCCTTTTTCTATTTCAAATAACATTTTAATCAAAATAAAACATTACGTCTTATTTTTTAGTCTTACAACCAATACATGTCAAGAAACACTCATAGGCTAAAACCAGGATGTTGAGTTAGAAACTAACCCAGAAGTGTCTAAAAACACAAATATACCCAAACTACTTGGTAACATGATATTTAGTATAAAGAGGTTTATTATGCCATTTTAGGATCTACATTTCATGTTCCAACAATAATACCCATTTCTATAATCCCAATATATATATTGATATATTTCATAACTCTATGATCGTAAAAAGTAACACCATCTCATATTCTAGGGACTAAACAATGGTGATACCATTTATAAAAAATGGATATTTGGACCTACTAAAAATTATTCCATTTTTCTATATCAAGTACTGAAGAAGATGATACCATTTTTTACATCCCTCTCCTCACCAATTTTCTTACGATGAGGTATCCGTGTTACTGGTCTATGGGTGACTTCCCCAAGACACCACTAGTTGGAAATAAATTCCAACGACCTCATGAATATTTGGGGTAAAATTTTAACTTTGAAAGATAAACATACACAAGAAAAAATAACTAAACAAAAAAAACATCTATATGATGAATTTTTTAAAAATAAAGCCAAAAATATATGAAAACCAAAAACCGTATTAGATTACAAGTGGAATCAAAAATACATACTGAATAGACCAAAAGGACTACCAAACTCAAATATCTAAATTGACATCATACAACAATACCCATCCATATCCTTGCTCAAACCCCACATGAAAAGACTTTGTGTCAAGAATCATCACTAAAGAATATGGTTACCTTGCATCAACCCATGTATCAATAGGTAAAATCTACAAAAACCCAACTATTACCAAGTAGGTGAAGAGTCTATACTCAGTAGGTTTCCCCCAAATGAAATCAAAACTAAATCCACTTTGACAATAATTTTTGGTAAATTTGATAAAATTGATTCATGTAGTGAAAACAGTTCATTTCAAAGTAACATACCAAATTTATAAAGAATGAAACAACACAAAGATATTAAAAAATTTCTCATTTGATTTTCAAAATTATTTTCAATTTCCACAAGCACAACCACACATAAAATCATGCTTGATGTTACCATTGGTGGTGGAATATCACACCCATAATCCAGCCCTATAGCAATTGTACTTTAGGACCATTATTTGTCCCATTCATCTCACTACCCACCCTTTATTGAAACATTATTCCATACTTCTTAATGGAAATAAATTTACATGGATTCCATTTCTCATAAAATAATTTCCTTATTTTAAATAATTTCAAAAAATACTCTATATGCATCAAACCAAACCCTATTTTTTAAAAGGTAGGGGTCATAGCCTCATTTTTATTATTAATGCAATGAAAATACCTCTTTTAATTGTGTAGAGGGAGACCGATTACATAGACCAAAGGCCCAGTGGGCATTTATCCCATTACATGACCTATAGGGAAAAAGTTTTTGACCAAGGCCCATTCAGTGAATAGTATTGTTACTGTACTCGTGCTGCTACATTACCACACAGTACCTGCCAGTGCAACAGTTCCCCTACTACTGCTACAGTGACCTGTTGATGCTATAATACATTATATTACTACAATAGTAACATGTGCCAATTGGGATTTGAACCCCCATTTTTTTGTTGGATTACGGGGTGCATACCACTAATCTTAACCCAAACTACATTAAAACTCACCATAATATTAAAAAAATTAGGAAATAGAAATAATGGTATTTTTGAAAAAAAAATCATTCTCCAAAATCTCAAGTCCAATATTAAAAAAAATTATTTCCATCAATAATATCACAATTATTTTAAAATAATTTTAATAAAAATAATTTAATTCAAAATAATTATTTATTTTCCTAATTAATTTGATTCAAGAGAGAATCCACCTACAAAATAAATGTTGGTGAAAGTGAATAACATTACAACACAATTTCATGTTTTATCACAATTCATGTTACCTTCACTAGATCAAATAATATTTCATCATAAAAAATTCATAACACATATATCATCCAATAATATACAATATATATGGTTCTAAAAGGGATAATAACCTTAGATTTAAGAATAATGATGAATAACAGAAACATACTATTGAATCCATTCATCTAATTACCTTTGAATATTCTAAAAATCATGCTCAGGACATATATGATAATCTCTCATTTATTTATAGAAAAATAAATTCATGTTATGGGTGAGTTAGGGGAAAAACGTGTGTTTAAGGATATAATTCATATGATATCCACTTTTTGAAGATGGAAACCTTTAAACCATACTGTTTGGACACATTGTTTGGAAAACCACACCCTAATTATGTAGTGATACTGCTATAAGCCCTCGCCTTACAATGTTTGATTACATAGCCAACTGTTCACTAACCAAGCATTTCCATTCAATCTAGACATGCATTATTATCCTTGAATATGTTCATGGGTTGGCTAATGTTTTTTCCAAATGTGTAGATCTACTATCCCACCTTCGAGAATCAAATGGGATTCCAAGATGGTGTGCATGTTGTACTAATAATTTTCACCCCATGAACCTCTATAAAATATAATAAGAATTATAAAACCCCTTTGTACCTTATTAAACATAACCTAATCATTATATATAAATAAAATACATAATTAAAGGATCATTTACATTAAACTAAAGGTTTCATCAACTTGGTGATTGTCTTCACAAAGAAATTATCCTTTACTGTGTATAAACATTTATATCTAAAAACCCTCTACAAGAACATTTTATAGTAACCAAACATGACATTTTTAACATCATATCTTTTGGTTTAAAGTCATAAGAAATTAGTAAGGTCAAATAGTGGTTAAGGGAAAAACCTATCGTACATTATTATATAATAAACCTGTTATAGAAAATAAGGAAGAGGAAAAATATATTATTAAAATAAGATAATAAAATATATTAAAATCATAATACGTGATATATAATCATAAGATCATACCCATATCATTAAGTATGCATAAATGTAACATTGTGTAAATATGATGTAAAATTTTTGAACACAAAAAAAATGCATAATAATGAAAACATAGAATATCATGAAGATGAAATAAATCATGAAAATTTGGAATGAATTGATAAAAAAATAGATATGTTGAAAAAAATTATAATAGGAAAAGCATTCTAATAAAAATCATTATTCACATATCTGTTTGAAAAAATCATTATTAATATTATTAAAAATTTGAGAAAATCCATCATGCCCATGCCTACATTAAAAAATAGATTATGTACAAACAAAAAAGTATCATTAAATATAATAATAATACAATAAAATGGAGGGTGATAAAGGATCACACCTGTCATAATACATGCATATTTTTTCTAAGGAAAATAATTTAAAAAGAAAATTAAATGAACCCAATGAAAGAGAAGAGGTTTCTTAAACCATCCATAAACAAGAAAAATATAAATATAAAAGATCATGAGATATAAAAAAATATGATTTTACCAAAATAAAATGTATCATAATAAAATATAATGGGTGATAAAAACATCACATCCTAAGATATAAACATTATAGGAAAATATGAGTGAAAATACAATTGTTTTTATAAAACCTTTCAAACATTGTTTTAAATTATTAAGTTGAAAATATTTTCAAAAACAAATTTTGTATTGTGAAAGAGATAAAATTTGAAAACCTAATTATATTTATTTCAAAATAAAATTACCTTGAAAATAAATAAGGGTTATCAAATAAAGGAATGATGGATGATAAGAAATTTTTTTTAAAAATTTTGGAAAACATCTTTCATTAATATTGTGGAATATCTATTTTATAATCCACATCATAAAATTAGTATTAGAAATTAAATGTTCTAATGTTTAAGGGGAAATATGAGAATCATAAAAAATAATTCATATTATATTTTCCAAAAAATAGAATATCATTTTTAGAAATAAAACTAGGGTCTTGGATGTATTTATTCATTAGTTTGAATGATAGTTATTCTTACAAAGGTTACACATTTAATGGGGAAAAAATTTATTTTATATATTTAATGATTCATAATGGGTTGTAATTTTAGAAAATACCATAGATAATTATAAAATAAACAGGAGAATTGTAGGATAATTGTAATCATGAAATTTATATTCATGTAGAAATTTTATTATCCAATGAATCTAAAACTGAGTTGAAGAAATACTTACATTTAATTCACACCTATTTTATTGAACTACAATCTACTATATTAAAAATATAACCATAATAGTGATAAAAATAATAATACTTTTTCATATTGATCACCTTTTATATAATATACTAATATAGATATTGTAGAGACCCAAAGCTTGACATAAATGGACATTACATTACTTTTGTAGAATATCTAATACATAAAAAAACAAACACACACTGACCGTAATAGTTTAGTGTCTTTGGAAACTCGGAATATAATCTTCTAATCTTGGTGAAATATCATCAACATCTCCCATAAAAACCTTGATTTTTTTACCTAAAACATTTCTTTATATCTTGGGGAAAAGAAAACCTATAAAGGGTGAGCTCAATTGCTCATTAAGGGTAATCATGGAGAAAATAAAACAAACCATACACATTTGAACATAAAAACATGAACATAATGTTTAAACATCCAATTCTTGAGAAATGGAATAAAACATGGTAGTACGTAAGACATAGATCTTAATGAAACATTAATCATGATTAAATAGAATGGGAAAAAACATGTTATTGTGGCAACCATTAAGCACATGTTATGATTTCCATAGTAGCCAAGAAATTGCTGCCAAGACCATCTTAGTGGACAGTGTCCCTTTCTAAATCGAGTTCACTCCTCGTTCCAGTCCTGTAACACTGAACCAGATTAACTTTCCATTCCATCGATGTCTATCTCATGAGATATAAATCTTTACCCAATGCATTGGAGGGAGATATAGGTCCCAACCATCTCATAATGAAATCAATATTACTTGTGCCACAACATAAACATAAACCATTCATCATAACCCAAAGAATACAATGGGTTTCATAAAAATCATCCCATCATAACATAATCCATATAAAACAAATGGATATAATTTCATCATAAGAAAATTGAAACCATGTAAACCATAGAGACATTATACATGAAATATGCACATATGAAATAATGTCATCTTATATTGAAAATGGTTTTGATAAAACACTTGAAATGAATTCTTTTGGAAAATATCCTTTCTTTTTCAAAATCATTTTCTTCTCACAAAATTCTATACAATTTTAAAAGAAAAGTATTTTATTGAAAATATTAATGAAATCGTGTAGAGGGAGCTTTATGAAAATTAGGCTTTATGAAACCATAAAAATATTTTCATCCCATATAAGTTAAAGAAAACATTCTCCTTGTACTATTAACGGAAAAGTCAAAAAGTACCACGTATGGTAAGAAAAAGAAAGAATCCTTCCATAACACAAAGTAAAAGTCAATATGTGTAAAAATGACTTTAAAAATACATGGAAAAATATTAAACACTTTATGAAAACATTTTTATGGACATGGATGAAAAATATAACCCCAGTAAATACTTACGAATAAGCAATCTCAGATAAAAATGAGATTGCAAAATTATCCCATACCTTATGTTCGATATGCTTAGTAGGTATCCGAACCTCCTGTACAATGATTTAAATAATTCCATTGAATTATTAATGAATCATATTCATTGATATGATATCATATATGGTTCACTTATGACTTTATATTACCCGTTCTTTTTTAAATTCCATGTCAAAGTAGTGTTTTGGGTAAAATCGTTTTATTTATCGTACGTGTTTGGACATGTTGTTCTTGATATTATTATTACTTATATCAAAATTTAATGACTTACAAAATCTAAATCATGATTTATATATCATACATATTCAGTATATATATATATATATAATTGATAGGTAAATGAAATGAAATGCACCGTTCATGGAGATGGTAGGCCGTACGTACGCATGAACACCGTTTTCTTTTCCTTATTAACTTGAATGGAAGTAAGTAGATGACATATATATATATATATATGTATAAATAAATCCAGTATCTTCATTATTTCATTTATTTCATTATTATTAATTATATATACTTTATAATCATTCTTGAATGGTTAATCATGGAAAATGAATCTCATCGCGTTCATAGAGACGATAGTCCGTACGTACGCATGAGCGATGATATCATTCCCATAATTATTGAATTGAATTGTAGTGGATGATATAATATCTTATAATCAATATTATGTTATAATAACTATATATAGTTATTATTTACACCATTATACTCATCCAATAAGGTGGTGGTGGAAAAATAGATTACACCACAGCATGGAGACGGTATTCCGTACGTACACATGCCAGGTGATTTCGTTTTCTATAGGACAGATAGAAGATGAAATAGTTTTGTTTAATATTTATAATAATATATTAGTATATTATTTATACTTATGTTATTAATTTATGATGAAACAAATAAATAATAATAAGTAGAAGAAGAAAAAAATTGGAATGATTTGGTAAAGGATATTACCACTTCTTTGATGTGCCTCTTCTTAACCTCATCTTAAGGCACTAGAGATAGTCTTCTGAAGAAACCATAACCTCTATGATATAACTAGAGATGTTGAGTAGTGGAATTGTCAGGGGTTGGCCGAGATTCTAGGCACAAAAGGGTTATAAGAGAAGAGGGAAGGGGTGCCCTTTTTATAATGGAGGAGTGGGACATCTTTGGAAAAACATAAAATATTATTTTATAATAAAGTCATATTCGGTTTATAATATCTACAAATTTATTTATTTAGAAGCTAAATCGGGGATGGGTTGAAATACCCTCAACCAATAGGTTTTAGATGAGTTTATGTTATTATATTAACCTTATCATTAAGATTTCACTTTAAGTTAAATAATTTTACTTTTACCATTTCTTCTTTTTTTCTTACACTATATGGTTAATAAACTTACAATAACAAGCCAAAAGAACCCCAAGTGGTTCATTATTAATATATATAAACATAATTAAGTCATTTGGCCAAACATTATATTTTTAGGAATATAATAACAATTAATAATATAATATTTGTTTTAAAAAGTATTTTATGTCAATTTCGGCACTATTTGGTAATTGATTTTTGTAAAAATAATAACAACGTGATTAGTTCGAACAAAGTTAATTAAATCAATACTAACATGTCATATTAACCTATAAAATTAGTGTAATTCATATAAAGTATCATATTACATATATTTGGTTATTTATAAAATCAATTATGTTAATATTTCATTAATAAGGTAATTACTGCATCATCATTGTGTCATAAATAATTTAAATTATTTAATGTCTAAAAATTATAAATAAACTAACACTATGTAATAAATCGTTTTATATTTATAATTAATATTTATAGTCTAATTTATCTTATGTATAACCATATATTTAAAATGTTTTAGTTATTAAACTTTGATTTTAACCATTTTAACTATTCATTAAATAAAATAATAATAAATGTCCTAATATAAACCAAGTGGAAATAATTGGTAATATTTTATTATTGAGGTTTTTTTGGTCTAATTATACTTATAAAATAGAATTAGGACATGGTTTAGGGTAATAATAATATCATTTTTACCCTTAATTACCCTATTTACTTTTAACTGTGGTAAATAAAAGTAAAAAAGTTACTATTCACCACAAATTATTTTTATCTTATTGAACCAAATTTTACTCCTTGATATTAACCATGTCTCTTGGATTTAAAAAAATCCACTCACAGAAGTGGTAAAATTATGTTTTATGTAAAATTTCAAATTCTCCTAGGAGGTGGGTAAAAGACGGTGAAAAGTTAAATAAAATTTTTATTTATCTAAAATTATTATAAAATGACTCAAATGAATTGCGTTGAACATATATAGGTATTATGTATCAATTTTTTACTAAAATAAATTTAAATAAAATAAGTAATTATTTAAATAAAAAGATGGTTTTTTTAAAGTAACCTAGTGTTTTCACTATTCATCAAAAATTGAATGTTTTCAGAAAAATACTAAAATTTCACCCTACGAAAATTTCGATATTCCAAATCGAAAAATGATGTCCATTTTGAAAGATATAATTTATAATATTTCAAAAAGTGGTTATTACTATTAATAATGGCTAGTTCATAATAATATTATAATAATATCTCGTTTAGTGAAACCCGATATTGCGTACTACACACGTTATCGAGGTTGGTCTTGATTGCGTGTAATGAAAGCCAAGTCAGGGATGCGTGTAGTGAAAGCTCCATTTGGTGTTGCATATAAAATAATAAAAACTTATTTCATTTATACATTAAACAAAACCTATACTTAATGTTGCGTAAAATAATTTCCACAAAATGAACTTGAAATTGTGTGTAACACGAGCCAAGAATAGTGTTGTGTATACTGCTAGATAATTCGGTGTTCCATATAGTACAATCTAATTATGGTGTCACGTACAACACAAGACATCAATGAAATTAAAAAGAATAATTCTCATAAAATCTCAGGTTGTTACATATATCCTTGAAAGATATTAGATATTATTATTCCAAACATCAATATAGAAAACCAGGGAATGATTATTATTACATGAAGACTATAGAAAAGGTACTATGAAATGGAGTAATGAGATAGAATAATTTTATTTCATCAATAGTCAATAATAATGAAATTAAAGTATTGATTATGAATATGTGTTATCAAAAGAATAAGTAAATTATATGGATTTTAATAAATGAAATTCATGAATTTAAAAAATGAGGGAGAGAATGAATGGGCGATTTTGACATCTTAATGGAAGTGAAATATGTTTAATAGTATGGATTTAATGACATGGAAGGGTATTATATCATATATAAAGAATAATTTGGATAGTACTGGGTTGATTATTAACTTATATAATCATTTTAAATTTACTTATAAAGGAGTTATACCTAAATATGTACATTAATCAAAAAGTTGAGTATATACATTACATTAATATGTTGATCATTATTTATTTGTATGGATCCATATAAAATAAGTAACTCATTATTAGATAATTTTAGAGGTATAGGGATGGTAAATAAGTGATCATGACCATTGGTTTATATAGGAATGATTAAATGAATGGTAGCGAGCTCTATTTAAAGCTGAAAAGGGGTGGATTTTCCATGGGATCTAATGTTTTGTGTAGGAAACAATATAGAATCAAAAGGGTGTTAGGTATGTTTGTTGAATGTGTTTACTTATTTGGTGAAATGGTATTTGAGACATGTGGGTATTAATTTAATACATATTACGGTTTTCTAAATCATATTTGTGATCTATTAATTATTAAAAATTCAGGACACTTTATTTACACATTTTACCATTATTAATCCTAATTACAAATTAATCATGGTAATTATTATATTAATAATAATACAAGATAAACCTTTTACCGAATTTTAAAATGATAAATTATAATTTTTTCTATATTTAAAAATTATATTTCTATATAAGAGACAAAAAAATATTTTAATTAAAATATTTATTATATTTTAAAATTATTTTTGTTAAAAAAAGTTGTTTTAATCAATAAGTCTTTTTAATATCATTTAATAGTTTTTACCAATTGAATTATTGGTAATTAATTTTTATACATGTTTAAACATAATATTAGAGAATTACTTTAAAATAAATTCGCATAATTTTAATATTACACAATACATTGAAAAGTTTCATTCATTTAAATATTTATTTTTCCCCAATGTATCTAATAATCACCTTGGATAACATAATATTAATTATTAAAATGATTTTATACGCAACACGTAATTTCATTATGTTGATTACTAATATCATAATCAATTTATCTTATTATATTTATAAAGGTGATAAAAAATAATTTAAATCTATTCATGTATACAAAAACATTTATAAAACAAATATTTTATATGAATAGAATGTCAATTAATTAATTATACCCTCTTATATAGTTTTTATAATGTGGATACTTCAGGTGATACATGCTTCATTAATTTTTATAACATAACATTAATATTCAATAATATTATTAATGTAAATAGTTTTCTTCCTTTTTATTAAGTATTTCATATAGGATAAACTATTCATGTGGTATTTAATTATGGAAATGTAATTACTGAAATTTTTATCATTGCATTATAACCCTTTAAAAAAAATTTAACCTAAAAACATTAATAAATGGATGAAAAAAGTGTAGGAAACTCCCTCTCATCACAGCCTCATATTCCCATATATCCTACAAACATATATGATTTAGTAACACAACTTTGACTATATGGGTGTTCTTCTTCCTCCGAACATTGTCTCGTCGATCCAAAAATTCCACAGGATATTCAATATTAATGTTCAACATCCAATTGAAATACATTTTATCTCATTATATGTGATGTTCCTAGTATATTATTCAAAAAATAGTTTCATGGACCATATAAAGAACATCATAGATGCGTTTAGGGAGTGTTAATTGATAGGATAATACCCTGAAGAGGCAAAGTATCTCCAAGTGATTGATTTATGTAGGGATTGGCTTCCTATTCTCCCAAAATAAGATAACTCACATTCATAGATAAATTATAAGGCATAAATTATCATAGAATTAAAACTATACAACTTTATGATGATGATATACAAAACTCTTCTATGGTCTTTATGTCACCTTTTATGACTCTGAAGGGTTTTAACCTTCTTTGACATTTCTTAGACATAGTCACGTCCCATTACCTTCCTCTATCTAACATAATCCTAGTATGTTGGAGTCTAACATATAATCCCATATATATCATCTTATGGTGACCGTTGAATGGTCGAGTGAAAACCATTTCTATATGAGAAATATACTAATGGAGGTTTTGCATCCAAAATACTAGAAATCGATAAATAAAGGCCTTAACATATTCTATAGTGTTATGATTTTTCTCTAATATGAAACAACTTTCTAAGGACGATAAATAGTGGTAAAACATAGTGTTTAAGTTAATTGTTTTTTAAAATATTTCCATATCCATGATGAAATTATTGATTCCTAATCAAATATAATGGATAATGGTACTCTATGAGGGGTCACCACATCTCTTGCATATATCTTACTGAATTTGTCAATGGAATAACTTATTTATGGGACATAAAATACACTTAATTTTTAAGTGTATTTATTATGACCCAAATACCATGGTTAAGGGATTTTTTTGTGCATTTATATGGAATAACTAGCATTCATGGTCACTCAGACCTAATTCACTGATGAGGTTGGGATTATCAATGGCATGGGTGTCCAGATAGAATTAGATTCTACTTTGGTCACTTAAAATTAGTTTGGAATACATAGAGGGGATTATTAGCCAAAAATGAAGAAAAAATGAGAGTTGAGGAAATATATTTCTCCAACTTAAGTGTTTACCCAATGGTCAGTGGTTGACAATAGGTGGTCAACATGTTGTAAAAGATGCATACTAGCTCACACATTTTTCAATCAGTTTTTGTGAATAACGATTTAAATAATTATTTTTAAATGAAGATGGATTTTTTAAAATGTATTTATGATGATGATTTTTTATTTCTTCAATTCCATGGATTTTTCATTGCCATAATCATGAAATTTCTACAGTTCTCACTCAACAATAATGTGATTTATGAAAATTTAAAAAAATTTGTGATGGAAAAGGTATTGGTTGTAACATACCGTTAGATTTGTTTCCAAACATTACCTTTTGGAATATAATGATTTAAGAAATACTCTATGATATTTACATATTATATTCATCCCATAAAAGGTTATTTATATATCACTATACATTATTTTTCTTCCATGATTGTTAGAGAAGGTTAAGCTATGTGAATACTCAAATTTTACATTTTCAAATTTAGAAATTATAGGGAACATATATACGTTCAAAAAACTTATAGACCCGTCATTATAAATGATCAAATCTAGAATATTCCCAAACTTTTAATATATTTATGTGTCCTATTTATTGGCTTTATCAATCATTAGATTAATGGAAGGATAAATAGTGAGGTTGGAAAGATATGAATTATGACCACTAAATTTAATGTCATGATTCATCCTCTGACAATCAAGTAATTAGGGGTCTTTTTTCAATCATTTTCATTGATAGAGTAGTATGATATTTCCTACTAGGGATTCATTTACTTTAATTTACTTACTTGGGTTGTAATATTTTTATAATTCATAATATTTTATCAATTACAACTGATTATATTTGAATATATTCAATTACATTAATGTTAATATATATTCTATTCTCTTATAATTTGTATTTATATGAAAAGTTTCCGTAACAAGGTAACACTGCTATTTCATTAATGTAATTGTTGACCTCACCTGTTTTGATAATCTCAATCATGTATTCATATGTGTTGAAAATCCCAATTATGTTTTCATTCTCTATGATATTTTTATGTATCATTGATCTATACTTTAGTTCTTTCAAATCTGTGATCAAACCAATAATAATTTTTAAAATAGTCTTTGGAATATGTTAATCCTCATTTATCCATGTTCATACAAGTTATAAATTAATTCTAACACAATCGGATGTGTTCTGCATAAAACAGATAAGTAATCTGCCTATAGCTATTGATAAAGAGATACCGGTACCCAGTCTACCGATAGACTTAGTCTACCGATAGACAGAGTCACCGATATACTTAACACAGAGCTACCGATGTGCTTATAAATGTATGCTACTGACTTACATACAGCTACCGATACAAACATAGAGCTACCGGTGTAAGTATAAATAGCTACCGATGGAATAAGAGTCACCGATGGACGAAGCTACAGACGGACTCACAGCTACCGACGCATGAAGCTACCGAGGCATGGAGCTACCGATGCATGGAGCTACCGACGCATGGAGCTACCGACGCATGGAGCTACCGATGCATGGAGCTACCGATGCATGGAGCTACCGATGCATGGATCTACCGACGCATGGAGCTACCGACGCATGGAGATACCGATAAACAAAGTCACCGATACAAGTAAATACCAACCGACGCATAGAGCCACCGATAGAGTCAAAGCAACTAATGACATTGAGCTACCGATGTCCAAGCTACCGATGCTGATTCCCTACCGATCACTCGACTCACTGTTTGAATTTCTTTATTTATCTTTATTTAATCTATCCAACGTTCATATCATGTACATTTTAATGATTTGTCAAATATATGATAAAGGTTGTCGGATGTCAGGAACTCGTACCTCCTACCTGCAGAAAGGAAATCTTTTCTGTCTCCTGTTTCCCGTGAGATAAATACGAGAAGACTACGCTGCCCAACAAAGAGAGTGTGGTGGATGGAATATACCAGAAACACAAGAACGAGAAGAATCAAGAAGAGAAAAACCAGTTCCATCAAGAACACAGAGAAGCTCATAGACAATCAAGCATACTCGAGAAGTGTTCTCTGCATATAAGAAGAACACTGAAGAACTTCAACCACTACAATTTTCACTGTCTGTGAACCTGGAGAATACGAAACTCTGTTTCTCAAACAGAAACGAGAAGAGGACTCAGACTCACTTCTGATCGAATCCAAAGGAGTCCAGAGCTACACTGAAATCACCAGAACCATTTCTAAACTCTACATCTCTTGTTCTGTGATTTATTATTATACCTTTCGAGCAGTGTGTGTTATCTTCTGTATCAAACACATACACTGTCTTCTGTACGTAAACTGGAGGATTTGTAAATCCTTACAAAATTCTTGCATTCTTTCTTTCCCACGAATAACAGTGGTAGAGGTCCTGTGTGACCTGGACAGCTGGTTGCTGTTGTACTATTTCCCATGAATAACAGTGGTAGAGGTCTTGGACCTGGACAGTTCTAAACTGTTGAACCCCGATCCAGGGTATGGATCATTTTTATATAAACTTTTTTGAGGACTAAGTCTCGGCTTGAGACTGAACCTCTTGGTTACATTTGTTGTGCCATCTCTTTCAAAGTTTTATTCCGCTGCAAATCACTTTTAAACCAATACTGTTTTTAAAGTTACTTTGATAATTAAATTAGCAAGTGTTTATGTTAAGTGTAGATTAGTAAGTTAGTTTCAAAAGATAATCAGACACTCCTGTGTTGATTAACTGGGAATTAATCAATCCCTTGAGAATCTAACAGAACCTCTACTTTAATATAAATTCACTACAGTTTAATTTATTATTTTATTTGGGGGTCTTTAAGACAGTGTTTTTAAATACAGAAATTTTAATTGGTACTCTATTCACCACCCTCTTGAGTAAACCACTCCGAACAACACTTGGTATTAGAGGATTGAAAATACTTTCTAAAAGTACTCTGCTTTTGAACTGTGATTGTAGTTGTATTTTAAAGTTCTTAAAATTTCTGTTTTATCTAAATTTTTATCTCTATAAATTTTCTCTTCATGGACAATAGACTTGAGGGTGCTGATACTAACTGGCCACCTTTCTTCAATGGAACTAATTATGCTCAGTGAAAACTGAAAATGAAAATTCATCTAGAAAGCATAGGTTTTGATATTTGGACTGCTATTGAATCAGAATACAAAATTCCCACTACTGCTAGATCTACTTGGGATGAACCTATAAATAATTATTACAATAACAACTGTAAAGATATGAATGCCTTGTACTGTGCTCTAGGAGTTGAAGAGTTTAATAGAATTTCTTCTTGTAAAACTGCATATGAAATTTGGGATACCTTAGCTGTTTCTCATGAAGGAACAACGAATGTTAAAGAAATGAGATTGAACACTTATACTATCAAGTATGATAATGTTAAAATGAAGCCTGATGAACCCATTTCTGACATGTATCTCAGGTTCAATGAAATTGTCAATACAATGATCTCGCTGGGAAAGGATGTCTCATAGAAGGAACAAATTATAATAATTTTGAGATGTCTACCTGATAGATGGAGAGGCACATCTTTCTCAATCAGAGAATCATGTGACATTGCTGCTCTACCTGTCAAGGAACTAATTGGCAAGCTGATGATGTTTGAAGAAGAGATTAAAGTGAATAAAGAGGAAGAAAATGAACCTCCAAGAAAGTCTGTCTCTTTCAAATCCTCAACTTCAAAGAATAAGGACAAAGAAAAGCTTCAAGCTGTAGTTGAAAGTTCAAGCTGTGAAGACAGTGAAAGTGATTCTGACAGTGATGCTGAGATGGCTCACATTGCTAGAAGGTTTATGAAATTTTATAGGAAAAAGAAGTTCTTCAGAATAACAAATTATAAGGGTAAGTATGATCACCAAGGTAAATGGAAAAAGGATTGGAAGAAGAATGACAAATCAGATGATGTTGTCTGCTATGAGTGAAAGAGAAAAGGACACATTAAAGCCGACTGTCCAAAGCTGAAGTATAAAAAGATATATGAATATAAGGACAATAAGTTTAAGAAAGCCATGAATGCTACGTGGAGTGCTTCTGAGGATAGCTCTACTGAATCTTAAAGCTCTGAAACTGAACACAAAAATAAAGAAAACATGTGGTTTAGGACAAACACTTCTCAGGTAACTGCTGAAACTCCTGCTTTAAATTATTACTCTGGAGATAATGCAGAATCTGACTCTGATTATGGAACAATGTCTAAAAATGAATTGTTTGAGTACTGTGATATGCTGGAAGAGACATGTAATGAACTTAAGGATAAATACAAGTCATTAAAGAAACAGCATGGTCTCACCACTACAGTTAAAACCGAACTCACTATTGAAAAAGAGAAAAATTCTCAACTGTTAAAAGAAAACACTGAACTGAAACTATCTAATGATCAACTCAATAAAGACTTAGAGAAGTTCACCAATGGCAAAAATACACTAACACAGATGCTAGGAAAGCAAATAGCACCTAAATATACTACTGGTATAGGATACCAACCTGGACAAAGGAAAATTGCAAAAACTAGATTCATTTCTAAATCTGGACAGAATGAAGGTAATTCTGGAACTTCATATGCTTCAACCAGTTATATACATAGCTATGGATCTAATAAAGTTTATCTTTCAAAGCATGTCAATTCTACAAATTATATGAGACCCATTAGACAAATATGGGTACCTAATGTGTTATTGGCTAACCTGTCTGGACCCAAGAAAATCTGGGTACCAAAATCATCTCCCATCTGAATCTATTTTGTAGGGAACTTGCTTAAAGAGCTCCTGTAAAGAGATCTGGTATTTGGACAGTGGATGTTTAAGACATATGTCAGGAGACTTCTCTTGTTTTAAGAGTTTAATAAAAGTTGATGGAGGCTTTGTCACCTTTGGTGATAATTCAAGATGAAAAATCATCGGCCTAGGCCAGATTGGTAACACTGATTCAATTTTGATTTCTAAAGTTTTATTTGTTGATGGCCTTAAATACAATTTATTAAGTATTTCTCAGTTATGTGATGATGGTTTTCATGTTAAATTTGAAAATGATTCTTGCAAAGTTTTTAATTCTAAGAATGTTTTGGTATTTCTGCCTTAAGAAATGAAAATGTTTATGCTGTTAATCTGAATTCTTTAGCTGAGGAAAATATTACTTGTTTGAATGCTTTTCATAAAGAATATTGGCTATGGCATAGTAGATTGGGACATTGCAATATTCACTCACTTAGAAAAATCTCTAGAAAAAACCTAGTTAGAGACCTACCTAAATTAGAATTCCCAAATGATAGAGTGTGTAACCCCTGTCAAAAGGGAAAACAACACAAAGTTTCTTTTAAATCAAAGAAAGACGTTTCGACTTCTCAACCACTTGAATTGGTTCACATGGATTTGTTTGGACCATCAAGAGTTTCTAGTTTAAATGGGAAGCACTATGTTTATGTTCTTGTAAATGATTTTTCTAGATATACTTGGGTATATTTTCTAGCTCACAAAAGTGAAGCTTGTTCTTATTTTGTTAAATACTCTAAATCTGTAGAGAACCTTAGTGGACTTAAGATTAAAACTTTGAGAAGTGATCATGGTCGTGAGTTTGAAAATCAAGATTTTGAATCTTATTGCTCACACAATGGCTATACTCATAACTTTTCTGCCCCTAGAACACCCCAACAGAATGGTGTAGTAGAAAGAAGAAACCGAACCCTTCAAGAAATTGCTAGAACCATGCTCAATGAATATGACCTGCCTATTTATTTTTGGGCTGAAGCTGTAAATACAGCTTGTTATGTCATTAATAGAGTCTTAATTAGACCTGTTCTTAAGAAAACCCCTTATGAATTGTGGAACAATAGAAAGCCTAAGGTTAATTACATTAATGTTTTTGGTTGCAAAGTATTTATTCTGAATACTAAAGATAATCTGGATAAGTTTGCTTCCAAAAGTGATGAAGGAATTTTTCTGGGTTACTCTATTTCAAGTAAAGCCTATAGAGTATTCAATAAGAAAACTAAATGTGTGGAAGAATCTGTTCAGATCAAGTTTGATGAAACTGATCCACATGAGTCTAAAACCTCTCTTGAAAATATTGAAGAAGACTTATCTGTTCTGGACATTAATGATAAATCTAAAGAACCTATTATCAAAACATCCAGTTCTGGACTTTTTCCAGAATCTTCTTCTGCTGAACCCGAACCTATAGATGAACATGAAATTTCTAGTCCAACCTTTACCAGATCAACAAGGATTCTAAAGAATCATCCTTTAGAAGCTGTTGTTGGTAATCTTGATAGAGGAACACAAACTAGAGCTTCTCTAAGAAACCCGGTTGAACATCAAGCATTTCTTTCACAGCTAGAACCCAAAAATATCAATGATGCTATCAATGATGAATTATGGGTAATAGCTATGCAGGAAGAATTAAATCAGTTTGAAAGAAACAATGTCTGGGAATTAGTTGACAGACCTAAGGACACTTTGACAATAGGCACAAAATGGGTTTTTAGAAATAAAGTAGATGAATCTGGAAATATAGTTAGAAACAAAGCTAGACTAGTTGCACAAGGATATAGTCAAGAAGAAGGTATAGACTATGAGGAAACTTTTGCACCTGTAGCTAGACTAGAAGCCATTAGGATCTTACTTGCATATGCTGCACATCTAGATTTCAAGTTATATCAAATGGATGTGAAAAGTGAATTTCTAAATGGTTTTATAATTGAAGATGTTTTTGTAGAACAACCACCTGGATTTACTAACCCCCATTTTCCAAATCAAGTTTTTAAACTTTCTAAAGCTTTGTATGGTTTAAAACAAGCTCCAAGAGCTTGGTATGATAGACTTAGCAATTTCCTAATCTCAAATGGTTTTACTAAAGGGATTGCTGATCCAACTCTTTTCATTAAAAGAATTTATAGAGATGTTTTAGTTGTACAAATATATGTTGATGATATTACTTTTGGATCTTCTAAACAGTCATTATGTATTGATTTTTCAAAAAGTATGCAAAATGAATTTGAAATGAGCTTAATGGGAGAGCTTAAGTACTTTCTTGGATTTCAAGTATTTCAAAATGAAAATGGTATTATTTTGAATCAAAGTAAATATACAAAGGATCTTTTAAAACGTTTTGGTCTGGATAGTATCAAGGAAAGTGAAACTCCTATGAGTACTACCTGTAAATTGGACGCAGATGAAACTGGAAAACCAGTTGATCAAACAAATTACAGAGGTATGATTGGTAGTTTACTTTATCATACTGCTAGTCGACCTGATATTATGTTTAGTGTGTGTATGTGTGCTAGATTTCAAGCTAATCCAAAAGAATCTCATTTGCTTTCTATTAAAAGAATTTTTAAATATCTCAAACACACGGTTAACTTAGGTTTGTTTTACCCAAAAGGAAAATCCTTTGAGTTAATGATTTATTCAGATGCTGACTTTGCTGGTTGTAAGTTAGATAGAAAAAGCACATCAGGAACATGTCATTTTCTTGGAAAATCCTTAGTTTCTTGGTGTAGTTAGAAACAGAACTCAGTTGCATTATCTACTGCCGAAGCAGAATATATAGCTGCTGGTAGTTGCTGTGCACAAATTCTGTGGATGAAACACACTCTTTTGGACTATGGATATGTTTTTAAACATGTTTCAATCAAATGTGATAACACCAATGCAATAAACATCTCTAAGAATCCTGTATCTCACTCTAGAACCAAACACATAGATGTAAGACACCATTTCCTAAGAGATCACTATCAAAAAGGTGATATTTCTCTTGAATTTATTGGCACTGAACATCAATTGGCTGATATTTTCACTAAACCTTTAAGTTCGGATAGGTTAAGTTACATAAGACACGAATTGGGAATGTTTAATCACAACAAATGAGAAAATTCTCACTGATGTGAAAATTCTCACTGATGTGAAATTCTCACCGATGTAAAAATTCTCACCGATGTGAAATTCTCACCGATGTAAAATTCTCACCGATGTGAAATTCTCACCGATGTAAAATTCTCACCGATGTGAAATTCTCACCGATGTGAAATTCTCACCGATGTGAAAATTCTCACCGATGTGAAAATCCTCACCGATGTTGAAATTCTCACCGATGCTATATTTTAAAACTTCTGTCTGCCGCCAAGAATACGAATCGCTTTATTTTATTTTATCTTACTCTTTTTAGTTGTTTATTTGGAATTCCTAAATGATAAAACTATGAATAAGCCACTTCCTACCTCACCGAGCTCAAAATCTCTCACCTTCGAACCTTTGCTCCCAAATCGGCCAAGAACCCTAAACCCGCGATGGCAAAAACTAAGCTTCCTACTGTCAGAGACGAAAGAGTAGAACCAAAAGCTAAGAAGTAGAAGACACAGCATAAAGCCAGTGTTAGTGATGTCAGAACTAGATCGGGAAAGCGACCAGTGAATCCTCACTTGCAGAATAGAGACATAGTAATCGAGAAGGAACTGTGCGTGGAATGGCTACTGCCTAGCAAATCATTAGTACTCGAGATTCTGGAAGACCAGAAATGGGTGGATTGTTTCTCGAATAACAATGGCCCATACTACCCGAAGTTGGTAAAGCAGTTCTACGAGTTTGTAAGCTTCGAGAAATCTGAAAATGAGAATCGGGTAAGCTCTTTTTTAAATGGAAAAGAGATGTCTTTTTCTTCAGTAGAGTGGGATGAGTGTTTGAAAGTACCACATGAAGGTGTCTCTGGGTACGTATCAAGAGCAATGCCACCTAGCAGTGACATCTTTGATTATGAAACCGCCTTAAAAGAGCTGACCGGTAATGGGAATCAAAGGCAAGTGGTTGCTGCTGAAATGGATGGAGAGAATCGACTGCTCTTCAAGTTTGTTCAGCATGTGTTGATACCGAGGCGAGGAGATTTTGCAAATCTGAGATATCAAGACATCTATCTTCTTCATCTGCTAAGACATGGTGTAAAAATCAATCTGTGCAGATTGTTAATGCTTGAAATGGATGACATGATTAGAACAAAGTCAAAGACTAATGCTTTATTCTTTGCCAAGATGATTTCAGTAATGATAAAAGTGAAAGGAATAGCTGAGTCTCAGGATGAGACAGTTGTAGTCAGGAATAATTTCTGCATCACCTCGACTGTTTGTAAGTACATGAAAATTAACTGGAACCCATGGAAGGGAGAATGGGTCAGTGATGATCATAAGATATATGATAGGTTTAATCCTGTGGATCATCCCTCAAGCCAAAGGATATGAGAGATCCGAGTCTGAGACCTGATGAAGAGGAACCTGTTTATAGAAATGAAACAGAAGAAGAAACAGAAGAAGAATAAGAAACTCCCATGGATGTTGGAGGAGATCCAGACTTTCCCCCAAGTCCTGTTGCAGAATTGGTTTATTCTAGGAAAGGAAAGGTAGAGGAAATTTTGTCTACTTATGAGGAAGACCAGTCTATGCCTCACCAAGAAGAAGAGGAAAAGGATAATGTATCTGAATCGTCAGCTTCTGGTAGTTTAAGTATGAGTCCTTTGATTGGAAGCTCAGCTATGCCAACTACTGAAGTAGAAAGAGATACAGAAGAAGTTGTACCTGTATCAGAAGATCTTCTAGATGCTGCACTGATGGAACTTGTAGTAGAAGATTCTGATGAAGAGAATCCAGCACTGAATGCTGTTGTGATACATGAGAATGCACCCATTGAGGGGGAGCATCAATCTGTTCTTGGAAATGTTACAGTAGCTGTTGAGTTTGGAGACTGGGTAGAAGACCCAGGGTTTATAGTCTGTGGATTGGATTATCCGGATTCTGATAATGAGATGTCTGTGAATAGACCGAAGACCAATTATGATCTTGCTTCTGAATTATTTCCAGATAATGTGGTCAGATTTCATGATCTGAATAAGTTGAAAGAGGACCTCAAAACCAGTTTTGTTGAAGAAGTGAAGTTAATGGAAACCTCCCTTTCATCTTCAATTCAATCAATAATGACTGATTCTGTAGTTAGTTTGGCCTCAGTAAGGGGATCTTCTGTAGTTGTCCCTAATGATTTTGTCTCTAAATCTGATCTTGAATCCATGAAGAATGAGCTGAAAGAATCATTCAGTGTATCAGTTGCTGAGATGAAGCAATTCTTTAATGAAGAAATGAAAATGTTAGAGAGATCTTTCGAGCTATCTCTGGCTTGTAATTTATCTTCTTTTATGTCTGAGCTTATGGAAGAAGTGAAAGTGTGCCAGACTCAGTCTTCTAGAATCGAAGCAGATCTTGAAGCTCTCAAGACATCAGTTGCTGCTTTGGATTCTTATATGAGCTCCAAGTCTCAAGCTGACAAGGACCTAGCTTATGTGAAGAGTGTAGTAAGCCAGTTTGTCTCGGTGTTTGAAAGTTTCAAAACCTCAGTGAAGGATAACGTTCAATTACAAGACTCTCAAGTTCAAAGCCTAATCAGTGGTTTGTCTAAGAGTTTCAAAGAAACTGTTTCCTTCTCTCTTGGCCCTCTCACATCCAAACTATTAGTTGATCTGAATTTAGTTCGAGCAATGTTGAAGGAGGAGATTGGTTCTCTTCCAACCAGTGGCTCTGTGGACTCATCAGAATTGAGCCGAGTGGTGCTTTCTACAAGAGATTCTGCTAGTGAAATAATGAAGATTGTTCAAGATTATATGAGAGAAGCCTCTGCCTCTCAGGAAGCCATAAAGAGCAAAGTGGACTACTACTTCACCAGAATTTTCACCAAGCATCAACTCGAACACCACTTCAAGCTGATGTTGGAAAACATGAAGCTACCTCCAGTCACTCAATCTTTTAGAGAACAAGTGAGCAAACTAAGAGAATTGACTCCTGCCTTGGATAAATTCATGGAGAACAAAGATGATTTCATCTCTGCTATGGAAAGAGGAGGAGGAATTATTATGGATTTTAGAAATCTGTGGCTGCCCTTCTTGCATGTTGATGCCAGACCAGTCATCATACCTCCTGCTTTGCCTGCTTCTGCCTCAGCTGCTTCCACCGTCCAGCTGACTCCTGCTCAAGCTATTCAAAGCCTCACACCAATGATCACCCAAATATCTTAAACCTACAGGCCTGACTCTGTGTCAGTAGCTCAGCCTCCTTTGATCTTTTCTGGAATTCCAAAACCTTCACCTGCATCCTCACCTCCCGAACCTTCTTCTGATCCCAAAGGAAAATCTCACGTTGAAGATGTGGATTGATCCAGTGGCCAGGATTTTTGATAGGAATTCATTTGTATTCTATTTCTGTACTTTCTGACTGCTCTAATACAGAGGAACTCTTTTTTACTTCTCATGTTTTATTTGTCTCCTATATATGCTTTCCCACTTTTTGATTATCACAAAGGGGGAGAACAAAATGAGAGAATGAGGGGGAGAACAAAATGAGAGAATGAGAAATATTTTCAATGGAGAAAAATAACCTTCTTTTCAATTTTATCTCTGATATTATTATGTTTCTTTTTACCTTCGGTACCTTATGATTGTTACCTCTGATAACTTATGTCTATATCATACTATTTCTATTATCTCTGATGCTGTTTTCTCTGAGAAAATTGTTTTCAATATTATACTCTTTACTATTATATTTTCACTATGTTAAATGCCCATATCATAAATTGTGATTATCAAAAAGGGGGAGATTGTTGACCTCACCTGTTTTGATAATCTCAATCATGTATTCATATGTGTTGAAAATCCCAATTATGTTTTCATTCTCTATGATATTTTTAAGTATCATTGATCTATACTTTAATTATTTCAAATCTGTGATCAAACCAATAATAATTTTTAAAATAGTCTTTGGAATATGTTAATCCTCATTTACCCATGTTCATACAAGTTATAAATTAATTCTAACACAATAGGATGTGTTCTGCATAAAACAGATAAGTAATCTGCCTATAGCTACTGATAAAGAGCTACTGGTACCCAGTCTACCGATAGACTTAGTCTACCGACAGACAGAGTCACCGATATACTTAACACAGAGCTACCGATGTGCTTATAAATGTAAGCTACTGACTTACAGACAGCTACCGATACAAACATAGAGCTACCGGTGTAAGTATAAATAGCTACCGATGGAATAAGAGCCACGGATGGATGAAGCTACTGACAGACTCACAGCTACCGACGCATGAAGCTACCGATGCATGGAGCTACCGATGCATGGAGCTACCGATGCATGGAGCTACTGACGCATGGAGCTACCGACGCATGGAGCTACCGATGCATGGAGCTACCGATGCATGGAGATACCGATGCATGGAGCTACCGACGCATGGAGCTACCGATTCATGGAGCTACCGATAAACAAAGTCGCCGATACATGTATATACCAACCGACGCATAGAGCCACCGATAGAGTCAAAGCAACTAATGACATTGAGCTACCGATGACCAAGCTACCGATGCTGATTACCTACCGATCACTCGACTCACTGTTTGAATTTCTTTATTTATCTTTATTTAATCTATCCAACGGTCATATCATGTACATTTTAATGATTTGTCAAATATCTGATAAAGGTTGTCGGATGTCAGGAACCCGTACCTCGTACCTGCAGAAAGGAAATCTTTTCTGTCTCCTGTTGCCCATGAGATAAATACGAGAAGACTATACTGCCCAACAAAGAGAGTGTGGTGGATGGAATATACCAGAAACACAAGAACGAGAAGAATCAAGAAGAGAAAAACCAGTTCCATCAAGAACACAGAGAAGCTCATAGACAATCAAGCATACTCGAGAAGTGTTCTGTGCATATAAGAAGAACACTGAAGAACTTGAACCACTACAATTTTCACTGTCTGTGAACCTGGAGCATACGACACTCTGTTTCTCAAACAGAAACGAGAAGAGGACTCAGACTCACTTCTCATCGAATCCAAAGGAGTCCAGAGCTACACTGAAATCACCAGAACCATTTCTAAACTCTACATCTCTTGTTCTGTGATTTATTATTATACTTTTCAAGCAGTGTGTGTTATCGGCTGTATCTAACACATACACTGTCTCCTGTACGTAAACTGGAGGATTTGTAAATCCTTACAAAATTCATGCATTCTTTATTTCCCACGAATAACAGTGGTAGAGGTCGTGTGTGACCTGGACAGCTGGTTTCTGTTGTACTGTTTCCCACAAATAACAGTGGTAGAGGTCTTGGACCTGGACAGTTGTAAACTGTTGAACCCCGATCCAGGGTGTGGATCATTTTTATATAAAATTTTGAGAGGACTAAGTATCAGCGTGAGACTGAACCTCTTGGTTACATTTGTTGTGCCATCTCTTTCAAAGTTTTATTCCGCTGCAAATCACTTTAAAACCAATACTGTTTTTAAAGTTACTTTGATAATAAAATTAGCAAGTGTTTATGTTAAGTGTAGATTAGTAAATTAGTTTCAAAAGATAATCACACACTCCTGTGTTGATTAAATGGGAATTAATCAATCCCTTGAGAATCTAACAGAACCTCTACTTTAATATAAATTCACTACATTTTAATTTATTATTTTATTTGGGGGTCTTTAAGACATTGTTTTTAAATACAGAAATTTTAATTGGTACTCAATTCACCCCCCTCTTGAGTAAACCACTCCGACCAACAGTAATGATCACTAATGTTACATGTAAATCTTCTATTGGGTAATTTTTATCATGAGTTTTTAATTAGTGTGATGTATATGAAATTACATTATCAAGATGAATGTGGAAGAATCTCAAACCCTTTCTGGAAGAATAATTGCATATTAAAAACAATTCCATATTGTAATGTAATTTAAGAATAGGGGAATTGACCGACCTCTTCTCTAGTTCCTCAAATAATTTTTAACACTCCTATGTCCAAAGGAACATTATCCCTTCCATATCCAAATGGTTAGTGTATTTTATATTCAACTTTTATTTCTCATAAATCATCAATAGTATCCTACTATACCTTGAAAAATATAGAAATTAGTTACAATGGTCATTATTGGTTACAACTTGATAGTATCCTACTTTTATTGATCTATATATATGCTCTAAATTTTGATTACATGATCCCACAATGATACCTTTTATAGAAATAATTAGTAATCACTAAATGTAGAATAATGTATAACTATTATCAACATCATTAACACAATTCATATATGAAATTCTTACTCTACATCACACTTTGAGAATATAAAAATGTCATCAATAATGTCAACCACAAACTAATCAAGATAATATCTGAAGAACCTATTAAATATACCCAGGAGGATATCATGATAATTCATAAGACCAAATGGTATTACTATAATATTAGAGTTTCTATACACTTAAAGAATAGAATATTAGTGGTGGATTTATAGAAGGGGTTATGAACAACCCCCTATAAATTTTTAGCATTTTTTTCATTGCAATATTTCAATGGATTTTAGAGTCAGTTCCGTCATGTGCACCACAATTTTAATAATTTGGGTCTCTATATGTTCTGCTATATTTTAGATTTGTTATATATATATTTATTATAAATTTTTATATTTATTAGAGGATATATATATATAACACGGAAATATTTTCTAAAGGAAATAGTGGGGGTTGACAACCCCCTCTAATCTTTTAAATTATACGGGTTCACGAACTATCATGAATCCTAAAAATTAGAGGGGTTTTTGAACTACAAAATATTTAAGAAATTAGAGTGGGTTTTGAACACCTTCTAATTTATGAAATTTGAGGTGGTTGTGAATCCCCTATAATTTAAGATATTAAAGGGGGTTGTGAACACCCATTAATTTTTGACATTGGAGGAGGGTTTCAACCCCCCCCCCCCCCATTAATTCAAGAAATTAGGGGGTTCATGAAGCACCAATAATCCCTTTGGTTATAGGAGGGTTTTAACCCCCTCTTATGTTCTATTTATTTTTTAAAATAAATCTCATATAAATTTAAATTTTATAATTGATATTTTGGTGTGTATGTGCACACAGACATAGAGACATATATATATATTGAGAAACATTATATACATGAATTTAAATGCATTGTAATCATACATATATAAATGCATTGTATAAAAATTTTAAATAAAAATTTTTACATATAAAAAAGTATACATATATAAATATTGGTGTACGTAATATAAATGTAATTATAAATATATTTATTCAAATAAATAAAATTTATATATGGTTTTATAAATACTCTTCATTTATATTATGATTTTTATTATACATATATTATATTAAATATATTTTTATTGTATATTTTTGTATATATACATTTACATTATATTATGTATAAAATTATATAAATTATATAAAAAATTAAAATTAAAATTAAATATAAATATTATATATTATATTATAAATATTATATTTTATATAAATTTATAAATATTATTTAATTATTATATATGCACTTCAATATATAATATTAATTATAAATTGATTTAGTATATATATATATCATTTAATTATATTATATATTTCCAATTATATGATTGTATTTAATTATATTTATATGTTTACATAAATATAATAGAATAATTTTATGTACATTTATATATATATATATACTAATATAAATTGTATTTCATATAATATTAATTATATAAAAAAAGTATAAAAAAATTATATAAATATATAAACATATAAATAAATATAATTTATTTAAAAATAAATCATATAAAAACCCATGCTTATAGTTTTTAGAATTTATTTTACCGTATTAATAAAAAAAATTATATAAGATGTTTATGGAATTATATTATACATATTTGATATTATATTTTATAAAAATTTTACAATTAAATATATAAAAATTTACACAATATTATGAAACTATATTTATTGAACTACATATATGTTAATTTACAAAATATTACACAATTATATTTATTAAAACAATTATATATATATTAATGTACATAATAATAAATATATGTATTCAAATACATTATATAAATATTCATATAAATTTTATTTAATATAATATTAAATTATATATTTGTCTAAATTATATTTCATATAACATTATATTAATATTAGTTTAAATTTTATACCATATATAAAATTTCTCTAAATTGTATATTAGGTAAAATTAATTATATATAATATAATACAATTTATACAAATAATTATATATTTATTTACATAATATTAAATATATATATTGAAATACATTAAATAAAAAAAATTTAATGAAATAATATAAATATATTTTTAATGACCTAATATAAATATATTAAATAAATAATTATATATATATATACATTATGTATATAAACATGTACAAGATATATAAATATGTATTTTAGTATAATTTTCTTAAATATATATATATATATATATATATATATATATTCATGCCTATATACATACCATGAATTGAATTATGAAATATATACTCAACTGTATGTAAATAAGCATTCAATAAATAGTTTATGTTAATTTATAAATTTAATATAATATAAATTTATTACAATAAAAATTTATTAAAAAATAAATACATAAATTAATAATATAAAAATGTATATATCAATTTAAAAAATTATATTTATATTTAAATTTTATTTAAATAATTTTTTTTTTCATTAGTTTCGTAATATATTTAAATACAATGATATGTAATAAAAAAAATTGTGTTGTAGTAGTGGTAAAGCCGAAGGATTATTATACAGTGGGTCGGGGTTACGATTCTCTCCACCTTCATAATTTTATTGGGCATCGTGAACAAGATAGGGGAAGCACTGTAGAAGTGGGGAGAATTGGAGGGGCCACGACACACATGTGGAGGAGAACATAAGGGATGCACCGAGCATGGGGAGAACCTAAAGGGCTATGTATGTGGTGAAAGGGAGAACCATTGGGAAGGATGTCAGTCGTAAGATAATGGAGAATAATAGGGAAGTCTGTGTCTGAGGGAGGGGTGGATTGGATTTAATAAAATATATATTTATTATTTAGAAGCGTTTCATAGAAAATTGTTTAATATAATTCATTTAGAGTGGGTTTAAACACCACTCTAAATGGGGATGAATTAGAGGAGGTTTCTAAGAACCACCTCTACTATGGTTCATGGGGATCAATTAACTGATGCCAGTTTAATAAAAAAAATTAGAGGGGTTAAATCACCTTCTAAATTGAGAATCTGTGATAGAATTATAGGGGGATTTAACTACCTCTAAATGAACCATTGAAAAAATTTTATATCGTTTTACCAAAGGATCCTCAAAATATCCTTTAACAAGAGTAGGTGAGCACATAAGTGTTGATTCCTCATAACCCCTACTAATGTGTTTAGAAGGGGTTATAACCCCTTTTATATAAAACAAAACCCCTTATAATTGGGTTCTTTTTTAGAGTGATACCTTAAAAGGATGATTTTTTAGAATTATACAACCATGAAACCCATTATTAATGACATCAATATCGATGATCAATCTTTGAGAAGCACTCATATCCACTCAGTTTTATAAATTGATCATTTATACATGGTGTTGGATACTTATTTTTATAATGATAGTATTATTCTCACAATAATTAATGTAATGTTGAATTAATACATCCTAATATTTGAAAGTTGGAATTGGTGCACCCAAAGTTGATTCACAAGGGAGGATAAAACCCTTGTCCAAATTCTCGGGTAGTTTCCACTATAACTCCGTGAGTTCAATTAGAGAAATTATATATAAACTCGTTGATATAGTAATGGATGCCAAAATGATTTCAATTGGAGACCAATAACACCTCAAAAATTTTATTATTATATTTTGGTAAATTTAATGTTTTCAATATCTTGTGCTACTTGAAACTCTATGTAATAATGATCTTTGAGAAACAATTAATATTAATATTTAAAAATAACACTTATTACTTTGATATTATACATGAGGGAATTAATTGAAAAAATATTTATAATTTTATTATATAATGAAAACACATTGATAAAAAATAATTTAATTTTTAATAAAGTCTTTATATGTTTTATAATTAAAATTTTTTTCAATGAAATTTTTTTTATTGTTTTTGGTGAAAAATTTGAAAAAATATTTACTAAAAGTTATAGAAAAATAATTTTATAAAAAAATAAATTTTAAATTTATGCCTAAAAATTATCATTGAGTGATTTTTCATATTTTCTTGTAAAAATTAATTTTTAAAATAAGAGAAAAAAATTATGTATTTTAATTACAAATTAATTTTCAGTCAACGCATGTTTAAGAAAAATATTTAACTATTATTAGTTTATATTTAAATATTTTTAAAATATATATATATATTTCAAATAGTGCTTATTTTTTCATTTTATTAAATTTCATCTAAAAATTGTACGTAAAACCATTTCAATCATTTCAATTATACCTTTGGAAAACCCTTTTTATCTCATCTTTGGAATAAATCATTAATTATAATATTCCACATATATGAATGGAATTTATAAAAATAGATTTCATATATTTAATAACAAAAAATAATACAATATAACATGTTTAATTTAATTTTTCAAAAAAAAAGAATAGTATAAGTTGTAAAAACTAATTATCTTAATTTATGTTAAAATGACATTACCAGGGATTAATCTTAAATGAAAATGGGTAAAATAACCTAGATATATTTCCAAAATTTACTATATAGACATATATAGACCACATCATCTTTAATGTTTTATAGTGACATATTTTTTATCCTTATTCCATGTGAAATACATGTTTAGACTTTAGTCAATTCAAAAATTCCACATCTTCCCTCTCCCCTAATTAAAAAAGGCCCTCATATCCTCTTTTATTCATACAACCAAAACACTATTTTTCATCCATTAAAAATCTAAGTATCATCCTTAATTTCCTCACCAAATCACATATGCCTTATGTTTTTTTGAAATAATTTCAATAAATTCATTATGTATACACCTAAAGAGGCTATACAAACAAGATGTAAAATTCATAAACATGATTTTTTGTTTAATTTCATCTTCCAACTCAACCAAATCATCATAAAATATGATTATATAAAAGAACCAGTATATAAAATAGAAATAGATTTTTTTTTGTTAATATAATATAATATATCTATCTCCATTTCCATCTAATGGGATACAAAAATAATGATCTTGTGTACATTAGACTACTTCTTTACAAACCGTAGGGATTCATTTTAAATTAACATCTCTTAGGGATATATATAATGATATATTTTTTGTTTATATATGATATTTGTAAAATTATTATTTTTAATGAATTATTATATCACATATTCCATTTTACATTCCATTCTTTAGGGAATAATATAATATTTCTCATGTGCACGGTAAAATACCGCTTGATGAAGCGTAGTGATTTTTTTCACCAACTCTTAAAATAGAAGGTAATAATGGTAATTTTAATAAATATTTATGATTTTTATTATCTAATAATAATTTTTGAAAAATAATAACATACTTAAAATTTTCCATATAACCAATCGGAAAACAATAATGTTGCTCATATGCATGACTCACTATTTTCTCATAGATCGATGCTATAATACCACCAGATTTTATGTTTTTTTAAATAAATTAGAATTCCTTAATGTATTTTTGTTCATGTTAAAAAAATTTAGTCTAAATTTATATTAAACACAATTTATTTATTTTTCTACACAAAACACTATGTTTATTTTATTTTACACACCATTCCTTGTTTCATTGATAGGTTGTGTTATGTGGAAGACCGAGTTTTACTTAACTATAACTTACTTTTAATATTATTATTTAATTTGATTGTTATAGTCAAGAAATTAGAATATATGGAATGAAAAATATTATATAATATATGAAAAAAAATATTTTTAACATCTATATTAGTTTTCAATCTATTATATGTTTAATAAGTATCATTTAGATGAAAAAAGAAAAGTTTTTTTAAAATATATCTTTTTTAATAGTCTGGTTAATCATGTTTGTAGCACATTATTTTAAATTTAATTTTACCATATTTATATAAATTTGTTTTATAATCAAAATTTATTTTTTAAATAGGAATATAAATATTACCATAGTGTGAATTTATTGTATTTTTTTTCAGAAGTTTCATTTTTTTTGTGAATAGTGAAAGTACTTAATTTTAATAAAACCCTTCTGTTTCATTAAAATAATTGATAATGTTAAAATATATTTTTAATTGTTTTTAATGTGATAATATATCATGTATACATAAATTATTCCAAATTAGGTCGTTTTAATCAATTTTTATTGAATTTGAATAAATTGTGTTATTATATTTATTGTTCTCTATTTATAAATAGGTGTTTTCATCATGTGTGGTGTATTAACATTAATTTAATTCTAACACCTTTGTGAAATATATTTGGATAAATGGAATCAAAAATTATAATTATAATAAGTGATAATTTCTAAAAATGAAAACTATTTTTTTAATGAAAATGATTAGTGGAAACAATTAAAATTAATTACAGTGATTAATGGAAAAAACTAGTTTACATCATTTTTTAACATAGAATATTTGGTGAAATAATTAACCAAAACATGTATAAAACCCATTATTCAGAAATATTTATACCTATAAGACATTATTATCTATTTTTAGGATTTTTAGGTACATTTTCCATGAACTAGATTAATATAATATGCTAACTAATGAAAAAGACAAAAAATATACCTTTCTTCCGATTAATTTCTATAATGCATTGGAATAAGGGAAAACTAACAAAGTCAACTTACAATTTTTATAGAAGATAAATTATTTTTCTATGATGAATTTTTTTAAATTTCTTTTTTAGAATATATAATTACAATAAATTCATATGGAAAGCCAATGTAGGAATTATTTAATTTATAATTAAACTAATTAAAAGATACTAATAAAATTTAAAAGTGCATTAAATTGAATGAATTATTATGTTAAATTATTCAATTAGGTTTATAAATAATGTTAATTTTTTTTAAAAATTATGTATTCAATTTCAATTTTTCCCTTGAAATTTTTTAAATTGTAATTAAACGAATAATGTCAATATTCACATTTATGTCAATTTACAAAAAATGCTATTTTATTACCTATTCTTATATTACTAAAAATACAATATTCTCTAATTTTATTTGGAAATAATAGAAAATATAATAAATATGATCCATTAATGGACCACTTTTTTTATTATAATGACTATATTGATCATTAAATATAAAAACTCAGTTATCACTATTACTGTTAATGTGATCTTTTTCTTATTTTTATGATTTTGTAAAAGTTAATTTCCTACTAAAATATAGTTTATAATTTATAAATTATATATAATATTTAAAATTAATGAATCCAAATTATCAAATAAATATCACACTAACTTATACATAAAGAATAAACTGGTATGGTTAGATAAAAAAAGTTGACATAATGAAAGACCAAAATGGTAAAATAAGGAAATATTAGAGTTATGGAACCATTTTTTTTAAATTTCATAAATGTGTGTTGGAGTTGAGGATTAACCATATAATCCCTCAACATATTAATGTATCATTTTTGGAGAAATATTTGGTTTGAATTACCAGCCAAATATTAGATACTTTTAAATATTTTAAAAAACGTCCCTCCTCCTCATCTATTAAATGGTGTCATTATGCCCCATTATTCACACCACACAATACATTTGTATCAGCCATGATCTGACCAAGTCACTTATCCTGTTCAATTCTATAATCCTAGAATACTCTCTTTGGTCATATATTCAATTAATAAATTCATTTGGTGGAAACCAAAAAGAGATTATCGAAGAAGAGTTAACATTCATCGACAAAAGTTTTGTTTTATTGCATACTCAAACTCCGTTGGTTATTTTTCTTATCATTCTTATATAATAACCTTAGTATCTATAATATAATATTATTTTTTTATTGTTAGGACCGACAACTACCCAAATTTCTATCAAATGAATTATGAAATCATAGTTTGAGTAAACAAAATATTGCCTCATCGTGAAATAATTCCATTCGTTTTTCAATTACCACCATTCATGGTTGGGAATAATGATGGAAATATTATATATATTTGATATTTAATAATTTTTTGTTTTATTTAATATTATTTATTTAATATAGAAAAATTATCTTTATTATTTACATTTTGTGGGAATACAATAACATCGTTTGTGTGTATATCGGACAACAACCTAACAAAGTGATGAGATTCATTGAACATTAACATAAAATGTATAAAGGATGGTTATTATATAATATGTGATATATATAAATTCATAATTAAATATTAATTATAATATATATATATATTAATTTTATTTATTTCAATATTAGAATAAAATTGAACCAACATTCATGCGTTCATATGACCTACTTTCTCCATGAAAAATGTATTTCATTTCCTATCACTATATATTATAGAAGTAACAAATACATATATAATGAATAAATATGATTTTAATATTAAAATAATTATTCCATAGATTAATAATGTATTATCTATGTAATAAGAAATTGAATAAGAAGTTACAACATGTATGAAAAACAGAGAGGTCAATACAAGAAACATAACATTAGAATAGAATTTTTAATAAATCGATAATATAAAGTCATAATGAAGTCAAATATGGTATTATATATATATTAATATGGATTTATATATATTTATAACAAACTTATATTTATTATTCATGATTTTTGAATATGTTTTAAGAGAGTCAACTATAATTATAATGTATTTCAGTCTCACTTGTATTTGTGAGACACATTTTATATTCAGTAGCTCATAATACAAGTGGTGTATAAAATTCCCATCAATTTATTTTATAATTATTATACTAAAAAATATTTCTATTTAAATATACATCTTTGGATCTATCATTCATGGCATTATGGTTAAAATGTTAACAAATCGGTAAGATATTATTGTCTTTATTTTGATTCTTTGAGACACTTGTTATCTTATTAAACTATTATCACATAAGAGGTGTATGTAGTTCCCCATTTACATGTTATATAATGAATATTATTATTTTCATGATAATATATGTTTCAGGTAATAATATCATTTCATTGGAATTATTATTCAACGTTTCAAAAGTGGTAAGATTTTATATGAAAAATAACAATTTTCAATGAGATCGATTTTGATTATGATTTTGCTGATGCCCATGGTCACCTGTTCAGTGGGAAAAAAGATATCAGTATTGAGGAAAGGCTTGGGATAGTGATAAATGAAGGATATATTCAGTATCACCTCATCCATGGTGAGAAAATCTCCCCTATGTTGAAAGAGGAATAGGTGGATAATGGTGACATTATTACTAACTCAAAAAAACTACAGTAGAGGGTAAAACAAAATGAATTTAAAGTTGATTCTGGAAGGTAAGATGGTGAGATCTATACTGTCATGGTGCGGCTAATAAATTCTAAGGATGATATGTTGGAGAAATAATTCAATGTTAATATTCATAAACAGGAGGTTGACGGAATGTATGAGATAGATATCTTTGGGGAACTTAATGAGGGTCTATTAAATTACATCAACAAACATGATATGATCTTATATCAAGGGATCAGTGATGGGGAAATAAATTTGGAAGAGTATATCCATATATGGGACACGATGTATTATCCTTTCTAGGATATCATCATTGATGAAACTGGGAATTACCCCCCATGAACGAGATCCATTATAAGTTAAATGATTCAACTAATTTGAAATTTCTATTGGAATTCCTAGAAATTTATTATATGGTTTTAATTTTCATTTGGTTTAATTTTTTCTGGTTATAACTTATCCACTTTTAAAATTGATTTTTGAAATAAAAAAATTATATAGTAGGGTTATGATTATGCTTCTATTAATGGAATCATATAATCCATATCTCAATATTTCTAATGAATTTTATTATACTTTGTATATTCATGATATCCTCAAATAATGGTACCATTTTTCCACCCATTGGAAATTATGTCAATAATAAATATGTTTATGTAAATTTTAAATTATTTATCCCTTCAATCAGATATTTATTTTCATTAAAACCATATTTTTAATAAAAATTTAAAAAAGGTATAATTTTATACAATGATTTTTAAAAGAAATATTTACCAATTTTTTAAATATTTTTTAAAATGGTTTCAAAATTAATCTTATTGAAATTTTCTAATCAATTCCTTTTTGACATATACTGATAATGCGAAAGACGTCATTTTTACCTATACTTCATGTATAAAATTATACTCCGTCAAGAAAACTATAATCTATAAAGATTAAATTATTCATTTTAATGAATATTTTCCAAAGAAAATGTTATCTTAAAGTGTTTGGAGATATTTTTAATTAAAATTTATTTTCAAATAATTTAGTTTTGAAAATGTTTTATGTTTTAAAAATTGTTTCAAATGATTTTTAAAGTCGTCTTTATAAGTATCCAATGGTTATTATGAACGTAATTTTTTTATATCTGAAAAAATTAAATTATTTTAAAAGATTATATATAAATTTAATGAGATAATTTTCTATGAAAAGGTATTTAATAATGTTTTATATTTAAAACACTGCTTTAAATGATTTTCTAAGCTTCCTTTTTATGTTTTCGTAGATATTTTCAATGATTTTTTTTCAAGTGGTATTATTTTTTAACATATTTTTTAAATACCAAAGTATATATTCGTCAAGAAATTTTTTATATGAATTTTAAATTATTTCATTATAATTGTCCTATTATTTTTGAGGAAAAGTATTTTGAAGATGGTTTATGGAAGTGAATTTCAGGTAAAGGTTCTTTTCATTAATAAATGTTCGTGTGATTTTTCAAAAAGATTATATATCTATTATGAAATCCTTTGATATTTTTTTTATTTATTAGGGATATGATCTGAGGAAACCATCCTTATTCATTATTTTAATGTTTTTTGTTTAAGATGAACTTATTATTATGAAACTCATTTCTCTTTTATATGTTATAGCATTATAAAATCGCAATGAACCCCAATTTATTTAATATGTTATTCTATGTTGAAATGATTATGAAACATGTATATTTTCTACATGTTATAATATGATGAAATTTTTATGATACCCATTTCATTTCATGGGTTCTGATATGAGGTTTATGAAAGCCATCACTAGTTTATGGTCTATTACATGATGAATGTTTAATTATAATATGGCCCACAAATTTTAGATTTCATTATGATATGTATTGTAATTATATCTCATTCCATTAAATTAAGAAGATATTTATATGTCTCATTAGTTTGGCCTAGTTGGAATAGGGAGTGAACCTAGTTCAGTAAGGTAATTTCTTCCATAATATGGTCTTAGGGGTGAACATTAAATTCTAAAATGGTATTGGGAGTGAATGATGACCTCTAAGATCATTTAGGGAGTGAAACTATTCCATGACCCTTCAAAAATTTGGAAAAATATATATAAGATTATGATTCCTACACAAATCCATGTCCTACTCCAATATTATACAATCATGGATTAGTCTCTTTATTCCCATAATAATCATGTATTAGAATATACTAATCATTATTAAATCACTCATCTGTATGTTTTTTGATGTGTAGGGTATGATCTCCAAATGTTATCATCATGTTATCATACCCGTATATTCATTTTATAGCCATGTATCTCCTTTATTTAACGTTCCTGAACTTTTAATTTCAAAACTTCTTATATTTCTTTTCCCCATGTTATAAAAAAGATATTATTTGGGAGAACTAAAAGGGAATATCATTTTGGGAATCATTACAGATCTATAACCATGATATAATATTGTCTTCCATGTTTCCAAAGGTACTAATTTATTATTATCCTCAGTCAATTTTTTGTTTAATTTAATGAATCTTCAAAAAAAAAAATGAAATATCCATGTATATTAACAATAAGATACTATATATTGACGAAAAATAAATGTTTATTTATAATTTTTATTATAGGAAGTGGAAAATTCGGATATAAACCTACGTATATTTCTAAGGATATTTCTAGGGATGTTTCTATTGATAAGTCTACGGATGATAAAAAGTTTATGAAATTGTCTTCAAATTTTGGTCAAGGGAAGAGACAGTGGTTCCCTAGATAATAATCCATGTTCGAATACTAAAAATGTATGTGACTTTGGAATATATGTACCTAGGGGTAAAAAACTAGAAAATAATTTATTTATCTTAGATCTATTGGGAACTAGTGTATGATTATGGTCCATGCTCTACACCTAGTTTGGCATTCCCAGGGGGATATGCTTTGGAAATTCAGGACTACTTTACAAACCGTCATGAAGGATTTAAAAATATAATGACTTTGAATGTCCAAGGATAAAAATAAGGTGTCATATAATAAAGAAGAATGTGTTAATATTTAAACATACTATAAGTGATTGTAGTTACTATTTGGTTTCCCATTATGATTAGTTTTTCTCACAATATTTTTTGTATATTTATTTATTGGAAGGAACCAGAAGGAACATGGTTATAATTAAATATTACAAAAAATAATTAATGAGAAACTAAATGAGATGATCTCTATAGAAAAGGATGAAGTGATTATGCCGAATAAATTTTCATATAACATGATTAAAAATATGTACATTAATCGACTCTCAAACTAATAAAAGAAGAGAAAAAAATATTTCTTTGAGTGTTCTAGTAATGGAGACCATGTTAGGAAGATGATTCAGTTTCATGTTTTTAATAATGTTTTTTAAGAACCCATGTGGATGTGAAATTGGAAGAGGAATATGTTTTGATTGTGGAAAATAAGGATACAAAGAAACAAATTACAGAGGGAAAATTATGTGTTCAAATAATTCCATGGATGGGAATATTGGTGTCCTTATTTTTGGGAAAAAGTTGGATGGATACGGGAGTAAGAAAAGTTTTCTGTTACAGAGTGTTGTCTTTTGTTGTCAAAATGCTAAATCAATTCACTTTGTAAAGGACTTATAAATTAGACGATGCTTTGCTGATTTTTATTTTACAGTCATCACAAGTCTGGAGAATTTGTGTTGCAATCCATATGAAAGATAGAGAGAGTAAAGAAGTGTTTTTGGCAAAACACATTTCAAAATCATACTATCCAAAAATGACAAAGGCAAGAATAAGGCGTGCAAGTGGTGTTGTGCATATGGTGGCGCGCAAGTGCTGTAGAGGCGCGCAAGTCATATTTCAAATAGAATTATTTTAAAAATATGTCAAAGGAAAGAAAGTGGCGTGCAAGTGCGGGCAGGCAAGTAATGGCGCACAAGTATAAGTGTCGCACAATTCCTATTTCAAAGATCATCCAATCAAAATATGACAAAGCAAATAAAGTGGCGCGCAACTTAGAAAGTGTCGCGGAAGTCAAGAGTGTTGCACAAGTATTGGAGCGCAAGACTTGGCGGGAAAGTTCCTATTGCGCATAAAGTCATATTCCAACTTAATCATATCAAAATATGAAAATGGAAAGAAAGTGTCGCGCTAGTGACGGAAGGGTGTGCAAGTGATGAAGCGGCGCACAAGTGAGGGAGTGACACACAATTAATGGCACAAACATTTAGATCGCGCAAGTCACCAAAATGACTATAAATAGATGACTAGCCTCCTCATTTTTTAAGGCTCAATACTTGAGAATTATCTTAGAGATATGGGCGCTCAAGTAGAGTGTTGGGTGTGCAAGTTGAGTGTTGATTAGAAGGTGCACAAGTTGGGGACGAGCAAGTTGGAGGCGCGCAAGTTGGGGATGTGCAAGTTAGAGGCGTGAAAGTGTTAGTTGGTGTGCAGGCTGCAAGCAGTTATCGCTCTAAAGGGAAGCGTGGACATGGGTAGTGCGCAAGAAGATTCACCCAAGTTGTAGGCACACAAGTTTAGGTCACACAAGTGAAAGTGGGTGCAAAAGCTATTTGGCTCAAGGGGTTCCCGCTAGCTTCTGGGTAGGAATGTGAAGAATTGATTTGAAAGATTTGATTTGTGTAACTCATTAAGAAGCACTGATCCATTGTATTACCCTATTTGTGCTAAGAGGGAGCACATGCACTATTGGCTTGTTTTCAAAGTGTTGTACGATTGTAAGGGTATATCCTACTCGTTGTATTCCACATCAAAGGTTTGTTTTCCAGTGGATTTTGTGGTATTGAATTGTTTCCATACCATGCCAAAGATGTAGATACTCTTGTTGAGTAGTGAACCTTGTAAATCTTGTGTTCCTATGGTTTTGTGTGTTTAGAAGGGAAGAAACTATTTAACAGGAGGTGAAGGTTGGTTCAAAAAGGGGAAACATAAAAAGAAAAAGATATCATTGATTCACCCCTCCCCCTTCAATTGATACTTGGATCCTAACTGGGAACTTCAATTGGTATCAGAGTAATAGGTTCCCATTGTTTATTCTTTGCCGAAGTGGTTTAAGAGAAGTTGTGATGCAGAATCTAAATAGCGTGAATAATAAGGGGATTTAGATTTTTGATGGAAAGAAATATCACATATGGAAGGACAGAATGATGTCGTATCTTATGTCTCTTGGATATGATGTTATTGAAACTACAATGGATGGATTTCTTGCTGTTGATGACAAGGATTCTCTTACTCTTACCGATAAGAAGAACCATGATAATGGTGGAAGAGCTAAAAATGTGTTACTCTCATCTCTTTCTGAGAGTGATTTTTTAAGAGTGAAAGGAGTTACTACAGCTAAAGGCATCTGGGATAAATTGAAGAACATCTATGAAGGAAATAAAAACTTGATGAAAGAAAAAACTTAAAATCTGGAGGCTGAAGTATGATGACTTGAAAATGGGAGAATCTGAATATGTTGGGGACATCTTTACCAGGTTTAATTACATTGTCAGTACAATCAGATGTCTTGGTGAAATGTTGGAGGACTCTACAGTTGTTGAAATGATCTTGAGAATTCATCCCGACAAGTTTGATGCTAAAGTGTAATCATTTGAAGATAGAGACCCTTAAACATTATCTCTAGATGATTTTCATAGAATGATCATTACTTATGAAATGATAAGGGAGAAGACTATGAAGAGTAAAAAAAAATCAGATAGAGAAATGCCATTCAAGGCTACAAAGTGTGAGAATTCAAAGAAGACCCTTTTGAAGATGATGCTGGTGAATTCGATTCTGAAGATGACGTATGAAAAAATTTTGATGAAATTTTATCCTTGTTTTCTAAAAATGTTAAAAGAGTTATAGGGAAATACAAGGGGAAACATCCCTTGAAATGTTTTTAGTGTAGAGAGGTTGGTCACTTTGCAGCTAACTGTCCTCAAAAGAATGAAGAAGACAATGATGATGATGAAAGAAGGCCCAGAAGGTTGTGGATGAATCAAATTGATAAAGACAAATATTTTTCAAAGGGTAAGGATAAAATGTTCTTCAAATCAAAATGAAGAAACTTTTTATCTAAATATGAAGAAGAAGAGGACAATGAAGTTGAATATGAGAAATAAATTTTTTGAGAAAGCTAGAGAGATTAAATTTTTTGTAGCTGTGAATAATGAAGAGTACAAGAGCAATAGTTCAAAAGAAGATGAAACTCAACTTGAACATCATTTGAAAGAAGAATTGAAAGAATGGTTGGGGAAGATCAGAAGGCTTGAGAAGGAAAACAACAAGATAATAAATTAAAATTCCACATTAAGAAGTCAATAAGGTTTTACCGATGAGAAAATAATGATGGAAAAGAAGATTTATGATCTAAAAAATTCTCTTGAGAATTCAAAGAATCGTTATGATCATCTTGAAGTAAATATGAAGGCAAAAGAAGAATAGTTGGAACATGTCCAGTAGAAAAATTATAAATCTCAAGAAATGAATATTAGTTTCAAAAATTCTATCTCATAAGTTGGTGAATGTTCTAGTAAGAATGAACCAAACAAGGAGTCACATAATATACCTAAAAAAGATGAAATGAAAGACAGATCTGGTTCTGATAAGAACAAGTATGGAAAGAATAGGTATGTGGTAAAATTCAGCAATGATGAAAAATCAGAAGTGCATAACAATCATGAGTCAAGAATGACTTATAATACATATGGAGAAGTTAAATATGAACTATGAAAGGGAATTACAAATGAAAACATGAAGGTTTATGGTCAGAATAGTTCTATTTAGAAGTTTGTTGAGAAGCGTGTTCACAAATTTGGTCAGTATATAAGTTTTAGAGTAAAATATTCTTTTTATGGTTACTGATTGTATTGTGGTGGATTCAGACACAAGAAAAATATGTGTTGGTTTAACCAACAAAATTAAAACTATTCCCCAAGTATTTAAAGAAAAGGATTGTGGGGGAGTAAACCCTTTCAAAATAGAAATTCTGCAATTAAATTTCAGAAGATATCTGAGAAGACTGATGTGAAAGTTGAGAATAGGTTCTAACAACTGGAAACTATTTGTGAAAGATGTGAACAACCCGGACATCTTTCCAAGGCCTGACATAGTGTGTTACCATAGGAAGAAAAAATTCATAATAATTCTCAAAAGCCCGAGTTTTTAAAATCGAAAAGGGACAGGTCTAATAAGTCTGAAAAGAAAGAGGTCATTGTTGTCTGGATAGAACACATTGGCCTAGCTATGAAATTTGAGGAAGCACAACATAAAGTGAAGGAAAATGAAGAAAAAAATGCTCTTTTTGTCAAAACTACTTTGAAATCTACAAAAGGAGAACATCCATGGATTCATGATAGTGGGTGTTCTTCTCATATGATAGGAGACTTAAAGTTTCCAATGAATGTGAAAGACTTTAAATAAGGAACCATTACATTTGGAAATGATGAATCTCTGAGAATCAAAGGTGTTGGATCAGCGATCATCGGAAAAGAAAAAATGAAATCTAAGAAAATAATATATTTTGATGGGTTGAAAAATAATCATATGAGTGCTTCACAACTCTGCGATGAGGGAAACAATGTTATAATCAGAAAATATGGATTTGTTGTGAAATGTGAAAATGATGGAAATATAGTTACAAGGGGCCAACGTACAAGAGGGAATTTGGTCCAAGTTGGTGAAGTGAAGAAGTATTGTTACATGGGTGTAGTGGATGAAAATCAGTTATGGAAAAAAATGTTGGGATATATGTGTCATAGAAATTTGTGAAAATTGTCAACACGAGACAATGTCCGAGATATGCCTGATTTATCAAGAAGAAGAGATTGGTGCTGCACTATTTGTGAAAAAGGGAAGATTACAAACTCTTTTCTTAAGAGAGTTTAAATTCGTTCAAAAAAACCCTCAGAACTTATAAATTATGATATATGTGTACCAATAAGAAAGAAATCAACAGATGGAGATAATTACTTCATTACTTTCATTGATGAATTTACTCGCATTACTTGTGTTATGTACAAGAGACATAAGTCAGATGATCTGAAAATTTTTAAGTGTTTTAGGAGGAAAACAAAAAAGGAATGTGAGTATTTAGTGACAAAGTTGAGAAATGATAATTTTGGTGAGTATAAGAATGAATATTTTTAATGGTACCTTGAGAAACATGGAATTTGGAACGAGTTCAGATCACCATACACACCTAAACAAAATAGGGTTGCTGAAAGAAAGAATCGAAGTATGGTGAAAATGGGGAGAACTATGTTACTTCAACCTAGCCTTTCTCATAATTATTGGAGGCAAGCCTTGACCACGGTTGTTTATATTCAGAAACTATGCTTTTATAGGACAAACTATGATATGACTTCATTTGAAAGGTTCTATGGAAAAACTCCATGTTTGAATCATTTAAGAGTATTTGGGAGTCCATTAATTATAAAGAAGAAATGTGGAAACCATGGAAAGTTTGAGAAAAGAAGAGATGATGGAATTTATCTTGCCTATGCTACAGAAGGAATAGGATATAGATGTCTCAAAAAAGAATCATGATTAATTATTGATTCTTCATATGTAAAAGCTATTGAAAATGGTGAAAAAGAAAAGAAGTCATGTGTTGATGTTGAAGTTGAGCAGGATAGAGAAGCTTTTGTTAATGATTCTGATAATGTTACAGACTGTGTTAATCCTACCGTTGAAGTGTAATCTGATATATAAATCTCAAGTGAGGAGGATGAAGATCAAACAACTCATCCTAGGTTGAGGAAAGAAGTGGAAGCTCAGAATATTATTGGAAATAAACACCAGAGGGTTCAAACAAGAAGAAAAATGGATGATATATCACATACTTCTCTTTATTCAAAAGATGAACCGAATGATGTAAATGAAGCATTTGAGCATCCAGATTGGGTTCATGTAAGGATGAAGAGAATGATCAGATAGAGAAGAGTGATACATGGGAACATTTAACCAATCCGCACAACAAGAACAATATTGGTACAAATTTGGTTTCCCAGAACGAGCTGAATGAAGAAGGTAATGTAATAAGAAACAAACAATATTGGTTTGAAAAGGGTATTCACAAAATGAAGGCATTGATTTTGATGAAATCTTTGCTCCAGTGGAAAGATTAGAAACTATCAGAATCATTCTTGCTATTGTTGCACAATGAGGTTACAAAATCGCTCAAATGGATGTAAAATCCTCATTTTTAAATGGTGACCTTGATGAGGATGTCTACATTGATCAACCTTGTGGATTTTTTATTGGAAAGGATGAAATTTATGTGTGATGGTTGAAGAAGGATTTTTATGGGCTAAAAGAGTCTATGAGAACTTGGTATTTTAAATTAGAAACTTTCTTAAAGAAGATGATCTTTAAGAAAGGGAGAGTTGACATCAATCTCTACATCAAGAAATGTCAGGATTTTTCCCTGATCGTTATTGTTTATGTTGATGATATTATATTTTCATGAAATTATGAAAGATCATGTGAAAAAATTTCTAAGGAGATGAAGATGTTATTTGAGATGTCCATGCTGGGAGAAATGACGATTGTCTTGGGCTACAAATTTCACAGAAGAAGAAACACATTTTTCTGTCCCAAGAAAAGTATGCTAAGGAACTTCTGAAGAAGTTTGGCATGGAAAATTTGAAACCAGTTTCCACACCAATTTCCATGGGAACCATGTTTTTTAAAGATAGATAAGAAAGGAATATGATCAGAAATAGTTTCAAAAGATGATTGGAAGTCTGTTGTATTTGACTGCCTCAAGACCCGACTTCGTCTATGCTGTCACTCTATGTGAAAGATTTCAGAGTTCTCCTAAAGAATCACATTTGATTGCTGGGAAATGATTTCACAGATACATTAAAGGAACAAATTTTTTTAATCAGGTAGGATGGATCAAGAAATATTTATCTATTTGGTTATTCTTATGCTGATTGGGCAGGAAATGTTGATGATCAAAGATCCACATCTGGTAGAGTTTTATTTTTGGGGAAAGTCGTGTTAGTTGGCATACCAAGAAATAAAATTCAATAACACTTAGCACAGCTGAACCCATGTATGGGGCTACTACTCAAGATGCAACTCAACTAATGTGAATAAAGACTCAGTTAGAAGATCTACTTGTTGATGTAAAGCTATCATTGCTCTTGGGTTGTGATAATCAGAGTGCAATAAATCTTACAAGAAATATAGTACAACATTCTCATTCAAAACACATTGATATAAAGTACAACTTCATCAAAGAGTAGGTGGAGAATAATGAATTGAGGCTGGAGTATGTCCCTACATCTGAACAAGATGCTGATATATTCACAAAACCGTTACTGAAGGAACCATTTTCAAAATTGAGGTTAAACATGGGTGTCCAACCTATTTCTCATCAAGTTTAAGGTACGTGTTCTTGTCCCCTCTCTCGTCTTACCTTTGGATAGTATTGTCAAGGGGGATAATTGTTTCATAAATCTATCCTTATGGGAGCATGCATAAAGGTGGAGTTTTGGGTAATCTATGAATCCAGCAAGTATGTGTGCGAACTATTCTAACTATTTGTTGGTGTGGTTATAGGAAACAATGTTGTTTTCCAGGAATGTCAATGAAGAGAAGAATGCGGAAGTAGAAGCTTTAATATTGATATGAAGAAGGTTGAGGAGGTATTCTCATGAGATTTCAAAGTCACTACTTTTGGACAGCATGGTTTTGGATGTCAATAATTCTTGTTTCCTATAATGAGTTAACTCATATAGGCCTAGAATTGTTGATATGTAATCCATTGCTTAAGGGTACAATGTTCAGTGATTTATGAATCATGGTTGAAAAAAAAATCCAAAGGGGGAGATTGTAGGGACCAAGTTGGATAGATGTGGAAGTAAGAAAAGTTTGATGTTAAAGAGTGTTGTCTTTTATTGTCAGAAATCTTAATCACTTCACTTTGTAAAGGTCTTATTAACCAGATGATGCTTTTCTGATTTGTATTATACAATCATCCCAATTTTAGAGAATTTGTGGTGAAAACCATATGAAGGATAGAGAGAGAGTAAAGAATGTTTTTTGGAAAAACACATTTCAAAATCAGGCTATCAAAAAAATTCAAAGGAAAGAAGAAGGCACACAAGTGGCTGTGCACAAGTGGCGGCGCACAAGTGGTAGTGCACAAGTTCTGTAGAGGCGCGTAAGACATATTTCAAATATAATTATTTCAAAAATAAGGCAAAGGAAAGAATGTGTCGTGCATGTATTGGCATGCAAGTGGTGGGGTGCAAGTGGTGGCGCGCATGTATTGGCGCACAAGTATAAGTGGCACAGAAGTCCTATTTCAAAGATCATCCAATCAAAATATGACAAAGGAAATAAAGTGGAACACAAGTTAGAAAGTTTCATGAAAGTCAAGAGTGTCGCGCAAGTATTGGCGCACAACTCATGGTGCACAAGTGCATCTTGCACACAAAGTCATATTACAACATCATCATATCAAAATATTACAAAGGAAAGAAAGTGTCGTACTAGTGATGGAAGGGAACGCAAGTGATGAAGCGGCCCACATGTGAGGGAGCGGTGTGCAAGTATTGGCACACAATTATAGGTCGCACAAGTCACCAAAATGCCTATAAATATATGACTAGCCTCAGCATTTTTTAAGTCACAATAATTGAGAATTATCATTGAGCTCTGGGCGTGCAAGTAGAGAGTTGGGAGCGCAAGTTAAGTGTTGATTAGATGGCGCAGAAGTTGGGGATGAGCAAGTTGGAGGCATTCAAGTTGGTGATGTATGAGTTGGAGGCATGCAAGGGTTAGTTGGCAAGCATGATGAAAGTAGGTAGCACATCTAAATGGTAGCACACATGTAGGCAGCGCGCAAGAAGAGGCGCACAAGTTGTAGGCACGCAATCATAGCACATGAAAGTGGAAGCTGGCGTGCAAGCTATTTTTCTCTAGGTGTTCCTTCCAGCTTCTGGGTAGGAATGTAAAGAATTTCTTTGAAATATTTGATTTTTGTATGATCATTAAGAAGAACTGATCCATTGTATTACCCAATTTGTGCTAAGAGGTAGCACACACACTATTGGATTGTTTTCAAAGGGTTGCACGAGTGTATGGGTATATCCTACATGTTTTATTCCACATCAAAGGATTGTTTTCTAGTGGATTGTGTGGTATTGGATTGTTCCCATACCATACCAAGGACGCAACTACTCTTTTTGAGTAGTGAACCTTGTAAATCTTCGGTTCTTGTGGTTGTGTGTATTTAGCAGGGAAGAAACTCATTAACCGGAGGCGAAGCCTGTTTCAAAAAGGGGAAACCTAAAAAGAAAAAGATATCACTGATTCACCCCTACCCCTCTTAGTGATACTTGGATCCTAACTGGGAACTTCACTTAGGATATCATTGCTGATTTAATGATTCAAATGATGAATTTTTTTTTATTTTGAATATAAATATACTCAGGGGAAAGAGATTGAAGAATATAAACATATTTTTATGAGTAATGGTTATATTTTTTTTGATGAAGATACAAAAAATGAAATATATATAGATTATTCATTATAATTTCATCATTAATGATTTTAATTAATATATTTAATAGTATTGATGACCTAGAATATTTATTTAATAGAATATTTATTATTTCTTCAAAACACATGATTAAGGGAAAGAAAACATTAATACGATCTTGATGTTTAGGAAAATGATTTTTTGTATGGATAAATATATGATTGGTATGATTATTGTAAATTAGATATTATTGATGACCTCATAATAGATGATATATTTTTTGAAAAGTTGGTTTATGATGATGTTGTTGAAATTTACAAATTTTTTTGATTGAAGTAGTAAATCTAATAATCTATGTTCTGTGTAAGGTATGAATTAAAATGTATTTTTTCCATATCGTTTTATGGTAATTGAAGAAACTACCATGTTTCAAGATAATAAAAGGTGATATTATTCACATAATATGAATGCGATAATCAATATCTACTTTATGATATAAGGGCAATCAATTTTAAGCTGATTTTGATAAACATAGTGTCATTCTTTCTGCTATTTTTGATTTTAATATTTTAAAAGGGGTGAAAAGGATAACCATTTATGAAAGGGATTATATTGAACATTGAATAAGGTTTTAGATAATAATGTTTTATAATTTGATTATTTATTAATATTTGATAACCTATGAAAACCATTTTTTAATGATTATAAAAAAATATAGACAGAGTGAAATACCATTCTATTTATAGATCTTTGGATCAATTTGTACATTAGACCCAAAAAATAACCGATATTTCATATAATAATAGATTAATTGAAAACTGATCAATGCACATCCTATGTTTGAGATTGTTCTTTCTAAATGGTGTGATATCATGTAAGTATATATTCATTTTTAAATTCCTCATCATTAAGAAAAGGGTCTTGAAATAAAATGTTGTCATGTTATTATCATTATTGATGATATCAATGACCTTATTCAAGACTATTTGGTTTATATATTTGTGATTATTATATTTCTATAGAAAATTTTACCTATCACTCTTCATTAGTATTTGGGTGTATGTTTTCAACTATTAGTCAATTTTTTACCTTCCCACCCATGTTATCCAATAAGGAAACCTTATTATTAGTTTCTTTTAGTAAACATTATTTTCATGAAACAATGCTTTCAAAGGAAGTTTTAGAATGTATTTTAATGATTGGGTCTTTATGAATTGAACTTTTTAGAATTAAACCCTTGATGACCCAAACATATTTTACAGTCTAAATATTTTATAATGTTGTAGAATGTAACACCATGAGTTTTTATGAATTTTTTTTTGAATAAAATAATTTTTTTTGATCATTTTCATTGCATTTTACACCAATTTAAGATTTCATTATCTGAAACACTAGGTTTCTATCTCTCCACATGGAACACTATGTTTGGTTTTTGTTACACATAATGTGAGTTTCTTTGATGTCATGTGTTACAAAGATGACCGAGTTTTACTGAACTACACTATACTTTTAATATTATTATTTAATATGATTGTTATTGGCAAGCTATTGGAATGGATGGAACGAATAATATTTTATATTTTAAGAAAAATATAGAGTTTTCACATTTTTATTTGATATGTATCTATTATAAATAATGTAGTAATCATTTTATATAAAAATTAAATTATTTCTAAAAACTATATCTTTTGTAAAAGTTGGGTTAATCATGCTTTGTACGTATAACATAGAATTTAATTTTACCACATTCAAAAAATTTATATGAAAAATTAAAATAAAATTTTGAAGGTGGAGTAATAAAATCATCTTAGGGTGAATTTATAATATTTTTCTAACAACATACATTTTTTTGGTGAATAATGAATAATAATGAATTTTAATAAAAAAATGTTATTTTCATTTAAAGAATTTAAATTGTTAAAAAATATTTTGAATTTATCTAATAGTTACAATACTTCAATTTTAAAAATATCAATCCAATTTAGGACATTTTTATGAATTTCATATTGAAACTGAATATAAAAACATGGTAAAGTTTTGATCATTTTCACTTTGAAACCCACCTTTTTCCTCATATTTGCGAGATTAATTTTAAATTAAATTATTACATGGTGAATAATTAAATTTGAAACAAATAATATTGATATTTCTTAATCAAAGTAAATTATAATGTATAATATGGACAACTAAATTTTTGACCAAAATGATTACTTTAAAATTTAAAATTAATCACAATGATTAGGAAAAAAATGAGTGAACTTAGTTATTAAAAATAGAATATTAGATGTAAGAAAAATACAAAACATATACAATAACCATTTTATAGACATATATCTATCATTGGGACCTTAGTATCTAATTTTATGATTTTTTATGACAATTTTACAAGAATTGGACCTATATTATAAGTAGTAATGAAAAGAAAACTAAAATATACCATTCTTCAATTTGATTCTTATAATTATTTGAGATTTGGAAAATATTACATATGTTTTATTATAAATATTGTTTTTGATTTTGAATGATATTTTTTTCCAAGATAATTTATTTCAAATTTTTAGAGATGATATAATTATACTAAATTATTAATAAATATAAATGAAAATATCATTTAGTTAATTAATAAATATTTCAAATGATTCTAAAAAACTTAAAAGTTATGTAAATTTAATGAATTATTATGTTAAAATTTTTTATAATAATATGTCATGTTTTATATATTTTAATGCAATGTATATGAATTCTAATATTTTTTTGATATTTTTTATCATTTAAATAAAATTAATAATGTCAATATTGACATTAATAAAATTTTATAATAAATTATATTTTATTATTTGATTTTAAATTAATAAAAATAATATATTTTATAAAGTGATATTTGAATATTAACAAATATATAATATGTTATATGCATGTAAAAATGTTTCTATTATAATTAATGTATATACAAGTAAATAGAAAAAGATAGATTCATAGAGTCACGGTTAAAGTAGCATTTTTCATATTAAACACACTTGTGTTATATTTAATTTCCAACGCACATTGTATTTATAAATGATAAATTATAGATATAACATTTCAAATCATTGAGTCCGGATCATCTAATTAGGGTCACTCTAACTTATTCTTAAAGAATAAATTAATTAGGTTAAAAAATTAGTTTACATAACGATGAGACTGAAATGATAAAATATGAAATCATAAGAGTTAGGAACCAAATATTAGAAAATGTAAATAAATTTGTGTTGGTGGTGTTGATAGAAAATATAATCCCTTAAAATATTCAGCTATAAATTTTTCATAATATTTTAGTAATATTGGCCCCCAATAGAAACTACATATAAGTATTCAAAAGAATCTCACCACTCCTCCAATATAAAAGGGCACATACTCTCCCCCATTCTGCACACTTGTCACGCCATTTTTCTCATCGATTAAAACAAAAAATACACTAATCTAAAATCTCATTATAGATTCCACACTTTGGGATGAAATAAAAAATGAAGTTCTTTGGTTTACACTAAATAGAGATACCCAACGATGATGTAATGTTCACCAAAAAATGTTTGGTTTTATTTATTTCACAAATCCATTAAATTATTTTTATATCACGATCATATAATAAACACTGTATCATTTATATAATGATACCTGGATATTATAGGTTTAATTCCTAGTAAATCAAGAACTTCCATCAAATGGGATTTGAAATCATCATTCGTATGTACGCAGACTCCCACCTTATAAACCAATGTCATTTGTTTTTCCATTATAATATTTCAAGAATGGGTATGAATGTGTAAATTATATATATACACATATTATATATATATATATATTATTTATGATTAAATTATTCTCCTAGGTTTACTATTTAACTCATACATTAATGTTGGAGTTGGTGGCCTAGAACTAACTACATTGTACTTTATTCACTAATAAATACTGTATCACATCTTGATTGTTCTTCTGCATGAGAATGCATGTGACAATATCCTAAGGATAGCTATTGCATTAATGAGTCATAGTGGATCCCTGCTATGATGAGAACCTGGAAGTTCCATAACACTGTTATTGAATATTTGTTTTATGGCCGAATGATGTTATTGGAGGGAAACAAATAATACATTACATTAAGGGTGAGGATTCATAAAACATTGAGACACCTTCCCATGGTGGGCGCCCTTCGTAATATCCTGGAGGATATTATGAGAACGAGAACCACCAGTAAGAAATCCACATTTCAATGTGTCATTGGATGTTCCTATCTGTGGGTGTGTGTATTGGTCCTTAGACATTGTGATTAATATTAATGGGTATTACAACTCACACACTTAGATGTATTGAAGAAAATTTTGACAACACACTGCTCTCAGCATGGTAGGATACGTAGGGTGTGTCACAAGTAATACTACATTAATAGATAATGCGAGAAATTATTTGTCCCATATGTTCCATAACGGAAGTAGATATCTCATGACCTTTGATGGAATTGATATTTTCTAAATAAATCCATGGCCATGGTAAGGTATGGGCGAGTTCAATTACTGAATGTCAAATAAATAATAATCAAGTACATGGTTTGATGTCACTAGATTGCAACCCTCTTGATTCAAGATATCGTGACCAAGGGATTATATTACATGGTAATCATTCACATGAGGTGACACGTCAATGCGACATCAACTTCTTTCTTTTGGGTGCCTTGACGCATTGCTAGACATTAATCTTGGACTTTAGGAAAACCTACATAATGACAATGAGAAAGAGGCCTAGAGGGTCACATACTATGTGTGTCCATGTATCTCAGTTAAATATTAATATAAAAAGTTTAATAAAGATTATTCTCGACTGTAGTTTAATAATTATTTAAGGATGTCTAATCGCCTTTATTCTGACACTAGTTTTTCAAGAGAATATATTGTGGATGAAATAATATATATTTATTAGCGAGTAATGCAGTTACATTTATTTAATAAATAAATAGCCATTACTCAAGGACTAATAAATGCGATGGAGGAAATAAAGAAAAATGGAAAATGAAAGTACACGCCGTGTATATTGAATATACATGCCATGTAGTTTTATGGAAAACGAGTACACATCATGTATTAATGATTACACAATGTTTAGATTTTCTAGTTGGGATATTGAGGAAATAATATCATTTTGTTAAATTATATTTATTATAATCAGTGTGGGTGCATGTAATGGAATTAATCATTCAACATGAGTGGTTTTTCAATAAGAGTTAATGAAATAAATAAAACACATAACGCGTTTATTTATTGTCATAACTCTATAACCTCAAACCTGATTATAAATATCCTCACAACCCCAACAATTTTATCCAATCATTGTGAAGAACAATTCTGGAGAGTTCTCTCAAGGCCGAAAGAACTCCTTCCTCCAAGAACACTCTCAAGACCGATAGAGATCCACCACCACTGGATCAAGGCAATCTAAGGTAGACATCACAAGTTAGGTTCTTCCAAGATATCACCTGAATATCCCTTTGACGATGTCTAGAGATACGTGGAGTAGGTGTGGATCACCGCTAGATGAATCCTACACTTGGATTCTATGATGAAACGATTAATCAAAGTGGATCTTGACCAGAGACATCAATGAAGAAAGAATTCCATCAAGGTAATTCTTGTCAATTAATAAAATTCATTATAACCAATATATGATGATCTTATCTCTATGGTTCCGAGACTCCATCTTATTTTTTCGTTCTTCATTATATTCTGAAGATTCGTCATTTTACATCTTGACAGATCTCAGATTGATCATTGTTAACACTAAAATTCATGTTGGGCACTCCCACCAATGCGCTTCTGCTGCGCCCGGAACATACAAGTGGTATCAGAGAATTTATATGATTGATTATAATTATTTAGTTATTCATTGGTGATTTACGCATTTAATAAATTAGTTGTATCAATTCAAGCCAATCGTTCTTTAAAATTTTGAATCTCGATATCTGTTCCTCCCCTCTCATTTCTCGTTCACCTTACAAATTTTTTTTTCTTTTAATTATGATTAAAATAAATTAGTGGAAATCATATGGAGGTGCCAAACATTGCTGTCCGTACAACACCATATTACACAGCATGTATTCGGATGTACACACCGTGTAGTCTAGGCTCAATGAATTGGACTAGTCCGCCAAATCAGGTAGCGTATTGGATCCAATCTTAGTCATTTATGACACCGTGTGTTGACCAGGAACAGGTGGCACATGGTTTCCATATTACACGCCATGTGGTCCATTGAACATGACATATATTCCATTTGGTTGGGATTGGACCGTGTAACCCGTACAAGGCTTTCCTAGCTTGAAACCATGTAATGAAGATACTACGTGATGTGTGTCCAACTGAACATGCCGTGTACTCCAAAAATTTCCAAAGTACATCAACACTCAATGTCCCCAGGCGTATACTTTGGATTGATGGTGAAGAAAGTACACACCATATAGTCGGAACTACACGCTGTGTACTCACCCAAATTATGTAGAATTATTAAAATTTATTATTATATTATACAAACCCTTAAGACGTGTACAATAATGTAGGCATAAAGCTGAGGCAAAACATGTGAAAGGTGTTTTATATATATGTGTTTAATTTAACATCTGTGTGATGAATGGTAATTCACCAGGTTGCCTCAAAGGTACTAGTTACATACAAAGACAATTTTAAAATAATTTATTTGTTTAAAATTATGATGGATGAGAATATCAAGGAAATTTAGAATAGGGTTTATGATAAAAGGATTGATTAATTAAAGATAAATAATTGATTCGAGCGTGATTTATCTTAAACAACAATGATTAAATAATTGAATTCTAGTTTTATTTATACGTAAACATCGTTGCATATATGGATGATCATGTGCTAGACCATGAACTTTGTATGTGAATGGTTACGTTTAATTTATTAATTTAAATTAAATTTATTGGCCTGTGAGCCTTGTACTCATAAATATATAGGGCATACATGCCCAAGGATTCCTTTATGTAAAAATCCTTTTTACCCCTCACCTGCATGTGAGATAAATGAATATTTAATGGATGGAACTCCCAAGATGGTGGAGGCAGCTCATGTTAGGATCCAAGGCGAAACCAATCAAAGGAGATACAATGGAGGACATGTGGAAAGGAGGAGAAATGAACCGGAAAGGTTCAATGTGTTTCTCCCCCAGGTCTCGGGATAGTTTATCAACTGCTAGATATACTAAAAAACAGAACAAGATCACGATTATAACATTTATTTTAGTTCTGTCAGTTGCATGGATTATTTATTATGGCTGTGTTTTCACAATCACACAATTAATGATTTAAATAAGCATGTAAGATGGAACTAAAATAAATACTGATATATGAGAAAATATTATCTTAGACTTTGTTAATCACTTAAGTATATCCCACTTAATATTAACAAGCATGTAATCAAAGATAATAAAATGGAAATTTACGTATAAGGATAAAATCCCTCAAATAAATATTAAGTCGGTATATCCTTCCATATTCTTGTTTAGAATCAAAACCTAGTTCCAATTTCTTGACCAACCCCAGTTGGGGTGCTTTCAATTATTGGGGAATTATAATTCAAGGTTTTGGGTTGACATGACTTGATTCGCATCAATGGTTGACTGCCACAGCAGGACTTGGTGTGACCAAGAGGCAAAGGTTGAAGAAATCCTAAATAAATGCATTTTAGGATTGGGGAGTCCAATCAGCGGATCACGGAGCTTCCAGTTAATGCAGTTGGAATTTGGAATGCCTACATAAAACACATTAAGTTGCTTGACCAACCCTAGTTGGGGTAATGAGAAGGGAAATATGGATCTTTTCCACTAGAATATTCAGGCAACATAATATTCCAAATTCAATGGTGAGGGCTATTGGATTTCGATAAAATAGTGAGAGACTAATGAGTATTAATTTATTTATTTGTCTCAATTTTATAAATAAGTACTAAACCTTTTCTCATATTAATTTGTAGAAACGACAAGAAAAATGACTTCAAACATATCATTGTGAACAATACTCTAGAACGAAAACCTTCACACTGGCACCAATTTCCAAGAGTGGTATAGGCGTTTACGTGTCATCCTTCTCCACAAGAAGAGATTGTGTGTGCTCGAAGAGCCTATTCTTGTTGCACCTAGAAATGAGGCCTGATATGTAGAACTATCTAATTATATGAAACATATGGATGATGCCATAGATGTCCAATTTTTCCGGATATTTTCCATGTCTAATAAACTCTTTAAGAGACATGAAAACATGGCCGCATATAGCATGATGTCTAATCTTAAGGATATCTACCAAGAGAAGGAGAGAAAAGAGAGATATGTGATCACTAACTCTTTGTTTACAACTAAGAATGGAGAGTCTATGCCAGCTGGGCCTCATGTAGTCAAGCTTATTGGCTACATTAAACACCTGGACATATTAGGGATGAAATAACATGATGAGTTGCATACAGATCTTATCATATCATCACTACCCAAGAACTTCTCAAGCAATATTGTCAAATACAACATGAAAAATAACGAGAAGATTCTATCAAAACTTCTGACCTTAATTCCCCAGGTAGATAAAGACATGGGGAATGGCAAACCTGCAGTCCTCATGGTGATTAAGAAAAATAAGGACAAGGAAAAGGGGAAGAATACTTATAAACGGTATGAAACACCCAAGCGATGTCCTTCCAAGAAGGGTAAAATCCAGAGGCAGGGCAATAAATTCGAGGCGATGTGTTTTGGATTTGGAAATCAAGGCCACATGAAGAGGAACTGCACCTAGAAGCATGGGGATGCTAAAGGTGAATTTGTTATTGAGTGTAATCTTTCTATTTCTACACATTGGGTCTTATATCAGCTTGTGGGACTCACATACGTATTGAAATGTAAGAACAATGTATATTTAGAATGATTTCCAGAGGAGAGGTGGATCATTTGGATGCCAAGGATGCAAGGTTAGACACATTGGCCACTGGCGATTACCACCTCTCATTGCTGTCTGGGATGATTTTGGTTTTACATAATTGTTATTATGTGCCTAGTGTTACCAAGAACACAATTTCTGTATCTTGTTTGGGCATGGATGGATTTATTTTTATGTTTGGAAATAAGGGTTGTGTCTTTTATAAGAACAATGTATGTTATGGTATGGAACATTTAAATAATGGTTTGTATGTATTAAATTAAAAAAACCAAGTGATGGAAATCAATACCGAAACAAACTCACAAGACTCATACATCACCGAGTTGTGGCATCACTGTCTCGGTCATGTAAATGAGAATCGCTTGACAAAGCTATACTAAGATGGATATTTAGAGTCTATAGAGATAAAAACACTTGATATATGTCATAGTTTTTTACAGGGTAAAATGACCAAGCCGCCTTTCAATGGATAGAGTGAAAGGGCCACCAATCTTCTAGGATTGGTGCACACTGATGTGTGTGGAACACTTCTAGTAGAATCAAGAGGTTGATTTTCTTACTTCAATAATTTTACTGATTATTGAAGTAGATAAGGATATGTCTAATTAATGAGGTATAAGTCATAGTCCTTCAAGTAATTTAAGTAATTCAAGAATTAATTTGAGAATCCGCTTGGTAAGAAGATAAAGAAACTTCGATCAGATCAAGGTGGAGAATATCTGAACCAAGTGTTCATCAATCGTCTATGGGTGTCTGTGATTCTATCTCAACTCACTCCTCCTTATAAAACACAGTGGAATGGTGTTAGTGAAAGGAATAACCATGACTTGTTGGACATGGTGAGGTTGATGATGAGTCGTATAGATCTTCCAATATCTTTTGGTGGATATTCATTACAAACTGCAACATACACATTAAACTGAGTACGATCTAAAGCAGAAAATGGAATTATATCCGTGTTATGGAATGGAATGAAACCCATATAGTTTCACACACAGGTATTGGTATGCGAGGTGTTTGTTAAGGCCTTCTAAGGAAAAAAATTATCACCATGGGGCACGAAGTGTATCTTTATAGGATATCACAAGGAAACGAAAGGATATTACCTATATAACCCTTCAAACAAGAAAGTGATAGTCACCAGAAAATCCGTACTTGATGAGAGGGAGCACATCCTCAAAAAGGATAGTTGGAGCAATATTGACTTCGATGAAGTTGATGCTCAGGATACATATGAGTTGGTATAGGAACAAGTTCAATAGGTCCCCATGGAAGAGGTTCCAGAAATAGTAGTATTGCATTGGAACTCAAGAGAGGTAAAAAAACCTGAGAGATTTTGTTTCCTTGTCACCGAAGATGGTGAATAATTATTAATGGACAATGATGAACCTCTATCCTAAAAGGAAGCAGTAGAAAGATCTAAAGCTGATACATGGCTAGATGCTATTAATTCTGAGATGGATTCCATGTATTAGAACAAAGTCTAGGTTCTCATCGATGGGCCAGTTGATGTAAGTCCAATTGGATGAAAATGGGTACTCAAGAGAGAACTGGACATGGAAGGTCTAGTTAGCACCTATAATGCAATACTAGAGGCTAAATGATTTATAAAGATTCAAGTAATTGACTATGATGAATCCTTCTCACCAATTTCCATGTTTAAATCTATAAGAATCATACTAGACATAACTACTTACCATGACAATGAGATTTGGAAAATGGATGTCAAAACAACATTCCTTAATGGGAACCTTCAGGAAGGTGTCTATATGATCCAAACGGAAGGGTCTGTGACACCAGTTTATGAAAAACGTTATTTCTAGTTGAATAAATCCATTTATGGATTAATCCAATCATCGAGGTCAAGGAAAATTCGATTTGATAAAGCCATAAAGAATTTGGGTTCATTAAGAATGAATGTGAGCCATGTGTTTACAGGCGGTTTAATTGGAATGCGATCATCATACTAGTAGTATATGTTGACAACATAATTCTTATTGGAAACAATTTACCATTCTTACAGTCAGTTAAGGACTCCTTGAACAAGTGTTTCTCCATGAAGGACTTGGGTGATGTAGCATAAATTCTAGGGATTACAACCATTCATGATAGATCCAAGAGGCTTATTGGACTAAGGCAGGGTACATAAATTAACCAGATAGTAAAATGATTTATTATAGTAAAATCAGAGAGGGGATTATTTCCAGTGTAACATGTCCTACATATTTATAAGAAAATGTGTCCCCAAACACAACATGAGAAAGATAAAATGAGTAATATCCCATACGCTTTAGCTAAAGGATCCATCATTTATGCTACGTTATGTACCAGTCTTGATGTTGCCGATGCACTGAGCATGTTAGGTATATATCATGAAGATTTAAGAGAATAATATTGGACTACTATTAATATTATCCTTAAGTATCTGAGAAGAACTAAGGATATGTTCCTGGTGTATAGAGGAGACGAAGAGCTTGTCATCAAAGGGTATGTTGATGCTAGTTTTTAGACAAATCAGACCGAGCTGAAGTCGTAATCTGGATATGTTTTATGTCTCAATGGAGGAGGTGGGAGCTGGAAGAGTTCAATGTATCCGGTTTTTGTCGATTCTACAGAAGAGTATAAATATATAGAGGCTTCTGATGCAGCCAAAGAAGCTTTCAAGATTCATAACTTTATCTAGGATCATGATGTGGTTCCTAGAAGTAAAGACCTTTTCAGGTTGTACCGTGATAATACTGCATTGGTGGCTCTTGAAAAACAACCAAGGTCACGTCAATGGACAAAGAACATACTCTAGAAGTATCACCTTCTGAGAGATTTATATCAGAGGGGTGAACTTTAATTGAGCAGAGTGTCCATAGAAGAGAACTTGGCGTACCCCATGACTAATGGCCTATCATAGTAGAATCATGAATATCATGTTAGAGCTAGCGCGTTAAAGGTTGTTAGAAGTTGGCTCTAGTCCAACTACGAGTCTGTCGGAGTTGGTGGCCTAGAACCAACTACTTTGTTCTTTATTAATTAGTTAATACCTGTAAAGAACCAAATCTTGATGTGCATGGACATTATATTACTTTTATGGAATAATTAATACATAAAAAAAACATATACATAAGGACCGTAAGAGTTTAGTGTCTTTGGAAACATGGAACGTAATCTTTTAATTGTGGTGAAAGATCTTCAACATCTCTCATAAAGATCTTCCCCTTTTTCTCTTACCGAAAACCATTCTTTTAATCCCGGGGGAAAGAAAACATAAAAAGGGTGAGCTCAAATGATCAGTAAGGGTAATCATGGATAAAATAAAACATACTATATACATTTGTACTTAAAAACATGAACATAACGTTTAAACATCAAAATCTGGAGCAATGACATAAAACATGGAAGTACATAAGGCATAGATCATAATGGAACATAAATCATGATAAAATAGCATGGGAATAAAACATGTAATTTTGGAAACCATTAAGAACATTATATGATTTACATATTAGCCATGGCATTGCTGCCAAGACCATCTTAATGGACAATGTCCCTTTCTGAATCGAGTTCACTACTCGTTCCAGTCCTGTAATATTGAACCAGATTAACTTACCATTCCATCCATGTATATCTCATGAGATATAAATCTTTACCCAATGAATTGTAGGGAGATATAGGTCTCACCCATCTCATAATTAAATCATTCTTACTTGTGCCACAAAATAATCATACACCATTCATAATAACCCAATAAATAAAATGGATTTCATAAACATCATCCCATCATCACATAATCCATATAAAATAAATGGATATCATTTCATAATAAGAAAATTGAAACCATTTAAATCATAGATACATTATACTTGAAACATACACAAATGAAATAATGTCATCTTAGATGAAAAATGATTTTTATAAAACACTTGAAATGAATTCTTAAGGAAAATATCCTTTCTTTTTCAAAATCATTTTATTTTCACAAAATTTCATGAAATTTTAAAAGAAAACGATTTTGTTGAAAATAGTCATGAAATATTTTGGAGTAAGCATCATGAAAATAAGGCTTTATAAAACCGTAAAAATCCGTTCGTGTCGTACAAGTTAAAAAACATTCTTCTTGTACTTTTGCCGGAAAAGTCAAAAAAAGTACCTCGTAACGTAAACAAAAGAAAGATTCCTTACATACCATGTAGTAAAAGTCAAAATGGGTAAAAAGGACATTAAAAATACATTAATTTTTTTATAAAACTTGGACATGGATGATAAATATAAACACAATAAATACATACGTATAAGCAATCTCGGATAAAAATGAGATTTTCAAAATTATCCCTTACCTTAAGGTCTAATATGCTTAGTATGGATCCAAAACTCCTGTATAATGATTTAAATAATGTCATTGACTTATTATTTAATTATATTCATTGTTATAATATCACATATGTTTCACTTACGACTTTATATTACCCATTATTTTGTAAATTCCATGTTAAAGCAGCGTTTTGGGTAAAATCGTTTTATTTATCATACATGTTTGGACTTGTTGTTCTTGATATTATTACTTATAACCTGATTTAATTAATTCTAGAATGTAAAACATGATTTATATGTAATATATATTCAACATATACATACATATATATATATATATATGATAGATCGATAATTGGAATGAAATACACCGTTCATGGAGATGGTAGGCCGTACGTACGCATGAACGTTGTTTTCGTTTCCTTATTGAATTGAAAGGAATTAATTGGATGAAATACATATATATTTATATACATAAATCCAGTATCATTATTATTTCATATATTTCATGATTACTTATTATATATACTTTATAATAATTCATGAATGGTTAATCATTGAGAATGAATCTCATTGCGTCGTGGAGACGGTAGTCCGTACGTACACACGAGCGATGATATCATTCCCATAATTATTGAATTAAATTGGAGAGGATGATACAATATATTAGAATCAGTATGACGTTATAATAACTATGTATTATTTTTATTTACACCATTATACCCATCCAAGTAAGGTGGTGTTGGAAAAACAGATCACACCACGGTGTGGAGACGGTATTCCGTACGTACGCACGCGCGGTGATTTCGTTTTCCATAGGATGAATAGATGGTGAAATAGGGTTGTTTAATAATTATAATAACATATCAGTATATGAGTGATACCGACGTTATTACTTAATAATGAAACAACTAAAGAATAAGAAGTTGAAGAATAAAGAAAATTGAAAGAATCGGTAACAGATATTACCTCTTCTTTGACACGCCTCTTTGAAACCTCCGATTAGATTAATAAAATTGGTCTTTGAAGAAGACCAGGACCTCTAGGATGTTTCTAGGTAAGTTGATAAGGGAAATGGGTAGGGTTTCTCCGAGCTTAAATGCTCAAATTGGTGTGAGGAAGAGCAAGAGGAGGTGCCCTTTTATAAGGGTGGAGAGGGGCACCTTTGGAAATATAATAAATATTAGTTTATATTAAATTTCAACCCCACTTAAAAACATAAAAAAATGACTCAATTATAAGATTAGATGAGATATGGTTTTAATCTCATCATCCAATAAAATTTAGACATGTAGGGAATTTATTTTAAACATTATCAACTTGATTTATCTTTATTTAATCTATTAAATTTTATTTGTGGTAATAAGATTCTAAATTTTAAATTGTTATAAGTAATTACTTATGTGCTGTTAATTATCCATAATTAGATAATTTATGACATTTTAGACTATATAAATTTCATTTTATAATTTTTAAATATTTTTGGGATTTTAAACAATTTAATAATATGTTATTTTTATAAAATAACAATAGTGTCAATTTTGACGCTATCCATTTATTTGAATTTAAATTAAATACACATAAATGATATATTCTAAATAAAATATTTAATAGGTTCCTAACATGTCATAGTAATCTAGAAAATTAGTGGAGTACATTAAATAGTTCATATATTATTTATTTTAATGTTTTTAAAACCATTTATTTGGTATATCTCTTAATAAAATAATTACTACAACATTTTTGTATAATTACTTAATATACTTATTTGTTTCATAAAAATTAAAAATAAAATACAATGATTCATATATATCTATTATCTTTAACAATAATACTTTTACTATAATTTAACATCTTAAAATAACAATATTTAAATTGTTATATTTATTAAATTATGAAGGTTACAACTTTGGCATCATTTAAAATAAAATAATATAAGTGTTATAATCGCTTTTATAAGGCTCCAAATGGTAAAATATTCAACTATTGGATGATTATGTTCTACATTTACATGAATAACAAGTTTTGGTCAAGGTTTTGTGACTTTTATGTTCACTATTAGTTTAATATAAAACATATTCTTGATTTTTCACTAGATAAACAATTTTTGCATCACTATTATGTCACAATTAATGATAATTATTTAATCCCTAAAAATTTTAAATAAATTTATATTATATATATAATTTTATTAGAATTATGGAGACTATTAATGTTCGAAGTTTCATTAATTTTATCACTAAATTAAAATTAATATACTAATAAGATTTAAGAGAGTGACCTGTTGTCACTTTCTTTGGTTTTAATAATAATTAAATTATTTTTATTGTAAAAAGTCCATTAAATGAATCTAATCAGACCCTTAGGTGATATTCGTAGACTTTTATCCATCCAATAGAATTTTTTGGGGTGTTATGGTAATTTTATAATCTTATATTTACCCTTAATTACACGATTTACCTTTAACTATAGTAAATAAAATTTACCGTAGTTACTATTCATAATGCCCAAAAATAAAAAGTAGCTTATTAACATAATTTGGAACCACTGATTCCAAATATGTAATCCATTTTTCGAAATTCAATAAACACTAGTTGAATAAATTAAATTAAAATTAATCCCCTTGTTGATGGAAAATGGGTTTTTCTTTAAAACAATGCAAAATATTGAATTGATTTAACCTACGAATTCAAGGTAAAATCTATGATAATTACATACATTATATTAAATGGTAAATATATATTCTATTTATACTTTAAAATCATTATATATTATAATTTAACCACATAAGTTATTACGATGAAAAAATTTGTTTTTAATTAAAATATAGCGTATTTTTACTATTCATTAAAATATGAAAGTTATCAGAATAATATGAAAAATTTATCCAAGGTAATATTTTATATCCTGATTCCAAAGAATAATTTTATTTAGTAAAATTAAACTTATACTCATATCAAAAAATAGATTTAATGTGGGTGCGCCATTAAAAGGCGGCAAAACTACAATTTTTTAAAAATACTTATTTTACCCGAAAAATTTATTTTGTTCTTATACCTTGTTCTAGAAAATGTGTAAGATGAATGTTATAAAATTCAAAATTTAGTTAATACTATTCAAAACAACTAGTTAATAATAATATTATAATAATATATCGTTGTTTAGTAAAACCCGGTATTGCGTACAACACACGCTATCTAGGAAGGTCGCGATTGCGTGTAATGCAAGCCAAGTTAGGGTTGTGTGTAATGCGGGACTCCTTTGTTGCTGAGTATAACAAAATACATTGAATATATATATACTAAATGTTTCTTAGAATAACTAATATCAAACAAACATGAAATTGTGTGTAACACGATCTAGGATTAGTGTTGCGTATACTACAAGCTAATACGGTGTTGCGTATAGCGGAAGATAATCTTGGTGTATCGTACAACAGAAGATGTAAAAGAAATTAAAAAGAATATATCTTATAAAATCTCGAGTTATTACATTCTACCCCCCTTAAAATGAATTTTTCCCTCAAAATTCGTCAGGGTTATAAATGGATCTCTACTTGAAAGTTTCTTTAATTGAACCCCACATCGTAAAAATGAATACCAAAACTAATATTTAAAAACTAAAGTATGAAACATAACAGTTACCAAAATAAACTAATCAATGGGTTTTCACATAGGAGAACATAGGCGAAAATATGGATATGGAAGAGAAATCTAACCATCATGTTCTGATAGAGAGTGGTAGAAAACATGGCTATGAAAAAACCAACAATAACAAAGCCATAGATTTGTGATGATATAAGGTACCATCTGATTCATCGGATATAAGGTCACTAGGAAATCATTTTTTTGGTTTTCAAGATCATTTCCCTAAAGTTGATGAATTGAAAGAAATACTTACATGATTTTGGTACAATCTCACTGTTGTTCGTGAATTGAACAATTTACACTTCATCCCTTAACGAAATGAAGTTGAATTTGTTATTCGTGATGTGTTATCAGATCATGTGATAAAATCATGGGTCATTCCATTTGTTTCAAACAAAAGGTTAGAAAAAGTTATAAGTCCATCATATGGTTAGAATAATCATATATGGTTCCAAAAATGAACTTATACTTCATATATCATACCGGTTAATAAAATAAAACTAGTTTCTACTAACTAGGGACTTCCTGTAGGCTAGTGGTATGAGATAAAGGCTAGTCTCACTTCGGTTGTGGGTTTGATTCCCACAGCCTCATCTGATGCGATGGGATGTCGCCCATCCTGCAGGTTTTCCTTTTTCTAAAACTACATTACTATAACATCCCATCAATAATATCAAAAAAAACTTCTATCCTTAAACAATACTAACTTATGTACAACATAATACATTCCAATCTTTAGGCTTATCCATAATACTATAGTCCACTCTCATAATATAGTGAAAATGATTACCATATATTTCATATAACAAACATGTTAATACCATCGTTGATCCCCATATATCATAAGATATGTCTTGTTGGTCACATTCCAAACAATTGAAGGCCTTTATCATGTATTCTCTTGAAAAATGAATACCCATTGAATCTTAGTGAAAAAATGAGTGCTTTCAAAAGTTAACTCTTTCCACATACCAAAACCCCAAAATTATTTATACTCAAACCATGATATAACTATTTCCTTATACTAGTCATGATCTCATGAATACTATCAAACATATTATTTTCTCCTTATCCCTTCATTATGCGCATATCATCTTCTTTCCAAAAATATCTCAATCACTTTCCATGGTTACTGAAACCATAAAATTATTGAAAACCACAATAGACCAATACATAAATATTCCAATATTCCACGATACTATATACAACATTATTTTGGAATCCCATTACATAAACACTTAATCATTACCCCACATCATTGTCATATTCAACATCACCAATAGTGATCGCATGTGACTTCCCTTTGTCCTTTGCCTTAAGTGGTTGCTCATGTCGATCAACATTAACCCTTGGATTAGGGAATTGATTATCATAATGCCCCATTTTCTTTCACTTAAATAATTGAAGTGTTGATGGTTTGTTCTCTGCAATCTTTTCTTTATTCACATCATTAGAAACCCTTTTTCCATTACTTCGACACTCAGCTACTCGATGACCTTATTTTCCACACTTAAAACATTTTCTAGTACCATTTAGGAAATCTCCACCATGCTTCATTCCACACTTTGAGCATAAAGAAACATTCATCTTCTTTTCACAAATAATCTGAGATTTCTCCTTGAACTCCATCTTTCGTTTCTTGTCAAAGCCATGAGATGGATATGTTACACCAAATTCCAGTTCTACCTTGATATCACAACACACAATTTCTTCATAGCTACTAAAGTCTCTTATAGATAATTCCCTTCAAAGACTTGGTTTTAAGCCACTGAAAAATCGATCAAGTTTACTTTCAGGTTGGATGATAAAGCCAGATGCATACCTTTCAAGTCTTCTAAAATTTTCTTCGTATATACCAACAGATTCATCATCCTTTTTCATTAGTTCAAGAAACTACTTCTCCATATTTGTTCAAAGAATATGAAGAATGTACTTATTGAAAAATAAGTTCTTGAACTCATCCCATTCCATGGACTCAATTTCATTTCTTGGCCTCATATTCTTGATAAGATTCCACCATTGATCAGATTCACCATCCAAATGATATACTACTAAGATGAATTTATCATGTTCATAACATTAAAGAACTGAAAATATCATTTCAGTGGTACTAATCCATTGTTCGGCATCAAGTGGATCAAAAGACCCACTAAAAGAAGGTGGACGTTGCCTCATGAAGGACTCAATAGAATATTGTTCCCTTATCTGCTCATTTGGATGTCCTGAATGATTCATAACTTGTGTAAGTATAACAATAAAATTTTGAACTCCATCTCCCATAACGTTGGTTTTTTCATGTGGACAATCATTGCATCATCCATTACATTGATCAATATAGTTCTTTCGGGTTCCAACCATCATCAAAAACCCAAAAACAATAGTGTGAGAGTCAAAAATCATGATAGGAAAACAACATAGTAAAGGAGGAGTACCTTCAATATCTAACATCTTAGGTTACTATAATTATAGTACTATAACCTATACTTATACTTTACCTTAGAGAAATCCCTAGACATATCTTATAAATATCTCTAGGGATCTCACTAAAGTTCTTGCATCCTAGTTTCCAGAGGTTGATTAAACCTTTCCTCTGATACCAACTGTAAAGACCCGAATCTTGATGTACATGGACATTACATTACTTTTGAGGAATACTTAATACATAACAAAAAAAGACACATAAGGACCGTAATAGTTTAGTGTATTTGGAAACATGGAACGTAATCTTCTAACTGTGGTGAAAGATCTTCAACATCTCTCAAAAGATCCTCCCCTTTTTTCATACCTAAAACCTTTATTTTAATCCTAGGGGAATGAAAACATAAAAAGGGTGGGCTCAAATACTCATTAAGGGTAAGAATGGATAAAATAAAACATACCATATACATTTGAACTTAAAAACATGAACATAATGTTTAAACATCAAAATCTTGAGCAACGACATAAAACATGGATGTACATAAGGAATAGATCATAATGGAACATAAATCATGATAAAATAGCATGGGGATAAAAAATATAATTGTGGAAACCATTATGCACATGATATGATTTCCATATTAGCCAAGACATTGCTGCCAAGACCATCTTAATGGACAAAGACCCATTCTGAATCGAGTTCACTACTCGTTCCAGTCCTGTAATACTGAATCAGATTAACTTACCATTCCAACCATGTCTATATCATGAGATATAAATCTTTACCCAATGCATTTGAGGGAGATATAGTTCCCACCCATCTCATAATGATACCATTCTTAACTGTGCCACAAAATAATCATACATCATTCATAATAACCCAATAAATAAAATGGGTTTCATAAACATCATCCCATCATCACATAATCCCTATAAAAGAAATAGATATCATTTAATAATAAGAAAAGTGAAACCAATTAAATCATAGAGGCATTATACTTGAAACATAAACATATGAAATAATGTCATCATAGATGAAAAATTATTTTTATAAAACACTTGAAATAAATTCTTGAGGAAAATATCCCTTCTTCTTCAAAATCATTTTCTTTTCAAAAAATGTCATGAAATTTTAAAAGAAAAGGATTTGGTTGAAAATAGTCATGAAATATTTTGGAGGAAGCTTCATGAAAATAAGGATTTATAAAACCATAAAAATCCGTTCGTGCCGTATAAGTTAAAAAAACAGTTTTCTTGTACTTTTTCCAGAAAAGTCAAAAAAGTACCTCGTAACGTAAACAAAAGAAAGATTCCTTACCTACAATGTAGTAAAAGTAAAAAATGGGTAAAAAGGACTTTAAACATACATGAAAACATTTTTATAACCCTTGTACATGGTTGATAAATATAACCCCAGTAAATACTTACGTATAAGCAATCTCGGATAAAAATGAGATTTTCAAAATTATCACTTACCCTAGGTCCAGTATGCTTCACATAGATCCAAACCTTCTATATAATGATTTAAATAATGTCATTGAATTATTAAATAATCATATTCATTGTTATAATATCATATATGTTTCACTTATGAGTCTATATTACCCGTTATTTTTTAAATTCCATGTTAAAGCAGTGTTTTGGGTAAAATCGTTTTATTTATCATACATGTTTGGACATGTTGTTCTTGATATTATTACTTATAACCTGATTTACTTAATTACAGAATGTAAAACATGCTTTATATGTAATATATATTCAGAATATACATATATATATATTATAGATCGATAATTGGAATGAAATACACTGTTCATGGAGACGGTAGGCCGTACGTACACATGAACTTTATTTTTGTTTCCTTATTGAATTGAATGGAATTAATTGGATGACATACATATATATATACATAAATCAAGTATCATTATTATCTCGTATATTTCATGATTAATTATTATATATAATTTATAATTATTCATGAATGGTTAATCATTGAGAATGAATCTCATCGCATCGTGGAGACAGTAGTCCGTACGTACGCATGAGCGATGATATCATTCCCATAATTATTGAATTGAATTGGACAGGATGATACAATATATTAGAATATGTATGATATTATAATAACTATTTATATTTCTTCTTTACACCATTATACCCATACATGTAAGGTGGTGTTGGAAAAACAGATTACACCACAGCGTGGAGACGGTATTATGTACGTACGCACGTGTGGTGATTTCATTTTTCGTAGGATGGATAGATGGTGAAATGGAGTTGTTTAATAATTATAATAAAATATTAGTATATGAGTGATAATGATAATTGTACTTCATAATGAAAAAACTAAAGAAGAATAAGTTGAAGAAGAAAGAAAATTGAAAGAATCGGTAACAGATATTACCTCTTCTTTGACACGCCTCTTTAAAAACTCCTCTTAGGGTACTAAAATTCGTCTTTGAAGAAGACCAAGACCTCTAGGATGTTTCTAGGTAAGTTGATAAGGGAAATGGGGAGGGTTTTTTCGAGCATAAATGCTCAAATTGGTGTGAGGAAGAGAGGGAGGAGGTGGCCTTTTATAAGCGAGGAGAGGGGCACCTTTGGAAATATAATAAATATTAGTTTATATTAAATCCCAAACCCACATAAAAACTTCCAAAAATGACTCAATTCTAATATTAGATGATATAAGGTTCTAATCTCATCATCCAATAAAATCTATACATGCAGGGAATTTATTGTAAACACTATCAACTTGATTTATCCTTATTTAATCTATTAAATTTTATTTGTGGTAATAAGATTTTAAATTTTAAATTGTTTTAAATAATTACTCATATTCTATGAATAATCATAATTTGATAATTTATGACATTTTCGACTATATAAATTTCAATTTATAATTTTTAAATATTTTAGGTATTTTTAAACAATTTAATAATATGATATTTTTATAAAATAACAATAGTGTCAATTTTGACACTATCCATTTATTTGAATTTAAATTAAATCCACACAAATGATATATTCAAAATAAAATATTTTATAGGATCTTAAAATGTCATAGTAATCTAGAAAATTAGTGGAGTACATTAAATAGATCATATAATATATATTTTAATATTTTTAAAACCATTTATTTGGTATATCTCTTAATAAAATAATTAGTACAACATTTTTGTATAATTATTTAATATACTTATTTGTTCCATAAAAATTAAAAATAAAATCCTATGATGCATATATATCAATTATATTTCACAATAATACTTTTACTAGAATTTATCATCTTAAAATAACAATATTTAAAATTTTAAATTTATTAAATTATGAAGGTGACAACTTTGACATCATTTAAAATAAAATAATATAAGTGTCCTAATCGCTATTATAAGGCTCCAAATGGTAAATTATTAGACCATTGGGTTATTATAGTTTAAATTTTCATTATCAATAAGTTTGGGTCTGGGTTCTATGTATTTTATGGTCACTATTAGTTTAATAAAAACTATATTCTTGATTTTTCAGTAGATAATCAATTTCTGCATCACTATTGTGTCACAATTAATGATAATTATTTTATCCCTAAAAATTATAAATAAATTTATATGATGTAGATAATTTTATTAGATTTCTGTATACTATTCATTTTCTATGTTTCATGAATTTTATCACTAAATTAAAATTAATATACTTATAAGATTTAAGAGAGTGACATGTTGTCACTTTCTTTGGTTTTAATAATAATTAAACTAATTTTATTGTAAAAAGTCCATAAAATGAATATAATCTGACTCTTAGGTGATATGGGTCTAATTTTATCCATACAATAGAATTTTGGCAGGTGTTAGGGTAATTTTATAATCTTATATTTACCCTTAATTTCCCGATTTACCTTTAACTACGGTAAATAAAATTTACCATTGTTACTATTTATAATGCCCAAAAATAAAAAGTAGCCTATTAACATAATTTGGACCCAATGATTCCAAATATGGAATCCATTTTTCCAAATTAAATACACAAAAGTTTCATAAATTAAATTAAAATTAATCTCATTGTCGAAAGAGAACAGGTTTTTCTTTAAAGCATTGCAAATGATTGAATTGATTTAACCTATAAATTCAAGGTAAAATCTATGCTAATGACAGAAATTATATTAAATGGTAAGAATATATTCTATTTATACTTTAAATGCATTAAATATTAAAATTTAACCACATAAGTTATTACAATGAAAAAAGTTGTTTTTAATTAAAATATAGCGTGTTTTTACTATTCATTAAAATATGAAATTTATCAGAATAATATGAAAAATCTATCTGAGGTAAAATTTTATATCCTGATTCCAAAGAATAATTTTATTTTGTAAAATTGAACTTACAAACATGTAAGAAACTAGATTTAACGTGGGTGCGCCATTAAAAGGCGATAAAACTGCATTTTTTGAAAAATACTTATTTTCCTTAAAAATTTATTTTGTTCTTATACCTTATTCTAGAAAATGTGTATGATGAATGTTATAAAATTAAAAATTTAGTTAATACTATTCATAATGGCTAGTTCATAAAAATATTATAATAATATATGGTTGTTTAGTAAAAACCGGTATTGCATACAACACACACTATCGAGGAAGGTCGCGATTGCGTGTAATGCAAGCCCTGTCAGGGTTGTGTGTAATGCGAGACTCCTTTTTTTTCTGCATATAAAAAATACATTGAATATATATATATATATACTCAATGTTTCGTAGAATAACTACAATAAAAAAACATTAAATTGTGTGTAACACGATCCAGGATTAGTGTTCCGTATATTGCAAGCTAATACGGTGTTGTGTATAGCGCAAGATAATCATGCTGTATCGTACAACAGAAGATATGAAAGAAATTAAAAAGAATATATCTTATAAAATCTCAGGTTATTACAATACCATATCACATCTTGATTGTTCTTTTGTGTGATAATGCATGTTATAATGTCCTAAGGATAACTGTTTCATTAAATGGTCATAGAGGATCCCTACTATGATGTGAACTCGGAAGTGCCATAAAAATATTCTTGAATATATTTTCTATGGCTGGATGATGTTATTTGGGGGATACAAATAGTACATTCCATTAGGGGTGGGGACTCATAAAACGTTGTGGCACCTTCTCATGGTGTACTCTAATGGTAATATCCAGGTAGATATTATGAGAATGAGAATAGCCAGTAAGAAATCCACATTTCATTACATCATTGGATGTTCCTTTCTGCGGACATGTGTATTGGTCCTTATAAATTATGATTATTATTAATGGGTATTACAACTCGCGCACTTAGATGTATCGACGAAAAATGTGACACAACACTGTTCACAGTGAGGTAGGATATATTGGGTGCCTCATGGGTAATACTGGATTAATAGATATTGTGAGAAAGGATTTATCCCTTCTTTTCCATAATAGATGTAGATATCTCAGGCCCTTTGACAGAATTGATATAGCCTAAATAAATCCATGGTCAAGGTAAGGTATGAGAGAGTTCAATTCCGAAAATTCAATGAAAGAACAATCGATCACATAGGTTGATGGAACTAGCATGAAACCTGCTTGATTCGAGATATCATGACAAAGGGATTATATTACATGGTAAGTGTTCATATGAGGTGACACGTCAATGTGGTGTCAACCTCTTTCTCTTGGGTTCCTTGTCCCATCTGTAGTACAGTAATCTTGGACATTAGGCAAGCTTGCTTAATGCCAACGAGAAAGAGGCCTAGAGGGTAACACACTATGTGTGTCCATATATCTCACTTAAATTTTAATTTAACATGTTAAATAAATATTATTCTTGAATGTTGATTAATAATTATTTAAGGATTCCTGATTGCATTTATTTCGAGACTAGTTATTCGAGAGAATATATTGTGGGTGAAATAATATATATTTATTAGCGATTAATGTAGTTACATTTATTTAAGAAATAAATAGCCATTACTCAAGGACTAATAAATGTGGTGGATGAAATATATAAAAATGGAAAATTAAAGTACACATCATGTATATTGAATATAAACGACATGTATTTTTATGGAAAATGAGTACACACCATGTATTAATGATTACATGATGTTTTTTTTACAGTCAGGATTTTGAGGAAATAATATCGTTTTATTAAATGATATTTATTATAATCAGTATGGGTTCATGTCAAGGAACAAATCATTAAACATGGGGGGTTTTCAATAAGATATGATGAAGTAAATAAAATGCATAATGCGTTTATTTATTTTCATAACTCTATTACCTCAAACCTGATTATAAATATCCTCAAAACCCCAACACTTTTTCCCAATCATTATGAAAAACAATTCTGAAGAGTTCTATCAAGGCCGAAAGAAATCCTTGTTCCAATAACGCTCTCAATACTGAGGTAGATCCACCAACACCAGATCAAGGTGATGATAGGCAGACATCACAAGCAAAGGTTCTTCTGCTCTATCACCCAGATAACCCTTCGGAGACCTCCATAGATACGTTGAGCATGTGTGGATCACTACTAGAGGAATCCAACAATTGGATTCTACAATGTAATAAAGGATGAAACTGGATCATGAATAGATACATCAAAAAAGAAATAATTCCATAAATGCAATTTTTGTCAATTAATTAAATTAATTATATCCAACATATGATGATCCTATCTCTATTGTTTCAGGACTCCCTCTTTTGTTTTTCATTCTTCGTTCTATTTCAAAGATCCGAAGTTTTACATCACGATAGATCTCACATTGATAGTTTTTAATGCTAAAATTAAGGTTGGGAACTCCCACCAATGTTCTTCTACTATGCACGGAACCTAAAATTAATTATTTAATTTTTTGGGGAATAATATATTGTCGTTTCTATCTACAAATGACTACTACCTTGCAAAGTGATGCGATTCATTCATGATTTACATGGAATGTATTAAGGTTATGTTTAATAGAAATACGTGATCTATATAACATAAAAATTACAATTGAATGATAAAAAAATACATATATATAATTTACCTTTTTCTTTTAATACGATAACGAAATAGAAATAGTGGTCATTATTTGGTAAGGCCTGCAGTCTCCATGAATGGTGTATTTCATTTCCTATCACTAAAATTAAATGATTTAAAAAAACTAATATGTAATTAATATATAATTTATTAATATCATCTTTATCATTCATTATCTATTTAAACCCTGAATTAATTAAGAGGATCATGAATAACAAGTTAAAAAATTAATGAAAAACAAATCTTTAATTAGTCAAAAACATAAATTTGACACATAATATTAAATAAATGGGTAGTGTAAAGTCAAAAGTAAATAATTCATGGTATTATAGATATAAATATTCTTCATCGATATATTTATAATTAAATTATATTTATTATACTGGAGATTTTAGTTACCTTGAAGAGAGTCAGGACTTATCGTAAGGGCCTTCGGTCTCACTTTTTAATTTTGGGAGACACAATCTATAATCAACAAATAATTATTATCTGTCATTTATATAATTAAAAATAATTTATTATATGATTATTATCATAAAATTTATTTGTATTAAAACTCCATTTTTAATATCTCACTTTTATGAGGATTATTGTTTAAAAGTTAACAAATTGGTAATAGAATGTTGTCTAAATTTTCATTCTTTGAGACAAATGTTATGTTACGCATCAATATTATTCTAGGAGGATTGTGTTATAACCCATTGACATGTATTATAATGAATATTATAATTTTAATGATATTTCATGATTAATTTATTCTCTATATTTCATGTATATTTTGTTTTAATGTAACCAATGTGATAAGAGTTTATTGCTATAATGTCATCAGTTATTAGGATTATTTATGATCATGCTTCCATTGATGAAATATTATGATCTATATCTCAATATGTATCATGAATATTACTATCCTAGGGTTATTCATGATATATTAATGTAATGGTAAAATTTTCCCACTCATTGTCAAATAAGATAATTAAGAAAATGTTTTTATAAAAATGTTTCATTATTTCTCAATTCGACTGAATTTTTTTATTAACCGGGATTGCTAAAAAAATCAAAAATATTTTCATATTCTCTATTGTATTTTAATTTTCAATTATACCAATGTTTTTCCATTTTGAAAAAATTGATTTAAAAGAAATCTTCTTCTCATTTTCAAATCAATGTCGTTTTGACGTATACTTACAATGTGAAATAAATCATTTTAATGTATATGTCAGGTAAAAAAATATCCAATGTCATTATAACAACCAAAAATTAATCAATGGAAACTTCCTTATTATATTATAATTCACACAAAACACTTATAGAATAAAATAAAAAATGTATAAATAAAAATTTAATGATATTTGAGGTATTTCATGAAGTTAATGAACTTGTACCAATGGGAATGTAACTTGACCATATGAATAATTATATGACACTGATGAATAGTAAACCAACCAATAGAATAGTAACCTTACCCATGAACATATAAATAAAATTTAAGCATCATATAAATGGTAATATGATATAATTATATCATATTATAATTAAATAATTGTATTATGAATTATTAATTAAGTGTTGGTGTTTTTATAAGACATAAATATTTAATTATAATTTTATACTTAATAAAGTGATATAAAATAAAATTTATTTGCATAAAAGGTATTTAAAAATTTCTATTTTTTGTCATATGATTATAAGATAATTTTATGTTTCCTTAATTAATTTTTCCATGTTTTATAAAATCTATTATAATTTAAAAATATATATTTTCTATGTAAATGATGAATTTAATTATAAACTAAATATATCATTCATAAAAAATTATTTTCATAAAACAGAGTTCATTTTAAATTATACATTAAAATACGATAGGGTGAATATCTGAGATTTTTCTAAAATACATTAATTTTAGGTGAATAATAAAATATGCTAATTTATAGTATTTATACATTACAATTTAAATACACTATTACCCAAGTCATGGATAATATAGGAACCATAACCTCAATATACCCTTAATTATTTTTATGATTTAGTAATAATTGTCAATCTATACATTGTATTATCCCCCAATAATAAACTAATGAATAAAATAATGAGAAAACACCCCTTTAAATACCACCCTCACCACTTATTCTCCTCACACCATCTAAAAATTGATCATAGTATATATTATTTCCGATAATATTCCCAAGAACCTCCCCCATATTAGGGTGATCTTGGTCTAATCATAAGACCATAACCTTTTTTCAAAGGAGCATCTCAAAGAGAAGGAATCAATAGGACAATCAACTTTCTTTTCTTTTAATTTCTTGGCAAGTTGCTTTATTAAGTTACTTTCTCCACATCTCCTATAATCTCAGTGGAGTGATAAATATAATATGTTTCATATACTTGAATATTATTAATCTAATTGAATTATCCATCATCAAAACACTTCTCATTTCCCTTTTATTCTTAAAACTATGGCATCGTCCATGAGGTGTTGATTCAACATCTTCGAGGATGACATGTTTTCATTTCCCATTTAAACATTTAAAGATGTTCATGAGACCAATGAGTGGTTAAAAATTATTATAAGGAATATTTTAAACCCTTATTAAGTTTTGTAAGTAACATATTTTCATAATACTATATGTTAAAGTGAAGAGAGTTCATTGTGATAAAAACCCATTGTAATAACGTAAACTATTATAACTAAAGTCATATCTTATGATTAATCCTCATAAAATATAACCAAATGATATATATAACCATTTAAAATTTCGGATGATCATTAATAATATATAATTTCAATTCTGGGGAATTATTCTAATTCCACACGAATTTCCATACTTATATACAAGTGAACCGATAAGGAAATTCAAGAAATAAACACTACATAACGATGAAATTGAACCCCAGAACTCATTAAATATCATATAAATAAGATTATTAAAAAATATTGATTAAAATTCATATATTAAAGGATATATAGTTTTAAATTAACCAATTTACTTTGATTATCCATGATATTAAAGTAATTAATGCATTCAGACATAAAATAAGAGAAATTCTCAAACCCAACCCTCTTTCTTTCGGTTATCCCTCATTCAGTACATTTCTAGAATAGATTTTCCTTGAATGGTCCATACATTTAATTTCAATTTCATTCCATTTTATTTTCTAGTATATAAATGTTCACAATATTATTTTATGATAAATTCCTTGATTTTTCAAAAATAAACCTTCTTTTCCAAAATAAATCTTTTATTTCTCCTTAGATTGTTTATTCCTCACACAATATTGATTATTATTATACCAAGTATGGTATTTACTCTTTAAATTTGGACCCCTAATTTTATTCAATAAATTTTCATATATGGAATGAAACCCATTCCTTTCTATGGTTTATTTTAGGTCTATGATTTTTATATGTTCCATGTGACATGCATGGTATTTTTAATGATATAATTTGAAGGATACACTAAGAATTATATAGTGCATGAATATTTTATAATATGATTGGTGTTTCTAGAATTTTATATAACTCCAATGAATTGGGTAATGTGATGAAACTCATGATGTAAAGTGAAAATTGTTGGAACATGATTCTAAATTTGTTCACAACTACGTGTGGTATTTGAACACTAAGTCATGATGTTTAGTTTTTATACACTTTCCAATTCCGTGAATTTATATTATGTTTCCTTTCATGATTATTGTTATCATCCTTTTCATATATTTTTATGATGAGGATTATTCTATACCATTTTTCATGTCTCTTATTCATTCCCTTACTGGTGATTTAGCTCAACCCTTTTTGATGTATATCCTTAGGTGAATACTTGTACTAAGGAGAACACGAGGGACAATAAGAAGATCGAGGAGATTTAATTAAATAAATGTTTATGTTTTATTATATAAAAGTAATATAGGTTCCAAATTTTCCGGTAATGCTAAAACTTTTTATCCTGGTTATGTAATTCATTAATGTTTACTATCTTTGAACTAGTTTAATAGTTTTGTAAGAAAATGAAGGGTTTCTATATTTGGTATAAGATCACGACATAGTTAATTTATGGATTATGAATTGGGAACCTTAGTGAAACCCCATATTATGAGACTATGTATAAGTAATCACCAAAGAATCTTTGATTTATAAGAATTTAAAAGATAGGCATCCCAAAAGATATGTCGTTATACATAATTGTACAAAGAATTAAATTATATATTCATGACTCATTGACTTATCTTTTGTTCTAAAATTTTCAGTTATAGAAAATAGTGGTTAGTTGGTGAGACCTAGCTAAAATCCCAAGTGAGGGATAATGTAGTAATTTCTCAAATGACATACCAATGCTTTGGGAGCCAGAGTTCTAAATTTCATGGAGATACATTCCCAACTATCTCATGATATGAACAGTTACCTGACTAATATGGAACACCCTCCTTCACCTAAGAGAAATAAACTAGCTATCAATTCTTTTATTCGACAATGACCACTGACATTTACTGGATCATATGATCAACTAGTCCAAGAATAGTTGGTCAACTCAATGGAGAAGATATTTTCTATACATTTCTATTCTAAAATGGAGAGGGTGAATGTGGATATTTATCATCAAGATAGAGGGGATTAAAAATTATGGTAATTGATTAAGAACACTAAGATGATGGATAAAATTGAAGATATGGAGCGGTAAAACATTATTTTAATTCTTCTCAAAATGTATTCCCTTTATCAAATCATACAAAGATGGAGAGAGAGTTCATAAAGTTGAAAAAAAATAACGTTGAATATGTCATGGGATATGAAGAAAATTTCCCCAGGCTTAAAAGGTATTCTTCATGATTTGTTATTAATGATGATAAAAAAATTGATAGATTATTTAGTGTTTTAAAACCACAATGTCAAAACACTATATCAATTCAATTCAATGAGATTTATGAAGAATGTGTACGATGTTATCTCATATTGGATATAGATATTAGGGAATGGACCCATGTCTGTGGTGATAAGAAAATAAATATGTAGTTTCCAGAAGGAGGATCTAATGAGAATGGTGGAAAGAAAAATCTTCTACCAACATGTTAAAAAATGTGGTAAGAAACATCATGGGAATTTCCCCTAAGGGATAGGGAAATTATAAAAGTGTGGGAGTTAAGGCCAATGAGATCATCAATTTATAAGAGAAAAAAGGAAGCATGAAAATGTGGTGCAGGAAAGGAGACAACCACCTAGGTTTCAATGATATAACTATTGAGAAGAATGTAACTATGTGTGATAGTGTGCTAAACCTCATGTCCTCGAAAGTAATAAACATCATTAACCAAAAAAACCAAAGGAGAAAGAGAATTTTATTCCACCACCATTACTACAGTGGATCCTAATAATGCTATGGGGATAGGTATACTTGTTATTGTTCATGAATATAGATCATACTGTTTAATTTTGGTTCAATGAATTTTTTCATATCTAGAAAGTTTTAATAAATATTCAAACACCACCTCAATATAGATGTTTTGAGTTATCTATGAGAACAGAGAATTGGGAAATATTTCATCCAAGGTATATAAATCCTCTCCATTAAATGTTTATTGACTAGAAAACACAATAAATATTTTCTTACATCCTTTGGTGGAATTTGATGCAATTTGAGGCATAGATTGCATAACATTATACAAATCCAACATCAATTGTTGGGAAATGCAGATCACTCTTCACATCGAGATGCATCCTACAATTTTGTACATGTGTAAGGAGGAGGATGAATCTTCTCCATATCCATCATATCATGTGTGTATATTATTTCATTATGAGAATGAATATCTACATCAAATGATTTATATGAGGTAAGGAATTTGGATCAAAGACATTCCAATTTTGAGGGACTAAATTGATGTGTTCCCTAATGAATTTCATGGTCTTCCTCCAGACTAAGAGGTTTATTTCCCATTTGAAATTACTACTAGATCTACACCTATAACAAAAAACCTTATACAATGGTCAAAATTTATTTAAAATAAATAAATAATAAGTTACAAGATAATATAGAAAAGGAATTTATATGCCCATTTTCTTCACCATAGATCCCACTATTCCTCTTCATCATGAAGAATGATGGATCAATTCACCTCTGAATGCAATATTGTGAGCTAAAAAATCACTATAATGAAAAATTATCCCCTTCCATAGATAGTTGAATTATTAAATAAACTATATGGTTCCAGGGGTCCTTTGGTTTTTATATCACTAATTAATAGTGGGGAAGAAATATACTCCCAAGACTTCCTTTCAAACAAGGTATAGACAATCTGATTTCATTGTGATGCCCTTTTAACCCACTAATTCTACATCAATATTAATGGACATAATGAACATATTCCTTAGAAATTACCTAGAAACAATTATGATAGAATTAATTTTGAATATTATGATATACTCAAAGAAAAAGGATGAATAAAAATAGTATTTTAATACTATTATAAATACATTGAGAAGTGATAAAATTTATTAAAAGTAAAAAAAATTCTTTTAGAGGGAGGAAGTATCAGTTATGGGGCTTGTTTTCACCTTCTAAGGAATATATGTGTACCATTCAAAGATAATGGCAATAATAGAGTGTCCAATTCCAACTTCTATAACAAAGACATGTAGTTTCATTTTTATATCTAGGTAATATCGGTGAATTTTAAAGTACATATCATGATTTTAAAATTCATTAATAAATAAGACTCAGAAGGGTGAATTTTTTTACCTTATTAGTGAATGTGACGACTACTTAAAAGAGTAAAAAATGAGGCTTATCATTGTTCTAGTATTCACACTTCTGACAATTTGTGGACTCTTTATAGTATATAATGATTTTTCTTAAAAGGACTTATGAAATGAGTTTATGTAAAATGATAATGTGATATCCAATTCCTCAATGTAGTTAAAATTTTATGATAAAAACTATCCTATGCCTGATTTAGTGTTATAAATTATGACCTCTTCATTGAAAATATCGAGGAATTTTCCATATGGGTAGAAGTGTGAAATATATACTAATAATAAGAGAACAAACCTTACATTCAAAAAAAATTATCTTAATATTAAATTGGGAAGATGGTTATTTCTCATCAAGGATTACAAGTGCTAAATTCAATACCATCATAATATGGTGAGTAAAATGGCATATGCTCTACATAGAAAGGATCCAAAAAAAATATCAATGATGAGGATTGATAAGGTTCTAATCATATTATATTTTCATAGGATGGACATGGGAATCATTACAGATGAAGCATTATAAAACCTTTCTCAAATGTTCTCTTAAATGTCCCTTACAAATAAAATAGATGATTCTCAATGATATAATGTTAAAATTCTAAAGAATTTGAAATATATGAGATATGAAAAAACTCAGAGTTTAAAATTGATGAGAAATGAGTTGTAATATTTGGGTCATGATTTTGTGTACCATAAAATATATTGCTAAAGAAAGATCTTATTAATGATTTTCATAGCTCAACCATATCTATTCACCAAGGGATCTTAATCATATATCGAGATATATGAGAGAATGATTAGTGAAAAATATGAATAATGAGAACACTGAAAATACATCACAATTCCTAGTATATAAGAAGGTTAATGATACAAGAAAAAATTATAAGGGGATAATGAAACCATTAAATATACCAACATGGAAATGGGAAAATGTGAACAACGAATTTGTCACTGTAATTCTGAGGACATCCATAATAAAAAACCCTATATGTTATATTGTGGATCATCTTACATTGACAACTCACTTTATCACAATTAGATATAACTTCTCAATACAAAAACTTATATGGGTTTAAATTAGAGAAGTAGTGAGGTTTCATGGAGTGCCACTATCGATTGTATCTAATCATTACCCAAGATTATGCTACAAGTTGTGGAATATTCTCCATCATGATCTATATAATTAGAGGAACTTTAGTATGGATTATAATCCTCAAGTTGATTTCCAATATATATTAACTATTTAGACACTTGAAGACATGTTGAGGGAATGTTCTATGGATTCCCAAGGATAATGGGACCAAAAACCTCCCCTAGTTGAGTTCTGTTACAACAATAGTTTTCACTCAGTCATCCAAATAGCCTCACATGAATCTATCTATGGTAAAAGGATTAAAAAACCATCTGGCTGGGATGAAGTCAGTGAATGTAAGCTTCTTCAACCATAAATGGTAGAGAAAATGGTGAAAATAGGGAAAACTAGTTAATAGTACATTAAGGAAGCCCAATGTTGAAAAAAGAGCGATGCTGATAAACCCCGATGAGACCTTGAGTTTATGTTTAGAGACATGGAATTTCTCTATATATCTCTACTGAATAGGATCAAGAGACTTGGGAAGAACAAAATGTTGAGCATTGTGTAAATCATACCCTAAGATATTCTTGTTTGTGTTAGAGATGTGGCCTATCTAATAGCACTTCCAAAAAACATGTCTCCAGTACATGATGTATTTCATGTATCCATCTTGAATAAGTAAATATAGGATCCCCCCATACATTTTGAATATAGAGGTCATATTGTAGGAAGATGATCTTTCTTACAAGGATATGATAATGAAGATCATGGACTATAGAGATAAATTTATATGGAGAAACACTACATTCCTGGTCAAAGTATAATGGCATAACCATATATATGAAGAGGAAACAGGGGAACTGGAGGAATTGATGAAGGATAATTATCCTCACATGTTTTCATGATATTATGTAAAATGAAATTTCGAGGGTCAAATTTCATAAGGGGGGAAGAATGTATCATCCCAAAAATTTTATCCACAGAAATTCCCTTATAATAATATAAATCACATAAAATGACTTAGATAACACAAAAAAATCTTTATAAATTAACAATTAAATCTATAATACGAATTCTAGATATTAAAGAACATTCACCAATGGAATTCTAACATGAACTTTGGCATAATAATAGGACCCTTATGGATAGAAAACTATCCAATAGAATAGTAACATCACACATAAAGTTATACATAAAATTTAAGAATCTTATAAATGGTAATTTGATATAATAATATCTTAGTACAAGTAAATAAATTTATTAGAAATTATTAATTCGGTTTTTGTGCCATATATATTTAATTACTATTTTAAAATTAATATATTGATATAAAAAAATTTATTTTCATAATTTTTTTATAAATTATTATTTTGTTGTCTTATTATTATAAAATAATTTAACAGGACCTTAATTAATTTTTCAATGTTCTATAAAATCAATTATGATTTTAAAATATTTATTTTCAGAGTAAATGATTATTTTAATTAAAAATTAATTTCAAATATATATAAACTAAATTTTATATAATGGTCATTATTTTTGAATTATACATATAGAAAAATATTTAGGTTAATTTCATTGGGATTTTTTCTAAAAAACATGAATTGTTTTTGAATATTAATATACGGTTTTTACGGTATATATACAATATCAAATAAATACACTATTCTTTGAGCCATGGATGATTTAAGCACTATAATCTAGAAGCTTCCTTAATTATTTTAATATATTTAGTTATAATGATCAATCTATTCATTTTCATGAGACAAAATTATAAACTAATGAAAAAAATAAAGAGAAAACACCCCTCTCCTCCTCTATAAGTACCACCCCTCACCAACACTTTTATTAAATCATTCATATATTTTAGGCTTTCCCAAATTCTATCAAATCCTTATATCAATCTCGTCCCCCATTTCTCAGAGGTCTGGGTCCTATTCAAAGACCAAATTCTTTTCCCTATGGCAATTATAAAGGGGAAGGATTCAAGGGGTAAATCATATTTTTTTCATTTAAATTCATTTTAAGTTATTTTATTTTATAATTCTCTCCCCACCTTCCCTCATCCAAATAGAATGATAATACTTGTCAATTACATATATTGGAATTTTATTTTTCTAATGGAATGACCCATAATCAACCCCTTATCATCTCCCATTTATTGTAAAAATAAAATCATTGTCTATGAGGTGTTTATTTATCTAGTCCAAGGATGACATGTTTTAATTTTCCCTTAATTCCATTATGGCTGGTCATGAAACCATTTTAATGGTTAAAATGGGAAATTATTTCTATTTTAAATCCATTTCTATGTTCTGTAAGTATCATATTTACATAATACTAAATGATAAAATAAAAAGAGTTCACTCTGACCAAAAACTATTATAATAATCTAATTATTTATCCCTAATGTCTTGTATTATGATTCATCCTATTAACATATAACTGAATGATATATATAACCTTCTAAACAGATTAATGATCAATAAAAATTGATAATTTCAAATCTAGATAATCATTTAAATTGTACAGTAATATCCATAATTATATACAAGCGAACTGACTATTAAAACTAAGGAAAAGAACACTCCCAAACGTTTGATGAATCTTATACCAAGTTTGATATTATCTCATTAACAATGTTACTCCAATTTTAATTCATGAAATTTATATATATGAAATAAAACACATTCCTTTCCATGAGTTATTTTTTGTTAATTATTGAAAATAGTTCTATGTGGCTATTATGATAATGTAAATGTTATGTTTTGATGAGTAAAAATAAAATCAAATATAATATATAAATTTTGTGATTTTACAAGTGATCACATCAATAAATACAACTCCAATTAATTGGGTAATGTAATGAATATAATGAGATAGAGTGAAATATTCATGAAAATGATGCTATCTTCGTTCATAACATTTTGTGGTATTTGAAAACTATGAGATGATGTTACATTTTTATGCATTTCAAAATTCCATGATTTATCTACTATTTCCATTCATGATTATAGAAATTAAACTTCTCTTATATTACTATTATTATTGTTATTCCCACTCATGATTCATATCTTATATTCATCCTCTTACTCGGATTATAACTCATCCAATTTTTGATGTATATCCTCAAGTGAATACTTTTAATAAGGTGAACATGAGGGCCAAAAAGAATCTAGAGAATAAGGAATTAAATAAATGTTTGTGTTTTATTATATAAATTTTTTGTATAGTATGAATTTTCTAGAGACACCAAAATCTTTGGATCATAGTTATGTAATGCGTTAGTGTTGTTTATCATTAAAATGTCGTAACAGTTTTGTAAGAAAATCAATGTTTTTTATAGTCATTACCACATTCTTCAATGAAACATCAATTATATGATATAACAAATATTTTTAAAAAACTATTTTTTAAAATATTTTCGAATAGTTTTTATTTTAAAATAATTTTCAAATATTGTAATTTTGAAAAACAATATTGTTTTAAATGGCTTTAAAATAAATTTTAGGGATTACTTTATAGATTTTCAAATGTTATTATCAATGAAAAACAATTTTAAAAATTTTTATATCTTGAAATTTATTTAAATGATTTCAAAATATTACTTTTTGATTTTATAATATTTTATTTTCAGTGAAAATGATTTTAAAAATAATATATATATATATATATATATATATATATATTATTTTAAATTAATTTCAATTCTTCCATTATAATTTTCCCAGGATATTTTTTATTTACTGTTTTTCTAATGGATTCATGTTTTAAAAAGAATTTATATTTTATAAAAGTATATTTTTCACATGAAATTATTTAAATGAATTTTCAATGCATTTCTTATTTTTTTCAAATGTTATTTTTGGATAAAATTATTCAAATTTGTTTTTATCAAAGTTATTTTCAATGAAAGGCCATATTCACTAATAAATGACCATGTGATATTTTAATATAAATTTCTATACATGATGATATTAATTGATATAATTTATGATTTTCAAGGATATGATCGATGGATACCATTATTATTCTCTCATTGAATGTTTTGTGTTTAATATGAATCCTTTTTAAGAAACCTCTTTCTCTTCCAAGGGTTATACCATGAAATTTCTTATGAAAGCCACGTACATTATAAATTTATTTTATGATGAAATTATTATTAATAATGTATATTTTCCATAGGTTATTATATGATAAAAAAATTTATGAAACACATTTCATTGCATGGGTAATGATATGATGTTTATAAAACACATATCTTTTTATGGGTCATGATATAAAGAATGTTTTATTATCTCATGGAAAAAAATTTATGGTTTAAATATGTGAAGGGTGGGACATATATCTCACTCCAAATTATTATTTCAATATATATATATCAAATTATATAGAATTGGATGGAATTATAGTGATATTATTTTTATAAGGGACTATCTTCATTAAAATGGTCTTGGGAGTAGACCTTGATTATAAATATGGTCTTGGGAATGAACCTTGACTCTTAATATGGTTTGATAAGTGAACCCATTCCATTAATACATCCCTGTTAGTAATACTTCACTAAAATGGAAATAGCTTTATTTTTTTAAGTGTATTAAACAATTCTATGTCATATTCTTATGTTATAATCTCATGGATTCTTCTCTCGATTTCCTTGTGATTCATGTAATATGTTCTATAAATATTTATGCCATGAGATATATGTATGGTTTTTTATATGTTGGGTATACTCTACAAATTATATAAGCATGTTCTCAAAGACTTATTTTCATGTTATTCCTATGTATCTCCTTCATTAACCATTATAGGTCATCTAAGATGACCTTTTTTTTCTCCTTGTTATGAAGAATGTTTTTATGTTGTAGTTATTTTAGGGAATATCATTTTGGGAAATATTTAAGATCATTAACCTAAATAGAATATTGTAATCCATTTCTCCAAAAGCACTAAAATACTATAGTTACTATTAATGTGTTCCTATAATGTTATCAATATTCATTTTAAATGACCTAATATCAATGCAAGTTAAGCATATGTCTCCATTGATGTGATGTATTTTCTCATTCGGTTTTACATTAATGGTATTATGGATAGAATAGATGAAATTATATGATATAATAGACATCAATATTATTATTTAATGGAAATATATTAATTAATAACCTTTTATTTCCTCCCTTAAGAAAATTGAGACATCATTCAGGCATACACAAGACCAACTATCTCCGTGAATATTTTATTTCATTTTCTATCTCTAATTTTTTGGATTTCAATAAATAAATATACACTGAATACATTAATATCATAGTAAATGTTTTGTATATGATGGAACCATGATCAATGTAAATTTGTGTAAAATATCAAATCAAATCATATATGAAAAAAAGTTTTTAATACCCAAAATGTGATGTTATCAAGGAATTGTTAACAAATTGATTAAAAGTATATATGTAAGTTATACATTTATAATATATATATAATTATGTTTCTATAATTTATTAATTATAATTCTATATTTATTATATAAGGGTTTTTAATCTGTACAATGGTAGTCAAGAAACAAGGTTTAGGATTTCTAGTCTCACTTTTATTTATAAGAGATTTAGGCTGAATTAAAGGCTTTTTTATTTTTAGTGTTGTATGTTCTAATAAATTTAAATTTTTTATCTTGAATATCCCTATTTTTTGACCTTTTATATTTATTTTTATTTTTCTCATTATTTGGTGTGATGATTCTAAATGTCACTAAACTGGTAAATGATTTGTGTCCCAATTTGTCTTCTGGGATATACATTATGTTGTAAACCTAAATTATTTTATAAATTTTATGTACATCCCATTGAATATTTAGTATCATTAATCTATTTATTAAAATGATATTTTATGTTTTATTTAATGTTATTCTTCCAAGGTTCTTATAATTCAATGTTACTAATGTGGTATGAGTTTTTTGATACAATCTTCTCATTTATTATGACTGTTTATCTTCACTATTCAACAATTAAAATATTTTTTTAACTCTCAATAAACTCAAGAAATTACATATCCCATGATTATTTCATTAATATATAATTGTTCAATTCATTTTACTCTCTCCGTGAACTCATCTTTTCAAAATATTGTTCCTGTTAAAAATCAATTTTAATTCCCTCTTCAGTCCAAAATATGTTCTCTTCCAAATCATTTTTTTTCTAAAAAAATAATTTCTAGAATTTCATTCCTAAAATATAATGATTTTTTTGAAGATATTTATAAAATTTTGTGTCATTTTACAAAATATTATAAATGGAATGTTTTTAATGTTTTTCAAACCCTGTCCATTTTGAATTTACCAAAAATGTGAAAGGAATGTTTGTTTAAACATGTAAAACCTGGACATAATTTCCCATCATCATGACCACGTATTGTTTTAAATTTTATATGGTATGTATCAAATGTTTTTTCATTAAAAGTGACTGTGAATATGTTTTATGAATTTTTAGTTTAATTTTTTTATTTTCAGTGAATAATGACTATTTTATTCAAGAAAAGTTTTAAATTATATTTAAAGAACCCATAATATATTGATTATATTATTTTAAAATAAAATTATTTTGCTATTATTTTATTATTTATTTTTTTTAAACGTTAAAAGGCTCTTTTCCATAATACATGCTACATTTGATATTTCAAAATCAAATTACATGTAAGATGACATCCTTTTATGTTTCTTATGATTTTTGGGGGATATTATCCAATGATACTAATATTATTATTTTAATGAATGGTTTATTTTTATTATGTTATGATTTTTATGAATCCGATTTCTCTTGCTTTATTTATACCAATAAATATTCATATCAAATCCTATTATTTTTCCACATTTTATGCTATGATGAAATAATGAAATGATTATGAAACATGCTTACTGTCCACATATTATTATATGATGAATGTTTTATCAGAAAAATTTATGTAAATGGGTTATGATATGATAAATGTTTAATAATCATGTGGAATAGGGATGAATTATATTCATTATAGGACTTGTGGGACCTCTATATTCCACCAAATGGATTAGTTTATGTTTGATATCACCAATCATAAATAGGACTGGAAGGTTAAGTGAACACCATCCATTAAGGGAATTTTTCCACTTTGATAGTCTTGGGAGTGAAACTTGACTTCTATGATAATTTGGGGATTTAACAGATTTCACTTTGATATCCTTGGAAATTATTCTTGACTATTAATGAAATAATTTTTTAGGAATATGTGAATTCCACAAAGCTATGTCTCATTTTGATGTTATATTCTAATTAATCAGGTTTTTTACTGTAATATTTGTATCTTATAACCATTAATGATTTATTATATCTCAAGTTTATGATCTATGATATAGGGTTGGTTTTTCAAATTCCATTCCCATGTTATCATACCCTAATGAAAATTTTAAATTGATATCTCCCATTATTATCATTACTATGCATATAAGATTACCCTTTCTTGTGTTTCCCTTCACTAGGATATGAATAAAAGTTTAATGTGGGGTATTTAAAAAAATATTACTATATGGGATGATCATTAAGGGAGATTATGAGGATCTCTCAAAATTAATAATATTATGTGTCCTATCTCTAAAGACACTAAACCTTTACAGAGCTAAAGTGTCTTTTTTAGTTTATACATACCTTTACATTTTAGGATTTAATATTTTTTTATGAAAATAAATGGGTTTTATAGTTCATATTAGAGGAATGGTTTTTCTATCCATTGGAAACAAGGATGAGAAAACTTTTTTGAGATTCCTACAAATAAAAAAATGTATGTCTGATGATTTTATAGGTATAAGAAAATATCCTAAATAATATAGAAGGATATAGAAGCTGTTTTCTAGAAAAATACATCCATATTTAGATACTACAGTAGGAATTTCATATATATATGATTTACATGGTGTTAACAACTCTAGAAAAGGAATGTCATGCTTTACTCATACATTACCTAATCAATATAAATTATCATTATTGATCACCTAGTTTGACTCTCCTAATGGGTATTCTTTGGAAAATAAGAAAACTAAATTTATACCCCATATTGAAGTATTTGAAAAAAACCCACGAATGAGCTAGGTTAATCCAAACACTTCATATATTGATAAGATGGTTTTATGATTTATAAAAACTATAAGTAATTTTTCATGATTATGTGCTTCCCTATTATGATTATTATTTTTGATATAGTATTTAATTAAATGTGTGGAACCTAGATGAACCATGTATTCCATAGATTATGATAGAAAATTCAATGATTTTCCTCTTTAGAAACAAAATACTATTGATCTGGTAATGAAAATTATATTTCTATTGTCCAACATCATTCCAAATATATGAATCATTCTACGCATCCAAATGAGAAAAAGAGGGAGCAATATTTAATTTATCCTTTTATGATAAAACTCACAATATCTATTAGTGGCTTTATTGATCTACTAGTTTCTAAAGAATTGATAAGTACCATTGAAAAATTATTTTCCACTATTCAGTGTTCATATTATTAAAAAATTCATATTGTATTTCTATCATTTTAAATGAAAATAGGATCAAATGTGGAAAATTATCAATAAAAAGATTCAACAAGATGAAATTTACTCCATGGAATGGAATGATATTATGAACATATTTTTTTAATAATAACTTCAAACATATTCTTCATAAAACTGTAAAAGGAATTAATTGACTTAAATTAGAAGGTTGATGAATATATTAGTAGATATGAGTTGAATTTTAAAATAATTATGAGTTACTATTATGTTATTACCTTCCAAAAAAATGTATGGATGATCGATTGATTAGGGGAGTAAAAAAATTAACTAAATAGTGTTTCACATAATGTAACTCAATATATATAAATAAATTATCCATTGTTCTATCAATGTAGAAATGAATATTAATGATACTGATCAATTTAATGGTTTAGATACGAAAAAAATATAGAATTCAAAGGAAAAAATAAAATCCTTTAGATAATGTTGATGATATTTCCCTCATGATTGATGTGTGGAAGGAAAAATTGAGGAAACTACCTTAAAGAAACTCAAAAATTTATTAATTTTGGAAAGGAAGATAATAAAGATATTGAATAATAATGTTATGAGAACAATTTACCTAACTATGCGAATAGAGTGGAATATACACAGGGTGCACCAATGACACTTTAGTTCTATAGAAATAGGGAGTTGGGGAATTATGTTAATAAATTCCATAATCTAAGGGATTAAAATGAATATAAGGAACCAATACCCATGAAAAAATTGGACCTAGGGAATGTGTATGTAATCACAACATTATAAGTGAATAATGATAATTAGGTAACACTAATCCTCTAGTCCTTTTTAATAAATTTCTTGTTTGGTTTTGGTGGACAGAAACCTATTAAAATGTTATTTTTGATGTGATTTTGAGAATTGATTATCTCCTAAAACATGGATTCTCATATAATAAAATTACATTTGATATTCCATCAGCTTAAGGGTGATCCCAAGCCTCAAATATATATATATATATTTAAGATATATGGGTATTTATAGAATAAAGTATGAACTAAATTTTTAAAGTGTATATATATACATGTAATATTAAATTAAGACTTATGTATTCCTTTATTAGTTTTTGAGTTTAAGTTTGATCATAAGTTCAAATTATTAGACACCACTCTTGAGGTAATATGTGTTGAGATTTTATAATGATTAATGATATTTTTAGAGACATTCATGTAAATATTACCCTTTTTATTTTTATATTTTTTTAGTTAAAATATTATTTTAGGAGGATTGAATTTAAATTTTAGGAACATAATATTAAAGGTTTAATTTATGATTTATCTTATATTTTAAATTGATGTAATTTTGGTTTATTGAAATTTGGGAAATTTATTGGAATTATATTAACATAGTTTTGGAAAAAATATTACCCATATATTGGGAAATAACATGTCACTTCAAACAAAGTTGGGGATTCAAACCCCAATCGATGTGTGACAAGTGTATAATGACAACCACTATCCTACATGAATTAGTATTTCTGGTGAAACCTCATGAAGAGAAATATTTCAAAGAAAGTATCTCAATGATTGGTCTGAAAAATAGTTATTGTGGACAGACAAATTTTCAAATATGATTTAACAATTATCTATACCAGAATGGAAATGGGAAAATGACTCCATTGATTTTGACATCGAACTCCAAAAAATGTTTAAATGAAATACTTTTTTATGTGTTTTAGTCAATTTCCATAAAAAATATAACCCTTAATTACTGGTATAGAATGTTTACATTTAGATAATATATCTTTGATATACTTTAATAAGGTAATATAGTATAATGGAGTACCATATTCTTTAGTATCTGATTGAGAGCTGAGCATTACCATGAAGTTATATAAAAGACTTCAGGAATACCTCGATACATAATTGGGCTTCAATACTATATATCAACCTCAAACATATTATTATTATGATAAAAAAATTCATACCATACAAGAATTGTTTAGATTTTATTATATGTATTTAAAAGGTGGTTGGTATTAAAACCTTCCCCTAGTTGATTTCATAAAATAATCACGTTCACTAATTCATTAATACAGATACTTATGAAGACATATATGGAAAAAATATGGAAATATAATGAAATGGGTGGAATTAAAGAATGAAATATATTAGGAATTTAGTTTGATGATTATATTTAATAGAATGATAATTCCATTTATCAATACATAAGGGTTTCAAAAATTTAGTTGAAACGTTATTCTCATAATTTTAACCATGATCTGGAATTTGGGAATGGTTAAAAGGTATTTCTAGGGTTTACTCTATGGAATAATGTAATTAAGTTTGGTAATAATGTGAAACCATTCCAACGATATATCACTCTATTATAAATTCTTTTACATATCGAAATTGAAACATATGAATTAGAGCTTCGCCTGAACCTCTCTTATATACACGATGTATTCCTTTTATCTCGCACGATAATGTTGGTACCTAATCCTTCACTTGTAATTATGTTTTGAGGCCATATCACTAGAGAATTATATTACATAATGGGTAAAATAATGCAGATTATATATTTTATAGAGAATGCTCTATGAAGAAATACCACTCACATGGTTAATTTTTTGTGGTGAAACCACTAGTTATAGAAATCTACATGGGAACCTAATAATGTTATACATAAGAAGTATAATCATTTTTTTGTTTTAGAGTGATGAATTTCGTTGATGAAATTCAATTTAAGGGGGTATAATTAAACACCTCCATAAATTTATGTATTTTTGAATTAATTATATTTTCTTATATATTATGTTACAAGCAACTTAGAGTTTTAATAAACTGCCAAAAACAAAATAATATTAATATTTAAACATGGTATTTAATACCTACATATCAATCATAGAGGCATTAATAGAGGAAAAAATGGTAAATATTTATTATAATTCTTTTATATAAATAAACTATGTAGATATAAAAGTATATGTTTTTAGTAAAATCATTATATGTTTGAAAAATTAAATTTTAACAAAAATTAGTTTTTATTGTTTTTTTGGGAAAAATAAAAACATTAATTATGACACATATATAAAATTTATTATAATAAAAATTATATTTTTTTAAATCTACACATATCTAATTATAAATGAATTATTTTTTAATAATTTTTTAGCAAAGAATAATTGTTTTATAAATAGTTAAAAATATTGATTTTCTTTAAAAGTTGTTCTTTATTCAATGAATATACAAGAAAAAATTTATTGTAATGTAGTTTTAAAAGTAATTTTAGTAAAATTATGAATAAATTAATACAAATTACGTCATTTTAGTTAATTTCATATTAAATTTTGAAATAAAAATATTTTAAACATTTAATATTTACTCTTTGGAAAATAGCTTTTTCACATATGCGAGATAAATTTTAAATTAAAAACTTCATCTTTTATGAATAGAATAACGGAAAATATTATATATATATATATATATATATTTAATAATCATAATTAAAATTATATAAATTATTTTATTTAATTTCTCCTAATAATTTTCACAAAAAGAAAACTATAATTTAATTACCTCGGTTAATGTTAAAACATGTTTATTGGGTGTAAAACTAAAAAGATATGTAGTGAAGTGGAATATAATCATATCTAAAACCTATAATATAGAGATATTTTGTAATTATAAACTATGAATATAGAAAATTACCAATTTATCATCCATTTGGAATTTCCAAAAAGTGAGTACACGTTATTTTTAATAAAATTCCATGTGTGTCCTCTCCCTCACTTATAAAATGTCCCCCTCCTCTCCTCCTCACTCAACCAAACAAATATTTTCAGAACATGAAATTTAAAAAATCATTAATTATCTTCCTATATAATAAAGGCCTTATTTTTATTAGGAAACCATCCAAATAGTGTGTTAGTTATAAACTTATGTAGGCTCTCTAAAGAAGAGGTAATGTTCATAAACTTTAGTTTTTTTATTTATTCTTGCACATCCATAAAATATTATAAAATAATTATGATATAATAAACCATTATATAACATAAATTCATATGTTACAATTTTAATTTGATGTTATATATCCATCTCCACTTCCAATATATGGTAAATGAAACCATCAATCGTGTGTGGGGTGGAATACTGCCTCATAAACCGATGTGATTTGTTTACCGTCACCATTTATTAGGGCTATATATAATTATTTATTAATTGTTTATATATTATATATATGATTTTAATATAATTTTTATTATTATTATATTAGATATTCATTTTTTACATTCCATTCACTGGGGGATACGATAACATCAATCTTCTGTTTGGTGTACTGTCACCACATGAAGTGACTTATTTCATTTATCAGTAAATATTTACATGGAAGTTAATAAGGTTAATTTCATTTAATATTTGTAGTTTGTAATACATAATATTTTTAGAATTTTAATATCATAGAATACTTCTTATCATCTAACCCATCACATGAAAATAAAGACGCTCGTGTGTGTGATGGATTAACACCTCACGAACTAATGTGATGTGTTTTTCATTTTTTACTTGAATTGTAATAACTATTTATTAAATTAAAAAATATTATAAATATTGAATAATAATTATTATTTTAAATTAATATATTATTTTATATCATTTCATTTCAACAATTGGGAAAATGGAAGCAACATTCATGTGTACAAACGACCTAGATTTTCAATAAATGGTGTATTCAATTTTCAATCTCTAACATTCTCGGATTATTTTAAACATATATGTGACTAATATATATAATATTTTTATAATGTTTTAAATTCCCAAGATTATTTTCATATGATTAGTGTAAAATTACAAGAAAATACCAAATAAAAAATTATATGAATGACACAGCAGTGAATACCAAAAACATGATTTCAACAAGGAGTTGTTAATAAATGGGTAGTAAAAGAAAATATATTAATATAATATGTTGTGGTATTTTTAATTAAGTTTATGTAATATATTTATAATGACCCTATATTTAGTATATTCCAGTTTTGAACTTGTATGGTAGAATTCATGACTTATGTTAATGAATTTCTAGTATCACATTTATTTATGCGAGACATATGACAAATTATCCACTTGATTCATTTGAGGGATGAATTTACATACCATTTTACATGTTTTAACATGAATATCATTATTTTTATGATATTTAATGATTAATTTTATGTTATTATTTATTGGGAATTTCAATCTGTAATATTTCAAAATTGGTAATGGAATTTTTATCTAAAATTATATTTTTGTTACATTGATTATTTTATGCAGATAATTTATTTGTTGATGAGTATTTGTAGACCCTTTGTCATAAAATGTCAGGAATTAAATTTTTATCATGATATTTTAGGAATAATTTAATTTCATCATTCATTTGTATTACAATTTAGTGTTCTGAATGTGGTATGGGTTTTATTATTCAATCTCATCATTTATAGGTATTGTTTATATTTACTCTTCCGTGTATAAAATCATATAATCTATTATTCAAGAAGCATATTAATTTTATTATCCTTTATTTATGTCATGAAAGTACATGTGTTCATTTTATTTTTCACTCATTATGTACTAAAGAGTCTAATATAATATGGTTATTAAATAATAACATTATTTATCTCTTTAGTCAAGAATCCTTTTTCTTACATATCCATTTTTTAAAAAACGCATAATGAAAATTTTTACTACTCTAAATTTATTTTTTCGAGATTTATTTAAAATTTTATATTGAAGACGTAAATGGATATTTAAGTCATTTTATTAAACCATTATTATTTTGATATTACAAAAATAATTTATGGAATATTTGTCTTAACATGTATATGTTGAACATAATTTCCTTCAATCAGGACCACACAATGTTTTTAAAACTACATTTTATGTTTTAATGTTTAGTTTAAAAGAAAAGGATTTTAAAAATATTTTTTCATCAATTTTTAAATCATTTTATCTTACTTATGACTTACTAGGGATATTATACATAGATAACATTATTATTCTATCATTATATGGTTTTGGTTTATTTTGATAAGATTTTAATGAAACCCATTTCTCTTCTGTGGGTTACACCATGAAAAAATGGTACTAAATCCCACATATATTTCAACAGGTTATGCTATAATTAAATGATGACATTATTAGGAAACTTGTTTCTTTTCTATAGGTACTTCTCAGATGAAATATTTTTGAAAATAATTTATCTTCATAGTTTATTATATGAGGAATTTTTTATGACCTAGTGAAATACATATGTTTGATTTTAATTATTTAATGGGAGGATCCTATACATCGCACCAATTCATTGGGTAAATATTAATATCTCATGGGGTAAATAGGTCTGTAATGTGGAGTAAACCCAATTTAGTATGTTAGTTTTTCTACTATGAAATACTTAATATTGATCATTGACAAATAAAATGGTTTGGGGAGTGAACTTCTTCCCCTATGATATCCTTGTAAATGTTCCTTGATATATTTGGAAATTATTCTCTATTCTTATATGTATTGCAAAAACATAAGTATTATGAAAATATTATATTCTAATGACTCAGGTTCTTTGATTCCAATATGATTCATGAATCATGATGTTCCATGATTTATGTGATGACACATTTTTATTATCTATGGAATGAATGATATGGTTTTCAGATGTTATTATCCTGTTTTCATACCCTTAGACTCATGTTATGCTTTTATTTTCCATTTTTACCCAAACTTTTCATATGAGATCACCCTTTATTATGTTTTATTCTCCATGTTATGATGAATGGTATTAATTACGATATTTCTTTAAAGATTACAATATGGAAAGATATTTTTGGGATAAATTTAATATTATTTAAGAAATAAAAAAATTTTGTGTCAAATATGCAAAAAGAATAAAACATTATGGTCCTTACGATTATTTTTTAAAATTAAATGGATATTCACCTATTATATCATAATATTTATATAATAAATGTCAAGACCATTATAAAAATATACCTCACACTCTTGGGGAAGTCTATGTAGTTGATCTATGAATTCATAAGTATATTTTCATTAAGTAGGAATATTATACATGTTCATTTCCTTCCGAATCATTTTTGTTAAGAGTCCATTTTTTGGGTACCAAGAACTATTATATAATTTTCTTCCACATAAAGTTTATAATCATTATTAGGTTGAAACATTATAATATGATGATTTTTTATATAAATTAGAATTTTTTATCATCATATTTTATTTTATATTTATGTTGGGTATGCAAAACTGTAACAAAATTTATGTATAATTAAACCACATGAAGAATAATTTTTTCCAAATTAAATATATACCCTATTATATTATTTAGGTCAGATATATTAATCTTATATACATTCATTTTGAAACCAATAGTTTTTACTAGTAATTCAATATCAAATTCTTTTCTTTGTGCTTAATTATTATTATCTATTTTTTGTGATATAAAATAATTCTATGTTCTAGAAACCAATAAAGTACCTACAGATCTTGAAAAAAGATTAATTATAGCTTTCAAAACTTCTTTATGATATTCTACCTCAATTGTAGTGATTGTTAATTACCATTAATGTTCCCTTTGTTTTGGAGGTTTCCAAAACCTATTTTATTCACCCCCATATTATTTGGGTATTGAATCAATTAAACGAAGATATCATTTCACATTAATCATATTAGAGTTGGTGGATCATTAGGAGGGTCCTTCTAATCATCTTCCAAGCCTTATTTTTAATTTTTTGGGCTTGGATTCCAACAATACCACAAATAAAATACTTCCATGATCCCTTGAGGTAATTACGTAGATGTATTTTCCCACATTAATTGAATATATGAAATTATAATTTATTATCTCCATGTTTCATTTAATTAGTGATTCTATGATACTCTAATTTCAATTTCATTTTCCAATTATATTTAGATTCTAAAATTTCCATCTCCACCTTAAGAGAGAATATATAAATTTATACATAGAAACTACTTTTTATTTTGTTTAACACCCTTCTTAGATAGGGATGTAATTTAGTAAATAAGTTATCAATTATTCTATATCCTTTATAAAATAAACAACAGGAATACCTTATGATTGATGGGAAATTTGATTATTATGTACCAACAGACTAATATTCATTTTAAATTCCATTTAAAATATTCCTAATCCATTTCTTGTAAATATTTGAATGAAAATAATCACTGAAAAATATATTATTCAACTATTCCTATTCTATATGTTCCTTGTCCAACTTTTTTATGGTATTATTAATGATTCTTCACCCATAAATAGCATCATCGTCCAAATTTCTCACTTCCAAAGTGTCCTTATCATCATCAGAGAATTTTTGAATGAAAAATATCTTTTCTTTTTCATTGACAAACTTATATGGAATGAATAGATTAAATTAATCCTAAATGAGGGTTGAAATTGACTAATTAATGACTCAAATGTGTGTTTCTCCTTGCTTGGTCTACTCTATAGATCAACATGATTTTCATTGGTTCCCTTAGATTAATAAATATTTCTAATAATAACTATAAATTATATCATTCCATCCCAAATATCATTAGGTTTTACATTAAGAGAATCTCCACATTGTCCATTTCACTAATTTTTAACTCAGTTTCATTGGTATCAAACCATTTCCATTACTGGAGTATTATGAATGAGTATACACACATTAAAGAAATATACCTAAAATGGAATCAATTATCATAGAATGAGGATTTCATAAATAGAATTCATACATTTTCTTATGAATCTCTAGGTTTAAATTTAAAATATCTACTACTAGATATATAAATTATCATTATAATATATATTGAAATAGATCATAATTATTTTTATTGATAATGTTATTAACCATATCATATCGCCCAATAATCTCAAACTTGGTGTGCAGTTAGGCCTCGTTGTTGTGAACTGGGTCACAACGTAGTAAATACCCAACAAAACCTCGTTGGTTTTACTAACCCAAGGTAAAACAATGCTGGAGAATATATCCATTTTTATAATCTATAATGGGATCTAAATTCTAGGTTAATGAAAAAATCTCTATGTCACTAAAACATGATTATGTAATCCTATACATATACACATCTTTTATAATTCTCCATAACTTTTTTCACCTAGTTTATCTAAACTAGTCAAAAAAAAACTAATACAGTCTCTGGTTAAAAATAATGAGTCCCAAGGAAAAAATTCATATATAATACAATTGACTAATTATTTCCAATATAATTCTCCCAAACATTCTCTTAACCCATTTCCTATATGGTTTAGTGTAATAATTATTATCAATATAAATATATTATTTTACAATTTTTGTAAGAATACGATAAAAAACATGATCATATTGACCATCATCTAGATACTTGACATGAAATAATCATCTTTAAAATATATGGATTAAAAAAAATAAAGGGTTGGGATTAATTACATAATAAATGAACAAATATCATAATTTATTAGATTATAAAGTTGATGGAGAGAATAAGGAAGAGGATAAATATATTATTTAAAGATCATAAGAATATAGATGATAATCAGAAAACACATAGCAGTAATACAAGATCATAATATGATTGTTAAGGATGAAAAAATATACAAACTATAAATATTACATAAAATCCCAGAATACATAAAAAATGTATAATAATGAAGAAATTTAAATCCATATAAATTATATGTATACTAAAAACTCAGATAACTTTATCAAAAACACTGAAATTTTGGATATCCAGAGTAATAGTATAACCTTTATGACAAAAATAATTATTACCATGCCTTTGTGAACAAACTCATTATGTACACACATAAAAATATGTGAAAATTCATCAGAACAACACTTGTGTGATAAACTAATTATTTCCATAACATATAGTATCAATAGAAGAAATACTGAACCAATTATTTTGTAGGTGATTTATGACCCAACCCATCATAATACTTATGTATGTGTGGTACTTAAAATAAATAATCATATCTAAAATAACATAATGAAAAATAATGGGTTTCTAACCATACCAAAATCATCAGATAACAGAAAGGTAAAATACCATAAGATATATAAAGAAATAATATTTTTCAAAAAAATAATAATATCATAATATATAATAGATTCTGATTTAGAAATTAATTCATGGTAGAAAATCATTGCAGGATAATAGAAGGTAAAGTACAATTATTTTATCAATACCATTTCAAAAATTGTATAAAATGTGAAGCAAAAATTAAATTCATATAATTTTTTTTATGAGGTTAAGAGAAGTTTCTTGGAATAGATTTTTTCAATTTTTTGAAATAATGTATCCTTGAAAATTAATAGAGGATAAGAAAACATTTGGATGGTATGATTTTGACAACTGATTTTGAATGTGTAGAAAACAAATTTAATTATTAATATAAAATATTTTTTTAAAAACCCAAAATCAAAATAAATTAATAAAAATAACTTTTAAAAAGTTCAATTAACATTTTGATATTTTTAAAAAATAATAAATATAATAATTTAACAATTTTGAGGATAAATTTGTTTAGATATAAAATACGATTATTTAGGTAAAAATTCATTAGTGACATAGGGGATATTCGTAACAATGTTATAAATGAATTTTTGGAAAACAAATATATTTTCAGTTTTTAATATAAAGTATTTAATCTATATATGAATGGAATATAAATAACAAAATTGGCTAATGTTTGGATCAATGAATTTCTCAAAAATTATATTCAGGTAAGAAGGGATCTGACCCAATTAATCAAAAATTGAGTTGATGAAACCCATACCATGAATCCACACCAACTTGAACACACTTTAAACTCATATATAATAAAATTAATAATATTATAAAATATTTTAGAACATTTTTCATATCCATGACCATTTATATGGATAACTTTTATGGATACCCAGTAAAGTTTTCATAGTTTTCTATTAACAAAATGAAGATGGAAAACAAGTAATGATTTCGATAACATGATGACTATAGAAAAGTTTTTATTATATGTATTAATGATATATAAAATAAATACCTAATAATTTTGGAATCCATATTAAACTAATGCATTGATTTTATACATTTTCAATCATAATCATATGTTAATAAATAGGTTTATATGTAAGTAATTACTTGAATTGAAAAAATGTGGGAGACAATCATGGAGTGATTTTAGAAGAATAATGTCAATAAAAAATCATTAAGTGGGTTTAATTAGAAGGATTTTTAGTACCTCAAAAATAGGGAACCAGTTGGAAAATATTGTATTGATTATGCACACAGGTAACTATAATAAAATAAAACTCAAAGGGATTATTTCAAAAGAAGTAAATGGATAAAAAAGATGAGATATAGAACTCTTACCTTTCTTTATGGAGTCTTAATGATTTATTTGACACCAACGAACCATTAGAACCCCTCAGGAGATAATAATATATGAGGATTAAGGATAAAGTAATAAGCATGCCCCTTAGGCTGGGGAGGAGTAAGAGAATGGTAGGTAGTGGGCTCGATATATAGTTAAAAAATTATTGGCTTTTATATGGATACTATATTTAGGTAAAGATTGAGAATGGAATCACATAGATTCTTGGGGGGTTAGGTGTGTTCAATAAATTGGGTGGATAAATTGTTGCTGATAGATGTGGGTATTAAATTAATACCCAAATAAGGATTTATATAAGGTTTATGGGACCTTGTAGTTATGAAAACTTTGAGAAACTTGTTTACACATTTTAAAATTATTATATATGATAAAAAAATAATTATGGTCATTATTTAAAAAATAAATATATAAAATGTAAATTAATATAAATTTTTTACTAGATTAGTTTTTTTATTTCCTCCATGTAACCTAATTATGTTCCTAAAGATGTTAAAATTAACTTCTAAATTATATCGTATAATGTGTCGCTAAACTATTTTTGTTGAAAATTATTGTTTTATTAAATAAGTGGTTTTAATCATATTTAACATTGATTACAAGTTAAATGTGTGTAAATTTAGTTATATAATAATTTAAAAATATTATTTATTTTCTAATATAAAATAAATTCAATTAATTTTTAAAAAAAATCTGTATTTAGAATAAAATTATTCTTTAGAAATATGATTATTTTACCTAAGATAACTAATATTTACCAAAGGTAACATAATTACTATTTATAAATGTGTATTAACAATATTTCAAAATATGATTAATATTATAGTAAATATGTAACATATTTTATTATATTATATTTCAAAAAGTGATAAAATATAATTTTTATATAATGATGAATAAATTCAATTTTTAAGCATATATTTTATAAGCATAAAATTTTCATTATTTTATTATATCATTTTACATAGTTTATTGAAAAATTTTACTTATGGTGATACATACAATTATAATGGAAAATATATAATGGCAATAATTATTTTTTATTATGTTTATGTAGTTTTTTTAGATTACTATTTTGTTCAAGACAACAAGCATAAATGGTATTTAATAAATGGTAAGTTATTATTAATATGATGGGTTGTTAAACACATCATTAAATCCAAATCCACTTGAGTATTGGAATAACACACTATCATTTTTAATTAGTAGTAATTGATAAATAAATTTCCTCTTGGGTGGTTTGACACAATCATATATTCCATTTCAGTTTCAATTACAATTTTCATTTCATTATTAGTTTTTTTGGTCATATGTTTTTTTGGGTATAGGGAAGGATAATTTCAGAGAGTAATATAATATATTATAGTAGAGTAATAAGGTTACATGTATCCTACCTATAATACCATGAGATTTTGTGAAATATGTCTTTTGAACAAAATAAATTTCATCCATAGGTTGTGTTACACACAACAACAAGGTTTAATGGTTCACAAAAAACTATTAGTATTAATATTTGTAAATTACTGTTATTAAAAAACCATTACAATTTTGGGCATGAATTATAATTATAATATTTAATTAATAATTATAATGGTTTTATGTGAATAATTATTATTTATAAAAAAGTACATAATTTTTTGTAAATCATTTCTATGTTTCAAAAAAACCTCATACTCCAAAAAATTAAACTACTAATAAAATTACTTATTAAATTTTTTAAAAAATTTATATGAAAAAATAAATTTCATTTTTCAAATCATCATATTAATGTTTTCATGGGGTGATTTTTTTTTATTTTTTATGAAAGATTATTTTTAATGGAATATTGAAAAATATTCTGTTTTTTGAATATCGACTATTAATTTGAAAAACATATAAAGGTATATTTATTTTAAAATAGTTTTAAAATTCAAATTAGTTTAATTATTTAATTATTGATAAAATATATGTCAATCATGACAATTTAATAATGAATTTTAATATTAATATTATTAAAATTTTGAAAATTTCCTCTTTGGAAATTCCCTTCGTCACGTATGTTGGTTTATGTAACATTCCAGAAATTGTAAACATAATTTTATTAAAAATATATGGATATAATAATAATGAAAAATACTAAAAATACTATTTATAATTTTTTTTAAAATAATATGTATTTTAATTAAATCAATCAGAATTTAATTATATGATAATTCTTACAGATAATTATATATTTTTAAAATTATTTTTATAGAATTATTTAGTTTTAAGGAATATTTTAATATATATATATTTATTATTTTTGTAAAAATAATTTTAGTAATTTTTTTTATCAAAATATGTATTTGATAAAATAATTTAGATGAATAAATTTATAAAAACAATATATATTAACTATTGTAATTATTTTGCTAAATACTAACTATGATAAAAATTATTTAACCTGAAATAATAAATATCACATATTTAATATAATTAATTTGGCATTACAAATTACGATTTTCGAAATAATATATATATATATATATATATATATATATATATATATATGAATTTATAATCATTAGTTTTAAAAAGATGAATAAATATTAGTTTCATAAAATTACTAAAATTTTAAAACTATGAATTATATTTATATATTTTCATTTAACATTGAAATTAGGTTTTATACACATTTTTATATATATTAGTTTAATTTATAGAATGGTTTATATTTGTATTTATATGTAATGTTAGATTTGAATTATAAATTTTGGAATAAAATATTAATTAATACTAATATAATGTATTATAACTAATAAATATTACACATATATTAGGTTTTTTTCGAATTTGAAAAGTGAAATGAAATTAACATAACAAAAGGTGATATGATTTGTGTTTTTGGGAGTATCAGTGAAGGCTCTTCACAAAACATCCTAGCATTTAATAAGAAGACCATTAGGACATTGTTTGATGAGATGGTTCGAATGGGGTGAAGTATAGGAGAATTTGATGGCTTCGAGCTGAGGCCGAGCATGACTCCTAGAATCCCTAGAATATGTATCGAGGCTAGGATCGGGCTGGGCAAGGGAGGTTCACCCACAGTCCAAGCATCGTCTCCATTTTTGTTTGTATTCTGCCCGAGTCTAAGCTTCATCGAAGGGTAGGTTTTTGATTTTGGGTGTTAATGAAGGAGACTTGAGTCCTAGTTAGTGTATTAAAACAAAATGAATTTCATCTATTTTTTATTTCTCCAATATAGCACGAGGTAGGTCATTGTTTTCGTTTTAGGTGTCTGAAGTATTGTAGTTGTGTCATTTTTTGGTTAATCTAGTTGCTTATCTATTTATCTTTGTTCATCTTTTGTGCATTATTGAATTTTTATGGTTTTGTGGTTCATGTTTTTCATTTGGAATATGAACATCATATATTTCATTTTTGATCTACCAATATTGATTTGAATGTCATTTATCTTGTTATAATATATTGTTTACATCATGTTTTTATATATTGTTTGTTATTTTGAATGTATCTGTCAATTTTTTTCATGGATATGTCTATATTTACTATTTAAAGTATATATTTTTCTTCCCTCTCAAGCTATTACTATGTCATTTGTTGAGGTTTTTCTATAAAACCTTAATAATTGATTAAATGAAAAAGTCCTAAACTAAAAAACTATGAGAGTGTGTGCTGAGTACAATATCCCTCAAATATTCAATTTTTCCTCATTTTCCTACCCGACACATTGTTACCCTAGTTCCATCTTGTTTTGTATTTAAGGTAAGGGAAATTATATAACTATGTTAATCTATTTGATTTCTTTCACTAATAATGTTTTATTTTCAAAAATAATTTATTGATATTCTACCAAACATTTCCATAATTTTCACGGCTACAATTTATTTATAAGGGGACATTTAATTGTGTTTTCAAATTAAATATCAATTGGAGATGGGAATATTTGAACTATGTGTTATGAAACTATAAGGGATTGCAATAATTTTTATCAAAACATGTAATTTGAATTGTTCCACTGAAAGAGATTTATATATATAACTGTGTTCGAATTCATAAATATGTCATCTGTTTGTGTACATAATTAATTCTTTATAGATATCATGTTAAATCAATATAAACATGTGTTTTCTTTAATATTATACATAATTTATATTTAAATTATATTATCAATATTGATACATAATGAATTATTTTCATCAAATCATGTTTTAATAAATGGTGGTGTGATAAGATTTATTTTGTTCCTTCAAAAAATGGTATTTTATGTTTACCAAAACACTATTTTGATTCTTGTTAGAAAAGTATATTTTTATCAAAGTCTGAAATGAATATGAATTTATTCCACGACATTGTGTAATGTGAATTCCCTATTCATATATATATATGTATACATGATTATGGAAGAATTTAAATTCAATAACTTGGAATAAAAAATTATGGATATATAAGTTATTTTTTGAATTTTATGTTCGATGATTATAATTTACGAACATAAATAATTAATGGTATTAGACATTTCATACTTAGTTATATGTAAATAAATTTATTTGTATACATGAGTGTAGTTTCATTGAGTGAATTTCCCATTTATGGAATTTTTGTGTAAGAATGAATTATATTAAAATGGGTATTACAAATTCCATGTGTATATATTAATTTCTATGTTTAATTTATTTGAGCATATAAGTAAATATCAATATACTGAACAATTGTTACATGTTTTGATAGATCAAGAATGACATGTACGAATTTAGGATAAAATTTAAGATTATGAATTAAAATTATATATATATATTTATATATTGACCTAAAAAATAAATTTTACTTATTTTTATTATGATTATTCTTTAATAATTTCTTTTGAGTCACATAATTAGTTATTCATTATGATTAATTAAATAATATAAAATTATATGTGTCTTCAAATAAATTGTATATTTGTTCATTAACTGTTCTATTAGTGATTTTCAAATAAGAATGGTTATTTAAATCATGGGATTCCCCCTAAATGTATATAGAAATTTTCTAGGAAATGACGATGACATGAGAAGGGTTGTATTCTTTCAATGTAAAAAATATAATGTATATATTTAGAAATGATTTTGTGTAAGAAATAAGAAAGGTAACTCCATGGGAATGTTTTAAAAAAAATGGCACTTGTGAATTCTATAAAATTATGGGGAGTAAACCCATAATTCTTAGTGATAAATAGTGGCAAAATGTAGGGTTATTAATATGGTATTATAAGTATTAATAACATCCAATAAAAAATTAATATTTTAAAAGGAGAATTCTTAATGACTATTCATGCATAAGTATTTTGTGAAATATTATATATATATATATATATTCAAGGATTTGTGAAATTATGATTTAAGTATGTATAATTATTTTCATGAAATTTTTTAAGGAATTTATTGGTGGTTTTGAAACCCCTTACTGGGAAATTTAACGCTCACCCCTTGTTTTAAAATTATTGTCACATGCCACTTTGTAATCCCAAGTTAGACTTCATCATTTCCGCACATGTGGAAGTGAAGTTGTATTGTTTTTTAATTTTATTAAATCTCTGATATATTATAAGCTTGTATTTAATCTGCAAGAGCCTAGACTCTTAAAAGGTCCTTTGTTGTAATAAATTTCTTGTATTTATTTTGTTTCTCTTGATTGTAAAAAAATACCAAATTTATAAATGATGATTTTAATGGCTTGGGCTCGAGTCCTTATAATTGGTTTCAAAGGAACAACCTAGTTAACTTTGATGGTAGATGTTGTCATGTCTAAGAGTTTATCAGTCATAGTTTCCCTTAATTTTGATGATGGAGTTTTAAAATTATATTTAGTCTGATGAAATGAATTATGAGGGTTCAATTCTTTTTAATGGTGGACAATGAAATAACCCAAAAATTGTAAACGTACTTTTATTAAATATATATTAATTTAATTTTAATGAGAACAAACTAATTATATTTTTAGAAACTTTCTTTAAAAATAATATGTATTTTAATTCAGTTGATCTAAAATTTATTATATAATAATGCTTATGGATAATTATATAGTTTTGCAATTAATTTTATTTCTTTATTTTGTTTTAACGAATACTTTAATATGAATATATTTATTATTTTTGTAAAAATAATTTGAATAACAAATTTCTTTTTATTAAAAGTGTTATTTGAACAAATATTTTTAGTAGTTAAATTTTTAAAAACATTATATATTGACTATTGTAATTATTTTGAAAAATAATAACTATGATAAAAATTATTTAATTTTCCATTGATAAATATTTCTTATTGAATATAATTTATTTTGTTTCAAAAATTTTGATTTTCGAAATAATATATATATTTTTATAAGAAGTTATAATCATTGGTTTTAAAATTACGTATAATGGTTAGATATATAAAATTATTACGATTTTAAATCTATGAATTATATTTATTTATTTTAATTAAATGTGGAAATTATATTTTATAAATATATTTTTTATATACAAATTTTATTTAAATATTTATTTATATATATATGTATATGAAATTTCAGATTTGTATTATTAATTTTCAAACATATACTTTCTTAAACTATTATTATATATTATATCCAATTAAAATTATACATATATTAGGATAATTTTATTTGAATTAAAAAAACTTAAAGTGACATTAAAAATGGTGAAAAAAATCATGTGTTGGGGACCTTTCGTGATGGATTCTTGCGGAGAAACATAGGGTTTCATGGGGAGAGAAGTAGGACTTTGTCACGTAAGAGTGTATGAATGGGGTGAAGGTTATGGGAAGCTAATAGCTTCCAGGTGAGGCTGATCATGGACACTAGAATACCAAGACTATCCGTCTAGGCTGAGATCATGCATGGAATGGAAGGTTTGAAAGCTTCTTGAGTTTCTTCTTAGTGATTTGGTTAGAGTCCGGCTGAGTCAGAGCTTCATCAAAGGGTAGGGTGTTGATTTTAGTCACTGATGAAGGAGACTAAAGTCATGGTTAGGGTTTCGAACCAGAATATCCTTCCTTTATTTCATATTTCACCTATCTAATGCATGGTAGGTCTTTGATTTCTTTTTTGGTGTCCAAATAATTGATGATGTGTCAGTTTTTTGTTAATTCAGAAGATTGTATTTTTCAGTTTGTCTATCCTCTATGCATTGATGACTCTCTATAGTTTTCTTGTTTCTGTATTGCTATTGGAATATTAATGTCACGCATTTCCTTTTGAATATGTCAATAATTGTTAATGGATATGTCAACCATTACTATCTAAACTGTATATTTGGATTCTTGGGCAAGATCTTGTTTTTTTCCTGTGTATAGGTTTTCTTATATGTCTATAAGAATTATGAAAATAAAAAGTCATAAATTTATTGTCCATGAGAGTGTTTTCCCAGTATTCTCTCCATTAAAAAATATATTCTTCCTCATTTGTTTACGTACCACACTGTTATCCCAGTTTCTTCTTGTTATGGTTCTTAATTACGGGAAATTATAAAACTCTATTAATCCTTGAATTGTCTTCATAAAAAAGTTTTATTATCAAAAATAATTTTTTAATATTTTTGCCAATGTTTATCACAATTATCACCACCATGATTCATTTATAGGGTTAATTTTCTTACATTTTAAAATTATATATTGATGGAAGTAAGAAATATTTGATGTGGGTGTTATGAAACTATAAGGGATCATAATATTTTTTTTATTAAAAACAAAAATGTCAATTATTGATCTGAAAGAGATTTATATATATAGCTATGTTCTAATTAATAAATATTTCATCAATTTATGTACATAATTTCTGTTTTATGGAAATTATTTGAAATCTGCTATAACATGTGTTTTCTTTATTATTGTACTTTTTTTATTATATGATAAAATTTGATATGTAAAAAATTATTTTCATCAAATCATGTCATAATACATGTTTCTGTGATATGATTTATTATGTTCCTTTGAAAATGGTATTTAATATTTACCAAAACATTGTTTTTATTCTTATTTAATCCTTATAAATTTATCAATATTTTGAATGATTATGAATTTACTCAATGATATTTTGTAACATTAATTCTCTATTATTATATATATGTATATACAAGATTATAGAAAATGATGTATTCTTAATCATAGAATAAAAATTAGTGTATATATAAGCGATTTTTTATATTATGTTCATTGATTATGATTTATGGCCATACATAATTAATTATCCATGAATTGTTTTTCGTTTTTATATATAAATTTATTTATGTATATACATGAGTGTAGGTGCATCGAGTGAATTTCACATTTATCTATGTTTTGTGTAAGAGAGATTTTTTTTGTTAAAATGGGTATTTCAAATTCAATGTGAAAATATTAATTTCTGACATTATGTTATTTTTGAATATTAATATATATCAACGTACTAAACAATTGTTACATGTTTTGATTGCATGAGAAAAACATGTATGGGAATGGGTTAAATATTAGGAATAAGGAATAAAATTATATATATATATATATATATTATCATAAAAAATATATGTTACATGTTTTACATAGGATGTTTCATAAATAATTTCATGTGAGTCACATAATTACTTATGCTTTATGATTAATTTAATATTATAAAATTATATGTTTTTTAGATCTATTGTGAATTACTTCATTATCCATTATATCTGCAATTTACTAATGAGAATAGTTATTTCAATCCTCGGATACTCTATAAAATGATTCTATAAAATTTTGAGTAAATGGTTATGACATGAGAATGATTTTTTTCTTTTAAAGGAAATAATTTTATGTAAGAATTTGGAATTGATTTTGGGTAAGAAATAATAAAGGTAGGTCTATGGGAAATGTTTTCAAAAATTGGAACTGGTACATTATGTGACGTTTTGGGGAGTGAAACCAAAATTCTTTGAGATAAATAGTCGCCATATGTATGGATTAAAATATGGACTACCATGTGTTATTAACAACCCCCATAAAATTTAAATTTTCAAATTAGAATTACCAACGTCTTTCCGAGTATAATTATGTTGTGAAATATGATTTTCTTATATATATATATATAAATATATTCAATCATTTGTGAGAATATGTTATAATTATTTTTATTTATCTACAACAAACGTTTTAAAGAAATTATTGGTTGTTTTGAAACCACTTACTAGTGAATTTAATTCTCACCCCTTATTTTATAACTATTTTCAATGGTCATTTTCATGTCCAAAGTTGGACATCATCCTTTTTGTGCATGTGGATGAAAATATAGTGCTTGTTTTTTTAATTTTATTGATAATATGGTAACTTCTAAGAACGTATCTAATCATCTAGAACCTACACTAGTAAAATTTATTATGCTATAACAAATTTTGTGTATTAATTATGTTTCTCTTGATTGAAACAATTACATAGTATTTAAAAGGGTTGAGTCCGGTAGCTCAGTCTTGGGTCCTTATAGTTTAATTTTAAAATAAATTTAGGAATATTATATGAATGTAATTTAAAAATATGGATTATATATTTCGAATCATTATAATTTATATTACAAAATAAGGTCATTTCAATTTTTTACAATAATATATAGTAAAAATAAAAAAAATTAATTACCACAATAAATGTTAAAATGAGTTTAACAATGTTTTAAACTGAAAATATAAGGTGTAAAATAACCTAAAAACTTCTATAATTAATATTATCTATAAATATTTAGACTCTTATTACATTTGGATAAATTTTTAATTTCTTTTGGGAATATTTTCCAGGAAACTCACCTATGTAATAATTTAGCTTTTGAAAAATACCAATTGTCACCTAATTGATTTTAAAATTAAATTATGAGTTCACATAGGTTAAAAGAATGTTGTCAAAAAATATTTAAATTCATTTGGATAATAATTAATCAATTTCATTATTTTAATTTATATTATTTTTTAGTCATTTTATAGTTAAACAAAAAGATTATGAAATTCTAAGGTACTATTTATTTCATCAATAGAAAATTAAAATAAATGATACAAAAAATATAAAAAAGTAATATAAATTTAATGAATTATTCTGTTACAAATTTATTTTAAATGAATACAGCATGTTAGGAAAGTGTGACATTAATATATTTAAATAATATCATTTTTTATTAATTTTATTGTTAAATTAATTTAATATTGAAACAAATTACCATAATGTTATTTTATATATGATAATAATTTATTAAAATAATTCAATTATCCAAAAACACTATATTAATCCATGTATGTTATAAATGGTAAAAAAATAAAATATATTATACAAATATGGAAGAAATTTTATTTTATAATAATTATATTTACTTGTTTATAGTAAAAAATATGTTACCATGGTATGAGGAAAAATAGTTTTTTCCATGTTACATGTTGTTCTATTAAAATTATTTTTACACACAAATAGGATTATTATTTATAAAATTTTATTTCATATTTAAAAATAATGGGTGAAAATAATCTATTTATGATCACTTATATCAAGTCATAAATAATAAATTATATATGTAAAAAAACATTTTATAGTAGTAAATCAAAAACCGTAAAAGTAAGGGTGTAGAGATGTTAAGGTACATCATGATCAACACATCTGTATCTTTGTGTGGTAGAGGTATAGATAAACCATATATTACATATTATCCATTAATTATAGTTTCTTTTGGAACTTTAGTGGATAGTGACTTCATATAATTGAATATGTTCTTTAATTTACCAAAGTAACACTCCCATTCAATAATAATATGACTCATTATCCCCTCACTTATTCACACATACTAAGCCATTTATATTGACCAAAAAATACCAAAATCCCTCCCCACCTCCACACATTTCCAAATTATGAAACTATAATAACACTTGTATATAAATTATTCTAATGTGTTATTATGTTTATGTAATGAAATATATCTAGATACTCATATAATAATTTGGAAACAAAACTATCAATGGTGTGTATGAGAAACTACTACATCAGGAAATTATGTTATTTATTTAACATCACCAGATATCACTTATGGATATGATGATGTCTTTAATGAATATTTATCATGATTAGGATTTTATTATCCTATTTGTAATTATAATATCACACCGAACATCTAACATAAAAAACTTTTTAAACCAGATAATCCATCCAAGTCAGCCCATCATGGTGAGGTATAAGACATACAATTGAACAAGTCTTGAATATTGTAGTAATAATATTTACAACAAGATTAAAACATGGATGAAAATAGATACATCCCAATAAAATCATACAATCAATTACTAAAATTAAAATCCCTAAAATATGAATATTCAAGGCTAATAATAGTTCATTTGAATAATAGTCACCTCCAAACCTACCTGAACCAAAGGAAGAGACAATAAAAGTTTCCATGACACTACATGATTCTCTTCCAATTTCCTGCATCTTTTAAAAAAACAACTATAACTTCACAAATTAAAAAAAGATGGGTTTTTGAATAAAATAGAAATTAGATGCCACCACATAGTCTATACAGTTTCTAATATCAAGAATATAATTGTTCTATATCTTGAAAAAATATTTTACAAAGAATTATTTTATAAATCCAAACCCATTTGTGAATATTTTTCCTTTTTTTTCAAAAAATAAAATCATATTCTTAGTCCTAGAAATATTTAAATTATAATTTATAAACATGGAAATAATATCAATATATTTAAGATATTGTATTAAACTTATATCCATGAAATAACATATCATGTCAATTTATTATATAAAACCTCATATAAATCATGTGTGTAAAAATCCATGATAAAAATAGTAATGTGATAACTAAACATAAATTAAATAGGTATTTATGTTTGGATCTATCCAATGGGACTATGTAATGTAAATAATGGAGCTTAAACCATTAATACATTTATACTAACCAATATTTACTCCTTTCACAATCCATAGATATCCCATAAGTAACCCTCATGGTTCCACACTCACTAGGGTTACCCAACTCCTTTTCCTGATGCACCCAAGGTTCCCAATATTCCATTATAAAAATCAATTTAAAAACAACTCTAATATTTTATATAATATTTTCAAATCCATTCTAAACGTATTTTTATTTCCCATTTCTAATCTAAAACATTAATTCAAGAATTTAATCCATCACATGATGTGAAAATACCAATTTTTATCAAAAACCCACCCTAAAAAATAATTTCATTGAAATCCCTTGAAACCCAAATTTTATAAAATCCAATTAAAAAAAGAAAGTAATTACTATGAATAGTATTAATTTCCATGAATTAATACTTTATATAGATACGAAAACCTCAAGATTTATGGAACCCTTTCCACATTTGATAAAGGATATAGGGTAACCATAGATTAGCCTTCATAAGAGATGTCATGAATGAAAACTTCAAAAGATCAATAAATGAATCAATCAAAAAATAAAAATAAAAATATAGACAATATATCTACAACAACCAATGGAAAGAATAAGTATAATGATTACATACCCAGAGAGATGAAACACATCGACCATGATGACTGATCACCAAACGAATCATCTAAAATGAGAGGAGGTATCCATAATCCCTTATAATATCAATGGTTTATGAGGAGGGGGTTTCATATAAAATTAATGGTTTTACACGCATATATCACACTAAAGTATCAAATATTTACCAATACATAACTTGTATTCATATCAAATCATGTATTTACAAATTGGTGAGTTTTTCTAAAAGAGAAACCACCTCGAATAAAAATACAGATGTTGAATATTACATGATTTGAACCTTTTTCATGTCATATAAATAGTTGATTCTATGAAAGAGACACACATAATCATTCCAATGACTATTACATAAAGTGTTCCCATTATATGAAATTTCAACACACAGTAGTCAAAAAATATATTTTTTTGTAGTAAAACTCTCAAAAAAGGTTGATGAAAAAATCATTAGAAAGGGAGTACAAAAAATGACTAAAGAGGTATTACAATATCTCTGACATAAGAAATTTACAGTCCCATAAACAACTCAAGATCATTTATTGAAAGAATTAAATGTGAAATACAAACTCATCAATGATTCTCAATCCCAAATCTCAGGGCTATCCTGTGTTCACTACAATAGCACCCAACACAATGGAATAATTATACAAGTTATCACTTTCTCAAGAAGATCCATGATCCTAATTGGTTTCCCAAACATGGTTGCATCAGGATCTAGATCAACATCCTCCTATCCAATTATGTGAAGGATCAACTATATACCTCCTAAACTAAGAATCATTAAACACATTTTTCATTAAATTCAACCCAAAATGAAATTCCAACTAATTTGCCTCCATTCTCTATCATCCAAAGATCTCAAATAATCTCACAAGTATGTAGGATATCATACCAAACATATCAAACAAATGATGAACAATGGGTGGTGAAACTCTAAGAAACCCCATATCACCAATTTAAAACAACAATGGCTAGTTAATATAGTCCACATATGAGTTTCAATGACTTGGTGTTGTGATAAATATTTTTTGGATCAGCTTCACCCTTTCATTCAACTCCGGACAAATATTTATCCCAACCATGAATCGATGTCCTAACTCCTCTCAGAAAAAATTATTTTAACATGGTATCTTAAACAACGACTCAAAGGGAATTATATTTATTGAAACCTAATAAGAAATTTTCTAGGAATATTCTACCCGAGGAATATTATATTCCGAAGATCCTCCAAATCATGTACACACATTGAGAGTGTATTTATAAGAACCTATATGGATCTCACTATATATCCATCTATCTAAAGATGATAAGATGTGAGCCATTTCACATGGGATCCCATCGAAACATATAGAATTTTAAAAAAACTGGATATGAACCAAAATAACCTATTAGATAAAACCAAAAAGGGAACATTATGATGCTTCACAATTTATCATACATACAATCCCATGATCATTTCAACCATAATTAACTCTATGATATGTAGGAAATTATTAGATTTGACAAGTTGATCAACGATCACCCATGTTAAATCCTTCATAGTAGGATTCCATGGTAAACCAATGATAAATTACATTGAAATATTATCCTAATTCCATCCACAAATAGGTAAATTCTAAAATAAATTTGTGGTTCTAAATTGATTCTACTAAATTCTCAAACATGTAAGACATCACAATACAAAATCCAAAAACATTTGTATCATCCCTAGACTCCAATAACAATGTCTCATGTCATGATACATCTTAGAGGCCCCATGGGGAACATACCAACATGACTGGTTCCCATCATCCATAATCTCCTACATCAAGGAAATTGGGACAACCAACCTTCTACCAAATAACAAAGCGTCATTGGGAGATAGAGACCACTGGCCCTAGGTCTCCCCACTATGAAGGAATTTACAAAATATTTTTCACTCAACGTCAAAAACCTTCTCAAGATTTAAAAAATCATTAAAATATAATTATGTTTCTATTAATAACAAGAAAACCTATCCACCAACCACATCCACTCCTAATCATATATTATAAAAAAACTCATCATAGACCACTACTCAACCTATTTATTCATTGATTTTTTTGGTAATTTTCTATTCAATGCATCAACCAACACATGATCTTTATCATGGTCATACCAATTATTTATTTCAAATGTCTTAAGAAACTCCACCAAGTGTCTCTATCCTAGAATGATATACCTTTGAGTAAAAATATATTTTAGGAACTTTTGATCTGAATATACTATAAACTACAACACTGTGAAATAATGATGAAACATTTTTAGTGCACACATAACCACTATTGACTCAAGATCAGGGTTTGGGTAGTTCTATTTCATAAGAATGAAAACTTCTACTAAAGTTAACAAAACCTTTAAATCCTCAGAATCTTTGATATTTTTCATTCTATTCAATTATTACTCCCTTACAAAGTAAAACATTCATAGATGATATGATCTTGGAACAATTTGGAACGAACTTCCTATAGTGCCCAGATAGAACCAACATGATTTAGATATTAAACTAATTTATGGGTTTCTCCCAATACATATCTATATGTATCATCTCAGGATTCACTAAAACACCCCACATAGATATCACATTCCTTATAAATTAAACTTCTTCAATCCAAAACTCACATTGGGAAAGTGTACTATATATTAAATGTTCCCATATTATTCTATTAATGGGATATAAATGTTACATTTACTCCTCCCAAGACATAGAGAAAACCAAAAATATCATCTTTGTACAAAAAAAGAGAAAGAGTCCAAGAACTAATGAATTATTTGAGTCATCAAATACTTAAATAATTCTGGTTAATTGTGAGACTGAATGAAATAACTAGAAACACAAAACTACCACACTAACTATAATATTATATATTAGATATATCCTTTCATTATAATCACAATATGTTCAACCATGATCAGAATTCAATATTTTAAAACCAATATGATTCTTTTAGGAGTTCAAAAGGATTATCAGTCTGTGAAAAATGATATTCTTTTTAAATTTTCACCCAATTTAATATTCTATAGTCAATAATATATATACATCTCTTGAATTCCTTCATAGAAATTACTAATGTTGAATCCCGTAGTGAAATTATAGGATTAATAAATCCTTTAGACTCATTTTCTTAAATTTATACCAAATTTCCCTCTATATCGACATGTTCTATTCAATAATATGAAAGAGAAATACGAATCATTCCAGGGAGTAGGTCAACAGAGAATTTGGAATCCCTATATAGTGGTAACCAAGAAAAACATTATAGAAATACCTCGATGTATGAACACCCCACAATAGAAATATGACAAAAAAATAAGGGTCAATTAGATCATGAAACAATTTAGTCAATTGGCACGAGACAACCACCCCATAAGGAATAACCAGTCCCTCCCTTCTATATCTAGAGTCCCAATCACCCAAAAAAACATGAGTGGCCCCATCATATTATAAGAACTATACTCGATTGTGATAATATAATATATGGCCTCAACACTAATCATCCTATCATTTTTAGAATCATTTCAAATATGTCAATATTCAGAACTAAAATTTCTTATCACAACTTGTAGTTTTCTAACATCCCCCGACATGCAGGATACTTGAAACCCTATTCATTAAACATTCCTATAGGCATGGATGTATTCATCATGAATGGAATAATTTATGTACACAATCCAACATGTCAAATAACACTAATGATATGAATAAATGAGTTTCAATTTCATTAAAATATTAAACCTCCATAGAAGAGGAAATATGTACCATTCTTATAACTATAGCCAGACCTATATTAGATTCCTCTCGAACATTCTCTTCCACATAAATCCATCCATTATTAGCCACATGAATATACCCCTTATATTAAGGATTAGATCCAACACACTTTTATGAAATAATAAAAACCTTTACACACTTATTGATAGTGGATCATGGCCTAAATCCCTAACATATCATTTCACATGAACATTTCAAAGGCCAGTTTATCCCCAATGATGAAAATTATTCAGATCCTCTACATTTTTTAGATTAGAATCACTAGGCAACACCACAGTAATAGAAAATAATCTTTTAATATCTTGATAGATCCCTAAAAAATACCACTATATAAAATTTTTTACCATTGTGTTTCATTTTATGTATAAAATATTCACCCTGGCTAGAAATTGCACTATCTAAAGCTCCACCCAAAACTAGCATTATATATATTCCTGCTTCATCAAAATATAAATTTTCGACTACCTCTTGGATAGATAACAAGAAAATGTGAATAAAAAATAACGAAATATGATTCCTGAGTCCCACCTCAATCCTTTAGGCCTTTATGTATTCCTTAGTGACATGTTTCGATGTCAAATGCACTACCTCAGAGAAACTGGTAGAGTACTATAGAATGGTTCACACCCCATGATGAAAAGTCCAAAACTCATGGGTTTTTCCACAAATAATGTCTCAATATTGAAATATTTATTTAGAATTTTTATTAAATATCACCTTGTAATATCCTATTTCAACTTATTTTACAGAATATATTCCCACCATCCCCATTATGGTCCAACGATCATATACCTGAAAAAACCCACCTTAGAGTCTTCTTGTGTCTTTAAGAAATTTAATATCCTTTACATCCACTCAAGGAACTTATTAAATTCATTTGGTCTCATTTTAGAATAAAATATGGGTGGATTATTCATAGTAACCATAGAGGCATGATACACAACACATCAGGGGTTCCAGACATATATTTGATCCAGATTGATGATAGAAAAGATAATATCTTCTACCAACTAATAGTCCACCAAAGGATTTAAAAATGAATCTTGTCTCATTGCTATCCCTTAATTATTTTGAAGATCTCTCTCTAAAGGCATTTTACAACAATCACAAAACAAAACACCAATCACTCATGATAAAATTCAAAAATCATTGGACCAACATAAGTTATCAACGTAAAAGTTTTAGAATATAATAATTTAATGAAATTATAAATTCAACCGACCAAAATATGACTCATTAATATGGAATTGGGTCATTGAAATAAATTTCCTATAAATTTCATTCAAATTACCTAAAACTCCAAGTCTGTACCTAGTATAATATTTCCGACAAACCATGGTATAAGGACCCAACCATAAGCATTATATAATCTTGAATTAAGTTAATAATTCATATTGAGGATATCTTAGGTTTAGAGACTTAGATAATTAAGCCATAACTCATACACAATAACTTGAATATTACATGTATACACTTTTACTCAGTATCCATTATTTCATAAAATAAAAAATCTTAAAATCAATGAAACTTATTTAGTTCCATGATTTAAATGACATGAACTTTCCTTGATCCCATTTTGACAACATTACGCTTTATGTATTATTAAAAAACATTTCAAAAACAAGGTATGGGCATAAAAAGCTCAGTAAGGGATATATAAAAGAAGAAAATTGTTAGTTTTCAAAACAACATTTAAACCATGAATACATTATCACAAAATAATACCTTTCACCTTTATGATGTAGTAAATAGTCTTCATAGAGTAAAATGTCATTTTTTACCCTTTTGTAACCAAAATATTTCCATAAAACCCATAGAAATAACACATAACATATAAAAGGTTAACTTGGGGCATTTACATAAATGGAATAACTATAAAGTGAACTTCCACAAGTCATTATTACCAATGGAATTACCATAAAACCCACTTCTATACCCAATTAAATGGAGGTTATAACATAAAAACCCATCCTTGTTTTATCACAGAACCACCCATAATTTGGTTTATTATGTAACCACTCTTCAAATTTCCATGTACCATTATATAATTATCTCACAAATAAGATTGAAAATATCAACATTTCAATCATAAAAATTCATTTGTAATAACAAGAAATAATTTCAAGATATTGAAATAGTAAATCCACATTCAAAACCATTCTCAAAACCAAAATTTGTAAAAAAGGTTATATGGTATTCATTTTCCCTTTTATAAAACATCATAGCTTGTTAAGGAAGCCAAATATCTAACAATGCTCTCAGTGGAAGAAATTTCATTATCACCGCAGATGTCAAAAACATTCATTCTGTCATCTAGTAAAATGATATGTAGAAAAAATATTACCTTTCAATTAAATTAAAAGTCGATGGGGTTTACAACACAACATGTATAATAAAAAGGTGTATATGATAAAAATATGCCTTAATAAATGGATATTGGGACAAAGTCCTTTCCCTCGAGTCTGACTTGTCTCGTATATTCCTTTTCCATCCTGAATAATAAACTAAAGTTGACTTGGAATTTATTAGTAACCATTTGCAAGTTTATTATTCATTTTTTATCACTTAATACCTTTCTAAAACAATTAGTTAATTATTTGAGTTCATATCGGACATTTTGTCGATGTTCAGAACTTGTGTCAAAATTGAACTTGTTATAATTAAAATATGTCCATGTGGCCAAAAGTATATTTTATAAAGAATCATATTAATGATTTATTTATCATATTTATCATATATATCTTGTATATATGTATTTATAATTGTCCATATCATTTGGATATAAGAAATGAAATGCACCTTTCATGGATATGGTATACCATACGTACGCATGAACGCTCATTTAATTTCATTTTCATATTTAAAGAAATGATAACTAAATGATACATATGTATACTATAATTATAGTATAATATATATTTTCGACATGTTACATAAGTTCATTAATTCCATCCTTTATATGTTTCCTGTATTTTAGGAACAAGTCATATCACTTCGAGGGGGAGGTAGTCCGCACTTCCTGAAATTCAATTATCGTATATATACAATACTAAAAGCATAAAGGTATGTTCTAAATAAGAATTAAAGAAGTATAGAGATAAAATAAATATCATAAATATCATATTTAGTTACAGTTCCATCATAATTTCCACCATAAGTGGGGGTAGGAGAATATTGAATAATCCTTGTTTTGCGAGACAGTAGTTCTCCATCAACAGTAACATTATGTTCTATACCCATTAGACGGAGGTTCTTGTAAGTTTATCTAGAATACTTATCATAAAAACAAACTAGTATATTTAATATACTGGTGTTGTAATAAAATAATTGAATAAAGAGTGTTTAGGGGATTGGAAAGGGAAAATAAAAGAAATAATCTTGTGAGAAGAAATTGCCTCAAATCAGGTAACTCCTTTTGATTTAAGAAAAAATGCCTTATTTATTTTCCATATTCCAAATGTAAGAGATATATATGGATTTTGGGAGCTTATTTGGGAATGGTTTGGATGAGACAAGGGGTATTGAGAGGTGTGATTAAGGGTTAGAGGTGGTGTCCTTTTAAAAGAGGGAGGAGGGGCACTTTAGGAATGTTTGAAAGTATTATTTTATTATTAATTGATTTTAGAATTATAATAACAAAAAAGTGATTTATTTAAAATATCATATAATTATGGGTAAAAATCCATTCATCAAATGTGTTTTAGACAAATTTATTTCAAAAATTTAACCTTATCTATTAACTGAAACCCTTTGTTTAATAAATTAACTCTTACCATGTCTTCTCGTATTTTAATTATATATAGATAGTATAGTTAATATAATATTACAAGAGACTCAAAAATCGATCATTAATAACATTTTTAACATCATAACTGTTAGTTTAACGAATCTCAGCCTTTTAGTACTATTATCTCACTTATGAAAATATTAATTATCTCAAAAACTCATTTATATAAATTTTTATACTATTCATATCATGAACTTTTAAAAATCCATAAAAACATGATTCAATCATAAAAAACATCATCAATTAAAATATAACATGTCATAATAATCTATAATATTCTTTTATTTAATAAAATGTTTCAAAATAATTTTATTTTAATATTTATACTCTCATTTATTTAAATCTTTCATTAATAAGGTATTCACTGCATCACCATTGAGTCATAAATAAATTTAATTGTTTGATGTCTAAAAATTTTAAATATTATACCATGATGTAGAAATATTTTTATATTTATAATTACTATTTATAGTCGAAGATATCATGTATATTACCATATATTAAAATTGTTTTAAGTTTAAGATACATGTTTTGGTTATATTTTCCTCAACTTTAAATTAAATGAAATTAAATGTCATTTTCACACACAAGTGGTTTCATGGGGTCCTAAAATCGATCCATGGATGCTAATGGACAGAAATTTATCATAAAATAGGATTTGGACACATTATAGAAAAATTTAATATTATTATTACGTTATTTTTTGCAATTATTTTCCAGATTTACCCGTTAGACATATTAAATAAAATATTTACTGAAGTTACTATTCATAACGTCTAAAAAAAGATACCTATTTTCACAATTTGGACCTCCTGATTCCAAATATTGGATCCAATTTCCCAAATTAAAAATATTGATGTTGTATAAATTATCTTAAAATTAATTTCTGTTGTCAGAACCAAAAAGCATGTTTTTAAAAAGTAAAAACTGTCAAAAGATTGACTTGTGTTTATGATCGATTTCAAAGTAAAAATACTTCCAATAACAATAATTTGATTAAATGTTAAAAATAGAATCCAAATACAGATTAAAAATATTTAAAAGTATAATCTAAATATTTAAATAATTTAGATGAAAAGGCATTTTTGACTAAAAATGTAGTTTTTTAACTATTCATTAAAAAATGAACATTATCAAAAAAATTCCAAAAATTTATCCAATTTAAATTTTGATTCCATGATTTGAAATAAGAAGTGTATTTTTACCAATATAGTATATGAAATTGACAAAAGGTATATTTAAAAAAGGACTCTCCATCAAAAGGCGTTAAAACTACCATTTATAAATATTAGAGTATTTATGAATAAAATTTGATTCATTCTCATTTTACACCTCTAAATATTATTGGATTTATGTGAAAACGTTTAATAAACACATATAATCATAAAATAATTATCTCTATTCATTTCTTCTTGTAGAATGGGAAGGTCATAAGTATCTTCTAAAATAATAATATTATATATTTTTTATTATGACTCAGCCTTGTGTGGAACATATAATTTTGGAGAAACCTATTGTTGTCTGTTGGGTACACCATAAAAAATAGAATCCCTTTTAAATTAATAATAATATTTAATTCATAGATATTAATAAATATTAAAATGTAATATTATTTATTAACCTATGATGTTACATCCTTCCCACCTTTTGGAAATTGCATCCTTGTAATTTTATTTACATATAAAATTAGTGGGAGTATTTATCCATTAGAGAATTTTTAGATTCTAATGTTTTCTCTTCAACCATATGGGTTTCCCATAAACCTTTTACTTGATGAATTACCTTATTTCGCAATACTTTCTCTCTTCGGTTAGGAATCTAGACTGGTTTTCCCTGATAAAAAATGTTCTCTTCCAACTAAACTACCTTTGGACTCAAAAAATGATATGGATCTGGCATATACATTTTCAAGATTGAAAAATGATAAACATTATTTTACTTGGATAAACATGGAGGTAAATACACTCTATTGGAAACTGGACTAACTTTCTCTAGGATTTCATATATTCCAATGAACCTTAGACTCAACTTTACCTTCTTACCAAAAGACATCAAACTCTTCCATTGAGATACTTTGAGAATGAAACGATCACCTACCTCAAAACAAATATCATTCTTCTAGTTCTCTGTATAACTTTTCTGCCTTCTCTGAGCTATTATCATGTGCTTCTGAATCAACAGAGTATTTTCTACCGTCTCATCTACCAAATTTGGTCCCATTAAGATTCTTTCACCAACAACATCCTAAAAAGCTAGAGTTCGCACCACTATCCATATAATGTCTCAAATTGATCTATTTGTTCACTTGATTGAATATTGTTATTATAAGAAAACTTGATCAATGAACGATGTTGGTCCCTACATCCATGGTAATCCATTGGAAGAATCACATATCTTATATTCAGATGATTCAATTGTTCATTTTGACTTCCCATCTAATTGAGGAAGAAAGGCTATAAGAAAATTTAATCCAGTAACTAATAACTTCTGAAGGCCCTTATAAAAGTTAAAAGTGAACCTATGACCACGATGAGATACAATGGAGAGGGGAACACCATGTTACCTTACTATCTCATTAATATACAATGGATAAAGTGGATATAGAGGTAAGGTCTCTCGAATTAGAAATAAATTAGCAGATTTAGTCCATCGATCACCAATAACCCATATTATATTATTACCTTGAGATTTCTTCGGTAATCACACAATGATGTCAGCGTATATATATTTGCATTTCCACTCTGGCACTGGTAATGAATGAAGCATCCCTTTAGGTGACAACAACTATTCTTTAACCTATGGACATGTCAAACACTTCACAGTAATGTCAACAATTATTTCTTCCATTCCATCCCACCAGTAATACTCCTGAAGATCTTTCTACATCTTATTACTACAGCGATTAACTGAATACAGAGAGATAAGATCATCACATAATAACTCTTTTTTCAACTTTGAATCACAAGGTACATATAATCTCTTACCAAATCCCAAAATACAATCATTATCAATGTTAAAATCAAGAAACTTATCCTTATGAAACAACTATACCTTTTTCAGCTACTCACTGTCTTCCTTTTACACTTGAATAATTTTGTCTGATAGAGAAGATTTAACTGACACTTGAAAAAACTAAAGGAATTTCTTTCATCAACCAATTCTATGTCAAAATTCAAAAAATCGTTAATTAAAGGATATTGTTCCTAACATAATATATTAAATATTTCATTACATTTTCTACTCAATGCATCAGCCACATTATTTTGTTTTCCGAGATGGTAATGAATCATTCAATCAAAATCTCATGTTCAAATATTCCTATGTGTATATATTCTTCAAAATATTTTTGTCAATATATATTTCACATTTTACTCAATACTGATGATGACTCAAAATTTTTAATGAAAAAAACAAAAACAGTTAATTCTGAATCGTGTGTAGGGTGATTTAACTCATGAGGTTTCAAATGATGTGAAGCATAAAAAATTATCTAATCATTCTACATTAGGGAACACCAATTTACTTTTAGTGAAGCTTCACTATAGATAACAACTTCAAAATATTTGAAAGGTATCACCAAAACTAGTGATTTCACCAACCTTCTTTTCAATTCCTAAAAACAATCATCACATTCTTTTTTCCATATAAACTTAACACCTTTTCATGTAAAATTATTTAGTTGGATAGATAACCATGAATATTTCTCACCAAACCTTCTATAATAGCATTCCAAACCATGAAAACTATGAATCCCAGTTATATTTGATTTTCTTGTCTATTATTCAACATTTTTTATTTTAGCAAGATCAATAGTTAGGCTATTTTTCGAAACAATGTTACCAAGAAATGAAATTTGTTGTGACAAAAACTCCCAGTTGAAGAATTTACCATACTTTTTCTTTTATTTTATGGTTTTCAAGACAAGCCTTAAATGAAATTCATATTCATATTTACTTTTGGACTATACAAAAATTTCATCAGTAAACACAACCACAAACAAATCCAAGAATTTACAGAAAACACCATTCATAAGATCCATGAATACAACAGGTGTTTTAGATAACTCAAAAGGCATAACTAAAAATTTATAATGGTCATATCTAGTATGAAACTCGGTCTTTAGAATGTCTTCATGCTTCACTTTCAAATTATGATACCCCAATCTTACCTCAATCTTCAAAAAATACTATGCTGCTTAGAGATGATAAACTAATCATTATTATGAGGAAAATGATACTTTTTATTAATATTGACATTACTCAAGGATCCATAATCAATGCAATCTCTCATTGAACCATATTTTTCTGACAAACAAGATTGGAGAACCCCGTGATGATGTTCTACATCGAATGAATCCTTTATCTAACAAATCATATAATTATTTCATTAACTATAAAATTTCAATTTTAGCCATTCGATAAGGGGGTTTTGAAATTATCTTAGCATTATGAACTAAGTCAACAATAAATTCAACTTCCCCATCAGGAAGAATACCATGAAACGCATCAGGAAAAACATTAAGATACTCATTTAATACAGAAACATCATTTATGGGAATAATAACTTTGTTTACAACAAGTTGTTGTTGGTAAAATTCATTTCCATATTTCACTAGTTTCTTTGCATCATGACATGTTATCAGAGATAGGGGTTCATTCTTGTATGCAAACTAAAATTCATTCTGAAATAAAACCTCTTTTTCTCTAAATTCAATATTAACATGGTAAACATATAGTCAATCAATTCTCTAAAGAACATCAAACTCTACCTGATAAAAAACAACAAGGATACCATGTAAATTCTTTCCAAAAATTAAGTATCAGACGATTCATATAATTTCTTTTTTCCTCAACATTTCCCCTAAGTACGTTTAACATAAATTCTGGATTCACTTCTTGAGTTGAAATTCCTAATTTACCGCAAAATTTATCAGAAATAAATGATTTTGTAGACCATGAATCAAACAATACATCAGTGTAATCTGAATAAAAAAACCACATACCTGATACCACTTCATTTTATGGTCCCACAACAACCATAGTAGTAGAAAAAGATTTTTCCCCACCCTTCTGCTTTTGATCTGTCTCTCTTCCCGCCTGGGTAATGATCTTTTTATAGACATTGGAATAATTCCCAAAATCGTTGCAACTAAAACATCCTACCATTGAATTTTTATGTCCTTCTTGATCATCATACTTATAATTATGAGCAACATGACCATTATTACCACACCAGAAGAATCTTGAAGACTTTGATAAATATTCCCCAGAAATCCTTTTGCTATAATTACCACAAAATGAAAATTTAATTTTTATTACTTGAAGATTATATGATCAATTCTTTTACATTTCATTACAACTAAACTTATTATTTTGATTTCTCTCTTGGAAGACCTGATCAACATAAAACTCCATTTCAACCTTCACAGTACATCTGAAAGGTTTCTCTTAGATTTTGAATTCATGAGATTATAATGATCTTAGATATCCCCGATTCAATTCTGAGAAGAATATATTTTTCCTACAATCAAGTTCTTCGACGAAATTTGTAGAATACCTTGATAGTCGAGTGAAAATTTCTTCATAAGCAGCCATAAAGTCATCTTCATGCCTCAATTCCAGGAATTGTTTTTCAATCTTAAGTCAAACCACCTTAGGAAAATATTTCTCAAGAAAAAAACCTTCGAATTCGTCCCAACAAAGAGCATTAATCTTCTCATTGTCCCTGATATTTTTTTACCATCGACCACCACCGATTTGATCCTCCTTCAAAATGATAAAAAACAAGAAAACCTTTTGATTTTCCATAAAACCCATGACATTGAAAATCTTATTCCAGTTCATTGATCCACCCTTCTGCTTGAACCGGGTCAGATGATCCTCTGAATGATAGGGGACGTTGGCTCATGAAATTATCCACTATAGACATGTTACTATGGGGTTGATCTGGTTGATCTCATACATGTATACCACCACTATTTATATGTCGACTCAACTAGGCCATTACTATAAAAAAATATTATGTTCTGATTCTAACCATCTTAGGATGCAGATTTGGATAGTTGTTCTCCTTTATATACCTTCCCAACACTTCTTCCATGTTTCCTCTATATAAAACCATTTTGAAAAAAAATATCTTAGATGAAGCAACATGGTAATATTCATATGATATATCATTTCAATTGGACCATTATGTAATTAATATGGATATTATATTAACAAAATTCTAACTCCTAATGTTATCTATACCGACCTGTGATACCGACTATAAGGACCCAACCTCAAACATTACATAATCTTGAATTATGTTAATATTTCACATTTAGTATCATTTTATGTTTAGATATATAAAGTATTAGTTCATAAAATATACATAACAACTTGTATATTAAATGTAGACACTTCTACTCAGTATCCATTTATTCATAAAATAAAAACACTTAAAAATAATAAAACGTGTTTAGTTCCATGGTTTAAATAGAATTAATTTTCCATGATCCCATCCTTGACCCTATTACACTTTATTTCCTCTGAAAAACATTTTAGAATCATGAGATTTTCATAAAATGGAGAGTAAGGGATACAAAAAAAGGAAAAATATTAGTTTTTAAAATAACAAGTAAACCGCGAATAATATATTATAATCCAATAGCTTTCCCCTTTATGATGTATTAATTACAATTCACTGAATAAAATATCAATTCGTACCCTTTTGTAACCAAAAAATTACCATAAAACCCATAGAATGAACACATAACATATGAAAGCTAAACTTGGGACATATACTGAAATAGAATAACCATATGTTTGACTTCCATAAATCATTATTACCAATGGAATAACAATAAGGCTGAATTTCATTCCAAATTAATTGGAGGTTATAAAAAAACTGCATGTATTTGGTTTATCATTGAACAATTCGTCATTTGTTTTATCACATAACCACAAGTCAAATGACCAAGTACCATTATATAATCATCACAGATAAAATATTGAAAATATCAACACTTAAATCAAAAAATTTCATTTTTAATCACTAAAAATAATTTCAATATATTAAAATAGAAAATATACTTTTAAAAATATTTTCAATAATAATATATTTAAAAAGGTTTTATGGTAATTATTTTCCATTTAAAAAACATCATGGCTTGTTAAGGTAGCCAATTATCAAAAAACTCTCATGGCGGTGGAAAGTTCGTTGTTGCCACATACATTAACAACATTACTTTTGTCATTTATTGAAAGGCTACCTAGAAAAATGATTCCCTTTTAATAAAAGTAAAATTAAAAGGGGTTTATTATAAACCGTGTAAAAGAAGAAGGTGTATATTTTCAAAATAAGCCATAATTATAGGAGATAGAGAATAATTCCCTTACCTTGAGTCTAACTTGCATTATATATTCCTTATTATTACTGAATAATAAACATAAGTTAATTTATACATTATTCCAATATTTTCATGTTTATTATTCCTTTTTTATCACTTATTACTTTTCTATAATAATTAATTAATTATTTGAATTAATTTCAGTCATTATGTCGATGTTTGGAAATTGAGTAAAAATGAACTTGTTATAATAACAAATTGTCCATGTGGTCAAAATTTCATTATCTCTAGAATGATATTCATGATTTAGATATCATATATATCATATATTTCCAAAATATATGTATTTATAATAGTCCAAAAAATCTGGACAAATGAAATGCTATGCACCGTTCATGGAAACGCTAAGTCGTACATACGAATGGACACTACAATCATTTGTTTTTCATATTTAATGGAATGAAAACTAAATGATACATTGGTATAATATAATTAAATTATAATATCATAGGTATATATGTCACATAATTTCATTAATTTCATCCTTTATATGTTCCATGTAATCCATGAACGAGTCAAATCATTTTGAGGGGGTGGTAGTCTGCACTTCCTCCAATTAAATTATCATATGTATTCAACATGAAAATCATAAAGTTATGCTTCTAAATGAGAATTAAAGTAGTTTAGAGATAAAATAAATACATAAAATTTCATATATAATTATATCTTCATCATCATGGGAAGCATAAGGGGCGGTGGGAGAATATTGAACAATCATCGTTTCATGAGATAGTAGTTCTCTATCCATAGAAACAATATGTTCTATACCCATTAGATGGAGGTGTGTGTAATTTTAGTTCAAATAATTCTCCTAAAAACAACCTATTATATTTAATATACATTTGTGGTAATAAAATATCTAAATAAAGAGAATTTATGGGGTTGGAGAAGGATAATAAAAGAAAGAATCTTAAGGGAAGACACTACCTCAAACCAGGTAACTCATTTTGATTTAATAAAAAAGGCCTTATTTAATTTCCTTCTTCCAAATTTAAGGCTTCGTGGATAAAGACAATGATGTTGGGAGCTTATTTAGGATGATTTTGAATGATCCAAGGGGCTTGAGATGTGTGAGTAAGGGTTATAGGTGGTGACATATTATAAGAGGGTCGAAGGTCACTTTAAGAAAGTTTGAAATAATATTTTATTATTAATTGATTATTGAATTATAATAACACCAAAGTGATGCATGTATATGATTTGATGAGTATGGGTCGAAATCCACTCATCCAATGTGTTTTATATATGTTTAGGTTATAAAATAAACCTTATCTTTTAGCTTTAACACTTAGTTAAATAATTTAACTCTTACCATGTTTTCTTATATTTTCTTAATAAATGGTTACTATAGTTACTATAAAATTTAAAGCGACCCAAAAATGGGTCATTAATGATATTTTAAACCTCATGTATTTTGGTTAGATTAATATTATATTTTTAGGACTATTATATAATTTAATAAAATATTAATTGATTTAAAAACTCATTTTTTCAATTTTTATTCCATTAATATCCATAATTTTTAAAAATCAATTTCAACGTGATTCGTTAGAGAAAAATCATTAATTAAAATACCAAAATTCATATTAATCCAAATATATAGTGAATGGCATAAAATGTTTCAAAATAAATTTATTTTAATATTTATAATCTCATTTATTTAAATATTTCATTAATAAAGTAATCACTCCATCACCATTGAGTCATAAATGAGTTTATTTATTTAATGTATAAAAATTATAAATAAAATACCATGATGTATAAAATATTATTATATTTTTAATGAATTATTATAGTCGAATAGATCACTTATATAACCCCATTTAAATTTTATTTTATTAATAGATATTGTTTAGGATATATTTTTTATAACAATAAATTAAAAGTAATTTAATATCATTTTCGCACACATGTTGAACATGGGTTCCCAAAATATACCCATGGATGATTGTGGTCAATAATATCTCATCCAATAGGATTATGTCACATGTTAGTGTAATTTAATACTTTATTAATATTATTTTTTACACTTATTTACCAGATTTACCCTTTAACCATGTCAAATTAAATATTTACTAAAGTTACAATTCATAATGTTAAAAAAAATAAAATTTATCAAGTTACACAATTTTTACCTCATGATTCTAAATATGGGATCCATGTTTACAAATTCAAGTCATAGATGTTGTATAAATTAGTGTAAAATTAATTCCCATTGTCAAAAGCAGAAAGTGTGTTTTTAAGAAGTAAAAACTACAAAATTTTTGACATGTGTTTATGTCCAATTTCAATGTGAAATTACTTCCAATGGCCAAAATTGTATTAAATTATAAAAATAAAATACAATTAAAATTATAAAACTATTAAAATGATATTTTAACTAAATAAATAAATTAGATGAAAATGCAATTTTGACATAAAATGTAGTATTTTTCACTATTAATTAAAAATATAGAATTTATTAGAATAATTCAATAAAATTATCCAATGTAAATATTGATGTACTGATTCTAAGTAAAAATATTATTTTTTCAAATGGAACATATAAAATAGATTAAAAAAATTATTAAAAATGATTCTCCATCAAAAGGTGTTAAAACTAAATTTTAAAAATATTAGAGTATTTATCCTTAAAATTGGTTTCATTCTCATTTTAATCCTCTAAATTTTATTAGATAAATGTAAAAAAATTTAACAAAAATTTTGAATCATAATATATTTGGTTATTTTCATTTATTCCAGTACAACGTCTAGGTGTTAACTACCATTTAAAATAATAATATTAGATTATTATTATTTTAGTATGACTCAGCCTTGTGTGCTACAAATGATTTTAGAGAAAACCGTTATTATATGTCGAGTACACAATCAAACATAACATCCCATTTAATGTTAAATTAATATTTAATTTTAAGCTATAAAAAAATATGGAAATTTATGATTCTTTATTTACCTGGGATGTTACACATGGTAACTCGAGTTTAAACACAAAAGTGACTATCCAAGAACACTCCCACACTTACTACCCAAATACCGATGGTACTGAATCTTTCTCTCCAAGACATAGAACCAAACATAGGTACTTTTAACACACAACAAGCTAATATTTCCCCTATTACCAAATTTTAACAGACCAATGGAGGTCAAATGAAGAATACAGTCATTTGGGACCATCATTGTGAGGTTCAATAAATATAATATAAAGAGTGTTGAATAAATAAGAAACAAGAAATAAAACCAGTGTAAAACACATAATAAAAGATATATGTCCCATGAAAATAACAGAATCCATTAAATTCTTCCAATAACTAAATGTATGAATAATGAAAGACCAAAAAGTCTTTGTGTACCAAGTGTTAGCTCCAAACCAACATGAAGTAAAGGTAGTGACAACAAGAGAAGATATAAATATCCAAGATGAAATTTCCTGTACCAAAATCTTGTAATTAAACTTATAAAACAACCAAAAGTAAAAATTTAAGGTGTGAGAAAAATCCAAGTCAAATAACACCAAAAATATTATACATGTTCTTATATAAAAAATGTAAGAGTTTTATCTTTCAAAATAAAAAAATATATTTACAATGAATTATTTTATAAATTCAATCCCATTTATAAATCATTATACATTTCCTTTTATAAAATACTTCCCTATTCTAAATTCTAGAAATATGATAAGAATATGTGATGAATAAGTAAATCATATCCAAACACCAATATGTAATCTAGTGAAAACATATCAAAAAATAACAAATAATTTCATTTCATGTGATACAACCACATATAAATACCTATGAGAATGATTCCATGAAAAAAAAAATCTTGCGATAAAAACCATAATTGATGAAGAATATCATATCATTTCCTATACTATTTTACTAAATACTATATTGAATAGAGCATAAACTAAGAATATATTGGTACTAACCAATATAATGTTGTTCTACAGTCCATCGTTATCCCAAATGTATCGAAAAATGGTATGACACTCGCTAAGGTTAGCCATGAATTTCTCCCTACTTTCCAGATGATTCCAATTTTTCATTTTCCCAATCCTTTTAAAACCCATTATCACTATTTATAAAAACAAATCAAATCTATGGAAATATAATTTGGGGCTTCAACACCCATTTCTAATACCAAACTAAATTTCATGGATTTATTCAGACATATGGTTTTAATAAACCGATTTTTCAAAGAAAAACCCCATTTAAAAACAATTATATTTCCCAGAACAACCATGAATACAAAAATAAATTCAATTTACTAGACAACCGAAATATATTTCACAATAACGATATGAAATACAAATAAATAATCCATTTTATAGAAAGGCCTACCTCATGAAATATGGAATGGCATATTCCTTCAAAAAAGGTTATTGGGAGTCCATGGTCCATATTTATTAAGACAATGAATGGAAAGAAACTACAATGTACTAATAGAAAACACCAAAGATCCCAAATTTGAACTACAAACTCATAAAAAGAAAAGATATGACCAAAGAAATAATGAAGCATAAGGTTTACATACTCGTGGAGATAAAAAACCATAACTATGGAAATAAATCACTGAATAAAAAATCCAAAAGGTGTGAAAACATCCAAAATCTCTATGTTTAGATATAGTTCATACGAGGTGTTAAGGTAAAACATGTTAATGATTAACCTCATGTACAATTCCCTAGAATATTTAATCCGATCCAATATATGAATTGTTACCATTTCACACTATATATTTCATGATTCACATGTTACATAAATAATAATAATTAATTTAATAAAAATGTAGAATTAAACCATTAAATTATGTCAATTATATTCGTAGTGTGTTAACCATTCATTCCATCCACTAGACCCACAACACCTTCCCATCAATGAATAATGATTTGTAACCATTACATGACATGTAATCACATAGAAGATGACCAATATCCTAGATTATAGAGTAAAACTAATAAATGAGGATGATGAAAAAATATTATAAAGGTAGTTTAATAAAATCATACTGGGTTTTAAAATTTCTTAATGCCTCTTAACTAATTTTAATAAAAAATTTCACTCAGGTGTTTTGTGGACTACTATATCTCAAATTGATGTGATGTTTTATTCGTGTTGATTTTACATAAATTTTAATAAAGATATATTTAATTAATAAAAATGATATTTTTAACATAATTATAAATCTAGAATAATTAATATATGACATATACCAACTTAAATTCTATTCCATCTGTTAAATGATGATTAAATTCATGTGTACAATGGACTACTGACTCATAAAGTGATGTGATTAGTTTTTTATCTAACTCTTTGAGTGGATGTTAATAAATGTAAATTTAATCAATATGTGTGAGGTATATGGCATAGAAATGATTATTCATGACAAATAAATTATTTTCCTTTATTTTGTTTTATCCATCAAGAAAATTAAAACAATGTTGTCACATACCTAAGTCCTATTATTTCCTTGAATGATGTATTTTATTTTCTATATCTAAATTTTATTCATTACTATAAATAAAAATATACTAATTATATATTTTATTTTTATCATGGATAATATTTTGGATATGAAATAATCATTATAATATCATGAGGACCAAAAATATGATTCAAAATATTCCAGAAAAACAATGTAGTTATTTCCAGAAACATGATTTTAACTTGAAATTATTAATAAATGGATAAAAAAATTTCTTAAATAAATCATATATAGTACTATATATATACAACAATAGTTATTTAATAGAATTATATTATAAATATATTAATTTTTCATCAGTATTTAACATGTATAAAGTATGTTGAGACTTAAGGTATGATATTTCATGTTGATATTTTATTTCTTGGAGACTTATACAAGACTCAAAAATCAATTAATTTTTGTGGTGTACAGAATTCCAATTTTTAATTAGATATAATTAATATATTTATTTTAAGGATATTTAATGTATCGTCCCATTTTATTATTTTATGGGGCTTTGGATTCAAAATATTACTAATGTGGTAGGGGATTTTGGCCTCAACTTGTTTTCTTCAGAACATACATACATTATGAACCGTTATTATTTTATAAGGTTTCTAAATAGAACAATTGAAATTTTATTTCATGAATCTATTTCAATTAATTGTATTTAATGTTTTCATTTTATTTCGTAGTGAGGCTGCTGACTAAAATGTTAACAATTTCAAAAGGGATTGATGTTACGATCTCATTGTCCAATGTGATTGTTTATGATTATACTTCCGATAATTAAATACTTTGATTTATATGTCTTAAAACTATAGAATTTAATTTCCCACTAGTTATGTTATAAGAATAACTTTTTACCTTTATTTTACGCTCTTTATGTACTCAAGATTATATAAGAATGTTTTAAATAAAATTACATTATTTATCTCTTTGGTCGAAATCAATTATTTATTCAATATCCATGTTTTATAAAATAAATTAAATTTTTTTTCATGTTCCCATCATATTAATTAGATTCATTTTTACCCTTATTTGAATTTTGAAATAAAATTAATATAATCTTCATGCTATTTCCAGAATATGGTCCATTTGGATTTAACTAGAAAAGGGAATTCAATCATTGTTTTAACGTGTATGGAATTTAAAACTAACATGATCACTAAATGTTTTAAAGAATCTCTTAAAGGATTAAAATTTTATTTTCAAGGAAAACTGTTTAAAAATTGTTTTATGTTTTTTAAAAAACTATTCATCTAATGTGAAAATTTTAATTCTTTCATGAAATTTTTTAAATACTTTTTATTTCTCAATTTATATGTGTTTTATATTATTTGGAAGTTAAATTATTTCCAAATTATTTTAAGAATTTATTGCTTTTTAGTGGTGATTCTCAAATAAATTTTACATTCCCTGGGAATTTTCCTACGTAAATTTTATTCAAAAAAAATTCTCACTATGATGGAAGTGTTTTTTATAAATTCTTCTTTAAAGGTTATATGACTCAAGGATATAATTATTATTATTTCTGTTAACTCATTATGATTATAATGAAATTATATTATTGAAACACATTAATTTTTTAATGCATTAATATTTAATGATATGATGTAATTTTTATGAGACGCATCACTTTTTATGGGTTCTGATATGTCGAATGTTTCATGAAATGGTGGGACACATTTGTATGGTTTTCATTATGTGATGAGTAATAGCTATATATCGAATTAATTAATTGGGTAATAATTAATGTCCCATGAGATTAAAGGGTATATGGGAGGTTATCCCGAAAATAAAAAGTGTATCACAGAGGTTATAAAAGTATTGGAGTAGGAACACATGTGTACTTTACAAGAACAAAATGTTATCAGTGTGTTGTTGGGTATACACGACATAATATTTTATATCGTTATGTGTCTTCCCTAACTCTATTTCTTAAAAATATATTATTATCCCATGTCTAATATAATTTTATTCATTTATTATTCATGTCTTATAATCTACAAAGATTTATTCCATTAATCATGCTTATGATATATGATTAATACTTTGTTCTTTTTCAAGTTTTATTATTATATTCTCATGATCTTATGATTATTTTATATTGATATCTCGCTTTTTTACCCTTACTAGGCATTAGACCTCACCGTTTCTTCTGTTTCCTTTACAAATGTTATGAAGATTGTTTTTATGTGTGACATATCTATGAAGGGTGATAGTTATGAAGAAATTAGTTAGAGATGATGTAGTTCACTTATGAACATGTTATTTATGTATTATTATTTCTAAATGGACTTGACCAAAATGATTTTATCATGGATCTTTATGATATGTCACAAATATTCATCTATTGAGATGTTATATTAATGTAAGAGAAGTTTTTTTCTCTACACTTGGCTTCAATGTAATGTTTATTTAATCATTGTTAAAATAAAAAATATAAAATACTAGTTATAACCACATGTTTAAGTCTATGTGTGGTAAAATATCTTAGATTCTTTTAATTATATAGAGAGTGGTTTCTATAAAATTACATCTGTGATTTGATAATATTTGTCTACATAGATATAACATAGATGTATCTAGTGGTAATAAAAAAAATATAACATTGATCTATGATTGATCGTAACCAACTTCACGATAATGGGCCTTACATCACACTTATTTTGAGAGTACTGGGAGATATGCTTTGTTAATACCAGAACTTTTTTTGAACTATCATGGTGGATTTTAAAAATTTCTATGAACAACCTAATATAATCCTATTTTTTCATATAATAAAAAATTATTTGTGTTTTATAAATCCTATAATTAATTTTTCATGGATATATGGTTTCTAATATGAATATTAACTCCCATACTATACATTTTGATTTTCTTGAACATAGGGAATAAAAAATAAATGGTTCAATGTTGAATTTTATAGACAATGTGTTACTGATAATACAAATTTAATGATGATTGGAGTTATGGATAATTGTATTATTCCAACATTTATATCATAATATATTATTATAAACATCCACCTTATCCAACTCTCACAATCACCAAATAATATAAGGATGGGTTTTTTTTGAGTGTTTTGGTTATGGAGACCATAAAGGAATAAATATTTAGTTTCTAATATGTCAATAATTTGGGGTGAAGCACTAAGTGGAATCCCTCAAGTGAATTATGAGAGGTTTAATGTAAAGAAAATAATATCATAGAGTAAGTGATATTTGTGGATAAATTTAATGTTTAGTATATTCAATGTAGGATTATAATGATTTCCCAATAACGTCGTTAATGTTTTAATTTTATAATTATGGAACTTATCAGAATTAAAAAAAGTGATGTACATGGGGGATAGAAATAAAACATGATCCGAATGGTTGAAAAATAAATGACTTTATTTTTTATTATAATGAAACAACAAGTCACATGTTAAAGGAATTTTTTATTAAGATATATTATAATAAATCATTGTTAATGGTTTTAGAATAAAGTGGAATGATTGAAGTGTATATGTATTGGAATTTGTGACTTATGTTGTATATATAAATGTTTTTCTATAGATTTTTTCCATTTTGTATTTTATTGAATATTTTTAATGGTAATGATGACATAGTAATGTCATTTAATAGAAATGTGATATTTTTTGGAAAACCACGATTAAGATAACAGAAACCTTAATAGATACTAAATCTTATAAAATAGTGTTTAGTTCGGATAATGAGATGATTAATATTGATAAAGTAAACTAAATGGTATTGATGAGCTTTAAAATTATTAACAACTATTTGAAAAATTTATATATGTTACTATTGATGGATTTAACCAGATATTTTTATTTGTGGAATATATTTAGTAGTGCATGATTTTTGTATGTAATGAGAAAGCATGTATGTTTTCATTGAGGTTTTATGGTAATTTTGGTTATTTCCATTATTTATGATAATATATGTCTAGGTTAATCAAATATTGGGTATATAAAATTTTTGAGCTACTTAAGGGTATTATAGAGGATTAATTTTTATTTGATTATTTGGAATTTAGTGACTTTACATTTAAATTTTAAATTTTGGAAAGTTCATAAGGTTAACCATTTTTGGAATTGTATATGTTGAACATTGAATATGGTTTTAGATATTAATGTGTTTCTAAACTATATACTGATATATAAATATTTGACAACATTTTATAAACATTTTTTTATGATGATAACTAGACATAGAAGGAATCACATATCATTCAATAAAGGATATTTTTATTTGTTAGTGATTTATAAATAAAAAATTCAAATACATTACATGCAGTACATTATGAAGTGTAAATTTATCAAAGTTAAACTAAAGGATTAAATTATTCTTAAAATATAAATGAAATTGTTTCCCTAGGTATATCGGTCTCCTTGAAATCATTGATTATGTCAGGATGGTTACCAAATGATCGATGCTTCAATTAAGCCTCTCTCAAGTCAATGACATCTTCTATGTGTCTCTCTTGAAGAAGTATATACCTAATCCAGGTATGTAATGGAAATAGAGTTTCTAAAACAAAATAATGATCTCTATTATAATGAATTATTAGTTGATATTATATATTATTGAGATAATGTAATAATGATTAAGACCACTTACTTGGTAAATATATTGTTTTGAAACCGATATCTTGAGGAAGTTATGTGGGAAGACGAGGATGTAAGGGTATGAAAGTATCCATTTTTATAGTTCTAAATTAATGCATTCATATAGATAAATTTATTAAATTTTTGATATAATGTAACACCTTGAGATTTTATGAAATATATATTCCATGTAAATTTAATTTATTTGATTGATTTCATTAAACAGAACGCTATGTTTTAAAGAACCATAACATAATATTAACATTATTATATAAACATGATATTCATTACCTAGACGATAAACATGGATACATAAATATTAATAAAAAATTAAATACTATGTATAATGTTTTTATATACAGAGAAAATATTAAAAAACGTAATTCATATTTTGAAGTCATTATTTGTTTCAATAACAATATGCTCTCAAAAATTTTACTTGTATGAAAAAATAATAAAGGTAAATTTTAGAAATTATTGAAAATTAATTTGACAAAAGAAACATAATTTTTGAACTCTATATTTCATAATTATATTAGGATGAATGTTTAGATATTTTATGAGAGTTTTAATTTTTTATGAACAGAGAAAAAAACTAGTTTTTATTAAAAAATACCTTTTTATATAATGAATTTCTACGGTTGATTTTTCTTGAAATTAACTTTAAAGTAAAATATGTCCAATTATATGTCTATTGATCTAATTTTGGAAATTATATTCAATTTCATGTTGAATTTTAATAAAATTGTTTTAAAACATTTGAACATTTTGTCTTTGATAAACTATAGTTTTCATCACATCATTCGGTTTAATTTTATAAAAAATATTTCCATTAAAATTAAGGTAATACAGAAAAATTGATTCCATATTTGGATTTATGAAAATGTATATTACAAAATAAGGTGAACTTAATTTTTTACCTTACCAAATAGTAATAATAGTAAACACTAATTAACATGTTTATGTTTTAAACATGTTTACCCAGGGGTTAAACTAAACATATATGGCCTAAAATGACCTAAAATCATGTCAAATTATTATTTTTTTCACATTTATACAGTTATTTACATAGTTTATATTTTTAGGTTCTTATGGAACAATTTTACTTTAATGTGAAAAATGTAACAATAAAATTAATGAAAATTAATAAATGTCACTGACATTCTATTAAATTTAAATTATTTGTTCACCTAGGGAAAAAATAAATTTGTGGATGACAATTGATTTTCTGTTTTAGATTAATTAAATTAATTTCCGGTAGGTAACTTATTTTTAATTTTTTCAAATATATAATTTCTATAATATCTTACTGAACACCAACATAGTAATTATTTAATTGATATAAAAAATGATACTAAAAATATAAAAAGTAATATAAATTGAATTAATTATTATATTACATGAATATTTTAGATCATAATGACATGTGAGTTTTTCTGTAAAATAATATATTTTAATTACATAATTTTATTGATAATTATAATGTAAAATTAAATCAATAGTGTCAAAATTGACATTAATGTTTTTCTAAAATAAATTATATTTTAATTAATGATTTAAAATTCCTCAAAATAATGTATTTAGACAAGTGATTTATCAATATTTTGAAATATCAAAAAATTTCTTATAATGGACCAATTATTCTATTAAGATAATTATCTAGACTTTAAATTAGTAAAACATTGTTCTATGGTAAGGGGAAAAATGATGTTTTGTGCATCATATGTGCTTTTTTTAATATTAATTTATCAAATACATAGAATTTTAATTTTTAAACATTTTATTTATTATTTATAACTATTTGTTACAAAATTTATATTATTATTATCACTTATATATAGTATTAAATTATAAATTACCAATGTTAAAAATACCAATTACCCTACTGAACGCTGAAAATGTAAAAACAAGTAATCATTTATTTTAAGAAAAACATGTTCATTGTTTTTTATTTTTAATGGAGGTTTGGTTTAATAATATATTCTCTAAATAAATTAATTATAATATTTTTTGGTACATTAGGTAAAAGTGAATTCCTATTTTTGAATATTCTTTTTATAGAAAAAATACCACTCGCCCTAAAGTATAAAATAAATCCTTTTCCATTTACTTATTCATATTTTGTAAGACATTTAGATCAATAAACCCCTATTGTAAACCATACAAAAAATCATTATACATTATATATCTCATATTTTAACCACAAAAGACCTACCATAGGATCATTATAAGATATATGATTGTGTGTTTTCAATGTGAATGTAAATTTCGTCACTAAATATTTTCTATTTTCTAATTCTCTTACCACTTCTATTGACAAACTTATAATTCCAATATAATAACACTAGTATAGAACATATAATTTGACCTTATAATGTTTATATAATAACCTATAATAATATAAACATCCAAAAAATGGTAAATTATACTGTTAAATGTGCCTATAATAGACAACCACCCCACGAACTAATGTAATATATTTTCCATTACCACCACTCAAGACTGGGTATATCAATCGATTTAATGTTTATATAATATATTTATAGAATTATAATATCACAACTAACTTCTTATCTCTAAAATAATTTTAAGAAAATATTTTCTCTCATGTGTACGACGGACTACCTCCTCACCAACAGATGTGATCTATTTTTCAATTCTAGTTTAGGTGGATTGTAAAAAGGAAATATTAAATGAATATATATTATAGTTTTATCATAATTATAATTATGTAATTATTATATCATATGTACCTTATTATGTTCCCTTCCATTGTGGATATTATAACATCATTCGTGTTTATGGAGGACTACCATCTCGAAATGCAACGTGGATCATTTTTCATCAACACTATATATAATGTAATAAGGGTAAAATTTATTAATATAAGTGTTTTATATTAAATAATTTTATTAACATAAATTAAATATGTTTTCTCCATTATTTTTTATCCATATAGAAAATGGAATAAACAATCATACATAAGTACGGTGAATAGTCACCATGAATGATATATTTAATTTTCTATATATAAATTTTATGAATTAATATAAATACATATATTATGATTATATATTATATTTATTTTATTATTACTAATATGTGGATTATAGATTCATGAAAAAAATTTAGATTACTGAAACTAAAAAAATCAAAACATAAATAAAAAACATAGCGGTTATTACCCAAAACATGATTTTAGCAATGAATTGTTAGTAAATGTGTAATAAACAGTCATAAGTCACTCATATATGTTGTTATATATATATAATTATGGGTTTTAATAGATTTATAATACAATTATATTTTTTATAAAATAGTTTTTAATGTGTATAAAAGATGTAGTGAAATAAACTAAGGGATTTCATGTCTGTCTTTTTTTTCTGGGAGACTTTTTCCGTATTCCTCAATAATTTATTTTATGTCATGTATATACATACAAATTGAAATTTATAAAATTAATATATATATATATTCATGATATTAAAATATCTATTTCTTGATATTATTTAATTTGTTATATTAATCAAGATATTACAAAAATTGCGATGGGGTGTTTTCTCAATTTGCCTTCTTCAGGAAAAACATTATGTTATGGACCTCAATTAATTTATGAGGTGTATAAACATCACCTTTGATATTATATCACATGTATCCACTTATAATTATTATATTTAATTTCTATTTTTAATATACTATTTGGTGTGTCATATAATTCAAATTTTACAAAAAGGTAGAGGGTTTGATATTATGAAATAATTTAGTAATATATTATCTTCAATATTTTAATTTCAAAGAAATTTTATTTTCCTCAAGAAATTTTCCATGTTGATTTTCATTGATAATGATTTTTCATCTAAGATGAAATCCTTTGATCTAACATATTCATTATTAGGGATATTGTCCCAGGATTCCATATTTATCCTTTCTCTGAATTGTTTATGTCTTTTATAAAAATTTAGATATAAAAAGAATTTATTTTTCCATTGGCTATGTTATTATAATAAGAATATGTGTTTATGAAACTCATTTATTTTTTTGTGTTCTTATATAATAAAGGTTTTTTGATCTTATAGAGCATATATCTATAGTTTTAATTATTGTAATGGTGGGTCCTTTATCTCCCTTTAATGAATTGGGTATTTATTATTTTTTAATAAATATAGAGTGTATGTGGGAGGTGATCCTATTCATGAAAATAGGGAAACATGTGGTGATCCGGATCCCGTATCCAGTACACAGGGGGTTTTCCCAAGCTTAAAATTTTATTAATGACATAGTAGGTATAAATGAAAAATGGTTTTCTATACATATTTTCTTTCCAAAACTCTAGGCCTTATAAAAATATTAGTATCTCATATAGTGTGTTATTTCATTAATTTATTATTCTTGTCTTATGGACTTATGATATTTTTTACAGGACTCATTTTTATGATATATGATAATAATTTTGTTATATTTAAACATTTATTCTTATATTCTCATTCTCTTATTCTTGTATTTTGTCTACGTCTCCCTTACAAACCCTTACTAAGAATTTGAGATCACACATTATTATATTTCTTTTACTAATGTTATAAATAGGGGTAATATGTATGTTATGTATAAGATGGATGCTTTTTTTTTTGAAGAACATATTGGGAAATGATGTAGATGACTTACAAAATTGATTTTTATGTACCCATATTTCCAAAGGTACTAGTCCTAAATGTTTATTTCATTCACCATTATGATATGTAGTGAATAATCATTTATTAAAATATACTATTTTTAATGAGATGTTTTGGTCTCCACATTACCAATTTTTATAACTTCTATCGTTATTTTCTATTCAAATTACATGTATATATATTAAAACTAGAATTTTGGATCAGTTCATGGGTATTTTTACTCTTCCATTATAGGTTTTTATGTCACAAAAATAATGTGAAAACACTACAAAATCTCCCTAAGAGGTAGATTAACCTAAAACTCATTGAATCCAATGTCTATATTGTATGGGTAGTCATGTATAATTGAATGGAAAAAGATTCATTGAATTTGAACATTAAAAGACATGATTTGTGAAAAAAATCAATGTTATGTTTTATTCTATGATAAATTAACACCACAAGGATACACCATCAACATAAATTACATATGTATAATGTAATTGAGTAAAATTAGAATATGTGATATCGATTAAGTTTTATGTTTTATGTTTTCAATAAGTCAGTGAATGAAAAGAAATTCCAATAATTATACAAAAAAGAAAATCTAATATCATGATCCTAAATGTTTCTTCCATTCAATCATCATTTCCTATATTTATATGGGGGTACTACTACTTTGCTATGATTTATTCTGAAATTAGACCATCTCAGTGAATAAATGAATTTCAAATTAAATTTCAAATAAAAACAATGAAGGTGAAATGATTCCAATGGAGATAAAAAATTTGCAAAAATATACATTCATTTAAAAATAGTGAAGATGTAGTTTAAAATTATTAATATAGATTTATCAAGAAATAATTAAATTTTATTTATAAAAAATTTATTGATAGAACCTAATTTCAAACCATGTGTCCTATATAAAATCAATACACCTAATTATATATCATTAGAAATTCAATGGCTAGGGTATCAACTTAAGTGGAGTTTTAAAACTGGGATAGAATGTTTTTAGTGAATCTACTTGAGGAAAAGTAATCCATAAAGTGATTAGGAATGTTTATTTTATAATATTATAAATTATGTTCTCCATTTGGTTCATTTTTTTATTTTCTATTTATTATGTTAACAATATAGTGGAAGATATTATTTTATAATTTAGAGAGTTGTTTCATCCAAAATGGACTAAAATATTTAATTTCATAGAAAGAATTACATTAATTGAAACAATTTATTTTTTCAACACTATGATTTGTTTTTTAGTGATTTTAATGGATGTGGAATTGGTTGCGGAATGAAAGAAATAAAATCTTCTAAAAAATCTCGTGTACAAACTCAAGATTATGTTGTAGTCCGAGACTAATCTATATTTGAGGCTAAGAATAAAACAACTTATTAACATAGTACCACATTAACATCATGATATCTCGATTAAAGAACCAATAAATCACATTCCATAAAAAAAATTCTCTTACTCACCAATGATTCCTGATCGAAGAGATCGAGATTACATTACCATTGCAAAGAGACCCATATAAACATTAACATGTTATGTTGAATTTAAAATGATGTTATGTGGTTGAAAATGATAATATACTAGGATGAATGACAATTTTATTGGAATATCAATATTTTATTACCCTCTGATCTCTACATTATATCCTAATTCAAGATATGAAATACACTCCATTATCTCCATGTATTGATAACCTAGATTTACAGCTGTCTAAATTCATTATTGATTTAATCCAAATGAATTAAAAAATATCGTCATGGGTAATTAATTATATGATAACATTATGATGAATTATAATCCATCACCTCTATAAAATGTCTTCAACTCAATATTTTATTAACTTTCAATGAAAAATACATCAAGGGAAGATGTAATCCCAGTATAAAATAATCCATGATGATCATTTTATTATTATTTTTGATTAGTGAAATCTTGATTCAACTATGAATATCCTTGGGGGCATACATTTTCTTATCTAAATATTACCAGACTAAATTAATAAATTTTCCACTGACAATTTGATATGGTAAATGATAATAGGAAGAGGATAAGAATATATAAGGAATTGGTTCCAACATGGCGATGCTTTACAATGAAAATATATCACATAACAGAGAAACATCCCATTGAAAAAAATTATAAAATACAGAATTTCCCCCCACATCTAATCCTTTTAATCATTGATTTAAATTATAATTATTTCTTGGAGAATATTACTTTTGGAACTTCACCCACTTGACCAATTGAATATATGTTTTCATATGTACATTCCATTATATATTTATTACTCTATTCCTATACTTTTTGGAATCCATATATATGGTACACAAACCATGTGTGGTTAGTCTAATTGATTTAAAAATTATATGTTCATAATTTCTATTAAATATATAACAACTGAATTTATTATATATTAATTATCACTTTGAGATTTCATAGAGTTGTGAAATTAGAGAATAGTTTCCATTTTTCACTAATTGAAATCCCTATATTTTTGAAACATCATTGAGTCCCTTCATAGATCATAGATATTATGAAATGTATTGTATTTTTATAATTTAATGGTATATGAGGGCATCCTGGTGATTGTAAGAATGAATTTATCTCCTACTACTTGTAGCATACCATGAGTAATGTTGGGACTAAGTGAGGGAAATTTATCTCAGTATACCCATGGAGTAAAGACCACATTGTATTGGAAAAAATGATTTATTGAAATTTATGTTAAAGACCAAAATGTTATAAAATGTGCAGTGGTGGTGGTTGATGTCATAATAAGCCACTAAGAGTAATTGGATTAGTTTAAAATTTAAAATAAATACAACTATGGGACTAAAATTTAGATTATCTGAAATCAGTAATAGTTTCATTTTGATTTTGTATTCATCTAAATGGTAATTCAATTTATTTTCCTCTATAAAAATATAGATCACTGCCCCATTATTTATATGAGATAAGCATACAAAAAATATAACAATTGATTACCCAATGATATTTTCGTGATATTTCTACCTCTGGGTGTTCAACCAAATCTGTCATCAAAATTTATTTATGGTCAAACACACTTTTATAGATATTATAGAAGATTTTTAATTTCAAAAACAAAATTATAGTTAAATGAGAAAAAATGATATAATTTTAATAATTTTTAACCCTTCATCACATTATAATAAATAATAATTTACAAACAAATAAATATTTTAAAGTTGATGAAAATTATTAATAAATAAAAAATATACAATTAAATGTAAATGGAATGTTTCTAAAAAAATATAATATTCATAGTTCACATATTTATTTAATTATTTTGTTTTTAAAAATGTTAATTTTAATTCAATTAAATATAAACAAATCAATCAATTATATATAATGTCATCAAAATCCGTTGAATAAAAAAATTATTGTGTATTAAATATACCCTTGTTAAAAAAATGATGAATCCAAATTATAATTCAAAATTTAATTCTCTTAACCATATTTTATGTACTCTGTTAAAAATCTCTTTGTTATATAATTATCAAATAATGAGTGTAACATCCCAAGTAATTATTGAATAATATATATTTTTATATATGTCTATTAATGAATTAGATAGTGTTTTAGAGGCTTAAAATGAAAATAAATCCAATCTTAACCATGGAATACACTAATATTTTTAAAAGATTGTTTTACTGCATTTTGATGGCAAACCATTTTTGAATCTATCTTTTGACAGTTCTATAAACTATGTTTGTCAAAATAAGCTTATTCTTTATGATTGGGACATCAAAATTTACTTTGTGTGTATTTTTAGTATTTTTCTGACAATGTTCATTTTTTTAATGAATAGTGAAAAATCCTGCATTTTACATCAAAACTGCTTTTTAATATAATTTATTTATATGATTAGATTATCTTTTAAATTGGTTTTTAAGTGAAATTGTAATATATTTTTACCATTTAATCCAATGGTGGTCATTGGAATCAATTTCACTTTGAAATTGGACTTAAACTAGTGTTAATCTTTTGATACTTATTGTTTCATAAAAAAACGCTATTTGCTCAGACAGTGGGAATTAATTAATTAATGCAACTTATATGTTTTGAATTTTGTAAAATAGACAACATTTTTGAATTCAGAATATCAAATATAGCTTAGGGTGATGTTTTGGTATTTTTCTAAAAAACTACAATTTTTGATGAATAGTGAAACCTCTAAGTGGTACTTAAAAAACTGATTTTCCATTTAAATGAAATTTTGCCACCTTTGTGTTTTGAATTTCAAAAATCCGACATACATGGTTGTCATTAAGAAGTAAAATGTGGTCCAATGGGATTAAAATAATTTTTTGGTGAATAGTAACTTTTAAGTTCTTAATCACGATTAGTTGTAATTAGTGTAGTTTAAGGTAAAAATAATGTTTTAATAGTATGAGATTAGCATGACACATGTCCTACCCTAATTGGATGTGTCATGGCCGACCAAAAAAATCCATAGGTCAACTTGGGGACCCCATGGATCCACCTTGGATGGGAAATGACATAAATAACTTTTTATTTAATGAAAAAGTAAAAATGACAAAAACCTAATATGTTTTACGAAAAAAAAATTTAAGTGAGGTTATACAATTCAGATATTTGACTATAAATATTCATTGTAAAGATAAAAAGATTTCCTACCTCATTGTATTTTTTTATAATTTTTAGACTTTAAATAAATTAAATTATTTATGACATCATGATGATGCAGCGATGACCTCATTATTTAACGATTTAAATAAAATGGAAAGATAATGTAATATCTAAGACCTACACATGTCCAAAACCTATTGGATGAGTGTATTTCGAACCATTATCACCTTATCCTCGAATTATATCAATTTGGGACCTTTTAAATCCGAAACTCATTTTCAAATAATGTAATATTTCTTTACTTTCCTAGAGTGCCCCTCCTCTCCTCTTATAAAAGGCCCCCACCTCTACCTCCTTACCCACACTCCCAAAGCCTTTGGCTCGGCCAACCCCTTCCCATTTTGTCTCTCCACTTCCCTCTATTACTCCTTGAAGCCTCACTTTGGGCAAACGTCTTCCCAAGGAACCTTTGAGCTCAAACCAAAGGGAGTTACCCGATTTTAAGGTAATGTCTTCACTTGAGTCCTTTTGTTTTATTTTGCTTCTCCAACCCCTTAAACTCTTTTTATTTATTTATTTTGTAACAAATCCAGTATCTTCAATATACTAGGATGTTTTTACAAGAAGGATTCAAGCTACACTTACACACACCTACATCTAATGGTTAAATAACATACTGTTTCCGTGGATTGTGAATTTATGCCTCCCGAAACGATGATTGTTCAACATTCTTTTAACACCTTCAAAGGTGGAAATTAAGATGACAATATATTTATATATGATATATAATATGTTTATGTTTACCTTAAGCTTCTGTATTTTTCATTTTGGGCATACCTTTATGGTTTCCATTATGGGTAAACGCGATATCTTCATTTAAGGAAGTGCGGACTACCACCCCCTCAAAGTGATTTGATTCGTTAAATACCATATGTGGGACGTATAAAGGATGGAACTATGAGATTATATATGATATTATACTAGAATTATAATATACCTTTATATCATTATGATTCCATTCTATAAAATATGAAATAGAAATGAAAGTAGCGTTCATGCGTACGTACGGCTTACCGTCTCCATGAACGGTGCCTTTCATTTCTTACCTCTAAATGATTATGTAATATTATAAATGCATGAATTTACTGGTCATATATGTCGTATATAATATCTACATCATGAATAACATTCTGTATATAATGGATACATGAAAAACATGTAATTATAAAGGGCTTATTTTTGACTCAAGTACCAATGATCGTTAAAATGACCATTATTAACTTAAATAATTACATAGTGCTAATGACATGGCAATAAGTGATATAAAAGGAATAATGAACTTGAAAAATTTTCTTAAACAAGTAGAAATTAACTCAAGTTTATTATTCAGGAGATTAATGAAAGACCGAGTCAAGTCGGACCCGAGGTATGGGACTTCGTCTCAATCTCCTTTCATTGAGGCATATTTTATTTTATACACAACTTTCTTTTATACGGTGTATAAACCCCTTTGACTTTTACGTTTATCCAAAAGGAATCTTTTTTATATGAAGCGTTTTACAAAACGACAAAAGGGAATGTTTTTGTCGTACGTATGCGGCGACAATGACTTCTCCGCCATCGTGACCATTATTTGAGTTTCGGCTTCCTCTACAAGCCATACCTTATTTTTAAAAGAAAAATAAATACCATGTTTTACTTTTCTTTTATTTTGGTATTGAAAATGGTTTTCATAATATTGTTATATCAATGTGTGGCATTGATATCTTGTGATTGAAAGGTGGAAATGTTATGTTTCCTTTATGCATGTTTATTGTGATATGAATATGTTGAGGTTCTTGGGCATTATTATGAAGATGGGTGGTTCCGTGATAGACTAAGGGCGGGTGAGCCCAATATAGCTCTCTAATGCATTGGGTAATGCAAAGGAGTGAAACATTAAGGTTTCTCCGAAGAGATTTAGGGAATATACTATGATGGGTATTCCAAACGTAACCAATAGGGTTACTCCCTACGTAAGAAATCCTCAAGTTACCTTTATGTCTTATGATTTCTATGATTTATTCATGATTTGATGAGGTATGTTAAAGTGATTATGTTTTATGGGTAAATTATGATTTCATTATTATGTATAAATGTACCCATGTTTCCTTTGCATATTTTTATATCCCTTACTGAGCTTTTTAAGCTCATCCCAAGTTTTTTGAAATGTTTTTCACAGGTCAAGGGAAAGGTATATGATATGATGATAGTGTCAAGGATGTGTCATGAAAGAATCCATGTTTTATTTTAAATATGTTTCCATTAATGAGAAAAAAGAATACTAACTTTATGCAACCACTTTGTTTATGTGTGGAATATAATGCAAGTTTTATGATCTAATTATATAAAACTCTAAACCCGAAAAGATCCTCAATGTGTAATCTTGTAATAACTCAAGATTAAGTAAGGTTCAAGGCTGGGGTCTTATAGTTGGTATCTGAGGGAGGTTGAGATAACTTTAGGAGTTAGAATTCTATTAAATGATTATCCAAAAATATATATTTTTTGAAATGATATAGCATTTGAATATTACCATGTTGCTTCATCTAAGACATGTTTGTTCAGAATGGTTTTCCACAGAGGAAACACGGAAGCATTGCTAGGAAGGAATACATAAGGAAATAACCTTCTGAATCAGCATGCCGAGATGGTCGGAATTGGAACAGAATAGTTTTTTGCAGTAATGGAGCAGTTGAATCAAGCGATAAATGGCGGTGGTATCCTTGCACGAGATCAGCTAGATCAACCGCAGAGGAACATGTTAGTGGTGGAACATTTCATGAGGCAATTTCCCCCATCATTCAGAGGATCATCTGACCATGTGCAAGGTGAAGGGTGGATTAAAGCACTGGAGAAGATTTTCGATGTCATGGGGTGTTCAGACAATCAAAAGGTTAGTCTTTCTATTTACCATTTGGAGGGTGAAGCAGATCAGTGATGGTCGATGGTTAAAAATATCAAGGACACTGATGAGATTGATGCTCTTGACTGGGAGGAATTCAAAGGTATGTTTCTTGAGAAGTGTTTTCCTAAGGCTGTTCGGCTTAGGATGGAAAATAAATTCTTGGAATTGAGGAAAGAGGAAGAATCAGTGGCTGCCTATGAAGAAAGGTTCACTCGTTTGGCAATGTATGCTCTAAATTTTATCCGAGACCTTGATAGTAAAATCAATTGTTTTTACTCAGGATTAAATCCAAAATATCGAAGGGCATTAGCTTCTCGTGAGTTTAAAAGTTAAGAAAATCTTGTTCGATGTGCTGAGAAGGTGGAAATGGAGTTTGTCGATGATCAAGTATTCTATAAAAACCAACAGAAGAAGAGACCAAGGTGGCAGAAAAAAGGTAAGAATTCTTCAAAAAAGTCTTATGGTAAGAAAAATAAGTTTCTAGTTTGTGATAAATGTGGAAAAAGGCATGCTGGGGACTGTCTTCTGAATTCTGGAAAGTGCTACCGATGTGGTAAGATGGGACATAAGGCTCGAGATTTCACTGAAAAAGATCAGGGTGATGGTAAGACCAAATTTGATTTACAGTTAGTGAAATGTTATAAGTGCAATTAGATGGGTCACTATGCTAACGAGTGTCCGACAAAGAGCTTGAGTGATGGGAACCAGTAAGACTACAAGCAAAAAAGGGTGGTGAAATCCTTTGCAACTACTTCAGCAGATGTCGGGCCATCAAATGAAGTTGTATCAGCTCTAGGGAGCTCAGTTTTTTTTCAAAGATTGACTTGAGATCAGGGTACCATCAGTGGAAGGTAAAGGAGGCAGATATTCTGAAGACCGTGTTCTGTACATGATATGGCCATTATGAATTTGTAGTAATGCCTTTTGGGATAACCAATGCACTTGCTGTATTCATGGACTTAATGAATATAATTTTACATTAGTTCTTGTATAAGTTTGTGGTGGTTTTCATTGATGATATTTTTGTGTTTTCTAAAAGTAAAGAAGAGCATGAAAGACATTTAAGGGTTATCATGAAAACCTTAAAAGAAAAGAAACTGTATGGAAAATTCAGTAAGTGTGAGTTTTGGTTGCAAAAAATTTCATTCCTTGGTCATATTGTTTCTAAAGATGGAATAACTGTTGATCCTACAAAAACAAATGTTGTGGAAGACTGGCCAAGACCCACAAATGTAACTGAGATTCGTAACTTCCATGGTTTTCCAGGATATTACCGAAGGTTTGTTAGAAATTTTTCACGGTTATCTAGTCCAATGACTAAGCTGACTCAGAAGGGTGTTATGTTTATCTAGACAAAAGAATGTGATGATTTTTTTTTCAGGAATTGAAAAGAAGATTGGTGAATGCTCCAGTTTTGGCACTACCTTACAGGAATGGTGAGTTTGTTTTCTATAGTGATGATTCATTGAAAGGACTTGGTTGTGTCCTAATGCAGAATGATCAGGTAATTTCTTATGCTTCACATCAGTTGAAAACTCATGAGGTAAATTACCCTACACATGATTTGGAATTAGCTGCTGTTGTTTTCGCTTTAAAAATTTGGAGGCATCATTTGTATGGAGTAAAGTGTGAAATATATACTGATCACAAAAGTTTAATGTATATATTCACTAAGAAAGAGTTAAACATGAGACAGAGGAGATGGCTGTAATTAATCAAGGATTATGATTGTACAATTAATTACCATCCAGGAAAATCAAATAAAGTGGCTGATGCTTTGAGTCGAAAAAGTAATGCTTCATTAACAATGTTTCATTTGGAACGTGATCCTTTGGTTAAGGATTTTATGAACTTTGGCATAGAAGTTGTTGGTGCAGGATGTTCTTCTGTTTTGTTTCAGGTATCAGTGAGATCATCTCTATCAGATAGAATCAAGCAAGCATAGAATCAAGACAGTGAGTTACAGAAAAAGGAAGAGCTAGTTCATAAAGGTAAGTTGCCTAAATTCAAAATTGATAATGACTTTGTTTTGAGATTTGGAAAGAGATTGTGTGTGCCTTGTGATTCACAGTTGAAGAGAGAGTTGTTATGTGAAGCTCATAGTTCTCCATTTTCAGTTCATCCAGGAAGTACTAAGATGTATAGAGATCTGCAGGAGTATTACTGGTGGGATGGAAAGAAAAGAGATATTGCTGATTTTACTGTGAAGTGTTTGACTTGTCAGCAGGTTAAAGCAGAGTGGCAGTTACCAAAAGGGATGATTCAGCCTTTAAGAGTGCCAGAGTGGAAATGGGGGAATATATCTGTGGACTTTATTGTGGGATTACCGAAGACATCTCGAGGTAATAATGCAATCTGGGTAATTGTTGATCGCTTGACCAAGTCTGCTCATTTCCTTGCTATACGAGATACTTTTTCCCTAGATCAACTTTCCCGTTTGTATCTTAAAGAGATAGTCAGGTTACATGGAGTTCCTCTCTCCATTGTATCTGACCGTGATCCCAGGTTCACTTATAACTTTTGGAAAGGCCTTCAGAAGTCGTTGGGTACTGAATTAAATTTTAGTACAAATTTTCATCCTCAATCAGATGGGCAGTCAGAACGAACAATTCAAACCTTGGAGGATATGCTACGAGCTTGTTTGATGGATTATCAGGGAAGTTGGGACCAACATCTTTCTTTGGTTGAATTTTCATATAATAATAGTTTTCATTTCAGTATACAGATGGCACCATTTCAGGCATTATATGGGATGCGGTGTCGAACTCCAGATTTCAGGGATGAAGCGGATGAAAGGAAGTTGATGGGACCAGAATTGGTAGAAGAGATGGCAGAAAAAGTTCATCTGATTCAGAAATACACGAGAAAAGCTCAGAGTAGGCAGAAGAGTTATGCCGACAACAGTAGGAAGGATCTCTCTTTTGAGGTAGGTGATCATGTTTTTCTCAAAGTCTCACCATGGAAAAGTGTGATACGATTTAGTAAGAAAGGAAAGTTGAGTCCAAGGTTCATTGGACCATATGAAATTCTGGAGAGAGTTGGATCAGTTGTTTACCCAGTGGCTTTACCTCCGAGTTTATCTCAGGTACACAATGTTTTTCACGTTTCGTTGTTGAGAAAGTATATGCCAGATCCATCTCATGTTTTGAGTCCAGAGGTAGTTCAGCTGGAAGAGAACCTATCTTATGAGGAACAAACGGTCCAGATTCTTGAACACATGGAGCAAGTGTTACGAAATAAGTTGATTAATCAGGTAAAGGTTTTGTGGAAAAACACATGATTGAAGAGGCAACATGGGAATCTAAAAATGCAATGAGGGATAAGTACCCACATTTATTTGATAAGTAAATAAATTGCGGGGACGCAATTTTCTAAAAGGGGGAAGGATGTAACATACCAAGTAAGTAATTAATAATAGATATTTTTATCTATGTCTATTAATGAATTAGATAGTGTTTTAGAGGCTTAGAATGAAAATAAATCCAATCTTAAGCATGGAACACACTAATATTTTTAAAAGATTGTTTTACTGCCTTTTGATGGAAAACCATTTTTGAATCTATCTTTTGAAAATTCTATAAAATATTTTTTTCTAAATAAACTTATTCTTTATGATTGGGACATCAAAATTTACTTTGTGTGATTTTTTAGTATTTTTCTGACAATGTTCATTTTTTTTAATAAATAGTGAAAAATACTGCATTTTACATCAAAAATGATTTTTAATCTAATTTATTTATATGATTAGATTATCTTTTTAATCCATTTTGAAGTGGAATTAGAATATATTTTTACCATTTAATCCAATGGTGGTCATTGGAATCAATTTCATTTTGAAATTGGACTTAAACTAGTGTCAATCTTTTGATACTTATTGTTTCATAAAACACGCTATTTGCTTTGACAGCGGAAATTAATTAATTAATTCAACTTATATGTTTTTAATTTTGTAAAATAGACAACAATTTTTAATTTAGAATATCAAATATAGCTTAGGGTGAAGTTTTGGTATTTTTCTGAAAATCATCAATTTTTGATGAATAGTGAAACACTAAGTGGTACTTAAAAAACTGATTTTCCATTTAAATGAAATTTTCCACCATTGTGTTTTGAATTTCAAAAATACGACATACATGGTTGTCATTAAGAAGTAAAATGTGGTCCAATGGTATTAAAATAATTTTTTGGTGAATAGTAACTTTTAAGTTCTTAATCACGATTAGTGGTAATTAGTGTAGTTTAAGGTAAAAATAATGTTTTAATAGTATGAGATGAGCTTGACACATGTCCTACCCTCATTGGATGTGCCATGGCCGACCCAGAAAATCCATTGGTCAACTTGGGGACCCCATGGAGCCACTTTGTTTGGGAAATGACTTAAATAACTTTTTATTTAATGAAAATGTAAAAATGACACAAACATAATACGTTTTACGAACACAATTTTTAAATGGAGTTATACAAGTCATATTTTTGACTATAAATATTAATTGGAAATCTAAAAAGATTTCCTACATCATAGTATTTTTTAAATAATTTTTAGACTTTAAATAAATTAAATTATTTATGACATCATGATGATGCAGCGATGATCTCATTATTTAACGATTTAAATAAAATGGAAAGATAATGTAATAACTAAGACCTACACTTGTCCAAAACCTATTAGATGAGTGGATTTCGAACCCTTATCACCTTATCCTCGAATTATATCAATGTGGGACCTTTTAAATCCAAAACTCATTTTCAAATAATGTATTATTTCTTTACTTTCCAAGAGTGCCCCTCATCTCCTCTTATAAAAGGCCCCCACCTCTACCTCCTTACCCACACTCCCAAAGCCTTTGGCTTGGCCAAACCCTGCCCATTTTTTCTATCCACTTCCCTATCATACTTCTTGAAGCCGCACTTTGGGCAGAAGTCTTCCCAAGGAAGCCTTTGAGCTCAAACCAAAGGGATTTACCCGATTTTAAGGTAATGTCTTCACTTGAGTCCATTTGTTTTATTTTTCTTCTCCAACCCCTAAACTATTTTTATTTATTTATTTTGTAACAAATCCAGTATCTTAAATATACTAGTATGTTGTTATAAGATGGATTCATGCTACACATACACACACCTACATCTAATGGTTAAATAACATACTGTTTCCATGGATGGTGAATTTATGCCTCCCAAAACGATGATTGTTCAACATTATTTTAACACCTTCAATGGTGGCCATTAAGATGACACTATATTTATATGTGATATATTATATGTTTATGTTTTACTTAAGATTCTTTATTTTTCATTTTGGGCATACCTTTATGGTTTCCATTATGGGTAAATGTGATATCTTCATTTAAGGAAGTGCGGACTACCGCCCCCTCAGAGTGATTTGATTTGTTAAATACCATATGTGGGATGTATAAAGGATGGAACTATGATATTATATATGATATTATACTATAATTATAGTATACCTTTATATCATTATGATTCCATTCTATAAAATATGAAATAGAAATGAAAGTATCGTTCATTCGTACGTACGGCTTACCGTCTCCATGAACGGTGCATTTCATTTCTTACCTCTAAATGATTACGTAATATTATAAATGCATGAATGTACTGGACATATATTACATATATAATATCTAAATCATGAATACCATTCTTGATATAATGGATACATGAACAACTTGTAATTATAAAGGGCTTATTTTTTACTCAAGTACCAATGATCGTTAAAATGACCGTTATTAACATAAATAATTACATAGTGTTCCGGACATGGCAATAAGTGATATAAAAGAAATAATTAACTTGAAAAAGGTTCTTAAACAAGTAGAAATTAACTCATGTTTATTATTCAGGAGATTAATGAACGACCGAGTCAAGTCGGACCTGAGGTATGGGACTTCGTCTCAATCTCCTTTCATTGAGGCATATTTTATTTTATACACAAATTTCTTTTATACGGTGTACAAACCCATTTGACTTTTACGTTTATCCAAAAGGAATCTTTTTTATACGAAGAGTTTTACAAAACGACAAAAGGGAATGTTTTTGTCGTACGTATGTGGCGACAACGACTTCTCCGCCACCGTGACCATTATTTGAGTTTTGGATTCCTCTACAAGCCATACATTCTTTTTAAAAGAAAAATAAATATCATGTTTTACTTTTCTTTTATTTTGGTATTGAAAATGGTTTTCATAATATTTTTATATCAATTTGTGGCATTGATATCTTGTGATTGAAAGGTGGAAACGTTATGTTTACTTTATGCATTTTTTATGTGATACGATTATGTTGAGGTTCTTGGGCATTATTATGAAGACGGGTGGTTCCGTGATAGACTATGGGCGGGTGATCCCGATATAGCTCTCCAATGCATTGGGTAACACGAAGGAGTGGAACGTTAAGGTTTCCTCGAAGAGATTTCGGGAATATACTATGATGGGTCTTCCAAACGTAACCAATATGGTTACTCCCTATGTAAGAATGTTATGAATGCCTCATGTTACCTTTATGTCTTATGATTTCTATGATTTATTCATGATTTGATGAGGTTTGTTAAAGTGATTATGTTTTATGGTTAATGTATTATTTCATTCTTATGTATATATGTACCAATGTGTCCTTTCAATATTTTTATATCCCTTACTGAGCTTTTTAAGCTCATCCCATGTTTTTTTGAAAAGTTTTTCACAGGTCAAGGGAAAGGTACATGATATGATGATAGTGTCAAGGAAGTGTCAAGAAAGAATCCATGTTTTATATTAAATATGTTTCCATTGATGGGAAGAAGAATACTAACATTATGTAACCACTTTGTTTATATGTGGAATGTAATGTAAGTTTTATGATCTAAGTCTCTAAAACTCTAAACCCGAAAAGATCCTCAATGTTTAATCTTGTAATAACTCAAGATTAAGTATGGTTCAAGGCTGGGGACTTATAATGAGATTAGATTTATTTTCTCAGTATAATTCAAAATTATGACCACTTCTCTATGAATTAAATTTATAGATGAAATTATGTACTCGTCTTCTTACTATTGTATTCTTTGCAATTTAGATATTGTCCAATTATGTTTTATTTCTCCTCAACCGAGAATGGTAATATCATCATAATAAATAATACTAAAGAAAATATGGATGAAGTATAATAGATAAAAAAGATTCAAAAGATATGAATTTATTTAGAAATAACATCATATAAATACTTAATATATCAAATTGAAATTATAGAAGGGAATATTAACGAATAAATTTACATTAAAAACACCAACAGAAAAAACTATATTAGAAATAAATTTGTTTAAAACTATTAAATAATTCTCCTGGATATCATTATCGAAACATGGATTCACTGTAAAATGAAAAAATATAACTATGTTTTCAACATGACCAGTACTAAAATGAAAAATATAATCTTATCTACAACCCATAAATAAAAACTATGACATAGAATCATATGGACGCTACATTTTATTTTTAATTCCTTTGTACCTTATGAAAAATAATTAAAGAGATATGTTTGAGATATTTTATCATTTTTAATTGAGAGATCTAGTAAAATAGAATTTTTTTATTTGGAACAATCTATAGTTATGTGTCAATGTTTCTACTTTATCCATTGCTTCAATTCAACTATAGTTCCATGATATTTTTTTAAAAGAAATATATCTCTAGGTTCATCTCAAAGTCTACTTTATATCATGATATAAATTACATCAATTTTATAGAGAAAATTTATTGAAATTCTAAAAACATGTAATACATGTTGAATAATATGCAGGGTGGTATAATTTAGCCTAATTGATTGAAATTCCATGATAAAATACAATATATAATATATACAAGAAAAAATGATAGTAGTACCATTGATTTGAATGGTTGACTATGTTGTGAGATATTTGATATTAACCCCTATAATATCCAAATTTTTTTACATGATGATAGAAAAAATAAATATAAGTCCACCAACATTGGTTCATCTATATGGGTGAGACAAAATATCCACTGAGTGAGAGGGAAAGTATTATTTCCAACCTTTAGACTTTTTCTCCCCCAAAAAACTGATGTGGGTTTAATGTAGAGAAACATTGAGGGTAAAATGATTCTTCTTGGCATGAACACTAAAAATCAACTATTAATGAGTTAGTTAAATTGTTGCTGGGAAATTAAAATTTGATACCCTTTATAGTTGGATATTAAAATTTTAAACACACATAGGATATAGAAGTAAATATCATTAATGGTTGGATAAATTTGGATGGATGACTTCCAATTTCCATAGTATTGATCTGTATGTTACAAAAACCAATAGATTGAGTAACTAGTTATGTTGGTTTATTATAGAATACTATATTAATATATTTAACTTTTATTAGCCAAATGTTCAATTTGCAACCTATAATCTAGTGATCCATAAGTTATACTTATATCTTTCAATTATATCATTCTTTTTGTGTGTAATATGATCATTTTAAACTAAATGATTTCTATTTATTCCCCATTTCAATAGATTTTGGAATTTATATATGAATATAGTGAATTTTAAATTTGGCTCTACACCATATATATTATAATATTTTGATTTCTTATAGGGATATCATTTCATTTATTAATTATTTTCAAAGTTGATCGGTATTTTTTCCTTTCATACTATATTATCCATTGAATTTATAAATATAGTGTTTATTTTTAATTATATTTATTGGGGGTGGAACTAATTTTTTACCAAAAAAATATATTATAGTTCTATTCATGTTATTTATGATGAAAGACCACCTTTAAGTTTTTTTGTATTTTCTTTTTTGTATATAGTTATATATAGGGTTATATTTTATATTTATTTAATTTTATGATAGAAAAGAAACTCTTAACATGTTGGATATGATTTTTTTCAGAATATGTGCATAGATAATCATTAATATCATTGAGATCAAAATGTATCTCCATTTCGTATTAGGATAAGGAAAATTGAGAAAAGTAAATTAGATAATCATGATATGAAATAACTAAGATGGGTATGTATAAAATTTAAATATAATTGTTTTCCTAATATCTATAAGATTATAACTACTATGGAGTGGATGTCAATGCATGAATTCACAGGGATAATCAGACTATAATGACTGATGTATTTTTAATTTAGAAACACAAAATTATGAAGACAACTTAATTATAGTCTATGTAAGAACATGTGAATGAATTAAATTTGATTTTATTTTCCCCCAAAACAAGACCACCAACATGTCCCCATACCAGATGAGAAATGGAAAACCTCATGATAACCTCTCCACATGCCAGATGAGGTCGACTATAGACGAGGGTATGATCAGATACCTTGGGGATATAATACACTCTCTATCCGAGTGAATTTTTTAGAAATAAATAATAATTCATACATAATAATATAATATACATATAAGGGAAAACTAGAAATCATTACCCCTAAAAAATAAAAAATGATTCTTCAGGATAATAAAAACAAATACATGTTATTAGTCATAAATTGAAATTAAAAAAATGATTAAAGTGTTTATGTAGACCTAATAACTTATATGTGACTAGGAATCTATCATAATACCCATCCTCACTCTTTCCTAGAATTCATTCACTCATTCAGCTTTGGGATATACCTATTATTCCTACCAATATCTCAGATGACTCATCATCTTGCAACTATGTTCTTAATAGGGTTTTTGTATGACTGAATATCCCACCACCAATTTTTTCCCTAAATAATGTTGTTTGGAATAAAAATTCATTTGGTAGTTCCATGAATAATAATTCAAATAACTATAATGAAATTTAAATAATCCAAACATTCACACTGTGGTGACACTCGAGGTTTGATCCTCCTACTTCATCCATTTTTTGATATCTCTACACATGATTCAGAGTCCAAGACAACCTAATAAAAACCTAACATCAGGTAATATAACAATCAAAATACAATAGTGTTTCCTTAATGTAATTTAAACACCCTTATTTCCCTAGGGTTCACAATAGGGATATGTTTATCTCATTTTTAACATAACTTTATACATCCTCACCATGGATCATGTTCATCCCAATTTTAACAATAATTTCCTACATCCACTTAGGGTCCGTATTCACTATGGGTTAAATTTTAGGTAATTTTATTTCTATAGTAAAAAGTATAAATAAAAATTAAATTAGATTATATAATATATCTAATACCATAATAATTTCAACATCTATTTTCCAATACCAATCCCAATACGAATTTTAATTTCTTGAAAACGAAACCATATAAGGGAATTAATACTTTTTTTAGGTTTATATTAAAGTTAATAGATAACTTTTATAACTACTATAAATTTCACCAAAAATTATTAATGTAAACAATTTTCTAATTTCCATTTGAATATTGAATTACCATAATCGAAAAAATTTACTTCTAGTTCTATATTGAACTGGATTAGTGAAAAGGAATAATCAAAATAATGGGTTCCATATTTATACACATTTTATTTTAATAAAATATTTTAATAGTATTATATAATTCCAAGAAGAAGGATGATATTTAGAATAAAATTTATTGTAACATGTGATAACCTGTTTCTGGCACATCAAAATAACTTAAATGAATATATTTTTATTATGGGATAAAACCTAGGGACCACCTTCATTTTTCCAAGGTAGGTTCTCATTTCATATATGTTAAAATGATTTAGAGTAAAATATGAGATATACAATTAGAAGAGAAAATATATTAAAATAGGAGAACTATGGAAGAACATTCATAGAATATCACAAAAAATAAATATAATGAAAACAGATAGGATATAAATGATATAACTACCATAAGATGTTGACTTCATTAAATATATGATCAAAATTAGAAAGATTAAAGGGGTTCCACCAAATAACTGGAGAGGAAGAGGGATACTTGAATTAGGGTTTTTGAGTCTTTTGTGGGAGAAATTCTTGTGAATTTGAATAAATAATGTGGATATAAAATAGAAAAAATTGATGCATTATGAAAAACATTTCCAAAACCCATTGATTGTCCCCAATAGCAAGTCAGTGAAACTATAGTGCCCCGACAACATGACCTTGCCACCTCACAAGCCACTCAGACAACCTTATGACCCTTATACCCCATTATATAACTCCTTGAGGAAATAATTATAGGGGGTCAATCATAAAATAAAATAAAAACCATATCTTACATGATGCGAGGGTATTTCAACTTCCCACCAATATATCAAATTTTTATTGATCTAATATTCCTATCATCTTTGTCTACCTAAATAAAATGCCCCATAAACTGGGCTTAAACATCCAAATCCTATTTTCCTATTTTCTGCTTGGCATTTCCATACTTTAATATAATATAATCTAGTAGAATTATCTCCCCCTGAATTAAATTTTCAATGTTGTCCATGATATTAATGGGATGTTTCTCAAAGAAGCATCATCTTCCAACACTACATCATTTACATCGATAACAATTGATTGTCCAAGATGATACCATTAAATATGAGAGATGAATATAACATCATGTATTATTGTTTAATTATAAATAAGATCATTTTTTTAAAATAGGGATGACTATCTCCATGATCTAAAATGGCCGAATAAACCTTAGTTATAACCTTCGTTGGCTTTGAATATTTTAGTCCCCCAAAATAAGTGACTTGTTTATAAAGGCTTGGTCACCAACCTAAAACTACATAGAACATATAGTTCTTTTATAATAGACCAATATAATTTTAATTTATTTTTTCAAAAACTTTTTGATTAAAAATATTACCTCACATTTCACTTATGGTAAGCTCACTCCCATAAAAACAGACTCACCATCCTTAAACCAGTATAAGGGTGATTGGCCTGTCCAACCATAAAAGGCCTCAAAAAATCCGTATGATTATATTTATGGTAATTATTTTAGTAGAAAAAATATGTTGATTCTAATTTATTGTCATAATAATATCCTATATCAAGGACACACAATATGATAATTCCCTTGGGAACCTATAAGGTATGCTATGATTTTACATCCATTAGTATATTGAATGCAATGCTCTGGTAAAAAATGTTCCTAGTTCCTTTTGAAGGAAATTAAAGATTCTAAAATTGACATGGGATCCACTACTACATATAATTCTCCATTAAAACCTATATAAGAATTATGTCTCTCATATATATATATATATATTTCCAATCTCTTAATTTGTAGAATACTCTATTATGGGTAAGATTTTTTAAAACCTTATTAGGTGATCAAAAATAACCAGAACTCAATCATGGAACTAAGGAGTCTTTAGTAAACCCATAAAAAACCATAATTGTTTTATCCCACATTCACTCTATAATTGGTAATTATATGGATGTTTGGAAGGATGATGAGTCTTGGGCATCACCAGTGGATAGGTGGATAATTGAGAAATGAAATTGTACATTTAATTCATTATTCATGGAAACCAATTTTCCTACCCATGTCACAGTTTCTCTTGGTAATATTGTGATGCACAACCAATATTGAGGATTGTATGTCCCTCACAATTCCCCCAAACATATTTGTGGGAAAAATTCTCATCCTCTGACATCAACGATCTGATCAACATCCAAGGACTAATCATGAGGTCACTCCCCACAATAAATAATTTGTGTCATCAATATATAATAGGAATATGATAACCGGATCATTTTGATCCATTTCGTTGAGTGAGGTAGTAATATATAGGGAGGTATAATTTTTCCAACATTTTTACTCTGGGATATTATGTGAAATATATATAGAAAAATCTATGATCTTAAACTGAAAATAATTGTAGAAAAAAATGAGATCATGTTTTTCAACTCAATTCATCAACCACTACAATTCCCTTCCAAGTAGTATAAAACAACACAATTTAAAACAGTTTTAGGTACTTAAAAAACATTATATTTATGAGATATATTTCACTAGAAAAAATGTATAATTTAATCCTTTTTTATCTATATAATCGAAAAACATCTAACCTAGGTGATAGTGTCACCATCATCTTAATGAATATAATACTAAAATAAGATTCGAAACATGGGGTGGGTAGTTCCTCTACATTGGTCTCAGCTTACTAGACCTATAGATGACTACTAAAATATATGGAATAATTAATACAACATAAATGGAAACTAAAAGATCATAATAATGGGTATACTTCTTATGAGGCTTAATTTAGGTATGTATCATTATAGATTTCAGAATCTTCATTAGCTCTAAAAGGGTGTTTCATAGGAATTAGACAAAAATTTCACCAAATTTTTGATCAGTCCATAATTTATTATTAGAAGTGGGTATGTATTGTATAAATAAATTGTAGTATCTAGATAGTACTAGGAATTTATGAATCTCACGGAAATTAGTATGTCTCAACAGATACAACAGAAAATCTATTTTGTTGGAGCCAATGAAATTTTAGTCTCATATATGATTTGTACTAAGATATCCACTAGATTAATCAAAAACAGTAATTTGGGGAATTTTATATTCATCTAATGACCATTATGTGTGCATAAAATAATCTCTATATGCACAAAATTCTCCTCTCTGGACCTAGAGTACCCCATCATGTCATTAAAAAAATCAACAATAGAGGTGTCGATATATGGATATAAAATTGTATTCAATAGATCTATAAAGATCATGGTCATGTTTGTTAGATGAAATAGTATAATGAGGCACTCATAAAAATAGTACCATATCTATTAGTTTTTATGGGGAATTTAATATGTTTATAACATGAGTTGGAGTTACCCTATCCATAAATCAATTTTCGGAAAAAAAACCACTGGGCTTTTCGAATGAATCATCAGTGTGCGGGAGATGGTACTGGTTCTTAACCATTGCATGATTATTCGTTTAATAATGAATAAAAAATATCATGATTATTTCTACCTTATTGTTTAACATAATTTTATCACCCCCAATGGTATGTACTCTGATGGAATGTCCTCGGATGGATAACATATATTGTTTCCAAATCCTGAATTGGGACAATAATATATGGGATGGCTGAAATAGTATTCATAATCGACAAGATATCTATTGTAATATCAATCACATATTTTCTTTGTAACCTAGTAATTTCCTCATCAATGATATCTAAGAATAGGTCAACTATAGGAGAGGAATTATATTTGGAGTCTCCCTTATATTGGATAAGACTTTATAGCTGAGCGGTGATTGCACCATTTTCTTTAATGTCTATCCTAACATAACCTACATAGAAATAGCACTCACCCACATAATCTAAGATTCCTCACATAGGAGATGTAAAATTTATTTATTAAAGATAAAAATCAGCATGAGAACGATAATGGATGATCCAATATATTAAACAATTACATCAAAACTACCCATTTCCTTAATGAATAGGTACAGAAGGAAATGATGTTCGGTGATGACCAGATCACAAATAAAACACTTCTTCATCCCATCCAATATTAAACCCATGGTTTTTTTCATTAATGATAACACAATATATATACTAAAATAAAAATTCTAAGCCTCTATCAAAAGTAAGAGATACAAAATTATGTCATTCCCCTATTAAAAAATTTGTAATAGTGAGTGTAGATGAAACAATATATATACATCAAATGGTTGAAAGTCAAACATACTACTCTATAGAGAGAGGATCTACCAAATGGGACTACCATAACTATGGACTTTTTTTTACAAAAAATATTACTTATGTGACACTTCAATACTATGTTTTCTTCTTTCAACCTTGAGCACCATCCCCACCAACATAGTTTTAGCAGCTAGTTGAATCCCAACTGTAATAACCAAAATTTTATTCTTGTATTTCCATCATAATGATTATACTAAAAAATTTTATATTATGTAAATGACCCATGCTCTTAATTTAAATGTTTTTTGAGATGATCTTATGGCTTGAGGGAGAGGAATAAGTTGTCGTATACAATAAGGGATTACTGTAATTCCACCAGCTAACCAGTGGAATGGGTAGTAGCCACATATTCCTATAAGAAGACGATAACCCATATAGTGGTACCCAATGACTACAAAGTTGTAACCTAGTAGATTTGTCTCCTATAAGTGGACCAATGACCCCTTTCACAAACTGGTTGGCCTATTAGTGGGGTTCCCAGTAATGCTGGTCTGGACTGGCTACCAATAGATAACCAGTGGCACTAAACTAGGAAAAGATTATAAGGGTAAGAATTGTATTTTTCTCCACCAATATCATTGTTTAATGACTCTATTCCCATCATTCTAACCTAACTCTATATTTTTTATCTTCAATTCTGATCCAATGATTCCTAAACATCTAAAACAAAAAAATTATTCCTTGATTTCTTCATTAATTCGGTGATATAGTTTTAGTAATATTTTGTTGTAATTGGTGAATTCATATGGTTTTCTTTGTGGATATTCATCTAATTGAAAATATAATTCAGATAAATCACATTTCATTGGGAATTGTGGATATGAACATGGATCATGATTTTCAATCTCCTGATTTTCATATTTTCACATGGTATCAAGTATGAAAAATATCCTAATAGTCACATAGTTTTTCTACTATGTGAATCTTGTGTAATATTTCTTCCATTCCATTAATGTGATGCACTTTAATATAATTTATCATGTATGGATTAAATCCTCGTTATTAACTCAAATATGACCCCTCGATTATATTAGCATGGTGAAACTAGACAATCAACCAACTAAAGGGTGTTCCCAACCAGTACCCTATGTTGTAATAATAAATGATGAACATAGAGTATTTTAAATATTTTATTGGATTGATAGTTTGTAATTAGATTTAATCATATATATATTTTCACCCTCAAATTTTAATTATAATTGTGTGTTTTTTTGGTGATGTGAAATGGTTTCTGGGATTAAAATAAATTTGCGTAAAAAATTTACATTTATTGTGAGAATTGGAAAATTTTCATAAAAATGGTAATTATCATTTCATTTAGATGTTAGAATGAAAATATTGTTTTGAATAATGTAATAGTGGAAAGTAATTTGAATAATAATAATAATAATAAATTTAATGAGTTAATATACATATAGTATTTTATCTTGTTTGTAATATGTAATGATATGGTATGTATTGTATCTTTCCTGGTGAATGTCAATGAAATGAGGACTAGAATATTTACAAAAGGAAAAATTATTGATTGATTGATTCCTAAGGGTGAGATGAATGGTTTTATTATTCATGAGGATGAGAAACATGGATACGTTAGGGTGGTACAAATGGTTACATGATTCATTGGGGTGAGGTGACTATTTTCTAAAAGCCAAAGGGCCAAATGAATAGTAGCAAGATTCTTGGGGGTGAGGTTTAGTGATTTTTGATGTGAATGTGAATTTATTGTTTCTTTATGTTAAAGGAAGAGCTGTAAGGTTACATGAATCTTATCAAAAAGATTTTTGGTTCCATGGTGCTTAAGGTAATAATGTGTGGTTACTTGTGATTCCATAGGGATATATTAGGTCAGGAAGTGGTGTATAACCTAATATTTTCAATTTGGTGGAAGAGAGAGACCTAAAACATTGAGTTGAATCAGGTATGTTTGACCCCATGAGTAAACCTAGAGCTTAAAGTTCATTAGGTTCATATGGATATATTCCATTGATTTAAATTAAATTCCCTCATTAATCAGACTTCCTCTTGCACTGTTAGTCATACTAGTTTGATTTAGTCACTATTGGTGGTGTCTTATGGAGTTTTACTTACATGTTTTTCAGTATTACATTTAGTACATGCGAAAACATCATGGATGATGGTATGGAAAATTGAAAGTATATTCTTGATTGAAGAATTTATTTCCCTTCTAGGTATGGTACATGTTTATGCAACCAAGAATGATGTTATATATAGAGTTTTGGGTTTTTTATTTTGGAATTATTTCTTTTTTATGGTTGAGTTTTTGGTATAGAGAACAACATAATTTATGAATTTTGGTTGAATGATTATATTGAATTGAAATATAATTTTTATGTTATCTAAATGAGATGTGTTTGACTATTTTATATTTATTTTTATCCATTTCTATCACTATTTAATAGAGGGTATTTTCTACCCACTATATTTATTAAACCTCCATCATTATTTCTTAGGCACTAGTTTATTAGGAGGTGTCTTTGAGGTCTTTTGATGACAAGTATCTACCCCATGAGGGATAACCAAGCTTGGAACATAACAATGTGGTATTGGATGATGTAATTTCTTTTTCTTTACTATTTGGTAAAAGAATATAGGTTAATAGTAATTGTCAAGACATGGAAATGAGTACATTCCTGGAATTATAAATCCCATATACGAGGTAAAGCTGATGTTACTGAGGATAAATATTCGTGTTCATGATTTTTCATTATTACTATTTATTTTATTTGAACATATGTGGGGGACATGTTGTTCTAGAGTTACTATAGTAATATTTTGTTAAATGGATGAAAGAGTTTGTGGAGGATATATTCGTTCATCATGATATGAATATATGTGTTTTTCATGTTCATTTTAACGCTAGAAACATAATAACATCCATAAGGAAATATTCCTTAAAAAATACCAAGATTTTAGAATAGAAACATTGTAATTAATTTCATTTGAAAAATGTAATATTGATCTTAATAAACCATTAAAATTTATTTCATAAAATATAATATCTTTAATTTTTATTTGAACATGTAACTCTTAGTCAAAATGAACCATAATATAATATACCATTCTAAACTAACTATGAAATTGGTTGATATTAATAGTACTAACTAAATTATTAAAAATATGGATATATACTAAATTTAAATAAAATAAGAATCATTTAAAATAAAAAACAAATTCCGAAAAAATAGTATTTTCTCAAAAAGATGATTTAGTCAAATTTTGGACACATAATTTAAAATTACAGTTTACAAAATTTATTAAAATTAAATTAAAAAATATATATTTTGAAATCAGAATATCAAAAGTATTTTGAGGTCAATTTATTGGTTTTATCTAAAAATATTCACTTTTTAGTAAATTGTGTAAAATCAATAATTTTAATTCAAAACTTCCATTTCGTTTAAATTATTTATAAATTGAAATTATACTTTTAATTGGTTTCAAAGTAATTTTTTTCTAAAATATTCATATTAATCTAATTATTTTCATTTGAATAATTTTTATATTAAATTTTGATATAGAAGCATTGTAAAATCTTAAATATTTTCACTTTCATAACACTCATTCCCATCATGTCAATGTAATATTAATTATAAATTAAACATTCCCACATAAGTAAATGTAATTATTAAAAATGGATTAAATATTTTGAATAAAAATAATTATATTATCTAATAATTTCAACATATTTTTTTAACAAAAATAATGTTTTAATGGAGTAAAAATTATTTACCAAAATTAACATACATATGGATTTACAACGGGTAAAATTAAAAAGATAAGGGTTAAAATAGTCTAAAAAATTGCGAAACAATATATTTTTTTGTAAATATTTAGACCGTATCATATCTAAGGCTCTATAATAATGGATTTTCTTAATCTTTTTTCATGTGAAAATAATGGTTACACATTTGTTTAAAAATTATTGGTGTTCCACTCCCATCACTTATAAAAATCCACCCATTATCCACACCCATTGAAACATTAAAACCCATTTGGATCCCCTGAGTCATACCAAAATCACATCCAAAAATCACTCCAATGATCATATAATACATTTTTTGGTTAAATAATTTAACCTAGAAAGGATTTCGACACAATACAAAATAGGTTACCTAAAGAAGAGGCAATATTCATCAATGAGGGGTTTTTTATTTCTTCCTCCAACTAAAAAATTAATTTATAAAAAATAATGATATAATATCATTATTATATTTCATATACTGATATGTTTCTTTGTTATAGGAATTAGCTTAAACTATCTCCACTTCCATCAGATTGGTTTGGAAGTCCACATTTGTGTGTATAGTGGACTATTGCATCATGAACTGATCTTATCCACTTTTCCATTACCACCTCCCAATGTGGCATACAGTGATGGATATAAATTATGTATATTATATTTATAAAAATATTTATACCTATAGAGTTATTATATCATATGTTCCATTTTAGATTTCATTCATTGTGGGATATAATGTCCATGCCAGTGTGTATAATGGACTAATGCTATGTGAGATGATTTGATTTATTTTTTACTCCCTATTTTAATTGAATGGGATAAGTACAATGTTAATGGATATATGTGAACTAAATGCAATAATTATGATATTTATGAAATACTACCATATATAAGTGTTAATGAATAATTACTTTTTTTTTACTTTTCACACACTAAAATTTGATAACATTGTTCATGTGTGTGTAGACTACACCATTACAAAGAGATGTGACCCTATTTTAATCCCCAGAAGATGTGGACCATAAATATATAATAAGATGTAAATAAGTAATATTATATTTATATTTATATTATAATTCATTAAAGATAAAATATTACTCACCACCTTTTATGATGATCAGTGATGAATGAAAATGTTATACATGTGTGTCCCCAATCCTAACGTACTAATTTTTTCCAGGACAAAATTAATTATTATTATTAAAAGTTTAATATATCAATGACTATTTTAATTATTTCATGATTATTTTTTAGAGATGATGTAACTTTATAATATGTGCATGAACTGTATCATTCATAACAAAACACACATGAGAAAAAAAACCTATGAACATATGGAACAATGAAAAAAATGAAATATTACTAACAATAGTGTAGTAATATGTTTTGAAGGGACAAAATATGATTTCATAATTATCAATATGGTTTTTAATTTATTACCAACATGGTTAAAACCATTATATTGGAGGTTGAATCACATTAAAACAAAATGAAGTCTATGGTAAGGGAATTCATCTCCATTTCCCTTACATGAGGCATTTTGTAATGTTATGAACCGAATTTATTCAATATGGTTTATATTATAAACTTTTTACTTGTAATAAAATAATTAATTAATTATTCGTGGTATTAATTATTTGAATTTTTTTATTTAATCCAACGAGATATTACTGGAAATGTACAAGTGGTGAAAAATTTCATAACTCATTTTCTTTTTTTGTGGTTATATTAATTATTCATTGTCTTTGATATTCAATGATTATGTATTTATTTAAAATTAAATATATAATTTCTTATATCCACTTAATTTATTTTTATTTAGATTTAGAACTCATAATCAATTCATTGGTTAATTCTCACTTCGACATTATTATCCTTTCAAGGGTTTATTTCACTATATCATTTTTATTGGGATTATTTATAAATTAATTTATATTATAAGGTATTATTTTATAATTTATAAATAAACCATTTTATTTTATTTTCAAATATCTATTAATGATCATCTTAAATTAATGGTACTAATTTTTACTCTTTAGAATATATTATAATTCTGAATATACTTTTTTCTTAATCTTACGCCATTTCTCTCTTCGGAGGAAAATCCATTTTTTATAAAAACATGTTTACAAAAATTATCCATTTCCATATGATTTAATATTTAAATTTTCATTCACTATTATTTTCTTAAAAAATAATAAATATTCATTTAATATTCAAAACAAGGAATGTTTCAAATTTATAAAACATTTTAATGAAATAATGGTTTAAATGTACTTAGAATGTATGTGATTTACTTCCACCATGACCACTCTATGTATAAAACAAAATTTTTAAGTTTCAATAATTATTTTTATTAAAAATAAGTTTCAATTTTTTTGGGATATTTATGTTTTTAAAAAATTCAAAATTAAAAGGATATATTCCTCAAGAATGTTTTTATAGATATTTTTAGGGTATTTAAATTCCCCAATAAAAAAAATTATTCATACTCTAATTGGAATATTTTATATTGATACTATCATTATTTTTCATTTCGATGTTTTATGATCATTTTGATCACGAAATGTACTGACAGACACATCCATGAATCATTTTTTAGTCATTGAGTCTCCCTTGAATAATTTAATTTCCTATGGAAATTAAATTTCCCGAAATATTAATATAATTTATCATGGATGTTTATATTGATTACACCATTCATAATTTCAATATATGATTCTATATATTGAATTCTATTTTTTTTTTTTGGGAAATATTGAAAATTATTATTCATTACATAATACATAGTTTTGATGATACGTTACATTGACCATAAAGTAAATTAATAATACAATATATATGCATTAATTATAAATGAAGATACCAGTAGTGAATTATTATAGATATCCCATCAATGCATTGGTTGTTTAATAAGATTAATGAGTTGCATAACTATATTTGAATGGGTTTCTACCCATCAGTTGTAAAACTATCCTGAGGAAAGATCTACATTGTATTGTTTTTAATGATTAGAGAGATCATGAAATCTAATATTTAATAATTTATCTTATTGAGAAAACATTTATTATTATCCATGATATTTTCTTAATGATATTACCTCTACATGAATTTAAGTCATAGTTTATTGATTAAATGTCATGGGTATTTAGTTATTTACATTTCTATATTTAATATGACTTATACATTCATCTTATTTAATTGGAATGTATTTTCTATTATTTACCTTCCCATATTTATTATTCCCTATCTTATCATGATAATCATGTTATTTAAATGTAACTTTTGTGTAGTTATTTAACTTTTGATGTTTTTTATTATTATTGATTCATGATAGCGTTCAATGAAGTTAACCCTTTTTGATAATATTATCATGCCCTTATTTTTTCATTCCTAGGACTTCAAGTAGTGTACTATTAACAATATGTACTGATATTCTATAGAGAATAATTATATTCTCAAAAATAATTCATATTTGTAATTAAATTTAATGGAATACTAAATTATTTATCCTGTTTTCCAAGACTACTAAACTATCTTTTCCTTCAAGATGTTATTCTATTCATATTTTAGCAATGTAATAAATCAATCACTATCTTTGGATTACTTGGGCCAGGGTTTCTAATGATAGTCTTAGATGATGTTAAGTTGAATAAATGGGAATAATATTAAGGAAAACATTGATTAGGAAATGTGGACCTATTACTGTCTTCTAGGATATGTATAGAAGAACATCCTCGTGTTTTGGTAAGATATATATTATGTAGTTATTCCATGAAATAAATCCCACCCTAAATTTTACAAGTAGACATTGCTCTAAAATATTTTTACCTATGAGTGAAAACTATAAAATATATACATTCGACCTGACCTAATTATCACTTGGTGCTTGGAAAAAATCCTTACCATGCCCCTCAGTGGACACTCCTTGGTGATGTTCTTATGATTATTCATATTTTCTATACAAACCATTTTTAATTTTTTAAATATAATATTAAAATGAATGACCTAATTTAAAAAAAAGCTGTCTTAGATTTAAAAGACAGTTTCTCAATGGAATAATTATTTGCATTATGTGTGGGCTGGAAAAAAATAAAGTAAATAATTTCCAAGGAAAATGATTTTTAATGGAAGGAAATAAATATCATCCTTGGGATCTATTTATAGTTTATTATCATAAATGTGGTGAACCATGGAATTATTAGAGTTATTTTTTTCTTATATATGTTAAACCCTTAACAATGGAAGAACCACTATGGAAGTAAAATTGATGAAGTATTTATGTATTGAGGTTTAAAGACTAAATTCTATTACTATTTTTACAAATGTTTTTTATTTATAACAATCATGTAACATCTAAGAAATACGTAAAATGTTAGAGGCCTATTATTCTTCATTAAATTAATAGTAATATGTATAAAAATTTATGTATGAATTTATAATTGATGATATTTTATTAGTCTTAAAAACACATTTTAGGTTTTTGTTATAGGATTATACCAATATTATTTATATTTTGTGATAATGTTTTGGAAATAAAACCCATTTGTTTAGTATTTAATGTAGTGAAAAATTTATTTTGGGAATAGTTCATTATATTTAACTGATATAAGTTTAAATTTTTATATGACCTTTATGGTTAATATTATTATTATTGACATTATAATAATAGAAAAATAAGATTAGTAGTCTTTGGGTGAAAAGATATTTGTTGAATACCTTACTAAAAATGTTATTTATCGATTAATTTTATTTCTAGATAGTCAATAATATTATTTAAGAACAATATAGGAATTATATTAATTTAAATTTAGAAAATGGATAACCCTTATGTCAGGTCAAATCGCATCATATCTGAAAAGGCCATGGTGCTTGAACACGTAACCAAAAAATGATAAGGGTTTAGATCCCTCCAATTTCAAATGTGATATCTTTGTTAATATTTCATTAGTTATTTTTTATAAAAAAATAATAACAACAAACCAGTAGTGTTACTTTTTATGTTTATAGATTAATTTATTATATTTTATAACTTGTGTTGTCCATATTGGTTTTGGAAAATTATAAGAGATAGATGAAAATACTTGTCTCTAATTTAGGGATTTTATGATCCGTTAACATTTTATTTTATTTCATTACAAAAAAATCATTTTTCGTTTTTTGGAGTAAGTGATGAATTAGAAATTCATCAATGGAAAACAAAAGGATTAAATTGTTCTTATAAAGAAAATACATGTAGTGTATGTATTTATTTATGTATACTTTTATTGTAAAATAGTTCATAAACCATTATAAATGGAACCTGAAACAAAAATGTTTTGTTATTAAATTCATTTCTAATAAATAAAATGTTATTTTAAATTATAACATATTTTTTCTCTCTCGTTCCTTAACTATCCACTAATAATTCACTTTCTTGTGATCAATGACCTATGTAAATATTTATAATAATATATTCAATTATTATTAATATATATTTTCACATTCCACAATTTATTCCTATCTATATTCCTTGCTATATATTACTTCATTTGAACTTTTTACAGCCTATTATATTTTATTAGGTAGATTTCATATTAACTATTTTTACGATGCATAATTTCATCAATGGATTTTCCAAATATTTGACCCCTAATTTCTGAGATCTTGTTTAAATTAAAAGGATGAAATATATTTGATGTGGGGAAAATATATCACCAAATGATTTTATAAAAATAACATTGTATTCAAAAACATATGCGACATGCAACACTGTTCTTAAACAAACCAATAAATATATTTCTCTAAATTTTATCTATTTGATAAATACAAAACATGAAACCCCGAGTCAAGATGAACATTAATGTATTCTGTCATAACATAGCTTTTAGATTTGATGAAATTAATTGTACAAAATAAATAATGTTAATAACAGATGTAAAAATTATTTTTTAAAAAATATTTTTTAGGAAAAATAAATTATTGTTTGAAATAAAAATATCAAAATTATCTTATGATTAATATTTGAGAATTTTGGAAAAGATTTTTTTGATGAATAGTAAATAATATTAAATTTAAATTTAAAAACATCATTTTTTATTTTATTAATTTATACTATGAAATTATATTTTTTTAGAGTTAAATTAGAACAAATATATATATATATATATTTTTTGATATATTTTTGGCCCCATAAATATTTTTCATATTTAAATATGATATAAAATCAGTGTAAATTGTAGAACCTTTTCTCATTAGAAACGTCCTCTCTCATCTGATATTTCAAATTTTTTTAAAACTATTTTTTTCACTTATATGAATAAAATTTAGAAAAATGGATTCCATATTTATAAAAATAATAATTTTATTACATAATAAGGTATTTATTTTAAAGAAAATTAATAGTGAAAATTTTAAACATTATTTACCATGGTAAAGGTAAAAATCGATTTATCAGGTGTTAAAATAAATCAAGGATTATATGTCCTGATAAATCGTAAAAATATATTTTATGGATATATATAGACCATATATTGTCAATTTTTCATGAATAATTATTTCATTTAGACTTTAGGAATGTTTGAAATGTGGGCACAACATTTTATTTTCAAACATTTTAAGTATTCTACTCACCTCACCTATGAAAGAACACCCAACTCCCCACATCTATACATTATAAAACATATTTGGTTGGGATTTTACATAGAAAAATAAATTAATATTTTCCCTACAAGAATCCTAGAATAATTTTTTGGGAAAAAATAAAACTAAGGAATAATTTTGGGCTAGCATATGGAGGCTATCAAAAGAATAAGTAACATTCTGTAATGATCATTTTATTTGATTTTTTCCTCCACCTCATTCAGTTTTTATTGAACCATAATGATATAATATACATGTATCATCAGTATAAATAGATTAGTTTTTTGTTATGTTCATTCCCTATAAACATCCCTTCTTATATCTAATAGGTTTATAAATATTCATTGATGTGTAAAGTAGACTACTACCTCACGAACCGATATTATTCATTGTTACAATACCACCTCTCAAGAATGGGTACTGTCACACCATAAGATATTGAGAATTTTTTTGAATATATTAATTATCATTGATATTAATCATTTCACCCCACTATAATAATAGTTTATTTTCTATTAAAGAACTTTGTATGTCTTGTATTATATGAAACAACAAGTTAATTGTCCACTATATAAAACATAATTTTTTTTTCTCTACAAGAAATTCTAATGTTATCATAGATTACATGCAAGTCTGGATTTCCAAGATGGCTTACGTAACATGATAGAATGATTGTTACTGAAAAATTATTCATTATTAAAATATTATTATTTAATAGGATATTAAATGGATATTAAATTAAAGATTATTTGATTATATATCTTGTTAATATATAATTTTAAATTCAATGGTTAACTAATAATTAGAAAATAATATTGAAACCAACTGAATATAAAGGGACTTGATTTATAAAAATCTATTTGGACATGAAAAAGATGATTTATATTAATAAGTTAATTAATTAATAATTTTGAATGATTTTAATTAAATATATATCCTATAAATTTAATCAATTTTTTTTAAATCATCCAATATGTTTTTTTGTTATAATATAAGAGAAACCCCAATTTTATGCTTACAAACATATATTTAATGGGTAATTTTACCACCTTTTAATGGAGAACCTATTTTAAATCCAATTTTTGGCACATTAATAGATTTAATTAGTAAAAATAAACATCATCGGTCAAATATAAACATAAAAATTTGGTTATAATAAAATTTCTGTATTTTGTAGTAAGGTTTTATTTTTTAATTAATAGATAAAAATACTAAATTTAACAAAAAACTAGTTTTTCATCTAAATTATTTTTAAGGATAAATAATATTTGGATTTTTTTAAATGATTATTCAGATAAAAATATTTTAAATTATTCCAATTTAGGTAATTGGAACCAATTTCTCTTTCAAATTGGGTATAAAAACAAAGCTAAATTTTGGAAATATTTAATTTAAAACCATTTAGTGTCGTCTTGTAAATGGGATTATTTTTAAATTTAGTTTTTCCACTTCAATGATTATAATTTGGAAAAATAAATAAAATATTTCAAATAATTATAATTTATAATTTCTAATATATCCAACATATTCTTTAACCAAAACAATTAGTGAAAGTGTTTAAAATTAATTACAATGATTAAGAGAAAAATTAGTTTAACAAAATAGTAAACCTTATATTTAAGACCCAAAATACATATAATGTAACGTCCCAACCCCAGTTACCCCAACTCGGTTCATTATTACATAACATTGACATGATCACAAGGGATAAAATCCAAAAATACATATCAGTTTAGTGTACTTGGAAGAACTAGATTCATCCATAAGTTTTACATTAAATTATAAATTGAAAAACAAAAACAATTGCCCCCATTGACCATATTAATATCCTTTATACTATCCACAAAGTTCAATCATAATATACTTGTTCACATGTTCATAAAAATAAAACATTGAATGGGGTGAGCTCAGATTCTCAGTTAGGATAACAAAATAGTGGAAACATTCATAAATAAGCATAAAAATATAAGGCAACGTATAATAATGAAACATAAGACATTTAAACTCAAACATATGCATAATATGAAAAAAAATATCAAATAATTCCATTTACTTATTTATATGGATACTCTACAGGTCGAATAATGTCATCAAATATCAATATACAATTTCATAATGATGGAATACATAATTCCAGATTTCATAACCACATAGTCAAGGCCTTTTGCCAAGACTAAAAATAAGATTTTTTCAAGGCCTTGGTCAAAGACACTAGTTTTTATCAAGAGACCTACTGATGCATCGAGTAGCTATAGCAGGCTCCACCAATCACTTACTAAGTCCAATTCATTTCTTAAATGAAAAGGTTTAAACATAACATAAACATTTTTATTAAAAATATCATATGAAATGTTACTAATTAAACCGTAAACCATGAATAGTATAAAAATAACACATCAATAGTACATCATATCATAAAACCTTAAATAAAATATAGAATATTTATATCATAACAAATCAACTTCAAACAAGTTTAAAATCCATCAAAGGATGATGACATAGATGAAATGAAAACTATTTGAAATAAATACCTCATTCTATTTTGAAACCATTGAAAAGTCACATAATTATAACAGAAAACATTTAATTTGAAAATATTCTTATAATTTTGTTTTGGAAGCTTTGATTATGTTATGATAGCTGAATATAGCCGCACCCGCTGTATAAGTTAAAAAAAGACATCCTTATCATAATTTTTCCAAAATGGTCATAAAGTACCCTATTTAGAAACTGACAGAAAGATTCCTTTCAAAACATATATGGTCAAATAAGGGTATAAATGACATTAACCCATATAATAGTAAAGAGTAAATTTTTTTGGAATTACAATTTCAAGATAACACGGATGTGGATGATAAAGAGGTCTAAGTAGATACTTATGTATTAACAACCTCAGATAAGTAAAGAGATTGTTGAATTAACCCTTACTTGGTAATTTCCTGAGTATATATTATTATAAACTCCTTTATAATAGTTAAAACATTCTTATTAAATTATAAAATAACTAAATACATAAATATGATATAATATATGATCCTCTAATATTTTATTGTTAATAATATTCTAGTAGTATCATCGTGTTGGGTGTTAACAGATTCGTTTTCCTTTATATGCTTGGTTATGAAATCCATTTTTGTTAAGGATAGGATGTATTTGATTCAAATATAGAATAATATTTTGTTCACAAAATGTATTTTTAATCATAAAATAAAAATTATTCTTGAATGATTACGATGGGGAATTAATCTCATCGCGTTCGTGTTGATGGTAATCTTTACGTACACACGAGCGACAATATCATTATATTTATGGGGAAATAATTTGTAATTGGATGATATATCATATATACCAAATCTTTAACATGTTATATTTATTATTTACATCATTTACCCTCATTATTATACCCACCCAAATAATGAATTGTTTGAATAACAAGCTACACCACGACTTGGAGATGGTAAGTTGTACGTATGCACGTATGGTGACTTTGTCATTTATAGGATAGATAGAAACGTGAATATGGTTGTACCAAATTTATAAAAACAACATTGTATGTAGAATTTACTGGATTTTATTTTTGGTATGGTAACAACTAATAAATAGGAAGTCGAAGAAGAAAAGAACTTGAAAGAGGGTGGTGAAATTATAACATTTTCCTTGGGTGTTTCCTTTTGAGTTGAAAAATATGGCTCTTTTGGATGGCTTTATGATCAATGTTTGGATATTAGGTTTATGTGAGGGATGTGTTGAAGGTATTTCAGTAGGGTTTTTCTGAGGCAAATGGCTTTGGTGGAGAGAGATTAAGAGAAGGGGAATTACCCTTTTATAAGAGAGGTGAGGGTCACTTTAGGAAAAGCTTGTAATATTATTTTATAATAAAACCATTTTCGGTTTATAATGGTTCCAATTGGATTTATTTCAAGGCTACGGTGGGTTTGGGACAAAAACCTTTTAACCAATAGGATTTATACAGGTTTAGGTCACCATATTAACCTTAGCTTTTAGATTTAACTCATAGTTAAATAGTTTGACATTTAACATGTCTCTCTGTATTTTTATATTATATGGTTAATAAACATAATATAAACTACCAAGAGAACCCCAAGTTTTAAATTATTGTTATATATAGCATTATATAATTCCATTGGTAGAACCATATATTTTAATGAATAATATATCATTTAATAATATATTATTTATTTTAAATACATAATTATGTCAATTTTGACACTATTAAGTATTTGATTTTTTTGAAGCCATACATACATTATCACTTCCAATTAAATTTATTTAATAATCCCAAATATAGCATATTAAAATAGAAAATTATTTTAATTTATCATAAGTATGAATTTAAATAAATTTGGATATTTATAATATAAATTATTTTAATATTTCATTAATAAGGAAATTACTACATCATCATTATATCATAAATAAATTAAATTATTTCATGTCTAAATTTTATAAATAAAATACCATTATGTAGGAAATATTTTTATAATTATAATGAATATTTATAGTGGAATTAATCTCATGTGTAACCCTATATTAAAATTTTTTTATTTATAAAACCTTGAATTTAACACTTTTAACTCTTCTTTAAATAAAATAATAATAAATGTCCTAATCTAATTCGAGTGGACCAAAAAGGATCATATTTTATTCCTAAGGGGTTTTTTGGTAGAATTACATATCTCTAATAGTATTAGGATAAGTTTGGTGGTAATTATAATATCATTTTTACAATTAATTACCCTTTTTACTTTTAATCATGTTAAATAAAAGTCAAAATTTTCTATTCACAAAAAAAAAATTCATCTTGTTGAACCACATTTTACTTACTGATGCTAATTGTGCCTCTTATATTTTTTAATTTCAACTCATAGAAGTAGGAAAATTATGTTTTATGAAAATTTTCAAATGCTCCAAGAAGGTGGGTAAAAGATGGTAAAAAGTTCAATAAAATTCTATATATTTAAACTTATTATAAAATGGCTCCAATGAATTACATTGAACATATATTGGTATTATTCATGTACCTTTAACTAAAATAGTTTAAAATAAAATAGCTAATAACTTAAATAAAAATTCAGTTTTAAACAATAACACAAGGTTTTTCACTATTTATAAAAAATTGAATGTTTTTAGAAAAATACCAAAAATTCACCCAAAGTTAATTTTGATATTCTGAATCAAAAAATGATGTCCATTTTGAAAAATAAAATTTATAATATTACAAAAAAGTGGGTATTACTATTCATAATGGCTAGTTTTATTGGTCGTGGTGTGTTAAAACTCCAAATTGCGTACAACACAAGCTACTGCATTATTCAAAGTTGAATGTACCATGGATGCTTGAGGTTTTACATTTTCCCCTAGTTAAAATAATTTCTTCCTCAAAATTTCTATAATATTATTGCATAAAAAGACTTGGGTGGTTCTTTATCATATGTTTCTTGGGTTCCCACATTGCATCTTCCATCTTATAGTTTCTCCATATAATTTTAACAAGGCAAGTCGTCCAGTTTCTCAACACATGTTCTCTAGTATCAAGAATTCTGATAGGCTCTTCACAATAAGACAAATATGGTTCCGATTCAAGTTATTCATAGTTGATTACATGTGTTGGGTCTGGCATGTATTTTCTCAACAGTGATATGTAGAACACATCGCGGACTTTAGAGAGACTTGGAGGCATTTCCAAACGATAATATAAAACTCTAATTCGTTATATAATTTCAAAAGGTTCATTGTACCTGGGACTCAAATTACCCTTCATACCAAATCATATAACACCCTTCTATAGAGATACATTCAAGAAAAAATTATATCCGAGTTGAAATTCTGAATCCTTCCATTGGTTATAGGTATAGCTCTTTTTCCAACATTATGCTGCTTTGATGTGGGTTTGGATAATCTTCACCTTTTCCATTGTTTCAAAAAGAAGTTTTGGGCCTACGAGTTTCTTTCACCAACATCATCCCAATAAGATGGTGTGCGACATCTCATTCCATATAACACTTCATATGGTGCCATCTAAACACATGATTGGAAGATACAGTTGTTTGAAAATTATAGGCGAAGAAAATATTGATCCCAAACACCTTGAATGTCATGTGAACAATATCTATACAAGTATTCTATGGTTTTAGTAGTCTATTTTGATTGTCCTTCGGTTAGAGGGTGGTAGGCAGTGCTCAAACGAAAATCGGTATCTAGGGACATCTGAAGGCTTTTCCAGAATCTTGAAGTAAAATTGGGATCGTGAAAAAAAAAATTGATAGGGGTACTCCCTAAAGTCTTACAAATTCATTAATATATTTTATTGCATGACATTCAAGTTGGAAATCTTCTATTATAGAATGAAAATGTTCTCACTTGGTAAGACGATCAATAATGACCCATATTACATCATTCAATATATTAGTCTTTGGTAGTCCCCTGACAAATTCCATCATAATATCATACCACTTCCACTAAGTTATGGGAAGAGGATTCTAGACTCCTCAAGAATGTTGTCTTCCAGCATTCTCTTGTTGACAAACCATACATTTTAACACATAATAATGAGTCTCTCTATTCATGTTTTCCCACAAAAAATGTTCCTTCAAGTCACTATACATCCTGGTGCTCCTGGGGTGTATATAGAAATTGGATCTATGAGAATCATCCAATAATTTCCTTTTTAGATCAGGTATATCGGGAACACAATGTCTCTTCCGAAATTTCAAAATTCCATCTTCATATACGAATTCACTCAATCTCCTATCATTTATAGAATTAATCTACTTTAGAAACTCCTCATCAGCCATTTGTAAAAATTTTATCATTTCGTGTAATGATGGTTTGGAAACCATTTGAAAAATTATTTGTGTTTCACCTTTTATCATTATTCACATATCCATCATTACTAGATCCATGAAAATAGGATCCTTTTCAACTCACATCTTGTCCAAAACTCCATGATCCTTTTTTCTCAAAGCATCTTCAACCTTATTTGACTTCCTTAGGTGGTAGTGTATATTGAAATCATAATCCTTGATTAATTAAATCCATCATATTTTCCTCATATAGAGTACTTTTTGTGATAAAATATACTTCAAAATCTTTGGATCAGTATAAATATCACATTTTTTCACAATACATATAGTGTCTCAATAATTTTAGAGAAATGATTATTTCTGCTAACTCATGATCAAAAGTGGGATGGTTTTTGTCATGAAATATTAGCTATTGTGATTCATAGGAAATAACTATATAATTATCTATAAGGACACAACCAAGTCCTTTCATTGAAGTGTCACTAAAAATGACAAACCCATTGTTCCCGGATAGTAGAGTCAAGATAGGGTAATTGACTAATATTCTCTTCAGTTATTAAAAAAAATTCTTTACGCTATTTTTTACAAACAAATTTAATCCCTTTACGTGTAAGTTCTGTTAATGGTTTAGCCAACCTTGCCAAATTCTGGACTAAACATCAATAATAACCTACTCAACCCTTAAAATTTTATACCTCAGTTACAATTATCGGTGCTAGCCATTATGGGATTTACTTGGTCATTGAAGGATCAATAGAGATTCCATCATTTGAGACAATATGGCTACGAAAATAAATTTCTTGGAGCCAGAATTCACAGATGCTAAACATCCCATATAATTCATATAATCTTAGGATTTTCAGAATAATTCCCAAGTGATTTTTAGGATCCTCATAGAATTTTGAGTATACCAAAATGTCATAAAAAAATACCACTACAATGTCATCAAGATATTAATTGAACACTATATTCATTAGATTAATGAATATAGATGGTTAATTATTAAATCTAAAAGGAATTAAGGGAAACTCATAATGCCCGTACCTAGTTCGAAATGCTATTTTCGGAATGTCTTCCTTCTTCACACACAACTGATGATATCCAGGACAAAGGTCAATCTTTTAAAAATATTATGCTCAATGAAGTTGGTCAAATAAATCATAAATGTGAGGTATGGGTACTTGTTCTTTACTATTATAGCATTTATCTCTATGTATTCAATACACAACCTCTTAGATCCATCTTTCATATTCACAAAAAGGATAGAGGCTCCACATAGAGAAATTATAGGGCGAATAAATCCCTTATTACTCAATTCCTCAAGTGGTTTCTTTGGATCCACTAATTCCATAGATGCCATTCTATAAGGTGTCTTCGATATAGGCCTTGAACCTGGAATTAAATCAATGGAAAACTCAATTTCTCATTCAGGGGGATGTTCAGGTAAATCATCGGGAAACACATCATCATATTCTTGTATAACAGGTACGTTCTCTATTCGATCCTTCTTTTAATCACCCATAGTGATTTAATTCTCTTACTCTCCAATAATTTAATTTAGTTGACCTACTGTGGGTGGATCTAGATAAGATTCAGCTGGTGACATTTCTACTCTAATGATAAGGTACTCTTTATCATCATCAAAAATTGTAACCTCTTTCTTCTTACAATAAATTTTTCCATTATGGTCCGAAATAAAATCCATACTAATGATTATATCAAATTAAATAATGTGTATGATGATTTTATTAGTTGATAATGAACATTTATATTTCCTTATGGAAAATGATTCACAAAACATTTTAGCAAGGATACTTACCTTAGGAGTTTTGAATGACAACTCCCAAGTTATGTAAAATTTAAAATAACTATTTTTATTAGCAAACTCAAATGATATAAAATAATGTGATGATATAGAATCAAATAAATCATCAGATAAATGTGAGGACCATTAAATTACATGCCACCATGTCTTTTAGTGCTTCAACCTCAACAGTAGTGATCACATAATCATGGCCTTTCACCCATTTCCTTTTATGATGTAATTTTTTTTGGCGCTTAGGACATTCATTTTCAAAATTCCCCTTTTCACTACAATTGAATAATTCAACATTCATGGACTATTTCTTCCCCTTACAATCGCGGGATTGGTGGCCTTTTTCACAACACTTATCACAGACTCCCATTCCATTCAGCCAAGTATCAGGGTGTTTCTTCCTACTTTTACCATAGGATGGATATTCAACATTTCCTTTATTCCCCTTAATTATATTTCCAGAGTGTCCAAAAGATCCCAACTTCTCTTTCCTTACTTTAATGTTATAAGACATATAGAATTTCGTTTCTGTCTTGATAGAACATGAGAAAATATATTCGTTCGATGAGAAAGATTGTGAGACTAATTCTCGATGGGGAAATGGTTTTAACCCTTTAAAGAATTGACCAATATTATTTCTTGGGTTATGTATATAATTTTTTGAATGCCTTTCTGACCTTGTAAAGGTAGCCTCATACTTTGTGACATTCTCATCCACCTTTTGGCCTCAGACTCAAAAATTGCCTTTCCATATCCACTCGATAGTCACAAGGAAATTATTTTTTCTAAGAAAATATCTTTAAACTCCTCCCATTTCATATACGATACTTCTTCATATTTCTATGTGTTTTAGATTAATTAACCCAATTGATCTGTATCTTCCATGAGGCAATAAATTGTAATGAAAACATTTTCTCTTTTACTACTCCCCAGAGCAAGAAATATTTTCACTATGGAACTTATCCACTGCTTAGTTACTAATGGATTTGTACTCCCACTGAATGTTGGTGATTTTTGCCTCTTGAAGATGTCTAACATTGATCCTACCCATGGTGGATATGGTTTCTCCATATAGGTAAGGTTATTATTCATAACCTGAGTGAGATGTCCATGTATGGTGATAAACTGATCAGCACTAGTTTCATCACCATCTCCACTATAATTATCTTGAGTAATAGGGAAATCCCTACATGGATTATATGCATTGATATGGTATCCATTCCTTCCACTAGTAACTATTTCTATATAATGGAATATATTAGATTAGTTTATGAATTCCAAAACATAATTATAATCTTGTAAAACATTGAATATAAATTGAACATTTTATAGATATAATCCATAATCTTAAAAAAATTCTATGAGGAGGTATATACTCATAAATCCATCAAAATGGTTTATAATGAAAATGTAAATTATCCTAAGAATATCCCCCGGGAGTATCGTATCCAAGAGTTCATCAATGCCCATTATCATTTAATAGGAAACCCTAGGTCATGCCCAAAACTCATTGTCAGAGTTTTCAATCATAGGTATATCGGTGCCATAGCCTCCTCTACCTGCTCGTATCCAGTAAGGGATATATTTCATTGAAAATACACAAAATATCTATATTACAAAAATCTAGTAAGTACTTCAATACTAATACTCAAAGTCTATCTTAGGGTAATGTGCTATAATAAGAGTTTATATAAATCTAGATTCCAAGGTTTTCACTAAACATCCTATAATACCAACTCTAACTCCTCGACCCCAGTTACAAAGAGTCGGTGAATTATTACATAACACTGACATAATCACAAGGGATCAAATCCCAAAAGACCAATCTGTTTCATAGCCTTGTAAGTACTAGATACATTCATATGTTTTACATTACATTAGAAACTGAAAAACCACAAAAACATTGTCTTCATTGACCACATTCATGTCCCATAGACTATCAATTCAAGCCAGAAATAATATACTTCTTCGCATCCAATAAAAAAATAAAACCTAGAAATGGGTGAGCATAGATGCTCAGTAAAGAAATATAAATAGCAGAAACAATCATAAATAAACAGAAAAATTTAAGTCAATGTATACGACTAAAAAATAAGCCTTTTAAATGAATAATTATGCACAATATGGAAAAAATAAATCAAATAATGCTATTTTATTTATTCACATGGATATTCTACTAGTCGAGTAATCACATGAAATATCAATAGCCAATTTATTAAATATGGAATTCTTAATTCCATACTTCATAACCACGTAGTCAATTCCTTGTTCCAAGACTACAAATAAGATTTTTTATGTCCTTGTGCCAAGAAACTAGATTTTCTCAAGAGACCAACCGATGCATCGAGGATCTAAAGTGGGATCCTCCCATCACTTACAAAGTCCAATGCCTTCCTCATATGAAAAGGTTTAAACATAACATAATCATTTGTATTAAAACTATCATATGAAATGATAATACTTTAATAATAAACCATGAATTGTATAAAAATATCACATCCACAGTCAAGAATATCACAAAACATTCAATACAATATGGAGGATTTGTATCATAATAAATCAACTTCAATCATGTTTAAAATCCATCAAATTATGTTGACATAGATGAATTTAAAACTATTTGAAATAAATACCTCTTTCTATTTTTAAATCATTTAAAATGTCACATAATTATAAAATAAAACATTTTTTTTGAAAATATTCTTTTATGATTGTATGGGAAAATTAGATGATGTTATAACAGTTGAAAATATCCACACCCACTGTATTAGTTAAAAAAAGACATTTTTCTTTTAATTTTGTCGAAAAGGTCATAAAGTACCTTGTTTGGAAAATGATGGAAAGATTCTATTAGAAAAATATATTGAAAAATAAGGGTTTAAATGACTTTAAACAATAGTATAGTAAATTTTAAAAATGTTTTGAATTATATTTTTACGTAAACATGGATGTGGATGATAAAGAGGTCGCAGTAGATACTTTCGTATTAACAACCTCAGATAAGTAAAAAGATTGTAGAATTATCCATTAACTTGTACTTTTTCTTAGTCGATGGTATATTAAAATCATGTATAATCGTTAAAACATTTTATTAAATTATAAAAGTAAAATATACATAAATTTGATATAATATATGATGCTTAAATATTTCGTTGTTAATAATATTTCTGTAGTATCATCGTTTCAGATGTTGTCTGATTTGTTTTCCTTTATATGCTTGTTTATGTATACCATGGTTGTTATGGAATGGGTTTATTTTATTCATATAAAAATTGTATTATGTTCATAAAAAATATTTTTAATCAAAAAAATGAAAATTATTCTTGATTGATTATGATGGGGAATGAATCTCATCGCGTTCATGGAGACGGTAATCTGTACGTACGTACGAGCGAAAATATCCGTATACTGACGATGAAATAGTATATATTAGGATGGTATATTATATATAAAGAATAATTAACATGTTATATTTCTTATTTATATCAGTTATACTCATTATTATACCCATCCAAATAATGAAGTGTTTGAATAACAAACTACCCCACAACGTTGAGACGGTATGCCGTATGTATGCTCGTATGGTGAATTTGTCCTTTATAGGATGGATAGAATAATGAATATGGTTATAACATATTTATAATAATATCACAGTATATATAAGGTACTGGTGGTTTTATTTTGGTATGGAAACAACAAATAAAGTGGAAGTGGAAGAAGAAAAGAACGTGAAAGTGGGTGGTGAAATTATTTTCTCTTCTTTGGATGTTTCCTTTTGAGTGGATTAAAAGGGCTCCTTCGGTAGGATTTATGATCGAATTAATGACTATAGGATTATGTGATGGAAGTTGGAAATGTATTTGGGATGGATTTTTCTGAACCAAATGGCTTTGGTGGAGTGAAATTAAGAGAAGGGGAAGTACCCTTTTGTAAGAGAGGTGAGGGTCCATTATGAAAAATCCTGAAATAGTATTTTATAATAAAATCATTTTATATTTATAATGGCTGAGAAATAATTTAATTCGAGTCTATGGTGGGGATGGGTAGAAAAACTTTCAACCAATATATTTTATACAAGTTTAGGTCACCATATTAACCGTATCTTTTAGAATAACTCTTTGTTAAATAGTTTGACATTTACGATGTCTCTTTGTATGTTTATATTTTATAGTTAATAAACATACTATAGACTACTAAGTGAACCACAAATGGTTTATTATTGATATATCTGTCCTTATCTGAATGCTTTTACAGATCCTTTGATTTTAATGAATATTATATCAATTAATAATATAGTATTTGTTTTTAAAACTCAATTATGTCAATTTTGATACTATTTAGTATTTGATTTTTCTGAAAGCCATAAAAAGTTTATCAAAATGAATAAAATTTATTTAGTCAACCTTAACATGTCATATTAACCATGAAGTTTTTTTAATTCATCATAAGTGTCAATTTAAATTTATTTAGATACTTATAATATCAATTATTTTAATATTTCATTAATAAGGTAATTACTGTATCATCATTGTCTCGGAAATAAATTAAATTATTTACTATCTAAAAATTATAAATAAAATAAAATTATGTATGAAATATTTTTATATTTCTAATGAAAATATATATTCCAATTTATCTTATCGGTAACCCTATATTAAAATGTATTAGTTATTAAATGTTGAATTTAACAATTTTGACTATTCTTTAAAAAAAACTAATAATAAATGTCTTAATCTAACCCAAGTGGACCAAAGAGAATCATATTATATTAAAATGATTTTTTTGGTCTAATTAAACTTATACAATAGAATTAGTAAAAGCATTAGGGTAATTATAATACCATTTTTACCGTTAATTTCCCTATTTACTTTTAAATGTTGTAAATAAGACTCAAAAGTTACTATTCACCAAAAATTATTTTCATCTTATTAAACCACATTTTATATACTGATGTTAACCATGTCTCAAGGATTTTTTTAATTTCACTCAAAAAAAGCAGTAAAATTGATTTTTACGCAAATTTTTAAATGCTCACATAAGGCGGGTAAAAGACGGTAAAAGATCAATAAAATTCAATATATCTAAAATTATTATAAAATGACTCCAATGAATTAAATTAGAGATATATAGGTATTATGTACCTATTTTTACATAAAATAAATTAAAATAAAATAACTAATCACTTAAATAAATAGTTGGTTTTAAACAATAACACGGTGTATTTCACTATTCATAAAAAATTGAATGTATTCAGGAAAATACAAAAAATTCACCCTAATATAATTTTTATATTTCAAATCAAAAAATAAAGTACATTATTAAAAATAAAACTTATAAAATTTCAAAAACTGGGTATTACTATTCATAATGGCATGTTTGATTTGTCGTTGTGTGTTAAAACTCTAAGTTGCGTACAATATAAGCTACAACATTATTCAAAGGTAAATATACTATGGAATATTGGGGTGTTATATATAAAATTTTAAAACATCAATTTTCAGGCTATTAATAAGATATTAACCTTTAATTACAGATTTTTTCTTATTTGTTTTGAATTTTTTCTTAAACGAGTGGTCAGACCTAACTTGTTTTTAAAAATGCCAAGTGTGTCATTTCCCTTCCCTATAAAAGGACGCCACATCCCCATCTTCTTCACAACTCTCAAACCACTATGGTTCAAATAAAAAATGACCAATAAACTTCCCAAAATACCTCCCTTACCCATTTAATCCTATAATCATTAGTAAATCAATCCAATCAATCCTTTAGGCACAAAATAAAAGGAGTTATCTGATTAAGAGGTAACATGTTCTCTCATGATCCTTTCTATTATTTTCCTTAACCAGTCCTCAAATCCATTTATTCAATTATTTTATTAAAAAAATAAATTAAATATATAATTAGGTTTTATTAAAATGGTTCTACCTACACAAATACACCCCTACATCTTATGGGTAACAAACATATTGTTTATGTGTACGATACACTAAAGCATCACAAAAGAATGATTATTTATTTTTCCATACCACCACTCATGTTTGAAATTATGATGGAAAATATGTTTATATGTGTTATAAATAATATTTATTATATTATTAATATTATTTAATTATTATAAAATGAATATCTTTATAATTACCAATTTTGGTAATACAATATTTTCATATGAGAAAGTGTGGACTACCGCCCCTCAAAGAAATTTGATTCATTCAAACACTATGTGGAATCTATTTGAATTGGTTTAGTGAAATTATATGATATATATGACATAATAAATCTACTATAATAATTATATAATTATATATATATGTATATTCTTTGTACATTCTTTCATTCAATGGTAGTATAAAAATGGTAATAAAATTCATCCATACGTATGTCTTACCATCTCCTTAAATGTTTTATTTTATTTCATAATTAAATATTCTATATATTTTTATAATAAAAATATAATAAAATCAAATTTTATTTATATCATGATTAAAATTCCATCAATCATTAAAGAAGTATAGGGACCAAAATATATTACAAATCAATACACTTGTGAAAAACTGATCCAATATTACTTGAAGCAAAACCGTAACATGGAATTATTAACTAGAGGGTAATATAAAGTCCAAATAAAACCATGTATGGTAACAAATATTATAATAGGTTTTTTTGATATATTTATTATAAATCTATATTTATTATACGGGAGCTCAATTTATCTTATCTGTAACCCTATATTAAAATGTCTTAGTTATTAAATGTTGAATTTAACAATTTTGACTCTTTAAAAATAATAATATTAAATGTCTTAATCTAACCCCAGTGGACCAAAGAGAATCATATTATATTACAATTATTTTTTGGTCTAATAAAACTTATACAATAGAATTAGTACAAGCATTAGGGAAATTATAATATCATTTTTACCGTTAATTGCCCTATTTAATTTTAAATGTGGTAAATAAGACTCAAAATTTTCTATTCACCAAAAAAAAATTTCATCTTATTAAACCAAATTTTATATACTGATGTTAACCATGTCTCTAGGATTTTTTGAATTTCACTCAAAAAATCAATAAAATTAATTTTTACCCAAATTTTTAAATGCTCACATAAGGCGGGTAAAAGACGGTAAAAGATCAATAAAATTCAATATATCTAAAATTATTATAAAATGACTCCAATGAATTAAATTAGAAATATATAGGTATTATGTATCTGTTTTGACCTAAAATAAATTAAAATAAAATTACTAATCACTTAAATAAATAGTTGGTTTTAAACAATAACACGGTGTATTTCACTATTCATCAAAAATTGAATGTATTCAGGAAAATACCAAAAATTCACCCTAATATAATTTTTATATTTCAAATAAAAAAATAAAGTCCATTATTAAAAATAAAATTTATAAAATATCAAAAACTGGGTATTACTATTCATAATGGCATGTTTGATTGGTCGTTGTGTGTTAAAACTCCAAGTTGCGTACAATACAAGCTACAACATTAATCAAAGGTAAATATACTTTGGAAGCTTGGGGTGTTATATATAAACTTTTAAAACATCAATTTTCAGGCTATTAAAAAGATATTAACCTTCAATTATAGATTTTTTCTTGTTTGTTTTGAATTTTTTCTTAAACGAGTGGACATACCTAACTTGTTTTTAAAAATGCCAAGTGTGTCATTTCCCTTCAATGTAAAAGGACGCCACATCCCCATATTCTTCACACATCTCAAACCACTATGGTTCAAATAAAAAATTACCAATAAACTTCCAAAAATACCTCCCTTACCCATTTAATCCTATAATCATTAGTAAATCAATCCAATCAATCCTTTAGGCACAAAATAAAAGGAGTTACCCGATTAAGAGGTAACATGTTCTCTCATGATCCTTTCTATTATTTTCCTTAACCATTCCTCCAATAAATTTATTCAATTATTTTATTAAAAAAATAAATTAAATATATAATTATGTTTTATTAAAATGGTTCTACCTACACATATACACCCCTACATCTTATGGGTAACAAACATATTGTTTATGTGTATGATGCACTAAAGCATCACAAAAGGATGATTATTCATTTTTCCATACCACCACTCATGTTTGAAATTATGATGGAAAATATGTTTACATGTGTTATAAATAATATTTATTATATTATTAATATTATTTAATCCTTTTAAAACTAATATATTTATAATTACCAATTTTGGTAATACAATATTTTCATATGAGAAAGTGTGGACTACCGCCCCTCAAAGCAATTTGATTCATTCAAACACTACATGGAATCTATTTGAATGGGTTTAGTGAAATTATATAATATATATGACATAATAAATCTACTATAATAATTATATATATATATATATATATGTATATTCTATGTACATTCTTTCTTTCAATGGTAGTATAAAAATGGTAATAAACTTCATCCATACGTATGCCTTACCATCTCCTTAAATGTTTTATTTTAATTCTTAATTAAATATTATATATATTTTTATAATAAAAATATAATAAAATCAAATTATATTTATATCATGATTAAAATTCCATCAATCATGAAAAAAGTATAGGGACCAAAATATATTACAAATCAATACACTTGTGAAAAACTGATCCAATATTACTTGAAGTTTAACCATAACATAGAATTATTAACTAGAGGGTAATATAAAGTCACAATAAAACCATGTATGGTAACAAATATTATAATAAGTTTTTTTGATATATTTATTATAAATTTATATTTATTATACGGGAGCTCCTAATGAGTATGATGATATTCAAGACAGATGGAAAGGGGATTTCATCTTACATTTTATTTCCATGAGATACATGCTTTATTTACTACCCATACACTTTGAGTGGTGTGTATACAGCCCATGTATGAATTATATGATTCATATAAACAAATTTATGGTTATTTTCTTATCAATTATATGAAATTTACTTCACGGGGTTTAGGTTTTAAATGTCACCAAATTAGTAAAGTAATTTTGTCTCAATTTTCCATCTTTGAGACACATGTCATGACATGACCATATATTTTATCATGAGGTGTATATTTTAAATTTGAAATATTATATCATGAATCTTAATATTTTCATTATATTTTAATCATCATTTAATTTAATTTTTTTAACATGAGGAGTATGGTTTAAAATTACAATTTGCTAAGAGTTAATTTAAACAATATTATCACTTTCAGAGATTATTTATTTTCTAAGATTCATTTGATGAAATATTAGGGTTAAACTCTTATTAAATCTCCTAATGTTTTCCTCATATTTTTATTCATGATATATTTATGTATTGGTACCATTTTCCACTCTTTGGTATATAAGATATTTAAGAAATTGTTTTAATGAAAGCCTGACATTACCCTCTCTTTGGATGGAAATATGAGTTCATTCAAGGCAATATTTTCTAAAAAGGGTTTCTAAGAATAATCTACTAATCTAAAATGATCATTAAAATACATTCTTAATCTTTTGTTTCATTTACATATTTTTTCCATAGAAAATTATTCTCACTTTCTATATGAAGAAATTTTCAATCCTTTTTTACCTTGTAAAATGTATGCTCTTTTTACCTCACATGACTCATTCGGATTTACCCACAATCAATTGTTTGAAGAATTCTTTTTAATTTTAAGTGGTTAATTTTTAAGAATATTTTTAAAATATATTTTTATTGAAATGGTTTTCAAAATCATTTCAATATTATTTTATATGTATTCATTAAAAAAAGTTTCCAGAAGGATTCAAACTATATTACATGATATACAAGGGAAAAGGATTTAAACAAGTTTCCAATTATTCCTTTATACTTTTTTTGAGTTTATTAACCTTAAAATTGAATTCAAAAGGTTTTATTTTCTAATGATCAATTTTTAAAGGAGAAATGATATTTACCTCATGAAATAATTTCAAAATATCCTTCCAAGTTATTTTACTTCTAAGATACCATTTTTTGATGTTTTTAATTACATTATAATAAAGTATTTGAAGGTTATATTTTTATTCATTCATGAATGGTATAGCTTACGATGGAATGATGTTTTGATGCCCATTTATATTCAATGGGTTATATGAAATTGAAACAAAAAAATGTTCACATCCTAGTATTTGGTGAAATGATTATTAAACCTATCTATTTTCAATAGGTTATGATGTGATGAAATGTTAATGATACTCATTTAATTTCATGGGAAATGATTTGATATTTATAAAACCCATTTTGTTTCAAGGGTTATGATATGATGAATTTTTTATCCCTCATTCATGTAGGATTACATTATGTGATGGGTGGCACCTATATCTCCCTCTAATTTATTTTGTAATTCTATGTTCTTTATGTTCTCATTGGGTACATGAGAGTACATACGAATCTCGAAAAAAGAGAGTACATGGGAGGAATATACATGTCCAAAATAAGAGGCTACATGGGAGGACATCCCAATCCTGAAACAAGAGGGTACATAGTATGTCACTTCCATGAATTATTTTAATGTTACATTTCATTTAATTTCTGTTCATTCTTTGTTTTGGGGGTTTCCCATGAATTTTAATGGAAATAGTTGGTTTTAAATCTTAGGTCCAGACCGTGAGCCCATTTCCAGATTTATACATAAATTTTGTTTCTTTTTATAACTATTTTATTTTCAAAATTTGGTACCCATTACACTTCCAACATGGACTACCATAAAATTGTAACACCACCATAACAATTTCGACCCGTTATGAATCCATAATCATGGTGGATTTGGGTTTTTATTTAAGGAATTCAGATATCCCATAAGGCCATTTTATGTTTTAAAAAAATTATTTAATAAAATATTCATTTTTTATTCTTCCTTGGTGATTCCACCTCCTAATAGAAGCCAATATCTCTATGAGCGACCCTAAATTTTCTTCTCCCACTTTAGAGCTCATTCCCAATGTAGATTAGGGAAAATTGTTTCAATCATTCTTAGATCGTCCACATTTAAAGAGGTAATTGGTTTCCTTCATAACACCTTCATTTATCACATTTTCCCCACAATTATAGTTTTTACATGACCTCCTCATCCTTATTAGAACTTCGCATTCATTTTTTGATGTTTGTAAATTTATATACTAGTGTATTTTGGGAGATTTATTTAGCATCCCCCAAGTAAGTGAGTTTCCTTCCTTCTTACTCCCATTTTCATAGGGTTTCATCACATATTCAGGAAGTTCCTAATTTTGGGAATGTATGGTTTGATCTTGTGTTTCATCATCTAAAATTATGGTTTTAGGTATGTTTTTACTCCTTTGTGGCATGGAGGCGGTGTGTTTGAACATTGACTCAAAAATTTGTGGTGTTTGACACTTTTGGCAGGTGATTCCATTGGTAATCATTTCTATATAAGTTAGAATTTCTTAATTTCTATTTTTATCACACTTATCCTTAATTATCCTTGATATGAAATCTGTTTTTTGTGATGTTTGTTAAGAAAACGATTTTTATGTACCAATTTTGTGTTAAATTGGGTCTTTTTCATGTATATTTTATGTTAAAACAGTTATAGTTTCTTTATAAATCATTTAATGGGTTTATCGAATTTTTTTGGGTGCAGAACATTATGTTTTAATGAATATGGGTATGCACATGGTGTTCAAAGTGGGGTTTTAAGATATTTTATGTGCAAAACATTGTTAAAATTTTTAAGGTTATTTTATTGAAATTATAAATGTTTTATTTAGTGGTGTATGTGTTGAAAATAATGTATAGCTTCTTTTTTTAATTGATTATGACCAGAACTAATGTTTTCATGTGATAATAGATTTTGGTATCATGAGATAATAGTTTGAGCACAATGGGGGAAGCCTGGGTATCAAGGACCACATATATATACTAGTATGTTAGTGATTAGAAGCCGTTTTATTCCAGTTTCACTGAGCAAGATGGATAATGAAAACACTAACCAAACTATATTGATGATGATTCAGGAAAACTAGGTAATGAGTATGATCCCTACTAGTGACTCGTGTACAAGAACACATTTTTTATATGGTTACTTTACACTGAGGTACGAAGTACACGGGGCCCAAGACTAACTAGTTCCTAGGGGTGTTCCCTAGATTAGTTCACATTTACCATTTTATAATTATCATTTTAATTTGGTTTTTTTCCTGGAAAATAATGTAGCATAAATTTTTTACTTAAATGTTATTACTTATTGAAAATCCCCTTTGAAAACTACTTACATTAAAATGTTTCGTTCATTAGAAATTTTTCCACCCCTTATTGTTTATGAAAAATGTCATGATTTTTATTTTGTATTGATAAATATATGGAATATATTGGTGGTATCCTATTGGTATTAGGATCACACCCAAATACACCCCTTGTGTGTATGTATATTTTATCATGTTTGGAATAGGTAAAGGAAAGACCTTCCGCGATGGCAGTTCATGTTATTAGTTCCCTTCCATGGTGTGGCGTTGTGAAGACAACTTATGGGTGATGACCCATTATTGTCAAGAGTCCTTGGGGATTCTGTGGTGATATTTTTATGTGAATTTTGAACTCTTGTTCTATGTTTGAACCTATTTATTCAGTTCAATATTTTTTTATGTCTTCTTTAGTATGAATTTTCATATACAATTTATCGGTTGTTTTTGAGGATTTATGTATCCATACATAGGTAACTCTTTCCAAAACCAAAATCTATGATACCCAGGAACTTTTTCTAGCCTATGGGTATATGAAACACCCTTGGATCCATGTAATTATTGGGGTTTGGTGCTACATTTGATGGAAACCAGATTTGGATCATGACAAAATGGCATCCGAGGAGGTTAATGTTTTTGGGTTATATTATTATTTTGTGATGAGTCAGTCTAGATAGGGGCTAAGAATATTAGGACTCAATGTTTTGGTCATGAGTAAGGTGTTTGGATCACACCTATCTTGGTAGACCTCAAGTCTCTATGGGGTATTGAAATTGTTTATTAGAATTCCCTTCCCAGTGAGACATGTGGGCTGCAGACTACACATGGATATCAGGTGGGGGTTAAGTAGTGGTATATTTTATTATTTTAATTTTTTTGGATTCATTATATTTGATGTCATTGATGTAATTTTTCAGAACTATTGTACTGATTTTTTCTCTAGTGATTGTTTCATTTGTTTAGGAATATGCCTCACCAAAAAGCTCCCATGCACCTACTGGAGGAAACCAAAGAGCGTTCTCCCTTACCACTTGATCAAAGGGTATTAGAAATTACAGTTTGTCCTTTCCAAGAACAAGGAATTGGATCGGCTCCCATTCCATCCCCTATAAGATCGGATTGGACTAGTCCATCACAGGACATGAATCGGGGGTTCTAGAAAAAAAACCTCATACTTTCTGAGGTAGCATAGAACCCTAGAAAGCAGAGGAATGGGTGAAAAATATCGAGAACCTATTCGAGTTCATAGAAACACCTGAGGAGGTCAGGGTGATATGTTCATCTTTTTGTTTGGAGGGTCCCTGGAGTCAGTGGTGGGAATCATTATATCAATTTGGAAAGAATGAGCAGATGTGATTGGGAGATATCAAATCTGTATTCAATGAACAGTACTACCATGAAGTCTAGGTATATGCTAAATACTGAGAGTTCATGGATCTTTTTCATGTGGATCTTTCCGTTATCGAGTACCCAAATTTTTTTGCTGAGCTGGTTCGGTATTCTCATAAAATCATCTCCAATGAGAAAGTGAAGGCCTAGAAGTTTGAGAAAGTCTTACGATCAGAGATATACTCCCAAGATTTTTTGTTTAATCTAAGAACATATTTTAATGTGGTCTAGAAGGAATTTATTAAGGATATTGACCGAAATTGGAGAGATGGTTTCATTATGAAAATATTAGTATTGGGCAGTGACAAATCTTTAGAGGAGAAAACAATGCGAGGGGAGGAGGGGAAGAAAGGAGGTGCTGGTTAAGGCCACTCTTGCAGATAGTTTTCACTTGTGCCTTCGAATGAGAGATCTGTCATGTTTCACCAGTGTGGGAGGACGAGGCACATCTTACCAGAATTCCCATTTAATCGAAATCCCTATTTACAATATGGAGGTATGGGTCACTTGTATCTCTTTTTTGGGGTGGAATGTCCACTTTCATGTGGGGAAAGATCAGTGACTTCAAGAGGAGTTATTGCTTAGTCAGAGTCATCAATGATGGGGGATCTCGATTTGGTGGCCATGGTGGTAGGGAAGGGTAATATTTTAGGTAGATATAGTTTAGGTCACAACCCTAGACTTGTGGTCATCCTCAGGATGAGACAGTACATCGCCATGAGGTAGATCGGGCCCCAACAAGATCAGAGGCGGGACCATCGACAGTTCAAGGTACCTTTTTATTTTATCTTCTATAGCTACTACCATTCTATATACTAGTGACACTATTTCATTAATTTATTCCCATTTTGTATACACACTGTATTTTCCATCCTAATAGATGTCTTTTACAATAGATTTGGTGACACTGCTGGGATAGAAGAAGGACCAGGGTCTCAAGTGCCCGTCCTGTGTGCTTTCTATGTTAGGGGATGAGATGGAGTGGTACCTCATTGTTATAGATATAGATCTTTTTTATAAATTAATTGGATTATTTTGTCTTGTTTAATTCCAGTATCACATCAATTTATATAGGCGGAAGGTTAGTTTCACGGAACCTGATGGGAGTCATCGTGTTTTTATATGGAATGGGATCGTTGATCGAGTAATGTGGGACCTCTACTCCATTATTTGGGAGGGTTTTTCAGTTATTTTCACTCATGATAGAGGAAAATGTTCAGGATTATGATGGTTGAATACCTTATATAGTTGATAAGTGTCTGAAGGTATTTACAGATGATTTCTCATGTTTTTCCCTGCAGTGGGATGTGGAGTTTTCGATTGATCTGGCGCCAGGAACCCAACCAATATCTCTTCGCTCATATTACATGTCCCCCAATGACCTAAGGGAATTCAATATATATCTGGACTACTTAGAATCCAAATGATTCATCCACTTGAGCATCTATCCTTGGGTATCTCTTATGTTGTTCGCGAAAATTGCTGACAAATCCCTCTGTTCGTGCATTGACAAACCGAAGCTAAATGAGGTAAAAATTATGAATAAATATCCTTTGCCCTGAATTTATTACTTGTTTGATCAGTTAAAGGTGGGAAATGTTGTTTTCTAAAATATACTTGTATTCAATCTATCATCAAATATTGGTGAATGAGGCAAATATCACAAATATTACCTTTTGAAGCACAGAATGCCACTTCGAGTTCTTGGTCATTCCATTAGGATTGACCAATACTTAAGAGGTCTTTATGGAACTCGTGAATAGGTTTATCCATAAGTATCTCGATTACTTTTTCATGGTATTTTGGAAAACCTACTAGTTTATTTAGTATCTAAGGAGGAGCATGAGAATCACTTGAGGATCGTTCAAGGAACTTCATGAGAGAATCACCTTTTTGCAATGTTGTCCAAGTGAAATTCCTAGATTAATGAGGATAAATTTGTGGGTAATTTGATCTTAGAGCAGGGGGTTTTATTGGGACCCCTGAATATCAGCACTGTTATGTCATGGGAGCTGCCAATGCCATGTTCGAGATTAAAAGTTTCCTTGTCCTTGATAGTTATTACTAGCTTTTTTTTGATATTTCTCCTATCTTTCTTCATCGATGACCATACCCACCCAAAAAGGGTTGAAGTTTTTCTTGTCCCCAAAATGGTTAGGTATCCATTGAGGATCAAATGAGGTGGTTGACTACCACCCCACGTACTAGTTTTTCTTGTGGATGGAAATGAGTATGTGATGTATTGTGACTCTGCATGTATGGGTCTTGGGTGTGTGATTATGTCGAATGATCATGTGGTGGTGTATGGCTCTTGAAAAAACCACCACACTAAATGAATTACTCGACCCAGAACATGGAGTTAGCAGTTATGATGCATTATTTTAAGACATGTCCTAACTACCTCTTTGGGGGGATGTTTTTTGTCTACTCTGATCCTAAATGCTTGGCCTATATCTTCTCTCTGAAGGACCTCAACATGAGGCAACATCATTGGATCTAGTACTTGTAGGGGTTTGACATTGACAACGTCTATACACCAATGAAATGGTAATATGGTTGCCGATCCATTAAGAAGAAGAGTCCTAGTGCATTCTTTGATGAAGTTTAGTGATGAGTGGACTCTGATGGGACTCTTTTCTCAGAAGCATGTGTAGACGAATTAGAAGAATGGAGGAGTATTCTTGATGATCATTCAGTTTAATCCTTCTCTAGTGGAGATAATTTAGTGGGAATATCCTAGTGATGAGCTTTGTTAGTGGTTGAATTAGTTTCTTCATGGTGGAGAGACAACTTTCTATTGGTCATCGTCTTTGAGGGCATCCTATCCTTCAAGGGTCATTTAGTTGTGATGTTATATTTGTAGATTTTGGTGATGAAGGATTGCCAACAGTGTTAGTGGGTTGTACATCTGGGTTCCCCCATGATGTATTATGATGTATGTCAGCTGTTCTGGTGGTCGGGTATGAGACGAGGCATCACAGACATCGTGTTGATATACAATACAAGCTAGCAAGTGAATGAAGACCATGAAAGGCCCTACGGTTTTCTCAAGTCATTACCCATTCCTACCTGGAAGTGGGATGAGGTAACCATGTACATCATTTTTTGCTTGACTCATAAACCTCTAGGTAAGAATTCTATTTTTGTTGTGATTTATCATTTGACCAAATTTTCCTACTTAATCATGATCAGAGATACAACTAAAGGGGATGAGTTAGGCCATTTGTATATTCAGGAGGAGGTAAGGCTCCATGGAATACCATCTTTATTTCTCTCTGATAGAGACCAAAATTTCACTTCATGGTAATTGGAAGGCCATCAGAAGGCCTAGGGTCACAGATTATGTTGATCAGAACATACGATCCTCAAACGAATGATCAGACAGAGCTGGCGAATCAGATTTTTGAGGTCATGCTCCATGCATCTGTTATAGACTTTGGAGGTTCTTGGGATAGCTAGTTTTTATTGGTTTTATTTTCTTATAATAAATGTTACGAATCCTCAATTCGAATGTATCCTTTTAAGGTGCTATGTCATTGGCATTTTCGGTCCCCCCTTTGATTAGATGAGGTAGGTGAGACCTCACAGTTGGGGCCATTTCTGGTGCAGGAGATGTTTGAGAAGGTCAAGTTGATCATCCAATGCTTATTGATATCTTAGAGTCTCCATAAATTATATGCTGACCAGAGGCATCAATTCCTAGAGTTTTCTATGGATGACAGTGTATTCTTGAATGTTTCCCTCGTATGTGCCTTCGTCAATTAGGAAAGAAATGGAAGATGACGTCGTGGTATGTCAGACCTTTTGAGATCACCCATCATATTGGAAAGCTGGCATATTGGTTGGCCTTACCTACTATATTGGCATAAATCCCTAAAGTCTTCCATGTCTCCTAGTTGAATAAATACAACCCCGATCTATCTCATGAACTGAATTGGGAGGAGTTGGATATAAATCCCAATTTATCTATTTTTGAGAGGCTAGTGGGAATAGTGGAATTCCATGAAAATGTGCTTTTGTGAATGTTGATTCAACTAGTCTGGTTTCTTTTTTAACATGGTAATGATACACATGAGACATCGGAATAGAAGTCATGGGTTGAGGAAGAGTACCTGCTCTTGTTTTTCGATCAAGCATCCAGATGACTTTCTACGATGGAAATGCATTCATGGTGTGGACAATTGAAACATACCTGACTTATTTTAAAGTCAATTTTCATTTAATTTCAATTATTACATTACTTTGGAGGTTTCCCATTCAAATTGGTGGAAATAAAGGGTTTTCAAAATTTTGGTCAAACCATGAGCCCTTTTCATGATTTTAACATAAATTATGTTTGTTTTATAATTATTCCATTTTTCAAAATTTTGTACCCATTCTACATTCAAAATGGCCTTACATAACCAAGTAACACCACCATAAAAATTTTGACCCATTAGGAATCCATAATCTGGGTGTAATTGGTTTTTATTTATGGAATTAGGCCAACTTGAAAGCCCATTTCTAATTTTAATAACAAATTATGATTATTTAATAACATATATATTTTTTACTCTTTTTTAGTGAATCCACCTCCCACATGAAGCCAACATCTCTTGGAACAACTACAATGTTGCTTCTCCCACATTGGAGCTCATTCCTGTCGTGTATTAGGGAAAATAGTTTAAACCTTTCTCAAATCTTCCAGATTTGAGGAGGTAATTTGATTCCTTCATAACTCTTTCATTTTTTACCCTTTTTTACCATTTTAGTTCTTACATTATCTCTGAATCCCTATTATAACCACAATTCCATTTTTTCTCTTTGTAAATTCATATAGTAGGGTATTTTGGTAGGCTTCTTTAAGATCCCTCATGTAAGTGGGTTTCCTTCCTTCATGCTCCCATATTCATAGGGTTTATTCCTTTATAATTGAATTTCCTAATCTCTAGAAGGTAGGGTTCCGAAACTAAGGTATGATCATTTGTTTCATGGTATTAAATTAGGGTTTGAGGTCTATTTTATCTTCTTTGTGGTGCGGAGGTGGTGTGGTCGAACATTCGCACAAAGATTTGAGTTTTTTTGACACTTGTGATAGGTGATTATTTGGATAATCTTTGATATCTGAGTTATAATTGATTAATTTATATTTTTAGCACACTTCCCCTTCATTATCCTTGCTGTGAAGTCTAGATTTTGTGGTGTTTATTAAGAAAATGATTTTCAGGTACCGATTTTGTGTTAAATTGGGTGTTTTACATGTCTATTTTATGTTATCCCAATTGTGGTAGTTTTATAACTCATGTAATGTGTTTATAGAAATTATTTGGGTACTAAAAATTATGTTTTTGTGAATATGGGAATGCACATGGTGTTCAATGTGGGGGTTTTAAGATATATTATGTGCAAAACATTGTTAAATTATGTAATGTTATTTTATTGAAATTCTAATTGTTTTATTGAGTGGTGTATGTGGTTAAAAGAATGTGATGATACTATTTTGAATTTATTGTGACCATAACAAATATTTTTATGTCATAATGAAATTTGGTATCATGAAATAATGGTTTTTGTACAATGGGGGATGTTTGGGTATCTAGGAGGTCGAATATGTACTAGTATGCTAGTGATCTATAACAGTTTTATCCATGTTTTATTGAGTAATATGGATAATGAAAACACTAAAAAACTATATTGACGATGATTAAGGACCACTAGGTTATGGTTATGTTCCGTACTAGTGACTAGTGCACGAGAATTGTTTTTCTATGGATACTTTACACCGAGGTACGAGGTACATGGGGCTCGAGACAAACTATTGCCAGGGGTGTTCCCGGGATTTGTTCTCAATGATCCTTTGTAATTATCATTGGAATTTTGTGGGTTTATGTGGAAAATAAAGTATCTTACATGTTTAATTAAATGTTCTCCCTCGTAGAAAATTCCCTTCGAAAACAGCTTACATTCAAATGATTCGTTCTTTAAAAATTATTTTCACCACTTCTTATTTATCAAAAATGAAATGATTTTTTTCTTGTATTATTTAATAAATGGAATCTCTTGATGGTATCCTATTTTTCATTGTCTCACACCCTACATTCACCATTATACTATAATTAGACATGATCATGTTTTTTGTAGGTAAATGTTAGGCCATGGGTGATGGCGGTTCGGGATGTTAGTTCCCTTATATGCTACGACGTTCTGGAGATGACATATGAGTGATGAACCCCTGTTGTGTGGAGTCATTGGGGATACTTTAATGCTATTTTAGTGTGATTTTTGACCTCTTGTTATATAAATCAATCTATAGAATCAATTATGGAATATTTCTAACTATTGTTTGTCATGGGTTTTTAAATTTCTATTATCGATTGTTTTTTATGTTTTATGTATCCATGCTCAGGTAAATAGTTCCCGAACCAAAATCTATGATACTTGGGCACTTTTTCCAGCCCATGGGGATGGGGAAGACCCTTAGGGCCTTGTCACTAGATGTTTTTGGTTCCGTTTTTGATGGCGACTGGATATGGTTTGTTACATGGTTGGAAATACCCATCACGAATTAGGTACATAGGAGATTAACCCAAGACAAACATATTACAAAGGCCATGGTTTGCTGCATTGAAAAAGGGTTTTTATATAATTTAGTGTCTAAAATTTTCCATGTATTATTCATATATTATGATTTCATGGCTAATGTTCTGTATTTTTTTATGATTCATGTCTTATAAACCCCAATTATTTATTTCGTGATTAATTCTTATTCTTTTTTATGCAGGGTATGATATTATAATGATCATTATCTTGTTCTCATAAACTTATATTCATGTTATTATTTAACATTTCCTCTATTTACCCTAACTAATAATTTAACAACACCACATTTATGTGTTTCCTTTCCCAAGGTTATGACAAATAGTTTTTAAGAAGAAATACTATTGAGGGAGATCATTTTGGGAATAATTGAAGATATTTTACTATGTTAGAATATTTTTTTCAATGTTCCCAAAGGCACTAAACTAATATGGTCTTTCAGTATATGATATTGTATTGTTTTATGTATTCTAATTTTTTTAATGATAATTTATGTAAAGTGAGGGTTGATATAGTTGGTATCTGATTAAAGGTTCAGTTAATCTTCGAAAACTAGATTGAGGAAACTTTAGTGGGATCCCAAGATATATTTCTAAGGATATGTCTACAAATTTCTCTATGGATAAATTTATGGTTGAGTTAATGTTTTGAAAAATATCCTGGAATTTGTTTAATGTATAGAGATAGAGATATCATTTAACGAAATACTTTTCTAGATATTATAGGTGGATTTGGCTCTAGTATGGATGTACCAAGAGTTTACAACTCAAAAAATATGTCTTAGGCCAAAATAGGGGTACACTGGTACAAGATAATGGGCCTTACTTTGAACCATTTTTACACTCTCAGGGGATATTCTTTGGAAATTAATAAATTCTTTATGACCTAACATGATGGATTTAAATAGACGATGACTATGAATAACATGGGATAAACCTAAGGTGTCCTAAAAAAGTAAGATCCATGTTTTAGGATCCCTATATGTAATTTTTCATGATTATGTTGTATCCCAATATGATAAATGTTTCTCACACTATGATTTTTGGTTTTAATCAATTGAGAGTACTAGAAGTAACAGGGTCAATATTTATTATTTTAGATATGGAATTTATTGGAATCGTGAAAATTGGTTTTCCAAGTGGAAATATCAAAATGAGACTCATGAAGGTGGTATGAGTATTGGTAATACTTCGGAAAATAAAGAGACAAAAAACAACAAGTGAAAGGTATATGACATTATTCCTATATATTTTACATTAAACGTTATAAACATGGTTAGATTAAGGTTGAGGAAACTTTAAAATGATTTATATTTCATATTATTGGAGGTAAGTATTAATGAATAAGTTGATTTGGCCTATGTAATGGATTATGAACAAGGTAGGATTAATTAACTGTTTAGGTTTTGGAATCCAAAGATTATATTATATGAATCAAGAAAAAAAAGTATTTTTTGAATAATTTTTCAATAATTATTGAAAATAAAATTTTTATGAGTGATGGGTACATAGAAATGTAATTTCTTTAATAGTTGATATTTTTATTAGGGAAATGTAACCCTTAATTGATGCCTAATGTTGTGATAATGGTGTTTGTACCATGATATTCTGGATATGAATAAGTAAATGGGATTGTATGGATTACCTAGGATATGATTAATGTAAAAGTGTTCTATTTCATCAAGGATGAAGTTTACAACATCTTGAAGTTAAATAATTTATCTAGTAATCATTGGATGATGGAAGAATCCATGTTTTCCAAAAGGATTTATGGTAGTGAATGTTGTTACATTGTTTCAATGTAAAATACAACGAGGGTATTAAAAAACATGGAATATGAAATCCAATTGGTACATTGTGATATATGGGGTGTTAGTGTTAAGAAAATTTTGGATAATTCATTCCATATAACTGAATTTTCTTCTTTTGGAAGGGTTATAAGTTAACCATTCAGGAAAAGATCAAGTTAATTTTAAGATGATGAATGTAAGATCAAAGTGTTATCTCTCCATATCAAGATTTAGGTATATTGGATATCCTCTTCACTCTCCAAATCCATATTTTTGTATTTTTCTATATCCACTTTATGGTTTGTGGTAACCATACATTCCAAAATCCAAAACAACACATAACAACAGCAAATTCATAATTCAATGTGTAAGCAGCCAAAACCCCAAATTAAAAATTTGAAAACAAATCCATTCACTGCACCGCCAAATCGCCTCGAGCCATGAATACTGAACCACATGCCTTGATTCACCCACCCTGAACCACTGCCAACTTTTTCTTATCACAGATGTCCACTTCGCCAAACTGCACATCCCGGCAGGAACACCGACGACGTTGGAGAAACCCAATACAAACATCCACAAAGTAAACTAAGAAGAGAACCTTGATGCCTCCCCAACCCCATCATCATCCACAACACCAAAAACCACCCATCAAAATCCTACCCATCGTCATAGCTGAAGCCACATAATCATACCCACAAAAATAGAACCCAAAAAAATCCCAACACACAAAAATCATTGACAAAGAAACCATATTGCTAAAGTCGCTAGACTGGTAGCCATAACCGAACAAATCCTTCATCGTGGTCTTTTGCAATGAATATCGATGGTCGCCCATCCACGCATCCCAAAATTCCTCATGACCAGTGATCCTAATCTACCTCAGAGAGGTGCAGGTGAAATTGGGATCAGAGTAGGGAAACACCACCTGAATGCTCTGAACAATAGAAACAATGATGAGGCAGTGAACCAGGAACCAACAAAAAAACAGAGGCAAACTGAATTGAGGGTTCCATAAAACCGACAATTGCTAAACCTCAAATCCCAAAACCTCATAGTCGCCACCGCTTCAGCTCTGACCTGGAGAGACATAGGGGAACGAGAGATCAGAGCAGAGGATTAGCAGACACAGAGGCCACTACCCAAGACGAAATCAATAAGAAGAAAAATAGGCATGGATGAGCTACAAGGAAGAAAATGGTGTTAAACCCATGAAAATTCTGTACTGATGGGGCTAGAAGAAGGAAGGACATAGAGAAAAGTGGGGAAGAAGGAATAAAAAGGAAGATGAATGCCACATCACCCCGCCAACCAGCAGCGTAGGGTTTCAGAAGGAAACCCTAGGTGAGGCCGAGAGCAGTAGGGGGATGGCCGGGAGAGAATGGAGCCATCCTGCCCAGCCCCTCATGTGGAACCTATTGGATATCCTACTCAAAAGTACTTTTTATTGAGGATAACAGATGAAAAATGGGATGTCATGTCATGGATATCCGGAACTCTTAGTAATTTTAGAATGAAAAAGTCACATTCTTTTTTAGAGAAATAGGTATATTTGATCAATGTACAATAAAGGGCGATGTTGTCATCAAATCATGAAAGTATTATTAATCATTAGGAGATAGGTTCATAAAAAAAACTTGTTTTCCAAATATCTTTATTTCTAATGAATTATAAGGTCCCTTTGTTTATCCTAGATATATTGCATTTTGATTGTTAACATTCTATCTAACTTGTCCTCTATCTATATCCATCAGAACATGATTTTATAATTTCTCTTCAATTTCCATATTTTTACTTCCAACCAATATTCCCAAATGTGGGAATCTCGTTAGGAGTTACATTGGGTAATCATTATGGTTCCAAATTTCATATTTATGGGATGTATTAGTATTCATTTTTAAGATCTGGGTTTCTATTAATGAAACTATTATTTATTAAAACTTTGATAACCCAAAATTATTTTTCGGGAAAAATTAATATTATGGGTTTAGAATGTAAGACACCATTATTTTATGAAATATATTTTTTAATTAATATAATCTCTATGATATTTTTCATTTCATGTCACACTAAAAATAGTTTATTTTATATAAAACATAAATTTTATCATTCTCTACCTGGAACACCGAGGATTACTTATGTTACATTCAAGACTAGCATTCCTTTATGGCTTACGTAGCACGAAAGAACGTGTGTTACCGAATAGTAATTCATTATTAAAATATTATAATTTAATAGGAATAACATAGCCATTAAAATAAATATTTTAGGATTATCTAACTTATGAATATATGTATTTTAATTTAATGGTCACCTGATAATTTGAAAAGAATATAGAAACTAAATGATTAAATAAAGGGGCTGATTTTATAAAAGTCTGTTTTTATGTTTAAAAGACAATTTATAATAGTAAGTTATATTAATTACAAAGAGTGAATGATATTTATTTTATTTATATGATATATATTAGAAAAATATTATTTATAATCATCCAATATTTTTGATCGATATTATATAATAACCAACCCAATTATTTGCTTAAAAACATTTTTTGTATAGTCAGTTTTAAATCTTTTAATGGGAAACCATTTCGAATCCAATTTATTTAAATTTTTAATATTTAATAAGTAAAAATAAACTTATTATTTAAATAGAACGAAAAAAAAATTAAGTTTTGATAAATGTTTGGTATTTTTCTATAAGGTTTCATTCTTTAATGAATGGTTAAAAATACTAAATTTTTCTTCTAAACTACTTTTTCATGAAATTCATTTGAAAGGATAAATTAGTTTTCAAATTGGTTGTAAAGATAAATTAGATAATATTATTATAAATTAATCCAATTTAGGTCATGGGGACCAATTTCACTTTGAAATTTAGTATAAAAGCATAGAAAAATTTGGGTTGTCTTTACTATAAAAAACTCACAGTGTCTTCTCATCAACAAGATTATTTTTTGATTAATTTATTCCTTTTATACGATTATAATTTGGAACATTTTATTCCATATTTGGAATCATATTAATTCATAATGTATAATATGTTCAATTTTATTGATCAAAAATATTTGGGTAAGTGAATAAAATTAATTTCAATGATTAAGATAAAAATTAGGTTAACAGAGTAATAATCGTCAAATTTAAGACCCAAAAAAAATTTCAAACTTACCGAACACCCATTTATGGCCATTCCATGGCCATTTACCATTAATTATTTAGTTATGTTGGTTTTTATTATTTTTTGTCGAAAAAACACTGGTAAACCTAATTTTTTTTTCAAAGGTTCCTAGTTTGTCCTTTCCCATCCCTATTAAAAGCCACAATCTCTCCCTCTTCCTCTCCCAACTCATTCCACATAAGTGTAAATTATTCTCTCAATAATGATTCATTTATTTTTTTTATCCACCCCGACATTAGATTTATTCCATGATATTATAAAAAATTGAATTTTCAATGTATTAGGATGTTTTTATGATATGTTGTTTATCTACAATTACACACACATAGATTTATTTTGTAACGAACATACTATTTATGTTTATGTTGAACTACCACCTCACATAAAAATTATTGTTCATTTTTACATACCACCCATCATTGTGGAAATAATGATAGAAACTCTATTTATATATGTTATTTTTTATATTTATTATTTGTCTAATCTGCGGTACTATTTTTACAACCCATATAGTTGAATATTCCATTTGGTGTTAATATTATAATTTCATTTGAGGATGTGTCTACTACATGCCCCTCAATGTGATGTGATTTATTCACACACTACATGGAATGTATTATGAATGGTTTTATTGAAATTATATGGTATATATGATATAATCCTACTAATGGAATAATATTATATATACATATATATATATAAATATATTTCAATTACTTTCTTACTCTCAATACGATAATTATATCAGAAATAACATCCATGCATACATAAATCTTACTGTCAAAATGAGTGATGTATACTATTTCGTAATTATATATTCTATAGATTATTATAATACAAATATACAGAATATAAATGATATATATTTTGTGGTTTACATTCTTAAATCATGACATACACATAAGGACATAATAAATAGAAAATTAAGTTACATGTGAAGAATAATAAGAATATTAGAAAAATCGTATCCTAAACATGGAATTGTTAACAACCAGGTAATATAATGTTTTATAATACCATATATGGTATTATATATAGGAATATGATTATATGATACATTTATAATAAATTTATATTTATTATATAATAGGTTTGAATGAGTAAGATGAGACTCAAGACACAGGTTAAGGGAACTTTATATCACATTTTAATTCCATGCGATACATGCTTTATTAAATACTAACTAATACTCGCCTGTTCATTTTTACGGTGATATAACCCTATTCTTATATAGTGCGTTTGCATAGTGATATGGTTCAATTCATTTTTAAATATGACAATACTACATTTCAATGTTAATAAATAACTTGAATACCTAATATTTAGACATCAAAAAAGTAATGATACTTATTATTAGAATACAATTGGAAGAAATATAGAGACAAAATTATGATAGTAGATTAAATTTTAGATAAATACATTTGAAATTATGATTAAGAATCTATAAGAAACAATGAATTATTTTATGTATGAAGAATTAATTTAAATGAATGAAAAGTACACTGAAATTAAATTTTAAAATTCAGATAATTATGTTAAATAATTTTTTAATAGAGGCCATACTAATGTAAACAAAAAAACATGGAATAAATGATTAAATTGAAAAACATATTATGTTATAGTAATAACATAATACATATAAGATAAAAAATATTTAATAAAGTAATCAAAATAATGACAAAATAATATTTATTGCAACCCATATCACATTCAATCAAACTAAAGGGGAGTATTTAAATAATAATACTTGATATAAATTAAAATAGAAGAAAAAGTTTTCTTTGGAAGGTATGTGGATTATAAAATAGTGGATTCCTCTACTATTAATACTATTAGAGGATCCTTCTGCTACCAAGAATGATTTTGTAATATAATCATGTAGATCCTTTGAAATCTGTTGGAGTTGCTGTGTAATTCCCTGAACATGGAATATTCAGTGGAGTCGACACTCCAGCATCCAATGTATCCTCTTAGATGGTACCCTATATGTAGTGTTACCTTAACAAATATGAAAAGAATAATTAATTCTTTTTACCTAAAAGAGCTTAGATGTGATATCGAGCATGTTGATGTATGTAGAAGATCTGGACAACATCAATGGTAAACTAGTGGAACAATTTATTGATTTCCTACAAACCAGTTTAAGAACAGTATAACCATTTGTGACATATGGATGTAAAAAGGTACAAGACCAAACTAAAAATATATTATGAAAATACCGCTATTTTTTTACCTGTAAATATATTTGCGAAGAGTTTTGGTGGTGGAATAACATGTAATAATCCAAGAGATCACTGCCTAAAAAATCAGCCAACATGTCTATCTGCATATACAAAAAATGATTAAAATTAACAATACATAGTAATAAATAATGAAATATCTGAATGGAACATCAAAATGATACATGTTAATAGAAGGAGAATGGGATGCCTTGCTTCAACATGATACCATTAAAGGATACAGTAGTTTATGTGGACATCACCACCACAACAAGATTTTCTAGTGTGATCTCCCCATCATGAAGTAAAATGTATGAGGCTCGTGGCGTGGGATAACAATATTGTAGACTTCAATTTCAACATAAAAAACACACTGCAATGTAAACACCCCATTAAGTAACATAGTAAAACCATAGGCATTACAATTAGAATTAGGCAGAAAAAGAAGAACATATATATATATATTTTAACATATGGTATTTATTTTTCAGGAATAATGAAAGTCAACCAAAAATAGTAAAAACTAAAAAACACCACAAAGAGATTCTATAAAAATAGACCAACTGAAGATAATTAGACCAATTAAAGACTATAGAGTATTATAAACTTTACACTTTTTTCTGCAATGAAAAATGAATCGATAAAGTATGGTTTATAATTCACATGAGTTTCTCAGATAAAACCGTAATGTAGTGAACATACATAATAACTAATTAAGATCAGATATTCTTATTATTATATCCTATGAATGAGCATTCCACCTTTGGATAGAATATCCTCATGCAAAAGGAGAGGAATCTTGTTATGGATGGCATGTTTTTTCATACAATCCTCTCCCAATGGAAAATGGACCAATTATTCACTTCTTAAACAATGTACATCTTCCAGTTTTCATGAAAATGTATCACAATAGTAAACTTTAACTACCATTCAAGCTTGTCATTTGGTGTTAAAATTGCTATGTTATTAATGTAACCTCTACGGATAGGTTAATAATATATGAAGAGGAACGAAAAAATTAATTAAATTGAAGAAATTATGTAGTCATCCTAGAACTATTACATAGTAGAGGCCGGGATATTAATACTTTACTAGGTTTTTAACCAGCTGTTGACTGATATAGGGGAATTATATCTAAGGAATGATTATAAATCAGAAGTTATTATGGACAAAAAATCAGTAAATATCAGAAAATTCATATAGTGAGTCAGTTATAATTTAAATACATAGCAGAAAAACATATAATTTATCCCCTAGTATGATTAAAAGTCATTAAAGTTATCAATAAACGGGAAATTTTATAGTACATAATGTTATGAGATTATTATTTATATGTCATACATTAGTTGTTGGATCGAATATATCTGGACCTCATCAACCCAAGGTACTTGTTTCTTTGTTCTAGGAGTGGATACTCAAACTTTGAGACATAAGGATGGATAACATAACTATTTGTTGGGAATATGTAATAACACATACCACTTCTCAATGATGGTTGTGAATTGGAATCCATATTAACATGGGAGAGTCCATAGTTGAGAACTACACATTAGGATGCAGATTCCAGGAAGCTAATAGATGCATCCTAGCTATTGATCACTATTGAAGCCTTATGTACTTCAATGTTCTTAGTATTTCTCATGATTTTGGGCAAGAAAAATATTCCAAAAAACTAACAATAAATAACCCATGAATGTGGAATAAACATGAATAAATCAGTGTTTGATTATGAAATCACCTTATTATAGTTCAGATCATTTGAATGATTTTTTCCATCTGGAGTGATGTAATCGAGACTACTATATTCAGTTTTAGGTTTGAAAATATAGTAGGGATAATCAAAATAATCAAACATGAAATTATAATATTGGTATGACTAAATGCAATAGCATAAAATAATTTTTTAAAAGTTGGGAAGACCTGGCATGAGATAATAATAATATCCTAAGAAAGAATTGAATTGTGCACAATACTAATCCAATGCCCTCATATAATTCATCATCCAATTATCATAGAAAATATCCACTAGTAAAATTAAAATCCCCAGAAACTGCTAAAACACAGTGCATGATCTAGTTTTTAGAACATTTATCAAAAGTGATATAAAGTAAAACTACAATTTTGGATATAGTTATCAAATATGAATAAGTAAAATTAGAAATTTAATTATGAAAAATTAATTTAAAAATAAATAATAAATAGAAAAACAATTTATTGAATGATGATGTTGCTAAAACATGTAAACAGAAACATAGAAACATAACATCAAAAAGAAAAGAAAAGCATGGATCATTGTCAGTATAGAAACAACCATGGACTATTCTATCACCCAGGAAAATGGACAATTGAATGTTTAGTTACTCTCTTAATAGAACATAAATATGGTTTTTGTTTCTTATAAAATATTAATAATATTAACAAGAACCATGATTTTCAACAGTAGTAGGTCTTCCCATTAGATTCCAGCTCGTGGCATCAAAATGTTCATTCAATAGCCTCCCAGTACATTCATGATACGTTGATGGATAGAAGAAGTAGTTCATCACATTTTCATATAGAAATATTGACCCCTATTATAGGTAATTAAACATAAATGTATCTAAATGAAACATATTAGTATAAAAATACAGTCGGTGAAATGCATATCTATCACATTATACTGATTTGTAACCCCAAACCGGAATGTGGGTCCTAAATTATACAATTTTCTTATTGTAGGAGAAAAACATAAGATATCATAAAATAGGATAACATTATTTGTTAGAGAAAACATGTATAATTAGATAATATGATTTTTGGAAACAATCATCACTATTAATGATCATTAATTTTTATAAAATGGTCATTATATTTTAATGAAAAAACATGATTAATCAAATGAATCAGTATAGGTTTTCCTACATTCATCTTTTCTTGTTGATGTAATGATGCCACAAGTTCATGTTATGGTTTGGCAGTACAACACAAATTTATTTCTACATAAGATGAGTTGATGATGTAGCGCACTCCCATTCCATCAGGACAAACCACACTACAATGTATACACCTAATTAAGAAGCACACTCCCAGTGAAGTATCACACTCCCAGTGAAGTATCACACTCAAATACCAGGTATACAAATTATCGTTCAAAAAGTAAAATATGAAAACATATAGAAATTATATATTGACCAATAATTTATAATGTTATTTGATAAATAAGAAAATGAAACCCAAGACAAATGGCTTATAGTGGAGGAAACAAATTAGAAGTATCATCTATAACAGGCTGAGCTAGAACATGAAACAATAATTTTATTCAACATTACAAAAAATAGATTATTCAGATCATTTCCATACTTCTCCACCAATAGAATCCTCAACTTATCCATCAATTCATCCTTGAAGTAATTAATATTCCTTTGAATATTTCATGATAAATTTCACAGTTTAAAACATGTCCCTCATTAATAACAAATTAATTGTGTAGAAGGATTCTTATCAATGATTCAAGCAGGTACCTTTGGTGGGGATCTTGTTTCTTTGATTCATTGTTTAATTACCCAAGTACCGAACATCACCCACTTGGTGAATGTTTTTGATCCAACCATATTCACGATCATGCATTGTGAGTACCCTAGAAAAGATAACTCTAATGATTTCTAAATAGTAATTATGCTAAGAAATGAGTAGTGGTTGATGAAAATAAATCCCATGATATTACTCCCAAGGACAGTCAATTGGAAAAAACGCATTCAATCAAAAACTATTATGGGACCCTTTTCAGAAAAACTATTTGATCCATTAATTCATGATCATATTTGAATAGAAAGAAAGTCATATAATTACAGTTAAAATGATTTTAATAACTAGGAATTATGACTCTTAAAAAAATAAAAATATAAAATTTCAAAAAATATATTAAAACATGAATATCTATATAGAATTTACCAGCAAATCACTCATTCTGATGATGTATTAATAATTAGATGTTTAAAACACATATCCACCAATAACGAGTTCAACTATTTCATGGGCCACAATAATAAGAAATAATAACTTGATTCCCCTCTAAATTGCATACTCAATTCAATAGTGATGATAATATAAGAAAATATAAAACATACTAATTATGAGGCGTTAACCAATAATCCCAAATTACATGAAAATACCGTAAACAATATTCTATAAAATGAAAATTTTTAAATAATGGAAGGATTAAAAAAATGTGACTGAAGGTATTAAAACTATAGTGATATTACATTCAAAAACATCATTCTTTAAATTTCATAGTAACATCAAATTTTAATGGATGAAAACTACTTCCAATTGTAAAATAAAGTCAAGAATAAAAACACATGAGTGAAAGTTTTACCATTTTAGTGATATCACCTTAAAAATCATCTTGTTTTATGTGTCTTTGTGACATCATAGTGGAGAATAAAATTAATTCCAATTCCCATATGTTCAATATATATTATTTACATGATTTATAATATGAGTTACATCATTTATCATGTTTCCAAAATTAAATAAAATATCATATGTTCCTTTTTTTAATGTTGTCTATGATAGATACTGATGTAGTGATTTTAATACCATACAATGTTGTGGTACCATGTTCCATACCATTCCAAGACACATAAAAAATCAGTGAAGACAAAAATATATATGAGGGAATTTATTCTAATAGAACATCAACATGTAATACATGATCTAGTTCTCTAAAAGAATCTAAGTAAGGTAAAATAGAACAATAAAATCCAATGGTCCTAAAAAATTCAATGTGTATTTAGTTAATGTAATATAATTATCCACTACTTGAATAATTTAAGCCTCGTACTGTGAGTGCACTAATTTAATTTAATCTACTTATAGTTTTCATTTTCATCGTAACCTTGAATACACTTGAGAAATAAAAAAAATAATGTCATTAATTTGAAAATATATCTAGGCATGAAATAAAGCCTTATATGATCATCAAATGCATGTCAATAAGTTATTCATTAAACTGAGTAATCACGAACCATGCATGGCACAATATTAAACAAATTGCATGATAATTAAACATAACAATTTATACCTACTGCAAGGTAAATTGAAATGTTTTATAATTTATAATAGAACATAGAATGAAGCTACCAACCTTCACCTCCATTTATTTAATGGATAAAAATATTCTTATGGTGTTTAAAATAGTAATAATTTATGTGGATAATCTGGTAATGGGAGATATTCATAACAAAAATTATTATAAACAGAAACCACAAGAGGATGCAATGATATACAAACTAAATCATGTGTGGAAAGAGTTTGACTATTTTTTTAGATCAAAACATGAAATAAATACGAATCCAGATCAATATAACTGTTAGGATGTGAAAATAGATTTTTTCCACTCACGTAGCCCAAATAGACTACAAAAAACATAATTCAAATGAAAATATAAAATACAATCAAAAACTGATCACATATGAAAATGAAATCAAATGCTATTCTTCTACAAGAATTTCACCACAACCAGAGGAAGTTAAAGCAACAGAAAAAAATTGTAGCACGGTTACCATGGATGAATGATTCATTTCGAATGAAGAATAGGTAATGGATGAAGCCATAGAGATCATCGTCGAAGACAACCACATCTGATGGGAGTTTGGAACCAGCAAGACAAGATCAACTAACATTTGAGTTGCTAAGAATCATGAAATAAATGGTTAAAATATTTTAATGTATCAAACTAAATATCAAGAAACAACTAAAACTCATCAAATTATATGAGGTTAATGTTGAAGACAAATAATAGTTGGCATATTGAATTAGGATAAATTATAATGAAAATATCAATACCTTGTGTGAATATGAAAATAATATAATGAAGAACACAAGGGATAGGTATCACAATATAGTAACAAAACATTCCTATTTCATAAGGTATTATTGTATCTAAACCAAGGAGGACCTGAGTGTACTAGAATAGTATAAAACTGTTGATTTCAGAAAAAAAAGGAGGTTTTAACTAGCTTTAGATGATTTTAGAGTAATGGTATCAGAGGTGGACAATGAAACTAAAGGCTGAGCAAGAAGGAATTGAAACCCTAAATTTCATACACCAAATGGAGTAAATTCTGAAACCCTAGCTTGCAAATATCCGAAGTGGTGAAGACATTGTGTCGAAAATCTCTGTCAGCCATAGATTTCATAGAATGTTCATGGTAAAGGAAAAAAAGGAATATAATATCATATGATCTTTTTTTATTAATATTGTCTATGATAAATACTATCATGGTTATTTTAATACAATAACATGTCATAGTACCATGTTCCATACCATGTCAAGCCACATAATAAAAATAAGTCAAGACAAAAACATATATGGGACCATTTATTCTAATATAAAATCAACATGTAATACATGATCTAGTTCTCCAAAATAAACTAAGTAAGCAAAAATATAATAAAACTATCCACTACTCCAAAAAATGTCAATTTATATTCTGTTGATGTAATATAGTTATCAACTAGTCGAATATTGAAATCCTCATAGAGTGGGTGCACTCATTTAATTTAATCCAACTAAAGTTTTCATTTTCTTCATAACCACTTTTACAAATATGAAATAAAAGAAATTAATGAGATTAATTTGAAATTATTTATAGGCATGAAATATAGCCTTAGATGATCAACATATGCATGTTATTATTGGTTGCATTAAACTGAGTAATCGTGAACCCTACATGGAACAATAATAATAAAATTTCATGATAACAAAAATTAATAATTTATATCTACTACAAGGTAAATAGATATGTTTTATTCTTCATAACAGAACATAGAAAGGAAATTCCAACCATCATATCTATCTGGTAAAAGGAAAAAGAATCAAATTTTAGTGTTTAAAATAATAAGAATTTATATGGATATTCCCGGAATGGGATAGATTCATAATAAAATTTATTATAACTAGAAACCACTAGCACATGCAATGATATTCATATAGAATCAAGGGAAGATAAGAGTTTGACTATTTATTTCTAGAAATAAACTTGCAATAAATTTTAATTCAAATCCAGAAAATAGTTTGAAAGCAAAAATAAGATTTTTCCCTCAAACAGCACAAATATACTACCAAAAGAATTATTTAAATGAAAATATAAAATACAATCATAAACTCATCACCTATGAAATTGAAATGTGATTTTTCTAACATAATTTCCCTGCAACCAGAGGAATCTTCAAGAAAGAGAAAAATACTACCGCATGCTTACCATGAATGAATGATGCATTTCGAAGGAAGAAGTGGGTGTGGATAAAGCCAGGGAGAGCATCATCAATGACAACCACAACTTATGGGAGTTCAGAACTAGAAAGAAAAGAAAAAACAGTGTTTGATTGGCCATGAATCATGAATGAAATGGTTAAAATATTTTAACATATCAGACTGATGATTAATAAAGGACTAAAACTCATCGAATTGATTACGGAAAATTTTGAAATCAAATAATAGTTGCCATATTGAATTAGGATAAATTATAATGAATGTTTCAATGCCTTCTATGAACATGAAAATAATATAAGGATGAAAACAAGGGATATGTATTGCAGTATAGAAGAAAACCATACCTATTTCGGATTGTATTATTATAGCTGAATAAGGGAGAACCCGTGATTACTAGCAAAATAGAAAACTATAGATTTCAGAATAAATTGGAGAATTAATTGTTAGTGGATGATTTCAATGTAAAGATATCATAGGTAAACAAATAAACTAAATTCCAACTGATAATAAATTGAAACCCTATATTTTGGACACTGAATGGAGTAGATTCTGAAACAGTATCTTGCGGATATCCAAAGAGGTGAAGGCGTTATTTTGAAAATCAGTGCAATCCATAGATTTCATAGAATGGTTATGTTGAAGACGTCAAAAGATGAAGAAGTGAAAATGGTATATGTTTTTGAATATGTGAATCATAATGGAGATGTAGTGATGGGGGTAGATCTTCAGTCTTGAAGATGTTGTAGTGAATGAGCAATTGGGTAGAGTTAGGAAGAGCGGAAGATGTAGTTGTGAGATGTGGCACAATTTTTTGAGTTGAAATGATGATTTCTATGAGATCGTATGTTGACAATGATTGTAGATCTATGGAGGGTATAAAATACTGGTATAAGTGGAGGGGAGTCGTGATTGGGAGGGACGGTGATGTGATTGACTGAGGTAAAATGGAAATCAGAAATTTTAGTGATTTGTTGTGGGGGAGACACATGGCAGAAAAATGCAAACTTTAGTAAATATATTGATTTTTTTGTGTGGTGTTTATAATTCCAATGGATTTAGTATATTATTATTATTATTAATATTAAATTTATAGGTATTTAAATATCCATTTTATGAAATTTATTTCATGAGTTTTATGTTTCAAAAGTTACCAAATTCGTAAAGGAATTTTGTCTCAATTTTCCTTTTTTAAGACACATACCATGTTTTGCTCCGATATTATTCAATGACATGTATATGATGACTTTAAATTGTTATATCATGAATTTAATTCATTTCATGATATTTTAATCTTCATTTAATTACATGTTCTTACATGGGGGGTATGGTTAAAAGTTACCAAGTCATAAGGGTTTATTGAAATGATATAATCACCTTTTGGGATTATTTATGTTTATACATAATTGAGGAAATATTATTATCCATCTCTTAATAAATCATATAGGATTTTTTATCCTTTATTTATTCATGATATGTTCATGTATTACTACCAAATATAAAATATTTTGTACATAATATTGTCAATAAATTGTTTTAAACAAAACCCAACTTTACCCTCTGTTTTGTTAGAAATATATGCTCATACAAAACCATGTATTAAAAAAATGGTTTCTAGGAATATTCTATTTTTTTAAAATGATCACAAATAGAAATTATTACCCCTTTTCTCTTTTACCAATGATTGTAGTGCAATCTTATTTTCACTTTCACAATGATTAATTTCTAAACCCTTTTACTATGAAAAAATAATGTTCTTTTTACCACATAACTCATGTACAGATTTAACCACCATAAATTTTTTGAAGCAGTATTGTCTTGTTTAAATGGATAATTTTAAGACAATTTTATATAAATGATATTTTCAATGAAATTGTTTTGGAAAGGATTCAAAGCTCCATTTAATAATTTATAAGGAAAAAGTTTTCAAATTTTTTTCGAACTCCTCTAAAAGTTTTCGAATGAAGAATGATTTCAATATGATTCCAGTGATTACATTATATGTTTTCAAGTTTATTTTTATGAAAATGTTTTTCAAAAGGTTTTATTTTCAAAAGATGATTTTCAAAAGAAAAAAGGATATTTACCTCAAGATATTTTTTCATGATATCCTTCCGTGTTTTTTCTATCTAATATTAATTTTTTTAGGTTAGTCATGAAATTCTAGTAAATCATTTAATGGATCCATTCAAATTACTTCATGAATGTTTTATATTTTTTGGAATGATTCTTATGACACCAACATATTTTCCACAAGATATATTCTTTTCAGATTTACTTATTTTCACAGGTTATGACTATATGAAATAATTTTGAAACCTATCTATTTTTAATAGGTTATGATGTGATGAAATGTTAATGATACCCATTTGATTTCATGGGTTGTGATTGGAGGTTTTTATAACAAATCTATTTTCATTGGTTGTGATGTGATTACAGTTTTTTTGGAACTTTCATGTATGATTTCATTATATGATGGGTGGGAACTATATCTTTGTCCAATGCAATTCGTAGTAATTAATGTTTTATGAGATCAGTAGGTAGATGTGGTGGAATACCAATACAAAAAAACTGGCTACATGATATAATATACCATGCCTGAAACAACAAGGTACATGGGGGGACATCCCATGTAACGCCCCGACCCCAATTGCACAGAGTCGGTGCATTAGTACATATCATTGTCAGGATAACAAGGGAGATCAAATATCGAAAGTCTGATTAGTTTAGTAGCCATGGAAACACTAGGTATATTCATAAGTCTTACATTACATCATAAAAATGAAAACTACAACAACATAGTCTCCATAGTACACACTCATATCCCCACATACTATCCCTGCAGGACATTCATAAAATTACTTCTTCAAATCCTGGGAAAAATAAAACATTGATAGGGGTGAGATCAGATGCTCATTAAGGATAAAAATATAGTAGAAACATTCATAAATAATCCTAAACATTTAAGGCAATGTCTAGCTAAAACAAATGCATTTTAAACTTGAACTTCAGTATAATATGGAAATGATAAAATGATATAATGCCATTTACTTATTCACATGGATATTCTACTAGTTGAATAATCACATGCAATATCAATAATCACATTTATAATGATGGAATTCATAATGCCAGACTATCATAACCACATATCCAAGGCCTCGTGTCAAGACAACAAATAAGATTTTTTCAAGGCCTTGTACCAAGACACTAGTTTGTCTCATGAGTCCTATGGATGCATCGAGGACCTATAGAAGGCTCCAACCATCACATACTAAGTCCCATTCATTCCTCATATGAACATGTTTAAACATAACATAAACATTCATATTAAAACTAGCATACGAAATGTCAATACTTTAACCACAAACCATGAATGGTATAAAAATAGCACATCCACAGTCAAACATCACTCATTCGATACAATATGGAATATTGTATTGTATCATATTAACCTCAACAGATAATAAGGAATAATGTTGACATGGATGAAAATATTCATCAAAACTATTTGAGAGAAATATCCCCTTTTTCTTGAAAACATTTAAAAGTCACACAATTTGTCAAGAAGCCGTTTAAAAATAGATTTTCAAATCAAAGTGTCCCATACCACATTGAAACTTTTAAAAGGAGTTTTAATTTTAAAACTTCAATGTCCATATAAATAAATCCTAAAAACCCTTTTTTAAAACATGGACATTAATGAGAAAAATTTAGAAGAATAAGTCTTTAAAATATTTAAAAATGGTATTTTAGTTAGAGTTTATAACCAAAAGAGAGACACTTGAATAAAAATAATTGAGGTAATCAAAAAATTATAATATAATGAGAATAAAGGGATTCATGATATACTATGTCAAAGTACATTACATACACCACATAAAAGTGATTTGGTGTATAACAACAAAGAAGTCTCAATGGAATGTAAATTGAGATGAAATCTCTCATAAAGGCTGTACCCTTAGGTTAAGGATAAATCAATGACATAGTTATGTGTGACAAATATAAATACAATAAATATGATTTTATATTTAGTGTAAAACAATCAAAGGACATTCACACATATTCTTGTAAAAACAACACCAATGAAATGGATTTTTATCTCAATAGATCGAGATTGAGTAAAAATTACTCTTATCAAGTTCATAACGATGACTTGAGAATTTATCAAGGGAGTGATTATGTGTATAAAAAGTATATACACCAAAAGGGGAGTGGAAATTATGACATAATTAAATGAATAGTGATTCCACACATAATCTTGGAGTAAAATAATCAATGAAGTATGCGTAAAGCTGAATGAGTAGAAATTGAAATTTCAAATTCCCTTATCAATTTGGTATCTTATGAAACATGCACCCATGAAAGAATTATCACACAATTATGATGTATATACCCATAAATTAAATTGTATTACACAATAAATACAATCATGGGAAGTACACACACCACATGCAATAAATAAGTGGTGAACAATGGAAATCTCACTGAATTAAAAGTGAGATAAGACACCCCTTACATTGTACTTTTTCCTTGGTCGACGGTAGGTTAACCTCCTATATAATTGTTAAATAATTTTTATTGAATTATACAAGAATCATTTATATTAATATGATATTATATATAATCTTTTAACATTTATTTGTTAATAATATCTTAGTATTATCGTTGTTTCAGGTGTTAACTTACTCATTTTCTTTTATATGTTTTGTTATGTAAGATGAGATTTTCATGGATAGGTTGGATCTTAATCATATCTAGAATTATATCAAGTCCTTAAAATTTATTTTTAAATTATCAAATGATAATTATACTTGAATGGATATGATAGAGAATGAATCTCATCGCATTCGTGGAGACGGTAGTCCGTACGTACGCACGAGCGACAATATCATTCTTTTGATGTTAAAATAATATATAATTGGATGTTATATCATAAAGACAGAATAATTATCATGTTATATTTATTATTTAAATGAATTAAACATCATTATTATACCCATCCAAATAATAATTTGTTGAATGACAATTACACTACGTCGTGGATACGGTAAGCCATACATACGCACATATGGTGACATGTCATTCAAAGGACGGATAGAATAATGAATATGGTTATAAAATATTTATGATAATATTAAAGTATATATTAGATACTGTATTAATTAATTTAGAATGGTAATAACAAGGAAATAAGATGTTGAAGATGAAAAGAATTTGAAAAAGGGTGGTAAAACATTACCTCTTCTTCGGCTTCTTGCTTTTGATTTGATCAAAAGGGATCATTTGGTTGGTTTTCTGATCATACTAAGGCTTTTAGGTTGTATTGAGAGAAGTTGAGAGAGTATTTGAGTAGGGGTTTTCAGAACCAAAAGGCTCTGAAGGTGTGATGTAATGAGAAGGTGGAGTGCCCATTTATAAGAGGGGTGAGGGGCACCTTTGGAAAAGCCAAAAATATTATTTTATAATAAATTCATATTCGGTTTATAATGGATAAAAAGTGGATTATTTGAATGTTAAGGTGGGGATAGGTATAAAACCACTCAACCAATTGAATTTAGACCGGTTTGGGTCATTATATTAACCTTATCTTTAAGTATTAACTCATAGTTAATTAGTTTCACTTTTACAATGTGTCTTTGTATTTTTATATTATATAGTTAATAAACATACTATATAGATCCAAGAGACCCCCAAGTGGTCCATTAATGATACAAATATCATGATATAAGTCTCTTGGCCTAAACTTAGATTTTTAGGAATTTAATTTAAATTAATAATATAATATTTCTTTTAAAAACTCTTTTATATCAATTTTGACACTATTGGGTTTTTTTTGATAAATTCAAAATAGCAACATTACTTCGAACACAATTTATATAATCAATCATAATATGTGATATTAACCTATAAAATTAGTGTAATTCCTAAAAAGTCTCAAATTACATTTATTTGGATATTTATAATATCAATTATTTTAATATTTCATTAATTAGGTAATTACTGCATCACCATTGTGTCATAAATAAATTAAATTATATAATGTCTAAAAATTATAAATAAAATACAATTATTTAGGAAAACGTTTTATCTTTATAATTAATATTTACAATCGAATTTATAATATGTATAACCCGATATTAAAAAATATTTAGTAAATAAACATTGATTTTAACTCTTTTAACTGTGCTTTAAATTAAATAATAATAAATGTCCTAATCTAATACAAGTGGACCTAAATGACAATATTTTACTCCTAAGGTTGTTTTTGGTCGAGATAAACTTGTCCAATAGAATTAGGACATGTGTTAGGGTAATATTAATATCATTTTTACCGTTAATTACCCTATTTACTTTTAACCATGGTATATAAAAGTAAAAAGTTACTATTCACCAAAAATTATTATCATCTAATTGAACCACATTTTACTCCATGATATTAAACTTGTCTCTTGAATTTTTGAAATTCCACTCAAAGATGTGGTAAAATTAAGATTTATGAAAAAATCAGTGTTTTAACTACCACTAAGTGGTTTCACTATTCATCAAAAAAAAGAAAGTTTCCAAAAAAATACTAAAACATATGCCTAAGATATATTTGATATTATGAATTCAAAAATGATGTCCATTTTACCAAATTAAAAACATATCAGTTGCATTAATTAATTTAAAAATTAATTTTCGTCGTCAAAATAAATAGCATTTTTTAAGAGATAATAACTATCAAAAGATTGACACTTATTTTTGTCTGGTTTAAATGTGAAATTACATCCAATGACTAACATTGTATTAAATGGTAAAAATATATTCTAAATATACTTTAAAACCACTAAAATTAATAATTTATCACTATTAATTATTTCAATTAAAAATGTTGTTTTTAATTAAAATTTAGTAATTTTCACAATTCATCAAAATATGAAGGTTATCCGAAAAGTACCAGAATTTCACCCTAATATAATTTCGATATTTAGAATCCAAAAATGAAGTCCATTTAGAATGATAAAATTTATAAAATTTCTAAAATTAGGTATTACTATTCATAACGGCTAGTTTGATTGGTTGTCGTGTGTTAGAAACTCAAAGTTGCGTACAATGCACGCCATTGAATTATTCAATGGGAAATTTACCGTGGATGATTGGGGTGTTACATTATCCCCTCCTTCAATAAATTGTGTCCTTGCAATTTTTTTTAAAAAATTAGGCTTGAGAATAAAATGTAAAGTCCCACATCAGAAAAAGAGTCGATAAAACTATCACTTTAAAAGAAAGGAAGAGAGGTATAAAGGTCACCCAAGATAACCCATACAAGGATTCCATGTAGGAAAACATGGATATGGAGGATAAACTAAGTGTTATGTTCTGATGGAGAGGGATAAAAAACATGATTAGGAGAAAGTTAACAATAAGAAAATCACAAACCTATGTTGGGACAAACGGTCATTAGTCTTCCAGTAGGAAAATTAAACAGACAACATTTTTTTTATGTTACATTACATAAGGACAAGGAATTAATTTATGATATTGACTAAGAAAATAAAGAGATATACTTACTTTTTATGTAGAGTTTCATTATTTAATAAATTTTTACCACTAACTCATTTTTTATGTACAATGAGTATTCCAGAAGACTTGGTCACAATGGAAGATCTAGAATAAACATCTATATAAATACATGATCAATGTAGGATAAACTATATATTTACCTTGTCTTTAGAGATTAATGAAACCCAAAATGGTTAGTATAATATCTGATGATCCCCCAAATGGATATTCTATTAGAGAAGAAAATAGTAATCTTAATTTCTAAAATTAAACCATCAATACCCCAAAGTTAAATAAATACCATTCAATAATGAATTATCCTTACAATCATTCAATATAATCCAAACTAATATTGAAACCCAAAACTTATAAGAATGTAGTCTTCCACATTAAATTGTATCTCGAAAGGACATTAATTACTCTTAAATTCACATACATAAAAGTAATTAACCTAATCATATCCATAAATAACCCAAATCACAATAAATCCAGAATAAAAACATACATAAAAATTCACCATTACTGCTCAAATGAAATCCTATACTATTCTATTTTCCTTGAGCATATAGTGTTCACAACAAAGTGAACAACTTCCAAAATAACAATTATCACCTTATCACTAAATCATTTTCTTATACTAAGGGTATTAATTTGATAAGACATAATATCCCAAATCAAATTATTATTGATCAATAAAACCATATAACTAAAAATAATAGTCACACTAACCAGGGACTTCACGTAGTCCAGTGGTAGGCGATAAATCCCAATCGCACATTGGTTGTGGGTTCGATTCCCACATCTTTGTTCAACGTGACAGGTTTTCACATGGTCTGCTTGTTGTCCTTTTTCAAAAACTATTATAACATTAACAAAATGAGATAAATTTCTCATAATAACCATAACATAATTTAACCACAAATATTATCTCATATCTTTCATTTTTATACCAAATTATAATAACTTATAATTGCCAAAAACCCAACGATCATATAAAACCAAATGTTTATTTATAACTATACCTATAAGAGAAAAGATAATTTTTCCACAAATATCATTCTAACATGGAAAACAATATGGTTACAAATACAAGAGAAAATTATTCCAATGTAAACCCCTCAACAAGTAGCACTAATACTTTTTAAAAATATCTCGAACCATTTATTTGCACATAGCTTCTTCTTTGACCAAGAAAATATCCTATAGAATAGTTCATTCACTCTGGTAATGGACAGGTCCCCTCCATTTACGGTAAATGACTGTAAATGGATTCTTGGTAGCATTTTTATCTTCTTCCATAGTACTCTTCATTTTTATTAAGCAATTCTTCACTTTATGTCCTTACTTCCCGCACATAAAACATTTTTGTGTCCCATTGAGACACTTTCCTGGGTGTCTCTTTCCACATTTCCTGAATGATGGAAATTGAGGATTCCTTTCTCTATGGTCACCACTGCTAGAGCTCTCATCATTCATCACCTTTCTCTTCTTTGTTGAGTCCGGGAATTGGTTAATATATATGTTGTTGATCATATTTTTGGAAAACTGATTTGGTATGAACACGATATCTTTTACGCCCATCAACATTCCATTTTTTGCTCATTTCCACCACCGTTTCCACCTTGTACATCATTCTCAATGTTACTATGACTTCCTTTGAGTCCAGCCATTGACTAAAACCAGCAAGCATTGTGTGGGTAACATTAGTCATAAAATCATTTAGAGAATATCATGACACCATATTATCAATTTTAAACAACTTAGGACTAACCAAGGTCATTTATTCTCATCTTATATTAAAATACTTCAAATTGGTTTGTATAGAAAATGTAATTTATTTGAAGCATATCCCCCAGAAGTGTCGTAACCAAGAGTGCAGCAAGGGCCATTGCCATGCTCCAGTTCCCGTTCGAGTCTAGCTCAAAGCTGTGTTTTCGGGTTTTACCCCAAGGTACATCTGTGCCAAAGCCGCCTCTACCTACTTGTATCTAGACGGAGATTTATTGCTCGGAAAACTCACAAAATATCTACAATACCAAAATTCTAGTATGTTTTTCTATACTAATCCTCAAATTCTCTCTTAGGACTATGCGATCTAATCAGAGTTTATCTAAATCTAGTTTTCATGGTTTGTACTAAACATCCTCTGATACCAACTGTAACGCCCCGACCCCAGTTGCACAGAGTCGGTTCATTAGTACATATCATTAGAATGATCAAAAGGAAGATAAAATATCAAAAGACCGGTTATTTTTGTAGCCTTGGAAACACTAGATATATTCATAAGCCTTACATTACATCATAAAAATGAAAACTAAAACAACATAGTCTCCGTAGTACACACTCATATCCCCACATACTATCCCAATAGGCCATTCATAAAATTACTACTTAAAATTCTGGGAAAAATAAAACATTTAAAGGGGTGAGCTTAGATGCTCAGTAAGGATAACAATATAGCAGAAACATTCGTAAATAAGCATAAACATTTAAGCCAATGTATAACTAAAACAAAAGCCATTTAAACTTGAACATCATCATAATATGGAAATGATAAAATGAAATAATGCCATTTAATTATTCACATGGATATTATACTAGTCAAATAATCACATGCAATATCAATAATCACTTTCATAATGATGGGATGCATAATTCCAGACTCATAACCACATAGCCAAGGCCTCGTGCCAAGACTACAAATAAGATTTTGTCAAGGCCTTACGCCAAGACACTAGTTTGTCTCATGAGACATACCGATGCATCGAGGAGCTATAGTGGGCTCCACCCATGACTTACTGAGTCCAATGCATTCTTCATATAAACATGTTTAAACATAACATAAACATTCGTATTAAAACTAGCATACGAAATGTCAATAATTTAACCACAAACCATAAATGGTATAAAAATAGCACATCTATAATCAAACATAACTCATTCGATACAATATGGAAGATTGTATTGTATCATATTAACCTCAATCAATAATAATGAATGATATTGACATAGATGAAAATAATCATCAAAACTATTTGATAGAAATATCCCCCTTTTCTTGAAAACATTTAAAAGTCACACTAATTGTCAAGAAGCCGTTTAAAAATTGATTTTTGAATCAAAGTGTCCCATACCACTTTGAAACATTTAAAAGGAGTTTTATTTTTAAAACTTTAATGTCCATATAAATAAATCCTTAAAATCATTTTTTAAATCATGGACATTAATGAGCAATATTTAGAAGAATAAGTCTTTAAAAGATTTAAAAATGGTATTTTAGTTAGAGTTTCTAACCAAAAGAGAGACACATGAATACAAATAATTGAGGTAATAAAAACTTTTTAATAAAATTAGAATAAAGGTATTCATGATATACAATGTCAAAGTACATTATATACACCACATTATAGTGATTTGGTGTATAACAACAAAGAAGTCTCAATGGAATGTAAATTGAGATGAAATCTGTCATAAAGGCTGTATCCTTAGGTTTAGGATAAATCAATGACATAGTTATGTGTGAAAAATATAAATACACTAAATATGATTGGATATTCAGTGTAAATCATTCAAAGGACATTCACACATATTCTTGTAAAAACAACACCAATGAATTGGATGTTTATCTCAATAAATCGAGATTGAGTAAAAATTACTCTTATCAAGTTCATACCGATGACTTGTGAATTTATCAATGGAGTGATTATGTGTATAAAAAGTATATATACAGAAAGGAGAGTGGAACTTATGACATAATAAAATGATTAGTGATTCCACACATAATCTTGGAGTAAAATAATCAATGAGGTTTGCGTAAAGCCGAATGAGTGGAAATTGAAATTTCAAATTCCCTTATTGATTTGGTAACTTATGAAACATGTACCCATGAATGAAGGATCATACAATTATGATGTAAATACCCATAAATTTTATTGTATTACACAATGAATACAATCATGGGCAGTACACACACTACATGCAATAAATAAGTGGTGAATAATGGAAATCTCACTGAATTAAAAGTGAGATAAGAAACCCCTTACTTTATACTTTTTCCTTGGTCAATGGTAAGTTAAACTCATGTATAATGGTTAGATAATTGTTATTTAATTATAAAATAATCATTTATATTAATATGATATCATATATGATCTTTTAACATTAATTTGTTAATAAAATCTTAGTATTATCGTTGTTTCAGGTGTTAACTTACTCGTTTTCTTTTATATGTTTTGTTATGTAAGCCCGGTTTGTCCTGGATAGGTTGTATCCTAATCATATCCCAAATGATATCAAGTCCTTAAAAATTATTTTTAAATCATCAAATGTTAATTATACTTTAATGGATACGATGGAGAATGAATCTCATCGTGTTCATGGAGACGGTATTCCGTACGTATGCACAAGCGACAATATCATTCTTTTGATGTTAAAATAATATATAATTCGATGGTATATCATATAGACAGAATTATTATCATGTTATATTTCTTATGTACATGAATTAAACATCATTATTATACCCATCCAAATAATAATTTATTGAATGACAATTACACCATGACGTGGAGACGGTAAGCTGTACGTGCGCACGTATGGTGACATGTCATTCAAAGGATAGATAGAATACTGAATATGGTTGTAACATATTTTTAATAATATTACAATATATAGGATATACTGTATTCATTAATTTAGAATTGGAATAACAATGAAAGAAGAAGTTGAAGAAGATAAGAATTTAAAAAAGGGTGGTAAAAACATTACCTCTTCCTTAGGTTCATCATTTTGATTTGATTAAAAGGGATCCTTAGGTTGGTTTTCTGATCAAAATAATGCCTCTAGGTTTTATTGAGGGAAGTTGAGAGTGTATTTGGGCAGGGGTTGGCAGATCCAAATGGCTTTTAAGGTGTGAAGTAATGAGAAGGGGGAGTGCCCTTTTATAAGAGGGGTGAGGGGCACCATTGGAAAAGCTAAAAATATTATTTTATAATAAATTCATATTCGGTTTCTAATGGCTCCAAAGTGGTTTGTTTAAAAGTTAAGGTGGGTATAAGTCAAAAACCACTCAAACAATAGAATTTAGTCAGGTATGGGTCATTATATTAACCTTATCTTTATGTATTAACTATTAGTTAATTAGTTTCACTTTTACAATGTCTCTTTGTATTTTTATATTATATGGTTAATAAACATAATATATACATCCAAGCGACCCCTAGTGGTCCATTAATGATACACCTATCAGGATAAAAGTCTCTTAGCCGATTCTTAGATTTTTAGGAATTGAATATAAATTAATAATATAATATTTGCTTTAAAAACTCTTTTATGTCAATTTTAACACTATTGGGTTTTTTTTGATAAATTCATAACAAAATTATTACATCAAACACAATTTATATAATCAATCATAATATGTCCTATTAACCTACAAAATTTGTTGAATTCATAAAAAGACTCAAATTACATTTATTTTGATATTTATAATATCAATTATTTTAATATTTCATTAATTAGGTAATTACTGCATCACCATTGTGTCATAAATAAATTTAATTATTCAATGTCTAAAAATTATAATTAAAATACCATTATGTAAGAAAACTTATTATCTTTCTAATTAATATTTACAATCGAATTTATATTATGTATAACCCTATATTAAAAATGTTTTAGTAAATAAACATTGATTTTAACTCTTTTAACTCTTCATTGAATTAAATAATAATAGATGTACTAATCTAATACAAGTGGACCTAAATGATAATATTTTACTCCTAATGTTGTTTTTGGTCGAGATAAACTTGTCTAATAGAATTAGGACATGTTTTATGGTAATATTAATATCATTTTTACCCTTAATTACCCTATATACTTTTAACCGTGGTAAATAAAAGTAAAAAGTTACTATTCACCAAAAATTATTTTCATCACATTGAACCACATTTTACTCCTTGATATTAACCATGTATCTTGGATTTTCGAAATTCTACTAACAGAAGTGGTAAAATTATGTTTTATGAAAAATTCAGTGTTTTAACTACCACTTAGTGGTTTCACTATTCATCAAAAAAATGAAATTTTCCCGAAAAATACCAAAAAATACACATAAGCTATATTTGATATTATGAATTCAAAAATGATGTCTATTTTAACAAATTCAAAACATATCATTTGCATTAATTAATTTAAAAATTAATTCCTATCGTCAAAATAAATATCGTGTTTTTAAGAGATAATTACTATCAAAAGATTGGAACTTGTTTATGTCTGGTATAAATGTGAAATTACATCCAATGACTGACATTGTATTAAATGGTAAAAATATATTCTAAATATACATTAAAACCACTAAAATTAATAATTTATTTATATTAATTATTTCGATTAAAAATTGTTTTTTTAATTAAAATTTAGTAATTTTCACTATTCATCAAAATATGAAAGTTATCCGAAAAGTACCAAAATTTCACCCTAAGATAATTTTGATATTACAAATCCAAAAATGAAGTCCATTTAGAAGGATAAAATTTATAAAATTTCAAAAACTAGGTATTAATATTCATAACAGCTTGTTTGATTGGTTGTGGTGTGTTAGAATCTTAGAGATGCGTACAATGCACGCCATTGCATTATTCAATGGAAAACATATCGTGGAAGCTTGGGGTGTTACATCCCACGCCCGAACAAGGGGGTACATTGGAGGGAATCCCAATAATGAATTAGGTACATGGGTGATTAACCCAATCCTAACTTATTATAATGTCCTTTTTATTCCACCATGAGATTTGGGTTTTTCTATTCTTATATGTCTACCATAATTCAATGTTTATTCTATTAATACTCATTAATGAAAAAGGTTATTTATTTCCATATGATTCATGTCATATGAATTGAAAATATTGATTTCAGGATTCATGTTTATGATTTTTTTCTAAATGGTATGATATATTAATGATCATTATCATGTTCTCATACACATATGTTCGTGATATTCTTACGCATTTCCTTTATATACCATTATTGAGAAATTAACCTCAACCTTTCATGTTTTTCCCTTCCCTATGTTATTAAGAAATGTTTTTATATAGAAATACTATCGGGTATGATCATTGTGAGAATTATAGAAGAAATTTCACTAAGTTGGAGGACATAAGTTCCATGTTTCTGAAATCACTAAACAAATACAGTATTTGGGAATCTATTTTTGTATTGTTTTTGGTATTCCGTAAGAGTAATGTAATGTTAATGTATGTAAATATGGGTCTTTACAGTAATGATTGTAGATATTAATTAAATATATGAAATTTAAAAACAAATTATAACTCTGTATTTATTATATCATATATAAATTTTTTACATTCCATTCTATAGGGGATATGAAAATAACTCTTTTGCATATGCTGGACTACAACCGAATGCAATGATGTGATTTTTTTCACTAAATTTTTATATAGAAGGCGATAATGAGAACATTAAAGAATATATGTCATAAAAAAGAAATAATTATTATTTTCATAAAAGATTAATCATTATGAAATGATAATAGGTCACTTATGTTTTTACCTTCTCACCTAATTAATTATGATAACATCGTTCATGTATGTGTGGACTACTACCTTCATGACGTGATGTGACTCTATTATTATAACCACATCAAATGGATGATAAATATATAAGTATATTTAAAAAAATAATATGTTATTCAGGACATTATTATCATTCTTTAATGATAAAATATTACTTACCTCCTTTCCATAATTGTCATTGAAAATATCAATGTTACTCATTCATATGTATAACCTTCCATCTCCATGATTGTAATGATAATTATTTATAAAATCCATATTTCATAATTATTCTTCAAAGTATAATTGATTAATAAATATGATAATTATTTTTTTATTATTGTTAGTGAGATTATGTAACTGTATAATATTCACAAAAAATTGTTATTTCATAATTAAATACTCTTAAGAAAATATGGCAATTAATATCTTAAACAATGACGATAATGAAATATTATTACCAAAGGATGGGAAAATTTATAAGGGAATAATATATGATATTATAAATTATAAAACGGTTTTTTATGAATTAATAAGATTTAGTAAAACATTTTAATGTAGGTTAAATAATGTTCAACCAAAATGAAGAGTGAGGTATCACACTTTGCCACTAGTCCCTTCACTGAGGCATTCCGTAATGTTAAGAACCTAATATATTTTATATGGTGTTTATAATTAATTTTTAAAATGTAATATCATTATAAATTAATAATTAAAGGTATTTTATGTTTAATGTTTTATTATTTATTCAATGTGTATTTGACTTGAAAATTACCAAGTGCTAAAGAATTTCATAACTCCAATTCTCTTCGTTGGGTTATATTGCACCTTCATTATCATTAATATTTTCTAATTATGTGTGTATTGAATCATGATTTTTTTTTGTTTTGTATCCACTTATTTTATGTGAATTTAATTTTTATATACATAATGGATTATTTGGTCAATTCTCACTTCAACATTATCGTCCTTATAATGTTTTATTTCACAATATAATTTTAATCAAGATTGTTTGTACTTGAATTTCAATTAAAGGAAATTATATGATCAATATTTTATTAATTTTTTAATTTTCTTATCTATATGTTACAAATGAAAATATTCTTGTAATAGTACCATTTTTACAAATTTTGGTACATAAAATCATATAGAAGTTTCTTTATGAAAAACCGACCTCATTTCACAGTTTGATTGAAAATATATTTTATTCCCAAAATATATACTAAAAAATAAATAATGTTTCCGAAAATTTCACAAATATTTTTTAATAGACGTTCTTACCCATTCTCTCTTTAAAATTTTAACAAAATATTATTAAAATTTTCAAAACAACTCCCAATTTTTTTCCTAAAAATGATAAAGGAATATTTATTTTAATGTATATCGAATGTATTAAATTTCCTTCAATATTTATAAATAAATGATACAGATATTCTTATATATGTTTGAAATATCATTTTCAAAAGTAAATTACTTCCAAAATGTTTTTCATATTTTATTATAAAAAATTATTTTTAAAAATTAAATTGGTCTTTCCCTCAATAATTTTTTATAGACCTTTCTATGGTATTTTTATTCATCAAGGACAAAAAACATTGTTCTTAATATAATTTGTGTATGTTTTCTAAATTATTTCCATTTTATTGATTAGGATGGTTTATGGTCATTTTTACTGAGAAATGTATTGATATTCACATTCGTTATTGATTTTTGAACTTAGTATCATTCCATTAAATTATTAACATTCCTATATAAATTAAATATTTCCTAAATATCCATATTATATATCATGGATATATTTATTTCTTAAACCATATAACATTAATATATTAGTTTTTTCCACATTGAAATTTTTTTTATCTATTGAAATACAGATAAACTTGTGTTCATTACTCTATACGATTATTTGATGATATGGCACATTGTTCATGAATAAAATTGATTATTTATATATGATAAATGTCTTAGAAATAAATATTCTGGTAGGGCCTGGTTATGGAAATCCCCTTAATGCCTTGGCAGTCTCATGAGAAGAATCAGTTGGTTAGCCTTAGTTTAATGGGTTTTTACACATTATTTATAAATGATATTTTGGAAAGACCATGATGTTATAAGTTTTCATGATAAATAAAATAATGATTTCTAGAAATTAATAATTTTCTTTATTAAGAATTAAATTTTTATTATCCATGAGATTCTCACAGTGATATTACCTCTATATGATCTTAATTATAAGTTTATTTATTAAACGGATTTTTGTTTAAGTTTTCTAACTTTCCATGACTTTTATGTCTAAAGAAATCAAGTAATTTAAATGGAATCGTTTTAATTATTTACTTTTAAATATTAATTATTCATTATCTTGTCATTATAGTCAACTAGAATAAAAAGAATATATTTTAGTTATTTATCTTCCCATTATGATATTTCTTATTGATTAATGATAGTTTCAACCATACATTCCCCTTACTGGTCATTTCATATCATCCTTATTTGGTTTCCATTCCCTAGAAACCAATATGTATACATTGAATGGTACGGTAGTATATATAAGAGGGAATAAATATATTATCTAAAAATTTATTTTTAGATTTTTTCATATTTAAGGCATGAATAAAGTATGTATCTAGTTTACCAGGACTACTAAACTATTAATTAATTTTTGATTTGATTCCTCCAGCCTTATTCCAATATGATAATGCAGACACCAACATAGGGTTTTTGGGGTTTGGTTGGATACATTCCTAGTTTTTTATTCTTGTTAAAATTTTTCTAGTGTTTCCTCATCAATGAATAACGATTTTCTATTTCTATCTCATTTGAAATATTTAGTTATCCCTAAACATGATATCATATTTTTCCAAAAATTATCATTGAGAATGATATAATCTATGAAAACATTATAACATATTAGGATTTTGTTTTCATCCATAGTATCATGTCATATTTTATTTTCCCTGCATGACTTAATGACAATTATTTTTAACATTCATTATCATCTGGCTTAAACTGTGTGTTATCTTCTATATAGAGATATTTATATGTTGTGTTCCGATGGAGATTAATAATGATGATAATGAGAACAAACCAAAAATTTTGTATCTAAATACTCCAGTAGATCATTGGATCTTTATAAATAATTACCACTTATATAGTTTATTATGAGTGATGTATTCAATGAAAATTTATGCTCACCATAGAGGACTAACTATGTTAGGCCTATTAAGAGATTTCCAGAAGGTTCACACCCTAATGTTTGGAGGGGAGGAATTCCCAAAGAAATTCTAATTTATTCATGATTATATCCAAACAATAATTAATAATATGGTGAAAAAAATAGTGTAGAAGAAGAAGCTAAGAGAACATGTGCTACATGGAATAATGAAGCCTTAGTGGGATATCAAGGTTCAGGATAATCATCATGTGATACTAACATGAGATAAATTCAAAAAAAGGATCCAATATAATTTATACAAATATATATTTAGGGAAGATAAAGCATTTTGATTCATACACATAACATAAAGCAATGTTGTGATGATTTTTTAATCTAGTCTTTTCATAGAACTTTAATATTTTCCTTCAACGTTGGTTGTACATTAGGCATCCAGTGAGATGTGCGTCTAGTATATTATTTGATATGTCATAAAATTTCATTTTTATAATGATTTAAAATTTTAATACATGGAAATTAAATTTCATTTAGGAAAATGTTAATACATTACACAAATAGATTTGAGAATTCTTAATTATTTTAGTGTCTTTGGAAACACATAACAAATTCTTCCAATATAGTGAAAGATCTTCCACCTCCCTAATAACAATCTTCCCCTTTAGTTTTCCTACCAAAAAGCATTATTTGTATTTTGTAGAAAATAAATCATAAAAAGGGTGTGCTCAAATTATCATTAATGGTTAACATGATGAACATCTAACAAAACATGAACATATGTTTTTAATAACATGTACAAAAATTTTGAATATCAAAATATCTATTCATGAAATAAAACTAGGATGTTCATAAGGAATAATTCACAAATGAACACAAGCCATGACAAAATATCATTAACATAAAACATAGACTTGTGGTATACACACAAGCCTAGAAAGTCTTTCCAGATAAGCCATGTCTCATTTCCATGACCATCAAAGTGGATAAAGAACATTACTGAACATAGTTTACTTATCACTCCATCTCTGTATTACTGAAATAGATTTACATATCATTCTAGCTCTATGTTACTGAATACAATTTTTGTGTTTTTCCAGTCATGTATGTATAATGAGATATAATTAATTTCCAAATTAATTGGATGTTGATATAGGACCCAACCAAACTATATTGAAATATTTTTTTTTCCAAAAATCACAAATCATTTCATTAACTATTGAATAAAATGGGTTTCTTAAACACCAATCCATAATAATCCATATAAAAAATAGAATTCATAAATAGTATTCCATCATAAATACAACTCAAATACTAGTGATAATAGTGGTAGAAACATAACATTATTTAATGAATTTCTTCTTATATTGAAAATAATTTTGATAAAACAATTGAAATTAATTATTGAGGGAAATATCTTTTTTATTCAAAACAATTTATTTTTTAAAAATAATGTGAGATATTAAAATAAAATAATTTAATTGAAAATAATCATGATATATTTTAAAAAAAATCATCATGGATGTAAGGTGTTATGAAATCATAAAAATCTATTCATTCCCAATAAGTTAAAAACCTTACCCTTGTACTATTTTTAGCAAAGCCAAAATGTACCTTGTATCGATTAACAAAAAACAATTCATTATAAATAGCTTAATAAAAATTCACCAAAGAGTAAAATTTACTTTAAAAAATTGTAGAAGAATATAAATAATAATACATACATAGGAAACATTTACATTGATGATAACTATACCCTAGTATAAATAATCTCAGATAATATTAAGATTGTGAAATTATCCCTCACCATAGGTCCACTATCTATTGTATATATCTGAACCTCAAGAAAAATAATTTAAATAATTTAATTGAATTATTCAAGAATAATATTTATTTTTGGATATCATATATGATCATGTTATCATCTGTTTGGAAATAATATTTTTTTATCACTCGTTATACGTGTATTGACTGCTTTATTTTCTAATGCATGTTTCTTTGAAAATGTTCTGATATCCTTTTTTATGTCATAGTTATATCATTAAAATATCATATTAAAATAAAATGTATAATATTTTTTATATAAATTTATATATTCATGATTTAATGGATATCATTTAGAATGAATCGCAACACATCGTGGAGACGGTCTGTCATACATACACACGAGCGGTGATATCATTATTTAAATTATGAAATGGTATCAAAGTGGATGATATATGTACTATTATAGAAAAAATAACTTGTTATGATAATAATATAATGGGATTATTTCCATCATTATACCTATTCAAGTCATGTGGTGGAAAAAAACAGATTACACCATGGTGTGGTGATAGTAAGTCGTATGCACGCATGGATGGTGATATCATTTTTCATATGATAAATAGAAGATAGAATATGGTTTTTAATAATCATAATAATATATTAGAATAAAAGTGATACTATTTTTATTAATTTGAAATTTTAATAACTCTTTAAGTGGAAGTAGAAGAAGAAATAATTTTCAATGAATCGGTAGAGGAGATTACCTCTTATTCAACAGGATTCCTCTTGTTCTCATCTTAAAGGAACTAGGGATAGTCTTTAGAGAAGACCTAAACATCTATAATTGGACTAAGGATGTAAATAATGGAAATAGGTAGGGAATGGAATATCATTAATTCTCTATGTGAGTTGGAATTTTGAGGGGTTATGTTTCCTTTTATAATTAAGGTGAGGGGCACCTTTGTAATCTCCAAAAATATTAATTTATAATAAAATAAAACCACATCCAAAAACCTCTAAAATTTCATTGTTTCGAAGATGAGATGTGATAATGTTGAAATATCATTAAAAAATAAATTTTAGACATGTTTTCATGTCAATTATAACCTTATCATTTTAATCTAACAATTAGTTATTCTATTTCATTTCAATAGGGGTAATAATTATATCAATATTAAAAGGGTGAAATATTTAATTATTTAATGTAACATAAATCATAAATAAAATATTTATATAATTTTAAAGAACATAATAATTATTATTTATTTTTCAAAAAAAATTATGATTTTAAAATATTTTTATAAACAAACAATAGTGTCAATTATGACACTATACAATTCATTGATTTATAAAAAAATCAGGATAATATTTTACCCTAAAAATATTTTATTATATCCCCGTAGGGAAAAAATTAATGTATAAAATTCATTGTATATATTAATTATCCAAATTTATTTTTAATTTAGTATTTTTAATAATAATAATTTGACATTTCCCTAAAAAAATTATTACTATATCTGTACTGTGTAATTATTTAAACCACTTATTTGAAAAATAAAAATTAAAAATAAAACTATTATTATGAATATAAATATCCTAGATAAAATATAAGTATATGTAGTTAAATTTATCTTCTGTAAAATCCAATATTTAAAATGTTATACTTTTAAAATTATGAATGCCACAACTTTGACATCATTTTAAATAATGTTATATAAGGGTCATAATATCTTTTATACCGAACTAAATGGTGAATAAATCTACACTTGGATGATTATGGATGATATATAATTGACCAATACGATTTGGCTATAATTTTTTTGTATTGCAATATTTATTTTAATTTTAATAAAACTATTTTATTGATTTTTCCACAATAAAATAATTTAAATATAATCATTTAACAAGCCTTTAAAGAAAGTATTTATTTCGTAAAAGTTAATAATATGTTACCTTTATAGAGGAAACCATTTCTTCTTTCAAATGAGTATTTATAGTTTAATATAGCTTCTGTATAACCATATTTTAAAAATAATTTTTTATTTAAAACATGAATATGATATCTTTAAATATTCGTTAAATAAAATATTAAAAATTCCATAATATCTTTCAAAGGGCCCTAAAATGTAAAAAATCATTTTATATTATTGAAATATGTATATTAAGTTAAAACTTAAAAATAGTATTCATTTATAACACCCATTTTTTCATATGTGGAGACATAATAGATATTGAAGACAAAGAAAATGAATCTTCTATCTATCATTGATTTAAATATTATTTATGTAATTTTCATGGAAAAGTGCTCATTAAATGACATATTTTTGATGCATAGGTCTTAAGGGTCGAATTAAATTAATAATTTTTTTTCAATTTGTAAAGTCATTTTATTCATTATTATATTATTTTTAACCTAAATTACCTAATTTTACTTTTACCATGGTAACAGAATTTACCATGGTTAATATTCATATTGGTCAAAAAATGAAATGCAATTACATACCTAATTTAGACATCCTAAATCCAAATATTACAAAAAAATTCAATTTTCATAACACAAAAGTTTTTTCACATGAGCCTCAACCCTGTTGTTGAGGACTCTATAAGTGCATCCAGGTGACCCTGGATCAAATCCAGGCAGAGGAATATTTCTAGGACTGTAGCAGCTTTGTAGTAGGTACTGTTGTGGGACCATTAGGCACTGTAGCACCCGAGACTATTCCCCCATCTGGGCCTTCGGGCCACCGATTTGATCCTCGAGTCCTTTAAGGACTTCAGTCCTCCTAGGCCTTTAGGTCAGTAAGGCCTTCAAGCCACCTCAAGGCCACTGGCCCACCTTATGTGCAGATGAAAACCATACAACCTACAAAAAACACACTCCAGAAGGAGGATGAGGAAGGATCTTTAACCACAGCTGAAGCTAAACAAATTGTAAGGATGAGAGGGTATAGCACCTTCCATTAAGACAGGTATGTTCATGCACAAGAAAGGCTATCCGAACAACCATGCAATGGTGGAGAGCTAATTTCACATTGAAGATTCTGGGTAGGAGCAGTTCCAAGTAGTTAGTTTTGATTGTATGTAATATTTGAAGACTACGAGAAATGAATTCCTAGATGGCCGATGGGACATGTAATACTTATGCGTACGAGAGTGTAAGGGTTTCACCACACCCCTTAAAAGTTGGATTATCAAAAATCAATAAAAAATTAAGGCTTTAGGGCCATTGGAGGATAATAGAACAATTTCATTATTATTGTTGAAACTGAACAAGTAAAATGTCCTGATTTTTTTTGGAAAAATAGGAAAAGTTTTTATAATAAATTCATGTATAAATTTATTTTCCAAAACCATAATTAGATTAAAATAAACTAACAAAAATTTAAAATCAATCAAAAATATAATTTTACTATGGAATGACTTTAATATAATATATAGTTTTTAATAAAAATTAGTATTTTCACTATTTCTCAAAAAGATGAAACTTATCAAAAAAATACCAAAAATCCAACAAAGTAATATTCTATATTTTGAATAAAAATATGAAGTGATTTTTTTAAATTTTATATAAAAATATGTGAAAACATGTTTTAAAATGGGAAAGCCACCAAAAGGTCAAAAAACTGCATTTTTTAAATAATACTACATTTTTTTAAAAAATTAATTTGTTCTTATCTAATGTCTAGAAAACACATAAGATGAATTTTAAACATTTGATAGAATATATTATATATAAAATACATCAAGAGTGATTTTATTATTTTATATATTCTCTTTTTCCATTAAAATAGTTTTTCATGTGAAAGTTCATACTATTCATACCAACCATTATAATGATTAGGTTATAATATTCAGCTGTTCTTTTATAATCAGTAATATGTTAAATGAATTCTATAAAAGAAACAAGATATTTTGTGTAACACAACCCAATAATAGTGTTGCGTATTCATCATGCTATGTTAGTGTTGCGTATAGAGAATTTTTATCTTGGTGTCACTTACATCACAAGACTTAAATGAAATAAAAAAACATCAATATCATAAAAAGATTGAGGAATTAAATTATACCTCCCATAAAATTAATTTTTCCATTAAAATTGTTGGGGGTTATAATTGGATTATTGATTTAATGTTTCTTTCATAGAATCCTACATCATAAAAAAGAATACTAAAACAATGTTTTAAAAAGGAAGGTTTGAAATAGAATGGATACCAAAAGTAACTCATCACTTGGTTTCCTCATAGGAGAATATAGGTGATAAGTGAAAACATGGTCATAGAAGAATAAAATTATCCATAATGTCATGATAGAGAGTGATGGAGAACAAGGTTAGAAGAAAGTTAGCAATCCGAAATCCATAAATCTGCAATGATTTAAGGGATCATTTGATTCAACAGAAATGAAGGTACCTGGTTAACATTTTTTAGTTTTAATATCTTTTCCATATACTTGAATAAGAAGAAGAAATAATTACATAATTTTAGTACCATCTCACTTTTGGTCATCCCATGATCAATTTCCACTTCACACCTTATTCAATAAAATGAAGATAAATTTCTCTTTCCTAAAGTGTTAGTAGATCGTGCAATCCATAAATAGAATGACATGTCATTCCATTTGTTGTTATCATAATTAAAATAGTTTTCACAACAAATCAAACATTCATAAATCCATATATGGTGATATAATACTTTATTCTAACAAAAATAATTCAATGTTTAACATAATATTTTGAAAAATTGATAACCTTACAACCCTTTTGAAATATGAAAATCAAAGACTATAGAAAAAGGTTCACTAACACATCTTGAAATTTATCCCACATATTTGATAAGCTATCTATTTGGTCACATTCCAAAAATGTGAGCACCGTCATAATGTATTCTCTAGAGTCACAGTACAAACATGAATTAAAAATATATCCATGTTCTAAACAAGCATGTCAACATATTCCAAAACGTATTGAATATATTCTTTAAGTATGAAAAATTTGTATACTTTATCCACGATTGAATAACCCTCTGGATAACAAATCCAAATTTAGTTCCCATGAAACAAGTTTCATCAAATTTACTTTTTCAAACCCAAACAACCTTGTCTTTACATAAGATACATGTAAAGGGTTATCTTTTTCATAATCATATGTTTCCTATATATAAAATCTTACCCTTAAATCAATTTCTTATCCATTATAACTATTCAACATATTTGTGAATGTCCTTAGTAAAAAACATAAAATATATAATCATTATATAATTCACTATTCCCAAATCTTGGACCCAAATATATTAATTCCTTAACACTTCTAATTTAATGGTTGGCATAAAATATATCCTTCCTTAGTTATGAATTATTTTCATATATCCTAGCATTGAGTTGTCTAATTCTCATGATTTCAACATATAATACATTAAACACCATACCAATTGGTCACTCTATGACCCTTCATTATATAGAGATAACATCTTCCCCTCCATTTGAGGTATTTCTCAAGGTTATTATTAAATTATTCTTGACATGTAAGATGCCTAATAATCTACCCTCAATGCTTCTAAAAATTTTAAAACATATAAAGTTTGATCTTTATCTAATTTGTGGTGTTAGGAAAGTCCCAAAAGATCACACTATTAATCTTAAATCATGATAACTGATTCAGCATAATCACAATATCATTTAGCCTAGTCATTATCCAATTTAGTTTTTTGTAATAAAAATATTGTCCATCAATCTCAATATTAACCAAATTATTTTTGGTTTCCTCCATTAACTAAGACACAAAAGCACAGGCTGAGAAACACATATCATAGAAGAAAACCACATAATTAAGGGAAGACACTTTAAGTATATAACATATTTGTTTAATCCTAGGTTATCCTTGAGCATTACCAAAATAATAGGATTGTAACCTATAATTAGACATATCCATAGGGACAACCCTAATAAAACCTTATAAATATTTCTAGGGATCCCACTAATGTTTTCGCATCATGTTTCCAAAGGATGACTAAACCTTCACATTGATACCAACTATAATGACCCAATATCGACGTACATGAAAATTACATTTCTTTTTTAAAAAAAGTAATACATTTCACAAATAAACACCCAAGACCAGATAACTTTAGTGTCTTTGGAAACTCAGAACATATTCTTCTAACTTGATGAAAGATCATCGACTTCTCACAGAAAGATCTTCCCTTTATTTTTCCTACCTAAAACCATTCTTCATATACTAGGGAAATGAAAACCTGAAAGGAGTGAGCTCAAATTCTCAATAAGGGGAAACATGAATGACATCAAAAAAACATAAGAATTTAAAAACATTAATATAAATTTTGAATATAAAAATATTGATTCATGAAATAAATCATGGTAGTTAATATGACATAAATCCTAAATGACCAAGAGCAATGATAAAATATAATTGACATAAAACATTGAATTTTGTAAAACACAAAGCATACAAAATAATTTCCATATTAGCCAAGGCTCATTTCCAAGACCATCACAATAGACAAAGTCTATTACAGAACATGGTTTACTTCTATCCTTGTATTAATGAACTAAATTTACCTTCCATTCTAGCCATCTATTACTGAACCAAATTAACATATTAATATAGTCACGATTATATAAGGAGATATAAATCTTTACTCAATGCATTGGATGGGGATATAAGTCCCAACCATATCAAAATGAAATCATTCTTATATATGCCACAAAACCATAATCAACGAAAAACCAATGAATAAAATATGTTTCTCAAACTTAGTAACCACATAATCTATTTAAATGAAATTCAATTCATAAATATCATTCCATCATAAACACAACATAAATCATAGTGATAACAGGAATAAAAACATAACCCTAATGAAAAAATGGAATCTTTGAAGGAAAATAATTTTGATAAAACACTTGAAATTAAATCTTGAGGAAAATATCCATTAATATTCAAAAAACATTTTCTTTTCTCGAAATATCATGACATTTTGAATGAAAATAATTTAATTGAAAGTAAAAAATGAAATATTTTAAAGGATAATTCTTGGAAATATGGTGTTTATAATAATAAAAATATGTATATGTCGTATAAGTTAAAAAAACAATCTTCTCCAACTTTTTTCAGAAAAGTCAAAAAGTACCTAATGTCGAAAAATCTCAAAAGAATCATTTCAAATTGTTCAATAAAAACACACAATATTGTATAATTTACATCAAAATATTATAGAAGAATATAAATAATATTATATATTTAGGAAACATGTATGTGGATGATAAGTACACCCCATTATAAAAAATCTCGAATAATAATGAGATTGTGAAATAATCTCTTACTTTAGGCCCACTATCTGATGTATGCATCAGATACTCCTATATAATGATTTAAATAATTTCATTAACTTATTATAGAATAATATTTTTTTGGATATCATATATGATCATGTTATCATCCATTTGGTGATAATACTTCATCATTACTCATTATTTGGGTATTAACTGCTTCCTTTTCTTAGGAATGTTTTGTCGAATAAGTTCTGGTTCTCTTTATTAGGTTATAGTTAAATCATTCCAAAATTATATTTTCATAATACATATAATATTTATTTATTTTATAAATTTATATAATCACAATTTAATGGATATCATGTAGAATGAATCACATCACATCATGGGGGGAAGTTTGCAGTGCTTATACACACACAATGATATCATTCCATTAATTATGAAATAGTATCGAATTGGATGATATATATATTGTAATATAACAAATAAAATGTTATATTAATCATATATAGTTATTATATCTATAATTATAAGAATCCATGTCAAGAGGTGGGGAAAACATATTCCACCACGGTGTGGAGACGGTAAGATAAAAATACGCACACATTGTGATTTCAGTTATTGTAGGATGGATAAAAGGTGAAATATGGTTCTTAAATAATCATGATAATATCACAGTATAAAATTTATACTATATTTATTAATTTATAATGGAATAAACTTGTTAAGAGGATGTATAAGAAGAAATAATTTTAAAATAATTGGTAGAGGAGATTACCTCTTCTTCGATGAGCTTCCTCTAGTTCCCCTCAAAATGGAACAATATTTGGTCTTTTGAAAAGATAAAAACCTCTAAAATGATAATAAGGAAGTTGGGAATAGAAATCGGTAGGGCATCGATGATATTGAAGGTTCAATGTGAGATGAAATTATGTGCGTGGATGTTTCCGTTTATAATTGAGCTGAGGGGTGCATTTAGAATCTCCAAAAATATTAATTTTCAATAAAATATAACCCCATCCAAAAAAATACCAAATTTTATATTTTCGAATATTATATGATATAAGGTTGTATTGAAATGAGAGAATAAATTTTGAATAAATTTTTATGTCAATTTAAACAACATTATTGTAATTGAACACTTTGTTATTCTATTTCAATTTAAAACAGCATTGATTATTTCAATATTAAAAGGGTGAAACATTTAATAATTTAATTTAAATTAAAATGCAAATAAATAATTTATATAATTTTTGACAAAATATTTATTATTATATATTATTTAAAAAAATTATGTTTTTTAATTAATTTAATAATATAATATTTTGATAGACAAACAACAATGTTGATTTTGACACTACCCAATTAATTGATTTTTAAAAATATAAATATATGATGTTATCCTTGAAAAAAAATTATTATATCCCCATGGGGTCACGATAATCTGAAAAATTCATTTAATATAGAAATTATCCCAAAATATATATTTTTTGATTTTTTTAAAAAATTAAATTGATATTTCCATTAATAAAATTATTACAACATCAGTTTTCTATAATTATTTAAAAAACATTTTTTGAATAAAAATTTCAAATTAAAATATTATGATGTAGATAAATAGAATAGATTTAATAAGAATATATGATGTAAGATATATCTTTTGAAAAATTCAATATTTAAAATTTTATACATATAAAATTATGAATTGTACTACATTAATTCCACTTTAAATAAAATAATATAATTATCACAACCACTTAAATATGGCTCAAAATTATCACTAACACGACCATTGGATTATTATACTCATTCTATTCTTAAACAAGAATATTTGGGAACATTTTTTTAATATTTTAATTTTTATTATCATTTTGATAAAATAATTTTATTGATTTTGCCTCAATTAAATAATTTCTACATAATCAATTTATAATCCTTTGAAGAAATTATTTGAAATGCCCTAGTCCTAGTTACCTAGATTCAGTGCATTAATACATAACATTGGCATGATCAATGAGATCATGTCCAAAATTTTGATCAGTTTATTACACTTGGAAGTACTAGATATATACATATGTTTTACGTTACATTTTGAAATGAAAAAAAAAAACAAAATTATGTCCCCTTTTGAACACACTCATATCCCATACCCTATTCTTGTAGGTCAATCATAATATACATCTTTGCATCTTAGAAAAAATAAAATATAAGAAATGAGTGAGATTAGATGCTCAATAAGTTTAACAATATAGAAGAGACTATCACAAATAAGAATAAACATTTATGGAAATGTATAAGAATGAAATTTAAGTCTGTTAAACTTAATCATCAACATAATATGGAAACAATAAGTCAAATAATTCCATTTACTTATTCACATGGATATTCTACTTGTTGAACAATCACATGTAATATCATTAGCTAATTTTCTAATGAAGGAATGAATAATGTTTGACATCATAACCAAATAGTAAAAGACTCATACAAAGACTATAAGTAAGATTTTTCCAATTCCTTTTTATAAAACACTAGTTGGTCTCATTAGACCTACCGATGAATTAGGGATCTATAAAGGGATATATCCATCACATTCTATGTCCAATTCATTCTTCATATAAAAAGGTTGAAACCTAACATAAACATTCATATTAAAACTAAAATAGGAAATATTAATTCTTCAACCATATACCATTAATGGTTTAAAAAAAACACATCCACATTCAAACATATCACAAAACCTTCAATACAAAATAGATATTGATTCATATTAAATTATAATCAAACAAGTGTAAAATCCATAAAAGGATGTCGACATAGAAAAAAATGATTTGTAAATTTTTTTTAATAGAAATATAATTTTTTGTGAAATTATTTAAAATTGACACATTTTTAAAGGAGGTCATTTAAAAGATATTCCAGAATCCAATTGTCCCATACATGTTTTAATCTTTGGAAAGTAATTAACATTTTGAAACAATCATGTCTATATAAATAAATCGTTAAATTCATTTTGAAAACAAGGAAATTAATTTAAAATATTTAGAAAAATAAATCATTAAATAATTTTAAATGATGATATTGATAAAGATTCCCTTCCAAAAAATCATAAAGTATTTCTTTTGAAAACATTTTTATGAAACTTGGACTTGGGTGATAAATATGTCCCAGTAAATACTTACATATAAACAATCTTTGATAATAATAAGATTGAGGAATTAACCCTTACCTGGTACATTTACTTGGTTGAGGGTACATTAACCTCCTGTACAATAGCTAAATAATTTTTATTAAATTATACAAGAACCATATACCAAAAATATGATATCATATATGATCTTCTAACATTACTTTGTCAATAATATTTCAGTACTGTCATAGTTTTGGGTGTTCACTAATTCGTTTTCCTTCATATTTTTTGTTATGTAAGTCATGATTGTTATATATAAGATTTATTTTATTCAAATATATACTGATATTATGTTCTTAAACATTATTTTTAATCATAAAATGAAAATTATTCTTGAATGGTTACAATGGGGAATGAGTCTCATGGCGTTCGTGGAGATGGAAATCCGTACGCACGCATGAGCGGCTATACCATTTTATTGATGGTGAAATCATATGTAATTGGATGGTATATCATATATAAATAATCATTAACATGTCATATTTATTATTTAAATCAATTATACTCATTAATATACCCCTCTAAATAATGAGGTGTTAAAGAACAAACTACACCATGATGTGGAGACGGTAATCCGTACTTACACATGTATAGTGACATTTTCATTTATAGGATGGATAAAATAATGAATATAGGTGTACCATATTTAAAACCACATCATAGTATATAGATGGTACTGAAATTTTTATTCAGGTATAGAAACCACACAGAAATATGAAGTTGAAGAAGAAAATAATTTTAATGCGGTGATGAAATAATTACCTCTTCTTAGGGTGTTTTATTTTGATTTGATCAAAAGGGATACTTAGGTTGGTATCTGATAAAGGTAATTCCTCTATGCTGAATTGAGGGTAGTTATAAGGATATTTGAGTAGGGTTGGGCCGAGAAAAATGTTTCTGGAGGTGTGATTTTGAGAGAAGGGGAATTACCCTTTTATAAGAGAGGTGAGGGTCACTTTAGGAAAAGCATAAAATATTATTTTATTATACAGTCATTTTCTGTTTATAATGGCTTCAAAAGGATTTATTTCAATGATATGGTTGGTTTGGGTTGAAAACCTCTCAAACAATATGTTTTAGATAGGTTTAGGTCACCATATTAACTGTATCATTTATATTTAACTCTTAGTTAAATAGATTAACTTTTACAATGTCATCTTGATTATTTCAAATAAATTGTTAATAAAATTACAATACAATTCCAAGAGAACCCCATGAGATTCATTAATGACATATCTATCATTATATAAGTTATTTGTAAGATCCTTAGATTTTCATAAATATTATATCTTCTTATAATATAGGATTTTTTTTTAAAAACTCATTTATGTCAATTTTGACACTATTTTTTATTTTGGTTTTCTGAAAGTTCAAAAAAATTATTAATACAAAAAAAAATTAAATCAATACTAACATGTCATATTAACCAAAATAATTAATATAATTCATCAAATGTATAGATTTACATTTATTTGGATATTTTTATTATCAATTATTTTAATAATTCATTAATAAGGTAACACTTGCATCATTATTGTGTTACGAATAAATTTACTTATATAATGTCTAAAAATTATAAATAAAATACTATTATTTTGTAAATCCTTTTATATATCTAATGAATAATTATATTCTAATTTATCTTATTTATAAATCTATATTAAAAATATTTTATATATGAAAATGAGAATTTAACACTTTTATCTCTTCTTTAAATAAAAAATAATAAATGTCCTAATCTAATCCATGTGGATCAAAGAGGATCATATATTATTCCTAAGGTTTATTAAGTTTGAAAAAAAATTATCCAATAGAATTAGGACATGTGTTAGGGAAATTATAATATCATTTTTACCTTTAATTACATTATTTACCTATAACCATTGTAAATAAATTTCAGTAGTTACTATTCACCCAAAATTATTATCATCCTATTGAACCATATTTTACATACTGATTTCAACCATGTCATTCAGATTTTTAATATTCAATTCACAGAAGCGTTAGAGTTTCGTTTTTTTCAAATTTGCAAATGTTCCAAGAAGGTGGGTAAAAGTCTTTAAAAAGTTCAATAAAATATTATATACCTAATTTTAGTATAAAATGAATCCAATTAATTACATTGAAAATATATAGGAATTATGTATCAATTTTTAATTAAAATAAAATAAATTAAAATAATTAATTTTTTAAATAAAAATCCGGTTTTAAATAATAAAGAAGTGTATTTTCACTATTCATCAAAACTTGAATGTTTTAAAAATAATAATAATAATTCACTCTAAGATAATTTTGATATTCCAAATTAAAAATGATGTATATTTTACCAAATTGAAAACACTGAAAATTATTTAATTAATTTAAAATTAATTCCAACTCAGTTCATTCCAACCCTTAGTCTTATCCAAAATACTTCTTTCCAAAGACAAAGTCCAAAATTTATATGGAAGGTAAACATAATGAAGATCTATTTTTCCACATTATAACATGTGAATACCTTCATCGTGTATTATCATAAAACATGGTAACATATTAAATTACAATAAAACCTTATTAATTACCTTTATGCTCTTGTATTCCATAAAGAATACTAGATATACTTCTTATAACCGAAATTGTTGAAAACTCCTATGATGATTGAATAAACAAACAATTAATTAGTTTCAAGGAAATCAATAATATAGAATATAATTTATCCAGATCAATCATATATAATTATGTAATTATTATCCTTGTTCCAGAAGCATATTATGGGTTTTATTCATCCCAACCATGTATTTTCCAAAAAGTTTAACTTGAAACTGTGTCACTTTACTTGGTACCACATAATCTTAAATCATCAGTTAAATAGTACTACAATACAATACTTATATACTCTATAATTATTATAACATGTAAATCATTAATAAAATTCTCAAAGACACATTTTGTTAATAACAATCTAAGATCACTAATAATTCCACCTCATCTACAGTAGTTTCAGAACATGATTATTATCCAATAGCATCATTTGGATTATAGTATGATGATTGGGTCTTTAATTTTCATAGTATCACAACTTCATACAGATGAAGCATTGTATTTTTGTTAACTTTTCATACCCTTGAAATCAAGAGTGTAATGTCCTTTTTCTTTACACATATAACAAAATCCCTTTCCTTTTAAGAACTTCCCATGGTGATTCTTTCCACACTAAAAACATATGGGAAAATATTTCATTCCCTTCTTACCACTATCAATCTTTCTCTCTATAATCCATTTCTTCTCTTGGTTCCCTTCAAAGCAATATGACTGAAAGAATTCTTTACTTATCTATTAACACATGATATTATTTCTTCATATGATGAGAATATGTGGGAAACTATTAACCTTATAAATTTTGTCTTAGGACCATGAAATATATTATCAATCTTAATCTTTGTATTATGCATATTTCTGGAGTTTACATTCATTCTACGGGGTGCCATTTCTAAATGACAAAATACACTAGGTTAGATCATATCATATTGTATAATCCAAAAACTATAAAAATTCTCTACATTAATTTAATATTTACACACATATAATCTTATAATAATAATAGTGGTTTATTTACCAACATCTATACTCATAAATCCTTAATAATTATTTGTAAATAAAATGTGAATTATCCTAAGCATAATCCCCGTTAATGTCATAACCAAGAGTGCAACATGGCCCATTATTTTGTACCAGAATACCCTCTGTCAAGACCAAAGCTACTTCTCGAAGTTTTCACTCTTAGGTACATCTATGCCAGAGTATCCTCTATGTTCTTATATCTAGACAGGGGTGTATTGCATAGAAAACTCAAAAAATATCTACATTATCAAATATCTAGAATGTTATTCTATACTAATCCTAAAATTTTATGTTCGGGTAATGTTCTCTAATTAGAGTTTTTCTTAATCTTGTTTTAATAGTTTTTACTAAACTTACTCTAATACTAATTGTAATTCCCATTCCCTAGTTACCTACATTCAGTGCATTAATACATTACATTGGCATGATCAAAAGTGATCAATTCTGAATGATCAATCAATTTAGTAGCCTTATAAGTACTATAAATAAACATATTTTTAAGATTACATTACGAAATGAAAAAACAACACCATTGTATCCCCTTTTGAACGCACTTATATCCATTATACTATCCCTGTAGGTCAATCATAATATATTTCTTCGCATCCTGGGAAAAATAAAACATAAGAAAGTGGTGAGATTAGATGCTCAGAAAAGATAAAAATATATAATAATCTATCATAAATAAAAATAATCTTTTAAGAAAATTTATATGACTAAAACAAAATCGTTTTAAATGTAAACATCACCATAATGTGTTAAATATATGTCAAATAATTCCATTTAATTATTCACATGGATATTCTACTAGATGAAAAATAACGTTTAATATCAATATCTAATTTAATAATGTTGGAATGCATAATTTTGTACATCATAATCTCATATTCAAGGCCATGTACCAAGGCTACAAATAAGACATTGTCAAGGCCTTGGGCCATGATAGTAGTTTGTCTCATTAGAGCAACCGATGCTTCGAGGAGCTATAGCGGGCTCCACCCATCATTTACTAAGTCCAATTTTTTCCTCATTTGAAATGGTTAAGACAAAAAATAAAAAATTATATTAAAACTAGCATAGGAAATATTTATACATTCACCATAAACCATGAATGGTATAAAAATAACACATCCACATTCAAACATATCACAAAACCTTCAATACAATATGGATGATGTTTTCATAGTAAATCAACTTCAAACAAATATAAAATCTATCAAAGGATGTTGAAAAAGATGAAAATGACCAACAAAAATCTTTGAGAGAAATACCCCGTTTGTTTGATGTCATTTCAAAGACACATTTATAAAGCAAGTAATATAAAAGAAATTTTTGAATCAAAGTGTCACATACCACATTGAATCTTTCAAATTTAATTAACATTATAAAAAATTCATATCCATATAAATAAATCCTTAAAATCATTTAGAAAATTATATTGATGGTGAAATCATATGTAATTGGATAGTATATCATATATACAGAATTATTAACATGTTATATTTTCTATTTTCGTCAATTATACTCATTATTTTACCCATCCAAATAATGAACTGTTGAATAAAAAACTGTACCACAACGTGGAGACGGTAAGGGGTACGTACGCAAGTATGGTGACTTGGTCATTCATAGGATGGATATAATAATGAATATGGTTTTACCAATTTAATAATAACAAATAATTATGTATATGGTACTGAAATTATTATTTAGTTACAGAAACAACAATGAAAGAGGAATTGGACGAAGAAAATAACTTTGAAAGAGGTGATGAAATAATTACCTCTTCTTCAGGTGCATCATTTTAATTTGATCAAAAGGGATTTTTAGGTTAGATTTATGATCAAAGTAAGGACACTAGGTTTATATGATGGTATTTGGGAGAATAATTGAGCAGGGTTTGTCAAAGACAAATGGATTTGGATATGTGATTTTTAGAGAAGGGGAATTACCATTTTATAAGAGAGGTGTGGGTCACATTAGGAAAATCTTGAAATATTATTTTATAATACAATATTATTCGGTTAATAATGGATCCAAAATAATTTATTTTGAGACTAATTTAGGTATGGGTTGAAAAAATATCAACCAATATTCATTAATTAGGTTTAGGTGACCATATTAACCCTATATTTTAAATTTAACTTTTAGATAAATAGTTTTACTTTTACAATGTCTTCTTGTATTTTTATATTACATGTTTAATAAACATACCATGAAATGCCAATATAACCCAAAATGCTTAATTAATGACATATATATCATAATAATAGTCCCTTTTCTATTCCATATATTTTTATGAATATTATATCATCTAATAATATAGTATTTGATTAAAAAACTCATTTATGTAAATTTTGACAGTATTTTGTATTTGGTTATTATGAACGTAAAAAAATCATTACTTAGAAAACAATAAATTTAATCAATAATAACATGTAATATTATCCAAGAAAATTAGTTAAATGAATAAAAATATTCAATTTATATATATTTGGATATTTATAAAATAAATTAATTTAGTAATTCATTAATATAGTAATTATTGAATCGTTATTATGTCACAAATAAATATAATTAATTAATGTATAAAATTATAATTAAAATATAATTATGTAGGAAATATTTTTATATTTATAATAAATATTTATAGCTGAAATTATATCTTGTATAACCCTATATTAAACATGTTTTAGATTTAAAAATATTAATTTAAGACTTTTAACTGTTTTTTAAATAACGTACTAATAAATGTCCTCATATAATCCAAGTAATTCCAAGAGGATCTGATATTATTCAAAAAGTTTTTTGCGGACTAAAAACACCTAACCAATAGAATTAGGACAATTTTAAGGATTATTATAATATCATTTTACCATTAATTACTCTATTTAATTTTTATCGTGGTAAATAAAATTCAAAAGTTACTATTCAAGAAAAATTATTTTCATCCTATTGAACCAAAATTTATATACTTATGTCACCAGGGCCTCTCATATTTTTGAATTCAATTCATAGAAATGGTAGAATTATGTTTTATGCAAATTTGCATATGTGCCTAGAAGGTGGGTAAAAGATGTTAAAAAGTTCAATAAAATTTTATAGTTATTATTTTATTATAAGATGACTCCGATGAATTATATTGAACATATATAGGTATTATGTTTCTAATTTGAATTAAAATAATTCTAAATAAAATAAATAATTATATAAATAAAGGTGATTTTTAAACAATAACAAAATGTTTTCCCTATTCATCAATAATTGAAGGATTTAGAAAAATACCAAAAATTAACAATAGGATAATTTTGATATTAAAAATCAAAAGGTGATGCCTATTTTAACAAATTAGAAACATTTAATTTCAATTAATAAATTTAATATTAATTACCATTGTTAGAACAAAAAAAGTGGGTTTCTGAGAAGTTAAAACTATCTAAAGATGGATATGTGTTTATGTCCAATTTAAATGTAAATTAATTTCCATGAACAAAATTGGATTAAATGATAAAAAAAATAATCTAATTATTATTCAAAATACATTCAAATTTATAATTTAACATAATAAATGTTTTATATTAAAAAAATTGTTTTCAATTAAAATTTAGTATTTTTCATTATTCATCAAAATATGAAAGATATTAGAGAAACACCAAAAAATTATCAAAAACAAATGTTTATTTCCATATTCTATAGAAAAATTTTATTTTTCCAAATTTAATATATAAATGTTTCAAATAATATAATAAAAAAATTTCACCATTAAAAGGCAGTATAATTGTATTTTTGGAAAAATACGTCTTTTTTCTGAAAAATTGAATTTGTTATTATATTATGTTTAAGAAACATATAATATGGATGTTAAAATTATATTGGGAATATAAAATTCAAAATTTTGTTAGTACTATAAATAACCTTTTTTTGAATGACTTGTTTGGTAAGTCGTAGTGCACTCTAAATTGGTTTTGTTTGTTCGACAAACTATTGAATTACTTTAAAGAGATAACGTGCTATTAAATTCTGGGCTGTTACATTATTTATTTTCTAAATGTTAAAAATACATAACCCTGATAGAGATAAAAATTCTATATTTCAAATGTTTTTTATAGTCAAATATAGCTTTGGTATAACCATATTTAAAAAAATTATTTATTATTTAAAACCTAAATGTGACTTCTTTAAATTTTCATTAAATAAAATATTATAAATAATTTAATATCTCTCAAATGGCCCCAAAACATCAAAAATATATTTATATTGGTGTAATCTATCTATTATGTTAGTAATTACCACTTATATTCCTTGATACCACCCCCTTGTCCATATGAGGACACATAATTCATATTAAAAACAAAGAAAATGGCACTACTATATTTCATTGACAGAAATATTATTAGAGTCATTTTCTTGAGAAATTTTCTAAAAAAACACATAATTTTGATCCTTATATGTTAATTTTGGAATTAAAGGAATCAAATAAATTTTTTCACTTGATTTAGTCATTTAATATTAATTATAATTTTATTTTTAACTTAACTAAATAATTTACAATTTATTGTGGTAACTAAAATTACCATGTTTACTATTCATATTAGTAAAAAATAAAAGGGACCTGAATTCAAAATTTGGACCTTCTAAATCCATATTTTGATTATATATTATTGAATTCATAAAATAGAAGTTTCATAATTAATGTTAAAATAAACTGGTAAAATTTCACGAAAAAACGTTTTTTTTTTGAAAAATAACAATTTTTAAATGGAAAATTATTTTATAATAAATTCATGTTTAAATTTATTTTCAAAGCCCATAATTTGATATAAATGAAAAAATTAAAATTTTAAAATAAAGGAAAAAATAAATTTTTTATGTAGTTACTTGAATGGAAAATAATGTTTTCAATAAAAATAATTATTTTCAATATTCATCCAAACAAATAATCTTACCATAAATAAAATTCATCAAAACTAAATTTTTATATTTCACATTAAAATAAGATTTTTATTTTTCCATATTTAATATAAAAAAGTGTTGAAAAATAATTTAAAATGGTTGTACCATCAAAAGGAAGGATAATTTCATTTTTTGAAAAAGACTTCTTTTATCAAAAAAATGAATTTGTTCTTATATAACATCTAAAAACATACAAGATGAATTTTAAACACAAGATTGAATATATTTTATAAAACATACATCCAAAGTTATTTTATTATTTTATAGATTCACTTATTTTCATTTCAATATTCTTTCAAAAGAAAGATAATATTATTCATACCTACTATTATAATGACTAGATTATAATATTTAGTTATTCAATTATACTCAGTCTTATGTGAAATGAATTCTATAAAAATAACATGAATTTTTGTGTACCAGAACCTTGAAAAGTTTTTCATATAATGCATGCTAATTCATTATTGCTTATTGAGAATGATAATCTAGGTTTAGTGTACAACACAAGACATCAAATAAATTTTAAAAAAATATCGCATAAACATATCAGGGAATTAAAATATAAATGTCCTTTGGTAGAATAAAAACCAATAAAATTATGATTTATAGAGCCATTATTAAATATAACCTAATGGAGGCCTCGAGCGGTGGTCAAGAGTTTTCTATTATGTTTTCTGGTTACAAATCCCCTAAAAGTGAGAAGCCTCATTTTGAGAATTGCGTCTGGATAGTAGTGGGAAGAACTATCATGGTTATAGTTAGTCATTTATTGGGGTGATTAGGTGGTATTAATTATGTTTGTAAGGCTTGGATAAAATAAATATTAGTTCCCTTGACCACTAGTAGAGTGTCATGTATGTGGCAGGGTGGGAAACCTATAGTGGTTCTGCAGGAACACTAATCAAGAATCATATAATGAATAAAGATTTTAGATCCTTCAAAATATATACTATGTTATATATCATTTATCACATGCAACATCCAATACAAATAAAACACAACTTATTAATATTAAATTAATAATAAAGCAATAAATGGGTAACCATTAATAGTTTTTTCATTTAGAATGTAAATAATTAATATCAATTAATATTTAAATGGTTGTTTTAAAAAAATAAGATTTTTAAAATATATATTTTCATTAAATTTTTTTTTTCATGTTTTAATATTTAAATATTAGAAATTAAAAGTCATTTTTTAATTCCTTGCTAAATAATTATCTAATTTTGTATTTTTATAATTTTTCTAAAATCATTTTTTTAGGTTACTAGAGAAACATATTATTTTTCATAAAATGATGTCTTTCAAAATATTAAATTTATATGTCAAAGGCATTTTTTTGAAATAATTTAGTTGATAATATATATATATATATATTATGGCTTTAATAACTATATATATAATATAATTTTTAACATAGAAATTCTATTTTTAATAATAAAGATATAAATAAAAAAATTTATTATAATTTAAAAATGATTTCATTTGATTATTTTATTTAAAAAATTTCATTATGAAATTGAGTTTTTAAATTATTTTTATTCAACATCACATATATTTATTTTCAAATAAATCATTACTATATTTATAATTATTAACTATAAAAAATTTAACTTATACATAAGCTTAATGTTTAAAAATATTCTTTTAATTCAATATAATTTTATCTATTACGGGTGCTTAATTTAAAATCATATTTTCTGATATTTTTGAAATTAATTGGTTTAAATAGAGCCCAAATTCAGAATCAACAAGTTTATATTTTTTTAATCTTTTTCTTAATATATTTTTTAATAAAATGTTTTACTTGGATAATATTTAATTCAGTGTAACGAGTGATTTAATGGAAAATATAAGGCTACGGGAATTTTACTAAATTAAAACCACCATTATAAATTCTAGAAATAATTTTTATATGGTAAAGTATTAACTAAGGGAAATAAAAACTGTATTTCACCTAGATCACATAAATTAAATTAATTTTTTTTTGAAATCTAGCATCCTAATACCCTCTATATAACACAAGAACCTTTATACAACATTTATTATCCTAATCCCTGGATTTATAAGGATAATTATATGGAATACTTTTGTTCTAGAAATGTTGATTACATTCTTATATGTATTTTTTAATTTTCATCTTCCTAATATTATATTATATTGAAAATATAATTAATTCAGTATCATATATTTAATTAAATGTTATTATTTTAATATAACATCAATTATCCATTCATTCCATATCATATTCTATGAAAAATAAATGCATCAATAGTGAATATGTGAATACTACCGCCTCAAAGACATGATATGGTTTGTATTTCTCCACTGGCTCTTAGGGACGATGTAAAAGATGTTTTTAATAAAAAATAGGTTCTTAAGAAAATTATAATGATTAAAAATGGTCTTATTTCACGTTAGCATTCATTCCATCCATTTATTTATGGATGAAATCATTAATCATGTGTAAGTGCGGACTACAACCTCCATGAACGACATGTCTTATTTCACAAAACCACTTAAAATGGATGGAGGTAATTGTTTAATTAGTAAAATAAAATGTTTCTTATAATAAAATTATCAATAAAAATGATAATTATTCATAAACCATCACTTTATTCATTATTTATGAAATGGGTACATTAATTCTGTGTATGCTCAAATTACAGCCTCCATGAATGAAAATTTTCATTTTTTAGTACCACCCATCGTTAATGGGTTTTCTAATGAATTTGATAGAGATATATGATATATATTATGTGATTACTTTTTTTAAATTTTATATTTATTATACGTAATATAAAATTCTTAATAATTCAATCATTGGGAAAGACTTTTGATGTGGTCGGGTTATGGCTTACTTAAGTGATTTTGTATTATTTATATAGTGAATGATTAAGGTATGGTATATAATTTAACACAAATGTATAAATGTGTTATTATATTTTATTTAATGGTTGAAAATTTGTTATATAGTTTTTTCAAAATGATTATCATATATATAATCTATGTTAATTAAAAATTGTCGAAACATGTTTATCTTGTGCATCATCATTATGAGTCATACTTAAAAATCTCTTCAGATGGAGGTTTAATATTATATATAATATTGGGAATTATTTTATAGTACCATATGTAATATATAGTAATTATTTACTTCTAATTATTTTCCTCTATGAATTCCCAATGATTTACTACATGCTTGAAGGGACTTCTCATATATTTGTAGTAAATTGATAAATTGTGAATAATATTGTCTAAAAATTATATACATTACATATATTTTGAAAATAACACAATATTCATCTCTATTTTTATGTGTTATTTAGCTAAAATTGGGCTTAATATCACAATATACCAATTAAATTTCTATGGGTTTATAATGTAATGTTCATAGTTGAAATAGGGAATGATTCCTTAAGGAACCACCTGAAAATGATATGGAACCCAATTTATTTTAAATTGATTTTATGATAACATGATTGAATCCATACGGAACACATATATATTAATATTAATTACAATGCGTGTACATATATAATTCTCTAATTCATTGGGTAATATTAATTTCTCTTGGGGATCTACGTAACGGATTAATGATAAATGATAATCATTTTTATGGCATATGGAGTAATCATTAGAATTTGATAATGTCCTAAGGAGTAATCCTTAACATATGATCGATGATTTCAGGGGGATTAGTCCTTTCCATGTGATTATAATTTCTTGTTAATAATGTTTCCACATATATTTTATTCTATTATCTTATGATGTCATTTATTTACACCATGTTTTAATTCATATTTTTATTCTCATTATGATTTAATTTTACACCGCATGTGTCTCATTAATTTTTTTTGAGTTATGATTTTAGTATCATCTTCCAATGTATATGATACTTTTGATATAAGTATATCACAAATATTAATATGTTCTCTATTTATAAATGTATTTTTATGTGGATTATATGTTAAAAATTATTTTATTTGAGATGTTTTTAGCGACACTGTATGAGGGTATTCAAAATTGTAAGAAGTTTTCTCTCAATATTGGTGGTTACCATTTATTCAATGTTATTTTTCTCCATGATATGGAATGATTCAAAAAGATATTAGTGATTAAATTTCTTGTTTTGAATCATTGTCATATCAATTTTACCATTGGTTTATATCCTTATCACCACCCTATATTTGACATTACATCAACAATGGTGAAAGGGATATCTTTGTGCATGAACAAATGATTTCTTGGATTAGTTGAGGGGATCTAGTATATTCTCCAATATTAAATTGATATTAACATATAAAAATATGATATTAAGTCTATATTAAATAACATGTACTACATTTCGACCTAGGTATGGATTGTATGAATTTTTGGTGATTCCATTTATATTGAAAAATACATTGTTACTATTCTTGTATTTGATGAAGAATATTTTCCACCCACATCTAGTCTAGATAATGGTTACCTCTGTAGAATACATATTTCAATTATCTAAATATTGATTGGAGAATACAAAACATCTGTGTATTATCTTGAGTATCAATGGAGAGAATTATATTTATTCAAAACATTCAAAGTGTTCTTCCTAAAATTACTAAATCCACTTTTTGGGCCATGTTATATCAGAGGATGGGAGATCTATAGATTTAGATAAGGGGAATACAATTGTCATTTAGAGGGGTCCTATATTTTTTTTTATGATTTGATGTATTTTTTCTATAACTAGATACTGTTATATATTTATTTAGAATACCTATTGAATAAATGAACTGATAACTAGTCAAACAAATAATGTAGTATAGTTTCAATGGGATAGTGTATTTAACAAATATTTTAACGAGTTAAAAAGTATTTTAACATCATCAAAAATCATGACCATACCAGAAATATTTATGGAGTGAACCATGTTATTTTATGCATCTAGAATTTGGATAAGAGGATATCTATTGTAAGAATTGTGTGTGGCGACCTATTGCTTCGGGATGTTAATAAACCACAAGAAAAACAATAAAAATCATGATATGTAGTTAGCCTATATAGTTTTTGATATGAGATGTTGGAATAATTACATAAGGTGATAATGTTTTGTGGTGTATATTGGTAATAATATCTTGATTTATATGATTTCCTAGAAGAAAAATTAAACATCATCAGAGAATTTGGGTGTAATAATAGTGGTATTTTTGTTTAAATTTTGAATACATACATGATAAAGAATGAATTCATTAGAAATTAATTCATTAGAAAGGAATGTTATAATGTAGTTCTAGATTTTATAGATAAATAACAATTAATGGAATAATTTTAAGAGATATAGTTGGATATAAATTAGTTCTAGGTGTTATTTACATTGACTTCTAACTATGTATTTTACACTCATTGTGCAGGATTTTCAGGAGGCATTCAATGGAATTATATTGTTATCCTATTAGAGATAATTTAAATATTAGGTATCCACTATCTGGTTTGATTGTTGATGAGGATCAATTTATTCATGTTCATAAGATTTAATTGGTTTCCATATAAATGTGTAAGGACATTATGGGAGAGTTCTGACCATCTAGGTGGCCCAAAAATCATGGAACCATAAATATGTATCATGATATAAGAAGGTAGTATTGGTGGCCTTGAATATAGAAGGATATATCTTGATTTGTGACATGATACCTGACATGTGAAAAGGTGATTCATGAGCATTTATGGATAGTAGTTTTATTGATTAATTTAAACATTCCTCTAATCAAATGAGATGATGTACCTATGGGATTAAGTAATCATTGACCCTAGAAAACTATGAATAAGAACGTGTCATGGGTTATCATGAATTTGATAATAAATTCGTAATAATTTTCTAGAATACCAATTATTCATTCAGTAATGATTACCAGGGTAGGATATATATATAGTGGATTGTGTAGTTTTGTTGTGTGTTTCGAAATATAGTCATGGATTAGGATACCAATTAATCTATATGATTTACACGATGTAAAAAATATAAACATGGTTGACTAGTTCTAAAAAGTACATCTTACTACCAAATAATAGATGAAAAATATAATTGAATCATTTATACCCTATATAATAGTTTTAGTTCCTATGTATTAGAATTAGGTGGTTCTTAGAAGAAACAAACAGATCTAATTTAGTTTTCATAAAACTATACTAACAATTCACCTAAACATGTGGCTATTTAGGAATCCTTATATTATATAGAGTTCTTCCTTCACTTGTGTGGGTTTGAGGTGTGAAAAGTACTGCACAATGAATCATGTCTTGTATAGGGGGAAAATAAACACGATTAGTTGATCTATAGGTGGTTCGAAGACATGTAGATTATGTATAAATCATATGATTGTAATTGGATATTTCCTCTAGAATTAAAGGATAGTAAGCATGTTTTTTAGGTGTATCTCATACTATGGAATCTATATTTTTCAAATTAATTATTGTGAGCACCCAGTTATATCTTGATGAAATATATTGTAGAGTTGTTCCAAATGATGGATTACTGATTATATTTTTCATGGATTTATGATGTTATGTGTAGTGTGTTTAATGTAACATATTTTGGATATATCTCTCTATTCATCCAAATGTGATTCCTTTTATTTATTTTGGGAATGATGTTGACATTTCCTTTATGGAGAATTTGATAAGCATGATAGATGATAGTGAGAAAAATATTCATCATCGGACACTTCCATTGGTGCATGTGTAGTGGAAATGTGTGCTTGTTTCGGAGGACACCTAGGTGATGGAATTTTATATATAGTCATAGTGGACAAATTTGATTCCCAATATCTATTATGTATGTATGGGAGTACTAATTGGGGAAGTGCTATTGAATGTTGGATATATTATAAGAACTCTCTTATATATAGCTAAATACCAATTATTGATTTTCATGAATTATGTTAAATTTTTAAAGGGTAAATTATTCACATTTAAACTAGTGTTTCAAAGGTTTTAATGGTATTGAGGGAGATAGAAAATTAATGGGATATGGTGAGTGAATGGTGCAGTTCCACCAACTATCTGGTGTAATATATGAGCATGCCAATGTATTTGGTACTAGCCAAGCATGCCTACCAAAATCCCACCGTTTATTCTATAGGGAAAATTTTCTAGAAATTATTATTCTATAAAAAAGTGTCTCCAAAAAGAGACCCAATATCAATCCCATGGGTTCTTGAGTACTACATGTTTTCTTCCAAGCTCCACAAGCTGTAATTTAGTATCCAGTGGCTAGATAGTGGCATAGAGCTAGACATCGACTATATGGGAAGAATTATATTATTCTCCCCTGATATGAAATATTAATATTTCTAATCTCATCCTTTAACCCAAACATGGGATTTATGTTATTTAAGTGATATCTATGGTTTCTATAACTTCTCCCACCTCAAACATAGATTTATTGATTTGTTTGCTTATCTGGTAATCCAGTTTCGGGATTTTTTTTTATTAAATTTTTTTAATTTCAGTATTTTTTTTGAATATATTCCTATTATAAATAAAATTTGGTGAAAAAAACATTTTACATACATAATTGGGATTTTTTTGTTGGATTTTTATTCTTAGTATCTTTTTTTATTTTTATCTTTTTATAGTGGGTGCTCTAAAATAACTCCCAAGGGTCTATTCATTCATTCTAAAATAGTATATTTTATTGTTGTGTAGGAACACCATTCATATGAAATATCTTAAATTAAATACTCATGTATTAATAGAAACATAATTATTAGATATCCCGCAGATCCTTTCTATTCTAATAGCATTGAGTCCATAGACTTTCTCCACATAAGCGGGGTTCCTAACCATTATCTACGGTTAGAATATGAAAAGAATGACCCTAGAGTCTTTAAAAGTATTTTTAAGATATTGGTTTTATCTTTGGATAAAATATCATGGACATTTTCACTCTAGGGGTGGAAATTTGAAAACTGGTCATCATTTTACATCTGATCTTTTTTGGTAAAAAATGGAATGTTTGTCGAAATTGTATCATTTTTTATGATAATTGGTAACATGGAGTGAAAAGAGTAAGTAATATTTCGTTGAAAATTTTCCATCAAACTAGCATTTTTATTAAAGAAATAAATATATGTAAAAATTTATAAATATAATTGGTGATTTGTATGATTTGAAAAATTTGTATTGTTTTATCATGTTTGACATGTTTGGTGATTTCTTAAGCATCGATTCATGCTTGGTTCATATGTGATAGAGACTTCTTAGATTATTTTTATATGGAAGTATGTGTGGTTTTATGATGTTTGTGGGTGATACACATTCTTTAATGATTCTTGAGAGTGATATACACTTATATTGACTCATGAGGGTGCAACATGTGAACATGTTGTTATCTGATGCATATGTGTGAGGTTCTTGTTTTCATGATTCTGAAGGGGAGATTCATTTTTTATTGATGATTGATGGTATAGAAAATTATATATGTTTCTTAAAAATTTGATATCTTGTTTCTATTTTTTAGATGGAATGATACATTTTTACATGTTATTCCTGATGCTCAGATTTGGGGAGGAGATGGATTCCCTCCACAGTTGCATCCACTAGGTGTGAGGGTAGAGGCATAAAACAAAGTGTTCATGTTGGTATAAATTAACATGGTAGTCAAAAAGGATCCAGAGGTTTTGAAGGATTATTTTACTATTTTATTTTGATTTATATTAAATTAAACAATTTATCATATATACCTGGGGCACTATTACTCATTATGGTTATTTAGGGTCTGTTGTTTGTGGCCAACTGAGTTTTCTCACATCATGATTGGGTTTCTATTTTGTACACAAGAATAATTCAGGATGGCAGTCTAGACAAGGGAAATGAACATTTTTCTCAATTTATTCACTTGATTTGATGGTCTAGATCTTAGATATGGGAATGACCATGGGGTTGGAATATGGGTTTTCAAGTATTTTTTATTATATTCTTTCTTTATCATGGTTGACCATATGATATTAAATATGAAAATTACTATGAAATTCCATAGTTTTATTATATTGGTTTGATTTAGAATTTATCAGTTATCTATAGGTTTCTTTGTATTTTTATTTTTTATCGTTCTTTCTTATATTATTATCACTTTTTAGAAAATTTTATAGCCTACCCAAAATATATATACATATATTATTCTCTAAATACTATTCAGAAGCCCCGATAATATGTGGAGGGGTTCTTGATGTTATGTGGTGACACATCTATGTCATGTGATGGTGGACCACACCAGGGACATTAAGACAAATACCTAACAAATATGGTATGGTATTCTTCCCATCACATGAATTATAATATAGTCACAATAATATCCCACTTACATCCTAAAAATCTCTAGAAACATGTTCAACATGTTCATTATACCTTATATTATGTAACTATATGGGTTCTCTGGGTCACCAGGATAAATCATGTCACACATGGCCACACTAATAACAATAATCCTCCCCACTCGCTCGGTATGGAAGGGAAGTGTCACTAGCCGTCCATGATTGACTAAAACCACCCTGGTGTGAGTCATCTGATCAATGATTTTGGGTTATAGAATTTATACTTGCATTATCTCTTGGTCACAAGGGGGATAGTCACCATGTATGATATCCCACTTTAATATTCATTTCTCTAATAAATTAATCAATCATGTTATCCATGAATGAACAAAAAGGAATCATGTTCACCGGAAGCATAATCTCATAGAATTGAAACCCCTAAATGTGATTGTTTCAGGAAACCTCATAAACATATATTTTCAATTAAAACCGATGATGCTTTGAAAAATATTAATCATAGTAAATGATAGAAATATACCATTGATTTAACATCAAAAAACCCCCAGATAAATTGAATCATAGGTTCTATGAGAAGAAAGGACATAAGATGTTGTTCTCAAAATCTGTCTATGTCAATCCATAATTATTCTTCCCCAATTCAATTTTTTTTGACCACTCACTCACCTCCCCATAAAATATGATAACAACAAGAATCACCCACTTATATTTTAGGGTCCTTAAGTGGTCATGTTTGGTCTATATTAACTCTATACATATATCTACCACATGTGGATGTCCCATGTCTTTGATAAGTGGAGGGTTATAATGTTGGAACAAATGGTTGAGTTATGACATAGTAGACTTATTTTGAGGTCATCCTCTCTTGAAGGAAAGTAATACTTAATAAAAGAGTCTCATAGAGCATATCATCTATAACTATGTTATGTGATATCATAGGATTTTGTCCTCCCACTAGAGGAGCATGATCACACTCCATCTCTAGGTTTATTACATTAACATTCCGTGGTGGATTAATTCAAAAAAGTGATCCCATGAACTAAGGAAGATATAAATTACATGAATTTTTCAATTTCAATATAAAATTGAAGGAATAATACAACCCTTTAATTTATTTATATACCACCAATTTATCATTATCAATTTCTTTAATGAATTTTACATTACAATTTTCTCAATATTTATCTAGGTAGTGTACTCATAATATTCCCATTTATATTATTTAATAGCCATATTCATGTTGTTTTTTCCCAAGGAATATCCTAATAAAGTTTCATTGAAAAACTATAAGGGAATATTTCTAATAGATATCTTAATGATACTTGGTTTAGCTAAAACCACATTAACAATCAATTTATACATATGATTTTATATTAAGTTACCATAATTGTAATTCACCGTGTGATATAAAAATATATACTTATATAGGAAAACACCACATTAGACAATCCTGAAACATTGAATGGTTTCCCCTATATATCTATAAGGTTATGTGAAAGAATACTTATATACAAAAAAATCACAACAATAACCCAAAACAAGTAAAACAATATTATTATTATAAAACATGTACACACCCGTGGTCTCTTTTTATATTAAACTATGTCTGAAAATTCCATGAATAAATAATAATCAAAGTGTTCACCAATTTGGGAAGAAATCCATTGACATTAAATTTCAAATAAATAAGAACAATCTAAAACCCATTGAAATATAATTTCCCTCATACATGGGTCAAATAATCCCTGGAATGAGCTCATTACCAAACATTATCAAATTCTATGTATCATGTCTGCCAACATAAATATTAATAAAAAAAATCTCTAAAACCAAAATATAAAGTCCGGCTAACCCTAAACATTGACCTATTCTTGAACTAGTGGATCTTGTCACTTCCTCTCACATGCCTTCCCATATTCCAAAGACTATTGACTTGTAGTCAGAGATTTCTAATATACCTTGGGAATAATACACCCTCAAGGTTAGAGTGTAACAATATAAATTTATGTGAAATAACATATGTCATCATATAAATACATAAATGTTCAAAATACAAAACATAACACCTGAAATAACCAAAACAATACTACAAAATAGTCAAAAGATAAACAGGTTATCAATCAAACACAAAAGGTATGAAAATAAACAGTGGGGTAAAGGAAAATTGCATTATTAAAAAGTGTCCTAAGATCTAGCCCAACACCCACCCCATAGTGTTTTCTAAACATTTATTCAATCATCAGTCATTGAGAACATTCCCTTATCACTACTTAAATTAGTGACATCTTCCTTAGTACCAATGTTTAACTGAGAAGTTTCTTAGAATGGATTAGTGTCACACCAACAATAAGGTTCCAAATTAGTGATTTCAAGATCAAAAATACATATTATTGTTCCATGTATATCAATTTTAATAAATTTATGAATAATGAAATCTACAAATAATTTGACATGGGCTCCATGGTGACACCCACAGCAATACCAACACACTTCAAAAACTACTTGATGACTATTATTATTTTATAGAAACCACTCCAACCAAATACACTCCCAAAAAGGGTAATATATCTTTATCTAGTCCAAAAAACCATGAAAGAGTAATAAACACATCCTTGGATACCATGATTCACCCTAGGAGATGTGTTCGCCCTTGATTTGACTATCATTTCCTACAACTTCCTAGGGTTCTATGTTCGCACTAGATTTAATAGGAAGTCCCTACATCAACAAATGGTCTATTTCCACCAAGTTTAAATTATAAGTTCTTTATTAAAATAATACAACAAACATGTAAAAGTTATATGGTATTGATATAGTATCTATTTATAGATTATATTCAACTATAATTTTTCAATAATGTTTAAAATACAATTTTCATTTCTAGGAAAAAGAAACCAACAATATCCATTATAATTAACTGGGTTAATTTCTAAAAAATAAAAACTATTTTAAAAATTGAGATCTATTTACAAGAACTTATTAATGTCATGAAATTTTTTATTTTCAAATTCTATATTAATTTACTACAATCAACTCCACACAAACCCAATTTCTAAACATTTAAGTATCTATAAAAAATGGAATATGCCTATTCAAGGGTTCATATTTTTTTCATTTCCTAATAAAATGGGGAATGATTTCATGAGTTATAAAAATGATATGGTCATTAATTATTACATATATTAGTAATTAAGGACATGTGTAACAATTTATTTGTGGTGCATCATAAGTATTAAAATTGAAATAGTAAAAATATAGGATACTAGTTTGGTTAAACATATATTATCCCAATAGTGGTTCAAACATATTATAATGGCCTTTGATTTAGCTAATAAAATGTTAAATGTTAGTAGAAAATAAATTCCCAAAACATAATTAAAAATAGGTAAACATAATGGAACATAACCTAGTAGTGAATGGAAATTAGAATGGAGAGTAGAGGATGGATATATTTACCCTAAAAGAGTGATCACCTCAAGTGAAGAACAAAATTATATGTTCAAAAGGTGTACCACCTAATAAGTTGAATAGGAATAGGGATACAAACATGGATGGGGTTCTATGTCTTTTGGTGGATAAATTTTATTGTGGTGAAAAATGAGGGATTTGGAAAATGACCAAAATATCCCAATTAAAAAAATTGGCCAAAAGGAAATACTTTGAAAGTGGGATTCACCCTGAAGCTGGGGTGATTATAGTATCGTTAAAACCCCAAATAAAGATAAAATGATACCATGTACTCTCTATCCAGCTATCCTATTTCATTTTCACCTATTGGTTGTATGCCCAAACCCCATATCGAGCCTCTTAGACACCCTAAATACCCCCAAACCCCTTTAGATATTTCATTAATTAAAATATTTATGGTGATTTCTAAAAAATTAATGGAAAAACCTTTTGTACTAGAGGGGAGAAGCATTAACCTGATTGGTATCAAATTAGTAACTGTGATTTTTTCCTAAAAATAATTTTTTTTATTTTATTGAAAAACTAATTTATAGGGTAGGTGGGAAACAAAAAGAACACTTTTTAGAAATAAGTCACACCCTTACAAAAAACCATATTAAAAAAATCCAAATTTTAAAAAACCATTCACCCTGCCAAATTCAACTTGTTTCAAAATTAAAAATAAACTGAATCCCTATAAATCTCATGATTTGACCAAAGATCACCAACTACAATGAGTACTGTATATCCTCACAATCATACACACCTCCTTGTTGTCATCTCGACACCAGCATCTGCCACCACAAGTTGTATCAAACACTACCCAAGCATAGTTTCATCCTACATCATCATCATTGATGATGAAGCACCACATCATCATCATTGATGATGAATCACCACATCATCAGAAATCCAATGATAACCAAACTCATGAAACCATAATCATTTCCAATAGAAAGGAAAATAGAACACTAACGCAATTGAAAAATAAAACTAATGCTAAAAATAACTACTATAGAAGCACCTTAAAGTGAATTGGACATTGTACCCCAATCCCAAAATCATTAGTTACTTATTCGCTGAATCCAACTCGGAGAGGCCTTAAGGAACCTAGGATTAGAGCATGTTGAACGACCAAGGAGATCATTAGAACATACTCGTCATCGGGTTCAAGGTTCCATCTGGAATGTAGAACAAAACACTTTCCAAACTCAGAATCATCACCATGAATAGAACCAACTTCACATATGCCAAAACTAAAAACTGATCCACAACCAAAACACTCCTAGGGGAATAGGATATACCATCCAAATAAAAAACTAATCACAAGACTAAAAAAATCACCATGAAGAACCCGAGATTGGGGAAACTGGGGCTAAAACCCTAAAAAGAAAAAATGCAATGGGAAACAGGAAATGTCGTCGAAAGATGAACACGAGGCTGAATCCCTAATAAGATCACCAAACCTGAATAAACAAAATTTCCAGTCATGAAGATACCGAACATAATGTCCCATGTTGCCTTTACTCCCACCACCTCAATCCCAAACCCACTTAAAACTCCAACTCACCCAACCAGTATGGGTTATGTGTGTCAGAATAGGCCAATACAGAACGGGAGGAAGAAGATACACAACACCATTCTAGGGGAGGATTAAGGAACAAGATATAGCTATGAAAAGGAGGACCCAAGTAATGAATATGGGAGTGGAGAGAACCTGGAGAAAGAAGTCGAAGATATATAGTGGTGGAAGAGAGATCTGAAGCTTCCTAGAGTCTGTCAAATCCTAGGTGAGGGTAAAGCCAGTAGTGAAGCTGGGAGTGATGTCCAGGTGAAGGGGGTTCTATTAGTCACTGTGAGTTTAAATTTTGGGAATGTTGTGGGGGAATTGATATTTTTGTGAAAAAATTTTAAAACAAGGAATTTGACTTTTACCATTGTGAGATCATAAATTAGTAAGAAAGTAACAGTGATAAAGGTTATCTAGAATCAAATTTCGAATTTGGAGATCAGAATGATAGAAAAATATAATTACTGGGAAATTTCCTACAGTGTTGAAGTAATGGATGGCTGAGTATACAAAAAAAAGAGAAAAATACATAAGCGGAACAAATGATATGGGGAAAATCATTTTCATAAGGTAATTTTTATGGGTAGTGTGGGATTACACTACATGTGAATAATGATTTTTTGTATCATAGGGTTAAAAGTATATATTATTACAATGATATCAAATCTACTAATGGTATTAGTAATTTTATGTTGATTTTAAAAAATATATTAAATTCAAAGATCATGAAATCTAGATCTATTGATCCCATTCCTTAATTATAACAGAATACTGACCAAGTTAACTGAAAATATGTGAGTTAGGTGGAATTTCAAAAATATTGTGGTACATAAGAAATTTATCATACATTAATGGTTAGCGTACTCTCACATACTCAATTTAATACTATGATGTGGTATAGAAACCAAAAACTTTTACACATATTATTACATTATTTTATGAATAGTACAAACTAAATATAAAAAAGTCACATGTCTTGGGAAGACTAGGTATATATTTATAAAACACAAAACATGAGAAACAATTTATTTTAGTAATATCTATAATAAGACCCATACTCTTTTTTAGCCATTATAATTTCCTAAGATAACATTTTGAATACATAATCAAAAGGTATGAGCTAAAAGTCTAATAAGGAACTAAACATGGGAATAAATAATAACACATGATTTAGTATTCCTAACATGATAACATAAAAGGTGTGGGCCACGAATAAACCTTTAGATTCATAACCTATTAAAGAATAGTCATATGATCATGGAAATATTAGAACGTGGATTAAAATCTAACATGACATAAAAATGATTCGAAGTAAAATACTAAGATAATATCACATGGTGAAAAAGGTCCAACAATGGATTAGTTTTAATCCATATTCCCATACCTTACATATCATGAAAATAAATCATTACCCTATAAATTTATGAACTATATTGACACAACAATCATAAAATGTCCATTCATATATGTGACACATAATGAATATGATATAAAGAATAATAATAAGAGTTACCCATGGAATAAAATGGGTATTGTAATCATGTCATATAACATAAAAAAGGTAATATAAAAATGGTATCCATGAAATAAGGGATTAAAATCTTACTTGTATTGTCATGAAGGAAAAAAATTAACATTTATCATGATAAGTTTCATCCAAATAATGTGAAAACATGTAAAAAGAGTGGTTAAGTAACATTAGAAATGAGATGCCTAAAAGGATGGTTTTAAGAGAAGTGGTCAAGACTATTTAGATGGTGTAAGAGAATAAATTTTTTTATAAAACCATAAGTAAAATTAAATGGTTTTCAAATTAGGAGTATTTTTATATGTAATTTATTTTTTTAAAAATTTCATTGAGTGGAACTTTTAAAGAGAAAAATACAATATATAATATCCATTTAATCAACATTAAAAAATGAATTCATAATGATATTTAATTGTAATTTAATTTTTATTACAATCGATGAAGGTGGTAATGGAAAATGATAATTCATTATCTTTGATGATAATAAAACGCCATAATTATGAAAATGGTTTTGTTTCGTTGAAAAAATTTAGATGAGAAAGGAGGACGATGGAAGATAATTCATTAGTAATACAGAATTATTGTAAAGAGGAAAATTATTTAATATGATATTTCTTGTTTTATTATGTGTGTTTTGTTTAACGAAATGTGGATTTTCTTTGGGTGTGTCCTTGTAAAAAGGTAGTTTTGGAAATAAAAATGGAAATTGTATTTTTGAAAAGAGGATTTTTTGTTAGGATTGTATTGTTTTGGATTTTGAGCTTAATGTTTTGGCTCAAAAGGTTCTATTTAGTTGTGTTTTAATTGGATGTTTTTTCGAATTTTTTTTATGTGGATCAGAATATAAAGCCTAAAAAAGCACCCAATATTTGTAATGATTCACTACAATTTTTATTCTTATTAGTTTTTTTCTATTATTCATGGGGACTGAGGTCTGTAAGAGGAATCAAAATGGATTGATGAATTATATCATATCTTCATGTTTTTGGGAACTCCTTATACTATAAGGGTTTTTTTGTTCTACGTTATTTCGAAATACAATAATTGGAAAAATGGTAGTTTTTTTCCCCACCATCGATGAGAGTTTTCTTGATGTGGGAATTTTTCATATCTGTCTTCACTGAATTTTTTATACCTCTGGAGGTGAAGATGAATAAAAGAGAATAGTTCATGTGTATTCAAAAATTTTAATTGATGTTGAAGGCCTTTTTTGACCATTTTAAGGAAAAGGTTTCCTTTTCTCTAGAGGTTGTGTCACAGGATCTAGGGAAGGATTCTATTTTCAATGGGGGTTATTGTCTATATATCATGGATTGAATCATATAATCCAAGGATCTTCATTTAAAGGTTGGTGGATGAAGTGTTTCAATACTAGTTCATTTCTATTTCATTGGGAGTCGACATTCTAGTGTCACCCATCATTTGTGAAGGATCCCCATCTAATGAGGTGTGTCTTCTAGAGGAACATATCATTTAAGAGTCTCTTAATTAGTCTTGACCTCTAGTTTTCAAACTGTTCAATATTTTTCCATTAGTGTGGTAGGTCCAAGCTTTCAAATCTTATTTATAACATCCTTCTATTGACATTCCATAATTGTGGATGTTTGGATCATCTAGAGATGTTTCATAGAAAGAATTTCATGAATAATTATTTTTGATCGAAGGATGACAACGCCTGACTATGAGGTAGGATATGCATTAGTCAACAAGGATCCATTAATTCGACTCAGAATCAAGCTCATGAAAGGTCACAAGTCTCCAAGGGATGTGTAAAACATTATCCAGGTTTTGTCTCCTGTGTTGTGGTAGAAATTTTTGAATATTCAAAATTGTAGATCTTATTGTGGTTGTAATTATATTCTGCCACTATAATGTATAATGGAATTATTCAATCATAAAATGAATGATTGTGTTTATTTGAATGGTGCCCCTAAATGGCTTGTTTTTGTTAAAGAGTATTTGGGGATTAAGTGGGTTGGTTTCAGTTATAGTGGTTCACATTTCGAGATATCTATTTTGTGGAAACCTATGTTTGTAGTTATGATCAGGTTCAATTTTTTTATTAGTTTATTTCATAGGTTATCCCCTAGTGTTGGGTCATTTTTACAATGTGGGAAATTTTCAGTTTCAATGGTGTTGTTTAGCTTATGAAATGGTGTGTGGGTTATTTGGGTTGGCTGTTCTAGTTCTTGTTTAGGTGTTCTTATATTTTAAATTTTAATCATGTTAGTTGAGCTTTTGTGGTGGGGATAACCCCTCGTGTTCTTCCCTCAATCATATGCTAAAATTTCTTCTTCATCGGTAAAGTGTGACTTATGCAGATAAAGATCAGCCTGATGCTCATGGTTTCCTTTGGTTTTGATACATAATGGATTCAAGTTTTGGTTATTTTTTAACTGGGTGAATTTATTGGGAGAAAGTGTTTATTTGGGGATAATTGATATACCATGACCTTGGAGACACTAGATTTCCTTCTTTTCATGGTCGTAGATGTTTCCTGTTATGGTTGAGGTTGAGTCCTAAGGAGTTTTTTTTAAATTTTGGAACTCCGGGTGGTACTTGTGAATGTGCATAGTCACTACACCATTAGTAGATGTTTTGGGGACTATCCTAGGTATCCATATAGTAGTTCTTGGAGGTGGAAAAATGTTAACACCTGGTTTGAGCATGGTCAATAAAACTATGTGGTCTCGTCATGTGGTCAGTCCTCTCTATGGTAGAATCTACTTCACTCTTTGTTCATGGTAGGATAAACTATGTGGGTTGGTCATGTTGTTGGCTCCTTCTTGGATGTTGGAAACTGCACAGTTGAAACAATGCTTAGTAGACATTGTGGGAAAACCATGTGATCGTCTTGGAACATTAAAATATTAAAAACTATATTCCATCCTCTACAGATTTAATTAAAAAATCAGGTCCCTACCTCTTTGGTCAAATTTGGCACATGAAGGTATCCCAAAACCCCTCTGCCCCTGTCCCATCCTCCACTATAGGTGGAATCACCACCTAGTTTGGGGCAGAGAAGGATCCTAAAAAATAATTAGATTTTGAAAACCTATGTGATATAAAATCATTGAGAAAGGAGATGTGTATATTTTGATGATCCTTTTTTAGTCCAATTCTATTTGGATATTATGGAAGATGTTAGTGCCATGATTTATATTAATACAAACCATATATGTGATGTTATAATCTTCCAATCCCTCAATATTATAGTGGTTTTGAATTCAGGTTGTGTAATTTTGGGGCTTCTAGACTTTAAACATTAAAAGAACCAAAGGATATTAAATATTTTTTTAATTCCCATGATTCTCAAGATTAATATTTTATGTCGTGTGATTATCCTTTAAAACCACTAAAAATAAATTAATATACTATAATAAAAAACTAATGAAAAAAATGAAACATCTAAATATATTTTGAGGAGTTATAATTATGAGCATATAAGGTTGGTTGAGCTATATTATAAGGAATAGAAAAGAGAGAAGTTGTTTTTAATTGATAATGGAAACATATCATGAAAAAATAGAAACAATTATATCTTGAAATAGGTTGAAGGTTATCAATGGAGAATTTTCAAATTTGGGAATAATGTATCTCTTAATGTGAAAGTAATTAGGAACACCTAGATAGGTAAGAATAAATCCAATGATGTTTTATTTTTTGATGGGTTGAGGAATAATCTATTTAGTTTTTCATGTATTATTAATAACGGTAATGAGGTAATATTTAAAAATAATGAATGCATAATAAAGAAGATAAATGATTTAATAACTATTTTCAAGAGGCGGTGAACGTAGTTTAGTTAATTCAATATTTTCTTCATCAAAATTCACAATGTAAGAGAAATAGGATAAAACTATTTGGCCTATAACACTCAAAAATATGGGTATCATTTTCAAGGAAAAATCTATGATAATTATAAAAAATATTTAATGAAAAAGACTCATCAAATTTGATAAATTTTCGTTATTAAATATGTTAAATAAACTTTAATGTTTTATGAAAATAAAAATTAATAATTATTTTTGTTAGTATAGTCATATGTGTGTGGGTTGATGAGATTTAATTTAACATAAGAATATAACTTTTTAATGAATTTTTTTATGATTTAAAACCTAAAAATTATATTTATTTTAGGACTATTAAATAACATGATATTTGGACATATATATTCTTTTGGATGATTTTAGATAATCATAAAGGGTATCTTATAAAAATATAATAAATTGATAATTAAAATGAATACAGAAATGATGGTCTTTAGTCATAACATAATATGAATGAGATAAGACCAGAATATATTGTGCCTCCCTCTATTCCATATATATGTTTATTTTTGAGTTTTATTTTTATTGTTGTATGTTCTAAGGTATTTTTAGAGTCACAAGTCACACAATTTGGTGTTTTAGTTGAAATAGGTCAAGCACATGTTTTTGAATCATGGCTTTTAGTGATTGTGCAGTAACCATGTGAAATAGCTCTACTGTTCTAGTGATTGTTTTTATGACGTGAGAATGGTTTTTTTGACCCTATGGGTTTCAAGGAAAACCAGGAAGATGTTTTATTTTTGGTCTAGAGTATTTCACATAGACTTCAAATTGTATGTAAAAACATGTTGTTATTCAATGGGAACCATGTAATTTGGTTTTCAAGGTACATTACGTATCGAACAGCAAGAACATGACCAATCTAACAATTTGTACTAACAATGCATCTTGATCCAAACTTATAAAAATGAAAAATTAAACCCTAAATCACTTTTTCATTGATAACTCTAATATTCAACTAATCAATAAATATCCCAAACATTCACTAATAATACATTATAAAGGAATAACTCATTTATTCAATAGTGATTCTGGATCTTTTTATCATTATCTATTAATATAATATTCATATATCCTCCATATTTCTAATAATTTCTCAGGATTTATCCTTAACCTCTTTTCCCTTTGTTCCATTGAAACCCAATTGAGATTTAATAACCATATCTATAGTTTTTAATGGGAAATTATAAATTATAATTATATATTTATGTTTTTAATTCCATATCTCTTTATTTCCCACCACTAAATTCAATGTAATCAATTTTCCTCCATTGGAAAACCAGGGGTCTCTAACCAGGGATTCATTCTCACATCAAGCAAGAATATTCATCAGAAATCATATTATTTTGGGTCATTAAGCTAATTGGTTTGATTTTTTAAGATAAATATTTAAAACGATGATTTTTAAATTATTTTTTGGGTGACCATAAATGTTTTAAAAAATGTTTTCGTTAAAAAAATATTTAAGGAAATTAAGAGTTCTAGAAATTACACAAAAGGTAATTTAAATTTTTTTGTTGGGTTCTCTTTATTGTAATATATTGATTTATCATTTGTGGAAGACCTCTTATGGTCTAAGAATTTACTATTTATATTGATGTACCTTGGATTATATAGAAATATTAACTCAGTCTTGCATCCCATTATCACATTTTTAATAGGTATTTAAACAATTATTTTACTTTAAAACCCACTTTTTTTAGTTTTCATGGAATTATTTCTTAATTCCCTTTATTTAGTTATAAATATTTTACACCCATTTTTTTAAAGTTGGGCATAGGGAATAATTTTGATGTAAAATCCAATGGGATGTTTTTATGGTAATGTGATTTCCCCTTAATTTATTCATGGATCATGTTTTTTTTAAAACAATAATTAATGGTAGAATGGTGAATGAAATTGTTCATATACATGGTGGTATCAGATTATTAATTTCCTCACACCCTATACACAACATTGGGATTCTATAGACATGGTTTTTTAGTACTCGGGTGATGGGAAAAACATCATACATATCGTAGGTTCTTCCTAATACACATCATCTTTTGGTATTTTAGGGATGGTGGTGACTAATTGTCACACAAATATAGACACTACCATAATGGATTGAAATGTGCTATATAAAATTATGACTTTTTCTTATCATATATTAGGATTTTATTATGGAAAACAATTTTTACTATATTTGTGATTATATTCATATATATCCTATGATACATGAGGTATTTTTTGTGATTTTAAATGTTAATGCATTCCCATTATTTCTCATATTGATAACAAGGTTCTTGTTTTTTGATCATAGTTGTTGGGAACATTATTCAATTTATCCAGTGGTCAATCTTTGGTGATATGTCAGGGTGATCTAGTTTGGTTTATTAGAAAATTCTATCAGAGATAATACCCTTCCTAAAGTGTAATGACACTACATAAGACTGGTTTGAGGTTATTGGAATACATGAGTTTGTCCATGAGAACTTAGGTATTATTTATATAAGGTTCCTTGGATAGTTCCATTTCATGTATGATCTCGAATTACCATGGGTGGTTAATAATTTTTAATCCATATATTGATTTATTTTTGGATTATTTAAATGAACTTCATTCTGGGGGTTGTTTAGATTCATCAATTAATATCATTCTAATTATTTTATATGTTTTTGCATTCCATTCATTAAATCCATCATTTCCTAATATTCTTGATGTTTAATAACTCTGATATATAATCTTTGGGTATATCTATTGATTCAGAGTAGTTTTACAAATCTAAAATGGTCTTACATATTATAATTAATAGCTAATTACACATAGAAGAAATTTTATTATTCTTGGAGTGGAATTTTTAAGATGAGTTTCACTGTAGATTCTTCTAGTAGTCCAATCATTAGTGGTAGTAGTTATCCACACAATCAATAAACTAGGTCATGTAAGAAATAGAAATGATTAATGGATAGTCGATAATTCATCAGAGCATACAACGAATAATCCTTGTATATTCTACGGTGATAATAATTTGGGAAATAGAGATTTGTATTTAATATATTAAAATAAATTTCATCCTCATAAATAATATATAATACTTTTTTGAGGGTTTCACAATGTATAATCTAGAAGAACTAGAAAGGAAATGGTAGGATTCAATACTGAAATCTATGTTTCATAATGATCTAACCCAAACTAATTTTTAGTATGACATTAATTAGATGTTCCTTCCAAAACTCTTGTGATTGGTGAAGAATCTTGAATATTCGACCTTGAAGAAAAGGTAATTCATAGTTATGGAGTATGATACAAAATTCACTGAGTTAGTGAACTTACCTACAAAGCTTTTCTCTAATGACTTTTTCATCGATCGAAGGATAAAAATGGGGTTGGGGGAAGATATTTGGTCGATATTGATTATCTTAATCCAACCTACCTTTGTTGACGTTATTGAGAAATAGTCTATGGTATATGTATAAATACTCAAGAATATCAGTCTTAGTTGTTTCTTTAAATATAAGGGGAATCCAAAATGTAAAAACCCATGTAAATAAATAATATTGCATTCCCATGTTTATCAATATTTGTGAATAAAATGTTAATATTACTTTAAGGGGAATGCTATGCTCGATGGCGTACCCAATACACAACAACGAGTTTCTTTGAAATCTTACGTTGCACACTAATAATATAATAATATTATTTTAAATAGTTAATGCCTATCTTCTGTAATGGTGGGAATGAACATAACTAACTAAAAAATGTTTACATATGTTTGTTAAATATTTTTACATTTATTCAATAAAAGTTAGAGGCTTAAAATGCGATTGAATCCAATATTATGAATAAATACTCTAATAATTTTAAAAAATTGTTTTACCGCATTTTGATGGACAACCTTTTAAATTATAACTTTTGACAATTTTATAATCTCTATTTGTCAAAATAAACTTATTATTTAGAATTGGGACATTGAAATTTACTTAGGATAAATATTTTTTTTTCTAACAATGTTCATTTTTTAATGAATAGTGAAAAATACTGCATTTTACTTCAAAAATGATTTTTCATATAATTTAATTTTATGGTTAGATTATCTTTTTTAATTGTTTTATAATGTAACTAGAATATATTTTTACCATTTAATTTAATGGTTGTCATTATAATTAATTTCACTTTGAAAATGGACATAAACAAATGTCAATATTTTGATAGATATTGTTTCTCAAAAACACGCTATTTGTTTTGACAGCGGGAATTAACTATATAATTTATTAATGAAACATATATGTTTTAAACCTGGTAAAATGGACATCATTTTCAAATTTTGAATATAAAATAGAGCATAGGGTGAATTTTTGGTATGTTTCTGTTAATGTTTTTTATGAATAGTGATAAATAGAGCTTTTTAATTAAAAACTACCTTTTCATAAAATTTATTTATATACTTATATTGACATTTTAATTGTTTTTAAAGTAAAATTTTATTATTTTTTAATCACTTAACACAATTTTTTTCATTTGAGGTAATTTCACTTTTCAATTGGATGTAAAAACAAGTCAATCTTTTGACAAATTTTACTTCATAAAAACCCATCTTTTGTTTTGAGAATGAGATTTAATTTTAAATTCTTTAATAAAATTCTTATGTCTGGAATTTGATAAAATGGATTCCATATTTGGAATCAGAAGGTCCAAATTATTTAATTAAGACTTTTTTTTTGGACATTATGAATAGTAACGACAATAATTATCTTTAATTATCGTGATTAATTAGCAATCAGGTAGTTAAGGGTAATAAAATAATATCATAATAATAACAAATGACCACAGCATGTATCCTAATGCTACTGTTTGTGTCATGGTAGACCATGGGATACGTTGTGACAAACTTTGGGACACCATGTAATCACTTTTGGGGTGATAGTGACACTTTTTAATTTTATGTTTTTAAAAGGAATGTATAACTAAAGTATGTATCACCCAAGTAAAACACTTTTAGGTTCATATGTGTAAATTAAATCTTGGACTATAAATATTAATTGAAAAGATAAAACTATTTCCTAAATCATAGTATTTTTTTTATAATTTTTAGACATTATATAAATTACATTATTTATGACACCATAATGATGCAAAAATTGTCTCATTAATGAACGATTTAAGTAAAATTAAAAGATAATGTAAAATCAATGACTTAAACTTTCCTAATACCTATTGTATGAGTATATTTAGAACCATTATCACCTTATCCTATAAATATATCAATTTCGGACCTTTAGAATCCGAAACTCATTTTAATATAAAGTATCATTTCTTGACTTTCCAAGAGTGCCCCTCCCCCCTCTTATAAAAGGCCCCCACCTCTACCTCCTTACCCACACCTCTCAAGAAATTATATCATCCAAAATCTGATGATTTTATCTCTCCACATCCCTCTCTTCATCATATATGCCTTACCTTATGCATAAATCTCTTCAAGAAACCCTTTTGGTTGAGACCAAGGGGAGTTACCTAATTTAAAGTTAAAGTATTCTCTAATGTTCGTTTGTTTTGTTTGTCTTATACTACCCACCAAAAAAATTTTATTCATTTATTTTGTAAAAAAACCATTATATTAAATATACTCGAATGTTTTTATGGGAAAAATTCGAGCTACACTTACACACACCTTCGTCTAACAGTTAAATAACATACTGTTTCTATGGATGGCGAATTACTGCCTCACGAAAAGATGAGTGTTCAATAATCACTTAACACCTTTCATGGTGGACATTATGATGTCAATATATTTTATATATGATATATACGGTATTTATGTTTTCAATATGCTTCTGTATTATATATTTAAAACATTCCTTTATGCTTTTCATGTTGTGAAAATGCGATAATTTCATACGAGGAAGTGTGGACTACCGCCCCCTCAAGTGATTTGACTCATTCATGCAATACATAGAATGTATAAAGAATGAAATTAATTAACATATGTAACCTATATAATATATATATTATACTGGAATTATAATATATATCTCTCATTAATTTTTAATTCCATTATAATGACAATGAAATGAATGTAGCGTTCATGCGTACGTACGACCTACCGTCTCCACGAACGGTGAATTTCAATTATTTTTATCTTCAAATGTTTTGGAATAGTATAAAATAAATATTTACTGGATATATATGATATTTAAATCATTAATACTATTCTGGAGATGATTTTCTTATAACTACACAGACAATCATTTTCAAAAAAGTTCATTTTTGACTGATGTACCAAACATCGACCAAAACATCTGATATGAACTCACATAATTAACTAATTATTATAACATTATAATATGTGATATTAATTGAATATTAAAAATTAAATGAGGTCCTTAGGAAATTATAAATTGACCAATGTTTATTATTCATGAATATAAAGAAATGAACATGACAAGTCAGACTTGAGGTAAGGGATCCTACCTATCTCTTTCTTTTTAAGTACTCTCTTTTATGTCGTTTCTTTTAAGCTCGTACTTTTTAAGATGGGGGATGTTATTAAATTTTCCTACTACTATTATTTTTATTTTCATATGATGAGAGACCCTTTTTTATTTCATCAATCCATTTTTTGTATGTTTTAAGTGTCGTCGTTAGGCTGCTAAGTTTTCGTAAGGGATTTTTCATCTCACTTTTATTCCCGTGAGATTTATGCTACATTTTCCCCCATTTCTTTTGAGTGGTGTATGTACTTCCCATTATTATAATCTTTGTGTAATATAATTTCCTTTATTGGGATTTACATCAACTTTGTACGGTCCTTCATTCATGGGGCGAATGTTTCGAAAGATACCCAAATTGGTAAGGGAACCTTTCACCCCCCTCTTTTTAAAAGACTTCTTTTGTTATGACTTTTAATTTACATCTTTTTTTGTTGGGATATGTTCTTAAATATCCTTATTGATGTAAATTTTATTTCCAAGTGATGACATAGCATTTTCTCTCTCATCAACTCATTTTCTGAATTTTAATGTGACGTCATTAGGCTATTGAATTTTTCTAAGGGAACTTCATAACCCAATTTCAATTCTTTGGTTTAACCCTCGACTTCTTGATTATGTCCGGATATTAATATGTACGGATGAAATATGATTGTTTTACACTGATTATCCAATTATATTTGGTGTATTTATATTTTTCACACATAATTATGACATTTCATTATCCTTGCTCTAATGGCATGATTCGTGATTGGGATTACATCTCAACTTCTTCTCATTGAGACATTTCATAATGATATTCACTTTAATTCTTTTATAATGTGTATATACAGCCTCTTTGACATTCCATATCCTTATTATGTCTATACTAAAGTCATTTAAATGTTTGGAAAATGGTCTACTTTCTTGTGGATGATAATTTAAATGTTCAAAATGGAAAAGGGCACTTTTATTAAAATATTATTTTAAATGGTTTTAAGGATTTATTCTTTTAAAACATTATCATCAATGTCCATGTTATAAAAAATGGTTTTAAGGATTTATTTATAGGTACATGAATTTTATAAAACCCTTTCAAAATTTTTGATGTGTTATGGGACACATTGATTCTAAAATCACTTTTAAATGTCTTCTCTTAATATTTTCAAAGTATAAATGGATTATTATCTCATAGAGTTTTAATGATTTTGTTAGATGTTTTTATTTGTGAAAATATCATGATTTGATCTCTTGTGATTGAAATGTGGAAATTTTATTTTTCTTTTATGCATGTTTTAAGTGTTATCATTATGTTATTGTTCATGGGAAATGTTTATGAAATTGGTTTGTTCCATGATAAACTAATGGAAGGTGAGATCGATTTAGCTATCCTATGTATTGGGTAATGCGAAGGAGTTAAACACTAAGGTTTCTCGGACGATATTTAGGGAATATACTGTGATGGGTATTCCAAACGTAACCATGAGGGTTACTCCCTACGTAAGAATGTTATGAATTACTCAATTTACCTTTATGTCTTATGATATCTATTGAGTTATGCATAAATATTATGATTTCATGAGGTATGTCAAATTTGTTATGTTTAATGAGAAAAGTATGATTTCATTGATTATTATGTATACATGGACTAATGTTTACTTTCTGTATTGTTATAACCCCTACTGAGCTTTTTATGCCCATCCCATGTTTTTGAAATGTTTTTCAAAGGACATGAAGTGGAATAGAGTCAAGGACAGAATCAAGGAAATGTTATGCTATCTAAAATAAGGAACTAGACATGACTCTTTTGTTCAAGAGTTTTTATTTTGTGAAAAATGGAAACTGAGTAGATGTGCCTACTTTGTAATATTTGAGATTTAATAGTTATGTCCTAAATCTCTAAAACTATAAACCTAAAAAGATCCTCAATGTGAATTATACAATGTAATTAAATATTAAGTAAAGTTATAAGGTTTGATCCTTAGACAAAATTTGTATTATTTCTTAAATAGGATGCTAGAAAAGACACACTAGAGTAGTAGTAGTAGTGTGAAGGAAGAGATGGGATAGGGTTATGTGGTTTACAAATATTTTGGCATATTGGTTTATATAAATCCTAATTTTTGCATAACACCAAAAATATTACATGTTTATAGAATGTTTGTTTATATTTATTACTTATATGTACAAACACCTCAATGAATTAGGGATGGATCCCTTATTACTAAAGGATCTCAATTCTAGTCTCATGACGAAAATGTTGTTGGATCCCACTCCTTTTCCAAATGGAATTTTCATGTAGTTAATAAACAATAAGTATTAGGTTAGTCCAGTCCTCATTACACTATAGAGTATGATTTAGTGCAATCTGATGTTGCTTTATTTTGTGTGGAGGAAATACAATTAAATCATCTTCTATGGTGATAGAATTATCTGATAACAATTCATATAAACACGTCATTCAATGATTGGTTATTTATAAATATGATTTTTTAGATATTATTATCTTTAGTATGGTTATTTCCACTATATTTGGATAAAAACTGTGATATAGATTTATGTTATCAGAATATTGGCTGAAAATTACTTAATACAATTTCATATGGGATTTCAAGTCTGCTGATATTGATATCCCTTACTTATAATTAGTATGGATTAGATGATTATTTTTATTTCCTAGATATTTTTTTTAACATTTATGTTTAGCCTATATATTATGACGGGGTACCTCATGTATTTTAGGGTGATTGAGATCCCAAATCAAGGAGATTTGGGACTATTGTTAATTTTTATATAATGATCTCATATTATTTGATGGAAATTTTTATTGGCATCATTGAACACCCTTTTAGAATTCTATTTCCAATAGGGATGAGTGAGAAACGTATTATATTCCCAATTTTTTTCTATTTTTCCATACTAGAAGGAAGGTCATTTTTACTATTGACCTACATCCTAGGATGTGTTTCATTTTAATACAATCGTATAATATTAACCCCACTGATCTCAAGGAGCATAAATATTATCTTGAGGATATTGAAGATAAGGCAATTATTTTTCATATTATATTACTTATGTTTTCCTAAGTCCTCTTTGAAAATAAAGCATATGGAAGACTCGAGCTATTTTTTATTATGAAAATCTTATTTAGATGAATATTAAGTTAAAATTCCCCTTATATATGATTTATGGTCTATTCAATCAACTCAGAGGATCCCACTAGGTTTCAAATGTTCAATTACTATCACAGTACAATTATTTGAGTGTCAGAGAAGATGATATTCCAAATATTGTGTTCAAGGGATGGTATATGATTTTCATGTTTCTTGTTATGAAATTTTGGGTTTGTAATTCTCTTATAGTATTTATGGATTTAATGATCCAAATATTTCATTGGTACTTTGACTCATAAATAATTGTATTTGTGGAAGATATTTTGGCATACCAAATTTCCTAGGACTAAGATAATTGTCATCTAGGTATCATCATTATTATCATGAAATAACCCCATATAAATTGTAAGCTATATAAATTAGTGGTTTTGGTCCATGAATTGAGTTTTTCGTGTGAATTAGAAATATGGTAAGGCTATTTCTGTTGAACCTGATTTGATTCAATAAATTTGGTCTTAAGGAGAACTTAATCATATGTTTGATACCTGGAGCATCATGGGTTTAGTAGGATATTATCATCATTCTGTTCAAGTCATCTAAAATCATGAAACCCCTACTTTAGTTCATAATAGGGTATTTTGTTTGAATATAGTGATAATTGTCAATGAAAATTCGAGGAACTAATTATTTTGATGAAACAAAATCTAGTTATGATTCATACAAATCTAGGTTTTAACAATTATGATTACTATGATTACTAAGGTATTGTATTTATTAGTGTTCAAAAAAAGAGTAAGTAGGTAGTGTCACATGGTTCTCAATAGCTGCATCCTCATGAGAATAATCATCTAACCCATGATCACATGTTGTCCACACATACGCATGCCCATGAGATATGGCAGAACTATATATTTGGTGAGTAGTTCATAATTTATTTAGATAATAAAATATTGAATTACATTTTCTTCCATATAGAAATCAACATACAACTGAAAAAATTTGGTAAATAACCTTAATATTTTGATTTTGGTATTTCATTTTTAGATTAAAAGGGATTTTGGTCACTAAAATATTAAGAGTGAAGTTACTAACTTGGTCCGTGAAGGAATCAGTGGAAGATTTTTCATTGATGAATCTATTTAATAAGAATATATATGAATTAGAAGAGGGTGATGGGTTTCTTTTAGATTCATTTATATTTTACCTATTACATGATTACCATTTTCAGATTGGTAAAAAACATTATACTAATTATTAGGAGGTTAGTACAATAATATTTTTTGGGGATAGATTTGAAGGTTGTTCTTGGTCTCTATATAGAGAATTGATTTTTTATTGTATATTGGTAGTTCGTACAACTATGATATATTATTTGATAGATAATGGAAATTTTTCAAGTTGGTCTATGAATCCATCAGTTAACAAAATTTATAATGACGAAATGGGATGATATTAGTATTCAATGATTTAGAAAACGATTGAAGACACCATGTCTTGATGCCTCACTTGATAAAATATTATCTTACAGCACTAAATACCTATTGAATTATTATAACACATACTAATTATAATTTAAAAATGAAAAGATATAACTTTGGATTTCATAAGTAGACTACCTCAGACACCTATGGGGAAGGAATCAATTTTGGTGATTATTAATCAACATAATAAATTAGTTTATTTGATTCCGATTAATGAAATATTAATGTAGAAGAAGTTAGGGAATTTAATATCTAAGAGAGAATTAGAATCTATAGATCTATTTATATAGTTTTTTATGAAACAGAATCATGTATTTCATCCCAATTTGGGATGGTATTTTTATAGAAAATGGGTGACCAATTTTATATATAAAAAACATATCATCCTTTGATAGATAGTTTCACTATGTGAGCTATTTATATTCTATAATATAATCATTGTGTGTGTTTATTTGACTTCATTTGTTCATGGTAGAAAAATATTTACCTGATGGAATTTTCTTATAACAATAGTTATTAGACTTCAATTATAGTGGAACCCTTTGATGCATTGTATGGGTGTCTATATATGTCTACATTGGGATGGGAAGTGCACAATGATAGGAATCTCATGGGACTATATGTTTTTTAGGAGATGATAGAGAAGTTACAGTTGGTAGAAAAGAGATCAATGAAATCTCAGATTCATAAAAAGTTATATACTAATAGTCATCACTAACAGTTTCAATTGGAGTATGGTGATTGGGTTTTTTTAACATTTCTCATCACCTATGGTTTCATTACATGGGAAAGAGGGGTGAGTTGGATCCATGGTAAATTAGTCATTTTAGGGTCAATGTGGGGCAAGAAAGGTGGATTATAAGTTTGGAACATCATCTTTCTTGACATCTATTGATGAAATTCTCAACATTTTCCAATAAAGGAAGAATCAACCAGGCTCTTCCCACACAATTGAATGGAATGATATCAATATTGAACCTAATTAGAAATTTGTTGAATCGGAATTTTAGATTATGGATTGTCAATATTAGGTGTTCTATGATAAAATAATCTTCTTGTTCTTTGTAATGATGTATATTAGATAAGATAACCATGATAAGTGGGAGTGGAAATCATTTTGGAGGCATCATTGGCTAGATCAATAAAAGATAATAGAATATTTACTTGTTTTGAGTATATAAATTTTCATGTTGGGGAGAATTGGGATGCCCCCAAGTCAAAGGTATGGTTATTTTCAAACAGGGTTTATCACATTTGTGGTTCTTGGGGATTTCTATATTTGTGGGTAAAAAATATTGAGTTTGGGGGGAAAAATTATAGGTTACTAATTTAGGAACGTGTCTATTAGTAACCATTCAGTAAATTTTAAAATGGAATGGTTGATTTATATGGTGAATTTCATAGGTGATGAATGGTTTTTCCAACTATGTTTTATTCCTTGGAAATCCATTAAGAAATTCTAGATTGGGTTATGTGGTTTTCGAATATCTTATATAAGGTTTATCTAATCAATGTTCTACTAGTTGGAAATCATTCTTTTTTGTTTCCAAGGTATTGTACCTATCATTGGGTTATCATTTTGTTTTATAATCATAGTACCTAACAATATTACCCTATAAGAATCATAAAATAGAAAAATATGTTAATTAACTTACTCATTTCTAATTATAATATCTTATTAATCTATAATTTTTTTTAAAAAATCCCATATAAGAAAATCTATAGGACTATACCATTGCCTCTATGATGATTCTTGATGTATTTTAGGGCATCACTTGGAGTTATGTTTAAATCCCATCTTTATTTCTACTCTTTTCTCATTATTTGTCCCTCATATATTTTCCCCATGATATGTTTTAATTTAATTTTTTTTCATTTCTGGATCTAAAGGTTTATATAGTGTATTTATGTTGTACATTATAGTTATTGTAATGTGAAGTCTGGATGGCTTTGTTTCTGATCATGAAATTTGTAGGTGTTTTTGTTTACACCATTGGTGATATTTCATTCACTATCCCATGGATTCATTCTCAATAAAAAAAATTAATGTTCAAGTGAATTCCTATCATTTTAACATATTTAAATGATCGGTCTAATATTATTAAGGAATAAATGAAAAAAAAATATTTTTAATCAATATTTCGCGGTGATTGGAAATTTTTTAAGGGGGTGTTTCATTAAAATATTTTTATAGACATTATTTTTTTGACGAAATGGAACAAATTAAATTTAAAAATGTCGATCAAGGATTCAATTTCACATAATGCTAAACTTAGGCACATGGTTAAGACCTTTGGAACATGTTTTATGTCGGGACCTAGCATTCACTATGTTTACAAGATTTATATGGATGTCCGGATATTTTAAACTTTATATTGCAAATAATTTTCATATTTTTAGTAGAAATATTATGGATTCATTTACATTACATCCCATGTTGTTTTATTATGCATCAATTCTATCATATTACCCATTATATAATAAAACATTCTTTAATTCCACATTCTATAGGCTGGGATATGGGTTGTTTTCAAAAGGAAAAAAATTAAAGGGTTGTATTTATGGGAATGTGTTTCGATATAAACTAAATTATGAAGTATTTTTTTAAATAATTATAATTAAAATACTAATGATGAAATTATTTTTATATGTTTAGGCTGGTATCACATAATGAATTTCCTAACAATAAGAAGGTTTCATTATATTCATGTTGACTATGTCTTTTTAGACTTAGGTAAAGGAAAGGGAATCATGTTTTCTAGTGTCTCCTCCTAGTTAATGATATCATTGAGTGGTTTTGGGAGGGTGACGAATGATGGATACACAAAGACAGATTGGGGGATAATGTTTTCTAATTTGTCCTATCCTATTGACATTATTTCTTGTTTTCTATCATGTTTTTTTTGGACTTCCAATTCGTACTTTTTTAGATTATATTTTTATATTCACTTTGGTATATGATATATGTATTGGTGATGTTTTGGTATAAATCAATCTAGTTCGTACCTATTTTAAAACACAGATGCTTTTCACTATCCTATGGAAATAAGAAAATTTTATTTGGGTCCTGTGGTGGGCCATCTCAGGTGACATACTATTTTTCAGGGTTTGATTTACAATATATAGTGACTTGCACATATAACAATAAAATGGTGTCACTAGTTGTATGAATAATAGTTTTTTATACATCGGAAAAATTAATATAATCATGCTTAATAATTCAAAATATTTTTAGTGACAATCCAATAATATGGTGGTCTCTATACTAAATTGGTGAATACGCTACCCCAATTCAATAAATAGAAGATATTATTTATTCATGGTAATAATTTATTAATAATGAGATTTATGGTCTTCCAAAGCCCATGTTATATCAATATTGAAGCAAAATATTCAGTATTTTTCAATGAGATAACCAAAAAAAGGATTATTTCATAGGTATGTACCAGTTCAGAGACGTTTCTAGTGGTATGTTAAATATTTTAAGAAGAGATTTTATATATTTCATTTTATTTTATTATTAGATAAAATTAACCACCAAGCATCATTTTACAGGCATTATGACATAGGAGAACCCATTAATAATAAATAAAATGAGATAATTCCATATTTTTTGAATATATTTTGATAACATTATGTATGATTATAGAGACCCACACATTGCATACATTAACATTACACAACATTTGTGGAATTCTAAAAATATTTTACAAATAGACACCCCAAGACTGTACTAGTGTAAAGCCTTTGGAATCAGGGATACATAAACACTGGTACATAATTGAGTTTTATAATCCCTTTTTAGGTTCTTCTGGACTAGAAAAATTCATAGGAACATCATATATAATAAATATCTTCATAACGTGGGGGAAGGAAATAAAAAATAGTTCAGCTCAGAAGAAAAGTTAAGGTAAAAAACAATGATGCTTAAGATAATCATGAACAACAGGGAATGATAACATGGTCAATAAAATAGAAGATCAAAACATACATATTAGTTTTCATAAAAATGAATCATTGATTAAAACATGGAAGTTCAAAGGATATGAATCATAATGAAATAAATAATGTAATCTACGAAATTATAACATTGGAATCAAACATGGAATAGTGGTAGACAAATATGCAAATATAATAGTTTCTATACCAGTTAAGGAATTGTTGTTGAGGCCATTATAGTGGACAAAGTCCTTTATTGAGTAGGGTATACTCCACATTCTATCTGTATATTACTAAACTATGTTCAATCCTCATTCCAAGAAAATAATACAAAACTTATTTCATATCTTATTCCATATATTTCTATATCAAGATATATAAATCATTACCCAATGCATTGGTGGGAGATATATGTCCCACCCATCTCATAAAAAAATCATACATACAAATTCCATTAGGTCATAAATAATCATATATTAGACCATGAAAGGAAACGGTTGTCATAAAAATGTAATCATATCATAACATGTGAAAAAATACTAGATTTATAATCATTTCATCAATGCATAACACATGAATAGAAGTGGGTTTCAATAGCATATAACCTGTTGAAGAGAAACAGGTTTCACAAACATCATTACCTAAAAAAATATTTAGAGAAATAATATGAATGGAAAAAAGGATTAATTTCCCTATAAGGGCATGACTAACATCTAAAGATGTTATATTATAGGAGAAATAGTTTTTAAAGATCATTTAATATATTTCCTGAAGATAATATCATTTATTCCTTTAAAAAATCTTATTATATAACAAAAAAAATTTTAACCCATTTTTCATTGAAATTTATTTGAAAACATATAATAGAGGATTAAAAAACCATAAAAAATTGTTAAATCATTTTCCCTTGGAAATTATCTTCAATAATAATTTTAAAACAATTATTAAAACACATTTTTTGAATAAAATAGATTTCTGATAGAAGAGAGTAATACAGTCCACTTTTTTAAAAACATTTTATTAATTATGGTAAGTAAAAAACAATTGAAAATGGTAAAAATATATTGAGATACCTTGAATAAATATAATATAAGTAAACTCATGAGTTTTATAGGGATATGGATCATAATATTTCAATAATGTAATCATAATCATAAACAATATCGATAAACGATGATATTGTTTCAATAAACTCTTCCACATGGATACATGAGATCATATTCAAAATATAATAAAATTAAATTTAATAATGATTAAAATACAATTAAATTATATATATTCTATATATAACCTGTCAAATTTAAGTATACACACCTCAAAAATGAATTTAGGTTCATAATAATCCATGTGTCTCAAAGAAGGCAAGTTGAGACAAAACTGACTTACTAATTTTGTATATTTTGAAACATTAAATGTATGAAATAAATATCATATAATGGATTTTTAAATTCCCATAAATTATTTTTAAGAATATTTCGGTATATCCATGGTCTGTATACACACCACACAAAAGGAATGGGTGGTGAATAAAGCACGTATATCATGGAAATAAAAAGTGAGATTAAATACTCTTACCTTATATCTTGAATCACATCTTTCTCCAACAAACCACCAGTATAATAAGTAAAACAATATTATATATATATTAAAGACCATATTATTATATTTAATTCTTTATATAGTTTTATTATGACTTTATACTTCTTACTTTTATATAATTCAATGTTAAGGATTCACTTTGGTTGACATCTACTTTGTTCTAAACATGTGTTTTAATGTTTCTATTATTGGTATTTATACATATATGATGATTTAAATAATGTAAAAAATGAAATAAATATCATATATATTCAATATATTTTTATTAAAACAATCGATTGAAAATATAATTATGAAATTCAAAACACTATTCATGGAGACGCTAAGTCGTGCATACGCTTGAATTTTGTCTCCATTTTATATTGTCGTACTAAAATATCATATAAATTAAAATATATTTATATATATTATAATTTATATAGAATTATTAATTGATATATATAATATAATTTTATTAAATGAATCTTTAATACATTCCTTGGAGTGTGTGAGTGAATCATATTTCTTGTGGGGCGGCTGTCCACACATCCTCAAACAAAATTATCATATTTTCACCAAATGGAAAGAATAAAGATATGTGTTTTAAAATGATTAAGGAACCATAATAAAATAATAAATATATTATACAAAAAATATAGACTTATGTTCCATTAAAATAGCTGCAATGAAAGGTGTTAAAGTAAAAATGAGCAATAGTTCTTTAATGAGGCTGTAGTTTTTCATACAGGTAAAAAGTATGTTCATTACCCATTATATATAAGTATGTGTGAGTGTAGGTATAAAACATTATAAGAATAAATCTATTTATATTTAGGATAAATTTGTTATTATATGAAAATGGAATCGAAATATTTGAGGTAGTTGAGGAGTAAATGAAAAACACTCGATTGTTGGAAAGTGTTACCTTTTAAATCTGGTTACTCATTTTGGTTTGCACCAAAGGGATTCCTTGGGCTGATTTAATCCAAAGGGAATGATTATAGGTCTATGTTATATATTTTTACAAGAATATTGGGAAGATATTTTCCTAACCAACAAGGTTTGGTAGGTGTGAGGAAGTAGGTGGAGAGAATGACTTTTTATTATAGAGGAGGAGTGACACTCTCATAAATATTTGAAGATATAATTACACCCATTTTTTTCATGTTTAATGTTGATATAATAATGGAAAAAAATCATGAAAAGTCAGAATTAGTTATAATTATTTCCATAAAATGGATCTTAAACAATTTTCTAGGTCGTTTTGGGTATTAAATTTAAGATTTAGTCCATTAATAGTTAATTATTCTCTTAATCATTATAATTAATTTTAATCAATTTCATTATTAATTTTGGTAATAAACTAATTTTTCCTTATGAAACACTATAAATTATATTTATTCCAAATATGGATTGCATTTATCCAAATTCCAATCATAGAAGTATATAAAATTAATATAAATTTATTCTTGTAGTCTGGACGACAATGTGGGGTTTTAAAGTAAAAATATTTAATTGATTGATATATTTTTATATGAAATTTCAAAGTCAAATTGATTTCAATGACCTGAATTGGGATTATTGATAACAATATGATATATTTAATCTTTAAAACTATTTAAATATATATTTTATTGTAAAAAACAAATTTATTAAAAATATGTTTTGAATTAAAATTCATTATTTGCCACCATTCATCCAAAAATTATGTTTCTCATAAAAATAAAAAATAATCATCCAATGATAAATTATGAATTATGTTTATTTTATAAAATTATAATTCCAATTGTGTCTAAAATTAATTTTATTATTTTTCATAGGACATTAATAAAAGTTTATTTGAATAAATTGTATATTAAAACATATAAGGGCATTACAAAAAATTCTATATTTTTATATCAATATCATTTATTTATATATAACCATTATAAAAAATATATTAAAAGGATTTATTACTATTTATATTACTAATTTTATCATATATGTTATTATTATATTGTGTAAATAATTATTACAATAAAATTATGCTTTGTAGAAACACAGTGTTGTGTGTAATGTATACCATGTCTGTGTTTGGTGTAATGTATGTCGAGTAAATGATTCCCATAACTTATGATGATTCATATACCATGTAAATGGAATTTTTAACTTTTTATGTTGCAATACATAAATGAAAAATAATTTATTTGAGAAAAAAAGTCCATAAAACCTCATGGGTTTACATTCTACCACCCAAAAAATGAATTTCTCCCATAAAATTCATCACATGAGTAAACAAATTAGGATACCTATACTTAATAATATCCTAAATTTTCCATATATATTTCACTAAGTATTTATTTATTTATAATAAATTGACCATGTGGGTGGTCTTCTTTTGTAGACCATTATCATTATGACATAGAATTAAAATGGGTAGTTCCATGTAAAAACATCTTTCTCTGGTGGTATGACCTCTTATTTTTGTATATGGGAAGGTTCATGGGTGAAATTCCTCATAGGAGATAAATGGAACACATAATGGAGTTGAGATTGATTTGGAGGATGTGGAATGTGATATGGTACCATCTTGATATGATCTATAATTTCTAAAGGACTGATATATCTAGAGATTAGTTTCCCTTTATTCCTGAATCTCATAAGATGATTCTGCGGTGAGATTTGTAGTGGAAAAATTTCACCAACATTAAATATTGGATATTTTAGTTAGTAATCATCAAAAAAATTTAACCAACATTGAGTTTCCTTGATATTCTTCTGAATGGTTCTAACCTTCTTGTTCATTTAATTATCATCCTCGTGTCTTAATAAATTTCATTCTCTATCCTCATCCTACCACATTGCATCTCTACATATATTCTCATATAGAAGTTTTTAAGGACCCATATGAATTATTTGAGTGAAATATATTACTATATGAAAACTAAATTAGATAAATGTGTAGATCCCAACCACATTTTAAATCCAGAGATCAATCTCTCAACTTATCATATATGGTTTGAATTGTTTTTTCAGACTCAACATATTTTTGAGGATGATATGAAATTATCAAACTCAATTTTATATCAAGGGCTTATTGAAAAAATCAGTATAACTTTAAGGTGTTCCTAGAATCCCAATATGATACAATTTAATTTGGTAATAAATATATCCTTATAACTTTCCAAATGTATAACCTGGAAGAATGATCCAATGAGATGTATTCATTGATAGCGATGAATTTTGATGACTTAGTAAGGTGATCAACTACAAACCGTATAGAATTAATCACTTTATAGGTTTTGGATAGTCGAGTGACAATATCCATTATTATTTTATCCCATTTCTATTATGGTATGTATAATGGATGCAACATCCCCTTTGATTTTGTTTTATTTCGGCCTTAATTTTTTGGCATACTAAGCACCAAGATACAAAATCTTAAAAATCTCTCTTCATGTCGTCCCACCAGAAGTATTCTATAATTTCCCCAAACATCATTTCACTTATAGGATTAATATATAATTAATAACTATGAGATTCCTCAAAAAAACCATTTTGAAATGTGGTATTAAAGTAACACATACACGATTCCTAAATATTATCATTCCATGTTGATCAAGGTTAAACTCAAAGACATTTATAACTTTATTGTGTATCCCTAAATCTTTCTTCCTCCCCTCATTTATCATTACTTGGATAGTGGGTCTAGCATTCCTTTGAGAAAGATTATATTTTCCCCTTCATTCATAATTTCTAAATCCATCATTTTAAAATCAATAAATATTAGATAATTTTTAATCCCCATCATATATAAGATAGTATGATCCTTCTTGCACAAAAGATTTACCACCTTGTTCCCTTTCCCATGGTGGTAATTTATTGAGCTTGAATAATACTTTATTATGTCTAAACATCTTCTCTAGAGATTTTTTAACTCATATATGTGAATATTTATTTCAAACTTTTATGATTGGAATATATATAAAACTTTTCTAAATAAACATAATGTTGTAATATATTTAAGGAAAAATTTACCAAATATATCTCCAAATCAAGAGTTGTGTAATTTTACTCATGAATCATAATATATCACGAGGAATAAGAAATCAAAAATCTCTTCTACATAACAAAACATCCCAATCCCTTTATGGATGAATCTATATATATTAAAAGCCCATCACCATTATAGTGTAATGTAAGAATAGGTTCACTAACTAAAATTCTCTTTAGTTCCATGAAATTTTTCTCAAATTCATATATATTGAATAATATGACACCCTTCCATGTTTACTTGGATACAGGATTAGATAGTCATGAGAAATTATCTACAAACTATTGATAATATACAGCTAAACCAATATTTCAACAGTTTCAACTCACAATTGTTGGTGTAGGACAACATTCAATAGCCACCTTCTTTGATGTATCTACTAGTATTCCATCTCTTGAGATTATTTGACCCAATAACTATAAGGCCCCAGCCTTAAACCATACTTAGTATTGAGTTAATACAAGATTACACATTGAGGATCTTTTCAGGTTTAGAGTTTTAGAGAATTAGATCATAAAACATGCATTACATTCCACATTCAAACAAAGTGGTTACATAAATGTTAGTATTCATTTTTCCCATCAACGGAGACATATTTAAAAATAAAACATGGATTATTTCTTGACACTTACTTGACACTAACATCATATCATGTACCATTCCCTTGACCTATGAAAAACATTTCAAAAACTTGGGATGAGCATAAAAAGCTCAGTAAGGGTTATAAAAAGTATGGAAAGGAAACATGAGTACATATATACATAAGAATTAAATTATACTTTACCCATAAAACATAAGCACTTTAACATACCTCATAAAATCATGAATAAATCATAGAAATCATAAGACATAAAGGTAACTTGAGGCATTCATAACATTCTTACATGGGGATTAACCCTCTTTGTTACGTTTGGAATACCCATCACAGTATATTCCCTAAATCTCTTCAGAGAAACCTTAACGTTTAACTCCTTCGCGTTACCCAATGCATTAGAGAGCTATATTGGGCTCACCCACCCTTAGTTTATCACGGAACCACCCGTCTTCATAAACAATGCCCAAGAACCATAAAATAATCATAGCACACAACTTAATCATAATGGAGGGATAACATTCGCACATTTCAATAACAATATAACATTTTAATATATTGAAATAATGACTCCATTCTAAAAACCATTTTCAAACCCATCTAAAACATTTAATAAAGAGATTTTCAAAGTGTCCCATGCCACATTGAAGGTTTTAACAATTTAAACAATTAATATCCATATAAATAAATCCTTGAAACCATTTTGAAAACATGGATATTAATTAGAAATATTTAAAATAATAAATCATTAAAACATTTAAAATGATATTTTAGTAAAAGGGTTTTTAACAAAATGAGAGACACTTGAATACAATAATTGAGGAATAACATTTAATCAGAACTTTATAATATAATGAGAATAAATGGATTCATGATATAATACTCCAAAGGATAGTATATAAACCATAGAAGAGTGAATTGGTGCATAACAATAATGAAGTCTCAATAGAAATGTAAAATGAGATAAAATCACTTATAAAGAAGGTATCTTTAAATTAAGGATAAATCATTCTCATAATTATGTGTGACAAATATAAATACACCCAATATAAGTTGATATTATGTTTAAAACAATAAAAGTTCCTTCAAAAATATTAAAATTATGACATATTCAATAACTACATGTTGAACCCAATGAAATTGAATTCGGGTTAAGAAGTTCCCTTGGTAAAATTCGACAGCCTAACGACGTCACTTTAAAATTTACAAAATTAGTTAATGAGATAGAAAATAATATCTCATAACTTGTACATAAAATTTACATCAATAAGTATATAGTAGAACATATCCCAACTTAAAAATATGTGAATTAAAAGACATAACGAAATAAGACTTTTAAAAAGAGGAGTGTGAAAGGTTCCCTTACCGTTTTGGGCATCCTTCGAAACGTACACCCCATGAAAAAAGGGTCATACAATGAAGATGTAAATACCCATAAATGAGATTATATTATACAAATAGTATAATAATGGGAAGTACATACACCACACAAAATGAAATAGTGTCAAATGTAGCATGAATCTCACGGGAATAAAAAGTGAGATAAAAATCCCCTTATGAAAATTCGGTAGCCTAACGACGCCACATAAAACATCCAAAAATGGATTGATGAGATAAAATAGGGTCTCTAATCACAAGAACATAAAAATTAAATCAAGAGGAATATAAAATAAAATCCACCAACATAAGAACATGGAGCATAAAAGAAATGACATAAAAGAGAGTACTTGAAAAGAAAGAGAGAGGTATGATCCCTTACCTCTGGTCCCACTTGACTCGATCGTTCATTAACCTCCTGAATAATAATTTTAAGTTAATTTATACTTTTTAAGAACCTTTTTCAAGTTCATTATTCCTTTTATATCACTTATTAACATTCTTTGAACACTATGTAATTATTTAATTTAATAATGGTCGTTTTGTAGATCATTGCTACTTGAGTCCAAAATAAACTCTTTAGAATTACAGGTTGTTCATGTGGTAAAATATATATTATATCCATAATTATATTAATTATGTAGATATCATATATATAATATATATCTATTATATACATGGGTTTATAATATTACATAACAATTAGAGGTAAGAAATGAAATGCACCCTTCATGGAGACGGTAAGCCATACGTACGCATGAACGCTACTTCCATTTATATTTCTTGTTAATGGAATTAAAACATAATGATACATAATAGTATTATAATTCCAGTATGTTATAATATATAATATCATTAAATATATACTTTAAACGTACCACATATGGTATTAACGAATCAAATCACTTTGAGGGGGTGGTAGTCTGCACTTCAAAAAATGAAGATATCACGTTTAACTATAATGGAAACCATAATGGTATGCAATAAATGAAAAAATACAGAATCTTAAGAAAAACATAAACATATTATATATCATATATAAATATAGTGACATCCTAATGGCCACCTTTGAGGGTGTCAATATAATATTGAACAGTCATCATTTTGTGAGGCAGAAATTCACCATCCACAGAAACAGTATGTTCTTTAACCATTAGATGTAGGTGAGTGTAAGTGTACCTCGAATCCTTCTTATACAAACATCCTAGTATATTTAAGATAATGTAGTTGTTACATAATAAATGAATAAAAAGAGTTTAGGGTGTTGGAGAAGAAAAATAATACAAAATAACACGAGTAAAGACATTACCTTAAAATCGGGTAATTCTCTTTGATTTGAGCTCAAAGGCTTCCTTGGGAAGACTTCTGCCCAAAGTGAGGCTTCTATGAGTAATATAGGGATTTAGGGAGACAAAATGAGCCAGGTTTTGCCGAGCCAAAGGCTTTAGATGTGTGGGTAAGGTGGTAGAGGTGGGGGTATTTTATAAGAGAAGAGGAGGGGCACTCTTGGAAAGGTATAAAATGTCACTTTATTTTCAAATGAGTTTCAGATTTTAAAGGTACCACATTGATGTATTTCAAGGATAAGGAGGTAAGAGTTCGAAATATACTCATCCAATAGGTATTTTACAAGTGTATGTTATAGTTTTAAAATTATAGTTTCATTTTATTTAAATATTTTATTAATGTGGTAATCGATACAACATCATGATGTCATAAATAATTTAATTTATTTAATGTCTAAAAATTAAAAAGAAAAATACTATGTTATAGGAAATATTTTTATCTTTCCAATAACTATTTATCATTCAATAGATCATTTATTTAGACAAAATAAAATTTTTTTTACTCAGTTGATACTTTCATTGTTATATTTAACTATCTTTAAAAAAAGAAGATAAAAAGACATTATCACACAAAATTGATTCCATGGGGTCCCAAATATTGGAACAAGGAATCCCATGGATGTAAATGTCACAACAAATAGTATTAGGACAAATTTTAGGGTTATTTGTTATTATTATGATATTATTTTATTATCCCTAACTACCCGATTACTAATTAATCAAGATAATAAAAGATAATTATCGTCGTTACTATTCATAATGTCCAAAAATAAAAGCGTATTGATTAAATAATTTGGAACTTATGATTCCAAATATGTAATCCATTTTACAAAATTTCAAACACATAAATTTTAATAGTTAATTTAAAAATAAGTCTCGTTGTCCACACAAATAGCGAGTTTTTTTGAAACAATATCTATAAAAAGTTTGGCATTAGTTTATTCCCAATTCCAAAGTGAAATTAATCCTAATGACCACCATTGGATTAAATGGTAAATATATATTCAAATTACACTTTAATACCAATTAAAAAGGTAATATAAAAATATAATTAAATTAGATGAAAAAGCAGTTTTGATGTAAAATGCAGTATTTTTCACTATTGGAAGGGAGCGCTAACCCTACGGCGATGGCGGCCGCAGCGAGGGCGATCCGCTAACCCTACGGCGATGGCGGCCGCCGTGGCCCCTTCCCCCATCAGGGGGGAGGGGCCTTCGTCTCCAACTCCTGCCTCAAGATTTGCGCGACCGCGAGGGAGGGACTGCTTTGGACCCTCGCCGGACGCGGGTTTCTTCCTCCCCGCAATCGACGTTGCTCCGAAGGTTCCTGGGTGCGTTTCTGGTCAGCCTATTGTCCCGGTCTCAGTGAAGGAATTCCATGAAGCTTCAGCTCTACTCTCCTCGGCGCTAATCGTGAGGTTTACGAAGCGGCGACCGCTGGTGGAGCACTTCGACAAAGCAATCAATGCGGAGTGGGGTTTGAAACACCGTGCACTTGTAAGTATACTGGGACCGCGTCAATTCCTTATTTTATTTGCGGATGAGGAAGATTTGGGAATGGCTTGGTCGCGAAAGAGGATTCCTTTCTATGGCCTCCAATTCCACTTACTGCGCTGGTCCTTCGAGGCGCACATGAACCGGGACTCGTCTCACGCGGCAATTTGGATTCAATTGCCTGGACTTCCTCTGCCATTTCAGAATATTGGATTATTGAGATCGATAGGCAACTCGATAGGGCGTTTTTTATGCAGCGATCAAAGAACAGCTTCCATGTCTCACCCCTTTTCGGCTAGAATATGCGTGGAAATGGACGTTGCAAAAGTGCCTCCGGAGATTGTCTGGATTGTTATTGAAGAAGAGTACAGGTACGCTCAATCAATAGTCTATGAAGCCTGGATCCCTTTCTGCTCCTTTTGCCACAAGCAGGGCCATGACGAACATGGCTGTCGAAGGAGACTCCGGGGTGGTGGAAGCTTTGATGTGCCAGATGTACCAGCAGGTGTTCCCTCGGAAGGAGAAGTGGTCACCATGGGTACCGTGGGGGACTTTGAGCCGATGGTCCAGGGGGCGCTGTCAGGGGAGGTGGATGCTCCATTGATAGGAGTACAGGCAGAAGTGAATGAATCTGGGGGAAAGGAGACCATATCAGGGGCTGTGGTGTCTACCCCTCTAGAGGTTTCTGGATTGGCCAACCGGGAGAATGACAAGCAGAATAATCTGAGCCTTGATGCTGCAACCAATATACAGGGCCGGGACATGAATGAGGAATGTAATCTCCAGTATATGGGCAGGGGACATGAGCTTCAGCAAGGCTTGGGTGAGCCTGAAATGCCAGAACAGAACAACTCAACAAGTCTGATTAAGGTGGGGGTGGATGAGGCTATTACTTGTTCCCCAAACCGTTTTGCTCTGCTGGAAAACCCGGATGCTGTAGTGGAGCATGCTGGGGAAGATGAGCCAATACCTTTTCATCAACAGAACGAAGGTGATACAACTAATTGTGGCATTTCCCTCGGAATGATGGCTAGCCAGCCTGGGGGTGGTGTGGCTGATTCGAAGGGAGTCATCAGGGCCGAACCAGATCAGGTGATTGAGGGGGCTCCAATTCAAAAGAATAGTATGTGCTGTAAAAAGAAGAAGGGGAAAAAAGATTACTCCTTGCTTCCCCCTCCATTTGAGACCCGCTCTGTGAAGAAACTACCGGTGACAATGCCCAATGGGGTGAATCAGGCTTTAAGCAAGCGGAACATAGATGAAATGGACATCTCTACGGGGAAGATGGGGACTAGAAAGGAACCCATCCTTAGTTCCGAGGAGGATATGGTCGAGGAGTTCCTGTATGTGGACATTCCACAGGAAGAGGCTGACATGATGGGAAGGGCGGTAAGAGTGGAAGTCGATCACGAACAGGCAAAGTGGATTGACAAGCAAGACTTGATATTAATGAGAGGCTTCAATGACAAGAAAATCAGCAAAGAGGAATATATCTGCACTTGGGACAAAATGGCGAACTATTTGGAAGATGTTATTGGAGAAGATCCTGGGGCTAAGGTATGGATAATGCACTGGAATCTCTACAGGGAAGAAAGCAATAATAGGCTAAGGTTGTGTTTTGGTAACATTTCCTTTTCTTTTGAGGCTTCACCCCCGGTTTGACTTGGGAAGTGCAGTCGAGGCTTCCTCATCGGGCTAGAGCACTCTACCTTTCCTTGGAGGGTCATTCGGGACATGGCTGATTCGGAGGGATGGCAACATCGGGAGGGACCATGCTTGCATGGGATCGTCGAGTGGCCATCTTAGGGATGGTGGTGTTGTTGTTGCTGGTATGTGGTAGTTTCTGCTCTTTCTGGTGTTTTTCTGGGTTTGTTTGGCTGCTTTGTTGAACTTTTGGTTTCTCACTTTTCCCACAAAAGTGTTTTCTTAATAAAAAAAATAATTGTCAGGCAGTATTTTTCACTATTAATTAAAAAAATGAACATTGTCAGGAAAATAGCAAAAATTTATCCAATGTAAATTTAAATGTCCCAATCATAAAGATAATGTTCATTTTGACAAGTAGATCTTATAAAATTCTCAAAATTAAGATTTAAAAAAGGTTCTTCATCAAAAGGCGGTAAAACATTCTTTTAAAAATATTAGAGTATTTATTCTTAAAATTGGATTCATTTGGATTTTAAGCCTCTGAAATGTATTGGATAAATGTAAAAATATTTAACAAACATATGTACCCATTTTGTAGTTATTCCTATTCATTCCCTCCATTTTAACAGCTAGGTAATAAATATTATAATGTTATTATATTATTAGTGTGCAACGTAAGATTTCAAAGAAACTCGTTGTTGTGTATTGGGTACGCCATAGAGGATAACATTCCATTTAAAGTAATATTGAAATTTATTCACAAATATTGATAATCTTTAGAATTTAATTTTATTTATTTACCTAGGATGTTACATCCTTACACCTTTTTGGGAATTGCGTCCTCTAAATTTTGAAATTGGGCTTGGAATCTTCATTGAATGTCCCACATCAGAACAAGAGTTAGTAAAAATATCACATTAAAAGAAAGGGAGAGAAGTAAAAAGGTCACCTCAGTTAAACAATACTAGGATTACAAGTATTAAAATATGAATATGGAGGAGAAAACAAAGGTTCATGTTCTGATGTAGAGTGATAGTAAACATGTCTAGGAGAAAGTTAACCTCAAGAAAATCACAAACTTGTGATGGGTAAAACGGTATTCGATTCCCCAATAGGAAAAGATTACAGACACCATTTTTTTATGTTACTTTTCATTGAGGAATTTATTTTTGATCTTAAATAAATCATAATGAAACATACTTACTTGTCACATAGACTTTCCACTTTTACTAGATTCCTTAATCAAACTCATATTTTCTCCAAATGACGAGTATTTAGGAATTATTGTTCGCATTAAGAGTACTATAATAAACATATTGAAAATCCCATAATCCACAAAAGAGAACTATATATTTCCCATGTCTTTAGATCTCAACCAAAACCAAACCAAAAAGTTTAGTACGAGATCAGATAATAACGAAAAAGGTAAATTTTTTTACAAAAAGAAAAACTACTCCTAATCTCCAAAATTTGTCAAAAAAACCCAAAGTTCAAAAAATACCATTCAATAATCTTCTATACATAAAATTATACAATGTAAAACAAACTTATATTGAAACCAAAATCTCTGAAGGATTTAATCACATAGTCTCCTAAGATAAATTTTAACATTTTTTTCTAAAATAACATCAGTTACACTTACAGTTTCATACTAAAAAGTAATTAACCTAATCACATATCCTCCATGATAGGCTAATAATTTCCATTGATAACCAAAAATAAACTTACTCTTAATTCATAAAATCATATAACTAAAAAGAATCATTCAAACTTACCAGGGATTTCATGTAGTCCAGTGGTAGGTGATAAATACCAGTTGCACTTTTGTTGTGGGTTCGATTCTTGCAGTTTCGTCCGACGCGACGGGTTGTCACATGGTCTAGGTGTTGTCCTTTTTCCAAAACTATATAATTCTTAAAACATCCACCCAAAAAGAGATAAAATCTTCAAAAAATATAACCATAAAAAATTTTAACCACAAAGGTTATATAATAACTTCCATTTTGCAACCCAAAATTTATTAACCAGTAATTCCCCGAAATTTAAGGATCATATAATAACAAATGGTTCTTTATAACTATATACACAAAATAAAGGATAATTATTCCTTGAATAAAATTTTCATATATAAAACATCTGGGTTACTATAAAAGGTCTTCTAATGTAACCACATCATCAAAAGATACCTAATACATATAAGAATTTCACCATCCGAAAATCTACCATAACTCTTGAATCCCTTATATGATGACTTCTTACTCATTCAACAATATTTATGATCCACTTGACATTCCTTTCAAATTATTCTGAAATACTTCCTTCCAACAAACAAAATCATGAATCATATCTTAAGATTCCAATAATAGGAAAAAATATGTTATGAAATAATCCATACCTTTCATTCTTCATTATGTCAGTTTCTTCATCCTCAATCGGAATGGCATTAGGTATTGGTAAATGAATATTTGTATGATCAGGGTGACCCCATTCTTGAAACCTCTTCGTAGGATATGTGTTTGCATAATCACCATGTACACCACATTTAAAACATTCAACTGGTCCTTCAGAAAGAACTTCTTTCCCTTTCCTAGAGTCAAATAGATACTTCCTTTTTCTATGGCATATTCATTCTTTATAACCTTCATTTCCACATCTATAGAATCTTTCCGTCCCTTTGAAAAAAAAATTTGTGTGTTTCTTTCCACATATTTGACACATAGGTTTTTGAACATACTTACCTTTATGATTATTACCTGAACATCTATAGGGATTTGTTTCTCACATATACGGTGCCTTATAAAAATCACTAAGGTTCAGGTGGTCAATCATGACTTCAAATAGTTGGTTTAGGATAACCACAAGAGTTCTCATTTCATCTCCCATATCATTCAGTGGTTCTCTCATAAAAGTGTCACAATTTTCATTAAATCCATTATTACTTTGGTTCCTGCTAGATCCATCCATTTACTATAACCCAAAAGGTCAGTGTGAGTATATTAGTAAAATCATCAAATAATAATGACGAAAATAAAAATCAAGATATACTTATCAAATTTATCTCAAACTCAATCTAACTTTCAAAAAAAACAATGACTCCATCTAATATACTAAACATTGTGATTATACACAACTTGTAACTTTTTCTTAAACAACACTCAAAACTCTAAAGTTATATAAACTGACCATTGATACCAACTATAAGGCCCCAACCTTAAACATTACTTAATATTAAGTTATTACAAGATTACACATTGAGGATCTTTTCAGGTTTAGTGTTTTAGAGAATTAGATCATAAAACATGCATTACATTTCACATTTAAACAAAGTGGTAACATAAAAAAGAGTATTCATTTTTTCCACCAATGGGAATATATTTAAAAATAAAACATGGATTCTTTCTTGACACTTCCTTGACACTATCATCATATCATGTACCATTCCCTTAACCTATGAAAAACATTTAAAAAACTTGGGATGAGCATAAAAATCTCATTAAGGGTTATAAAAAGTATGGAAAGGAATCATGAGTACATATATACATAATAATGGAATCATACTTTACCCATAAATCATAAGCACTTTAACATATCTCATAATATCATGAATAAATCATATAAATCATAAGACATAAAGGTAAATTGATGCATTCATAACAATCTTACGTAGGGAGTAACCCTCTTGGTTACGTTTGGAATACCCATCACAGTATATTCCCTAAATCTCTTCGGAGAATCCTTAACGTTTAACTCCATCGCGTTACCCAATGCATTGGAGAGCTATATCGGGCTCACCCGCCCTTAGTTTATCACGAAACCACCCGTCTTCATAAAAAATTCCCATGAACCATAACATAATCATAGAACATAACTTAATCATAAAGGAAATATAACATTACCACATTGCAATAACAATAGAAAATTTTAATATATTGAAATAATTACTCCATTCTAAAAACCATTTTCAAAACCATTTGAAACATTTAATAAAGAGATTTTCAAACTGTCCCATACAACTATGAAGCTTTTAAAAATTTAAACCACTAATATCCATATAAATAAATACTTGAAACCATTTTTAAAACATGGATATTGATGAGAAATATTTATAAGAATAAATCATTAAAACATTTAAAAAGATATTTTCGTAAAAGTGTTTTTAACAAAATGAGAGACACTTGAATACAATAATTGAGGAATAAAATTTAATCATAACTTTATTATATTATGAGAATAAAGGGATTCATGATATAATATTCCAATGGACAGTATATACACCATATAATAGTGAATTGGTTCATAACAACAATGAAGTCTCAATAGAAATGTAAAATGAGATAAAATCTCATATAAAGAAGGTATCCTTAAATTACGGATAAATCAATCTCATAATTATGTAGGAAAAATATAAATTCACACAATATAAGTGGATATTAAGTGTAAAACAATAAAATTTCATTCAAACATATTCAAATGATGACATATTGAATAACTACATGTTGAACCCAAAGAAATTGAAATTTGGTTAAGAAGTTCTCTTGGTAAAATTCGATAGCCCAACGACGTCACTTTAGAATTCAAAAAATTAGTTGATGGGAGAGAAAATGGAATATCATCACTTGGAAATAAAATTTAAATCAATAAGGATATAGTAGAAAATTTCCAAACATAAAAAGATGTAAATTAAAAGACATAATGAAATAAGTCTTTTAAAAAGTGGAGTGTGAAAGGTTCCCTTACCGATTTGGGCAACCTTCGAAACGTACACCCCATGGAATAAGGGTCATACAATGAAGATGTAAATACCCATAAATGAGATTATATTATAAAAATATAATAATAATGGGTAGTACATACACCACACAAAAGGAAATACTGTCAATTCTAGCATGAATCTCACAGGAATAAAAAGTGAGATGAAAATCCCCTTATGAAAATTTGGCTGCCTAACAGCACCACATAAAACATCCAAAAATGGATTGATGAGATAAAATAGGGTCTCTAATCACATGAACATAAAAATTACAGAAATAGGAATACAAAATAAAATCCTCCAACATAAGAACATGGAGCATAAAAGAAATGACATAAAAGAGAGTACTTGAAAAGAAAGAGAGAGGTTGGATCCCTTACCTCAAGTCCGACTTGACTCGATCGTTATTTAACCTCCTGAATAATAAACTTGAGTTAATATATACTTTAATAAGAACCATTTTAGATTTCATTATTCCTTTTATGTTACTTATTACCATTCTATGAACACTATGTAATTATTTAAGTTAATAATGGTCGTTTTGTAGACCATTGCTACCTGAGTCAAAAATAAACTCTTTATAATTACAAGTTGTTCATGTGGTAAAATATATATTATATACAGAATTATATTCATCATTTAGATATCATATATATAATATATATCCATTATATACAAGCATTTATAATATTACATAACATTTAGAGGTATGATATGAAATTCACCGTTCATGGAGACAGTAAGCCTTACGTACGCATGAACACTACATCCATTTCTATTTATTTTTTAATTGAATTAAAACATAATGATACATAATAGTATTATAATTATATTTTTGTATAATATATAATATAATTAAATCTATCCTTTATACATAACACATATGGTATTAACGAATCAAATCACTTTGAGGGGGCGGTAGTCCGCACATCCTAAAATAAAGATATCACGTTTAACCATAATGGAAACCATAAAGGTATTCCATAAATGAAAAAACACAGAATCATAAGTAAAAAATAAACATATTATATATCATATATAAATATAGTTACATCCTAATTGCCACCTTTGAGGGTGTTAAAAGAATATTGAACAATCATCATTTCGTGAGGCAGAAATTCACCATCCACAGAAACAGGATGTTCTTTAACAATTAGATGTAGTTGTGTGTATGTGTAGCTCGAATACATCTTATAAAAACATCCTAGTATATTTAAGATACTTTTTTGTTTACAAAATAAATGAATAAAAAGATTTTATGTGGTTGGAGAAGAAAAATAAAATAAAATAACACAAGTGAAGACATTACCTTAAAATCGGGTAACTCTATTTGATTTGAGCTCAAAGGCTTCCTTGGGTATACTTCTGCCAAAAGTGAGGAATATATGAGTAAGAGAGGTATTTGGAGAGAGAAAATTCGTAGGGGTTGGATGAGTCAATGGCTTGAGAGGTGTGGGTAAGGTGGTAGAGTTGGGGGCCTTTTATAAGAGGAGAGGAGGGGCACTCTTGGAAAGGTATAAAATGGTACTTTATTTTCAAATGAGTTTCAGATTTTAAAGGTCCCACATTGATGTATTTATAGGATAAGGTGTTAAGGGTTATAAATATACTCATCCAATATGTATTTTACAAGTGTAAGTTATAGTTTTACCAGTATCTTTTAATTTTATTTAAATCCTTTATTAATGAGGTAATCGCTGCATCATCATGATTTCATAAATATTTTAATTTATTTTATGTATAAAATTAAGAAAAAATACTATGATGTAGGAAATACTTTTAGCATTAAAATTACTATTTATATTCCAATATATCATTTATTTAGACAAAATTAAAAATGTTTTACTCAGGTGATACATTCTTTGTTATATTTAATTTTCATTAAAAAAAGATAAAAAGTCATTATCACACAAAAGTGATTCCATGGGGTCCCAAAGTTTGGCACAAGGCATCCCATGGTCTTCCATGAAACAACCAGTAGTATTAGGAAACATGTTGGGGTCATTTTTTATTATTATGATATTATTTTATTATCCTTAACTACCAGATTACTAATTAATCAAGATAATTAAAGATAATTACCGTCATTACTATTCATAATGTCCAAAAACAAAAGAGTCTTGATTACATAATTTGGACCTTCTGATTCCAAATATGTAATAAATTTTACCAAATTCCAAGAACAGAAATTTCTATAATTAATTTAAAAATAATTCCCGTTGTCAAACAAATAGCGGGTTTTTTTGAAACAATATCTATGAAAGGTTTGGCATTAATTTATGCCCAATTCCAAAGTGAAATTAATCATAATGACAACCATTGGATTAAATGGTAAAAATTTAATCAAATTACACTTTAAGACAAATTAAAATGATAATCTAACCATATAATTAAACTAGATGAAAAAGAAGTTTTGATGTAAAATGCAGTATTTTTCACTATTCATTAAAAAAAATGAACGTTGTCAGAAAAATACCAAAAATTTATCCAATTTAAACTTCAATGTCCCAATCATAAATAATTTGTTTATTTTGACAAATAGATCTTATAAAACATTCAAAAGTTATATTTAAAAAAGGTTCTCCATCAAAAGGTGGTAAAACAATCTTTTAAAAATATTAGAGTATTTATTCTTAAAATTGGATTCATTTGGATTTTCAGCCTCTAACATTTATTGGATAAATGTATAAATATTTAACAAAAATAATTAATCATTTTTTAGTTATTTATGTTCATTCCCTCCATTACAATGGTTAGAAATTAACTATTATAATATTATTATATTATTAGTGTGCAACGTAAGATTTCAAAGAAACTCATTGTTGCGTATTGGGTACGCCATCGAGCATATCATTCCCTTTAAAGTAATATTAATATTTATTCACAAATATTGATAATCCTTAGAATGTAATATTATTTATTTACCTCTGATGCTACAATAATGAATCCTTTTGCATCCAAAATTCATATTTTTTTAATTTTGCGTAAAAATTATCATTCCATAGTTTATTTAGTACAATTATAAAGTAATAATCATGATCCTCCTCCTTTCTCTTTGAATATATAATAATTTCATCCATAATGACTACCCGGAACTTGTTAATGTAATCTCTAAAGACACTATTCTTCAAATCCATGAAGATAACAATAGAATTTGTATAACTACAAAGATCACAAAGTATCCATGGGGTTCATACATTATATAGAATATCATATTTGGTATATCCCCCTTATTGACCCCGAATTGATTATATCATAAATGAATGTTAATGGCGAAAAAGTACTGAGCTACACACAATTGATCAAACTAGTCATCAATATGGGTAAGAGGATACATATTATTGAATTTAATCCTTTTTAACATCAAATATCAACACAGAGCTACATTGATCCATATTTTATTTTCAAAAGTCAAATGGTTCACCCCAAGGTGACATACATTGATGAATGGTTCCCTTATCAAGGTTTTCTTGGATTTTCTTCTTCATTCCTTATAAATCAATCGAGTCCATTCTATAAGGATTATTTTAAATTGGTGTGGAAATAAGTCTAAGTTATATTGATAAATCAACAACATGTTTTAGTGGTATGATAAGAAAATATTTAAGAAACACATCCCTAAATTCATAAACAATAGGAATATCATCAATGTTAATTTTCTCCCCAACCATTTGAGATAAAAAACCCATTTTGAATTTAAATTAACTCCCATAATTTAGATGAAATATCAATATGATATTCATTATTATTGTCACATTGATGGATTATCATATGAGTGGTTGAAATATCAAATGCCACTTCCCTTTCTCAATTATCTATATGGGATTTTGGTAAACAAATCCCATTCAAGACTAAGATGTCAAAAAATTCAACCAATAGAATATTTCTATGATTTTTAGGAAGAAAATTCCCACAAACATCAACCTGAGAGGAATAATAATCCTAGGATTAAATAATTGTACCATTAGTGGTTTTCAATACTAATTCCATATCTAATTATTTAGATGGAATCTTAACACCCTTAAAAAATTCATGGAATATCAATGTGTGGGTAGATCCAGCATCAAATATGACATTAGGCATTACGAAGTGGATGATAATTGTAGTATTCATCCCATAATTGTCAGAGCCCTCATCAGAAATAGAACTGTAATTATATTTTTCCTTGTCCCTTGTCATAATAGGTTGTTGATGTCGATCATCGTCAGTAACCATTGGGTTTCGATACTCATTATCATAATGTATATTCACCATAGACATGTATAATTGAAGTAGGGTAGGTTCATAATTATCATCACTCTATGCATTATCATTTTGATCTATCTTCTTCCAATCATTTCAATAATCAATTTCTTGGTGACTAGACTTTATACACATAGAACATTTACTATACTCCTTAAGGTAATTTCCACCATATTTATTCCATCATTTGTAGCCTAATCGAAAACTCATCTTCTTTTATCTTTTTTAGTGTTTATTATGAACTACATATTCCTTTTTTTGTTAAAATCCTATGATTGATATGTGAATCCAACCTCCTTTTAAACCTTGATTTCGTAGCACAAAATCTATCCATACCTAATAAAGTATCATATGACCAATGCTATTTTGAGACTAGGATTTAATCTATTGATGAACCAATAAATTTTTCTTTCGGGTAGGATATTAATTTTGGAATAACACCTTGCAAGTCTCAAGATGTCATCCTCAAAGGTTCCAAGAGATTCATAATCCATTTTCTTAAAATCAATGAAATCATTCTATATCACGGTATGAATAATCTGTGGAAATTAACTATTGAAAAATAAGTTATTTAAATCATCCCAATACATGGATTCAATCTCATTTAGAAGTCTTTTATTCTTTATTTGAGTACCCCACTAGTCTACATCACCTTAAAAATGATAAACAACCTAAATAACATTTTTATGATCCAAGAACAATAGAATAAAGAATATATTTTTCATAGAACTGATCCATTGTTCAGAAACAATTGGATAAAAAGAAAATCTAAAAGAATGTTGATGTTTCCATTTGAAGAGCACAACATAATGTTGTTCCATTCTATTATCATTTGGTAGTCCACCGTGATTCATAGATTGATATAGCTATGTGAGTATATTGATTGGGTTTTGAATTCAATATCCCATAGCATTCAGTTTCATAGGAGGAAAATCATTGAATTATCCTTTGAAATTACCATTAACAATGTTCCTTTGGGTTTAATCCATTTCTTGAAACATAAGCCATTAAGTAAGATAATTTTATCATAATGAGGATTAACATAATCATTAAAATATAATTATATGGTTTCTGTATTATAAAAATGTCATTAATCTATGACAACATATGTTTATCCCAGATTATTCATAGGCATATTCTATTTAAATCCTTCATGATATTTCATGATGTGTTTTTTAATTACCATATTCTGTCCTCCTAGAGTGTCAAATCAGGTGTACAACAAGCCCCATTTTCATCTACATGATTTCCCCGATTAGGGCATGTAATATATTGTAGGAGTTTCTACCCCTAGGTGCATATGCTCCATATCCATAGCCACATGTAATATTCTGATTGGAATATATTTCTAAGAAACCAATCATTGAATCCTTTATTAAAATTCCAGGACATTTTGGTGTACATTTCCCAATCCTTAGAGTTATCCTTAAAAACTTATTTAGGATTATCATTTTGGATTTCTCATCAGAGCTTCCAAATGATAACTAATCCTTTTCAACGATACCAAATATAGTGATCCCAATATTTCATACATTAAAATTATATATCTTTTGATGAATAATTAAATTATTATACAAAAAAGAACCTAAATACTTTACTACTATAGTGACTTTAGATACATGGAATCATAAATACTAGTGCATAAATGAGCAACATCATCACCCACTAGTTTCTGATGGACTAGAACACTTATTAGAAACATCAAACATACTACATATCTTCATAACCTTGGGGAAGGAAGAAAAAAAATTGGGTGATATCAGATGCTTAGTAATTTTACAAAATTGAGATACATAAGTATAATTATTAGTGTAAGGGTATGCGAGCATGATCATGAGAATAGAAGGTCATACTCTGCGTATCATTGTTCATAAACATGACACATGAAATAAATTTTTTCTGTTCATAGCATATTAATCATATAGAAATAATGACCATAATACATAGAGGAATAACATAAGAATAAGTCATTAAATTTTGGAAGTATCATAATCAAATATAATTATTTCCATTGTAGAAAAGGCATTGCTATCGAGGTCATCTTTGAGGAAAATGTTTGTTACTAAATAGAGATCACTCCATTTTCCATCCCCATTTTTAAAAATTGAATTCAATCCTTGTTCCAGACCAATAATACTAAATTGATTTCATTTCTAATTCCACCAATTCCCATCTCCTGATATATAATTCATTATCCGATTAATTGGAGGAAGATATAGGTCCCACCAATATCATAATGAAATCATACATACAGGTGTTAGAAGATCATAAATAATAATATCCAAATCCATGAAAAGAAATGGGTTTCATAGAAATGTAATCATATATTATACTTTTTAAAAATATATGTTTCATAATCATTTTATTAATGAATAGGCAATGAAAGGAAGCATATTTCAAGAGCATATAACCGGTGGAAGATAAACTAGTTTCATAAACTTCATGCCATCAAAATATAATCTGTTAAGAGAAATAATATGAATGGATGCTTTGAATAATTTACCTAGAAAGTAATGATTAAAAAATAGGGGTTATCTTATATTATAAATAATTTCTGAATATATTTCAAAATCATTTCTTGAGTAAAATATTCTTCATGTATTGAAAAATGGTTTTAAAAACAAAAAAACATTTAAAAAACATTTATATTTGAAAAAATATATCTAAATATTTTAAAAACATTATAAATATTTAAAAAAAATTCCTTTAAAATTATCTTCAGGGATCATTTCAAAACATTTTTGAAAAAAAATTTGAAAAATTTATTTTTCAATAAAACATATTTCCATCCAAACATGGAAACACAATTATAATTTTATTAAAAAAATTTATTAATTATATTAAGTTACAAAGAGTTTAAAATGGATTTAATACATAGAGATAACATGAATAAACATATTATAAGGAAAATCATGATTTTTATTGAGATATGGATCATCTGACTCCCATAAAGGAAGCATAATCGTAAAAAATCTCTATAAATAATGAGATTGTTTCAATAAAAAACACCACATAGAAACATGGGATAATACTCTCCATGAAAGATAATAAAATTTAAAGATGATAAAAATATAATGAAAATTAATAATATTCCCAATATAATATGTCAACTGGATGTATACAGACCCCGAAAAAGAATATATGTGCATACTAAATTATGTGTCTCAAAAAAGGAAGGTAGAGACAAAATTGTCTTACCGATTTGGTTTCTTTTGAAAAATTTATCCCACAAAATAAATATCATAGAATAGATATTTAAATACCAATAAATTTAATTCTATGAATCTATGATTACATAAATGAGAAATATACACACCACACAAATGGAATGGGTGGTGAATAAATAATTTTTCTCACATAAATAAAAATAGAGACGAAATACCCTTACCTAGTGTCTTGACTCTCATCGTACTCATACAGATGCCATGTATAATAAATATATGTTTATTAAAAATATTTCACAGAAAAAAAATTATTATATATTATACCTTATATTTTTTATTAAGACATTATATTATGCACATGTTATGAGTTCTATGATAAGTTTTCCATTGGGTAATACCCACATTGTTCTTTGCATGTGTATTAATTTGTTATACCTTTTCCTTAGTCTTATAATACCATTTCATGAATGTAATCCATGATTTAAATATCATCTATATTCAGTATATCTATGATATAATTATATATATAATATATATGTATGAAATGGAATACACTATTAGCGGTGGCGATAATTCATATGTATGCATGAATGTTGTTTCCATTTTTATTTCCATATTGGAAGAGAGAAACGAAATTAAATATATGTATATAGATATATATTATAATTAAATTATCATAAATATTTAATATATATCATATATTTTCAATAAAATATCTTTAATACACTTAATGTCATGTGTGAATGAATCTGTTCTCCTTAAGGGGTGGTATTCCAAGCTTACTCAAATGAAATTATCTTATTCGTAGTAATTGGAATGTATAAGGATATGTGTTTTAAAATGATTATAGAATCATACAGAAATAATAAATTTAATATAAAACATATATAAACATAGTTTACATCGTAATTTTGATCATGATATGTGGTAAAGGATGAATGATCCCTCGTCGGTATGTGAGGTGATAGTTCACCATACACGTAAACATTGTGTTGGTTACTCATTAGACAGATGTGTGTGTTTGTATAGGTTAAAACCTTAACTGAAAAACATATCATTATTTTTAGGAGTTATTATATGAACACATAATAAGTATATTTTTGGATGTATAGACGAAAATGAAAGGCAATTGATTATTAGAAAGCGTTACCTTCTAAATCTGGTAATTAATTTTGTTTTTCACTAAAGGGATTCCATGGATTTCATTTTTCCAAAGGGGAGGCTTCTATGTAGATGACTGGAATGTTTCGGAATTTACTAGTAAGATCATGGCAGAACATATTTGGTTTTATAGGTGTATGGAATTGGGAGGAGGGGAGGCTTTTTTATATAGGAGGATGAGGTTCACTATTGTAAAAATTTAAAGAGAGAATCAACCAACATTTTTTATTTTAAATGTTGATCCAATAATAGAAAATCGTAAATAAAAGTGATTATTATGTCTATATATGGATATGAAAAGGCTCTTTTACAATTTTATAGGTCATTTTTTATCTTAAATTCAAGGTTTAGTCCTTTTTTGAGTAATTCATTATCTTATTCATTGTAATTAACTATAATAAAATTCACTAATTATTTTTTCAAAAACGAATTGTAACTTATTGTAAGTTATAAATTATTTTTAATACAAATATTTAATCTATTTTTAAAAATTATAATCATATAAGTGGTATAAATTAATTGATATTTAATCCCATAGTTGGGTCGACGATGAAGAATTTTCACGTAAAAATGTTCAAATGTTTTCTTAAATTTTATAATCAATTTCGATGTTAAATTTATTCCAATGATCCAAATTAAGTTAATTGATAGAAATAGGATCTAATTAATCTTTAAAATAAATTTCTATTTATTTTACCCTTATGAATAAATTAGATGAAAAAGTACATTGAATTAAAATTCAATATTTATCACTATTCATCACAAAATGTTCTTTCTCAGAAAAAATATCAAAAATTCAACCTAATATAATTTAGACATTATATATTAAAAAATTATTTTTAATTTATAAAATTAAATTTCTAAATTTATCTAAAATTAGATTCATTATTTTTCATAGAAGGACATTTAAAGTAGTTCATTTGAGAAAATATTATTTTAAAACATATAAGGACTTTACCCAAAATTATATCCCTCATTATCAATATGTTTTATTTACATTAAAACAACATAAATAATATTTAAAAATTATTTATGACTATTTTTTTAATAATTTTTATGTTTTGGTTATAATTATCTCTTTAATTAATTCCCACACTAAAATAATGTTTCATAGATACTCATTGTTGCATGTAACGTATGCCAAGTCAATGTTCCATGTAACATAAATTGATTTGGTTCTATGTGAAAGATATTTCTCACATATTAAACTGAAATTAATAAATAAAAATTAATTTATTTGAGAGAATAAAGATCAATAAAAATTTGTGTTGTTACAACGATTCTGAAAATTACAACACTATAGAAGGCATAAAAAAATTAAATTTTATCTTCTTAATATATAAAATACATATTCTGTCTAAATTTGTTTTTCTATATAGTAACATGGGGTTATATTTCTTAATAATATTTATAATTTCTAATCATACCAAATAATATTCATTCGATGAACCAATCAATATTGAAGAATAATTATAATATAAGTATAACGTTACATTGATGGATGAAGAGATTATCTGAATTGAGATTTATAACACATGGATAGTGGTTTCATGACCAAAATATTAAATTATAATTTGGTAAAATTGGGGTTTTCTTATAATTATATTTAATAATGTTAATGATAAAAATAATAAATATTGTCTTATTCATAAAATTAATTAAAAAATGGAGGTTCTTGATATTGATAATACATCATCTCGTTTCATAAGGCCTAAGACAATTTAATTAATTATAATGATATTTTCTCATCATATCTATATTTTTTACAATGTATGTCATGTGTACATTGATTAATGCTTAATTTTATATATATTTTTACACTGATCAACTAGAATGTTCTATCCTAGACAGATCTTGTTCTTGAGTGTGAAAGATGAAGGGGGAATTATATGTCCTTAAAAAGTACCCCGAGAACATTATCAAATACTAGGTTGTAACTAATTTAGTATATGATTCAATGAAGGAAATATAGATACAAAATATTATTTCAAGTGAGAAAATTAAAACTAAAGCATTTGGATTATTTTTTGGATTACATTATTTGTTCAAATTATATATAATAAATATTATAGAAATTTGGCACCCCAATGAGGATAATATTTAATTTTTAAATTATGGTTTGTTGAATTTATTTTTGGGTCTACAAGTCACAGGTATTATAGGATACAAATTTATCTTACAATAAAACTATGATACAAAGTTTTATTGAAATATTAGTGTTGTGGAATCAAAATAATTTTCCACTGATAAAGCACATGAGACATTTTCCCCATGATTTAGAGGGATTAAGTGTGAATCAAATTTATTCTAGAAGATTCATTGGTTATTTAATCTATTTAATGTTGTAATAATGAAATATTATGGTTATTATTAATATATAGTAATGATTCTAATGTAACTCAATGGTTTCAAATCTTATAGTGTTTGAATAGATAATAATCAATAAAAATGGAACATATGATTATGGATTGATGAATGATAAGGGTACATACTTTTAGAAATATATATATATATATCAAAATCAATGGGTTTTGAGATATGAATGATATATATTCTAGCAATTATGTTTATTCAATTATTATATATTGATTTGTGTGATGCGGTATGAAGAAGAAAATCCATAACACACATTTCTCAATGAAAGATGATTACATTTAGGAATCAAAATCCTCATGTATAATCATGTTAATTTATTAATATCTTTAAAATATGATGCTTTATGTATTATACCCATTGGTGATTGATCCTGATAATCAATGTTAAATAAACATTCCAAATCATATTGGGAATCATTAAATATTAAAGCATGTTGACATCAATTACCACTTCATCAAAGAAAATGTATAGTGTGGTGAGATTTCAAAAGAATATGTTTCAATAAAAGATAAAGTCAATTATAGATTTATAAATTCAATTTCAAATGATAATATCTGGTACATTCTACTATAGATGTGAGTTCATTCATTCCCAAAATCCTAATTTTTTTTTCTTCATTGATTTTTTCTTTTCATTTGTTTTGAATTAATATAAAAAGAATAATATTAAAAATGGATCCTTTCATGAAAATATATAAATAATCATATATAATTTTAATTTTTCATAAATGTGAATCTTGTGGTGTTGTTAGTTAAAAGTTTTAAAATATTTCATGTGTTGATTCACATTTTCTCAATAAATTAAATGGGGTGAACGAAGATCCATTTAGAAGATTGGGAGATAATACTTGTGATGTAAATTGAAGAAGGGGGAGATGAGTTGATCTTCAATGAAAATGGTGAACATGGAATTGATATTATAATTATTTTCATAGAATTATAATAAATTCCATTATATAATATGGTTTGTTTAGATAACCATCATATTATAAGCAAGCTACGAATTGTGTCTTGAGGCAATTAATTATGGACTTGATAATGTTTTCACATTATATATCTAAGAAAAATGATATTTTATGTGTAATAATATAATTGTAGTTCAGTGGGGATAAATATTAATTATTATAATGATATTATATTATAAATTAGAATAAAACGGTTTGAATGAGAAAAATCTGGTTGTATAATCCTTGGGTTAATCTCAAAAAAATTAATTTATCAGATGTGAGAATGTAGGAAAAATGATTTATCATTATATAGGAATTTATTTTTGTTACATGAGATTGATTATGAAATATTCCTAGAGACACACAATGGTGAAGTTATTGGGAGAGCGATTTAATATTAAATATTATGTTTGTGCAACCAGGTTATTCTAGATTGAGAACAATAATGTTTCAGATGGAATCGTTTCATAATGAGTGGTCATGTGAGACATAGATTGAGTAATCTACTGCATAAAGACCAACCTGAGAGAAATATGTGTGAATGTTTTGTAAAATCTATTTGGTTTGTGTCGTGAGACAATGGTTCATTTTTTACTGTATAATGATTTGATGATGACCACACCATAATAAGAAAACCCAGGAAGTAATTAGTTTAGAGATTAAATTTTAGTGGGTTAGTGGTACCAGAATCCACCCAATCAAACAAAAACCTAACAATCCTAATGTAAGGAAATGTTGTAGTTAGTGGTATTTAAAATAACTTTGGGAATAATAACAATTGATAATATAGCCTTTGTAAAGTGTCTATTGTTATTGGTATATAATGGGTTATGATAAAGTCCATTTAACATAGACAAATGAAGTGATAGCCTTAACTAGTAGGAAATGTCTTATGAAGTACATTTATTATATATTTTCATAGAGATAGAATCTCTATACTTTCCCTTAACAATAAATATGTTGATATTAAACAATTAAATCATGAATGAAACTGTTTATAAGATAGGTTCAAGATCATCAGTATCATGGCCCAAGGCATATTCACTGAACCGCCCTAAAAAAATCTCACTATCACACATCATATCAATATAAAATTAATTTGTGTAACAAATAATTATCTATCAAGAACCTACCATTATTAATTTTTATAATTTGATTCAATAAAATAAAGATTATATTTATTTATTTTTTATATTGTTATATCAATTGAATAACAATGTTGATAAAATTTTATTTAGATATGATGAAACACAAATTATTTTTTTTGGATATGCATAGTTACATTCAATACACTATTTTGGATAACATTAAGAACTATAGAAATAAATTATATTTTAATTAAATAATTTTTTTAAATAATTATTTTTATTTTTATATGATAATAGAATTTTATGAAGTCAAATTCAATTTTTATGTGTTGGAAAAAGAATTTTGTCGAAAAAACAAGTATATTTCAATAAATATGAATTTTTATTTAAAATTATATTATAATATTATTATGATTATGGTTATAAAATAATTTTTTATGTCATCACATTCAAATTATACCATGGTGACTTTTTCTTAATTTTCTAATAGAGTAAAAATTTGTAGTAAAATTAAATGTAGTATAATTATATGTTACGTATTATTAAAGCCTAAAATACCAGAATTTATGTAATAAATATTATGAAGTGTATCTAAGAAAAAGAAAATATAGGTTGTTTTATTATTTTTTATACGTTCAATGAATCCTCATAAACCAATATTATAATTAAACATTTTAAATGAAATTCTGTATAAACATGAATCCCTTCCACATCAACAAGGGTATTATATAATGTGTTATGTTCTTAGTCTTATAATATAATTTAATGCACTTCTAATTCATAAACACCATGGAACACTATTATATGGTTCGTTGTTTTCATTACCATATAATTTTGAGTCAAAAACGTAAATTTTCAGAATTAATAAATAACTCTCTGCTATTTTTATATATAAACCCAGACAATCACCTATTTCTATAAAATCAAAACTCTTAGAGAAAGAAATTACTCTTTATATCTCTCTCTATATCCATCCTAAGCTTTTAGAATAATCTTATAAAGGTAAGGGATCCTCTCCTTATCATTTTTATTCAAGTACCTTCATTATGGCTCGCCGATTTTTTACCAATAATTCACATTGGAATATGTTTCCAAACACTCCAATTACTATCCTTATGATGTTAGAAGATATCATATACCCCTTAAACTAACATTTAACCCTATATTAAATCATTATTTACCATCTTTATACTACAAAAATCATCCAATAATTTTCCTTGGCTGACATTTTTATAGGGAATACCCATTCTAATTTCTTCTCCAAGGTATTCACATAGTTTTACCTATCTTTAATTGATTATTTATTTCCATTTTTGTATACAAAACTCCTTAATAATTGGGTTAAATATAATAAAGTAAATAAATATGTTGTATTATTTTTGTGGCACACTATCTTATTTAAATATTAAAAAAGTGATGGGTGAGCTTGGAATTATATATCCCTCCAATTCATTGGTTAATGTTTTTATCCCGTGATATTCTATGTATGGTTTATGGTAGGTTTTACTAATCACATATTGTTATATTATCTTCTATTTATCCATGAATTGTTTTCATGATTTCTATTTAATGTTGTCTACTCATTTATATGTTTACTTTTTTGTAACATGCTAAAGCATGACTCATTTTTCATTATTGTGATTATCACCCTACTCATTCTACAATGATATGCCTCCTAGACTGAATATACTATTTTTCCTCATGCTATGATTTTATTATTCCTCTATTAGGATTTGTAGGTCACTCATTTCTTATATACATCCCCAAGTAATTCAATATAGTTTTATAAATGGATGAAAATATAAAATAATGTTAAGGAAGTATTCAATAATGTTATAGTATTTATATTGATATTTTTTATTCTAGATACCGAATCAACCAAATAAATTATGATTCATGGTTTTCAGGGATTTTATAATTTATACCTTTATGTAAGAAATAATTAATAACATTTTATTAAAGATATGGCATGTCATATTTTTATTTAATAAAAAACTATTTATTTTTGGGATTAGGAATAGAATAAAAATATTAAAATAATTATAGATATGTATAAACATAAGACCACATTCCTAAATTTTTGATAACGTGTAGAGTATGTTTTCTCTATAAAAATACATCAATGTCTAGGTAGTAAATGTGGATTCATCACGGGCACAAAGGATCCTTGGGAAATGACCAAAAATGGGGGCATTGAGATAGAATGAATCACTATATGGTGAATGATAATGGGCCTTGTGAATAATTTGTTTTGTACTCTTGGGAGATATTATTTGGGAAATTCACAACCTATTTATGAAACATAAATAAGGGAACAAAAATTTCAATAATATTTTATATTTTGATATAAATCATGGGAAACATATCTTGAAACTTATAAATTCATATTTTGTTGATTATATGTCATTTATGACTTATCCCATAAATTTATAATGTCACGTTATTATGTTCTTAGTAGTTTTAAGATTATCCTTACTATTACTTTTTTGGATGAACTAAATGATCAGTACAGTAATAAAATAGTGACTTGTAGGATTACCATCTATTAAGGAAATTTCAATGTCCAAAGAGACTATGTTTCTGTGTATTCATTCATATGACTTAATTTTAGTAAAGATATTCAGACACATTATCAAAACAATGTGGCGGAGTTATTTGTGAAGAAATTAAATGGTTCAATTGGTGCATCCTAAGTGTATAACTCAAACCATATCAAAATTTTGGGGATGAATTTCCTCAAAAAAATCATATAATTCTACCCTTAGTGAACATAAATACTATTTTAGGAATATATTATTATTCCATGTATAGATATAACAAAAATTTATGTGAGAATGTAATAACCCTTTTTATCACAAATAAATCTCTAATTGTATATGTGTGTAATGATGATGATGAATTTTAATTTATGACAACATATCAGGATTGGATTTTATTTCATTACGAGTAAGTGTACATATCTCAAGTGATTTAGAATTATGAGAATATCATCCTTGATGACATTCCCATTGGAAGGGAATTTGATAATGCGTTTCCTATAAAATTTCATGGTCTTCCTCTTAGTTCTAAGGATGAGTTTTAAATTGAGACCAAACCTAGATTTTTTTTGTGTATCTAAAAATCCATTTAATCTATCCATTTTATAACTTGTGGAGATGAAAGAACAATTATTAGAGAATTTGGATAAATTGTTTATATTATCACGTTCTTCCAAATGGGGTGCACCTATAATGCCCTGAACCCAGAAGCAGATAGATGGTGCATTACACTTATTTTAGAATGATTACATGGAATAAAATCCAAATGGAATGATCAGTTTAGTAGTCTTTGAGAAACTAGATACATACATGTAACATATATTTTATTTTGGAAGGTGAAAAAAATACAATACCAAACAAGAACTAATAAATAGAATCCATAAGAACTCAATAAATGGTCTCATATTATTAACATTTTGAAGATAAACAAAAGAACGTGTTGATATCAATTGATCTATAAGGGTTAAAAATAGAGGAATCATGAAACAAAAATAATTGAACCATAATCAACTTAGCATTGTTAATAATGAATGGTTAATAAATGAAAAACACACACCATTAATAAACTGAGAATGAAACTGCATCCACAAATTTGGTCATAATTAATACCTCATGGATACTAATTACTAAAAAAAATAATGTAAATTCTTATTAATTGGAATTCATTTATCTATAACATAAATCATTGTAGCGTCAATATGGTTTATTTCTGTGGGTAGAAACCCGTCTATTCTTTTTTGAAAAAAAACTGAGACTATTTGTCACCAACCGACATGTCCCATGAGACCTGTCAATCCAGAGTAGGGATATTGTAAGCCCAGGCCATCACTGTAAGTCAATATAATTATTTACAAATTTATTTAATAAACTATCTATATTAATCTTCAATATCCATATAGAGTACATGATATAGATTTATCAATATTTACATAGTTAAAACAACATTCAAAATAATCACCATATATAAAATAGTATATAGCTTAGAAAATATTTCTATACATTATATAAGAATATATATATTTAATAAAAATATAATTTCAGATGAAATTTGATCTCAATTGGGTATCAGCTACACAACAACCGAATTAATAGGTTTACAATACAAAGTAAGTCACAACGAAAATGAAATTGAAACAAAGTATGTTACCACATTTTAAAAAATCTTATTCTATGACCAATATTTAATTTTTATAAAATTATCCCTTAGATACCATGAATATCAAGAGTATTGTGATATTATATATACAATTTTTGATCAAATAATCCACAAATAATAACTATGTGGAGAATAATGGAAATCTCACGGAAATAAATGTGAGAAAATAAACCCATTAACTTTTGCCAAATAGAGTTCTCGATTGATCTTAATGACCTAAATTATCAAAATTTAGATTTGTTAATTAATAATTCCATAAAATCTTCTTCATGTAATTTTTTTATTATAAAATTATTAAGTTCATTAATTAGTTTTTCGATGGGTTTAAGGGGTTCGATTTTATTGTATTGAAACCATTTTCGTCCTTTGTTTTCATGATCAGTTTACTTTTATTCATGAATGAATGTTATTTTGAAATGAGTTTAAACATTCAGAATTTTTAGTATATATTATTATTAAATTACAGAGACATAAATTATCTTGTAATGATTTTTTATATTCCATGAGGATGACTCATTCGATTGAAGTTAATGATAAACGCCTGTATTAGCTTGTTGGTTTTGTGAACAATGTACTTGTTTTGTATTATCATTTTGTATTATGAGGGTTTAAGTGTTTTAGAACATCAAATAAGATGAAATAAATATCTTATGATCTGTTTCAACCATAAAAATGTTTTCATTAAGATAATTGAGTATGGTAATATAAATTGAAAACCCTGTAATCCTTGAATGTGATAAATTAACACATCTCAAACGGTGTTTTCATTTTTAGTATAAGAGGAGGGGGAAAGAGATGTGATGATAAAATGTTCCATTATTATAATAAATTTTAGTTCGTGTAAGGTACAATAATTATCCTATAATTTGAATTAGGGGTGGTGAGTATGGATCAACAAAATAATGGAACTGGTAAATGAAATTGAGTGAAAAGGGAATGGAGGTTCACCTCTTGAGTACTCCTCCTTGATAATCTCCTTATAGTATTTGTTTTTGGCCATTCGGTGAGACCAGAAGGTCTTGGACGTGGGGTAGGGCTTGGGAACATTATTTTTTAGAACATATGTAATTCTAAAAGGTTGAGTGGTGTTGGTGGAAGTGGGGTGTCTGGTGGTATATATATTGGAGAAGATGAGGGTTTTCTTAATATTTTAATCATTAGTTTATTATTTTTCTCTAAGATAATAAATAGTGATGATTGAATGAATAAAAATTGTTACAAGTGCATGTTAATTAGGACCTATATCCATTTATATTTTCTATTAATCAAGAATGATGCCTAAATTCATTTATTTAGTATATTTCATGAATTTGAAATCTTTATTATTCCCCGAAAATTCTTGTATTTGAGAAAAATACCAAAAATTCACCCTATCCATTTTCAACATGTAGACTCCAAAAATTAAATATATTTTTAAAAATAATTTTATAAATATGATAAATGTAATTTTTAATTAAAATCAAATTTTAATCAAAAAATACCAACCCTTAAAATATATATCTTCATTTTAAGGTGGTTATATTTTATTATACTTTCATGGGGAATGGTTGGAATTAATAAAGGTTATATTACTGTTGATAAGGGAAAGTTACTATTCATAAGGATAAGTTACAATTCATAAGGTTAAGTTATTATTCATAATGGTATGTTAATATTCATCAAAAATTAGTTGATTCTATCAGACTCCATATATCACCCTAACTGCTACCGTGTATGTCAGTTTTTCGAAATTCAGAACACAGAAGTGGACAATTTATGTTTAATGTCTATGTAACGACTGTCTCTTAAATAGCATAGTGTTTTTTAAAGAGACTCAGTGATTTATGAAATATATGTTGTCTAATGAATAGAATGTATTTAAGACAAACATACCATAAAATGTTTGGGGTGTTATCATTATCCCACTTTTGGAAATTTCATCCATGAATTTTTTTAATGTATAAACCCAATTAAAATGATTTTTGTGGTTATTCTTCATAACATCCTCAGGTCCTACATTCCATCTTCCATTTTATGGTTTCTCCAAAGAAACATTACTAGATGAGTTGTCTGATTTCACAATATATGCTCCCTTGTGACATGAGTCCCAATAGAATCGTCACAGTATGAAAAATAAGATTCCAAATCAATTTCATTATAGGTTAGTACATGCATTGGGTCTAGCTTGTATTTAATTATAAAATACACATGGAACACATTTTGAACATTGGAGAGACTTTGTATCATTTCTAAATGGTATGCTACAAATCAAATACATTCTAGAATTTTGAATGGTCAGATGTACATAGGGCTATGTTTCTCTTTCTTACCAAACCTTAATATACCCTTCCATGGAGATAATTTTAGAAAACATGATCTCAATGATGAGATTATAAATCCTTAATAATTTATTCTGTATAACTAATTTTCTTACATTGGTCTACATTAATATGGGCCTGAATTTTATTTACATTCATAATTGTCTCATTAATTAGTTTTGGGTCTATAAGTTTCCTCATTCCACTATCATCCCAAAAAGTTCGAGTTCTATAGAACATACCATATAATGCTTCATATGGATCCATTTGAATGTTAGAATGAAAACTATTATTGTAGGAAAATTCATCCAAAGGAATGTATTGATCTCATATACCTTGAAATTCAAGATAACATGATCTTAAAATGTCTTCCAATGATTGAATTGTCCATTCAGAATGTCCATTGGTTTGGGTCATAAGTAGTACTCATATTAAGCTTAGTATCGAAAGCCTTTTGGAGAAATTTCTAGAATATTGATATAAATTAGGGATCTCGATCAGACACAATTAACAGAGGTGAACCATGAAGTCTTACATATTTATTAATATAAATTATTTAAAAGTTCTCAAGAGGTAAATCGAATCTTATAATAAGGAAATATTCTAATTTTTAAAGTCAATCATCAATAACCCATGTTGCATCATTCTTTCTTGGATTCCTTGGTAGTCATCTAAAAATATCCATCGTAATGTCATCCCAATTCCACATAAAAATAGGTGGAGTTTTCATGAACCCTATAGTATTTGGCATCTAAACCTTCACTTTTTGCAATAATATACACCATGATACATATTTAGTAATTTATCACTTCATGTTTCCCACAAAAAACGTTCCTTCAAATCTCTATATATCATGGTTCTACTAGAGAGTATAGATAAATTTGGGTATGTGAATCATCTAATAGTTCCATTATTTTCACTTGTACTGATTTAATACATAACCACTTACAAAATATCTTAACTCTATCCTTATGAAGAAATTATTCCAATCTTCCATCTTTAATAGATTTAATTTTATTTTGTAAATTCTCATCATCAAATTGATATCATTTTGACTACTCTAGTAATGATGGTTTAGAAATCAGTTGAAAGGTGAAAGTTATTTCACTATCCTTAATAATTTACATATCCATATTTAGAAAATCAATGAATATAGTATCTCCCTCAAGCCTCATTTTGTCAGAAGTTCATGATATTTCCTACTTAATGCGTCTACCTCCTTTTCTTCCTTTCCACAGTGGTAGGTTGTTAAACAGTCATAATCTTTCAGTAACTCGACCCATCTCCTTTGCCTCCTGTTGAGTTCGTTCTAGGAAAAAATGTATTTCAAACACTACTAATCCTTATATATCTCACATCCATCACTATAGAGAAAGTTTCCCTGTATTTTTGAAGAAAAAATTATTGTTTTTAACTAAAAATCATGAGTTGGATAATTTTTCTCATGAGTGTTCAACTACCATGATGCATAAGAAATAACTATTTCATTTTCCATCTAGATGCAATCCATTGCATTATTTGATACATCATTGTATATCAAAAATCCATCATTTCCATAGGGAAGAGTCAAAATTGGATTATTGTCCAATCTTCATTTAAATTCCTCAAAGAATTCTGTATATTCTTTCATCCATACAAACATAAACCATTTATGCATGAGATTGGTTAGAGGGTTATCCAGTCGTGTGAAATTCTTAATGAAATACTGATATTAACCTTCTAATCCAATAAAACTATGTACCTCGGTTATGTTCATTGGCATGGTCCATTATTGAATTGACTTTTTCTTTGCTGGATCAAATAATATTCCTTATTAGGGACAATATGGAAATAAAAAAATGATTGAATCTGAAATTCACATATGCTAAACATCCCATATAATTCATTTCTTTAAAGAGTTTTCAAATTAATCCTCATGTGATTATCATGGTCATCATAGTTATTGAATTATATCAGGATACCGTCGATAAATAACACAATATTGTCATGAAGCTTTTCCTTAAAAACACTCTTTATTATATCCATGAAAACATTAGGTGCATTAGTTAGTCTAAAATGAATTACTAAAAACTCATAATGCCCATACCTGGCTCGAAATACCATCTTGGGAATATCTTCCATCCCCACACAGACCTGATGTAAACTAGATCAAAGTTCAACCTTCAAAAGTATTGGGATCTAGGAATTTGATAAAATAAATCATCAATGTGTGGTAGAGGATACTTGGTCTTTATTCTAATATCATTGATTTCGAAATAATAAATGCATAGCCTCATGGATCCATCTTTCTTCTTTACAAAGGGGACATGATCTCCCCATGGAGAGACACTAGGTTAAATAAATCATTTTTCACACACATACTTTAGTTGTTTCTTTAGATCCACTAATAATATAGTTTTCATTATATATGGAGTCATTGATATAGGTCTTGCACCAAGAATTTAATTAATAGGGAACTCAACTTCCCTCTCTGGTGGATTTCTTAGAAAATACTATGGAAATGCATCTATGTATTCTTGCTGAATTGGTATGTCTTTAAAATGTATATTTCATTACTCAACCATAGATATTTTTTTTCTCTTTCTCTCTACTAATTGAATTCAATAGAGCTACTAGGGGTGGATCTTGATAAGAATTAGATGGAAAAGCTTCTTCTCTAATGATAACAGATTATACTGCATTCGAAAAAATTGTAACATCCTTTTTCATGAAATAGATATTAACAACAAAATGTGATATCCAATTCATACAATGAATTATATCAGAGTCAATTAATTGTATAACGATAAGGTTAGAAACTAAATCACATTTATTTGGCATGAGGGGGACTGATCAAAACAACTTTATTACAATGATACATCCCCTAGGACTTTTTACTGACAACTAATTTATTAAATCAAATTGGACATGTATATTTTTTTTGGAAGACAGGGATGATATAAATGAATGCGATTATCCAGATTCAAATAAATCATTGGATATGTTTGAGGAAATAATTGAGGTACCATTCACCACATCATTTAGATCTTTAACTTCTGTGGTTGTAATTGCATAATCCTTCCCTTGATCTATTTGCCTTTTCTGAGGCACGTTTCCCTGGTCATTAGGACACTCATTTGCAGATTGTCCCTTCTCTCTACAATTGTAGATTTTAACATAATTTAAATTTCTCTTCCCCTTCCATTAACTAGAATAAAGAACCTTTTCCCCACACTTAAAAGATACTCTTATGCCTTTCAAGAATTTCACAGGATATTTCTTTTCATAGTTCTAGCATAATGTGAATTGATTAATTCCCTTATTCTTTAATAGTGCCTCACATTTTCCATGGGTATTGTAACACCCGAGACTTTTTTGTTATATGAATCATAAAAAGAATATTTTTCTACACAACACTTGCTTGGATTTCTTTACACGCAATCGCGACCTTCCTCGATAGCTTGCGCCGTACGCAATACCGAGTTTCACTAAACAACAATATGCTATTAAAACTAGCCGTTATGAATAGTAATAACCACTTTTTGAAATTTTATAAATTTTATTTCTCAAAATGGACTTCATTTTTGGACTCAGAATATCGAAATTAGCCTAGGGTGAAATTTTGGTATTTTTCTGAAAACTTTCAATTTTTGATGAATAGTGAAACCACTAAGTGGTAGGTTAAAAACTGAATTTTGCATAAAACATAATTTTACCGCTTCTGTGAATGGAATTTCAAAAATCTGACAGACACGGTTGATATCAGTAAGTAAAATGTGGTTCAATGAGATAAAAATAATTTTTTGGTGAATAGTAACTTTTTACTTTTTTTAACCGCGGTTAATAGTAAATAGGGTAACTAAGGGTAAATATGATATTAATATTACCCTAACACATGTCCTAATTCTATTAGATAAGTGTAATTCGACCAAAAACAAACTTAGGAATAAAAATATGACCATTTAGGCCCACTTGGATTAGATTTGGACATTTATTATTAATTTATTTAAAGAAGGGTTAAAATAGTTAAAATCAAAGTTTAATAAGTAAATCATTTTTAATATGGGGTTATACATAAGATAAATTCTACTATAAATATTTATTAGAAATCTAAAAAGATGTACTACATAATGGTAATTTTTTTATAATTTTTAGACATTAAATAATTTAATTTATTTATGACACAATGATGATGCAGTAATTATCTTATTAATGAAATATTGACATAATTGGTGTTATAAACACCAAAATAAATGTAATTTGAGACTTTTTATGAACTACACTAATTTTCTAGGTTACTATGATATATTAATGTTGATTTAATCAACTTGGTTCGAACATATCATTCTGTTATGACTTTCACAAAAATGATATATCAAATAGTGTCAAAATTGACACAAAACAGTTTTTAAATCAAATATTATATTATTAATTGTTATTGTATTCTTAAAAATCTAAGGTTCGGCCACATGACTTAGATATGGATATATATATTAATAATAAACAATTTGGGGTTATTTTGGCATGTTATAGTAAGTGTATTAACCATATAGTGAATGAAAACAAAAAGACACGGTAAAAGTTAAATTATTTAACTTAGAGTTAAATCTAATTGATAAGGTTAAAATAATACCCTAAACTTGTCTAAATCATATTGGTTGATAGGAGTTATACCCATCCCCACTTTTGCTTCGAAATAAGACCCTTTGGAACCATTATAAACCGATTTTTACTTTAATATAAAATAATATTTTGAGATATTCCTATGGTGCCCCTCTCCTCCCTTATAAAAGGGCACCTCCTCACCCTCCTCCTCACACCAATTTTGAGCACTAAATCTCGGCCAACCCCTGCCATTTTCTCCTCTCCACTTCCCTAGAATAATCCTAGAGGTCCTGGTCTTCTTCAAAGGCCAATCTTAGTTCCCTAAGTGGAGAATTCAAAGAGGCGTTCCAAAGAAGAGGTAATATCCATTACCGATCTTTTCAATTTCTTTCTTCTTCAACTTCTTCTTCTTTAGTTGTTTCATGATAAAGTAATAACATAAGTATTAATTACATACTGATATGTTATTATAAATATGAAACAACCCTAATTCACCTTTTATCCATCCTACGGAAAAATGAAATCACCGCGCGTGCGTACGTACGGAATACCGTCTCCACGCCGTGGTGTAATCTATTTTCCACCATCACTTTACAAGGATGGGTATAATGGTGTAATGAGTAACTATTTATGATTATTATAAAGTAATATTGATACTGAAATAATATATATATACTCCAATACAGTTCCTCGATCATAGGAACGATATCATCACTCGTGCGTACGTACGGAATACCGTCTCCACGATGTGATGCGACTCGTTCTACATGATCATCATTACATAGTAATTATATAAATTAATTGAATGAATAAATATGATATATTTTACACTAATACCATTCTGGATATAAGGTATCTATAACCTTAAAAGAAGAATATGAATTTATTCGGCAAAACACGCATAAGAACAAAAGGCAATAAAGACCCGAGTAACAAGTAACAATGAAATATAACTAACAAGAGGCTAAGAATATGACCATATATGATATCATATCAATATTTATGATTATGGAATAAGTCAATAACATTATTTAAACAATTATACAGGAGCTTCGGACATGTACAAAGCAAATCAGACCTAAGGTAAGGGAAATATCACAATCTCATTTTTATCCGAGATTGTTTATTCGTAAGTATTTACTGGGGTGTATTTTATCATCCACATCCATGTTTCATCAATATGTAATATTATTTCCATCCACCTACAATTTTTTAAATCTATTTTTACCCTTCGGTGAGTTTTTAATAATATGTATGAAAGGAATCTTTTGTCGTTTTTCGTACGAGGTACTTTTTGACTTTTCTGAAAAAAGTACGAAGAATGTTTTTTTAACTTATACGGCATGAATGGATTTTTAAAACATTGTTTCCAAGAAGCTTCCTTTACAAGTTTTCAAGTTTATTTGTAATCAAATTCTTTTAGTTTAAAGACGTATGACATGTTTTGAAAGGAAAAATGTTTTTGAAGAAGAAAGGATATTTTCCTCAAGAATGGAGTTCAAATGTTTTATCAAAATTATTTTCCATCTAAGATAATATAGGGTTCTATTTTTATCCCTATTATTACATTTATTTGATTATGTTGTGAGGGAATTATTTTTATTAAGTCATTTACCTTATATGGTTTGTTTTATGATGTCATGATGTTTCAAGAATCCCATTTTTGTTACATGTGTTATGCGATGATGTATGATTTATGATTATGTGGCACACATAAGAAAGGATTAATTATAAGATGGGTGGGACCTATATCTCCCTCCAATGCATTGGGTAAAGATTTTATATCTCATGAGATAGACATGGCTGGAATGGTAGGTTATACCGGTTCAGTGAATCAGAACTGGAACGAGGGTGACTCGGTTCAGAAAGGGACTTTGTCCACTAAGATAGTCTTGGAAATGAGTCATGACTAACAAGAAATGATTTTCCATGATTATGTGTGCATGCCACAAAGATTCATGTTTCATGTTATGATTATGGGGATCTCATTTTCATTTCTATGATTTATTCCATGTTAAGATATTATGATCACTTTTGCAGGTTATGATTTTCAAAAAGATATGTTATGATTTTTATTTCCTTTATTTGCCCTTGCTGAGCATTTGAGATCACCCTTTTATGTTTTCTTTTCCCCAAGTCAGGAAGATGGATATTAAGTAGAATATGCTAAAAGGGACCCTAGATATGATGAAATAAATGGGAGACACTGTAGAAGATTTATGAACCAGTTGTTTATGTTTCCCAGTTTCTAAAGACACTATACCTATACGGTCCTTTGTGGTTTTGACATATGTTGTAATAAGTGTGCTTCAATTTTGAAGTATTAACAATGTATGTAAAGTATGGGTCGTTAAAGTTGGTATCAGAGGCAAAGGAGGTAGGAATGTATCCGATCCTTGGGAACTCTCACATGTGAGCGTTGGACGAAGCATGGCTCTCCGCACAAGGGCTTCATGAGGAAATGGATGCCACTGGGGATGGTGGTGTGTCCCGCCCAGGGGGTGTAGCCTCCCATGGAGTGCCCTGATAGGTATCAATTGTAGTCCACTGGAAGTAATTCTAGACCGTTATAGTTGGTATCAGAGGAAAGGTATAGTAAACCTTTGGAAACTAGGATGTGAAAGCCTTAGTAAGAACCCTAAGGATAAGTCTAAGCATAGAACACAATCTTAGTGTTTTAGAAATGGCCATGAATACCCTAGGATAAAACCTTAAGTGTGAAATTTTATCCTTGATTATGTGGTTTTCCTATTATAATTAGTGTTGCTCACACTATTCTTCTTGGTTTTAGTCAATGGCTGGAACCCAAAGGAACCGTGTTAATGCAGAATGCGATGGGCAATGCAATGATTGTCCCCCTGAGAAACCAAACGATATGGGATCTGGAATGAAAAATCTTGTAGCCATGCTCACACAACTTTCTCAAGCTATGAATCATGCAGGACTTGCAAATGAGCAAAGGAAGGAGTAACATTCTGTTGAATCCTTCATGAGGCAGCGTCCACCTTCTTTCAGTGGGTCTACTGATCCACTAGTTGCTGAACAATGGATTAGTACTACTGAAAAGATATTTCCAGTTCTTCAATGTTATGAACATGATAAAGTCATCCTAGCAGTGTATCGTTTGGAAGGAGATTCTGATCAATGGTGGAATCTTATTAAGAATACGAGGCAAAGGGATGAAATTGAGTCTATGGAATGGGATGAGTTAAAGAACTTATTTTTCAATAAGTACTTCCCTCGTATTCTCCGAACAAAGATGGAGAAAGAGTTCCTTGAACTGAAGCAAAGGGATGATGAATCTGTTGGTACCTATGAAGCAAATTTTACAAGACTTGCAAGGTACGCTTCTGGTATTATTATCCAACCTGATAGTAAGATCGATCGATTCTTTAGTAGCTTAAAACCATGTCTTCGAAGGGCGTTAGCCATAAGGTACTTCAATAGCTATGAGGAAATCGTTCGATGTGCTCTCAAAGTCGATATGGAGATTGGAATAACCCATCAGTCACATGGGTTTGATAAGAAGAGGAAGATGGAATTCAAAGAAAAATCTAAAGAGCACACGGAAAAGAAGATGAGCGTTTCCTTATGCTCAAAGTGTGGAAAGAAACATGGAGGGAGTTGTCTTAAAGGGACAAGTAAATGTTTTAAATGTGGAAAGTAAGGTCATCGGGCATTTGAATGCCGTGATAATGGTAAGAAGATGTCTAATGAAGCAAACAAAGGAAGGGATACACAGAATGAACCTACTACACTTCAATGTTTCATGTGCAAGGAGATGGGGAATTATGCCAATCAATGCCCAAATCCAAGGGTTGATGATGATGGTCGAAGTCAACAAAATCTTAAGGATAAAGACAAAGGAAAGTCACATGAAATTTCTATCAGCGATGTGGAGTACGATAACGAAGTGGTGAAAGGTACACTTACCATCCACTCTAAAGTAGAAAATGTTTTATTTGATTCTGGATCCACCCACTCTTTTATTTCTGAAAAATTTTCTAAGGGTATCACCGTACCACCTCAACAATTAGATGTTGAGTTAGCTGTGACAACACCTAATGGAACAACAGTCGCATCAAAAGTTTATAATTCTTCTCCGATCGAAGTTTGTGGGAAAGTGCTTCCTGAAAATCTTGTGATCCTTCCTTTAGTGGAATTTGATGTGATTCTTGGCATGGATTGGCTTTCTCTACATGGAGCTCATATAAATTTCCAAAGAAGGGAAGTCACATTTCATATTCCAGACCAATCTACGATCGTCTATCGATGCAAGGATGAACATAACCTTCCAGTGGAAATTTCTTCTATCTTATGGGTATTGATTCCACTAAATGAAGGTTATTTATCTCAAATGGTTGGTGAGAAACTCACGATTAAGAATATGCCCATTGTACGGGAGTTTGATGATGTATATCTGGTGGAATTACCGGGTCTTCCACCAAATCGTGAAGTTGAGTTTTCAATAGAACTCGTACCGGGTGCTTTTCCTATTTCAAAGACACCATATAGAATGGCCCCAACTGAGTTGCAGGAATTGAAGAAGCAACTCCAAGAGAATCTTGATAAGGGATTCATATGCCCTAGTGCGTCACCTTGGGGAGCACCTGTTCTATTTGTTAAGAAGAAAGATGGATCAATGAGACTCTGCATTGATTATCGAGAACTTAACAAGATCACTATCAAGAACAAATATCCTCTCCCACGCATTGATGACTTATTTGACCAACTACGCGGAGCTCAATACTTTTCCAAGATTGATCTTCGTTCAGGGTATCATCAATTAAGGGTCAAAAGGGAGGATATACCAAAGACGGCTTTCCGTAAAAGGTATGGACACTATGAATTTATAGTGATGCCATTTGGTCTTACTAATGCCCCTGCTATCTTCATGGATCTAATGAATAGAGTCTTTAGAGACTATCTTGATCAATTTGTGGTAGTCTTTATAGACGATATTATTGTCTATTCAAAGAGCAAGGAAGAGCATGAAGATCACTTGAGAATTATATTGAAGACCCTGAGAAAGGGGAAGCTTTATGCCAAATTTACCAAGTGTGAATTTTGGCTTTAGAAAGTTGCATTTTTGGGTCACATAATCTCAAAAGAGGGGATATCTGTGGATCCAGCAAAAATAGAGGTTATCGAAAGATGGTCAAGACCAACAACAGTAACTGAGATCCGAAGTTTTCTTGGTTTGGCTGGATATTATCGACGTTTTGTAAAAGATTTTTCACGATTATCTAATCCACTCACCAAGTTGACTCGAAAAGGAGTTAAGTTTGTCTGGACAGAGGAATGTGAAGAGAATTTCAAGGAGTTGAAAAGAAGGTTATCCAGTGCACCTGTGCTCACACTGCATTGTAGTGGAGAAAGGTTTGTGATCTATAGTGATGCATCCAAGAAGGGATTGGGGTGTGTTATTATGCAAAATGATATGGTGATAACTTATGCCTCACGATAGTTGAAAATCCATGAGCAAAATTACCCAACACATGATTTGGAGTTGGCTGCGGTAATCTTTGCATTAAAGATTTGGAGGTATTACCTTTATGGTGAAAGGTGTGATATTTATACTGATCATAAAAGTTTAAAGTATATTTTCACACAAAAGTAGCTGAATATGCGCCAAAGAAGATGGTTGGAGCTGATTAAGGATTATGACTGCTCAATCCATTACCACCCTGGGAAAGCAAACAAGGTGGCAGATGCATTAAGTCGACAAGACCATGCTTGTTTATCCATGATGAGGATCACAAAAGATCCAATATTTATGGATTTACAAAGGATGGATCTTGGAATTATAATGGAAGGGGAAAATCTTATCTTTCTCAAATGAATGTTCAACCATCTATACATGTGAAGATTAAAGAGGCACAGAAAGAAGATGTCGAGTTACAAAAGAAGGTGAGAAATATTCCTGAATTCAACCTTGATTGTGATGGGATAATAAAGTTCAGGAATCGGGTTTGTGTTCCTTCCATCCCCAAATTAAAGAAGGAGCTGCTGGATGAGGCTCATAGTTCATCATTCTCTATTCATCCTGGAAGCACGAAGATGTATAGAGACCTGAATGAGTACTTCTGTTGGGATGGCATGAAAAGAGATGTTGCTGAATATGTCTCTCGATGCTTGGTTTGTCAACAAGTTAAAGCTGAGAGACAGAAGTCTAAGGGGATGTTACAACCATTACCCATACCCGAATGGAAATGGGAAAACATCGCTATGGACTTTGTCACAGGACTTCCTAAAACATCCAAAGGCAATAATGCTATCTGGGTCATAGTTGATCGTCTTACAAAGTCTGCACACTTCATTGCTATTAGAGAGGATTTCTCTCTAGATCAGCTTGCCAGGATATATGTAAAGGAAGTGGTAAGATTGCATGGAGTACCACTTTCTATTATATCTAATCGAGATCCGAGATTTACCTCGAAGTTCTGGTGAAGTCTTCAGCATACTCTGGATACAGAGTTGAGTTTCAGCACTGCTTATCATCCCCAGACAGACGGTCAGTCTGAGAGAACAATTCAAACCCTAGAAGATATGTTGAGAGCTTGCTCTATGGATTTCAAAGGATGTTGGGATCAACACCTACCTTTGGTGGAATTTTCTTATAATAATAGCTTTCGCTCCAGTATTCAGATGGCTCCTTATGAAGCTCTCTATGGAAAGAAATGCAGGACTCCAACTTGCTGGGATGAAGTTGGGGAAAGAAATCTATTAGGACCTGATCTCGTTGATGAAATGGTAGAAAAGGTCAGATGTATTCAACAACACATAAGAGCAGCTCAGAGTCGACAGAAAAGTTATGCCGACAACCGAAGAAAAGACCTAGAGTTTGAAGTGGGTGATAAAGTGTTCTTATGAATATCTCCCTGGAAGAGGGTTATGAGATTTGGAAAGAAGGGGAAGTTGAGCCCTAGATATATAGGTCCTTTTGAAATACTAGATTGTGTTGGGAAGGTAGCTTACCGATTGGCGCTTCCACCGAATCTCTCTCAAGTTCACGATGTGTTCCATGTATCTCTCCTGAGAAAGTACATACCAGATCCTTCACATGTACTCATCTCAGAAGTTGTACCACTGGAGCAAGATCTTTCTTATGAAGAACAGCCGATAGAGATTCTGGATCGTAGCGAAAAATTCCTACGAAACAAGACCACTCGACTGGTAAAAGTTTTATAGAGGAACCACCAATTAGAAGAAGCTACATGGGAGCTTGAGGATATGATGAGGGAGAAGTATCCTCATCTGTTTGTTACAAAGTGACGAATTTCGAGGGCGAAATTCTTTTTAAGGGGGGTAGAATGTAACACCCGAGACTTTTATGTTATATGAATCATCAAAAGAATCTTTTTCTACACAACACTTGCTTGACTTGCTTTACACGCAATCGCGACCTTCCTCGATAGCTTGCGTCGTACGCAATACCGAGTTTCACTAAACAACAATATGCTATTAAAACTAGCCGTTATGAATAGTAATAACCACTTTTTGAAATTTTATAAATTTTATTCTTCAAAATGGACTTCATTTTTGGACTCAGAATATCGAAATTAGCCTAGGGGGAAATTTTGGTATTTTTCTGAAAACTTTCAATTTTTGATGAATAGTGAAACCACTAAGTGGTAGGTTAAAAACTGAATTTTGCATAAAACATAATTTTACCGCTTCTGTGAATGGAATTTCAAAAATCTGATAGACACGGTTGATATCAGTAAGTAAAATGTGGTTCAATGAGATAAAAATAATTTTTTGGTGAATAGTAACTTTTTACTTTTTTTACCACGGTTAATAGTAAATAGGGTAACTATGGGTAAATATGATATTAATATTAACCTAACACATGTTCTAATTCTATTGGATAAGTGTAATTCGACCAAAAACAAACTTAGGAATAAAAATATGACCATTTAGGCCCACTTGGATTAGATTAGGACATTTATTATTAATTTATTTAAAGAAGGGTTAAAATAGTTAAAATAAAAGTTTAATAAGTAAATAATTTTTAATATGGGGTTATACATAAGATAAATTCGACTATAAATATTCATTAGAAAGATAAAACTATTTCCAACATAATGGTATTTTTTTATAATTTTTAGACATTAAATAATTTAATTTATTTATGACACAATGATGATGCAGTAATTATCTTATTAATGAAATATTGACATAATTGGTGTTATAAACACCAAAATAAATGTCATTTGAGACTTTTTATGAATTACACTAATTTTCTAGGTTACTATGATATATTAATGTTGCTTTAAGAAACTTGGTTCGAACATATAATTCTGTTATGACTTTCACAAAAATCATATATCAAATAGTGTCAAAATTGACACAAAATAGTTTTTAAATCAAATATTATATTATTAATTGTTATTGTATTCCTAAAAAATCTAAGGTTCGGCCAAATGACTTAGATAAGGATATATATATTAATAATAAACAATTTGGGGTTCGTTTGGCATGTTATAGTAAGTGTATTAACCATATAGTGAAAGAAAACAAAAAGACACGGTAAAAGTTAAATTATTTAACTTAGAGTTAAATCTAATTGATAAGGTTAAAATTATACCCTAAACTTGTCTAAATCCTATTGGTTGAGAGGATTTCGACCCATCCCCACTTTAGCTTCGAAATAAGACCCTTTGGAACCATTATAAACCGATTTTTACTTTAATATAAAATAATATTTTGAGATATTCCTAGGGTGCCCCTCTCCTCCCTTATAAAAGGGCACCTCCTCCCCCTCATCCTCACACCAATTTGAGCACTCAAGCTCGACCAACCCCTGCCATTTTCTCCTCTACACTTCCCTAGAATAATCCTAGAGGTCCTGGTCTTCTTAAAAGACCAATCTTAGTTCCCTAAGTGGAGAATTCAAAGAGGCGTTCCAAAGAAGAGGTAATATCCATTACCGATCTTTTCAATTTCTTTCTTCTTCAACTTCTTCTTATTTAGTTGTTTCATGATAAAGTAATAAAATCAGTATTAATTTCATACTGATATGTTATTATAAATATGAAAAAACCCTAATTCACCTTCTATCCATCCTACGGAAAAATTAAATCACCGCGCGTGCGTACGTACGGAATACCGTCTCCACGCCGTGGTGTAATCTATTTTCCACCATCACTTTACAAGGATGGATATAATGGTATAATCAGTAAATATTTATGATTATTATAAAGTAATATTGATCTTAAAATAATATATATATACTCCAATACAGTTCCTTGATCATAGGAACGATATCATCACTCGTGCGTACGTACATAATACCGTCTCCACGATGTGATGCGACTCGTTCTACATGATCATCATTACATAGTAATTATATAAATGAATTGAATGAATATATATGATATATGTTACACTAATACCATTCTGGATATAAGGTATCTATAACCTTAAAAGAATTATAAGAATTTATTCGGCAAAACACGCATAAGAACAAAAGGCAATAAAGACCCGAGTAACAAGTAACAATGAAATATTATTAACAAGAAGCTAAGAATATGACCATATATGATATCATATCAATATGTATGATTCTGGAATAAGTCAATAACAATATTTAAACAATTATACAGGAGCTTCAGACACGTACAAAGCAAATCAGACCTAAGGTAAGGGAAATATCACAATCTCATTTTTATCCGAGATTTTTTATTCGTAAGTATTTACTGGGATGTATTTTATCATCCACATCCATGTTTCATCAATATGTAATATTATTTCCATCCACCTAAAATTGTTTAAATCCATTTTTACCCTTCAGTGAGTTTTTAATAATATGTATGAATGAAATCTTTTGTCGTTTTTCGTACGAGGTACTTTTTGACTTTTCTGACAAAAGTACGAAGAATGTTTTTTTAACTTATACGGCATGAATGGATTTTTAAAAAATTGTTTCCAAGAAGCTTCCTTTAAAAGTTTTCATGTTTATTTTAATCAACTTATTTTATTTTAAAGACGTATGACATGTTATGAAAGGAAAAATGTTTTTGAAGAAGAAAGGATATTTTCCTCAAGAATGGAGTTCAAATGTTTTATGAAAATTATTTTCAATCTAAGATAATATAGGTTTCTGTTTTTATCCCTATTATTACATTGATTTGATTATGTTGTGAGGGAATTATTTTTATTAAGTCATTTACCTTATATGGTTTGTTTTATGATGTCATGATGTTTCAAGAATCCCATTTTTGTTACATGTGTTATGCGATGATGTATGATTTATGATTATGTGGCACACATAAGAAAGGATTCATTATAAGATGGGTGGGACCTATATCTCCCTCCAATGCATTGGGTAAAGATTTTATATCTCATGAGATAGACATGGCTGGAATGGTAGGTTATACCGGTTCAGTGAATCAGAACTGGAACGAGGGTGACTCGGTTCAGAAAGGGACTTTGTCCACTAAGATAGTATTGGCAATGAGTCATGACTAAAAAGAAATGATTTTCCATGATTATGTGTGCATGCCACAAAGTTTCATGTTTCATGTTATGATTATGGGGATCTCATTTTCACTTCTATGATTTATTCCATGTTAAGATATTATGATCTCTTTTGCAGGTTATGATTTTCAAAAAAGATATGATATGATTTTTATTTCCTTTATTTTCCCTTGCTGAGCATTTGAGCTCACCCTTTTATGTTTTCTTTTCCCCAGGTTAGGAAGATGGATATTAAGTATAATATGCTAAAAGGGACCCTAGATATGATGAAATAAGTGGGAGACACTGTAGAAGATTTATGAACCAGTTGTTTATGTTTCCCAATTTCTAAAGACACTATACCTATACGGTCCTTTGTGGTTTTGTCATATGTTGTAATAAGTGTGCTTCAATTTTGAAGTATTAACAATGTATGTAATGTATGGGTCGTTATAGGTATCATAGTAACACTTCTTGTAATGTTTTCCCTTGAACAAATTTGATCAAGAAACTTCCTTCTATTTTTTGATGGAACGTAATATAAATTCATCATATGAAGAAAATTTTTGAGATTCTTGTGTCTTTGAAGGCTTGGATAAACACCTCTAATTAAATTATCAATATTGACTTCGAAATCGCATAAGTGATCTATAGAAAACCAAGATAACCTTGTTAAGGTATCCTTACACTTCGAAACACTCTCTTCATCCCTTCCTATGATGATAATGAATTTCCACTTCACTTCAGTTTGTTGTTCATGAGGGAAATATTTATTGAAGAATATTTCCTTAAATGTTATCCATTCAATATCTTCCATTTCTTCTTCCTAAGAGGTATTCTGGATGATGGGCCTCCATTGATTAGCCTCACCCTTGAGGTAATATATTTCGAGAACTAAATTTTAATTTTCATTGCATCATAATGCTAGAAATAAAATTTAAAGGAACATTATCCACTACTCAACTACAACTAGATTTCTAGTCACAATAAAATATTGGTCCTTATACCACATGAAACAATCCAATATATGTGCAGTATGGTTATTCGATACAGCTTGAGTAAGTTGTAAAAATATTTTCATGATCTGATCCTCTCCATCACTAACAGTGTTGACTTACTCAATAGGGAAATCCCAACATTTTCCACAAGTATTGATTCGCCTTATTACACTATGCGCTATCACTGAACAATGGAATACAATAAATTAGGTCATAGTTCATAATTTCTAAATAGAAACACTTACGATAATCTTATAATTCATTCACATCTAATCTGATAATCATATACATTGCTTATATTTACATTTAAATATTTCATAATGATTTTTAAATAGAATGTGAATTATACTAATAATATCCCCTGATATTGTTAAACTAAGTGAATAATATGTCCCATTGTCACGTACCAGGATACCTTGGGTGGAGCATGACACACCTTGTCGTAGTTTTTTCTCCTAGGTACATTTTTCAAAAAAACACATCGACCTGAATTATCAAGATAAAAATTTATTTTCTAGAAACATCCACATAATCTATTCCATACAAAAATGATATTATTTTCTTTTATATTTATCCTCAAATTTGGTCTTAGTGGTTTTTTCATTAATCTAAATTTTTTGAATCTAGTTTCAATGTTTTCTACAAAAATTCTTCTAGTAACAACTGTAATTCCCCAACCCATGATGCCTAGATCCAGTGCATTAGATATTACATTAGAAATAATACAATGAATTAAAAACATAAGGAATGATAAGTTTAGTATTTTTGAAGAAACTAGATACATACATGTAATTCATATTACATTTTGAATGGTGAAAAATATAATACATAATAAAAACAAATAAATTGAATCCACGAGTAATCAATAAATGGTCTCATATTCATAACATGTTTAAGGTTAAAATGTGAAAGGGATGAGACCAAACTCCCTATAGGGGTCAAAAATAGTGGAACCATGAATGAAAAATAAATTAATCATAATCAAATTGGCATGTTTAATAATTCATGGTGAATAAATGAAAAACACACACCATTAATAAACTATGAAGGAAAATATATCCACATATTTTCTCATAGTGAAAAATTAATTGATAATACTGACTCAAAATGAAAAAATTAAATTATTATTAATTTTATGTCATGTATTTATAACATTAACCATTACACCATTGTGACAGATTATATTTTTGGGTAGAAACCTGCCCGTTTTTTTTGGAAAAAAACATGAAGAATTTTCTACCAACTTATTTTTCTCATGAGCCATGTCAATGAATAAAGGGGGTATAAAGGTAACCTGCTATCACTAAAAGTTAAAATCATTCTTTATACATTGATTAAATAATATAGTAATATTACTTTTCAATATTCGTATAGAGTAGAGGATACATATTCATCAATATTTCCATAGTTAAAACAACATTCCAAAGAAAGAGAGTATGTAAATTGGTCTAAGGCTTATAAAATAATCATACCCATGATACAAGGATGTGGATATTTAATAGAAATATAATTTCAAATTAAAATTTATTTCTATTGGGATGTAAGTACAGCACATAAGAATTAATAGGTGTACAGTATAAAGTAAATCACAAAGAAAAATAAATTGTGACAACGTCTGTTACCAAATTGGGATCAATCATATCTTATGACCAATATTTAATAATCATATAATGATAAATTGGATTCCATGAATAAAAAAAATAATTATATTATATATAAAATTAATGTACACATACCCCATACCCAAGAAATAATTGGCGAATAATGGAAATCTCACGAAAACATATTTGAGATTAGAAACCCCTTACCTTTTTTCGAAAGGTGTTCTCTATTAATCTTAATGACCTGAATAATAAAATTTATATTAATTAATTAATAATTAGAGAACCTCCTATACATGTAATATATTTATTATGACCTTATTAGGTTGATTCATATCCTTTTTGATTGGTTTAAGAGGTTCAATTTTATTGTTTTGGAACTATTTTCTTCCTTGGTTTTCCTGATCAGTTTAGCTATATTCATGAATGGATGTTCATTTGGAATGTTGTTAAAAATTCAGAAGTGTTAATATATATTATTAGTGAAATTAAATATGTATAAATGATATTATAATGATTTTTTTATATACCCTGGGGATGAATCATTAGATAATAGTTAATGATAAACTCCTGGATTAATTTTGTGGTTATGTGCACAACGAATTTGTTTTTTATTTTTATTTTATGTTATGAGTTTGTAAGGATTATAGAACATTAAAAAAGATTATATACAGATATTATGATATAGTTCAACCATAATAATGATTTCATTGAAAGAATTGAAGACATTAATTAAATTGAATGCCTGTCATCCTTGAATGTGATAAATTGACACATCTCAGACAATATTTCCATTTTTAATATAAGAGGTGGGGAAAAAGGGATATGGTGATAAAATATTCCATTATCATAATAAAATTAAATTTCATGTAATGTATTAGAATTATAATATCATTTGGATGAGGGGAGTAGAGGAGAGAGAAACAAAAGAATGAATCATGTAATAGATGTTGAAAGAAAAAGGAACAGAAGTTCACCTCTTGAGTACTCCTCCATGAGAATCTACTTAAGGCCTTTGTTGTTGGCCTTTTGTTAAGGCCAAAAGGCCTTGTATGCAGAGGGGAGGTCTTAGAATGTGTATTATTTAGAACATAGGTAAGGAACACTGCTTGATTGGTGTGGGAGGAAGAGGGGTTGAAGAGTGGTATATACATTGGAGGGGAGGAGGGATTTCTTAATATTTTAATCATTAGTTTATTATTTTACCTAAGACAAGAAATACTGATTATTCTATGACAAAAAACTGTAATATGTGATTTTTTGTTCGAACCAATTTACATTTACATCATCCATTACTCAAGTATGATGTATTAATTTATTTATTTATCATATTTCATAAATTATAATATTTTACCACCCACCAAAAATTCATGTATTAAATATAAAATACCAAAAATTCACCCTAAACTTTTTTCAACATGTAGATTCCAAAGCTAAACACCATTTTTTACAAATAATTATCTAAATATGAAAAATTTTATTTTTAATTAAATTCAATATTTGATAGATAAATACCAATACATAAAATATTTTTCGTCATTTTATAGGTTCCTAAATTTATCTATACATTCATGGGTTAGGTTACCATTCATAAGGGGCACATTACTATCCATAAGGGTATGTTACTATTCATATGGGTAAGTTACTATTCAAAAAAATTATGTTGATTCTATCGGACTCCGAATATCACCCTAATCGTAACTGTGTAGGTCCGTTTTTTGAAAAACACAACCTAGAAGTGGAAAAATTATGTTTAATGTCCAAATTAGGATTATATACTAAATAACCAAGTGTGGATTCAAAGTGACTCAATGATCTATGCGATATAGGATATCTAATGAATTGAATGTGTTTTAGAGAAAAATACCATAAAATATTTTGGGAGATATAGCACTAGTCCTTTTCATTTATGATAAGGACGAGTCAATGAACCTCTATATCAATTATCATGTTCTCAACATGATAATGATAAAGAAAAGGTATCCTATACTAGGGTTAAATTAATTGATTAATTAGCTTCATAGAGAACAAGACACCTCCAAGTTGAATCAGGGATGAAGATATTATATAGTAACAATGATAAAGGATGATATCCCAAATATTTTATTTCATATATGTTTCAGGTAGTATGATTTAATACTGATTCCATATGGACTCACCAATGCAAGAAAATTCATCGAGGACATGATGAATAGACTATTTGGGGATTAGATAAAAATATATTGTTTTATTTATTGGTAATATTATTAATTACTACAATATAAAGGAGGAAGTTAAAGAGAATTTAAATAAAATACTAAATACCTTGGAGAAGGATCATTTATATGGAAATTATAGTAAATATGTGATTTGGTAGGAGAATGTAACATTATGGTGGAATGTTATTGCCAACAAGGAGATATCTATGGTTCCAGAAAAATGGAGTTAATTTAATAATATTCCAGACTGACATCAATGATGGAAATCTGTAATATCTTTAGATTACTATGGTATTATAATCAATTTTGGATAAACTTATCATAAATTTTATATCCTACTAACCACTCTTACCCTTTAGGGATTTAAGTTTTTCTAGACTGGAAAATGTGAATATATATTTAAAGAGTTGAATAAGAGGCTAATCTGTACTATTGTACTCATAGTACCCACTTGAGGGGAATGATTTGTGAACTGTAATGATGTGACTTAAAAGGGATTGGAGTTTTTACTCATGAAAGACAAATAAATTGATAGCTTATGCCTCCCACCAATTAAATATTCATGAAGAGAATTTACCAACTTATGATAAAAAATTTACAGTAGTGATCATCACAATAATGAGTTTGTGATATTATATATTTTGGGAAAATTGTCCCATATATACAAATCATAACAACATAAAGTAAATATTCACAAAAGGTGAGCATAATATAAGAAAATAAACGTTGTTTGAGATGATTATGTATTATAACTGCTCAATCCATTGCTATCATGGAAAATAAAAAAAGTGGAAGATTCTATGTGTAAAAAGGATCATGAAATCCTATCCTTGATGAGGATTCCAATGGAACTTGTCTCATTACAGATGAAATATATTTCCAAGGGAATCATAAAAAAATCATTATCCAAACATGATCAAATAACTTCTTAGTCATCCATTTATGATGTGATAATGGAGTCCATGAATGATGTTATACTGATATGAAAAAAGTTAAAAAATATTCTCAAGTATAAATTTTCTAAATATGGAGTTATAATATAAATATCTATTCATAACATATATATACATTACATAAGTTTTTCAAAATACATAAAACATAATACAAACAAAAACCAAATGTCTATATTAGTTTAAGGCCTAGGAAACCTAAAACAAAAATTCTTCTAACTCGATGAAATATCATTAAAGTTACCCCCAATGATCTTCCCCATATTAAATCAAATTAAAAAACCATTCTTCCTAACCTAGAAAACGTAATAATAAGAATAAGGTTTCATTAAATTCCCATTATAGGTAAATAAATGATATTTGTAAGAATAAAAAGAACATAATGTTATAATAACATGATCCTATTGTTAGAAGATAATATCATGGATATTAAAGAACATAACCTTAATGATGGAATAATGAATAGTGGGTCATAAGACATAAATAAAAAGATAATCAAGAACAAAATCCATGAAAGCATAATATTTGAATAGGACATGGAATTGTGGCATAAACACCAGAGTATAAAATTGTGAACATGTATAAATAGAAATAGGTTCACTCATTATGTAAAGGACATGACGTTAGGCCCTTTCCTATTCTTATGGACTTGAAACCAGGTCCATGCATACTGATGTGAACATGTAATTATGTTCACGCATAAATTTGGAAACATGAACTACTAATAAAATGACATATACTCATTGTTCAAAACCGTGGGTATATCCCCCAAAACCAAGGGTAAAGCCTATACCCATGGTTTAGGGAAGCATGGGAAACCGCGGTGGAGGGATAAGACCCCAACTTATACCCAAATTTTTGAAAACCATAGGTATATCTTATTTTCCACTATGTGAAAGTCTCATACCCAATTTCCTAGCTATCAAAGCCTTATAACCACTGTTTGAAAACCGTGGGTATAAAGAATAATAAAACTGTGTGGGCAGTGTTGAACCCTTCACCTATATTTATTATTCCCGGTTCCTCAATTCTCATGAAATGTCAATTTAATATATATATATATATTAATCAATGTCCGTATTAGAAAACATACAGTCCGAGGGTTTTTCTCCTATGTGATTCTTTTCATGGTTCCAATACCAAACCAACCCATCAAACTCAATTATATATAAATATATCTACATTTATCCTAATATATTAATCTGGATTCTAATATTAGATAATAAACGGACAGGGAGATTTGATCCTGTGATCGTATGGCATTACAAATAAAGCCTCACCAACCCACCAACATTTCTCATATATTTATATATTTATATATACATAAATATATTAATCAAAACCGTGGGTATAGGAGGGAAAATCATGGGTATAGTTTTTCCCTCCAAATATATTTTTCCCATAGAATTTTTTTCAAATTATAATGTGGGAAATCTATACCCACGGTTTCCCAAAACCGTGGGAATAGTTCTTCGAAAAAACCCCATTCCCATGGGTTTTTATAAAATGTTGGTATAGGCCTTGAAAAAAAACACCTATACCCACAGTTTTCAACGAAAATTTGGGTATTTGGTGTCTTTTTTACCACGGTTATCGAAAAATGTGGGAATAGGTCTTTAAAAAAACTTATGCCCATAGATTTTCAAATCTATGGTACAGGTTCCCATAAAACCACTATACCAACAGTTTTGAAAATAATGGTGGGTATAGGGATATTTTCAAGTAGTGATGTAATCGAGTTCACGAATAAATAAATGGTCATAAAAATAGGTCTCTGTATAAATTTGTGAAATTGTAATCAATTTTACACAAAAAGATAATAACACACAATATGGCTCACTCATAATATTATGAACATGTGATCAGGTTCATGAATAAAATTTAGGACACACAACTAGGTCCATTCATAACATTATGAACATGTAATGTGGTTCATGTATAACATTTATACTCATGAGTCAACTATCTTTACCCAATAAATTATAGGGAGATATAGGTCCCAACCATCACAAAATTAAACACATAAATATATGATTCAAGGGATTATAAAATTTAAATAATATTAGTACCCACAAAATTAAATCATATTATAACCAATGAAATGAAAAGGGTCTCATAATCATTTAATTGTATAATAAATTATGAAATATATACTGGTTTTATATTCATTTTATTCTAGAAAACCCCATGAAATGAAATGAGTTTTGAAAGTATATAACACATGGAAGAAAAACATGTGTTATAAGAATCATTCTATCAAAACATAAACCATTCATAAAATAATATTAATGGAACATTTTTATTAGTTCCTATATGGGTACGAGTATCATCAACGGAATCCATCTTAGATGGGAAACAACATAGAAATATTTTTATAAAAAAAATTAATGAGGAAAATATCCTTTCTTTTTTGAAAAATCTTTTTCAGAGATAAAACCTTTAGAAAACCAATTTCATTGAAAATGATTTTAAAACCAATAAATAAGTCCTGAATTCATTTTGATAACACTTTTTTCATGAAAGCATAATAAATATTATTCACAAAACATTAAAAAACGTTTTCTTCAAAAACACATTGTAAATATATAAATAAATCATGATAAAAATTTGAATATTTTTTCTTTGAAAATACATTGAAAATTTATAATAAAATATTGAAAATATTTGGAAACCATTTCATTTAATATACTTTGAAAACAAAAAAATTATTATTTGAAAATATTTATAATAATTAAAAAAATATGAAAACCTTTTTCATGGAAAAGAAAAATAAAAAAATTATAATTTTAAAATGAAAAGAAAAAATTTTATTTTTAAAAACAATATCTTGGTAATAATTTAAAATAAACTTCAAGGGATGTATATTAATGATAGAAGGTAAATCTATACATGTTGAACATTCCTTTTGCATTAGAAAATATTTATAAAAATGTATTAATCAAAAAATGAGAAGAATATTTCTTTCTAAGAACTGTTTTTTAAAATTTATTAAATGGGAAAATTGAATTTTAAATATCATATGAGATTAATACATTATTCTTTGAAACCTTTTTGGAAATAATGGGTTTGAAGGAACATATATTTCTGAACAAAGAGACGGTAAAGTCAAGATTTCATAAAATCAATTTCTTAACTATATATTGTACCAAATAGTGCATAACTAGTAAAAATACATTAATATGTCATGAATAAATAGGGGAGAAGAAAATTCAAATGTTTTATTAAGAGACATATCATAAGATTTCATCAATTGAATATTAATCATAAACAATCTACAAAAGAAATGAGATTGTTTCATCAAATTCTTACAACATGGTAACTTGGAAACATACACCCCATTTAAGAAAATGAAATTACGTGGAAATAAAATATGTTAAAGTAATTTGATTCATCATATAAAATTTGAAATTATGTATTTTATCCTCTTGAAAAAATACTGGTCTATATCATTAAATTTGTCTCAGAGAAGAAAAATTGTGAAAAAAATTTGTTAACAAATTTCATTACTTATGAAATATAAAACCCCTGAAATTAAGATAAAAAACATGTATATGTAAAAATAATAATTTTATGTATAAAAATCATATAATTCATTCTTGGGAAGTATACACAAGAAATAAATGGAAGGTTTGTTTAATAAATATTATATCTCATGGAAATAAAATGTGTGATAAACCATATAATAGAAGGAGTGTTTAATCGTCTAGTTTATTGAGTCTCATCATACTCATAAAAACATTATGAATAATATATATAATATTATAATAAATCTAATAGAGAACCATATTATTATATATAATACTGTATTTTTTTGGATAATGACATTATTTTACATAGTTTTTAACCATTATATGTTGATCTTTCACTTTAGGTAATTTCTTCTTCGTTCTTTACATGTGTATTAATTTATTATAAATTTGGTACTTATTCTTATATCATGATTTCCGTAAATTAAATAATTTTATAAATATAATTTATATTAAATAAATTAACATTATAATAATCTATATAATGAAGAATACTGAAATGGAATAGACTGTTCATAGGGACATTAGTCTGTATGTATGCATGAAGATTGTTTCAATTTTATTGTTGAATTGAATGAAAATAATAATATGAAATATAGGTAGATAGGTATATAATATAATTAAATATGAATATTATTTCATATATATAATAAATTTTCACCAAAAAACACCCTTAATACATTCCATGTAGTGTTTGATTAAATACCATCGCTTTGAGGTGGTGGTAGTCCACACATCCTCAAATGAAATTATATAATTTACACCTAATAAAAAATATAATGACATGTGATTTAAAAAGATTATGTATGTTTAAATAATTATAAATATAATATATAAAAAATATAAATAGATTTTCTATCATAACCTCTACCATGAGAGGTAGTAAAGGAAAAATGGACAATCATCATTTTGGGAGGTGATATTTTGTCGTACATGTAAACAGTATGTTTCTTACCTTTTAAGTGGATGTTTGAGTAAGTATAGGTCAACCCATATTCATAAAAAAATACAAGTTTATTTAGGAAACTATTATTGTTATAAATCATAGAATACTATGTGTTTAGGGGTGGATAGTGGAAATAACCTAAAATACCTGGAGGAAGAATGTTACCTATTATTTGGGTAACTCCATTGGGTTTGTACCAAAGTGATTCATTTGATTGAAATCACCCAATGCATAAACTTATATTATTATGTGATGTATTTTTAAGAAATATTTGTGTAGTTATTTTCTTATCCAATTTGTCTTCAGTGGTGTGAGGATGTGGGAGAAGAGGGGGCACATTTATAGTGGAGGAGGTGTGACAATCTTTTTAATTATAGGAAAAGGTATTCAACCCACATTTTTCCAATGTCAAGTAGATCCAATAACGGTCCAATAATCACACAATGGAGAATAAAGTTGAAATATGGCCATATAATGGTATTTTAGGAATGTGTATAGTTCATTTTTGGTCTTAAGATTAATGTTTAGTTCTTCGTTAAGCTTTTTTATCTTATACATTATAAATAATTTTAATCACATTCAAAATTTTTTTTGTCAAAAACTATTTTTACCTTATTAAAAATTATAAATTTGGAAGATTCCTAATATGGAACAAATTCTTTTGAATTCCATTAATAGTTACTGCATAAATAAATTTACATTTATTTCTACAGATGGGATGACACTTGGTTTTTTTGAAGAAAAACATCCAAAGGTTTTCTACATTTCAATAGTAAATTTCAAAGTAAAATTAACTCCAATGACCTAAATTGGATTAATTGATAAAACAATTATCTATTTAAACATAAATACAAATTTGAAATTTAATTTAACATTTTAAATAAATTATATGAAAAGATTTTTTGAACTAAAATTCAATATTTATTAATAATTCCTTAAAAATGATACCATACATGAAAATACCAAAAATTTTACCAGACATAATTTTTATTTTTCTCTATAAAATATGAAGTTATTTTTGAAATATTTAATCTATAAAAGTTCCAAAAATATATTTAGGAAATTATCTCTTATAAAAGGTAGTAGAAATACCTCAATAAGAAATATTGATTTTAGGAATAAAATTGAGTGTGTTTTTATCTAAAATATATAAAATCTATTCATTGAATAAAAAAATATTTTTTCGGATAAAAAAACATATAAATTATATTAATATCACATAAAAATTATAATTAATTTAATTTATAAGGATAAAATAGTTTTTTGTGCTTAAAATAGTTTTTATAAAACAATTACCTTTATATTCAATTGGTTCTCATATTCATTTCAAATTCATTTTTAACTAATGAATTTAACCATGTATTTTCATAATTTATTTAATACTACTGATAACCAGGAACTTATCCACTTGGTTATATCTTATTATATTAAATAATAATATTTTTTGTAACATAATATTGTTTGGTATCCCTTGGACATGCATGTTACACAAGCCATTGAGGAATCTAAATCTTTTGTGTAATATACGTGATCCTTTGGGTTCTATGTTGTGATTTCTAAACATTATGTTGTCTATAGAGAACTACAATTTATTGTTTCATATAATGAAATCTATACGTAGTTCTTTTATATAAAAAATTTTTCATTGTTTCATGAAATGAGAAATATCAAAAAGAATAAATTTAACACAAAAAATATATTTCACCAAATCGTGGGGTGTTTTATTCTACACTAATTTTAATGAATTTCACCATCAAAATTAATCTATGTTCTTAAATCTTTTATACATGGATTTTCCTTTCCAACAAATCCAAATCATAAAAATGAATACTAAATCTTCTTTTGAAAAGTGAATGATTGAATTATGAAGGTTACCCAAAGTATCATTAACTAGGTTTTAAAAAAGGAGAACATGTGTGGGAAGTTAATAGATGGACATGGATTAAAATAAAACTATAATGTTCTTAAGGATAATGATAGTGAATATCGATCAACATAAGTGGGTGATCACAAAACCATAAATCATTAATGATTTAAAGGACCAACTGTTTCGTCAAAAATAAAGGTTCTATAACCAATTTTTTCAATGTCATTTTCCTAGTTTCAAGGGATAATTTTACTATCCGGTAAAATATGGAAATATATTTACATTATTTAATTCCTTTTCATATATACAATATCACCTTTTATTTTATCCTAGATCAATTAACACATGATATCATACTCTATATAATGATGGTGAATTTTTCATTCCTAAGGATCCAACATATCATTGGATCCATTATTATAATTATAAGTCATTCCATCTACCTTAAATTAAGAAATATGAAAATGGCTAGAACAAGTTATCAAAAATTTATAAATCAACATATGGTGAGCAACTACATTAATCTCACAAACATCATTCAAATTTTAAATCTACTTTTCCATAAATGGTTAACCATATAAACTTAACAAAATATGAAATTACAAAACATTATGAATAAGGTAACTAAATTATCATAACATGTAAACCCCTAAAACTAACTCATTATTGTCACATTCCAAGCATGTGAATACACTTATTGTATATTCCCTTGAAACATTGAAATAAAATATATATCCATAAATGATTTTGGAAAACAATAATGATTCTTTATTCCAATAATTAATGGATATATTATTTAAATCCATTATGATTTAAACATAATTCATGATGAAATATACCACTTTTACAATGGATTAATAATAATATCTCAGGTCATCAGTTCTATATAATTTACATTATCTAGATCAATCAACTCTTCATCCACGCTAAACATATTTTTCTCAACATCATGATCACATTGAGGGTTACCGTCCCTTAATCAAAATATCACATTTTGAAGAGTTAATCACCCTTCAAAAAACACCTTAAAATCATTAATGTAAAATTATAATGGAAATAATTATATATTTAATTATTTATATATCATAATCTCAAAACAGAATTTCTTCATTCATCATCATTTATTCATAAAAAATTACTTAGTCTTCATCAACTTATTCCAAAATACATCATTCCTATAATATGAAATATGAATAACGAGTTAAGGTTCCTCAACCTAAATCTAATCATATTTCATATGTTTAATGTAAACTATAATGAAAAAACACAACATACATTTCACAATTCATTTATTACCTCTTTATATTCAAAAGCATATCCAATAGTCATACCACCTTCTTAATTCTCTATATAAGATTTCCTCATTTTAAAAAATTTTCAAAATATTGATAACATTCATATATGAATTATTTAATATTAACCATGTTAGATGTAGTTCTCTCTATTGACTAAAATAATAAATGACATGGTGAGAAACACATATTATTGAATAAATCCATATAATCAAAAAAATTCACTTATAGGATGCCCCAATTAGGACACCTTACATAATATATGACATCTTAGGGTTATTATATGTAATTTATTGTCATCAACTATTTAAATCCTTATACATGATTTATAAAGGGAGTTTTGATTCCCAAATAATATACCTCTGGTGTGTCAAACCATGTTGGTAGCAAGGTCTGTTATCATGTACCATGTTATGTCGAGTTAGACCCGATGCACCTTATCGAAGTTGTTACTCCATAGTACATTTGTGTCCGGGAAACATCCACTTCTTCTATTTAGAGATGGATTTATTTCTAAGGAACCACTCATTCTATCTGTTACAAAATCTTCCATACATTTATCTAAACATTAACACATCCTTATACTTATCCTTACAGAGGTCCATAGACATATCCTTAGAAATATACATAGGATACATTGTAAAACATTATTATCCTTGTTTCTAATGGATAACTAAACCTTTTATAGAATATAAAATATAATGTCCCATTATTGATGTATATATAAATTACATAAATTTTACAAATTACTTAAAATATAATAAAAACACACACCGAATGATTGTATTAAAATAGTGACTTTGGAGACATTGAATAAATGATCTTCAATCTCATTGAAATATCTTCAATGATTCCCCAAATGAGCTTACCCTATAGTAATTCTACATAAAAACCTTTATTCTTAACCAGGGAAGGTAAACAGAAGAAATTGGTGATAAAAAATCCACAAGTGGGGTAAAAAAGAGAGAATATGTAAGAATTACATGAAAGTAAGGGTATGAGAACACGATTGTCTCATTTGAAGATTCTAGCCTATATATTAGAGATCATAACATGAATCCTAGAATATGGATTGGTAGTTCATAATACATGAATCATAAGATAATCAGAATGATAATCTATGAAATAATAATATATGAATAAGACTTGGAATTGAGGCATACACACAAACATATAGCATCATTAACATGTAAATTTATAAATATGTTCACTCATTAATTTATAAACATGAATTCAGACCCTCATATAATCTTATATATATAATGCCATGTCCATGCATAATGTTGTAAAAATTAAATTCTACTCACGATTAATATTATGAACATGTATGTAGGTTTAATAATAAACATATAACATTCAACTAGGTTTAGGAATATATTTGAGAACATGTTATCAGGTTCACTCATAAAATTATGAACAATTAAGAAGGTTCACTCATACAATTGCGAACAAGAAATTAGTTCCATGTGTAAACTTATGGACATGCAGTAACACCCCAAGATTTTGAAAATAAATATTGAATGTATGAAAAACTATGTCTGTACAAAACACCACTTTGTTACAACCAATCCAATAAACATAAATTTTCTACCTCTTTGATTATCAATTTCAAAAAAATGACAAATAAATGTGCATTCAGTATGACATTTTGAGTCTCATAAGGCGAACATAACTTTTGGTTTATAGTAACACACCCTAATGAATAATAATATGAATTGTAATATCTCCCTTATGAAAAGTAGATCGTATTATTATAATAATTTTATTGAGGGTATAAGATAAGGAGAACTTGATTAAATTTTCAATGTGATATAAAATGAATTAAAATTTTAAAATTGTTATTTTTAAAATAAAATATGTTTTTATATAATAATTTAATTAACCATATTTAGAAAATTATTTTCAAAAAATGGAGTACATTTTTGAATTTTATAGGTTGAAAAACGGTTTGGAATATTTTTTGGGATTTTTATGAAATACTCAAATTCTTTATGAACAGTAAAATACAGTAGTTTACAGTATATACACATTATCAGTTAAATTCAGAATTTATTGTTTCAGGGATGATTTATGCACACTTGGTTCAAACCAATAAGAAAAAATTACAATTTTTTGTCACATTAATCAACACTATTTATTTTCTTGATGGAAATACTAAAATAATGAAAAAGATATTCACAAATCACCCCTCTACTCAACTATAATCACCCCTCACATTCTATTTTCTTCAATCCTCTCAAGCTTTGTTCAGTGCTTAAATCCTTCTCAAATATCCCCCCAATATAATTCCCCATATCCATCATCCATTGGTCTTAGAAAAGGTCCAAAACACCTCCCTTAAAGAGGCTCCCAAGTGATATTACTTGAAGATGTAAATTAATCTTTTCATTTATTTTATTTCAAGTTCAATTCTTTTCTTACCTCACCTAATTTCATCCCAATGTGGTAATAACTCTAATTCCTTATATGTAAAATAATTTTTTTATGATAAAGGAATAATTCTTCATCTTCCCATATTTCGCCTTATTTTATACAAGAAATGAAAACAGTATCTGAGATGTGTAAATTTATCAAATTCAAGGACAAAGGGTTTTCAATTTCTATTAATTTTTTTAATTATAGTCATGAAATAATTCTTATAGTTCAAAATACTATAATATATTTATTATTACTTATTTAAGGTTATGGAATCTAGTTTTATTTATTTTATTAATTTTCTAAATGAAAATGAGATCATTGTGATAAAAAACCACCAATTGACCCAAACAATTGTCATTAAAATTTTATATAATGATTCATATTTACTCCCAAAAACCAATTTTTTTTATAATAATGTAATATTCTGGTTTCGCACTAATAAAATAAAACTTCTATATTTTACAAAAATTTCCATCCTACCAGATTATCCATATATGAATATAAGTAAACTAATCATGAAAACAATGAAATAAAACACTCTGAAACAATGAAATTAAATCTCTAAACCCATAAAATACCATGAATAATCCTAATATTGGTTTACTAAATAAATTACATGTATTGGAGGTTATGGAATCATTAATTTATGAACCAATATTTTATTATTCAGTAAATTAATATCACATGAGGATCGCCTTCAGACATAAGTTAATGGTTTTCCACTTGAACCTCCATTTTCATTCGGGGTACTTTTATTATCTACTTATCTCAATGAAATTATTATATATGATTATATACTACTCATATATTCTTTGTAATATTTCTATATATGTTTACCAGTCAGAATATTTATTTATTTTCTCGGAAGTTACACATTTTAAAAGGAACATTCAATTTTATTTCTGAAATACAAGCGTCATTCAAGGAAATTTCTACAATATTTACCTATTTTAAAGGGAACTCCATAATATGTTTCTAGCAACCATTATCATTATAAAATCACTCATTTTATTATTAAACTTATATATTACTTACGTTTTGTTTTTATATAAATATTTTTTCCAAAATAACTCTTCATTTCAAAGTAAAGGTGTATTTATCTCAAGGATTACTTGAGGATTTTATAAGAGTATCATTATACGTTTCAGTACACTTCTTGATTCATATGTTTTTTTTGCGATTAATATTTTATGATATAATCTAAAATATTTAATAGAATGTTTTTTTATTATTTTTATATTATATGTGTTATCTTAAAACCATTAACCAATTTATCCCAAATGGTTACTGTTTATGCTTAATGTTCGAGAAAAGATATTTACATTTCATATCGTAGTTTCAATATTAAAGTATATGTTATTTATGTTTATCCTAGTTCATATGTAAAATTTATTGGACCAATAATGTGATGGGTGGGGCCATCTATAGCCCCTAGATGCATCAGTAGGCCTTATGAGACAAATAGATATGGACTCGGTTGAGTCCTCGCCCATTTTTAGATATTATTTTTTCCGAGGCTTTATTCATTTTTAGATGTATTGGAAGAGGCCTTGACAGTATGTTTTAGAATGTATAGAATATGAATTTCCCTCATTATAAATCTAGAAATTAAAATTTCAGAGTTTATTTGAACAGTACAATACCCTTGATTAGGTTTTATTATGCAAATATTTACTCAGATCACATTCCTACTGTATTATGTTATTGTTTATTTTTTAAGGAATGTTTTTTCAATTATTCACCATACCTAATGTTTACATTATCTTTTTCTATAATGTTTACCCTAACTGAGCATCTGATCTCCCCTTGATTTTTTTCATTTTTTCCAGGACATGAATATGTATTTTATGGTTGACATGTAGGGATAGTATTAATGTGATGGATGTTCCAAATGTAATATATTTGTTTTTCACATTTAAATTTGTAATGTTGAACGTATATATGTATCTGGATTTCCAACTCTACTAAATTATTCATTCCATTAGGATGTGACTCTCTTGTAATCATTACATTGTAATTTTATAAATCATGAGCTCTAAGAAACTTGGGTCAGGACTTAACTATAGTAATCAGAGGAATTTTAGTAGAAATATTATCAACTAGATTTAGAAAACGCAGATTAGGGAACAAACCCCCAATATATTCTTTGAGTATAAACATACAATAACATTATGGTATTTTTGTAATTAATATAATATGTGGTTCTTTCATGAAAATACATCTCTTTATTGATAATATAAGTGGATGTGGTTATTTCATAGATGTACCTAGGAGTGAAAACCTTAAAATGATGTTTCGGTCTTGACTTGGGGAATCCTAGTAATGGAAAATGGGCCTTACTGTGCACCTGTTTGGATATTCCTTGGGGATATTCATAGGATTTTTTTGGGGCCTAAGCCTCATTTTTATTATTAAATCAAAGAATAGACCTATTTTAACTGGGTATAGGGAAACCCATTACATAGCATAAAGGCCCAGTGGGCCATTAGCCCATTACATAGCATGTTGGCCCAAATTTTTGGCGCAATTCACATTCTGTGAATAGTAACCCTCCTACTATAGTACACACAAAGTACCACCACCGCTACAGTACCCGGTGATGAACAGTGTCGCAGCTGGTACAGTACTGCTACAGTATATACGCCCAATGAGTTTTGAACCTGCATTTCACATATTCATTACAGGAAATTATAAATGATTTGAATGTAAATTTTTCTTCTAAGAAACCATTTATATGATTATGGGTTTATCCATTCATTTGAATTAAGACTTTGATATGTATTTTTCTATATTATATTATAAATTATGTCTCATAACCTAATATAATGTATGCCATTATTTAGAAATGGAACCTAGTGGAAGGAATGGAAACTACATGAACACAGTTATACCATATAGGGATTTCCCTCTTATGCAAGATAATGATGTTAGCTCAGGTGTTGTTATTTTTGTAGAGAATCATATATCTATACTAGGAATACTTTATCTAGTTATGGATAACAACCTTTCCTGGATAGATAATTTGGATCCACAACATGGAGGAGTTGTGTTAGATCTATTTATGAGACAACAACCTCCACCATTCAATGGGGATACAAAATATTTTTTAGTAGAGAATTGGATAAGTTCCTTTGAGAATATATTTATCTCTTTGGGAAGTAATGATATGGAGATGGTTGTTATTGCAGTTTATCATCTATCGGGAGATGCTGATCAATTGTGGTCACTTTTTCAAAACATAAAGGTGGATGATGAAATGGGAAACATATAATGGAGTATTTTTAAGAACTTTTCATAGGGAAATTTTTTACTCAGGAACAATGAGGGAATATGGAATGGTAGTTTTCAAATTTGAGGAAAAAAAGAAGATGATAATGTTGAAAATTATAAAAATAACATCTCATGGTGATAAAGGCATGTTGTGACCTATATACATAATTTGTTGAGAAAGATAGATCAATTATTTGATGTCCTAAATCCTTTCCTCCAATGGGCACTAGTCTTCCAAACATTCTCATTATTCGAAGACATTTTATAAAGTCATATCAATACAGAAAATGAGTTCTCTATGTATTATGACATTAAAGGGGAGTAAGAGAAGAAGAGGGCTGCTAAAAACACTAGAAAAGGAAGTAATGAAATGGGGAAGAAAGGAAGAGTTCACCTTCCACCCTGTGATAATTGTGGAAGTAAACACCCTGGTGCAAACTAAAAAGGAAAATTTGTGTCTGATAAGTGTCGATGTAAATGACATCATGCTAGTGATTAAAAGGGGAAGAAAGAATCTAATAATTTTAAATTCTATAATGGTATGGATATTGGACACTATGATAATTATTATCCAAAACATCAAGGAAATTTTCCATAAAAAAGGCCAAAAGAGAAGGAAAAATAGTTTGTGATCACAACTATTGGTATTTACGCTCCTTATTATGTTGTGGCATGTAAAATAATAGTTTCCTCAAACATATACTAACATTTATTTAATTATAGAGCATCACATTCTTTCATATCTTCCCAATTTTCCAAAAAAAATTTAAATATTTCCAATTTGATTTAATAAGAGAGTTTTTTGTTATAACTCTTAAGGAATGAATTGTTGCAAGAATGATTTTTTTGGTTGTCCCCATTATGAGATAAAAATGTGCTTCATCAGCTAATTCTATTATAAAAACCATCATTGAATTTTATATAATAAAAATTATGTATTGTCTTTCAAATCATGATGTGAAAATATATTGCAAGAATAAAGATGTTATAATTTTTGAGAATGATGTAGAATCCAACATAATTATCTGGATCATAACTAAATCACCCCATTGTATCCCTATATAGTGAAAATCATGGAGATTAAGATAATGCAATATATATGGGTGAGAAAAGAAATATTCCAATTGAGTATTTAACTATTGTGCAATAATATATTGATGATTTTTTAGAGGATTTACATAGAAATCCTCAATAGCATGAAGTTGAATTCTCTATTGATATAATTCTTGGTTCAATACCTATATAAAATATTCTTTATAGAATGTCCATTGTGGAATTTATTGAACTAAAGAAACAACTAGAGGAATTGTGTGATAAAGTATTTATTCACCCTAGATTTTCTCCTTAGAGAGATACTATTTATTATAATAAGAAGAAATATGGATCTATGAGGTTTTGTATTGACTATAGGGAGATAAATTCTATAAAAATAAGGAATAAGAATCCACTACCTTGCATTTATGACTTATTTGATCAACAATTATTGAGCCCATTATTTTTCGAAGATTGACCTTTGACCTGGATATCATCAGTTATTAGTAAGGATGGAAGATATTCCATAGACATAATTTCTAACTAGGTATGGGTGTTACATGTTAATAGTAATGCCTTTTGGACTGACTAATTCTTGCCCTATCATCATGGATCTAATAAATATGGTTTTCAAGTAATATCTTAATGACATTGTTTTGTTATTTATTGATAAATGTTTTGTTTACTCCAAAATCTATGACAATCATGATAATCACTTGCGCAATATTCTGAAGACTCAATGAAGAAATGAATAATATGAAATGTTTAGAAAGTTGTAATTATGTCTTTAATTGGTTTCTTTTCTCAGCCACATTGTCCCTAAAAATTTCATATATGTTGATCCTATGAAGACCATGGCTGTTCAAGAATGGCTGACTACAATGAAAATAACTGAGGTACGTATTTTTATTGGTTTAGTAGGTTATTATCGACATTTCTTTCAGAGCTTTTCCAATTTATCAATCGCAATGAAAAAGCATACACATAAAGGGGTTATCTTCATATGGAAAAAATAATGTGAGAACTATTTTCTATAATTTAATAGGATATTAGTGAATGCTTTGATCCTAACTCTACCATTAGGGAATGATGCGGTTTTGATCTATAGTGATGTGTGAAAGAAAGGTCTTTGTTATATATTTTGGTAGAATAATTGTGTTATTCTCTATCCATAAAGGAAGATAAAAATTAATGAAAAAAAAATCCACCTAGTGATCTTGAGTTATCTTCTATGATCATTTATAAAAAAATAAGGAGTAAATATCTCTATGGTGAATGATGCAAGATATATACAGATCAAAAGAGTCTGATGAATATATTATCATAGAAAGAAATCAACATGAGGAAAAGATGGTGGCTCAAACTACACAAGTATTATGCATGTTCCATACACTACTAGCTAGGAAAGGCTAATAATGTAGATGACACATTGTGATGTAATGATCATAGATATTTAAAAAAAATAATGATTGAAACGTATCATATATTCATAAATAAAATAAGGATGGAAAATTTAATTATCAATGAAGGTGTAATATCATTAAATTTAAATTGTATTCCCAACCATATTTCTTAGAATAGAATAAAATCTACCATCATGATGATGAGAGCTAATAGAAGAAAATTTAATGCTGTGAAAGGTGGGAAGTTGGCTGACTTCATATGTGAAGATGGAATTTTGGATTTTTGGAAGAGACTATGTGTTCCCTATATTCCCAAGATAAAAAGGGAGTTATTAGATGACTCTCAAAGTTATAATGTCTCAATACACCCTGGTAGCACTAAAATGTATAGATATTTTAAGGTACATTACTGGTTGGACAACATCAAATGTGAAATTTCTTATTATGTATCAAGATGTCTGGTCTGTCAGCATGTAAAGGTTCAAAGAAAGAATCCTGGAGTATTAATGCAACCTCTACCTATTCCTACATTTAAATGGGATGACATCACCATGTATTTTTTCAATCGGTTACCCATAATTCCAATGAATAATGATGTGATATGGTAAATTTTTGGCCAACTTATGAAATCTACACATTTCCTCACTACAAGAGAGGATTTTCCTTTTGAGAGACTAGAACAACTCTATATAAATGAAGTTGTGAGACTTTATAGAGAACCTATATCAATTGTGTCGAATTGTGATCCATGATTTATAAATAAATTATTTAAAAGTCTTCTGAATTTATTAGATAATGAGAAACTATTTGGTACTTCTTATCTCCCTCAAACTGATAAGTAATCAGAGAGGATGATCCAAACAATAGAATACATGTTGAGATAATGTTCACTTGACATTAATTGAATATGGGATCAATAATTACCTTTAATAGAGTTTTCCTACAGTAATCTGTTTCATTCCAGTATTAAAATGGCATCATATGAAACATTGTATGGGAAGAGATGTCGTAGACTAACATGATGGGATGAAGACGGTGAAAGGAAGCTTGTGTGCTCAAATATTAAGGAGGAAACAATAGAAATTTTAAAGTGTATTCAAACCCATATCAAAGTATCTCAAGGTAGTAAAAAAATCTATGTTGTTAATCGAAGGAATGATTTTGAATTTCAAATAGGATATCATGTTTTCCTAAAGGTTTCTCCTTGGAAAGGTGTTATAATATTGGGTATGTAAGGGAAACTGAGTTCAAGGTAAACTGGATATTTTGAAATCCAAAAGGGAATTTGGGCTGTTCAAAATTGTTTTTTATGACACCTAGCCTATCTAAAGTACAAAATTAGCTCCATGTGTCATTGTTGAGAAAATAAATGACATACCCAATGCATTTCATCACTTCTCAATGAATAGAATTGGAACCTGAACGATCATATTTTGAAGAGCCTATGCATATTATGGACAATAAAGAACATTATTTGTGTAATTAGACAACTTCAATGGTAAAGATTATTTGGAAAAATAATGAAATCTATGAGGAAACAGTGGAGCCTAAGGATCTTATTATGAAGAACTACCCAAATATTTTTTTGTGGTACAATTCAATTTATATTGAGGAAGAAATTTTTGTTATTAGGGGAGAATGTAAAACCATATTATTTTTCGAATAAATATTGAATGCATGAAAAATTGAGTATCTAAAAAATACCACTTTATTACAACCTATCCAGTAAAATTTTTTTCCAACATCTGGGTTTTGAATTTCAGAAAATAGATATACACGGTTGCATTTAGCAAGAAATTTTGAGTCTGATAAGACAAACATAATTTTTTGGGAATAGCAACATACCCTTATGAATAGAAATATGAATAGTAATATGACCCTTATGAATATCAAATCAAATTATTATTATTTTTCTTATAGTTATAAGATAATGAGATCCAAATTAATTTTTTATTGGGATATAAAATGCATTACAGTTTTAAAATTGTTATATTTTGGATAAATTATATTTTTATTTAAAAAGTAAATTAATCATATTTAGAAAACTATTTTAAAAAAATATGGTTTTTTTTAATTTTACAAATAAATGAATTGTTTGGCAGATGTTTCTGGGGTTCTTATGAAATATTTAATTTTTTGAAGAATAGTAACCTATAGTAATTTTCCTTGTATATACATTATCGGTTAAATTCACTATTCCTCGCATCACGGATGATGTAAGAACAAATTTTTAAACTTGCATGCACTTAATAATATTATGGATCACATGAATCAACACTATTGGTTGTTTGGATGTAAATAATGAAATAATTAATAAGATATTCACTAATTATCCCTCTCCTCCACTATTTAAAAACCCCATCAATCCCTCTTCTCTACACTTATATCAAGCCTTGTGATTTTCCTAAATACTTCTTAAAATAATCTCCCAAGATCCTCCTCCATTTCCATCAAGACTTGGCCTCTTAAATAAATCAAAACCTCTCCCCTAATTGGGCTCTAATGGAAGATTACTTCAGGAGGTAAATTCCTCTTTTAATTTCTTTTATTTAAATTTCAATGATTTTCTTTCCTCACCTTCGTTCATCCAAATTATGTGATGATGCCAGTACCATAATTGTACCGGAATGATTTTAAAATAAATTATGAATTATTCATCATCACTTCTTTTCCCCTTTGATTATACTAGAAAGTAAAACACCCTATGAGATGTGTTAATTTATCACATTCAAGGACAATGGGTTTTCAATTTCTTTTTCCATCCTCAATTCTAGTAATAAAACCAATTTGATTGTTGATACAAACTATAATATACGAATTATATGTTATTTATGGTTCTATGATCTGTTTTTTACACAAGTTATTCATTTTTAAATCAAAAGGAGTTCGTTGTGATCAAAAAATCACCAATTGACCAAAATAATTGGAATTAAAATTTTATATATTGATTCATCTTCACTCCAAATAAAAAATAAAAATTTTATAACCAAGTAATATTCTAGTCGTTAACTAATAATTTTTAACTTCCATTTTTGAAAACCATTCTCATTATACATGTTTCTCCATACATGAATATAAGTAAACTAATAATGAAAATCGAGGAATTAAAAGCCCCCAAACAATTAAATTGAATCTATTCACTCATAAAAGTATATTAATGAACCTAATAAGGATTTAATGAATAAATTACATGTATGGGAGGTTCTGGAATCATTTATTTATGAAAACAAATTTTATTATTCAGTTCATTAAGATCATGTGAGGAACACCTTTAGACTTATAGAAAGAGTTTTCGGCCCAAACCTCCATTCACATTCTGGTTACTTTTATTATGTACTTAACTCAATGATATTATTATGTGTTGTTATGTAATCCAAATAAATTCTATTTAAATATTCTATATATTATTTAAAAATATAATAATTATTTATTTTAGGGGGATTTAAATGTTTTAAAAGGAAATTTCCATATTATTTTTTAAAAATATGCATGATTCAAGTGTGTTTCTCAAATTCATACCTATATTTAACGGAACTATATAATATGTTTTTAGCAAACATATTCATTCTAAAATCACTCATTTTGTTATTAAATTAAAATATTTATTAATTTCTGGTTTTATACAATGAATTTTTCCAAAATAACTACTCTTTTCAACGTAAAAGTGTATTTTTCTAAATAATTAGTTAATGATTTTATTAGAATATCTTCATCAGTTTGACCATTCTAATTGTATCATATTTATTATTGGTATTATTGTTTTATGATATCATAAAATTTATTTAATGGAATGTTTTATGATTTTTTGACTATGGATGTTCTAAATTAAATCCATTCACCAATTTACTCTAAATGTTTAATAATTATGCTTAATGTTTGGGAAAAATTATTTACATTTCATATGTCAGTTTCAATATTAATTAATATATTGTTTATGGTTATCCACGTTTATATGAGGAATAAATTGGACATATTATGTTATGGGTGGGGCCCGATATAACCCCTCTATGCATCATTAATCCTCATGGGACAAATAGATATGGTCTTGGCCAAGGCCTTGCCCATTTTTATATAAGATTTTAGCTGAAGACATTATCATTTTTAGATGTATAGGTCAAGGAATTAATGATTTGTTTTAGAATGTCTGGTATATTTATTTACCACATTATGAAGGATAAAATTCAAATCTCATGAGTTTATCTGAATATTATAATACCTAGGATTGAGTTTTATTATTGAAATATTTACTCATCTCACATTCCTTCCATATTATGACCACGTTAATTTTTAAAGGAATGTTTTTTGAATTATTAATCATTCCTAATGTTTTTTTATCATTAACGGTAATGTTTAACCTTACTGAGCATATGATCTCACACCTTCTTAAGTTTAATTTTCCCCCACTAATAGAGAGGTATATTATAGTTGAATTTCTGGGGTAATTGTAGAGTGTTGGATGTTCCCCATGTAATATATTTTCTGTTTATCATTTCAAGTTGTAATGTTGAAATTATGTATAGATTTCCAAATATACTAAATAAATCATTCCTTCAGGATATGACTTTCTTGTAACCATGCCAATATAATGTAATAAGGCACTAGATCAGAGAAACTAGGGTCATGTATTTACTTAAGTAACTAGGTACAAGCATACCATTGTGAACATTTAATCAGGTTCATTCATAACATTCATACACATGATTCAAAGCATCATTACCCAGTCTTTTAGAGGGAGATATGGGTCCCACCCATCACATAATTAAACATGCACATACATGTAATTCAAGATAAAAAAATTCGTAATATCATGGCCAATAAATGGTGATAATATCATAAGTTATGAAATTTAATGGGTTTCATAAATATTTAATGATATCATAATATATAGAAAATAAATAGGTTTCATATTTATTTTATCCTTGTCTCACATGTGAAACGATGTAGGCTTCAAAAGAATATAACCTAGGGAATAGATATAAGTGTCATAAGAATAATTCAATAAAAACAATAACCATTAATGAATTCATATGAAATAATCATTTGGTCCATTTCCTAGAAGTTTATGAGTAACATAAATAGATGTCATCTTATATATAAAATTACTTAGAATGATATTTTGAAAAAAATTATTCAGTGAAATATACATTCATACAAGGAAAATAGTCTTGAAATATAAAACCTTTATAAAACCATTTTCCATGGAAATTCATTGAAGAAGTAGAAAGAATGTTTGGAATCATTTTGAAAATATTTATTCCTTGAAAACATAAAAATTAAAAATTAAAAATTTTAAGAAATATTTTTCATTGAAAACACATTGAAAATTTAATATAAATTGAAAATGTTTTGAAATACATTTCATTGAAAATAAACTGAAAACATATAAATAAATAGTGAATTTTTTTTGAAAACCATTTCATTGAAAATACTTTTAAAACATAGAAAATAATCACTAAAAATAATTTAAAACAATAAAAAATTTGAATACATTTTTCATTGAAAATAACATGAAATAAAATAATTTTGAAAATATTATAAAAACTATTTTCTTACAAAAAATATCATTCTATCCAAGTAAATTAAGATTCAAGGGAATAAGGAACATTTTGGCAGGTAAATTTGTACATGTTGAACATTAATTTTTCACTATAAAATAATTTTAAAACTACCTAATCCAAAAAACTAAAAGAAAATTCATTTTTAAGAACCCTTTTTTTAAACAAGTAAAGACAAATTAAAATATTTATTTTAAATATCACATAATAATAGTAAAATATATTTTGAAACCTTTTTCTAAAACATTATTTTGAAGGAACATAGATTTCTAACTAAAGTGATGGTAATACCGAGATTTAAAAAAATATCTATATTTTATACCAAAGGGATTATATATTAAACCTATACATGAATATATCATAAGTAAATAGTGTATAATATTCTTCATGAGTTTTCATGAAATATGGATCAAAATATTTCATCAATGGAAGATTAATTATATACACTCTCGAAAAGTGATGAGATTGTTCCAATAAACTCTTACCACTTGGTAACATTGAAAAATACTACCCATTTAAGAAAATGAAATTACATGAATCTTAAAATATCATGAAAATAATGATATTAATGATATAAAATTTCAATTTTATTATAAAAAAATATTTTAAAATTAAATGTGAATAACAATTCATGTGTTTTAATGGAGTCAAATTGAGACCAAATTACTTTACCAATTTGGTAACTATTGAAACATAAAAACCATGAAAGGAAATCAACAAATTTAAATGTAAATATACATAAATTTAAGTATAATAATAAAATAATTCATTTATGTTTCTTATTATCACCACACAAATGGATTGTGTGGATAATAAAACCTGTATCTCACAGAAATACTCAAGTGAGATGAAATTACATTACATTTTGTCTTGACTCTCGTCGTACCCATACAAATATCTGGTATAATAAATGAAATATCAATATAAATCTATAAAAAAATGATTATTTTAAATTATATATATGGTTTTATTATGAAATAATATTACCCACTTGTAAATAATTTTATTTTAAGGTTTTACATCATGTAATATCCCCTTTGTTATTTTCATGTGTCTCAATTTGTTATATTATTTTCCTTATAATTATATCATGATTTCCATAATTTGTAACAAAATAAAAATATCTTGAATATTCATTATATGGTTCTTATAATAATTTACAGAATATATAATTATGTAATGGAATACACCATTCATGGAGATGGTAGGCTGCACTTAAGCATGCACAATGTTCCAGTTTTGTTGTCATATTGAAAGAAAAAAATGAAATATATGTATATTTATATATAATATAATAATAGTGAATTATTATGTAATATATATCATATAATTTAACTAAAAAACATAATTAATAAATTCTTTGTAGTGTGTGAATGAATCACATTGCTTTGTGGGGTAATAGTCCACACTTCCTCAAAATAATCATCATATTTACCCTAAATTTAATGTAAAATATATGTGTTATAAATGGAATAAATAATATTAACTAAATAAGAAATATAAAATATAAAATATATAAATATAATTTTTATCATAATACCCTCCATGATAGGTATTAAAGGGGAAATAAACATCATTGTTTCATTAGGCAGTAGTTCACCATACATGTAAACAGTATGTTTATAGCGACCCGTAGATTCACATACATGGACATTAAAATACTTTTGTGTAATACTTAATACATAACAAAAACAGACACACAAGGATGATAATAGTTTAGTGCCTTTGGAAACATAGAATATAAACAACTAATCATGTGGAAAGATCTTCAACATCTCCCATAACGATCATCCCCTTTTTGTTTCCTTACCTAAAACCTTTCTTTATTTCCTGGGGAAAATAAAACCTAAAAAGGGTGAGCTCAAATTCTCTGTAAGGGAAAACATAGAGAACATAAAATAATCCATAAACATTTGAAAGCAAAAACTTGAACATGAAATCTAAACATTAAAAAATGAGCAAAGACATAAATCTTGGAAGTTCGTAAGGCATATATCATAAAGGAGCATCAATCACGATAAAAAAGAATGGGAATAAAACATGTAATTGTTGAAACCATTAAGCACATGATATGATTTCCATATTATCCATGGCATTGCTGCAAAGACCATCTTAGTGGACAAAGTCCCTTTCTGAATCGAGTTCACTCCTCGTTCCAGTCCTGTATTACTGAAACGGTTTAAATTTATGTTCCAGCCATGTCGATCTCATGAGATATAAATATTTACCCAATTAATTGGAGAGAGATATAGGTCTCACCCATCTCATAATGAAATCATTCTTACTTGTGCCACAAAATAAACATATATCATTCATAATAACCCAACGAATAAAATGTGTTTCATAAACATCATCCCATCATCGCATAATCCATATAAAAGAAATGGATATCATTTCATAATAAGAAAATTGGAGCCATGTAAATCATAGAGACATGATACTTGAAACATACACATATGAAATAATGTCATCTTAGATGAAAATTGGTTTTGATAAAACACTTGAAATGAATTCTTGAGGAAAATATTCTTTCATCTTCAAATTAAATTTCTTTTCACAAAACGTCATGCTATTTTAAAAGAAAGATATTTTGTTGAATATATCCATGAAATATTTTGGAGGAAGCTTCATGAAAATAAGTCTTTATAAAACCGTAAAAATCCATTCAGGCCATATAAGTTAAAAAAACATTCTTCCCTGACTTTTTTCAGAAAAGTCAAAAATTACCTCGTAACGTAAACAAAAGGAAGATTCCTTACATACCATGTAGTAAAAGTCAAGAATGGGTAAAAAGGACATTAAACATACATGAAAAAAATTTATAAAACATGGACATGGATGATAGAAATAACCCCAGTAAGTACTTAAGAATAATCAATCTTGGATAAAAAATAGATTTGCTAAATTATCCCTTACCTTAGGTATGATATGCATCTTACGTATCCGAACCCCCTGTATAATAATTTAAATAATTTCGTTGACCTATTACAGAATCATATTCATTGTTATGATATCATATATGGTTCACTTATGACTTTATATTACCCGTTCTTTTGTAAGTTCCATGTTAAAGTAGCATTTTGTGTAAAATAGTTTTATTTATCGTACATGTTTGGACTTGTTATTCTTGATATTATTACTTATAACCTGATTTACTTAATTATAGAATTTAAAACATGATTTATTTATATTCATAATATACATATATATATATATATATATGATATATTGATAAATGGAATGAAATACATAGTTCATGGAGATTGTAGGTCGTACGTAAGCACAAACGCTGTTTTCATTTCCTTATTGAATTGAATGGAATTAATTGGATGACATACATATATATAAAAATAAATCCAGTAACATTATGTCATATATTTCATAATTACTTATTATATATAATTTATAATCACTCATGAATGGTTAATCATTGACAATTAATCTCATCGCGTCGTGGAGACGATAGTCCGTATGTACACACGAGCAATGATATCATTCCCATAATTATTGAATTGACTTGGAGAGGATGATTCAATATATCCGAATCAGTGTGATGTTATAATAACTATGTATAGTTATTCTTTACACCATTATACCAATCCATGTAAGGTGGTGTTGGAAAAACAGATTACACCACGGCGTGGAGACGGTATTCTGTACGTACGCACGCGCGGCGATTTCATTTTCTGTAGGATGGATAGATGGTGAACTAGGATTGATTCATACTTATAAAAACATATATTTATATTAGTGATTCTTATGTTATTACTTCATAATGAAACAAATAAATAAGAATAAGTGGAAGAAGAAATAAATTTGAAAGAATCGGTAACGGACATTACCTCTTCCTTGAAGCGCCTCTTTGAGACCTCCTCTTAGGGCACTAAAATTGGTCTTTGAAGAAGACCAGGACCTCTAGGATGTTTCTAGGGAAGTTGATAAGAGAAATTTTCAGGGGTTGTCCGAGCTTGAAGGCTCAATGTGGTGTGAGGAAGAGAGGGAAGAGGTGCCCTTTTATAAGGGAGGAGAGGGGCACCTTTGGAATCCTAAAAAATATTATTTTAATATAAATTCAAACCCCACATAAAAATCTACAAAAATGACTCAATTAGAATATTATATGATATAATATTGTAATTTCATCAACCAATAAAATTTAGACATGTTATGAAATTATTTTAAACATTAACAACTTGACATATCCTTACTTAATCAATTTTATTTTATTTGTGGTAATAAAAATTTAAATTTTAAATTATAACAAAAAAATTACTTATTTATTGTTAATTTTCCATCTTTGGATACATTATAACATTTAAGACTATGAAATTTTAAATTTATAATTTTTATAATTTTTTGTGATTTTTAAACAATTTTATAATATGTTATTATTATAAAATAACAATAGCGTCAATTTTGACACTATTCATTTATATGAATTTAAATAAAATATATACAAAAGATATGTTCGAAATAAAAGCTTTAATAGATTCATAATAGGTCATATGTATCTAGAAAATTAGTGGAGAACATTAAATATTTCATATAATATTTATTTTATTATTTTAAAACCATTTATTTTGTTTATCTCTTAATAAAATAATTACTACATAATTATTGTATAATTATTTAATATATTTATATGTTTCATAAAAATTAAAAAGAAATTCCTATGACGAAGATAGATATATTACCTTTCACAATAATACTTTTATAAAAATTTATCATTTTAAAATCACAAAATATAAATTGTTATATTTATTATATTATAAAGGTGATAACTTTGGAATCATTTAAAATAAAATAATATAAGTGTCAAAATCACTTTTATAAGACTCCAAACGGTTATATATTAGGTCATTGGAAGATTATGGTATAGATATACACTACCAATAGGTTTTGGTCCAGTGTTTGGTCCTTTTAATGGGTATTATTATTTCAATAAAAACTATATTACTGATTTTTCACTTAATAAATAATTTATCCATCATTAATGTATCAAAATTAATGACAATTATTTAATCCATAAAAATTATAAATAAATTATCATGATGTCTATAATTTTATTATCTTTCTGGAGACTATTTATGCTTGAAGTTTTATGATTGTTATCACTAAATTAAAATTATTATATTTATAATAGTTTAGAGAGTGACATGTTGTCACTTTCTTTGGTTTTAAAAATAATTAAATTATTTTCATGGTCAAAAGTACATAAAATGAATTTAATCTGACCCTTAGGTGATATGGGTCTACTTTTGGCCATCAAATAGAATTTTGGCATGTTATAGGGTAATTTTATAATATTATATTTACCCTTAATTACATGATTTACATTTAATTATAGTAAATAAAATTTACCGTAGTTACTATTCATAATTCCCAAAAAATATAAAAGTATCATATTAACATAATTTGGACCCACTTATTCCAAATATGGAATCCATTATTTCAAATTCAATACACAAAAGTTTCAGAAATTAAATTAAAATTAATCCCTTTGTCGAATGAAAATGGGTTTTTTGTTTAAAACATTGCAAAAGATTGAATTGATTTAACCTATGAATTCAATGTAAAATCAATCCTAATGACCTAAATTATATTAAATGGTAAAAATATATTCTATTTATACATTAATTCCATTCAATATTATAATTTAACCACATAAGTTATTACGATGAAAAAAGATGTTTTTAATTAAAATATAACGTGTTTTTACTATTCAGTAAAATATGAATGTTATCAGAATAATATGAAATATTTATCCAAGGTAAAATTTTGTATCCTGATTCCAAAGAATAATTTAATTTTGTAAAATTTAACGTATAAAAATGTCAAAAACTATATTTAAAGTGGGAGCTCCATCAAAAGGCGGCAAAACTGCATTTTTTGAAATATACTTATTTTACCAATAAATTTTATTTTGTTCTCAAAACATGTTCTAGAAAATGTGTAAGATGAATAATAATGTTATAAAATTCAAAATTTAGTTAATACTATTCATAATGGCATGTTCATAATAGTATTATAATAATATATCGTTGTTTAGTAAAACCCGGTATTGCGTACAACACACGCTATCGAGGAATGTCGCGATTGCGTGTAATGCAAACCAAGTCAGGGTTGCGTGTAATGCAAGAATCATTTTTTGTTTCATATAACAAAATACATTGAATATATATATATAGTCAATGTTTCTTAGAATAACTACTATCAAACAAACATGAAATTGTGTGGAACACGATCCAAGAATAGTGTTGCGTATATTGCAAGATAATACGGTGTTGCATATAGCACAAGATAATATTGTTGTAGCATAAAACATATGACATCAATTAAAAAGAAAACATATCATAAAATATCAGGTTGTTACATTCTACCCCCCTTAAAATGAATATCTCCCTCTAAATTCGTCGGGGTTATAAATCATTTAATATTCATAGAAACCCACATCGTAAAAAGGAATACTAAAACTTAATTTTAAAAACTAAAGTATGAAACATAAATATTACCCAAAGTAACTCATCACTGGGTTTCCATATAGAATAACATAGGTGAAAAAATAAATATGGAATAAAAATCTAACCATCATGTTCTGATGGAGAGTGTTAGAGGACATGGATATGAAAAAGCCAACAATCACAAAGCCATAAATTTGTGATGATCTAAGGTACCATCTGATTCATAGGATATAAGAGAATTAGGACAACATTTTTTGGTTTTCAATTTCATTTCCCTAAAGTTTAAAATTTTGAATTAAAAGAAATACTTGATTGATTTTGGTACAATATCACTTTTTTTTGTGCTATGAATAATTTCCACTTCATCTCTTAAAGAAATGAAGTTGAATTTGTTATTCGTGAAGTGTTAGCAGATCATGTGATAGAATGATGGGTCATTCCATCTGTTTCAAAACATTGGTTAGAAAAAGTTATCAAATATACATAAGTCCATCTATGGTGGGGTTTATTGTATACAATTCCAAAAATGAACTTATACTTCATCTATCATACCACTTAATAAAATAAAACTACTATCTACTAACGAGGGACTTCCTGAAGGCCAGTGGTAGGTGATAAAGGACTATCACACTTCAGTTGTGGGTTCGATTTCCACATCCTTGTCTGACACGATGGGTTGTCACACGTCCTGCAGGTTGTCCTTTTTCTAAAACTACATCATTATAACATTCCATCAATAATATTTAAAAAATATTTAGCCTTAAACAATACTGTCTCACATCCATCATAAAAACAATAAATCTGTCCAAGATCATAGTATAAAGAAAACAATTACTAGGAAGGTTATCTACCAAGAATGTGAATACAAGCATTTATCCGACATATATCATAAGATATATCTTGTTGGTTTCATTCCAAACACATTAATACCTTAGTCATGTATTCTCTTGAAAAATAAATTACCAAAGAACCTTAGGGAAAACATGAATGCTATCAAAAGGTAACTCTTTCCACATACCAAAAATCCCAAATAAAATCTATATACTCAAATCATGATATCACTTTTTTCTTTTATCAGCCATGATCTCATTAATACAATCAAACATCTCATTATCTTCTTATCCCTTCATTATGTATATATCATCTACTTTCCAAAAATATCTGAATAACCTTCCAGGGTTACCGGTACCATTCAACATATACTTTCAAATACTTCAGGAAAAACAATAGTGTAGGAATCCTTAGATGAATCTTTATTCCATTGTACCATTAACTATACAACATAACTCTTGATAAACAAACAATCATTCCACTACCTTCTAAAACCATTGACCGAGCTTCAAAAATTCTTTTATCTCACACATCATTTGTAGTCTCTTCATCATCATCAATATATATACTACCCATACGGCCATGATGATTCTTTTCATGAGACTTTCCCTTAGGGAATTTGTTTGAATAATGCCCGTACATTCCATATTTAAAATATTTAACCGTTGTTGATGTCTTAGAAATACCATTATCCTTGTCCATGATGTGAAATAAACCTTTTACTTTGCAATTATTGGCTTTGTGTCCTTCTTTCCCACACCCATAGCATCTTCCAGTTCCTTTGAAACATTCCCCTTGATGCCTCTTCCCACATGGCTTACATGAGGGAAATTGAACTTTCTTTCCTCTATGATCATCATGAAACTCCATCTTTCTCTTATTAGCTGAATCAGGAAACTTACCAAAGTTGAGATTATTGATCATATTATGAGATTTCTGATTATTCATAATAACGATGTTTGTTCTTCCAAATCCCGTTTCATTTTGATTCTTATGAATAATATCTTTCCATTGTACATCATATCCAACATTATCATGAATCTTCTTGTTTCCTGCCATTTTATAAAACCCAAAAAGAATAGTGTGAGAGGAAAAAATCATGCTAGGGAAAACAATATAATAAAGGGGGAATACCATCAATATCAAACATCATAGGTTAAATTATAAGATCGTTACCGTAGTTCTAAGACTATATCCTATACGTGTACGTATCCATAGGGACATCCCTAGACATACCTTTGAAATATCTCTAGGGATCTCACTAAAGTTCTCGCATCCTAGTTTCCAAGGTTGACTAAAACATTCCTCAGATACCAACTATAGAGACCCGAATCTTGACGTACATGGACATTAAAATACTTTTTAGGAATACTTAATTCATAACAAAAACAGGCACACAGGGATCTTAATAGTTTAGTGTCTATGGAAACTCAGAATATAAACAACTAATCATGTTAAAAGATCTTCAACATCTCCCATAACGATCTTCCCCTTTTTTTCCTTACCTAAAACCTTTATTTATTTCCAAGGGAAAAGAAAACATAAAAAGGGTGAGCTCAATTGCTCAGTAAGTGCAAACATAGAGAACATAAAACAATCCCTAAACATTTTAAAGAAAAAACTTGAACATAAAATCTAAACATTAAAACCATGTGCAAAGACATAAATCATGGAAGTATGTAAGGCATATATCATAAAGGAACATCAATCACGATAAAATAGCATGGGAATAAAACATGTAATTGTGGAAACCATTAAGCACATGATATGATTTCCCTATTATCCAAGGCATTTCTGCCAAGACCATCTTAGTGGACAAAGTCCCTTTCTGAATCGAGTTCACTCCTTTCTCCAGTCCTATATTACTGAACCGTTTTAACTTGTTGTTCCAACCATGACTATCTCATGAGATATAAATATTTACCCAATGCATTGGAGGGAGATATAGGTCCCACCCATCTCATAATGAAATCATTCTTACTAGTTCTACAAAATAAACATACATCATTCATAATAACCCGATGAATAAAATGGGTTTCATAAACATCATCCCATCATCAAATAATCTATATAAAAGAAATTGATATCATTTAATAATAAGAAAAGTGAACCCATGTAAATGATAGAAACACGATACATGAAACATACACATATGAAATAATGTCATCTTAGATGGAAAATGGTTTTGATAAAACACTTGAAATGAATTCTTTAGGAAAATATCATTTCTTCTTCAAAATGAATTTATTTTCACAAAACATCATGATATCTTAAAGGAAAGAGTTTTTTTCGAAAATAATCATGAAATATTTTGGGGGAAGCTTCATTAAAATAAGGCTTTATAAAACCGTAAAAATCCTTTCATGTCGTATAAGTTAAAAAAACATTCTTCTCGTACTTTTGTCGGAAAAGTAAAAAACTACCCTGTAATGTAAACAAAAGAAAGATTCCTTACATACCATGTAGTAAAAGTAAAGAATGGGTAAAAAGGAAATTAAACATACATGAAAACACTTTTATAAAACATGGACATGGATGATATAAATAACCCCAGTAAATACTTACCAATAAGCAATCTCGGATAAAAATGAGATTTGAAAAGTTATCCCTTACCTTGTGTCTGATATGCTTTATACGTATCCAAACCTCCTGTATAATGATTTAAATAATGTCATTGACTTATTACAGAATCATATTCACTGTTATGATATCATATATGGTTCACTTATGACTTTATATTACCTGTTCATTTGTAAGTTCCTTGTTAAAGTAGCGATTTGGGTAAAATCGTTTTATTTATCGTACATGTTTAGACATGTTGTTCTTGATATTATAACATATAATATGATTTATTTAATTCTAGAATGTAAAACGTGATTTATATATCTTCATAATATACACATATATATATATATATATATTTGATATATCGATAAATGGAATGAAATACACCGGTCATGGAGACGGTAGGCTGTACGTACGCATGAACGCTGTTTTCATTTCCTTATTGAATTGAATGGAATTAATTGGATGACATACATATATAGATACATAAATCCAGTATCATTATGTCATATATTTCATTATTACTTATTATATATAATTTATAATCATTCATGAATGGTTAATCATTGAGAATGAATCTCATCGTGTCGTGGAAACGGTAGTCCGTACGTATGCACGAGTGATGATATCGTTCCCATAATTATTGAATTGAATTGGAGAGGATGATGCAATATATCAGAATCAGTATGATGTTATAATAAATATGTATATTTATTCTTTACCCAATTATACCCATCCTAGTAAGGTGGTGTTGGAAAAATTGATTACACCACGGAGTGGAACGGTATTCCGTATGTACACATGCATGGTGATTTCGTTTTTTGTAGGATGGATAGATAGTGAAATAAGGTTGTTTCATACATATAATTAAATATAGGTATATTTGTGATACTTATGTCATCACTTCATAATGAAAAAACTAAATAAGAATAAGTGGAAGAAGAAATAAAGTTGAAAGAATTGGTAATGGACATTACCTATTCTTTGAAGCGCCTCTTTGAGACATCCTCTTAGGGCACTAAAATTGGACTTTGAAGAGGACCAGGACCTCTAGGATGTTTCTAGGGAAGTGGAGAAGAGAATTTTTCAGGGGTTTTCCAAGATTTAAGGCTCAAAGTGGTGTGAGGAAGAGAGGGAGGGGGTTCCCTTTTATAAGGGAGGAGAGGGGCACCTTTGGAATCCTCAAAAATATTAGTTTAATATAATTTCAAACCCCACATAAAAATCCCCAAAAATGACTCAACTCTAATATTAGATTATATAGGGTTGTAATCACATCATCCAATACAATTTAGAAATGTTATGAAATTATTTTAAACATTATCAACATGATTTATCCGTAATCAATTTAGTTTTATTTTTGGAAATAACATTCTAAATTTTAAATTATAACAAAAAAATTACTTATTTGTTGTGAATTTTACATAGCTGGATAATTTATAAAATTTACGACCATATAAATTTAAATTTATAATTTGTATATATTTTTGTGATTTTTATGCAATTTTATAATATGTTATTTTTATAAAATAACTATAGCGTTATTTTTGACACTATTCATTAATATGAATTTAAATAAAATATATACAGAAGATATGTTCGAACTAAAATAATTAATAGATTCATAAAAGGTCATATGTATCAAAAAAAATAGTGGATCACATTAAATAGTTCATATAATATTTATTTTATTATTATTTTTACCATTTATTTGGTTTATCTCTTAATAAAATAATTACTACATCATTTTTGTATAATTATTTAATATACTTATTTGTTGCATAAAGATTAAAAATATAATCCTATAATTAAGATAAATATATTACCTCTCACAATAATACTTTTACTCGAATTTATCATCTTAAAATCACAATATTTAAATTGTTATATTTATTAAATTAGGAAGGTGACAACTTTGGCATCATTTAAAATTAAATAATATAAGTGTCATAATCACTTTTATTATCCTCCAAACGGTAATATATTATGTAATTGGATATTTATGGTATATATATACACTACCAATAAGTTTTGGTCATGTTTTTGGGCCTTTTAATGGTTATTATTATTTCAATAAAAACTGTATTACTGATTTTTCACTTAATAAATAATATCTGCATCATTAATGTATCACAATTAATGACAATTATTTAATCCCTAAAAATTATAAATAAATTATCATGATATATATAATTTTATTAGCTTTCTGGAGACTATTCATGTTCGATGTTTTATGATGTTTATCAATAAATTAATATTATTATACTTATAAGATTTAAGAGAGTGACATGTTGTCACTTTCTTTGGTTTTAATAATAATTAAATTATATTCATGGTCAAAAGACCATAAAATGAATCTAATCCGACTCTTAGATGATATGGGTCTACTTCTAGCCATAAAATAGAATTTTTTCATGTGTTAGGGTAATTTTATAATATTATATTTACCCTCAATTACCTAATTTACCTTTAACTATGGTAAATAAAATTTACCGTAGTTACTATTCATAATTCCCAAAAATAAAAAGTAGACAATTAACATAATTTGGAACCACTGATTCCAAATATTGAATAAATTTTTTCAAATTCAATACACAGAAGTTTTAGAAATTAAATTAAAATCAATCTCATTGTCGACTGAAAACGGGTTTTTTTGTTTAAAACATTCCAAAAGATTGAATTTATTTAATCTATGAATTCAATGTAAAATCAATTCTAATGGAATACATTATATTAAATGGTAAAAATATATTCTATTTATACATTAAAACCATTAAATATTATAATTTAACCACATAAGTTATTACGATGAAAAAAGTTGTTTTTAATTAAAATATAGCATGTTTTTACTATTCATTAAAATATGAAAGTTATCAGAATAATATGAAAAATTTATCCAAGGTAAAATTTTATATCCTGATTCCAAATAATAATTTTACTTTGTTAAATTGAACTTATAAACATGTCAAAAACTATATTTAATGTGGGTGCACCATCAAAAGGCGGCAAAACTGCATTTTTTTAAAAATACTTAATTTACCCAAAAAAATTATTTTGATCTTATACCATGTTCTAGAAAATGTGTAAAATGAATAATAATGTTATAAAATTCAAAATTTAGTTAATACTATTCATAACGACTAGTTCATAATAATATTATCATAATATATCGTTGTTTAGTAAAATCAGATATTGCGTACAACACACGCTATCGAGGAATGTCGTGATTGTGTGTAATGCAAGCCAAGTCGGGGTTGCGTGTAGTGCATGACTCCTTTGTTTATGCATATAACTAAATACATTGAATATATATATATATATATACTCAAAGTTTCGTAGAATAAATACTATCAAACAAACATGAAATTTTGTGTAACACGATCCAAGAATAGTGTTGTGTATACTGCAAGCTAATACGGTGTTCCGTGTAGCCCAAGATAATCTTGTTGTAGAATAAAACATATAACATCAACTAAAAAAGAATATTTTTCATAAAATATCAGTTTTTTACAATGTTCATTACCCATTAGATTGAGGTTTGTGAAATTTTATGTTAACAAATATCATAAAAACATCATAGTATATTTACTATACTATAATTTGTATAATATCAAGGAATAATAATAGTTTATGAGGTGGATAATGGAAATAACATATAAGATCTCGAGGCATATTCCTAGGTCTTATTCATGTAGGTTCATTTGTTTGCACCAAAGGACTTCCATGGATTTTATAAGGCCTCGGCCTTAAATCTTAATTAATATTGAATTAAATGAATAATTCACATTGAGGATCTTTTCAGGTTTAGAGTTATAGAGAATAAGATCATAAATCATGAATTTCATTCAACATTTATACAAAGTGGTTATATAAAAGATATTATTCATTTTTTTCCATCAACGGAAACATATTTAAAATAAAACATGGATTATTTCTTGACACTTCCTTGACACTATCATCATATCATGCACCATTCCCTTTGATCTGTGAAAAACATTTCAAAAACATGGGATGAGCATAAAAAGCTCAGTAAAGGATATAAAAGTACTAAAATAAAACATTAGTCCATGTATGAAATCATACTTTACTCATAAAACATAAGAATTTTAACATACCTCATCAAATCATGAATAAATCATAGAAATCATAAGGCATAAAGGTAAATACAGGCACTCATAACATTTTTACATAGGGTGTAACCCTCTTGGTTACATTTGGAATACCCATCACAATATATTCCCTAAATCTCTTCAGAGAATCCTTAACATTTAACCCCTTCGCGTTACCCAATGCATCAGAGAGCTATATCTGGCACACCCACCCTTAGTTTATCACAGAACCACCCGTCTTCATAAAAAATTCCCATGAACCATAACATAATCATAGCACATAACTTAATCATAAAGGAAAGATAAAATTCCCACATTGAAATAACAATATAACATTCTAATATAATGAATCCATTCTAAAAACCATTTTCAAAACCATTTAAAACATTTAATAAAGAGATTTTTGAATCAAAGTGTCCCATACCACATTGAAGTTTTTAACATTTTATACCATTAATATCCATATAATTAAATCCTTAAAACCATTTTTAAAACATGGATATTAATGAGAAATATTTATAAGAATAAATCATTAAAAATTTTAAAATGATATTTTAGATAAAGGTTTTTTAACAAAATGACAGACACTTGAATACCATAATTGAGGAATAACATTTAATCAAAACTTTATAATATCATGAGAATAAATGGATTCAGGATATAATATTCCAAGGGATAGTATATACATCATATAAGAGATAATTGGTGCATAACAACAATGATGTCTCAGTTGAAATGTAAAATGAGATGAAATCCCTTATAAAGAAGGTATCCTTAAATTAATGATAAATCTATCTCATAATTATGTGTGAAAAATATAAATACACCCAATATAAGAGGATATTAAGTGTAAAACAATCAAAGTTAATTCACACATATTAAATGTATGACATATTAAATAACTACTTGTTTAACCCAATGAAATCTAAATTGGGTTAAGAAGTACCCTTGGTAAAATTCGACACCATAACGGCGTCACTTTAAAATTACAAAAATGGATTGATGAGATCAAATAGGGTCTCTCATCACATTAACATAAAAATTACAGCGAGAGGAATATAAAAGAACATACTACAACATAAGAACATGGAGTATAAAATAAATTACATAAAATATAGTACTTGAAAAGAAAGAGAGAGGTACGATCTCTTATGAAAATTCAGCAGCCTAACGGCGCCACTCAAAACATCCAAAATGGATTGATGAGAGAAAATAGGGTCTCTCATCATATAAAAAAGTAAAGTAGGAGTAATATAAAAGAAAATCCCAATCACTAGAATGATGATCTTAAAATGAATTACATAAAAGAGTGTACTTAAAAAGAAAGAGAGGGGTAGGATCCCTTACCTCGTGTCTGACATGACTGGATCGTTCTTTAATCTCCTTTAAATCGGGTAACTGTCATTGATTTGAGCTCAAAGGCTTCCTTGGAAAGGATTCTTCCCAATGTGAGGCTTCAGTGATGAAGATATGGATGTGGAGAGATAAAATGGGCAGGGTTCGGCTGATCCAAAGGCTTGAGAGGTGTGGGTAAGGTGGTAGAGGTGGGGGCCTTTTATAAGAGGAGAGGAGGGGCAGTCTTGGAAATTTATAAAAGGTATCATTATTATAAAATGATTTTCGAATTTTAATGGTCCCAAAATTATATATTTCTAGGATAAGGTGGTAAGAGTTCTAAATCCACCCATCCAATAGGTTTTTGACCTGTTTAGGTCTTAGATGATACATTATCTTTTAATTTTATTTAAATCGTTAAATAATTAGGTAATCGCTGCATCATCATGGTGTCATAAATAAATTAATTTATTTAATGTCTAAAAATTATAAAAAAAATAACATGTTTTAGTAAATCTTTTTATAATTCTTAAGAATATTTATAGTAAACAATATGACTCGTATAACCCCATTTAAAAAATGTTTTAGTAAAACAACTCGTGTTTGTGACATTATTATTTTAACTTTAAATAAAAAGTTATTTATGTCATTTTACTACCAAAGTTGCTCCATAAGGTCCCCAAGTTGACCCATGAATTGTCTTGGTCGGAAATGACACATCCAATGATGGTAGGACATGTTTCTATGTATTTTCATATTTTTAAAACATTATTTTTACCTTAAATAACAATAATTACCTTTAATCGTGATTAATAAAACTTAAAAGTTACTATTCACAAAAAATCATTTTAATCTCATTGAACCACATTTTACTTCTTAATGACAACCATTTATGTCAGATTTTTAAAAATCAAATCACAGAAGTTGCAAAGTTTCATTTAAACAAAAAATTAGTTTTTCTTTAACTACCACTTAGTGGTTTCACTATTCATCTAAAATTGACGATTTTCAGAAAAATACCAAAAATTCACCATAAGCTATATTTGATATTCAAAATTCAAAAATAATATCTATTTTACAAAATTCAAAACATATAAGTTGCATTAATTAATTTAATAATTAATTCCCACTGTCAAAACAAATAGAGTGTTTTAGAGAAACAATATCTATTAAAAGATTGACACTAGTTGAGGTCCTATTTCAAAGTGAAATTAAATCCAATGTCCACTATTGGATTAAATGGTAAAAATATATTCTAATTTCACTTAAAAAACAATTCAAAAGATAATATAATCATATAAATAAATTATATTAAAAAGATGTTTTGAATTTAAATACAACATTTTTCACTATTCATTAAAAAAATGAACTTTATCAGAAGAATACCAAAAATTTACAAAATGTAAATTTTGATGTCCTGATTATAAAGAAGAATTTTATTTTGTCATATATAACACATAAAATTTTCAAAAAGTGGATTTAAAAGAGGTTCTCCATTAAAAGGCGGTTAATCGGCCTTTTAATGAATATTAGAATGTTTACGCTTAAAATTGGATTCAGTCACATTTTTAATCCTCTAGAATTTATTGTAAAAAGTAAAAATATTGGGAAAACATATATAATCAGTTTATTGTTAGTTCTGTTCATTCCCGCCATTACAATGGCTAGGCATTAACTACCTTTTAAAATAATATTAATTTATTATTAGAGTGCAACGTAAGATTCCCAAGAAACGCATTGTTGCGTATTGGGTACTTCATCGAGAATAGTGTCCCCTTTAAAGTAATATTAATATTTTATTCAAAAATATGGATAAATTTGAAAATGTCATATTCTTTATTTACCTGGGGTGTTACATCCTTCCCCCCTTTTAGGAATTGCGTCCTCGCAATTTTAAAATTGGTCTTGGAAACTTCATTGAAAATCCCACATCGGAACAAGAGTCAGTAAAACAATCACTTTAAAATAAAGAAAGATAAGTACAAAGGTCACCCGAGTTAACCCATACAAGGATTCCATGTAGGAAAACATGGATAAGGAGGAAAAAACAAAGGGTCATGTTCTGAGGGAGAGTGATAGTAAACATGTATAGGAGAAAGTTAACCATAAGAAAATCACAAACTTGTGATGGGTTAAACAGTATTCGATTCCCCAGTAGGAAACGTTAAGAGACAACATTTTTGTTTTATGTTGATCTTCATTGTGGATTTTATTTTTGAGCTTAACTAAATCATAATGGAACATACTTACTTGTCACGGATACTTTCATCTTTTACTAGATTCCTTAATCAAAATCATATTTTCTCTAAAAGACGACTATTTAGGATGACTAGTTCTCATTAACAGTACTATAATAAACTTCTTGAGAATCATCTAATCCACATAAGAGAACTATATGTTTCCCATGTCTTTAGACAAAAACCAGAACCAAAATTGTTAGTATGAGATTAGATAATCCACAATATTAGAATCCTTTATAAAAAGAAAATCTATTCTTAATCTCCAAAATTTTTCCAAAAAAACCCAATGTTCAATGAATACCATTTGGTAAAAAATTGTCCATAAATTTCTTCAAAGTAAACCAAAATAAGATTGAAACCCAAATATTTGAAGGATTTAATCACATAGTCTTCCAAGTAGAAATTAACTTTTGTCTCCAAATAACATCAGTTGCTCTTAAATTCACATATTGAAAAGTAATTTACCTAATCACATATCCTCTATGATAGGTTAACCATTTCAATTGATAACCCAAAATAAACATACTCTTGATTCCTAAAATCATCTAACTATAACGAATTAGTCAAACTAACCAGGGAATTCATGTAGTCCAGTGGTAGGTGATAAATACCAATCACACTTTGGTTGTGGGTTCGATTCCTGCAGCTTTGTCTGACGCGACGGGTTGTCACACGGTCTACGTGTTTCCCTTTTTCTAAAACAACATAATTCATAAAAAATTCCCCAAAACGAGGTAAAATCTTCAAAATTAATCATAATATATTTTAACCTCAAGTTTATCTAATGCCTTTCATTTTCCATCATAACATATAATAACCCATAATTACCTCAAAAGTAAGGATCATATAAACTCTAATGGTTACCTTTATAATTATTACCTAAACTTCCACATCGATTGGTAATCTCATACAAGATGCCTTACAGAACATACCAAGGTTCAAGTGGTTGATCATGACTCCTTGATAGTTGGTTTAGAACAACCACGAGTTTCCTCATTGAATCCCCCATTTCATTCAGTCTATTAATCATAGAACCACCACAGTTTCCTTCAAACCTATAGTCACTTTGGTGCCTTCTAGATCCATCCACTCACTAAAAAAATAAATTTCAGTGTGTGTATATAAAAAAAACCATAATGTACTAATGAGGAAGATAAATACTATGATATACTTACTCATTCACTTTATCTAAAACTAGGACTCTTTCTGAAATCCTAACTATAATGGTAATGTAACTTATGTTTAGAGAATACCCTAACCTCTAAAGTTATCTAAACCGACCTCTGATACCAATTATAAGGCCTCAGCCTTAAACCTTACTTAATATTTAATTAAATGAATAATTCAAATTGAGCATCTTTTCAGGTTTATAGTTTTAGAGAATTAGATCATAAATCATGAATTACATTCCACATTTAAATAAAGTGGTTATATAAAAGACAGTATTCATTTTTTTCCATCTACAGAAACATATTTAAAATAAAACATGGATTCCTTCCTGACACATCCTTGACACTATCATCATATCATGCACCATTACCTTTGATCTGTGAAAAAAATTTAAAAAACTTGGGATGAGCATAAAAAGCTCAGTAAGGGATATAAAAGTACGAAAATAAAACATTAATCCATGTATGAAATCATAATTTACTCATAAAACATAAGAATTTTAACATACCTCATCAAATAATGAATAAATCATAGAAACAATAAGGCATAAAGGTAACTAGAGGCATTAATAACATTCTTACATAGGGAGTAACCCTCTTGGTTACATTTGGAATACCCATCACAGTATATTCCCTAAATCTCTTCGGAGTAACCTTAACGTTTAACCCCTTCGTGTTACCCAATACATTGGAGAGCTGTATCGGGCTCACCTGCCCTTTTTTTATCACGGAACCAACCATCTTCATAAACAATGCCAAAGAACAATAACATAATCATAGCACATGACATAAGAATAAAGGAAAGATAACGTTCCCACATTGCAATAACAATATAACATTCTAAGATAATGAATCCATTCTAAAAACCATTTTCAAAACCATTTAAATCATTTAATAAAGAGATTTTTGAATCAAAGTGTCCCATACCACATTGAAGTTTTTAACATTTTAAACCATTTATATCAATATAATTAAATCCTTAAAACCATTTTTAAAACATGTATATTAATGAGAAATATTTATAATAATAAATCATTAAAAAATATAAAACGATATTTTAGTTAAAGGGTTTTTAACAAAATGAGAGACGCTTGAATACCATAATTGAGGAATAACATTTAATCAAAACTTTATAATATAATGAGAATAAATGGATTCATGATATAATATTCCATGTGATAGTATATATACCATATAAGATTGAATTGGTGCATAACAACAATGAATTCTCAGTAGAAATGTAAAATGAGATGAAATCCCTTATAAAAATGTATCCTTAAATTAAGGATAAATCAATCTCATAATTATGTGTTAAAAATATAAATACAACCAATATAAGTGGATATTAAGTGTAAAAAAATCAAAGGTCATTAAAACATATTCAAAGGATGAAACATTAAATAACTACATGTTGAACCCAAAGAAATCTAAATTGGGTTAAGAAGTTCCCTTGGTAAAATTCGACAGCCTAACGGCATCACTTTAAAATTCAAAAAATGGATTGATGAGATCAAATAGGGTCTCTCATCACATTAACATAACAATTACAGAAAGAGGAATATAAAAGAACATCCTCTAACATAATAACATGGAGCATAAAATAAATTACATAAAAGATAGTATTTTAAAAGAAAGAGAGAGGTAGGAACTCTTACAAAAATTCAGCAGCCTAACGGCGCCACTCAAAACTTCCAAAATGGATTGATGAGAGAAAATAGGGTCTCTCATCATATAAAAAAGTACAATAAGAGTAATATAAAAGAAAATCCCAATCATAAGAATTATGAACTTAAAAGTAATGAAATAAAGGAGTGTACTTAAAAAGAAAGAGAGGGGTAGGATCCCTTACCTCGTGTCCGACAAGACTCGATCGTTCTTTAATCTCCATTAAATCGAGAAACTCTCTTTGATTTGAGGTCAAAGTTTTCCTTGGAAATTATTAATCCCAAATTGAGGATTCAATGATGAAGAGAGGTATGTGGAGAGACAAAATGGGTAGGGGTTGGCCGAGCCAAAGGCTTGAGAGGTTTGGGTAAGGTGGTAGAGGTGGGGGCCTTTTATAAGAGGAGAGGAGGGGCACTCTTAAAAATTAATAAAAGGTTACTTTATTATAAAATAATTTTCGGATTTTAATGGTCCCAATATTATATATTTCGAGTATAAGGTGATAATAGTTCTAAATCCACCCATCCAATAGGTTTTTGACCTATGTAGGTCTTAGATTTTACATTATCTTTTCATTTTTTTAAATCGTTAAATAATGAGGTAATCGCTGCATCATCATGGTGTCATAAATAAATTAATTTATTTAATATAGAAAAATTATAAAACTAATATCATGATGTAGGAAATCTTATTATATTTGTTAAGAATATTTATAGTAAAAAATATGATTTTTATAACCCTATTTAAAAATTGTTTTAGTAAAACAACTCATGTTTGTGACATTTTTATTTTAACATTAAATAAAAATTTATTAATGTCATTTTCCTACCAAAGTGGCTCCATGGGGTCCCGAAGTTGACCCATGAATTTTATTGGTTGTCCATGACACATCCAATGAGGGTAGGACATGTGTCTAGGTAATTTCATATTATTAAAACGTTATTTTTACCTTAAATTACACTAATTACCTTTAATCGCGATTAATAAAACCTAAAAGTTACTATTCACCAAAATTCATTCTAATATCATTGAACCACATTTTTCTTCTTAATGACAACCTTGTATCTTGGATTTTTGAAAATAAAATCACAGAAGTTGCAAAGTGTCATTTAAACGAAAAAATGGTTTCTTTAATTACCACTTAGTGGTTTCACTATTCATCTAAAATTGAAGTTATTCAGAAAAATACCAAACATTCACCCTAAGGTATATTTGATATTAAAAATTAAAAAATGATGTCTATTTTACAAAATTCAAAACATATAAGTTGAATTAATTAATAAAATAATTAATTCCCGCTGTCAAAACAAATAGCGTGTTTTTAAGAAACAATATCTATTAAAAGATTGACACTAGTTTAAGTCCTATTTCAAAGTGAAATTAATTCCAATGGCCACTATTGGATTAATTGGTAAAAATATATTCTAATTTCACTTAGAAAACAATTCAAAATATAATCAAATCATATAAATAAATTAGATTAAAAAGAGGTTTTTAATTAAAATACAACATTTTTCACTATTCATTAAAAAACGATATTTATCGGAAAAATACCAAAAATTTACACAAGATAAATTTTGATGACCTTATTCTAAAGAAGAATTTTATTTTGTCATATATAACACATAAAATTGTCAAAAAGTGGATTTAAAAGAGGTTCGCCATCAAAAGGCGGTTAATCGACCTTTTAAAGAATATTAGAATGTTTACACATAAAATTGGATTCAGTCGCATTTTGAATCCTCTGGAATTTATTGTAAAAAGTAAAAATATTGGAAAATCATATATAATCAGTTTGTAGTTAGTTCTTTTCATTCCCCCCATTACAACGGCTAGGCGTTAACTAACATTTAAAATAATATTATTTTATTATTAGAGTGCAACGTAAGATTCCCAAAAAACTTGTTGTTGCGTATTGTGTACATCATCGGGAATAACGTCCCCTTTAAAGTAATATTAATATTTTATTTAAAAATATGGATAAATTTGAAAATGTCATATTCTTTATTTACTTGGGCTGTTACAGATTGACTTCTTCCCACGGGGGTGATTCTAGGATTAGGGTATATATTTATTGGATCTATTTTGTTAGATATGTTTGAAGAAAAATTTTATTTAGAGGTGTGAGGAAGTGGGAGTGAGAGGCCTTTTTATAGTGGAGGAGGAGTGACAGTTCTGTAAATTTTGAGAAAATGAGTTCCACCCTCATTAATCCCCTATCAAGATGAACCAATAATGTATAATAGTGTATGAAATGTAGTATATGGTGTATATATGTCCTTAAGAAGTATTTTGGATAATTTTGTACATTTTTGGGTCTTTTGATTATGGTTTAGTACATCGTTATGCTTATTTTTCTCATAACCATTGTAACTAATTTTAATCAAATTCACTAAATTTTTTTTGTAAATAACCAATTTCTACCTATTAAAAATGATAAATTATTCTTATTCCAAATATATAATATCTATTCCCAAATTCTAATCACATAAGGGGATGAATTTAATTTAAATTTAATATCATCGATGAGACAACATTGTGGGGTTTTAATGTAAAAAACATCAAAATGTTTTCTATGATGTTTTAGTCCATTTCAATGTGAAATTGATTAGATTGAATTTTTTTTTATTTGATAAAAAATTTACGTAATTAAACATTAAAAAAATTTAAAATATAATTTATTCTTATAAATATATTAGATAAAAAAGACGTTTTGAACTAAAATTCAGTATTTTTTAATTATTCATTAAAAACGTAACCTTGCAAGAAAATGAAAAAAAAATTAACCTTACAATGTTTTTATGTTTATATTTTAAATATGAATTTATTTTGATATATATAATCAATAAAAGATCCAAAAATTAGATTTAAAATAGGTTCTCCATTAAACGGTCGTAAAAATTCTTTATAAGAAATATAATATTTTATTAATAAAATTGGGTTTGTTTTTATCTTAAGCCTAACAAATTTATTGGATGAAAATAAAAATTATTTTATTGAATATATATTATATATTATATAAATATAAATTAATAATTGTAATTAATTTAATTTATTGGGATAAAATTGCATTGTGGACATAAAAATAGTTTTATATAAAAACATTCCCTTTATTTTGAAGTGGTAATTATATTAATATCTATTTTATTTTTAACTAATAAATTCAACCATGTATTTTATTATATTATTTAATCTAATTCATAATTATAAAAATAATTTCTAGGTTATATGTAATTATATTAAATAATAATATATTTAAGAATATACTATTTTTTGGTATTGCTCGGCCTTGTGTGTTACACAAGCTATTAAGGAAAGTAAACAGTGTGTGTATTGTATGATAACCTAGGTGTTCTGTGTAGAGCATGTTAAACATTATTTTTGTGCATAGAGCATTATCATAGGGGGTTTTATATAATTCAATCCAAATATAGTTCTTTTATATATATTTTTTAAATGATTAATGAAATAAAAAATATCAAAAAGTTGAAATTAATTTGGAAAAAATATTTCCAAAAATATCAAGGTTCTATATATAAGGTTTGGATGACAAATATGTGTCCTATAACAAGTATGAATGAAGTTGGTTGTTTTTGATGATTCCAAAATCCCATCCTTCTCTATTAATCATGTATTCATTATGATGTTTTGATATTTGAACAAAAACATATGGTGGGATGACATGAAGGGGGATATTGGGGGTTTTATATCATGATTCATGGTATTATAACAAATCAAGGATGAATGAAATAATTATAAGGTTATTATGAAACCATTTCCTAATAATTTATAGAAATAGTAAAAAATAACAATGGATTTACTCATAGTACTTCACAAAAAAAGATTGACCACTAAAATTTGATTATTTTTTTTAATAATATATAATTTTTATGTGATTCATTATTCATAAAGAGCATTTTTAGTGAATTTTACAATTTGAATATTAGTTAACATTATGAATTTAATTATTTCTTAATGTTCACAATTAGGTGGTACATTTTGAGACACATTTCAAATTAAACATCGACCTTGAATTCAATTTTATGTCACTATATCAGGTTTCCTATTCCATTGGGAATAATTCATACTTTTGGATCACTTAGTTATTCATATTGGTAGACCACCATTTTGGAAATTCATACAAGAAATTATGGTCAATGTGTACTCATAATCTCCAAATAATATGAATTTAGATGTGATGATAGAGTCCCAATGATTAAAAAATATTATATGGATATAAACTAAAACATAGAGACATTTCATTCAATTGTTTATAGAGCTAATTCAGAGTTTTAAGGGGCAATATTGGTAGACTAAGAGCAGGATGAATTTTTGGACTATATTCAGTGTCAAAGAATAAAATCCCAACCAATTTACCATAAATCCTAGTATATGAGGGGAAATGGACTGAAATTTTTAATTCTCTTCTTGATAATCAATATGATCATTTTCTTAGTCTATATCCCCCCCATCTTTAGCCATCTAAATGCCCATTTTCAAACATCTATATGGTGGATTCATGTGATATAGTATTTTTTCATGGGTTAAAATGTCTAATCTCTATTAATATACAACAAAAATATTCCAATCATCATTTATTATTGTGAATTTAACTTCTAAGGGGTCATCCCAATTCTTCCAAAATGACAGTTTAAGTTAGTGGTGATGGTAGATTCTGGATGATGTTTTTATGTTTTCATTAGACTATTATTATTTAAATTTGACATTATAATAACATTTCATCAATTATTTCTAGCATAAATACATTTATATTCCTAACAACACATCTTATTATTATCATTTTATTTTCATTTCCTAAAATATTGATTGTTTTTCATTTAGGGGTGAATTTATTTTTAGAGAGATGAAATAAGTCATTCACACAATGGTTGAGTGTTATTTAATTGTTTTTTGATCTCTATTCCTCAATCTAGCTTCCTTAAGTGAACATATGCCATCCATTGAGTGATTTTTATCAATAGAGGAATAAGAAAATTTAGTTTTTTATTCTATAGGGTTTTATGGGGATGTATTGGGTGTTATTTTATGCTATTATATTCTAAAATTATTTCATAATTTTAGGAGTTCCATTCAATGAATTAATTTTTCTTCCTCTTCTCAATTTTTAATGATGACATTATTTGAGTGTTATAAAGATCCATTTACATGGAGTTCTCTATAATGTTATCCACTATGTGAATTAAAAATTTTCATTATAATTTTAGAGTGACTAAATTACGGAATTTTTTTTGGGAGGTATCTCAATGATTAGAACAATCTTGAACTAGTGAGATAAAGTTTTTCAATAAAAAAATTAAAACCATTATATTCCTAGCTACAACATTCTATAAGACATCTTCTTTTGTTATTTTATTTCAAAAAATTATGGTTTTTTCATTACTAAATTCATATCCTTCTTTTGGGTATATAATTATTGTAGTTATGTTTTTGTGTGAGAATTGTTGATTGTTAAGGATGATGTTTTTTTCTTGTAAATAAAAATAATTTATAAATTTCACCACAATATTTCATCATTTATAAGGCATTGTTAAGGGGAATATCGATTAAATGAGTGGTCAGGATAAGAACAAACATCAACATCAAGCACCATGTGAATTTGTTTCTATTTTACAAATATTATTTTCATAACACTTCTTATCTAAGAACACCAGATTTTGAATTATAATTTCATTTAACTATATGGATATTGTTATTATAGGTTTGTGATGACATAAAAAAATTATATTCCTCAAAAAAGGGAAAAATTATAATGATATGGGTCAATGTAAATAAAATTTCTTTAATTGTTTATGGGATAATAAATTTTTAAGTTACTAAATCTAAAAATGAAATAATATTTCCTTGAATAAAATTTTAATTCATATTGATGTTTATAATCACATATATTAGAAATTTTGACTTTCTAATGTAAAATTTCACAATCTACATTTTAATCTATTTAATTAAAAATTCACAATAGACATCCATTGGATTTTGGTTTATTTGTTTGATTTAAAGGGGTCCCTAAATAATTTTCAATGGTTTTTTGAACATTTTTATTTTAAAATTATTATAAAAAACATCAAAATATTTAAATAAAGAGTAAAACTGAATTTATGTGATGATAAATTGATTGACCTAATATATGGCTTTCTAAAAATGTGGACCATGAATCCATAGTTATCTATCCCAAATTGGGTATTCAATATCTATTTGTGTTTGTTTTATTTTATCATTTATTTATTTTACTTAAGAAAATGCCTTTGTAAATGATATTTACATGGATCCCAAATTTCTTTAAGCATCCGAGTCATTTGTAATGTCTCTCTATTTGTGATATCTTGATTGGGTAAAATTTCAATTACGATTGAAAATTTAAAAAAAAACTAAAACTAAAACAAAAACAAAAAAAACAATTTGATTTTTATCTTATTTTTAAAATATGATTTCACATTTCTCTTATATTTTTTACAATGATTAAAAATAGTCCCCTATATCTCTTTTGATACCCATCACATCCTTATTCTCAATTTTAACTTCATGAAGTGTGATGACGAATTTGACCATAAAAATGGCATAATGAAAGTGATATTCATATAGACCATTCTTATTTTAAATTATATTGTTTATTTTGAGGATTTATTTATGTGTAGTTGAAAAGGTACGCATTTAATGTTAATTTTTTCATGGAAAAGGGAAGTAAATTTTTATATTTTTGTAATAATTGTTTCTATGGACAAAAAAACAGAGTTGTGCTGGTGTGATTAGCCACTAGAAGAGGATAGTATTAAATATTATAATATATAATTTTCCTGTTGTTTAATATTAATAAATATTCTATTTATTTCACATTATAATTCGATCATTTATTCAATTTATGATTGTAATTCTTTCTTAAAGTTCATTAGTACTTCATGCATTTTTATACACATTGAAAATCACCCATATAACAAGATTTGGAATTTATATATCGTTATAAGGTATCAAATTATATTGGGAATAAATCATCCTTTAGGGGCATTAAGAGATTATTAATTGAATACCACCATTATGGAAATTCATCCCCATAAATTCTGGGAGAAGTAAACTAAAAATAATCATAATAATTTGAATATACATTCCATGATTCATGCCCAGTGAATATAAAATATGAATATTAGATTGAGAAAATCGTCAGGAACATTACACTCAACAGTGTTCAAATCTAATTTAGAGTTTTTATGGGTGATCCATGTGACCCAAGTGGAATATAAATTCCAATTCCATATTGGTATCCCATAACAAAATCCCACATTTTTTACAATACCTACTCAGATATGATAATGAATGGGATAAAGATTTTATATCACTTATATGACTTCTATAAAATTATATTCATATGATATGGATTTCAAAAATTCCACACTCAAAAATCTTATTTCTACGTTTCTATTGGGTTAATGCAAGATGTCTCTCATTTTTTTCAATAGTTGAAAATTATACTGTCCATTAACATTCCACCCGCCTATTTCTACCATCATTAATTTAGCATACTTTCAATGATGGGGAATCATTCTACGGATTAAAAAATTCATATTAAAAGTTGTGGTTTAGTGTATTTTAGATGAAGTTATTTATGTCTTCATTAGAATGATATATTTCAAACTTGATGTTCTAATCACAATTATTAAATACTAAATTGATTGAATTCCCTTTGATTATCAAAAAAATATATTCTTTTTATCATTTTATAACATGTTATTAATCCATAGACTATTTCATTATTTTGTTAATTTTTTAATATAAAGAATATATAAATCCTTCACATAATGGTGGAGTGTTCATTATTTTTTCTCTTCTACATTAACTCTTCGTTAAGTCGACTTTTACAATACATTGTGATTTTTCTCATCAATAGAAGAATAAACCTATTATGGGATAATTCTAGGGAGTTTCATGGGGATAGATTAGATCTTATTTTATTTTCATATTTTAATAAATTACTTTATTATGTTAATATTTCAATTGAATGTCATATTTTCTTTTTCAAGTTTTTATGTTTTAACAAAGGTTGATTTTCAGTGCCTCTATGATCCAATTCCTAATAGTGATCAATAAAGAAATCCTCTATGTGAACTGGTGATTAGCCTTGGAATTTTTTAGGTATTAAAATTATTAATGATGTTTTGGAGTTATCTAATTGATTTTAATCTTCTTGAAATAGTGAGATGAAATTTATAAATAAAACCATTGCATACATTCTATTCCTATAAACAACCTTGGATTATCCATCATCGTTAATTTTTTTATTTCATATATTACATTGAATTCTTTAACAAATAAAAAGCTTTCTCGTAGGTACTTTATTATTATTGTATTTTAATTCAAATCATTTCAAATGTTTGACACTTCATAGTCAATATACATAAAATATTTGATCATATTAAGGTTATTTCTATAGTCCCTATGGATTTGACAACTAATTTTACTACAATGACTTATTCTATATGTAAGGTAAATTTAGGAGACACCATTCCCCTAATAGAAATAGATCCATCTATGTGGTTTTTTTCATCTTATCATGTTAGAATAGTACATTATTATCAAAGAATTTTCATCTATTTTCTAAAATTCAGTGATATACATAAGGCATGTGGTATGTTAATTGAGTTCCACTCTTTATTATATCTGATTGATATCTGAAGCATACCTCAAGGTACTATATAAATCTTTAGTAATTGTTGGATATGGAACTGTGCATCATTACAACATATCACCCATAGATGTAAAGTCATTCTAAAATAACTATTAACACAATGGAGGATATGTTGATATTTTTTCAATAATATTATATGTTTTTTGTGGTCATTAAATTTACCTAGTGTAATTCTCATGTAAAAAAATATTTTATGATAAAATTCATGTGGAACATTATATGGATATATATTGGAAGATGTGTCAATCTCTGACATGTCAGGATGATGTTAGATAGTAGAATCTGATTGTACCTAATCCTATAATTGATATGATAGATAAGGTATAAAATAATATATGACATAAGAAGTCCACACAAATTCAATTGAAAATATATGGAGATAATCATCAATGATACTAGGAGTATGAGGATAATGATAAAGCGTTCTGTCATATATTTCTATACTAGAATGTGATGAGGATTAGGATGAAGATAAAGATTAGTCCTAGATACATAGTAAAAATTGAGACCATTGATTTCATTAGAGAGGTTGTCTAACAAATATAACTCCAACCTAACCTATCTCGAGTACATTATGTCTTCCATGTATCCCTCTTGGGTAAGTGCGTACAAAACCCCTCACATGTAATTAATCCAAAGGTGGTACCATTTGAGAAAGATAATTCAATTATGTAATCTCCATTCATAATCTTATAACATAGATGCAATTTTATAAGAAACAATTATATAGACAAAGTAAAAGAGTTTTGGTAGAAATACAAGTTCAATGATACGACATAACAATAATAATAGATAATGAAGTATAATTACCCTCACATATTTTAGTGTATGTAATGAAAAATGTTATAGAGAAGTTTTTTAAGTGGAAAATGTAATGATCAAAATTTTATTAACAAAATTCCATTATTATATTATTTAATGAATTATCAATAATCTAGTTATAGAAAATAGGTACCCTATTTGATTATTTTTTATAGTTAATGTTTTTTGGATTTAAAATACCATTACACATCATAACTATTGATATCAATGAATTTTTATAGTTACCATTAATTTTAGTACATTAAGTGTCTTAATAAAGTATATTTGACATAGAAAAAGTAAGTGATGGCCCTAACTAGTAGGATTGTACCAATGTAATCCAATTTATTATAGAATTTGAGAGTGATAGAATCATTGGATTTTCCATGACCAATCCCAATATGATATTCCATAGAAAATCATGACTAAAACTATTTACGTCAAAAGTTTATGCTTATCATGACAGTAATGTCCCTAAAATTTCCATGTAATTATTATACATATGGATTATTTCGAAACCAAGTGCTGAGATGGAAAATTATTTTGAGGTCGAGGGTTCCTAGAATAATTTTTTGAACTTTTATTAAATAGAGTGTGTTTTTGTGATTTTGATAACATCAAAATTGGTTCCCTGATTAAAAATTTGAGGTAACCGTTGAATCCAAAATGATGAATTGTCCATTGTAAAGACCTAACTCAACAAGTTTGGAATAAAGGTAAAATATAATTTTTGGGAATTTTAATGAAAAAAATAAATTTAATGAATGAATGTTTATTCGATTCAAAATTTATCATTCCAGCACAATGATGCTTTATCTATTTCATTTCATAAATTAAAGAGTGTAACGCCGCTGTTACTTAGTGTAACAGAAATGATGAAACACATTTGCAACATTTTATGAATTAATAGGGATACTAGATCATGAGAGAATCCAAGATTTTTCTCAAAATATTTGAGGAGAATTTATTTGGAGGGGGATGAGTGACGGAGAGTGAAAGGTCACCAATGAAAATGAACACCCCCTCCTCTTCAAAGGATTTCACCAACAACGATAGATTTTAGATTGAGGACCAATGAATAACTGTAGTGTAAATTCATTCATTACTAGTGATCAATCCAATACTCTATGTAAGGTTTATTTCTATGTAATTTCATCCTTTCCATACTCTTTAATTAGGTAATTGAATGTGGATCATCCAAATAATTGGTTGGCCCATGGATCGATCACATATGTGGGAGGGTTTTGATTTTGTGCATTTCAAATTGGTGCCATCCATATTTTGTCGTGATCTATTCTTATAGTTTTTAATCCCCATATTATATTAGTTATAATACAGATGGATCATGTATGACTAGGACAAGGCCCAGATCCATCCATTTTGGGCATTCTTGTGTTCTTCCTGTTCTTCGTGGTGCAACTATCTAGGCCACCGACTCGATGGTTGACCATGATGACAGTCAGTTTTATTGGTAGGACCATGTCACCATATCAAACCATGGAAGGAGGCTTCCATAGATGTCAGCTCTAGGTGGGGATAGACGTGGCTAGGTGGGAGGTGACTATGGTGGAAGGCTGTGGTCAGGAAGGCCATGGCATTGGTGGAGGATGCCAGCGAATGTGGCAGGCGGGCCATGTCACGTGGTCTGGAACCGCGGTCCTGTGGTACTTTAGTTTAGGAGAGGCAACCTCAGTAGCGAGTGGGGAATTTAGTAGCTTTCCTCATTCTTCTGGGAGGGACACAGTGCCAACTATGTCAAGGGTGGACCATCAGATTGCTTTAGCAGGCTAGGATGGGCAGGAAATCCAGAGTAGCTTGTCGATCTGACGCCTACCTGGTTCGGAATAGGCCCAACATATAGGTTTGATGTTGTGGGTTGGGTCAGAATAGATGGGATGGGCCTATGGGCCCAAGGTCAGGTCAGGTTAGGTCGGTCTGACTTAGTTAGAATGGACATGGACCTCACCCACCCCTTTTCACTTAATTTCCCCATAAATTCAATCCGTATGTATGATTGGTTAGCCATTTATAGTGTGTGGACCCTCGTGAGGAGGTGGCCCATTTGAGATACTCTAAGTGGGTTTTCATGGAAATGGACACAATACCTTCACCTTTTAGAGTGGGTTCCCTCAGAACAAGCATGCTATGAGTGGGAATCCTTTGACCGGTTGGGATATGAATACTATAACTACATGTCTATGTGACTTAGTTGGTATATGTGAATCAACATGACTATATGACTCAGTGGGTTTATGTGACTCCATGGGACTACGTAACCTAGTAGGTGTGAGTGACTCAATAGGTTAAATTGACACAATTGTACTCGTTGTTTTGTGATTATGTCTCCTAGTCTTGATTTTCAAACATAATATTTATACCTAGGTGAGCTGAAAATACTTCAGGTGTACTTTCCTATGTGGTTATTCATTTTTGGTCATCCCTTTGTGGTTTTGGGGTGTCCTACATAGTGTTGTTTTATTCACCCCGACATGGGATTTGACTACATGTGTTGTGTCTTATGTTGAAGACCAATGCCTTTATAGAGACCTAGGTGGTCTAGGACTAGGTGGATCCCAAAGAGATCATACAAGAAAGCCGCACTCTTATGGATTGAGGTAGATACCCTTTACCTACACTTCAATTATAGTTTTCTATAGATGGATTTCTTGTGAATTGTGTATTATATTTTTTACATCTTTTCTTTTGTTGGTCTTGTATACTTTCCACTTTATTTCAATTTTGTAATGTTACTCTCATTGTTGGACTTATTATCATGAATGGTTTACATAGTGTTTATTTTCATCATTTCTGGGGTTTCAGTTGTGTGCGTGCATATGGATTTAACGATAATGCCTCTCATTCGTGAGATTGACCTACTTAGTGCTAGTGTCTAGCCCATATCCTAATGGATTTGGGCCAGGGGTGTTCATGAAATGAGACCCACTGATATGGGTTGTGAAAAATTCATATCTGATCAGTTTAGTTCCACATTAGGACTAGGAGTCTAAGAGATTAGTTTGGGGAAAATAATGATAAGTGTTTCGAGTTCAGTTTTTAGGCTGGAGACCCCAGTTTTGATGTGGTGGCCAACATATCCATGCACCCGTACACTCAAAACCATCTCTATGTCTTGGTTAATGGATATGGTAGTTGTAGGGAAATAAATGGTAATTGAATAATAGATTATTTGACTATGTCCTCATATCCTTCTTGTGTCAGATCACCAGGTATACTCTATTAATCGTGGTTCATCTGGATCAATTTCAGGATTCCACCACATAGACAACCAACTAGGATTTTGACATGTGACCACAAGGATGGTACACCCAGTGATGGTGCATTAGTATATGGACCATTACCAAAGTTATACCAACCAGGTGGTATAATAGTGTTAGCAATACTCATCGATCATCAGTTTCTACCAATGCTAGCTATAGAGGATATGCGTAGGATCAGTGTGTTACACTAGTTCCAGAGGTAGAGACATCCCTAGTTTTGAAGTGAAACTAACCCCTAGGTGGATGATTATTGGAATGAGGTAGTTACATGAGTCTTTCATCTATTTAGGATGCCTCTCAACCAAATGGTGGTCTTAGCTACGAGCCTTATTCAGGGCTCGGTGGGGAGATGATAGAGCTTGATGATTCAAACACATGACGAAGTGACCCACACTTTGACAGACCTTGTGTACATCATTAGAGAGGAGTTCTTCCTGGTGATGTTAGGATCTATGAATACATAGGAGAAACATACCCTACAGAAGGGTAGTAAGATAGTAGTAGAGTACTCAGTGAGATTCACTGAGATTTCTCTCTACTCCACAAACATGGTGTGATACTCGTTCATTAGGGCTCAGGCTATTGAGTACGCACTACCATTAGAGATATGGGCGTCCATGGTGTCTCTTAGTATCCCAACTATGTTTAGGATTTTGGAGTGATCCCTACTTGTAGATATCATCCAAGTAGAGCAGGCAATGGGAGCAGGAGCTACCAGTAGACACCAGGAGGAAGAGTCTTTTGTCGTAGGTATCAGGAATCAGATGTAGGAACCCAAGTGGGTTAATCCTTCTAGCGGATGACCATATGACACATGGTCAGTGGTATGAGGGTACCATTGTAGAGGCTGCCATCATAATAGAAGGTTATTCTAGTCATATTGTGGTCATGGGAACATGGCATGCGATTTCTTAACACACTATATGAACAATTAGTAGATGCAAGAAGGACAACTGAGGCTAAGGTAGGGGATTGATCCTGGTGTCCCATAGGGTATAAAATTTCTAAATGGAGTTGGAAGATTGGAATGAATTTGTTAGAGGTTCGAGGTACTCCCACCACAACCCTCAGGTGGTCCGTCATGGGCTCCGAGAGCCTATGGATAAGGGAGGGCCCAACCCCAGGCGATAGATTCCTATGATCCAAACACTACATTGATTATTATAGGTTCGAAATATGACTTCTCCACCTTATCTAAAGTCTTTATTAACATTGGTTCCAGTCACACTTTCCTTTCCACAGACCTTTTTCGGAGCTCAGAGATTCTGGAGGAGTCGTTAGCTCGATCCCTTTACTTAGAGACTCATACGAAAGGGTACTTTATGATAACACACTAGGTCAGGTTGTACGAGAATTCTCAAGGAGGATAGATCTTCATATGGGTTCTCCAAGTAGTTCTGTCAGGGCCATACAACATCATTCTGGTTATGGACAAGTTATCCATATTCCATGCTCAAATTGAAAATTTTAGGCACAAAGAGTAGAGTGTCTGCAGAGTTTAGATAATGGTTTCCTTTAACAGTGAATATGAAATGATTTTAGAGTAGGATAGTCTTTCTAAAAGGAGATTATAGTCTATCACTCACCAGTTGGCTAGCCTTACCCTTGGTGTTGTGGATGAATGGAGTCCTCAATTTCATGCAGTAGTGGAAGAGTATGAGGATATCTTCCCAGAGGATGTTTTGGTATTACCTCCTCACATGGAGGATGAATTCTACATTGATTTGAACCTTAGGATGACACCAATATTTACACCTGAATATGGGATAGATCCCTCAGTGATTTTTGAGTTGATGGTACAACTAGAGGACCTACTGAGGAAGGGCTTCGTGAGGCCCATTGTGTCACCTTGGGCGGCCCCAGTTCATTTTTCCAAAAGGATGATGGGGGATTAAGACTATGTGTTTATAATAGGTTCTTGATTCAGTTGACTATGAAGAATAAATGACCACTATGGAGAATTCATGACCTCTTTGTCTATTTGAAGGGTGAGAGTTGGATCTCGAAGATAGGCATCTGGTCTGGCTATCATCAGCTTCATGTACGGAATGAAGATATACCTAACACAACCATTAGATGTCAGTATGACCACTATAAGTTCATGATGATTCCATTTTTAATAAATAACTCCCCTGTAGTGTTCCTAGGACTCATTAATAGGATTTTCTAGCCTTACCATGACTGTTATGTCATGGTATTCATTGATGACATCTTGGTGTACTTAGCGTCTGAGGAGGTTCACACAACGAACTTGTGGATGGTCCTAGATACACTCTGAGAGCACCCAAATATATGGGAAACTCTCAAAGTGCAGGTTATGTATTAGGGATGTCCAATTTCAATGACACATCATTTCATAGGATGGAGTTGTAGTGGATTTGGGAAAGATAGAAGTTGTGTTTTCTTAGGAGACACACAGGAGGGTGACTGAGGTGCATAGTTTTGTTGGTTTAGATGGATACTACAGGAGGTTTGTGATATTGTTTTCTTTGGTTGAAACTCCCTTATCAACTTTGAAATGGAAGGGAAGACCCATTGTGTGGATAGAGACGTCTCGGTAGAGTTTCCTGGAGTTGAGGTGAAGACTGACGAGTGCCCCCATATTTAGATTTCTAGAATAGGGCATTGGGTATGTAGTGTTCTCTAATGCATTAGGGACCATAATTGGTTGTGTACTAATGTAGGGAAATTCAGATATCACATTTGGTTCGTGGATATTGATGAAACATGTTCAGAACTACCCAACAAATGATATTGATCTAGCATTAGTAGTCTTTTCATGGAAGATGTATGGGAACTACTTATTGGGTGAGTGGTTTACTGTCTACTATGACCTCAAGATTCTCAGGTATATCTTCTCCCTGAAGAACTTATACATGAGGAAGTGGTGGTGTATAGAGTTCCTCTAGGATTATGACTTGAAGATAGTCTATACTCATATGATGGGGAAAATAGTGGAAAATTCACTCAACAAGATATCAATGTTGCAGTTGTTGAGTGAGGAATCATAGCAGTTAGTCACGATAGAGATATCCTTCTTGGATGGTGATTAATTATCTTAAAATCAGTTGTTGGATGTCAATACCCCACTCTTATAGTGAGTTGGTGAGGTACAACTAGGGGATGTCGACTGTGAGACCTGACGTACTCAGTTATCCACCGAGAAATCCCTTGATGAACATTCAATGGGTGAGAAGCATGTTTTCTTTTTTAGAGGTTACACATTTGTACTAGGGGAATTGTGATAGGGGTAATGAGGGAGTTCCACACATCCCATATGGAAGTACATCCAGAACTGGAAATGATGTTCCAAGATATCTTATGTCAGTTATGGTGGTTGGGAATTGATAAGGTAGTGGGGGGTTCATTTCTCGGTGCCTCACGTGTCAGCAAGTGAAGGAAGAGAATCAGGTTCAAGTAGGCCTGGCTCATCCTTTGGAGGTTCTAGAGTGGAAGTGGGATGATGTATTTATGGAATTAATGAAGGGATAACCATTCACATCCATGGGAGACAATACTATCTAAGTGTTCATTGATTATCTCACCAAGTCGATCTACTTACTACCCATCCAAGAGAGGATTTGGGTTGAGATATTGGGACATCTATACATTCAATAGATTGGTTGGATTCACTTGGTGCCTTCAACTATTGTTTTAGAACATGATTCCCAGTTCACATACCAGATATATAAAGGATTATAAAAAGTATTCAGGACTCAGTTGTGATTGAGTATGGAATTTCATCCCCGTACGAATGGTTAGACGGAGGGGACTATCTAGGTTTTTGAGAACATGATTCATGATTTAATTAAATTTATTTTTCACATTTTGGAGGTTCACCTACCATTGGTGGAGTTTGCATGAAACAATAGATACCACTCCACTATAGGTATGGCACTGTTCAAGGAACTGTATCAGCCACCATCTAGGTCACTACATTTCTGGATTGACCCATAGGAGTCACCACTCATGGGTCAAGAGTTGGTATAGGCTACCATTGAGAATGCACAGATCCTCAAACAGTGGATGAGTACTACAGAGGGAAGTGGGAAATCTTATGCTGAAAGCAGGGGGAACCCCATAGAGTATGAGGGAGACCATATGTTCCATTAGGTCTCAACTCGATGTGGATAGAAGTGATTTGGATAGGTTTAATGTTGTCTGTGATACCTATTGGACCATTTTAGATTCAAAATAGAGTTGGTGAGGTGGAATACCACCTAGCTCTTCTCCCATAGATGCATCGATTTCATGATATCTTTTACATGTCACAGGTGAGAACATATGTACATGATCAATCACATAGCATTGAAGGGGTGATCTAAACATTGATCATAGGGCAATGCTTTCATATTTCATAGTAAAGATATATTATTGGCAGGAGTAGGTCCTTCTTGGATGGTCGAATACTCTAGTGCACATATGGTGGTGGGATAGAAATCTCCAAGAGAGCACCTTGAAGTAGGGGGACTAAGATTCGTGCTGAGTATCCCCAATTTTTTTTATCCCTCATTTTTGATTTTGGGGACGTAAATACCTATGATGGGGAGAATTTATTTTCCTATAAATTTCCATGAAATTCACACACATATATATTTATATACATAAATGATTTTTTTGAAACCAAGCACTGAGACAACCTATTATTTTGGGGCCCGATGTTCCCAAAATAATAGTTTTACCTTTTTTAATAGTGTGTGTTTGTAGTTTTGGAAACTTCTAAGCTATTACATGGATTAAAAAGGGAATCGTTGTTTCCAGAATGATGAATTTTCCATAGGAAGGACCTAACCTCAACCAGTGAGGGTTTAGGGTAAACTTTATGTTTTCGACAATTTAATGATAATGTTAAAATAAAATTAAGAAATTTTATTTAATTCTAAATGTTTCACTGTAGAGCAACAACACAACATCTATTTCATTTCATAAATGAAACAGTGTAACAACACTATGACTACGTGTAACCACACAATTAAAAAAAATCTATTTAATGTATTAATAGGGATACAAGATCAAGAGAGGATCAAGGAGTTTCCTCTAAAAATTGGAGATAATTTTGTTGGTGAATGATGAGTGGAGACATGCATCGGGTCACCAACATCAATGAGAACCCCCCCATTAAAGGTTTATCCATCAACAATGGATACAGGATCGAGGATCGATGAATGATGGTCGTGCTGCTCTATTCCTTTGGAGCGATCGATCCAATATCAATGTAGTGGTTTATTTCAAAGTGATTTTATCCATTCCCTGTTCCTTGATTTGTGAGACGAATATAGATCATCCCATAAAAATTTGACCCATAGATCGATCACATATGCATAAGTATTTTCATTTCGAGGATTTTGAATCAGGTTCATCCATGTATTTTTGTGATCAGTTCATAGAGATGTTAATACCCCCTATTTTTAATTATAATAGGGATGGATTAGAACTAAAATGTAATAGTTCAAGATCCATCTATTTTGGGAATTCTTGTTCACTCCCTGTTCTTTGTGGAACAACGATCTAGGCTGCTATCTCAATGGACAACAATGACAGCAATCCATGGTCCTGGCGGGACCACAGCGGCATATCAGCCCGCAGAAGGTGGTCGTAGGAGATAGCAGTTCCAGGAGGCGAACGTCACAACCAAGAATGGAAGGCCACAAATAGGTGGGGAAGGCTGCATCCAGGAAGACCACTATGTCAGTAGAATACTGTGACAACAAGGGTCACATTGGTGGTGGAATGTTGGGGCGAGACTGGCCACGATGGCTGCGGAGGTTGCCGGCAGAGGATTCTGCATCAACCACAACGGGTGGTAAACAGGGGCCTTATTGGCAGGAAGCATGAGGCATTGTCAACGGGCCATGTCATTGGGCCTGGAACCTCAATCTAGGGGGCATAGTGGTGGTACCATGCCGTTACCGGCGTTTCACACTATGGTTGGTCGTGCTCATTAGGTAAGGATGTGGTGCCAGCCATGCTCAGGGTGGAGAAAACTACCAGCTTCCATGGGTTGAGATGGGCAGGCAGGCCTGGTCGACCCAGCAGGTCGTGTTGTAATCTATGGGCTAGTTCAGTGAATGTCGGGTTGGGTTTGGTCAGTTCAATCTGGCCTATTCAAACTATAGCAAACCCTACTGGCCCTTTTTCACTTAATTTCCTTGAACATTCAAACTATATGTTCCATTCATGATCTATTTGCGGCATTGGGAACCTTATGATGAGGTGGTCATTTTGAGATACCCTAAGTGGGTATTCATGGAATTCAACATTCCATAATTGTTTTATGGAGTAGGTTCTGCGAGGAAAATCTCCCTACAAGTGGGAATCATGTTCATGGTTGTGATGAGAAGACTATGACTATGAGTCAATGTAACTTAGAGGATCGAAGTGACTCAATAGGTTTAAGTGACTCAGTGGGTCAGTGTGCCTTAGTGGGTATAAGTGACTCAGTGGGTCTGAGTGACTCAGTGGGTCTATGTGACGCAACCATACTTGTTTTTTGTGATTACATCCTATAGTATTTCTTTATATACATTGTATTTATACTCGTTTGAATAGAAAATACTTTGTTTGTACATTCCTTTTGGACATTCCTTTTTGGTATTTTCATTATGGCCCTTTCATTTTGGTTTCTAGGTTCCAACTGAGTATTTTTTTACTCAACCTTTCAAGGGAATTGTTCGCAGGTCTCATGTATTGTATAGAAAACATATATCTTAATAGAGACCGATGTGGTATAGGACTAAGTGGTGCCAGTGAGATCAGACAGGCAAGCCGTACTCTTACTGATTTAGGAAGCTGACCTTTACCTACCCTTCAGGATGTGTTTTCTACATAATGGTTTCTAGTGACTTGATTACACACTCGATTATAGATTTTATTTTGTTGGTCTGTTATATTATCACCTTTACTTCAGTTTTTAACAGTTACACTCAGTGGTTGCCTTAGTGGAATGCATGTTTTACTTAGGGTGTACTTTTAATCATTTGTGGGATTTCTGTTTTATGTTTGCATATTGGTTTAAAGGAGATGTATCCCATTCATGAAATAGGCCTACTCTGTGAAAGTCTCTCGCCCCTCTCCGATTGGAGGCAGGTTTGGAGTAGTCATGGCACAAGACCCGCTAGGATTGGTCGTGACACAGACCATGGAACAAATCGTGTTGGATGAACCACCCAAAGAAAGTCTCAACCTTTAACTCCTAACTACATAGACACAAGTTATAGTAATAAATGGTTACATATATGGACCCTAATTTTTTGAATTTTTATATATTCATTCAATAATATAATTATGAAATTGATTCTTTTTTCATTACCTTTCTGATAATTAAATAAAATTTTTGACAAAAATTGGATTTTGATAACACATAACATAAAATCTCTTTTTGGGATTTTCAATTTTTCAATCAGTATTCTATTTTTAAAAATTAAGAAATTTTTGAAATAAATCATATTTTAAGAAAAAATTCTTATTAAATAATATATTTACAATCTAAATGATAACATATATTTATGATGTAAAGTGTAATATTTATGCGAATTAGAATATTTTTATTTTCAAATAAATATAATTTTTAAATAAATGGTATTCTTTATTCAAATGTATAATATTAATATTTATATAGTTATTTTGATGAAATAAATATTTATTTCAAATCGGTGCATCAAAATTATCCATTGGAATTTCTTTGACAATTTTCTAACATAGTAAAAAAATTTGGACAAAAAATTAATATTATATAAATATACGGTATATATTATGGAATAATAAAAGACCAAAAGTTATGCAATAAAAACAATTACGAGTATCAATGAAAAATATATTTACACTTTTTGATATTATTTGTTGAGGTTATTTGTTTAATTTTAAATACACTTAATGAATCCTCCAAACACTATATTATATTATAAGGTTTTATAAAAAATTATTTTTAAATAATAAAAACATCCACAACACCGAGGAATTTTTTTATGAGAAATGTTTCTAGACATAGAAAAAAATGAAAACGCCCATCTTCGGTAGATACCATTGGAAAATCTAGGAGGGTTTTTTTCATTATTAAATTATAATTTAGTGTCAAAACCCAATAATTGTAAATTACTAATGGCTTATCTTATCATTTTATATATAAAACCAAACAAACTCTCTTTACTATTCACTAAAAACCCTTAGAGTAAAACATTCTTTTTTTCCTATCCAGGACCCTCCCAATGTTCCCAAATTCTATGAAGAATCCCCTCCCAATAATTTAGAAGTATCTTTACACGGTAATATATCATCCCCTTCTCCTCTTTATTCGACATCATTATTTTTCATTCATTTTGTTTCAAAATTATTATCGGTTGGTATATGCTTCCACTAATCCCTATTACTATATATATGATTTTAGATGTGATGAGAAACTCCTTACCCTACCATTTAACCCTATAATGAATATTTATATACCCTGGTTATGTTTCCAAAATCATCCTATAATTTTCTACCCAAAAAACAATTAATAGGAATACCCATCACCATTTCAGGTCAAAGTTATTCACTTAGTTTTACTTATATTCATTGATTACATATTTCTATTTACAGAACCCACACTCCTTAATCGTAGTGTTAAAATGATGAATTGCATCATTATGTTGTATAATATATGTAGAATAATTTTCAATGTATGAGATATGAATGTGATGGGTGATCCTATAATTATATAATGCACCAATGAATTTGGTAATGTTTTTATCTCAATAGATACCATGTATGGTTCATTGGATGTTATACTAAGTACATCGTGTTATATAATCTTGGATTCTATCCTTGGAATATGTTTTTAATGCCATGTATTGTGTGGTATCAAAATTCCAATGTTACCTTAATGATATCATGTTTTATAATGCCTCATTGTACAAAATATTGATTATCAACTCTCTTATGTCACATTGATATGCCTCTTGGATCTCATGTACTACTCTATATCATTCCATATTTGAGTATTCCCTTATAAACTTTATATCTCACCCCATTAATATGTATGACCTTGTGCTATCATGAGGTCTTTTAAAAGAATTATGAAATTTTAGCATACTGTTAAGTATGATGTCAATAATGGAATTGTATTTTTTTAGAAATTTGTTATTATATGTACATAATTTCATAGACACTTGTTTTCATGATCTTATATGAAAGTATAATGCATAAATTTATGTAATAAATAATGAATTCATGTGTATTAAATATAAGAATAGTTAATGCATCAATAAAACAAGGGTTTTACTATTAATTAAATGATACCATCTTGAAGATATTGTTTATGTGTGTGTCGAAATTGTGAGATACCTTGAGTGTTGTGTTCACTAATTCAATGATTCATTCCATGGGGGATTCATTCAGAAATTGTTGAGAATAACAAGATTAAACACTCAATCCAAATTCTGATAAAGATTTATTTTTTTGTAAAAAATGATAATTTGACATTTAATAAAATATGATATATGTTTTATTAAGATTTAAATATTGTACCCCTACTCTATTATTTATTTTATTAATAATAAATTTAAATATGGGTAGTGGGATCTTAATAATTGTATCCCAAGTATTAACCACACAAATATATGGGTTTGTGAACCCTAAAAAAACTCATGTGTATGTTTATTGTATTTCATTAAATTTATAATGTCATCAAAATATTACAATTCATATATATTACCACTAACTAGTGAAAAGTGTCCAATATTTTAATAGTTGTCGAATTTAAAAAATATTTCATCCCACCCACTCTCAATGGTGGAACACTCTCTCTTGGGTCTCATAAGAGATTCATTTCACTCTATATGAGTGATGGTATTCATATAAGATTCTATATCAAATAAGATAGTTATTGATATTCTTATTTATGATAAATGTATTTATATTTGACCAAAAGTTGAATTATATTTTGGGAATAATTACAAACACATTATGATATTTCAAAAAGTCTAATGTTTACTTTGATTAAAGAAGAAGTATATATTAGTATGTCAGTATGATTATAGTGATTTTGTAGGCATGGGGTTTGCAAGATTAAAATTGTATTCTTGGGATTCTATATTAGTTAAAATGATATAAAATTGTATATAACATTGATCCTAGATATGATAATAGATTTGGATAATCAATACAAGATGTCAATTTCTTTAATTTTAATAATGGTTACAAAAGGGATAAAGGAAAAATATTAAAAATAAAATAAATATAGATATATAAGAACATATAGTGAAGATCATGTGAATATTATGTATATATAAAGTAGAAAATTTTACCTTTTCCCTGAAATTATGTATATCTAGCTCTTTGAAGTTAGAGATCATAGAAAGTTATATATGGGTCCATATCTAGTATGTTCTCATAATGTTTGACTATATAGTATTAACTTCATCAATGATACTACAAGGACACATTTAATGTAACTTATGAAGTAATAATTCTAGATTAATTGTATCATTTATCAATTAAATATCCATGGAGGAAAATGAGACATGTTTTTAAAAGAAATAATTTAGTTATTATAATGGTTATGCGTACATAAACTAAGAATTCAAAAAAAATTTCAATATGGGGAATTGGTTTGAAGATATAGTACCTAAACCAAAATATTATAATACTTATTTGGAGTAGATGAACCTATAATTTAATTTTGAGCTCTTAGAATTAGTTTTCATTTTAGTATTCTAGAGGATATTGGGATGAAACAGAGAACATCAAGTCTAATATGATTATCAATATTTCTTCTATACTAATTTCAATTGAATTTATTTAGGTAACCTTTTTTGATATTAAATAATAATTACTACATATAAAATCCTTATGAATCATCCCCGAGGTCTATGTTAATTCAATTTAAATATATAATCATCATTCCTTGTCTAAAATATTCTTTGTTTTTATTTGTGATTAAGGTATTTGGATTTTAATTTTGGTTATAAATTGCCATACTTATATAACATGAATAATAGATAATTTTGGAATGTGATGGAATTAAAATAATATTTAAATATTATAATTTGAATCAATATGTAATTCAGTGTAATCAGTTTTAGTAGTAACCACTAATATTGTAGTGTTATTATATCCATGTGATAAATGGATATTGGATTAGAGATCTAAGTTTTACTTATAAATTAGTTTTTACAATTAGTCAAATCATATATTATAATTATTTATTTGATTATTGATTATTTAGATCCTATTTAACTCAATAGTTTCTCTCTCATGCCTCTTCTAATGGAGTTCATTATTTGACTATAAATTCCAAGTAATATTCAACTACTTCTCTATGAATGTAGTATGAGTTCTTATATTGGCCTCCAATAATTAATAATTATTTTTCATGATCCCAATCTTGATAATGTTGAGATATATTATTTTTTTAGATACTTTATTATCTTGTACATTTCGATATCCAGTCATTTTTATGTGTTTTAATTTTGACTGTTTGATTTATGTCGCAAGAATTAAAATATGGTATTTGTGTAGAGGTAATGTTAATGAAATATATAATGATGTTTGACTTAATGAGGTTAATTTTTTGAGTATACGTTAATATATGATTATGATGGGAAGTTATTTGAAATGTGTGCATGGTGGGTCAATGATAGGATGCTAAATTTTAATTTTATTGGTTACTTAATTTGTGCAAGTGGTCTATGGAGGCATTTAATATAATTTTGGTATGAGATTGATTGGTAATATATATTTTATTATATTTTTTATAAACACATTAATTTTTTTTAATGATCAATTTTTAGATACGTATATCATTTTTAAGGTTATGCACAAACATTTAAGAAGGCTAAGTTGGAAAATAAGTTGGGATTCTACTTTAGTAGGATGAAAATAATATTATGTTAACTTATATTATTTTATTATTATTATTCATAAAATATATTTCCATAGATTTATTCTCATAAATATAATGATTTAATTAGTATATGAATATACTCACCACTATATTAACATGAATTGTTAAAGGTAATGATTAGTGGGGGATTCGAGTAGTGGTATCTCATTGACCATGGATTTACTTTTACAATGGAATTGAAGAAAGCTTATAGAGGTTTTCGGGCCTTATAATCATTCGCATAGGTAGGATATTGGCCTCATTTATTCATTTTTCATATTTCTAGAATTTATGTTCGTTATTTATATAGAAACCATAGAATTTTACAAAAATTAACAAATTATTTATAAACATAAATATCTAATAAAAACAACCCAATGATCATATGGCATATTGTATTTGGAATAAGATGTTCATAATTCATTAAAAGAGAATTAAAACATGAAATATTTAATTTCCTCTGTATAATGATCTTCTAAATCTAATTGATCTTCAAAAACATCGCTCGATAAACATGTAAATACATAAAATTAAAGGGGTGATGTAAAAAACATATAAATGTAAAAAATGTGATAAGGGAACCAAATGTTTGTGTCAAATGTATAACATAATATCATAAATTATTAGTATAATTAGTAAAAATATATAATCATAAAATTTAGAACATAGTATCAAAATATAATATAATCCTTGTAAATGTGGAAGCTATATATAACATAATGTAGTCATGAGTCCGGGATAACTACCTAGATAATATCACATTGTAGACAAAGCCCCACAATTGATTTATTAACTCATTAATTCCAAAAAAAATACATTATTAAAAAAATTATTACTCGATGAATTTCATTGATATATGTGTGAAACTATAACAATATGTACACCCGTATTTATTCCACAAAAGTAAATATACCTTAATGAATAGATATTTAAATTACCCATAGAAAGAAATGGGTTGTGTAACACCTAAGATTTTCATGAGAAAGATTTTGTTTTTATGTTATATACATCATCAGAGGAATCTTTAACTACACACATCACTAGCTTGGCTTGCTTTACACACAATCGTGACCTTCCTCGATAAATTGTGTTGTACGCAATACTGATTTTCACTAAACAATGATATACTTTTAAAATATTATGAAAACTAGCCATTATGAATAGTAATACCCACTTTTTGAAATTTTATAAATTTTATCATACAAAACTGACTTCATTTTTGGATTCGGAATATCAAAATTTTCCAAGGGTGAAATTTTGGTATTTTTCTAAAAACATTCAATTTTTAATGAATAGTGAAAACACTTGGTAACTATTTAAAAACTGATTTTTTATTTAAATAATTATTTATTTTATTTAAATTTATTTTAGATTAAAATTGATACATAATACCTATATAAGTTCAATATAATACAATGGTGTCATTTTAAATTAATTTTAGATATATAAAAATTTTATTGAACTTTTCACCGTCTTTTACCCACCTCCTAGGAGAATTTGAAAATTTACATAAAACATTGTTTTATCGCTTATTTTAGTGGATTTTTGAAAATCTATGAGAAACGGTTAATATTAAGGAGTAAAATGTTGTTCAATAAGGAAAAAATAATTTTTGGTGAATAGTATGTTTATAATTTTTTTACCACGGTTAAAAGTAAATAGGGCAATTAAGGGTAACAATGATATTATTATTACCATAAAACATGTCCTATTTCTATTATATAAGTTTAATTCGACCAAAAACAACCTTAGGAATGACATATGACCATTTAGGTCCACTTAGATTAGATTAGGACATTTATTATTATTTTATTTATAGAAGAGTTAAAATAGTTGAAATCAATGTTTAATAACTAAAACATTTTTAATATAGGGTTATACATAAGATAATTTCGACTATAAATATTCATTATAAAGATAAAAAAATTCCTACATAATATTATTTATTTATAATTTTTAGACATTAAAACATTTAATTTATTTATGACACAATGATGATGCAGTAATTACCTTATTAATGAAATTTTAACAAAATTGATATTATTAATACTCAAATAAATGTAATTTGAGACTTTTAATGATTTAAACTAATTTACTAGGTTATTATGAAATGATTGTATTGCTTTAATTAACTTTGTTATAACTAATAATTCTGTTATGATCTTCACAAAAATCAATTATCAAATAGTGTCAAAAATGACATTAAATAGTTTTTCAAACAAATATTATATTATTAATTGTTATTTTTTTCCTAAAAATATAAGGTTCGACCAAATGACTTATATAAGGTTATATATATTAATAATTAACAACTTACAGTTCTTTTGTCTTGTTATAGTAAGTTTATTAACCATATAATGTAAGAAAACAAGAAGACACGATAAAAATAAAATTATTTAACTTAAAGTTAAATCTAAATGATAAGGTTAAAATGGAAACCTAAACATGTCTAAATTTTATTGGAAGATATTATTTTGACCCATCCCCACCTTATATTAGAAATAAATCAATTTGAAGCTATTAAAGACCGAATATGACTTTATAATAAAATAATATTTTGTGTTTTTCCAAAGGTGCCCCTCTCCTCCCTTATAAAAGGGAACCTCCTCTCTCTCCTCCTCACACAACTTTGAGCATTCAAGCTCAGAAAAACCCTACCAATTTCTCTTCTACACTTCCCTAGAAACATAGTAGAGGTACTGGTATTATTAAAAGACAAATATTAGTGCCCTAAGAGGATATTTTCAAAGAGGCATGTTGAAGAAGAGGTAATATCTGTTACCAATTATTTCAAATATCTTTCTTCATATACTTATTATTCATTAGTTGTTCAATTATGAAGTAATAACATCAGTATCACTCATATAATGATATTTTATTATAAATATGAAACAACCCTATTTCACCTTCTATCCATCCTATGAAAAATGAAATCATCGTGTGTGTATACGTACGGAATACCGTCTCCACGCCGTGGTGTAATCTGTTTTTCCACCACCACCTTAATTGGATGGGTATAACGGTGTAAAGAATAAATATATATGGTTATTATAACAACATATTGATTCTAAGATATTATATCATCGAATCCAATTCCATTCAATAAATATGATAACGATGTCATCGCTCGTGCGTACGTATGGATTACCGTCTCCACGACGCGAGGAGATTCATTTTCCATGTTAACAAATCTGGAATGATTATATAGTATATACACTAATTAATCATGAAATATACGACATAATAATGCTACTGGATTTATGTATATATATAGTTATGTCATCTACTTAATTCCATTCAAATGAATAAGGAAACGAAAACAGCGTTCATCCGTACGTACAACCTACCATCTCAATGAACGGTGTATTTCTTTCCAATTATCGATCTATTTTATATATGTATATTCTGAATATATATTATATATAAATCATTTTTTAAATTTTGGATGTAAATAATCATGATCTATGTAATCATATGAATAATTATATGTTAAAACACGAACGAAAAATGAAACTATTTTACCCAAAAAGCTACATTAACATGAATTTACAAAAGAATGGGTAATATATGGTCATAAGTGAACCATATATGATATCATAAAAATGGGTATGATTCTGGAATAATTCAATGACATTATTTAAATCATTATACTAGAGGTTCGGACACGTATGAAGGAAATCGGACCTAAGGTAAGGGAAAATCTCACAATCTCAATTTTTATATGAGATTGTTTATACATCAGAATTTACTGGGGAATATTTATCATCAACATCCATGTTTCCTCAATATGTAATATTATTTCTATCCTCCTAAAAATTTTTATAACCAATTTTACCCTTCTGTGATTCTTTAGTAAAAGATATGGAAGGAATCATTTTTCGTTTTTAGTACGAGGTTCTTTTTGACTTTTTTGGCCAAAGTACAAGAAGAATATTTTTTTAACTTATACGACATGAATGGATTTTTATGATTTCATATAAAATTATTTCCATGAATCTTAATTTACATGTTTTCATGTTTATTTTTAATCAACTTCATTTAGTTTTAATTATATGACATTATAAGAAAGAAAATTGTTTTTAAAGTAGAAAGGATATTTTCCTCAAAAATGGAGTTCAAGTGTTTTATCAAAATTATTTTCCATATAAGATAATATAGGGTTCTATTTCTATCCCTATTTTTACATTGATTTTATTATGTTATGATGGAATTATTTTATGAAGTCCTTTTACCTTATATGGATTATTTTATGATGGCATGATGTTTAAGAATCCCATTTTTGATACATGGGTTATGCTATTATGTGTGATTTATGATTTTTTGGCAAACATAATAATGGTTTAATTATGAGATGGTCGGGACCTATATCTCACTCCAATTAATTGGGTAAATATTTATATCTCATGAGATAGACATGGCTCGAACAATAGGTTAATCCGGTTTAGTGAAAGAGGACTAAAACGAGGAGTGAACTCTGTTTAGAAATGGACTTTGTCTACTAAGATAGTCTTGGTAATGAGTCTTGACTAATAAGAAATGATTCTCTATTATTATGTGTGTATTCCACAAAGATTCATGTTTTATGTTATGATTATTTAGATTACATTTCACTATTATGATTGATCTCATGTCATGATATTATGATCTCTTTTGCGGGATAAGATTTTTAAAATGTTATGTTCTTAATAATATGATATGATTGATATTTATTTTGTTTACCCTTACTGAGAATTTTATCACACCCTTTTGTATGTTTTATTTTCCTCAGGTCTGGATGAATGGTATTAAGTAGAATATTCCAAATGGGACTCTAGATATGATGAAATAAATGGGAGAGAACATAGATGATTTATGAACCAGTTGTTTATGTTTCCCAATTTCTAAAGACACTATACCTATATGGTCCTTTCATGGTTTTTTTTATATGATGTAATATGTGTGCTTCAATTTTGAAGTAATTACAATGTATGTAATGTATGGGTTGTTATAGTTGGTATCATAGGAAAGGTATAGTCAAACATTGGAAACTAGGATGTGAATGCTTCAGTAAGAACACTAAAGATACATCTAAGCATAGAACACAGTCTTAGTGTTTTAGAAATGTCCATGAACAACCTATGATAAGACCTTAAGTGTGAAATTTTATTATTAATTATGTGGTTTTCCTATTATAATTAGAGTTTATCACACTATTCTTCTTAGTTTTAGGCAATGGTTGGAACCCGAAGAAACCGTGTTAATGCGGAATGCGACAGGCAATGAAATGATTGTCCCCCTGATTAACCAAATGTTATGGGAGATGGTATACAAAATATTGTATCCATGTTCACACAACTTTCTCAAGCTATGAATCATGCAGGACTTCCAAACGAGCAAAGGAAGGAGGAACATTCTATTGAATCCTTCATGAGGCATCGTCCATCTTCATTCAGTGGGTCTACTGATCCATTAGTGGATGAAAAATGGATCAGTACCATTGAAAATATATTTTTAGTTCTTCAATGTTCTGAGCATGATAAAGTCATCTTAGCAGAATATTTTTTGGAAAGTGAAGATGATCAATGGTGTAATATTATCAATAATATGAGGCTAAGAGATGAAATTGAGTCCATGGAATGGGATGAGTTCAAGAACATATTTTTCAATAAGTACATACCTCGTATTCTTCGATCAAAGGTGGAGAAGGAGTTTCTTGAACTGAAGAAAAAGGATGATTAATCTATTGGTACCTACGAAGCAAATTTTATGAGACTTGCAAGGTACGCTTCTAGAATTATTATCCAACCTAAGAGTAATATTGATCGATTATTTAGTTTCTTAAAAACAAGTCTTTGAAGGGCGTTATCCATAAGGGACTTCAACAGCTATGAGGAAATTGTTCGATGTGTTATCATGGTTGATATGGAGATTGGAGTAACCCATCAATCATATGGGTATGATAAGAAGAGGAAAATGGAATTCAAAGGGAAATCTAAAGAGCACACTGAAAATAAGATGATTTTTCCCTTATGCTCAAAGTGTGGAAAGAAACATTGAGGGAGTTGTCTTAAAAGGACAATTAAATTATTCAAATGTGGAAAAGAAGGTCATCGGGCTGTTGAATGTCGAAATAATGGTAAGAAGATGTCTAATGATGTAGACAAAGAAAGGGATACACAGAATTTACCTCCTACACTTCAATGTTTCATGTGCAAGAACATGGGTAATTATGCCAATCAGTGCCCAAATCCAAGGTTTGTTGATGATGATCGATGTCCACAAACTCTTAAGGCCAAATACAACGGAAAGTCACATGTAATTATTATCAACGATGTGGAGTACGATAACGATGTGGTGAAAGGTACACATACCATCCACTCTAAAGTAGAAAATGTATTATTTGATTCTCGATCCACCGACTATTTTATTTTGGAAGAATTTTTTAAGGGTATCACCATATTACTTAAACAACTAGATGTTGAGTTTGTTGTGACTACCCCTAATGGCACAAAAGTCACATCAAGAGTTTATAAATATTCTCTGATTAAAGGTTGTGGGAAAGTGCTTCCGAAAAATCTTGTGAACCTTACTATAGTGGAATTTGATGTGATTCTTGGAATTTATTGACTATATTTAAATGGATCTCATATCAATTTCCAAATAAGGGAACTTACAATTCATTTTCCAGATCAATCTATGATCATCTATCGATGCAAGGATGAACATAACCTTCCAGTTGAAATTTCATACATCTTATGGGTCTTGAATCCACTAAATGAAGGTTATTTATCTCAAATGGTTTGAGAGAAACTCATGATTAAGAATATGCTCATTGTACAAGAGTTTGATGATGTCTTTCTGGAGGAATTGCCCGGTCTTCCACCAAATCGAGAAGTTGAGTTTTCAATAGAACTCATACCGGGTGCTATTCCCATTTCAAAGACAACTTATAGAATGGCCCCAATTGAGATTTAGGAATTGAAGAAGAAACTCCAAGAGAATCTTGATAAGGGATTCATACACCCATGTGTGTCACCTTGGGGGGACCTGTTCTATTTTTTAAGAAGAAATATTGATCAATAAGAGTCTACATTGATTGTCAAGAACTTAACAATATCACTATCAAGAACAAATATCATCTCCCACGCATTGAAGACTTATTTGACCAACTACGTGGATCTAAATACTTTTCCAAGATTGATTTTCGTTCAGGGTATCATCAATTAAGGGTCAAAAAAGAGGATATACTATAGATAGCTTTCCGGGCAAGGTATGGATGCTATGAATTTATAGTGATGCCATTTGGTCTTACTAACTACCCTACTATATTCTTGGATCTAATTAATAGAGTCTTTAGAGACTATCTTGATCAGTTTGTGGTAGTATTTATAGAAAATATTCTTGTCTATGGAAATAGCAAGGTAGAACATGAAGATCACTTGAGAATTGTATTGAAGACCCTAAGAAAGGAGAAGCTTTAAGCAAAATTTATCAAGTGCGAATTTTGGCTTCAAAAAGTTTCATTTTTGGGTCACATAATCTCAGAAGAGGGGATATCTGTGGATCCAACAAAAACAAAGATTATCAAATGATGGTCGAGACCAACAACAGTAACTGAGATCAGATGTTTTCTTGGTTTGGACGGATATTATCGACATTTAGTGAAATATTTTTCACAATTATATAACCCACTCACCAAATTGACTCGGAAAGGAGTGAAGTATTTTTGGACAGAGGAATGTGATGAGAATTTCAAGGAGTTAAAAAGATGGTTATCCAGTGCACCTGTGCTCACACTACCTCATAGTGGAGAATGGTTTGTGATCTACAGTGATGCATCCAAGAAGTGATTGGGGTGTGTTCTCATGCAAAAATATATGGTGATAGCTTATGCCTCACGAAAGTTGAAAATCCATGATAAAAATGACCCAACACATGATTTGGTGTTAACTGTGGTAATCATTGCATTAAATATTTGGAGGCATTATCTTTATGGATAAGGGTGTGATTTATATAATGATAATAAAAGTTTCAATTATATTTTAACACAAAAGGATATGAATATGTTCCAAAGAAGATCTTTGGATCTGATTAAGTATTTGGACTGATCAATTCATTACCACCCTGGGAATGAAAACAAGGTGGCAGATGCATTAAGTCGACAAAACCATGCTAACTTATCCATGATGAGGATCACAAAAGATCAAATATTTATTGATTTAAAAAGGATGGATCTTGCGATTATAATGGAAGGGAAAAAACTTATCTTTCTCAAATGAATGTTCAACCATCTATACATGTGAAGATTATCGAGGCTCAAAAAGAAGATGTAGAATTAAAAAAGAAGGTGCGAAATGTTCCTGAATTCAACCGTGATTGTGATGGGATAATAAAGATTAGAAATTGGGTTTGTGTTCCTCCCATACCAGAATTAAAGAAGGAGTTGCTGGATGAGACTCATAGTTCTTCATTCTCTATTCATTTTGGAAGCACGAAGATGTATATGGTCCTAAAATAGTACTTATGGTGGGATGGAATGAAAAGAGATGTTGCTGAATATGTCTCTCGATGCTTGGTTTGTCATCAAGTAAAAGCTGAGAGACAGAAGTATAAGGGGATCTAAAAACCATTACCCATACCCGAATGGAAATGGGAAAACTTCAATATGGACTTTGTCACCAGAAATCCTAAAAAATACAAAGTTAATAATTCTATCTGGGTCATAGTTGATCGTCTTAAAAAGTTGGCACACTTCATTGATATTAGTGAAGATTTCTCTTTGGATCAGCTTGCTAGGATATATGTAAAGGAAGTGATAAGATTGCATAGAGAACCAGTTTCCATTATATCTGATCGAGATCCGAGGTTTACCTCAAAGTTTTGGTGAAGTCTTCAACATACTCTGGATACAGAGTTGAGTTTCAGCACTACTTATCATCCTCAAACAGATGGTCATTCTAAGAGGATAATTCAAACTCTAGAAGATATGTTGAGAGCTTTCTCTATAGATTTTAAAGGAGGTTGGGATCAAAACCTACATTTGGTATAATTTTCTTATAATAATAGCTTTCACTCTAGTATTCAGATGGGTCCTTAAAAATCTCTCTATGGAAAGAAATACAGGACTCCATCATGCTGGAATGAAGTTAGGGAAAATACCTATTAGGACCTGATCTTGTTGATGAGATGACAAAAATGGTCTGATCTATTCAACAACACATAAGAGAAGCTCAATGTAGACAAAAACGTTATGCTGATAACCGAAGAAAAGACAGAGAGTTTGAAATTGAAGATAAAATGTTCTTATGAATATCTCCTTGGAAGAGAGTAATGAGATTTGGAAAGGGGGGAAAGCTGAGCTCTAGGTATATCGGTCCTTTAGAAAAACTGGATTGTGTTGGGAAGGTAGCTTACCGAATGAAGCTTCCACCGAATCTATCTCAAGTTCATGATGTGTTCCACGTATCTCTACTGAGAAATTACATACCCAATCCTTCACATGTACTCAACTCAAAAGTTGTACCCCTGGAGAAAGATCTTTCTTATGAAGAACAGCCGATAAAGATTCTGGATCGTAGTGAAAAAAGTTCTATGGAACAAGACCACTTGCTTGGTCAATGTTTTATGGAGGAACCACCAATTAGAAGAAGCTACATAGGAGCTTGAGGATATGATGAGGGAGAGGTATCCTCATCTGTTTGTTACAATGTGATGAATTTCGAGGGCGAAATTCATTTTAAGGGGGGTAGAATGTAACACCTGAGATTTTTATGAGAAATAATTTCTTTTTAAGTTATTTACATCATCAAAGGAATATTTCACTACACATAAGACTAGCTTGGATTTCCTTACACGCAATCATGACCTTCCTCGATAGATTACATTATACGCAATACTGAGTTTCACTAAACAATGATATGCTATTAAAATATTATTAAAACTAGCCATTATGAATAGTAATACACACTTTTTGAAATTTTATAAATTTTATCTTTCAAAATGGACTTCATTTTTGGATTCGGAATATTGAAAATTTCCTCGGGTGAAATTTTGGTATTTTTCTGAAAAAATTCAATTTTTGATGAATTGTGAAAACACCGGGTTACTATTTAAAAATCAACTTTTTATTTAAAAAATATATATTTTATTTAAATTTATTATATGTCAAAATTGATACATAATACCTATATAAGTTCAATTTAATTCATTGGAGTCATTTTAAAATAATTTTAAATATATAAACATTTTATTGATCTTTTCACGGTCTTTTACCCACCTCTTAGGAGAATTTGAAAATTTACATAAAACATATTTTTACCGCTTTTGTGAGTGGAATTTCAAAAATCCGAGAGACACGGTTAATATCAAGGAGTAAAATGTGGTTCAATAAGATAAAAATAATTTTTGGCGAATAGTAACTTTTTGCTTTTTTTAACCACGGTTAAAAGTAAATATAGTAATTAAGGGTAAAAATGATATTATTATTACCGTAACACATTTTCTAATTCTATTGGATGAGTTTAATTCGACCAAAAACATCCTTAGGAATAAAATATGACCATTTAGGTCCACTTGGATTAGATTAGGAAGTTTATTATTATTTTATTTAAAGAAGAGTTAAAATAGTTAAAATCAAAGTTTAATAACTAAAACATTTTTAATATAGGGTAATAAATAAGATAATTTTGACTGTAAATATTCATTATAAATCTAAAAAAATTTCCTACATAATATTATTTTATTTATAATTTTTATACATTAAAAATTTAACTTATTTATGACACAATGATGATGCAGTAATTAGCTTATTAATGAAATATTAACAAAATTGATATTATAAATACTCAAATAAATGTAATTTGAGACTTTTTATGCATTAAAATAATTTTATAGGTTAATATGACATTTCAGTATTGATTTAATTAACTTTTTTTGAACTAATAATGCTATTTGGATTTCCACAAAAAAATCAATTACCAAATAGTGTCAAAATTGACATAAAATAGTTTTTAAAACAAACATTATATTATTAATTGATATTTTATTCCTAAAAATATAACGATCATCCAAATGACATAGATAAGGTTATAAGTATTAATACTTAACAACTTGGGGTTTGTTTGTCCTGTTATAGAAAGTTTATTAACCATATAATGTAAGAAAACAAGAAGGCGTGGTAAAAGTATAATTATTTAACATAAAGTTAAATCTAAATTATATGTTTAAAATAGAAACCTAAACATGTCTAAATTATAATTTATGAGAGTATTTTGACCCACCCACACCTTATCTTTGAAATAAATCAATTTGGAGCTATTAGAAACCGAATATGACTTTATAATAAAATAATATTATTAGTTTTTCCAAAGGTCCCCCTCTCCTCCCTTATAAAAGGGCACCAACTCCCTCTCCTCCTCACACCACTTTGAGCCTTCATGCTCAGAAAAACCCTACCAATTTCTTTTATCCACTTCCCTAGAAACATCCTAGAGGTCCTGGTCTTCTAAAAAGACCAATATTAGTGACCTAAGATGAGATTTTAAAGAGGCATATTGAAGAAGAGGTAATATCTGTTACCAATTCTTTCAAAATTATTTCTTCTTCTACTTCTTCGTCATTAGTTGTTTCATTATGATATAATAACATAGGTATCAATAATATAATTATATGTTATTTTATATATGAAACAACCCTATTTCACCTTCTGTCCATCCAACGGAAAATGAAATCACCACGCGTGTGTACGTACGGAATACCGTCTCCACGCCATGGTGTAATATGTTTTTCCACCACCACCTAAATTCGATGGGTATAACAGTGTAAAGAATAAATATATATAGTTATTATAAAATCATATTGATTATACGATATTATATCATCCACTCCAATTCCGTTCAATAAATATGGGAACGATATCATCGCTCGTGCGTACTTACAGATTACCGTCTCCACGACTCGATGAGATTCATTTTCCATGATAACAATTCAAGAATGATTATAAAGTATATATAATAAGTAATCATGATATATAAGAAATAATAATGGTACTGGATTTATGTATATATATTTATGTAATCTACTTAATCGCTTTCAATTCAATATGGTAACGAAAACGGCGTTCATGGGTACGTACGGCCTACCGTATCCATGAACGATGTATTTATTTCCATTTATGGATCTATTATATATATGTCTATTATGAATATATATTATATATAAATAATTTTTTACATTCTATATTTCAGTAATCATGATCTAGGTAATCATATGAATAATTACAAGTTAAAACATGAACGACAAATGAAACGATTTTACCCAAAAAGCTATTTTAACAAGAATTGACAAAAGAATGTGTAATATAAAGTCATATGTGAACCATATATGATATCATAACAAAGTTTATGATTCTGGGCTAAGTCAATGACATTAGTTAAATAATTATATAGGAGTTTCAGACACGTATGAAGAAAGTATGACCTAAGGTAAGGGAAAATCTCGCAATCTCAATTTTTATCCGAGATCGATTATACTTCAGAATTTACTGGGGAATATTTATCATCCACATCGATGTTTCCTCAATATGTAATATTATTTCTATCCTCAAAAAATTGTTTAAAACCATTTCTACACTTCGGTGAGTCTTTAGTAAAAGATACGAAAGGAATATTTTGTCATTTTTAGTACGAGGTTCTTTTTGACTTTTTCGGCCAAAGTACGAGAAGAATGTTTTTTTAACTTATATGGAATGAATGTATTTTTATGATTTCATATAAAATTATTTACATTAATGTTTCTTTTATAATTTTTCAAGTTTATTTTTAATCAACATCTTTTAGATTAAAATTATATTACATTTTAAGAAAGGAAAAAATGTTTTTCAGGTAGAAAGAATATTTTCCTCAAGAATGGAGTTCAAGCGTTTTATCAAAATTATATTCCATTTAAGATAATATAGGGTTATGTTTCTACCCTTATTTTTACATTGATTTGATTATGTTATGATGGAATTATATTTATGAATTACTTTTATCATATATGGATTATGTTATGATGGAACGATGTTTAAGAATCCCATTTTTATTACATGGGTAATGCTATGATGTTGATTTATGATTTTGTGGCACACGTAAGAATGGTTTAATTATGAGATGGGTGGGATCTATATCTCCCTCCAATGCCTTGGGTAAATATTTGTATCTCATGAGATAAACATGGATGGAACAACAGGTTAATCCGGTTCAGTGAAACATGACAGAAATGAGGGGTGAACTCGGTTCAGAAATTGACTTTGTCTGCCAAGATAGTCTTGGAAATGAGCCTTGAAAAATAAGAAATTATTCCCTATGATTATGTGTGAATGACACAATGTTTCATGTTTTATGTTATAATTATTTTTATTAAATTTCACTATTATGATTGATCCCATGTCATGATATTATGATCTCTTTTGCAGGATAAGATTTTCAAAATGTTATGTACTTATGAATATGATATGATTGATATTTCTTTGGTTTACCTTTACTAAGAATTTGAGCTCACAATTTTGTATGTTTTCTTTTCCCCAGGTATGGAAGAAGTCTATTAAGTATAATATTCCAAAAGGGACTCTATAAATGTTGAAATAAATGGGAGACAATGTAGATGATTTATGAACAAGTTGTTTATGTTTCCTAGTTTCTAAAGACAGTATACACATACGGTCCTTTCATGGTTTTGTTATATGTTTTAATAAGTGTTCTTCAATTTTGATGAAATAAAAATGTATGTAAAGTATGGGTTGTTATAGTTGGTATTAGAGGAAAGGTATAGTCAACCTTTGGAGACTAGGATGTGAATGCCTTAGTAAGAACCATAAGGATATATCTAGGCATAGAACACAATCATAGTGTTTTAGAAATGTCCATCAACAACCTATGATAAGAACTTAAGTGTGAAATTTTATTCTTGATTATGTTGTTTTCTTATTATAATTAGTGTTGCTCACACTATTCTGCTTAGTTTTAGTCAATGGATGGAACCTAAAGTAACTGAGTTAATGTGGAATGTGATGGGCAATGCAATGATTGTCCCCCTGAGCAACCAAATGTTATTGGAGATGGAATGAAAAATATTGTAGCCATGCTCACACAACTTTCTGAAGCTATGAATCATACAGGACACCCAAATGAGAAAAGGAAGGAGCAACATTCTGTAGAATCCTTCATGAGGCAGCGTCCACATTCATTCAGTGGGTATACTGATCCTTCTGTGGATGAACAATGGATTATTACCACTGAAAAGATATGTTCAGTTCTTCAATGTTCGGAGCATGATAAAGTCATCTTAGCAGTATATCGTTTGGAAGGAGAAGCTGATCAATTGTGGAATCTTAACAAGAATACAAGGCCATGAGATGAAATTGTGTCCATGGAATGGGATGATTTCAAGAACATATTTTTCAATAAGTACTTCCCTCGAATTCTTTGAACAATGATAGAGAAGGATTATCTTGAAATGAAGCAAAAGGATGATGAATCTATTGGTAACTACAAAGAAAATTTTACAAGACATGCAAGGTACGCTTCTGGAATTATTATGAAAACTGAGAGTAAGATCGATCGATTCTTTAGTGTCTCAAAACCAAGTCTTCAACGGGCGTTAGCCATAACAGACTACAATTGCTACGAGGAAATTGGTCGATGTGCTCTGAAGGTTGAGATGGAGATTAGAGTAACCCATCAGTCATATGGGTTTGATAAGAAGAGGAAAATGGAATTCAAAGGGAAATCTAATGACCACACTAAAAAGAAGATGTGTTTTCCTTTATGCTCAATGTGTGGAAAGAAACATGTAGAGAGTTTTCATAAAAGGACAAGTAAATGTTTCAATTGTGGAAAAGAAGGTCATTGGGAAGTTGAATGTCGAAATAATTGGAAGAAGATGTCTAATGATGGGAACAAAGAAAGGGATACACAGAATGCACCTACTACACTTCAGTGTTTCAAGTGCAAGGAGAGGGGAATTATGCCAATCAATGCCCAAATCCAATGGTTGTTGATGATAATCAACGTCAACAAACTCTTGAGGCCAAAGACAAAGGAATGTCACATTTAATTACAATCGGCGATGTGGAGTATGATAACAAAGTGGTGAAAGGTACACTTACCATACACTCTAAAGTAGAAAATATTTTATTTGATTCTGGATCCACACACTCTTTTATTTTTTAATATTTTTCTACGGGTATCGTCATATTACCTCAACAATTAGATGTTGAGTAATCTATGACAACCGCTAATGGCACAATAGTCGCATCAAAAGTTTATAATTCTTCTACGATTGAAGTTTGTGGGAAAGTGCTTCCTACAAATATTGTGATCCTTCCTATAGTGGAATTTGATGTGATTCATAGCAAGGACTGGATTTCCTTAAATGGATCTCATATCAATTTCCAAATAAGGGAAGTCATATTTCATATTGCAGATCAATCTAGGATCATCTATCAATGCAAGGATGAACATAACCTTCCAGTGGAAATTTCTTCAACCTTATGGGTCTTGATTCCATAAATTAAGGTTATTTATCTCAAATGGATGGAGAGAATCTCATGATTAAGAATATTCCCATTGTACGAGAGTTTGATTATGTCTTTCTGGAGGAATTTTCAGGGCTTCCACCAAATCGTGAAGTTGAGTTTTCAATAGAACTCATACCGAGTGCTATGCCCATTTCAAAGACACCTTATATAATTTACCCAATTGAGTTGCAGGAATTGATTAAGAAACTCTAAGAGAATCTTGATAAGGGATTAATAAGCCCGAGTGCATCACCATGGGGAGCACCTGTTCTATTGGTTAAGAAGAAAGATGGATCAATGAGACTCTTCATTGATTATCGATAATGTAACAAGATCACTATCAAGAAAACATTTCCTCTCCCACGCATTGATGACTTATTTGACCAACTATGTGGAGCTCAATACTTTTCCAAGATTGATCATTGTTCAGGTTATCATCAATTAAGGGTCAAAAAAGAGGATATACCAAAGACGACTTTCCGTGCAAGGTATGGACACTATAAATTAATAGTGATGCCATCTGGTCTTACTAATGCCCCTGCCATCTTCATGGATCTAATGAATAGAGTCTTTAGAGACTATATTGAGCAGTTTGTGGTAGTCTTTATAGATGATATTCTTGTCTATGAAAAGATAAAGGAAGAACATGAAGATCACTTGAGAATTGTATTGAAGACCTTGAGAAAGGAAAAGCTTTATGAAAAATTTACCAAGTGTGAATTTTGTCTTCAAAAAGATTCATTTTGGGTCACATAATCTCAAAAGAGGGGATATCTGTGGATCCTGAAAAACCAGAGGTTATCGAAAGATGGTCAAGACCAACAACAGTAACTGAGATCTGAAGTTTTCCTCATTTGGCTAGATATTATTGACGTTTTTTGAAATATTTTTCATGATTATCCAACCCACTCACCATATTGACTTGTAAAGGAGTTATGTTTGTTTGGACATAGAAATGTAAAGAGAATTTCATGGAGTTAAAAAGATGTTTATCCAGTGTACCTGTGCTCACACTGCCTTGTAGTGGAGAAAGGTTTGTGATCTATAGTGATTCATCCAAGAAGGGATTGGGATGTGTTCTCATGCAAAACAATATGGTGATGGATTATGCCTCACGACATTTGAAAATACATGAGAAAAATTACCCAACTCATGATTTGGAGTTATCTGCGGTAATCATTGCATTAAATATTTGGAGAAATTATCTTTATGGAGAAAGGTGTGATATTTATACTGATCATAAAAGTTTAAAGTATATTTTCACACAAAAAGAGATGAATATGTGCCAACGAAGATGGTTGGAGCTTATTAAGGATTACGACTGATCAATTCATTACCACCCTGGGAAAGCAAACAAGGTGGAAGATGCATTAAGTCGACAAGACCACGCTAGATTATCCATGATGAGGATCATAAAAGATCCAATATTTATGGATTTACAAAGGATGGATCTTGTAATTATAATGGAAGGGGAAAATATTATCTTTCTCAAATGAATTTTCAACCATCTATACATGTGATGATTAAAGAGGCATAGAAAGAAGATGTAGTGTTACAAAATAAGGTGAGAAATTTTCATGAATTCAACCTTGATTGTGATGGGATAATAAAGTTTAGAAATCGGGTTTGTGTCCTCCCATCCCAGAATTAATGAAGGAGCTGCTGGATGAGGCTCATAGTTCTTCATTCTCTATTCATCCTAGAAGCACGAAGATGTATAGGGACCTGAAAGAGTACTTCTTGTGGGATGGCATAAAAAGAGATGTTGTTGAATATACCTCTTGATGCTTTGTTTGTCAACAAGTTAGAGATGGGAGACAGAAGTCTAAGAAGATGTTATAACCATTACCCATACCTGAATGGAAATTGGAAAACATCACTATGGACATTGTCACCGGAATTCCTAAAACATCCAAAGGTAATAATGCTATCTGGGTCATACTTGATCATCTTCTAAATTCGGCACACTTCATTTCTATTAGAGAAGATTTCTCTCTAGATCAGCTTACCAGGATATATGTAGAGGAAGTGGTAAGATTGCATGGAGTACCACATTCCATTATATCTAATCGGGATCTGAGGTTTACCTCAATGTTTTGGAAAATTCATCAACATACTCTCGATACAGAGTTGAGTTTTAGCACTACTTATCATTCTCAGACAGACGGTCAGTCTGAGAGGAAAATTCAAACTCTAGATGAAATGTTGAGAGCATGCTCTATGGATTTCAAAGGAGGTTGGGATCAACACCTACCTTTGGTGGAATTTTCTTATAATAATAGATTTCACTCAAGTATTTAGATGGATCCTTATGAAGATCTCTATGTAGAGAAATACAGGACTCCACTTTGCTGGGACGAAGTTGGGGAAGGAAAGCTATTAGGACCTGATCTTGTTGATGAGATGGTAGAAAAGGTCTTATCTATTCAATAGCACATAAGAGAAGCTCAGAGTTGACAAAAATGTTATGCCGATAACCGAAGAAAAGACCTAGAGTTTTAAGTGGGTGATAAAGTGTTCTTACGAATATCTACTTAGAAGAGAGTAATGAGATTTGGAAAGAAGGGAAAGTTGAGCCCTAGGTATATCTGTATTTTTGAAATACTAGATCGTGTTGGGAAGGTAGATTACTGATTGGTTCTTCCACCGAATCTCTATCAAGTTAATGATATGTTCCATGTATCTCTCTTGAGAAATTACATACCTGATCCTTCACCTGTACTCAGCTCAGAAGTGGTACCGCTGGAGAAAGATATTTCTTATAAAGAATAGCCGATAGAGATTCTGGATCGTAGTGAAAAATTTCAACAGATCAAGACCACTCACTTGGTGAAAGTTTTATGGAGGAACAACCAATTAGAAAAAGATACATGAGAGCTTGAGGATATGATGAGGGAGAGGTATCCTCATCTATTTGTTACAAAGTGACGAATTTCGAGGGCGAAATTCATTTTAAGGGGGGTAGAATTTAACACCTGAGATTTTTATGAGAAATATTTTGTTTTTATGTTATATTCTTCATCAAAGGAATCTTTCACTACACACAACACTAGCTTGTCTTTCTTTAAATGTAATCATGACCTTCCTCGATAGCATGCGTTGTACACAATACTGAGTTTCACTGAACAATGAAATGCTATTAAAATATTATTAAAACTATGTGTTATGAATAGTAATACCCACTTTTTGAAATTTTATAAATTTTATCTTTCAAAATGGACTTCATTTTTGGATTCGGAATATCAAAATTATCCTAGGGTGAAATTTTGGTATTTTTCAGAAAACATTCAATTTTGATGAATAGTGAAAACACTGGGTTACTATTTAAAACAGAATTTTTATTTTAAAATTATTTATTTTATTTAAATTTATTTTAGGTCAAAATTGATACATAATACCTATTTAAGTTCAATGTAATTCATTGGAGTCATTTTATAATAATTTTAGATATATAAAAATTTTAATGAACTTTTCACCATCTTTTACCCAGCTTCTTAGAGAATTTGAAAATTTATATAAAACATAATTCTACCTCTTCTGTGAGTGGAATTTCTAAAATCTGAGAGACACAGTTAATATCAAGGAGTAAAATTTTGTTCAATAAGATAAAAATAATTTTTGGTGAATAGTAACTTTTTACTTTTTTAACCACGGTTAAAAAAAATAGTGTAATTAAGGGTAAAAATGACATTATTATTACCCTAAAACATCTCCTAATTCTATTGGATAAGTTTAATTCGACCAAAAAAACCTTAGTAATAAAATATGACCATTTAGGTTCACATGGATTAGATTAGTACATTTATTATTATTTTATTTAAAGAAGAATTAAAATAGTTAAAATCAAAGATTAATAACTAAAACATTTTTAATATAGGGTAATACATAAGATAATTTCGACTATAATTATTCAATATAAATTTAATAATATTTCCTACATAATAGTACTTTATTTATAAATTTTAAACATTAAAAAAGTTAATAATATTTATGACATAATGAGGATGCAGTAATTAACTTATGAATGAAATATTAAAACAATTGATATTATAAATACTCAAATAATTGTAATTTGAGATTTTTTATGTATTACACTAATTTTATAGGTTACTATGACATGTTAGTATTGATTCAATTAACGTTTTTCGAACTAATAATGTTTTTATGTTTTTTTCACAAAAATCAATTAACAAATAGTGTCAAAATTGACATAAAATATATTTAAAAAACTATTAAATTATTAATTGGTATTTTATTCCTAAAAATATAAGGATTGGAAAAATGACTTATATAAGGTTATATATATTAATACTTTATAACTTGGGATTTTTTTGGCTTGTTATAGTTAGTTTATTAACCATATAATGTAAGAAAACAAGAAGACACGGTAAAAGTAAAATTATTTAACTTAAAGATAAATCTAAATGATAAGGTTAAAATAGTAACCTAAACTTGTCTAAATTCTATTTTATGTGATTATTTCGACCCATACCCACCTTATATATGAAATAAATCAATTTGGAGCTATTAAAAACCTAATATGACTGTATAATAAAATAATATTTCTAATTTTTTCAATAGTGCCCCTCTCCTCCCTTATAAAAGGGCACCTCCTCCCTATCCTCCTCACACCACTTTGAGACTTCAAGCTCGGCCAACCCCTGCCAATTTCTCTTCTCCACTTCCCTAGGAACTTAATATAGGTCCTGTTCTTCTTAAAAGTCCAATATTAGTGCCCAAATATGAGATTTCAAAGATGTGTGTTAAAGAAGAGGTAATATCCGTTACCAATTCTTTCAAATTTATTTCTTCTTATACTTCTTATTCATTATTTGATTCATTATGAAGTAATAAAATCAGTATCAATCATATATTGATATTTTATTATAAATATTAAACAACCCTATTTGACCTTCTATCCATCCTATGGAAAAGTAAATCAATGCGCGTGCGTACATACAGATTACCATCTCCACGCCGTGGTGTAATATCTTTTTCCACCACCACCTAAATTGGATGGGTATAACAGTGTAAAGAATAAATATATATGGTTATTATAACATCATTTTGATTATAATATATTATATCATCCACTCCAATTCCATTCAATAAATATGGGAACAATATCATCACTCGTGCATACGTACGAATTACCGTCTCCACGACACGATGAGATTCATTTTCCATGTCAACAATTCCAGAATGATTATAAAGTGTATATAATAAGTAATCATGAAATATTTGACATAATTATACTACTGTATTTATATATATATATTGAATCTACTTAATTCCATTCAATTAAATAACTAAACAGAAACAGCGTTCATGCGTACGTACAACCTGCCGTCTCCATTAACGGTGTATTTATTTCCATTTATCGATCTATTATATATATGTATATTCAGAATATATTATATATATATATATATCATGTTATACATTCAAGATGCTAGTAATCATGATCTAAGTAATCATATGAAAAATTACAAGTTAAAACATGAACGACAAATGAAATTATTTTACCCAAAAAGCTACTTTAACATGAATTTACAAAAGAATGGGTAATATAAAGTCATAAGTGAACCATATATTATATATTAACAATGGTTATTATTCTATAATAAGTCAATGAAATTATTTAATTCATTATACTGGAGGTTTGGCCACGTATAAATAAAATCAGACCTAAAGTAAGGGAAAATCTCACAATCTCAATTTTTATATGAGATTGTTTATACTTCAGAATTTACTGGGGAATATTTATCATCCACATACATGTTTCCTCAATATGTAATATTATTTCTATCCTCCTAAATTTTTTTAAAACATATTTTACTCTTCGGTGAGTCTTTAGTAAAATATTTGAAAGGATTATTTTTTTGTTTTTATTATGAGGTACTTTTTGACTTTTTCAGCCAAAGTACAAGAAGAATGTTTTTTTAACTTATACGGCACGAATGGATTTTTATGATTTCATATAAAATTATTTCCATGAATATTGAATTATATTTTTTCAAGTTTATTTTTAATCAAATTATTTTAGTTTAATATTATATGACATTTTAAGAAAAGGAAATGTTTTTGAAGTAGAAAGGATATTTTCCTCAAGAATGGAGTTCAAGCGTTTTATCAAAATTATTTTCCATCTAAGATAATATAAGGTTCTATTTCTATCCCTATTTTTACATTAATTTTATTATGTTATGACTAAATTATTTTTATTAAGTCATTTTATCTTATATGGATTATGTTATGATGGCACGATGTTTAAGAATCCCATTTTTATTACATGGGTTATGCTATGATGTGTGATATTTGATTTTCTGGCACACATAAGAATGGTATCACTATTAGATTGGTGGGACCTATATCTCCCTCCTATTCATTGGGTAATGATTTATATCTCATGAGATAGACATGATTGGAATGGCAGGTCAATCCGGTTCAGTGAAACTGGACTGAAACGAGGAGTTAACTCGGTTCAGAAATGGGCTTTGTCCGCCAAGATAGTCTTGGAAATGAGTCTTGACTAATAAGAAATGATTCTATATGATTATGTGTGTATTCCAAAAAGATTCATGTTTTGTGGTATGATTATTTGGATTACATTTAACTATTATGATTGATCCCATGTCATCAAATTATGATCTCTTTTGTAGGATAACATTTTCAAAATGTTATGTTCTTAAGAATATGGTATGATTGATATTTCTTTTTTTTACCCTTACTGAGCATTTGATCTCACCCTTTTGTATGTTTTCTTTTCCACAGGTCTGGAATAAGGGTATAAAGTAGAATATGCCAAAAGGGACTCTAGATATGATGAAATAAATGGGAGACAATGTTGATGATTTATGAACTAGTTGTTTATGTTTCCCAGTTTCTAAAGACACTATACCCATACTGTCATTTCATGGATTTTTTATATGTTGTAGTAAGTGTTCTTCAATTTTTAAGTAATTATAATATATGTAATTTATGGGTCATAGTTGGTATTAGAGGAAAGGTATAGTCAACCTTTGGAAACTAGGATGTGAAAGCCTTAGTAAGAACCCTAAGGATATATTTAAGCATAGAACACAATCTAAGTGTTTTAGAAATGGCCATGAAAAACCTATGATAAGATCTTAAGTGTGAAATTTTATTCTTGATTATGTGGTTTTCATATTATAATTAGTGTTTCTCCCACTATTCTTCTTTGTTTTAGTCAATGGATGGAACCCAAAAGAACCGTGTTAATGATGAATGTGATGGGAAATGCAATGATTGTTCCCCCGAGCAACCAAATGTTATGGGAGTTGGAATGCAAAATCTTGTATCCATGCTCACACAACTTTCTCAAGCTATGAATCATGAAGGACTTCCAGACGATCAATCGAAGGAGCAAAATTCTTGTGGAATCCTTCATGAGGAAACGCCCACCTTCATTTAGTGGGTCTACTGATCCATTAGTGGATGAAAAATGGATCAGTACCACTGAAAAGGTATTTTTAATTCTTCAATGTTCTGGGCATGATAAATTCATCTTAGCAGTATATCACTTGGAAGGTGACGCTGATCAGTGGTGGAATATTATCAAGAATACGAGACCTAGAGATGAAATTGAGTCTATGGAATAGTATGAGTTCAAGAAATTATTTTTCAATAAGTACTTACCTCGTATTCTTTGAACAAACATGGAGAAGGATTTTCTTAAACTGATGCAAAAGGTTGATGAATCTGTTGGTACCTACAATGAAAATTTTACGAGACATGCATGGTACGCTTCCTGAATTATTATCCAACCTAAGAGTATGATCGATCGATTCTTTAGTTTCTTAAAACCATGTCTTTGAAGGGGGTTATCCATAAGGGAATTCAATAGCTATGAGGAAATTTTTCGATGTGCACTCAAGGTTGAGATGGATATTGGAGTAACCCATCAGTCATATGGGTTTGATAAGAAGAGGAAAATGGAATTCAAAGGGAAATATAAAGGCCACACTGAAAAGAAGATGAGTTTTCCCTTATGCTCAATGTGTGGAAAGAAACATGGAGGGGGTTGTCCTAAAATGACAAGTAAATGTTTCAAATGTGGAAAAGAATGTCATCGGGCTGTTGAATGTTGAAATAATGGGCAGAAGATGTCCAATGATGAGAACAATGAAAGGGATACATAGAATGAAACTCCTACAATTCAATGTTTAAAGTGAAAGGATATGGGGAATTATTCCAATCAATGCCTAAATACAAGGGTTGTTGATGATGATCGACGTCAACAAACTCTTAAGGCCAAAGAAAATGGAAAGTCACATGCAATTACTATCAGCGATGTGGAGTACGATAAAAAAGTCGTGAAAGGTATACTTACCATCCACTCTAAAGAAGAAAACGTTTTATTTGATTCTGGATCCCCCCAATCTTTTATTTATGAAGAATTTTCTAAGGGTATTGCCATATTACCTCAATAATTTGATGTTGAGTTAGCTCTGACAACCCCTAATGGCACAACAGTCGAATCAAAATTTTATAATTCTTCTCCGATTGATGTTTGTGGGAAAGTGCTTCCTAAAAATATTGTGATCTTTCCTATAGTGGAATTTGATGTGATTCATGACATGGATTGGCTTTTTTAAATGGATCTCATATCAATTTCCAAAGAAGGAAAGTCACATTTCATATTCCAGATCAATATATGATCGTCTTTCGATGAAAGGATGAACATAACCTTCCAGTGGAAATTTCTTCCATATTATGGGTCTTAATTCCAATAAATGATAGTTATTTATCTGAAATGGTTGGAGAGAAACTCAGGATTAATAATATTCTCATTGTACAAGAGTTTTATGGAGTCTTTCTGGAGGAATTTCTAGGTCTTCCAACAAATCTCGATAATGAGTTTTCGATAGAACTAATACTGGGTGCTATGACCATTTTAAAGACACCTTATAGAATGGACCCAATTGAGTAGTAGGAATTGAAGAAGAAACTCCAAAAGAATCTTGATAAGTGATTCATACGCCCTAGTGAATCACCTTGGGGAGCACCAGTTCTATTTTATAAGAAGAAATATGGATCAATGAGACTCTACATTGATTATTGAGAACTTAACAAGATCACTATCAAGAAAAAATATCATCTCCCACGCATTGATGACTTATTTGACCAACTACTTGGAGCTCAATAATTTTCCTAGATTGATATTCTTTTAGGGCATCATCAATTAAGGGTTAGCAAAGAGGATATAACAAAGACGGCTTTTCATGTAAGGTATGAACACTAAGAATTTATAGTGATGCCATTTGGTCTTACTAATGCCCCTGTTATCTTCATGGATCTAATAAATAGACTCTTTAGAGACTATCTTGATCAGTTTGTGGTAGTCTTTATTGACGGTATTCTTGTCTATGAAAAGGGCAATGATGAACATGAAGATCACTTGAGAATTGTATTGATGACCCTGAGAATGGAGAGCATTATGCCAAATTTACCAAGTGTGAATTTTGGCTTCAACAGTAACTGAGATCCAAAGTTATAGAATGATTGTCGAGACCAACAACAGTAACTGAGATCCAAATTTTTCTTGGTTTGGATGGATATTATCGACGTTTTGTGAAATATTTTTCACGATTATATAACCCACTCACCAAATTAACTCGGAAAGGTGTTATGTTTGTTTGGAAGAGGAATGCGAAGAGAATTTCAAGGAGTTAAAAAAAAGGTTATCCAGTGCACCTATGCTCACACTGCCTTATAGTAGAGAAAGGTTTTTGATTTACAGTTTACCATCCAAGAAGGGATTAAGGTTTGTTCTCATGAAAAATGATATGGTGATTTCTTATGACTCATGAAATTTGAAAATCCATAAGCAAAATTACCCAAATCGTGATTTGGAGTTAGCTAAGGTAATCTTTGCATTAAATATTTAGAGGCATTATCTTTATGGAGAAAGGTGTGATATTTATACTGATCATAAAAGTTTAAAGTATTTTTTCAAACAAATGGAGCTGAATATGCACCAAAGAAGATGGTTAGAGCTGATTAAGGATTAGGACTGATCAATTCATTACCACCCTGGGAAAGAAAACAAGGTGGCAGATGCATTAAGTTGACAAGACCATGCTAGCTTATCCATGATGAGGATCACAAAAGATCCAATATTTATGGATTTACAAAGGATGGATCTTGGAATTATAATGGAAGGGGAAAAATCTTATATTTCTCAAATGAATGTTCAACCATATATACATGTGAAGATTAAAGAGGCACAAAAAGAAGATGTAGAGTTACAAAAGAAGGTGCGAAATGTTCCGGAATTCAACCATGATTGTGATGGGATAATAAAGATTAGAAATCGGGTTTGTGTTCCTCCCATCCCAGAATTAAAGAAGGAGTTGTTGGATGAGACTCATAGTTCTTAATTCTCTATTCATTTTGGAAGCACGAAGATGTATATGGTCCTAAAATAGTACATATGGTGGGATGGAATGAAAACATATGTTTCTAAATCTGTCCCTCGATGCTTGGTTTGTGAGCAAGTTAAATATGCGAGAGAGAGGTCTAAGGTGATGTTACAACCATTACCCATACCCGAATGGAAATGTGAAAACATCACTATGGACTTTGTCACCAAACATCCTAATACATCCAAAGGAAATAATGCTATCTGGGTCATAGTTGATCGTCTAAATAAGTCGGCACAATTTATTGCTATTAGAGAAGATTTCTCTCTAGATCAGCTTTCCAGGATATATATAAAGGATGTGGTAAGATTGCATGGAATATCACTTTCCATTATCTCTGATCGGTATATGAGATTTACCTCAATGTTTTGGCGAAGTCTTCAACATACTATGGATATAGAGTTGAGTTTCAGTACTGCTTATCATCCTCAGAAAAACAGTCAATACGAGAGGAAAATTCAAACACTAGAAGATATGTTGAGATCTTGCTCTATGGATTTCAAAGGAGGTTGGGATCAACACCTACCTTTGGTGAAATTTTCTTATAATTATAGCTTTAACTCCAGAATTCAGATGGCTCCATACAAATCTCTCTATGGAAAGAAATGCAGCACTCCAACTTTCTAGGATGAAGTTTGGGAAAGAAAGCTATTTGGATCTAATCTTGTCGATGAGATGGCAGAAAAGGTCTGATCTATTCAACAACACATAAGAGAAGCTCAGTGTCGAAAAAAATGTTATGACAATAACCGAAGAAAAGACCTAGAATTTGATGTGTGTAATAAAGAGTTCCTATGAATATCTCCCTAGAAAAGAGTTATGATATTTGGAAAGGAGGGAAAGTTGAGCCCAAGTATATCAGTCTTTTCGAAATACTGGATTGTGATGGGAAGGTAGCTTACCGATTGGCGCTTCCACCAAATCTCTATCAAGTTCATGATGTGTTCCATGTATCTCTCCTGAGAAAGTATATACCTGATCTTTCACATGTACTCAGCTCAGAAGTTGTACCGCTGGAGCAAGTTCTTTCTTATGAAGAATACCCGATAGAGATTCTGGATCGTAGCGAAAAAGTTCTACGAAACAAGACCACTCTCTTGGTGAATGTTTTATGATGGAAACACCAATTAGAAAAATCTACATGGGAGCTTGAGAATATGATGTGGGAGAGGTATCCTCATCTGTTTGTTACAAAGTGACGAATTTCGAGGGAGAAATTCTTTTTAAAGGGGGTAGAATGTAACAGCCGAGATTTTTATGAGAAACATTTTGGTTTTATGTTATATACATCATCAAAGGAATCTTTCACATCACAAAACACTATCTTGGCTTTATTTAAACGCCATCATGTCCTTCCTTGATAGCTTGCATTGTACGCAATACCGAGTTTCACAAAACAATGATATGCTATTAAAATATTATTAAAACTAGCCGTCATGTATAGTAATACCCACTTTTTGAAATTGTATAAGTTTTATCATTAAAATTGGACTTCATTTTTGGATTCTGAATACCGAAATTAGCCTTAGGTGAAATTTTTTTATTTTTCTGAAAACATTCAATTTTTGATGAATAGTGAAAACAGGGGGTTACTATTTAAAAACCGACTTATTATTTAAAAATAATTTATTTTATTTAAATTTATTTTAGGTAAAAATTGATACATAATACTTATAGAAGTTCAATGTAATTCATTGGAGTCATTTTATAATAAGTTTAGATATATATAAATTTTATTGAACTTTTCACCGTCTTCTACCCACCTCCTAGGAGAATTTGAAAATTTACATAAAATATAATTGTACCTCTTCTGTGAGTGGAATTTCAAAAATACGAGGTACATGGTTAATATCACGGAGTAAAATACAGTTCAATAAGATAAAAATAATTTTTGGTGAATAGTAACTTTTTACTTTTTTTACCACGGTGAAATGTAAATAGGGTAATTCAGGGTAAAAATGATATTATTATTACCCTAATACATGTTATAATTATATTTTATAAGTTTAATTATACCAAAAAAAATCTTAGGAATAAAATATGAATATTTAGGTCCACTTGGATTAGATTAGGACATTTATTATTATTTTATTTAATGAGGAGTTAAAATAGTTAAAATCAATGTCTAATAACTAAAAAATTTTAATATAGGGTTATACATAAGATAATTTCGACTATAAATATTCATTAGAAAGATAAAAAAATTTCATAGATAATAGTATTTTATTTATAATTTTTATACATTAAAAAATTTAGTTTATTTGTGAGACAATGATGATGCAGTAATTACCTTATTAATGAAATATTAACAAAATTGATATTTTAAATACTCAAATAAATATAATTTGAGAATTTTTAGGAATTTAACTAATTTTATAGGTTAATATGACATGTTATTATTGATTTAATTATCTTTTTTAGAACAAATAATTTCGTTATCATTTTCAATAAAATCAATTACCAAATAGTGTCAAAATTGACAAAAAATATTATTTAAAACAAATAGTATATTAATAATTGTTATTTTATTGCTAAAAATTTAATGTTCAACTAAATGTCTTGGATAAGGTTATATATATTTATACATAACAACTTGGGGTTCTTTTGGCTTGTTATAGTTAGTTTATTAACCATATAATGTATGAATACAAGAAGACACTATAAGGTAAAATTATTTACCTTTAAGTTAAATCTAAATGATAAGATTAAAATAGAAACCTAAAATTTTCTAAATTATATTGGATGGGATTATTTCAACCCAGCCCCACCATATCTTAGAAATAAATCAATTTGGAGCTATTAAAAACAGAAAATGACTTTATAATAAAATAATATTTTTAGTTTTTTCAAAGGTGCCCCTCTCCTCCCTTATAAAAGGGCACCTCCTCCCTCTCCTCCTCACACCACATTGAGCCATCAATATCGTCAAAACCCAACCAATTTATCTAATCCAGTTCCCTAGAAACATTCTATAGGTCCTGGTCTTCTTAAAAGACCAATATTAGTTCCCTAATATGAGATTAAAAAAGAGGCGTGTTGAATAAGAGGCAATATCTATTACCAATTCTTTCAAATTTATTTCTTCTTATACTTCTTCATATTTAGTTGTTTCATTATGAAGTAATCACATCAGTATCACTCATATAATGATATGTTATTATAAATATTAAACAACCCTATTTCACCTTCTATCCATCCTATGGAAAATGAAATCACCATGCGTGCGTACGTATGAAATACCGTCTCCACGTCGTGGTGTAACATGTTTTTCCACCACCACATAAATCGGATGGGTATAATAGTGTAAAGAATAAATATATATATGGTTATTATAAAATCATATTGATTATAAGATATTATATCATCCACTTTAATTACATTAAATAAACATGGGAACGATATCATCGCTCGTGCGTACGTACGGATTACAGTCTACATGACGTGATGAGATTCATTTTCCATGTTAAAAATTCAAGAATGATTATAAAGTATATATAATAAGTAATAATGAAATATATGACATAATAATTATACTGTATATATATATATATATGTATTTCATCGACTTAAATTCCCTTTGATTCAATAAGGAAACGAAAACAGCGTTCATGCATACGTACGGCCTACCGTCTCCATGAACGGTGTATTTCATTCCATTTATCGATCTATTATATTTATGTCTATTCTGAATATATATTATATATAAATAATGTTTTACATTTTTGATGTCAGTAATTATTATCTACGTAATCATATGAATAATTACAAGTTAAAACAAGAACAACAAATGAAACGATTTTACCCAAAAGCCACTTTAACATGAATTTAAAAAAGAACAGGTAATATAAAGTCATAAGTGAACCATATATGATATCATAACAATGGGTATGATTCTGGAATAAGTCAATGATATTATTTAAATCATTATACAGGAGGTTCAGACACGTATGAAGCAAATCGGACCTAAGGTAATGGAAAATCTCACAATCTCAATTTTTATCCGAGATTGTTTATACTTCAGAATTTTCTAGGGAATATTTATCATCCAAATACATGTTTCCTCAATATGTAATATTATTTATATCCTCCTAAAATTGTTTAAAACCAATTTTACCCTTCGGTGATTCTTTAGTAAAATATATGAAAGGAATCATTTTTCGTTTTTAGTAAGAGGTACTTTTTGAGTTTTCAGGCCAAAGTATGAGAAGAATGTTTTTTAACTTATACGGCATGAATGGATGTTTATGATTTCATATATCATTATTTCCATGAATCTTCCTTTACAATTTTTCATGTTTAGTTTTAATCAACTTATTTTTGTTTAAAATTACATGAAATTTTAAGAAATGAAAATGTTTTTAAAGTAGAAAGGATATTTTCTTCAAGAATGGAGTTCAAGTGTTATATCAAAATTATTTTCCATATAAGATAATATAGGGTTCTTTTTCTATCCCTATTTTTACATTTATTTGATTATGTTATGACGAAATTATTTTTATGAAGTCCTTTATTCTTATATGGATTATGTTATGATGGCATGATGTTTAAGAATCCCATTTTTATTACATGGGTTATGCTATGATGTGTGATTTATGATTTTGTGGGAAACATAAGAATGGTTTCATTTTGATATGGGTAGAACCTATATCTCCCTCCAATTCATTGGGTAATGATTTATATCTCATGAGATAGACATGGCTAGAACGATAGTTTAATCCGGTTCAGTGAAACAGGAATGAAACGAGGAGTGAACATGGATCAGAAATGGACTTTGTATGCTAAGATAGTAATGGAAATGAGTATTGACTAATAAGAAATTATTCTATATGATTATGTGTGTATGACACAAAGTTCCATGTTCTATGTTATGATTTTTTGGATTACATTTCACTATTATGATTGATCCCATGTCAGGATATTATGATCTCTTTTGCAGGATAAGATTTTCTAAATGGAATGTTCTTAAGAATATGATATGATTGATATATCTTTTGTTTACCCATACTGGTAATTTGAGCTCACCATTTTGTATGTTTTCTTTTCCCCAGGTCTGGAAGAAGGGTATTAAGTAGAATATTCCAAAAGGGAATCTAGTTATGATGAAATAAATGGGAGACAATGTGTATGATTTATGGACCAGTTGTTTATGTTTCCCAGTTTCTAAAGCCACTATACCTATACGGTCCTTTCAGGTTTTTTTATATGTTGTAATAAGTGTGCTTCAATTTTGAAGTAATAAAAATGTATGTAAAGTATGGGTCGTTATAGGTTTCATGTGAATAAAGAACTTATGGAATATATTACCCCATCATAATAAGGAACTATAATCTAGTTATATATATGATAGATATATTTATTGAATTTATAATTATTCTACAATATTATAGCGGGATAGAGATAGAAAGTGAGTTTGAGATATAATGGTCATTACATGGACAAATGGGTAGTTTGGAAATTTCTATTACCATAAGATTGATTCATCATGTATGTTATTTATCTTCTATAATAATAATCATATTTTTTTATTTACATTATTTATATACTTTTAATGCTTATTGTTATTTTTATTTTATTTATTACCATTTCATATTCAATATCTTAATCAATTATTTTTATGTAGAATATTTGGATGATATTCGACTCAGATGTCCGAAAATGGATGTTGTTAGTCGTATTTGGTTTGTGAGGTCATTATTTCCTCATCTATAGAATAATAATCATGAAATAATTATAATATTTTTATATAATTTATTATTATAAAACAATCCTTGAAACATGATCATCAAATATTATCTATGTTATAATCATGAAGAAAATATATCGTATGTAAAAATGAGTAACGTGTTCAATTTTTCAATAATCAGTGTGGAAAGAAGTTGAGTATTATATTAAAATTATTTAATTAAAATAATACCATAAACATAATATTATTTATTTTTATTCTCTTATATACATAATCAATGTTGTGTGATAATAAATAATGAATCACACCACTTAAAGGATGCATCAATCCATACGTACACACTAACAACATTTTCATCTTTTATTTAGTGGATGGGTAACCAAATATATGATATATTGATATTATAGATTTATAAATAAGTCCAAAATATCTCATATATACATTAAATCCAAAATAATAAACAACAGTGAGAGGAGATGATAAAAAATGAATTATATCGGTTCGCGATGTCGTAGTTCATCATACACATGAATAATGATTTCGTTTCTCATTTGTGGAATATGAGATGTATCTAGGTTATTGGATTAATATAATAAAATATTTTGGAATTTTGAGATATTTATTTTATTATATCAACATTTTTAAATAATATTTTGATGATGTGGAAAAATAAATTAAAAAACACTCGATTAAGAAAGATACATCTTCTTCGGGCAACAAATTTATGTTTGCACCAAAATCCTTCCTATAAAGGTTTTATAATATATAAAAGTATTCAAATTTGGGGTACTATAATTAATGAATGTTTATGGATATTTATTTCCCAATAAAAATTGAGTTTAATGTGTGATGAAAAGATTATAGGAAGTTCCCTTTAAAAAGTGAGAAGGAGTTCCATTTTGGAAAATATTCAAAACTAATCAATATTAGAAAATAAATCTCAAGAAAATTATAAAAAATTGGTAAATAATTTATTTTAGTGAATATAAGTTCTCTATTATATTCAAATTAAAAAAATTTAATTAGTCTATTTACTTTCTATTATATTTACTCATTTATATCATTTATAGTTTAACCATGGTTATATGTTTTTTTAAATGGGTAAATATTCCTTTAATAGTACAAATAAAATTTACCTTATTAGAAAATATACAACAATTTATTCTAAATATTAAATAAAATTTTTAAAATAAAAAACATATATATGTGAAAATTAAATTTTATAACTTGCGAATGTAACAAGTGGAACTATATTAAATGGTTAAATATTGTAATAATGTTTGTGGCATTTAATGGTCATTATAATAAAAAATTGTGTGAAAATTATTTTCAAATATTAATTACAATGATTAAAAGTATGAAATCAAATTTATTAAATTCTAATCATAGATTGAAATAATATAATTTATCATTAAACTAAAAAATGACAAAAGTGGTTTTTTAAGAAATTACATTCTTAAAAAAAATTGATGATCTTATATTAACTCTATAACAATTTATCATCATTATAAGGGTGAAAAATAATATATATACATATATATAATGTAAATTTTATTTAAATATTTCATTATTAGGTTTTATTTTAATTAATTAAAATTGATACTAATTATGCACTTAAAGGTATTTGGAGACTATACTAGAAGACATGTCGATATTGGCCATCATTTTTGTGGTGATAAGATATACTGATGATTAACATGGTATTTAGATCATGTTGGATTCTCTATTATATAGATGTGATTATTGAATCTACTTTAGATACCATCGATAGTGGTGTTCGAAGAATCCTAACTCCCTCTATAAGGTATAACTGTACAAGTTGATTTAGTGAGAAGTCATCTTGAATTAAAATTAAGTGAACAATATTAGTAAGATGATCCACCAAAACACACATGGAACTTTTTCCTCTTTACACCTTGTAATACTAGTAACAATTTCCATTGTGGTGTTTTTCAATTTTATTTTATGTATGGGTAATATATAAAGCCTCCCTTGAGTCTTTCACCATTAATCCTTCACCTGAAAACAGACCAAACACATTAATTTATATTTTTTGATCACCTAATTCATATCCCCCCCCAAAAGTGGTCTTAAATAACTTGATACATACTCCAGCTCAATGGGTGGGTAGAGATGGTATGGATGTTGATATTACTCAAAAACTCTTTCACTATGATACGTTTTTGGGGCTACCCATAGTTCTGACCAAAATTTTAATGACCCGCCAATTATCATAGTATTGAGAGGAAAATGAGTCCTTATTGGGCCTTAGTAAAACCCCCAAAGATTGAAAAGGCTGGTAATAAATGCCTAAGAGTTTAAAATGTATGTGTGTGGTGATGTAACCTAAATAAATAAACCAAAGAACCAACAAACCATAACCTATCCATTTTACTAAATAATGCAGGAACCAAAGAAATACAACTAAACATCTCCATGCATCTCGAAACCACATAAAAGGTTGAAATAGTGGAATACCATCCAAATATCAATGTACACAGTGGATAAAAAACTCAATACTCCCAAAAGACCAAAATACTCCATTAATCAGAAGATACAAGATCCACAATCACCAAACAACCCCATCATCACGATGTAGTGCTAAAAATGTGGGTAACATAACATTTTTCATTGTCCTAAAAGATAGAATATGCAAAATTACCAAAGTACCAAATCAGGGGTGAGTATAAAACTCGGTAGTTTTTCCCCAATAACTTCCTTACTCATGCCACTAGGATAGAAAAGTTATCCACATTTATATAAACAGTTTATATAACATAATATAATAAATTATTTTATAACCAAATATAAACAAGTTGTAAGATCATTTTACAACCTAGTGAAAAAAAAACTAAATTAAACCAATTTCCAAAAATTTATTTTTCCCTAAAAATAACCAATAACCGATTAATAACAAATCGTTATTAGCATTTGGCCTACCCCTTCAATAGTTTACCACACACTCACACAAACATTATTTGTTTGAAAATTCCATTCTCATAAGTGGTCTCTCGTTCAATTATCTTCTATCCCAATGACACATGAACCCATTCTAGGGTCACATTCATTGTACACCAATGGTACTTGTCCTTTTCTAATGGGCCATTAAGGATGAACTCACACCACACCATTTATGACATATATTTCCATTCCAAAACAAACCACTTCAAGAAAACTGATGTTTTATTGAAATACATTACACAAACAATTTCATTGAAACATTTAATTTCAATAAATCCTTCTTTTTTATTAAAAACATCTAATCCCATTTATGTTTCATCAATCCATAAAATTAACCTTTTTAAAACCCATGTTTTAAAACCAAGAGAAAAATAACTTTACTCAAACACCCATTTTTTCAGATTTCACAACCATCACTCAAAAAGGATTCCAGCAATTGTTAAAAAATCAATTAACAATCAATTCTACACTACACATTAATATTGAATTCATTACAATCAGTTCTACAAAGTGAAGTCAAGAAAGAAGCTTCATACCTGAAAGGATTCTGTCGAAAACAACAACAAATGAAGAACACAAGGGAAAACCAGGTTTATTCTCTAAGAACCCACCTTATATCTATTATAAAAGTAATATAACGACCAATTCTCATCATATTTGGTATCCAGACATCTTGATCTACCCATAATGAGTTTAGATCTAAAAACCAAGAGAATAGGAGAAGATTAACAATGTAGATCTATGAAACTAATCAAAAACGAAGAAGAATGATCACATACCTCAATAATTTGGATTAGATTCACAAAGGAAAGCCTTTGGAATAACACCAAATTCTTGTTAGACATTCACTAGCCATCAAGGAATATAAATACCAGGTTATTCCAGCTTAAGAGAAAAAACATTCCACATAGAGGAAAAAAGGTGTAAGATCCACTTTTAAGGATCCCACATAAACCAATTGCATGATTAGTTCACATGGTTAGGAAAATTGTTCACTAAAGATGTGTTTTATACTATCTAGGAAGACCCTCAACTAGTCTCCCTAACCATTCCCCAACCATGCTACAACTACAACATCCAAAGGACTATTGGTCACGGTTTGGATGGATGGTTAGGAAAATCGTGCACCACCCGTGTGATATCCATATTTTCCCAAACCCACTTCAAAAGTTCTCCCAAATCTCTTATCAATCACCCTTAAACATTACAACCATAACAAACACCAACTAAGGGTTACATTCTTGAATCTAGGTGTACTGCATTATTCCTGCCACTGTTCTTTCCATCCTCAAAAAGTAGACAACCCACACCACTCTGAAAGATTTCCATCCATTACTCTTTCATCTCATTATCGTGTTCCAAAGTCTCTTCTTGAATCTGAACATACTTCCATAAAACATGCACTATACTGATGATATTTCCATGAAAGACCTTATATTGACTATCTAGACTCCGTACCAGGATATGTATCAATAAAGCATCCATCTCTAGGTCAATGTGATCCCATCTGATCACATGGTTACGATCAGGCTGATACTTTTTCAACTGAGATACATGGAATACTTTGTGTAATGAACATAATTTAGGGGGTAAATCCAACCGATATAAAACCTCTCTAATCTATTATAGTATCTTGACTGGGGAAATGCATCTAGGAGTTAACTTTCCTTGTTTATTGAAACAATGATGTCCCGGCCTTGAAGAAATCCTCAAAAAGACAAGATCACGCACAGTGAATGAAAACAGTATTCGATAGTGATCTCATTATGAATTCTAATATCTTTGAGCCATCTCCAACCTCTTTATAAATAATTGTATATTCTCAATTGTATATTAGTCATGGCATGGCCCAACTTGTGATGTTTCACCTATTTCCACCCAGCATAGTGGAGAATGACAAGGACACCCATATAGTGCTTCAAACAGAACCATGTGTATCAAGGCCGAATAAATGTTATTATATGAAAACTCCACCAATGGTACATTCTCCCCCCACAAGCCACAAAAATCCATTACAAAAGCTTGAAGTATGTCTTCCAATGTTTGTATCATCTGCTCATACTGCCCATCTCTCTGAGGTTGATATGTCGTGCTCATAGTCAACTTAGTCCCAAGGGATTTCTATGAGGATTTCCCAAAACTGGTCGTGAACCTCATATCTTTGTCTAAGAATATTGAAACTAGCATGTTGTGCATCTTTAACACCTCTTAGATTTATATTTTGGATAGATCCTCCACCATATGAGTTTTTCAAATTGGAATGAAATAGACTGACTTGGTAGGATGATCCACTATAACCAAAATGGAATCGTGGTTCTAGACCATTCTTGAAGGAATTTTAACTAAATACCTTATTATCTGATCCCATTTCTACATTGGGATAGACAAAGACTACAAAATTCATTCTTGTCTATGATTCTCTGCTTTAACCTGCTGACAAGTTAAGCACCGTGAGACTAACACCACCACCTTCCTTTTTTTATGTCATTCCACAAAAAATGATCATTTGACGCCTTATACATCTTTTGTGTACTTGGATGTACACCCCATCTAGAATGGTGGTAAGAATGAAGGAGTTGTTCTTGACTAGAAATCGGTATAATCATTTGATCTCTAAATCACAAAAATGAATTCTTATCAAGTATCCATCCCTCAATGGTCTCCAAAACATTGAGTTTTGATCTCATAACCAGACATTTTTCATATGATGTTTGTTCCTACATGACCACATATACCATATCAGGAACAAGAATTTCAAAAAATAAAATAAAAACATCAAATTGGTCTTCACATTCCACATGCATATAGTCTGGTACCGACATCAACTACCATTCATCTGAAGCTTCTTTAGCCAATTGATCATATGAATTTTTATTCCCTACATATGCCACTGAATTACCTTTTCTTGGTGTATACATGAATTCAACCTCAAAAATATACAGATAAAACATCCCTCACATTTTCCTCAGATTCAAATATCGTTGTTAGGAAATGTTTTTCAAGCATTTATGTTCTATAAACACAATGAATTTATCACCAAAGAGATAATATCTCCTTGTCTTCAAATCATGGGTGACTCCAGCTAACTTGAAATCATATGTTGGGTAATTCTTCTCATTCACCGTCAACTTCCTATAACCTTATTCCATGAAATGGTCTCCTTTCAGGAGAACAAAACCCAAACCTGATCCAGAAGAATCAAAATACATTTAATTCTCCCGCCTAAATTTGGGAATAATCAAGATAGGTGCCGATGTAAGCTGAATGTTCTTCTCCAAGAAAGACTTATGGAATTCCTATGTCAATTGGAATAAATAATTATTCTTTGAAAGAGCTATCGTTAGTGAATCTATCCATGGTAAGTCACACACAAAGCATTACTAATGACACTCTAGGCAAAGAAAACATTGTGTCTCGAAGTCATTCTTCAGTGGTTTCCTCTTGATAATATATTCTATCAAATCAAGGTCAACAGAAATGACTTTATTAGTAATGAAATGTCCATGAAAATGCACTTTTTGTATCCAAAAATCACACTTTGATAATTTGGAATACAAATGGTGATCTCTCAAGATTTGTAACACTATTTCCAAGTTCTCCTTATGGTCACATGTTTCCTTTGAATACACCATTATTTGATCCACAAACATCACATAAAAAGAATCCAGATATTTCTTAAATATTTGATTCATCAATTCCATAAAGACCACTAGTTTATCTATTAGGCCTAAAGGCATGAATACATATTCATAGTGGCCATATTTTCTTCTGAGCCTTATTTAGGACATCCTCCTTCTGAAATCATAATTAGTGAAATCCTTCTCTCAAATAAATATTGGGGACCATTGAGATCAAACTAATTTATCAAATAGATCATCAATGCGTTGAAGTGGATTTATGTTCTTTATCTTAAATAGGTTAATCTTATGATAATCAACACCTAGTCAAATAGTTGCACGTACATTCTATAAAAAAAATCATGTGTTTCCCAAAAAGATGTACTTGGCTGAATGAAACCTTTAATTCCAACTCCACTAAATACAATTTCAATTCCTGTAACTCTATTGGTGCCATCCTATCAGACGGAAGGGAAACACACTCTTTTCAAATTTCATTATCATCCTCCCTCCTCTAATGAGATGTTCGATGTCATCCTCAGTCATAATAGTAATTTTTCTTCTATAAAATTTGATGTGAGCCTTGAATGTTGTCAACCAATCAACATCTAGGATTACCTCATAGACTTCTATATCTAACATTGAGAATTCCCATTTAATCTAAACTCTATCAACCATTATAACAAATGCTCTATACATAAAGGAGTGAAATTCTCTTTCACCAATCAGAGTTTGGAGTTTTACAATAGAAGGCATCATTTACAACTTTAAACATATAAATTAAGCATCACAAGAAGCAATGAATGAATTTAATGCACCCATATTGATGATAACTTACACATTATTAGAATTAAAAAGAATTGTACCTCTCACCGTATATGGTCCACCTTGGTCATCGAAAACCATTTTCTAAGCTCCATAAAATTGATTCATCGATGTACATTTATCCTTGTTTCCTTTCTAAGATTTATCTGGTTGAGGAGTCATGGTATTTATAGAATCACCATGTCTACCTCTGCTCTATTGGTGAGACTGGTTCTGCTTCCCTCTCCATGTCGAAACTTATGATGCTTTCGATGCCTAAGATGTTTATCGAGCACCTGACCTTAGAGAAAAGTGACCACAGGTCTAGAGAGGTCCCATGTTGTTGTAATTATTACATGCTCTATGTTGTTCCATACACTCTCACTTTATATGGTCAAGCGAACAACATTGAAAACAACCTACTTTTCTCTAGGGCTGTGGAGGAAGGTCTGTTGATCCAACCATTTGATTCTGATTTCCACTTCCACTATGGAACTAGGTGTCCCTTTTCCTCTTGTTCTCAGTGGTTGAGTTCCCACCATTTCCAGTAGGTATCATCATACCTCCTCCCATAGAACCTGTGATGTCTAGTTCATCCACAGTTGATGAATTCACCATCGTTGTAGAATCCATTATGTATAATACCTCAATATTTGATCGAATCTCCTACAATAGACGTAATTCAAAGATGTGCGCCTTTAAAGACAAACGTGATACATCCACTGGTGAAAAAATGAACTAAATTCATAAATTTAGCCTCATAAACTATCACAAAGAGACTCTCTTATTTTAGTATAAATAAGTCTCTTGTTTTCTAGATCTTGAACCTATGAGGATAGAATTGTTTGTTGAACAATTTTTAAAAACCATTCTAGGTAAACCTTTTGTCCAATTTTTCTTGCACCTCTAAATCCCTCCACTAGCGTGCAATATCTTCATGCAAATTTATCACCAGGTTGACCTTTAGTTTCACCAGTGTGTCGAAGAACTCGAAGATGTGATTCATCCTACCATGCCACACCTCCATTTTTTCGGGTTCATCATCACCCCAAATATTGGGTAGGTTCTACTTCATGAACTGGATTGTATAATCCACATTCCTTGGCATATTCCTCTGGTTCCCTGTATCCAAAACGTGAAAGAAATTGGACAATACTCAGAACTATCTCTTGGTTAAAATGTGCTTCTAGTGAAACCACATTCTTCATAGCTTCTTTGAGATGGTTTTGGTGATGCCTAAATGTTGTAAAATCAGTCAATCACATTCTCTAGAAACTGATGGATTATCATTTTCAAATTCTAATCCATACAAATTCCCTTTTTCAGAATACCATACGAATTCCCTTTTTCAAAATCTTTACTTTGAAAAACAATTTCATTATTTTTAAAAAATCAACACAATTTCACAATATCAATCATTCCTCGAAATGATGTATTCACTTATAAAGAGAATTCATTCCTCTAAAATTCATGTAATGCTCATCTAATTAGAAAAAACTATGACAATGAGATATGTAAATCCCGGAAGTGTCTCCAAACACTTATGTACCCAACTCGCTAGTAACTTGAAGTTCGACATAAAAGGGTTAGATACATCCTTTTATGACATAAATCCAAAGTTCCAACAATCCTACACATTTCTATGATTCCAACCTAATGAAAAGACAAGATAAAATTTCAACTCGAAGACCAAGAACACTGCTGACTACTAGTTTGGCATGGTATTAACAAGTTGTTAACGTTTTTTCCACAAAGGAAGGACAAATCTAATACCATTTATAATGACCTGGAAATTCTCTTTGGCATGAGAGCATGATGAGTCATTACTGGGCCTTAAGGGAAATCCCAAAGACGCTAGAGGCTAGAAATAAATTCCCAAGGATTTAAAATACAAGGGCGGTATGATTTTCCCTTTAGGAAATAAATAAATCAACCAAAAACCATAACCAAACCATTTAATAAATGACACAAGAACCACAGAAATACAACTAAACAACTTCATGTATCTCAAAACCACATCATAGTGTGAAACAAAAGAGGACAAACAACGTATCAAATTAAAGAGTGGATAAATAAATAAAGACTCTAAATAACCTCTAGGATCCATTCTCAACATGCTCCAAGTTCCATAATCACCGAACTACCCAAACATCATGAGGTAGTGCTAAAAACGTGTGCAACGTTACTATTTGCCTTGTCCTGGAAGATAGCATCTGCGAAAGCACCAAAGTTCCAAAGCTGGTGTGTGTGTAAAACTCAATATATTTTAACCAATTAATTCCCTACTCAAGCCACTAGGATTGAAAAGTTAAACACATTTACATAAATAGTTTATACTAAACAATATTCCAAAGAAGTTTATAACCATATATAAACAAGTTCAAAAAACTATTTACGACCTTTTGAAAAAAACTAAATAAAACTAATTTATATAAAGTCACTTTCCCATAAAAATAAAAAATAAAAGCTTAAATAAATCCTTATTTTCATTTTTCAAACCCCTTAAAAGGTTTACCACACTCCCACACATTTATGATTCATTTGATAGTTCCATACTCATGCATGATCTCTTGTCAAATTACCTTGTGTCCCAATGACAAAAACCCCCAATCCAGGGTCACATTCCTTGTACCCCAATGTAAATCATCCATTACTAAGGTCCCATTATAAATGAAATAACACCACCCCATTTATGACAAATACTTCCATTTCCAAAATAAACAACATCAATAAAACTGTACTTTTATTTAAATGCAAAGCACAAACAAATTCAAATATAATTTTCAATTCAATAAAACATCCCCTTTTGTTGAAAATATATAATCCCATTTAAGTGACATAAATCTATAAAATTCATCATTTTTAAAATCCATTATTTAATACCAAGAGAAAAATCACTTAACTCAAATTCACAATTTTCCAGATTTCACAACCATCACTCAAAAAGGCTTCCAAAATGTGTTCAACTACCAATTCACAATAAATTAAACACCACACATTCAATTCTAAAGCATTAAAATTAGTTATACTAAGTGTAATCGATAAAAAATCCTCTTACCTGGATGATTTTTTAAGAAACCCATAATGAATGATAAACCTACAAGAAAACTGGGTCGATTCTCCAAGAACCTAGCTTTGATCTCTTCTCCAAGAATTATTATGACAAAATCTCAACATATTTGGCATTCAAACACCTAGATCTATGAATAAAGGGTGTAGATCTAAGAAAAAATAGAAAAGGAGAGATATATCTATGTTTATCTAAGTAACCGATTGAGAATGGTGAAGAATAATTACATACCTAGAATTCTGCTTCAATTCACCAGGTAAAGCCTTCATATTGACTCCATAATTCATGGAAAATGTTATACTACCTTAATGGAAGTGAAATCCCATGTTATGGCCACTTATGTGAAAAAATGTTCCACTTACAGGGGAAAATAGGTGAGATCCACTTTGTTGGATCTTACATAAACCATATGTACTGTTAGTTTACATAGTTAGACAAACCATGTTCTAATCGTGCGTTATCATCGGCCTAGGGAGAACCACACAAAAATTTCCCACACAATATCCCCAACCAAGCTACACCTATTTGGAAGCTACTATCCCAAGAGGACCATTGGGCATGGTTCTGCTGCACAGTTAGGAAAACCATGCTCCACCTGTGTAACTTCCATTTTTCCCCAAAACCACTTCTAAAGTTCTCCCAAATCTCCCATCCATCACATTTAAAATTTGTAACCATAAAAATGATCATGTAAGGGTTAAATACTATAAATAATAGGTAGTATATAAATATATCATATCCTTCTTCATCTATTTTAAACTATGTTGATTTCTCTATCTAATAACTTCCACCTTCTTCTAAATTTCCAGATCATTTCCTTGGAAAACCTTTATGTCATGTAGAAGTTATGATTGATAAATAATTTCAGAAATTAGTGATCCATTATGATTACCATGTCAATAATTGTTAAATTTAAGAAGATTAGATCATTTCAAATACTCATTATTGATATGGTTTATGTATCTTTTCTACGTAGATCATTTAACACTTTCTTTCATTCGAGTGATTGAAATGTATTGTGTATTCATCATTATTGATCATATCAAATCACTATTTATTGTAAATATTAAGAAAATTCAATTTGAATATATATATATTTGAGGTTATTATTACCCATATATATTTCACAGTTATCCCCATTGAGATAAGGTTTCTAGATTGTAAATTAAAATACCGTTAAATCTAATTACAGATCAGGTGTTTAATAGATCAACTCATGAGCTTTTAAATACCTCATGGAATATTCTATCGCATTATAATTCTTCATTAGTACAGATCATAATACCTTCTTCTAAGAATCACTATATACCATGAAATGTTACCCACATGACTATATTGTGAGGATTGGTGTAGCAATAAGAATTTTTTTCAACTCCCTAAACTACTATTCCCATTTACTACTGTAAATGCTATAACACCCCTAGTTTTTTCTTTATTATTGGGATTAAAATTCTAGATATGTTTCTAAAAAAATAATTAATGGCTATTTAGCCCAAGGAAACAATGGATATCCATTATAGATGTTGTTACTAGTCATTACCCAATTGGATTTATCATAGAATGGTCCGTAGATATCCTAATTTTTATAATTATATTCTCCATGAATGATACATGATTCGAATAGAACTCATATTTAATGTACATATCATAACATTCTCTTTTCATGAAGCCTTTAGCATGATAATAAAATTATTATCATGCTCCTCCTTATATTTATGGTCTATCAAAACATAATATATAAATACAACAACATATTATTTTTGGTAATATCTAAAATCTCTATTCATTAATTACATTGATTTTTTCCAACATTAGTGATTCAAAAAGTCATCACCATGAACTCATATTGACCGCACCTTTTTTGAAATGTGGTTTTGAGAATAACATACTTTTTCTATTTTAATTGGTGATATCGTAAATGAATTTCCATCTTAGATAAATATTATTTCCTTATAGTTGATGAAACAAGTATTCTATCAAGGGAAATAAATTTATGTTCTTTATCATGATTTTTTTGAGTTCACTATAGTCAATATAGAACCAAATTGACCTATCATTCTTTGTGATGAAGATGATCATCACACTCTACTATATATAAATTGGCTGTATAAATACCATTTATAGATTCTATTATAACAATATTTTTATAATATCTAACTCATCAGAGGTCAATCAATATAGATTCATTTATATAGGAAGATATCTGACAATGATCTGTATTTAGAACGCAACCTATTGATTAGGAGAAAGTACAGGAAACCCATTAGGGAATACATCTATATAATCCCACATAATAGAAATTCATTAACGAATTATTTTATCCTTCATATCAATAAATTTTTCAAGATATAATTTCTTATAAGTCAAAAATATTATTTCTTAAAGAGAATATTCTTGGGGAGAGTCACCCTACTCCGTTCACTTGTACGACAATGGAGGGTGGCTTTGGTTGTGAATTGTGATCTCCCTCACTCAAAAATTGTTATTGGATTTATATAAGGATATCTATTCCATTCAAAATGTATATTAAAAAATAATAAAGGATATAAGATGATATTTTCTAGATTATGTTTTCCACAAAAATTTACTTTGGGGGTGTTATATACTTGGGGTGAAATAATTCATTTATTTTATATTATTAAGGTTAGATTAACCCCCATGTTTTGAGGATGTGTTTTAATTTTTCTATTAAAAATGAATTATATGAAATAGTGTATAAAACCTTGAAAAAAATTACATTATATATTCTATAATGAATAACTATTGTATCAATCACCACATCATTGTCAGGATCCCCCTCACATGTAGTTGTTTCGTTTTCTCTGCCATATATTGTAGTACATGGACATTTCTTCATTGAATATATCATACCAATCCTTAGATTAATTAATTTTTGTACATAGTTCTCATTTTCCTTGAAATTTAATCATTGCACCACATGTTGAGTTTTGATATAAGCATTCTTCTCTTCACTCACATTCTTGGGTTTCGTCAATTCACTTTAGAACTAGTCATCTTGATAAATTTATTTCCATATTTGAAACATCATTTAGATCCCTTTAGACATATTATGAGGAACTTATTACCGCACATAATTTATGTGGTATTTTAGTTATTTTTCCCTCCATGGAATTTATCTACTGATACACCAGAAAAAAACTCCATTTTAGTCTATTTGTCTCCATACCACGAGACAATTTGGAGTCAATGATATCCATCTCAATTTTGGGGAACAACGGAAAATAGCATCATAACTATCACACTCTAAATTTATAAAATATTTTTATTAACTAGGATTTAATATAATATTTATTTTATCCAACTTACCTTCAGTGTTGATAACAAATCTTGAGTTGTTTAATGTAATCCTTGTGAATTTTTCATCACACACCTTGATACACTCATCATCCATTTCCCTTAGTCTGAGGAACACAATTTCCATTTACTATTTACTAATTTAATGAAAATATATATTATAAAAATTATATTATTAAAGTATAACCATTATATTGATGAAATATCCTCTATAGATATTCAATTTTCGATCAGTTTTCACTAATGATTAGCTTCCTAGTCAATTACTTAAATTTAATAAATAAATTTTGGTTTATCTATTCTTTGGAAGACCATTAATATAATCTCAATGGAGTTAATCCATTGTAATTGGATAAGGGTATCATGAGATCCACCAATAATGTTTTTACACATAATGCTCGACCACAATATGATCTTTCAGGGGGGAGGAGGTTGTTCCATGAGATTCAAGTTAGTATTCACTAATTGAGAAAGTTGAACCAGTATTTACATGAAGTTCTCATCTCATACTCTGATATTATTATCTATTTATTTTCCGAAATCATCACATTTACTACCAAATTTATTTTGGGTAGGTTTGTCATATTTCCCAACATAACCAAATAGAATAAAAAATAAAAGATGACAACACATTAGCATAAAAATGGGAAACATTGAAACATAGAAGGAAAACTTTTAAATGAAAAAATAATTCTAAATTATGAGTGTGAGTTTTCTAGTCTAGGATATAATTGTTAATTATTTTTCGAAGTTTTAATAAGATTACAATTTGTTTAATTCCATTAAAACGATCTGTATTGTGTTTTTTAATGAAAAAAATAAATCCCTCAAGAGTTTCCAAAAAGTTTATAATAAGGCCATTTTATCATGAACCAAGTGGTGATAATGTTATATCCGAACAAGTAATTTTTGGATTTATTACCCCTAGTTACTATAATTCTACAGGTACATCCACTTTTAGTATCTAAATTGTGATTTAATTGATTTTAAACCACTCACATTATCCTAAAAAATAAGTGATATTTTCATATACATTGACATATACCTAGGGTTCTAACAAATGTTTTCTCTTCCTATTCATGAATAATAACTATACCATTCTATGATAGAAACTGTAGAGACCCATTCCTTTTACACATATTATTACATAATTTATAAACATAGATATATATTATGTACAACACAAAGATCAAGACCCTAGTTTATATGAAATTATATGTTCCTAATAAATAAAAATAAAACATCAAAAACTCAGAATTATTTTATTATAAATATTTATCTTCTAAATCTATATATCACCTAAAATTAATAAGATATCCTTGGGAAAAATTCAAAGAATGTGGTGAGATAAAAATCTTAGAAAGGGAAATAACATGATATAGAAATATAACCTTTGATTGAATGACATAAAACAACTTCATAAAAAAAGGATCATTAGTAAATACATGTAAATATAAAATAGAGAACTTAGAATCATAATATAATGTCATATTAGGAAATTATTAAGCAATGTATAACATGAGAAAAACATAATTCAATCCTAACTGCCTAAAAAAAATGAAAAAGTGGAAAATGTCCCAAACTCAATTTGGTTTACTTCTGAATCCCATAAATAATGTCTCATGAGATATAATATATAATAGATGAATTTTTTTATATCTTCGTGTACACATCATAAAATTAGAACCTTATGTTTTCTACAAAATAAAACCAAACTAAAATAAAAACACAAAAATAGGCATAGTAAGAAATGTTATTCATCTTCAGAAATGAACATATGGAATACCTTAGCAAATAATAGAAAGAGACAGTAGGATACACATATACATGAGAGAAATATATATAAAATTTAGAATAATTATAAAACCTTAAATGGATATATAAAGTTATTTAAAGAAAGGATTGTCATAACCAAATGAAAATGGTGGTTTTATGAGATTTTATACCTTAATTCTGATTTAGAAAGTAAATTCTATATCATTTTGAATAATAAACATGTGTTAATTATTAAATTTATTAATAAAAATTTTCCTATTATATATTTTTTCTATATTATTTATTACTATGTCATAATCAGTTACATACTCAATTAATTTCACATTGAATGTTTAGAGGTTATTCAGATCAAATGTTTATAAGGTAATCAATATGTTGAATTTGGTGAATATGGTCATTATTTTATAATTAAAATGTTATTAATTATTCCATAATTATAATATTTATAGAGAAATTATAATTTTAAATCCAAAAATTTAATTTGTTCATGTAAAAATGGTTTGCATTACAATCATAGAGATGGTATGTCATTTGTATTCAGAAGTGACATTTCTATTCTTCATCAATCATGAAGGAAAGTAAGTAATTTTTATATTAACTCTAAAAATGATAAATTTAAAATATATCTCTTATTATTTATTTAAATAAACTTAAAAAATCATCCATGAGATGAGTTAATGATGACTGAATCTCATCACTCCATGGATGTGGTAATCCACATATATATACGAATGACGTTATTGTATTTCAATGAATGAGTGGGTGAAAAAATATATGATATAATAATTTTAAATTAGTATAAATATTTCATTAATTATATATATATATATTTATATATATATATTTATATATCAAGTCAATAATTAATAAATTTCAACATATGTGGTGATGGAATTCTAATTACATCGGGTCCTGAAGTAGTAGACTATCGTGCAATGGAAAGAATGTTTTTTTATATTTTTAATAGAGATGGATATAGGTTATTCAATAAAAATAATAAAATATTAGTATATTTTATATAATTATATTATTATGTAACATGGTAGAATATTATTTTATGGTGTTTCTTGAAGAAATAAAACAAAAAAAAATCCGTTAAGAATGAAACCTCTTCTTGAGACTACTACATTAGGTTTTCATCAAAACACTTACTTATATTTTTTTAAAAAAAATTGATAATTGGTAGTGGTAATGGATGTAAATATGGAATTTGGGTCGGAATTCCTATAAAAGTGTGATTTTTATGTATAAATAAATGAGTATTTTAGGTTCCCTATTATTAGGGAAAATGGGTAGCATTATTATAAATACCAAGAATTATTCAACAATAGGAAGTCTCTCTCTAGAGAAGTGCCCAAAAACATGATATATGATTTATTTTATGCAATATCAGGTTATTAAACACATCTAAAATTTTTAGATAAAGATATTTTAGACATTTTATTCCTATTTTTTTAGGTTTACTCACCTTTAATATTTTATTTTTCATCACAGTAAATAATTTTTTACCTATGTAATATGTAATTTATGGTGAAAAATAAAATATTAAATATCATAAAATTTGGAATAAATAATTATAAAAATTATAAAAATTGATAAACAATTATCTTATAATTTTGATAAATTAATTTTAACAAATGCACATGTAAATTGAAAACCCCCATTTTAACATTAACTGTTGTCAATAAAATTTTCACTTTATAATAAACAGTATAAAAAATTAATTTTAAATTAGTACCTAATATTAATTATTATTTAAAAAAATATTGAATACATTTTATCAAATTCAATCTTTGAATCTTTCAGAATTTAATTTAAAATTATACTTTTAAAAGTTGAAGAAACGTGGCTCTTCAGGAAAATCCATTTTTCAAAAAATAGAAGATATTATACAAACTCAATCCCTAGTGATAATAATTATATGGATTTAAATTTATATATGTAGATATATAATATATAAATTTCATTTATATCATTAACTACTTGGGTTATTTTAATTAAATAAAATAGACAAACAATATTCACCCTATAATTGTTCGTCGAAAATATGGTTTTTATGCATGAAATCAAACTTATTCCAAAGTCATGGAAATTTCTAATTCAAATGAAATTGATTATATTTTATTAAATATAATGGATCATATATCAGATTAAAATAAAAAATAAAGTATAACTTACTTTTAATGTTTTTTCTCAAATTAAAAGAAATGATATTTTTTTGAAAAATCAATAATTTTCACAATTCACTAAAGATCAATTATTTTTAAAAACCAAAACAGAGACTCCAAATTATTTGTAAAATTATAATATTAAAAATTATGTTCATTTTATAAAATAAATTTCATATAATTAGTTATAATATTTTATCACAATAATCAATTAATATCATTTTTTGATGAATATATACTCTATGATGAATAATTTTTTTTATAAAAAATGATTTTATATTTAAAAATAATTTATAAATACCATTATATGTGTAGGGATTTTATTTATATTTATAAATACTAATTATTCACTTATAATTGTTCTTGTATATCGTATACGATATCAAACATATTATGAATTTTAATGAAACACTTTGGCTGTTATAATTTCAATTACATTCATAGATTCAATAATTTTTGGTTTTTCAAGATCAAGTGTGCAGTTTTATTTTAAATAATTTTTATTCTGTATTTTGGTTATATTTAGTTATATAAAATTATAATGAACTCCACATATATTTTCTGACTATACACCTGGAACTAGTCATTAATCCATGTCCATATATGGGTCATAATCGAGAGTCATAAAAGATATTCTCTCCAACCACATATAGGTTCTAGGAAAATTGAATTCTGAATATTTGGAATAATATTTATTTTTTAGAGAATGTGGTTCCAGTGAAAACAGAATATTTTGTGAATTTTTGAGTTTTTTTGGTAGAAGTATAACTATATTATTTATAGATATTTGTACATGGAATCATGAAATAGAAAAAGGGGTCTCAAATGATATAATTTATAAACCATTATAATTCAACAATTACACCATACATAACACATGAATTTATAAAGGGTAGTTTTGAATTTTTTAAAATATATCATATAATAGTTAAGATGTGATATATGTTCATGATTTCATGTACAATAGTGACTATTTATGGATGGAAATAATGAAAATTATCTGATTTTCTTTTGAAATTATATGCTCATTATTCTACATTCTTATCAATATTTTTATATTATTTTTAATTTGAAATCATGTTATTCGAAAATTTCAATTTCAAATTGATATCTAAGGTTTATTAAATTTAAAATTATATGTGTTTTGTGACTTATTTATCAAAATAATGATAATTACAATGCACAACATCATAGGTATGGGGGAGTAAACTACTACTATAATAAGAATCTGTCTCTTTAAAATTTACATTGTTGGTACTATGACTCCTAACATGGATTATGCATTTAACGATATTATTTATAATGATTCTTCCATTATGGGTTGAGCCTAATTCCTAGAAAAAATAACCAGTTAATTGTAATTCAAATAGTTTTTTTTAATTTCTAGTGATAGACAATATAACCAACAAAATTTTTTTTCTTAAAAACATACCCCTTTACCCAATAATTGTATAATTATTTCTATAAAATGAATGATATTTATCTTACGTTTTGATAAAAATTATTTCCAGAAAAATGTGAAATAATATAAATTTATTAAATGTTACTTGGGAAGCCATCATCATTAACCCCTTAAAAACCCATAAGAGAACTCTTATAATAAGAAAAAAAATATGACTGACTTCAAATAAAATTCTTTGGATAACATAATCATTACCAAGTCTATTGGATCACTCACTATGTGCACCCATTTTTTAAGATTTGAATGGATCACATGTGATCTATTATGAGGATAAACCATTCATAAATATTTTCTAAGGACCAAATCAAGAATAAACCCCTTGAAAATTGGTTTTATTTCCTTGTACAAAACATTTTTGGATATAAAATAACCTTTTTTTAAAATCCATTTACTAAAATAAAATACCATCAAAAATGGAATGTTGGGTTTTCATAATTAAACCATGAAATATTATAATTTATTCCATGTGTTAAATAACTATTAGAGAATTTGTCAAAATAATTTTCAAAATATATGTTAAAATAGAACATTCCTTTTATCGTTTCAGAAAAAATAATTTTTTTAAAAAAATAGATTATTTTTCAATACCATTAAATAAAAGGAAAACCAGATATAAAATATGGTTTAAAATTATTATAGATCCAAATAAAAAACATATATATAATATTTTAAATTTATTTTTAGAAAATATTTTTTGGAGGAAAACCATATGTGTATTTTTAGAAATAATTTCATTTAATTAAATCATAAAAGTTTAAATTGTTTTAAAAATGTCATGAACAAGTCAAATATGATATAAATGAACTCTAGAAACCCCAGATGAATAAATTATTATTTAAATAATTTAATGTAGAAGTAATAGAATATAATGGATAAATTCAGAGAAAATAATACATTGAAACATTTAGAAATATGGTTTTAAATTTAAATGTCACTTACCTCGAGTCTGACTCATCACATATATTATTTATCATGAACTTCTTCAAACATCTGACTTTACATTACACCTTAATCCCACTATGGTTTGTATTATGGCCAAAATAATAACTCTAAAATGTGATAAGGGTTGTTATTATGGTTTTTTGGTATGGATTGGCTAAACCATAGAGTTATTGAGGTGTGAATAAATGAAAACAAGATGTGCCCTTTTATTAGAAGGGTAGGGGAAGTTTTAGAATCTCTTGAAATTTTAAATTATTATTAATTAATTTTGATTTGAAAATTTATAGAAAGTGACAGTATATAAATATAATTTTATTATGAGTCTAAATACTCTTATTGAATAAAATTTCATAAATTTGGATCACATTTTTTAAACATACTTTTTTAACATTAACCCTTCATTAAACCTTTAAAAAATTATGAGGATATTAATTTTTTTTTAATTTATATATCTAATATACTTACTAAAAAAAATATCCCATTAATGGAACATGGTTGACATAAACAATAATTTACAATTCAATTGGATGATTAAAATATTTTTAGGAATTTTAAATGATACGATCAAATATTATTTATTATAAAATATTATTAACTATAAAATATTGTTGACATCAATTTTAGAAAAAAAAATTACATTGAAATTACTAACCTATTGAAAACCATTAATTCAAATCTAATGAGTAAATACCTTTCTAATATGTCATTATTTACAATCAAAATAATAGAAAACAAATATTTGTTAAAAAAATATTTTTAACCTTTTTTATATAAATTCCTTTTTTTCCTAACTGAATAATTATTGAATCAGTATTTCATATTATTTTAAGGTAAATATTTCATCACTGAAAATTATATTTATATTACCATATTAAAAAAACCATAGTATAATTTTTATTTAAACATAACATATTATTTTTATATCCATTCGTTGAAAAACATTTATTAAAATAGTAGTGTCACATTTTTGGAATTATATTCACTTTAATATTATAATTATTAAGTCTTGTCAAAATGTAAAAAATGAATATATTATACATTTTCATATTTATGGATGGGATATAATCACCCAACAGAATTACGATAGATGTTAGGGTATTTTTAAGTTCTTATCACTTTATTTTTATGTCTTATTACCATATTGACCCCTTACCGTGGTAACGAAAAATAATATTTTAAATACTCATATGGGAAGAAAACAATTGGTCCTATTTACCAAATTTGGACCTTATAAATCATAACATGGAATTAATTTTTCGATAGGAAAATCAATAAGTGGAAGATATAATTTAATATTAAAATGGAAAACATGATAAAAATGGTTTTTTTAGAAAAACATACAATTTAAGTATAAAACAAATACTGTAAATTCATCTATAAAATTAATAATATAAAAATACTAATACTATTATAAATAAAAATTAAAAAAATTCAATTTTAAAATTAATACTAACTATATTTCTACTTTATAAAAACACTACATGAAAAAATTATTTTCCATAAAAATTAGTATCATTCACTATTCATAAAAATATCTAAGAATTTAATATAATTATAAATAATTCTCTCAAAGGTAATATTAAATTATTGTTTTAAAAAGTGAATTTATTTTAATAAAATATATTTTTTAGAATTCTCCTACATACTTTATAATATTTTTCAATAAAAATAAATAAATATAATTTTGGAAGTAAATGTATTTTTGAATACTAAAATGACATTTCAAAAAAATGAGTTCTTTTTTCTTCAAATTTAATCAATATTTTTTCCATGATTATAACATTTATATATATTTCAAAAAGATTTATCATATTCATAACCTCTAATTTGATGGCTTGTTTATAAAGTTCATATAAAAAAATTTCATGATTCATTTAACCTCATTAATTTATGTTCTATATAGTATGAAAAATAACATCCATATTTTAAAATATTAGGATATTACATTATCCATTATTTAACAAACATTCCACATAATTTTAAATTTTTATCCATCATTTAGGGTTTGATAGTTAAAGATTAATTCATGGAAACCCACATCAAATAAAGGGTTAATAAAACATCTCCTTAAAAAGAAGGGAAGGGAAATATAATGGTCCTCATGAAAAACATGTAAATTAGATTCTATGTAGGAAAATATTGATTGGATGTGATAATATTTACATTGAAGAGAAAACAAATTCCTAAGGACTGATAGGGGTGTTGTAGAACATGGTGAGGTAAAATTTAATAACTAAAAACCATAGAATAATAATTTGTGTAAAAAGACAATGTATCATATAAAATGAAGGTAATGGGATAAAATATTTTATTTCAATATTTAATACCTAATATCAAGGAATTCCATTACCATATAGGAAAATAAAATTAAAAAAATAATTACATAACATGTAAAATATCATTTTTTATCCAATTTCTGCCAAAATATCATATTTTTCTTAAAACATTAAGTATTTAATAATAATGTTTATGCAATAATCACAAAATTCAATTAATAATAGATCCTATAATAAATAAAAAGGATAAAATTTTATTCCCCTTATATTTCTATGTTAACCAAAACAAAAATGGTTAGAACAAGGTAATATAATTCCCTGAAAAAACCATCACATGATAAAATATTAGTATCTATATCCACATCAGTAAAACAAAAATTCAACATTGATCATTTGGTAAAAAAGCTATATTAAAAATTAGTAATAATAGTCCCAACCAATACAAAATCCCAAACCATCAGAATTAACTGATCACATATTCTTCTGATATTAATTTAAATTTATCTCCAATCGAAATTAGTCACTCATAATGTCAAATAGCCATAAAATAAATATTTCATAATCATAAAATAAACATTAAATGACAATAATTTCAATATATGATCTATAAAACCATAAATACAAGTTACAATCATATATTATTTGTAAAGACCTGTAAAATTGAAGGGAAATTTTTTCATAATTTTCATTGGGATTTTAAAAGAACGTATTTTCTGACGACACCTGATTCCGAGGCCCGGTGTGCCTGGAATCATTTTCTGAAATTTGGCTCAGGTACGTTCAATGAACGAACGAGCGGGTTTTCCTTAATTTTGAACCTGTGCTCGAATCGAAATCAGAGGGTGCCGATGGAATCGCAGCACCGATAATTTCTTAGAAATACCATTTCTGGAGTTGCCTTTTCTCGGGTGTGGTTTTAAAATTTTGGGGTTAAGTAAATGAATAAAATAAAATGGGGATACCAATATTTTTTATTGTATCATGTTTAACCTAAGCTAAATGGTTGAAGTGGGACCCACTATATCATACTCCGCAAGGTAGGATATTTGTGGGGTGGGGCCCACACGAGCCCCAGCTTTTCAAATTCCAGGAAACCACCACCTTTAATTAGGTAACGCACTCGCACCCCCCTTTTTAAATGTAAGTCAACTCTTTCGTTTTAACTAAATAATAAACGCCTCATTAATTGGGCGGTTTAAACTCCTCAATAAATTCAATTAATTTATTGATCCAATTTTTGAATTTCAAACTTAAGGCTTGAGTAATAAAACAAGAGGAGGATTATTTTATTATTGTTGGGTTGTTGTGTTGAGTTTTTGGGGAGAAAAAGAGAATTCTTGGAGTTCTTCGTTCTTCATCGAAGAATGCGAAAATGCCCTACCACCGATGAGGAACGAAGACCTCTGAAGACGAACAACGGTAAAAGACATCGTCCTCAGAGATCAACAAACTCCAATGATCCTCTTCAACCATGACAATCAATTTTGTGACGTCCCTTTCCGTGAAAAACCTCATTCGACGACGACGCTTGAGGTAGGGGGTTTGATTTAGGTTCATGATTCTTTCCTGACCGTCCAAAATAAATTTTTTTCTTAAGCTACTTGATATCGGATTAACCAGAGGAGGTCGGACCGCACGAACACGGATGACCCTCTTCCCCCTTCGTTAATGTGTTTTCCATGGCTCGATCGCAGGTGGCACTGTGCAATGGCACCACGTGGAAATAGGAGGATCATCAGCAAAGAAGCGTGGCACCATTACGCCGCACCGTGGAGGCCGAAAGAAGCCACGACACTGTCGTGCCCCGCCGAAAAACCACGAAGAGACCCGGTTTGTTTATTTGGAATGCGGATCGAAGAGCCATGGATGAATGGTCCGCAGAGGCGATTTGAAGACTTTGCAGTGAACCGTAGGTCCTGGGAGGACCGCAGGCGAAGACAGAATTGAAAACGGACCACCGGAGCAACTCCGGTGGTCCGCGGAAGGTCATGCTGGCACGCCGGCCGCCATAAGGCAGTGGTGCCAGGTGCGCCACAAGAAAGGGACCGCCGCGGCGAAAGGTGGTTAGTCTAGCAGCCGCGCAGGACCGAGGGAGACTGGGGGGGTGGGGGGCGTAACCCCCGGACCCGGTGGCTACACGGGCACCGCTACAGCGCCGAGCCAGCCAGCTGCCCAGGCCGGGCCGGGCCACGCCCTGTTGGGCCGGACCTAGACCCGGGTCGGGTCGACCCGGTTCGGGCCGACCTAGGGGGTCTCGGGTCGGGTCGGACCGGGCCCGAACCCCCTATTCTCGGACTATTTTCAGTAAATTTCCCATAAAATGAGATACGGACCCCTGATTGATGCACTGTCAGTTGCGTAGTGAATCAGGGATCGAGACGGTCGTTCCGGTATATTACAATCAGGGTTTTGGAAAACTTTGGGTATGGACGGGTTAGTTCGAACACGAAACCAATCGGGCCCTTAGAACAGAAACACTTATATGTTGAGCTCCGGACGTCCAATTGACATGTCGTAGACATTGTTGGATTCCACTTGATGAGACGGAACTTTTGGCTTACTTCGCCTGAGATTTGGATGTAGTTGGATAGTGGTCGGGTTGGACTATACCAAAAGTCCAATCGGGCCCTTGGAATGGAAAAGCTGACAACTTTCAGACAAGACGTCCATTTGATGAACCATCAGCGGCATTAGTGATCATGTTGAGAAGCGGTCCCTATGAGTATAACCTATGAGAGTTCAGGCTATAGATGAGAAATAGCTGGGTTGGTTCTCACAAGATACCAACTGGGCCCCTAGGACGAAAATGCTAATAACTCATAGAACATGAGTCTGATTGACGCGTCGTCTGTTACGTTGAGACCCCTATTAAGAGGTAGTCCTTTGATATAATTCTTAATCAGAATTTGTGATTCTTGAAGTATCGACCAGTAGCACGTGGAGCGGACCCTCTCGGAGACGAGCATGCGGAGTACGGAGACTGTGTAGCTGGCTGAGACCTTACGACTGCCTAACCGACTCAACTTAGAATGAGTCGACTATCCCAGTGGATGGAGCACTACTTTGATTGGGTGCGGACCCATGGCAGACGGAGCGCTACTGAATTTAGGTGAAGACCCACGGTACTTGACCGGAGAGTACCTCTATAGGCTATTAGGGGGTGTGCACTACTATGTTTGGGTGGCATACACTGGCGGGAAGCACTACTGTGTTTGGGTGGCTGACCCGCGGTACATGAAAGGAGGAGTACCTCAGCAGCCGTAGGTTAGTGAGCAGTACCTCGGAGTCGTGACAGGACCACTGTATACTCCAGAGACGGGGCTCTTCAGCAGTTACGGTTTCATTAATGAAAATCCTGGTTTGAGGTGAGTCTATGACCTTTATGTTTACCTCATGGTTGAGATGGGTCACTTGATAACTTAGGTATATGTATGAGCATATACTTGGGTAGTGGTTATCCATTGATTTCATAATCTTTATGTTTCCTCATGATTGAGATGGTTTACTTGATAACTTGGGTATATGTATGGGCATATACCTAAGTAGAAGTTATCTGTTGTGATCTTCCTTGTGGTTATCCTTGTTGGATTTAGTGAGACCTTAAGGGTCTCAGGGTCCCTATTGAGTATCGTTATACTCACCCCTGCATGGGCTATGCCCGTACCTCATTGTGTTGGTTGCAGACGATGGGTAGCGCAGACAGAGGCCTAGTGTTCGAGGATAGGACGGTACCCGGAGGTGGACCTCACGATGAGACAGTATTAGGTGGTGGAATTCACAATGAGACGACACTCGGAGGAGGTTGATGGGAGAGAGCGTTATGAAGGCTATCTGTACCTACCCTTCAGGTAGGATCCATGGTGGACAATCCAGGAGCTGTGCTATTTGTACCTACCCTTCAGGTAGGATCCATGGTGGATGATCCAGGAGCTACGCTATCTGTACCTACCCTTTTGGTAGGATCCTTGGTGGACGATCCAAGAGCTTCTTGTCACCTTCCGGTGGTTTTATCTTCTTCCTTGTACTTTACATTTGGGCTGGTATTTCCGGCCCCCCTTTACTTTCAGCACATCTTGTTTCAGTTTTAATTATCGTTTTACGTCCGCTTGTACTCTGTGGTGTTTGGTTTTATTTATATAAAGGAAATGTCTTCCTAGTTATTGGGATTTACGCCTTTGGTGCTAGTCGCCATCCCCTAACCAATGAAAGGAAGGCTTGTGGTGGTCATTGAACGGGCCCTAAGGATGGGTGATGACAAATTGGTATTAGAGGAGTTGGTTCTACCACAGAACTTATAAATTTGATATTCCCTTTCTGTGAAGAAATATTGTTAAGGGTACCGAGTGTGGTTTTCAGTTCAGGGAGTCCAGTGTTGGTACGGCGGTCGACGTATCCGTACACCAGGACCCTGACTAATGATTTCCGGGTTTGTGCACGAAACACTGATTGCGTCTATGTTTCCAAGAGTTTTAAAGTCAGATCAAACCATGCCAGCTCACCAGGTATAAATCTTTGACCGTGTTGCATCTGTTTAGGATGTCTCCAGGTAGACAGTTATTTGGAGTTCTGAGAGATTACTCGATGATGGCCCACCGAGCGGCGAGGCTTCGGTGCAGGGCCCTTTTTACTATTTTGGCACCCTCGGGTGGTGTACCAGCAGCACCACAACCATTAGGGATGTAGATGCCACCAACCTTACTAGCGAACTGTGCACATGGGTAGAATGCGTTGCATGAGTTCCAGCAGTAGTGGCCTCCAAGGTTATGAGGCGAGGCAGATTCCCAGATAGCAGAGGACTGGCTGGAGGCGATTGCTAGAGTTTTCCGCCCAGATGAAACATCAGTAGAGTGGATGGTGGACTTAGATACTAGTGTTTTATAGTGAATGACCATGAGGATGGTCCGCATAGCGATGAGGCTTCGGTATGTGGACCAATACCTGAGATAGTGCCTTCGGGTAGTGTGTCAGCTATACATCACTACATGTTGGTCTACAGTTACAACTGGCGGTACCGGTAGGTGACACATGTAGGCTTACTTCCTTACACGTGTTCCAACATCAGATTCCCTCAAGTTCTGAGGCAAACCTGACACATAGAAGGCTGAGGACTGGCTTGAGGAGGTGGCTGAGAGTTTCCTAGAGCTTATTAAGCTTCGGCAGGACGATGTTTCCGTAGCTAAGTATTCATTGAGGAGTACCGATCATTCTTGGTACTTGATGACTACGATATGATCAGTTCTTTAGAGATCGGACCTCTAAGAGTGGTGTGTTTAAGGATATCTGAGCCATCACTTTTTCCTCTATGCATTCCTACTCACGTTAGGCTGGTAGAGAGAACCTTGTTGTTGAATGTTCTTTGGCTGAACAAATATAGCTGGAGAATGTTAGAAGTTGGGAACTCAAGAAACTCGTGCCATTCTCGGTGACTTGGGCGTGTAAAATTTTTCAAGAAAAAGAAATGTTATGTACTGGTAAGTCTGTAGAGAAATAGATGTGGTGGCAGAGCTAGGAGAGTAGCATGAGGTGGTGTACATTTCAACATGTTTCAACCACCCGCCTTTGTTGTCCCAGCCAGGCTTATGGAGCTGGGTGGAAGGGCAAGAGAGTAGCTTCTTGAGGTCAAGGAGAGTGACCCAATGGCTCTAAGAATGATTCAAGGGGAATTCGGTGTCCACTACCAGCTGCCGTAGTAAAAAACATTGATACGAATCATTCCTTCCTTCCACGAATCTTGTCCAAGACCTAGAGTTTCCAGTAATCCATTGACTTGACCCTCACGTCTGGAGATACCTTGGGAGGAGACTCGATAATCACACTTATGCCGACAGTGTGATTTTACACACGAGGCGAGAGTTTCAGTTGGAATTTCATGGTGTCAGCGTCGAGGCCTTATGATGTTGCTTTGAGTTTGGATTGGATCCACAGTTCATACACAAATTTACTGTATTAGGGAAAAAGGTTGTTTTTATCTACAACATTTGGATGGGGTTTTCCTTGGCCGGTGAAAGGGAAATCCCAGACAACACAGGATGGAATCATGCATAAGAGGGTGCTTTTGATCACTCAGGAGATGGCCAAAATTACTTTTGTGCCAGAATTCTCCAGAGTTGCGGCACCACTTCCAGTAGAGCTTTCAGAAGCTTGGTTGACCGGTGCACCCAACCTATGGGTGTTGGTTACATAGTTCACTAAGACCCATTAGGGACCGGACCCGGCTGTGTCCTGATGTAGGAGTGGGCAGTGATCACCTATGGATCATGGTAGATGAGACTGCACAGAGCTTACAGGAAGCCTCTGGAGTTCAAGGATGAAGACCACCTCCTTATACGGGTCTCATCTCGAAAAGGTTTATGGAGATGTGGACAAGGCGGCAAGTAATATCTAAGGATCAATGGACCTTTTTAGGTCCTCAGCTGGGTAGGCGAGGTGGTTTACCAATTGAACCGTCTACTTCAGTTGCACCGGGTGCACAACGACTTCCACGTATCTCAACTGAGGAGATACATGCTTAACCCGACGCATGTCATCGACCATGGGGTACTGGACTTTGGCTATGGGGTGACTTTTGTGGGGTTCCAGTAGAGGTTGTGGATTGACAGGAGTGGATCCTACGAGGATGGTCGATTCCTTAGGTGCGCCTTCACTGGAATTATGGGAACCTCCAGGGGAGCACATGAGAGTGGAAGGCTCAAGTGCGTGCTCCGTACAGCTTTTGTATCCCTAGTTTTTGTTAAAGCTATACGAGGACGTAAATATCTGAGGTGGGATTAATGTAATGACTTTTAAAATTCAAGGGAAATTCCTTGTTAATTATCATTAGGATTTTACATGAACGTAGTTTCTCACAATGCCCGATTCCGAGGACCAGTGTGCCTGGAATCATTTTTTGATGTTTGGCTCGGGTACGTTTAGTGAACAAACGAGCGGGTTTTCCTAACTTTTGAACCGGTGCTCTGAATCGAAATTCGAGGGCACCGATGGAATCGTAGTGCCAGTAATTGCATTGGAAAACCTTTTTCGGAGTTGCGTTTTCTCAGGTGTGGTTTTCAAATTTTGGTGTTAAGTAAATGAATAAAATAAAATGGGGAAAACAATTTATTTTATTTTAAGTTGTTTAACCTAAGCTAAGTGGTTGAAGTGGGACCCACGATATCCAACTCCACTAGGTATGATATTTGTGGGGTGGGGCCCACATGAGCCCCACCATTTCAACTTCCATGAAATCCCCACCTTTAATTAGGTAACGCACCCACACCCCTATTTTAAAATGTAAGTCAACTCTTGCGTTTTAACTGAATAATAAACGCCTCATTAATTGGGAAGTTTAAACTCCTTACTTAATTCAATTAATTGATTGATCCAATTTTTGAATTTCAATCTTAAGGCTTGAGTAATAAAATAAGAGGTGGCTTATTTTATTATTTTTGGGTTGTTGTGTTGAGATTTTAGGTAGAAAAAGAGAAGTCTTGGAGTTCATTGTTCTTCACCAAAGAACGCGAAGAACGCACTGCCGCCGATGAGGAACGCCGACCTCCGACGACAGACGAAGGCAAAAGACGCCTTCCTTGGAGATCAAAAAATGAAAACGATCCACTTCTTTTGCGACGATCAATTTAGCGACGTCCCTTTCCGCGACAAACCTCGTTTGACGACAACGCTTGAGGTAAGGGGTTTGATTTTGGTTCATCAATCTTTCCTGACCGTCCAAAATCAGTTTTTTTAAGCTGCTTGATATCGGATTAACGGGAGGAGGTCGGACCACATGAACATGGTCGACCCTCTTCCCCTTTCGTTAATTTGTTTGTTGCGGCTCGATCAAAGGTGGCGCAGTGCAACAGCACTGTGCGGAAACAAGTTGGATCATCAACGAAGAAGCGCAGCGCCATTGTGTCACGCCGTGAAGGCCGAACGAAGCCGCGACACCGCCGCGCCGCACTGGAAAAACCACGAAGAGACACCGTTTGTTTAATTGGCGCGCGGATTGACGATCCATGGATGAACGGGCCATAGCGGCGATTTTAAGGCTTTGCTGTGAAGGGCAGGTCCTGGGAGGACTGCAGGTGAAGATGAAATTGAAAACAGACCATCGGAGCAACTACGGTGGTCCGCGGAAGGGCTTGCCGGTGGGCCACGCCCACACTGTCCGACCGCCAGGAGGCGGTGGGGCCCGACACGCCCCCATAAAGGGGCCGTCACGGCTAAAGCCACGGTGGTAGGTGGCTGGTCCCATGGCCGCGCGGGACCGAGGGAGACCGGGGCGGGGGGGCTTAACCCCCACACCCGCTGGCCACGCGGGCGCCGCGCCAGCACCGGGCCAGCCGGCTGCCCAGGCCGGGCCGGGCTGCGCCCTGTTGGGCCGGCCCCGGACCCGGGTCGGGTCGACCCGGTTCGGACCGACCCAAGGGGTCTCGGGCCGGGTTGTACCGGGCCCGAACCCCCTATTTTCAGACTGTTTTCAGTCATTTGCCCATAACTTGGGCTACAGACCCCCAATTGATGCAACGCCAGTTTCATAGAAATCCTTGGATCGAGACGGTAATTTCATTATATTACACTTATGGTTTTGGAGAACATTGGTTACGGCCAGGTTGGTTCGAACACGAAAGAAACCGGGCCCTCAGAGCAGAAACGCTTATATATTATGCTCCGGACGTCCGATTGACGTGCCGTCAACTTTGATGGATTCCTCTTGATGAGACAGAACTTTTGGATTACATCGCATAAGATTTGGATGAAGTTGGATTGTGGCCGGTTTGGACTATACCCGAAGTCCAACCGGGCCCCTCGAACGAAAATGCTAACAACTCTTAGGGGGGGCGTAACCCCCGCACCCGCTGGCCACGCGGGCGCCGCGCCAGTGCCGGGCCAGCCGATTGACCAGGTCGGGCTAGGCTACGCCCTGTTGGGCCAGCCCCAGACACGGGTTGGGTCGACCCGGTTCGGACCGACCCAGGGGGTCTCGGGCCGGGTCGGACCGGGCCCGAACCCCCTATTTTCAGACTGTTTTCAGTCATTTTCCCATAACATGGGCTACGGACCCCTGATCGATGCAAAACCAGTTTCGTAGAAATCCTTGGATTGATACGGTCGTTTCATTATATAACACTTAGGGTTTCGGAGAACATTGGGTACGGCCAGGTTGGTTCGAATACGAAAACAACCGGGCCCTCAGAGCGGAAACACTTATATCTTGTGCTCCAGATGTCCGATTGACAAGACATCAACTTTGTTGGATTCCTCTTGATGAGATAGAACTTTTGGGTTAATTCGCATGAGATTTGGATGCAGTTGGATAGTGGTCGGGTTGGACTATAACCGAAGTCCAACCGGGCCCCTTGAACGGAAAAGCTGACAACATTCAGACTGGACATCAATTTGACGAACCGTCAGTGGAGTGGGTGATCATGTTTACAAGAGGTCCCTATGAGTATAACCTATGAGAGTTCGGGGTATAGATGAGAAATGGATGGGTTGTTCTACACACAATATCAACTGGGCCCCTAGGATGAAACAGATAATAACTCACAGACCGGGCGTCCGATTGATGCGTCGTTTGTTGCGTTGAGACCCCTATGAGGAGGTGGTCCTTTGAAATACTTCTTCATGTGACTTTGTGATACTTGTAGTATCGACCAGTAGCACGTGGAGCAGACCTTCTCGGGGATGAGCATGTGGAGTACGGAGACCGTGTAGCCGGCTGAGACCTAACGACTACTTGACCGACTCGACTTGAAGTGAGTCAACTAGCCCAGTGGACGGAGCACTACATTGTTTGTGTGCAGACCCATGGCTGATGGATCACTACTGGGTTTAGGTGCAGACCTGTGGTACTCATCCATAGAGTACCTCTTCAGGCTATTAGGGGGAGTGCACTACTGTGTTTGGGTGGCATACCCCAACGGGAAGCACTACTGTGTTTGGGTGGTTGACCCGCAGTACTCGACAGGAGGAGTACCTCAACAGTCTTAGGTTAGTGACCAGTACCTCGGAGTCGTGACAGGACCATTGTACACTCCAGATACGGGGCTCTTCAGCAGTACAGTTTTGTTAATAAAAATACTATTTTGAGCTGAGTCTATGACCTTCTTTTACCTTATGATTGAGATCGGTCACTTGATTACATAGGTATATGTATGGGCATATAACTTGGTAGTGGTAATCTGTTGATTTCATAATCTTTGTGTTTCCTCATGATTGAGATGGGTTACTTGATAACTTGGGTATATTTATGGGCATATACCTAAGTAGAAGTTATCAATTGAGATCTTCCTTGTGGTTATCCTTGTTGGATTTAGTGAGTCCTTGAGGGTCTCAGGGTCCCTACTGAGTATCGTTATACTCACCCCTTCACAGGCTATGCCCGCACCTCGTTGTGTTGGTTGCAGATGACGTGCAGCGCAGACAGAGGCTGAGTGTTTGAGGACTGGACGGTACCCGGAGGTGGACCTCATGACGAGATAGTATCCAGTGGTGGAATTCATGATGAGATGACACTCGGAGGAGGTTTACGGGCGAGAGCGTTGTGAAGGCTATCTTTACCTACCCTTTAGGTAGGATATGTGGTGGACGATCCTGGAGCTGCGCTATCTGTACCTACCCTTCTGGTAGGATCTGTGGTGGAAGATCCAGGAGCTGTGCTATCTGTACCTACCCTTCAGGTTGGATCCTTGGTGGATGATCTAGGAGCTTCTTGTCACCTTCCGGCTGTTTTATCTTTTTCCTTGTACTTTATAATTGGGTTTGTATTTCCGGCCCCCATTTACATTCAGCACAGCTTGATTTTGATTTACTTAGTGTTTTACATCCGATTGTACTCTGTGGTGTTTTGTTACCTTTTATAAATGGAATTCCTTCCCAGTTATCTGTATTTACACTTTTGGAGCTAGTCGCCACCCCTGGACTATGGAATGCGGGCTTGGGGTAGTCATGGCATGAGCCCTGAGGATGGGTCGTGGCATTCTTTTAGAATAAAATTCATCCTTTAATCCTAATGTACTATCCCAAAATATTTTTCATACATTATTAATGTGACATTATAAAATTTTAATAACCTATAATTATCTCAATATCAAGAATTACATAAACCCTACAAATTATCAACAATATTAAAAATATTTCCACAAAATGTAAATAAATGTTTTACAGAAATGATACTTCATCATAAACCTAAGGATTATATATACCTCACGCATCTTCCAAAACTAAATAAAATTATACCAATGTATTTCTATAATATAAAAACTCAGAAAGGTTGGTCTAGGACTTGGTAATTATGATCTACCTTATAAATACCACAATATCATAACTCCTTATTTTATGTAACTTAATCATTCTACGTTATTTACAGTCCAATATCTATTATTTTCCATCCAATTCACTAATATATCCTCACGAAAAAAATATAAATATTTCCTATGATTCAAAATGATAAAAATATATGCTGCTATATAATCCATACCTATCATAAATAATTTTCAGTCTATTAATCTTAAATAATAATTTCATTAGTTTTTTTTAATCATTTATCTATACCATCTGTTTGATCCAGTTCTTGGTGTTTCTCCCTTGAAAATATATTTTCCTAGTTCCCATTATCTTCACATTTTAAATATTCAATTTATTCCTTAAGAATAATTTTATTCCACTATATGGAATCAAACAAATGATTCTTTTTTAATTATGGGATTATTTCCTTATTCCCACTATTACCACATAAAAAACATCTTCCCATTATTTTATGAAATTTTCTTTGGTGTTTCATCTCACATAGATGAAATATAGTTAATTGAATTTGTTTAAATTTTTATAAATATATTAAAAAACATAACGTAGTTACATTTTTCCCATATTTTATGCATCAGGATACCCATCTATGTTTTATGTCGTTAATCATAACTCATGATAGCTACTTATAAATGACTATAACACATTTCAATAAATCTCTCCATTATTTAGTTTCTCATTCATAAAACTTCTAAATTTGCTTCACATACATCATTAATTTGTTTCCTATTATATCCAAACATCTATTAAAATATCTAAAAAACTGTGTCATTATATGAATCATAATAAAACATCTTTTGATGAGTATAAACACTATGATATCCTAAAACATCTTATATTAAACTCTTTAAGTTTATCCAAAATAAGTACAATTCTCCAAAACATATTATATACTATGGTCATAGAGGACTACTTATATATTATCAAATCACGTCCTAACTTAAAAATATTTATAAACACTCCTTTAATACCAATTTTAAAGACTAAGACTTAATCATTACCAAATCTATTATCTTTAGAAAAGAGTCCACTTTTTTAATTCCCACTATTCTTTTAGGTTTATAGTTTTAGAGAAATATATCATAAATTTTACATAACAATCTAATCTATTAAAAAGTTGACACTTCCAATCTATAAACACATTTCCAACAAAGTGAACTTATAAAGTAATATATTAGTTCATATCATGAAAAATATTCATTACATTTGTCTTGACTTCTATTTTTTCAAAAATAATCTATAAACAAGGGTAAAAACATTTTAAGATGTGGGATAGGCAAAAAATTCTTACTATGGGACAAAAAAAGGAATAAATATTATAGTCCTATAAAAAATATGAAAACACAAGTAATGCTTTTTTTAGAACACACACCTTTTACCCAAAAAATTATATAATATTTTTATTAAGACAAAATATTTTTATCTCACATTTTGAAGTCAATAATTACCATGAATACACATAAGAAAGCATAGAAAGGTCATGTAGTTTTCTTGGGACATCATATATAAATAAACGTTACATAACCCTTACAAAAACCCAAATAATTCGAATAACCATAAGGATTAATTTTAATATAATTCTTTAGAGAACAGAATTTTTATCCAATAAATTAAAGTAAAATATACGTTCACCTATCGTATAAGATATGCCAGACTATACAACAAGCTTTAATGGTGATAAATCCATCATTAAAATTTTCCCTGAACTATATCCTAAATAAACCATTGAAAAGATATTTTAAACTCTTGTTCAAAACACATTCAAATATCAAAATATAGTTTTTTTCAAAAATCCAATTTTCAAAACTAAAACACCCCGAACAAAATGAATGTCTCTCTTTCATCAAATAATATAATAATGATTTTATAAGAATAAAAACAGAAAATAAATGTTACTGTGGTTGAATAAATTATTTTCACTATATTAATTAAAATATTAAATTCATTTTTTAATGAAATTAAAAATATTACATTAAAAGATTATATTTATATCCATTAAAATAATATAAAAAGAGATATAAAATATTCATTATAATAATTTTATGTTGATATAAAAATAATAAAAAAATATTAAAAAATATTGATGTTGAATAAAATGTGTAAAAAGAAAAACATTAAAATGGGGTTTTTAAATGAATCCCCCTTATGTAAATTACTAAAAATTGCCTTTCTTTAAAAAACAATATAATGAAGTGAAATATGGTCATAAATGTCCTCTACAAACCCTTGAAGTGTATATCATATTTTTTATTAATATGTTTATCAATAAATTGAAATGTATTAAAAATATATACAAAATAACACTTAAATACTTTAAAATGTGGTGTTTTAAGTAAAGTGCCTCTTACCTCACATCTAAATCATCACATATGTTATATATCTTCCTCTTCATTGGAAATCGTCCATTTTAATACACCTTAAGACATGTAAGGCTGGAATTATATCTAAACTAAGTCCTCTAGAATGATAGGATAAATATTAAGAAGGTATTTGGTAGGTCATCTAATAACAAAGTGTTTTTAGAGGTGTGAATATTTGCGAAGGAAATGTTCCCTTTTATAAGAGTGTGCAATGGCTGTTTTGTAATTTCATAAAATATTAAATGAATAAATATATATTTTAATATGTAAATGAACTAAAATTGATTATATTCAAATATATGATGAATATGATTCTAAATCCTCTCATTTAATAAACTTTTGACACCCCTGGATCATATTATTAACCTTTCCTTCTTATTTTAACCCATCGCCAATCATTTTCACAATTATAATGATATAAATGGGTTTCACATTTAAGGTGTTATTATAACTAATATAAATGACCATATGACCCATAAATTAACCATGGATGATTATATAAATCACATCCCATTTACTTTGTAGAATTAATGTTTTTTATAAATATTCAATCATTTAATAAAAAACTATTTATTTTAAAATATTATTAATGCCAATTTTATAATTATTAAATATCAATGACTTTAATGACATCAATAAAACAAATGGATTCAAATCCAAGGCATAAAAAATTATAATATATTTCATTTTAATCGTAAAAATCATTTAATATAAAATACATTCAAATCTGTCATTTGAAAAATCCAATATTTATTTTATTTTTTTATTAATCAAATAATTACAACAAAATCATTGTATAATATATTAAGGTAATTATTTATTCCCTAAAAATAAAATTTAAACCATCATGATAAAAATATCAATTATATTTAAAATTAAACTTTATTACATAATATATGCTATATTTATCCCAATATTAAATAATATTATCTTTATTGAAATAAAGAGAGTAAAAAAATTATTTATATTCGAATAAATATTATAAAGATTAAAATCTTGTAAAAATGTGGAAATAATTCCATATATTATAATTGTATATTATTATTGATAAATTATACTCATAAAATAAAATTAATTCATGTTTTAGGGTCATTTTGTAGACCTTGTCAGATTATATTCAACAATAATTGCCAGATTTACACTTTAGTGTGGTAAAAAAATATCTAAGGTCACTATTACTATTGAAAAAATAGACATGTTTTAAAAATATCGATATATTTATTGCAAGTATGGATTCTATTTTTTATTCAAATCCCAAAAGAGCCGATTTTTTAATAAATTTTAAACCATAAAAACATGATAACAAATAGTTTTTCTGAAAAATTCCCTTTTATGTTTAAATAATTATTAGACTAAATTATAGTGAAAATTCCATTGAAACCATGAATTTAATATTTTCAACAAAAAATATTCTAATATTATTTTAAATTTTTTTCAAAATACTATTTTAACTTTTAAATACATAAATTGAAAATATAATTTTCAATAATATCCTTATTTTTCAATATTCATGGAAAAATCAAACATTTATGAAAATTATCAAAAATTAACCATAATGTAATATTGAAATTATGATATCAAATAGAACGTTAGTTTTATTGAATTATTACTATAAAGGATTTAAAAATTCATAATAATATTATCTCACAATAAACAATAAAACCCAATTTAAAAAAATGTATTTTTGAAGAATAAAATGTCATTTCTAAATATTGTGTTATTATTTACTAAGAGTTTAACATTATATTATTATTGATTGTAAACATTTTATATATCTTAAAAATTCTATAATAATATTCATATCCTCAATCATAATAGTTAGTATATAAATGTTATATAATAATACATCACAGTTCATTTATGTTTGGTTTTTCACCTCATATATTTTATCAAAAATAACTTCGTTATTTTATAATATGAGGATATTAAATTATTCCATAGTGTAGTTGGAGATGTTTTCCTATTTGAGAATATATAATAAAATATTATGAGATATATTTTTATTTTTGTGGGGTGATGATATATTAGGTTATAAGGAATCATGAGTATAATCATGATTTATTTGAAATGATTAGGATATTATATCTCATCTTTTAATTAATTGAGGTTCCATGCTATATTATACTATTGAAAATAATTTTAGTGTAAACATAATGAAATTTATATCTCTATTATTTGAGTATGTGGGTTTTGATTTCCAAGATTTTAATATTCTAGTGGGTGTCTTAAATGAAGTACTATAATAAATCAAATATAAATTGAATCACAACATTTTGAAGGTGGTTCTATAAATTTGAAATTAAAATTTATGAAGGTTATAAAACATAAGGGTTTTTCATTCAGGTTTTAAATTATCATGATTTCATTTTAAGAGATTTAAATGGATGAAGATATATGATTAAATTCTATCCAAGCATATGAAAAGTGCTAGTAATCAAAATATCAAAATAATATACTAATTACTTCATTTATATCCTATATTAAAATAGATCAAGAGTTTTTATGGTTGATAGAATGTGTTTTCATTGTTTTCAATTGATAGTAGGGTAGGTGATATAATTTCTGTTGGATTAAATATCAATAGTTTATTTTTATTGGTATTCATAGTGTTTGATTTTAAATATAAAAAATTAATGACTCTTACATGCAACTTATATGTTCAAATTTTTTATTCCAAGAGAGATAGAGAGTCACTCTCTATAGAGTAGGGAGTAGTATTTTAAAAGAGTAATTTTCATAGTTTGGTTCTTTTTTATAGTCATAGATAGACTTTGTAAAGTAATCCAGAATTATATTTCCACATTATCATTGAATTATAGTGTTATGGGTTCCCAATCAAATTCAAGATTAATAGAGTTGTGGTAAAATATTTTTTTAATGATATTAAAGATCCTTCATTACTTTCTGAATATTTTTTATTCATTTATCAGGATGTATTGAAAATTATTACCTATTGTTTAATTCATAATTTCTATAAACAAATAGAAGATGAAATTTCACTATGAGTTATAATGTGTTAGTATAGATGAGAGGTGATGTGAGAAAGGATGATAAATGATGTCGTATTTGAGATGTGATAAGGAATGTTTTTAAAATTAAATGGTATATTACATGAATTGCATTGTCAATTTTAAATTTATTTACTTTTGATGATATCCTATATTTTTTAACATTCTAAAAGATATTTAAAATTAAGTAATATCATAAGTTAACAAATCTGGATAGAAATGATAATTATTGGATAAGTATAAGTGAGAAAGGTTACCCCTATGGTAATGATATAATTTTTTTCACATTAAATGAAATAAAAAGTAGTGTAATTAGGTTATTCCATGAGTTCTACATTTGAAAATAATAGTTAGGATAAATTATAAGTAAATACATAATATTAATTTTGTAAAATATTATAATATTTTATTTGAAAATATTTTATGTAACAAGTAGTTTTTTATTTTTATTGTAAATGGGATGTAATGAAATTTGTGAAGTAAATATTCATGACTAATTTATAACATTTGGTCGAATTTGACACATTCTAAATCATAACAAGAATAACTATAAGTATTCCAAAATGAGCTATAAATATTCATGTCATGCTATATTTTTTATTATTATTGTAACAATATCTGTTACCTCTTGAGAGAGAGGATGTTTTAAGGTAACGTATTTATGATTAATGATTAGGATATTACCACATTGTTAAAATCTTGTTGAATTTATATATTTGGACATTGTACATAAATATGATGATCAGTTATCTTATGTTTCTATTATTGTCTGTTTTGTATTGAAGTTGTTTACAAAAGTGATCTTAATTTGGTTTTATAAATATTCATTGACAATTGTTTAAAATAATGATATTTGGAATATTCTGGATTTAAAAATGTAGTTTAGTGTGAATGTAATGTTTATTTTTTGGTTTTGGTTTTCTGGTGCCTTCAAAATCATAGAATGGCTTTTAGAGTGACATAGTGAATACATATGGGATGAAAACCATTTTTTTCTATAAGTAAAAAATTATTCCTTTATTTCACCCATGAAGTTACTTTTTTTATTGATAAATTAGCTAAAAATGATGGATTGAATCAAGAATATGTTGGAATCCATAAAATATTTTTATCACACCATCTAATGGTTTGTCATGTATATAAATAATTGTACTTATTAATGGAATGATACATTTAAAGGTATTTTTTATGGTAGCATGCTTTCTATATTTAAAAACGTTATGTCTTGAATGATTTTTATTTCAAGGATATGTTATTTAACTTGGAGGTGTAGTCATCTGAATTTATATCTATAATAATTTTAATGTTTTTTTTGTGGAGGTGATAATTTCCACTATAGATTTTGGTAATTTTCAAGAAGGGGGGAAAATATAACATTTTTACATGTAACTAGACCTGAAATTTTATAGAATGTATTCATTGATCATGGACTGGAATGTTTACCATAGAATAGATGATTTTTCTTAAATTATTGGATTTATAATTTTTGTTTCATAGTTAAATAATTTTATAAATAAATAAAATTTATTCTAATAGTTTTATCAGTTTATTGGAGAAATATGTTGATATTTTCTAATACATTTCCCAAATTTTATTTTTTTTAAATCTATATAATTTCCCATCAAACCCTAGTCTTGACCTCATCCAATATTTGATGCTCTTTTTCATTAATAAAAAATTAATTGAACCTCATATTATTAATTACAATAGTAATTCATTGTCTCAACCTTGGGATATGTTTCAATGAATGTAATAATGGCATTCATACTCAGTTAATGTTCTTTGAACACCTCCATTTAAAATCATTATCATACCACTAATTATTTATTATTTAAAAATTTTAGAAATTTTTTTATTAATGTTTTGATAATTTGTAATGATTTATATTTAATTTTTTACAAACAATATTAAATTGAGAAGAGTATTATTTATATAAATGATACCACAAACTAGAAAATTGGTCTTCCATTACCAAAACCACAAATATATATGGTAGTTATTAAATTGAAATCCACAATCAATTATCCATTTCATGATGAATGGTGGTGGATTTGACATTGTTAGTTAACTGTGTGTGTTAATGATTTAATAGACCCCTATTTTTGTTGGTATGAAATGGAGAATAAAAACAACATTGGTTTGAGAACTCATCTTTAATAGTGGAGATCAATCCCAAATATGGATATAATCTTATTTGACCTATGAACATATAGTGTAAGAGATTGAAGGCAATCTAGTTCTAGTCACAACAAGAAGAACTAATGAAATCATGTGAAGCATGTAATAAGCCTTGTGGATGGAGAGTGGTAGAGGAAGATTGTTTGAGTGTGGGATGAAGGAAAAACCCAATCAAGTGAATGCATTTCATTGGACTTCATTTGATAAAGTGAGAAATGTTTAATGTTCTGACTGTTGCATCAATAAAATAAATTTTATAATATGTGGGAAATGGTTCATGATTAAGCTAATTGATTACAGTCATAGAATATTATCCAAATGAAAGTGGAAAAATTGACATTCCCAATCCCCAACCTATAAAATTATATATAGATATATACATATATACATATATATATACATGTATGTTTGTTTGTATGTGTGTATGTGTGTTATTATATATTTAAAATTATGGATGTATAAATTTCTTTATTTTTTTCTATTTTTATTTACTAATTTAAGTTATAAATATACTACATAGTTGGAGTGGTTTGGGGTTAATAATAAGTTTCAATATAAATACAGAAATTAACATTAATAATTATAATAATCAAAAACATTGTGGACTCAAATAAAAATATGTCCCTATGAAATTAAAATAGAAATGTGAAATGGTTTTAATGAATAATGATATAAGAATTTAAAATTATCATCGCATGTATTATAGAAATGGAAGTGGATAAAATCCCAAGAATGGGATTAATACTAAAAATATAAATTTTCACAATGAACATTATTTAAAAGGAAATCAACAACCTAATCACCATTTCTATAAAAATATGATATTATGAAGTCTTTTTACTCATATAATTTTAGGGAATAGGACTATTCCTTAAAAATATTCAATGGAACTAGAGGAATATGAAATTCAATTCAATTCACCATATCTGTTGCGTCATATTCAATCAAAATTTGATATCAACTGAGATTGATAGAATGAAAAATTACATTCATAATGGATAAAATATCGGAATCATCAGAAATTAAATCTACATGGGTTAGGTTATATAGAATTTATTGAATCTGTGATTATTATGAAATATTCCATGACCTCCAGCTGGACCTGGTGGCCCCTTGGTTGTACTAACAATATTAACACCAGAAAAATTTGACAAAGGGTAAACTCAAGAAAAATAATGAAAATACTAGTTATATATTAGTGTATCCAATAGACACCATTATTTTTAATAATAATTATAATAATATTGGATATTTAATTACTCATGGATATATATTAGAACTTTTTAACAAGCTGATAAACCATAATAATTCCAAGAGTAATATATCTATGACTGGTGAAAAAATTGTCTTTAACATTGAAAATATGAAATCATTTTCACAAAAATCAACAAAAAATATGTTGAAATGGACCATTTGGCATTAGTTTTGTTTAAAACTAAATCTAATTATTATTTTTTGGTTTTTTGAAAAATAGATGCCAAAAATAACTAGCAATGCAATTTTTTCGTATAGTTTTTAAAGAAAATATTGAAAAAAGTTAAACATATATTTCATACACCAATTTTAAAAAAATTGAACACAAATAATTAAAAATAATCTAACACGATATTTTTTAACATTTCGTAAGCTTCTATTGGACAGGTTGTGTAGCTAAAATGATGTTATATTTTAAAATTATTTGATGTCAAAAGTTGAACATCTCTATGATAGGTCTAAATGATGTCTAATAATTGAAGGTTTTATATTTTACACTATTACTCTTAATTAGCTTACTAACCAGTCAAATAAATACTTAAAAAATTATATAAAACATAATAAGTTTTTTTTTAAATTTTTATCATTGGTTTTTTTTTTAAAACAATAACTAAAAATATTTTTTATAAAATTATTATATTTTATTTTTTGTAAATAATGATTCCTAAAATAATTTGTTTTATTTTTTTGCATTGGTTTTTATAAAAGTTGATGCCAAAATGTATCCACAAATATATATAATTGGTATTTCAAATTTTTTACAAATCACACTTCACATTATTCAATACCGCCAAATATATAATACAATACCATTGAATGTATTTTCATTTACTAAATACAAATCCATTTTCTCTTTTGTTAGTCTTTTTTGACATGTTTAATTCAATCAAATTTTCAATTATTTTTAAATCAATGATTTAAACATGGTACGTGAACTAATAATTTAACTTCTTCATTTCTTTCCTTTATTGCTAAAAATATTGATAATATTCTTTGTAATGATGATTTATTCTTATAAAAAATTTATCAATATAAAATATACATATTGAGATTTACCAACTATGTTAAATAAGTCATTATCTATCAAAATTTTCATTTACGCATCATCTCTTCCATAAAACTAAGAGATACGATGATAAAAAATAACATTTTGACAGAAACTCCAAAAATAATTGAAATATTTTCTATTAATTATGTTTATTTTATTTTATTTAGTGTTTGTAATATTAATTTAGGTTTATCATATTACCTATTTTATGATTTGAATATATCAAAACATTGAGAAGTCCAACATTCGATATCCAGAACATATGATCTATAACCCCATTTTAGTTCAAGAACCCATTAGATCGATGTTTATGAAATAGTCTAAAACATAGATTGATATTTTTAATTTAACAGTGTAAGTATTATTAAAAAACGACACAAAAAATATTTTTGGATTTAAATTATTTGTGTTGTTTTTTTAAACAGATGCCAAAAATAATATCATCAACTTTTATCTCTTTGTTTTATTAAAAATAGATGAAAAAAATTATACCGATTGGTATTATTTTCGTTAGATTTGTTAAAAATTGATTCCCAAAAACAAATGTCAATATGTTTTTGCATCATTTAATAATAACTGACACCAAATGTCTTATTTTTTACATTGGTGACTTCAACATCTATTAAAAACTAACATTAAAATTAAAAAATCCATATTAAACACAAATTTCTTACTAGTTTAATAGGTGTATCTTTCCCTTCCAACATGATAAAATTTAGTTTTGACAATATAAAGTGAAGGTTAACTATAATCACAGAAAAGAGTAAATTAGAAATTAGCTTCCTAAGGTTCAGATATAACTTTAATGAGAAAAAAAATCAGAAATGTTTAAATCTAGGTGATATAGTTTAATATAGTCCAATAAATTCTACCAAATGTAGATAAAAATCAAAACCGAAAGGAAATTAGATAAGAAACCTTAGAACACAAATTATTGGATGAGAAATCATAAAAAATTTCACTACCAAAATTCCATATCTTATTATTTTTGGGGTTCTAGGAATGGATGATCATATAGATTAGCAACCTAAAGCACGATTGGGAAAATGAGCCTTTATGATTTCTTAACCATCTATAATGTAAGTCCCGAAAAAATAATTCAACAAAAAAATTAAAAGAAATAATTTTAATAATGGATCAATTATTATATATGTATGAAAATTTGGAAAAATAAAATGTTTCATGATAGAGTTATATTTCTATGAAAGATCAATTAATTTTGAATATTTCTAATAATTATTTAATAGTGATATTTTATAGTGAATATAGTTTTTGGTTAAATGTGTTTGTGAATTTGAAAAAATAATTATTTTGGGATTTATGGGGACCTAGCCTAGAAAGTTTCGAATGATATTTATAGAACTATTTTTTTCATGTATTTCAAGATTTAACACACTTTTTGTTGAATATATGACATTTTTGTTTACAAAAATATGAAATAGAAAATTGAGACAATGATTCCATCAAGATTTTTCCATTGATAATTTATGGGATGTGACTTGTGAGTAGATTCCACAATGTCGTAAAAATATAGGAATGATTATGAAGACACTTGAGGATAGATGACATAAAAAAAATAAAAAATTTAGTAATTGTTTTCATTAATAAAATAATGATTTCATATTTAATATATGTTATGAAATGTTATTAGAATGAGATGAGGTCAGATAATGACATTGAATCAAATTATATGGTTTTATTCATTATGATGAGCTATGTATGTATTATATAATTTTCCATGATGATATATTATAAAATTGATTAGGACCATATGAGAATTAATGTGCATACACTTTGATTCGAGGAACTCAATTCAGTGTTGAATATGATGATGACATACAGTTCAATATGTTCATGACTCAATTATTTGGATAGTGACTAAGTAATGATAGTGGTGGTGGTAATGAATGTGTTCTTATCTCATTTATTGATCAGAATGTTTTGATTGTTTAGGTGAATTATGACATCTTTGGGTTCCCTATAATGACCTTATTCTAATTGGACCCCTCTATTGTTGGTGTTGAATGTTATTTTTACCCAAAAATATAATAAAAATTTCTATAGGCTTTTTCCTTATTTCAAGGGTATAAATAAATCAAATAGGATGCATTTACCTATAAATGTCACTACATATGATAATATAATAATTTTAAAACCACATAAATTGGAACAATAATGAATCAATGATCAATTTTTATTAGAAGGAAATTGTAATTGAAATATTTTATACAACATAAATGAATTTAAATAATGATAAAAATACAAAAAATAAACCCAAAATCACTAATATAAAATATAAACTTAAGATGCCACATAAAACAATAATACATGAATGTTCTGTGAACATAATGAAAATGATATCTGGAGATGAACCAACTATAGTGAGATACTTTCAGTATGGGATCAAGTGAAATATTAAGTTTCTAGTCATCCTATTTAAATTGAAAGGGTTTTAGGAGGTGGTGGATTTTTCTCCCATTTTGTGTGGAACCTGAGGGACGCTTCATGTCAAGTATAGGTAGTTTCATCAGGATGATTAGGAAGTATGAATTTGAAGAGCATGAAGTGATGCAATGAAAACCTTTTCTAGTGCGGTGGAAAACATATTGGTCAGGGGAAAAGTTAGTTATATAGGATCTTTCTCTGGAGATTTTCCACCAGTGTGGTAGTCTCAAACACTATAATAAACCCTATACATGGCCACTTATGGAGTGATTATATTTTGGAAGGATAGGGAATCTATAGAAATTATGTAGGTCACAACAATAAAAGGTTAGTGATGGTGTAACTAGACATAATTAGGATGTATGTAGGGGATCTTCTCCACCTTATTTCTTTGGCATCTACAGTTCTTCAGGTGGAGGAAATAGAGGCAGAAGATGTGGTGATTCTAGGTAAAATTTCCCACATCAGCCGAGTGGTACTATTCTAGTTAGTCAGATGAAATCACATGGAAGAGGGGTAAAACAATTTCATGAATTGTACCCTATACTTGTGGATAGTGAAGATGGACCATCGACTATGAGACGTACTGTTCTAGAAGATTCTATATTAGCTAGTGACTTATTTGATACTACTTCCTCCCATTCCTTTATATGTGAAAAATGTGTTAATGATTTTACAAGGTGGTTGAGTTTGTGAGATGGACATTTAAAATAGATACACTTTTTGGATTATGGTATAGATATATCTCTTTGTGAAGATAGTTATATATAGATATTTGGGTGTATCATTTTTTGTGGAATCTCTATATTATTGACATGGTAAGGTTCGACCTAATTATGGTTATTGACTTTATAGTCACATACCGAGCCCACATTGATTGATACCACATGAGTGTGACTTTTACATCAAGACGTTTTTTTTGGAAGACTTCATTGGGCTGACACTTGATTGAGATGTTGAATTCCCTATTAAACTCATGTTAGGGGCTAAACCAGTTTCTATTCCACCATACATAATGGCACCAATAGAGATCTAAAATATCATGACTCAACTGGAGGAGTTCGAGTAAATGGGAATTATCATTCTATGTACATCACCATTGGTAATCCAGTGTTATTTTCAATGAAGGGTGATGAGACAATACATTTGTGTGTTGATTATCAGAAGATAAAATAGATTACTATGTGGAATCATTATCCTCTTGATTGTATCAAAGAACTATTTTTCCACTTGATTTGAAATTTTGTGTTTTTGATGATTGACTTGAGGTCAAGGTATCATCGAGAGAGAATTAGGAATTCGGATATACCAAGGACTACCTTCAAAAGTAGGTATTGCCTATATGAATTCATTGTTCTTTTGTTTTGGTTAACAAATTTCCCAGTAGTATTTATGGACTTGATGAACCTAATCATCCACCCATACCTGGTTCCTTTTGTTTTAGTGTCCGTTTATGACATCTTGTGGTTCTCCAAGACTCACAATAATCATTGCCAACATATTTACTTTGTCCACTGTACACTCAGAGAGAATTTCCTATATTTCAAGATATCTACGTGTCAGTTTTGGATTGATCACGTACACTTCTATGGGAAATTATCTTAGTGGAAGGTGTGTTAGTGGAACCAAAGAAGGTCCAGGCTGTAGTCTCTAGGTAACATCCTATGAAGATATTAAACATATGTAGCTTTTCAGGGATAGCTGGATATTAAAAACGATTAATTCTGAACTTTTTGCAATTAGAATCACCAGTTCAGGTGGGACATGAAGGGGACACCATCTGATTGTTTGGAAGAATGTAGGAATCCATCAAGTTGTTGAATATGTGCTTGACATCATCACTAATCTTGATCCTACTCGAACTGGGTGATGATTATATGGTGTATTCTGATGAATATGGGATCAGACATGGAGTTGTGTTGATATAAGGAGATCTCATTATGGCATATGGTTCTCAGCTGCAGAGGCCTCATGACCAAAACTACACTTTTAATGTCCTTGAGATGGAAGCAATAGTATATGTTTTGAAGTATTGGAAGCATTATCTTTCGGGGGACAAGTAAATGGTGTTTACTGATAACAATATATTAAGGTACATCTTCTCGCAGGAATAATTAAATCTATAGTAATAGAGGTGGGTGAATTATATTATATCATTTTATTTTGAAATAGCATATACACTCGAGAAAGGAATCTATGTGGCCAATTATTTAAGGCAAAAAACAATGGCTTAGGTAATTTATGAGTTTACTGTTGTGTGCACAAATATGGCCTTGGAAGCTAAGAAGCATGTTGTGGTTCCAGATAATCATCATCAAAAGACTCGCACATCGATTCCAGTAAATTATATGTTTATGAGATAGATTCTAGATAGGATGTTTGAGAATTAAAAATGTTTGACCGTGAGAGAAAGTATTGAATTATGGGATTCACCTTCATATTGGACCAAATATGAGGACTAGATCATCAATAACAAGAATCGAGTTGGGGTGCCCATGAGCATGTGATAGGAAGTAATACAAGAATTTTAGACCTCAAAGTTGGTTATACATCTTGGGGTGACCAAAATGTAATGTGACCTATGTTTATATATCAAGTGAATGGTCATGTAAAATAATATATTAGGGTTCGTGAAATGATGCTAAACTTTTCAGCAGGTGAATACAATGCATTAATGCCCTGGAGTTTTTTTGTAGCCATGGACTATTTCAAAATAGAAGTGGGATGACATGATAATGGATTTAGTGGTGGGTATCTAGATGATAATTAGGAATAATGACACTATTTGGGTTATTGTGGATCGACTAACAAATGTAACACATTTATTGCATATACGTTATACATTCTCAGTAGAGCAGTTGTGAGATTTGTATGTTTAAGAGATAGATCATCTATACAGGGTAACATGGTCTATAGTTTCTGATTTTGATCCGTAAATCACTTCACACTTTGGGAAATTCTAAGAGAAGGTGCTTGGAAAATAGTTATTATTGAGTTCAAATTCTCACCCAAGGATAGATGGGAAATTGGAGCATACTTATACTGAGACCATGTGTTCTTGACTTTAATGGGCCATTTTGAGAATCATATGTACTTAGTGGATTTTTAATATACTAATAGTTATTAGGAAACTATAAAAATGGACCCATATGATGCTTTTTATGGTACTCCATAAAAATCACCATTATGATGTATGGAGGCAGGCAATTCTGGGTTTCTGGGACCAAGCCTTATACAAGAGACATCAGAAAATGTGAAATTGATTCAAAAAAGTATTTTTATGGAATAGAGTAGGTCATAGTCATGTGATGAAAGATGAAGATAACCCATAGAGTTTATAAGGGGTTATAGTGTATTCCTTTAGGTGTCACCTAGGCTGGATCACCATAGGATATGGATGAATTGAATACTGGAGCCCAAGTTCATCAGCCCATTTGAGGATGTGGAGAGAATCATCTAGCATTATACTGATTGGATCTTCTGCAGAAATATTATTTTATGTAGGATTTTTTCCATGTATCAAAAAATTGGAAATATCACGAAAACCATTATCATGTGATCAATGTGGATGATGTTGATCTTGAGGTAGATGAATCCTATTAAGAGAATTTGATACGTGTGCTGGATCGCAGTGAGAAAGTTGTGAGGATGAAGACCACATGAATTGTTTTATTATTATAGCAACAAGGGATTGTGAAGGATGAAATATGAAAATGGTAATTGGATATGCAGCCATGAGGGCCCGATATTTTTGACTCAAACCATATGGAGGATTGGAAGTGAATCTTGCAGACAAGTTATTATAATGTGGGGAGATTGTAATATCTTGATATTTCTAGATTTATCACAAGCTTAATTCTAGGTGCTCTTGAGTTAAATTTCGAATATTTTTTTGGGTTATAACATTTGTTTTTTGGGTGAAATTAAAAAAAATGGATGAAAAGGGGGATGTGCACAGTTGACTCGTGGATAGAGAAAATAGTGTGCCCCTGTATAGAAAAGTGTGCACGATAATAAATTAATCTCAATATATTTAAATATAAATATTCATGAACCCCAAAATTGACCACAAATCAACCCCCATTAATCCTGAGGTCCCTACTAACTTTATTGGATCTATATGGATGGATTATAGGCCCTCCCAACCTCTGTTCCTCATAAATCAAATCCCAAATTGAAGATAGATTCTCTCTCAGAATGTGATTTATTCTGTCATTCTTCTGTTATCCATTCCAATTCATTTTTATGATATAATAAACTATATTAGATTGATCTATGTCAATTTGGTGAGATCTATATCTATGATTCAAGATCTATATCTAGTCTTTCGTGATCTTTATCTTCTTTAATTGTAATTTTGTTAATGCATGATTTTAGGGTATTGAAATTCAGTTCTACATCTATGTCATTGTGCCTCTCAACTTTTAGGGATTTCAATTGGGAGATTAGTCTTTCACAAATTTATGTTGGTGGTAGATTATTTTTTCTGATAGTTGTGATATTGATATTTTTATGCATGAATTCTTATTTCTAGAAATCATTATCTATTCAAACTAACTAGTTAGATATTTAGATGCGACCAATTGATTAATTGGGTTATTATTGAAAATTCATGATTTATTGCGGAGTTACTAATAGGATTCAGGGAAGTCCATTTTTGTGAAAAATTAGGGAGTTAGTCAGGGTATTAAGGGGAATTTGAATATGATAAATAATGGGAGAATTAATTATGATATTTAGGGAATTTTTATTGAGATAATGGCCAATTTAATTGTTGGATAAATCGTTGAAATAAATGACTAGTTTCAAAATTACTTATTAGACTAAGGAGGAGCCTATATTGATAGTTAATTGCGAAAATTAATTATGAGGTTTATGGGATTCCCTGCAGATAATTAAGGTGTGAACTAATTATGATATTTTAGGATATGTGATTTAGATCTTTAATCAAGGTATTAAATAAGATATATATTAACAATTAGTTTGAGATAATTAATTGATGAATTAATTATGGAATATAAAGATATATGATTAGAGATAATTTATTGAAGATTAATTATGTGATATTGATTTTGTGAGTTGAGATAATTAGTGGGAGATTAGTTATGGAAATATTGATGTTGTGAGTATGATTAATTAACTAATGAGGTAATTAATTGTGGTTAAGATACGATTAATATTGTGATATTTATTATTGTGTTTTGTTAAAGAGTAAATGCTAACATGATAATTTAACCAAGTATTATGAATAGTTACATGTTCATTTTATTGTGTTTTGATTAATGTTAAATACTAACATGTTGTTACAGCTATCTATTACGAATGGTAAAATGATCATTCAAATATGAATTATTAAATTGTGAATAGTAACTTTGTCATTCAATTATGAATTATTAAATTGTGAATGGTAACATAGAAATTCAGAACGGTACTTAATAATGGTAACATGGATATTCAATAATGATACCACCTTGGGATAGAATGGAAACAGGCATGGGCTGAAGCAGGTAGTGAGGTTCGGGATTTCACCAGAACACAAGGGTTTATGTGATTTAATATATAATATCATATAATGTGATAAAATGGTAATTTCTGGATTATATATATTTATTATATAATTTTATACACTATAATTGAATGAAATTATTTTAGAAATTGTGGGAGGTGGCCTACGGAGTTGTACTCACAGTGTACTCCAGCTGCATGATAAGTACCTGAATAGACATTATTATTGTGTGAAAGGTAAAGGGAAATGTCCCTGCGTAAGATGTATAATTTTTGGATGGAGCTTGGTTTTGGTGAACAACCATGGTTCAGGACCATTTTGGGAGTCATTAGGGTTTTTATTTTTATATTTTTGTTTCGGCACTTGACACTTACATTAGCTTGTCTTGAATCTATTTTTGTGGGATATTTTTTAACCGCCATTAATTATCTTGAAATATTAGTATTTCTTCTGGTTAATTATGCTACCACTATATTTTGTTATTTCTTCTAGATTTTAATATGATAAAAAAGAGGGCATAGTATTCTCATGATTGACTTATAAAACCCCAACTTCTAGTTGGAATCATATGGAATTCAAGGAGGCACACTTTAGATCATGGGATCGACCGGATCAGGCACCATTCTGTGGCCCACTGGTTGGGACGTTATAATAGATGACATAAACACATATTTACAACATCTGATAAAAATAATTAGTGAGGTATTCAAGACCTTATCTCACCCTTACACTATTAGTATCAATTTCTAATTCGTCTTACCCTACAAAAAGTTCTCTATTTATAATAATTTTATATATCTAAAAATTGGTGACTCTCACCACATATAAAAGGGACCTCTCACTAAAATTAAAGACCAATAGAAAAATTTTGATATCTCAAAAAAATTATATTATATTATATAAAAATATATATTAATTTTACTTAAGACTATGGTAATAATATAGTTTCTAATGACCTGTATTACAAGGGAGGCTTCCAAGGGAAATCTCATGTCCATAAAGGGAGTACTTCTTCCCATAAATATTTTTTCAATTCATTTGTACTTCCGAAAATATAACATTATAATTATTATATAATGAAATAATTATTGACTTTATAATTATTTTTATCAATATAATGGAAAACAATTAACCGCCTTTCCCCAATTCTGTTAAGAAAAACGACACTGTCATTTATGTGTTGTTTGACAACCACCTCTAAGATGCGACAACATTCTTTTTTCTCCACCTCATATCATCACTAATTAAAATAATAGAATTTAATAATAAATACTAAATATTAAATATAATTTTTATTATGATGAAAAAAATTGTAATCCACCTTTTTCACATTATTTGAAAATGAAAATGTTAAACATTTTTTATATGGGCTACCACCCACACTAAGTAAATTCTCTCATTTTAAATATAATGTTTTTATTATTCAGTATAAATATATACATAATTATTCAATACATTACAAATATCAAAATAATATCTTTATAAATCCATAATAATGATATTATACCAAAATAGACCACATTTATATTACTAGTCATCCATTAATTATGGTATGTCATTGTTTAGGAGGCTCTAGCCACCCACAAGAACATTTATATAAAATAGAATCATGGTAGACCCTGAAAATGTACTTACTGGTAATATAATATATAAATAATTGTTAAATAATCTGGTTTTTTATGGAGTTGTAAGGTGATTTTTTATCTCAGTATTTATGTACTATATGAAAAACACCTTTTACGATTCACTATTTGAGACAGGCCCATCGCTTGTGAAAATAGTCCCTCGGTAAAATTTCCTTATCGTTAATACATTTGGCTCATGTTTCTCACCAAAAATTACGAACCGTATTTGAAATGATAATATATCCCCTATCATAGATACCTTATTTCATTATTGTTATTTGTAATGGGAGTAAATTCTCCTCACAAGAAAAAATTATAAAGACGAGTACTAGGGATGAGAGTCATATTAAATAATTTCGGCCATTATGTTAATTTTCAATTGGAATTATCTTTTAGAGCAGATAAACAATTGGAAGAATGGTATTTGTGATCGGACCTATCACAATTACCCTTTTTTATTTCCATTGTATTTAATAATGGTAGAATCTATTTTTAATGGGGAGACATCATGTATTATCTATACTATATATATGCCAACCCATCACCGAATGCTTTTCATTCGATTTTATTATGAACTCCCCAACACTCCTCTCCTTTTATATTCTTCTGCATACAATTTTGGATGTTTTAAATTTTTCTATCAAGCAACTTTCTGTGTTTGCATCCACTAAAAGATTCAGTTTTAAGGTATTTATTTAATGATTAAAAATTTTACATTATTCCACATTATATTATTAATTACTAAAGATAAATACAAAAAAAATATTTAATGATATTTATTTAGAAATAGATAATTTTTTGTGTTAATTTTTCTAAGTAACTATAATTATTTTTAATTACATGTATTTAGTTTAAATTATTAATAATTATTTTTAATAATAATGATTTAAAAGAAATTAATTTTAATTTGTATATGTTAGTAATAATTAGTCATACCCATTAATAATCATTAAAAATTATATAATATTAAGTTGTAATTAGTAATAATTAGTGGTCATTAGTACCCACTAGTGGTAATTAGTAATAATTAGTTGTAATTACAAACAAATAATGATAATTAGTAAGAATTAGTGGAAAATAGTATTATTTAGTGGTAATTATTATTAATTATTGGTAATTCATAAACATTAATATTAATTACTAGTAATTAGAAAACAATAGTAATAATTTGTTGTAATTTATAAAATATACTAATAATTAGTGGTTATTAGTAATAATTTTTTGTAATTAGTAATAATTTTTTAAAAAATAATAATAGATTTTATAATTTAGTAATAACTTATTATAAAGTAATAAAAATTCACAATATTTAGTATTAATTAGTGTTAAGTATTTTTAATTATTGGTAATTTTTAGAAATTAGTTCTAATTTGTAATAATTAAGGGAAATTTGTAATAATTAGTCTTTATTATTGGATGTTACTAATAATTAGATGTAATTATTAATAATTAATGGTAACAAGTAATAATTATCAGTTAATCATAATAAGTATTAGTAATTAGTAACAATTAATGGTAATTAGTTATAATAAGCCTTAAATTAGTAATAAATAGCAACACATTAGAAAGAGAAATTTCTAAAAAAATATAAAAATCTAAATTTATAAAAAAAGTAAACATTTAGAATTTTTATAAATTAATGAAATAATTTTACCATAGAATAATTCATTATGAATCAGTATGATATTATATAAATTATTTTAAATTATTAGAAAATCTAAAATAGTGTAGTTCATCATTTTCAAGGTCATGATTAATGAAAAATATTGACGTAGTTCACACCAATTTGAAATTTTTCATGGCCTAAAGATAAAAAATTCTATGATTTACACCCTTTATTAATTTATAATATATTTTATTCATTTATAATAAATTATAATCATAATTAACTGTAATTAATAATAAATTATATTAATTACAACAAATTAGTGCTAATTTACAAAAAAAAATTAGTGGTAAATTATAATTTTTGGAAAATGGTACTAATTTGGTGGTAATTAGAAATAATTAGGGGTAATTTGAGTTAATTAGTGTAAATTAGTGGTTTAGAGTAATTATTATTAAGGATTTATGTAATTAAAAAATAGAATATTGGAGTACAAATTAATTTAAAATACAAGATATTGTGTAAAAATTTCAAAAATAATAAACAATCGAAAAAATTTAATTAAATTAGTTTAAATTATTAAAATATTATATTAATTAAGAGAAATTATGTTAAATTTTTAAAATTTGGTAAAAACATTATAATAAATGAATATAAAGTAGTATAAATTAATAAAATTTGTTAAATAATTATTAAAATTAGTATAAATTAATAAACTATGATAAATTTTTATAAATTAGTATGAACATTTAAAAAATTTATTTTAACATATTATAAATTAATATAGATCAGTATAAAATATCTAAAAGAAGTACTGAAGTAGTATAAATTATCTGAAATTCTAGAAAAAATTATAAATTTATATAATTAAAAATAAATTATTATAAATAAATAAAAAATAATAGAATGAGTAAAAAACATAAAAAATCATAAATTACTATTAATTAAAATAAAATATTATAAATTTCATGAAATGTTAAAATTAAATATTTCGTTAATTTTCATGTCATGAGGAATGAAAAATTAGTACGTTCCTGGTTGACTTAATGTTCACATTTCTTAGGAGAGTGTTGATGAATTTATATCATTGTAATTATAAGTAATTAATTATAATTATTAAAAATATGAACTAATTACTAATAATCAGTGGCAGATAGGTATAATTTTAAATACGTACAAGTAAATAATAATTTTTTTATTTTTTTACTATTGTATGGGTCTCCATTTTCTTTTATCATATTTAGAAAAAAATAATTTAGTTTATATCATTAATAGAAATATGGAACCAGGAAGCCAACAACAATCTATATTGCACGATCAAAACATGTAAATCATTTTAGGAATCAAAATGGTTTAGGTATAAATATTGTATATATTAAGGGTGTTGATGCTTTTTTATCATTTTCATCATCTAAAATGGATTTTGTTTTTATTGGGAAAATAAAGTATTAAAGTAAGAAATGTGATACTAAAAGGTTTGATACATTTGATAAATTTGGGGGTCATCTATTTCAAAAATAATAAAAATATTATATATTTTTGTATCAGAATGGTGAAGACTATTCTGGAAAAGATACGTCTAATTTTGTTCCATATTCATAATAGTTTCAAAATTTCTAACGTGATGCATTTTATCCATCCTTTCAATAAACATATCCTCAATATGATATTGATTTAACATCATAGTTAGAGCTATCTAATTTTTATGAGTTATTGACGTTTGCTGAGGATGCCCCATATATTTGTTGTAAGATAAGGAATTATGATGTGGTTATTAAATATATGGATATTAAATAATATAATGGAATGTCATATAGATATTTTGATATGATATTCTCTTTTGTTAAAGAAATATTACATGATGGAAATGTGTTTCCAATAAATTTATATGAGAGCAATAGGAAGCTTTATAATTTGGGTCATGGTAATATGAAAATTCAGGCATGTTCAAATAATTTCATCTTATATTCAGGTGAAAATGAGTCACTATTTAGTTTTCATACATGTGGAAAATCTGGGTAAAAATATTCTCAAATAAAAAAGTATGTAATGCTTTTTTTAAAATAGTTGAGGTATCTCCCAGACACTCTAGGATTGCTGCATTTATTTTTGTCTCAGAACATATCAGCATTGGTGTCTAGAATGAAACAAATATTACAATATTCAATAGATTAAATCATCCTTATGACAGTGATTCATATAAATTTTCTTGACATATTACATCTCTTTTTTTCTTTAGAATCCCTAAAAATTTGATTGGGACTTTCTATTAATGATTTCTATCCATTTTTTTCTTACATATTCAACAATCTTATTGTCTGATCTTTATAACTCCGAATAATTTACCTACAAGGATATTGATTAAAGATCCTATTTTTTTGACCTTATTAATTATTAGAAGTCCAAAAAAATATTTCTGTTTATTATAATCCATTTATTAATATGTATAATTCATTATGGATTAATGAAGTCAGTAATATGATGTTATTGTGAAACAAAATTTTATAATGAACGATGTATTAATATTGAAAATTAGTGACCTAACAACATATGGAATGTTATCTAGTTATATTACACATTTTCCAGAATCAGTTTCATACTATATGAGTGAAAGTATAGAATTTATGCTCATTAATGGAAGAAATCCAAATTTTTTCTGTTTTTATCGAATATTTCTTCCTATTGATTGTTCTTTTTGGAAGAAGAAATATCATCTCAGAAAAGTTACAATTGAAAGATATGGACCTCTAATAAATATCTAAGGTATTTAGTTAAAATGTATTGAATATTAAATAACACCCATTAATTAATGAATGACTATAAACTAAAAAAATAGATGCTTTTGGGAAAGAAAATTTTTAGATAAAAAGCATCATTTTGGGATCTAGGAAATGGGTATGATTTTTTGGTCTGTCATAAGTTTAATGTCATGCATATCGAGAAGAAATACATTGATAATATATTTTATGTAGTGTTATACACATCAGTTAGGACCAATGATAATCTAAATAAATGGTTAAATCTTTCCCAAATTTAAAGTTAACCAGAACTTGTACTGTTCAAAAATGACAGATCACATAAGTTAATATGTAAAAAAATCAGTTTATATGGTATCCAAAGAAAAAATTTTATTATATTGTCATTGGTTTAATAATTTTAGGATTATAGTTTCTTATTTTTCAAAATTTTAACATGTCTCTAAAATGAAAATTTTACATGATTTTGAAGGAATGAAATTCTTGTTATAATAGAAATTAATCTACCAAATTGACATGATGATTTTTTAAATAAATAATTTAGGAAGAACTAATAGAAATATCATTTTTTTCATATACATTTTTCTAGAACCAACTAACTACTATGAACTATGTTGACTTTAAGAAGATATTATTTTTAATTTATATAAATTGGATAAAATTGGCCAGATTTCATTAATCTAATGGAATATTTGATATTAAAATAGAGATATGAAGAAAAGTTTAAAGGGTTAACATAATATCAATATATGAGAGAATATGATAAAAAAATGGTAAAAGTAATGAAAATAGTATGTTACACAGCATTAGTGGAAGGATCAATTGTAGAAGCTTATTTACAGGAAGAAATTTATTTTTCCTAACCTAATTATTTTAAATATGAATATCCCTAAAAACATAAATGAATTGGTTTTAAAGATATAACATATGATAATAAAATGATAATAAATTATTAGTTTTCAATCATCCTAAACTTGCCTTTGGTGGAGTTCATAAATGATGGCTCTTAGATGATGAACATCACATTGCTCAAACACATGATATGATCAACTTTGAAGAAATGATTATATTTATACAGTGAGTGATACTATCAATTATTGAGTAATATTAATTAATAATTTAATATTATTTTATTTATATATTATAAGATAATCATATAAAGATATAGCTTCTAAAAATTCTATAAGATGTTCATGCAAGAATTTGATAAATGTTTTTTCCTACTTGTTTCAAAATCTTGTAAAGTAATTTTTTTGTGGATTAACATATAAATTATATTTAATAATTTTTATATTGATATTTTTTAAAAAAAATCCATGAATATGATGAAATTTATAAGTTATTTTAGATAATTATTAACCCACTTTCACACACATATTTTTTTTGTCATTTCACTGGGTTCATTTTTGTGTCTCGGTCTTTCACTCATGTTCTATGAATGACCAGATTAAACTTTGAGCTATTTATTTCATCTATTCTAATTTTTGTACATATCCATTTTATCAATTTGATTTATGATTAAAAGAGATTTTTTTGGTCAACAACAGGTGGCATATGGTTGGCGCACAGTTTGGAAAACAGTTCACCCTTTCCCAAGTAAACGTGTGGCCAACTTTTCTTTTTGGACAGTGGCTAGCCACATAGTTAGCACAATATTTATAATCCTTCTGGGCTAACCATGTGGCCCATTCCTCTCAGATAGATAGGGTCCCATGGATTCAATATGGTTTGGAAAACGGTGCTGGAAAACCCTGTGCAATGTTGAATTCATTAAATTTTTTGAAATTCCGTTCATTCCTCCCAGAATTTAACCTTAATTAACCTCCCATAATCCCCACCCTAGATTTTAATCTAAAAAATAATCCCCCAAACTTTATTAGGACCCATGGGTATCATTACTTTGGTGGTTTTGACCCTCATTCTTCAACGGATCTTCTAGTTAGTGGTTTCTCTCTTGATTCATTCCTCTTTCTGTGGTTTCTACCATTTATTTCTTTAGTTCCCAATTTCTAGCTGGTTGTATGTCCAAGAGACGTTTTTTCATATACTATTGGGTGATGTCTTGTTAATGGTTGTATACTATTTCATTTATAGTGTCTTGTGGTGATGCGATTTTTTTTAAAACAAGTTTCCAGAAGTTTCACATCTTAAGGTTTATGATTCCATATTTTAGAAGTATTAGTTGTTTTTAATATGCTTCCTTGAGTATCTTATCATGTTTTATATTTTAACTATGAGGGGTGAAATTTATTTTTATGTGTTTTTTCAGGAGTATGTGAGGTAGTTAGAATTTCTAAAGGAAATCGTTTTGTTATTTGTATGTTTCATTTTTATTTCTCATAAATGGGTTTTATGCCATTGTGGAAGGAGATAAATGATATTTCAATGGTATATAATGGTTTGAATGAGTTTTCTAACAAAAAATGTGAATGTTTAAATAATTGTTTTTCCTTTTTTGGAGCTCTTAACATAAATTTTGAATTATTTAAATGATGGGAATATTTTTTTCAAAATGATCAATGTATATGTGTGGATTTTAAGGGGTCTTAGCCCCTATAATGGGTTGATTAATGGTGTTTTTTTCTTAAGTTTTAACAATTGGGGATTTATGAATTGTGTAAGCAGTGAAAAAATTATTTGAATGTCATTTTGGTCTGTTTAAAAAGGAATGTGTTGTGGTTTATTGAAAATGATGATTTTTTTTCAACATGTGAAATAAGGGGTTGAAAACAGGGGAATCTAGTGTATCAATGTGGGGCGACAAGATCTATTCTTCCTATGATACAAATGTGTCTTTTCCCAATTTCTACTACTGGATTGAAACTAGTTGATATGAAAGTGGCATGTCTGAGTTTTAAATCAGTGCATTGACTATAACAACAATAACTAAATTAAAATGATGATTGGAAACTACATATACATTAGGGATCCCCCTTATAGTGGCCCTTGCATTATTAATATAATGTTTCTGGTTTCTATAACATATTTCAATGAGTTATGAGGTTCTTTTGAATCACTAGAGATATATTACCTCTATGTATTTACGAATGGTAATATTTTGTGACATAAGGCTTATTTGACGTGGTTCCATCCTTCAAGATATGGTTTACAGTGAGTGTATTTAATTTTAAATAAATTTTAACTTATTAAAGTATTCCTTTTGAAATTTTACCTTTAAAAGTTTCTTGTTGAAAATATTTCCTTGAATAAATGGCTTTCCTTGAATGTTTTCCAATTAAAAATGTTTTTCCATAAAACTGTTTTCATGAAAATGTACAAAAGGATTTTATATAACGGGTGCATGTTAATTTGTCTTATGATGTTATATAATAGAATACTTTTCATTTGGATGTCATTATACTTTTATTTGGCTCACACCCAACATAAACATTTGGCTGTATGTAGATATTGCTTTGTATGTCCCATGTAAACGTAATATGTGTTGTGATGATGATGATGGATTAGGTTTCTAGTGTTCATAATCGCTGGGTTTTGTGGTGATGGATTAATGGTTATTTCCATCATATTTCATGGATTTTTAGGGATATTTTATAGTTTCCCTTTCATTGTAGTATTTCTATTTTTGTATCATGTTATAAAACATGAATAGGAAAAAAAACATTGTTCCACATTTGGTTATAGAGTCAATTGTGGATCGTTGCTCAATTATTTGTTGATTATAATTATAAAGATGGGTAAAATCATTCCCATGGTATAATGATGATACCTACGTACTAGTTTCCAGCTTGTGGAGATTGGGAATACACTTCAGGGCATTCCATAGACCGTGTCAGGTGTCGAGTTATATGGAACTCCAGATTGGGTAGTGACTAAATGGCATCAGATCCAGGTTACATTCTGTTTGGGTCAGATTATTTGGGAAAGAAACTAGATAGACTCGAGATAGGACTCTCAGGGCATGAGGTTGGGGTTTTGAGTTGGGTTCCTGGTAGGAACACCTCGTGATGGGACTTGAGTTTCTATGGGATGTTGGGTTTTGTTTATATCCTTCAATTTTCTCATTATTAGGTATTTTGGAAATGAAAATTGAGTTGGTTTAATGCTAAAATTTATCTTACGAGACATGGAAATCCATGTGGAGTCGAGGACATGGTTCTAGGATACTCTTGGTGATGGTGGTGTAATTGGAGTATGGCCGCCATCCATATGTCCAAGTCACCCATCAATACTAGTTTCCCCTTGAGAATTATTTTTAATTTTTCCTAATTATGGAATTTTTTTAGAATCCATTTTTTGGAAATAATGAAAACTGGATTTAAATGTGGAATAATTTTTGGTTATGTAAATATGTGAATAGAGTTAAAAAAATTAAGAAAGCTCTGGAAAGTTAATTTTTATGTAATTTCATTTATTTAAAAGAAGAATTATTTAAATAAGATTTGGTTTTTATGGTCGACATACGAGGTATGTTTAAATGGTTTTTTTATTAAAAATGAATTTATTTTGAGAATGGTTTTGGAAAAATATTTTAGATATGAAGGGATAGTTTTTCTTCAATTTTTTATTTATGAAATGACATTTTTGATATTGATGAAAATGATTTGAAATTGGATGAATTTTATATTAGAATGAAATCCATGGAAACATGTTTTTAGAAACATTAAAATGGTTTGATTCATGTATTTTTAATCTATCTTTAACATTGTGGTTGATTAGCATTCACAAGTATTGTGGGTTTTTAATTTAGAGGATATTTGTTTGGACCTATGATATTTCCAAGAGAGACCACATGCACCGTTATATATAGAATGTGGGATGGTAAATGGAATGAGAGAATGAGTGCCCAGACTGACACCAGATGATGGGTTCATATTATAGAACGAGAATATGAATGTTTTAGTCTCTATTAAAAACATTTGGTGATAGTTCAACCCACAAATATTTTTTTCAATAGTTATTTTGAAATATGATGTAATGTTTTCAAATGAACTAGTTTTGTGGTGTGTCTACATGTATTTTGGGAACGTTACTTCCCAAAAATCATGAGTTTGAGAATTATTTATGTTTGATTTTTGTTTTATGTCTATGTTCTTATTGGTGAGTAGGTTTTGAAACATTAGTTATTGGAATGTCTCGAAATATTTTCAAAAATCCTTAAGATTGTACCTTTGTGTCTTTAGTGTTTTTCTGGAATAGTTTTGGTCGATTCATTAGTTTTTTTTGGATTCTTCATTTTTTTGTTGGATAGTATACACCAACATAATATTTTATGGAAATTATATGTATGGACCACTGGTGTTTTTCCATATGCAGGCCCTCATGTAGATGGGTCTATAGACTTTCTTCTTGGGTTTTAGATATTGAAAATTCATATCTTTTATGGTGAATAATGCTTCTCAAGGAGGAAGTGTGGAATAAGAATATATGAAGAAACTTCATTCTGTATTAGTTTCCCATTATTTCAAATACGATGTCTGTATATTTGTTCTTGATGTTTTTAAAGTTTTATTTGAACTCATTTTATAGTGGTGACGCATGCAGTTCATATTGAAGTTCTGTGAATCAAAAGTGTTGGTGGCTACTGAGTTTCCTCTAGTCTTGGGAATTTTCGGAGGGAGTGAAATTAAATAGATGGGTAATTAGCCTAATTTTATTAGTATTGGTTTCAATTATAAAAATACATCTCGATTTTTCATCATCTCAATTGATTATAACGGTTTTATATTGTGGTTTTTAATGTTGTGTGTTTTCCATAAAAAACAAAATTAGATGTTGTGGAGTGAATGTGTACCATGAATATACATTCTGATGAAGTAACTTGTTTAGTAGAAGTGATTTTAATAGTGTGTTGTGTTCTATATGTTCATCCTTGATTGTTTTTTATAGATTTTGGGACTAAAAGGAGTTCCATCTAATATCATTAGCTCCTGACTGTGAGGTAGGCGATGATATGAACATCATAGCTCTTGCTATAGGCCCAGAGTGAAGCTATATCATATAAAAGAATTGTGGGTTGCGGTGTAAGGTATATTACTGTAGCCTGGCCTCTAGTTGTATGGGGATAGTGTCACGACCCGTCCTCAGGGCCCGTTCCGTGACTACCCCAAGCCCGCCTTCCATAGGCCAGGGGCTGGCGACTAGCACCAAAGGCGTAAATCCCGATAACTGGGAAGGAATTGCCTTTATAAAAGTAAACAAAACACCACAAAGTACAACAGAAATGATGAAAAGTAAATGGGCCAGAATACAAACCCAAAAGAATGTACAACTACAACTGAACAAGGTACAACAGCAAAAAGACAAATAGCTGGAAGAAGGAAGCAGCTCCTGGGTCGTCCTCCTTGAATCCTACCTGAAGGGTAGGTACAAATAGCGCAACTCCTGGTCGTCCACCACGGATCCTACCTGAAGGGTAGGTATAGATAGCCTCCTCCACGCTCTCATCCATCAACCTCCTATTTGTGTCATCTCGTCGTGTAGTCCACCTCCGGGTACTGACTCGTCGTGTATTCCACCTCCGGGTACTGACTCGTCGTGTAGTCCACCTCTGGGTACCGAACAGTCCTCGAACACTCGGCCTCCGTTAGCACAGCCCGTCGTCTGCAACCAACACAACGAGGTGCAGGCATATCCCGTGCATGGGATAGTATAACGATACACAGTAGGGACCCCGAGACCCTCAAGGTCTCACTAAATCCAACAAGGATAGCAACAAAGAAGATCTCAATAGATAACCTCTACTTAGGTATATGCCCATACATATACCTAAGTTATCAAGTAACCCATCTCAATCATGATAAACACAAGGATTATGAAATCAACGGATAACCACTACCCAGGTATATGCCCATATATATACCTAAGTTATCAAGTGACCAATCTCAAACCAGAGGTAAACACAAAGGTCATTGTCTCAGCTCAAACCAGGATTTTCATTATCGAAACCGTAACTGCTGAAGAGCTCTGTCTTTGGAGTGTACAGTGGTCCTGTCATGACTCCGAGGTACTGCTCACTAACCTAAGACTGCTGAGGTACTCCTCCTGTCGAGTAATGCGGGTTTGTGGAAAACTACCGGGCGCTCCGTCCGCTGAGGGTCAGTTGCCAAATATCGGGCGCTTCCCCTAATAACCTACAGAGGTACTCCTCCTGTCGAGTACCGTGGGTCTGCGGCCAACTACCGGGCGCTCCGTCTGCCGTGGGTCTATCGCCAAATACTGGGCGCTTCGTCCACTGGGCTAGTCGACTCACTCCAAGTCGAGTCAGTAAAGCAGTCGTCAGGTCTCATCCGGCTACACGGTCTCCGTACTCCGTATGCTCATCTCCGGGAGGGTCCGCTCCACGAGCTACAGGTCGATACTCCAAGTATCACAAAGTACCACGAAGAAGTATCTCAAAGGACAGCCTCGTCATAGGGGTCTCAACGTAACAGACGACGTGTCAATCGGACGCTCGGTCTGTGAGTTATTAGCCTTTTCGTCCTAGGGGCCCGGTTGGTTTCATGTGCGAACCAATCCGGCCGTAACTCAACTATACCCCGAACACTCATAGGGTATACTCATGGGGAGCGTTTCTCTACGTGATCACCAACGACGTTGATGGTTCTTCAAACAGACGTCCTGTCTGTAAGTTATCAGATTTTCCGTTCCAGGGGCCCGGTTGGATTTCGGGTACAATCCAACCCGGCCATATTCCAACTACGTCCAAAACTCGGGCAAAGTATACCAGAAGTTCCATCTCATCAAGAGGAATTCAACGAAGAAGACGGCACGTCAATCGGACGCCCGGTCTGTGAATTATTGGCTTTTTCGTTCCAAGGGTCCGGTTGGTTTCGTGAGCGAACCAACCTGACCGTACTCTGACGGCATCCAAACCTCGAGCAGAGTAATCCAAAAGATCCGTCTCACTAAGAGGAAAACAAAAAAGTCGACGACACATCATTCGGACGTTCGGAACACATGTTACGAGCATTTCCACTCTGAGGGCCTGATTGGTTTTGTATCTGAACCAACCCGGCCGGACCCAAAGTATTCTGAAACCTTGAGTGCGATAAACCGAAACGACCGTCTCGATCCAAGGATTACATCACAGCTGACAGCGCGTCGTTTGGAGGTCCATAGCCCGAGTTATGGGAATTTGAACCTAACAGTTCGGTATCGGGGGTTTCGGGCCCGGGCCGACCCGGCCCGAGACCCCCCGGCTGGCCCGAACCGGGTTGACCCGGCCTAGCATGGCCCGGCCCGGCCTGGCAGAACGGCCGGGCGCGCCAGTTCAGCGCAAGCCAGTGCGCTGGGCGTGCTGCCAGCTCGGCCTAAGGCCGAGCTGATTGGAATGGGGGGCGCCTGCCCCCCCCCCATTATGGGGGGCCGTATATTTGCTGGCCGGAGGAATTAATTCCCCCCGGTTTGCCTCCCTTCCAGCCGGCCTGCCCTGGCTGGCCGGTTCTTCCTCAACCTGACCGGCAAAGGCCGGTCCCCTTCCAGCTTCCGGCACCGGCGGCCCGGAACCGGCGACGGCCTTCGTTGTCCGGCACGGCGCGATGGCGTCGCGCCCTTCCGCCGTGGCCCCGCTCCGGCCATGATGTCTCCGACTTTCTTTGACACGGCGCGACGGCGTCGCGTCCTTGCATTATTTTACGACGCGGCGGGACGTCTCCACGCGTTTCATGACGTATGATCCTGCGCGGTGCGATGGCATCGCACCACACCCGTTTCAATCCTCAACAGAATCAACATGAAAAAGGAGGAAGGTCGGCCGTGTTCGTGCGGTCCGACCCCCTCATGTTATTTTCTAACAATTGGACAAATTTCACGAAGAAATAAACACGGGTATAAATCATGAACAAAGTAATAAAATAAACCACTACCTGATAAAAGATATCGCACGTCGGGCGTCGTGGAAATGGTGTCATTCCGTCAACGTTGGTGGAAGAAGCGCTCGGTGAAGTCGAGTCGAGTCAAATCGACACTCTCAAAATACTTTGTGGGTGGCGGTGCTTCCCTTCCTTGCTCCGATTGAAGAAGGTAGAAGGTGTTGCTTCATGTTCTTTGGAGATGTGGATCGTTCTTCTTCGAGATGTTGAAGGTCTTCTAAAGGTTCTTCTCCTCTCTTTAGTTCTCCCCAGAAGTTTATGCCAACCCAAAGAGATGAATAGAATCTCTCGTTTTAATGTTGGAAAAATGATTTCAAAAGAAATCAAACACTAAAAATAATTAATTAAGTTGGTTTAATTAATTAAATGCAAAGTGTTGGCAAGAATTTCAAAAGATTGAAATTCAAATAAACCACACTTAACTCACCTTATTAATTAAACAAGTTGTGAAATTAAAAGAGAGGAGTTAAATGGGAGTTTTAAGGGGTGATGGGGAGTTAGGCTTCGTGTGGGCCCCACCACACTTAATCCTCTCATGGGAGGATAAGTGGATGTTGGTATCACCTCTAACTCCCTTTGGGCGGATATAACAAACATGGTTAAAAATAAAATGTGTTTCCACATTTTATTTAACTTCATTTTAATTCCCCCAAAACTAACTCTCAACCCGCATAAAACGCAACCTCGGAAAAGGACTCCTTAAGTGAATATCAGCGCTGCGAGTTCATCGGTGCCCTCGAAATTTTATTCCAGGCACCGGTTCAAAAGTTAGAAATTCCCGCTCGTTCGTTCACTGAACGTACCCGCCAAACTTCGGGAATTGATTCCGGGCACACCGGGCCTCAGAATCAGGTGCCGTCAGAAACTGCGTTCTTGTAAAATTACAAAGAAAATTAAGAAAAAAATTTCCTTGAAATTTATGGGTCTTAACATTACTCCAACCTCAGGGATTTACGTACCTGTAAAGCTTCAACACATACTAGGGTCACAAAAGTGGTACAAAGCACGCATCCGAGTCTTCCGCCCCTAAGTGATTACCTGGAGGTTCCCGTACTGCCAGAGAAAGTGCACCCGAGGAATCGATCGTCCTCGTAGGATCTGCTCCTGTCGATCCTCGATCCCCACTGAAACCTCTGTGAAAGACACCCCATCGTCACCGTCCAGCTCCTCATGGTCAATGATATGCGAAGGTTCAAGCACGTATCTCCTCAGTTGAGATACGTGGAAGTCATCATGCACCTGGTGCAACTACGGTGAATGGGTCAAGCGGTAAACCACCCCGTCTACCCAGCTGAGGACCTAAGAAGGTCCGCTGACCCTCAGAGATAAATTGCCTCCTTGGCCACATCTCTGTAAACCTCATCGAGGTGATACCCATATAAGGACGTGATCGTCATCCTCGAACTCCAGAGGTCTCCATTTTTTGTTAGAACTGGAACTCGAAAGGCTGCTGCCACGAGGGTATGGTTTACTGACTCAAGAGTGATCGGTCGCACCCTCCTGTGAAAGAGTTTATCCCATGCTGCCTGGGGTTTCCTTTTCACCGTCCAAGGAAAACCCATCCCGACGTTTTCCTAAAACCATCAATTTGAGTATGAACAGTTATTTCCCATTCCATTCTCAAACTAACGTCATAAGGCCTCGACGATGCCACCAAGAGATTCCAACCGGAACTCTCTGCTCGAGGGTCTGACCACACTGTCGGCATACGTGGGATTATTGAGTCTCCTCCCAAGGCATCTCCAGACGTGAGGGTCAATTCCACGGATTACCGGAAACAATAGGTCTGGAACAAGATTTGTGAAAGCAGGGAATGATTCATATCGACATCCATTGCTACAGCAGCTAGTAGTGGACACATACTGTCCATTGAATCATTTCTAGCGCCATTGGGTCACACTCCTTGACCGCATGCAGCCGCACTCTTCCTCCGCCCTCTAGCTCCCTGAGCCGGGCGGGAATAACTAAGGTGGGTGGTTGTACCATGCTAGGATGTACACCACCTCATGTTGCTCTCCTAGCTCTACCTCCACGTCTACTGCTTCGTAGACTCATCTTTCCTTTAAGCTTCCTCTTCTTTAACATTTAACACTCCTGATTCTCTAAGACTGGCACCGGTTTCCTGTTTCTTACTGCACTGTGCAGTCTTCATCCGCTTTTGGATGACCTGGACCTCCTTTAGTGTCACAAGAGCTGCTATGATTTTTTCTTTGCTGATAAGAGAAACCCAGTCTCATCCCCTGGATGAGCCACATTCGTTGCCTAATACAGTCAATCCTGACATGAATGACGCATTCATGCCATGGATGACGTCGTAAGGCCTTGACGTAACTACTAAGAGATCCAACTGTCACTCTCGCCTCCAAGGTTCGAGTCACACTGTCGGCATCAGTGTGTGGTCACTGGGTCCCCTCCAGTAGAAATCTCGAAAGTGAGGGTCAAGTCAACAGTTTAACCGGGACCACTCAGTATCAACCAAACAAAAAGGACAGGAAAGAAAACATCTCAAATATAAGTGTCTTTTTATTATTGCAGCTCATAGCTCATAGTACAAATAAATGAATACAAAAGCAACATGGAACTAGAAGTACAAAGGACGTATCCACTAGTTCCTCTCCTTCCCACCTGCTCTCAGAGCTCTACTACCTTGTCCACTGCTTGGATATTGCTCAAGCACTTGTCGCAGCTTCTTCCTCGGTGGCTCCTCGAACACCCACTAATCAACCGTACGAGGACTCGGAAAATCACGTGCCAGGTGACCTTTTCCGCCGCATGAGTAACACAACCTGCTTCTGGCATGCCTAGCTCTGTTCCCACCCCGGGTACCCCACACCACCGGTCCTAAAACCCGAGATCATCCAAATGCTAGTCTGGTCCTCCTGGACCTCTGCATCATCTGTCTACTACCCACAAATGACTCGGCTGTTGATCGAAAAACACGCGGCAAAGGTAGAATCTCCTATACATGCTCGGGGTGTAGAGCTACTGGCACAAACTCCACCCTGAAGAAGGTCTCGAAGTCTTCTCATGCGAAGGTCATCCCATCGCAAAAACTGGAACAAGTGGCTCCACCACCTGCCTGCTACTGCCTGAAGGAGGCTGGTAGCAAAGATCACCATGAAGTCTGCCAGCATTCCCACTAGCCTGAAGACTCTCACCACAGCCTCCAGCCAAACCTTAGCCGCCTGCGGGTCCGTCTCTCCCCGGAACCTGGGTGGCCTCTGGCACTGGAACTCGTGCAGTGCGCTCAAGCGTCGTGCATCACCTACTGCTGGGGCTGGTGGCATCGGTGGCCCAATGGGTTGTAGTACCACTGGTGCCTCCGCTGGTCCCTCAACTGTAAGAGGGCCCTGTACCAAAGCCTCGTCGCTCGACAGGCTGTCAGCAGGCACATCCCTCTGGGCTCTAGCTGGTCGTCTGAGAAAATGCATCCTGAAAGAAACAACATAACATGGTCAAACAATTATACCTGGTGAGCTGACCTGGTTTGAGATGTTTTAAGGGAAAACCTTTGAAAACACACACGCCATCAGTGTTTTCATGCACAAAGTCAGAAATCAGTTATCAGGGTCCTGGTGTATGGATACGTCAGTCGCCCGCACCAACACTGGAGTCCCTGAACTGAAAACCACACTTGGTAATCTTAACACTATTGCTTCACAGAAAGAAAAAATTAGAGTTATAAGTTCTACGGTAGAACCGACTCCTCTGATACCAATTTTTCACGACCCATCCTCAGGGCCCGTTCCGTGAGTACCCCAAGCCCGCCTTCCATAGGCCAGGGGCTGGCGACTAGCATCGAAGGCGTAAATCCAGATAACTGGGAAGCCATTGCCTTTATAAAAGTAAACAAAACACCACAGAGTACAAGAGAAATGCTAAAACGTAAATGGTCCAAAATACAAACCCAAAAGAAATTACAACTACAACTGAACAAGGTACAACAACAAAAAGACAAACAGATGGAAGAAGGAAGCAGCTCATGTGTCGTCCTCCTCGGATTCTACCTGAAGGGTAGGTACAGATAACGCAGCTCCTGGTCATCCACCACGGATCTTACCTGAAGGGTAGGTACAGATAGCCTCCTCCACGCTCTCATCCGTCAACCTCCTCTATGTGTTGTCTTGTCGTGTAGTCCACCTCCGAGTACTGACTCGTCGTGTAGTCCACCTCCGGGTACTGACTCGTTATGTAGTCCACCTCCGGGTACCGACCAGTCCTCGAAGTCTTGGCCTCCGTCAGCACTACCCGTCGTCTGTAACCAACACAACGAGGTGCGGGCATAGCCCATGCAGGGGTGAGTATAACGATACACAGTAGGGACCCCGAGACCCTCAAGGTCTCACTAAATCCAACAAGGATAACAACAAAGAAGATCTCAACAGATAACCTCTACTTAGGTATATGCCCATACATATACCTAAGTTATGAAGTAACCCATCTCAATCATGAGAAACACAAGGATTATGAAATCACCAAATAACCACTACCCAGGTATATGCCCATACATATACCTAAGTTATCAAGTGATCCATCTCAATCAAGAGGTAAACACAAATGTCATTGTCTCAGCTCAAACCAGGATTTTCATTATCGAAACCGTAACTGCTGAAGAGCTCCATCTCTAGAGTGTACAGTGGTCCTGTCACGACTCCGAGGTACTACTCACTAACCTAAGACTGATGAGGTACTCCTCATGTCAAGTACTGTGGGTTTGTGGCCAACTACCGGGTGCTCCGTCCGCTAAGGGTTAGTCGCCAAATACCGGGCGCTTCCCCTAATAGGCTATAGTGGTACTCCTCCTGTCGAGTACCGCGGGTCTGCGGCCAACTACCAGGTGCTCCGTCCGCCGTGGGTCTGTCGCCAAATACCATGCACTCTATCCACTAGGCTAGTCGACTCACTCCAAGTCGAGTCGGTCAAGCAGTCGTCAGGTCTCAGCCGGCTACACGGTCTCCATACTCCGTACGCTCGTCTTTGGGAGGGTCCGCTCCACGAGCTACAAGTCGATACTCCAAGTATCACAAAGTCCCACGAAGAAGTATCTCAAAGGACCGCCTCGTCATAGGGGTCTCAACGCAACAGACGACGCGTCAATCGGACGCCCGGTCTGTGAGTTAGTAGCCTTTTCGTCCCAGGTGCCCGGTTGGTTTCATGTGCGAACCAATCCGGCCGTAACTCAACTATACCCCGAACACTCATAGGGTATACACATAGGGACAGCTTCTCAACGTGATCACCAACGTCGTTGACGGTTCGTCAAACAGACGTCCTGTCTGTATGTTATTAGATTTTCCGTTCCAGGGGCCCGGTTGGATTTCAGGTACAATCCAACCTGGCCATATTCCAACTGTGTCCAAAACTCGGGCATAGTATTCCAAAAGTTCCATCTCATCAAGAGGAATTCAACGAAACAGACGGCATGTCAATCGGACGCCCGGTCTGTGAATTATTGGCTTTTTCGTTCCAAGGGTCCGGTTGGTTTCATGAGCGAACCAACCCAACCGTACTCCGATGGCATCCAAACCTCAAGCAGAGTAAGCCAAAAGATCTGTCTCACTTAGAGGAAAACAACAAAGTCGACGGCACGTCATTCGGACGTCCGGAACTCAAGTTACGAGCGTTTCCGTTCCTAGGGACCGGTTGGTTTCATATCCGAACCAACCCTACTCGACCCAAAGTAATCCTAAACCTTGAGTGCGATAAACCAAAACGACCTTCTCAATCCAATGATCGCATCACCGCTGACGACGCGTCGTTTGGAGGTCCATAGCCTGAGTTATGGGCATTTGATCCTAACAGTTAGGTATCGGGGGTTTCGGGCCTTGTCCGACCAGGCCCGAGACCCCCCGGCTGGCCCAAACCGGGTCGACCTGCCCCGGACAGGGTCAACCCGGCCCGGCCCGGCCCGGCGCGCCGGTTCGGCGCAAGGCAGCGCACTGGGCCCGCTGCCAGCTCGGCCGAAGGCCGAGTTGTTCGGAACGGGGAGGTGCCTGCCCCCCCCCCCCCCCTTTTGAAACTGCCCCCCCCCCCCCCTCATTATGGGGGGCCGTTTATTTGCTGGCTGGGGGAATTAATTCCCCCCAGTTTGCCTCCCTCCTGGCTGGCCTGGCCTGGCCGGCCGGTTCTTCCTCAATGGGACCAGCAAAGGTCGGTCCCCTTCCGGCTTCCGGCACCGGCGGCACGGCTGCCCGCCGGTCTTCTCGCTCCGCCACGGCCTGGAACCGGCCGCAGCCTTCGTTGTCCGGCACGGCGAGATGGCGTCGCGCCCTTCCACCGCGGCCTCGCTCCGGTCGCGGTGTCTCCAACTTTCTTCGACGCGGCGCGATGGCGTCGCATCCTTCAATTATTTTACGACGCGGCATGACTGTGCCGCGCGTTTCTTGCCGTATGATCCTACGCGGTGCGACGACACTGCGCCACACCCTTTTCAATCCTCAACAAAATCAACATGAAAAAGGAGGAAGGTCGGCTGTGTTCGTGCGGTCCGGCCCCCTCACAATATTTGCTAAAAATTGGACAAATTTCACGAAGAAATAAACACGGGTATAAATCATGAACAAAGGAATAAAATAAACCCCTACTTGATAAAAGATGTTGCACGTCGGGCGTCGCAGAAACGGTGTCATTCCGTCAACGTTGGTGGAAGAAGCGCTCGGTGTAGTCGAGTCGAGTCGATGCGACACTCTCAGAATACTTTGTGGGCGGCAGTGCTTCCCTTCCTTGCTCCGGTTGAAGAAGGTAGAAGGTGTTTCTTCACATTCTTTGGAGACGTGGATCGTTCTTCTTCGAGGGGTTTAAGGTCTTCTAAAAGTTCTTCTCCTCTCCTTAGTTCTCCCCACAAGTTTATTCCAACCTAAAGAGAAGAATAGAATCTCTCATTTTAATGTTCGCGAAATGATTTCAAATGAAATAAAACACTCAAAATAATTAATTAAGTTGGTTTAATTAATTAAATACAAAGTGTTGGCAAGAATTTCAAAAGATTTAAATTCAAATAAACCACACATAACTCATCTCATTAATTAAACAAGTTCTCAAATTAAAAGAGAGGAGTTAAATTGGAGTTTTAAGGGGTGATGGGGAGTTATGCTTCGTGTGGGCCCCACCACACTTAATCCTATCAAGGGAGGTTAAGTGGATGTGGGTCCCACCTCTAACTCCCTTTGGGAGGATATAACCAACATGGTTAAAAATAAAATGTGTTTCCACATTTTATTTAACTTCATTTTAATTCCCCCAAAACTAACTCTCAACCTGCATGGAATGCAACCTCGGAAAAGGTCTCCTTAAGCGAATATCGGTGCTACGAGTTCATCGGTGGCCTCAGAATTCGATTCTGGGCACCAGTTCAAAAGTTTGAAATTCCCGCACGTTCGTTCACTGAACGTACCCGCCATACTTTGGGAATTGATTCCGGGCACACCGGGCCTCGGAATTAGGTGCCGTCAGAAACTGCGTTCTTGTAAAATTCCAAAGAAAATTAAGAAAAAAATTTACTTGAATTTTCCGGGTCTTTACAGATAGTTTCAGATTCTATATTGGGACTCCCATATCCTAGAAAAGAGCCATGATGTTGTAAATGGTGTGAAGTTTTCATTTTTTGTTTTCTTCCTTAGGGTTATAAGTGTCCCTCCTTGGTTTTAAGGAGTAATTTTAGTCTTATTTTATTTAATTTTAATGATGGTTCTTATTTAGATGAGAATTTTGGTTTAGTAATCCTTCTGTAGTTAGCTATTCTGAGTTGGGTTTGGGTTTATCCTATTGGTTGAGGGTGGAGTTTATCTCATCATGATATTTTCCCTTATGGTGGAAGTTGTTGGTATATGGGTATATTTTCTAGGATTACCCATGGTGGTGTTATTATATGTGAAAATGGTTAAAATTTTCAAATGGTTGGGATACCCACGATGGGTTTTAGGGTGGTATCATCTGGAGTTTGTCAATTCTAGATGATATTTTATGGTGTGGAGTCCATTCAAGTATCCTATCATGATAATAAAGTCTGGCCTCTGGTGTATACGAGTGTTTAGAATCTTTTTTCGGGGTTGTTTTCTTTGGGTTTCTATTATGAGAAAACGTGGGGCTATTTTACTGCTCCCAATAGTCATGTTCGAATCAATAATTTAAAAGGTTGTTACTAACGATTACATATTCTCTTAGAAATGTTTTTTGGGTTTGATTATAAATTTATAATAAGAGGTGTTAGTTTAGTTTTGTAATGATTGAAGGATTATTTGATTGGTTGGTTGGTTTATAAGATTTTGAGAACCCCTTATCTTTTTATCTATCAATTGGAGGTGTTTTGGATTTCTTGGGACCGAAGAGGAATGGTCGGTAGTCCATTTTGGCATCTTGGGTTCAATCTTGTAATCCATTATTTCAGTTTGGGTTCTTTCAACTTTATCCTTTTAATGGTGTTTGTGAGGTATTTTCCTCAAGGTTTGGAGGATTATCACTTTTTTTATTAAACATTTTAATGGATTTCTCTTGGTGGAATGTGTTATGGGGGGGAGAACTGTCAAACCCATGTTTTTGTTTCTGAGATTTTTTGGGTTCATTTTTTCTCTCATTCTTTTTCTCATGTTTTGGGTGTGAAGGGTTTGAATTTTGAGGTATTTATATTATATTATTTTCATTATTCAACTTTTAAATTGTGTTTGCCTTTGATTTTTTATGAAAAATATATGTTTTTTGTTAATAATAAGTGGTGCATTGTTGGCGCATAATTTAGAAAATTGTGCACCCATGCCCAGGTAACCATGAATCCAAGTGGTGTTTCTGGGTAGTGGCTAACCACATGGTTTCTAAATTGTGTTGGATAACATTGTATCTTGTTCCTCTAGGGAAAATATGGATACATGGTTTCCAGATTATTTGGAAAACTCACCAGGAAAACCATGCATGATATCAAGGTTATTAAAAATTTTGAAATTACTTTTGTGTCCTCTCAATAATTAACCCTAATTCCCATTCCATCCACTATACATGGTATTATTATCCATGTTATCCTCCCCCATATTTTCCTAGGATCTTTATCCTCATTACATGGGTTTTTTTCAACATATTTCTTCCAAATATCTTCAATTATGTGGTTTTTATTTTTATTATTTCCCCTATCTAGGGTTTCTCCCCTTCCTTTATTGAGTTCCAAATTTCATGTGGGTTTTATGACCAAGATAATGTTTGTTCTTGAATTTTAGAGTGATATATTGATGTGGGTTTCCAAATATTTCCTTTTATAGGGTCTTATAGTGGTGTGTTGCAGATTCGTACCAATTTTTGGAATTTTCTTTTGTTGAGGAAGGTGATTCCTTACTTTATAAATATTATGTGATTTTAATATGATTTGGTGAGTATTTTAACATGTTAAATGATTTAATTATTAGATGTGAAATATATTTTTTATGTTCTTGGAAATGAAAATGTGATGAAGGTATAATTACTAAAGGAAACTGTTTTGTTATTGGTATGTTTCATTATGATGAATCCTAAATTCGGTTTTATGCTTCTGTGGAAGGTCCTAAATAAAATTTAAAAGGTATTTAAAGGTTAGAATGTGTTTTCAAAAGAAAAATGTCAATTTTTCCTATAGGTTTCCTTATTGGGCACCCTTAACATAAATTTTTAATTGTTTAAATGATAGGGAGAATGTTTTAAAAATAAACATGGTTTTTGTGTATACTCTAAATGGGCTTGAAGAATGGAATTGGTTGAAAAATTTTGTTCTGTTCATGTATTTTTTTGAAAAGTTATTTTTGAATCACATAAGTGGTGATAAATGTATTTGAATGTGAAATTAGTGTGTGCAAAGATGAAAGTGGTTTTTTTATTTAAAATGGTGATTTGTGAATAATGTGAAATGAGGGATTGATCAAAATAGAATACCAGGTATCTAGGTTGGAATACTAGATATTGTGTGATAATGTTACAAAAGTGGAAAGACCATGTTTTTCATGTGTATTGAAAAATGTTAATACGGAATTTTCAAGTCCTAGTTTTAATTAGCTAGATTGATGAATACAATACTAATCAAATTATAATGATGATTGGAGCCAACTAGGATATTCTAGTGTCCACTCCTAGTGGTATGTTCTTGAGAAATATGATAGTTATGGTCCCTATATCACATTTCATAGAGGTGCAAGGTTCTAGTGTCTCACTGAACATAAAATACTCATTCAGATTTAGACATGGTTTTCTCTTGTGACATGAGACTTATGGGATGAGGTGTTATATGTTAGAATTTGGTGGAACATGATTGTATTTTATTTTAAATAATTTTTATCTTATTAAAATCATTACTTTTAATTTTTTCCATGAGAAGTGTTTTGCTAAAAATATTCCTTTTGGAAATGCCTTTCTTTGAAATTTTTCCCATTAAAAATGGTTTTATTTTAAAAATTTTCTATTAAAATGACCCAATTATTTTTTAATAAATATTTAATGTTAATTTTCGTTTGATGTTATAGCATAAATTCATTTTTTTGGCATCCTACAAGGATTTGTCTCAATCACACCCTACATATACCTTTAGATGTATGTATATTTTTCATTGAATGAACTAGATAAAAGAAAGATGTGGTGTGATGATGACAGTGCATTGGGTTACTAGTGTTCTTTATTATAGGTGTTGGTGGTGGTGGATTAACGGGTGATTTCTATCAAGTATCATGGAGGTGTTGGGATCATTATTTAGTTTACCTTACATTATAGTATTTTGTGTTTAACATAATGTTATAAAAAATGAATCTGAAAAATAGTTGTTCCTTATTTGGTTATTGTATCATTTATTTAAAATTTTCTATTTTTTTGAATAATTATCATAATAATCATATGTTTAAACTTCCCGAATATATAATATTGATAAACATGCACTAGTTTCCTAACCATGAAGATCTGGAACGCCCTTCTGGCCATGCCACAGACTAGGTCATGTGTCGTGTTAGTTGGAAATTCAGTTTGGTTTATGACACATACCTTCTAGAATGGTTAAATATTATAATGAATATTTGTTCAATGGTTTATGATTTCATATATGCTAATATGGGGAACAATATAAATAATGAGTAGTGGTGTTTTTAAGAGGACCCCATTATAGAGATTGTGAAGTTGACTTTTATGAGATGTTAGAAGAAATAATATATCTAGGTAATTGAGGAATTAAATATGTGGTGTTGTTTTAATTCTATGTGATAAATTTTAATAGAGGATTGCGTGTTCATAAGTACCATTGAATCGTTGTTATTTAATATAAAATATATCTTGAGGTAAATGGACATTTTTCATTTTCACCCGAGGAACAGAAAATTTATTATGAAAATTATTGTGCTGAAAATAGTCATTTTAATTTTTATATGGATAATGACCATTCATCTAGAATATTTCTTTAGTTAGATGAGTCTACACTAAATCGTGACGAGCCAATAGTTTCATCATCTATCCCTCAGGCTACTAGTGGTTCGATATTGACTTGGAGGGGTGACGATATTGTGAGATTGATGATTCCTAACCCCATTCCCTGGTGAAATCAATGTCTTGAGTTCAATACATGCATGTATATCACAACTATCAAAAATACCTATATCCATGGTTCAAAACTGTGGCCATAGCCTATAACCACAGTTTTTGCCAACTGTAGTCGATATCACCGTGGTCGTATGTCCTAGCTTATTGTCACAGTTTTAACTATGGAAATAACTTCATACTTCCACGGTATTCAAAACAATGGTAGTATGTTTAAAAATTGTCAACTGTGGGAGTTGAAATATAACAATGGTTTAAAGCATGGTTATAGCCTTAGTAAACTTTTTAAATAGCCTGAATCACAAATTTCACTAGCGACTTTCATTCCATGTACCTCCCCTTTTCGAAATAGTATAATCACTACCACATCACATGAGAATTTAGGTATATGTATATATAATGTGATATATATATATATATATATATATATATTAATATAAAGTGTGGGAATAGCTTAAAAACTGTGGCATTAGGTATTCCCACCAAATTTGTGGCGAGAATGTTTTTCCCCACAGAAGCGCGTGAGCCCTATTGCCACAGTTTTGAAAAACCATGGCTATCAGTCATTGAAAAAATTGTCCTATAGCCACAGTTTCAAAATCGTGGCTATAGGCCATGGAAAACTATCCTATAGCCACATTTTTAGAACTGTGGCTCTAGGTCAAGAACTTTATCCTCATTTTGTAATAGTAATAATGACCATTAATCAAATATGTTACTTTATTTGGATGAAGCTACACTACCTGATGATGAGCCTGATGTTTCATCATCATTCCCATGGGATTCTCGTTTTTTGGAGTTGACTCGGTGGGGTGTTTTTCTTGTGATATTGATGATCCTGACCCTATCCATATTTGACATCCACATCTTGAGTTTGATCCCAGCATGGATAAGTTTGTTCTATTTTTTATTTCATTTATATTTTATTTTATTCAAAACATATTTATATAATAATTTTTTAATTATTTATTCTTTTTTCCATATATTTTCACATATATAAATTATATAGGGGAGTTTTATATTGTGGAATTCATTTCTAGAGCATGGGTGACATGGGATCAGTTTCCCCTTGATATTTAGAACTACATGATTGATCATTGTATAGGATGTAAATAAGTATTATTTATTTTTTAATTTACTCAATTATAAACATGAAATTATTAATTATTTGTGGTTTTATGGTATCCAATCGATTATAGCTTGTGGACCTCTATTTGGGAGGACCGAGAGGTCCGTATTCATGACCGTTGTGATCAGTTTTTGTGAAATCGGAGGAGGAAATCCATGTACAAAGTGGGAGTGACAGATTTTGATGAGTCTTATTTCACATATTGACCAGATTACAAATAATCTCAAATTTGGGATGGAATATGTTCATGATACATGGGAGATACTTTTCATAGGATAGAAATATTAGGTCAGAATAACATGGGGTGGTAGGAGGTAAATCATCAATCTAGTATTCATAAATTCAGTACTCATCAATGACATATGGTAAGTACTTTTTATAATAATTTAAATAAATTTAAATGGGAAATTTTTATTATGTTCTAATATAAAAATTCGAACGTCGCAATATTATGGATTTATGTGTTTATAATAATATTTAAATCTATACATTCATAGGATGTATTACTGGTGGTTTCCAGTGTCACATTGGGTTCACTATTTGTTTTTCATTTTTAATATTGCCATTAAAAAAATTCAATTATTTTAATTTTAAATTTCTACTGGAGGAGTCCTATGAGGGAAAAACTTTGGAGATATAGGATTAGAGTTGGGATTAGATAGAGGAATAGGGAACCAGTTCCTCAGGATTTGATGACGTAGCATAGATACAAGTAACTCAATATTCTTTCAAGAAAGACTATTTTTTTGGTATCATCTCTCAATTGATGCTTGATAACTATTATAGAACCTATGTGATGTCATTATCTAGCTCGATGGGTGATCTTGGAGAGTTATCATCATCTACTACACAATATGATTAGAAGGTAATAGATATGGGTGAGATTATATAAACATTGCTTATAGAGCAGGGAGAGCATCGTCAACAATTTTAGCAGTAGCAGGTGGAGATGTGTCAATGGTAGGAGTAACAACATGAGTAGATGATAGAGTGCATCTAATAGTTAGATCTTGTTTTTGGTATGGATTTACCTACATTACCTCCTTCGTATAATCCTCTCTCTATGTGATTTATATATTTTCGTCACATTTATTTTGATAAAAATTTCCATGAACATAGTTTTTTAATATTTTTATCAATTTATATATTTACATTATTATATATTCCATTTATTATATTTTTGTGAGTATTTTTTAATTTTTAATTTTTTTTAATTAAATATTTTTGAAACCAGAATATTCACCCTTTGCAATTAATTATTTTTGATGGGCCAGTATTCTCATCACAATAGATCCTATTTACTAGGAATGTTTATTTACAAAATGATACCAACCCATAATAAATATTTATTTTTAAGGGTTAATCCTCCTTTCACAATAGATCTTTATTAAATAATCAGAATGATAATTTGAAAAGGTATACATGCTCATCATAAATAATTATTTTTTAGACAACCCATCACAAAAAGTGTTTTCATGACACAATTTTTAAAAAATCTTCTGTTGCCGTAGGATTTGGTCACAATTGACTATTTGTGATTATATACCATCGAAAATAACCCATCACAAATAATTCATTTTCCAGTTCTAAAGAAACTAATATACATTTATCAAAAACACTAAAATCTGATCATTATCAATTTAATCTTAATTATCACACCAAAAACATCCATAGAATGAAATTATGAAATCATAAATAAAATTACAAATGAATTTATACAAAATTTTATATTCTAGGAATGATGAAATTTGGGAGGTGAATTAATAAAAAAATAATTATTTGTAAATTTGTTCAAAATGACTTATATTACTCAAGTTATATATTAAAAATAGATAATAACTAAAATAAATAAATGAATAATTATAAATAAATTTTATAAAAGAATAAATTTATGTACATCACTCCAATATATGTGAGTAAGATTGTTATTTTTTACACAATATATTCAGGTTCTTCTGTGGTTGTCAGGAAATATGGTAAGGGGTTCTCTTACTCAAATTTAATTTATTTGGACATATTTTTTATTTTTAACCCTACTATTTTGGGATGTTTTGATTATAGGATAATGGACTAAATTTGGAATATTAATTTTATTCTTTGTATTCATAGAGGCATATAATTTTCAATATTAAAATCTGATTTTATTCAAACTATACTAATGATGTATGGGTTTTTGTTAACTGAACTCCATTCGTTGAGTTTTAATCACTGTTCTAGAAATTATTTAATCTAGTATGGGTTTCTTCGACTGAATTATTTTATTTCAATGTTAAATATAATATTCTCTATTAAAAATTAAAATTTTCAATAAAATCATCTTCCATGGAGAATTTGTTCCCCTTAAAATGTTTTCCGTTATTTAGAAAAATTCTCATCCACATTAATGATAATTTCCCTCACTGTATATATTTTTATTTCATTACAATGTCATCATCTGTATTTGGAAAAACAATTATGTGTTATCACAAGATTACTTCATATTTACCTTCTCTCCATTTCATCATAATGGTTTGTTACTCTTAACAATAATATTTCTAAATAATGGTATTTATAAAAAAAATTCATCCTTCCATAATAAAATATTCTTTCTTCTACTAAAACTTTATTTTGAAAACCATTATTTAAATCAAAGGATTTCATAGTGATGTCTTTATATTATTATTATGTGTTATAAAAATCAAATTATTTATATTTTGAAACAATAATATCATTTTCATGCATCCTTTAGTTAAAAATTATTTTTAAAAATTAATAGTTATCAAAATAATTTCCCATCACCATTAAAAAATATTTTTTGTATTTCAAGGATTTATTATTGATATTTATTTCATAATACATATTTTTAAATTGATTTGTTTTCAATTTATCATAATTATTCTTTCAAAAACATATTTTTCTATGTGACCATAACTCCATCTTTTTTTATGAATATAAAATAATTTTCTAAAAAATATTTATGATTTTACTACCATTTGATTTTAATCGAAGAAGGATTTATTTCCATGTAAGTTATTTTTTATGAATCTCCATCCAAATATTCTTATAAAATACTCTTTTTGGGTGATTCAATATTGATTATCAACTATTTACATTAGTAAAGTAAACTTTTTGGATAACATCAACAAATCATTCCAACATTCTTTTGCATTATATGGTTAATTTATGATTTTGTGAATGAAACCCATTTTATACCATATATTTTCCCTAATTTATGAATTATTTAAATAGTATGGCACACTTATGTATGGTTTTCCACTAATGGAATGTTATGCCCAATATATCCCAACAGGGTATTAGATAAATCTTTATATTTCATTACTCCCGAGAAAGTGACTTATAATTAATATAAGTAGAAGATAAATATATTTTTGGAGCCTAATCCATGAATAGAAATATCATATTAATGTTTTATTAACCAAGAGAAGCATGAGAGTCTATCCTAATCAACCTATAGAAGAATGTTGTGATTTCTGTTCCAAAATATTAGGCTTTCTTTGGACATATATATGCCATATTAGTATGTTTTATAACATAATTATGTTATGATTAGTCATTTATTATGAACCAATATTTATGTAGGTATGATTTTCTTATGTTATATTTGTATATATTTATTATTCTCTCATAACCATGTACTTATGTTTTGATTATTTTTGTCATAATTAGTTATATCTTAAATTTCCCTCAATTAGCTGCTGAGCTCATCTATTTCTTGTTTTTTTGATCCCAGTGTTACAAACATATGTATTTCAAGTGAGATTACTAAAAGGGATTTTAGAGTTGAGTGTTTATGAATATATATTGACATGTTCTAAAAAATACATTGTTTATGAACCTAATCTCACAAGGCACTAAACCATTGGTTGTCTGGGTTGTGTCACTATTTTTGAAATGGAATTATTCCTCATATAAAATAATGAAATAATTGTTTTTAGATTAGGTAAAATCTATTTAAATCATCCAACAATTTTGATATTTTGTGGAATATTTTTGATAAGAATAGTGGAAACTCTAGGGTTATGTATATGGTATAATCTAGGTACATAATATCATCTAAAAATTATGTTAATGTAGACTATATGTGGTTTTTATTGAAATAAATTCCATGATAGAATAATAGATGTTGATATAGGATATTGAAAATATATACCTAGGGTTTTTAACCCTAAAATGGTCATATTGGATATTATATAAATCATTACACTGTGTATGTAAATAGTTCTAATTTCATAAGTGGTTTACCACTCGTGGGTATACGATTTGGTCAATAACATTCTCTATATGAGATATTTTAAAGGATTTATTTTGTTAAGGAATATGGTTAATTTGTATGAAATGACCCAACCTAAATAAATCTATATTAAACAAGATTTATTTAGGTTGAACTCAAATTCAATATTATGGTTTTAGAGATAATGAAATTTTAAGCATTATTTTTTCATAAGATAATTTTTTGAATAATTATCTCATGATATTATTTTTATATTACTAAAATTATCCAATTTAAACTATGAATGTTTGATTCCAAATGATATCATGTTATTAGTGGATTTCATGGACAATTTAACAATTATCCCATGGATAATCCTTATTAAAATATAACGACAATGAAAAAGATATTAATTATGATAAACATGATATCAAGAAAAATTAACCATAATATGGACATAGATTATTTTCTACTCACACAAAATAATATGAGGATGTTTTCACATAGAATTAATGTAATGAACATGATTAAGGAAATATGATTTCGTTACAATCATGTAAAAAATTTAGGATAAAGCATCTGATGTAAGGTCTCAAAGGAACAAGGTGATGGTTTAAATTTTTTAATGGATTGAATAATTAAACAATATGATTTGGAAAAATAATTTTTTTTATACAAAATTATTGGGAAAATAATGTTATCCCTAAGGACCCATAAGTAATTCGATGTTTTGGATGTGAGGAATTTAGGCATTGTGTAAAATATTACCCTAATACATCAGAAAATGATTTCAATCATTTCTAGTAGCCTCTAAGACCATAGGAACAAGTAAAATACTATTAAATTACTAATATTTAATTTTATACTAATTATTATGTCATTCTATATATAATTATTTATCATTCTTGATTTTTAGATATCTTATATCATATATGTTTTCACTAATCAAATGTTGTTAAAATAAAAAATCTTACTTGTATCTTTATTATAATCAATTTAAATAAATATATTTCATCATTTGTGGTTAAATAAATCATGAAATTCATTGTATCATTCTTTAATATATATGTTATTTAATTTTGAAAATATATTCATTCTGTTTACATAGAGTGAAAATTTTTAGTGGAATAGAGAAAATACATTTCATATCAACATATGATATTATACCAATTAATTTATGATTATAAACATCCTTTATATAAAAATTAAATAATTTTCTTCCTAATAGATAATAAAAATTTCCCCTTTTCTAAAATGGTTAGAGAAAAGTCAATATAGAGGATAACATTATTCAATAATGAAATATTTTTTTACTATGATTGTGAGGTTGGTATATCCCGGGAAATTATATCATTGTTTGTGTCTATCTTTTAGATAAAAATAAATAATATCAATATTAGGTGAAAATTAAAGTTATTATGTTTCAATTTATTTATGGGTGGATATAGTTACATCCTAGGATTTTTGGAATCTATAAATATTTTAAAAAAAAATTAATACACCATTCAATAGCTTTCTTCACAGGTGACCCCAAACCAAAGAAAGCCACATAAAATTATATAACACATAAAATATTGTGTTTTAATTTATGTGAAAAATTTTGGTAAATTTTTTTTAAATTAATGTATAAATAAATTGAATATCATTTTTAATAATAATGAATTCTTAAAATAATTTTTTTGAATAAGTAACAAGATCATTTAATTTAAGAAATATTTTTTCATTGAAAATTACATTTTTGTGAGATTAATTTTAACAACTTATATAACAATTAAATAAGTTATATTATTCATATAAATAATTTATATTATTATATGTGTGATATATTGGCAGTAATTTTGTTATTAATTGTAAGAAATTAAAATTAATAATGATTAATACTTTTTTTTAATGTCTTCCTATAATAACTATTTATTGTAATATTTTATGACATAATTTGAAAGTTTTATTCTCAAATTATATGATTTGAATTTGCAAAAATTATATATTTTCTTATTCATCATATTAATATTAGAATTTTATTCCTTTTTTGTAACTTTTATTAAATATATTTTCTTTATTTGAATAGTGTAAATAAATTTTTTTACAAAAAATAACATTATTACCATATTAGTATTACCTATATGTTTATAACACATTTAATGCCTCAATGATTTTCTATATACTAAAAATATTAAACTGTAAATACAATTATTTATTTTAAAATGAGTTTTTACACGTTACATGAACTATTTTTAAAATTGTTATTTCTTATATATATGAATATTATATTAGAAATTGTATTTAATAATTGAAATAAATAGTTAAATTTATGTAGTATGGTCCATTGAATTTTTTATGATAAATATAAAATTACCTACTAAAAAATAATTATTATAAGAAAGTCAAGAATTGTAAAAGTGAATACTCATAGTGTAATGGAATTAAAATTAATTAAAAAATATCTGACAAATAAATTATTAGTGGATGGTCAACCATATCTCAAACCATGATCCATTATTTTCCATTTTGGAGTCATCATGGTATGTGAAACAAGTTCTCTAACAAAATAAGGCATAAATATTTGAAAAAATGCCACTATAACAACTTATAAATGATGAATCTCAATAGGATAACAAGACCACACTAAAAACTCAGTTTCTTTATCAAAAAAATCCCTTTTATATCCCCTGTATTAAAAATCATTTTCCTTGAGCCACTAGAAAAATATATATCCTCAATTCCTCCATTATTATAGAGCATTCTAAGGGAATTCATAAGTCCTCAACATGTGTACTATTTTCATTTAACATCTTTTCTATTATTTTCAAAAATCCCAGTTATAAAATTATATTTAAATTATATTGAAATCAATAAAATTTTTGTTCTAGATTTTATTGTTCTAAGGTAGTAACTATTAAACACATGTCCCTCTTTCTATTTATAAAAAAGAAATATTTATCTATTTGTTGTGTGGTATACAAAATCCATGAAGAAACACATTTTGAATTTCACATGAAACTTTTCTATGTAATATCTTTAGTATTATGTGATAATGATATTGTTCCAAAATAAACATCTTTCCCCATCACAAAAAATCCATTAACTATTCTTTGTTCTTGTTTGGGTCAGTCAAAATATCTAAATAAATAATGTAAAAAAATAACATCTTGGATGATTACGAGAACATAATTACTAAAAATAAATGATATCTAAGAAATTACTTAATTTTATTTTTTCTAGATATGTAAATATATTATTTATCTCATTAATGATTACACAGACATCCCATCATTAAAAATTCCTGAAACATGATATTCATTTATTTCATTGCAATGAATGATAACCAAAACTACTATAGAATGAAATTATAGAATACTAAATAATCACACATATTCAATATGAAAACATTGAATGATCTTTAAATTAAAAAATTTGTGAGAGTAATAAAGACAAACGCGACTATAACAAGTAATTAAAACTTTTTAAATTACCCATGATCGATATTGAAAATAGATAACAACTGACTATTAAAAATATAAATAATAATTTCAAATAACGTTTAGAAATAGTTATATATTTATCTAAGGTAATAAATTAGGTGAATGCGAGTTTTTATTATATAAGAAGTTATTTCCCTTTTGTGGAAGTTTGGAATTAAGGTAAGGTTTTCTTTGTGCAAAATTTTATTTCAAGAGACATATATCATATTTTGAATCCTCATATCTTTGAGATGGTCTGATTTCTACCTAAAGGATAAATTTTACCATTTTTACATAATTCATTGTTCATGACGATCCATATCATGTTATCCATTTAAATGGCATTCAATTATATTTCTACAACATTTGTAAGGGTTTTTTCTAACTCAACTCACTTCAAGGAGTTATGATGATTATTCTTGAACATAAACCTTCCAAGATTGGTTTATTCCACCATATTATTTAATTACATGTGACATTTTCTGTATATAATTGGAAAATTAATCTGATGATTCAAATCATCATCCATGATAAATGTCTTATACAGAAAATTTATAACATTGTTTAAAATGTTTCTCATCATCATTAATGATGATTTCGCCACTTTGTATAAATTTTTATTTCCCAATAATATTCACCTTCATGTTTTCAAAACCAATTATATTTTATCTCTTGAGAAATTCATATTTACCTTATATTATTTTAAAATCGATGTTCTGTTAATATTTTTTCAATTATTATTTTCAAAAAATAAATTTTAATATATTTTGTAATATATTAACAAATAATATGTCTTAACTTCCCCTAAACATGTCATTTTGATAACAATTATGTCATTTCAAGGAATCATTTGTTATTTTTATTTTTCAAAATATTTTTTTTCAAGTCGTTATCTCTTATTTTTTACAAAATAATTTTTTTTCAAGTCCCTTTTCATGAAGATTATTGTCAAAATATGTTCACTTCAACATCTCAAAAAAATATTTTAATCTATTCATTATTTTGATTTATTTCATAATATTTTTTTTATACTCTATCTTTCTAATTTCTCATGTATGATATTTTTCACAAAATATAAAAACAAAATTCCATAAAATTATTTTTGATTTACTTACAATATCACCATTATATAAATATTATTTACATCCTTGGAAGTAATTCTTATTGAATCACCCTCTAATTATTTTTATGAAATAATTATTTTAGGGTGATTTATTATATATTATATGCCATATACAATATTGAGTTTATTTTTTTGATACCATCTATAAATGTTTCAAATACTATTTTACTGACCATATTATATTTATGATTTTATGATGGAAAAAAAATTTATCACATGGGTTTCCGTCATATATTGAATATATAATAATTATGTTACAAATATGTTTGAAATTCCATTATGTAATGGGTTATTAATATATAACTCTCTAATTCATTAGTTTAACCTTTATTGGTCATAGGAAAATGTAAAAATGAGTTGTAATGACTCATTACATAATGAAAATAAGTAGTTGATCCTTAATCCCCCATGATAAAGCATTGATTGTATCATGATCAACTAAATGAAACATGTGAGTGACATATGGTCCATAAAGGTAAATAGAAATAGATTTCTAATATAGAATGTCTATATTCCTATACTCATGTTTATTTAATATTATTATGTTTTCAAATTTACATGTTTCATGACTCTTCATACATCAGGCACTATATTTAATATGAGTATGTTTTCTTGATGTTATCTTTATTGATCAAGAATGGACTGTAATACCCATAAAATTATTTTTCACACATAAGATCATATGTTTTTATCTATTTATTTTCCCTTACTAGTAATATATGCTATCCTATTTTTTCTCTTTCCAACAGAATAAAATATAGTAATTACAACTGATATTTTTAAAAGGGGTTTACTGATGAGTGTTGAAAAAAAATTGTTGAGTGTTGAATAATAAAATTATTTATATATGTTTCTATAATATATTAAAATATTTATTATCTAGTATTTTAAAAAATTATTAGATTAAAATATTACTCATGTAATGTAATGACATATATTTGACAAATTTTAGTCATTTACCTCACTAAAACACAATTATTGTTTTATAAAGGATACATATGAGTTCCAAAAAATGGGTTGTTAATATTTATGAAAGAATAGATAGTATAAAATTTTTCATACCACAAAAGGGGAATTATATCACATAAGATCAATAAAGGATTTCTTATAGATTTCACCCATTGGTATTTTCATTTAATAGACCCTATTTCAATTATAGAGGATATAGATATATTTTCTGGAATTTATTATCAATGATATCATGGAATATTTTCGCAAAGAATCATGGTGTTTATATTAATATTATCAAGGATTCATAAAGAGATAATATAATGCATAATTGATTTCCCTTGTTATAAGACTAATTTTGTGTATTTTGATCATTGAAAAATAAAATGATCAATTCATCGCCTATTTTGAAGCCAAAATCATTGATAAAACTAAAGAGAGATAAAAAAACAGTGGTTACAGATATTTCCTTCAAAAAATAAGATCAAATTATCCCATAAATTATTGACAGTGTTTTTATATATTATATAGTGTAAATTAAATATCATTTCAAATCCATCATATATAAAAAACTGTGTTATAAGATTTGGTAAGAGTGGAGGGATTAAAATTATTGATGGAGGGAAATCCAAATTTTTGGTTACAGACATAAGATGTGAGGATGTCTTAGTTAGTGATGATCTTATTGAAAATAAATATGTTTAAGAAAATAATGTGACTATGAACATTTAATAAATTTAACAATAAAATATAACACCATAAATGTATAGAATGATGCAGTTGTGATGAAAGTGAAGTGAAAAAAGGTGTATCTCTACCTCATCAGTTGAGAATAAGGTATGTTATGTCTATCTATGGATGATGAAAATATAATGTTTCAAAAAAAGGTATGTAACATGATCCAACAAACTAATGATGATATATTAAATAATGGTTGAGATCAGCATGTCACTATAATGTTATATGATCATACACACTTGTGAAATGATTTTCAAAATGTATGTTTTCAAAGGCCCTATAATTTGAAAGATGAATAGTCAAAAACTATGAATGAATTTGTTTATTTATGTGTGTATAGGTTGATATAAATAGATTTTATTTTCAGAAATATATTTTTTATGTTTTTTATTAATTATTAGACAAAAATCTCATTCTTTATGTTTATCATCAAAAAGTCTAATGTATTTAGTTTCATTGATTTGAATCAGATGAAAGATTAAATTATATTTAGCTCGAACTATCTAAATTTTTAAAATATATTTTTGAAAGGAATATTCCAATAGTATGGTGGAGGCTAATCTTGAGAAGCATTAGATAAGTCACTATCTTTCAGTAATGTAAAATCCTCAACCAAATATTATATTTGAGTAAGGAACCAAATTTATAAAAACATGTCCTAATATTCTTATTAAGAATGATCTAATAGAAATGATTTCGAAGAAAGAAAACAAAAGGATTTGAATAATTTATCGTTTGTTTTGAATAAATGGAGACTCCTTATGAGATGAAGTATGGGAAGAAGAAAATGTTGAAATATATTTTAATCCTTATCGTTGAGTTATTTAATTTTGTTTAGAATAAATAAAACAATTTGAGTCTTGTGATACCAAGGGAAATTTTTTGGAATATCATTCATGGTAAACACCTATTAGGCTATAACAATATGGTGTTGGATGATCATTGAAATTCAGGATTAAAATATAGTTTGAATATATAATAATTTATGTAAAAAATGAATACAAACATAATAATAGTGAAAAGTAATTAATTTTCTCAAGCGTAGAAAAATGTGTTGGAATATATTATAAGAAATATAACGATGATAAGGACAATGAATCTAGAATTGAACATATTTATAAGCTAAAAATATTGGTGAAATTGGAAAAATAATATCATCAATAACTAAAAAGTACCCGTTTAAATGTAGATATTTAAGCCAATACAATAAAATAAAAACTTATCTTAAGTATATATATTATTTATTTAAGGAATATAAAATATAGGATAATTATTTTTGTGTTATTATTGTTTATCTTTATTGAAAATAATAGAATAAAAAATGGTATATTTTATTGTGACTAGGGGATAGAAATTTATTTTCGACCAAATGGGGTTTCTATAACGAAATAGAGGAATGAAAAAGTTGATTTGTAATTATGAATAACTTATGTGTAAGTGAAAAATATATATTAAAGTAACATATATAGATGATTCATTTTCTCTGGTGAATATTCTAGAAATATATTTTTTATTTTATTCTATAGTTCTGTGTAGGAAAATCTAGGTATTCATGGTGTTTGAAAAATTAATAACTCTAAATATATTAATATATTAATAATTTTAAAATTGGAAACATAATGGTTTTAATATTCACATGGTTGTGAATAATTTTTTCTATTTAATATAGTCTTTTTACAAGCTAAATCATAATCTCAGATCATGGTATTCTTAGCAAGATCAGTTCTAGAAAAAGCTTTATTTCATACCTGGTGTATTTTATTAAAACCACTGTATAAAAAGGTTAATATTTCAATGGGTTATAGTTATTATATATATTCATGAAATAATAATTTTTGTTTCAAATGTAGAATAATGTAACTTGTTTTTATATTTCATGAGGTGAATGTTTAAAATGTTAATGATCAAAGAGTTTATGTTTTTTTCTAGGATTACATGTGCTACAGTTGAGGAATGATAAATTCAACTCTCACTCCAAATAGGAATAACAGGTTAAAAAATAATTAATAGAAGATTAAAAGTTAATTAAAACACTATATGATTCATTTATGGAGATTTGAAGGCTAATTTTTGAAAATCATTCAATAAACAACAAAACTAAATATTGGGTCTTTCACAGTATAGTCTTCTTGATTCAATATTCATCATATAGAAATTAACATAATATTGGTAGAAAGAATATTATACTATACCAAAGGTATATTATATTTTTTTCATTATAGTAAAACAATTTCATATTAAAGAAATATATTAAATTTATTTTTATCTAAATTAATACTATATTTGATATCCTGTTATATAAGGACCACCATGCCAAAATGAAAAGAATTCTAATATATGAGTATGATTAAAAATTATAGGTATAATTTAAACTCTATTAAAAAAATATTTAATAATAAATTAAAATTTCTTTTGATTACAGGATAAATAATTAATAAGATTTAATTATTCCTTCCCAAGAAAATGATTAAACAATTAATATAATTATATTAATTCTCACATTTTAATTTATCATTATTTTTATATATGATATTAAAATATATAAACTAACTTATTGAGAATTTTTATATTATAAATGGATACTAAAGAAAATTATGAACTGTTAATGTTTAAAATATTTAATTTTCATTAGAATTAGTTTCCCTTTAAACATTGGATTTTCATTGAAAATATAAATTTCTAAATTTTAAAATATAAAATTTTAAAATTATTTTAAATTCTTAATTATAAAAATAAATGTCATCCTAATCTGACACATTGATATATTGTGAATTTTTTTTTCAAAATAGATTAAATTTATTCAAGAATTTGTCTTACACAAACAAATAGTTTTAACGGACACTAATATAGTATTAATATTAATATTTAACTCATAAACAATATGACCATGATATTAAAAAAGGAGGTATGAATTGGAAAAAAATTTTAAAAAATAAGTGTTTTTTATTTTGAATAAATAATATATAGGTAGATAATGACTTAATTTTTTTGAATCATTTATATGTTACGGAAATAAATTTTTCTGAAAGATTTTTTATTGGATTTTTATGAACAAATAATAAAATTTATTTATTCCAAAATTTCATAAGATATTTTTTAAATCAATAACTTAATTTTATGACATTTAAATGTTATTATTATATTTGAGTGTATTTTTCAAATGTTTTGGGAAAGATTAATTTTTCAATGAATAGTATAGAATGTACTTTTTTAAAAAAAAACTACCACTTAATTACAAGATTCAATTTGTTATAAAATGAATTTAAAAGAAACTATAGTCCAAAAAAGTATTTATTAATAAATTTTTGGCAATTTTAATCAATATCTTATTGAATTCAGATATAAAATATTTTTACACTTATGAAAACATTTTTTAGAAAAAATATTTAAATCGACTATTTATATAGGCTAATTTTTAATTAAATTATTCCAATTATCGGAATTGTATTAAATAAAATGGATACCATATTTCGAATCATAAAAATTAAATTTTGTGAATATTTTAAACTTTATTAATCATTATTGTGAATAGTAGAAACAATAAAATTATGTTCCCACGATGAAGGGTAAAACTAGTTTACCAGGGTCTTTATAAATCGATATGGGTTATATTAACCTTAAAAGATGTCTATGTTCAATTTTATGGACATATTTGAACCCTATAATATCTAATTCTTTTAAATTGCCCATTTTTTTGAGAACTATTTATTTGATATGATATTTATTCAATTTATGTAATAGAAAGAAAAAATGCCACTGTCTTTCTTTTAAAACAATATTATGTGTTAACATAGGGATAATAACACGATTTTTTGGTTTTAAATATTAATTGGAAGGATAAATAATTTTTTTTATCATGATACTTTATTTTTAATTTTTAATGATAAAAAAATTAATTTAAATTATTATTATGTGTCGATGTAGTATTTATTTAATTAAAAGGAATACGAAATAAATAATTTTATAAATATAAGATGTAAAATATTTTTAATATATTGTTGTTCTAAAATAATTTTTTATATAATTATAAATAGTTTTGGATTTTATAATGTTATATATAATTACTTTAACTTTATCATTATGTTTTTATTGTCAAATTAAATTAACAGTATCAAAAATCATATTAATTATATTTTAAAATATACAATGTTTCATTAAATGGTTTAACATTCTCAAAAATAATATATTCTTCCATATTAATAATTAATTGTTTAAAATATTATCCATATTTTATTTATGGAATGTTATTACCTATATATGAACTTTCTCTGGTCTTAAACATTATTAATATCACTTTTCGTGGTAAAGGTTAAATCATGGTTTTTCACATATCATGTGCATTTGTTAAATTAAATTTTCCACACATAAAGGATTTTTATTGGATAAATTAGATTTAATACATAGAATTATAGGTCTAAATAATATATTAATTCTCATTTTTTAAAACATATATGATAAATGACCTATTTAAGTAATAAAATAAACGAGTTACCATGCCTAAAACACAAATGGTAAATGTAAGATGCATAGAGTCTAAGGATTAATAGTTTTTAAAAATTTTTGTTTATTTTTGAAGTTTCGCTTGACCTAAATATAGCTAAAATACAACATTTCTCAATTTTGTATTCACTTTGGATGAGACTGACTTCCCGTTATTATATTGTTTTTTTTATTTACAAAGATTATACTACTCGTCAATTATAAAATAGTGTATTCTCCCCTCACATCCTCACACCTCATAATCAATTTTTATTGAACAAAAACCACCAAAATATATCAAGACCTAACTTATACAAATTTTTTATCATTTTTTATTCCCTAAATACAAACCCTAGGGTCCTTATAAAAAGATCCAATTGAGTTTTTTCAAAAAAAAGGTAATTTTATTCACTAGGAAATTTCATTATACTTTTTTACATAACATCTTACTTTATAGATTAAAAATAAAAAAATATTTAAATAAATATCTCCCATAAAATTGTATTTTAATTTTTTTATGTAATTACCCCTATTCATCTTCACTTTCACTAAATGGGAAACAAAATCGTCAATCGTCTGTACGGTGGACTACCGCCTTACAAATTGATGTAATTTGTTTTTCATTTCTATCTCTTAGGGATAAATATAAATATATATTTAAAATATCAATATGATATTTATGGAATAATTATAATTATTTAATGACAATTTCACATGTACATTCACACGTTCTTATCCATAGAAAAAAAAAGATAATATCATTTGTGTGTCCCTGTGGACTACCACCTCTATGAAGCAATGTGAAGCATAATTGTACATGCATGGAAATAAAGATATTTTTAATTAATATATATAATACCTATGGAATATATATTATTCTTCAAAAGTGATATATTATTTACCTTTCTTGTTTTCCATCCGACAAGATAATGGAAACAGTGTTCATGAGTATGTATAACCTACCATCCCTATGAATGGTGTAATTAATTTTCCAATATCTAAAATATATTGATTAGTCAACACATATATATAATTATTATATAAAAAATATATATCATGATTAAAATTATTGAGATTATGGAACCATAATCAAATTACAAGGATGAAAACTAAAGAACCAAATTATACATGAAAAATAAAGCATTTATTATCTTAAATGTAATTTTAACAAATAATTATTATGAAATGGGTGATAAATTGGTATTTATAAATTATATATGGTATGATATAAATGTATATGGTTTTTTAATTAATTTATTAAAAAAAATATTTATTCTACTCGAGTATTTAATGTTTATGACTAAATTTGATGCTTGACATAAAGGATCATTGTCCCAAATTGTCTTCCTTGGAACATATATTATATTATGAACCTATCTTATTTTATGAGTTGTATATACAGACCCATGTAAAATATATATGATTAATTATATTATTCCTAGGTCATTTAATGTTTCAATTAATATTATTCTTCTATGGGTCTTACTATTCAGAAGATACAAAATTGGGGAATATTTAATGTTTCAATCCCATTGTGTATTTGGATTGTTAATGATTATGTTTATAATTATGATATATTATGATATAAATCTCATGAAATTTATGTATTTTCGTATCCTATAGTTATTTTTGTAGAATAAATTTTTTTCTTTCATTTTACCCTCTTAAAAGATTAAAGTGATGGACATCATATTTTTTAGGAGAAAAATAGGAAATATTTCACTATTCGGTTTAAAATATTGTTTTCATCCATGTAAATATTTTATAAAAATGTTTTAAATAATATTTCTAAAGTTTTAAATAGATATTGTAAATAAATTTATTCCCACACATGTATTTTATAAATTGGTTTAAATTAAATATTCTTTTATCATTCCAATTGATATACATTTATCATTAGATTGAAGATGTGAAATCAATTATTGTTCTAATGTATAGAACATAAAAATAGGTTTCCCTACAATGGACACTCAATGTTTTAAGGGTTATTTATTATGTTTACTGGGTTATTTTAGAAAACAAATTTCTCTTTAATATTTGTCAAGGTTTTATCTTATATATAAATTATTTCGAAATGGTAGGGATATTTTCTGCAAAAAATGGTCCTCGTGATCATTTAAAGTCATTTTCCACATAATATGACATCCTTGAATGTTACGTTGAATTTATTGGGGATATGATCTAATCACACTATACTTATTATTTCTCTTTATGGTTTTTTAGACGATAAAAATATTCTTATAAAATCCATTACATTACCATAGTATAGGCTATGATGAAATTGTGAAATGATTATGAAACCCAATTCAATTCCATTAGTTATAAAATGATTAAATTTTTATAAAATACATTAACTTTTTAAGGATTATGATATCATGATTGTTTTATAATCTTGTGGAACATATATCTATGATCTTTATTATGTGATGGGTGGAAAAAATATCTCATTCCAATGCATTGGTTGAGATTAATCTCTCATGTGATAAATAGGATAAGAATGGGGATTCAACCCATTTCAGGAAGAGACTTCTTTAACTAAGACATTCATTAGATTTAACATTAACTAATTTGATGGTTTTCGGAATAACCCTTTCCATGATGACAATTTTCACAATGATCCATTACGATTAAGATATGATTCTTTTTTCTAGAATATAATAATATGATAATTGATATGTAGGGTATGGTTTTAAAATTTTAATATCATGTTCTCATATCCTTATACTCATGTTATGTTTATGTAATCATTGATATATACCTTATTTACCCATTTTGAGTATCTAATCTCACAATTTATTAATTTTCATTTCACCAATTTATTAATAACATTTTTTTATGGATTATATGTCTATTAAGGGTACCAGTTATGATGAACTTAGCGGGATATGTTGTACTCCACCTATTTACCATTTGTTTATGTATCAATGTTTTGAATGACACTAAACCATTGTGGGCCTCAATATTGTTTATTTAAAATGAAATTTATATTAATATATAAATATGTAAGATTATATATGTTATGTTTTGGTCACTATACATATGGTTAATTTTTGGTATTTTTTGAAAAACATTAATTTTTAAAGGAATACTGAAAAATAGTGGGTTTTCTAAAAATAAATTTTTTTATGAATTTATCAATATATTTTCAAAAACAATATGTTTATAAATACATTTTATTGATAAATTTTTCATAATATTTAAATCTCTAAACATGAAAAATACTATTATAAATATAGGAAACCTATTACTAACAATTTAAGAAGATAATTAATATTTTCAAATAAAACATGTTTTCAATTTTTTAATTAATTAAATGATACTATAGAAAAATTTGGGTTTCACATATATTAAATCAAAATGTAACTTATTGTTTTATAATAATCCAATTCATATAATTAAAATCAATTAAATGGATAATTTTACATAAAAAATAAATTTTTAGAATAAAAATTTATATTTTTGAAAAATGGTTTTTTTCAAACTTTTATGGCAAATGTTTAAATAAATTTTGTTACAAATATAGATTTTATTAGGTAAAATTGATATATTATTTTGGAATAATGACTTTTCGATTTTATAATAAGGTATATTTTATTTTTAGGTATTAACTGTGTCTTACATTAGTTGAAATTAGTTTACATTGTACCATAAAAATAGTAAAAGTAAAAATTATATGGAAAAGTTATTTAAAAATGTAATGTCCGGTGTTTTTAACCAGGTTAAAATACGATTTTTTTTAATTTTGACAATTTATCAACAAGTCATTTTTTTTAAAATGAGCTCTGTAAATTTATTCTGAGTGTTGGAACAAATAAAGGTGTCATTTTTGGACTTGTAAAATTAACTTATAATTTTCCCAAGTGTTCCAGTGAGTCTCGGGAACACCGATTTTTGAAAAATCTAATATAATGGATATGCACTGGCAGAGCATAGTTGTGGTCCAACCCCTGAATTTTAGCCTGTTTAATAAATTATTTAATTTAATTAAATAAGATTATATGAGAGATTGTGATTAATTAAAAGAAATTTTTAATAATAGTAATGAAGATATTATTATTATTATTATTATTGTGTTTTTTTAATTAAATGAATGTTAAATAATTAATAAAATGATGGTTGATGAAATTAAATGTGGATTATGGGTTTATCAAAGAACCGTTTTTTTAATGAAGATTTTCATAATTATTAAAGGACCATTTAAAATTATATGGTGGAATGAGCTAATAATAATAATTTTATTATTATTATTACCATGTCATAAATTATTTTTAAGCTTTGATATTTTAATTCCATGTTAAAGGATTATATAATTTATGAGAATTTAATGTTGCTTTTGAGCTTCTCAAAGAAACATTTAATTAAAGGTGGAATTTGAGATTTAATGATGTGTAGTTATTAAATAGTGGTGGTGGGTTTATCAAAAGTTTGAAAAATAATAATAATGAGATTATTATTATTTTAGTTTTATGAATGTATTAATTATTATTTTTATGGAAAACAATTAGGGGTTATGGGTTTGTGTTTTTATCTTATTAATGATATTGTAATAAATTGGGAGTTTCATAATTAATTATGAAATGTTTATTAAGAGAATAATGAATGAAAAAGAGTTTTTATTTAAATGTGGTGTACCATTTATGTTAAAATATTTTAATTGGATATTTAATGAGTTCTAATAGTTATGTGAAATTAACGTGGCTTTTGGGAATATCAAAGAAACTTCTAAATAAATAAGGAGTTCTGTAATTAATAAAGAATTGTTTTTATTTAAAAAGAGGTGTTGGTTTTTATCTAATTTTGAATAATAATAATAGTAATGCAATTAATATTATTATGGTTTTATGAGAGGTTGTTATTATTGTTATGAATAAAAATAATAATGGAATTTTTTGGGGGTTATATTTAGTTATATTAAAGGTCAATACACATTTAATTAATCTCTATGAACTGGAGCTTTTTATTTAATTAATTTGTGTTTAGATATTCAATTAAATAAATTCAAGTTGGAGTTTTTATATTTAATTAAATTATGATGAGTGAATTTAATTAAAAACATGAAGTGGGGAAATTATTTAACTAAAATTTTTTGAATGAATTTATTTAAATAATGTGTATCTCAAGAGTAGGTAATTATCAAAGATGAGAAATTTTAAATAGTAATATTAAATATAGAAAAAATGTGGTGTAGGGTTTAATTTCATTAAACCATTTTAAATATAGATATCAGGTTGTGAATAGTTAGTCAAATGGTGCGGGTATGTTGTGCTGTTACCCGGTCATTAAAATGATTTATTTTAATTTTATTTTAAATAGAATAAATATTTAACTATAATAGAAAGAATATTATTATTATTATTATGGTATTAATTTTATTGGATGATTAATTGGAAATTTTACAATTAATTTTGAAATATTTATTTAAAGGTTAGTTAATGAAGTAACATTATATTAAATGAGAATAACAAATGTTATTATTATTATATTAATATTAGTAGTTTATCTTGGGATTTTTTGATAATTGGGGGATAGAACATGAGGGTGGAACATCACCACATGGGAGGAATAACATAAACACTTTAGGACACTCCTTTTAGGCATGCTACTCCCGCCTCGCCAGCTCTACTTTGCACAATTGAATCATCCTGGTGTCTTCTCGAATCATATCTGTCTTTGTGAGTTGAGCCCATCAACATTTGTTTTGTGATTCGCATTGGCCATTTGGCTCCTCCCTCACCCTGTTTTCTTGTCGAATATCTCATGTTTTAGCTTCTATTGGGTTTCCTAGTTTCTTCGGTAGTAGGGATGTGCAAGGGCCTCCTCTAGACCCTTTGATCCGTATTCTGGCATCTGTAGGAAAATAAAAGGTATATGAGTTCATTTTCATATTTCCATCATCTTTCGGTTATGTTTATTTAACCGTAGTATCGTTTCTCATCATTCAATTAAGGGTTTAATAATTTATATGAGTCTCTGGTACCTAGTTAAAGGTGTGTTGTTCCTTACTGTTTTGATTTTAAGTACCTCTTTTAATTTTTTGAATTTTAGTTATATTTTCACTGTGCACGTGTGTGAATATATATATGTGTGTGTGTGTATGAGAGAAATATATATATATATATATATATATATATATATATATATATATATATATATGGTGCGCGCACGTGTGATTTTGGACCAGCTGTAGACTTGTTGCTGCCATGTTTATTGATACCATTCAGATTAAAAATGGTGCCACCTTGAGGCAGGGTCCCAAATCCATAACACATTATTTAAGAATTATAAATACATTAAATAAATTGATATTGTGAGTTTCTTTGATTATGATATGTTGATGCATGACACTTTTTATGTAATTAAATAATGTCGCCCACATGAGATAAATATGGACATGAACATGTGTGGATTTTAAAACGGTTTTTCAAATTTTGTTAAAGTGATATGAATAAACAGATAAATAATTTGGATGGAAATAATGGGTAATAGGTTATTTAATTGTATAATTAATTATAAAATCATGAGTTGGAATAAAATTATGCCTTTTACTAATTATTGAGAATATTGAATATTTGACGTGATCAGAATATAAATTAGGAAATTGAAATAATAAATGGATAGATTAATTATTACATGTTAAATGCTAAATGGTGAATAAATTTATGATTTGTTAAATAGATAATAATTAATTATTTAATTAATTGTTGAATTAAATAATTTTCATGTGTTAAATTTAGATTGTGAATTAATTGTTTGTTTTGACTGTTGGCCAAGGGTACCTTTTGATTTGTATTAGTTTTCCATGCCTTATGTTGTCTATGATGGAGTTGTTTAAAAATAATATATTTTGTATGAGATGGTTGGTAAATATCTTGGCTTTGTTCATCATGTTTTGATATAATTAACACATGCATGTTAATTATTAAAGTCATGGACGAATCATAGTTTTAGTGGACAAGTTCAAACTTGTTAATGAATTAGGATAATTTAATGCTGCTTTAATTATTTTTTTTTCATGATAAGAATAATTTAATGTTAATTAATTAGTATCTAATGTGATGTTGAATGGTTAATTAATTTCTGACTTATTTGAAGAGCGATTTATGTTGTAAGTAAATTGTTGAATTAATTGACGGATTGGATTAATTAATTTATGAATTAATTAAAGGATAGTTTTGGGGTGTGAGGCTTGGCTTTCTACACCAACGATTGATATTTATGTATGATTGATAAATGGTTTGTGAGACAAGGAATGATACTCTATATAATCATGGGGTGCTAGAAATGGAATTCTTCACCCAGTTTGAAAGCAAATGTTCTTTTATGGGACATGGACTATTGCTCCAAATACCCATGGGTTTTGAGACTCGGATTGCAGCTCCAAATACTCACGAGGGTTATAGACATGATTTTTTACACCCATTAATTGACATTGGAATATGGGTCCAATTGGTCTGATATAAAAGGAATTAATGGTTAATGAAAACTGTTGTGACATAATGATTTGTGAATTGAATACAAGAAAGGGTTCAGACATATAAATTAATTGGGTGAATCACTGTTAGTCGATGAACACAAGAGAAAATCAATATTTTATTGTAAGGTCTCAGTCATAGTATATAAAATATTAAATTGAATATCTTATGATGTGTTATCCCATCCAAAGCACAAGATTATATTTGGTCATTATGATGATTACTTCGAAAGTCATTAGGGACAACAGTGGTAAGTGACTTATACAGTGGACTTCAAGTGTAGGTCGAATCTCAATACAATCATAATATAATGATATTATAATAATTTATAAATGAAAATGATTATGTAATGATTGTTGAGTATGCATGACAAATGTATAATGTGGGTTTAGACACCAATTGAGGGCTGAAGCTGGTACTTGGGTATATAGTTTCATTATATGTCTTACTTTACATATGAATGTCGTCACAAGGTTTAAATTATTTATTAAATGTCTAGATTTGGGTTAGACACCAGTGTTCCCGACCAATTTAGATTTATATATCACAACCTAATCACTCCAACATTGCACTAGGGTACCCAAGTAGATTCTATTTGGTTGTAGGATTGTGATGTTTGTGTTTACATGGGAGATAGAAGCAGGGGACTGAGCGGAATCTTGGGACGATTGAGGAGACTAACCTCAGGACATTGAGTCAATTTTTATTTATTATAGTATTGGAATGTAAAGCGTGCTTCTTTGATCACAATTTCCATTTTCGTATCAGTATCATGTCAGGCATGCATCTACTAGATAATTAGAGTTGGCCATTTGTATGGTAAAAAAAATATGAATTCCATTGATTTATCATTTATTGGATTGTTTCTGCTATTTATTCCATATTTATATTATTGAACTCTAATATGAGGGTATAGTCTCCCCAATGACTATCCATAGACCCTCGCTACTAGTCGGTGGACTCTGGAATATGGGGATACGTGCATGAGGTCATGTGGTGACCGGTCCGGCCACTGGTTTAGTGATGAGCCGGGTCGGGATGTTACAAAGTTGTATCAAAGGGTTTCATTCCCTTTGGCTTCCTATTTTGGGGTTGTTTGACATAAGACTAGGAATTTGTTGATGCTAGGGTTAATAGCCATGCTTGGAAATAATCACCACAAATAAAAGAAATGACCAAGTGGCTAGGGAAGGGAATTGATGTTTATACTATTAGAGGTTACAGTTTATATTATTTTACCTTGAGTGAGAGGTGTATTTTCTGTTGTTTATGGATTTTGATGATTTTGAAAAATAGTTGTCTTGGCCTGATATGGTAAGGTAGTTTCGTACATGCATCGTCTTAGGCACTTTGAGATTCATATTTCATGCATATAACATGAAAAGATGTTTCATTAGTAGGAAGCCTGCTATTTTGGATTTTGTTCCTTGGGTACAATGCCATTTTTTGATCTACATTAGCATACCTCTCCATATATCATTTTTTGGTGATAAATTTAACATGTTTGAGTGATTATATTCCATACTGCCTTAGTTAGTAGCATGTTTTGTTGCTTTTCCATGCTTCTTTGTTATAGTGTGTTGTTTTGTTACTTCTTATGCTAATATTTTAGAGGTTTTTTTGGATAAATGAAAGGGATGGTAAAGATAAAATGATAAATAAATGTTGAATTTTATAAATGGGAGACAAATTCCAGCGATAACGGGTATGGGAACATTATTGATTGGTAGATGGACACCCATGTGTTTGAACCTTATTCAACAATAATATGTTTCAAAATGGATACAAATGTAATCCTATAGAGTTTTGATTTTAATAAACTATTACTGGATTGCTTTTTGATTAACCTAGATTGAAAAAAATAGGACCCTCAGAGGTCGCCTTCTTGGTAAAAATGTATTTAGTGGCCAAAATTACTATTAAAAATTTGAATAACACTAAATGTAAAATGATTAGAGGGGATGTTTGTGATAGAATTAATTTTTACCAAGGGAGTTGTTTTTAAAACCAAGTTGATTTTTGTAAATATGTACTTCTTTGTCTGTTGAAATTCATTAAAATATTAAAATTTTGAAAGGAATTAATTAAAATTCCTAATATTAAAAAGTTTTTTTGAACCTTGTGATTTCAGTTTTGCATAACCAAGAGAGAGGTTCAATGTTTATGTTTCATAAGGGGATAACCCATGGTAGGTAGTACCCTTAGAGTGTTCTAGGCTGCTAAAGTATGTTCATCCCACTCTTATGGAGGGCTTCTAGGTTCTTGAGTGTTATGGAACACCGATAGGTTTATGCTACGAATTTTATGATCAATGATTTATGAGGTGATCATAGTTCAAGGAATGTCACATGAATGCATTAATGTGTTCTAAAAAAATGTGCGGGTGAGCAGATGATCATTTCTTGTGATGTCATGGAAAATAAAAAGGTGGGTACTATCACTTTTTTTATAAACATTTCATCAGGTGATGCAGAGATTTTATAAGAGATTTATCTGATAATACTTTGACAGATCTTTTAATAACCTTGTTTTTTCTCTTAGTGCTCTCTACTGGATATAGCGAGCATTTCCCATATCTTTCCCTCATCATGGATGCACTAAGATAGTGATGGTCTTAAGACACACTATAGTTTTGATGTTATTGGTTCGATGAGCAGTTGTTCTATCAGTGGTACGCGGGATGCATGGTTTCTTTGGGGTACTCCATTTTTTGTGTTGGGGTATGGTTGTTTTTTAAATATCCTGCAATGGATTGACATGGAAATTTCATTAGATATTGGGAAAATCCATTTTATATAGGAGGATATTTTTGGAATGGTTTTAAGGGTACATTATCAGATAAAGGGATGCTGGCACAACTTGTTCTATTCATTGATCAGGATTCAACCATTTTCCCTGATGAGGGCCCTTTAATGGCATAAAATATAAAATCTTTTTTGATGTTTAAGCTATAATGTGAGCATTGGCTCCGGTATTAAAGGATAATCCATAAGTATTGGGAAGGGTTAAAGGAGTTTATGGAATTGGGAATGCAACATGACACTTCTAAAAATATTAAATGACCTTGGTAAGTTGGTTGTTTAGTAGTGTTTCTCAGTGTCATCTCAGAGATGACGTTTTTAAGGTGGGTATATTTTAAATTATCGAGTTTTTGAACTGGGTTTTAATACGAATGTTTTTGAATTTTTCCTGCTTCTCAATAGGTCATTTTATTAAATAGATCTCTAGAATTTCATTCTGATTGTTTGAACACCTAAAGGTATCCTTTTTTGGACCTGCATAATTACCAGATAATTTTCGAAGGTATCCTGATGAGTCTCGGGATCACTGATTATGGAAAATTCAACTTTCATTGATCGGCAAGGGTAGTGCACGGTTGCTGGCCTACCCATGCATTTTACCCTGTTTAATAAATTATTTAATTTAATTAAATAATATTATATTAGAATTTTGATTAATTAAAATAATTTTTTAAAAATAATAGTAATTAATTTATTATTTTTATTATTGTTTTTCATTAAATAAATGTTAATGAATTAATTAAATGATGGTTGAAAAAATTAATGTGGATTATGGGTTTCTCAAAGAACTATTTAATTTAAATGAAGAGTTTTGGAATTATTATAGGACTATTTATTATAAAATGGTGGAATTTCTTAATAATAATAATTTCATTATTATTATTATAGTGTAATAAATTATTTTGATGCATTGAAATTTTAATTGTTTGTTAAAGGAGTATATTATTTATGAGAATTTAATATGGCTTTCGAGCTTCACAAAGAAACATTTAATTAAATGAGGAGTTTCATAATTAATAAAGTATTATTATTAAATAGTTGGTTGGGTTTATCAAAAGTTTTAAAAATAATAATAATGATATTATTATTATTTTAGTTTTATGAATGTAATAATTATTATTATTATGGAAATTAAATTAGGGGTTATGGGTTGGAGGTTTTATCATATTAACAATATTTTAATAAATTGGGAGTTTATTAATTAATTATGAAAGGTTTATGAAGAGAATAATTAATGAAGAATCATTTCTTATTAAATGGGGTGTAACATTAATGTTAAATGATTTTAATTAGATATTAAATTATCTGTAATAGTTATGTGAAATTAATGAGGCTTTTGTGTATCTCAAATAAACGTATAATTAAATATGGTGTTTCGAAATAAATAAAGAAGTGTTTATATTTAATAAGAGGTATTGGGTTTTATCTAAGGTAGAATAATAATAAAATTAATGTCATTATTATTATAATTGTTTTAGGAGTGGTTGTTTTTATTCTTATGAATAATAATAAGAGATTTTTTGGGGGTTCATTAATTAAAATAAAGGTCAATAATAATTTAATTAAACACTACATAGGGGAGGTTTTTATTTAATTAATTTTTGGTGGCTTTACTAATTAAATAAATATGATTTAAAGTTTTTCAATTTAATTAAAATGTTTTGAGGGAATTTAATTAAAAACAAGAAGTGAGGAAATTATTTAACTAAATTTTTTGAACGATTTTAATTAAATAATGTGTAAATGAGGAGTTAGGAATTATTGAAGAAGGGTAATTTTAAATGGTAATATTAAATGAGGAATAAATGTGGCATCATGTTTAATTTATTTAAACCATTTTTAATATAAATATTGGGTTGTGCATGGTTAGTCAAATGGTGTGGGTGAGGTATGCGGTTACCCTGTTTTTAAAATGATTTATTTCTATTTTATTTTAATTAAATAAATATTAAATAATAATAATAATAAGGACATTATTATTATTATTTTATTAATTTGGCTGGATGATTAATGGGGATTTTTAGAATTAATTCCAAAACATTTGTTTCAAGGTCTGTTAATAAAGTAACTATATATTTAAAGAGAATAATAAATGTATTTATTAATATATTAGGACTATTAGTTAATCATGGTTGTAATTGATTATTGGGGGAGAGAACCCGAGGGTGGTTCACCACTAAATGATAGGAACAAAAAAAACACACCAGGCCCTTCCTTTGAGGTGCACTACACCCCCCCGCACCCCTCGTCGAGCTCCTCTTCGCGCAATCAAATTCTCCCAGTGTCTTCTCAAATAATTTCCATCTCATTGAGGTGAGGTTGTATGTATTTGTTTTGTGATTTTCATCAGCCATTTGTCTCTTCACTTGAATTGTTTTCTAGGCCACAATCCTAAGGTTCTGTTTTTTATTAGGATTACTTGTTTCTTCATTTCTAGGGATGTGTCAGGGGCTCCTCTAGATCCTTTTCTTTGTATTCCAGTATCTTCCAAAAAAGGCAAGGTAGATGAGTTCATTTTTGTTTTTTCATCATGTTTTGGGTAATTTTATTTAACCATGGTATTGTTCCACATCAATCAATTAAGGGTTTGATAATTTATAAGAGTCCCCAGTACAAAGATAGAGGTGTGTTGGTCCTTACTACTGCGATTCTGAGTAACTGTTTTTCTATTTTGAATTTAATTTATATTGTTTCAAGGAACGTGCATGAATATGTATATATATATATATATATATAAATCTATGTGTGTGTTTAATAAAGATATATATATATATATATAAAAGGTGCATGTGTGTGTGATTATAGACCAGACGTTGACTAGTTTTCGACAAGTATATTAAATCTCTTTGATTAGAAATGGTGCCACCCCGAGGTAGGGTCCCAATCCTGAACACTTTATTTAATAATTATAACTACTTTAAATAAATTTACAATGTGAGTATCCTTGATTATTATATATTGATGCAGGACACATTTAATCTTATTAAATGATTCCGCCCACATGTGATAAATGTGGACTCGAACATGTGATGATTTTAAACATGCTTTTCTAATTTTGTTAGAGTGATTTGAATAAATAATTAAATGATTTGGATTTGTATAATGGGTTATAGGTTAATGAATTGTAGAATTAATTATCATGTCATGATTTGGTATAAAATTTTCCATTTTACTGATTATTGATTATATTGAATATTTGAGGTGTTCGAAATTTAAATTGGAAAATGATAATAATTAATGGACAGATTAATTATTACATGTTAAATGGTAAATGGTTAATTAATTAATTATTGGTTAAATAATTAATAACTAATTAATTAATTAATTGTTGAGTTAATTAATTTTCAGGTATTAATTTGATGTTTTGAATTAATTGTTTGTTGCGACAGATGGCATAGGTTACCTTTTTAAGTGTATTATTTTTCAAAGCCTTATGTTCTATTGGTTGGAGATTTTTAAAAATACGATATGTTGTGTGAGATGGTGTCTAAAAATCATGTATTTTTTCATTATGTTTTGAGATGATTATGACGTGCATGTAAATTTTTAATGTCTGGGATGAATCATGGATTGAGTGTATGGATTATGACTTGTAAAAGAATTTGGATAATTTAATGTTGATTCTATTATTTTGTTGTATTTATAAGAATAATTTATAGTTAATTAATTATTATCTAATGATATTTTGAATGGTTATTTAATTGTTGAATTATTTGATGAACGATTTATGTTGTTAGTTAGTTGTTAAATTACTTAACGAATTGGATTAATTAATTTATGAATTAATTAATTGATGGTTTTGGGGTGTCAGACATGGAATTCTACACCAATGATAGATATAAATTTATGATTGATAAATGGGTTGTGATACAGGGACTGATGATCCAAATACTCATGGAGTGCTAGACAAGGCATTCTACGCCCATTATGCAAGAAAATGATCGTTTATGGGACAAGGACTGTTGCTCCAAATACCCATGGGTTGTGAGACAAGGACTGACGCTCCAAATACTCAAGAGGGTTATATAAATGATGTTATACATCCATTAATTGACATTGGACTATGGGTCCAATTGGTCATACATAAAGGGAATTAATGGTAAATGAAAAATGTTGTGACCTAAAGATTTGTGAATTGAATATGAGAAAGGTTTCCGAATTATTAATGAATTGGGTGAATCACTGTTAGTGGACAGACCCAGGAGCGAATCACTATTTTATTAGATGGGCTCAGACATATTATATGAAAGATTATATTGAATATCTTATAATTGGTTATCTAATCGAAAAAACGATCTGGGATTTGGTCTTTACATTGATTACTAGATGGTCTTTAGAGACAACTGTGGTGAATGAATTATACAGGGGATGTCGGGCGTAGGTCATATCATAGGACTTTCTTAATTTAATGATATTTTCATAATTGATAAATGGAAATGATTATTTAATGATTGCTGAGTAATCATGAAAAAGGTATAAAGTAGGTCCATACACTAGCTGAGGGCTGAAGCAGGTACTTGGGTATATAGTTACATTGTACGACTTACATTATTTATGAATTCCGTCACTCAGTTTAAATTATTTATTAAATTTTTATCTTTGGGTTAGACACTGATAGTTCCAGCCTAATGAGATTTATATCTCACACCCTACTCGGGCCTCAATTTCATAGGGGTTCTTCAGTAGATTCTATTTGGTTTTAGGATTCTGTTGTATACATTTAATTGGGATATAGGAGCAGTGGACCATGTGAACGCTCGAGATGCTCGAGGAGACCGCCCTCAGGGCTTTGAGTAAATTTTTATTTATTTTTGTACAGGAATCTAAAGCTTTATTTTTTGTTCACTATTTCCATTTTTTGTATCATTGTCATTTCATGAATGCGTCTTCTATATAATTAGCGTTGTACATTCGTTTTCTACAAAATTTATTAAATATTCACTCCACTGCTTTGTCATTTATTACATTGTTTCCACTATTTATTTTCATTGTCTATTATTGATCTCTGATATGAGGGTATATTATCCCCATTGACTATCCATAGACCCTCACTACTAGTCAGTAGCCTCTGGTGTATGGGGAGACGCGCTTGAGGTCATGTGGTTACTAGTCCGGCCATCGGTTTAGTGGTGAGCCAGGTCAGTACGTTACAATAAACATGGTTAAAACATGTATAAAAGTTTATATTTTTGGGATTAATAATAATGTCTCACCCAAAAATCTATTATTTTACTTTTTTAAATACATTTGATATATGAAATTTTAACTCTCTTTATAATAGGATGGAATATTTAAAAAAATAACTTTCTCACCACTTATAAAAGGGGATTCTCACCACCTCTTATAGATCACATGAATTTTAATATTTCATATAGAAAATATACCCTTTTCCAAGCAATAGAATCCCATTCATTCTACATGAGCCTCTAGTAAAATTATATTAAATTAATTCCACCATTTTCAAGGAATACACCAAATAAAACTCACTGATTTCATCATGAGTAATCATTTTCATTAAATTCTATTCCATTATATCATACAATTTCAATTATAATTTCCTAATTCATATATAATGAAATTAATATTACTTGTATCTAATGAATCTCTTCACACGACATGATATGAATCTTATTGAATTATAATAATTATATATATAATTATATGTTATTAAATAACATATTATTTATAATATGATTAACATTATGTGATGAAATAATGTAACTTAACTTCTTTCCCTAACGATCATTGAAAAATGTGAATGTTACTCATGCGTATATATAGCCTATAATCTCTATGATTGTAACTGTAATGGCTCGGACCTCTCCGGCCCATTCCTTTGTCAAAAAGAAGTTCAAGAAGTGTTCTGGAGGGTAAAATGGACTTTTCCCATACTTTCCAGAATTTTGAAACTACACGTCGTGTATTTTGAGTACACGTCGTGTACCCCCTTCCCAGGTATACCCCGTGTTGCAGGCCATGTCCTTACTGGGTGGAGTAATGGGTGCACGCCGTGTGTCCAGTTCCACACTCCGTGTAGTCCTTCCTCGCATACACGTTACCAGTCAACGGTCGTGTACCGTGTTGGAGTCGTGTCCTTGCCGTGTGCAATAAATGATTACACGCCGTGTGTCTAAACTACATGCTGTTTAGTCCTTCCCTGCGTATGTGTTACCCTCAAACCGTGTGTTGACCAATCAATGGTCGCGGAGCCGTGTTGGAAGCCACGTGGAGACCGTGTGAAAGAACCGAGTACACGCCATGTACCATAAAGTACACGCCATGTACTTTCTCTTTTCACACCTATAAAAGGAGGGGTGCCCTCCTCCTTTCAACTCACCCCTCTGCTCTCCTTTCCTATACTCTGAGCAGAGCTCTCTCAAGTGACTCGAAGACTTTTTCTTCAATAACTTCTCTGTCCGAGCACTGATTTATGATCCGTCAGTGGCCGCGGGATCATAACGGTGAGGCAGAACATCCGAGCCTGGGTCCATTGTCATTCCTTAGCCCCTTCTTTTTTGACTTCCACCTAAGTAGGTTATTCTGGGACCCGAAAGAAGTGACAGACGCCGACGGACGTCTTCTAAGGTTGATTCGGGGGAGCGTTGTGATCAAGAACCTGTTGAGGTAGGGTTCTTACCTTCATCTCTTTAATTTGTGCATCATGCGGGGTGTGTGTTCTATTGTTTATGAGAAACACTTTGGAACCGGTTTAATAATGATAATAACTGGCTTATATAACGGGGATGGGATGTTGTGTTTGCTGTTACTTTATATCCTATTATATTATGTTGTGAATTGAATGAGGTTCTACCTACTGAAAATCATGGTCGTTGGGGGACTTTGCTTACACAATTAAATGTTGCCATCTCCTTCTGTATTTTTGTATGGATGGAAGCTTGTGGAATGAAAAATTGGATAATCACACAATGTTGGCTGATTAAATGAAAATCTGAAACCCTTGTCTGATCACCCCGGTTAAACAAAATGGAATAATGAACATGGGTGTTGGCTTGGTTACGAGGAATGTGATGGGGGTGTTTTTGTGGGTTGTTGTGGATCGGGTGAGCAGCGGGGCTACGGTTGACTTGGTTGTGGGTTGGTGTGAATGTTGTGATGGTGATGGGTAGTGGGGCTGTAATAAATGGTATTAAAGGGATGATGATGTGTGGTTTCGGTGTGGTTGTGGTTATAGCAGTTGGTAACAGGGCTGCAGGGATGGTCTTGTTTGTGAATGGTGGGTTGTGATTATTAAATTAAAGTTTAAGAGTTAATAAATCATGGGGCGTTAAACGAAAACAATAATCAATGGGGTTTGCTAGTTGATAAGAATGGCTTGGTTGTGTTGCTTGTGTTTTTGTAACTTGATTTGTGGATGGCAGGGATATGTTTTACGAATGTTTGTTGTGGCTGGTTGTGGATAGTTGCCCAGTAGTTAAGGAACTAAATAAACTATTTCTACTAAATTATGAAAATATAAAGGGGTTGGGTTTGTTTGATGTATGGATGCTTCGTAGTAGCAGTGCCGAGGCACGTGCTCAGTTCTCTATTTAGAAGCCATATGTTGGGCTGTGTGGTTGGTAAATATATATATATCTGTATCTTTTGTGTTTTATCGCACCCCACCCATGTTGAGAACTTAGTGTCGAACACTCCCAATTCATGGGAGAGGGTGTTTTCCCCTTAGTTACTAGATCATTCCTGCTACGTCTCCCCTAGGTTGTGATGGCTTGAGGTGACATTACACCTAAGACTCTTCGGGTAGGTTTCGATTGGGGTGGTTATCACCCAAGACTCTTCGGGCAGGTTCTTCTATTTCCCAATAATCTTCGGGATGAGGCCCAGGTGTGTGCAGGTGGGATACGTGGTTGTCAGGCCCAGGTGTGTGCGGGCGGGATACGTGGTTGTGAGGCGTAGTTGTGTGCGAGCGGTATACGTGGTTGTGAGACCCAGGAGTGTGCGGGAGGGATACGTGGTTGTGAGGCCCATGTGTGTGCGGGCGGGATACGTGGTTGTGAGGCCCAGGTGTGTGCGGGCGGGATACGTGGTTGTGAGGCCCATGTGTGTGCGGGAGGGGAGAGTGTGTCAGCGTCAGGAAGTTTGTCGTTAGGAAGAGGAGCTATCTAAAGGGAAATGGTGTGGGGTACCCAATAAACTTTTTTCTTATATACTATTACCTATTGTGCTTTTGTTTTGGTGAGTGTGGCTAGTGAGGTTGGGTGGATAGAATTCCTTACTAGGTTTCTTTTGTTGTTCTCAAGGGACAATAGGATGTCTCCCAACATGTGCATGAGATCTTTAGGTTTCCCTACTGAGTATACTTGTATGCTAACCCTACGTTTACATTTACGTTTCCAGGAGGACTACCAGGGCCATGCAGGACCCTACTAGTCGGACAGTTGGAGTTGTTATTGTTGTTGTTCCTTTGTTTTCTTTTTTTATTGTAATTTGATCTTTCTTGTACTTTTACCTTGTTATAAAATTGTTTAAACATGCATGTGGGAATGGTTTGGGTTTATTTCTATACACTTGCTCTTTTCCTTTTTGGTGGTTGACTTGTCCTATTTCCCGATCATTAAAAATAAAAAGGGTAATGCCTCCCATATTTGTGAAAAACTCACACCCTTGGTGCTAGTCGCCACCCCGGGGCCTACTGGAGGCAGGACTCAGGGGTCACTATCGCCCTTTCACCATTGCCAGCTCAGAAGAGGCATCTTTGGTGGGAGGGGGTCACGACAGAATGGTATCAGAGGTGACGGTTGAGAGATAAGATGATGTCTGGAGTTAGGCACAGTGAGGATTGCATGGGATGGTAGGGAGACAATGTTAGTTAATCTTGGTGCGTGACATAGCCTAGGGAAGACCAGATAGGACACAGGATTTTAGGGCCCCCCGTGATCCGACACAAGGACTCTGAGCCTACAGAACGACCAAGTGAGACTACATTTATTGTAGGGTATAGACCTTAGGGAAGGTACATGCATCATCATGATTGTGTTTTATATGATTTGGGTGTTCTGGCAAAGAAATTGAAATAAAATGATGAAATAAAACCTTGAGTTATTCCTTACTACATGGGCTTAGGCGATCCTTGTTTACTGTTCAGCTATGGCACCTGGACGTCATCCCCAGGTGGCTCAGACAGCCAAGGCCCAGCAGATTCAGGCGGTTGATCAGTTGAGGATTGACCGAGAGGAGGAAGATAGCCAGGGGCAGATGAATCTCCATTCTTTCCAGCGGTAGACCCTTAATAAGTACGAGGGTAATACTTCGGATACAGAGATAAAGGGGTGGCTTGAGGAGCTAGGGATCGCTTTTACCTTGATCTGTGCTCCGAGGGAGTACTGGGTCCCCCTAGTAGTCAGTCGGCTGAGAGGTGCGGTACGACAGTGGTGGACGCTCTACCTTGGAGAGAGGAAAGAGGTAGAGGTTCCATGGGCTGACTTTGAGAAGGAATTCTGAGAGTAATTCCTTTCTTCCATGATCAAGGTGGTGAAGCGGAATGAGTTACTCTCCCTTCAGTAGGGAATTATGTTGGTACGAGAGCTGGGGATCAAATTCAAGGATCTCCTGCACTTTGCTCCGGATCTCTTTCCAGATGAGGAGTCTCGGGCGAGATGTTTCGAGGAGGTGCCTCGTCCTTCGCTCCAGTATGCTGTCACCCCCTTCACCCTTCTGACGTACTTGGTGGTACATAATAAGGAAGAGGTTGTAGAGAGGATGCACTCACTGGAGGTGCACCCCGAGAGGGGATCCAGCAAGGCACGTTGTTGGGGAAGGCAGTCAGCAGCAGGGCTCCTGCGACGGGACCTTCCAGGTTCACGCTGGTGGGGAGCAGCCCCCAACAGTTCCATTTCAGATCTTTGGGTCCTCATCTATTTTTCATGAGCCCAGGACCGAGATGTTTTTCTTGTGGAGGTTTCGGTCACGTTTAGAGTCGGTGCCTGACCCAAGCTCTGTACGGTAGAGGTGGGCAGGTTCAGCACCCACCTCAGCAGCACCAGTTGTCGGCGAGGCCCTTCCAGCAGTAGTAGGACCATGCTCCTCCAAGGGCAGACTTTGCGGGAGGAGGCCGACCTCAGAGTGCTCCTCAGGGACCTCGACCAGGGCATGGTCGGGGAGGTGGACGACATCAGAGAGGCAGAGGAGTTGGGCGTGGATAGTTTCACGTAGCAATGTTTACAACTCCAGTGGGACCAGAGGTGGTATGAGGTACGATTTTTTTGTTTAGCACTCTTGTTTCTGATTTGTTAGATTCGGGAGCCTCACACCCTTTTGTTGCACCTAGTCTAGCCAATGCTTTTGGACTAGATGTAGAGAGACTTTCCGTACCACTGGTACTGAGTACACCAGTTGGGGGCCATACCAGCATATCTTGTGTTTGCTGGGGATGTGGACTGACGTTGGGACCACATCGATCTAGTGGAGACCTTCTTCTGTTACAGATGTAGCCATACAATGTCATCCTAGCAATAAAATGGTTTTTTTATGTTAGTTCCATTATTTAATACTTCCGGAGAAGATTCGAGTTCTCCGACGTAGATAGGCAATGCGTATCTTTTGTTGGCGAGAGGAGCTATCAGGCAGGAATCCGGAGTGTGGAGCCTCTCCTTTCCTTGTTAGGTGGGTTATCAGTGGTTCCAGCAGATACAGGATGTTGGATGTCCTGGAGGTTGTTGGGGAGTTCCTCGATGATTTTCCTATTGAGGTTGTGACTCTACCCCCCCCCCCCCCCCCCCCGACGTGACGTTGAGTTTAGGATAGACTTACAGCCTGGTGCCCATCCAATTTCGATGGCCCCTTATCGGATGGCACCTTCGGAGTTGCGGATTCAGATTGACGATCTGATGGAGATGGGTTTTGTTCGACCCAGCATGTCGCCATGGGGTGCTCCAGTTTTGTTCGTGAAGAAGGCTGATGGTGGTCTCAGGATATGCATAGACTACCAAAGGTTGAACCAGGTAACGGTCAAGAACCGCTACCCCCTTCCAAGGATATATGATCTCTTAGACTAGCTAAGGGGAGCAGGTTGGTTCTCTAAGATTGATCAGCGATCTGGGTATCAACAGTTGAGGGTAAATGATAGTGAAATCTCGACGACGGAATTCAGGTGCAGGTATGGGCACTTCGAGTTTGTAGTGATGCCGTTTGGAGTTACGAATGCACCAGCTGTGTTCATGGGACTTATGAACATTTTCTTCCGAGAATTTCTAGACCGGTTCGTCATTGTGTTTATCGACGACATCATGATCTACTCAATATTAGAGGAGGAGCATTTTGAGCATCTCAGGGAAGTCTTAGAAGTCCTTCGACACCACCAGCTTTATGCGAAATTGTCGAAGGGTAATTTCTTGACAAAAGAAGTACACTTCCTTGGACACGTGGTGTCTCAGCATGGAGTATCAGTGGACCCATCGAAGGTAGAGGCAGTTGTTTCTTGGGTGGCACCCAAGAGTGTGGAGGAAGTTCATAGTTTCCTGGGGTTGTCAGGTTACTATCGCTTGTTCGTTTCAGACTTCTCTCAAGTTGCTACTCCATTGACAGCTTTGACTAGGAAGAACCAGGTCTTCTTATGGAGCGAGAAATGCCAGAGGGCTTTCAACTACCTAAAGGAGAAGTTGTTCAGTGCTCTTGTACTAATGTTGCCAGAGGAAGGGGTGTTATATGAGGTGTTTTGTGATTCTTCTGGCCTTGGTTTGGGGTGTGTGCTGATGCATAAGAAGTGAGTGATTTGTTATGGGTCTAGGCAGTTGCGCCCTCATGAGCGTAACTATGCCACCCATGAACTGGAGATTGCAGTAGTAGTGTTCACACTGATGTTGTGGCGACATTACCTCTTTGGGAGCGCTTTGTGGTCTTCTCAGTTCACAAGATCCTACGTTATATCGTCTCCTAATGTGACCTGAACTTACGACAATGGATATGGGTCGAGTTTCTCTAAGACTATGACTTTCATATCTATTACACTGAAGGTAAGGGCAACATTGTGGCTGATGACCTGAGTAGGAAGGCACATCAAGAGGTGGTTCAGGAATCTGCTGATGCTTTAAAAGCGATGGGAGAGTTGGCTTCCTTGCACTTGGATCCAAGGGAAGATGGTGTTAGAGGCTGTTTGTTTCAGATGACGGTGAAGTCATCCTTGTTGTAGCAGGTGGAAGAGTCTTAGTGGGGGGACTCCAAGGCAGAAGTGATGCGGGATCGTGTCGATCAGGAGAAAGATCTAGAAGGATGGTCAGAGGATAGCCGACATCAGATGCTTTTCCATGGATGTTTGGTTGTCCGGATGCACTGTGTGAAGGATTTCTCCATGAGTTCCATAGCTCAGTTATAGCGGTACATCCTGGAGTTTCGAAAATTTAACGAGGCCTGAGGGAACAGTTTTGGTGGCCCGGGGTGAAACAGGTTGTGGTAGAGTTTGTGGCTAGATGCGTAGTGTGTCAGCAAGTGAAGGCTGAACACCATGTTCCCAATGGTTTGTTGCATCCTTTAGATGTCCCTGAGTGGAAGTGGGATGACATCTCGATGTACTTCGTCACAGGAATACCAAAAGCTCATGGAGGTTATGATGCTATCTGGGTAGTGGAGGATCTGCTGATGAAATCATCTCACTTCATAGCAATCAAGGAGTCGGGCCCGGTGCGTACCTTAGCACAGAGGTACGTAGATGAGGTGGTGTGTTTGCATGAAGTTCAGAGGACTATCATCTCAGATCAGGATACTCAGTTTACCTCACGAGTCTGGAAGGGGTTAAAACATGCTTTTGGCACCCAGCTATACCATAGCACTGCCTTCCACCCCCAGACCGATGGGTAGACGGAGCAGACTATCCAGACATTGGAGGACATGCTGCGAGCATGCGTTCTAGATTTCGGCGGATCATGGGTACGACACTTGCCTTTAGTAGAGTTTTCCTACAACAACAGCTTTCACTCTACTACTGGCATGGCACCATTTGAGGCATTGTATGGAAGGCCATTTCATTCACCCATTTGCTGGGCAGAGGTTGGTGATACAGGTGATCTTGGGCCAGAGGTAGTGCAGAGCACCACAAAGAAGGTCCAGCTTGTACGTGAGAGGATGAAAGCAGCTCAAGACTGACAGAAGTCTTATGCTGATCATCGGAGGAGGCCCTTGGAGTTCGAGGTGGGGGATCATGTGTTCTTGAATGTTTCCCCTCGACGGGGGCATCAGAGGTTTGGGAAGGGGAGAAAACTCTCACCTAGGTTCATCGGACCTTTTGAGGTGCTGAGGCGAGTCGGCGAGGTGGCATATCAGCTAGCACTACCACATCAGTTGGATAATGTTCATGATGTCTTTCATGTCTCCCAGCTTCGTCGGTACTTACACGACGACTCCCACGTTATTGACTATGGAGAGTTAGATATGGGAGACGACACGACCTTCGAGGAATGACTAGTCAGAATCGAAGATCATAAAGAGAAGGTGCTCCATGGACGAACCATTCCATTGGTTCATGTGTTGTGGAGGCATGACGGCCTCGAGGAGAGCACTTGGGAGCGAGAGACCCAGATGCATTCTCAGTACCCGGAGTTGTTTTGACTTGTGTTTTTCCCTTGTTCTTCTGAGCTTTGTGTTGATGTTGTACTCAGTACCCTTGTTATATGGAATTCTTGTCTTGTCAATTGTGAGTACTTTTTTTCCATGTTCCCTGGTAATGTGTAGCATGTCCTGATGTGTGGGAAAAGGAAAAAACCGACCCGCAATTGAGACGCATTAATGTTGATGTGATTGAACCCGTGCGGGGGAGTCAGTTCCACCTAAAGCAGATAATATCTCGACATAGGTGAAGAAATTTCCCAATCCCACATGTTCGGGCAGTGTGATGGTTCTGTGGTGTTGGGGTTAGTACGAGATGAAAAATCCTAATGTATGAAAGTGGGAAGACCCAATTCTTAATCAATACACATTAATGAGGATGTGATTAAACCCGTGTAGGTGTGTCAGTGCCACATAAAGCGGATAATATCTTGACATAGGAGAAGGAATTCCTAACACATATGATTAGGGTTGTTAGTTGGGTTCCTGTTATAATGAGAACCCTATGAGGTATCTTGTCGGGTTCCTCTGGGTTGGTTTTTTAATTCATTAGGACGATAATGTTTTAAGTGGTATTTGATGTAATGGCCCAGACCTCTCTGGCCCATTCCATTGTCAAAAATAAGGTCAAGAAGTGTTCTGGAGGCTAAAATGGACTTTTCCCACACATTCCAGAATTTTGAAACTACATGTCGTGTAGTTTGAGTACACGCTGTGTACCCCCTTCCCTGGTATTTCCCGTGTTTCAGGTCGTGTCCTTGCTGGGTGGTGTAATGGGTGCACGCCATGTGTCCAGTTCTACACGCCTTGTAGTCCTTCCCCGCGTACGCGATACCAGTTAACAGCCGTGTACCATGTTCGAGCCGTGTCCTTGCCGTGTGTAATAAATAAGTACACGTCGTGTGTCTAAACTACATGTTGTGTAGTCCTTCCCTGCGTATGCATTACCCTCAAACCGTGTGTTGACCAGTCAATGGCCGTGGAGTTGTGTTGGAAGTCGCGTGGAGACCGTGTGAAAGAACCGAGTACACGCCATGTACCATAAAGTACAAGCCGTGTACTTTTTCTTTTCACGCTTATAAAAGGAGGGGTCCCCTCCTCCTTTTAACTCACCCCTCTCCACTCCTCTCCTCTCCTCTGATCAGAGCACTCTCAAGAGGCTCGAAGTCTTTTTCTTCCATAACATCTGAATTCGAGCTCTGATTTACGATCTGTCAGCGGCCACGGGATCATAACGACGAGGTGGAACTTCCGAGCCTGGGTCCATTGTCTTTCCTTCGGCCCCTCCTTTCGGACATCCACCTGAGGAGGTTTTTCCGGGACCCGAAAGAAGTGACGGACGTCGACCGACGTCTTCTAAGGTTGATCTGAGGGAGCGTTGCGATCACAAACCTGTTGAGGTAGGGATCGTACCTTTGTCTCTTTAATTTGTTCATCTTGCGGGGTGGGTGTTCTATTGTTTACGTGAAACACTTTTGTACCGGTTTAATAAATATAATAACTGGATTATTTAACGGGGATGGGAAGTTGTGTTTGATGTTACTTTATATCCTGTGATATTATGTTGTGAATTGAATGAGATTCTACCTACTGAAAATCACTGTTGTTGGGGGCCTTTGCTTACGAAATTAAATGTTACCCTCTCCTTCTGAATTTTCTTATTGATGGAAGCTTGTGGAATGGGAAATTGGATAATCACGTAATGTTGGATGATTAAATGAAAATCTGGAACCCTTTTGTGATCACCCCGGTTAAACAAAATGGAATAATGAACATGGGTGTTGTATTGGTTACGAGGTGTGTGATGGGGGTGTTTTTGTGGGTTTTTGTGGTTCGGGTGAGCAGCGGGGCTTCGGTTGACTTGGTTGTGGGTTGGTGTGAATGTTGTGATGGTGATGGGTAGTGGGGCTACAATAAATGTTATTAAAGGGATGATGATGTGTGGTTTTAGTGCGGTTGTGGTTATGGCGGTTGGCAGCGGGGCTACAAGGATGGGCTTGTTTGTGAATGGTGGGTTGTGATTATTAAATTAAAGTGGAAGAGTTAATAAATGGTGGGGTGTGAAATGGAAACAATAATCAATAGGGTTGTTTGGTTGATAAGAAGGGATTGGTTGTGTTGCTTTTGTTTTTCTAACTTGATTTGTGGATGGCAGGGATATGTTTTACGAACGTTTTGTGTGGTTGGTTGTGGATAGTTGCCCAGTAGTTTTGGAACTGAATAAACTATTTCTACTGAATTATGAAAACATAAAGGGGTTTGGGTTTGTTTGTTGTATGAATGCTTCATTGTAGCAGTGTCGAGGCACGTGCTCAGTTCTCTTTTTAGATGCCATAGGTTGGGCTGTGTGGTTGGAAAATATATATATATTTGTATCTTTTGTGTTTTATCGCAGCCCACCCATGTTGAGCACTTACTGCCAAACACTCCCATTTCATGGGACAGGGTGTTTTTCCTTAGTTACTAGCACCTTCCTGCTCCTTCTCCCCTAGGCTGTGATGGATTGAGGTGACCATACACATAAGACTCTTTGGGTAGGTTTTGTTTGGGGTGGTTATCGCCCAAGACTCTTTGGGAAGGTTCTTCTGTTTCCCAAGAATCTTCGGGATAAGGCGCAGGTTTTTGCGAGCGGGATACATGGTTGTGAGGCCCAGGTGTGTGTGGGTAGGATATGTTGTTGTGAGGCCCAGTTGTGTGTGGGCGGGATACATAGTTGTGAGGCCTAGGTGTGTGCGGGCGAGGAGAGTATGGCAGCGTCAGGACATTCGTCGTTAGGAAGAGCAGCTAACTAATGGGAAATGGTGCGAGGTTCCCAATACTCTTGTTTCCTATATACTACTACCTATTGTGCTTGTGTTTTGGTGAGTGTGGCTGGTGAGGTTGGGTGGTTAGAATTCTTTACTAAGTTTCTTCTGTTGTTCTCACGGGACATTAGGATGTCTCCCCACTTCTGCACGAGAGATTTAGGTTTCCCTACGGAGTATACTTGTATGCTCACCCTACGTTTACTTTCAGATTTCCAAGAGGACTACCAGGGCCGTGTGGGACCCTACTAGTCGGACAGTTGGAGTTATTGTTGTTGTTGTACCTTTTTTTTCTTTTGGTATTGTAGTTTGAGCTTTCTTATACTTGTACCTTGTCATAAAATTGTTTAAACATGCATGTGGGAAGGGTTTGGGTTTATTTCTATAATCTTTCTCATTTCCTTTTTGGTGGTTGACTTTTCCTATTTCCCGATCATTAAAAATAAAAAGGGTAATGCCTCCGATATTTGTGAAAAAATCATACCCTTGGTGCTAGTCGCCACCCCGGGGCCTACTGAATGCGGGACTCGGGGGTCACTATCTCCCTTTCACCATTTCCAGTTCAGGAGGGGCATCTTTGGTGGGAGGGGGTCGTGACAGTAACATTTATTCATTTTTCATAACCATTATTAATTATTGGTTTTAAATTCATAATTTATATTTAAAAATTATAATTATGTCCTGAATATTATTATTTAGATTTTTATATGATTACCCCATCGACCATAGCCATTTTAACAAATTCATTTTTAACGCATTCGCTATGTAAGGTCAAAACACCCAAAGTAAACACAATTGATCAGTAATTGAATAAATTATTTGAATATGTTAAGTAAGAGTGATAATAAACCTGATAAAGTTTCTAAATAAATTAAATAATAAACTTATGATTATTATTTAAGAAGATAAAGACACACATGATATGTCAGACTCAAGGTAGGGGATTATTATCTCACTTTTCTTTCGATAAGGCATATATCATTTTTACCACAATCATATTTTGTGTGATGTATATATTATAACTTTTTACATATAATATCATGAATTCATAATCTTCATGGTTTTTACACTTTAATTTAATGTTATTCCTTCATGAGTATTATGATTGAAATGACTCAATGTGGTATGGGACAATTTGGAATGTTTAAATATTATTTTCCTAAACAACAATTTTAGTGGTCTTTCAATGGTATTTTCATTAATCATCAACAAAAATCCTTATAATTACTTTTAATCCACTGGGTAATTATTGATGAATATATATTATTTATGAAATATATATATTTTAAGAATCCTAAATTTTTTTACTAATTACGTTAATAATTCGATATAAGAGGAATGTGTTGGGAATATTAGGCATTGGTTGGGGACCATTTAATGTAATCCATTATATACATAGACAATCTCATTTGTTGAATTTAGTTGGAAAACCCATTTTTATTTATAACCAATATGTTCCAAATAGTCTTGTGATAGGTCTTGAAAGTATATTTATGGATGAAAAAATAAAATATATTTGTACCCAGTGTATTTTAAACCATCTTATGAATGATATTTATGATAATGGTTCCATATACCTAGGAAACATGGAAGTAATCATTTCCTTTATCGATAATTTAGTTGTTATTATTACTTTTATCCATGATATTCTTTCTTTAAAAATTTCTGATGATTCATTTTATTATCATTTTATTGATTACATGGTATGTGTTTCTGTTATTTACCTTTCTATATTGATTTTTCCTTGACCAATTATATAGATGTCTTGTGTTCTTTTTTATTTACCATCCAATGTTGATTATTCTATCTGATTCCTTATTTTTTCTATTTTACATACCCTTTCACACAAGGATTTTCAATTCCATGCTTTGTTTCAAATCATATTTTGGTTCTTAGTTTTCTTTGGGTTTCTGGGGGTTCTGAGATTAGATTTGGTGTCTCATGTTTTCTAGATCTAATTCATTATTCTTTGGAGTATAGGAAGGTATTTGGAAATGAATTTTTTTAAAGGGAATATATAAGGATAAGGTGTATTGAAATTGAAAATGCGACACTCCTTGTAGAATCTTTTGTGTGGTATGTTTATTGGGGCAGTTTCTTCAAAATTTGGGCGAAACCTTTATCCAATTTCAATATTTAAAAAAAATTGTGTCAGTTATATCTCCTAAAAATTAGTCATTTTTCACCCAGTCCACTTCCCACAAGTCCTACCCTAACCTATTCAAACCCCCATAACCATTTGGACACCTTAAGAGCTCACAATCATGGTATATTTGGATGATTTATTTAGTAATTGGGCCAACCCATGAGCCCAATTCCATATTTAAGGAAATAATTTATTACATTCATATTTCATTCAATTTTTAAAACTTTTTAGTCATTACACCCCTCACACAATCCACAAAAACATAGGCGCACCCCCATGTACCACTATCCCTTTTTGGAGCACAAATTCAGAGTGGATTATGGTGAATTTCGTCAAGGTTTCTCAAATCTTCCATATCTGCAAAGGGAATTTCTTTCTCTCCTAAATCATTCATTTTTTCCTCTTTCCCCCATTGTAGTCCCCACTTGACCTCCTCATCCTTATTTAAACCTCCCGTTATATTTTTCATTTTGGGGTTTCAACCATTAGTGTATTTTGTGTGATTTATTCAAAGTTTCTCATGTAAGTGAATTCCTCTCTTGTTCCTTCCATTTTATTATTGTTTCTATACTCCTTTATGTTCTAAATATTCATAAACTATAGATTCATACCTAGGGTTTTATTTTGTTTTTCTTTGTCCAATATTATGTATTTAGGTTTGTTTTCTCTCCATTGTGGTGCGGCGGTGCTATAGTTGAAGTTTCACACTAGGTTTTTTGTGTGTTGACATAAAATGTAGGTGATTATCTGTTTAACCATTATTTGATGAGTTATCGTGCTTGAATTATATATTTCAAATGTTCCTTATATGTTTTTTGTGTGGAAAATCTATTTTTTATGGAATTGGTTGAGAATTTAATTTTAATGTTACATTTTTCTTGAAATGGTGTGTTTTTATGTAACTATTTTGGTATAAATTAGGTCATTTTATAACATATTATAATTTTCTATTAAATGTGTCTCAGGCTGTAAAATCTAGTTTGGTAGGGATATGGTGTGCTTTGGGACTTAAAATAGGATTTTTGTATGTGTTTTATTGTTTCTGGTTGTTTAATGATAACCATTTCAGATAAATCATTCCCAAACACTTTTTTTATGATACTAGGGAACTTATGTCAGACCTTTGGGATCAAAAACACCCTCTGGGCCTTACCAAGGACTAAATCAGGCATTAGTTTTGATGGCTAAAAGATTTATTTGGTGACAAAATTGTATCAAAGGAAAGTTATCTCTTTTTGGGTCATGTTCTTTGGGAAAAGTGTCTGGGTAGAACGGAGCTATGATTTTCAGGACATAACATTTTGATTACAGGTAATGTTTATGTACAACACACCTTTGGAAGGGATTCCTATCGACAAGGTAAGATATGTTTTATCAGAGTTCATTTGCTTTAACAGTTTGTTGATGGTTGGGGAAATGAAAAGATAGTTTGGTTAATGGTCTCAGTGCCCTCACAGGTCCTGACCAGTCATGGGGAGCCAGGGATATTTCTTTAGAACACTCTCTGTGATGGTAAATTTATTGATGTATGGACACCAACCATATGTCCAACCCACCTTCCAACACCAATTTCCCCACATATTTTCTTGGGTCATTTTATTTTATTAATTTAGGAAAAATGTTTTTAATTAAAAAGATGATGACATGATTTTATGATGTGTGAATATTTGCGAAATTTTGATTTTAGTAAATCATAAATGGTTTTATTTCTAAAATGGTAGAAATGAAATTTCAGAATTTTTTTAGAATGAGTAAATGGTGTTTTTACACTTCTTTTGAATGTGTGAAATTTGTTAAGTTGGTTCTTGAATATCAATTTAAAATAGAGTTTTCTAAGATGTACAAAAAAAATGAATGGAATAATGCCTTTTGGAATTTATGAGTGGATTTTGATGATTAATTTTTATTTGGTAATTGGTGGGATTTGGAAAAGTTTCATCAATTTTTGGGAACTTGTTTTGAATGGGGATAAATGAGTTCCAAAATGATTGGGTGTTGATGAAATGGAGTTTTTCAGTATATCAGACGTGTTTTGAAATGGGATGAGATGGTTTCATTGTAATTTTTATGACTTGAAAGCGAGTTTTAATTAATTTTTGTTGCTTTTATGAAACATAACGTAAGATTTGAATTGGTTTTTGATTATTGGGTTGGTGGTTTTTGGAAAAATGAAGTTTCAGTTGAATGTCTTTGTTTTAAAATGTGGAAATAATGTTTTTTCTAACCTATGGTATTTCCATGGGTGACCACATGCATGGATTTACATGGGAATATGGATGGTTAAGGTAATAGTTATATGAGTTTCAGTATGGATATATGTATGGTTCCCAGTGAGGCACAGAAACATGGATGTGTGGGGCCCATGGGGTACCATGGGTGAAGGTTCTATCTGCTGACCCATTCATTTTCGAAGAGATGATTTTATATGAAAACTGTAATGTGTTGTTGAACAATTTTAGTGGTGGGTCTATGTATTTTGTGAATGTTTCGGTGGGGAGTATTTTTTTGAGAACCCATCTTGTTGGAATGATGTTTTGGGTTTTTGTTTTTTTGTATGTTGGGGTAAAGTGTTGATTAGTGGCCCTTTCTGAGAAATGCCTTAAGAATCCCTTTTGGCTACTCTCCTCATGTGTTCAGATCTAGTTTGTGGTACATTTTGACCAAAGCACTAGATTGGTTGGGTCCTTTTATTTTCTTGATTTCTATGTTACTCTCCCATAATGAGTTAATGCACGATTGAAATCCAGAAAAAGGTAACTCTCCATTGGCATGTACTCTAGTTGATCAATGTGTAAACTCTCTTCCTTGGTTTCAAGGCTGATTATACCCTTATTTTTTGGTTAAGTGGGTCCATCTATGGTAGGAGAGTGGTTGTGGATGGTTGAAACACACCTTGGTTCCTTATGTTTCTAGAGTTTATTAAATATTCAAAAGTGTTGTTTGACACCATTATGTTCACTTATTTATTGGATGTTGTGAATTGAAATTCATTTTAGTAAATGGAAAACAATCCAGGGTTATTTGTGTAAAATTATGTCTTAAATGGCCTTTGGGTCTTTGTTTAGTCTCATCGAGACAAGGGTTCTTGTTGGGAAACTTGTGTGGAAAATTGGGTTGTTCAAGGCTTTTGTGATTGCTTGCGGTAATCTCATGCTACTTGGAAACATTTTCATGGATTCACTTTATTAATGACCCTATCACTTTCAATGGTGATGTTCAGTGGTGTCTTGTTCTTTTTTGTTTTATTTTGATTGGAATGTTTGATGTTACATAACATTTCTAGGGCTTCTTATTATGTAAAATCATATTTCTATTCGGAGAATTTAGAATTTATTGTTCTATGTGAAGATTTATTTCATTTTATTTCCTTCTTCTATTTACTTTTGGGGTGAAATAGGTGTTACATGTGCATAACCAAAGTCCCTATTCGGGTAAAGGTGTGTTGATTGGGCTAGTGATTTTTTTATTGGGATGTTGTGATCATTATATCCTAACTACAACACAAATGATGATTCTAATATCAGGGATCCATCTATAGGCATCAGAGTGAATATTTCCACATAGTAAGGAAATTTCTCAGGTTATAAGGGATCATGGTTTCACTTCCATCTCTATTTTGGGATGGGGATACAGTTAGCTATTTCGATGTGGTTGTTTCATTTCATGTGGTTTAAATGGGTGGAATGGGATGTTGATACCCTATCCCTTATGGTTTTAATCATTATTGGTGAATAATTCCCTACTTTATTTTTGTGGGAGGGTGGTTTTGTTTCCTCAAACATAGTTGTTGAACCCTTTTGGGTGCAACCCTTAGCGTACTTGTTCATTTATGAAAAATGAGGTATGCTCTTTAGAACTCATTCTTTTTTCGGATCAATCAAGGATTTTGATGTTAATGGAAGTGGAAAATCATGGTGTGTCTTTCCTAGTTTTGAGTTTCGTGGATTCCCCCCCCCCCTGAAAGTGGTTATTGGATTTTACGAGGCCTTCTTCATATCGGCCCGTGCTGGTGGGTAAAGACGGTTGGTTCTCACTGTGTGGAGTCCCACCATGTGTCTCATATAGGTCCTTTTGGAATAATAATTCTCATAGTGTATACCATATGTGTGGAGTACATTCAATCTCTCCTTATGGGTGTCAAAGTTTTGTCTTAGAAAATTTAGTTGGCTCTTATAGTGGGGAGTTCATTGGGATCCCCCCATAACTATAATTTGGTGGTTTTCATTTTGTTGGCATGGGAGTAGTTATTCTTGTTTGGATCTATCTTAAAATTAATTTATTCCATGGGTAAATGTGTGATTTAATAGCAATTAAGGGGATGTGGTTTGAATATTTTTGATTGTTTCAGCTATTTGGGGTATATTTTTGTTGGTGATAGTATCCCTTCCACTAATTTATCAATTGGGGGAGTTTGGGCCTTTTGGGGGTGAGTTAACATGGCAAGGGAGTCCATTGTTGTCTATCGATTGGGTTTTATTTTTTTGTTTGGAATTTTTATTTATTTTTAGGGGTGGAAGGATTTATGGTGTGGATAATTATCACACTTGGATCCTCAATTCCATTATTTGTTTCAAATATTATTTATGTTCTTAATTTTTATTAGTTTCTAGGTGTTCCCTAATTGTATTTTATGTCTCAGGTGGTCTTGATTTATGTCATTAGTCTTGGAAGTATTGAATGGTATTTGGACATGCATTTTTTTAAAATGGAAGTTATAAGGATTACGTTTCTTGAAATTTAATTTATGACACTCCTAGTGTATCCTTTTGGAGTGTATGTTTATTAGGATGGATTCTAGATGATTTGGGCCAAACCGTGAGCCCATTTCATTATTTATAGACAAAATTTGTTTCTTTTATTACTCATTACTTTTTCAAATATATCACTCATTCCACTACCCACATGGCCTACCCTAACATATTCAAACCACCATATCCATTTATACCCCATAGGAACTCATAATCATTGTGGGTTTGGGTGATTTATTTAGGTATTGGGCCAACCCATGATCCCATTTCAATATTTAGGGAAATAATTTATTTCTATTAAATATCATTCATTTTTTAAAAAATTTAGATCATTCCACCTCTAAATTAAACCCACAAACCATAGGTTCACCCTCCATATTCCATTTACCCACTTTCGAGCTCATCCCTTTTCCTCATTAGATTTATTTTTCTCAAGTTTTCCAAAATCATCCATATTTTCTAAAGGAATTTGTTTCATTCATAAATCATTCTTTTTTTACTCTCCTTCCCCCATTTCAGTACCCAATCGACCTCCTCATCCTTATTCAAACCTACCACTAACTTTGGATGCCTTGAGTTTCAAATATTGGTGTATTTTTGTTGATTTCAACAAGGTTTATCAAGTAAGTGAATTCCTCTCTTGTTCCTTCCATTTCACTAGGGTTTCTCCCCTCCTTGATGTTTCAAATCTCCAGAAACTAGGGTTTCATGCCTGGGTTTTTATTTTAGGTTTCTTGGTTCAATATTTTGGATTTAGGTTCATTTTCACCCCCCTTTGTAGTAGTGGTAGTGCTGTTGATGTTTCACATAATGATTTGGGAGTTTTGACACAAAAGGAAGGTGATTACATGTGTATGCATTATTTAATGCATTAGCTATCTTGATTTAATTATTTTTTATGTTCCTAATATGTTTTTTGTGGTGAAAATTTTATTTTTTATGGAATTGGTTTCACATTTAATTTTAAGGTTTCTTTTTTTCTTAGTATGGTGTGTTTTTCTGGTGAAACTCTTGTGGTATAATATGGGTCATTTTATAACATATAAAAATCGTTTATTAAATGTGGTATGGGATGAAAAATAGAATTTTGTAGGGTTTTGGTGTGATTTTGTTGACGAAATATGATTTTTGAATAGGTTTTATTGTTTTTGGTTTTTTAATGATTCCAAATTTTAGTAAATCATTTCCAAACACTTTTTTCATGATAACCTGGAACTTGTACCTGAACATAGGGATCAAGAACACCCCTTGGGACTTACCAAGAATTTGGTTGAGCATTGGTTTTGATAAAGACCAGATATGGTTTGTCATATACCCTTACTGATCATTTTATCCCAACTATTTTGTTTTAATTTCAGTAACATATGAAGATGAATTCTAAGTATGAGTTTCATTAATGGAGTTTATTATTACTTATTATGAATTTTTATTAATTTACTATACCCCAGTGAAATATGGGTAATATTAATATAATTTTTTTCCAAAACTACTAAACTGATTGGTCCTTCTAGATTTTATTCCATATAATAATGCCAATTTATTAATGTAATATATCTGTTCCTGGATTATAGGGTCATGGCATCACAAGTTGAGCCACCACGACGCGAATGGTATAGTTTCCATTGGATGTATTTATAAGACTAGTGAAAAATTCCATGGTGATGTCATCCCATTTCTACGTGGGTATATATAATTGTTTTGTTATCCACTTGGACTTCTATTAGTTAGATTTAACTTTTTGAAATACCAATCACATTGATGTTTACTATGTGATTTCCTTTTTCATATTTTCCCAGTTGAAGTGATTTTCATTATTAATGTAATCATGGTACTTACATGATGGATAGAAAAATATGTCTTATTTTCAATATAAAATCTATATTTATTTATATTATGTGATGAAGGAACGCGTATTTAAATTCCAATCTAAATGACAGTACATTCATAAATGTGGAAATCTTGAAGCTTCAATTCCATTGTTACTTTCACCCTATTTTGAATCTTTAAATCATCCCTTTCTCCACCTTGATATTCTCTGGGATAGACTATTGGAGAATAATTTTCTAAATTTAGCATACATTCCCTATCAATAAGATTTACAATTCCATTTTTTTAACACGTATGAGTATAGGGTATTTCTTATTCAAAATAATAGATACAGAAGTATGTCCTTTTATTATAAGTGGATCAACTTCATTATTCACCCTTCTAGGATGGTAGTTAATAGTGAATTCATAGTCCTTAACTATCTCAAATTGTCCCCATTATCACATGATATGATTCTTATCTTAGTATATAAAAATATAACATAAGTGTATATAAAAATGTCACATTTTTTCCTATAAATATAGTGACTTTTTGTATTTGGAGAAAATATGACTACTAATAACTGAAGTTAATGTGTAGGATAGTTTTATTTATGAGTATTTAACTATTGTGATTCAAAATGATAACCACTAATAAACTAATTCTTTAGTTCATGGAATCATCTATCACACTACTTTTTCAGGATAAAAAATACTCTCATTCATGTCAACATGGTTATGGGATTAGAACATTGTGAAATTTTTTTGACAAACCTTCTATAGTATCTACTTTACTAAGGAAACTCAAAATATCTATTATAATTTTACCATATGGCCACTCTTAAAAAATATTGTTTTCAAAAGATATACTAAGATGACATCACTAGTCAAAATGAGCCACCCTAATACAACTTCTAAAAACTTGATCTCACATTTATTAACTTCACCAAAAAATTTCTCCCTCTTTAGAGTTTGTAATATGACCATTAAAAGATCCAAATTATACTTTTGGATTTTATAATATATCAAAATATAATCAATAAATCCCACTAAATATTTATCAAGTTAATAGTTAAATACTATATTCACAAAATCTAGAAATATTAAAGGTTTATAATCAAGATTATTTGTATAACAATAATCAGGAAATGTATGAATCTTGTTTGAAAGGTAGTATTTTCAATTTCTTATATCTTCACCCTTAACTAATGATACATCAATCAGAGGTCAATCATGGAGATGAAATTACCACCATAAGGCAAGTAAAAAAATAAATTCTTTTAAGTGTATATTTTTTCATCACTATAATCCTATTAAGATGCCAAAAATATTCATAACATCATTTACTCATTAGTTTTCCTTACCAATTGAGTCGGTCTCCACATGGTAAAAAATTGGTTGAATAAATCCTTTACCCAAAACATCATTAATATTCACATTTAAATATTCTAAATCCACATATTCCATTCTATATGGGTCATTGATGTTGTCTTAGATATAGTTTTGAGTTTAATGGGTAAATATACCTTTCTTTATAGGGTAGGTCCAGGTTACTCTTTAGGAAATACCTCAATGTTTCCCAAACTATAGGGAAATATTATATATTTATTCATCCTCCTTCTTCTTTATTTTCACCAATAACTTCTACAAATATGTCTATAGGAAATACTTAAATATAAATATAATTATAGTATATATCACCTTAGAAAATAACTCATGGTTTCCTTATCAAGAACACTAAAATTACATTTCAACTATAGTTAATCATAGAATTTTCGTTAGACACCCAGTAAATCCCAATTATTTTACTGAATTATATCATGGGAATGAATACTAGATTTAAAATTAAATTCTACTCACCAAATTTGATTCTATAGTTTCAATAAACCATTAACACTCAAAAAATTTCTTCAGATGTTTTAACTTTTATAAAATTTTATGTAATTTTTGGCTTTATTATACATTATTTTCTGAAAACATAGTTGAAATAAATGAATTATTAGAACTAAATATAAACAAATTAAATTAATTATTTTAGGTTATATAGAGTGTACATTCCATTACATCATATATGTCCTCAACTTTAGAAGTTTTTATTGAGAAATAATAACCTCTCTCACTTCTCCAATGATGAGGTTGATAGTGGTTACCTTATAGTATTTTATGATTTGGAAATTTATTTTCAATGTTTCCATGATTCCCACATTTGATGTAATGACATTAAAGATATTATTACACTATATATCCTTTTCCGTTTTCATTGAAATGTTAATTATTCACCTCACAATGATTTCTAGGAGATATATGGTCATCTATTCTTCACTTGTATCACATTCCACTCCCACTAAATTAGTTCCTCGAATATTTATTCCCACATTTTATATGTGTGAGTAGTTTCAGTTTCATTCCATGTAATCTTGATCAAAATTATTCCTTGATTTCAAACCATTGATATCTTCTTTTCATTTGAACTTTGTGGCTATTTCATCTCTAAAAACTCAATTTCAACATTTAAATCAATCCACCGAATATCCTAATAGAGTTAATAGTTTCTATTTTTAGGATTTCTCTACGTATGAGGTCTCATCCCACCAATGAACCTACCAACCATTCTATCATGGTCTATAATAAAGTTATAGTTGTTTCAGGAATGTCTTGTGAATTTTATTTCAAATCCCTTAACCAATTTATTTCCATTTTTCATCAACTATAATAATTCCATCTCCATTTTATTCTTATAATTAGTTAAAAATATTTATTAAAAATGTTTATTTGGTACACTCCCACCCCATAGAATCAATCTATCCTCTTGTCTTTGTGTTATAAATTAGTATTCACCACTGACCAGCATCTCCTCCTAAGTGGTATACTTACAAGGTTACTTTCTATTTCTCTGAATAATGGAGTACAGAAAACAAATTTTCTATTGAGTTAGTCTATCGATTGGGGATTAATGAATCAATATATCCACTAATTAATGGTGGTTATTTATGCATGATCGAATAAACTACACATTTTTAAATTCAAGAAAATTTTGGATTCTCAACATGATTTAGGTTATTATTCCCAACCTGAGATAGTTGATTCATCATGATCATGATGTTTTTTATTCAATCATCCATCATTTCTATAATAACATCTATGCATCATACATTACACTCATTATTTAATCAATATCTCATATTTCCCTCTAATTTCTATAAGAATAACAGAAATGTGTTACTTTAATGAACCTTGTAATCTATGAGGTATTTTATATCCTAAAACAATATTGACAAAATCATTATTTATTAATCTCCTCTAATAAAAAATTAATTTTCTATATATACTTCATAATGGTTTATCAAATCATGTTATTAACAAATCATACCCCCAAGGGTATTAAAACAGTTGTGTAGGTTGGCCCATTTTCATGATTTAGGTGATGATCATATCAAATCCCAATGTTCCCTCTTCAGGGTTACTAGTAATAGGTAAAACAATTCTTGAGCCACATCCACTTGTAGAATCCATATAGAGAAATAATTTATTGGAAACCACATTCTTCATACTTCACCAAAATTATATGAAGTTTCCATATATTTTAACTTATCCCTATGTTACGTACAAGATTTATATAATCCTAATTTTCACAAATAACTAAATCATGAATTGATACTAAAAATGAAATATCACCTTTATAATACATAAATAATTCATTACATTGTAATATACATAATAAGAAACATGTTATTTTAAGAATTTGTTTCATTGAAATTATAAACATTATAAATTAATAACATAAAAGTTTATCTAATATACTTGAGAGGATTATTCATATGTTCATTCATGTTAGTTTGACTATATTTAATATCCATGGGTCATATATCAAAAAAAGGGTGACCATAAATACTAGTAAGGGATAAACAAAGGATGTGGAAAATAAATGATCAGCATGGATAATAAATGAGTCATAACATGGGAGAATAGTAATAAAAATGATACGTAACATAAAAAATTTTCTACAACATAAAATTTAAGAATACATAATTATATCACCAAGGTTTATAAAAAAGGTGTCATAAATCATCATCCCCAATGTTATTCACCAAAGTATCAGAAAACATGTAATATCTAGATATTAATTCATTACCAAATGAATTGTATCACTCGCAGGGTGAGCCCTTCATATGTATTAATTAATGTTTAACAAAAATATACTTACAAATATTTCACCAATAAAATATAGAAGATAATAAATAGTATTTTTGTGAAATATTTCATTATATAAGTTCCTAAATATATTCAAATTACATAATTTGTAACCCCCATAAATTAAAATTGGGGTTTTCAAATGTAAATAAAAAACTAAATATATTATTTTTACTTGTAGTTCAATTCCCATGGATAATTAATCGTTTGGGTTTTCAAAATATGAGAATATTTCATATAAAATATAGAAATAAATATTTTAATTTGGTAGTATGATGGTGTAAAAGATGGAATGAATATAAGGAATAATTAGAGGGAAAAAAGGTATCTCAATGGTAAAAAAATATTTTCTAGTAAATTTCTAATCGTTTTTGTAGCAAAAGAAGTAAATTAAACATACCAAATGATACACGTTAATGGAAAAAAAACAAGGATATTTCCCAAACATTAAATCACTAATTATTTTATTTCATTTATACCTCCATATTAATAGATTAATTTTTATAAAATATGAAACTATAGGTGAATATGTTAAAGTATACAACTATTTATAAATTTAATTTATTACATTATATTTCGGAATTTCCAACACAAAAAGGTGAGACGTTTGATATGTTAATTTCTTTATACAATTATATCTATCTTCCATATAATGATATATCATAATTAATATTTATACATTATTATTATTACATAATTAATTATATTAATAATTATTTTTATCAATTTTTTATTATAGATATTTTCTTATTAACATTAATGATAGTTTTTATGCAAAGAGATTTGGAAATTTCCTTGTTGGCTGTTAACTGACCTTGGATGGGTCATTTTCATGAATGTGGAAAAAGGAAGTTTGAGATTAAAATATATCATAAATTAAATATTAATTATATTTTAATATGATTAATGTAATGTAATTCTATTACTTATTTAAAATTTAAAAAAATGGAAGTGATAGATTAAATGAGTAATAGAAGAGGAATTTGATATAATGGTTGATAAAACATACTCTCTTCTCAGTGTTTCTTATACTGTATGACACAAAAACTCATTGATTCAATTGTTTGATTTTCTTGAGAAAAAAATAAAAAATATGAGGTCCATGAGATGGGGGTCTTGTATATAGTTTTGGTTGTGTTAAGTGAGGGGTTTTTTTCAAAGCGGGATGGGTTATTTATAATTATAGAGTCGAGTATTTTTAAGATAAAATATTAAATATAATATAATATCTAATTTGAACCACTAAAAATTAAAATTTTTGGCCTAATTAAATATATTTTCATAAATAAAATTATTAAAATAGTTTATAATAATTGATGGTCTTAATTTATTATTTAATAAAAAGTAATGACATAAAAAAATATTTTAAGGGAATACATTTGACATTACGCTTTATAAAATAATTTTTAAGTTTTGAAAACAGGTTTATTTTATTTGAAATGTGCTTTTTTTTAAAAAATCATTTATCTAATTTATTATATCTATATTATGGGATAAATGATGTAATTTAAAATACAATGTTTATAGAAAACTGTATTTTTACTATTGAAAAAAATAGATGTATTTTAGATAATTTTCAAAAAAAACCATTGGAAAACATTAATATGTTTATTCCAAATATTAAATTAATTTTATCAACCTAATTTTTAAACATAGGAAATTTCATTTTTTAATATTATAATTTGGATTTTTTAGAAAATATATTAAAAAAACTTTTTATTAAAAATAATGCTTAAATTTTAAAAACTTCGTATTTCATTTATATGAATTGTACTATATTTGTTTTCTTATGTTAATCATGTTAAATATTTAATCTGTCACATTTTCAAATTTATAGAATAAATTACTAATTTAAGGGTAATATTATAATTCCCAATTTTTAGGATACTAATTACAATTTCCATGTAATTCCAATAAATTCATCTCCATTATTTTGTTAAAAATTCAATATAATTCCTCCCATAGTTATATATTCATAATTTATAAGATGATCATTAGGTTACTAATATTATATTTCATTTTTATATTGTTTTTCAAGGGATGGATTATTTGGGAATATTTGGGAGATCTATATATTCTTATCATAGTTTATCTAATTTATATGTTTTCTGCATTGTAATTTTTGGTATTTTCATGGGTTTCATTATGGTCTAATGTAATGATTTTTATTAATGAAATAATTTTTTTTTGATTTCACAATATAATTTATATTTTTAATAATATATAATATAACATAAAAAAATTATATAGAAATGATTGTTATTAATAAATTCTAGATCACTACACCATCCCCCTCAAAAATCAACTTATACACTAAAAATTTTAATTTAACGTCATAGATATCCAATAATTACAGTGCTTTCCCCTATCTCTAGAATCTATAATAGCCACCCACTTTTCCCCAAATACCTAGAGATAATTAATTTTTTTATTCCTCCATTAACCAAACACCAAGTCAACTTCTGCCTCCCACATATTCCCCCTCTCAACACCATATATGCATGATCATCATGTCTTCATCCAACACCACATTCTTAATCATCTCTTGTATCTGGAATAGAAAACATAACCATGATTCAAACATTTTTACCTAACCCACATCTCATGACTAATATTTCATATCACCACTTTGTGTTATAGTAGCAAACCCACTAGCCATGTTCAAGTACCAAAATTTATAGGAACACTTTCATCTGATGGGTTCTAATAATCATCCACTAAAATTTCTCAATGACACCACTCATATCATTTTAACCATAATACACCTCTAAACAAAGAATTTTCATCCCAAGGATCCCGCCACTATCCCATACTCTTTCAGTAGATGTAGTAATGTCACTATAAGTGGTTAAATTTTCCACAACTAAATGATCTTTTGAATGTTATTGGTCATACAATACATGGTTGGATGTTGTATAATTTTTATTAATTCATAGTTCATAAATAATTTTGAAATATATAATCATATAATTCCAATGGTCAATAAATTTACAATATCTATTGATTTAAATTATATTATAATGTTAATTATAATCAATTAATTTTCATAATTAATATAATCTGTCATAATTAATTAGGTATTCATAATATAATGCTCAAATGTTAGAACTATACACATTCCATCATACATTAAATTTCATTATCATATTCAAAATGGTAAAATTATTATTTTTACAGTGAAACTAACTATTTATAAAAAAATAGTGCATGGGCCTAGCACATGTGAGGTATGTATATAAACCTGAAATTATATCAATATTAAATATAAAATTACACCATGTGTAATACTGAACTAATTAGTTATCAATTTAGAATATGGTTTTCATAATCTCATCATTTTCAAAAGAAACTATAAAATGATGCATGTGATGTTAATTAAATAATTCATTAAAATTCTAAAAATGAAAAAACATATTTTTCAGGTAAGAATTTATTTCCAATGAATGAACCAAATTATGATATCACAATAACCATTAAAAACAATCATGTTCATTTACTTAGTAAAATTTATATTTTGACTCTTCAATTTGAAACTGGTGAAATATTGAAATTTAAAAAATTAAAAAAACAAGAATTCTCTTTCATTATAATATATTCAACACCAAACATGTTCCTCACAAAAACATAAAATAATCTTTATAACATATAAATAACTCACATATGAAATCATTCATTATTTTTTACAAGATATCCCACTAAGGATACACCTGAAATAGTCTCATGACATAATCTTATATAAAACTATCTAAGAAGATACACCTTAAATTATGTGATCAATAATTCAGGAATTTATCCCCAAAATGTGTTATAAAATCCATAATAATTAACCCATTAATATTTCCATAAATAGCACATCAACCATGAATTTAATTATGATTAAAAGGGAAACCTTTAAATGTGGCCAGTATAAACCCATATGGATTTTAAAGTACCATGGGGTTACCTCCACACTTCAATTACTCTATAATACTATATGAAAATTAATCATTCTTCCTCACAAAATAAGTGGGAAATGGGATCATTTACTCCCTCTTAACAACATTCCAAAAAAAATCGACATCCCAAGGGTTTCATTGGCCCAAAGGACAAATTATCAGTATTAATAAAACATTGTTTTTAATGAATATACCTATCATAAAATAAATATACAAGGATTGATATGAATATAGGTAGTGTGTTTTTAATTTCCTATATTTTTAATAATAATTTTTTAGAAGTTATAAATTAAAAATGATAGAAATTAAAAGATTAATAATCAGAAATCATTTAAACTAATTTATCACAACCCTATTACTTAATGAAATCACTTTTCACATTTTTATAATATAACACAATATAGTAATATAATATTTTAAATTGATAAAATTAATCACCCTTTTATCCATTTTGAAACAAATACTACAAAAATTATTATTTTTGGAATAACCTCATAAATTGAAAGCATACTACCAATTATGATATGAAATTATTTCAAAATCCAATTCCTTAATTTGATAATTATCAATTCCAATATTTTAGGGGTGTGTTTGTCTCATGTCTACTAAATGTTTCCCCATAATATCCATATACACTCATCTACCCCTAATATGTCTCATTTCAGAGATCCCCCTATAAGAAACACAATGGAACAGAATTATTTCATGATAGTGATAACCTAAATTCATCAAATCGACTATATAAATCAAACATTAATCCTTTAGATAATTTTTAATGTTCATATTGATTACGCCATTTGTTTATGTTATATAAATTGGTGCCTCTCATTTTCAATATATGTGTATTTTTTCATCATATACCTTTATCAACTCATCATAGATTAAAATTATTACATAAATATTGTTTTATTTATTGTCTCTTCTCTTGATGATGTTGATATAGGGAAAAACATTAAAATGAATATTGATATCTCTACCATTACATTCCACATGTGGAATTAAATACATTTAAATATAAATCATAGATTGGATCCACACCACTAAAATTAAAATCATGTGGGGTCATGATCACATCAATTTATTCAGTTATCATCCTCGATAACCTAAAAATGATTAAATTGTTAATCACGTAAAACCCACTCTATCATGGTTTTTACAATATCATCCAGTTTCTCTAGATACACTATTGTGAATTAAATATCACCATTTCATGTTTCTATACATGGTGGAATATGTGATAAAGTGATTATTCATATCATTACCACTCTCTTTTATAATATTTTGTTATAATAGATAAATAATAATGTTATGATAATTTAAATGATTTTATATAGTGGAATATTGAATATTTAATGAGTAAATATATTTATTACTCCTAGTCATTGTTGAAATATCAGATTAAAACCTCACAAGTTTTTAAAAAAAATCATTTTTCTTATATATAAGAGATTTTAATGAGACTTTATAAGGGGGACAATACCATAATGGAAAGTTTTGTTTCCATTCTAGAATACCCCAATAATGTTAAGGATATTATTCTGTCTCTATCTATAATTAAATATGGATATATAATATAATAAAGAAGAGGTGATACCAAAAAAAATATTCAAAATGGAATCCATCCAATGGATTCCCCAAGGGTATAGTGTTAATTAAATAATAATTTTGAATAAATACCAAAATATTTGTGAGAATCGTGGATATTTTATAGAAAATCCTTGAAAAGGTGTATTATTTCACACACTAATTTATTTAGTCTAATATGAATTGGAAGAATTTTTGGTTTGATGGTTTTTTTAATGTTTTACATAGATTTTTGGGAAAAAAAATTTCCTCTCCAAAACACTTTAATTTTATGTAATTATACTCATTATCTTTAATATTGATTCTATGAATGATATAATATTATGTAAAAATAATATTTTCAAATATTCTATCATGTTATATGAAAAATTATTTCAAACTTTACATTATTCCCATACCATGACTTTTCTTCTATAAAAATGAATGTAATTCCTAAAAAACTTTTAAGACTATACCCTAGTTCCTGGTATATGGGAAAAAAATTTCCAGAAACACAATGTTCTATAAAAGTATTAACCTATATTTGGGTTTATTTAAAAAATTTCATGTCATATGATAACCATGACATAATCAGTTTAAGATCATGGAATAATCTCAAGAGTGATACTTCAAAAGTTTTTAACGAAGTGTCATAGATAATGAAAATAGTTCACCCCCAATACAGACATTCCATTATGGAATGCGACTTTTTAAGACCACCTTAATATATCTAACACCAATATTCTAAATTCACTGTAAAATAAAATGGGTAGGTCAAAACAAATTCTACATTAAAAAGTACTACACATAAATTTACTCTAAATAAAATGATTGTGTTCTTCTCTTTATAATCATTTGTCACTTGAAGTTTGAACATGACATGGTCAACATTAAAAATGGGTATAAGGTGTATAATTTTAAAAACACTATATTTTTTAAAATGTAAAAAAAATTACCAATCCTACTAGTACTCGATTCCCACTGTGAATTTGAATGGATATTTAAACCAAATTTTTTTATTATACATGTCATATATTTATAAAGGTGCATTGAAATGGTAAATTTTTTATATAGTATTCCCAAAAAATAAAACATGTAAAAGGTAAATGTATTATTATTTATTTATGAATAGTTAATAAATTAGAATATTAAATATTTAAATTGAATATCAAAATTTAGAAAAAATGTTATACATATTTTATGTAATATGTCTAAATTAAATACCAACATATTATATTATTATTAATTATTTGTTAAATATCACATAATTTGGAATATAAAATCATTCATATACAATTAAATTTATGATGTTAGTATGAATGTGTTCATATATGAACAAATTGTAAACATTCATATATATATTTATGGAATATAAGGTTCATAAAACATGTATCTTTTATAAGATGTTTACCATTTCTTTATTTTTTAAAAATTCATAAATGTTTATCTAATATATAAATTTAATATTTTTAACATATCTAGTATATTCCTTCTATTATTCTAGAATATAAATTAATTATTTCATGAATTTATGTGTTCATTATTTTAAATGTGTTTAAACTACATATATAAATTATAAAATATGAATTTAAGGAGTCACATGCTTGGAAAGACAATTGATTTATATTTCATCAAAATTTCTAATTCCGTGGATTATGTTATGATATAGAATTTTTAATTTAATTATAATTTATTTATATTAAGTAAAAAACCCTTGTGATGATAAAATAAATGGTTTCATTTTTACCTGTGTTCATGAATAAAATGCTAAATTCATTGTAAATCTGTCTGGAAATTATTAAAATAAAAAAGGAAATTGTATTTAAAAGGTAGTGTTTAAAAGTTTTTTTATAAAATAATAAGATTTTAATTTTATAAAATAATTTTCATTTTGGTTTTCATAATGTCAAAATTATCATAGGGTTCATGATTTGTCAATTTTCAAAATGTATTTATTTTTTAGTGAATAGTGAAAAATAAATAATTATTTGGAAAACTGTATTTTTATTTTGTGTATTTATAAGGTAGTTTTTTCTTCTGGATTAGTTTTGAATTTTAATTATATCATTTTTATTTATGTTTATCCAATTATTCTTTTTGAAATCGATTTTATACTTAATGTTATTATAGTAAACTTTTGTATCTACAAAAAAAATTTCCTAGTAAACAATTTTTCATTGCATTATGATGGTTTAATTTTAAAATAAATTATGAAACCTCAGTGATAATAAATTTGAAAAATTAATTCCATATTTATATTTAGTGAGTAAAAATTTAATGAATTGGTCATTTTTATTTTTAAATAATATAAATTGTAAACATAGATATTTTTATTATCATGTTAAAAGATAAATCAGGTAATTTACATTAAAAATAAAGTGATTTGAATTATATAATGGCCCAAATACATTCTAAAATTTTATTTTTTGAATATATATCTACAATAAGAATACATGTGTCGAACATATTCCCTTTTTCAACCACCTGTAAAAGATTATGACCTTTATGTTATTTTACATAATGAGAACTCAAACTTTTCACCTTTTTATTTTTAATTAATTTTTTTAATTTTAATATGGTGTTATATAGAGGATAATTTTGGATAAAAATATTATTTATAAATATAAAATATTTATATTCACTATGGTAAAATATTATTTTTTATAGTGATGAAATAATTTATTTAAATATTTACACAATGCCGATGGAGGAATTATTTAATTAATGGTGAAATCAAATAAATGATATTAAAATTATTAAAATAAATATAATATTTGAAATTAAATTTTATAAGATAATTTTAATGATTAAATTTACAAATTACTGGCAAAATATTATATTTGTTAGAATTTATTTGATATGATGATATTATTAAATTCAGTAATTAATAGATCTAAAAATTAACCATATTTATATTTAATAATTAATATTATTTTAATTAATGCTATAAAATTTCAAAATAAATTTAAAATTCATTGAAGTGATTATTATAAGGATTAAAATATCAATTATCATCCATTAATAAATCATTTCGAATTTTATTATAACTATATTCAACCTCAAAGAATCAAAATCCATGTCATCATTGTAAGAGGAAATGGGTATAAATCGGAGTTAAAATCAATGTATGAGGGTATAAATATAGTCAAAACTTATCGAATTTTATTTTTATGAGTCCATTTAAACCCACAATAATACTTTCATTTAAATAATTCACTTTTGGTAAATTTTTAATTGAAAATTATTTTTATTAATTTAATATTTTTTGAAATTCTAATTGTGTATCTTCCCTCTTTTATTATAGGGTGCCTATTATTCTCATACCTACACACTTCAAATCCCATTTATTCAAAAATACCTAAAAATATACTTTCCTAGAATACATCCACAGATTATGGAGGTATTTTTTAGGCGTTATACCAACCACATTATACTTATGCTGTTATGGAAATGTGGATTTCCCAAGAAGAGGAATGTATTTTAACTTCATGTATTGTTTTTTATTCTTCTTCAACATCCCCAAAAAATTATTCAACTATGATAATATAATTACTCCACTATCCAACATATAAATATATTTAATTAGTATTTAATTTAATTACCCAAATTTATATACCCTTCTATTAAATGTTAATGTGAAATCGTCATTCATGTGTATGTTAGACTAATTCCTCACCAACCAATACCATTATTTTTCTAATTTCCCCTTTTATGTCATGATATAATGTTGGATTTAAAGTATATTTATGAAATTTGTAATATATTAATACTTATTCTGTTATGATATCATATATACCTTACTAATTTCCATTCTGTGGGGATATCATAAAGTCGCTAATGTGTACAGTCGACTACAGTGTCGCAAAGCGATGTGACTCATTTTTAACAAAAATATTACATGAATGGTAAGAAAGATAATTTTTATTAATAATTGTTATTTAGAAGAAATTTTTTGGATATAAATTTAAAATTTATCATACTTAAAATTAAATATTTCATTTACATCATTTCCTTTCCACCCACTAAAAGTTGTTAATATCGATCATCTGTATGTGCCGGCTACCACCTTCACAATCAAATAAATTTGTATATCCATCACCAAAACACATTTACGATATATAAAATTTTATTTAATAATCATATATAATATATATTTCATTATTATTATATGTTATAGGATGAAATAATTAAATCTTTGTTCAAATTCAATCTACCAATGGAATTTTTAACTTATGATATACATATCATCTAAGGTGGACATAAATTATTAAGTGACATGGTTTTAAATAAAATAATATGAAAAAAATTAAAAATTATGGCAACCCTGCTTTTTATTACAACATAAACATGCTTCATAACATAAAACATCACTTGATACAACAAAGAAGATCGAGAGGTTTAGTGTCTTTGGGGCTTAGGGTCATTACATAAAAACATTAAACTTGAAATACAACATCTTTATTGAAAACTTCCTTTACAGGACTACTACATTCCTTCGTACTTCGCATTGCATGGGATAACCTGAGGACATGCATAAGAAAAGGGTGAGCTATAAAGCCCAGTAAGGGAGTACACATTGAATAACATGAGGAGTACAATACATGTTAGGCAATAGGCATATCAATAGAGTATAAGAGAAATATGAACATAAAGGCATGATAAAGCATGGTAATCATAACATGGAAATGTGGCAACAACACTTAACATTGAATTAGCATGAGCCAAGGCTCATTGCACATGGAGCATGAGTAAACCCTCATTGCACTTGAAGCATGAGTGAACCCTCGTTGCACTTGAATTAGCATGATTCAACACTCATTTCACATGACTTATCATGATACTATACTTTACCCAATGCATTGGAGCGCTATCAGGGCGCATCCTTCTTAAAAATTTCATTTTATGCATAAGTGTGCCACATGGATCATAAAACAAGGATTCATAAAACATAATCATTTATTCCCCGATAAAGGAATGTGGAATTCATACATGAAACTTTACAATCAATAAGTAAATGTGCATAAAGGTGAATACCCTTGATGGAGAAATGGGCATGGTATTCACTACATAATGACATTGGCTTAGAAAATCAGTGTGATTTTGGCAGCATAACGGCATGACATAAGAACTAATAAAAAAGGTTAATGAGAGATAAAGGGTGTAACACTCCGAGCTTCCACGATACGCTTCTCATTCAATAATGCAATAGCTTGCATTGTACGCAACTTCGAGTTTTAAAACACCGCGAATAATCAAAGTAGCCGTTATGAATAGTAATAACCACTTTTTAAAATTATAGAAATTTTATATTTCAAAATGGACTTCATTTTTGTATTCGTAATATCGAAATTATCCAAAGTTGAATTTTTTGTAATTTTCTGAGAACTTCCAATTTTTATGAATAGTGAAAATTACTTAAAAAAACTTTTTTAATCAAAATAATTTATAGTGATAAAATATACTATTTCGTGGTTTTAAAGTATAATTAGAATATATTTTTACCATTTTATCCAAATCTGGTCATTAGAATTAATTTAACATTGAAATTGGACATAAACAATTGCCAATCTTTTGATATAAATTGTTTCTTAAAAACACGCTATTTGTTGTAACAACGGGAATTAATTATAAAATTAATTAATGCAACTTATATGTTTGTAATTTTTTAAAATATACATCATTTTTGAATTCGGAATATCAATTATAGCTTAGGGTGAAATTTTGGCATTGTTCTGAAAAACTTCAATTTTTGATGAATAGTGAAACCACTAAGTGGTAGTTAAATAACTGATTTTTTGTTTAAATGAAATATTACCACTTCTATGATTTGATTTTCAAAAATCCGACATACATGGTTGTCATTAGGAAGTAAAATGTGGTTCAATGAGATCAAAATAATTTTTTGGTGAATAGTAACTTTTAAGTTCTTAATCGCGATTAGTGGTAATTAGTGTAGTTTAAGGTAAAAATAATGTTTTAATAATATGATATGAGCTTGAAACTTGTACTACTCCTATTGGATGAGTCATGGCCGACCAAGACAACCCATGGGTCAACTTGGGGACCCCATGGAGCCACTTTAGTTGGAAAATGACATTAATACATATTTATTTAATGTTAAAATTAAATTGATGCAAACATGAGTTATTTTACTAAAACAATTTTTAAGTGGGGTTACAGAAGTCCAAATTTTGACTATTAATATTCATTAGAAATATAAAAAGATTTCCTACATCATAGTATTTTTTTTATAATTTTTAGACATTAAATAAATTAAATTATATATGACATCATTATGATGCAGCGATGACCTCATTATTTAACGGTTTAAATAAAATGAGAAGATAATGAAAACTCCAAGGCTTACACCTGTCCAAAGCCTATTGGATGAGGATATTTCGAACCCTTATCACCTTATCCACGAATTATATAAGTGTGGGACCTTTAGAATCCGAAAAGGATTGTATAATAATGTAACATTTCAATCTTTCCAAAAGAGCCCCTCCTCTCCTCTTAAAAAAGGCCCCCACCACTCCCACCTTATTCACACCATAAAGCCATTTGTCTTGGCCAACCTCTGCCAAAATACTCTCCCAACTTCCCTCTCTTACTCCTAGAAGCCTCACTTTGAGAAGAACTATTCCCAAGGAAGCCTTTGGCTCAAATCAAAAAGAGTTACCCGATTTTGAGGTAATGTCTTCTCTAATGTTGTTTTGTTTTATTTTTCTTCTCCAACCCCCTAAACACTTTTTATTCATTTCTTTTGTAACAACACCAGTATCCTCAATATACTAGGATGTTATTATAAGAAGGATTCGATCTACACTTACACACACCTACATCTAATGATTAAATAACATACGGTTTCTGTGGATGGAGAATTTCTGCCTCACGAAACGATGATTGTCCAACACTCATATAACACCTTCAAAGGTGGCCATTAAGATGTCACTATTTTTATATATTATATATAATATGTTTATGTCTTACTTTTTCTTCTGTATTTCTCATTTATGGCGTACTTTATGATTTCCATTATGGGTAAAACGCAATAATTTCATTTTAGGAAGTGCGGACTACCGCCCCCTCAAAGTGATTTGAATCGTTAATTCCATATGTGGGATGTATAAAGGATGGAGTAAATGGTATTATACACAATATTATACTGGAATTATATTATACATTTATATCATTATGATTTCTTTCCATTAAATATGAAATTGAAATGAAAGTAGCGTTCATGCGTACGTACGGCTTACCGTCTCCATGAACGGTGCATTTCATTTCTTACCTCTAAATGTTACATAATATTATAAATGAATGTAAATACTGGATATATAAGATATATATGAAATCTAAATCATGAATATAATTCTGGAGACAATGGATATTCTACCACATATACAACTTGTAATTATAAGAAGTTTATTGTTGACTCAAGTACCAAAGATCGACAAAACGACCGTTATTAACTTAAATAATTACATAATGTTCATATCATTGTAATAAGTGATATAATAAGGATAATTAAATTGAAAATGGTTCTTAAAAAGGTATATATTAACTCTAGTTTATTATTCAGGAGGTTAAAGAACGGTTGAGTCAAGTCAGACACGAGGTAAGGGAATTTCTTAACCCAACTTCCATTCTTTGGGTTAATCTCCTACTTTCAAATTATGTCATGATATTATTATGTCTTATTTTGTATTATTCATGTGTACCTATAGTGAATACACATAATGGATCTATTTTATTTTAAAACATGATTTTTTTAAGGACTTCGTCTCAATCTCCTTTCATTGAGGCATATTTGGTTTTATACACAACTTTCTTTTATACGGTGTATAAACCCCTTTGACTTTTACGTATATTCCAAAAGGAATCTTTTTTATACGAAGCGTTTACTAAACGACAAAAGGGAATGTTTTTGTCGTACGTATGTGGCGACAACGACTTCTCTGCCTCCATGACCACTATTTGAGTTTCGGCTTCCTCTACAAGCCATCATTTTTTTAATGAAAAATAAATACCATGTTATACTTTTTCTTTTATTTTGGTATTGAAAATGGTTTTGAAAGCGTTTTTATTATATCAATGTGTTGTATTGATATCTTGTGATTGAAATGTGGAAATGTTATGTTTCCTTTATGCATGTTTTATGTGATATGATTATGTTATGGTTTATGATATGTTTAATCCTATTCATATGAGGAATGCATTGGACTTAATAAGTGACGGGTGGAGCCCGCTATATCTCCCCGATGCATCGGTAGGTCTCATGAGACAACTAGACGTGGAATTGGCCGAGGCCCTTTCCCAATTTGATTTGTGATTTTGGCCGAGGCCTTAAACATTTTAGACGTCTTGGCCGAGGCCTTGAAAAAATGTTTCAGAATGTCTGGCATTATGCATTCCATCATTATGAAAGTGGTTAATGATATTTAAGGTGATTATTCGACCAGTAGAATATCCATGTGAAGAAGTAAATGGAATTATCTCATTTTACTTTTGCCATATTATGTTTATGTTCAAGTTTAAAAGGCTTTTGTTTTAGTTATACATTGCCTTAAATGTTTATGTTTATTTATGAAGGCTTCCTCAATATTGTTATCCTTACTAAGCATCTGAGCTCACCCCTTTCAATGTTTTAATATTTTCCAGGATGTGAAGAAGTATTTTATGAATGACCTGCAGGGATTGTCTGAAGAGGATATTAGTGTGGACTATGGAGACTTTGTTATTTTAGTTTTTCACTTTATGATGTAATGTAACGTTTACGAATGTATCTAGTGTTTCCAAGGCTACTAAACTAATCGGTCTTTCGAGACTTGATCTTTTGTGATCATGCCAATGTTACGAAGTAATGCACCGACTCTGGGTAGTTGGGGTCGGGGCGTTACAGTTGGTATCAGAGGCAGTTTAGTACTAACCTTGGAAGCTAGATTTAGACAAAATCTGATTAGAGAACGTAGACCTAAGATGAACTTTGAGGATTAGTATAGAAGAACTTCCTAAAATTTCGTTATTATAGAGATGTTATGTGTTTTCTGAGCAATATATCCCTGTCTGGATGCGAGCAGGTAGAGGCGGCTCTGGCACCGATGTACCTAGGGGTAAAACCCGAAAACACCGCTTTGAGCTAGACTCGAACGGGAACTGGTGCACAACAACAGGCCTTGCTGCACTCTTGGTTACGACACTCCCGGGGGATATGCTTAGGATAATTGTCATTTTATTTACAAACCACTATGAAGGGTTATGAGTATATACTTCCTCAAAGAAAACATTTTTTATGATTATGGATTATATCCATAAATAGTTCAATTTATGTTAAGTGTTTTATAAGTATGGGATTATGTATTTTGATTCATAAACTGATCTAGTTTATGCAATTGTTTAGAAATGGTGCCTAGTGGAAGAAATGGAAACCGTATCAATGCACGAACTCCGTGTAGGGATTGTCGTCCTGCTCAAGATAATTATTGTGGATCTGGAGATACAACGGGTGCTGATCAACTTAATACCATACTGGGACAACTCACTCAGGTTATGAATAATAACCTTACTCGTATGGAGAACCCAGATCCGCAACATGGAGGATCAATGTTAGATCGATTCATGAGGCAACAACCACCAACGTTCAATGGGATTACAAATCCCTTAGTAGGCGAGAAATGGACAAACTCCTTAGAGAAAATATTCCATCCCTTGGGGAGTAGCGAAAGAGAGAAGGTTGTCATGGCAGTTTACCGCCTCATTGGAGATGCCGATCAGTGGTGGTCGCTGATTCAAAACACAAAGGAAGATGATGACGTATCGAATATGGAATGGAGGGAGTTCAAAGAGCTTTTCTTAGAAAAATACTTTCCTCGTGACCATCGAGCAGATATGGAAAGGCAATTTCTGAGTCTGAGGCAGAAGGAGGATGAGAATGTCGCAAAGTATGAGGCTAACTTTACAAGGTTAGCGAGGCATGCTGCCGATTATATAAGTAACCCAAGGAGTAAGATTGATCGTTTCTTTGATGGGTTAAAACCATTTCTTCGTCGAGCTTTGGTATCACAATCCTTCTCATCATACGAAGATATTGTCTCGTGTGCTATCAAGACAGAAAAGGAATTCTCTAAGTCTTATGACAACAAAGTAAATCAAGTGAAGAAGAGAACGGTGGAACAAGATACAGATAAAGGGAAAAAGGGAAAGAATGATTTTCCATTATGTGATAATTGTGGGAAGAATCATCCTGGTACTTGCCTAAAAGGAATGGGAGTTTGTTATAAATGTGGAGAAAAGGGTCACCAGGCTCGTGATTACAAGGGAAAGAAAGAGGCTATCAAAGTTGAATGATACAATTGTAGAGAAATGGGTCATTATGCAAATGAATGTCCTAAGCGTCAGGGAAACTTACCTCAGAAAAGGCAAAGGGATCAAGGACAATCTTATGCTGTTACTATAGTTGAAGCAGAATAACTAATGTATTGGTGCTTTTGGACTCATGGATTATATTCTGGTTATTAGAATAATGTGATATATATATAAGGATTGTACTGCAGTACTTGTTGATTTCAGTAACGTTTTAATATAATGAAGGTAATTATATTTTTAGTATGTGACAATAAGAGAAACTTTACTTTGTTTGGGGAATCTAATAAATTGATTTTGGAATTAAGAGACCTTTTAGAGAAAGTATGGACAGAGGTATTTTGGATAACTATAAAGGTTGGAGTGGATTAAGTTAATATTTGGATAGTATTGTTTAAGGTTAAAAAATTTATGAAGATTATTTTTGGAATATTATGATACTATAGTTTTAGGAAAAGGACAACCTGCAGGGTGGGGTATAACCCGTCGTGTCGGACAAAGCTGTAGGAATCGAACCCACAATCATAGTGCGACAGGCCTTTATTTCCTACCACTAGCCTACAGGAAGTCCCTGGTTTTTACAAAATAATTTTACTAATCTAAATGTTATGTGTTAACATTTGGAACCTTATACAATTAGGATAAGTATAATATTTTTGAGTTTTATTATCTTTTTGAGTGAAAGATGAGTTGAAGTTTGAAACTCTAATTGTCAACAATAAATATATTTATACCTATCTCTTATTCAATGAATAAATTAATTCTAAAACTTTATTAAAGGGATATTAAAACAAAAAAATGTGTTATCCTAATACCTTATGTCTTGTGGAACTGATGATATTTTAAATCAACATAGATTGAAGGCTTTGAGGCCCTCAATTTGACAGTTGATTGTGATTGATGACCTCAATCACTCCCTACAAATATTTATGTTTTTCCTCCAATTATATGTCTCTAATTTCCACCAATGTTCTCCTAATCGAGATCATAATTGGGTGGTGACTTTTTCATTTCCCTTTCCCTCTTATTAAGGCTAAATTTTATTAATCTTATTTCTGATGTGGGTTTTCCACAAAGGTATTTTCTCTTTTCAACCTTTTATTTTCAAAGAAAAATTTCAAATTGCGAGGACGCAATTTATTGAAGGAGGGGAGAATGTAACACCCCGAGCTTCCACGATACGCTTCTCATTCAATAATGCAATAGCTTGCATTGTACGCAACTTCGATTTCTAAAACACCGCGACTAATCAAATTAGCCGTTATGAATAGTAATAACCACTTTTTAAAATTATAGAAATTTTATATTTCAAAATGGACTTCATTTTTGTATTTGCAATATCGAAATTATCCAAAGTTGAATTTTTTGTAATTTTCTGAGAACTTCCAATTTTTATGAATAGTGAAAATTACTTAAAAACAACTTTTTTAATCAAAATAATTTATAGTGATAAATTATACTATTTCGTGGTTTTAAAGTATAATTAGAATATATTTTTACCATTTTATCCAAAGGTGGTCATTATAATTAATTTAACATTGAAATTGGAAATAAACAATTGCCAATCTTTTGATATAAATTGTTTCTTAAAAACACGCTATTTGTTGTAACAACGGGAATTAATTATAAAATTAATTAATGAAACTTATATGTTTGGAATTTTTTAAAATAGATATCATTTTTGAATTCGGAATATCAATTATAGCTTAGGGTGAAATTTTGGCATTGTTCTGAAAAACTTCAATTTTTGATGAATAGTGAAACCGCTAAGTGGTAGTTAAATAACTGATTTTTTGTTTAAATGAAATATTACCACTTCTGTGATTTGATTTTCAAAAATCCGACATACATGGTTTTCATTAAGAAGTAAAATGTGGTTCAATGTGATCAAAATAATTTTTTGGTGAATAGTAACTTTTAAGTTCTTAATCGCAATTAGAGGTAATTAGTGTAGTTTAAGGTAAAAATAATGTTTTAATAATATGAGATGAGCTTGAAACTTGTCCTACTCCTATTGGATGAGTCATGGCCGACCAAGACAACCCATGGGTCAAGTTGGGGACCCCATGGAGCCACTTTAGTTGGAAAATGACATTAATATATATTTATATAATGATAAAATTAAATTGATACAAACATGAGTTTTTTTACTAAAACAATTTTTAAGTGGGGTTACAGAAGTCCAAATTTTGACTATAAATATTCATTAGAAAGCTAAAAAGATTTCATACATCATAGTATTTTTTTTAATTTTTAGACATTAAATAAATTAAATTATTTTTGAAATCATTATGATGCAGCGATGACCTCATTATTTAAAGATTTAAATAAAATCAGAAGATAATGCAAAATCCAAGGATTACACTTGTCCAAAGCCTATTGGATGAGGAGATTTCGAAACCTTATCACCTTATCCACGAATTATATAAGTGTGGGACCTTTAGAATCCAAAAAGCATTGTATAATAATGTAACATTTCAATCTTTCCAAAAGAGCCCCTCCGCTCCTCTTATAAAAGGCCCCCACCACTCCCACCTTATTCACACCTTCAAGCCATTTGGCTCGGCCAAACTCTGCCCAAATACTCTCCCAACTTCCCCCTCTTACTCCTAGAAGCCATACTTTGAGCAGAACTCTTCCCAAGGAATCCTTTGGCTCAAATCAAAAAGAGTTACCCGATTTTGAGGTAATGTCTTCTCTAATGTTGTTTTGTTTTATTTTTCTTCTCCAACCCTCTAAACTCTTTTTATTCATTTCTTTTGTAACAACACCAGTATCCTCAATATACTAGGATGTTATTATAAGATGTATTCTAGCTAAACTTACACACACCTACATCTAATGGTTAAAGAACATACGGTTTCTGTGGATGGCGAATTGCTGTCTCACGAAACGATGATTGTTCAACACTCATATAACACCTTCAAAGGTGGCCATTAAGATGTCACTATTTTTATATATGATATATAATATGTTTAGGTTTTACTTATGCTTCTTTATTTCTCATTTATGGCATACTTTATGATTTCCATTATGGGTAAAACGCGATAATTTCATTTTAGGAATTGCGGACTACCGCCCCCTCAAAGTGATTTGAATCGTTAATGCCATATGTGGGATGTATAAAGGATGGAGTAAATGGTATTATACACTATATTATACTGGAATTATATTATAAATTTATATCATTATGATTTCGTTCCATTAAATATGAAATTTAAATGAAATTAGCGTTCATGCGTAAGTACGGCTTACCGTCTCCATGAACGGTGCATTTCATTTCTTACCTCTAAATGTTACGTAATATTATAAATGAATGTATATACTGGATATATAAGATATATATGAAATCTAAATAATGAATATAATTCTGGAGACAATGGATATTATACCACATAAACAAATTGTAATTATAAGAAGTTTATTGTTGACTCAAGTACCAAAGATCGACAAAACGACCGTTATTAACTTAAATAATTACATAATGTTCATATAATTGTAATAAGTGATATAATAAGGATAATGAAATTGAAAATGGTTCTTAATAAGGTATATATTAACTCTAGTTTATTATTCAGGAGGTTAAAGAAGGGTTGAGTCAAGTCAGACACGAGGTAAGGGAATTTCTTAACCCAACTTCCATTATTTGTGTTAATCTCCTACTTTCAAATTATGTCATGATATTATTATGTCTTATTTTGTATTCTTCATGTGTACCTATAGTGAATACACATAATTGATCTATTTTATTTTAAAACATGATTTTTTTAAGGACTTCGTCTCAATCTCCTTTCATTGAGACATATTTGGTTTTATACACAACATTCTTTTATATGGTGTATAAACCCCTTTGACTTTTACGTATATTTCAAAAGGAATATTTTTTATATGAAGCGTTTACTAAACGACAAAAGGGAATGTTTTTTTCATACTTATGTGGCCACAACGACTTCTCCTCCGCCATGACCACTATTTGAGTTTCTGCTTCCTCTACAAGCCATCATTTTTTTAATGAAAAATAAATACCATGTTATACTTTTCTTTTATTTTGGTATTGAAAATGGTTTTGAAAGCTTTTTTATTATATCAATGTGTTGTATTGATATCTTTTGATTGAAATGTGGAAATGTTATGTTTCCTTTATGCATGTTTTATGTGATATGATTATGTTATGTTTTATGATATGTTTAAGCCTATTCATATGAGGAATGCATTGGACTTAATAAGTGACGGGTGGAGCCCGCTATAGCTCCCCGATGCATCGGTAGGTCTCATGAGACAACTAGATGTGGAATTGGCCGAGGCCCTTTCCCAATTTGATTTGTGATTTTGGCCGAGGCCTTAATCATTTTAGACGTCTTGGCCGAGGCCTTGACAAAATGTTTCAGAATGTCTGGCATTATGAATTCCATCATTATGAAAGTGGTTAATGATATTTAATGTGATTATTCGACCAGTAGAATATCCATGTGAAGAAGTAAATGGCATTATCTCATTTTACTTTTGCCATATTATGTTGATGTTCAAGTTTAAAAGGCTTTTGTTTTAGTTATACATTGCCTTAAATGTTTATGTTCATTTATGAAGGTTTCCGCAATATTGTTATCCTTACTGAGCATCTGAGCTCACCCCTTTCAATGTTTTAATATTTTCCAGGATGTGAAGATGTATTTTATGGATGACCTACAGGGATTGTCAGAAGAGGATATGAGTGTGGACTATGGATACTTTGTTATTTTAGTTTTTCACTTTATGATGTAATGTAACGTTTACGAATGTATCTAGTGTTTCCAAGGCTACTAAACTAATCGGTCTTTCGAGACTTGATCTTTTGTGATCATGCCAATGTTACGAAGTAATGCACCGACTCTGGGTAGCTGGGGTCGGGGCGTTACAAAGGGGTTCCTCATCATATTTAAATGTAATGGACAGTAATGAGGTCATATAGATACATGTCCCATCAATTGAAAAGGAATTTAGATTCATGATGCAATAGTATTGCTTGAATGTAAAAGAAGAGAGAGAAGTTCCTTTCGGAATTTCGGCATAGTAACGGGTGTACATGGGAGGCATTTAATGAGAGAGAAAGGGTTATCACATAATTAAAACAATAAGAAGGCAGTATGTGGGAGGGGCGAAACCATAACCCAACATTCATAATTGAAATTAAAAGGGCAATACAACTTATAGAAAATTGACAAAAATGAGAAAGGAAGAAAAAACCCATACATGGAAGTGTGCTTCCAAAGGCTAGAGAGAGGCTTGTGAGATGCTTCTTTATAAGGCCCCAGCCTTAAACCTTACTTAAAATTGAATTAAAAGAATAATTCACATTGAGGATCTTTTCAGGTTTAGAGTTTTAGAGAATTAGGACATAACTATTACATCTTAAAAGATTACAAAGTAGTCTCTTCTACTAAATTTCCATAAAATAAAAACTCTTAAAAAGAAACATGTCTAGTTTAATGTTTTAGGTAGCATGACTTTCCCTTGATCCCATCCTTGACCCTATTCCACGCTAAGTCCTGTGAAAAACATTTCAAAAACATGGGATGAGCATAAAAACTCAGTAAGGGATACACAAAGAATAAAAACTGTTATTTTATCAAACCAAAAAGTAAACCATGTATACTTAATCAAGGTAATACTTTTCACCTTTATGAAGTACTAAAAACTCATTACTGAATAAAATATCATTACTTACCTTTTTGTAACGAAAGGATTACCACAAAACCCATATAAAGAACACATAACATATATAAAGGTAACTTGGGACATAAACATACTTAAGTGGAATAACCATATGGTCGACTTCCACACATATCACTTAATGGAATAGCCATACGGCCAATTTCCATACATACTTAATGGAATAGCCATACGGCCGACTTCCATACCCAATGCACTAGAGGTTATAACGTAACCACCCATCCTGGTATTCACGGCACCACCCGTCATATGGTTTATAATGTAACCACCCGTTAAAATGTCCAAGTACCAATATAAATTCATAAAACATAAAACCAATATAAAGGAATGATAACATTTCCACATCACAATATATCATAATAGAATCCTTTATCAAAACCATTTTCAAAACCATTTAAAACATTTAATAAAGAGATTTTTGAATCAAAGTGTCCCGTACCACCTTGAAGCTTAAAATTTTAAACTATTAATATCCATATAAATAAAGCCTTAAAACAATTTTGAAAACATGGATATTAATAAGAACAAATAATTAAAACATTTAAAACGACATTCTGGTTAAAGGGGTTTTACCAAAATTAGGGACACTTGAATATAATAATTGAGGAATAAAATTTAGTTAAAACTTTATAATATCATGAGAATAAATGGATTCATGATATAATACTTCAAAGGACAGTATATACACCATATAAGAGTGAATTGGTGCATAACAACAATGAACCCTCAATAGAAATGTCAAAAGTGATGAAATCCCTTATAAAGAAGGTATCCTTAAATTAAGCACAAATCAATTTCAAAAATATGTGTGACAAATATAATTACACACAATATAAATGGATATTAAGTGTAAAACAATAATAGGTCATTCACACATATTCAATGACTACATGTTGAACCCAAAGAAATCGAAATTGGGTTAAAAAGTTCCCTTGACAGCCTAACGGCATCACATCAAAATGAGTTGATGAGAGATAAAAGTGTATCTCATCACTTGGACATAAAATTTAAATCAATAAGGATATATGATAACATATCCCAATATAACAATATTTAAATTAAAATACCCAACAAAAGAAGTCTTTTAAAAAGGAGGAGGGTGAAAGGTTCCCTTACCGACTTGGGTATCTTTCAAAACATACACCCCATGAAAGAAGGACAATAGATCATTGATGTAAATACTCATAAACGAAATTATATTACACAAAGAGTAGAATAATGGGCAGTACATACACCACTCAATGGAATTTGTGGCAAATGTAGCATAAATCTCACGGGAATAAAAGTGAGATGAAAAATCCCTTACAAAAACTCGGCAGCCTAACGGCGCCACATAAAACTTCCGAATATGGATTGATGAGATCAAATAGGGTATCTCGTCACATTACAATAAAATTTACAGAAAGAGGAATATAAAAGAACATCCCCCAACATTACAAAGAGGAGCTTAAAAGAAGTGACATAAAAGAGAGTACTTAAAAAGAAAGAGAGAGGTTAGATCTCTTACGAGAGTTCAGCAGACTAACAGTGCCACTCAAAACTTCCAAAATGGATTGATGAGAGAGAATAGGGTCTCTCATCACATGAACATAAAAATTACAGTAAATTTACTATAATAGATCATCCCAATAACAAGAAAGATGAGCTTTAGAAGGAATGACATAAAAGAGTGTACTTAAAAAGAAAGAGAGGTGTAGGATCCCTTACCTCGGGTCCGACTTGACTCGATCGTTCTTTAATCTCCAGAATAATAAACATGAGTTAATTTATACTTCCTTAAGAACCTTTTTCAAGTTCATTATTCTTTTTATATCACTTATTACCATGTCATAAACATTATGTAATCACTTAAGTTAATAATATTTGTTTTTCCAATATTTGGTTCTTAAGACAAAAGTGGACTTCTTACAATTACATGTTGTTCGTGTTGCCAAAAGTTTATTATATCCAGAATTTTATTCATGATGTAGATGTCATATATGTAATATATATCCAGTACATTCATGCATTTATAACATTACATAATCATTTAGAGGTATGAAATGAAATGCACCGTTCATGGAGACGGTAAGCCGTACGTACGCATGAACGCTACTTTCATTTCTATTTCGTATTTTATAGAATTTAATCATAATTATATAAAGGTATATTATAATTCCAGTATAATATCATATATAATATCATAGTTACACCCTTTATACGTCCCACATATGGTATTTAACCAATCAAATCACTTTGAAGGGGCGGTAGTCCGCACTTCCTTAAATGAAGATATCGCATATACCCATAATGGAAGCCATAAAGGTAAGACACAAATGAAGAATACAGAAGCATAAGTAAAACATACACATATTATATATCATATATGAAAATAGTGACATCATAATGGCCACCTTTGAAGGTGTTAAAAGAGTATTGAACAATCATCGTTTCGGGATGTAGAATTTCGCCATCCACGGAAACTGTATGTTCTTTAACCATTTGATGTAGTTGTGTGAGCGTGTAGCTCGAATAAATCTTATAACAACATCCTAGTATATTTACGATACTGTTGTTGTTACAAAAGATGTAAATAAAAAGAGTTTAGGGGGTTGGAGAAGAAAAATAAAACAAATGAACTTGAGAGAAAGAATTACCTTTAAAAGTGTAACTCCTTTTGATTTGAGCCTAAAGGCTTCCTTTGAAAGGATTAATCCCAAAGTGAATCCTCTAGGATGAGTAGAGGGATTTGGATAGAGTAAATGGGAAGGGTTTGTCTGATCCAAAGGCTTGAGGAGTGTGTGAAATGAGGTAGAGGTGGGGGCCTTTTATAAGAGGAGTGGAGGGGCACTTTTGGAAAGTAAGAAATATTACTTTATTTGAAAATGTGTTTCGGTTTTAAAAGGTCCCACACTGATATAATTAGTGGATAAGGTGATAAGGGTTCGAAATCCACCCATCCAATAAGTTTTGGACATGTTTAGTTCATAGATTTTACATTATCTTTCCATTTTATTTAAATCGTCAAATAATGATGTCATCACTCCATCATTATTTTGTAATAAATAATTTAATTTATTTAATGTCTAAAAATTATAAAACAAATACTATGATGTAGGAAATATTTTTATCTTTCCAATGACTATTTATAATAAAACATATGACTTGTATAACCCCACTTAAAAATTGTTTTAGTAAAACATATCATGTTTGTGTCATTTTTACTTTTACATTAAATAAAAAGTTATTTATGTAATTTCTCAACCAAAGTGGCTCCATGGGGTTCCCAAGTTGACCCATGGCTTGTCGTGGTCGTCCATTACACATCAAATGAGGTTAGGACATGTTTCAAGTTCATTTCATATTATTAAAACATTATTTTTACCTTAAACTACACTAATTACCTCTAATCACGATTAAAAACTTAATAAGTTACTATTCACCAAAAAAATTATTTTTATCCCGTTGAACCACATTTTACTTCTTAATGACAACCATGTATGTCGGATTTTCGAAATTCAAAACACAAAGATGGCAAAATTTCATTTAAACGGAAAAATCAGTTTTTATAAGTACCACTTAGTGGTTTCACTATTAATCAAAAATTGAAGTTTTTCAGAAAAATCTCAAAAATTCACCCTAAGCTATATATGATATTACGAATTCAAAAATGAAGTCCGTTTTAAAAAATTAAAAACATATTAGTCACATTAATTAATTTAATAATTAATTCCCGCTGTCATAACAATTAGCGTGTTTTTATAAAACAATAAGTATCAAAAGATTGACACTAGTTTAAGTCTGATTTCAAAGTGAAATTAATTCCAACGACCACTATTGGATTTAATGGTAAAAATATATTCTAATTTCACTTTAAAACCAATTCAAAAGATAATATAATCATATAAATAAATTATATTAAAAATAGGTTTTGAATTAAAATACAACATTTTACACTATTCATTAAAAAAAAGAACTTTGTCGGAAAGATACCAAAAATTTACACAAAGTAAAATTTGATGTCCCGATTCTAAAGAAGAGTTTTATTTGGTCCAAAAAAATGTATAAGAGTGATCAAAACTATATTTAGTGACAGTTCTCCATTAAAAGGCGATAAGTGAACCTTTAGTGAAAACTAGGGCATATACGCCGAAAATTGAATTCCTTCCGTATTTTAAGCCATTAGATTTTATTGGATAAATGTAAAAACATGTAAAAACATATATAATCATATTTTAGTTATTTCTATCCATTCCCGTCAATACAACGGCTACATGTTAACTACCATTTAAAATAATATTATTTTATTATTAGAGTGCAACGTAAGATTCCCAAGAAACTCGTTGTTGCGTGTTGGGTACGCCATCGAGCATAGCGTCCCCATTAAAGTCATTTAAATATTTTATTCACAAATATAGATAAATATGAAATGTCATATTCTTTATTTACCTAGCATGTTACATCCTTCCCCCCTTTTGGGAATTGCGTCCTCACAATTTTAAATTTGCGCTTGGAAACATCCTTGAAAGTCCCTCATCGGAACAAGAGTCGGTAAAACGATCACTTTAAAATATAGAAAGAGAATTACAGAGGTCACCCGAGTTAACCCATACTAGGAATCCATGTAGGAAAACATGGACATGGAGGAGAAAACATAGGGTCATGTTCTGATGGACAGTGATAGAAAACATGTTTAGGAGAAAGTTAACAACAAGAAAATCACAAACTTGTGATGGGTTAAACGGTATTGAATTCCCCATTAGGAAAAGTTAATAGACAACATTTTTGTTTTAAGTTACTTTTTATTGAGGAATTTATTCATAAGGAAACATAATCACTTATCATGTTGACTTTCAACTTTTACTAGATTCCTTAATCAAACTCATATTTTTTTCCAAAAGACGAGTATTTAGGGAGACTTGTTCACATTAAGAGTATTATAATGAACTTCTAGAGAATCACCTAATCCACAAAAGAGAACTATATACATCCCATGTCTTTAGGCTTTAACGAAAACAAAAACCATAAAGGTTAGTACAAGTTCAGATAATCCAGAAAAAGGATAACCCTTTATAAAAAGAAAATCTATTCTTAATCTCCAAAATTTGTCCAACAAAACCCAAAGTTCCACAAGGACCATTTGTCCAAAAAATTCTTCAAAGTAAACCAATATAAGGTTGAAACCCAAATATTTGAAGGATTTATTCGCATAGTCTTCCATGTTAAATTGTAACATTTATCTCCAAACAACATCAGTTGCTCCTAAAGTCTCGTATTAAAAAGTAATTAACCTAATCTCATATCCTCCATGATAGGTTAATCATTTTCATAAATAACCCAAAATCAACTTACTCTTAATTCATAAAATCATATAACTAGAAATAATCGGTCAAACTAACCAGGGACTTCACGTAGTCCAGTGGTAGGCGATAAATACAAGTCGCACTTTGGTTGTGGGTTCGATTCCCGCAGCTTTGTCCGACGCGACGGGTTGTCACACGGTCTACGTGTTGTCCTTTTTCCAAAACTATATAATTCTTAAATCATTCCCCAAAATGAGATAAAATCTTCAAAAATAATCATAACATATTTTAACCTCAAGTTTATCTCATGCCTTTCATTTTCCAGCATATCATATAATAACCCATAATTACCTCAAAAGTAAGGATCATATAAACTCTAATGGTTACCTTTATAATTATTACCTGAACTTCCACATGGATTAGTCATCTCGTACATGATGCATTACAGAACATACCAAGGTTCAAGTAGTTGATCATGACTCCTTGATATTTGGTTTAGAACAACCACGAGTTTCCTCATTGAATCCTCCATTTTATCTGGTATCTTAATCAGAGAACCACCGTAGTTTCCTTCAAACCTGTTGTCTCTTTGGTGCCTGCTAGATCCATCCATTCACTAAAACATAAATGTCAGTGTGAGTATATCAACAAAACCATCATGTACTAATGAGGAAGATAAACACTAAGATATACTTACTCATTCACTTTATCTAAAACTAGGACTCTTTCTGAAATCCTAACTATTATGGTAATGTCACTTATGCTTAGAGAATACCCTAACCTCTAAAGTTATCTAAACCGACCTTTGATACCAACTATAAGGACCTAGCCTTAAACCTTACTTAAAATCGAATTAAAAAAATAATTCACATTGAGGATCTTTTCAGGTTTAGAGTTTTAGAGAATTAGGACATAACTATTACATCTTAAAAGATTACAAAGTAGTCTCTTCTACTAAATTTCCATAAAATAAAAACTCTTAAAAAGAAACATGTATAGTTTCATGTTTTAGGTAGCATGACTTTTCCTTGATCCCATCCTTGACCCTATTCCATGCTAAGTCCTGTGAAAAACATTTCAAAAACTTGGGATGAGAATAAAAACTCAGTAAGGGATACACAAAGAATAAAAACTATTACTTTTTCAAACATCAAGTAAACCATGTATACTTAATAAAGGTAATACTTTTCACCTTTATGAAGTTGTAAAAACTCTTTACTGAATAAAATATCATTACTTACCTTTTTGTAACGAAAGGATTTCCACAAAACCATATAAAGAACACATAACATATATAAAGGTAACTTGGGACATAAACATACTTAAGTGGAATAACCATACGGTCGACTTCCACACATATCACTTAATGCAATAGCCATACAGCAAATTTCCATACATACTTAATGGAATAGCCGTACGGCCGACTTCCATAACCAATGCATTGGAGGTTATAACGTAACCACCCATCCTGGTATTCACGGCACCACCCGTCATATGGTTTATAATGTAACCACCCGTTAAAATTTCCAAGTACCAACATAAAATCATAAAACATAAAACCAATATAAAGGAATGATAACATTTCCACATCACAATATATCATAATAGAATCCTTTATCAAAACCATTTTCAAAACCATTTAAAACATTTAATAAAGAGATTTTTGAATCAAAGTGTCTCATACCACCTTTAAGCTTAAAATTTTAAACCATTAATATCCATATAAATAAAACCTTATCACCATTTTGAAAAAATGTATATTAATAAGAACAAATAATTAAAACATTTAAAACGACATTATGGTTAAAGGTGTTTTACCCAAATTAGAGACACTTGAATACAATAATTGAGGAATAACATTTAGTCAGAACTTTATAATATCATGAGAATAAATGGATTCATGATATAATACTCCAAAGGACAGTATATACACCATATAAGAGTGAATTGGTGCATAAAAACAATGAACCCTCAATAGAAATGTCAAAAGTGATGAAATCCCTTATAAAGAAGGTATCCTTAAATTAAGGACAAATCAATCTCAAAAATATGTGTGAAAAATATAATTACACACAATATAAATGGATATTATGTGTAAAACAATAATAGTTCATTCACACATATTCAATGGATGACATATTCAATGACTACATGTTGAACCCAAAGAAATCGAAATTGGGTTAAAAAGTTCCCTTGACAGCCTAACGGCATCACATCAAAATGAGTTGATGAGAGATAAAAGTGTATCTCATCACTTGGACATAAAATTTACATCAATAAGGATATACGATAACATATCCCAATATAACAATATGTAAATTAAAAGACCCAACAAAAGAAGTCTTTTAAAAAGGAGTAGGGTGAATGGTTCCCTTACCGACTTGGGTATCTTTCAAAACATACACCCCATGAAATAAGGACAATATATCATTGATTTAAATACTCATAAACGAAATTATATTACACAAAGAGTAGAATAATGGGCAGTACATACACCAATCAATGGAATTTGTGTCAAATGTAGCATAAATCTCACAGGAATAAAAGTGAGATGAAAAATCCCTTACAAAAACTCGGCAGCCTAACGGCGCCACATAAAACTTCCGAATATGGATTGATGAGATCAAATAGGGTATCTCATCACATTACAATAAAATGTAAAGCAAGAGTAATATAAAAGCACATCCCCCAAAATTAAAAATAGGAGCTTAAAAGAAGTGACATAAAAGAGAGTACTTAAAAAGAAAGAGAGAGGTTAGATCTTTTATGAAAGTTCGGCAGCCTAACAGTGCCACTCAAAACTTCCAAAATGGGTTGATGAGAGAGAATAGGGTCTCTCATCACATGAACATAAAAATTACAGTAAATTTAATATAAAAGATCATCCCAATAACAAGAAAGATGAGCTTTAGAAGGAATGACATAAAAGAGTGTACTTAAAAAGAAAGAGAGGTGTAGGATCCCTTACCTCGGGTCCGACTTGACTCGATCGTTCTTTAATCTCCTGAATAATAAACTTGAGTTAATTTATACTTCCTTAAGAAACTTTTTCAAGTTCATTATTCCTTTTATATCACTTATTACCATGTCATAAACATTATGTAATCACTTAAGTTAATAATATTTGTTTTGCCAATATTTGGTTCTTAAGTCGAAAGTGGACTTCTTACAATTACATGTTGTTCGTGTGGCCAAAAGTTTATTATATCCAGAATTGTATTAATGATGTAGATATCATATATGTCATATATATCCAGTACATGCATGCATTTATAACATTACATAATCATTTGGATGTAAGAAATGAAATGCACCGTTCATGGAGACGGTAAGCCGTACGTACGCATGAACGCTACTTTCATTTCTATTTCGTATTTTATAGAATTGAATCATAATGATATAAAGGTATATTATAATTCCAGTATAATATCATATATAATATCATAGTTCCATCCTTTATATGTCCCACATATGGTATTTAACGAACCAAATCACTTTGAGGGGGTGGTAGTCCGCACTTCCTTAAATGAAGATATCGCGTATACCCATAATGGAAGCCATATAGGTAAGACACAAATGAATAATACAGAAGTATAAGTAAAACATAAACATATTATATATCATATATAAAAATAGTGACATCATAATGGCCACCTTTGAAGGTGTTAAAAGAGTATTGAACAATCATCATTTCGAGAGTTCGAATTTCGCCATCCACGGAAACCGTATGTTCTTTAACCATTTGATGTAGTTGTGTGAGAGTGTAGCTTGAATAAATATTATGACAACATCCTAGTATATTGAAGATACTGGTTTTGTTACAAAAGAAGTAAATAAAAATAGTTTAGGGGGTTGGAGAAGAAAAATAAAACAAATGAACATGAGAGAAAGAATTACCTTTAAAAGTGTAACTCCTTTTGATTTCAGCCTAAAGGCTTCCTTTGAAAGGATTCTTCACAAAGGGAATACTCTAGGATGAGGATAGGGATGTGGAGAGAGTAAATGTGCAGGGTTTGGCCGAGCCAAAGGCTTGAGGAGTGTGTGAAATGAGGTAGAGGTGGGGGCCTTTTATAAGAGGAGTAGAGGGGCACTTTTGGAAAGTAAGAAATATTACTTTATTTGAAAATGTGTTTCGGTTTTAAAAGGTCCCACACTGATATAATTCGTGGATAAGGTTATAAGGGTTAGAAATACACCCATACAATAAGTTTTTTACATGTCTAGTTCATAGATTTTACATTATCTTTCCATTTTATTTAAATCGTCAAATAATGATGTCATCACTACATCATTATTATGTAATAAATAATTTAATTTATTTAATGTCTAATAATTATAAAACAAATACTATGATGTAGGAAATCTTTTTATCTTTCCAATTACTATTTATAATAAAAAATATGACTTGTATAACCCCACTTAAAAATTGTTTTAGTAAAACATATCATGTTTGTATCATTTTTTCTTTTACATTAAATAAAAAGTTATTTATGTCATTTCCCAACCAAAGTGGCTCCATGGGGTCCCCAAGTTGACCCATGGCTTTTATTGGTCGGCCATTACACATTCAATGAGGTTAGGACATGTTTCAAGTTCATTTCATATTATTAAAACATTATTTTTACCTTAAACAACACTAATTACCTGTAATCGCGATTAAAAACTTAATAAGATACTATTCACCCAAAAAATTATTTTTATCTCATTGAACCACATTTTACATCTTAATGACAACCATGTATGTCGGATTTTCGAAATTCAAAACACAAAGATGGCAAAATTTCATTTAAACGGAAAAATCAGTTTTTATAAGTACCACTTAGTGGTTTCACTATTCATCAAAAATTGAAGTTTTTCAGAAAAATCCCAAAAATTCACCCTAAGCTCTATATGATATTACGAATTCAAAAATGAAGTCCGTTTTAAAAAATTCAAAACATATTAGTCACATTAATTAATTTAATAATTAATTCCCGTTGTCATAGCAAATAGCGTGTTTTTATAAAACAATAAGTATCAAAAGATTGACACTAGTTTAAGTCTGATTTCAAAGTGAAATTAATTCCAACGATCACTATTGGATTTAATGGTAAAAATATATTCTAATTTCACTTTAAAACAAATTCAAAAGATAATCTAATCATATAAATAAATTAGATTAAAAAGAGGTTTTGAATTAAAATACAACATTTTACACTATTCATTAAAAAAAGAACTTTATCGGAAAGATACCAAAAATTTACACAAAGTAAAATTTGATGTCCCGATTCTAAAGAAGAGTTTTATTTGGTCCAAAATGATGTATAAGAGTGATCAAAACTATATTTAGTGACAGTTCTCCATTAAAATGCGATAAGTGAACCTTTAGTGAAAACTAGGGCATATACGCCGAAAATTGAATTCTTTCCGTATTTTAAGCCTTTAGCTTTTGTTGGATAAATGTAAAAACATTTAAAAACATATATAATCATATTTTAGTTATTTGTATCCATTCCTGCCAATACAACGGCTACATATTAACTACCATTTAAAATAATATTATTTTATTATTAGAGTGCAACGTAAGATTCCCAAGAAACTCGTTGTTGCGTGTTGGGTACGCCATCGAGCATAGCGTCCCCTTTAAAGTCATTTCAATATTTTAGTCACAAATATAGATAAATATGAAATGTCATATTCTTTATTTACCTGGGGTGTTACATTCTTAGGAGCTTGGGGCACCCTGAGAGTATTCTAGAGAGTGTAGGGAAGAGGTCGGACGAACTCCAAGGGCTTTGAGTGAGGAGGAAGTGGGAGCATGGGTGGGTTTATATAGGAAAGGTGAGACAATTCTTTATTATTTATGTTTGGGACCCCTTATATTAAAATAGTCCAAACCACAAACCATACCATGATATTTTCCCATGGTTTCTCGAAAAGGAAAGAGGAAAACAATATTTTACAAGGCCAAGGTACGAACTTATTAAAAAAAATAGGGTTGCTTATGTGGAGGTGAGTCACACTCCCATGAAAATTAATTTAAAAAGGAAAAGTTTTGAATAAGTCTTGAGGGCTCCATTAATGCTTTGAAAAGTAAGTCAAACAAACCCAAAACCTCATTATTTTAATGATAAAACATATATTGACCGAACATAAGGATTATGGTATTTTATTACATCACCATTGGGTCATTATGATGTCATAAAACACATTATATATTTAAATGGTATTTAATTTTTACCCAAAAATATGACTGTCTTAGAAAATTATGAAAAATTCACCGTCGGATAATTTCGACGTATTGATATAAAAATAATATTTATTTTATCTAAAATTTTTTATAAATATGTGAATTTTCACTTTTAAAATATAAACCGACATTTATAAAAAATTCACGGGTTTTGACAGAAATGGCATTCAAACCTTAATAAAAATTTTAATTGCATTCATAAAATTATAAGATCATTTATATTTAATAAAAATTAATTTAATATTAATAATAATATTTTATTAAAATATTATTTAATTAAAAAATCCCTTAATTTAATAAAATATAATTTTTAATTAAATACTAACTAAAAACACCATTTGTAATTTAAAATCTATTTACAAAGTATCAAAAATGAATAGAAATTATATATATTATTATATACAAAAATAATGTACATGAACATAGTACTACTTATTTGTTAAATAACCCCTTAAAATAGCCGCATAAGACCTAAGGTTAAGGTGTGCGATGGTGACAGACTCTTGGGGCAGCTCGGATAACATCGCTCGAGTGGTAATCTCTATCAAATTCCACTTTTCCTATAGACGGCCCCATTCAAGCTTGACATAATGAAGCTCATCTTGGGCTTGTCAAGGGCGAAGCCCAAAGACGCCACCTCTTTTCTGAGCTCCGAAAAATGGGCTTCGTATGGGGAAATTCTGCTGGATGAAAGCCATATATTTATACTACTCATGTGATCACTATTCAACGACTATAAAAGTAACGGTCACAAATCTTAACATAAAACCAAAGAAGTTGACATCTTATAAAAACATTTTTCATAACGATACATTTAACCATATCAAAAGGGATTTTCATTAATGAAACTTTTTGTCGTTACAATATTCCCCCCTTAAGAAATTTCGCCCTCAAAATTTTCCTTTTCCCACACTAAAACAAATGTGGGTAACTTAACTTCATCATATCCTCCGACTCCCAAGTTTCTTCTTCAAACTTGTGGTTTCTCCATAACACCTTGACAAGGGGCATTGTCTTATTTCGTAAAACTTTTTCTCTACGATTTAAGATCTTCACTGGTTGCTCCTCATAAGAAAGATCATCTTCCAATTGTACCACCTCGGAAGAGAGTACATGTGAAGGGTCCGGTATGTACTTCCTTAAGAGGGATACATGAAAGACATCACGAACCTTGACCATAGTAGGTGGAAGTTCTAGTCGATAGGCCACAACCCCAACACGATCAAGAATATCGAAGGGGCCAATGTACCTTGGACTTAACTTCCCTTTCTTTCCAAACCTCATGACCTTCTTCCACGGAGATATGCGTAAAAACACCATGTCTCCGACTTTAAACTCAAGGTCTCATCGACGATTATCTGCATAACTCTTCTGTCGACTTTGGGCAGCCTTGATATGCTGCTACATGGTTTTCACCTTCTCCACCATTTCTTCGACCATTTCTGGTCCAAGTAGCTTACGTTTACCGACCTCATCCCAACATTCTGGTGTTCTACACCTTTTCCCGCACAGGGCTTCATATGGTGCCATTTGGATGCTCGAGTGGAAACTATTATTATAAGAGAACTCAACCAGAGGAAGATGTTGATCTCATCCTCCTTTAAAGTCCATTTAGCACGCTCTCAACATATGCTCAAGTGTTTGGATAGTCCACTCGGATTGGCCATCAGTTTGAGGATGATAGGCCGTACTGAAGTTCAGTTCAGTATTCAGAGCATGTTGAAGACTCTTCCAAAACTTAGAGGTGAATCTTGGATCTCAGTCAGAAACAATAGATAGTGGTACTCCATGAAACCGTACCACTTCCCTGATATATATCCATGCCAGTTGATCCAAAGAGAAATCCTCTCGAATAGCAATGAAGTGTGCAATCTATGTAAGACGATCCACAACAACCCAGATTGCATTTTTGCCTTTGGATGTCCTTGGAAGTCTAGTGATAAAGTACATGGTGATGTTCTCCCATTTCCATTCTGGTATGGGCAATGGTTGCATCATCCCCTTAGACTTTTGCCTCTCTGCCTTCACTTGCAGACACACCAGGCACTTTGATGTATATTCAGTGATCTCCTTCTTCATATTATCCCACCAAAAGTTTTCTTGGAGATCTCGATACATCTTTGTGCTCCCTAGGTGAATAGAGAAATTTGAACTATGTGCATCATCCAAAAGTTCCTTCTTCATCTATGGACTTGATGGAACACATAGTCTTTTCCCAAAGCGCACAATTCCTTCTTCATTAACATTAAACTCTGAGGATTTTCCCTTTTTGATAGCTTCCACTTTTTCTTGAATTCCCGCATCATCCTTTTGAGCATCCTTTAACCTTTCCAAAAGAGATGGTTGAGAAATAATTTATGAAAGGATTGATGATATTCCCTTCTTTATGATTCCCACATCCATCTTCATCAAGTCTAAGAAGATTGGATCCTTCTCAATTCTCATCATTGATAGAATAGCTGGATCCTTTCAACTTAGGGAATCCGCCACCTTGTTCGCTTTCCCAGGGTGGTAATGGATTGAACAGTCATAATCCTTGATGAGCTCTATCCATATTCTCTTGCGCATATTAAGCTCTTTCTGTGTGAATATATATTTAAGACTCTTGTGGTCAGTATATATCTCACATTTCTCTCCATAGAGGTAATGCCGCCAGATTTTCAAGGCAAAGATCACCTCCGCCAACTCCAGATCATGCGTTGGATAGTTTCGCACATGGATTTTCAACTGCCTTGAGGCATAGGATATCACTTTATCATTCTGCAGCAACACACATCCTAATCCCTTCTTTGAAACATCACTGAATACCACAAAGAGCTCCCCACTTGTGGGTAAAGTGAGCACAGGTGCAGTGATAAGCCTCCTTTTCAACTCCTTGAAGCTTTCTTCACATTCATCACTCCAACCAAACTTTACTCCCTTTCGAGTTAGCTTGGTTAGAGGGTTGGAAAATCGTGAGAAATTTTTCACAAATCATTGATAATATCCAGCTAACCCCAAGAAGCTACGGATATCAGTTACCGATGTTGGCCTCGGCCATCCCTCAATTGCATCTGTTTTGGAGGGGTCCACAGATATCCCATTGCTTGTGATGATATCTCCCAAGAATGAGACTTCCTGTAACCAGAACTCACACTTGTTGTACATTGCATAGAGCTTCTCCTTGCGCAAAGTCTCTAGTACAATTTTTAAATTCTCCTCATGGTCCTCCTTAGTTTTGGAGTATATTAGAATATCATTTATAAAGACTACCACAAATTTGTCAAGGTAATATCTAAAGACTATATTCATCATGTCCATGAATATTGCTGGAGCATTGCTGAGTCCGAAAGGCATTACTATGAATTCATAGTGCCCGTACCTTGTACGAAAAGCAGTCTTGGGGATATCTTCCTTCTTCACCCTTACTTGATACTATCCTGACCGCAAGTCCACCTTGGAGAAGTATTGTGCTCCACGCAGCTGATCAAACAAGTCATCGATTCTTGGGAGAGGATACTTGTTCTTTATCATGATTTTGTTAAGTTCACAATAATCGATGCAAAGCCGCATTGACCCATCCTTCTTCTTGATGAAGAGGACTGGTGCACCCCATGGTGATGCACTTGGGCGTATAAACCCTTTATCCAGATTCTCCTGTAGTTGTTTCTTCATCTCTTCGAGCTCAACAATAGCCATTATATATGGAGTCTTGGATATTGGTAGCGCCCCAGGTATAAGTTCAATTGAAAGCTCAACATCTCTTCTTGGAGGAAGACCGGGATGTTCCTCGGGAAACACTTCAGCGAATTCCCTCACAATAGGCATTTCTTCAAGGGTGGTTTCTTCCTTGGACTCAATCATCTGAGTTAAATATGTGTGCTCATTAGGCAGTAATATCCGTGCTTGAGATGATGGATCTAAAGGGGTTTCATCTTCCTCCCGACACTTGTAAAGAATCGGGGGTCGATTCTCCAAATGAAGTGTGATTTCCCTCTCCTGACAATTTATGTTGGCTCTATATAAGGAAATCCAATCCATGCCAAGAATTTCCTCAAATTCCCCCAAAGGGAGTATGGTGAGGTTCTCCGGGAAATTCAATCCATAGATTATAACATGGGAGGAAATATATTCATGGGATGCAATGATTGCCCCATTTTCCGTACTCACCAACATCTTTACTTCCATTATTTGTGGTGGTGCTGGGATTGTTCTACTAAACTTTAAAGATATAAATGAATGCGTAGAACCTGAATCAAAAAGTAAATTCACTATTCTTGAATGAATAACTAGAGTACCTGTCAACACTTCGTTGTCGGGGTTCACTTTGGCAGAAGTGATGGAAAAAGTTCTTCCTTGCTGTCTTGGAGGTTGTTGTTTGCCTCCGAAAACCCTTGGATTAGGGCACTCATTTGCAAAATGACCCGGTTCATTGCATTTGTAGCGTTGAACAATGCATTGTGGTTCGAATGGAGCGTTCCTCTCCTCTGTTAGAGCTGCGGGTCCTTTTTGCCGACAGTTAATAGCTAGGTGCCCTTGTCTTCCACACCTGAAGCATTTTCTCGTCCCCTTAAGGAAATTTCTAGGGTTCTTCTTTCGGCACTTTTGGAAAGTGGGGTGCTGGAACTTCTTAGTGCCATTGGATTTATCCATCAGACCACCAGCATTGAAGTCCACCTTACGCTTCTTGTCCCCATGATACCCCTGTGATTCTCCGATCACCATTTTATCCTTGAGGGAACCTCGGACAATTTCCTCATAACTGTCGAAGTCACGGATCACTAATGCTTTCCGCAAACTAGGCATCAGCCCACCAAAGAAGCGGTCAACCTTGCATTCGGGTGTAACGAAAAAGCCGGAAGCATATCATGCAAGCCTTGTGAAGTTTGCCTCGTACGCTCTAACAGATTCTTCATCTTTTTTCTTGAGGGAAAGGAAGTCCCTTTCCATCTTAAGCCGATGGGTGCACGGAAAATATTTATCAAAAAACGTCTTCTGTAATTCCTTCCATTCCAAAGCCTCGATCTCTTCCTCAGTCTTTGTATTTTTGATCAACGTCCACCATTGATCTGCTTCACCCTCCATACGATAAGCCACTAGGAGAACCTTCTCTTGTTCAGAGCATTAGAGGATGGAGAATATCTTTTCAATGGAGTTGATCCATTGTTCAGCGATCGTGGGATCGGATGATCCACTAAAAGTAGGAGGCCCTTGTCTCATGAAGCTTTCAATAGTGACTTGTTCTTTCTTAGGGGGGGTTGAACGTTCCTCTTGACCCGTGTTTCTATTCAAAACATGAGTTAGCTGAGAGATAAGCGTGGAAAAGTTCACAATTCCTACTCCCATAGGATTGAGCATCTCATTAGTAGAATCATCACAATGATCTTCACAACGGTTGTTAGCCCGAGTCCTCCTATTACTGGCCATTGGCTGGAATAAAAGGAAATTTAGGGATAACACATAAAGGGTAATCCAAAGACAAAAGTTGAAGACTTATAAATACACTTTAATCTCTTTAACTCATTAGTCTATAGGATTCTATCCAGGCTATTCATGATCTACCTTCTAACATATATTCTTCGGGGCATTTTTCCCTTAATAAGGGTTCATACTAAGATTGTGAATTTATCAAAACATATCCCCCAGGAGTGTCGTAACCAAGAGTGCAGCAAGGTCCGTTGTCGTGCACCAGTTCCTGTTCGAGTCTAGCTCAAAGCAGTGTTTTCTGGTTTTACCCCTAGGATACATCTGTGCCAGAGCCGCCTCTAACTGCTCGTGTCCAGACAGGGATGTATTTGTTTGATAAACCACTTACTTAGTATTTACCAAAACATTGGGATGTTTTTATTATACTTAGTATTGTATCTAAGGCTTTACTAGGGTTTCCTAATCCCAAAAATAACTAAACCTATCCTCTGATACCAACTATGGCAACCCTGCTTTTTATTACAACTTAAACATGCTTTATTACATAAAACATCAATTGATACAACAATGAAGATTGAGAGGTTTAGTGTATCTGGGGCTTAGGATCATTTGATAAAAACCTTAAACTTGAAATACAACATCTTTATTGAAAACTTCCTTTACAAGACCACGACATTCCTTCGTACTTAGCATTGCATGGGATAACCTGAGGAAATGCATAAGAAAAAGGTGAGCTATAAAGCCCAGTAAGGGAGTACACATGGAATAACATGAGGAGTACAATACATGTTAGGCAGTAGGCATATCAATATAGCATAAGGGAAACATGAACATAAAGGCATGATAATGCATGGTAATCATAACATGGAAATGTGGCAACAACACTTAACATTGAATTAGCATGATCCAAGGCTCATTACACATGGAGCATGAGTAAACCCTCATTGCACTTGAAGAACGAGTAAACCCTAGTTGCACTTGAATTAGCATGAGTCAACACTCATTGCACATGACGTATCATGATACTATACTTTACCCAATTCATTGGAGCTCTATCAGGGCGCACCCTTCTTAATCATTTCATTTCATGCATAAGTGTGCCACATGGATCATAAAACATGGATTCATAAAACATAATCATTTATTCCACGATAAAGGAATGTGGAATTCATAAATGAAACTTTACAATCAATAAGTAAATGTGCATAAAGGTGAATACCCTTGATTGAGAAATGGGCATGGTATTAACTACACAATGACATTGGCTTAGAAAATCGGTGTGATTTCGGCAGCGTAACGACATGACATAAGAATTCATAAAAAAGGTTGATGAGAGAGAAAGGGGTTCCTCATCATATTTACTTGTAATGGAAAGTAGGGAGGTCATATAGATACATGTCCCAACAATTGAAAAGGAATTTAGATTCATGAAGAAAAAGTATTGCTTGAATGTAAAAGAAGAGAGAGATGATCCTTTCGAAATTTCAGCATAGTAACTGGTGTACATGGGAGGCATTTAATGAGAGATAAAGCGTTCTCCAATCATTCAAAATATAATAAGGCAGTATGGGGGAGGTGTGAAACCATACCCCAACATTCATAATTGAAATTAAAAGGGCAATACAACTTAATGAAAATTGACAAAAATGAGAAAGGGAGAAAAAACCCTTACTTGTAAGTGTGCTTCCAAAGGCTAGAGAGAGGCTTGTGAGAGGCTTATTGGGAGCTTGGGGCACCTTGAGAGGATTCTAGAGAGAGTAGGGCAGAGTTTGGACGAAGTAAAGGTCTTTGACTGAGATGGAAGTGGGAGCTTGGGTGGGTTTATATAGGAAAGGTGAGATAATTCTTTATTATTTATGTTTGGAACCCCTTATATTAAAATAATCCAAACCACAAACCATCCCATGGTATTTGACCATGGTTTCTGGAAAAGGAAAGAGGAAAACAATATTTTACAAGGCCAAGGTCCGAACATATAAAAAAAAAATAGGGTTGCTTATGTGTAGGTGAGTCACACTCCCATGGAAATTAATTTAAAAAGGCAATGTGTTGAATAAGTCTTGAGGGATCCATTAATGCTTTGAAAAGTAAGTCAAACAGACCCAAAACCTCATCATTTTAATGATAAAACATATATTGGCCGAAAATAAGGATTATGGTATTTTATTACATCACCATTGGGTCATTATTATGTCATAAAACACATTATATATTTAAATGGTATTTAATTTTTACCCAAACATTTGACTGTCTCAGAAAATTATGAAAAATTAACCATTGGATAATTTATACGTCCTGATTCCAAAAATAATATTTATTTTATCTAAATAATTTTCTAAATATGTGAATTTTCACTTTTAAAATAAAAACCAACATTTATAAAAAATTCACGGGTTTTGACAGAAATGGCTTTCAAACCTTAATAAAAATTTTAATTGCATTCATAAAATTATAAGATCATTTATATTTAATATAAATTAATTTAATATTAATAATAATATTTTATTAAAATATTATTTAATTCAAAAATACTTTAATTTAATAAAATATATTTCTTAATTAAATACTAACTAAAAACATCATTTGTAGTTTAAAATCTATTTACAATGTATCAAAAATGACTAGAAATTATATTCATTATTATATACAAAAATAATGTACATGAACATAGTACTACTTATTTGTTACATAACCCCTTAAAATAGCCGCATAAGACCTAAGGATAAGGTGTGCGATGGTGACAGACTCTTGGGGCGGCTCGGATAACATCGCTCGAGTGGTAATCTCTATCAACTTCCACTTTTCACGTAGACGGTCCTGTTCAAGCTTCACATAATGAAGCTCAGCCTGGGCTTGGTCAAGGGCGAAACCCAAAGACACCACCTCTTTTCCGAGCTCCGACAAATGGGCTTCATATGGGGCAATTCTACTGGATGAGGCCATTGCTTCCTTTGTCTGGGTAAAATTGGGTTCGTTAAAGCCATATATTTATACTACTCATGTGATCACTGTTCAACGACTATAAAAGTAACGGTCACAAATCTTAACATAAAACCAATGAAGTTGACATCTTATAAAAACATTTTTCATAAAGAGACATTTAACTGGATCAAGAGTTATTTTAATTAATGAAACTTTGGGTCGTTACAAAAAATGTTCCTAAGAATGTAAATAATTAACAAAAATTTATTATTCATTACTAAAATGAACATATATTTTGACTTGGACTCATCGAAAGGGACATTCTTTTAAAGACCTCATTTTAATGTTCCTATTTTAGTTTTTTGGAAAATTCCTTAATAAATGTTTTCTTATATATAGAGCATATTCATCTTTTCCACCTTCATGATGATTACATGATTTTAGTTTTCCATTTTAACTTTTAATTTTAATTTACAAAGAAAATTTTTTATTTATGATGTTAAATTTTATGGATTTTAAAATTCATTTTTAAGAAAAATGGTATTTTGATTACTAAAAGTGTTTTATACAAGGGTTTAAAATAGTTTCTCAATTGCTAGATTCGTGATATAGTTATTTTAAATTGATTAGAATTTGTTAAACCCATTATATCTCAATATATATTGGTTTTGGTCTCATTATATCTCATTAAATGATGATTTGAGCACAATTATTGATAAATATTTGATGGGTCAGCACAATTTTACCTCTCCAATGCATTATGAACTCCAACCACTGAAGATGACCACATAGTTATTCCATTTGTAAGGGTGAATGGAAGAATTATTTAGAAATGGTGTTCAGAGGTACCTATATTATTTTTATATGTGTTCTAAATAATTTTCATATAAATCCATTGTTCCCAAAAATGAATGATAATTATTATCTTTAAGTAAAGAATGATTTTATTTTTAGAAATGAAGCTATGTTCTTAGGAGTTTTTTAATGAGTTTTTGTATTTCTATGAAATAAAATAATTCTTATATTATTCCCCTTAATTAAATTTTTTTTCACACACATTTTAAAAATGTTTTTTCATAGGTTTTATGGAATATTAGGGACCAGGATGAGGTCATAAGGAAAATTATGACGTTTTATAATGAAAATAACCCATTTTTTGTCTTTAAAGATGATTTTTTTGTTGGAAAAAAATAGATACAATGTATATGATTCCACTTATACTATTTTATTTTATGATGTAATATGACTTCCTAATTTTATAAAACTCTAAACAAAAAATATACCCATTATTGTAGTTATGTTAATTATTGTTTAAAATTAATATAATATGTAATGTTTTAGGCATGGTCATTAAAGATATAAAGATAGTATGCTTGTGATTATTTTAGAGGTTAGAATCATTTAGTAAATATTATTAATATATTAAAAATTTTGGTTAAAATGTTAAATAATCTGAAGATGAAAATCTTTCTTCATCTATACTAAGTCTATTTAGAATGGTATTACATAGTTGAAATATGGAAGTTGTAACATAAATGAATAAAGAAGTGAAAATACTTCCAAATTAGTATCTGGAGATAGTTGGTATTAGAACAAAATAGTTTTTCATTATAATGGATAAATTTTTATCGTCAATAAATGGTGGTGGTATCCATTATAGTGGAAATCTAGATGTTATCTATAGAAAAATGATGATATAAGAGAATTTTATATAGAAACAACCACAATCATTTAGTGGAACCTTTTATCCCATGGTATTTGAAGGATTGATCAACATTCTAAATAAGATATTCGATGTCATGGGATTTTTGGAACATAAAAAAGTTATCCCTATCCATTTATCTTTTGGAATGTGATATCAATAAATGGTGGTCTCAAGTTAATAGTAGATGAGGAAATGATAAACATTATGTTATTTTATGTGATTATTTATATAATATTTTAGTGGGAAAAAGTTGTTTTAATACTATTAAAATCCTAATGGGTAATCATTACTGATCACTAAGGAAAAAAGATAATCGTAATGTTGATACGAATGAAACCAATTTTAAAAGATTAGCCAGGAATGTACCGAATATTTTTTGGGACATTGATGGTAAAATTATTAAATTTTTCTCTGGTATAAAACAAATTTTACGAAGACAATTTACTTGAAGATAATTTAAAATTATGATAAATTTGTTAAATTAGAACAAAAAATTATGAAGGAGTTTTCTAACATATATGTTCATCATTATTAAAAGTCTAATAAATTAACTGTTTGGAAAGTGAAGTAATCATTGAATAAATTCTGATGTAAGAAAATAAATTACACAACTTGGGATATGTATCGTAAAAGTTATCCTATTTTGTGTATTAAAAATTATTGAATGTGTTATTGATATAGAATGTTTGAGACTATGAATTGTGAGTAAATGGTAAATTATTATAAAATGAATGATAAATAGATGATAAGATGATTTGAATGTAAGGTGTTCAGACATTTTTCAAACGTGTGTCAAATGTTAGTCACTCTAGTGGGAAATGAATAGTATTGTAAATAGAAGGGTGTGGGAAAACATTTTTTTATAATAAAGATGATATATGGATATTAAATGAATTGTTAAAGGTGTGATAATTGTTTATTAAAATTATGAGAATACTATTTTTTATTGAGAACCTTCACATTTTTTCATTTTTGATAATTATTCAATAATACCGGGAATACCAAATCATTAAAATATGATATAATTTTTAGTGAAAACACTAAGTGGGAATATAAAGGAAACCAATATATCCATGAATCTGCTTATTATTATTGGTGAGATAGTCTTTCCAGAATTTCTTGTTGAACTACCCATGGTTGAGTTTCACATCATTTGAGTATTGAACTACCCATAAGATATGTCATTGAAAATAATGAAACTATTTAGATTAATGAAGTCTCAATAGTGATTGAAAACCTGTATATTTAAACTATTTATTTTAATCATTTAATTCATGATCAATATATTGATATTACTACTAACTTAGTCTATGATTCAATGCCAATTTAAAACTCCCCTTTTAGAAAGGATCAAGTATAACTTTTGGACCTAAAAAAATTGATAGAGTTGTTATATAAATTTTTATTTGGGATAACACATAACCATGGGGTGGCCTATTTAATATTAAAAATATATATCATTCCAATATGATTTTAAATGATTATATATCATTTAACAAAATCATTTTTACATATAAATATCATTTACCTCATATTGTTTATTCTTTTGACTAGATCTAGGGAACACAATACATTTCAATGGTGGATTAGATTTAGAGTTACCATTAGTTAAAAATAAAGGGGGGAATATTTCTATGACTAATTCAAAGATAGATATGGTCATTATGAGTTTGTAGTTATTCTATTTTTATTTTAAAATACACCTACCATATAATTACATTTAATAAATAATTCTATAAATATTTGGATAAGTCAGTGGTTGTTGTTTTTATGATATTTTTATTTATTCAAAAAAAATTTAGGATCTTGAAGAAAATTTGAAGATATTATTGAAAAACCTTTATGAAAAGAAGTTATATGGGAAATTAAAAAAACATAATTAATTGTTACAATAGATTTCATTTTTTGGTAATATTGTCCCTAAAGATGGAATTATTATTGACCCTTCTGGAATTTGTTTTGAAGAATGTCTAATACCAAAAAAAGTCATAGAGATTTGTAGTTTTCTTATGTTAAGGGGTTAATACTAGCACATTTTCAAAAACATTTTTTGGTTGTCTATCCCACCAACTAAGTTAATAAATTTGGTCTAATTTTTTTAAAAAAAGTTTGTGAAAATATTTAATTGGAATTAAAAATAAGATATGTGAATTCACTATTATTTTCCATTACATATAGAAATGATGTTTTTTGCATTTATATTGATGATTCTTTGAAGGTAATTGGTTGCATTCTGAGGAAGAGTGGTCAAGTAAATTATTTTTTTCATGGAAATTAATCCTCATGAGTTAAATTATACCACAAATGATTAGAAATTCTCTAAAATAGATCTTTATTTAAAAATTTGGATTCATCATTTTGATAGTGAAAAGTATAAAATATATATTTATCACAAATGATTGAAGTATATATTCACTAAGAAATTGTTTAACATGATGTATTGAAGATGGATGAAGAAAATTAAATATTATGATTAAATGACTCAAAACCATCATTGAAGAGAAAATATTGTGTATGATGCTTTAATTTAGAAAAATAATTCTACATTAACCATGTTATATTTGTAACATGATCCTTTGGTTAATGATTGGATTATATTCATATTGGATGTTGTGGGAGTGGGAAATTTCTCTATTATTTTTAGTTTTATTTTGCATCATGTCAATCAAACAGAATTAATAGATCTCACATGGAAAAATATTTGTTATAGAAAAAGGTAGAATTGTTTAAAAAGGATAAGTTTCCAAAATTTCATATTGATAAATATTGTGTTTTGAGTTTTAGAAAGAGATTATGTGTGTCTTGATACTCCTAGTTGAATAGTTAGTTGGTAAATGAAGCTCATAGTTCCCCATCATCCATTAAACAAGGAAGAATAAAGCATTACATAGACCTTTGGGAGTATTTCAAGTGGGATTAAATAAATATAGAGATTATTGACCTAACGATGAATCATTTTACTTGTAATTAGGTTAAATCAGAATAAAAATTACTAACAGAGATTCTTACACCTTTTACAATTCTAGAGTGGAAATGATGAAATATATCAATTCATTTTATGATAGTACTACCAAATAATTCTCAATGTAAAAATGAAATTTGGATTATTGTTAATTGATTGACTAAATCTACACATTTATTTCACATTTGAGATAATCTATCATTAGATAAATTTCATTGATTTTATATTAATGATATTGTTTGGTTATATATAGTTCTAGTATCCATTATATTTGATTGTGTTCCTAGGATCACTTTGTGTTTTTTGAAAGACCATCAGATTTCATTGGGAATATAATTAAATTTCATCAAAGCTTCCCATTTTCATTTTGATAGATAGTCAGAACAAATAATTCAAACTATGGTAGACCTAGTTCATTCTTTATAAATAGATTACATTGGATTTTTGGGTCATAAACATCCTTCATTTGAGTTCTCTTACTGTAATAGGTTTCATTCATGTATATTGATGGATTATTTTGATAATTATTTGAAAAGCAATGTTAAACTATATCATTTTCGGATTAAGAATGAAAAAAAAAATTATTGGGACTGTAATTGGAATAGGAGGTGTCTATGAATAAAAATACGATATAAAAATTTATTTGGATAGCTCATAGAAGGTAGAAAAGTTATATGGATAAGATGATAAAATAACTTTCATTTGAGGAAGGTAGCCTTGTTTTTCATAAAACATCTATATGTGAAAGTGTTATGTATTTTGGTATGAATAGACATTCTTATCCATGGTTGATTAGATCATATGAAATTATAGTGATAGATGGATAAGTTTTAAACTGAGTGGCCCTCCCTCCATTTTTTTATTTCGTGTTTCGTTGTTAAGAAAGTATGTGTTATATTCATCTCATGTTTTGAGACCTGAAATAGTTCAATTAAAAGAGAACCACTATTATCAAAAACAACTTATTTGGATTCATGAACATTAATTGAAATTATTTTAGAATAAGTTAATTAATTAGGTTTTTTTATAGAGAAACCATATGGTTCAAGAAGTAACTTGGTAATCTGAAAATTTATTGAGGGAATGGTTTCCCCACATGTTTAAAAAATAAATAAAATTTTGATAAAATAATTTCCAAATTAGTAAGTAATTTAAGATCCCATGTACTAATAGAATAATTTTTTTCATATTATTTGTATTCTTTAATTGAATTGTTATTTTAATTTGAGATAAGTGAACTAATTCTTAAAATCAAAAAGGAAATAATTTTTACATGGTTAAAAATAAAAGATTGATATTACAATTTTATAATATTATTATATGAAAATTATTATCATTTCTGAATTTAGAATTTCTTAATTAACTTTGGATAAATTTTTGAGACTTTTTCAAAAAATATTGATTTTTAAATGAATAGCGAATGTATCAGTTTTTAGTTACCACTATATATTTCTTCCGTTTATTAATAAAGTAAAATTATTCTTGAGATTATTTTTATATTTAAATTAGTTATTTTTTTAATATAATAAAATTATGGATTTTGAAATATATTTTATACATTAATTTTTTATAGAAATTTTTATATTAAAATTTTAATTTTTTCCCAAAAAACAATTTTTTTACATTTTTTTGATTAAATTCAAAAAAAATTCAAAATTTAGCGATTTGAAATTTGAAAAAAAAAATCATATATTTATTAAGTGGGACCAAATTTATTAAATTGTACCCTTTAATTTTGGAAAAATCTGAATAGTAATCAGGGTAATTTTTATTACAATAGTAAAGGGTAAATTGGGTAATTTATTTTAAAATAATAATGATGATAATTATAAAATGAGCCAAATACAATTCAAAATATTATTGGACGTTAATTTATATACCATAATCATACAATGGACTAATTTATGACATTTTTGGGCCACATATATTTTATTTTGACGTTTATAGTGTTTTATTTTGAGAAACCTTTGACATGTCACATTCTTGTTTTTAATGACTGGAATATTTTTAATATGATGTTATACCATAGAAATGTTTTTCAAAAAAATATTATTAAATTTTAAATATAAATATTTACTAGGAAAATATGTTATTAATTTTTATTGAATAAATAATTACCTTAAATATAGCCTGATATTTTTGAAATTACCATATGGATTTATATATTTCCATCACATGTTTGGGATATAATAAAAAAATTCAAATTATTAGTTTTATATTAATATTATTAAATTCAACGTAAGGAGAAGTTTGAGAAATTGATATTATTGATATATAAGAATAAATTTTGAATTGTTAATGATATAAAATTAATAAAAATATAAAATAAGGAAAAATGAATATTATAAGGTTTAAAATATCAATCATGTCCCAGTCATGGATCGTTTTGAATTTTATAGTATCTATATTATCCCTCAAAGAGTAAAACATTATGTTGTTACAGAAAGACTTAAAGGCGTTAAATAAGGTTCAAAATTAAAAGATAAGGGAATAAATATAGTTAAAACATACATAATTAATATTTTATGAGGTTATTTTGACCCATAATCATCTTAGAATCTAAATTATACTTTGTGTATCCCTTTAGAAATAAAAATTAATTTAAATTAATTTCGTAATTTTTGAAATTCAATGAGTGCCTCTCCCCTCACTTTTAAAAGAGAACATATTATTCTAAAACTGACACACTAAGAACCTATTTGGATCAGAAATTCCCAACCCAAATCCTTTCCAAGAATCCCTACCCAAATTATATAGGCTTTTTAGGGATAATACTATTTTTATAGTCACAAGGTGTTATGAAATAGAGGATTTCCAAAGAAGAGGTATAATCAATTTCTATTTGTCTTAGTTTTGTTTCATCTTCCACATACATCAAAAATTATTAAACTAAACTAAAAAATGAAATAAAAAATCCCCCGTAAAATAATATTTCTTTATGTTGTTGGATTCCACTAAATTAATAACATCTTCCATCAAATGGTCTACACAATCTCTATTCGGGTGTGCCGCGGACTACCACCATGTGAACCGTTGTCATTCATTATCCATTATTGCCTCTCTTAGACCAATATAATAATGTATTTAAATTATATGACTGATATTTATATAATATTAATACTTATTGAGTTATTTTATAATGAATACCTTCTTAATTTATATTTTTTGGGGATAAAAAAATCTTGGCTGTGTATACGATAGACTACCATCACACAAAGAGATGTGATTCATTTTTCTCTAAGGATTTACATGGAATATAATAAGGAAATGTGTTATAAATATATGTTATAGGAATTATTTTTCCTGATTTTATGTAAATATTTATCAAAAATAAAATAAAATATACTATTTTCTTTCTTACCATTCCACTGACAGAAAAAAAATGATATCATTTATGTGTATGTGTGGATAACAACCTCCATGAAGGTATGTGATTATTTTTCCCGAACTAAAACACATAGGTGATATATTTTTGTGTATTTAAAAACAATACTATATTTATTTCATGATTATTTTCCTGATATGATGTAATAATTGACTCCTTAGTTAACGTCTATCAACAAAATTCATTTTGGTCTTATGAAAAAAAAATCATCTGAGGTGATGAGAAATGATTATGAAACGTGGTATTAAATTAAAAAGATGAATAATAAACTTATAATAATGTCTTATTTATGCTATTGTTTATAATAGTTTTTTTAAACATGAATATAGATACCATATGTTTTGATTTATTCTCATATAAAGGGACTTTCTTCTAAATATTATATTTTAATGTTCTTCATTCATTTATTTTACAAAAATATATGGAATTTTTTTAGCTTATATAGCATGAGAGGATTTGACATCAAACATTATGTTTCGATTTTTTAGTGTTTACATTTTAGGTTTTAAAAATTATTTTATAATAAAACCATTTCATTATTATGTACATTATTTTATGGTTTTTAAAATTGATTTTTAGTAAAATGGTATTTTGATATTTGGGAGTATTTCCTATATTGGATTGAATGATTTTATAAGGGTTCTATTCTTGTTATAGTACATGGAATTTTTTATTATGTATTGAGACTATTACTTCTAAAGTTTTGATGGTTTGACAGCCATTATATACCATTGTATGATGGACGAAGCCATAATATAGCTTTAGATATGACAATTGATCCCCATTATAGCTCACCATTTAATTGGTTAATCTGATGATGGAATTCAATCATATGGATTTTACATTCATAATGTTGAAAATAAGAGTGATATGGAAATGAATTCTAAATGAACCTAGATGAATTTTATATTCTTTCTGTTGAGTTTTCATAAAAATAATTGATATAAAAAAGTAATAAAATGCTTCTATTTATTGGAAAATTGATTTTTATTTCATAATTTTTTTTAATATAATGTGTTTAATGAGTACTGTTTTTTTACTAAACTGATTATATTATTATTTTATTTCCCTTATTAAGTTTTCTTCACAATCACATAGTTGTTAATTTTTTTCCTAACATTTATGGAAGTTTGGGGACAAAGATAATGTCAAAATGAAAATTATGAAGATTTATCTGGAAAAGAATGCATGTATTTTTTTTTAATGTTTTCTTTGGTTTAAAAAATAAATACTGAGTATAATTTTATGCTTTTAATGTATTGGTTTACTATGTACCCATTACCCTAATTCTACACAACTCTAAACCAAAAATATACTCTAAATTATGTGAATGTGAATTATATTTTAAAATAAGTGGAATATATAATTTTTTTGGTTGGGTCACTACATATTAGATGTTAAAACTGTAACGGGGTAAAATAATTTATTGAGTAAGGGAAATTTGGTTGAGGTACATTGTGTCTTATTTGTCAATGTCTTAGAAACATTGGTACTTTATCGAAAATTGGTGGATGAATATGGGTTGTAACAGGTTTAATCTTATGCAGACTATTTATTTCATATGAATCTAAGGCTTCTCAAGAATGTGGTTTATATACCATAATCATGAGATTCATTTGGATTTATTAATAAAAAATTGGGTTTTATTTTGTTATAATAACAAACATTATGATTTGTATAAAGAGTTAGATGTCTTTATGCTTCAAATATAAAGATTTAGTGGATGGAATATGGATTATAAATTAAATAAAAAAACATAAATATATGTAATGTGAATAAAAGATAAAATATTGTTTTATTATAATCCCCTTAATATATTAAATTTTAGATACAATATATACATACAATTTTCATGACCTCGATCATCCAACCAGGTGGGTCATGCCAAATCATGATACATATGAACTTTCATCTATATGGTATGAATGCTAATAGTGAATCTCAAAGTAAAAGATGAGCATATTTTTTTATTATATGGGTAAAAAATAGATTTAAAATCCTATAGATTCTGATAACAAAGGAATATTGTTATGTTCATCCTTATAAGAGATTTGGTATAGAAATTTATACTCATATATCGAATAATAATATATGATTAGATTTAAAATATGGCCTACCAGAAAAGCTATGTGATACGGGAAATTCCCATGTAACCCCCATATTACAAACATATGGATCTTTAACAACAAACATATATTATATAATATTAAATTGGTTTCCTTATTAATTGAAAAATATTTTATAAAAGACATTTCTATATGAATTTGACATGTGATACTCACATGACAAAATCCTTCTTTTTTAGATATGTGGAAACATTATTATCAAAAACAATGAGATCAGTATATTAAAAAAGAACAATATTAATGAAATTAACATTATAGATTAGAATAAAAACACTGACACCCTTCTAATGTAAGAGGAAAATTTTATCTTTTAGAGAAACCACTTCCAAAATAACAAAATGTTGATGCTTTTAGAAGTTGAAATGGATTCACTTGAGGTTTCAAAGGGATTATATTTAAAATTTCATAATGAATTTTTTCCATTTCTTATTTTCTCAATATGATATGATATATAAATTACAAGGAGAGGTAAAAGGTTTATATTATGGTTGGATCTTATTATAAAATTCCTTTTTGGATTGTTATTAGAAGGGTTCAGATAATTTGAAAACTTTATTCCAAAACATTCACCAATTCCTCTCAATGTGTTGAGGATAAACGGACTAGGAATGTAATTTCTACGTTCTAATATCATATTGAATGTATATATGGGTAAAATATTATTCCAAAAAATGATTTAAAGGATAAACTTTTATCCTAGTTCATTGAAACCTAATGAATGTTTTATAAAATAGGACTAGTGTTTCAATTAGATACAATTTATTAAAATAGATAAATTAGTTTAAGAAATTTATTTACGGATTTTAAATTAAAAAATGTGTTTTATAATTTTAAAAGTATTATGTGATAAAAAATTAAATATTTATATTATATATAATTGTTCTTTCCATAGGAATACATATGGTATTGGAGCATCCCCACTAAAATATGTTATTTTTTCCTCCCAATAACATGAGTTTTTTAAAAATACCACGAGATTAAAAATGGGTTAGTTTTCTATATTATATAACGAAATTGACTAAAATTTCTCATTTACCACATTTCAAATGTCCAAAATGAGCCTTAAGGGCATCAATGTTTCAACTGGTTGATGATGGAAGTAGGTGATGTAGTAAAACTATATATAACACAAGAAATTACATAATCATTTGATATCATAGATTCTAATAAAAAAATTAATATGGTTTGTGATACTAGAAAAAATATAATTTATAAATATCACATGATATTAAAAATTGAAATTTTGATCCATGTGGAGTGAAATACCATATGATTATCCATAGAAATGTCATCTGAATCCACCTCTTTATTTTTCAAAATGTTCAAAAATAATACCATTGATTTTCCCAACATAAAATGAATCTATTATTTTACCTCTAATTTTAATTGATTTAATAAAAAAATATATAAATTTAAATAAAAATTCAATGTTTTATAGTGTATTTCATGTTTTTGATTGATTTTTTATACTAGGAAGGAGACCGTTTTTAAGAGAAACAAATTTTGGGTCAAATGATTTATTCTAAATCATGTGTAGTAGTAAAGCATGATTAATATAGAATCAAGGGAAAAATCATGAATATCAAAAGTCCCATTGGTTAGTTGGTGACTCTCACTATCCAACAAGGGGTAGTAGATAGACTGAATGAAGCACTGGGTAGGCCACTGACTATACAGTGTTGGATACTTGGGATTAAGGGGAATCAAAAGATATCATCCACATAATCTTGGGTCTAGAGGAAACAATTCATGCTTAGACCAACCAATAATTCTAGAATGCTATAAAATAAGGAAAATGGAGGGTTTTAATTTCAGCCAATTTTATTATGAATCAGGTGAATTTCTCCTTAATATTTAACATCTCCTTGTACTATAAAGTGATTAAATGTCCAATCCATTACCAATGAAGATCAAATTGAACATTATTCATTGGAATTTTAAATATAAAAGGGATCCTTCCAATGTAATTATCTTCATCGACTTTCATCATTTCCGATTAAATCGATTAGTTATATTCATTCATTATTCCCCCCATATTTCTTCTTCTTAAAAATATTATCTTTTTTTATAACCCCTTGGACCCCTTTATCTCAATTTTAATCACTCTCCTCATTATCTCATATCTATTTATAATCTATTAGTGAGAGTATATATGGAATTGAAATGGGTTATCCAAAATAAAAATCATTAATTTTATCCCTCCGTATAATAATTGTTTTATTTATTCTCAATTAAAATGAAATGGATTCTTTGTTTTGTTCTAATTTCCCATTTTGAATAATTTTTTTCGGTTTCATGTTTTTTTATTCAAAATAATGGTTTTTTTTACTTTGTTTATATTTAAACCAATTAGTTTGTTTACCATATAAAGTAGTCATTATGTTATGTGATGTAATGGAACCATTGTGTTATATTATTGATCTTCTTTATCAATGTGTTCCTTGTATTTTTTAATTTAATCATTTGAGTAGTAATAATTCTTTCAAGAAATATCATTATTTTATTTTTTCATAGATTTAAATTTTTTATATCATTCTTTTATTACATCATTTAATATTTTATTGAATCGATTAAATTTAATTATTATAATATTTAAAAAATTAAATGAACTCATCCATTTGACATTTCTATAACCCAACATTTGGTTTAATAGTGTTCTATCTGTTTTGATCAAAAAAATCTAATTTTCAAAATTATATTTTTCACCGCCCATACTGATTTCAATTTTTGATTTTTATGTGTCATATCTTATATGAATGAACCTTTATATTATCATTTAAATTATTCATATTGTAAATCTCACTTTTCTATATTCCATATTATAATAACCCTACTCTTTATTAAATAGTTGAACTAGTTTATCACATAAAATTCACTTGGTACCACATAAAAGATCGAGAGTTATAGTGTCGTTGGGGAATAGGAACATTACATAGAAACATATAACATAAAACACACAATATATTTATTATAAAAATCTTTTACATAACTATGAAATTCAATTGTATTTGGCATTTCATGGGATAACCAAATGACATACATGTGAAAAGGGTGAACCATAGATCTTATTAAGGGAGTAAACAAGGAATAACATAAAGAATACAATACATGTCATGCAATAGGTATATCAATGGATGATAAAATAACATTATAAAAAAGGCAAGAACTAGCATGATTATCATAACATAGAAATGTCGTGACAACACTTACCATGGAATTACCATTAGCCAAGCCTCATTGCACATCGAGCATAAGTAAACCCACATTAAACATTAATTAGATTTAGTAATTCCTCATTCCACTTGAAATAAAATGATTCAATCATCATTTCACTTGACTTATTAGGATACTAATCTTTAAACAATGCATTGGAATGTTACAAGGGTGCACCCTTCTTTAACATTTCATATCAGGAAAATATGTGTCACATGAATCATACAACATGGATTCATTAGATATCATCCTTAATTCCACAATAAAGGAATGTAGAGTTCATAAAAGAAACTATATAATCAATTATTAAATGTGAATAAAGTTGAATACCCTTGATAGAGAAATGGTCATGGTATTCACAACACAATGAGTTTGTCTTGGAAAATATCAGTGAAATTTTAGCAGCATAACGGGGTGAAAAAAGAATTTATGAAAATGGTTAATGAGAGAGGAAGGGGTGTATCATAATATGTACATGAAATTTACAGTATGGGGGTCATATAGATATATTTCCCACCATATTAAATGGAATTTATATTCATATTACAAAATAATTTCTTGAATGTAAATTAGAAGAGAGAAATTCCATATAGAATTTTGGCATTGTAATGGGTGTACATGGAAGGAATTAATGAGATAGAAAGGGTTCTATCATAATTCAAACATAAGGAGGATAGTATTAGGGATTATATAAATCATACACAAACTTTTTTAATTGAATATAAAAGGGCATAACAACATAATAAAAGTTTGACAAAATTGAGAAAGGAAGAAATCCCTTACATTAAAGTGTTATCCCAAAGGATTGAAAGAGGATTCTTGGGATCTTGGGGCTACTTGGAAAGATTATAGTGAGATTAGGACATAGTGTGGATGAAATCCAATGTTTTTGAGTGAATAGGAAGTGGGATCTTCAGTGTGTTTATATAGGAAAGGAGAGGAAATTCTTTATTATTTATGTTTGGGACAGCACACAATAAACTAAATAAAACCACAAACCATACCATGGTTTTTGCCAATGGTTTTTTCCAAAGGGGAGTGGAAAATAATATTTAATAAATCGAGTGGCCTAAATTCTGAAAACAATAGGGTTGCTAATGTATAGGTTAGTCACGCTCTCAAGGAAATCATTTTAAAATAACAAAATGTTTTATAAGTCTTCGAGGGTCCACTAATTATTTGTAAAATAAATCAAAAAACCTAAAATAACATTATTTTAATGGTAAAAAATATATTTTCCTGACATAATGTTCATAGTATATTTATTACATCACTATTGGGTCATTATGATGTCATAAAACATATCATATATTTAAATGGTATTTAATTTTTACCCAAAAATTTGACTATCTCATAAAATCAATAAATATTCACTGTATGATAATTTTGATATCCTGATTCAGAAAATAATATTAATTTTATCTGGATAATTTTCTATATATGTGAATTTTCACTTTCTAAATAATAACCAACATTTATCGAAAATTCATGAGTTTTGACAAAAATAGCTTTCAAACATTACTAAAAATTACAATTGCATTCATAAAAATTATATGATCATTTATAATTAATAAAAAGTAAATTAATAATAATAATAATTTATTAAAATATTATTTAATTTAAAATCAATTAATTTTTCAAAATAGATTTCTTATTTGAATATTAACTAAAAATGATATTTGTGCTTTAAGATACTATTTACAAAGTAAAAATAACAAAATTAATGTATATTAATTATTATATACAAAAATAATGCACATAATCAGATTACTAAGGACTTGTAACATAACCGCTTGTAACACCCACATAAGATAGAAGGTTAAGGTGTGTGATGGTGATGGACTCTTGGGGTGGCCCATATAACATCGCTCGGGTGGTACTCTCTATCAACATACACTTCTTTTATAGGTGGTTCTATTCAACCATAACATGTTGAATCTCGGTGTGGGCTTGGTCAAGAGTGAATCTCAATGATGCCACCTACTTTCAGAGCTTTAAAAAATTGGCTTCATACTGGTCACGTTTACTAGATGAGACCATCAATTCTTCTATCTAAGTAAATTTGATTTGTTAAACCCATATAAAAATACTAATCCTTTCATCATTATTCAATGACAATATTAGCAATGGTAACAATTAATTACTATTTTTTGAAATCCAATAATAGAAAACTAAGGATGTGAAAAATTTATATAACAATTTTTCATAATAATACAATTAAATCGATCAAAAATATTTTTCATTAATGAATTTTTGGGTCGATACAATCTTCCCCCCTCAAGAAATTTGAACCTAAAAATTTCTTTTTCCCACACTTAAATAGATATGGGTTAATCTACTTCATCACTTCCTCTAATTCCCACGTCGCTTCATCAAAATTGTGGTTTCTCCACAACACCTTAATGATGGGAATTGTCTTATTTTGTAGAAATTTTCTCTATGATCAAAGATCTTCATTGGTTGCTCCTTGTAAGAAAGTTCATCCACTAACTATACTTCCTCTATAGAGATTATATGTGAAGGGTCTGGTATGTACTTCCTTGATAGGGATACATGAAAAACATCATGAACTTTTTCAATGATGGGTGTAAGTGCTAGTCGATAGGTCACAGCCCTGACACGATCAAAAATATCAAAGGTGCCAATGTTCCTAGGAATTAACTTCCCTTTCCTTCCAAAACTTAGGACCTTCTTCCATGGAGATATGCATAGAAATACCATGTCTCCAACTTTGATCTCAAGGTCTTGTCGATGGTTATCTATATAACTCTTCTGTCCTCTTTGGGTTACTCTAATATGCTACTAATTGTATATCACAATATCCACCATTTATTTGACCATTTTTGGTCCTATAAGCTTACACTAACTGATTTCATCCCAACAAGATGGTGTTCTACACCTTCTCCCACAAGGGGCTTCATATGGTATCATTCATATACCCAAGTGGACATTGTTATTGTAGTAGAATTTAACCAATGGAAGATATTTTTCTCATCCTCTTTTGAAGTCCATAGAACATGATATTAACATATCTTATAGTGTATGAATAGTTTGCTTAGATTTTCCATCATATGGAGGATGATAGGCCGTATTGATTATCAGTTCAATGCGTAGATCATGTTAGAGACTTTTCCAGAAAAATGAGGAGATTCTAGGATCATGATTGTATAAAATATATAGTGGTACTCCATGATGACCTACCACTACATTGAGGTAAATCCATGAAAGTTAATCCAATGATAAGTTCTCTCTTATCATGATAAATTGATCTGTCATTGTAAGACAATTCAAAATGACACATATAGCATTGTTTCTTATATATTTCTATGGAAGTCCAGTGAAAAAGTCCACGGTAATGTTGTACCACATCCATTTTGGTATGGGTAGTGGCTGCATCATCTCCATAAAATTTTTCCTCTTAGACTTAAAATGCTAACATATCAGGCTCATTGATGTATATTCTGCAATATCCCTTTTCATATTGTCCCACAAAACATTTTCTCGAAGATTTTGATATATCTTTGTGGTCCCCTAGTGAATAGAGATGGTTGAGCTATGCACATCATCTAGAAGATTCTTCTTTATCTCTGTATTGTATGGTACACATAATCCTGACCCAAATATCACAATTCCATCCATGTCAACCACAAACTCTGAGGATTTCCCAATTTTGATAGCTTCCACCCTCTTCAGAATTTCCACATCCATTCTCTGATCATCCTCTATTTTCTCCATGAGCGACGGTTCAACAATCATTTTAGAAAATATTGATGATGTTCCTCTCTTAATGATTATCATGTACTTCCTATACAGATCTCAGAAGATTGGATCCTTTTCAATTCTAATCATTGATAAAGATTCATGATACTTTCTACTTAGGTCATCTTCCACCTTGTATCCCTTTTTGGGATGGTAATGGATTGAGGAGTCATAATCTTTAATGAGTTCTATCCATCTTCATTGACCCATATTAATCCCTTTGGGGGTTAATATATATTTGAGGCACTACTAATCAGTATATATCTCACACTTCCCCCCATAGAGATAATTCCGATAGATTTTAAGAACAAAAATCATAGCTATCAACTCCATATCATGTGTGGGATAGTTTTCTTAATGGATGTTCAACAAACTTGAGGCGTAGGCTATCACTTTATCATTTTGCATCAACACACAACCTTGTTCTTTCTTCTAACCATCACTAAAGACCCAAAAAAATATCCACCCATGGGAAATATGATCATGGGTGTAGTGATAGGCCTCTTTTTTTTACTCTTGATGTCTTCTTCATATTCATCACTCCACGAATTATTTACTCCCTTCTAAGATAGCTGGGTAAGAGGTTTGGACAATCATGAGAAATTTCTCTCAAATTCGCGATAATATCTAGCTAACCCCGTGAAGCATTGGAAATTCCTTACAGATATTGGCCTCATCCATCCCTCAATTATAGTTGTCTTGGAGGGATCCACAAATATATCATTGCTTGTGATGATATTAATCAATAATGAGACATAATTCAAACAGAACTCACACTTTCAATACTATTCATAGAGCTTCTCCTTCTTCAAGGTCTCTAATAAAGTTATTATTTTCTCCTCATGATCCTCCTTGGTCTTGAAGTATATTAGAAAATTATCAATAAAAATACCATAAATTGGTCGAGGTAATATATAAAGACTCTATTCATCAGGTCCATGAAGATTTCAGGAACATTAGTGTGTCTGAAAGGCATTAATATGATTTCATAGTGCACATTTCTTGTAAGAGAATCAGTCTTGGGGATATCTTCCTTCTTCACCCTTACTTGATAATATCCTGACCGAAAATCCACCGTGGAGATATATTGCGCTCCATGCAGATGATTATAAAAGTCATCAATCCATGGCAGAGGTTACTTTTTCTTTATCTTGATTTTTTTAATTCACAATAATCAATTGAAAGGTGCATTGAACCATCCTTCTTCCTGATGAAGTGGACCGATGCACCCCATGGTAAAGAACGGGGGCATATAAACCCTTCATCTAGATTCACCAGAAGTTGTTTATTTATCTCCTCAAGATCCACAATAGCCATTCTATATAGATTCATAGATATTATAAATTCGCAAGGTATATGTTCAATTAAGAATCCAACATATCTTCTTAGAGGAAGACCGTTCAATTCCTCAGGAATCACTTCAGTGAATTCCCTCGCAATAGGCATGTCTTAAAGGATGGATGCCTCCTTAGACTCAATCATTTGAGATAGATACGCATGCTCATAAGGAAGTAATATCCACTCTTGAGATGATGGTGCAAATGAAGATTCATCTTCCTCCATGTACTTGTATAGAATCGGGGGTTTATTCTCTATATGGAGAGTGATTTTCCTATCATGGTAATTTATGTTGGCTGTGTATAAGGAAGGCCAATCCATGCTAATAATTTCCTCAAATTCCACAAGAGGGGATATTATAAGGTTCACTGGAAAGTTCAATCCACTAATTATGATAGGGGAGGAGTTATATTCATGGGATACAATGGTTTCCCAATTTTCAATACTCACTAAGATCTTTACATCCAAGATTTGTGGTGGTGTTGGGATTTTTCTACTAAACTTTTAGTATTCAAAAGAATCCATATAACTAGCAACAAAAAGAATGTTCTCTATTCTTGAATTAATAACAACCATACTTGAAACCACTTCATAGTCAGGGTTCACTTCAGCGGTAGTGAAAAAAAGGCTCTCCCTTCCTGCCTTGGAGGTTTTTGGATGGATCCAAAAACCCTCTGCTTAGGGAAATGATTTTCAAAGTGCCTTGGTTCTTTGAAGTTGAAACATTGAAAAACATGCTGAGGTTTGAACAGATCATTCCTCTCTTATGTGGCAGCCGTAGGTTTTTCTTGTTGTCAGTTAATGGCTAGGTGCCCTTATCTTCCACACCTAATTCATTTCATCATCTCTTTCAGGAAATTTCTAGGATACTTCTTTCCACACTTTTGGTATGTTGGGTGTTGTATTTTCATAACACCATTGGATTTATCCATCAGTATACTATAATTGATGTCCACCTTACATTAATTATCCCCATGATACCATTGATATTATCTTATCTCTATTTCGACCTTGAGGGAGCATCAAACAATTTACTCATAGTTGTTGAAGTCATGAATCACTAGGAAATTCTACAGGATTGGTTTCAGCCCACAAAAAAATGGACAACCTTGCATTCAGGGGTAACAACAAAGAAGGAGGCATGTCATTCAAGCTTTATGGATTTTTCATTATATGCTCCAATGGATTCGTTGTCATTTTTCTTGTGGGAAAGGATGCCACATTCTCTCATTAGTCAGAGGGTGTGCAGAAAATATTTATCGAAAAACATCTTCCGAATATCCTTACATTCCAATGACTTGATCTCCTCCTCAGGCTTCATATTTTTGTCTATATCCACCATTGATCGGTTACAGCCTCCATTTGATAAGAATCCAGATGAACCGTCTCAGGTTTGGAACATTGAAGGACAGAGAAGATCATTTAAATTGAGTTCATCCATTGTTTGGTGATTCAAGGATCAGATGCTCCATTAAAAGTATGGGGCCTTTGTCTCATGAATCTCTCGATAGTGACTTGTTCATTCTTAGGTGTGTTGAACATTACTCTTGACCCATGTTTCTATTCAATGTTTATGTTAACTAAATGAGAATTGTGAAAATTTTTGTGATTCCTACTCCAATAGGATTGGGCATCTCATTTGAATAGTCATTGCATTGAACTTTGTATCGGCTGTTAGCCTGAGTCCTCCTATTACCAGACATTGGATGTAATAAAAGAAAAGATAAGGGTAAAGAATAAAGGGTTATCCAAGGACAAAAATAATGACTTATAAATAACTTTCATTTCCTTAACATATGAATCTATTGGCTTCAATCTATGTAATCCATTATCTACTTTCTAACATATATTCTTAGGGACATTTTTTAAATCCCATAATAATGGTTCATACCTATCTTTTGAGTTTACCAATGCATATCCCTAAGAAGTGTCATAATGAAGTGTAACACCACAAGCTTCCACGGTACGTTTCCCTTTGAATAATGCAATGACGTGCATTGTATACAACTTTGAGATTCTAACACACCACAACCAATAAAACTAGCCGTAATGAATAGTAATACCTAATTTTTGAAATTTCTTAAATTTTATCATTCAAAATGGACATCATTTTTGGATTCGAAATATCGAAATTATCTTAGGGTGAAATTTTGGTACCTTTCTGTTAACTTTCATTTTTTGATAAATAGTAAAAATTACTAAATTTTAATTAAAAACAACTTTTTTAATCGAAATAATTATTACTGATAAATTTTTAATTTGAGTGGTTTTAAAGAATATTTATAATATATTTTTACCATTTAATACAATGTTATTCATTGGATTTAATTTCACATTTAAAACAGACATAAACAAGTGTCAATCTTTTGATAGTTATTATCTCTTAAAAACATGCTATTTGTTTTGACGACGAGAATTAATGTTTAAATTAATTAATGAAACTGATATGTATTGAATTTGGTAAAATATACATTATTTTTGAATACATAATATCAAATATATCTTAGGCCTAATTTTTGGTATTTTTCTGGAAACATTCATTTTTTTATGAATAGTGAAACCACTAAGTGGTAGTTAAAACACTGAATTTTTCATAAAACTTAATTTTACCACTTTAGTGAGTGTAATTTCGAAAATCCTAGAGACACGGTTAATATAAAGGAGTAAAATGTGGTTCAATGAGATTAAAATAATTTTTGGTGAATAGTAACGTTTACTTTTATTTACCACGGTTAAAAGTAAATAGAATAATTAAGGGTAAAAATGATATTAATATTACCCAAACACATGTCCTAATTCTATTGGACAAGTGTATATCGACCAAAAACAACCTTAGGAGTAAAATATTATCATTTAGGTCCACTTTTATTAGATTAGGACATTATTATTATTTAATTCAAAGAAGAGATAAAGAGTTAAAATCAATGCTTATTTAATAAAAAAAAATTTATATAGGTCTATACATAATATAAATTCTATAGTAAATATTAATTAGAAAGATAAAACGTTTCCTACATAATGGTATTTTATTTATAATTTTTAGGCATTAAATAATTTAATTTATTTATGACACAATGGTGTTGCAGTAATTACCTAATTAATGAAATATTAAAATAATTGATATTATAAATATCAAAATAAATGTAATTTGAGACTTTTTATAAATTAAACTAATTTTATAGGTTAATATGACATATTAGGATTGATTATATAAATTGTTTTCTAAGTAATAATGCTGTTATGAATTTATCAAAAACAAAATACCCAATAGTGTCAAAATTGACATAAAAGAGTTTTTAAAACAAATATTATATTATTAATTCATATTCAATTCCTAAAAATCTAAGGCTCTCCCAAGAGACTTATATAATGATATTTTTATCATTAATGGACCACTTGGGGGTCGCATGGATATATATAGTAAGTTTATTAACCATATAATATAAAAATACAAAGAGACATTGTAAAAGTGAAACTAATTAACTAAGAGTTAATACTTAAAATAATATTTTTAGCTTTTCCAAAGGTGCCCCTCACCCCTCTTATAAAAGGGAACTATCCCTTATCATTAATTCACACCTTCTAAGCCTTTTGGTTCGGTCAAACCCTGCCCAAATACTCTCTAAACTTCCCTCAATTCATCCTAGAGGCCTTCCTTTAGTCAGAAATCCAACCTAAGGATCCCTTTTGATCAAATCAAAAGGAAGAACCCGAAGAAGAGGTAATGATTTCACCACCCTTTTTCAAATTCCTTTCTTCTTCTACTTCTTCATTATTTTTTATTACCATTAAAAAATAATAACTCCAGTATATTATATATAATTTGATGTTATTATAAACATGGTACAACCATATTTCAGTATTCTATCCACCCTTTGAATGACATGTCACCATACATGCGTACGTACAGCTTACCGTCTCCATGTATTGGTGTAATTGTTATTCAAAACATTATTATTTGGATGGGTATAGTAATGATGTTTAATTCATGTAAATAATAAATATAACATGATAATGATTCTATATATATGATATAAAATCAAATTAAATATTATTTTAATATAATAATAATGATATTGTTGCTCGTGCGTACGAACGGACTACCATCTCCACGAACGCGATGAGATTCATTCTCCATTGTATCCATTCAAGTATAATTATAATTTCATGATTTAAAATTAATTTTTAAGTACTTGATATCATTCTTGATATGATTAAGATACAACCTATCCATGAAAATCCCGGCTTACATAAAAAAACATATAAAAGAAAATGAGTAAGTTGACACCGGAAACAACGATAATACTAAAATATTATTAACAAATCAATGTTAAAAGATCATATATGATATCATATTAATATAAATGATTCTTGTATAATTAAATAAAAATTATTTAACCATTATACAGGAGGTTAACCTACCTTCGACTAAGGAAAAATTACAATGTAAGGGATTTCTTATCTCACTTTTAATTCCGTGAGAATTCCATTGTTCACCACTTATTTATTGAATGTGGTGTGTGTACTACCCATGATTGTATTCATTGTGTAATATACTTTAATTTATGGATATTTACATCATCATTATATTTTACTTCTTTCATGGGTGTATGTTTCGTAAGTTTCCAAATTTATAAAGGAATTTGAAATTTCAATTTCCATTTATTCGGCTTTAGGAAAACTTCATTGATTATTTTACTCCTGATTATGTGTGGAATCAATATTCATTTGCTTATGTCAGAATTTCCACTCCCCTTTTCTGTGGATATAATTTTGATACACATAATCACTACATTGATAATTTCTCAAGTCATCGATATGAATTTGATAAGAGTAATTTTAACTCATTCTCCATTTGTTGAGTTAAACATCCAATTCAATGGTGTTGTTTTTACAAGATTATGTGTGAATGTCCTTTAATTGTTTTACAGTGAATATCCAATCATATTTAGTGTATTTTTATTTGTCACACATAACTATGTCGTTGATTTATCCTTAACCTAAGGATACGACCTTTAGGAGAGATTTCATTTCAATTTACATTCCATTGAGACTTCTTTGTTTTTATACACCAAATCACTTTTATGTGGTGTATATAATGTACTTTGACATATTATATCATGAATCTCTTTATTCTCATGATATTACAATGTTTTGATTACCTCAATTTTTTGTATTAAAGTGTCTCTCTTTTGGTTAGAAACTCTAACTAAAATACCATTTTTAAATGTTTTAAAAACTAATTCTTATAAATTTTGCTCATTAATTTCCATGTTTTAAAAAAATGGTTTTAAGGATTTATTTATATGTACATTAAAGTTTTAAAATTAAAACTCCTTTTAAATGTTTCAAAGTGGTATGGGACACTTTGATTCAAAAATCTATTTTTAAACGGCTTCTTGACAAATAGTGTGACTTTTAAATGTTTTCAAGAAAAGGTGGATATTTCTCTCAAATAGTTTTCATGATTATTTTCATCTATGTCAATATCATTCGTTATTATCGATTGAGGTTCATATGATACAATAAAATCTTCCATATTGTATCGAATGAGTTATGTTTGACTGTGGATGTGCTATTTTTATACCATTCATGGTTTGTGGTTAAAAAATTGACTTTTCGTATGCTAGTTTTAATAAAAATATTATGTTATGTTTAAACATGTTCATATAATGAATGCATTGGACTCAGTAAGTGACGGTTGGAGCCCTGTATAGCTCCTCGATGCATCAGTAGGTCTCATGAGACAAACTAGTTTCTTGGACAAGGCCTTGACAAAATCTTATTTGTAGTCTTGGCACTAGGCCTTGGCTATGTCGTTATGATAGTCTGGCATTATGAATTCCATAATTATGAATGTGATTATTGATATTGCATGTGATTATTTGACTAGTAGAATATACATGTAAATAAGTAAATGGCATTATTTCATTTTATCTTTTCCATATTATGCTGAAGTTCAAGTTTAAAAGGCTTTTTTTAGTTATACATTGCCTTAAATGTTTATTCTTATTTATGAATGTTTTCTCTATATTGTTATCCTTACTGGGAATTTGAGCTCACCCCTTTTCTATGATTTTTTTTTACTATGATGTGAAGAAGTAAATTATGAATGACTTGCAGGGATAGTATTAGGGGATAAGAGTGTGGACTATGGAGACTATGTTGTTGTAGTTTTTATTTTTATGATGTAATGTAAAACATTATGAATATATCTTATTATTCCAAGGATAATAAAATTATCGGTCTTTCGATATTTGATATTCCTTGTGATCATGCCAATGATATGTACTAATGCACCGACTCTGTGCAACTGGGGTTAGGGCGTTACAGTTGGTATCAGAGGATGTTTTGTACAAAACTTGGAAGCTGCATTTAGATAAACTCTGATTAGATCACGTAGACCTAAGATGAACTTTGAGG